>CM069059.1:7705400-12505400 GCA_035220775.1 Malus fusca | reverse complement strand
TTCTTTAACTGAAACACTCTAGCCGCATTGTTCTGATTTCCATACATTTCCTTGAGATTTTTCCAAAGAGTCATGGAGGATTCAGCATAGCTAAAAATTTCTGCAATCTTACGATCCATGGAATTGAGTAGCCACGACATGACCAACTGGTCTTTGCATAGCCAAGCATCATACTCCGGTGAGGTAGTCTCAGGCATTGGAATAGCACCATTAACATAACCAAGCTTTGATCGTCCTCCCAGAGCAAGAGAAACTGCTCTCTCCCATGGAAGATAGTTAAACTCATTTAGCAAGACAGAACTAAGACGTTGATTTGGATTGATATCAATATCTGAGTGTGGTGATGGTGGAGTAGCATGAAAGCCGTCTTCTTCCAAATTTACTAAGCTTTCTTCAGCCATGATTGAAGGACAAGAAGCTCACAAATCTCTCAAGAGAACATCACAGAGACAGGCCGGTTAGGATCACTGCTCTGATACCATATTGAATTTTGAATGTCTATATTTTGTATTATGTAAAACCAAGTACAAGGAAAGCTCATATAAATGAGCGGAAGAAGAAAGAAAGGTGAGGACAAGCATAAAACATGGAAAAATAAAGGTGAGGAAAACATGGAGGAAAACATGGAAAAGTAAAGATGAGGAAAACATGGAAAAGTCATGCTTTCTATCACTATACACCCATCAAACATGCACCCATGCTTTCTTCCAATAAAGTGATATTTGCCCCCACTCTAATATGAGTTTGCTAACGGGTCTAAAGAAAATCACTTACAGGATACAACAAAGTTTGGAATTCTAGTTTAGCAAGAACTGAAATTCCCTTAAGATCTTCTAAAAGGAAACTGTATGATTTTGATGGAGAGAAAGAGGATAAGAAACTATTGTCTTAAGAATTGTATATCTGATCATGCAGCCAACTTGGTCTATATATAGTTTATATGGTACCCGTTGGACTTATTCCAAAGTATGCATAGAAAAGTCACATCCTTCAACTGAAAGTGTGTGAAGATCAAATAGATCTTTCCAGCATCCTTTCATTTCTACCGAATGGATGAAAGCCTGCTGCCTTTTCATATATGTGCCCTTCACCAAAAAAGGCGTAACCTTCTGATTGAATCATCCAAGGGACATATCCCTTGTTGTCCTTCTTCAATCCAAGAGATATGGCAATTAGGTTTAATTGCCACTCTCATTTTCTATACACGCAACACCATATATATATATATATATATATTAATGAAATACAGAACAATCCTTCCATATTTCAATAATATATATATGCTCATATACTTGGAAACATGTAACAATTCTCCTCTATCTCAAAATATATAAAACTAGAAATATTATAATGGATCAATTTTTTCTATCATTAACTTTAATCATACACATAAGTTCATGCATACAAAAGGGTATCTTTCGATTTTAACCTTCAATTAGTGTAAGTATCTCAAGGTTCTTACAAATACATTAGTGGCCTTTCCATACCTTAAACTATGTATTTATTAGTCAAAACCGGAAAATGCTACACACATGATCATATTATAGCTTCCTTGGAGAAAATTTTGTATCTAGTTAGCACTATTATGGCCCTGTGCTACATCCTGGTTTCATAAACATTTACAAGAGAAAACCCAAAAAACTCTTGGTAGAAGCAACACCACTCCTTATGTTTGTAGAGGTGAGGTTACTTGTATATGTTCCTGCTATTCGAACATCTTATATTATTATACCTCATTAAGAATTTAAATTTCATCCTCTATATCATAGCAGTATGCACTGACATTCTGGAATAGGCTATATAAATTATTCAGTGCTTTTTCAATCCACTTATCAGTAACTTGTTATTACCCATTGAACTTTGGTCTAGTGATGTTCTAGGCAAAGTTGGGTTACCATTACTGGTGATTTATAGTAAAGGGTTTCAGCCTCATTCCACTAGATGTACTTTGTACCATATATCTCTAGAGTCCCTTAGTAAAAGGATCTACCAAATTTTTATCTGACCTTACATAAGTTATGTTAACAACTCCTTGTGTTATTAACTGTTTGACAAATTCATGTCTAAAGCTAATATGTCTAGATTTGCCATTATATACTTTTCTATAAGCTCTAGACAATGTAGCTTCACTATCGCAATACAAAAAAATAGATGACATTGGTTGTGCCCACAACTCTATGTCAAACAATAAATCTCTCAACCATTCTGCTTCTTTGCATGCAGCTGCTAATGCTATAAACTCAGATTCCATAGTGGAGTGTGATATAACAGTTTGTTTCTTTGATATCCAAGAAACAGCACCTCCCCCAATAGTGAATATTCATCCTGTTGTGGATTTATTATCGCTTGCGCTAGTAATCCAACTAGCATCTGAGTACCCTTCTAGTACCGCTGGAAATCTTGAATAAAATGACCCAAATTAGTAGTCTTTTTAAGATAACCAAAAACTCTACAAATTGCTTTCCAATGTAAGGTGCTAGGGTTGCTAGTGTATCTTCAAAGCTTACAAACAGCAAATGCTATATTTGGCCTTGTGCTATGTGAAGCATACATTTATCCTCCAATTACACTAGCATACTCAAGTTGTGCAACTAATCTACCAGAATTTACTAGCATATTGATCTTAGAGTCATAAGGGGTTGGTGCTTCTTTTATTTGCAAATGCTTATACTTCTGCAACATTTTTTCAACATAGTGTGACTAGAACAATGCAAAACCCCCATCATGTCTCCTTACTTTTATCCCTAAGATAGTATCCACTTCATTCAAATCTTTCATTTTGAAATTTGAATTTAGATACTTCTTAGTTTCGGATATAGCTTTCATGTTGGTCCCAAATATTTGTAAATCATCTACATATAAGCATATGAAAACACCATATTCATCAGTGAATTTAGAATAAATACACTTATCGGCATTATTATGTCAAAAATCATTTGACAAAATGGCAAAGTCAAATTTTTCATGCCATTGTTTTGGAGCTTGTTTTAGACCATATAGTGATTTCACTAATTTACAAACCTTATTTTCATTACCAGGAAGAACAAATCCTTCCGGCTGCTCCATATATACCTCTTCATCCAAATCCCCATTTAAAAAGGTTGTTTTCACGTCCATTTGATGTACATATAGGTTATATACGAATGCCAAAGCAAACAACAATGGAGGTGATTCTTGCAACTGGTGCATAGGTGTCAAAGTAGTCGACTTCCTTTTTCTATTAAAAACTTTTGGCTACCAATCGGGCTTTGAAGGTTTGTAGAGAACTATCAGTATTATATTTCCTTCTAAACACCCACTTACAACCAATTGGTTTGGATCCATGTGGTAAGTCAACCAAAGTCCAAGTTTGGTTGGATAACAATGAGTTCATCTCATCATCTACAACTTCTTTCCAAAAAGCAGCATCTCTAGAAGTCATTACTTCTTTTAAAGTTACAGGATCTCCTTCTACATTTAAAATGAAGGGTATTTTATGTAGAACCTTTTCTCTGTTTCCTTCCACCAAAAACAAAATGGCTTCTGAAGATATAAAATCATGACCTAAATTCTTTTCTTTTCTGACCCTTTGACTTTTCCTACGTTCTAGAACCTCTTCCGGTTCCTTTCTCTTTTTGGTGCCGGAAACTGAACTGAGGTTTTCTTTCGACACTGATTGTTGATTATGCTCTTCAATTGAACTAGGACTAGGGTCATTATAGAATTTATCCTAAAAAAACTCTACATCTCTTGACTCAACAATGACATTTGTGTTCACATCAAGCAATCTGTATGCTTTAGAGTTCTAGGCATATCCCACAAAAATACTTTTTATGCCTCTAGGACCTAATTTGGATCTTTTAGGGCCGTGAGACCTATAAAATGACAAACACCCCCAAACTCTTAAATAATCCACATTTGGCTTTCTGCCCTTCCATACTTTATATGGTAACACATCGGTTTTCTTAGAGGTAATTCTGTTTTGTATATGGCATGCTGCAAGAAGAGCTTCACCCCATAAATATGTAGGAACATTTGCACTTATGATCATTGAATTAATCATATCAGTGAGTGTCTTATTCTTTCTTTATGCTAAGCCATTTTGTTGTGGAGTGTAAGGTGCAATTTTCTGATGAATGATTCCATATTCGTCACAAAACAAAGAGAATTCATTTGAAAAATATTCACCCCTCTATCACTCCTAAGGATTTTAATTTTCCTTTCCTTTTGGTTTTCAACCTCAGCCTTATATCGTTTGAAAAACTCAAAGACTTCATCTTTATTAGACATTAAATAAACATAAGTAAATCTAGAACAGTTATCGATGAAAGTAATAAAATAGCGTTTTCCTCCTCTAGTTAAAACACCATTAAACTCACATATATCAGAATGAACTAAATCTAATATTTCGGTATTTTTTTCTACTTTTTGAAAAGGTTTCTTTGTAATTTTAGCTTGTGTGCAGATTTCACAATTTTTAAATATAACATCTTTACAAGAAATTAAATCATGTTTAGACAAATATTTTAAAGATCTATAATTTAAATGTGCTAGACGAGAATGCCATAAAGTAGAAGAAGAGTTAACAATATAAACAGAAGAATTCACTTTATTGATACTGAGTTTGAACATTCCATCAAATGAATAACACTTGCCAACAAATATACCATTCTTTGACAGTATAAGTTTATCGGCTTCCAACACCTCCTTAATACCACTTTTACACAGTAGATTTGCAGATACAAGATTTTTCTTAATGTCTGGGACATGAAAAACATTTGTCAAAGTCATTATTTTTCCAGAAGTGAATTGTAGTTCAACAGTCCCGTTTCCAAGAACCTTAGCACAATTGTGATTGCCCATTCGTACTTCTTTACCATCCTCCTTGGTTTTGTAGATCTTGAATTTTGCTCTATCATTGCAAACATGTATGGTAGCACCAGAATCAAGCCATCAGTCAGAAGATTTAACGGCTGCAGCCATGTTCAATTCAGTGATCATGCCAATTTGCATTTCAGACACCATAGTAATTATATCTTCAGTATGAGTTTCTTTTACCATATTTGCTTTGTTTAATTTGGCGTCCTCATTTTTCTTGAACTTGCAATCAGGAATAAAATGCCCTTTCTTTCCACAATGGTGGCAAGTTGCATTTTTCTTGCCACTGTTGGTGCCAAAAGATGTCTTTTTGAACTTTCCTAGGTTATTCGCTTTCAAGTTCTTTTTGAACTTACTCTTGCTCCATTCAACATAATTAATCTTAGTGAAGTCTTGTGAGGAAAAATATTTTTCTCTTTTCCGAGTTTCCTCTTCAATTTGGATCCCTTCAAGAGATCTTGGAGACTTATATCTTCTGTCATATGCAAAAGCTTCTTTCTATAATTGTTTCAACCAAGGGGTAATTTTGACATTATAGCCCCTACTTGTAATGCCTTCGGATTATTTTGACTTTATGAAGCTTTGTGACCAAAAGTAATAAATCTTGAACTTAGTCCACAATGGATTTACCATCAATCATAGTGAATTCATAGAACTTAAACATGATAAATTTATCGGTACCTTTTTTCTCCGATGTATATTTCTCTTCAAGAGCATTCCAGATTTCCTTTGGAGATTGAGTTGTAGAAAATAAATTGTAAAGCCGATCCGACAATGTATTCAGGATATGTCCTCTGCACATCAATTCATCGTCTTCACGCTTCTTTCTGTTGGCAATAATTTGTTTAGTATATGCATCATTAGGTTCAGGAATTGGCTGCAGATTTGGATCAAGAACATAGGCAATTTTCAGGACCGTCAGCATCCAACGTATTTTGTCCTTCCTGCGCATGAAATTGGCTCCATCAAACTTGTCGAGTTTCCAAAAAGCATCGTTGTTCATTGTAGACAAAGCCATAGTTTCAGACATCTTCTCCATTGCGAATATCACTTTAAGATTGTAAGAATAAGGTTGAGAATCTGATAGAAAAATGACTTTAAGGCACATTAATACGTTTTCCTTAAAGTGATATTTGCCCCCACTCTAATATGAGTTTGCTAACGGGTCTAAAGCAAACCACTTCCAGGATACAACAAAGTTTGGAATTTTAGTTTAGCAAGAACTAAAATTCCCTTAAGATCTTCTAAAAGGAAACTGTATGATTTTGATGGAGAGAAAAAGGATAAGGAACTATTGTTTTAAGAATTATATATCTGATCATGCAGCCAACTTGGTCTATATATAGTTTATATGGTACCCGTTGGACTTATTCCAAAGTGTGCATAGAAAAGTCACATCCTTCAACTGAAAGTGTGTGAAGATCAAATAGATCTTTCCAGCATCCTTTCATTTCTACCTAATGGATGAAAGCCTGCTGCCTTTTCATATATGTGCCTTTCACCAAAAATGGTGTAACCTTCTGATTGAATGATCCAAGGGACATATCCCTTGTTGTCCTTCTTCAATCCAAGAGATATGGCAATTAGGTTTAATTGCCACTCTCATTTTCTATACACGCAACACCATATATATATATATATATTAATGAAATACACAACAGAATGTGGCATGCTATTCTACATTTCGTGCCTATCGTATCAATCTGGGAATCTCCTACTTCGCAAGACTAAGAAAAGATAACATATTGAAAGGATTGAACTTATCGAACAAGGCCTAGTCAACTACATGAATTTCTTTTGGTTTGCTACTTAGATAATTGGATTGGATCGAAACCGGCCTAGGGTGAGCTACTTACTTTACTTTCTTCCTTGTGGGAATAGCTGATTCACTACTCCCTCAAACCATCTTATCACTTTCCTGGTTCACAACTAGCTCTATTTTCTCTTTCTCCTTTGGCTTTGAACACCAGAATAGCTCCTTCAAAGGAAAGAAGGAATTAAAAGTCAAATACTTCCTGCACAAGCGCACAGAACAAACACTACAGGACTGGACTGTTCAAGTAGAATCGTAGCTTTTTTAGCATGAACGCATCTCCTTACTACAAACTTCCTTTTAGACTACTGGTGTGCTAGCTTCCGTTTCAACTATTTAATCTATTTCTATTGGTGTCCTATCGTAGTATACAAATTATGTCGTACTAAATAAGGTCTCCTACTTAGTTGTGCCGAATAAAGACTCTAAAAACTAATCAAAACAAGATCTCGTGATTATTTGAACACCAAGTATAAGGGAAGTATTTTCCGCACACTTTTCCACCTCGTGCACAACTCTATTTATTATTGGCATTTGACATGAATAAATCAAATGAGGATCGACCAAAATAAATAAGCAGAGATGTACAGAAGGTGAAAAGTTATATATAGAATGAAACAACGGAGGGGATTTGGAATAGAAATACTTAAGTAGGTTAGTTGGAAAATAAATTTTTATGGAATGACATATCTAAGAAACCCTCCTTATTGTTGACTTTTGTATTTTAGGTAGGATCCCTAATTGATATGTAATCCCATGTAATCCCTTGTAATTAGTTTTCTTTCCTTTTATGTTAGGGTTGTACACCTATAAGTTCCTCTTATTGAGAAGAATATATCATCATTCAAAGCATTCTCTTCTTAGCATCAGAGCCAGGTCGGAAAAAAAAAAGAAAAAAAAAACCCCATAGTTGCGATAACACTGTTGCGGCTCAGCCGTGTGTGGTGCGTTGACCTCGATCAGCGAGCGACTGTTGTCGTTGCTACTCTCTCTGAATTCGAAACGAACAGCGAGCGACTCCGTCGTTGCTGATCCGAATTCATCGAATCGTTTGACTCTCTGTTGTGTGACACGACAGACCAATTGGCCTATTTGCTTCTGATTTGATCTGAAGCCGTGAAAAAATTGCACAGACTGCAACCCGATTGAATTGTGTTGCTGCGCCGTACCCGACTCGAGGTCCGACGACCCACGAACCTGCTCCCATCCGACTTGCTGATCTGACCGATCCACCACAGAACTGTTGCATCTCTGTCTCACACCTTGAACTGCAATCTGTCCTTGCTGCTATTATCCTTGTTGGAGCCTTGAACCACCATACCACCGCTGCTGTTTCAAAGTGAGAAGAAAATAAAACAGAAAAGGTGAAAGGAAAAAGAAAAATGGGAATCAAACGGAAGAGATTTGGTGGCGTTAAAAAAAAAAATATATATTGGCTGTTTGATTAAGGCCCACACGGCAAGAAGAAAAAAAATTTGTGTTTTTTTATAGATTATTATTATTTTTTGTTGGGCTATCCTTCTTGTTGGCCCGTGAAAAATTGACGCTTCTTGGGCTTGGTTTGCTTGGAAATTTGGGCTTTATCAATCACCGAGTGACGTATTGATTGAAGTTGCTTAGGAATGGCAGTCTGGACTTGTGATTCTGCTAATACAGGTAACAATGGTAAGGCTTTAAAGGTTTCTACCTCTGTTACGAATAATACATGGATAATTGATTCTGGTGCTACTGAACATATGACTTGTGATTCTAGACAGGTAGAAACCCTAAAACCATCCACCAAAACTATCGTCAGTGTCGCCAATGGTAATTCTGCCCCTGTTATCAGGGAAGGAACCGTCTCCCTTTCAGATACCCTTAGTCTTGATACCGTACTTGTTGTGCCTTCTCTTGACTATAATTTATTATCTGTTGCTCAAATAACTGTCGTCCTGCATTGTCTTGTGATTTTTTGGCCTTCTTTTTGTGTTTTTAAGGACATTCGGACTCGCAAGACGATTGGTTATGGTATTAGGAAAGGGAAGCTCTACTACTTGGAGCTGACATCAAACAGTTCTCGAATGTTGACTCAAGCTCTTGCAGTGGAAGGAAATCCGGGGGATTGGAATAAAGCTTTAGAGGTTTGGTTATGGCATCGTCGACTTGGACATGCTTCTTTCGGCTATCTACGAAGGTTGTTTCCTAGCCTATTTGTTAAGCATGATGTTTCTAGCTTTAAATGTGGTGTTTGTGAACTAGCTAAAAGTCATCGCGCTTCGTTTCCATCCAGTTTGAATAATAGTTCTGTTCCATTTATGATAATTCATTCTGATGTTTGGGGTCCATCTAAAACTGCTACATTTGGTGGTGCTCATTGGTTCGTTACTTTTATTGATGACTGCACACATATGACTTGGGTTTGTTTGATGAAATCCAAAGGTGAAGTTACTTCTTTGTTTCAACAGTTTTACAAAATGGTACAAGTACAATATAAGTCACAAATACAGGTTCTCAGGAGTGATAATGGTGGCGAATATGTTAACTCTGAACTTCGTGCCTTTCTTGATCATCATGGGATTGTTCATCAAACTACATGTCTATATACTCCACAACAAAATGGGGTTGCCGAACGCAAGAACCGTCAGCTTCTGGAGGTTGTTCGTGCTTCTTTACTCGAGGCTCGTCTCCCGTTATCCTATTGGGGAGAAGCTCTCACCTCAGCTGCGTATCTCATTAATCGTGTTCCATCCCGATCGGTTGATTTTCAGACACCCCTTCAGGCACTTTCTTCACATGTTGATGCTCCTGCAGTCCCTAATCTTCCACCTCATGTGTTTGGTTATGTGGCCTTCGTTCATCTTCATAAACAACAGCGAAGTAAGCTTGAACCTCGAGCCTTACGATGTGTGTTTGTGGGGTATGCATCAAGGCAGAAAGGATACCGTTGTTATCACCCACCGACGAATAAGTTGTTTGTCACTATGGATGTTGCATTTCATGAGAATGATATGTACTTTGCCAATCCCGAGTCTTCACTTCAGGGGGAGAATCAGAAAGAAGTTCAAACTCTTGATTATACTATTCCAGATATAGATAGAGTGAATGATTTGGATTTAAGTGGTGATGTCTTGGAAATAAGTGGTGATCATTCACACGAAAATAATGATGTGAATGAATTGGAATTAAGTGGTAATGTCTTGGAGACAAGTGGTGATCATTCACATGGAAACAATGTTGAAAACCTTGAAAGGGACGAGTCGACATCGCCAGATAACTCACTGCCTGATAGCTCATTGTCAGTTTCCTCACCACCGGACAGCCTTGTGTCGCCAGCTACCTCACAGTCGATCTTGAGTCCCAATAACCATAATCAATCGTCTTCGATCCCGGATGCACCACCACCACGTCGTCTCCCTGATCGCGTCAACCGAGGTATTCCTAAACTTACTTATGAAGCCGACCCTAAATGCAAAACTAGGTATCCGGTGAGTAAGCCCAACCCTGAGTCTAATGTGTTATACCCGTTAAGTAATTATGTGTCTACCAGTCACCTGTCAGAATCAAATAAGTCGTTTGTGCATCAATTATCTACTGTATCTATTCCTAACAGTGTGCAGGAGGCTTTAACTGATCCACGTTGACAAGTAGCAATGAATGAAGAGTTGAAGTCTTTGAAGAAGAATGCTACCTGGGAGATCACAGATTTGCCAGCTGGCAAGAAACCTGTGGGATGCAAATGGGTCTATACTGTGAAATACAAAGCAGATGGGACGGTGGATCGTTTCAAGGCAAGACTGGTAGCAAAAGGATACACTCAAAAATATGGAATCGACTACACATATACATTTGCACCTGTAGCCAAGATCAACACAGTTCGTGTTTTGTTATCCTTGGCTGCAAATCTTAATTGGCCCTTACAACAATTCGATGTGAAGAACTCCTTCTTGCATGGAGACTTGACAGAAGAGATTTATATGGATCTTCCACCAGGATGTAATGCTCCAGATAAATACAAAAGAAAAGTGTGCAGGTTGAAGAAATCCTTGTATGGCTTGAAGCAGTCCCCTCGAGGATGGTTCGGAAGATTCACAAAATCTATGAGAGCATTTGGTTACAGACAAAGTAACTCTGATCATACTTTGTTCCTGAAAAGACAGAATGGAAAGCTTACTGCACTTATTGTGTATGTAGACGATATGGTGGTAACAGGTAATGATCCGGAAGAACGTGCGGCCTTGCAAAGGTACCTGTCTACAGAATTTGAAATGAAGGACCTTGGATCCCTGAAATATGTTTTAGGGATTGAGGTGTCGAGAAGCAGTTCTGGAATTTTCTTGTCTCAGAGGAAGTATATTATTGATTTGTTGCACGAAACTGGCATGTCAACTTGTCAGCCAGTAGCTACACCATTAGAAGAAGGATTGAAGCTTAGTGGTGATCCTAATCAAGTACCAGTTGACAAAGGTGAAGGAAATTTTGTGAAAAACATGTTCATTTGAATAACATCATATAGCATGCAATTAACAATTAAAGGCGGAATCATGCTTTCATGCATTCAAAAACAAAACATCTACCATGAAATTCAAAGCCTAGTAGATTGGTGAACCTTGACTCAACTTAAAAACAACAATTTGTTAGTTGAGAAATATTTACCTTTGTAGATTCCTCTTTGCATATGCAAAGGATAATCACCCAAGAGATAGGGCCTTCATTCCTTGCTTCTTAGCTCCATGGATTTGGTTAGAAGAATAGGTTCTCCAAGTTCCCAAAATTGAGAACCTCTAAAGATTCTACACCAAGGTTGGATTGGAGAGGAAATGAGTGACCTTGAGGAAATAGAATTGCTAGACCATATCCCCCAAGGTGGTTGGCCTCTTAGAGAGAAATGGAAGCTTTGTGTTCTCACCAATTTTCTCTAAAATCAACAACTTATGAATTTTAGGTTATAAAGTTCTTTATATAGTCACTTCTTTAAATGACCTAAAGAACCAAAAACCCTAATTCAACACTAAATGGATTTGGGCTTTTGCGCCTTTGTGAATCTTTATTCATTAAGTTGTCATACAACTTAAGTCAATGGGATTTGACGTTCGAAGCCCATTGGGCCTTAAGGTCCAAAACTATCCCGATGTCTTTAACGAACTTATTCGTTTGATTAATTAACATATTAATTAATCCTTGCCATAAATAATTAAACCATTTAATTCATCTCCTTTGTTTCTTCAATCTCCACCTTATTTGGTGTACGATACATTAGGTTCCTTTTAGCGAGGCAGTGGGCGATTAAAACCATTTTACATCGATTGTGAATTGAAACTTACTTTCAATTCTCCCTTTAGTGATTACACACGTTTAGGGCTTCCACAAACCATGAGTGACCCCTAGCAGCATATCATGGCTACCCAAGCTAATCAGAAGAGGTAGAGAACCTATTCAGTTTAGGATTACAAATGCAATACGGTATTTCTCTAATCTAATACTCTTGACCACATTGTTTGGTTTGATAGTTTATTTATTCATGTCTACTATCCAATGTGATTCTTGTGCTTATACGATTACTTTGAATGTGAATTGGAACGCATTCCCAAATCTCATTCATACTCTGGCCAGAGATTTTAATCATATCATAGAGTATTCTCCCTCAAGCCAATTGAAGTTTAGAGATCCCTTGTTGCGCATTCACTTGTCTCCATGACTAAGTGGCTTAACCCCAATGATGTCGTGGACACCCCGATGGGGTGACTTTGACATAATCAAAGATCAAGGACTTAACCACAAGACAACAACTGTGATGCCTCAGGTCAAAGGACTAATTTGCATTATCCCAAACATGAGTTCTCATGTGACATGAGTATGAGAACTCCTCGTTGATCGTGTTCAGTGAACTCATTCTCTATTGAGCACCTACGTACTTGTCTTGATGTCACACACACCAATGACTCGAGACTAGTCACTCTCCCTGAGAGAAGACATAGCACGTACTGATCTTATCGGACTGTCAATGCCCAATTGGCAATCCTATGATCAGGAACGTTTAGGATGTGTCTACGAAAGAATGGTCTCATTAATCTAACTTCATTAGATTGCATTCTTCCAATCACATATTCCTTGGACTTTATCGTTTAAGCATATAACATTTATATGAGACGTCTCAAACAATAATGTTTGCCCTTTATATGTAAACTAGATTAGTTTAACATGTGAAATATCCGTAAAGTATCATCATATGAATGGCTTTAGGGCACATTTCCAACAATCTCCCACTTGCACTAGAGCCAATCAGCTTGGTCATCTGTTATGATTCCTCTTCTGTAGTCATTTCCTAAATGGCTGAATAGTAGGCCTAGGAAATGGATATCTATATGTTATCCATAGAAGCAACCTTGAGAATATCGACGTCACCATTATACATGATTCCCAATCATGTGGTTCAGTCTCTCATATGAGTTCGGATCTTGATGAGACCTTGATTCCCAGGCTTGAGCTATCGCCCCATTAGTGTCGTAGTGTCAGTACACTAGATACACTTTCTGGTTGGAACCGAATAGAGAGTTCATAAATGAACTTTCTCATCCAAACAACATTGTTGTAAACTTCTATATATGGCAATATATTTTGCATTCATAATGGAACACACTAAAGTCATTACTTTAATGTTTCCATCCAAATATCTCTTTAGTCATAATAAAGAGATATCTGTTTATCTCTTCATTCATAATGAAGAAACATCCAATGATGGATTAGATTCACAATCTAATACATTTACGCTTCCTTTACGTTACTCTAATTCTTCCTCATTCTTCGAGGAACCTATCCTTTAGTATTTCTTAAATACTTAAGGATTCACTTGACAGTTGCCATGGTTCTGATCCTGGGCTTGCATTGATATCGCCTTGTACCTTTCTTGGTACAACTTATATCAACGTTTTTCATACAATATGAAATACGTAAATCACCTTTCTGCGTATGCATAAAGGATTCTCTTTATGCAATATTTCTTTGGGAGTCAAAGGGTACGTTCCCTTTGAGAAGAGCTACCTCTTAGTCCCACTAGAGTTGTCCTCCTTATTGAAGTTTATCATCATATGAGAAACTTTCTAGCATCCTTTTGTCTATTATTAGGGCATGATATAATCCAATTATATCCTAAAATCTATCATTATAGATTTCCATCCCATGTATATAGACTATGTCTCCCATATACATTCTATCGTTATAGAATGTTTAAAGTCATAACTTTAACGAAGAAGTATTCTTTTCATTTCCAAAATTAATATATCATACATATATTTAAATTTAGGAATATGATTAACTCCCACTAATCTTTTGTAAACCTAGTAAACAAAAGATTCATTTACATCTTTATGAGAAATCAAACAATTTTGATCTTTCTCTCATAAGACGCTTATGGCTCCCACTAGCTTGCTTAGATCCATGATGGTTGGTTCTCTACAACTTACATGTCTTTGTGATTCATAGTTTTAGACATATATTATTAGGACTATCTTAATAATGGTTTCGGAAACCTATATGATGTCCAAACATTGAATCAACATTTAGTTGTAGCTAGCAATCTTCGAATTAATTGAAACTAAGACTACGTCAAAGATGGTTCCTTCAAAGTCAACCATTCTCTTTGATTGTAGTCACCTTAAGCTACCAATTAGCTATGAAGGTTTCATTATTTCGGGTCAAATGGTACTTTACCATTTCCTTGAGTATATATCGTATATACACTCAATGTAGTCATAAAGTTCAAACCATTCAACTGAGACGGTTTATAAATCCTTATTGACTACCTTGGAGCTTGTGGTATAGGAACTAGGTTGTTATATTTGTTGATTATCATCTTGTCTCTCAAAGAACCCATTCTTTTGAGTTCTATTCCTAGTTCATTTGCTCTAAGGCAAATCACATTGTAGGATTACAATGAACTACTCAACAAACAACATTTGTTGGTTGGTTTATAGAAGTGATATCCAAAGGTTAATTTAAGGATATCCACAAGATAATTTTTAAACAAATATTGCTCATTAGCACACAACCCCAAATCTTATCATGATTAAGATTTGTCTTTCTTTCCAACTACATCCTATGGAGTTATGAAAATTTTGGAAGATCTTCTAATTGACAATCATATTGTCTTAGAAGCATATATATCCTATATATGGGTAATTGATAATATCCAACGAACTAAATCTTATTCAAGTTCGTTCTTCTCCTTATGGAGAATATCATTATCTTATGATGCTAATTTCCTTGATATCTTTCAAGGAAACTCATCTAAAGTGTTACCTTTCCTTGGATCAAATCTAAGGAGGTAAGTACTTTAGACGTCTTACTCATCAACTTACATTTCTTGAATTCTTTGAAACCTTTTGCAAAGTATTCGGACTTGTGTTTATTCAAAATAAACTATAGTCCAACCGAGAGTGATCTTCGGTGAATGTCATACAACATGAGTAGTATTATGTTGTGGACAATTGCCACTATCTTGCAACCTTTTGGGTTTTAAGCATCATTATATTCTAAACAGTTAACGCTACCATATCATCTCTACTATAGAGACAATTAATTAGATTACTATAATCCAATCAGTGATTAATAAAGAACAATGTTTTGTCAAACAAAACATTCATCCATCTCTACTATAGTGACGGAATTAAGTTCCTTAAAATTGGAATGTAAAGACAATCTTTGGTTTTTCCAATTTCTTTGGTAGTTCATATGAGGAAGTTAGTACCATCTGCTTTCGCAGAGATCTATATTTTATTCACGTTCCGAATGTGAAATACTTTCTCTTCTCTCATTAATCTTCTACTTCTTATTAGCCACACTTTTACAACGATTGTAAAACATTGTTACTAATACGGAATCAAGTATTCAAGTAGAAGAACCAACTGTTTTGAACTTTTCAAGAACAATTTACAACACCTTCGAAAGGTGTGTTCTTGACACTTGCAAGACATTTCTTGCAAATACCCCTTCCAATGTCCATCCTTTCATAAAGAAAGTTTGTTCCCTTGGAGTTAATTTTATCTTCTTCATTTGACTTCTCCTTTGACTACAATAGTCTTGGTCCCTAAACTCCCACTATCTCTCTTGAAACCTTTTTCAATTGTGTTATACACATCAAACATTTTGGAGAGTGTTTGGTTATTGTTCACTACATAGTTTACAATAAACTTAGTGAACCATTAGGATAGGGACATAAAGGTGAAGTCCTAGCCTAGTTTCCGTCTCGTTAAGTGGTTTATCACTTCAACACTCAATGATTCAAAATCATCATAAGTCCATGTTGATGGACTATTTTTGTCAACCAACCATTATGTTCTAAACATAATTACAAACTTTCAAGAGTTGTTCAAGGCAACTCTCATTTCTTCATACAACAATTTGTAAGTGAAGAATCATGGCACTAAAAGTGTCCTTGTCTTTATGCTAATCTTCGTAAGTTCCTTTGTTCATGTAACGAAGGAATAAGCATTGGTTGTTTGTGTTGTCCTCTTCATGATAGACATTTCTAACATGTTCTTCCAATGATACATTATCAATAGGAAGATTGTGAGGATGAGACTTCTTAGGTACATGCACAATCCATTTAAGACAATCTTTGGGATTGTGTTACCAAGTCCGGAAACTAAAACATTCGTATTTTCTTTGTCAAGTTTTGGATAGCGTTTGCAAATATATTGGTAAACAAATACATAACGAATATAAATTGATTGATTTTAAGCCATTTGATTCGGGTCTTTAAATCAAATAGCACCACCCACTATTTTTGGCAAATTCCATATCCCTCATTGGAATTCGAGAGTTTTGGAGGAAACTCTTAGTAGGTTATGGGAGACTCACTATTACCAAGCCCACCTCAGAAGAAAATCATATTGGCTAGCGTTAATAATAATGAGAGAGTACGCTTACTCATTTGCAACTAATGCAAGTACCCATCAAGTTTGGCCTCTAGAGAATGATGCCTCAGAAGAATATCATATTGACACATTGCACTTAGTTAAGTCATTCCCACCATGCTAGTTAAAGTAGGGGTTCAAGAATGGCCTCAGAAGAATATCATATTGACCACACTCGTTGCCTACCTTCACTTCATCATATGTGTATAGGCTTCTCCTGAATGTAAGCACATACTTTGCAACCCCAGAACTGGACGAAGACGGTGTATGAGTCACAAACGATTGAAGCCTACCATAGTGGAAGGCCACGAAAGAGTGTTCTAAGCACTCTCACGCTTTTCAACTTAATAATGGTTTGGTTGAGGGTTTTAGGTCTCATCACATAAACATATTCATTTTAATCTTTATTAAAACAATTTTGGTCCTATTACAACTATTGGTCCATTTGATTCAATTTAGTTGTATATAATACTCCCACTATACTTATAAAACGGTTTTTAAAGCAAGAGTATATGATACTACTAACATAAGGTTTGCATTCATTTGATGGACTATATAGTTGCCTTAGGGCCTTAGGATGACTATGAACCTTTGTTTAGATTCAACACGAGCCTAGTGTTGAATCTCGGACTAGGGATGGAGATTGATTTTAATTACGCGTTTAATCACATTAAGGCGTGTTGTCTTAGGGGCGTTGGACCCAACTACTTCATTTTCATGCATATCAAATAAAGCAAGAAAGAAGTACTTCAAAGTAAAGGTGAGATTATGCTCATTACAACATTTGCATAATTAAAATTACTTTAAAGTAAAGAAGAGCTTATGCTCTTTTACAACATTTGATCAAATCAAATTACAACCAAAATTAATCTACACATTCCCATGGTTCAAACAAATTTGAAACGGCCTTTCACATAGCTCAATTATCGTAGGCTTAGGTTCATAATCACCCTTTAATTAATTAACATTTTAACTAATTAAATTGAATGCAACATTTTCATTTGGTTTTTGTATCCATAAAATTGATTTAAATGGAGCTAAATAAAATGAAAATCCAATTCTCATTTAAAGAGACAAAACAATTTTTGTTTCCTACTTAATTTGGGCCATCATGCAATAACCACAACTTTTTGGGCTATATTGCGAAACACAAACTTTTGGGGTCACTTTGTAAAAACACAAAAGTCCATTACTTCATGTAATTACAACTAGAACCCAAAAATTTCAACAAATACAAAAAACTTCATTAAAGGAGCAAAACAATTTGTCCTTTAACGTTTTTGGGCCTTAACGTAAAAACGTAAACTTTTGGGCCAAAGTGCAAATACACAAAAGTATCAAAACTTTATGTAATTGAATAAAAGACCCAAAAATACCCTATTTAATTAGGGTGGCCGGCCATGATAGAAAAAATATGATTTTTACAAAGTTTTTGTAAGTGGGTTTTATTAGGTGAGGTAAAGATGAAATATTTTGAATTTATGTTAAACTTTTAAAAAAGTTTGTCTACCATTATAACCATTAATTGAATTTATGTCAAACTTTTAAAAAAGTTTGTCTACCATTAAAACAATTAATAATACTTTACAAATAATCATCACCCACTAAAATCACCCACTAAAATTAAACCAAAACTTTATGTAAAAACATAAAACATTTTGAATCAAAACTTCAAAACTTTTTGTTCTTGGCAAGAACTTCAAGAACATTGAAGAACACTCATGAAAACTCATAATAGCTCCATGAATGTTTTCACTCACCAAAACTCAAATTTTCATCACTCAAAAGAGGGTTAACATCCTAGGGTACTTAGGGGTTCCAAAAGTCACTTTAAAACCATTTTAACAAGACAAACATGAACCCAAAAAATCACCCTTTGGATTTGGCCGAATTTCCCAAAAAACATGGCACCAAATTTTAGCTCCAAAATTCATGCTCATATGAACTGCATCTACAACATTTGAGATGGCAAATTTTCTAACAAAATTTACATTCAAAGAAACAAGAATAAAGCTTGTAACATATTACAACTTTTAAATAAAAAACTATGAACTACAAAACCCAAAATGATTCACCAACTACTAGACCTAGGCTCTGATACCACTTGAAGGAAATTTTGTGAAAAACATGTTCATTTGAATAACATCATATAGCATGCAATTAACAATTAAAGGCGGAATCATGCTTTCATGCATTCAAAAACAAAACATCTACCATGAAATTCAAAGCCTAGTAGATTGGTGAACCTTGACTCAACTTAAAAACAACAATTTGTTAGTTGAGAAATATTTACCTTTGTAGATTCCTCTTTGCATATGCAAAGGATAATCACCCAAGAGATAGGGCCTTCATTCCTTGCTTCTTAGCTCCATGGATTTGGTTAGAAGAATAGGTTCTCCAAGTTCCCAAAATTGAGAACCTCTAAAGATTCTACACCAAGGTTGGATTGGAGAGGAAATGAGTGACCTTGAGGAAATAGAATTGCTAGACCATATCCCCCAAGGTGGTTGGCCTCTTAGAGAGAAATGGAAGCTTTGTGTTCTCACCAATTTTCTCTAAAATCAACAACTTATGAATTTTAGGTTATAAAGTTCTTTATATAGTCACTTCTTTAAATGACCTAAAGAACCAAAAACCCTAATTCAACACTAAATGGATTTGGGCTTTTGCGCCTTTGTGAATCTTTATTCATTAAGTTGTCATACAACTTAAGTCAATGGGATTTGACGTTCGAAGCCCATTGGGCCTTAAGGTCCAAAACTATCCCGATGTCTTTAACGAACTTATTCGTTTGATTAATTAACATATTAATTAATCCTTGCCATAAATAATTAAACCATTTAATTCATCTCCTTTGTTTCTTCAATCTCCACCTTATTTGGTGTACGATACATTAGGTTCCTTTTAGCGAGGCAGTGGGCGATTAAAACCATTTTACATCGATTGTGAATTGAAACTTACTTTCAATTCTCCCTTTAGTGATTACACACGTTTAGGGCTTCCACAAACCATGAGTGACCCCTAGCAGCATATCATGGCTACCCAAGCTAATCAGAAGAGGTAGAGAACCTATTCAGTTTAGGATTACAAATGCAATACGGTATTTCTCTAATCTAATACTCTTGACCACATTGTTTGGTTTGATAGTTTATTTATTCATGTCTACTATCCAATGTGATTCTTGTGTTTATACGATTACTTTGAATGTGAATTGGAACGCATTCCCAAATCTCATTCATACTCTGGCCAGAGATTTTAATCATATCATAGAGTATTCTCCCTCAAGCCAATTGAAGTTTAGAGATCCCTTGTTGCGCATTCACTTGTCTCCATGACTAAGTGGCTTAACCCCAATGATGTCGTGGACACCCCGATGGGGTGACTTTGACATAATCAAAGATCAAGGACTTAACCACAAGACAACAACTGTGATGCCTCAGGTCAAAGGACTAATTTGCATTATCCCAAACATGAGTTCTCATGTGACATGAGTATGAGAACTCCTCGTTGATCGTGTTCAGTGAACTCATTCTCTATTGAGCACCTACGTACTTGTCTTGATGTCACACACACCAATGACTCGAGACTAGTCACTCTCCCTGAGAGAAGACATAGCACGTACTGATCTTATCGGACTGTCAATGCCCAATTGGCAATCCTATGATCAGGAACGTTTAGGATGTGTCTACGAAAGAATGGTCTCATTAATCTAACTTCATTAGATTGCATTCTTCCAATCACATATTCCTTGGACTTTATCGTTTAAGCATATAACATTTATATGAGACGTCTCAAACAATAATGTTTGCCCTTTATATGTAAACTAGATTAGTTTAACATGTGAAATATCCGTAAAGTATCATCATATGAATGGCTTTAGGGCACATTTCCAACAAAAGGAAGATACCAAAGGTTAGTAGGCCGTTTGATGTATTTGGCACACACAAGACCGGACCTTGCTTATGCCTTGAGTGTAGTAAGTCAATACATGCATGATCCTGGAGAACAACATATGAATGCCGTGATGAGAATATTGCGATATTTGAAGGGAAGTCCGGGCAAACTAATTTTGTTTAAGAGGAATAATCACTTTAGTGTTGAAGGTTATACTGATGCAGACTGGGCAGGTTCCATTGATGATAGACGCTCAACATCAGATTGCTTTACGTTTGTTGGGGGTAACTTGGTTACATGGAGAAGTAAGAAACAGAATGTGGTTGCCCGTTCCAGTGCAGAAGCAGAATACAGAGGTATGGCTTTGGGGATTTGTGAAATTTTGTGGCTTAAGCTTCTGTTAAGGGATTTGGGTATACAACATGATCAGCCCATGAAATTATTTTGTGATAATAAAGCTGCTCGTGACATTGCACATAATCCGGTACAACATGATAGAACAAAGCATGTTGAAGTTGATCGGTTCTTCATCAAAGAAAAATTGGAAGGGAAAATAATTGAAGTACCAGCGATAAGAACAGAAGATCAGTTGGCAGATATCCTCACAAAAGCTGTTTCGAGTCACAAGTTTTCAAGTTTCTTACACAAGTTGGGCATGAGCGACATATATGCACCAACTTGAGGGGGAGTGTTGACTTTTGTATTTTAGGTAGGATCCCTAATTGATATGTAATCCCATGTAATCACTTGTAATTAGTTTTCTTTCCTTTTATGTTAGGGTTGTACACCTATAAGTTCCTCTTATTGAGAAGAATATATCATCATTCAAAGCATTCTCTTCTCTTATAAACGCTTTATGCAGTCTTCATCAACTTCGTTTGTTATGCATCTTCTTCTTTACCATTCTCTCTCGCGCATCGAAATCAGCTTCATTAAGTGCCACGATAACCAATAGATTCTAAGAGCTTGCACGGTTTGTGTCGTTCTTCTACGCCCTAGGGAGTAAACAACTTAACACATCGATACAATATATTTTGTCAACGCTGAACAAACAGCCTCACCACCAAGTATGAATATCCTTTTCTCATTTTATCTGAGTGGAACAACCGCAAACCGTCATATCTAAACCAAACCAATAAGTTATACTTGATCCCTCCCCGATTTGGGTGAAAGAATTTGCTCCTTAGGTATCTCTTTATCTCTGTGCGACTCTCACACTCACAGAATCGGACTCAATTCCTACTCGACCCATCTCAATTTTCAATCGATATCAGTTAGTTCTTCCTTTGCGGATCCTCCTATTTGTGATTGCGAGCAAACAATATCCAAAGCATATATAGGCACATAAAACATTGTTATGGATATTATATGAACAATATGTACATAATGTTAATACAATATCTTCGGTGTCAACTATCAACATCATCTAACAAAATATTTAACTATCTAAACATTATTGTAACCATATTATCTCAAATACAATATTGTGAGGCTATATGTGTTATGTAAACATTTTGTTTGTATAATTCATTTTATTTCAACAACCGAAGCTTGAAATCCTTCTATTATAGCCAATTTCTCATATTAAAAAAACAGGCTCATATTTTCCGTACTTTTGGATTAGCATAGGTGCAAATTCGTACAAAGTGAAATACATTCTACTTACTACATCCACACCCCTTGAAATTCAATTCGAATATCATTCAACTCCTTGAATCTCAAGCTTTTCCACTTAATCCCTTAAAAAATAATTTGTATCTCACTTTGCTCCTTAACATCCAAATCCACAACAAAATGCATCAAAATCGTTCATGTAGCACAAATGGGACCGATGTTTTTGCGAAGTAACGTAAGTGCCATGTATTAGATTTTAAATTCAAAACCCTCTTTTCAAAGTACGAAAAATAAAACTCCAACATATTTTTTGGGACACATAACACACATACCAGTAACAATGGGTCATATCATATTTGTGTCATGTAAGCATTTTTACCATATTTGTTTGTAGACTTTGATGGTTGGGACAAAGTAGGATACCAGTTGATTTGAGGGAGTCAAGTGATAAAATTTGAAATTCTTCTTCTGTTCATTTGATACCATATCATCCCTTATGACGTCACTTTAGACATCTTCCTTCTTCCGCCCCCTGTCATTCCTTCCATTTTAACAACCAGAGTATGAAATCGTTCTATTATAGCCAATTTCCTAAATTAAAAATATAAATCCACATTTTCCTACTTCTTATGTTAGTATAGGTGCATCGCACAATGTGTAACGCATTTTTTTTTTTTTTTTTTTTTTATTCACGCAAGCACAATACACGTCTGATAATTATATTTTTATCAGCTTAATTACATCTTCACCTCTTTAAGGTGTAGTGCAACTTGAATTGAGTTTCAAGTGGCATAAACTGTAATAAGTCTATATAAAAATAAAAATAAAACTAATATTAAAATAAATATATTTATTTAATACAGTTTTTTTTAATTTTAAAGTGATAAAGGGTGTCAACTTTAAAAATCATTTATGGTAAAACCTTAGAAACAAATCGAAGAAAGTAGTCACAATATAAGTTTTTCAAACAAGAAGATATCCTTTTTTATTATTTCTAACACTCAATAACATCGACATGAAAGTTAATTTTATGCCCAAATCTCTTTTCTTCTGACTTGTTCTAAAGTTATAAAAGTACTTGTAAAAAAAAATAAGTTATAAAAGTAATTTTTGTCAATAGCAGTTTTCATAGTTTAGAAGTCTCATAAAACCACTTAAAGGGATTCTAGTTTGTATTATCGGGTTTGTTTGGAAGTGCTTTTAAAATGATTAAAAGCCCTTTAGGTGAAAATATTTTTGAAAATCCTTAGTAAAAATTTAAGTGGATCCTGAAAAAAGGCTTTAAGTGCTTCATACAAAAAGTACATATTTGGTGCTTCTAAAAAGCACTCAAACTGCTCTTGGAATCAAAATCAATTTCACCAAAACTCTTTCATTCATTTTAAAAGACTTCCAAACAAGCCTTATAAGCACTTTTACATGTGTATGAGCAAGGAAGTGATTTTGGCACTCCCCTACCCACTTTCCAAACTAACAATTTTTCATTCTCCATTTTTATAAGAGCAATTAATTTCACTTGAAAAAAAGTTGTGGGTTGTTCGTCAATGTTTGGAAAAATAGTTTTTCGTTTTGTAGATATAAAAACGAGTGAAAAATACGTTTGCTATAATAAACTCACAAAAATGAAGAAGACAAAACACAATATTTAGCCTAATTTTTGTAAAAACATGAAATTCACGTTTCCTATATTTTTTCAACTCCGAAATAATAGAAAATAAAACATATATTATAAGATAAAGTGAAAATTTTAGTAAAACAAATAGAAATCATGTATGCCATCACTACCGTCACCGTTGCAACCACCACCACCACCACTACATTCTCCACTATCTCACCACCATCACCGCCACTGCCACCATCTTTGCACCACCACCTCCCATCACCATTGCCACCACCACCATATCCTCTACCGTCATCATCCTCACCAATGTGGCCACCACAACCTCCATCGTCTCACCATAACCATAACCGACACCATCGCCATTGTCTCACAATGAACACTACCACCTGCACCTCTGTTGCCCCTGCCGCTACCGTCACCACCACTAACACCACCACCATCATATTATTCACCTCCACCATGTTAGCTTTGCGGCCACAATCATCACCATCATCACCACCACTACCATCATATTATCCACCGCAATCCCCCTACAATGTGACCATTACCTCCTCCACCATGTTACCGTTGCGGCCACCGCTGCCACCACCATCACCACATTCTCCACCCTGTTACCCTCATTATGGCTTCCACCATCTCCGCCACCATCATTCCTGCCACCTCTCAACCACTGTTAACCCAACCACACAGTTACTGCCAATATTACCACTCCCTCAATATTGCAACCCGTTATTGCCACCTCCTATATCTCATTACTACTGACACCTCTTATATCTCATTATTACTAACACCTCTATTGTCATTGCTACTACCACCATTCCAACCGCATTCGCTACCAACATCACTCTTGTCTCAACCACCATCTCTACCACTAGCACATCCATTACTATCAAATCATATATTTATTGTATATTTAAGATTTAGATGTCAGACACATTTTCAATGTTTTCATTCTAAAATATTATTCTCAACTTAAACTACCAGATGCATTCTCAAATTATAAAAATATAAAATCCTATTTGTAGTTTTTGTATTACAAAAGAATTCTTTGAAAATCGTTTTGTAAAACGTTATCCGACAAACCCTTATTATACACTCCTTTTACACGTAAAGGTTTGTATGACAACGTTTCTAGAGTGACACTATTAAATTCCCTTCTATTTTTCTAGCTATTGATTTCATGTTGAGTTAATTTAATGCTCCAGATTTGACCACCTCACATATTTTCACTCTCCTTTCTTCCTCTTCGCTTATGATGCTGCATTCACAGACCAAGAAACATTTTTACTCTCAGCCCACAGTTTTTGTTTTGTTTTGGTTTGATTTGTTCTCTCTCTCTCTCTTCCCCCTCTCCCCTTTCACCTTCCCATTATGGATCTCCTCGGCTCTCTCACCACCCCTTCTCCTCTCATCTCCTTCTGTCTCATGGATTTCTTCTTCTCAGTCTTCCATTGATTTCTTCACCGCCTACGCCTCTCGATTCACAATCGCCACAGTTCCCGAGTGTTTATTTCAAATTTTTTTAGTTCTCTCTAATTTGTTCATCCCCAAATCGTGACTTTCAAATGATTAAATTCATAAATTCTTATTTTTTCCAACACTCTGGATTCTGGGTTCTTCTCTGTTTCTGAAAATTTGCATATAATCCCATATGTTTTTTTTAATTGATAAAAAAACCATCTTTTGTAAAAATTTGGTGTTTGAATTTCTGGATTTCTCTGAAAAATGGTGACTGTGAATCTGGGAATGCTCCATTATGTTGTGGACCATGTGTATGGTGCATTCATGCACATAACGAAGATAAGCCCTCAATTGTAATTCAATGGCATTCTTGGTGGAGGATGTTGTTGTCAAGGAAGAAAATATCGGTAATATCGGAAATATCGGTAGTCCGAAAACACGGAAATATCGATGGAAATATCGGGATAATATCGATATCGATAAAAATTACATGGAAACCACGGAAATTGTAAGAAAAACTTGGAAATTTTTAATGAAACTTTGTAGGATGTTTATTTAGTCAATTATCTATTAGTTTATCACAAAAAATTGGAAGGAAATGCATTGCATGATGGATTTAACTGATTTAAGTTGATTATATAGCGAGCTGGCAAACATTGTGAGTGTAGAAAATATGTAGTAATTAATGAAAGAAGTTTAAAGACACCATAATCATTTATATATAATTAATTAGTACAATATTTGGAGGTTTTATTTAGGATATTAAAAAAAAAAAAGGAAGTGAATAAAATGATGAAGAATAATGTGCCGAATTTGACACTTTAAATTTCTTACACATAAGAATAAGACTAAACTTTAATTTGGATGCCGATTATGTTTTTTCAAATTTATATAAAGTAAAAGAATTGAATTTTGGAAGCCAGGAGTGTGTCAATTGAATTTTGGCCGGCGTGCAAGGTATCAATCTCTTCGTCTCGTCGAGTAGTACAACTTTCCTTTTTGTTTCACTCAATTTCGTTGAGTATTGAAAAAGTTATACTCGTTTGAATCTTACCCAGTTTCCGGCGACCTCAGTGGCTTTCGAGGCAATTTCCGGCCAAACCACAATGAGTCAGATGTCTTGTGAGGTACCATTCTCTTCGTCTCTTCGAGGGCTACAACTTTCCTTTTTGTTTCACTCAATTGCGTTGCGTATTGAAAAAGTTATACTCATTTGAATCTTACCCAATTTCCGGCGACCTCAGTGACTTTCGAGGCAATTTCCGGCCAAACCACGGCGAGTTGGCCGGCGGGAAAGGTATCAATCTCTTCTTCTCGTCGAGTAGTACAACTTTCCTTTTTGTTTCACTCAATTTCGTTGAGTATTAAAAAAGTTATACTCATTTGAATCTTACCCAGTTTCCGGCGATCTCAGTGACTTTCGAGGCATTTTCCGGCCAAACCACGACGATGAAGACGTCGTTTAAGGTACCATTCTCTTCCTCTCTTCGAGGGCTACAACTTTCGTTTTTGTCTTGCTTGATTTCGTTGAGTTTTGACAAAGTTATGGCCGTTTAAAGTGGGTGTAAATTTTCGGCCGAAATTCTGATTTTCTTCTATTGGGAGAGTCCCACATCGCCCATGCTTGCTCACTGCCCTCGCAATTTTTCCTATAAAACCCACATTCCCCTTGCTGAGTAAGCCATGTCTTGTTCGTCCTTTGGGCTATGATCAAGTGAAGTATGTGTTGTGTTTTCTCAACATATTTAAGTATTTTTTAGTATTATGTGTCGATATTATTGATAATTTCGAAAATATCGTGATATTATCGATAATATCCCGATATTTTGAAGAAAATTATTTGGATAGTTAAAAAAATATTGGATCTCTGAAAAAATGATAATATCGGCGATATTTCGTCGATATTATCGATTTTTTCTTCCATGGTTGTTGTGTAGCTGAAAACGTTTCTTGGTCTGTGAATGCAGCAGCAGCAGAAGCGAGGAGGAATAAAGGAGAGTGAAAATGTGTGAGGTGGCAAAATCTGGAGCATTAAATTAACTCAACATGAAATCAATGGCTAAAAAAATAGAAGGAGATGGAAGGGGAAGAAAAATGAGAGGGCAGACAACCTTGGTCCAGAAGGAAAAGGGGTTACAGCGAGTTGACCCAGTGAGTGACGCGGAATGATGGTTGGATGATTCAAGAAGATTCGTTCCATAAAATGGAAAACTCTTTTTTTCTGTGAACACCCAAATGGAAACTTACCAAAATCATTTTGAATTAACACTCGAGTCATTTTCTTTTCTTGTAAATGTAGTGAGCCAACACCAATACTGTTTTTTTCATGATTTTTCTATCTTCTACTTGGACAAAATATGAACGTTGATTCTTTCATTTCACATTTATTGAATTTATTGCATTATGTAATAGGCCATGCAATTATGAGAGGATGCTCGTACCCAAAGGGAGAAGACTACCTAACCAAGGCCGCTAGCCACGAAATGGGTTTGAGGTAATATGATGCGCCATGCATGCACATCGAGTGGCCAAAGAGTAGGGAACGTGGAAAATGGTATCCCTAGACTCTACATTTGTTGGGATAGTGATATATTACGTGTTATAATATAAGTAAAAATAAAAAAAAATTCAATGTTTATTTACATGTCTTATGATACGTGGTGTAACACCTTATCCAAATGCACTAAAAAAATTCGATCGTGAGAGAGACCCCTTCCCTCCTCTCGTCTCACCTCTATGATGCCGTGACGGATGGTAATCCACATTTGCTTTCTTGAGGGTTGGGGACTCTTTTTGTCTGTCTTTCTTTCTTAAGTCATATTCACTAATATTCTTTCCCTGCTTTCCCTTCTTTCCCTCTGCAATATTCGCGACTATTTCCTTGTTTACTACTGTAGGAAACTTTCTAGCAGTCCATTGTGGCATCACTTCCATTTTATTTGGCCCACCTCTTAAAACTAATGAAGAACTGGTGGTATTAAGGGTATCTCCAATTGAAATGGCCAAATATAATTCCGTGCAGAATTATAGTCCTGTAGAATATTATTTTTTAAATAAACAATGTCAGGTCATACTCATATAACATCTTCAACCGAGTGAGCTAAACATAGCCCCCCTTCATAATTTATTAGTTATTTAATTAAACTACCTTTGCATGCTTTCAAATCTATCTGTTGAGTTTGAATTAATTATTGCAACTGAGGAGCTATGCTCCAAAAAAAAACTAAAAGGGGGGATTACATTTGGCCAGCCTGATGTCCCTTTGGCCAAACAATGACCTGGTGGGCTCTATAGAATTGTAGCTCAGCCTTTAGTTAGAGATGAGTTTTTGTACAAATTAAGCAATTTTTCGGCCTTTGGACCTTTAGCTCTCTCCATTCGAGATGGCCTAAAGCCACATAAGGAGAAATTCTTGTACCATGCATGTCATCTGTACCTCAGCTACCGAACTAAGTGGGAGTTCTTTTGTAATGGAGTTCATCGGAGGCACGCTTTCACCAACTCTAATACGAATGATCCACTTAAGAGCGTGTAAGTTTACTGATGTAGTCATCTTAATTTGTGAACACATAATTCTCTTACTGAAGAGATCCATTGTCGTATCGTTAGTTATTTGAACTTTGTATCAATTTCCCATCACAATAATATATTATTTATGTCTAAATCGAATTAAATAACTGGTTCTCTTTCTTTCCAAGTTTCCATTTGTTTGCTTTAAGTTGAATAATGTAACTGAGGCTCGTGACTAACAAAAACAATGAAAGGTTAGAGCAGAAATTAAGGGTTTCAATTTCTTTCTGGACCCTTCTAATAGGAATTACCGTTTCTAGACTCTTTTCTATATGAATAAGAGAAAAGAAAATGAAAACAGCTTAAACTCAGCACCACGGGTTTTGGTCTGACACGGACAACCCTTCACATCCTCACATATTTTGTTATAAAACATAAGATAGTCAAAATGTATGCTACTACTAGGTCGTGGACATTGATTTGTCGTTGTTCAATCATTTCTAAGGAAGACAATCGACAACCACAAATGTCTCGGGACAGATCAGCCGTGTGACTTTTGTTTCGCTCGTATGTCTCCATCTGAATTTTGTTTTACATTTCGGTATGTATTTCTTAACTTGTTGCTTCGATGTTTCAACAATCATGCCAAGCACTGATCAAGTATATATTGGCAGAGATTATATATTTCAATTATTTATAATTCTGGAAAGAGAGTTGGTTGATATATTCGCTTGTACGTGTTGGGTGGTTATAATTTAACCTCATGCCTGCTGGATTTTTTGAACTTATTACATTTCACAAAAGTGACGAATGAAAATAAAGTGGTCTCACATCAAAATTTAAATGGATCGAATTCCAGAAGTATACCAATAAAGTAGAACAGTCATGCAGAAGAAAGTGGCCTACAAATTCCATGTCAAGAAACATACAAAGATGAAGAAACTTGAAGGGGGATGACACCTTCCAGATAAACTTTTCGACAAATTGCTTTTGGAAGTATGTGGAATATGGGGAAGGTGAATAAAAGTGTTGGGAATGCTTGCGTTTTTTTGGGTACGTTCTGGACAACTTCATACATTAATGAACATAAGTAAACATTCTTTGGAAGTAAAGATTCTCTTCAGATTCTTTCATAGTTTCATTGGTATCTTTGTTATTTTAATTTCTTCATACATTAAAGAACATATGAATATGGACATGTAAACTTGGTAGAGATTATAAAGAGAAAAAAGCATAGCTGCTAGCTAGAAACAAATTTGAATATCAGAGTACACAACGAAATAACTGAATATAAAATTTTATTAAACAAAGAAATACGGAATTGTTAAAAAGGCTACATGAACCGAAGATGCTACATATTGACTAACTTACTTCTTAAACTAAATTACAAGCTATATTTATAGCGACATAAACCTAAGAAACCCTAATGTGTAAATACCAAAAATACCCTAGTACAAAATCAAATCAAATCTCTAATTAATTTCTTAAATAAACTAATAAATTCCAACAGAGAACAACAAAGAAAAATCATCCATCGCCCGCTCCTGTAGCTTGGGGTGGTCAGCAATACTATTTAGTCTCTTCCCCATTCCTCAGTCCTTTTAGTTTGCTTTTGGTATATAATTGTCGACGCGAAATGTTGCAGTCGCTGGGATAATTGTTGTCCTTGGCCACACACATTTAACACAAGTTTTGGCTTCAGTTAGAAATTTAAGACGTGGAAGTTACCAAGACTAAGTTAAAACTAATTTAAGAGTTTGACTGATATATTCTTCTCCTTCTAGGAGGCCATATATATATGATACAACTTGTGATAGTAGTAATATCAAAGGATTTCTAACCAAACTGGGAAACATAGTTATACTCCTAATCTAATAGACTCACGCCAACACTCCCCCTCAAGTTGGTGTATAGATATCTCTTAAGGGGGTTCTAAAAAAGAGAACACAAGATGACATTCAGTTCATGACATAAATAGCATAGGTGGCTGCATTAGCCCAGTATGTCTTGGGTGCACAACTACCAATAAGAAGAGCACGAGTAATCTCAAGGATGTGCCAATTTTTTCGTTCGTCAACTCTATTTTGCTGTGGGGTTTGACGACATGCAGTTTCATGAAGAATGCCCTTTTTTGTTAAAAAAAAGAAAGAAAAAAAAGAAAGAAAGATCCTGATTGAGATACTCATCACCGTTGTGTGACCGAAGCACTTTAATAGGGAGTGAATATTGAGTATAGACCATGTGATAAAACTTTTTGAAGATGCCACCCACATCACTTTTAATTTTCTTTTATTCAAACTTGGAGAATAAGAAGCTCGATGATTTTTAGCTAATGTGTAAACATCACACTTTAGTGAGGTCTCTAGAATATTACTAAATAATGACGGAAGTAATTTTCGCAAATAACCAAATCAGGCATGACCTACCTGACAATGCCACAATTGAACAGTCTTCAATTTTGCATTGTCACGACCTTGAACTTGATAAACGAGGCCCTATGCAACATCAGCAATATAATACAACCCCCTCCTCTTAGTTCCACGCCTAATGATTTCCTGAGTTCGAATATCAACATAAAGACGGAAACATTTGTACAACACAACTTAATTGCTCGGTAACTTGTCCCACGGATAATGTGGTATAGAGTGCGAGAGCGAGTAAGCAGTTGTGTAAGGAGAAAGTATGAGTGAGTGTTATTGAACCCACCCCTGTAACCTGGGCCACACCGCCATTAGCAGTGACAATACTATCTCGAGGTGGTGGTGTTGCAGAGTTAAAAAGGGAATGATCATAAGTTATTTGATCAGTGGCTCCGAAGTCAATGATCCAACCTATATCGAGATTAACAGATGCAATTAAGGCCTTGCTCGTGTTATCTATATCAAATTCAAGAGTGATAGCTGTGGGCCCAGTGAACCCGGGTCTGGGTTTAATTCTTGATGAATATTTTCTGGTGGGCTAAGCAGGCCTATGCTCAAGTTGCTGCCAACCTCATCATGTGCTTGTTGCCCATTCAGATTGTGGCCTCCGGGTTTGCATGCTTGCCACTTAATTGGGTTGAGAATTCTAGATGGACCTTGCTGTCCAATTACCATGTGGGCTCCACAATTGGCCAACCCGTTTTCTTTTCTCCTGGAGATTAATGCTACAAGCCCATGTCCAGCGTCAACAAATTCGGCTTATGCTGGGTGTCCAGCTTCGTTTGAGGCTGGGATTGAACCCACAGTAGGAATCATGGCATGGCTTTCAACTATTGAAGGCAGCGGTTGTGTGGATGTACGATTTAAGTTTCTAAATTTAGGTTCAAGTGTGATTCTCTTGTTTCGAGATCACACTTTAGTTGTTTTGCAAATTGCTATTTTTCCGGCCAACAAGAACTCTAGGTCGGCAGCAAGGTTGCATTTGGTTGCTGGATTTTTGCCCGCGTAAGTCCCTTGTCTCGGGACATAACACAGATGCTAGGAGTTTGGTTTGAATATCTGGAGAACGATATTATGCCGAAGAACCCGACTCTAATGCCAAGTTAAAACTAATTTTAGGATTTAAGACTGATTTATTCTTCTCCTTCTAGGAGGCCATATATATATGATACGACTTGTGACAGAAGTAATATCAAAGGAGTTCTAACCCAAATAGGAAACATAATTATACCCCTAATCCAATAGGTCTCACGCTAAAATATTATATCTGGTTTGGTTTTAAACTATATGATACAATTAATGGGTTTAGCCAAGTCGATGCTGTAGCTCTCTCTCCAGCATGTTGGGAAGAAATGGAGTGGTACAACTATTTTGTCTTTTTACTTTTATTATGTTTAATTATTTCTAGAAAACTCTACGAGGGTTTTTTCTTTTTAGTTTCTGTTTCTGTGTGATTACTCTTTTAGATCTATGTGTGAAGAGTTTAAGAATGATGACACCAGGAATCAATTGAATTACATTGATATGGTGTTTGCTAATGGGTGTCAAATGCTTAAATCGGAAAGATGTTTAAGAGAAACTAAAGAGCTTGTTCATAATTAATTACTAGTTCCATGAATGACTTAGTTATTTATAGAGGTGACGATATAGGGTCGGTTTACTATGTAAGGTGACATGTGGCGTCATCTCGAAATTGAGAGATAATCTCTGGTGGAGGAGTATTCCTTTGGTGGATGGATGACAGGAGACTTATTAAGGTCTCTTAGTTTATCACGAACTCTGCATGAAAGAGAGAATCTCTGACTTTGAGTTGTTCTAGGAAGTGTTGGACCTCATCTGAGACTATAATTAGTCAATCCCTCATTTTTCGTGTGCCCTACAAGCTGTTCTATGATCAATCGATTGAATATCGACAAACGAACACTTGATATGGACTTAGGGCATCGAGAATGTTTCGCTATCTAAACTCTATATCACATGAGTGACCAAGCACCAAAGCACGTGCTGCCACACACAGTGGTTTGTTAAACATAAACTCAATTTTTTGACCTACTCCTACCAAATTTCACAAATAGGTGTAACTAAACACGAGGAAGAAAATTTATACTTGAGTCGACCCCTAGAAATGTCCAGAAGATGATCAAAATCACTGAAAAAGTCGTGGTGCCCAAATCTTTTAAGCCTCGCAATGCTGTTATCAGAGGTCCGATAACAGTCATTTTGGCTAGGTTTTACTCTTGGGAGGATGGACTACACAACCCAGGCGCTGTTTCACTAAGATCGTTGTTGGAAATAGTCATCTTGAAACTGAGAGTTCTAGGGCTAAATTTGAAAATACAGTGGCTAAAAGACCAACATAACGCCACCAGGACGTCAGGCCTGTCAAGGGCCTTCCGTGGACACCAAGATCACCCAAAAGGATGGCCGGATGAAAGAGATACGACAAGGTCAAAGTTCAGGTCGCAGTCAGGTCGGTTTGACTGGATCGCCATAAAATAGTTCTCCTGGTTTGAGGTTTCTATTTAGGGAAAGTCTAGAATTTTCTGAAATTTCTAAGGTCCAGTTTCTATGTATAGGATGGCCAAAAGATCAAAGTACTCTCTAACTTAAAACGCTTTTAACTTCTTCGTCATAAATCTAAATTGGGCGACATTTGTGTTAACTTGGTCCCGTTTACGCCCACCCAAGGACATAAGGCCAAGGAAAGGCCAGAAAGCCCAAGGCCCATGGAGTTTGTAGAGGGCCAAATCGAGTGCTCAGGCCAACCAAGATGAAAGAAGGACTACCCGATTGTGTAAAACACATGGGCGCACTGATAGCTTTATGGCACAAGTCGTCAAGAACAGAATTACTCAAGTGCCACACTAAAGTAAATTTTAAAATGACCAAAACTCTCTTTAAATCACTTTTCTCAAAATTGTAAAATAAATAAATAATAAAGTTCGGGCGGGATATCACAATTTTGATTCAGATCGTCTGATCATTAGAGCGCTATGTGTTGTGGCCATTCTAGTCACTTTGGCTACTCTAAATACCATGCATCAAGGACCTAAAAATCATGGTCCCACAACAACACCAAACAAGATCATAACCTTTAACGTTAAACGTTCCCAACTTCGCTTCCTGCTTCTTTCTTCTCCATCTTCGTGGTTCATCGTCTAAACCTTAACCCACTGTCTTGCCATCTTCTAGTTTTCTTCTTTCATTTATGTTCATAATATTTGGGTTTTATCCATTTACACTAGTAGTTATATATTCACATTTAAGGCATATGCAAAGCTACCAGATGAATACCCAATATAAAGGGAGTTTGATGAAAATAGTGTTGTAACATAAATCCTTGTAACATAAATCCTAGTATAAGTCTGATTGTTTAAATCCTTGGAAGATATGGTTTACACTTTATGAAGTGATTGTGCTACTAGAGATGAACACCTAGAAGGGTGTATTTATACTAGTCGAGATAGAGACCTTTTATGATATGGAATTCATATTAAACTGGAAGAATCCCAAATGATATCTAGGAGTAGATATTGCACCCTTTTAGCAGTATGATGACTTGCGGCGCGCACCAATTGTTCGATTGTAAGGACTCCAAGTATGTAGGAAACGTATTGATTCCTTGCTGAATTAGGTTTTTGTCTCTTGCAGAACAAGCATACTAAGCAGTTCTTGAGGATGCAGGCCAGTCTCCGTAGTCCTGCCAGCTAGTATTCTTGAATGTCAATGTTGGTAAGAGCGTAAGTGTGCCAAACACAAAAGAGACTCTGGAGAGTTGTTACCCTACCATCTTTGGACCGGGTATAGTTCAATCGCATGACGTATTATGGGCAGCCCAGAGAGCCCATGGCACTTTAGTGATATAAAACCTCAATTACCTTATGGCAGACAACGTCTTATTCCCTTAGGTAATTTTGTAGTTTACTCACATGGTCAAATGTAAAGCTATCATATTGAGCATATAGTCCATGTGTCATTCTCCTATCGGATGTGTTTAATTTATATCTCCACAAATGCCCCCACATTTGCTTGTGCTTAGGTACGAAACAAAAGGAGATGCACTTCCTAATTGAATAAGACTTCCTAAATAAATAAGCCTTTTCTTCCAAGATAAAGTAGGTTTCCAATGCCACAATGATTTAGTACAAATAAGAGATAACCATTACTTGATTTTTTGAAAAATCCTTACTTAAAAAATCGAGGATTTGCATGGAGAATTCATGGAAAAAAAAATATTAGATATGAAATTTGCCCATCTTTCTCCATCATTTGTTTCGTATGTAGTAGGGCATTAGGGCTGCCCCCTGGTTTTCTCGACCTAGACTGCACGCGAAGTGCAACTGGCCTGCCCATATATAGCAGCATAAGATGCTGCTAGGCTGGAACGAAGTCTGTGGGCCCAAATGCCTAGTTTGATGCTCCTTGGATTGCTTTAGGGCACACAAGGGAAGCTGGTTTGGTGCGGCACACTATCTAGCGCTGATGCTAAGGCACAACTCTAGAGCTAGTTGCTACACAGGTAGGGGGTTAGGTCGGGCCAATTCAATATGACCACTTAGGCAGTTTATGATTTTTTTCATCATTCTTCCTTATTCAATCCATAAGCTAATCTATCTCCAGCATTACTATCAACAAAAACAACATTGGATTAAATTAAGGTCTTATGAGTATCTTTTAGGATTTCTTCATTCCTTTGGCAGGTAGAGCGTGATGTCGTCTTCAAAGAAAGTTGCGAGTTATGTCTATGTTCCAAAGTACAAGAAGAGAGGAAACCCTAATTGAATCCACAAAACAAGTTGAAATGTAGTCTTACAAGCGACTTTGATGATCTATGTACAGCCACACCAGCAATCAGGTGATGATTAGACTTTCTTGTGGAGCAATGTTAAGGTTTCATGCTTAGAAAATAATATTTTGTTGTTTTAAGAGCAAGTCCACGGGACCTCTAAATGCCCCAGGCATTTGGGTTGAATTGCCCCCAACCCATAAAAATATATCCACCAATCCAAAATCGCCATTGGACCAAGGGTAGCAACTCGTTGAACCGGCCAGACACGAATTCTTGGGCCTTAAGCCCGTTGGCAGTGGCAACGTCAGCTTTGCAAGATAGTGGGGCCCACCCACATGTTGTGCTCAAAGCCAATCAATTGCATTTTTTGTGCGCTACAATTTGGTCGTCTAATTTCAAAAAATTTAGAAATCAATAAATTAGCAGCTAGGATATGATTAATCTCAATGGTAAAAATCTTTAAAAAATTCAAAAAATTAACCAAAAATACCCTTTTTTTTATTTTTATAAATACTCAACGATCTTCTTCATTCCCCACACCACACCTCAATATGTATTTTTACTACAATCTCCTATATTTAATTTTTTTTTACTTCCCAAAAAAAAAAAAGAGAAGGCAAATTGGTTGATTGGGGAAGACGTTGGTTTGTTTCAGGCTTGGGTGCTTGTTATTCATGATCCGATCATGGCAAATGACCTGAGGGTACAACATTTGTGGAAGAAGATTCATGCACAATTTGTTGAGTAGATTCAAGGAACATCCCAAACTAAGCAATCTAGTAGGTACAAATATCTACATAAAGATTTGAAAGGTTGGTAAGAAGCCCTTGCAAAAGCGGAAATAATTTATCGAAGTGGCGATAATCTAGCTAACGAGGTAATAACATTTTATTATTAAGTCATGTAAAATGTAATTAAAAGTAATAATTTAATTATGTAATTTATGGTATTGTTTCACATTTCTTTTTTTAGTAACTACAAACATAAATGTGGTTCAATCTTGCTAACCAGGAATGTCACATCCTGGCCCTGACCACTACCACATCCCCGGCTGGACTCCGCCTAGCACGATATTGTCCACTTTGAACCCCGACCACGCCCTCACAGTTTTGTTTATGGGAACTCACACGAGAACTTCCCAGTGGGTCACCCATCATGGAATTGCTCTCTCGTGAACTCGTTTAACTTTGGAGTTCCGATGGAACCCGAAGCCAGTGAGCTCCCAAAAGACTTCGTGCTAGGTAGAGATGGGAATATACATATAAGGCATAGATGATCCACTCCCCTAGGCGATGTGGGATGTTAGAATCCACCCCACTTAGGGGCCCGACGTCCTCGTTGGCACACTTCCGGCCAGGGATTGGCTCTGATACCAAATTGTCACATCCCGGCCCGGGCCCCCACCACATCCTGGGCTCGACTCCGTCGTAGCACTATATTGTCCACTTTGGGCCCCGACCACTGACACACCCCGACCCAAATCAAGGCGTGATGGTCGTCACGTGAGGGTGACGTAGCCATGTGCGCAGTGCGGAAGTGATAGTGATATGAAAGTGTGAGTAAACAAAAACCAAACTAACTAATTTACACTATACTAATATATATAAGTGCGAGAGAATATATTTAAGTATAGTTACACTTATTCAGAGCGTAGGTAACCTAAGTGCAGTACAGCAGGTCAAGTACTAATTATACAATACCAGATAGATTATCCTACATTATTTATAGTTTGTCAAAACCGCTGTCGACTTCTCGTAAGCCACCAACAAGCACGCCTACCTAGAACCTAGAGGGGCACAAAACAGAAAGTGTGAGTGAGCAAAAACAAAGCTTTTCAAAACCATTTCTCTTTCCAAAAGTAATAACCTCTTGCCGTAAAACCTGTATAATTCCCCAGAAACTAGCATACGTACATATACATAAACCATACTTGAAAATAGTGAAATCCAAATATATACCGTGTCAAATATCTCAGCATAATAATTAAGTAAACCAGGTGAATTAAATCAATGTAAAATGATATGTCAGCCGGATCCACCTAGTGTGGCCTGTACGGCTAAACCTATAGCTCATCAAGTATGCATGTACACGAGTCAGAACCACCTAGGGTGGTCTGTACAACAGGGCTAGGGAAGGACTGTGCCCTGGCCACGGGTGGGAGCACTAACACCGAGTGCAGGTTTATGAGCTCTAAATGCATCTATGTATAACCATCATAATGCGACTCACAATCATTAATACATATACTCACCTGGAACTTACCTGTGCGTCCGCAACGTCGAATACTAACATACATAACTACTAATGCATATTCTAAAATATAAAACATTTGACATGGCATCTAAAACGCAAAATCATTTAAATCAATATTTCTGGGAAAAACGTAAGGCATATATATATATATTGAAAACCAAAAGCCCACTCACTGATATGTGGCAGGGTCGTAAGCCCCGTGTCTCGCCTGACTGCGCTCGTCCTCCAGAAACGTCTCACCTATATGTGAAACAGCTATTTTAATGTTAATTTTAAGTACATAACCAAAACTATATAATAACTTCTTATACGTTGCTCAATTGGGGTGTTTGAATATACCATCGTGGCCTACTCAGCACCATGAACATCCTCATATTTTTAGAAAAAATTTCTAATGTCTCACGCCCCGGCAAAGGCAAGGCCACATGGGCCGACTACGCGCAGGCACATGCCTGGCACACGGACGGAATCTTTAACGCCGTTAAAGAATATTTTGTTAAATAATCAAATATTACATTAAATATACCTGATGTCGTTAGGTATATTCCGTCAAAATTGACGAAATATTTGCCTTCTTCTCCGGTGGTTCGCTGGATTCCGTCGCCGGCCGCCGTCTGTGTCACCAGAAACTGGAAAATCTTTAAATCTTAATATCTCATTTGTTTTTCAACCAAATTTCATGAAATTTATCCAAAATGAAGCTCTGAATGAGTAGAACATATTCTTACCACTTTGAAGACCTAAAATCGACGAAAAATAGTCAGAAAATTCCTCGTAATTCTGGCTAAACCTGAAAATCCATGGGTAAGATTATCTCGACGTCCAAACTACTTCAAAATTACTCCAACATCCCAGAGAAGCTAGAAAAATACCTTCTTAAGTCTCAAAACTAGCTAAAACCTTTGCGATCACGTCGGAGAAAATTGCACTTCTTGCCGAAGCTCAGGTATCTCGAGTTCTACTAGTCCTTTTCTCAAACCAAGGGTACGGCTCGACTCGTGAGGTCGAGGGAAGCACAATAATGCTAACCTTATACTCGATCTGTGGAATTTTGAAAGGATTTGGGAGCTGTGAGCTCAGGTTGTACGGAAAGAGAGAGTTCAAGAAAGAGAAAGAGAAGAAAGAAAGAGCACGTGTGTATGGGTATGCGTGTGTGTTTAGATTGGGCAATTTTTAAATTGCCTCAAATCCTATTGGGTTGTAAGTCTAGGCTCTTGCAAATTTGGGTCCAAAAACAATCCTAAAATTTTAATTGAACCGAAGAAAATAGGAAATGAAGTAATTGGTTCCACGCTTTCGGGGATAAGATATATTTTAATTCAGGACGGGTCGTCACAACCATGCCCTCATGATTTTGTTTCTGGGAACTCACACGAGAACTTCCCAGTGGGTCACCTATCATGAGATTGCTCTTGTGCGAACTCGCTTAACTTCGGAGTTTCGATGGAACCCGAAGCCAGTGAGCTCCCAAAAGGCCTCGTGCTAAGTATAGATGGGAATATACATATAAGGCATATATGATTCACTCTCCTGGGTGATGTGGGTTGTGTTACAAGGAATCAATCACAAGGAACAAATGTTGGAACATTGTGAAGCACAGTCCAAAGCACAAAGTTATGCCAAGTGGTCCACAAGTTGTGTTGAATAAGACTCATCTGTATAAGTCAACTACTGGAGAGTCGCCATTGAAGGCTCTAATTGAATCGGTTGCACAAACTCAAGAAACCTCAAGGCTAATTGGTAAGAAGATTGCTAAGAAAAAAGTTGTAAGATAGAGTTTTTCGAATACTGGTTATTCATCGTTAGTTGAGGAAATGATTCGCCAACATGCATTGAATATGAACCAAGAAATGTTATGTTAAGAGCAAGACAAGGCTAGAGATGAAGCAAAGGCGAGAGAAATGGAGTAAATGGGCAAGAAAGGCAAGAGGAGAAGGATCGTGATACCATGTCCTGATGTCTCAATAGGACGTCCCTTGATTCAAAACGTTTCTTGGATAAAAAAAACTCGTGTCATAATGAAGAAGATTTTCCTTTAAAGATGAGGAAGTTTTGTACATTCCAAGGGAAAACGAATTAAGCCACACTAATTTTATCTCCTAGGTTAAAATTAATTATGTTTGTTGTAATGCTATGCTTTTGCCTTGTATTTGAAATAATTTATTGGAATTAAACTTTACTCGATAATTAGACATTATTTGTGAAATAATGATTTGTGGAGGATAAGGACTAGAAAACATTAAATATATATATATATATATATATTTGTAAATAGTAATTGCCCTTAGGGCAGTTTTGTGTCGAAAACTCTGATGGACTTATGTTGCAAAGAGACGAGCCAAAACCTTCATGTTCCCTATTTCTGAGTTAGGGAAGACTAGGCCCAAACCATCTCGAAGGAAAAGCAAGTCCTGGGGAATGCTTTGTTCTTCTTCTAGTAGCTATTAGGTGCTTGGTCTAGTGTTTGGTGTTATGTTGAGTGTTTTCGGCACTGAAGTGCTTCCAGTGTTGATGAGATGCATACCTTAATGCTAATGGAGTGTTTCCCTATGAACTGATGAAAGTTTTTCCTAGGTGATGATGAAAGGTTTTCTTGGGTACTGCCAGAGTGTTTCCCTGGGCACTAACGAAATGTTTCCTTAGGCACTGATGAAGGGTTTCCCTGAGCTGATGGAAGGTTTCCCTATGCGTCGACGAAGTGTTTCTCTAATGTTGACGAAGCGCTTCCCTGGGTGTTGACGAAGTATTTTGCTCGTTGGTTCTAGCAGCTTGAGGAACATTTGTTAAACTAACAAATACTGGGGAGTTAAACAAATAGGCCTATCATGATAGCTTATGGTGTGGGAGCTAAAGGCCCACAAGTTTAGCAAATGAGATGATTTGATCGTTTTGGTGAAGTTAGTCTGTGATTTAGGAGAAAGATTCGTAAAAGACCTTATAGTGGTTGAGCTTCTAATCATGGTGGCTGGTTAAGGCTTCTAAGGTAGAAAATGAGTGGTGAAAGGAAAAATCTTAGAGCTGGAGTCTATAGCTTACTGGATAAGGGTTTCATTAGAGAAAGGTGAATGAAGAACTTAAGGCTAGGCTTGAGGCTGGTGTAGAAAGCTTGCAGCAGGCAAGAAAGATTTCCAACAGGTGGGGGATTATGTTCTTCCCTTTTGCTTGTAGCTGAGCATGGTGTGTCTCTCTTGCATATAATTGAACTGGTCCCCACTCTCTAATCTAGGCTTCCAATTTATAATAGGTGATGGTTATCCTTAATTTTTGTTGACTAAAAGGATGTGCTGGAAACAACTTATCTCGAGCAGGTAAAACGAAGAACCGAAGATGCCTTATGTCAAGCAAACAAAATGGGGTGTTGGAAATAGCTTATTTCTAATAGATAAAAGGATGTAAAGACACTTTTGACATGAAATCATTACAAATCTTTCTCTACTAATGAAAGCCAAGAGTTTATTTTGTGCTTACTTTTCCATTGAGCTAAAAAGGTGAAATATTCTAGTGCAAAGATTGGTTCACGGATAGATAGGTTATGTGTAGTTAAATGACAAAGTACCTTGGTCAGGGAAATGGTGACATACTTTGGTGAGGGAAAATAGTGAAATACATTGAGAAGATAAGTTGTTGTGAAGTTGGGATAATGATAGTGCACGGCTGAACGAACGTGAAGGAAATATCTCATTTGCTTACCTAGCATGGGATTACTCTAAGTTGGGTTTGGACTTTGGTACTCCCAAGTAGGCCAAAGTCTCCAATATCAAAGAGTTTTCCATAGGCCTTGTGGACCTCCGCAACCTTCCACACCTCAACCCTCAAGCAAGCCCCATTAAACCACTTGTCTTGGGTCTATGTGAGCTTGGTAAGTGTTGGGTTTAAAAGAACGTGCTTGGCATGGCATGATAATTGAATAAAACGTTACTTAATGTATAATATAAATAGGATTTAGCATATAATTCCATGTACCTTATAGAACGATTGGGCCTTCGATATTCTTGAGACTTGCATGACAGTTTTGGGCCCCAACATTAGCCCCCTTGATTAATTGGGCTGTGAAATAATTGAATTAGGCCAAAGAATTAGACTCTGGCCCAAAACTTCAAAGCAAGTGTTGCTTGGCGGGACTCTTTCCCAGTGTGCAACCTAACGACAACATGGTGATCTGTTTCATATTTTCCCGTGCTTAGCTCATTCTCCCGGGAAACTTTGGGCATTCTTTTTTATTGATAGGTTACAGTTTATGTTCTTTTTTTGTTAAGACAGATCCGTGTTCTTTCCCACTTCTCCTTGTTGATTTTCATGAGGGAATTGTGCGTGCTTTCTCTTTAGAATTTTGCTCCCTTTGCTTCATTGAAGAAACAATTTTTGTAAAATTTTCTTTGATTTTTCCTCTGCTTGCATGTCTTCTGCAGATTTTTTTTTTTGTTGGTGCATGCCAAATTTAGGTGTATGTTTCCTGCAATAGGGTTTGTCTTGGTATAATGACTAGCTCGGCATGACTTCTTAACTATAGTTAGCTTGGCATAACTAGTTCTTCACATGCTTGTTAGCTTGCATTTGACATGGGCATACATAAGGCATGCTTCTGTTCCCTTTAATGGTTATTCAAGTGCTTATGAGATGGTAGGAAAAGGGAATAATAACATAGAATAAGCGCATGGACGCAAGGAAGTCCCCTCAATAACGTCTTGGTAGACATGACACTCTAGCATAGGTCAGTTGAACTTTCACACTATAACAATTTCATTCCTTATGTTCTTGTTTGTCCTAAAATCCTTGGTACGTTGATCTTAGGCTATAGTAAGGGAAATTTGGGTCACCATGATCGAAGTTTGCTTATGGAGGAAGTTTGCATCGATATTGTAAATATTTGCTTGAACTGTCTTAGGAAAGCATGATCTCAAATTTTGAATATGGTTGCCGGTGGAAAGGGTATTGCATAAAGTTGCTGGTGGAAAGGGTAATCACATAAAGTTGCTTGTAGAAATGGTGTTTTTTGGATATGAAGGCATGAGGTTGCTTAGAATGTAAAATGTAGTGAAATCAGTTGGATATGAAGGCATGAGGTTGATCATCTATAGAGCGAGCAATGCAAGTCTTAATTATTCAATGATACCTAGACATGATAAGTGTGCGTGAAGAATGAATTTATGCAGGTTTATGCACTTTCTTGACAAAAGAAACTAATACACTCCAAATTAGATTTTAGGTGAATTTATGGCATGACATATATAAACTTGATAGTCATTTGTATTATGCCCATGCTTTATATGTATAACGAGCGATTTATGCATTAAAGATAGCCATGTGATTGACTTCATGAAAATATGTTAATGAAATGAAATCAATGGAAGATAAGGTTTAAGGATTTTCTTATCTCTTGGGTAAACATAGGCCATATATGGTTAAAGTCTAGTAGTGACAGTGGTCAGCAAGAATGACTTCCCATCAAGATTGTCTTCTAGACAATTGGCTTGTTTCCTGGGATTGCGGCCATGATCCGATGATTTATTTTTTATATGTGGATCTCTTGGCTGAGGCATGTTTCTATTTTCTCTGAATTCTCCAAGTATGAGCGAGAGATTCTCTTTAGGCGAGTTTGACCATTTGCTTGTTTTCCTAGGCAAGGATGAATGATTATGTTACCTTGCACTTTGGTCGTGAGTTTCTTTGGGGAAAAGAGGGAATGCTATAGGCTAACTTCCTTAGGGAAATAGAGTGCGCTAGGAAAGCCTGTTTCATTGATTCTTTCTACACTTGTTATAGGAAAAAAGATACATTTTCTCCTTGCATGAAATCTTAGATTTGCTTAGGATGTGCGTGCATGTGCATGCTATTATTTCAATCTTAGCATGATCTGATTTAGGATAGCTTGGGTTTTTTTTTTTTATAGCCTTGGGTTTGCTTGGCATGCTGGTAATTTAATTTATCTTCAAATTGCTCAGTTTGTCTTACTTTGCATACTGCATGTAAGAGATTTTGTTATATGGGTGGATTTTGCTAGACTTGTTTGGCATTGATTGGCTTGAACTTTTAAAAGTTTTCCTTGCTTGGCTTGATTTTGCTTTGTTAGGCTTGGCATAGATTAGCGATTGGTTGGAAGCTTTTATTTGCTTGGCATAAGTTTGCCTTTATTTGCTTGACTCGAATGTTTGCATGGCGTGTTGTAATTTAGCTTGGCATGTTGCATGGACATTGCTTGAACCATTGAGAAGCTTGCATGCGACTTTGTAATTGGGTAAATCGTCAAAATGATCCCTGAGATTTGCATAACTCATCACTTTGGTCATTGAGATTCCAAATCGATAAAAGTGGTCCCTGAGATTGTCCATCATCCATCATTTTGGTCCTTCCGTTAAAAACTCCGTTAAGTGTCCCGGAGCTTTTGGCTTGAAGTTTGGGCAATTTTCAAAGCTTCGTAACTCAATCGTTTCTTAACCAAATTCAACCCATAATATCAAAATGAAGATAGGAAAGTGTAGAATAAGATTATACCATTTCAAAGCCCAATGGTTTCCGGAGATGGCCGGAAAATAGTCTCAAAGTTGACTGGTCCGAGTGAAAACTTGAAAACTCGCCGGAAACTGGGTAAACTTTAAACGTTCATAACTTCTTCAATACTCAACGAAATCAAGTGATTCAAAAACAAAAATCATACTTCTCAACGAGATGAAGAGAATGGTACCTTTTTAGACAGCTAACTCGCCGTGGTTTGACCGGAAAACGGCTCAAAAGTGGTTAACTCGAGACCAAGACAACCACTTTCGAGCCGTTTCCGGCCAAACCACGGCTAGTTAGCTGTCAAAAAAGGTACCATTCTCTTCATCTCATCGAGAAGTATGATTTTTGTTTTTGAATCACTTGATTTTGTTGAGTATTGAAGAAGTTATGAACGCTTAAAGTTTACCTAGTTTCCGGCGAGTTTTCAAGTTTTCACTCGGACCAGTCAACTTTGAGGCTATTTTCCGGTAATCTCCGGCAACCATTGGGCTTCGAAATAGGTATAATCTTATTCTACACTTTCCTATCTTCATTTTGATATATTATGGGTCAAATTTGGTTAAGAAACGATTGAGTTACAAAGCCTTGAAAATTGCCCAAACTTCCGGCTAAGAGCTCCGGGACACTTAACGGAGTTTTTACCGGAATGACCAAAATGATGGATGGTGGACAATCTTAAGGACCACTTTTATCTATTTGGAATCTCAGGGACCAAAGTGATGAGTTATGCAAATCTCAGGGACCAGTTTGGCGATTTACCCCTTTGTAATTTTTCCTTTGGCATGGCATGATGCATAGATTATGCTTGAACCATTGAGCAGCTTGCTTGGTATGTTCCATAGGCATGACTTGACAGTTGATTTAGCATGCTTTAAACTTTTGCTTGAGATTTCTTAATTTATTTTGCTTCGCTTTGGCTTGCTCGAATGGTTTGCATGGCATATAAAAGAATATATTCTTCTTTTGTTTTGCTTGGCATGTTGTAATTTTTGTATTGTTTAGATGCGTGGGGTTTTGGCTTCTTGTTGGATGCTCGATGAAATAATAATTCCATGCAGAGAATTATACTGTGGCAGCTGGAAAGAGGATTTGTTCTACTTGAACACTTCAGGACGTGTATTGGGATTTCCTTCATGAGAATTAGATAGATGATGGTAATGGTAAGTAATTCATATGAGTATACAGTAGTTGGAATGTCAAAGTGTAAGGACATTTGGTTAGAGGATAGTATTATATGGAATCACTAAGGCAATGTGGGTAAGCATAATGGCTCAGGAAATATTATGTGGTAATGAAGTGAGTATAGATTTGGAATAGAATGTTGGATGGTAAGCTTGATGGTCAGTGGAAAGTAGTAATGCGAATACTAATTCTGATGCAAGGGATAATGGCAATTCCCAGGCCCTTTCCAAGGGTAAGGTTGTTGGTGAAAAGTTGGCGTAGGCTATTTCCGAGGCTAAGGTTACTGGTGGAAAAGGCAATCTAGGCCTTTTTCGAGGTTGAGCCTGCTGGTGGAAAATGTGGTCAGGCTCTTTCTAGGGTTGAGACTCATGGTGAAAAAAGGCCATCCAGACCCTTTCCGAGGTTGAGGTTGTTGGTGAAAAATGCGATCCAGACCCTTTCTGAAGTGGAGACTGTTGGTTGAAAAGGCAGTTGCGATGTAGAGGCATGATTGTTGATGATGTAGGTATATATATTGGTGTTCCTTAATAAGTTTTGTACACTCGGTTGCCGTAGAAAATCAAGGTGTTGTGTTTCGTCCGGTAGGCTAGAAATTGCCCTTGGAAAGTTAGGCAGCAGTCTTATGGAGGTAATTGTCTTTTCCAAAGACAGCGTTGCATGTGAGTTTGTGATTGCATGTGTAGGATTGCTGCGCATATCTAAGTATTTCTAAACATGATGATGTATTCCGGCTAAATATTGGCATGTTTGTTATCGCCATATATGTGCATGCACGAGTTAAGCTATTTTCCAGTGTGAATTTGCCATGTCCTTCCATTGTGATTTTCTTATTCTCTAATTTCCTTCAGTTTGTACGATTAACGATTTTCCTTTGCAGGTGACTAACGACAGCTCGAGTGTGAATATCCTTTTGCTGGCACCGAGTTGAGACAAGTCTTTAGTTATGTGTGAGGATTTTAAGTTGGCAATGACTATAAGGCATTAGATATCCAGCCCTCAAGTGCATGTTATTAGGAATGGTTTAAGTCATTAATAGCTTCCAAGCTTGATTTTGCATGACAATTGCTTGTTGTATTTAATGTTTTCACTTGAAATTTTATTGTCTTTTATAGCATTGAACGCTTGAGCATGTGAATGGAATTGAATTTGGCTTTGATGGAAGAGACTTGTAGTTGCTGGAGGAAGCTTGTGGCACCGCTGATTGAAGTTTTAGTTCCTGGGAGAAGCTTCTAACACTGCTGAATGAAGTTTTAGTTGCTTGGTAAAGCTTCATGCACTGCTGAATGAAGTTTTAGTTGCCGGGGGAAGTTTCTAGCATTGCCAAATGAAGTTTTAGCTCATTGGGAAGCGTCATGCACTGCTAAACAAAGTTTTAGTTGCACGTTGAACCTTCATGCATTGCCGAATGAAGTTTTAGTTCCAAGGGGAAGCTTCCTGAACTACTGAATAGAGTTTTAGTTATCTAGGGAAGCTTCTAGAGCTCTTCTAGCAACTAGAGACAGAACCTCAGATTCTCTTTTTCCAGTGCTGGAAAATTTTAGCTTTGTATAGATCTTCGTGCGGTTATTATTGGAGCATGCTTGCTTGATTGAGCGTGAATTCATTGTTGTGCTTGGCGTGTTGCTTGGAAAGTTCACTAAGTCACCCAAACTTGGCTTAACTTAAAGAGCATAGTGATGGATCATAGATGAGCGAAGTATTATGGGATGGGTTCTTTTGTGATAGGAATTCAGCTAGGGTATTGTCTTCGTTTTCTTTGGTTTGCTTGGCATGAGTTCGATTGATCCCTAAAGCATCAGTTTTTCCATTTTCTTCATTGGTTTGGCATATCATATTGAAAAGTTTGCATAAGTAGTTCAATAGAAGAAAAATAAATTACTGACTCATTAATGGCCAAAAGTGATCTTCAGGCCGATAATTTTGAATTTCTAGTTAGACTAATGGATTGCTGGTTACTTTTAATTAGTTCAATAGATCGGGACCATTCGACGTCGATTATGGAAGCAAAATAATGACGTTCAGGTCATATTGGCTTTAGTTGGCGGCTGGCCAAGTGACAAGTGAATTATAACTTAATAAGCGTTAACCAAAAACATCCCAAAAATTATATTTGGGTATGGTTAAGAAGCAGGGGATGCCATCATATGGCATTGGGTCAAAAAAATAATATGGCTTAGCTCACATGGGCTGACTGCAGTAAGGGACAAGGCCCTGCAACACCGCTATATGCCATTGGACCACCGGGGAGGGGAGAGGGCTGCAGGTCATAGGCCGTGGTCTGAGGTGACGCCTAGCAGCGCAAGGCTTGTTGGAAATGTGCCCTAAAGCCAATCATATGATGATACTTTATAGACATTTCACATGTTAAACTAATCTAGTTTAATATAAAGGGCAACAATTATTGTTTAAAGCCATCTCATATAAATGTTATATGCTTAAACAATAAGTTCAAGGAATGTGTAATTGGGAGAATGTGATCTAAAGAAGTTAGATTCATGAGACCATACTCTTTCGTATACATATCCTAAACGTTCCTAATCATAGGATTACCAATTGGGCATTGACAGTCTGTTAAGATCAGTATGTGCTATGTCTTCTCTTAAAGAGAGTGATTGGTCTTGAGTCATTGGTGTGACCGACACCAAGACAAGCATATAGGTGCTCGATAGAGAATGAGTCTACTGAACACGATCAACGAGGAGTTCTCATACTCATGTCACATGAGAACTTATGGTTGGGATAATGCAAAGTAGTCATTTGACCTGAGGCATCATAGTTGTCTTGTGGTTAGGTCCTTGATCTTTGACTATGTCAAAGTCACTCCGTCAAAGGGTGTCCACGACATAGTTGGGGTTAAGCCATTTAGCCATGGAGGCAAGTGAATGCATAACAAGGAATCTCTAACCTTCAAACCGTTTGAGGGAGAATACTCTATAATATGATTAAGAATCTCTGACCAGAGTATGAATGAGATTTAGGAAGTCGTTCCAAATCACATTCAAGGTAATCATATAAGTAAGAGAATCACCTTGGATAGTAGACATGAATAAACTATCAAATCAAACAATGTGGTCAAGAGTATTGTATTAGAGAAAGATCGTATTGCTTTGTAATCCTAAAATGAATAGGTTCTCCACCTCTTCTGATTAGCTTGGGTAGCCATGATATACTGCTAGGTGTCACTCATGGTTTGTGGAAGCCCTAAAGGTGCATAATCACTAAAAGGAGAATTGAAAGTATGTTTCAATTCACTATCAATTTGAAGAGTTCTAATCGCTCACTGCCTCGCTAAAAAGAACCTAATGGATCGTATACCGAGTAAGGTAGAGATTGAAGAAACAACGGAGATGAGTAAAGATAATTAAATGGTTTAATTATTTATGGCTAGAATTAATTAATATGTTAATTAATCAAACGAATAAGTTCGTTATAGACTTCGGGTTAGTTTTGGGCCGCAAGGCCCAATGAGATTTAAATGTCAAGCCCATTAACTCAAGTTGTATGACAACTTGAAAACACAAAGGGCCTCAAAGCCTAATAAACCTATCAAGGTCGGCCATAGGGTGAAGGGTAGGCAAACTTGTGTTAATTGCAAGTTTGCCCCTCCATTGTGGGGTGGTATAAAGGCAACTTTATAGTCATTTCATCCTAAGGGTTTTTTCTAAGGGAAGAGTAGAGAACACAATGCTCTCTCTTCTCTAATGAAGGCCGACCACCCTAGAGGAACACAACTAGCAATCTTCCTTCCTCTAGGTCACTCATCTTTTCATCAATGCTCTCCTTGGTGTGGAGGCTTAAAGTTTTCCTATTTTGGGAACTTGGAGAATCCATTCCTTCATCCATCCAAGAAGTCATGGAGCCAAGAAGTAAAGTTCATCCATCCACATCCATGGAGTCAAGAAGCAAAGAGACTAAGGAAAGAAGGCCCTCACATGGGTGAATATCCTTTGCTAAGCAAAAAGGTGTTTCAAAGGTATAAAAGTTTCTCAACTCTTTTCTTTAAGATTTGAGTTGAGTCTTGGTTCACCACAATTACTAGGCCTTGAATTTCATGGGTAAAATTTTGTTTTTGAGTGCATACAAGCATGCATCTGCTTTTTAATTGTTAATTGCATGCATACATGTTGCTCAAATGAACTTGTTTTCACAAATATTTCCTTCAAGGCTGCTAGCAATGGGCTTAGGCGCCAGAAGCCTAGAGTAAGGTTGACTTTTGGTCGCAGGCCGAGGCACAGGCGAGCCCAGCAGGCTTTGCTGCAAGTGGGCCGAGACGTGGGGATATAGCCCAACAAGCAACAAGCTTGCTGGAGTTGGGCCAGAGGCTCGAGAGTACGCCCAGCAAAGCTGGAGGCTTTGTTGGAGAAGGCTAGGTTGCAGGCCAGCTAATTCGACTTGGTGCCAACCAGCTCGGCTTGGTGCCAGCAGCAACGCGGCGCGTGTGTGTGTGTATATATATATATCGGAAGGAAAATATAAATATAGGGGATTCATGGAGAATGTTTTCATGTTTCATAGTCGTTTCAAATATCTCAATTTATTTTAAAAGAACCTAATTGATGGAAAACAACTGAATCTTTGAATTTGTAGAAGATCTTTCTCTGAAAGCCGGAATTGCATCTCCAATGCGTTTTATCACGTTCAACAAAGAAAAATTAAATTAAATCAACAATATATTGATCAATTCAATAAAATAATACATTAATGATAAGAAGAATGATTAAAAACACAATACTCCCCTAATTGAAGATCAAAACTCTTTTTAGTGTAGCATCAATAGCATGCTAATAACATGTTGTAGGCCTATTTTACTGAACAATTATAAGGAACAGAGAGGTGGGTGGTCGACGACATAGAGAGAGAAGAGAGAGATGTGTAATTGTGAGGTGTGTGTTATTTCACCCATAGTACATTTATTTATAGTAGTAGGGAAGATAAATTTCTTACCCCAATAGGATTACAAGTCTAATAGGATAATATCTAGCCTTAAGAGATATTGTAGAATGCCATAAGGATATTCCAAATATGATAGGATTTACACAATAACACTCCTATAATAAATAGTAACAATAAATAATTTTCTAATCCACAAAAAATGTGTACAAACAAGTATAAATATGTGTGTTGTATGTCTTTTTAATCAAAATACATGTATTGTACGTTAAAATATTTTTTAAAACGTATTATTTAATAAATTATTAATATGTGTGAAAAAAGGAAAAATTTAAACGTGATTGATAATCTTAGGGCTAGGTATTGCTTTGCTTTAAAAAAAATTGGCTTTATTGTGTTGTGAGAATTAACAGTTGTAAAATAAAGTAGAATTAACAGTTGTAAAATAAAGTTGCTCAGTGTTTGACAAACATTTTTTTTTTGTAAAAGTACTTTTAACAGAAAAACAGTGTCTAAGTGTTTGCTAAAATTTTATATAAATTGTTGTGAATATGTTAAATGACTAAAAATAATATGTTATTTAATGACACACCCCGACCTAGATCAAGGCATGCTGGCCGTCACGTGAGAGTGACGTAGCCATGTGCACAGTGCGGAAGCAATAGAGATAAGAAATATACGAATAATTAAAAACCAAATTACTAGAGTGCACTACTAAACATGAAGTGATAGGAGTTAGTTACAACAGTAAACACTCCTAATCAGAGCATAATAAGTCTAGGTGCAGTCTAGTAGGACAAGTACTAGTTATACAGTACCAGGAATGTCCTAGTATTATTTAGATAGGTCAGACCTGCCGACGTCCTCAAGCCACCAACAGCAAGCTTACTTAAAACCTGGAGGGGCGCAAAACAGAAAACGTGAGTGAGCAAAAACAAATGTTTTACAAAATCATTTCATTTATCAACATAACTAACCCCTCGCTGTAAAACATATATAATTTTTCCCAGAATTAAGATATAAGCATATATAATATATATATATATATATATATATATATATATATATATATATATGAAATCATATCAATTCAATTCATGCTTCACATAATCATAGTCATATTCATATGTATGTCATGCCAAGATATAACAGAGTAAGCAATTCAGGTAAGAATAATTTCATAGGAATATAACATGTTAGCCGGAACCCCTGTGGTAGTCTGTACGGCTGAATTTATAGCTCAAAGTCACTCTAGCCGGAGTCACTACTATGACCTATACGGCAACATACTGCACAAGAGTCGGAACCAAACAGACAGGTCTATACGACAATAATGGGTGTAATACAATCATGCTCAATACTACTCTCACATAATAGCTGGGCGATAAATCGCTAGTCATCTACGAGTCGGAACCATAAATAAGGTCTGTACGACAAGACTGTGCACCTAAATTGGATCCAATATGAGCATATGGTGCGGGAGGTGACATAATAAACAGGCATGTGCCATATCTATGGCTAAATCACAATCACCCTAAGTGCAGTTTTATGAGCTCAACATTATTCAATCACATATCGCATCATTGATGATTTACATAACCAAACACAACTTACCTGAGCGTCCACAACACCACATTTATATATATATAACATCACATACTAATTCATGTATGAATTATAAGTTTATATGCATGGCATTCATGGCATACTATCATTTAAACGTATATTTCTGGGAAAATATCAAATATATAATATATACTGAAAACCAAAAGCCCATTCACTGGTATGTCGACGGGTCGTAACCCCCGAGTCGGCCGTGGATACGCTCGTCCTCGAGATAAGTCTCACCTATATGCGAATTAACTATAAAAACGTTATTTTAAAGCACATAGACAAAACTAGCTAATAATTTTTCATACATAGCTCAAATTGGGTATATGAATATACCACAGTGACCTACACAACCTCAGGATCATCCCCAAATTTTTAGATAAATTTTTGGAAGCCTCATGCGCCCCCACGCGCCGACAATGGCACGGCCAGACGCGCCCCCCACGCGCGGCCATGTGCCAGGCACACTGACAGTGTCAGTTAACGCCGTCAGGAATATTCCGGGAATATTCTGTTTAATCCTAACGGTAATCGTCCAAACTAACTGACGGCGTCAGCATATTCCGTCCAAACTGACGGAATATTCTGTCTTCGTCTCCGGCGAGTTACCGGTCGCCGGAAAACTGGGTAAAACTTCAAAACCTTTGTTCTCACTCGATTCTTCACCAAAACTTATGAAATTTGAACCATTGGAAAGCTAACAACATGTAGAATCACGTTATACCATTTTTAAGCCTTGAAATCCACTAGAATTTACCTGAGGAAGCTCAATAATCTGGTCAACTTTGAAAAACTTCGATCTCGGCCCTCCGACGTCCAAACTCTTCCAACGAACTACCCCGAGCTTCCTTAGGACCTCCTAAAGCTCCCTATGAGCTTCAAATTCCCTGAAACAAGTAGTTTTACGTCCATGTGAACAGTGCATGAAACTTGTTTCTCGGGTTCTCGAGGTATCAAAAGTATCCTTACCTGAAATGGATATCAATCAACTCATAGCACCACGAGGAACACAATGGTGCACTCAAAACCTTCGATCTGCGAAGTTTGGGGTGTTCTTGCCCTTGTCCGTACGTATAGCAAGGAGAGAGAGTGAAACCGAGAGAGAGAGTACGGGAGAGAAGAGAGAGAAAGGGTAGGGATGTGTGTGGTCCCAAAATGCACACCAATCACAACTAAGAGAACACTTAGTTCTAATTGGATCCACTAAAAGAGGAATATAGCTCATTGGTCCAAAATCTTAAGTTTAAACCACAACATCCCATTATAAGTCTCAACGTCCAAGGATATTTAGGTAATTTCACACCGTCGATAACATAATTAACGTACATCTCCGAGACAGGCTGTGACATTTAACGTGATATAATAATTGTTAAATATATGGGGGTATACTTGCCATTTGAAAGTTTCATTAAATGGGAATTGATTACTATGCTTTGAAAAAAAAATCATTTTTTTAGAAGTATGGTATATCCTGCTTTTGTTTTTGTATACTTTTCTACTGTCATTTTTTCTAAAAATCACTTATTTTTTGTTTTACCAAAATATTTGATGTTTCATTTTTTTTTTTGAAAAGCCGTTTTTTTTTAATACCACAATCCTAAATGAGTCCTTTAGTGCTGATGAAGGAAGCAAATCCAAAGGTGAATATAGGATGATTCCCAAACACACGAAGCGGACAATATTCGCACCAATGATGCCACGCCACGTCACCCAAGCCCAAACTAAACACGCGCTAAGATAATGTCATAATTGGTCAATTCTCTCCCTCGCCTTCCCTCTTTGTGTCCGTTCATCTTCAAAACCACAACAAACAAAAACCTGCTGACGAGGCAGCGCACCCATGACCAAACCCCAAAAGTCCCAAACCTTCAAAACCAAACCAAATCCAAATTTAAAAAAATATATACAAACTCAAATAAATAATCCAATTATTCGACTCGACCCAATCCTATCCAACTCAATTTTATTTTGGAATTTCGAATATACTCTTTCCTTGTCGAATTGCTCAAAAAATTCATTGCATTTCTTTTTTTCTTTCTTTTTAAAAAGAAAAACAACAACAAGTCACGATTATTTAATCATTCCGGATCCGGATAGGTTATTGAAAAGTGAAGTAGAAATTGAATTGCATAATTTTATTGTTTGCATATTGGCGTTCTGCTTTTCCGATTGATTGACGACCGTTGGATTGATCCAAAAACCGAAAGTGGGGTCGCACAATCGCACTACATGCTGATTCGACCCATTGGAAAATTCCATGATTTTATTTCTCTCTGTAAAATAAACCGGACAAAAGAGGGAATTAAGACAGCCCATAGCAACATCCTCCTCCCCCCTCCTCCGCTGGACAGCATCTTCTCCGCTCCTTCTCCTCCGTATGTCTCCTTCTCTATCTTTCCTCAGATCTGACCTCCTTTTTTTATATTTTTTTCCGTATAAATTTCTCTGAATGTAGGGTTAGTGTTTTAATTTTTTGGTTTTTTTTTCCAGATTAGGGATTTCGTTTTTCTAATTTAGGTATTTTATCTAAATTGTAAACATCATTCTGTTTAAACGTTGCTCTCTGTATGAATTCAGGTTGTCATTTTTCTTTTTCTCTTGCTGTTTATTTAAATATTGATTGGCTGCTCATGTGTTTTTCCAGATTAGAAATTATAATCTTTTACATTGAATTTCTGTGTTGTGTATCTATCTCTGTATTTAGTGTGTGTTTACTCTCTAATCTGAATTTTACTGATACGATGATTAGCTGCTTAATTGTTTATATGGGTTTACAATTTCCATAATGTTTCGTATTAAATGAAGTTTGATGATTTATGTGATTGGTCACTAGTTCAGTAAGGTTGTTCTTTCGGGTACTCTCTGTGTATTTAATTTTCTGATAGCACTACATGAGCTTTGATGTTCTGTAAAAATGGATATCTATAGTTCATATTTGTCTGTTTCTTTTCCGGTTTCAGCAGTTTGTGAACGAGATAAAGTGTAAGAAATTTGGTTTTGAACGAGTTTTTCTGCCAGTTTTTGGGGTTCTTATAGGATTTGGTATAGCCATTGCCTGTTCAATTGTTCAAAAAGTTCAACGCAGGTCAAATTTAATTGGACAGTGAGCAAAGAATCAAGGAATTCTGACACAAACCCAGAAATCAATTGAGTTTCGTTACTCAGAAAATTTGATCTTTTTCCTGGGAATTCTCTTTGGAGCTTGGATTGTTGACAGCTCTGCAACACCGAGTCAGATCTTTGCCTTTGGAGATTTGGTTGTTGTTTCTTGTGAAGCTTAGACTTTTATAACTCCATTCATGATCTGGCAATGCAATCTCAAAATCTGAGAATAATCCATCATCGAACGGACTGCATTTGTATTTGACTGCAAGGCCGACACAATGGACCATGACGACTTTCGGACCATCTTAGAAAGTTCGGAAGTGGATATATGGACGTTCATGGACACTGCCATAGCCGTGGCTTCGGCTGATTATGGCACTGAGCTCAAGCACCGGAGGGATGGCATTGTCGAGCGCCTCTATGCCACAACTTCCGCTCCGCCTCAATGCCCAAACTGCGATGCTGATGGGCCTAATGGGCACAATGGTAACCAGCCCAAAGCAGTTTCACCGTACACTCCGCAGTCTGTTGGTGGAGATGGTGGTGAGGACGATGAGGAGGAGTTGGATCCCTACGCAGGGTTGTTCGATGATGAGCAGAAGAAGATTCTAGACATCAAGAAGCAGCTTGAGGATCCTTATCAGGTCAATTTCTCTATCTGTCAGTCTTCAATTCATTTCCTGTTTTGGTTTGGTTGTGTCTTGTCTTTTTTCGTCTCTTTATTATTGATTGTTTAAGCAACTTTGTTCATGTCAGTCTGAGGATACATTGGTTGAGTTGCTTCAAACTCTAGCAGATATGGAAATATCAGTCCAAGAACTTAAGGTAATTATGGGGTGTTCTTAGATGTGCTCTCATAAACGGAAAAACACTTCTCTCACCAATTATCTCTTGATTTGGTGATCTTAATTTTTTTCCTTCTCCAATTTTGAATCCCGCTCGCCATTTAATAAAGAGAAAAAAAACTTCTGCCAAGTTTGTGATTTTTAGTTGTTGTTTGGGATTTTTAGGAGGCTGATATTGGAAAGCATGTGAGTCAATTGCGGAAGCAGCATCCAAGCGATGTTGTTAGGCGATTGGCAAAGCAAATTGTCAAGTATGAACATGTTTCGTTGCTCTTCACTTGTTGGTGGTGAAAGTCTTTTAGTTTCGACATTGAAAAAAAATAAGAAGTTGATTTATTTTGTTGCTTTTTTTTTACAGTAAATGGAAAGGTATTGTGAATGAATGGGTCAAGTTACATGGAGAACAACAATCATCTTCAACCATGGGTAAACATAAGATCCTTATTCCCTTATTAATTAATTTAATTCTGCTTCTTGCAAAAACTTCAATCGATGAGAAGAAGTTGGAATCCTGCCCCAGTTACTTTGAATCCTAACTTAAGTTGTTTGCAGTTGATGAAGACTCACCACAGCAGAAAATTCCCCACAATGGACTTCACCAGGTCAAAGAAAGATTTGTTTTTGATAAATTTGTGGAATATTCCGTCCTTTATTCTTACTTTGTAATATTCACTTCTTTCGATTCTCAGGTTCCTGATTTTGCATACTCTCCAAATCCTCACAGTAAGTATAGAATCAGATTCTACACTTGCTCTTCGTCGTTTGCTGAAAATCTAGCTGTTTACAGTTTTATTTAGCTGGGCCTGTTTGTGTTACTATTAATCATCATTGTTTTCACACAGATGGGAGTTCTGGGTCAGACAGGAACAATTCAGAACCAGAACGCAAGTCAAAGGCAGTTCCTAGAAGGGATGCTCTACCAAAACCTACACAATTGACCCCTGTGTCTGCTTCTGCTCCTCAAAATGTATGGATACCAAATTAGAGTATTTAACTCTATGTTTGGATGCTGAAATTTTGAGGAAGATAATATAAAATTTGAAGCTTATGCTTCCAAATATAATAAACTGAACTCAGCTAAGCTAACTAGTTCCATTTATAGCTTAGTCGAGTGCACGTGTAAGTAATTTCAGTGCTGCATCATAACGTGAAGTCCAAAACTATAATTCGAAACAAATTATTTCCACTGAGTGTTGTTTGTCACTTAATTGATTTTTGCAGAGACAGATGGGGCAGAAGGAAAGCAATTTTGACTCTGATAGATTGGCTTCTGCAAGAAGACGACTTCAGGCAAATTACAAAGAAGCTGAAAATGGTTGGGTCTTAAAACTTTGGACATGTTGGTTTGTTTTTGTACGTTTTTGTTCATTACGTCGGTGTTTATGTTGGTTGGGATGTGCCTTTTTTTGTGAAGCCAAAAAGCAGAGAACAATTCAAGTGATGGACATCCATGAGATACCAAAGCCGAAGAATTCTTTCATTGCGAGGAACAAAGGCGGCGGAGGAGGCGGAAGTGGCTCTCATCAAGGCAGGCATTGGTGAAAATGGGCAGAGCCTCTTCACGCTCGCAGATGTATAATATTATAATACAAAAAGGCTTGTGGGGATGGATTGGGTAACGCGCACAAAAGGTGTTAATCTGCTTGTCCTTATTCCATTTTTTTTTCTTGTATTAAGCGAAACAGGAAAAGCACAATTTTCCTCCTGTTATTATTATTATTATTATTATTTTTGCTTAATAAGAGACACAACATTTCTAATCTTCTTTTTCTTTTGCATTGGGGTTTGGATAAGACAATGCTGTCCCCAACAATTACGTTTGGCTATTGTGAGGGAGACTAAATTTCTAGATTAAATTTGCAAACTAAATGATATGTCTCCAATAAAAAATAAGCACGTTCATGTCATTTAGTTTATAAATTTAATTCATAAATTTAGTTTTTCGTATCATTATCCGTTATGTTTTAAACGCGTTTTCAAGGATCAAGTTTTGAGAGAAATGTGCCGTTGAGGGGATTTTGGGGTGTTTGGCTGGCAGGCTTTGTAGTTGGTGGAAAGGTTGGTGCAGCTCTTGTGGACTTGCACTAGTCACTCACAATTAAGTATTATTGTTTGTTCTTGGTGGAGCCTTGGAAGAAGTGAAGTCAAAGGGAGAATTTTGGCTTTTCACACTAGCCAAAGGACGAGAATTCTCGCCGAATCTTTGTAAGGATCCCCATCAGATCTTCTTCGCGAGAATCTTAGAAATTATTTTATTTTAGCCGTTTATAGTACATTGAGCGGTTATTTTTCGTTAGATATTGTTTGTATTCAATTTAAATAAAAAATTTAAAATGATTTTTAGCAGTAGAATGACTGATGAACGGATAAGATGAACTGAGTCATAAGATTCTCATAAAGAGGATCCGGATAGAATCCTAGTTCCTCACTGAAAGGATCATTAGTTACGAAAAAAATGATTTGGACTCGATTGGAATGGAGGACATTGTTTTACTTAATTTGGCCATATTTACAGGTTCGACTTTTCTGAAATAAGAGTTCGATATAATGCATCTCATTGGGCAGTTTAACCCAAATCTCCGCTCATAATGTTGTATATTTGAAAACAAATAAAAGAGAAGACACATAACATAGAACTATTTACAGAACTTCAACCAACCTCTCACTAAAAGCCCACTACATAAGCAATAAAATATAGTTTTGTGGCCCCTTTGTACTATATTTTAGTAGTATTTATTTTCATTTGTAAGTAAGAATCTTATATTTGAATCTCTTAAATAGTGAGTTTGAAACAAATTTATTCTCTAGTAATAACATAATTGTATTCTTGTAGAAAACATGAAATAAAAAAAAATTAAAAAAATGTACTTTCTGTTATGTTAACACTCTCCGATGACTCTTCACATTTTGGACATGAATAACCCTCCACGCCGTGCAATCTTTCCTTCAACATTTGACCCACATTCATAGGCATCCCAAGCAGTGGCGAAATTAGGAATTATCAAAGGGAGTGGAGGAATTCTAAAGGGTAAAAAGTTCCAAAAAAAATGCAGACAACTAAATCCTTTTAGATAGTAAACAATATTAATGTTATTCATAATTTATCAATACAAACAAGTTACAATTATTGCCGCGAGGTTTCATACCATGAAAACGTCGCATAATAGACTCATTATCAATAAAAGCAAAGCCATCTATCTCAATGTAAACAACCAAGCTATTACTCAATCATTGATCTCCCATTGAGCTTAATTGAGCTATTCCATGAGCCATAAATGGCAGGGTTTGGATTGCCAATGACAACTTAATATTTTTACAATGGGTTACAACCTAATATCGAACTCATTACTAAATGTTTTCTGACACTTTCTATATGAGTCGAATTTAAAACTTGAGTTATGCACATTATATAATATGATGGTTTTTAAAACAATATATTTGCATCAAATTTTTCATAATGCAATGAATATTATTTCATTTTTTGCATTGTGTAAATGGTAAAGTTGTGAGTCATGCAACAAACGTTTTCTGGTAATAACTAAGAAAGCCACTTGGCCCAATTTCATTTCTATAATGTACCAAATCCAATGCCCAAGAACGAAACTAACTTCAACCGCGCCCACAATATAAAAGAGAAAAAAATCCCAGTGGAAAACCCTAACACTCCCCCGAAACTGTTTAGTAGCTTTCTCAGAGCATCCATGGACCATGGCAGCCAAGCACGTCCGAGCAAGTATGCCTGCAGACGATCAACCTGAGGTGGCTGTTATGATCGACATGATGCATCTCATGTTGGAGCCGTTTTTACAAAGCCCTTGGGACATTGCTTCTCATGTTAAAGATTTATGTGATATGGATTTGCTCGGCAAGGAAATTGGTTTAAGGACTAAGTGACTATGACATACAAATCTCTCTGCCCTATCCTCGTTTAGGACATTGCTTCCATACCTTAAATCCTACGGACTCATTCATGGTGTACTATTTCTATAATATAAAGACAAAATCATGAATATGAGACCATGATTTTTAGATCATCGGACCAAGGCAAGGAAAGCTACGAAGACCGGACCTTGCTAAGAATTAGCGGAGCTTTGGAAAGGATACTTGCTTTTGTGTCGGGTAGGGTTATTCATGGGAAAGGGTTCTTCTTCATATTATTTCCACCAAATACTCCTCATCAAATAACCCGGAGTCTTAAAATTTGATCCAAGACTAAAGTTATTATAACTTTTAAAGTTGACCCCTGTTTGCAACCGTTGGATCAAATTTCAGGGACTCGGATTAGTTGATGAGGAAGATTTGGTGGAAGGGATCCAGAGATGATCCATTTCCTTATTCATGGTAATGCCATAGTCCCTTTTGAGACGACGCATCATATGAACGGATTACGCACGTGAAGAGCATAATGGGGTGTTTGTAACTGTCGGATCGATTGAATTAAATAATATCAAATGACAGAAATTAACAAAAAGTATGTGAGAAGTAACAGTTTAATGCTCCACTTTCTCCTTTTTTTTTCGAATTTTTTTGTTCATTTGTCTTCAAGGGTTTGTCAGGTTTGTTATGGCAGGATGAAATAGTAGGAACGCTAAGAGGGTTTGTGTGGCGACTAAAGGGTGTCACATATTTTCTTTGTTGGTGATGGAGTTATTTTTTTTGGAAACTTGGAGGGATGATTGTGAGACTGTTAACAATATATTTCGTGTTTACAAGGAGGTTTACTAAGGCAACGGTAGCTTTTATTCATAATGTGGATGAGACGAGACGACTAAAACTAAGTTATTAGGAATGTCGCTAGTAGTATGTCAAGAGAAATACTTGGGATCACTGGTGAAGCTACAGAGGCGCAAGGATGTGTGGTCGCACCTCCTGCCGCCAAAAATCGAATCCCATGAGCGATTAGCGAAAATCGAATCCCATGAGCAATTAGCCACCCATCTGGTCCATCGAAAAAGCTCCTGATGAGTTGTTCGCATTCAACGGCCAACCAAAGAATGAAGCTCATCATGGGAATATTTTTATTATACCAAACAAGCTTTAGACCAACCTACCTTAGGCTTAGATTGCCAAAACTTATCCCAAGCAGAAGCAGTAGAGTATATGCTAGACAACAAAGGAGTCCATCGAATCATATCAGCCAAGCTAAAATTTGGCACAATATTAAACATAGAAATTTAAATTTTCAATAACTTATGAGAGAATTGTAGGAAGCATGGAATCAACAATGAAGTGGTTGCTCAGCCCTTTCATGAGTACTAATAACGAGATTAACCCTCGTTACCGCGTGGTATGTAGAGTACACCGGCATAGTTGTTAACGGATGTGGGTAATTATTTGTAAGGCTAAATAGCCAAAATGGTTCCTGAAATTTGCATAACTCATCGCTTTGGTCCCTAACATTTCAAATCGATAAAAGTGGTCCATGAGATTGTCCACCATCCATTATTTTGGTCGATCCACTAAAAACTCTGTTAAGTGTCCCGGGGCTCTTCGCCGGAAGTTTGGGCAATTTTCAAAGCTTCGTAACTCCATTGTTTCTTAACCAAATTCGACCCATAATATATCAAAATGAAGATAGGAAAGTGTAGAATAAGAGTATATCTATTTAGAAGCTCAATAGCTGCCGGAGATAGCCAGAAAATAGCCTCAAAGTTGACTGGTCCGAAGGAAAACTGGAAAACTCGCCAGAAACTGGGTAAACTTTAAACGTTCATAACTTCTTCAATACTCAACGAAATCAAGTGATTAAAAACAAAAATAATACTTCTCGATGAGACGAAGAGAATGGTACATTTTTAGACGGCTAAATCGCCGTGGTTTGGCCGGAAAACTGCTCGAAAGTGGCTAACTCGAGACCAAGGCAGCCAATTTTGAGCCGTTTTTCGGACAAAACATGGCGATTTATCCATCAAAAAGGGTACCATTCTCTTCATCTCGTCGATAAGTATGATTTTCGTTTTTGAATCACTTGATTTCGTTGAGTATTGAAGAAGTTATGAACGTTTAAAGTTTACCCAGTTTCCGGCGAGTTTTCCAGTTTTCCTTCGGACCAGTCAACTTTGAGGCTATTTTCCGGCTATCTCCGGCAGCTATTGAGCTTCTAAATAGATATACTCTTATTCTACACTTTCCTATCTTCATTTTGATATATTATGGGTCGAATTTGGTTAAGAAACAATGAAGTTACGAAGCTTTGAAAATTGCCCAAACTTCCAGCCAAAAGCTCTGGGACACTTAACGGAGTTTTGAACGGAAGGACCAAAATGATGGATGACGGACAATCTCAGGGATCACTTTTATCGATTTGAAATGTTAAGGACCAAAGTGATGAGTTATGCAAATCTCATGGACCATTTTGGCTATTTAGCCTTATTTGTAATTACCCGGACGCCTTTACTGTAGCCAGTCCCTTGTCATAAGCCCTTAAATAAATCCAATGCATGTCCTTATCAAAATTCGATGTACCTTTTCAATATCATAATCATCATATTTAAGGCTTTAGTATACTTTAGCTTACTTTAAGCGCCACCCATAACTAGACTTGGCAGTTTTTGACACGACACGGTGACACGACACGAAAACGACACGAAAATAACGGGTTTCGGGTCAACACGATAACTTATCGGGTCACTATCGGGTGACCCGTTAAGAACCCGTTAATAACGGGTTCTTAACAGGTATACACGCGGGTAACACGTGGGTAACCCGTTTCGACCCGTTAAGAAAAAAATTATTTTAATAATTTTAAAGTTTAATTACTAAAAGATTTATTATAAAATACAATAGTCATATTAATATATACAATATATTCTATATTAAATATATAGTTTTGTATTATCGTTCTATATAAATTATAAAATAAATTAAAAAAAAGTTTTAGTCATTATTTATTTTTATTATGAGAGTTCCTTATTATCATTACCAGGATAAATTTTACATAACATATTCTTGTCCAAAATTAAAATATACTAGTATAGTATTTGTATATGCAAGAACTAAGAAGACATACATACAAGTATGAAAAATGTGAAAGCATATATAAACACTTGTGATTTATCATTATTCCTCTACGAATAGATAATTGTTACACTTATATTATCGTTTAGATTTTTAAAATCCTTCAAACCCTCATGAATAATGTTTTTTATTTGAGGGCAAAATTAATAAAATTAATAATAATTATTGTAGAAGTGTAAAAAATGTAAATATATATATATACAATCACTCATATATAAAAAAATGTAAATGCTTTAAATTAAAGATCAAATTTATTCATTACATTCTTATAGGGTCGAAGAGTGTATATGTACAAAATCATCAAAATCGAAGCTAAAATAACCGTTAAATTGTAATTTTTCGTTTATAACCGTCGAAAACTTTTGTTCCGTTACGTAATCTCTGAATGTTTGTTTTTTACGATTTTTTAAGTTTGCAATCTCGGAATGTGTAGAAATAAGTTTGACGGTTGGATCGTTGAAAAAAGTTTCGTAGAATGCATATTGCGTCAAAACGGTATATTAAACAAACACTTAGAGTTAATATTATACTTCTATTAAGTATAAAATAAGTTTTTGTGATATCCATTAGTGTAAATACTTTAAATTAAAGATCAAATTTATTCATTACATTCTTATAGGGTCGAGGAGTGTATCTGTAAAAAATCATCAAAATCGGAGCTAAAATAATCGTTAAATTGTGATTTTTCGTTTATAATCGTCGAAAACTTTTGTTCCATTACGTAATCTCTGAATGTTTGTTTTTTACGATTTTTTACATATGCGATCTTGGAATGTGTACAAATAAGTTTGACGGTTGGATCGTTGAAATTTTTTTTGTAGAATCCATATTGCGTCAAAACGATAGATTAAACAAACACTTGGAGTTAATATTATACTTTTATTAAGTATAAAATAAGTTGTAAATACTTTAAATTAAAGATCAAATTTATTCATTACATTCTTATAGGGTCGAGGAGTGTATCTGTAAAAAATCATCAAAATCGGAGCTAAAATAACCGTTAAATTGTGATTTTTCGTTTATAATCGTCGAAAACTTTTGTTCCATTACGTAATCTCTGAATGTTTGTTTTTTATGATTTTTTACGTATGCGATCTCGGAATGTGTAAAAATAAGTTTGACGGTTGGATCATTGAAAAAAGTTTTGTAGAATGCATATTGCGTCAAAACAGTAGATTAAACAAACAATTAGAGTTAATATTATACTTCTATTAAGTATAAAATAAGTCCACTAGTGTAAATACTTTAAATTAAAGATCAAATTTATTCATTACATTCTTATAGGTCGAGGAGTCTATCTGTAAAAAATCATCAAAATCAGAGATAAAATAACCGTTAAATTGTGATTTTTCGTTTATAACCGTCGAAAACTTTTGTTCCATTACGTAATCTCTGAATGTTTTTTTTTTACGATTTTTTACGTATGTGATCTCGGAATGTGTAAAAATAAGTTTGACGGTTGGATCGTTGAAAAAAGTTTCGTAGAATGCATATTGCGTCAAAACGGTAGATTAAACAAACACTTAGAGTTAATATTATACTTCTATTAAGTATAAAATAAGTTTTTGTGGTATCCACTAGTGTAAATACTTTAAATTAAAGATCAAATTTATTCATTACATTCTTATAGGGTCGAGGAGTGTATTTGTAAAAAACCATCAAAATCGGAGCTAAAATAACCGTTAAATTGTGATTTTTCATTTATAACTGTCGAAAACTTTTGTTTTGTTACGTAATCTCTGAATGTTTGTTTTTTATGATTTTTTACGTATGTGATCTCGGAATGTGTACAAATAAGTTTGACGGTTGGATCGTTGAAAAAATTTTTGTAGAATGCATATTGCGTCAAAACAGTAAATTAAACAAACACTTAGAGTTAATATTATACTTCTATTAAGTATAAAATAAGTTTTTGTGGTATCCACTAGTGTAAATACTTTAAATTAAAGATCAAATTTATTCATTACATTCTTATAGGTCGAGGAGTCTATCTGTAAAAAAGTATCAAAATCGGAGATAAAATAACCGTTAAATTGTGATTTTTCGTTTATAACCGTCGAAAACTTTTGTTCCATTACGTAATCTCTGAATGTTTGTTTTTTACGATTTTTTACGTAAGGGATCTCGGAATGTGTACAAATAAGTTTGACGGTTGGATCGTTGAAAAAAATTTCGTAGATGCATATTGTGTCAAAACGGTAGATTAAACAAACACTTAGAGTTAATATTATACTTCTATTAAGTATAAAATAAGTTTTTGTGGTATCCACTATTGTAAATACTTTAAATTAAAGATCAAATTTATTCATTACATTCTTATAGGGTCGAGGAGTGTATCTGTTAAAATTCATCAAAATCGGAGCTAAAATAACCGTTAAATTGTGATTTTTCGTTTATAACCGTCGAAAACTTTTGTTCTGTTACGTAATCTCTGAATGTTTGTTTTTTACGATTTTTTACGTATGCAATCTTGGAATGTGTACAAATAAGTTTGACGGTTGGATCGTTGAAAAAAGTTTTTGGACCGCCAGCAATAGATAATTTTGTAGTAGTGAAACCTTAAATTTATTTAACCGTCGATTGTCATTTACGCTTTATTCTTCTTACTGAATTTCATTTTTAAAATTTTATTTTTTGAAAACATGATCATCTGGCGGATGTAAGAAGATGATATCACGTTTCGATATTTACGGTTAACTGAAATATGAGTCAATGTCATATAATTTGTAGAAACTTTATAAACATCAAGCAATATTTTCACTAACCATAAAACTCTAAATATAATATCAACTATCCAAACCGTTCATCTACCTGCACCCTCTAATAGATCATGTTTTCAAAAAAGAAAATCTAAAAAAACGAAATTTGATGAGAACAATGAAGCATAAATGTAAACAACAATCAACGGTTAAATTTTGATCTATGAATTATATGATTATAGTGGCGAATTTCGAAGTTAAGCTCTTCATGAAAGTTATAAAGCTTGTCATTACGAGTGTTTATATATTTTTTTCTATATTTTTTTACACTTCTACATTAATTAAAAAACTATTAAAGACTTTAGGTAAGCGAAAATATACTTAAAACAAAATTGTGTTTTTATGTTTTGGATGTGATAATATGGAATGTATATACTTATTTAGTATTATGTTTTTTATTTGATTATTTATTGGTTTAAAATATATTTTCCTTAACGGGTAACGGGTCGGGTCATATTACCTGTTAATATTATCGGGTCGATTTCGGGTTGGGTCATTTTACCCGTTTATTTTAACGGGTGTTACACGACACGACCCGTTAAGATATCAGGTATGACACGAAAACGACACGAACACGGAAAACACGACACGAATGCCAAGTCTACCCATAACCACCTATTGCTTTTGAACTTCATTTTAGTCCATCCAATTGTTTAATAAAGACACAGCCATCTTGAATCTGGACAGTTTCTTTGACTAGATAAACAGAACAGAGATCTTCCCTATTACCATAAACCTCTATCTTCTTGCTAAAAGTTTCTACTATTATTTTGTTGTCGTGGTTTCCCCAATCATCCCAAATTTGATTATTCCAGCTGGAGAGTTTCCTAGCCTAAATTTCTTTAAAATTCAGTGATCAACTGAATACTAGATTGATAAATAAATATGATAAATTCAATATAAAATTTAATTCTGCGAGTTATTATTAGGTTTGACTTTTTATTTTTTGTTAAGTTTGTGATAAAACTGTAAATTTTATGGAATATAGTTTCTTAAATCATAGGATCGATACTGGGAATTAAATACCTTCGACCCCTATATCACCTTTTTTTTTTTAATTTTATATTACTATATGGTAGATTACTTATATTCATATATCTATATCACATGTTGTTTTGTCGATAGTTTACTTATATCACAGGTCAATTGTTTTTTAGCTACATGTAGTATATATATTTTTTTACTTGTAATCTAACTCTTTCAAAATTATATTTATTTTAAAAAATATAGTCTTCTAATGATACAAGTATTTTCAATGGAAGAAATATATATATACCAAAATAAAACTCTAATTTTCATGTGAGGATGTGCAGAAATCCATACTTGAGACTGTTGTTGATTTTTTGCTGTTGTTTGTGGGTAGTATACGATAAAAAACCTATGTCATCATTCTCTTATTTTAAGGTACACAACTGTTTTTGTAGGTTTAAAATCTAAACTACTTTTTATTTTAAGGTTGAGAAACCTGTGTGTTTGGGTTCAATCCCATTTTTGGCGTGGGTTGCCTTTTTCCTTTCTCTCTGCTTCCTTTCTTACCGTCTTGTGTGAGTAGTTAAAAAAATTGACTCGTTGTCGCCGACCCTGGCTCCGGCTGGGGGTCAGTGGCAGTTCTTTCTCTTTTTGTTCAGCTGGGGGCTGGACGGGATTTTCTGGTGTGGAAACGGCTACAGTAGAGTTCTAGGTTGTTATTGGTTTTTTTTTTTTTTGTTTGGTCTCAACCTTTGGTTGGGCTGGTCCTTTTTAGTTTGCATATTTTATTTGTATGTGGGTCAGTGATTTGTAAATTTGTGCTGTTTGTTTAATAAATGTTTCTGCCTTTAGTTGACCAAAACAAAACCTGTGTGTTTGGCCTTGAAATGTGCAATTTTAGGAAACTGACTACTAAGATTTAGCTTCCCCCACTCCAATTTGATAGTAGATATAAGCCGATACACTTCAAAAAGTCAAAAAATAGAGGAAACTAATAAGAAAAATGAAATAATCCATAAATTTTGTTTTTTTTTTTTTGTGTTATATTGATGACATTGCTGTGAAAGCTTTCACGAACATTCTCTTTTGATTTAGTTCTACGAGTCTCATAGAGTTGTACATATATCGATCAAATCGTCACCATTTATAGTGGAGTTCAACTAATTAAAACAAAATTATTTAAAGACGACCACTCATCTTGTGTTGAGTACATCACGAAGAACTTTGCCACCAACATAAATTGAATGAAACTCATCATTCGACCCAATACATTTTGGCATGATGTAAAATAATCTTGTTTGCTTGTTTAATTATTAGCACTTGAACCAAACTCTATATCTCAGTTCGATCATAAGTGTCTACATTCATTGCATCTAATTCCCTTCTCAAAATCACTTTTGGTATTCGTATAATTAGGTAATGCTGTGGTTCCCCATTAACCCAAAAGTAGCTCTTACTTTGTTAGTAAAAGCAACCACTAATTCCACCACGGGGCGTTGTTGCATTAGACTGTATCATATTCTTAGATTCATTCGTTAGTGTGGTAGCGTATAGATTAGTCATGACATTATTTTTTTAATTTGACTCTTGTTGGTTTGAAGAGTCTAAATTTGATACGCCATCTTAAAAATTATATGTTTTTTAATACTTTAAATAGAATAGTTAACGTTTAGCCTAATCAAAAGAACAAGAGAAATACTACACTTACTACCTATTTTTACCATCATTTATATCATCTCTCTAATAGAGTTAAGGTCCGCCAACACATGTGGGTTCTATCTCTATTAGAGAGATAGTATAACTAGGTGGTAAGAGTACCATTTTTGAAAGAACAAAACAAAACAACCAGTCAGCCTGCCACCAGGGCCGGTCCAGAGATTTTTGAGGCCCGGGGCGACGTAAAAAAAAGTGTCCTAACTTCATGTAAGAAAATTATTTATTTTCACACATAAGACATCGAAAAAATTATACTTAGAAAAACACTTTAAACTCAATAATTTAGAAACACAGAAAGACTAATTTATTTTGTATTGAAAGAGGGAAACAAAAAAACTTCGGGCTTACAAGTAGATAGATGATGAGTTTTGTTTTTCATCTGAACTTTGAATATGTTTTTGAATAAATCGCGAAGTGTTTTTTTCTTATTTACTAACCTTGTCAATATGGGACTAAAAAATAATTATGTTTTCGAGTCTTTAATTAATATGTATTATTAATGAATGGGCACTAAATTAAACATTTTGATGACACGTCATATAATTTGCAAATTTGGTCTACGTATTATTCTTTGTTGAAGATTAGACTTGAATTAAAACGAAGATTTAAAAATAACAACCCACATAACTATTAGATAGTAACTAAAAATAAATTAACAACCAAACAAAAATTTGTAAAAATTGAAAAGAATAAACATGCACATAGCATTTCGAATTTAGGACCTCTTGTTAATTTTAAACAACAAAAATCATTGTTTCTAATTAAACTTCTTGATTCTTTAACCAAATTTTATAAATTTATACTCTTATAAAAAGAAATTTGTAAAAAATGAAAAGTAAATAAGCACACATGGTGTTTTGAACCCAAGACCTTCTCATTAATTTCAAATGACAAACCACCACTTCTAGTTAAATTTCTGTGTCTTTGAACCAAATTTTATAAATTTATACTCTTATGAAAACATATATAAATATACCACCCTAATAATTTTGGTGCCCCTAATTTTTTTGGGCCCTGGACGGTCGCCCTGCTTGCACTGGGCCTGGGCCGGCCCTGCCTGCCACGATCATCGCCTTGGTAATTATTAAAAAAAATAAAAAAATTTAATGTCTTGTTAAAAATACTTCCTAATAAGTAGACCTGACAATTTCTTACACGACATGTTAACTCAACACAAATCGATACAAAATTAATAGGTTTTGGATCCACACATTAACTAATCAGGTCGTTATCGGGTTACATTTAATAACTAGTTCTTAATAGGTCTACCTGTGGGTAACCTGTTTTAACTTGTTAAGAAAAAGGTTAGTTTGGTAATTTTCAACTGCTAAAAACACATCACTGTAATAGCCATACGATTAGGTGAGATTAAATACTTACCGTTGACCAGCGACAATCAACACTAGTCAGCAATGGTCAATTGTTAAGGATATTTAACTTTGAACTCTCTGTGAATTTTTTAATATAATTTGATTTTTCCTGCAAAATACCAAAAAACATTAAACATAATAATCAATTTACAAGTGTAAAAAATGTGAAAAAATATGTAAACGCTAGTGATCGCATCCTCTACGCTTTGAAACCCTTCAAACCCTCGTGAATAGTGTCTGTAAGGGAAGTCATAATAATTAATATACAAATTTATTTTACCTAACATTATCCTATTTATAAAGACCAAAAACTAAGAAAGACAAGCATACGTGGGGCAAGAAGAGATAGGGCCAGCAAGGTGAGCGGGAGGTGAAGGAAGGATCATAAGGTGATAGGAAGTGAGGACTCTTAGGCCCAACCCGAAACAAGGAGCCATCAACTATAGAATTTGCAGATGTAGGATTTCCTTATGAGGAAGGAGAGAGCAGATAGAGTTTTTACCCCAACAACATTTAGTCATTCAACAATATGTACTCAATTACATGGAATGTATGTTGAAATGTCCCACTTCGACTGTATCTCTAAGAAAAGAAGAGTTTAAATATCTCAACCCCACTCCAACTAATATCGAGACATTTTGTGATAAAACCCCACATTTGACGGACTGTGTAGGTGGTACTTACAAAGTTGGGGACAATATCGGTGTTGTTGAAAGTGGGCCTTTGGCTTGTATCAAAGCCAAGGAGTGGGCTTCGCATGATGATGGTGGGTCATTTGGCCCCGCGTGTAAGGTGAGTGAATTTGGTACTAGGTGGAATACCCTACAATAAAAAACTGAAAAACAATTGTATTGTCTAGCCAAACGTACTAGTCAACTGAGTACAAATTGTTAGAATCCCACAAGCATATAAACCAAACAAACTTAAAAGGTTAAAACTTAACAATGTGAACTTCAGTTAAGTTTGAGTCCTGGTACTTGAGTTAAGTTCTCTTGGTTAATAAAGTGTCAATACTAGCAACCCTACAAAGTTTAGTTCCAACAAAGTTATAAATAAGGTTTTGTAAAGTATTGAACACAAGGATACTAGCAATCCTAACCAAAGAACAAATGAATCCTTGAGAACCCTTTTAATGGGAGAGATGAATGTTTCAGACAAGGGGAACAATGGGACACAAGTCACAAGCCAAAAAAACCTTTTTAGATCAAGGGTGTGAAATCTACGCACGGGAAAATGTGTCAGATGGCCCATGTGGGCTGTCTTAATTTGCGTACCTAGACAGCTGGACAACAGACGAAATTTCTAACTAGACAACTACAGTAAACAAAATGACTCTAGAAAAATAAGCTTGATATGCAAATGCAAATGTATGATTCAAACCTTTTGTAGTGTAGAAGGCTGGTGCTTTGACAAGTTCAATCCCAGTAGAAATCCCAGATCGGCAGTGTACCCTAACTCTAAATTATGAGCATGTGTGGTAGCATTTACACATTTTGACAAGGAGAGCCAAACACTAAACCTAGTACTTAACAATCTCCCCCTTTGGCTTTCCTTGGCAAAATAACCCTAAACCTACAACTAGTTCACACATTACCCACACTCAAGAAATCATGCAGTGACAAGAGAAGAGCAAATAACAACTCATGTAGCAACCATACATTGCTCGGCAAGAGACAAGTGAGATTCATCATGGGTTATTAAAACATAAGCTCATTTTTAAAATGACACCACAAATTGCATGATTAACAAAGGTTATTTCAATTACCAAATTGAAAAGGATTTAAAATTTTCTCCCCCATTTTGTCATGGTAAGACAAAGGAAGAAATTGACAATGAAGCACATAGCAAGGAATAAAGAGTGAAGCTTAACACACAAGAAAGAAGGGTCAATGCATCAAGGGAAACCAAAACAGCCCACAATGGTGCAAAGTTTGGAACCAAAGTGATAATATCTAACAATTTCAAGCGCAAAGATCACAAGATTCAAGATAAAGTCAAGAGAGTAGCAAGATTAATTACAACAGAAATTAGAGTTTCAGCTTTAACAAAACGTTGTTCAATAATTAACAAAACAGAACTCCCCCATAACACTTGCTCCTATTTAAACTAAAAATCCTTAGAAGAACTCCCCCATAAACTTAGAACTCCTTTGATAGTGATGAGTCATCTGAACCAACAGGAGATCCAGCAGCAATGGCATCTTCAACAAAGGCATTTTTAGTCCGGGTACCACTACCAAAACCTTTTGCATCTTTATCTTCATAAAAAGAATATGTAAATCAGATGTGTTTGCCCTTCGAGGTAGGAGTGGAAGAGATGTACTGATAAATATTGATGGCCACACCCTTTCCTTTGGTAGCACATATTACGGTCATCTTGGTAGCAACAACACTTGAGTGGCTAAAGGAAGTAGCAGTATGATAAGACGTAGGAGACAGAGCCATGGGGCGCTGAGGGACAAGTTTTGGAGGACGTAGAGACGGCTCGAGGACAAACGATGGAGGATTCATGGAAGTTTGACCCAGAGAAGGTGTGGAGACCGAGTGACTAACAAGTGGTGAGGACGCAGATTGTCTGATCAAAGATTTGAAATCAACAAATTTCTTTCTTAGGGAATTGATTTCAGACTCAAGATATGTTATTTTTCTATCCTGGGAGGCATTTTGTGGAGGAACTGGTCTAGGATCACCCTGAGCTACAGCATACATTACATTACTTAAATTGATCATATTTCTGTCAATGTCCTTAGTGGTTCTAGGGCAAAGATCATCAGGACGTTTTTTAACACCAACACGCTCTCATAACTGAGTGATCAAATAAGGATGAATGGTAGACCCTCTCTAGTAAGTTCCAGCACGATTAGACATACATAATTGACTTGAAAATCAGAAAGCCAAAAGACACATCATAGTGAGTTAACATGGCAAACAATACTCTGGCTGATTCAAGGGTGGGGTTACCATTGTTTGATGTTCCTAGAACATTTCTACGGATGAAGTCAGACCAAATCCTATAGAAGGGTTTGAGACGAGACTTTGAAACTTAACGTTTAATAAGTGGGATAGACGAATCAGCATAGGCCTCACGATAGTAGGCACGCAAGTCATACTGACTGGATGCAACATTATACTTTGATGACACAGAAGTAGAGGACAGGTCAAGTTCAAGGATCGTACAAATGACAGACGAATCAAAGGAAACCATGACACCACGAACATAAACAAGACCACCAGACTCAGGAAAATTTGATGGAATATTAGAGTAAAACTCTTGAACCATAAATGAATTTAAATTGGGAGGAGGTGAGCTTACCTTATGAAGCCTGTACCATTTAACGAGGTCATTAGAACATATATTGTCAACCAAGGAGAGATCATCCTAGATGATTCGTCGTTCAGGCACGACCTTCCGAGCAGCCACCATATAGAAGAAATTTATGGCTTAGGTGGATGAAAAAGTAGGAACTTGATCTTCAGTTGCAGCTTTAGAGGAATTCCTAGTAGTTTGCGATCGAGTAGATCGACGAGAAGGCTGAGCATGGGCAAAAGTAGTGTTGATGGTCATGGGTAAGGAAAATTTTCCCGTGAGATGGATTGAGAGTTTGAGAAATGAGGGAAAGTGATCTCAAAGCAAATGACACAAAATGAAGTAAGGTAAAAACCTAGATGAGTAAGAGAAGGTTAAAACCTAGGACACTGTGAAGAAATCTAAGTCGTGCAATGAAAACCCAACGGATGAGATGCACCAGTTAAAAACGGATGTTGAAAAGACAAGGATACCCTTAATGAACCTCACCTTTGAAAGGGTCTAAGTACAAAGAGAGACAAACTAGGTGGTGTTTTGCACTAGAAAAGATACTTAGCCCAATTTAGAGAGAAGAATTGACACTACACCTTAATTAAGACCAAAGTAAGCCTAACCCATAAATCAACAAGTGCTTTTGTCAAGTGAGACAAAGATTTTTCAGAAGCTATTAGCCATAACAAGGAGAACCTTTGACATCACAGAGAAGGAATTAATCAAGGTTAATCAACAAAATGCCAACATGTGAGACAGTTAAGAAATGCACAAAGTGACACACAAACTTAACTGATGAGTTGATTGACAAGTTAGACAAAGATGAAGAAAAGAAACATGCAGAAGAATAACAACATGGAAGTAGTGTTACTTAACCTATTTAGTCAAAAGTACACAAGTCAATAGACCATCGAAGATTTTTTCATTTTCGATTTTCCAAAAGACTTATGAAATACACAACTGGCTGTTCCTCACATGACACCAAGTTTATAACAAAAACGTTTCTTTGCAGAAACCTCCTAAGAGCAAGATATTTGTTCCCAAGACACTTGGAAGATGAATAATTGAAAATGACCATCCAAACATCTAATGCACAATCTTGATCAGGATGTATATCATAAATCAAATTAAGGTTATCAATCAAAAGAACAAACCACATTGCAGAAATGCAATCAAACAAGGTATATGAAGAGTTTGCATTCAAATAAGAGAGGGAAGCATACCTTGGTGTTGTAATACCTCCAGCAGTCAATACGAAATGCATCTCACCATGAATCAACAATGGAGATTGAATGATCAGAATTTCATTCTCTAGATAATAATCTTTGGCAAGATCAGAGTGATACCCATTTGTGTGAGATATAGTAGGATGCCTTCTCAAAATGCAAGGTTCACACAAGTAGCATTTAGAGATGAAGACTTGTAATTGTTCAGATTGGACCATTTGTTGAAAAGAGTTAGTGTTCCAACTTGAGCAATCATCACCCCCAAAGGCAATAGTTGAATATCAATTTTCTTTTAGTCTTGGAACCACCAATATGTTCTTCCCATGATTATCAACAATTCTGCAACTTGTCTTGAAAATACACACTTCATTAGCCATTGTGTCACAAAGTTGACCAATACTAAGGAGACTAGTTAACAACCCAGTCACATAGTAAACATCTTCAAGCATAGAAAGTACAAGAATTTCCACCACTCATTTTCCAACAATCTCAGCCTTGTCTCCTCCACCAAACTCAATCATACCACTTTTGAATGATATAAGAGACCTGAAAACATCTTTGTCACCAGCCATGTGATGAGAGCACCCACTATGAAGGTGTCAGGCATACAAAATGATGTAGAACTTTAAGCCATCAAGCATTTCCAAAAACCACATTGAAAACCACTTGAACTCAATTTTACATTTCTTGAGCTTGAAGAATTAACAATATTGGACATTCTGTTGACCTCTATGGTTAAACAATCCACTTGTTCCCTTAGATCATTTTTTCTTACCAGATGTAGTTTTCTACACCTAGGTCTAATATGGCCAAGATCCCCACAATGATAACATTTGAGAACGAATCTAGACCCTGAAGTGGAGTCATCCAAATGAGATATAATAGGAAGTTCCTTAGAAGCATGCAAGTTGACACTCATGGAACTTGAACTGCTTTCATCACAAGCAACCACATCTTCACCATCAAATTGATTTCCAATCAGTTTAACTTGCGTGTAGCCTCATTCAATTCAGAAGACAACTTCAAGTCCGCTTCCCGATACAATTCATTGTTTTCCCACAGCAAATGGATTTGTTGAAGCAAACTTTCATGTGATATCATTAAACTCTGAACATGATCTTCAAGAGAGGTCGTTAAGTCATGATTTTCATCATCATCATCATAGAAGGAACCTCTTTCATTTAGCTTTTGAAGTTCATCATCTAACCGTATGATTTTGTCACTCAGTTCTAATCTGACTATTCAGAGAGACACAATCTCTTCTTGCAACACAGATACCTTTTTGGTAAGCTCAACATTATCTAATACTGAAACACACACCTCATCAAACCGAGATTCATATAAGCTTGACAACTCCTAAGATGATGACACATTAGTATCATCCAACAACACATCATTTTCACTGGAAGATGCTCCATCAACAGATGCAATAAATGCAACAATCTCTTCTTCATTATATGATGACATAAAATCTTGATCATCACTATTACTCCAAGTGGCCATCATAGCCGTTTTACGTTTCTGATCAAGAAGTCTAGTGTTGGCACACTCAGCGGCACAATGCCCATTTCCACCACATGCATAGCAAGGATCAGAACCTTTTGATGGATTTTTGTCTTTCTTTCCTGAGGAATCACTAGATTTTTCACCAGAGAGAAGTTTTCCACAATAGTTTGATGACACATCAGACCACTTGGCATCCCTTCCTTTATTCGTGAGACCTCTTCTGAATTGCTTAACAAATAGTGCAAGATCATCATCCGAGAACTGTTCACATGTGTCACTTATAACTTTGTTGTTCTCGACACTGTGAAGAGTGACATCTTTTTCCTTCTTGGAGACACCATCATCCATGTCTAGCTCCATCTCATAAGTAATGAGTTTCCCAACTAACTTCTCGAGCTTAACCTCATTTAAATCTTGAAACTCTTGAATGACAGCCTTCTTTGCATGGAATCTCTTTGGCAAAGATCTTAAGATCTTTTGAACAATCGTTGTTTCACAGATAGGTTTTCCCAATCCCAAGGTTTCATTTCTCAACATTTCAATTTTTTCATAGAAGGCTGAGAAGGTTTCAAACACCTCACTTGTTTGTCACCTTCATGAAAGATTCGAAGTTTGTCCCAAGCTTGCTTGGCAATTGTGCAGTAACTAATATGAGCAAATTGAGTTGGTGATGTGGCAGATACAATGACATTTCTTGCCTTCCGGTTTGCCATGGCAGATGTCACTTCATTAGTAGTCCATTCACTTTTAGGTTTGATCACCAACTCCCTATCAATAGTTCAAGAAGGAGTCATCCACTCAAGAGTAAGATAATCAATTGCAAGAAAGTCCTGTGCCTCAAGAAATATTTGAAACTTCTCACTCCACGCTGCATAATTCACGCCATCAAAGAACGGATGAGAGTTACATGATCCAGCAAACGATCACGATCTATGATGATGGTCCACCCAATACCAGTATAATCCCAGAGATTACTCTATATGTGTCTAGAGCAAGGCTCTGATACCAATTGAAATTGGTACCAGGTGGAATACCCTACAATAAAAAACTTAAAAACAACTGTACTAACTAGACAAACGTACTAGTCAATTGAGTACAGATTGTTAGAATCCCATAAGCATATAAACCAAACAAACGTAAAAGGTTAAAACTTAACAATGTGAACTTCAGTTAAGTTTTAGTCTTGGTTAATAAAGAGTCAATACTAGCAAACCCTACAAAGTTTAATTCCAACAAAGTTATAAATAAGGTTTTGTAAAGTATTGAACACAAGGAAGTTTTTGGCCGGAAAAACCCACATCTAGGTTAAAAAACCAGGGACTCTCCACTAAATCCAATCCACTAGTGTAAACAAAGGTTCATACAAAGACCACACAAACTCAATTCCTAGATCCCTATCTATGAAGCAGCTTTACCTTTGTGCAACCTTGCCTTACATGAGATGAAGTCTTTTCGTCTTCACAAAGTAGTAGTTCCTCCCGAGCTCATCACCTTGTGGCACCGAGATTAACACGATCAATGATGTGATGTTATGATATTCTTATGAGATCTAGATTCAGATGACTAAGCAGGTTCTCCAATCAACCAATTGAAGAAGAACCTAACATGAATCCAAGAGATTGGTCTATGAAGGATATGAAACTTAGGTATAGACCAAAGGCTTAATGCAAAACCATTAAAACAATGCAACACTAATATGCAATGATTGGGTGTTTGTGCATGAGATGATTTTGTGGTTAGGGTTTCGGTTTGGAAACTTAAAAGGTAGCTCTAGGTTAAATGCACTTTTTTTCTGAAATGTGAAAATCCTAACCAAAAAACAAATGAATCCTTGAGAACCTTTTTAATGGGAGAGATGAATGTTTCAGACAAGGGGAACAAGGGGACACGTGTTTACAAGCCAAAAAAACCTTTTCAGATCAAGGGTGAGAAACCCACACTCTGGAAAAAGTGTCAGATAGCCCATGTGGGTTGTCTTAATTTGCGTTCCTAAACAGCTGGATAATAGACGAAATTTTTAACTAGACAACTGCACTAAACAAAAGGAATCTGGAAAAATAAGCTTGATATGAAAATGCAAATGTATGATTCAAACCTTTTGTAGCGTAGAAGGCTGGTGTCTTGACAAGTTCAATCCCAGTAGAAATGCCAGATCGGCAGTGTACCCTAACTCTAAATTATGAGCATGTGTGGTAGCATTTACAAACTTTGACAAGGATAGCCAAAACACTAAACCTGGTACTTAACAGTGAGTCCTCTTGGCTCCACATGGTTGTTGATGTGTGGATCTCCCACGTGTAACCCACTAATTGGGTTCCACCTGAGGGGGCGTGTTCAAATGTCTCACATCGACCGTATCTATGAGAAAAGAAGAGTTTAAGTATCCTAACCCCACTCCAATTAATACCGAGGCATTTTGTGATAAAACATCACCCTGACAGCAGGGACGAAGCCAGAGATTTCTATGAGCGGGGGCATCCTCAAACAAGAAAGTCACAATTAAAAGTCTCAAGAATTTATTGAACAAAACGCTAATATATTAATCCATAAAGTTTTTCATACAACATATTACATTATTCCTCGAATCGTTTTCATGTTTTGAAAGCGTTGCATAACAATATCATTACCAATACCACTAAATATCTCTTTGTATAAAAATAATCATGTTATCATTCATCCATTGATCTCTAAATTAGAAAGCTAAATTCTAAATTGAAATGCCAAAAACAAATTAATGAAGTAAAGTCGTATAAAATACCTTGTGGAGTAAAATTCTTGTGTTGAATTTGGATAATTGATTACTTGAACTTCAACTGTCTATAACACTCCAAATTCAATTGAGTTTTTGAATGAAAGGGGAGAAAAAATTTGGAGAAGTTGAGGAGTGGAATTGCTTTGCTGTACATGGTGGGATGAGTTTTGTGTGGATTGACGACCTAGGGTTAGAAAAATGGGGAGGCACAATTAAATTAATTGTTAATTAAATTGTCATCAGGTAGGGCATTTGGGATCCAAAATAGTAGACTAGTTTAGTTGCCTACCAATTTTTGTTATTTGTAGTTTAATTAGGGCTGGTTATTGAGAATTGGAACGCAACCATACCCTTTTTTTTTTAAATGAGTGGGGGCATCCGCCCCTAGGCCTACACTAGTTCCGTCCTTGCCTGACATATTATGCAAGTGGTACTTTCCAAGTTGAGGATAATATTGGTGTTATTGAAAATGGGCCTTTAGCAAGTATTTCTAATAATTTTACATCTTCCGCATAAAGTGGTTGTAATGATGAGTATAGTTAGAAGGTCTATGAAACAATTATGTGGTTTGAAACCTATCGAAGTGTCCTATACTATTTTTTCCCACTTATTGACCAAGATTTTTTTTGAACGAGACCAAGATTTAATCAGTGTGTTACGGTAAGTTCCAAGGGACATAAGCAGCACTTCCATGACATACAATTGACGGCCAGTTGGTCTCAGGCAAGAGGTGTCTTGTCAATTTTTAATTTTTTAACAAAAGGTGTCTTGTCAAGTTTAGGTCAGCTAGGAAAGATCCCTAGCTAGCCCCAATAGAGGTGTCTTGTCATTTTAGGTCAATTGGGAAAGATCCCTAGGTAGCTTCCATAGACAATAGTGAATCCATGTAAGCTACTAAAAGCATCAGGCTAACTATAAATGAGCATCTCAAATTTTAACGTAAAACTCATGTTAAGTTCTAAACATTAGTGAATCTTCCATATAGGATAATACTTGCATCAATCCACATGATGCATGAACGCCCTGCATATGTGTGTGTGTGTGTGTGTGTGTGTGTGTGTGTATAAATGTAGGGCATTCATGCATCATGTGGATTGTTTCATGCTTCATGGTCGTTTCAAATATCTTAATTTATTTTAAAAGAACATGATTGGCATAAAACAACTGAGCCTTTGAATTTGTAGAATATTCTTTTTGGAAAGATGGAATTGCATCTCCAATACGTTATATCACGTTCAACAAAGAAAATCAAACTAAATCAATAGCATGTAAATCAATTCAATAAAATAACAAGTTAATCATAAAAAGAATGATTAAAACGTAATACTCCACAGGAAGATGAACAAAGTTTCTTTAGCGCAGCTTCAAGAGCATGCTGGTAATGTGTTGTAGCCTTATTTACTGAACAATATAATCAGGTGCGGTGGCACAGAGAGAAAAGAAAGAAACGTGTAAGTGTGAGGTGTGTGTTATCTCACACCATTGTGCCTTTATTTATAGTAGCAGGGAAGGTAAATTCCTTACCCCAATAGGGTTACAACTCTAATAGGATAATATCTAGTCTAAGAGATATGGTAGAATCCTATAAGGATATCCCAGATATGATAGGATTTACACAATCACATTCCTAAACTAATAGGATTGCAACAATGAGTACAAAATTATTTTAGTGTTATTTTTTTATTGTGGAAATGTTTTGAACTGAGAAGTAAGTAGGAATTTAATAAAGGTGTGAGTATTAGAACCCTAAATCAATTACTAATTTTTATTTTAAAAAATTATGTAACTCACATATAAATTTATTAATATATTAATGCTAGGGACTTCGATCAAAATCTGAAAACTAATAAGATCTTAAACAATGAACATTGGTAGCTAGGGACCATATACTAATTTTTCCATATTTCTATTTGCACCCACAAACCCTAGTCGTTAATTAAAACAAAAAAATAAATAAATTATGTCGTTCATCTTCCAATATCATTTAGCTTCTACCCCAACAAACAATTCACCTTATCTCAAAACAAATTATGCTCGGCCGGAAAATTCAAAAGCAAAGTGAATCAAATGTTCTGTATCAATTTCATTCAATAAAAAAACTCGTGCATCTCTCTCCAGGCGTTGTCTCCCTTCTTGCCCAAAAACCTTAAATCTGCAACAACCATCAGTCCCTTGCTACAGCTTGGGGCCGGTGGCAGCCCATCTTTCATCCCTTATAGCTCTTCCTTCCTTGTCGTCTTCCTCAATCTTCTCTCCCATGTACTATTTCGTTTCTCCACGATTCCATTTCTCATCCGCACTAGACGGCTCTCAACGTTTCTGTTTCTCTTCCTTTCATAGATTCCCACCCCCCCCCCACCCCCCCCCCCCGACCCACCTATTTTGTGGTTGCGCTGACTTAGGCGCCCATATATGTGTCGGCTTTGCTTGCTTGCCTTGAGATAGTGTGGTGAAGTTGTAGGTGGTCTAGCCTAGAGTGTCCTAGTCCTCCCCTGAGATTAGGGGACCACTGGATTTATTCTTGAATTAATGTAGATTTTGTTTGTTTAACGTTTGGCAGATGATGTGGTTTCACCTTTGAGCGACAGTTTGATAGGTCTAGTCTTCGAGTGATGATTCTATGGTCTCATCTTTCAGCAGTGACTTTATATGGTCTCACTCTCCAGCTATGAAGTTGTGTAGCCTTGCACATCAATGAAGGTCGGTGTGTGCACTGGTATATGTTTTTTGCGTCTATCGTTCTTGTGACAAACTTGTATTGGTGCACCTATGCTTGTGGTAGCCGTGTTAGGGGTTTTGACGTAATTGCTTATTTGTGCAAATTCACTCCAGATCAAATTTGCCCTCTAAACTTGTATGGAGCTGCTAATTTCTTCCTTGAACTTTAATTTTAGCCAATTACCCCATTGAACTTTTATAATAAGCCAATTTTCCCCTTGAACTTTAATTTTAACTGATTGCCCCTGAACTTTTATAAATAGCCAATTTCCCCTTGGTGTTAGATTTTAAAAATTTACATCCAATTTTCATAGATCACGAAAAACAACATATGACAAGTGTATAAGGGCAAAATGAATGAAAAATTGGATGGATGAAAATTGTATGAAAGTTTTTAAAATCTAATGCCAAGGGGGAATTGGCTATTTATAAAAGTTCACGGTGGGTAATCGGTTAAAATTAAAGTTCAAGGAGGAAATTGGCTAATTAAAAAGTTCAAGGAGTTAATCGGCTAAATTTAAAGTTCAAGGGGAAATTAGCAGACGCATACAAGTTCATGGGGCTAATCAACACTTAAGTAATAATCTAATCATTAACAACCACATCATTTGGTTTACAAAATTTGGTTTAAAGTTTTGATCTCCCTAGCATTACCCTTTCTTTTAGATTTAATAATATGCACGTTTATTTAAATGTTTTATTTTTAATCTCAATCATTCATTCTTGTATCATTTTATGTTACGTATTAGTGAAGAAATTTACCCTTTTTCATTTGGAACAAACGAGAAACGTAGTGGGAAGTCAGACAAGTATAAACAATTACCGCCATGGGCACGTTAATGATACCTAATATGTTGTTCTGAAAAGGTATGGATTCCACCAAGCCTTTTCTCTAGTCCCCACACTCAATTTATATACGTGGACGTGGACTACCAATAGATTTTTGCTTAAAAAATTCTCTCAACCATTAAATTCACCTTTTTGATGTGTTTATAAGGTCCTTCGATCAAGATGGGACATGCATTTTAACATCAAAAACTTTGTACTACTTCTGGTGTCTAAATCTTCCATATTCTGATAAGAAGCCTCCTCTGTTCACCCAACAATGGGCTCTTCAGAGCATTCTGAAGAGGCTAATTGGGCTCTCCATACGCCCCGGCTGCCGGGACCATGGTGTGAGTTTACAGAGGCCTCAGGTGAAGAAATTAGTCCCAAAGATACCCTTCCAGCTCCAGGTTCCACCAAACACTTCAAAAAATCAAGCACTGCCTCATCAGCTATTGACGAGGAAAGGCTTGACATCGATCTTGACCTTGAGAAAAACAGCAGCCTAGTTGAGAGGACTCAGTGGGTGCTGAATGGTCCTGAACCCCCTGGTCTATGGCATGAGCTCATGGACTCTCTGAGGGAAACCGTTTCTTGTTGCCGAAAAAAGTACTCGTCTCTCAAGAATCAGCCAACACTCAAAAGTGCGGTCTCTGTCCAGCAGGAGATATTTCCGATTCTTGTATGGGGTAGAAGCTACAACATGTCAAAATTCAAACATGATTTAATGGCAGGTCTCACTATAGCAAGTCTCTGCATTCCTCAGGTAACAAATTAAGTTATTGAACATGCATGCATGAAATAACCACTCATAATTACTATAATAATACAGCTAAATTACTATATCTCATAATTTTAGAACTGAATTATCATGTTATGACCTTAATACGAGTTTAATGCAGAGTATTGGATATGCAACTCTAGCAAAGCTTGACCCTCAGTACGGCCTTTGTAAGTTAACTAGTTAACTTAAAATATTGGTCTTCTAGTATTTTCTTCCTTTTTATTTTCCAAATATTTGGGAATATATTACTCTAGTATTTAGTTGCATGGATTTACATACATGGCAATGGAATATTAATTTTTATTTTAGTCTTTAATTTATTTTCTTGTTCCGTAATTGATCAATTGTAGACACAAGTGTTGTACCACCTCTTATTTATGCTGTAATGGGGACTTCAAGAGAGATAGCAATTGGACCTGTGGCTGTTGTTTCTCTTCTTTTGCCCTCAATGATTCAGAAGTTACAGGACCCCGGGGCTGATCCTATTGCTTACACCAAGCTCGTACTCACTGCAACGTTCTTCACCGGTATCTTTCAAGCTGCCTTCGGACTCTTCAGGTAGTATTGGACTGTATTGGATTCGACTATTAGTGCAAAGTATTAGAGCTCTTTAGTATGACATAAGCATCGTATACATTGGATATGCGCAAGGTTGTCCTAATATTTGTTCACATACTTCTTATTCTTAAACTTACCCTTTTTTCATCAGATTGGGGTTTCTTGTGGATTTTCTTTCTCATGCTGCAATCGTAGGGTTCGTGGCCGGGGCAGCCATCATAATCGGTCTTCAACAACTAAAGGGACTACTTGGAATCACTCACTTTCCAACCAATACTGATGTTATCTCTGTTATAGAAGCTGTTTGGACATCTTTCCACCACCCTGTATAGTCTTCTACTTTTCTCCAATGGAAAGAAATAATTCCTTATTAATTAAAATAAATCATATACAATTTATCCAATCATTTATTTCTTTGCATTTCATTTGCAGTGGCAGTGGAGTCCTCATAATTTTTTCCTTGGCTGCTCATTCCTGTGTTTCATCCTAATGTCAAGATTTCTGGTGAGCAACACTTCGAACTTGTTAATTAGTTATTATCGTTTTGCATGTTGGTCTAACTAAATTATCTATTTCAATTAACGTACACTATTTGCAGGGTAAAAAGAAGAAGAAACTTTTCTGGTTGCCAGCCGTTGCTCCTCTCCTATCTGTTATACTATCGACTCTGATTGTTTATCTAACACGGGGAGATAAACATGGAATTAATATTGTTAAACACGTCAAAGATGGCTTGAACCCTAGTTCGGTGAATCTGTTACAGTTCAACAGCCCCTATGTTGGGGATGTGGCTAAAGTTGGGCTAATTGTCGCCCTTGTTGCACTCGCGGTCAGTCACATATATACCACTGAAGAACAAATGAATGAATGGTTTACTAATTTTTATCAATTAGCTCCTTTGAATTGGTTCATATATTGTTTATATTTTGTCAAAATTCAGGAAGCAATTGCAGTTGGAAGATCTTTCTCAACCATGAAAGGGTACCACATAGATGGTAACAAAGAAATGATGGCAATGGGATTCATGAACATAGTGGGATCCTGTACTTCTTGCTATGTTGCAACCGGTAAGCATTGGTAGTGAGTACTGAACATGTGCAACATTCTCACCAGACAAAAAGATGTACCATCTTTCTAACACAAATTGCTTCTGTAAGAAACATTTTACTTTGTTTCATTTACAAACACTTTTATTCTTTAAGAAAAGTAATTTATTCTCAAAACTGCGAAAAGTGTTTTTGTTTATCTTAATGCGCTTTCGAAAAGCACTGTTAGACAGTCTTACATGATCAACTCAAATGGTACAAATTTACAAATAACTTCATTCTAATAATGATACTTCATCGATTAATTCTTGTATAATTTTTACTACTTTGCCATCTTATTAGGACGTAATTCAGTTCCTTTTCGGTTAAATCATGATCATGAACAGGTTCATTCTCGCGCACTGCCGTTAACTTCAGTGCTGGTTGTGAAACTCCTGTGTCAAACGTGGTCATGGCCATTACTGTGATCATATCACTGCAGCTGTTGACAAAGCTCTTGTATTACACACCAACAGCAATCCTTGCTTCAATTATTCTCTCTGCTCTGTCCGGGCTTATTAACCTGAGCGAAGTCTACAAAATTTGGAAGGTTGATAAGTTGGACTTCTTGGCTTGCATTGGAGCCTTCTTTGGGGTCCTATTTGCATCCATGGAGATTGGCCTTCTAGTTGCGGTAACATATTATATATAGCTCTTAATTACTTTGTCTGCAACAGTAGATGCATAATTGCGTATAAAATCCATTTATACAAAAGTATGACGGGACAGGACCCAATTATTTTTTGGGTCAACATATAGAGCACATTTTTATTAGCCTCAAACCTTAGCCGTACGTTTACAAGCTTTCCTCATTTGTATGGAGCAAGGTTTTAAAGGATGCTATGTGCTAATAGGGCGGTGAACAGAGGTCTAGCACCTAGGCATCTAGGCGGGATCTAGGTAGAGGAGTAGGTTATTTTTTAATTTTAATTTAATTTGTTATATAACATATAAATAAATGTCTACTTGTACTTAAAAAAATAAATAATTTTGTTCGGATACATAAATTGCAAAATAAAATGACATATAAATTATATATAACAAGTCTCTCACAAATTTATTAAAAAAAAATGCAAAATAGAAGTTATTTATTTTTTGTCTAAATGAGACTCGCAACCTACGCAGGTCTAGGCGGGTTAAGTGGGTGCCTAGGCAGGCGCCCTTTTTTATTTTTTAAATGCTTAAGAATTAATCGTGACGGTGGCTAGTTGCCCAGCTCCTAAACAGAGCCTAAGCGGCGCTAGGCGGGAGCTAGACGGTGATTTTTAAAACACTAGTCTAGAGTATTGTTATTTACATAAGAGAATCTCATATAGAATGATAGGGTAAAATGTGTCATTAAATAAAGCATCCCCAAACAAGAATTTATTAATAAAAAATCTTAATTAAGGTGAATAGATACATATATGATATATGATTACTATATTGTAAATACAAGTAAACTACATTTTAGTACTATGTTTTAATATTACATGACTAATTATGTAATACAAAGGTTTGGTCTCGTAAACAATATTACTTTTGTAAAGCAGATATATTGCGCTTTACCACAATGATGGATAGTGATAATGCCTATTGATGCGAGTTTGATTCTCACCGATCCCCTTCTCCTTCTCTCTTAATATTTAATAATTTAACTTACTAACGCTATTGTTTGGAGGCAAAAAAAAAAAAAAACCATTACTTTTGTAAAATAAATAACTAATTAACAATGTCCAAAAAATAAAAAACTAAAAAGTAGATGAGTGGGATACGAGGACCTCAAACCAGCAAATGATTTTGTCTTGTTCCTGGGAGATAGAAGCATATATGATTAAATTAATTGACTTGGAGGCATTTCCTTTTTGGTAAATATTTCCAGGTATCTCTTCAATGAACCATGTTTCATATGTATCAATTCTAGAATTTCATTGGGTCTCGTTTTTTAGTCAACCTACCAATCAAGGATACATAGCTACTTATAATTGAATTTGATATCAAAGTTTGATATTAAAATATTAAAAAATAAATTCATTTATTCTCCACTATTGATATCAAATTTTAAAGTACAATCCTTAATTAGTAGGTGACCAAGAGAACATTTAATTGGTAATACGTTTTATTCTATTACAAAATCTCCCAATGGACTTTTATTTATAAACATTTTCATTACTTAGGAGAACATTGAAACTTTTATAAAAAAAAAACGAAGTGCTTCTTGGTAGAGCACTAACACATGTAATTTACTAAAAAGTTGTTTATAACTTTTAAATCTTTAAACTTTTTTTTATGTTAAACATTATTGGAATCATTTTTAGTTATTTAATCTCATAGAAGTAGTTTCGTAGGCATCTGATTCTGATACTTTTAACCACTGACAAATTGCATATGTGTGTGTGTGTGTATGTACGTATATATGTTTTGTAGGCATCTTTTTAACGATGCTTACGCACAAAAGATGTCTCTAACAGTTAATTGTATGTTTTGACCAGGTGATCATATCATTCACAAAGATTATTCTCATCTCAATTGGACCAGGCACAGAAACACTTGGAAAACTTCCTAGAACCGATATGTTTTGCGACACTGCTCAGTATCCTATGGCTGTTAAAATTCCTGGAATCATGATAATACGTGTCAAGTCTGCCTTGTTTTGTTTTGCAAATGCCAATTTGGTTAGAGAAAGGTATGTATTTAATTGTACAAATACATATGTAATGAATCTTTTATTTTTTTGGTGAATAGTAGATTTAATAAATCTTAAAAACCAATTATATATGAAAATTAACATGTATTTGTATTGTAAATGCAAGGATTGTAAGGTGGATAACTGCAAAGAAAGGGGAGGACACCAAAGAGGCAATTCAACTGGTAATTCTTGACATGTCTAGTAAGTGGCTAAACGAAAAACTAGAGACAATGTCTTTAGAATCTTGGATCTAAAACTAGTCATTCTCGATGTCCATTTAATTATGTTTATTCTTCAAAATAGACTCTAATCACTAAATTCGAAACCCAAATGCTTAACCCATATATACATCCCAAAATGTATGGTTTTCGTATGGACACGAGCACGATAAAGGCACCAAAAGCTTTTGAGGTAGACACTATAAAATATTTGGGTTCATGCACAATTATTATTAATATCTGTGCTTTCTTTGATAGACGTCAACATTTGTGCTCTTTGCTCGTGGACAGGCCGTACTTAAGTGCTGGTCCCCTATATATAATTGTACATATATATGCAGCTTTCAAGAGATTTATATAACCTCCTCTCCTTTGTTTTTACCCCCTTTCTGTACGACAGATTTGATTAACATCGATACATCGGGAATAGATACTCTAGAGGAGCTGCAAAAGAATTTGATCTCCGAAGGAATTGAGGTAAGACATCGACTAGTTATTCGCCCTTTTGGCTTACAGGGATCGACCTCTGCATTTTAAAACTTGTGACCTCTCTCACTGTCTCTCTCTCTCTCTCTCCCAGTTAGCCGTTGCAAACCCTAGGTGGCTAGTGATTCACAAACTAAAGCTATCCAACTTTGTGGAAAAAATTGGAGGAAGGGTCTTCGTGACTGTCGGAGAAGCAGTGGATGCAAGATTCAGTGAAAAATTGCCACCACCTGCTAATGCCAGCTGCTAGCTAGCTCTTCCATAGAAGCGCTCGATCGCAACATTCTCATTCAGGTCTCTTGTTTCCTGCTTCTCATGTGTGCTAGCTATGATATATAGTCCCATCGATCCCACTTATGTAGATAGATGTGTAGGGGGACGATATAAATAATGAGATGATGGTTTGAATATCTTCTCACCCTCTCTTCCTCCACAAATATCTAGCGCTAGTTAGCTTATGTTGTTGTTGGTTTGTGATATACAAGAGATGTGTAACATATATAATGCAGTTATAATGTAATGTCTCGTACTTGTAATGTTGTGATGTGTTTTTCAAATATAACATATACAGTGCGCTGAATCTGCTGATGTGTTGATGGATAGTTATATAGAGAGGACCACCATTGAAGACTGGGTTAGTTAATTCCCATATATTTGTGACCCTGCCACTATGATTGGTTGGCCCAAAGCACAATTGAAATATCGTCAACCACTGAAACTACTGCAACCGTACAAAGTGCCCAACTCAAGGGACAACGTAATTGGTGGGCTCCTAATATATGGTACGTGTAGTTCACAGGTTGTGTTCGTTGTGTGTCATTTTGTGCTTCTATATATAGATACTATTAGCTAAAATAGTTCTTGAGATTGACATAACTCCTCATTTTGGTTCTTGAGATTTGAAATCAATAGAAGTTGTTCCTAAGATTGGCATAACTCCTCATTTCGATCCTTGAGGTAAATCGGTAGAAGTGGTCCATGAGTTTGTCCACCATCAATTATTTTGGTCATTCTGTGAAAAATTATGTTAAATAAGGACTAAAATGAAAAAAAAAATACCCTCAATTTATAAAAAAAAAAATGGGCCAAAATTGTTTGACAAGAATTGAAGGTATTTTTGTCATTTCATCCTTATTTAGTGAAGATTTTTCACATAATGACCAAAGTAATTGATGGTGAACAAACTCAGGGACCCATTTTATTGATTTCAAATCTCAAGTACAAGAATGAAGGAGTTACGTCAATCTCAATGATCATTTTGGTTAAAAAGCCTAAACTTAATTGTTTTTTTCACATGATACTTCTTAAACTGGTTTTAATATAGTAAGAGCTATAATCAAGTTAGATAATGATGTAATGACTCATTTAGCGTGAGTCATGTCATATTGTGTGATGTGAAGAAATATCTCATATTGGATATTTGGGTTACTCCTTTTTATTGCCATTAGTTTTACGGAGCAATCTCAACTTCCATCAATATTCATGTTTATCGTCCAAAACTAGGGATGGGCAATGGTTATGACGGGTGGGTAATCGCGGTTATTTATCCATAACCGTTTATTCTCATACCCGCATAACCGTTTACCCGTTAGGTAATTGCCTAAACGGTTATACTCATACCCATAACCGTTTATAAACGGTTAACCATACCTATAACCGTGTATCCATTTAACCGTAACCGTTTAGTACCCGTTTACCTATTTATCATTTTTTAACCCGTTTATCCTTTCTTTTTTACCATTTACTCATTTTTCACCCGTCTACGTGTTTTTTTAACAACTTGAAAATTAAAAAAGAAAAATTTGTCATAATTTTATTTTTCTAACAATTAAACACCGTTATAGGTACATTCATTATACATTTCCGCATTTTAATTTTTTAAGTCCTTGTACCATTCTAATAATTGAAATAATAGTTTACGGACGATATTTTTAACTGTTAATAATAAAGGTAATATAAAATTTGCTAAGTATTCTTGGGTTATAAAAATTGTTAAAAGACAATATTCCTGGGTTATTTAACTCGGAATGTAAAGTATTAACATAATATATATATATATATATATATATATATATAATGGACCATGAAATTTAAAGTGGTTAAGGAAAACTATATTATATTAGCTACATAAATCATGCACTATAGTCAATAGCATTGATCTAAGTTTTGTCCAATAGGAAACATGGTTTATGTTAATTATATATATATAATAAATGGATAAACGGTTACCCGTTTATAACCGCGTTTAATACCCATAACCGCCCATTTAAATTTTACGGGTAAACGGTTATACCCATAACCGTTTATTTATCTAAATGGTTCCTCGTAACCGTAACCATAAAATTTAAATGGACGGGTAACCGCAGTTACCCATAACGGATGGGTATTTGCCCATCCCTATCCAAAACCCGCTAATTCGAATTCAAGTCGTGTGCATCGAAATAAGAGAAAATATGGCGAAAAGAAAAACAGCCTGCAAAGTGCAGAATAGGATGACATTGATCTTTATAAAAAAAAAATAAAGAATGGTTGAATCAATTAATTGAGATTAGTAGTAACCAATTCAAGCTGTTGCTATTGTTTGCTAATTTCTAAGTTCTGAAAGTCAAACACCTTTAACAAAAGCTTCTTAATTCTCCTTTCTGTAAGTGTGACTGCAGGCAGTTCAACAAGAGGTCATCTGCAGCATGTCGAAATGGACGCTCTTCGGTTTATCACCGGAGTAGCGAATGAGAATGCTTCAGTATGTTGTTAAGAGGCTGATTTCTTTGGGCTCTACACAACAGATTCTGTACCCTTTCTGTCATCTGCTTTCAAAAATACATAATTAATACTCAGTTAATCTCACTTTCATTAGGTATGAATTAAAGACATTAAATTATAGTAAATAAAACCTTTCCCAAGCTCCCCCTTGAGGCATATGGAACAGCTCTAGGAGAACAATTAGAAGCAGTAGTTGGTGCAGACTTGCGGCTAGTTTCTTCTCTGAATGGCAATTTCCCGTTACTTCTACTCCGCGTTGTGATCGTTGAAGAGCCAGGCCAGTTTCCATTTAACACGCCGGGGAGGTTTGCTTCCTATTCCCACAACACCACACAACATAATAAACATCGATCACAAGGTTACAAATCAAGTTGAAGGGATAGTTTTTATTCATTAACTGACAAAAGAATAAAAAAGAGTTAGATATGGTCTAGTGAAAGTACCAAAAATAGCACCGTTGCACAGTTCTTGAGGACCTCCAGATTCATCCTAACGTCTTCAAGGCTCCTATATATGTTTGTAGATATATATATATATATAAACATACAATTAATATTTAAACATTAATTAAAAAGTGATTATTGCATGCGAACCTGTGCTTTTGCTGCCCAAGATTGAAGTATGATGCCAATGTTGCCATCTAAACATACACACATAGATCACAATGGATTGGCTTTGCAGCCAAAAATAAAATTGAAAGTAAATAATCTTCATGGTCCCAATTTGTAATTAACATTTATATCTAATTACCTTCATATTGCCAGCTCTTCTTCCAAATTTACCAGTTAACACCCCTAAAGAGTCCATCATCCCAACCGGCGTAGGTGCAGGCCTACCGATCTCTGCAAAAGCCTCCTTAATCCGAACGCAATCGAATCTTCGAATGTTGTGGCCTACCCACACCCTTCCATTCAAAATGCTGAATATTTTATCAGCAACTTCCTCAAACAAGGGTGCTTTTGCAACAGTTTCCTGAGTGATCCCGTCAGACCGGCCAGACCTCAATGCCACAGCAGACAAGTCCCCCGGCCTAATGATTGTGCTATAGGTTTCCAGCTCAACAAGGTTCTGAGGGCAAACCACAATTGCACCAAATTCTAAAACCCAGAACCTTTGTCCAGCTTTATTGGGTACATTTGTTTCTATGTCAAAGAACACAATCTCTGTTGTGCCTTGTTTGGACGATGAAGTTGAAGCATCCATTTGAGGTTATAGCTAGTTTTTTCCGTCTTTCGGGTATCCGGATTTTGGTAATTTTTGTCATCATTATGTGCAGGTTATATATTTGAAGGGTTAAGGGAAGAAAGAAATGAGAAAGGCCAGAGTTGAAGGAAGGGTATTCCTCCTATTTGAGATTGATTTGCTTGTGGTTAAAGTTAAGAGCTTAGGCTTTGGCTGAAGGGTCCTTTAGTCCTTAGCTTCCTGAAGATTTCATGTACAAAAGTACTTCCAGGGAATTGCTTTTGCCCTTGTTATTGTATTTGCTTTTGAAACGGTAACCTTCGGAGCGAGCCTTCCTTTTGAACAAGTAATCTTAACCCAATGCAAATGAGGCCATTGTTGATCAGTATGTTGGCAAATTTGAAGCAAAGTCTCCTAGGAGACAGGAATATGCTTATTCCCTCTATCCTCTTTCCCCACATATTCACATTGTACTTAACCTTTCGACAAGATGCATGACGTGAATGTGAATAAGAAACGTTCTTGTTTCAGCAAACGCGGTTAGGCTAGTTGGACAAGACAATGTGTCTGTTCCATGCACCCAAGTTTTAATCCCCCTCTCATACATAAAAATAGTTTATAATATCGAACAATACTTAGAGCCATTCGTCTTTCAATGACGACATAACATCATTGCATTGTACAAACGTCATATTTGATGTTCTTATCATCATAAGGATCACTTCTAAGAAATTTCATTCAATTTGGAGACAATGTAATGGTAACAAGTAACATCCTCTTGATGAAGTGTCAAATTTGTTTGACTCATACGGATGACTAAATGTTTTTCGAATTGATTGAAGTTTTCTAGAAATATGATCTTTACGTTGGGATAAAAGGAGTGAACGGTTCGACCCTTGATCCTACGTTGGGAATAGATCAAGTTTTGTGAACGTTAGGATGAAACAATAACCTCTGGTTTTGATAATATGGTAAAAAAGAAACGCATAACGTAAGCATATGGAATTCTTGAAATCCAAATCAACGAAACAAACACGCCTTTGTTTACATTACTGTTAAATGCAACGCCAGAAGAATTATTTTCGACCTTCCCGACATGACCAACTTATTCGTAACTTCAACTCAGATACTAGAATACAGATTTACACCAAGTAGAACAGTGGCAAAACCAGAAACATTTTAGTTAGTAACACCGGCCACAGGCTTTAATTCAACAAGAGCTTTCTTAATTCTCTCCGCAGCTGCCTGTAGGGTGGGAAGGGATGCTGCGTAGGAGATTCGTATGCACGTGTCATCTCCAAATGCATCTCCCGGTACTAGTGCAACCTGTAAATGAGCAACAACCCATGCCAGCATTTTATTCAACCATCAACATTTCAAACTACAGTAGCTATTAAAATATGGATCTTCTGATATAGCAATCCGATGCATACCTGACCCTTGTCAAGTAGGTAACGGCATAGTGACTCTGAATTCTCAATTTTACCAAATCCTTCAGCCTCTGTTCCATAGTAAGCGCTGAAATCTACGAAGAGATAGAAAGCTCCCTGAAAGTGAGATGCGAGATAGTGAAGAAATTAGGATAGCAAGTAGAATAGAAAGAGAGAATAACGGATGAAAAATAGTAATCCCTCGAAGGAGTGCTATATACTCCAAGACAAGGGGGGAAAGAAACAGACAAAAATAAAGGGAAGGAAACGGATCATTGGTACCCTGGGTTCTGAGATCTTGACAGCTGAAAGTTCGCCAAAGCTTTTGACCAAGAAATCCCGTCGCTCCCGGAATGCTTTCACCATAACAGAAACTGCCTCTCCACCAGCAAAACCAAGACCTAATGCAGCCACTCCTGCTTTCTGTGATATACTACAGGCACCTGAGGTGAACTATGGCACATTACACTGGGATTAGCTGTGTGTAACAAACTGCAAAAACAAAAACATACATGTCCCAATATTGACCTCCAAAGTAGGCCAAATTATTTAATAATCCCGACATCTTTCAATGACCTTTTTCTTATGACAACGACGCCAATTACTCATCCACCAACTTAACTTGGGTTGGAAAGAACCCTGTTCCGCTAGAAATAAACTGTAAAAACAAGTTAGCTACGCATTATTTAAAATTGGCCAGAGGGCTTGTATTTATTGTTTAGGTGGTACCACTCGGGAGATTCTTTTTTGACCAGGCTACATAAAGGGCAGAACTAGAAACTAATTGGACGAGAAACCAAAAACTCATTATGCAGGTAGGAACTTGAGAAGAATGAACTAGTCAAATGGCTGGGAACACCTAACAGAGTTCCATTAAATAATATTAAAATATAAAAAATAAATAAATCAGTTGCGACTTGCGAATGAAAGCTAAGGAAAGTAAATTTGAATAATCCTATGCTGGATCCACTTCTCCCAACCATTTGGTGAGTCCTATTTCTAAGAGCGTACAAGCTAGTGGTGGCTCTTGTTCTGAAACTAGAACTGAGTGGTAATGTTTGAATTGTCAAAACTTTGGGCATTTTCCAGCACAATGTCCAAAACGATCAGTGGTTTTTACTGATAAAAAACATTTATTCACTATACCACCCCGTGAAACAGAGAAACAAATTGATGGGCAGCTGGAAGCTGAAGAAGAAAGTCCTGATGACAAGAATTAGCACCGTAGCTGCTGAGCTGCAACATATCCTTGGTGCTCTCTGCTCCTTAAGAACTGTCTCTCAACTATAATTGTGTTTAGTTACTTTAATGTGGTTGACCATCAATAACATTCAAAACATGTTAGACTGTCAGTTTAACTTCATGTAAGGTAACTGTTAAACTAGTGGTCTGCCCATTAAGGTATCGGTTTAACTGCATGCATGATACCTCTTACTGTACTTTACAACACATACTTCCCCATAATTCCAAACTTCAACTAAAGATTAGAACTTCCACCAGTAGCTCCATGTTTAATATTTCAACCTAGTAATGAACTTGAATTTACAATGCCAAGCAACATCAATCAGGAATCTGTTTGAACAACTAACATTACCTTCAATATTTTCCTGAAGGTACATCTCAGATACTACCAATTTTCCTATGGGTTGAAGGGCACATATATTTTCTTTTTTTCCTTTTAGTGTTTACGAGAAAGTGTTTTATCCAACCGAAAATTGATAACGAATGCCAAAAGCTAACAGGAAGTATATTTGAATAACACAATAGTAAAAAAGGTGCCATCATCACATGTTAAATGATGGGAAAAATATATTTGGAAGATGCATAAAGTACAAAATACCTGACTCTGGAGCTTTCCACAAGCCGCAACAAAGTGTTTAGGCCCGGCAATATATCCAAGTCGCCAACCAGTCATTGCAAAAGCCTACAAAAGTACCACCATCTGAATGTCAACCTTCAGCGTCAAACCTACCGCCTTTGGTTTTTTGTTTTTCACCATTTATCAAGAATCATGGAAAAGCCACCTTTACAGAAGAGGAGTATAAATTTATGCGGAGTTAACAATATGGTTACCTTAGAAAACCCATTGATTGTCAGAGTCCTCTCCCACATGCCTGGCAAGGATGCAAAGCTTGTATGCGTTGCCGGTGCATAAATTATGTGTTCATATATTTCATCAGAAATAACCTGAATGAAACAGTAGCGGAAAGTTCAGGTTTCAAATGTTAAGGTGCAGGTAATAAGTACAGGTCTTTTAGTTCAGGTACAGTGAGGGTACCAGAAGTCTAGGATGCTTTGCTACAATCTTAGCAATCTCTTGAAGCAAATTCTTGGGGTAGACAGACCCTGTGGGGTTGGATGGAGAACAAAGAATCAGCAGTCTTGACTTCTCAGTGAGTTTGGATTCGAGAAGTTTAGGATCTAAGAGAAAATCATTGGAGATGCTCGTTGGAAGAATCACAGGAGTTGCATCGGCCATCCTTGCCATTTCAGGGTAACTCACCCAAAATGGAGCTGGAATCATAACCTGTGAGTTACATGATTATCCGTAAATGTGTGTCACCTTCCAAGAATTCACTTGAATGCAAATTAACCACCAACATATACACCCAAAAAGAAGAAAGAAGATAAAGAACATTCTTTAATTATCGGGCCAACACTTGGTCTCTCTAAACTTACATACTTCCGAATTGAAATTCAAGGACATTACGGTATGATATAATGATTTCATATCATATTAAGATACCGTGCCTAATGTTGATTGCATTATACCATGAGTAGTAAAAATTTAGAAAGTAACCTCATCCCCTGGGGAACAAACTGCAAGCACAGCTTGAACAATGCTCTGCTTGGCTCCATTGCTAACTACGATCTGATCCGGTGTGTAAGTGATCCCATTCTCCTCTAAAAAAATCAGAATCGTTACTTACAACTCAAACCATATAACATATAACATATATCTCAACATTCAAGAATGAGAACAAGAAAGAAAAACCGAAAAAGCCGAACCTTTGAGCTTATGACAAATTGCTTGGCGCAGCTCCAAAGTCCCTGCATTTGGTGTGTACCTGGTGAAGCCTTCGCGAATCGCATTGATACCCGCCTTTAAAAACGAAAAAACAAATTAAAAATTGAAAACAACCCATCATCCGCAATTGAAAATTGGGATTACAACAACAACAAACACAAAGAAGGCCACGTATCACTCCGGTCTAGCGGTATTCCTTCACTTGTGAGTGAGAGGTGAGGCGAAGTTGAACCACATAATAGCAAGCCAAGGCTAGCCCTGTTTAAAAAAAAAAAAAACACGAAGGATATGGATTGCAAAATGCAGAAGAAGAGGGTACCTCAGCTATGATGGAAGGGGTATCGAAATCAGGTTCGCCAGCAGCTAATCGAATGACGGGCACTCCGGCTTGCACGAGAGCCGTGGCCTGGTCAGTGATGGCGACTGTCTTCGAAGGCTTGACGGAGTTGACTCGTGGGCTCAGAGAGACGTCGACTTCCACTTGGGACCGGTCATTGCCGGTCACTGCCACCGCCATCACAACTCCTCCTCTTGATCTACTCTTACTGTTGCTCCGACGCGTGAGAGGAAGCAAACGACGCTGACAAGGGAAACATATGGATTTTGGGTTTGAACCCAAATCGGATCCGGGGATTCGGGTTTCGAAACTGGGACAGGCAATGCTGGAGGTCGATGTCTGGAGGGAAAAGGCGGCCATGGGGGTGGGTGGAGCAGGTAGTGGTGTTGGAGTTGGATTGCTCCTCCAATTGGTTTGGGTTTGGTGAATTGGATTCTTGCATCTTTTAAAAGACAAGGGGGTTGGTGGGAAAGCTGACAGGATTGACTGACCGAGTATTGAGTTCAACGGTTACATACCTTGTATGCAGACGGGACGGGAAGGAACGGAATGGGACGGGACGGAATGGAACGGAATGGGAGCAAAGATGCCCTTCGATGGAAACATGGAGGAAGAAGAAGGAGACGGAGATGTTATAATTTTGTGTTCCACGGATGTGGAACGAGTCGTTCCAGGGGGTAAGGCGGAACGAAAATTCACCCAAAATTCATCTTGTGGAACAGCGCGTTCCACCCGTTTTAGGCGCACCAAACGTGGAACGGAACGCCTCGTCCCACTCTGTTCTGTCCCGTCCCACATACCAAACGGTACCTTAATTCTACTCTGTCTGCAGGATAAACGTCACATAAACTTTGTTAATTCCTTGTTGGGATTAGTAGAGTCTTTTTTAAGTGAGGGGCCAATGTATTTTAATTGTTACCCGAACTTTTCAGTGTCATTATCCGACCCCGGAGTCTTAAAGACCCTTACCTTAAGCAGAGATACCAAAAGGAATGATATGGACCCTGGATCACAGAATCTCGCTATGATTTACCGAATTTCATACAAGGTTATGAATACCATTGTAACCCGAGCCAAAGTCGTGGATAGTAAGGGAAAAACCATTTTGTTCCAAGCTAATTTAGGAAATGTACATACTGTGGTACCCAAGATGATTAGGTGGAATGAAGTTACTCGACCTGAAATATGGAGATTGCATGAAGCAATTCCTTCTTAGCCCATCCAAAACCGAGAACCTAGTCATATAACTAGTATGATGATGGAGATGTAGAAATACATTTTAACAATGATAGGTTAATCAGGCTAAGTTTAGGTCAAATGAGTGTTAGACAAAACCCTTTCAAAACAATTTTTTTTCAAGAATACAACGCCTGAATCAAGCTTATATGAGCAAGACTATGAAAGGACTATCCTAGAAGGCCTTAGAAAAACCCAAGAACAAGTGCATTACCCGTTCTATAAGGTCGAGAATACTGGAGCCACAACTCCCTCTAGGAATTCTAGGAATCTACCCTTACAGCCTGATTTTACGTGGGATGATGTTGAATCTAACATCTGTGTGATAACAAAATTTGAACCAGATCAGGATTTTATTGAGAAAGATTATTTCAGCGAAGATAATGCTTTGAAAAGAGAATGACTAGATAAAGCCTACAACACAAAAAGAAAAGCTTTCTTGAAAAAGCTTCACTACACCTTCATGATAGAAAAGTTGATTAATACAAGAATCTTTCCTTGGTATGAATGGTGTGCTAAGAAATACAACTTTTCTGAATACACTCAATGTATAAGCACTTTAGATAATCCATTTAACACTTATACAACAATAGAACAAAAAGAAGAAAGAGCGATACATCCACCAGAAAAGTCCATCCAGATCAATTCAAAAGGAAAAATTGCCTCTCCTTATAGAGAAATCCCTGATAGAGGACATAAGGTCATCTCCAACCGAAGGGTCCAGAGGGCCAAAGGGCCGAAAATAGCCCTAAAACCGTCTCCAACCGAGGGCTAGGCCAGAGGGCTCGGGAATCTGGGAGGGCCCCACGAAATTTCAAAGGGCCAAAGGGCCAAAGGGCTAGCTGCTTTCGGCCAGCCAGCCAGCCAGCCCCGGGCTGGCTATTTTTTTTTATAGTTTTGTTATTCCTGTTGGTTATAACCGACATGATTTTTTTTTTTTAAATTCAAATGAAATGGCTACTAGCCGTTGCATTTGATTTTTTTTTTTTTTTACATTATTATTATTATTATTTATTTACAAAAATTTTCATATAACTTCTATTTTTTCCTATAACTTCTATTTCACAAAATTTATTTCATATTTTTTTTTAAATTCCATTTTTTTCCTATAACTTCTATTTCACAAAATTTGTTTCATATTTTTTTTAAATTCCATTTTTTTCCTATAACTTCTATTTCACAAAATTTGTACTTTTGCATAATAAATTATGTTTGGCCCTATGACCCTTTGGCCCTCGGTTGGAGACGGTTTTTTGTGACAGGGCTAAAACGAGCCCTCTGGCCCTCTGGCCCTCGGTTGGAGACGGAGGCAAATATGGTCATGTACTGTTCATTAAAATATTAATATCTTGGGGAATCTTAGAGGGCCAGAGGGCTAAAACGAGTCCTCTGGCCAGCCCTCGGTTAGAGATGGCCTAAAGTCTCTTAAAAAAATGGAGTTTCTGCTGTGATATGGCAAAATATTTAAACAAACTTGTTTCACCAATCTTTAGGTCAACAAGCCTCTAGGATAGAGAATTCAATAAAGACCAATGATTCTCTCAAGTCTAGAATTTGGAACCCTAAAGAACCAAGAACATCTTCCAATTCTTCTGAAGAAAAGAAGAAGGTCGACCAACCAATGTTTAAACCATCTCCTGATCTTAAGGACTATAAGTTAGGAAATAATGATAACTTTATTGATCCTTTGGCAAAAAGATTAAGCTCAATAAAACTATTGGAGCCAAATGTCTCAGTTATTACTGAAACCCAAATTGCTGATTTGGAAGAGCAATTTGCCGAATCAACCTTAGACCCACAGGTGAATATGATAAGACAAGGACACAAAGTCACAAGAACACCTATCCTAAAAAATTAGGAAAACTAATGAAAAATGCTTGAAAATTTTGAGTTTTAACGATAAGGACAAAATAAAGGGTAAAGTGAATAGTATCAGGATTGACTTTTTAATGTAAAAATATGGTTTTTCGTTAAAGTGAACAGTATCAGGAGTTTTTCGTTAAAGTTTCCTGAAAAATTACTATCCTAGGCCAACTCCTGTAGATCTTCAATTTGAAGACAATGATTTGGGCGAAAAGGTTTAGTATGATGGAAGATCAATTGTTAAATGGAACATTGATGGACAAACAGATTACTAAGTAATTAATACTATGAGACACATGATGATTTTCTCATCTGCCAGTAAATTATAAGGAAATTCGGATAACGCCATTGCTCATGCAATAGTAGCAGGATTTATAGGACAATTTCGTGGATTGTGGCATTTTCACCTAGGCGAAGAAGCAAAAGGACAAATTCTTGCTGCCACAAAGGTAAGAGAAATTAATGGGCAGATAGTAGCTCAAGAAGATGTGGTGAATACCCTAATTTACACCATTTACCTTTTTTGTTGGATCTACTGAGCTTCAACAAGATATGTGTAGAGAACTCCTAATGAACTTAAAATGCCTGGCTTTGTCTCATTTTAGGTGGTATAAAGATGTTTTCTATGCCAAGGTCTTCCTTAAATATGATTGTAATGCTGATTTCTGGAAAGAGAAGTTTCTTTCTAGACTACCTCCTCTATTAGCTGAAAATGTACGAAGTCGGATAAGAGTAAAATTTAGAGGAAATATACCTTATGACAGGTATACCTGTGGAGAACTTACCTCTAAAATATGTGCTGAAGGATTAGCACTTTGTAATGATATGAAGCTAAAACAACAGCCTGATAAGCAGAGAGCCTTAAGATCAAAAGAAATGGGAGATTTCTACAAACAATTTGGTTTTGAACCTAAAGGTCAATCTTCTTCAAGGAAACCCTTTAGGAAAACAAAAAGATTTTCCATAAAATACTCGGAAGATAGTCCACATAAATCCTCTAAACCTTACAGGTCGTTTCGTAAGCACAAATTCTAGTCTCGCAAACAAAAAAAGATGAGAGAATGACCAGATAAAAAAACCTCTTGTTTGCTACAAGCGTGAAAAAGTTGGACACATGAGACCTCAATGCCAAATAAAAGAGAAAATTAACAATCTCAATCTAAATGAGGGTCTGAAAGGGCAATTATGCCAGCTAATGTTAAACTCATCTGATTCTGAAGAAAGCAAGAATGAAGTTGCGATTCTTGAAGATGAAGAGATATTTACATCATCAACAGATGCTAGCATCACCGAGTTAGAAAATGAATGTGCTTGCAAGCTAAATCTATGTGTTATCACCAAAGAAAAAAGTCTGATTTTAGACTTAATCGATAGGCTAGAAGATCCTTTAGAGAAAAGAGAAGTTTTGAAAAAATATTTAGATTTGGCAAAAGAAAAGGAAAAGCCTGAGCCTAGTGAGAAACAACCAATAGAAGCTTATAGATTCAAAACAATCGTTAATAGAATAGCTGGAAAAAAACAGCTAAGAAAGAACCTACATTATCTGAAATGCAGCATGAAATTAATGTTATTGTTTAGGCCCAAAATATTGGTTTGGGCCGAGTGTAGAATCATTCTCGGCCCGAAAGGATTTATTTAAAAACTGCTAGGGGTCGTCTTGTTCATGGGCCGCATGGTTAGGGTCGTTTGAATCCTAGTAGGAAAAGGAACGGCCTGGATAAGGAAGAGGCGGGGGAAGTTCTGCGGTTAACAGAAATCCTGGTGTGATAAAGAGTCCCGATAAGATGAGGAGGTCGATACACATTTTGAATGCGGCCTGATAGAAAGGTTAGGTCCAAAATCCTGATGGGAGTAGGATTACTCGAGATGGTGTTTGCTTAGGAGAAGAAGTCCTAATCCGAGTAGGGTTTAACTACTCGGATTAACTCTACTTAGGAAGTATCTGATGCTATAAATAGATGAGGCTGTGCATTGTTCAAGTCTCTCCAATTCAACACACAACTGCCATGCGCAAACTCTTTCAACAACTTGAGATTTTTTATTTTCTCTTTTTGCTGACACATCTTCCGTTGGCATCAACAGCACTGTGAAAGCAACCGGTGATATCTTCAGTCGGCATAGATAACTCTGTCGCCGTAGAATCAGCCGATCTCGCAACATCTGTCGTTGGCATCAACAGCACTGTGGCGAGGACGGTTGGTTACCTATCCAAGTCTCGGTCAAGGAGGGTTTCTGAATCCTTATTGATCGAGGTCATCTCATTAGCCTTCTCGGTGAAGTGATGTGTTACAGCTTACTAAGCTCGGCGCATTGCACGCTGAGTTATTTTATGATTGGATACTCTCAAGTGGGATTTAGAGTTCGGCATTCGGACGGCCGAACCACGTTTACTATTAAGACTTATATCCGCTTTGAGTATTTATGCCCTTACAATTTGGTGTCGATTCGGCGTAAGTTTACTCTGACGAATACCATCACTGTGATCGAATTCGACGACGACGATTCGTGAACTTCGTAAAAATAGTAGCCTTGTCTTCCGGTTCGAGAACCCAAGAGGTCGAGACGTGTTCCTTCCTCGGCCGTAATCGCAAGACGCAGAAGTCAGTCGCGCACCCAACGCAACATCGACAAATTTTACTCCTCGGCCGAGCTCGGCCGACGAGTTGGCATGCCCCGCATTCACCGAATGACGTAGTTAGCTCATAGATTACTCGGCCTGCGCGCCACGTAGGCTTGGTAGTTTTTAAGGTCAACATTTTGGCACGCTCAGTGGGACCTAGTGCTAAACTACGAAGTACATGCCAATTGAAACGCGATCGGTAAAAAAGAAAACAGCTATGGGAAAATCAACAACCGATTTGCCAATTCAGAACATAGGACAAAGTGTGCCACAGGCGCAGAATCCCCTTAACGCCGTGACACCTGAGTCCACAAGCGCGACTCGTCGAGAAAGGGAAGTTAATCTCGGCGGTCAGCTTCCCAGTCTAGAAATCCTTAACAGAAACACCTGCGTTCTCAATGAAGGGATAGTGGAGGATTGTGACGAGGATGGTGGTGAAGGATCTGATCCACCAATAAGGTCGTTTCTTCGAAAACGACTTGACGAGCAGTCTCGGACGGTTGAACATACGCTTAGTCGATGAATCGATAAACTGCATGACGTGATACGTAGTACCAGTGAGACACAAACCAGATTGCTCGAAATATTGGTTAGTAAGGTCAGCGACGGTAGGTCTTTCGATCTTTCCCAGCACTTGCCACCAAGAAATAATCTGTTACCAATTGTACAGGCCGAGTCAATCCCTGCTCGGCTCAAACCAATTGACTTGGAAAAAGGAGGAGGATCGAATAGTAGGTCAGACGGATCCGACCATAGAGTAGAAGCAACACCCGTTGATATGACCGAGGTTCAGTGGATGATCGATTCGGCCATGAAAAAAGGGTCGAAGTTCCCTAAATTTATCCATCTGTATCCAGCTTATGTGGAAAAGATCGAATACCCTAAAGGTTTCAAAATCCCAGATTTTAGCCTTTTTGTCGGTGAATCGTCCCTGTCTTCGTTGGAACATGTGGCTCGTTTTACCGTGCAATACGGAGATGTTAATAGTGACTTTCTTAAGCTATGGTTGTTCAACTTTTCATTGACCGGCTCAACATTTGCCTGGTATATCAACCTCCATCCTAATTCCATCCAAAGTTGGGAGGAGTTGGTCGAGAAATTTCACGAGCAGTTTTATCGGCCAGGGATGGAAATGTCAGTTTCTTCATTAGCAAGGATGGCTCAAGCATCTGATGAGTCACCAATGGATTATCTTACCAGATTCAAATCGGCTAGGAATTGGTGCCGAGTGCCTCTACCCGAAGTCGAATTTGTCAGACTCGCTCTGAACGGTCTCGATGTGGAATACAAAAATAAATTCTTGGGGGTAAACTTTCGGGATATGTATGAACTAGCCCAACATGTCGAGCAATATGATTATTTGCTCCGAGAAGAGAAGATTTCGAAATCCCCATCTCGAGGGACAATATACAAAAATCCCACAGTTAGTTATGCATCGATCGAAGGCGAAGAGTCTCAGTACGTCAGCGTGGACGCGGCCGAGATAGTAATAGATAAACCATACATTTGCAAGGCGATGACTCAAATTAATTCCAAGGATGGCAAAATTCGCTCGACCACAGAAGGAACGACGAAGACTTCAAAAGTTTACACTTTTGATATTACAAAGGCCGAAGCAATTTTTGATCAATTGCTATCAGCAAAGATCATCAAGCTTCGGCCAGGGCATAACATTCCCACGACCGAAGAGCTTAAAGGAAAGACATATTGTAAATATCATAACTCGACCAAGCATGCCACAAACAATTGTGTCGTATTTCGTGATGATATCCAGAGTTGGATTGACAAAGGCAAGCTAAAGTTTCCTGAAAAACGCATGACGATTAATACGAATCCATTCCCTTCAGCGACAGTTGGCATGGTAGACGCCCGCTTTCCCAAAAGCACAGGAAAAGAGAAGGTCAAATTTACCCCAATACAACACATCCGGAAGCAAAGCTCCCAGACTCGACTCAAGATAGATTTATTTTCCAACGCGCCACCTATCGAGCTATCAGGACAAGCTATAGTTGAACCAATGTCAAACTACAACAACGAAGAAAATGGCGGGCCAATAGTACCACATATCCTAAAGAAAGGTTCCCAACCTCGACTCAAGATCGACTTGTATTCTAATGCACCACCAATCGAACTCTCAGGACCTGCCATAGTCGAGTCCATGTCAGACTTCAGCGAAGATGGGAATGGTGGGCCGATAGTTCTGTGTAGCAATTGTAAGGCACGCGTTGTATTAACCGAGCCCAAGGGGAAACTGTCTCCAATGCAGATGCCAACATCACAACACCAATCGACGATTACAGCAAAACTTTCGAATGAACCTAGTGAAGGCCAGCGCTAGAAAGTATTCGATAGGCTCGGCCCAAGTAAACAGATAGATGGACCTACATCGGTCAGACGACGCCTTGATTTCGACGTACCGTTTTACAACGAGGACTATTACTCATGCAATTCCAATAGTTCGAGCTCATTAGCAAATAAAAAAACCTTCAAGCCACCTGAACCATGTGACCAACGTTAGTACAGCTACAATTCTCCTAGCGGCATGTATACCGCGCTATCCAAATCCCAAAAACGTCGACGTCAGCGTATAGATTGCTTGGCTTGACGACAAGCTGTACAGCCTGTTTCGGTCACTAAATGGCAGCCGAAAGAGACAGCAGGAAGCACAGATGATCGGCCAACCCCAACAATCATGGCTGAATTACAAGGACAGAAGGAAACTAATCGGGACTTCGAAACTACCATTGAAGTAGCTGAGAAGCGCATCAAACTTCTTCTTCGGCCCGGGGAAATGAAAGCTCGTTTCGAGCAATTCAAGAAAGAGGCCTAAAGCCAACTGCCTCTGTTACCTTTGAAAGAACCTATAATCAAAGTTCAACGGAATCTGTATCCCCCATTCCTCGGCGAATCATTAGAATATATGAAAGAATTTCACAAGAAATATTCCGCCAATGATTTATATGGGTTGCCCAAGGCCTGCCAAGAAGCTCTTGACCTGGCATTAACTTGCCTCGATGCTGAGCAGATCATCCAAAAAACCACCGATCCGGCGATGAAAGCCAGATTCCAGCACATTTGAGAGGCTAGGGTTCTCGGCTTCGAGGTCGATCCATACACGGACATCGACACAGCCGCATTTTTCTCTCGACGACCTTCAACACCTTCGATATCATTTCGAAGTCTTTTCGGCTGTCTCCTTGTTCGGCTTAACGGCCGATGAGACAGAAATGGTGGCACGTCTGGATGCTTACCTGGACACCAGGAATGCGAGGATCGCCTATGAAGAACGAGCTTGCCAAATACGGCAGGAGCAGAATCCGAGGCCAGATGCATGCAAGTCCGAAGACGACAGTCCACATGATACAACGTCGGATTGTGTGACACAAGCGCCTGAATATGTTGAGACACACAGCGAATTGGCTGCTAATGCTCCAACACACAATGATATAGTCATCCCCACTCTGGAAGATGACGACCAGGATCCAATGGGCCCTTCAGTCCTTGAAAATATGGAAATCAGCATGGTCCATGTCCTTCATGCCGAATTTCAGTTAACTACACACCAACCAAGTTCCTTGGACTGCGATGTGGTCGCCGATGAGGCAACAGAGGTTGATTTCGTCACTACTCCTGAAGACGAGTCAACTAACGGTGATGATAAACTTAAAACAGCCTTGGACATCTTGTTTCCCCGTTCTTCCTCGACTAATGTTCAACATTTAAAACCATTGTATGTCACGGCCCATATTGAAGGCTACCCAATCTCTAAGATTTTCGTCGATTACGGAGCGACGGTCAATATCATGCCTGTATCTGTCATGAAAGCATTACGACGATCCACCGACGAACTCATTCCTCCAGGAATCACCATGAGTAGCTTTGTCGGTGGCAAGTCTCAGACCAAAGGGGTACTCCCTCTAGAGGTCAACATTGCAGGTCACAATCACATGACCGCATTTTTTATTGTCGACTCAAAAACCGAATATAATGCTTTGCTTGGTAGGGATTGGATTCATCAAACGAATTGCATTCCCTCTTCTCTATACCAAGTCCTCATTTTTTGGGATGGTAAATCGGTCGTGGTCCACCCAGCTGATACTCAGCTGTTTGAAACCAACATGATTTAGGCCCGCTATTATAATGATCACGTCGACTATATTACCCTAGAAGGCTTTAATGCAGATGGACGACCGACTCGAATCTCAGTCCAGAAAGCCATTGAGGTAGGCGCCGAGACTGTCCACCAGGATTCGGCGAGACTCGGTTTGGCTAATTTGCTCCCAACCACTGATGATTGACATCAATAGCGAAAGGCGTCAGGTCGCGGTTTCATCCACGATGGAACACCTGCTGACCCATTAGTATGCTATTTCTAAGCACCCGCATTCGGGCATCAACTTAATCGAATTCCTGGCCGAGGAAGATAACGGCCCAGTACTATCGTTGGACAAAGTTTAGGCCGCACCGACCGAACTCGAAGACAATCGGCCCCAAGTTAAAGATCCTCTAGAGGAAATCAATGTTGGGACAGCAGACGATCCTCGGCCGTTGTTTATTAGTGCGTTACTACTCCATACCATGAAAGTTGAACTTCGTTAATTACTTCATGAGTTCAAAGACTGTTTTGCATGGAGCTATCATGAGATGTCTGGCCTTGATCGAGCCCTTGTCGAGCATGAATTACGTATCAAACCTGGATGCAAGACTTTTCGACAACCTCCTCGACGGTTCTCGACCGAAGTACGCTCAACATTAAAGACGAAATTGTTTGACTCTTGAATGCTGGATTCATCCGCACGGCTCGATACGTCGACTGGTTGGCGAATATCGTACCAGTAATAAAGAAAAATGGGGCCCTACACATCTGCATTGATTTTTGAAATTTGAATCTAGCAACGCCTAAATATGCATATCCCATGCCGATTTCAGATTTGCTAATGGACACCGCGGCTAACCATGACATATTGTCCTTCATGGATGGACATGCCGGTTATAACCAGATATTCATTGCCGAGGCCGATATTCATAAAACTGCTTTTCGCTGCCCGGGGGCACTTGGAACCTACGAGTGGGTAGTCATGCCATTCGGTCTAAAAAACGCTGGGGCCACATATCAACGAGTAATGAACATTATTTTTCATGATATGATCGGCACAACCGTAGAAGTATATATTGATGACGTCGTGGTCAAATCAAAAGGTCGTCGAACGCATATTGATGATCTTCGGCAAGCTTTCCATCTCATGCGTCGGCATAACCTTAAGATGAACCCGGCCAAATGCGCCTTCGGTGTGTCGGCCAGTAACTTCTTAGGATTTCTTGTCCACCATCACGGCATCGAGGTAGACGAGAACAAAGCTCGTGCGATTATTGACGCCCCACACCGGACGACCAAAAAACAGCTTCAGTCATTGCTGGGGAAAATAAATTTTCTTCGTCGCTTCATAGCTAATTCCGCTAGTAAAATGACGGCATTCTCCACGCTTTTGAAACTTAAAGATTTAGACAAGTTTGAGTGGCGTGAAGAACATCGAGTGACTTTCACACAAATCAAGGTTGCTCTTGCGACTCCGCCTGTCCTCGTACCGCCTCGGCGTGATAAACCCCTTAAGCTTTACATTTCGGCGGTCGAATAATCCATCGGCTGCCTCCTTGCACAAGATACTGATGCTGGGCGGGAACAAGCTATTTTCTATCTCAGCCGACACCTCAACCCTCCAGAGATCAATTATTCGCCCGTCGAGAAACTTTGTTTGGCTTTGTTCTTCGCCGCATCAAAACTTCGGCACTATATGCTCCCATCCGTTACGCAGGTCATCGCCTCGACAGATGTTATTCGATATATGCTTACTCGGCCAATAGTCAAAGGCCGAATTGGGAAATGGACGCTGGCACTATCCGAGTTCAGTTTGCAGTACATCCCATAAAAAGCCGTTAAAGGACAAGCGCTTGCCGATTTCTTAGCCCACCACCCTTTTCCATATGGGTTCGGGGGCACCGATGTTGAAATCAGAATGGTGGAAGCACGGGACAATTATTGGACGATGTATTTCGATGGTTCCAGCACGTCAACATCGGCCGGTGTGGGGATCGTACTCCAGTCTCCCCACCAACACCGTTGGTTCTTTTCCCTCAAGTTGGATTTCGATTGTACAAACAATCAAGCCGAGTACGAAGCTCTTGTTATTGGCCTAAGCGTACTTCATGACTTGCACGCTGCCCACGTCCTCGTCTTCGGGGATTCAGAGCTGGTGATTAACCAACTTAATGGAACTTTTCGGTGCATGAGTTGTACTCTGGCGCCTTATCACATGGTGGCCAGTTACTTGGCCGAGTCGTTTGACGATATCACATTCAATCATATTTCCTGTGGATGGAACACCGTCGCAGACGAACTCACGCAGATAGCCTCTGGAGCACAACTTCTGGGGGGCAAGAGTGGACCAATGATACCCGTCTTACGACAATCATGTCCAACTTTGGTTAATCAACAAGTTCTTCAGCGAAACCAAGTCATCCGTACACGGGTAATGTCTTTACCATCGTTGTTGGAACGGGAGGATCCTGTAGATGTTTGCGCGGTTGAAACGCTACCATACGACTAGAGAAGATCAATTATGCAATACCTTGATGATCCCAAAGGCAAACACGACAGAAAAACAAAACACCATGCCACAAACTATGCCCATACCAGAATGAGTTGTATCGAAAATGCGAGCTTGGCCGAGGAGTAAAGTTTGTTGATATTGCGTTGGGTGCGCTGCTGACTTCTAAATCTCGCGACTGCGGCCGAGGAAGGAACACTCTCGGCATTCGGGTTCTAGAGCCTGAAGACAAGGCTGCTAGTTCTGTAAAGTTCAATATCAAATTCGGCTTTCAATGTGCCGAATGCAATAACTTGTAACACCTCACTTCGCCGAGAAGGCTAATGAGATGACCTCGATCAATAAGGATTCGGAAACCCTTATCGACCGAGACTTGGATAGGTAACCAACCGTCCTCGCCGCAGTGTTGTTGATGCCAACGGAAGATGTTGCGAGATCGGCTGATTCTACGGCGACAGAGCTATCTATACCGACTGAAGATATCACCGATTGCTTTCACAGTGCTGTTGATGCCAACGGAAGATGTGTCAGCGAAAAGAGAAAATAAAAAATCTCAAAGTTGTTGAGAGAGTTTGGGCAAGGCAGTTGTGTGTTGAATTGGAGGTGTTTTCCGTTGCCACTACATCTGTATTTATAACACTGAAGTACTTGCTCTGCACAGTCAGATAATGTTGCAGAGTTTAATTGCAACTCTAATTCCTGAAGTTGATCTGTATCTGTAACCCAAAACCAGGGCATATCCTTCAAACTGAGCCGTGAGATTTGTTCCAAGACTTTTCAAACTTAATAAAAGTCCAACTAGGCTTATCACATCACATTTCTAGCCCACCTAGGCTTCTCATCTCTTTATCAAAACCCATCAGTAGCCATGCTTTATCCCATTAAGATTCCCAAGATAACCTGCATGCTTGGCTTTGAACAAATAATATTTATCTAAATAACCATCCATTATATATATATATATATGGTCTAGGCCATCAGACATCACGCCCTTCATCAATCCGCCTTTTATATATATATATATAGTTGGTAGTCTTTCACAGGGCATGGACACTGTAACCCCATCTTCAATTTTTATGATCCTATACTCAATCTGACAACACAATCACCATAAGTCATCAATCTTTACTGTCGTGCATGCATATCAACTGAATTAACCCAACAGCTTAACTCTAGATAATCTTCTCTCGCAAACTGGGCCATGTGTTTAACTAATAACACATTAAGGACATGCACGACATTCATCAAACACCGCTCCCATTGCCAATTTATCTGAACTGGACTCTTTTGCACGGAATCGATCTCCAAATAAAAGTCTCTCCGCGGCCTCATAGTTGAACTCTGTTATCGCTTCTAAATTAGAGATAATTTGAAACTCATTTATTCCGTATAAAAAAATGTCAAGATAATTCACCATTAAAAGATAATACATGATTGAAACCACAATATATCTTTCAATAATAATTATCTTAACTATCCTGTCATCCAACGGTTGAGAGCCATGTTCATCAACGGCTTTGATCGCACGAACCAATAGTGTAAAATTGGGTCCAAACAGTTACAAAAGAAGAAATTAAGGGATTAAAGAATAGAGTTCAATCCTCGAACTCTATCATTTCTCGCCTGAAGAAGAAGTTCGAAATAAAGGCAATAGAACTGAAATTGAAAGCAAGTTTCATCATCTGATGGATGACTTTGTAGAAAAGAAAAAGAATAAGCCACCAGAGTATGAACCAATTTTGGAGCTTGGTGATCCGAACAGTAGCATTTCAACCCTGAAGTATGTTAGTAGCATTGACAAGATGATTTCTCAAAAATGGTATTCTATAATTACCTTTGTTATTAACAAAACTTTCAGTTTCTCCATCGAAACACTCATTGATTCCGGAGCAGATCTAAATTGTATAAATGAAGGAGTTGTACCCACAAATTACTTCTCAAAAACATCTCAAGGTCTGTGTAGTGCAACTGATCAACCTATGAAAATTCAATATAAGGTGTCGGATGCCGCAGTCGTTCAAGATGAGGTTTGTTTTGAAACTCCTTTTGTTATGGTTAAAGGACTAAGCCATGCTGTGATTTTAGGTATTCCTTTTATCAACATGCTTTACCCATTCAAAGTTTCTGAAGAAGGTATTGAAACTGAAGTTGAAGGAACAAAGGTAAAGTTCACATTTTCCAGAGAACCCCAAATGCAGTATGTAAATTCCATACAAAAGAATATTCAAAACAAAGAAAAATTTCTTTGTTCTCTGAAAGAAAAAATGCATTTTAAAATGACTGAAGAACAACTCACTACAAAGATAGTAAAAGAAAAAGTTGAGTCCACCCAAATGGAATTTGAAAAACAGGTATGTGCTGAAATTCCAAGCGCCTTTTGGGATCGTAAGAAGCATATTGTCGAATTACCCTATGAGCCTGATTTTGATGAAAAGAAAAATCCCACTAAGGCTCGACCCATTCAAACGAATAGCAGATTGATGAAGATTTGCAAGAAAGAAATCAATGAACTTCTTGAAAAGAAGCTAATCCGAAAAAGCTATTCTCTTTTGAGTTGTTCAGCATTCTATGTAGAAAATGTCACTGAACTTGAACGAGGAGCGCCCAGGTTAGTTATCAATTACAAACCTTTGAATAAAGCTCTTAGATGGATTAGATCCCTATTCCAAATAAGAGAAATCTGTTAGATAGGCTTAATCAAGCTGTAATAATTTGACATGAAGTCTGGATATTGACAGATTCAAATTTCTAAAAATGACAGGTATAAAACTACATTCAATATCCCATTCAGACACTACGAATGGAATGTAATGCCTTTTGGATTAAAGAAAGCTCCTTTTGAATTTCAAAATATCATGAATGACATCTTTAAACCTTACTCCACTTTTACTATTGTTTATATTGATAATGTTGTAGTCTTTTCTAATTCGTTAGAATAACACTTTAAGCATCTAAGTATTTTCTTGAAAGTGGTGAAGAATGCACGTTTAGTAGTTTCAACTCAAAAGATGAAACTCTTTCAAACCAAGGTTCTATTTTTAGGGCATAATATTCATAAAGGAATTATTTTGCCTATTGATTTTGCTGATAAATTTCTAGATGAAATTTTAGATAAAAAAACAACTGCAAAGATTTTTGGGCAGTTTGAATTGTGCAGGTGATTTTTACAAGGACCTAGCCAGAAGTAAGTGCAAATTAATCTTCTTTCGGCACATCTTTTCCTTTGAATGTAGTAGAGGATTCACCAGGGGTATCAGGTGCTACATTGTCTTCAAGATCGCATTCCTCATGCTCTGCCTCTAAATCTGAAATCTCGTCCAACAAATACTGCGGAGGGGGGAACTCCATATGTTTGATCTCCTCATAAATTTTGAAAACACTCTAACCCCTAAGGTAGTCTCACTAGGCGTAGCCAGTGGGGAATCAGACATCAAACTCCTCTTCGAGTAACTTCTCATGGCCTTCTCGGAGCGCAGACATCTTAGAGGTATGCCTGTAAGGTAAGCTGTTGAAGATTTGTGATGCGCTTGTTATCTCTCTGATCAACCTCTTAGCGAAGATGCTTAATCTCCTTCCAAAGAGTTTCCCTCTTGAAAGTTCTAGGATGGGTACGGGTTTAACCTAAATGGGGTGAATAGGTTCCAACTTAAAAATCCAATTCAAATTTAATTCTCAATTTAACTTCTACATTCACATCACATACCAAACTATCCTACACATATGCAATTAAAATGATAAACAAAATGTGCACACAAGATGTAGGATTTAACCAGGCAAAACCCATCACTGGGAAAATCCTCGGGCTCCCATGCCAGGACAATCACTAAGAGAAATGAGTACAAAAAGACATACAAAACTCATCAGCTACACACACATACCAGTAGGCAGTTTTGTCTTCGCACTTTGCTACTAGATCTTTCTTCAGTCTTCGAGTGGAAGTGGCACGACACTAACGTGGCCCGTCAATCACTGTCTCCTCGAAATTTGCAAGATACTAATGCGATCATGCAAAATGTATGAAATGAAATGATTTTTGAAAATCAACAAATTACGAAAATCACAAGGCATATTTTCATAATTAATTTCTAATTTAGGTGCAAGAAAAATCAGTGAATAAAAACTAATATTTTCTCATTAAAACACTCGACAATGAAACTGAATTTTCTTCATGGAAATCCTTCTGTGCACACGGGCTGCTCACATGCCGTTGCTTTCTAATGATGTTTCATGCAGCAAAAAAAAAAAAACCAAAATCCGAATCTAATTCATGCGGCAAAGAAATATATGCAATGTTGCTAGTGTTGCAGACTAAATTAAGCTCAAATATCCCTTGGTGCATGCAAGTGTGCTATGCGACAGGGTTTTTTTTTTAATTTTTTTTTTCATTAAGGCACAAAACATCAGCCCAAAAACAAAGCCTATTCTAATGCATGCTGCAGCAACCAAAACCAAAAATTATGATACGATGATGACTTCTAAATACCCAACGCATGCTCTCTTAAATAAATGACTGCTCTCAATGCATATATATGTTGTAATACGGCAGCAGTAGCACGAAATGAATATCTAAGCACCTATATATATTGGCTGCAGTAGAAGACTTTTAATGAACTTAAAACTCTAAAAGATTGTGATCAGATTAAAACAAAAGTATTTGAAAATATCAAACATGATAAACGTGCATGGCTAGCATGAAGTTGTTGAGACAAAGCAGACAAACTAAATTATCAAATTACTAACCAAAGGCTAAGGTATTTTACCTATAGGTTTCCACGGCAATATCTTCTTAAGCCCAAACTAATTTAACATACAGCCACACAACCAAATAGGTTCCGAAAGAATTTTAAACCCAAATTCAAAACAGGCCGTTAAACCAATAAGCCCAATCGACATGAACCCAGATTATATGCATATGCATTACAATTGTACCTGAGTAGATGTCTCTAAAACATTTGTCATTTTTGTGATCAAGAGTACGAGAGACAAACTTACACCAAAATAGTTACAACAGAAAACATGTACTAGTCTATGAATTACATACTCAGGCGTTTTGTTTATGAACAACCAATTTTACCCTAATAATCTCCCCTTTTGGGATTTCCTAGATAAAACCCTCAATCACAATATTACAAATGGATAATAATATAAAAGACCATGCATAACATCAACGTTTGTAACCTGCACACACTCAAACAAAAAAACCTGTGGCGTAAAAAAGATATAAGCTGCTGAAAATAAAAACATTTATATATGCAATAGCAAGCAACAAAAAACAACCAGGTTTTTTGAAATTCTACTTCTCCTCCTAGATATAAGCATCATACTTCTCCCCCTTTTTGTCTATAAAGGTCAAAGGTCTAAAAGTAAGAGAGAAATAAATAAATGTCAAATAGGGAGGAGGCAAATAGACATCAACTTTGTCTTATTCACTTGAAATGCGAAACAGATCCTTTCCTGAAAGATATATCTTCGAGGTAATCATCCGGTGCAATCTACGGAAGATAAGCGAACATAATGAAATGGCATGGAAAAAATTTCCTTTATGTGAACTGAAACCACTTCGGAAGAATGACAGTGAGACGAATTGAGAAGGGGAAAGAAAACTAAAGCAATAGTGGAAAAAAATAAACATGGAAAGAAATACATCTTTCATATTGTTAAGCTCCCCTTAAACAAATGCTTAAAAAAAATATAATGAAATGCAGCACACAAATGATATGATTTTTTTTTCCTTTAATCTATGAGAAGCATATGATTGTACCAACATGAAAGAGTGCAAGAACACATGTAGTTCTGAATCCTCATTCACAAGCTAACACTTTCCCTGAACCATAACATGTATGAGTGTAGTTGAGAGTATAGACAAAAGTTGGTAAAACACAAATGCAATTAAGCATGATAAGATCAACTCGAATTTAACCCTTAAACTCACAAGTCATACACTCGAATTGTCACTCAAAGTGTTTGGGGTTAAGTGTATACACTCAAATTTACCTTCTTTGGATCACGTAGGTCTTTGTGAAGGGTTGTAATGGGGCTTCGGGGACTTGGTTAAATAAATGAAGGATATGAGAATCACAAAGTCTAAAAAACTTATAAAGTGGTGGAAAACGAAACTAAGAGAGAAATGCAACAATTAACCAGGCAACGATGCACTTGATTTTTTATGATGTTGACAGCTCATTGTGGCTCACAATGACCTATTTTCCTCTTTTCTTCTTTTGCTCTTCATTTGTAATTGAGTTTCTTTAAAATTTGCATCTTTAGCTTTTGAACAGCCTTGAACTCTCTCATTTGGAAAACGTAAGCTACTAGTTGCTTAGTAGGGTAGGGCATTTTTAATATAAGAGGCTAGTTAAGGAAAATTTAAGGTTAAGAACAAAAAGGCTTACATACAGGCTCAAAAAGGCTAACTAGGGACAAAAAAATGTGAGGCACTGGCATGTGAAAATGGTGGTAAGTCCTAACGCCTCCAAAATAGAGTAATATATGATACAAAGTTTTGAGAGGTCTCAAGGCAAGTTCTAGAGATGCAAAACACATAAGATTGTACACATGAAAAAAAGAGTGTATGAAAAATGGACACACTATATTTAAGCACAAAATCTCAGTAACATTCATATATTATCAACAACGGGTCAAACATATCATAGTAGAGTCATGCCTTCAAGTGAACAAAGCTAGAATTCATATGAAATCATTTCTATGCTATCATAATAGGTCAAGCATTTCACCTCACACAAATTTTTTTAACAAGAAAAAAAATACAATATCTATACTATATGAACATGCAAGCATGCTGAATGAAAGCATTTGCAAAGAGAGAGCTCAGTCAATTTAAACAACTTGGAGGTGGAGAGGTATTGACAAGTACACCATTTTGATTCTCTTTTCTTCTCCAAATTTGTCTCACTTTTGAAATAACCAAATTTGGAACAGATATAATCCTTGCGATCTGATTAATCTTCTTTAAATGAGTTACAAATTGTTCGTTAAGACTTGCTTTTTTCAGAGTTTCGTGAAACTTTTTCTTGAGAAGAATTTTTCTTCCTAAGCTTATTGAACTGGCTAGATGTGACCAGGAATCCCACAAAAATGACATATAGGAATGAACTTCCACGATTGTTTGGATTCATTGGGATTAACTGAAGTCTTGACAGGATTTGACACATGTGCAAAGATTATAGATGTTTTGGAAGTAAGACCTAAACATTTATCGTCACCTACTTTCAAACTAGGAATATAAGAGGCTTTTGAATATTTGTGACAGAAGAAGAACTTGTAGTCCTTTTAGACTCGAATCCTAGACCTCCTTTGTCTCCAAAACATTTTAGATAGCTTTTTGTCAATTCTCCTTGAACCTATGCTCAACTTCTGAACTTTTATCCTCATCTCAACCATTTCGTCCTCAAGAGCTTTTTTATCAAACGATAGTGTTTAATGTGGTTTATAGAATGTGAATCTTCTCTAGCAGCAACCCTCGCAATTTCTCTCCATTGTCCAACAGAGATTGATGTTCAACTTCAGCTTTCTTCTTTTCACTTTCAACTAGTGCAATTTTCTTTCTCAAGTTAGAGTTGTCCTTTTTGATTTGCACAATAATATCAAGGGGATCATAATATTTTCTCAAGACTTCTTCCAAGTCAGGTTCTTCAACAAATGAACCTTCTATGTCATATCCATCAACAATCCCTATGAAAGCAATCGTTCTGATGCATCTCATAAATCACTACCGCTCCAAGTGACATTCATTGCCTTATTCTTCGTCTCTTTTCTCTTGATAATATTTGCACTCAGAAGCAATGCGTCCATACCCTTGACACTCATGACATTGAACTCTATTGTTAGAACTCCTATGTTCACTAGTTCTAGAGGATCTAGATGCTTTGTCATGTGAGAAATCTAGAGAACGAAAGTTTCCTAGAGTTTGAACCTGAGTTGGTTTGTTGCTCACGACCCTTGAAATTTTGAGACATGAGAAACCTTTTAATTTGCATGGTTAATTCAACCAATTCATCTTCAGACAAGTCTTCAATTGAGCCATCGCTTTCTTCTTCTTTGGCAGCTTTGAGAGCAATGCTTTTCATCTTTTTGGAATCAAGAAGCTCTATCTGATGTATGCAAAGACCCAATCAATTGCTCATTCTTGTAAGTGTTTAAATCTTATGATTCCTTATTCACTGTTCTTTTAGCAAGAAACCTCATAAGAAGTGATCTTAAGATCTTTTTCACAATCCTATGCTTTGGAATACTGTCACCAAGATTGTGGCAGCCATTTACAATTATGTTAAGCTTAGCATAAAAGTTAGAGAAACTTTCATCATCAAACATTATGATATTTTCAAATTTGTGATAAGATGTTGAAGCTTGGATTCTTTAACCGTTGAGTTACCCTCATGAGTAACATCAAGAATGTCCCAAGTTTGTTTTGCCGTTGTACACTTGCTTATGTAATTGAATTGTTCAGGCGAAAAGATTATGAATAAAGCATTCAAAGCCCTTTGGTTAAAAGTGCTACAGCCATTCTCATCATTGCTTCATTTTTTCTTAGGCTTAAGCTTAGATACAGACATAGAGGATTCTACTTTACCTTCGGTTTCTTCGATCGTCGAAGGTTCCCAACCTTCTTTGACAGCAAGCAACACCTTGTCGCCTTGTGCGTACAGAAAATATTTCATCTTTGCCTTCCACAAAGCTAACACATGCTCCGACTCTCCTTTTAAAGCAACGAGAGCCTGGTCTGCCTCCACCTTGGCCTACCTTTCCAGCCTCAGCTTGTCTTTAACCTTCTCAAAACTTTCCTGGTAATCATTGGCCTTTACTTCCTTAACAGAAGCCATATCAATGTACTGAGTTATTTCTGCCTCATGAGTGGCATCTGAAGCTTATTGCCTGGCATGTGCGCTCTCAAGTTCTTCCAATTGAGATTGCATTTGCCGTTCCACCTCTATTTTCGCCATCATTTCTAGGCCCGTGATCCATTCAAGTTCCTAAACATGTCTTACTTGTCAGAATAGGGCAACCTCCGTCCACACATTAGCCTAATATACGAGAAATATTAGGGAAAATTGACGCACATCAACAAAAAGAAATGGAGGAAAGAAATACAGGTACCTCATAATGACTCTCGTAGCACCGTATCATGACATCTTCAAGATAAAGTGCTAGCTCCTTTGAAATCGGCATGAGCAATTACATCTCCAAACAACGCTCGAGCATAATTAATGTTTTGAAGATCACTAGCATTAGAAGGAAATGCAATTTAATCAGTCAAAGGCTGGATCACAAGAAGAGGACTAGCCATTCCCTCGAACCTCGTAGGGGCGATCGCTGAAGGGCTTTCATGACAGGAAAGGCCATCTACAGGTACTTGCAACGGAGGGGCAGAAGTTGATGTCGAGGCAATGGAAGGTTCAACGACTTCGCCCGGTACGGGCGGAAAACTTGATGAAAACCAAATGAGGAAAGTGGGGAGGGCAACACCGCAGGTAAATGTAGAGGAGACGAATTAGACGACTCATCGTTGTGGATAATGGGGTAGGTACATTAAAAGTTGATGGCGGCAGAGCAGCAACGCACCTCTTTCTTCTAAGGGGGTATTCTCTTCTTCTTTGAGACTTTCAGATGGGGTGTCCCTAATCAACAGTTTAAGCTGAAGGGTCGTAATCAATGAATGAGAAGAAAAACTATCAAGGTTTTTTCGTTTCTTTGGAATAGACGATAGGGTTACTGCCGATTTGAATGAACGAGTCATTCTATAAACACTATAAGCATCAACCCACTCTAGCTCCTTCATAGGGAATCTTGAACAGTGGAAGACGTATATGTCTTTCCCACATATCGTGAAGCGCTCGGCAAAAAAATGCCACTTCTAGTTACAGTAAACGGCTGGAATCTGCATTTGCCCGACAAATCAAGTCTGGACAACTTACATCGATGTCTGGCAAATCATCTTTGAAATCCAAGTCAGTTAGAGGACGAGATTGGATTCAGAGTCCACTAATGTCTCATTCCCAGGCTCCATCAACGACTAGTATATCATTTTACCAATCCATTTTGTGGCAAAGATGTCTTGAATGTACGTATCCCAAGTAAGACTAGCTCTGGCAGCAATAAATCCAAAACTCGATCTAATGTTGTGTAACATTCTAAACTCAGGTACATCCAACTGAGCCCTAAACCACTGATTCAGCAACTCGAAGCAAAAAGAGGAAAATGAAGACCCAAGTCTATGAACCAGGGGTTAATCCTAATACAAGGACGACTAGGGTCTGACGATGGTGGCAAATCAGCATAGATTTCATGGCCGGGTTGCCACTAGATGTTGTAATCGCTCAAAATATCACGATGCTCTTCAACGAAAGATTCATTCTCCTTTTTAACTACGAACTCTCGTCAGAGGAAGATTATAGGGGGAGACCTTAATTGATTTGGATTTCTTGCTTAAAGACGCCATGAGAAAAGATTCAAATGGGAGAAAGGATTTTGAAATGGGTACGGATAAAAAGTTGAAGCCTCTTTTCGAATGTATTCCAACTTTCTCCGAAAGGCATGGTCTTTGGATAACAATCCATCCTCAAAAGGAAATAGGTTGCTTTTCAGACGGATAGTTAGGGGAAATTGTGGGACCTTGATTTTCCAGGGCCGACATAAGTCTGATCCGAATACTGCTAACCTAGAAGTCCGGTCATTGACTCATCAGCTGCTGGCAGACCTATATCAGACGGAGCAGGGTGGCACCATCACTCTACTCCGAGGCACTAGGTGGAGTCCTAGCAACTCTGTTGGATGACCATGCTTGTTCTGCAAGACATGCGATCTGATCTGGATATGAACACAATCAGATCCTATAAGTATTGAAGTCTTTACAATCTAGGGATAGTGTGCACCACAAATATTTACAACTCCTGAGATGATGCAATATCTACTTACTAGATATCCTCTAAGATTCTCCCGGCTTAGAATAAGGATTCTATCCTAAAAAGATCTTTCTCCCAAGGTATAAATACACTCACATAAGATTCATGTACAATAACGCAATCTATACACTTCAATTTTCTTGCCCATTGGTTGAGTATAAATCATTCACTAACTTGACCTTCGAAGAGTCTTTGGCCAGCACACACCCCCTCCCCCCTCCCCCCTCCCCCTGGGGTCCATGGCTTTCTCACAGTTGTTTACTGTTTTACAGGTTGTTCGAGTATGTGCTCAACCACCGTTCACGGAGGTGCACGGATTTTGGTTCCAACAACGAACTTTGCTTGATAAATTGTATGTGACGAGATTTGATTGCACAAACCCTGCGTGACGAAATCAAACTTGTCGTGAAAAATGCTTTTTGTAGTAGTGTGCCCTCATTAATTGGTGAGGCCCACATTCATTTCACGCTTAGTTCAACCACCAAAAGGACATGAGCTGCTAACTACAACTTCTCCAACCTCATGTGCTCATGGTAAGGAGAGAAGGCAAGGGAATTAAAGATAGAATTAATAACTAATTCCTACATTTAACATTTTCGCATTGCATATATATTCCTTTAAACTAGGAAGCCCAATCACATTCAACCAAAGATTCTCCAAGATAATCCTTAGGATATTACGTACTAATCAAACTTAATAATATCTACAAGGATTATTCTCAGTACTGCCATTGCACAAGTACAACTTTATCCATGAGGTCGGCCATGCTCCCTATAAACACCTCATTCTACTTACTTCTCAAATCAGTTGAAGTTAACTCTACATAACTCAACCCTAAATCTTTTTTTTTAAATAATAATAAAAAAAAAAGCCCTGACTTAGGCATCGAAGGTTCATTAGCCAAACCCTCCTTCCCTTTCTCAGGGGGGTGTAGCTTTTGGCCTTAACCATATATGTTTAATTTGTTTTGTAGGTACAAATTTGTCAATTCTAAAGACAACGGATTTTTGCTACCATAATAGATGATGCTTGGGGGTGGTGGTGGGTGGTTGGTTAATTGGTTCGGGGTGGTGTTTTGTGTACTGAAGTGAAAGGGAGGGTGGGTAGACCGTGGCTCATTTTAAAAAATCTCATAGTGTAATGTGAGAATCAGAACTTCATGACTCATTTTTCAAAATTACCTCCAACATGAAAGTAATTAGCCCAATTATTTTAAATCTACACATAAATTATTTCTATTTTTATTCTTTTGTTATATGGATCGTAATTCATCTCCACCTATACGAAATTCCAATTCAAGACCATGACATTGACAAGTTTGAATGCTTCTTTATCTCTACATACGCAAGCAAGATGTAAGTCAATTCCAGACAAATTAATTACAACTGGACTCTTATCTTGTCAAAAGCATGAACATGGTTGACAACTAATTCATGTACCAACTTGTGTTGGATCATACTGTGTTATTCTGTATATGTATTGAATATTAATACATCATTACATGATCTGTTTCAAATTTGAATGGTATGAAACGACTCTACTCTAATTCACTTAATTATTTTTATTTACTATTGGCGATATCTTTAGGTAAATTAATCTAAAGAAAGGGTGAATGGTTTAAACATGATCTTCAGGATAATCCACCATTTTCATTAATTAGTTTATTAGTCATGTCGTGTTTTGTTTGCAAACACATATATGTTAATTGGAAATTTTCAGATTCGCTAAGTTCCTTATGGAGGAATGCTTGGCTCCTCAAAAGATGAAAAAGAATTCCTCCTCAGAACACTTTGTGACTAATCAAAAATATGTTTCGTGCATATGATCGAAATGCTTAATAACTGGTGCCATTTTATGCCTACACTATCACAAAAAAGCACTTGCCAGACAAAAAACATTCGGCCCCTAAAGCAGGAGTTCGTCTTCTAACATTTCAGGCGACAGATATCTGTCCGGCAAAAGTCATCGCACAAAACCCACCGCTAGACATTTGATCAAACAAATAGTAGAATCCGTCAAGCAAGTTAACCTTTCCCAATGAACTTACCGATGAATACTCCGTCGGGCAAGTTAATTTTCGTTTCCAACCATCAAAGGATTTTGTCTCGTTACCTAATCTCCAAATGTTTATTTTTGGTAATTTTTGGAGCACAAAATCTCGTAATATATGCTAACAATATTGACGGTTGGATTGTGGAAATTAATTTTCCCGATTCTGAAAATCTCAATGAAATTAATATGTATAATATGCCAATACATTGCCCGACACATTTTGGGCACCTTACCCGACGAATACCCTAATCCCTAAACCCTAATGACTTTAGCTGATAGGCTGTTCTAAAATTCCATCGAGCAAGAGTGTTTACTCGACAATTTTTTTTATTCCATAGGCCAAGATGTAATTTTTTTTTAACAGTAAGAGAAATGGGCCTTTGCACTTGGATGAAATTAATAAAATATTTTATTTAGTACACAGTAACGTTACTTCGCTGAACCCTCAATCACTGTCGATATACTCGTCTGCTTCCTTATTATCCATTTCAATGTCGCTTTCACTACTTTAGTCATTGCTGCTTTCTTCAGACAAGGAATTCCGCTGAATTGGTGGTGGCCGCCTATGGTCAATAGATAATGCATCTATTTCAATTTTGGGGACATTTATCTAACTTCTTGAATTCACGGTAAAACAATAAATTATTGTTCGTGCATGCATGGATCTTGTCATATCCCAACCCGAGATCGATAAAGATCTTCTTCGAGCCAAAATGATTTGCAGGCAATGCATTTAGTTTCAAAAACATACGTTCAATAATCCCCATCACCATATTGTACTTTTAATTGATCATATTACACTCTACGTTCATGTGTATCAACTCTACAACGGTTGTTAGGACGGAAAAATCTTCAGACCAGGGTACAATTCTTGCTGAGGTTCCTTCAACAATTTATTGTACTTCTCAAGATATGTGGATGGCTCTTCGTCCATATTGAGTGAACCATTAGGGAAATCATCATTCAATAAGGCTATCACTTGGTCATCATCAACACGGCCAGATGAAAGGGTCCATGCCTAACTGTCCCATTACTAGAAGACGTGGACATTGTACTGGCAATTCTCCATGATAAGTCCAATTGGAGTAAGTGTGTACCATCCTATTTATATACAAATGATATTGGACTTCTTCTAGTGTCGTCTAAACCCAGTTGTTACATTTCACACAAGGACACCTCATAAGATTATGAGCACTAACATGGTTCCTTGCACATTGAATAAACTTACCGATCTCATCCAAATATTGGTCACAACTTCTATCTTGCAACTTGATTCACTCTTTGTCCATTACGCATGTTTTAAGAGAATTTTGTCATCATAATGATTTGATATACGCTTCATCGCTCCCTTATGCCTTCGGTAATGATCCTATTCCATTAGAAAGTCCATTATCTGTGTTACGGATTGTGATTCAAGTGACTATTTTTTATCATAAAAAATTCGGCAAAGTCTTCGTAAGGTTCCCGTAATGCACAATGTAGATATCACATACAAATGCATCGAAGAATATTAGGGTGTTACAACTGCATTTTCCACAACGAAACTTAGTCACGTTCATCGCAAATCCTAAACACATATTACTGCACTCCCAAACTGTCACAACATGACAATTCAACGTTGAGTCGGATACTGCATCTACATGTGCATCCAATAGAATCTTAAACGGGTCTAAGGTTTTTTCGAATTTATTATACAAAGTTAATCAACATAATTAACTTTGTATAAATGGTTATGAAATTTTAACATTTTCACACTATGATTTCCTAGACTAATGTTGCATAAATTAAGTTCGCCTTATCGACATATATTTCAATAACACACAAACTCAAAATTTTACATGACACACAATTTCAACATACATAGATATCACAATTAAATAAATTCAAACTTACTATTTATAATTAAGAGACAAATACATACATTTCCTTTAACTTCCATTTCAATCATAAACCTATAACAATTAAATTAATTAATCACACATTCAAATAAAAAATTATTCAACGAATAAAAAAAAAAACTAACCTTCAATTAATTGGGACAGAAAGAGATGAAGAAGAGGATGTGTGACCCTAAACCCGATAAACCACTCCATCAAGCAACCACTAAAACAATTCATGAATAAGGGTTTGTCCGACAAACTACTTCGTCGGACAACCACTAAAACTCCGTTGATCAAGGGCTTCACCACTGGTTTTTTAACATGTCATTGTGGTCCTTTACCCAACGACCTGCAATAGTAACCCGACGAATATGTTCGTTGGGCAAAGGGAGCTAGCCGACGAACTAGGAGTTTGTCCTGCAAACGTCAAGGTATTGCATGCTATTTTTTTCTTCTTGGTGCCAAAATCTTGCCCGACGCTTAAAAGTTTGCCCTACTAATATTTCCGGTTTCGTAAAGGTTTTATGTAAACCCTAAACGTTGGCTTGATTTGCCCTGTGAACTCAATATTTTGTCGGGTAAAGGACTTTGAGCCGACGAAAATGGTTCCGTCGAACAAACTTTTGTAGAGCAAGCCTTATTTTCTGGTAGTGCTATTAGGTCGTAAGTGTGAACTCAATTCGCTAATTTTGTATGGACCTGATTCTTTAATTATCATGGTCCTATATGTAGTAATTAATTTCATGCCAAGACATAAGGTGTGGGGTTGTCATGGATATACTTGGGTAGGGAGCGACCAGGGACGAAGCCAGAGATTTGTGTGAATGGGGGCATCCTCAAACAACAAAGTCATAATTAAAAAGCTCAAGAATTTACTAAACACTATACTAATATGCCTAATAACTAATCCAACCAACAATTCAATTAACCAATACCAATAAGCATACAAATTATTCAACAAATAAACATTTAATTCAACTAATCATATGAATAAATGTATAACCATATTCATAGAATTCGTAATTTCATAATTTCATTCATCAATAATCATAGAATTCATATCAATAATCAATAAGCAATAACCATATTAGTGCATTACCGTATGATTCTATATTTCTATACCAATTAAACAAAAATTCGTCTTAAATAATTAATTAGGGTTAGGGATTATAGATTTAGGAATTAACAAATTTACCTAAATATATATATGTCGGCTAGAGAGTGGCTGGCTGGAGTGGTTGGCTACTGGCGTGGCTGCACTGCACTGGCTGGGAACAACACCTTTGCTCATGTTCCGTTCCATTTCAAGCTGCTGGGAATTTAGGGGCAGAGCAGCACCACGCTGTTCTCTGATTGGCAAAGGCAAATAAAAATGAAACGGGGATGGAATGGGGGTGGACCGTGGGGACAAGCGGTCCCCCACTATACAACATCAGTATGCGCAGTGCATCATCAGTCACCCCGTGTCGTCTAATAAAAGTCAAGAGTGGGTATCTGGAGCTGTTGGTTAGGTTGATGATTAGGGTGTAGTTGTCACCTTACTTCTAGTTAGATCTTGTATCTTCTTTCCCATACTTCTAGGGTGGTTAGAAGCTTTTTGCCTTACCTTCTTTTTGCTCCCTGTTTTATGGAGCTGCCGTGTAGGAGTGATTCAAGGGTGATCAGTGTGTTGATCACACCTTGCCCTATATATCTTGTATTCTTGTGTTGTTGTTTCTCTATGAAAAGATATATACAAACAAACATTTGAAACTCAACAACCAGATCAGTTTGAGTAGAACCAGAAAAATCTCAGTGGGGGCTCTACTGCTGCAGAACCATATCAGTTTGAGCTGAATCAGAAAAATCAGAGTGTGGGCATCCCCCCCCCCCCCCCACAAAGGCCCATGGTAGATCCGCCCAATGAATATTAAATAAAAGGCCATCTTATATTACATGCTTATTAAGTTTTGTACGGCAACATGATCACTTCTAGTCGATCATTAATCAGCTAATCCATGGAGATTATCAGACAGATTGTGAGCTTAACTGGATCAACCTCCAGCTAAGGAGGGATCAGCCTCCTTGCCTAACACCACTATGATATCTGTCAAAGTCAAATACACACATACTTGAAAAAATTTAGAGCATTTTAAAAATCACTTAATAACTATTTCGTTTGCAGTTTTTACTTTCTGTGATAATTGAATCCTAGAACTTGAAAACTGAAATAGTTGTCATACATACCCTCGTGTCATGAAAATAACTTGCCTGTGTAAATGGGATGATGAACTAGTCTCTGGAGACTGGAGGTATAATTTGAGAATCATCAAATATATTTTTACATTTTCACAAAATCCATGATATGTTTTCTTTAATTTCTTGGCCAAAAAAGAAAAGAAGATATTTCCTCCTTGAGGAAAAATCTGATTACGCGTTTGCATATACAGAAATTGACGCCTCTTTTTGGTCAATATAGAAATTGTCACCTGATTGCGTTGTTGTATCCACTTTCATTTGTTTCAATATATATATATATATATATATATATCATATGCAACACCAATTCGGCAGAAAAAACAAAACGTCTATGTGTGGAGGGTATTATTTGGTTTGACCAATTAGAAATTAATTTATTATAAATCTGCAATTCGAGCATAAAAAAAAAATACGATACGAAACAATGTTGTATGTCAAGCATTGCTTCCAACCCTAGTTATCATCCTTTTTCTATATCCTACAAGGAAGAGTGAACTTATCGCATTCATTGATTAAAACACTTATATTGTGCTGTATAATTTACCCAGAAACTGAGATGAAGCATTATATAAGGGAAGACTGCGTGTGATGCCAATCATATATATAAAGGGAAGATTCAGTGTGATCCCAATTATATATAAGAATCGGACTTTTTTTTTTTTTTTTTTTGTCAAACAATAGATTTGTTAGATTATATGTTTATTTGGGCCCAATTTTACAATATCGGCCCGAGCCATCGAGGCCGTTGAATGAGCGGGTTCTAGGCCGTTGGATTTCATATTTTTCTAGATATTACTATTGGATTATTATAGTAATTATCTTATGAAATATATTTTTGGAAGCAAAGGAGATCAATTTCAGTTCGAAGTGCTACACTTACATGATGATTGGTTTGAGAGCTAACGTGGCAGGTTAAAAGATTATCTTCCCTGCATTTATGCAAATACAATGGAGTAAAAGATGAGATCATATTGGTCAAGGTTAGTTGGCGTGGATAAAAATGATCCGATGACCTTCTTTGGTTGGTCAACGAGGTGAAATAGGTGATCAGGAAATCAATGCATGTGTTGGATAAAGATCACGATGTTGATGGAATTACGACACGTGGTGGTGATAAAGGATGGCAGTAATTATCTTGTTGAGTAGGCTAAATGATTTAGCATATTGGTATAGACTTTTGCGTTATGAGCCAGCATGTGGTTGATGGATATTTGGGATAATTCGAGAGGTTTCGTCTCGGTTGGTTTCTAGGAAATCACCAAGGCCACGAGATCCGTTTGGGATAATTCGAGAAGTTTAACTCTCGGTTGGTTTCTAAGGTTAAGGGATCATGCATACTTGAGAGAATATTCCCATTATTTACGATGACAATCCTAGTGTTCTGCTATTATAAATACAGGGGGTCATGCATCATTAAGAGCCCCTCCAATTCAACACACAACTGCCCTGCGCAAACTCTCTCAACAACTTTGAGATTTTTTATTTTCTCTTTTCGCTGACACATCTTCCGTTGGCATTAACAGCACTGTGAAAGCAACCGGTTATATCTTCAGTCGGCATAGATAGCTCTGTCGCCGTAGAATCAGCCGATCTCGCAACATCTTCCGTTGGCATCAACAGCACTGCGGCGAGGACGGTTGGTTACCTATCCAAGTCTCGGTCGAGAAGGGTTTCTGAATCCTTATTGATCGAGGTCATCTCATTAGCCTTCTCGGCAAAGTGAGGTGTTACAGCTTACTGAGCTCGGCGCATTCCACGCCGAGCTATTTTATGATTGGATACTCTCAAGTGGGATTTAGAGTTCGGCATTCGGACGGCCGAACCACGTTCACTATTAAGACTTATATCCGCTTTGAGTATTTGTGCCCTTCTACTTTGGTGTCGATTCGGCGTGAGTTTACTCTGACGAATACCATCACAGTGACCGAATCCGACGATGACGATTCGTGAACTTCGTAAGAATAGTAGCCTTGTCTTCAGGTTCGAGAACCCAAGAGGTCGAGACGTGTTCCTTCCTCGACCGCAATCGCAAGACGCAGAAGTCAGCCGCGCACCCAATGCAACATCAACAAATTTTACTCCTCGGTCGAGCTCGGCCGACGAGTTGGCACGCCTCGCATTCACCGAAGAACGTAGTTAGCTCATAGATTACTCGGCCTGCGCGCCACGTAGGCTTGGTAGTTTTTAGGGTCAACATTTTGGCACGCCCAGTGGGATACAATGCTAAAACTACGAAGTTCACATGATCTATCTCGATCAGGCTTCATGGGATGAGTGTCATCGCCTATTAAAGAAGCAAAAACAACCTCTCGAGAGATTGGGAAGAATTTCTGAAAGGCAAGAGGCCGGGGGGAAAATTTCCACTCCGGCCACAACCAATATTCGGCCTAAGAAAATTGTTAATTTGGCCGAAGAACAAAGGCCACCTATTTTTTCGGTCAAGACTGAAAGTGTGATAGGCCTAGAAGAAAGAGTTCAAGTTTCCGAGCCAAAAGTCGACTCAGAAAATGATTCGTCAGAGGAGTGCTCCAATGACGAACAAGGTCGAGACATAGACCTAGCCGGAAAAACCACGCCAATCGATATGATTATTGGCGATAAAGCCGACATAGAGAAATCTCATTCGGCTAAGTTGTTCGAGTTAAAAGCCGAAATTGGCGAAATTATTATGCCCCGGGGGCATACTAATTGTTCAACACATTCGGTGGTTGATGTTAAAAAATCTTTTGTCAAGCCGAGCATATTTGGAGATGATTTTTTTATTCGGCTCAATGCAAAATTTGATTGGCTGTGTTGATATACAAAGATCTCGGCTTGGAATAAAACATCGTTGGCCTCCTCCTCTTTATTAGTTCGGCCACTTTTGTTTTCTTTTATTAAAAACAGGAATAAATTATTTTCTTAATCATCTGGCTAATTAAGCCGATACTTAAGAAAATAAAGGGGGCAACAAGACGGGGCGGATTTAAAAAAAAAAAAACAAAAACAAAACAAAACAAAACACAAGTTTTGGCCGAATATAATAGGTTATATATATATATATATGTGCCAACTGCATCACCCAATTCTCCTCGGCCTCGACCTCAGCCCACTTTACACAATAATATATATATATATATATATATATATATATGTTATAAATAGGCAAAATTTAGAGAGATAACCTTTACTCGGGACAGGAACGAAGCAGTTGCAGAGTATTATACCAACACAAGCTATTGTAGAATAAGTAATGTATATTATAGCTATCAGATGTTTTTTCTCTTCTTTTTCTCATTCATCTTCTTTGCACAATTGAAGTGCTCTATTTATAGAGCTACTTCAATGGAAAATTACAAAACATTACTATTTAGCTTGTGAGTATATAGTATACACATGTGATACTTTACTATACACATTACTATACACATGTGGGCAAACATACCCATTATTTACAACAATATATATATATATATATATATATATTTTTTTTGTTTGCTTCCAAAGTAACTTTCAATCATGTGAGGTGTTGTCAGAATCCATTGGAAAGTTGAAGTTTTAGGGCTGAGCTTGGCCAACACGTCGTGGTATATATAAATTTCTATGGCCATTCGGCTTTGGACTACGGGTGCGGCCTGCCATATATATATATATCTGCATACAGAGATGTTGTTGCCGAGGATCAAAGTTTTTTTTTCGGCGATACAGGATTTTGCTAGCTGAAAGTAATTAATTTCCTTAACCATTCGGCTTAAGAGCCGAAGCTCTAGGAAATTGGGGGGCAATGTTTGGGCCCGATTTTACAATATCGGCCCGAGCCATCGAGGCCGTTGAATGAGCGGGTTCTAGGCCGTTGGATTTCATATTTTTCTAGATATTACTATTGGATTATTATAGTAATTATCTTATGAAATATATTTTTGGAAGCAAAGGAGATCAATTTCAGTTCGAAGTGCTACACTTACATGATGATTGGTTTGAGAGCTAACGTGGCAGGTTAAAAGATTATCTTCCATGTATTTATGCAAATACAATGGAGTAAAAGATGAGATCATATTGGTCAAGGTTACTTGGCGTGGATAAAAATGATCCGATGACCTTCTTTGGTTGGTCAATAAGGTGACATAGGTGATCAGGAAATCAATGCATGTGTTGGATAAAGATCACGATGTTGATGGAATTACGACACGTGGTGGTGATAAAGGATGGCAGTAATTATCTTGTTGAGTAGGCTAAATGATTTAGCATATTGGTATAGACTTTTGCGTTATGAGCCAGCATGTGGTTGATGGATATTTGGGATAATTCGAGAGGTTTAGTCTCGGTTGGTTTCTAGGTAATCACCAAGGCCACGGGATCCATTTGGGATAATTCGAGAAGTTTAAGTCTCGGTTGGCTTCTAAGGTTAAGGGATCATGCATACTTGAGAGAATATTCCCATTATTTACGATGACAATCCTAGTGTTCTGCTATTATAAATACAGGGGGCCATGCATCATTAAGAGCCCCTCCAATTCAACACACAACTGTCCTGCGCAAACTCTCTCAACAACTTTGAGATTTTTTATTTTCTCTTTTTGCTAACACATCTTCCGTTGGCATCAACAGCATTGTGAAAACAACCGGTGATATCTTCAGTCGGCATAGATAGCTCTGTCGCCGTAGAATCAGTCGATCTCGCAGTATCTTCCGTTGGCATCAAAAGCACTGCGGCGAGGACGGTTGGTTACCTATCCAAGTCTCGGTCGAGAAGGGTTTCCGAATCCTTATTGATCGAGGTCATCTCATTAGCCTTCTCGGCAAAGTGAGGTGTTACAGCTTACTGAGCTCGGCGCATTGCACGTCGAGCTATTTTATGATTGGATACTCTCAAGTGGGATTTAGAGTTCGGCATTCGGACGGCCGAACCACGTTCACTATTAAGACTTATATCCGCTTTGAGTATTTGTGCCCTTCCACTTTGGTGTCGATTCGGCGTGAGTTTACTCTGACGAATACCATCACTGTGACCGAATCCGACGACGACGATTCGTGAACTTCGTAAGAATAGTAGCCTTGTCTTCAGGTTTGAGAACCCAAGAGGTCGAGACATGTTCCTTCCTCGACCGAGCTCGGCCGACGAGTTGGCACGCCCCGCATTCACCGAATGACGTAGTTAGCTCATAGATTACTCGGCCTGCGCGCCACGTAGGCTTGGTAGTTTTTAGGGTCAACAATGTTACATTAAGGAGCCGATGTGGTTTGAACACACGCCGTAGTGCAAAGACAACACTTTTTTCCACTAATGTGGTAGAAGGCCACTTGCATATAAGAATTAGACTCTTAGAATGAGTTAGAATATATGAGTGCAATGAGTTTTATTTTTAATTTTGAGTTCAATATATTGAACTTAATTATGAGTATGTTTCTTATAAGAAGAAATGACTCACGGTAATTCCAGTGGCAATATTGTAATCAAACATAAAATATGAAAGAAAATGGTTGGGTATCATCGATCTATTTTGTCCAATTTTTTGTCAACTTAAGTTACTTGACACACTTTAAAGTGTAATACCGTCATTTCTTGCCTAAAAACCCATAACATTTCATATAGGTTGCGAATCCAACGTCTAAGTCCAAAGTTAACTTTGTACACTATTTCTTTATGAAAAACATATCAATCTACTCTCCAATGTGTATTACATGTAAGTAACGTGACTTAAATTGCTAGAAAGTTGAATATAATAGCTTCGAATCTAATAATAGAGATGTAATTGGTAGATTTTTATAATTCAATGACTGATTATTTAGGGACCTAATTTTCATTCAAGTGATAATTCAGGGACTAAATTGATAGTTCACCCTATTTAATATATGGAACTCACCTCTATCAATCTCAAACCGCACTGTGACGATAGTGTGACACAAATCAAACTCACGTGATTGATTTTTATGTATAATTAAGCATCAAACTCATATACAAGAGATTTTTGAGGGTGTCGGGAATACGGGGTGAATTCCACATGTTATTATACGATTGGAGGAATTTTTTTTTTTTTTCAAGTATCCCTCAATTATATTGTAATATGTAGCGTTCCACTCCGTGTTCTAAAAAATCTCATCTCATCTACCTCCACCTCCGTAGTAGGCGTCAAAAGAGTAAACAAACCAAAGTCAAGGGGTTTCATACCTTCCACGCTGTTTACAATAAATGACAAACATGTCAACTTGTTAGTAGATGGTATTTGATATATGAATGAGAGAGAGAGAGAGAGAGAGAGAGAGAGAGAGAGGCAGATGCCCGGTAATTTCATTTTTTATTTCACCGAGGTTGACCTTGTCGTGTTTAGCTACCACATTTGAACGAAAGAGACTAAGATGCTATATATAAAAGCTGAAGAGGAAATCAATCAAACATAACCAACATTTCATCAACTTCAAATATTAGTCTGCATTAATGGCTGAGCTTTTACATTAATGGTGGCATTTTTAAATCGGCGGTGGCTCTGTTGGTATGTGTCTTGTGCTTGATTATCGAGGTTCCAGTTGTGGTGGGTAGAATTAGGCATTACAAATGGGAGCTCAAGTACGAGTACAAGTCCCCTGACTGCTTCAAGAAACTGGTTATAACCATCAATGGCAGAAGTCCTGGACCGACCATACATGCTCAGCAGGGCGACACAATCATCGTTGAGGTTACTAACAGTTTACGGACAGAAAATACCGCCAGACATTGGCATGGAATCCGACAGGTACGTACCTAGTACGCAAACAATTATCCATTTTATCTTTGCTTCTTCCTTAAGTTTCTCTTGTGACGTTGAGGTTTCCTTAGAAAGAAATAGAAAACAATATGAATGACCTGTGTATATTTGTGTTTTTGGTTGCAGATTGGAACACCATGGAGCGATGGAACTGAAGGGGTGACTCAATGTCCAATACTGCCTGGAGATACCTTCAAATATCAGTTTGTGGTTGATAGGGTAATTAAAATTTAATTATATTTATTCCATAGACAGCTGCTTCTTGTTGTTGAATTTGAATAATTATACTGAATAATTCAATTCTCGTCTCCATAATTCAGGGCCATAACATGACAGTAGTCGAAGCGGACGGGCATAACGTTGAGCCATTCGTTGTAAAGAACCTCTTCTTATATTCCGGTGAGACATATTCTGTGCTAGTAAAAGCATACCAAGACCCTTCAAGAAACTATTGGATCACAACATATGTGGTTAGCCGGAACGCCACCACGCCACCAGGTTTGGGCATTTTCGATTACTACCCAAACCATCCCAGGAGATCTCCTCCATCAGTACCACCAGCAGGCCCTGCATTGGACAACATTCGCGCTCGACTGGATCAAAGTCTTGCCATCAAGGCATGCCAAGGCTTCATCCACGCGCCTCCCGCAACCTCAGACAGAGTCATTGTGCTTCTCAACACATAAAACACCATCAACGGCTTTGTCCGGTGGTCGGTGAACAATGTGTCCTTCACTCATCCTCGCACGCCCAAGGGGTATGACTTTGTAAATTACGACATTTACATAGTACAAAACAACACAAATGCAACCACAAGCATTGGGGTTTACAGGCTCAAGTTCAATTCAACAGTGGACATAATACTGCAAAATGCAAACACCAGAAACCCCAACAACAGCGAGACGCATCCGTGGCATTTTAACGGGCACGACTTTTGGGTCCTCGGATACGGAGAGGGCAAGTTTGACATGTTCAATGACCCAAAGAAGTACAATTTGGTGAATCCAATCATGAAGGACACGGTGCCGGTTCATCGTTACGGATGGACAGCATTGAGGTTCAGGGCAGACAATCCAGGGGCATGGGCATTTCATTGGTTCTTCATATTGACCCCTGCTCTTATAAACTGGGCTGAATGCTGCACACGGACCGTCGATTTCCACCGCAAAGAAGGGATTCTCCATCGTCACCACCATTGGTGTTCTCTTCCTGTTTTCCTTTGCCCAGACATTGGAAAATCCAATTTTTAAGCCATTTAATCACACTAAATAGCAAAAAAAAATTAAAATTTAAAAATTAGAGAAAAACAAAGAAAAGCATCTAAAACTTATATTCGGAGGCAGAAAAATAAGCAAAACCCAGTTGAGAACTCACCATAAAAAACCAATCTTTACCAAAGAAAACTCTAAAAAACTAAAAAAATAAATAAATAAATAAATTGAAGACCCCATTTGAACTTTACACAGAATGGAGCAAAGGAAAGACAAAAAAGAAAAGAGTAAAGTCATCAAGCTCAACCCCTTAATTTAAACTCCAAAAAAATTAAACACAACCCCATTGAATCATTAATCTTACTGTAACGACAAATTATTATGGCCAAACTTTTGGTGCCTATCAAAACCAAGTATTCATAATATACAAAGCATAAATTCTTCAGTTTTAGACATTCTTAAGCATTGTACAACAATGTCATATGATTGTGTCTGCTCCATATCAAATACCTCATAATATAGGTGAATCAAGTGATTACATGTATATATATGTTTATAAACTTATTTATTTGACCGATGCAGGGTATACGAAACCAAGCGTAAAGTAAATGGAACATGTTCAGAAAATAACCCAAATGAAAACCGTAAATATCAGAAGAACGAAGACCAAAAAAATACCGATTTGTGATCAGTTAATTGTTTAACTCAAAGCATCTGATTCCTCTGTGTTTAAGGTGAGTGCTTTTGTATATCAAAATTAAATTCCAATCCAAACTCAAATTCCAAAACAATCACAGCATACACACTTAATAACCCAAAAAGTTAATGAAACCAAGCCTATTTCAATTCCAATATAATCCAGAACACCAAATTCGCTTACCTTCGGTCAAGCGGGTTTTGGAAAACGTTGCGGAGACCGGTGGTGCAGGAAGATTCACAAGTTTGTTGTGGCGCCCTTCGTGCATATATAATCCATGTTTCCCTCTTTGTTCATGTGCTCTATCAGATAAATGTGAGTACTAAATGAGTGCATTTAAACTAAAAGGAGTTGACAGAGGCATAATTGGAGAAAGAAAAGGTCTTTATATCAATAAAAATCAAAAGATGCTTCATAATTGGATTTGACAGAGGCATTCGCAGCAAGTAAAAAAAACAGAGGCATTCCCAAACAGAAGATACAATGTACGGTAAAAGGAAAATAACAACTGAGGAGGAAAAACAAAAACCAAAAAATAAAAACAAATGTAAACCTCAGTAGCAACATAGAATGCATACGAATCAAGCATTTTTTTTCAGGGTTTGAGGGCTTCAGTTTGTTTTCTAATTTGAAGCAAAGAATACTTGAATGAAATGCCAAATAAAAACCCCAAAATCTTACCTGATCACAAATCGGTGAGAGAGCTTTTGGGAAAAAGGGTCAGAAAGGATTTGGAGGTGGAATTTGCAGAGCCAAGACGATGTTGCAGTCCGGGTGTCGGCCGACGATCAAGATTTCTTCTTGGGTTTTCCAATGGACGGCGAAGACGGGTTTGTAGTGCGGCGGCGGTGGGGATTTGTCGATTTGTCTACAAAAGCTCTACCTCAAGCGTATGAAAATTACCCAAACCCATACACCATTCCACAATCTTAGCAATCGATATAAATTTGAAAAAAAAAGGGGGAAATTAATAGATAATCAAATTTACTTGAGGAGATGAAGAGGGCAATCTTCGCTTACCTTCAGTCAACAGGAATCTGTAAAACGTGGTGATGTATGAAGTGGCGGTAGCGGCTGTGTGGTAAAAAATTGATTCGGACTGAAGCAAGAACTAAGCGGTGAAGGAGAAAACAACGAAACGGCGCGAAAAGAAGATGTGCGTGTGGATCAAAGGGTGTGGAAGCATCCAGACTTGGGAACAGTAAAGCGTGTGGATGAAAGGAAAAGCACCCCAACGTGTGGGAGAGATTTTTCAACGTGACCGGTACACCATATGGTACATCACGTGTCATTATACAAATTGTGGAATATGTGTGTTAAAAAGTTAATAACTTAAAAAATAAAATTTCCCACCACTCCTATTAAAACACGTGGTGTACTATTTATGTTCGCGTCACAACTAAAAATTTCCGAAAGTGTGGATGAAGAGGCAGGGGTACCATTTATGTTTTTTCCATTACACTTTAGTATATATTTAAATCACGGCGTGCTATTCGTAACTTACACATTTTAAATATATTTATATGCGTAAACTGACAAAAAGAAAATCAAATATTTGAAGTAAATGAATAATTTTAGATCATGCTAGAAGAAACCCCTCATAAACCAATTAAAGCAGCTGAATTCACATAATAAAATTGGTCTCTATAGAATTTACATTAAAAATAGAGAAAATAATATTTAATAAACAATTGATTGAATCATATTATTGCTAGCCTATTGTGAGGCTAAACCTGACACACCCCGACCCGAAAATCAGGGCGTGCTGGCCGTCACGTGGGCGTGACGTAACCAAAAGTGCAACGCGGAAGCAAAAAGGTAAAAGAAATACGAAGGAATAAAAACCAACTACTAGCAATAATATCCAACTAACATGCTAGAGTGAGTTTAAGTGTGAAATACACATAATCAGAGCATAAGCACTAGGTGCAGTCGAGTAGGACCATTACTAATTTACTACACCCGAAAGGTGAGTCCTACATTTAAGTGGTATGTCAGAACGCCGTGGAATCCTCGTGAGCCACCAACACTGCCAACTAGAATCTAGAGGGGCGCAAAACAAGATTGAGTGGGTCAGCAAAACAAAGTTTTTCGAAAATATTTCATTTAACAACACTTCTAACCCTTCGCTATAAAACATGTATACATTCCCAGAAAATAGTATATATATAACCATATATAACAGCAAATAACTCAAATCACAAGTCTTTAACACTTTTCAGGAAAAATATGTCATGCTATGCTTCAAAACATAATAAGGATGCAACAATATAACAGGTGAAATAAGGAATCAACCGCAGACCCTGCAGCTGGTCCTGTACGGCTAATTCTATAGCTCAATATCCAATCCAACCGGAGTCACCAACTGTGACCTGTACGGCACTACTCTGCACACAAATCAGAACTACCTGAAGTAGTCTGTACGACCAGAATGGTGTAAGAATACGCTCTAGTGCTTCTCTCATCAACAGATGTACAATAATCTAAAGTCACCTACAAGTCGGAACCACCTCTAATGGTCTGTACGACATGTCGGAACCACCTCTAATGGTCTGTACGACATGCATCTACTTGGATCCAAGGTGAGCGTGTGGTGCAGGGTGAATAATATAAGCACTAACACCGAGGGTGTAGGTTATGAGCTCTCAACATAAATCACATCAAACAATAAATCACATGAACAACATAAAACTCACCTGATACTCACCTCTGCGTCCACAACACCATTTAACATGTATGCATCAAATACTAGTTCATATATTTCATATAATATGCATGCATGGCATTTTAAAACATACTTTCATTTAAATTCAATTTCTGGGAAAAATCAGTAGTATATAGGTATATACAGAAAATAACTGCCCACTCACTGGTAAGTCCAATAAAAATAAAACAATCATTTGATAATTAATTTAATCACATTATTATCCTTGTGCGAAAAACATTTTTTATAACAGGCATTACACGCTTCTGAAGATGTTTTGAACGTGTTTAAAAATAGAGAAAATAATATTTAATAAATAACTGATTGAATCACATTATTGATAACCAATTGTGAGGCTAAGCTCACTCATTCACCCTTAGTGTAGATAATATTGTTTGTTAAAAAAAAAAACAATCATTTGACAACTTATTTAATCACATTATTATCCGCGTGCAAAAAACATTTTCTATAATCAGCCTTACACGCCTCTTAAAATGTTTTGAACGTGTTTAAAAATAGAAAAATTGAATCACATTATTATTAGCCTATTATGAGATACTAATAAAAATAAAAATAAAAATAAAGAAGCACCAAAAAGTAAATTATTTAAAAAAATACTATTAAAATGACGAAAATACCCCTACTTTATTTGATGCATTATTTTGGAATGCCTTTGAAGTTTTTTGTTTTGAGACCATTTTTGTCCAAATATTTTTGTTGAAGCATGATGACACCAAATCACTATTCGCCCTTTCCATTCTCTTTATATATAAATATAATATAATATAATAGATAATTTCTGCATGGGAATGGGTGTGGTGTTTGAATCAGGGATAGAAAAGGTGGGAAAATTGCCTTCCTCTATTATGGGTTGTGGCGAAACTAGAGGATTCCACTAGCCATAGTCATTAGGATAAATATGATAAATTAAGAAACCAATGCATTCTGTAAAAATCCAACTTAGGGTTGAGATGTCTTTTAACAAATTTGAAGCGTATATGTAAACCTTTGCTAAATAACTAGTAGGTTTTGATTATTTTGAAAGGATATTATTTCTGAACTCCTTATGTTCATTTCCTAAAAATTTCTCTCTTTTTTTACTGAGAGAATCAAAGGGCAAAAAAAAAGTTTGAGTGTGCAAAATTCATTCCCGACCATTTTGAAAAGTGAATTCATACTAGGACAATTTTATTCATTTATCTTATCTATACACCTAACTTAAAAATTACAATACATTTTGTATTGTTTTACCTTGTTTGCAATTATTGTTAACAAAAAATTTATTTAAAATAAGAAATTATTCGTCGTCTGCCACCCTTCAATCATCTTTGTGGAGCAAAAAATAATCCGAACAATTCTAAAGTTGACACATGGACTTTTACCAGTGAATGACGAGAATGCCTTTATTAAATTGGCAAGGCCCACATTTATTCCACCCGAAGTTTAACCCTCTTAAAGATGTGAAAGCTTATTGAGAGTTGTAAATTGAAGTTGTAGTTGCAATCTCATCAAGCTCTCTTGCTTAAGGCAAGAAGAAAAGTCAAAAGTATTAAAAATTAGATTAAGGCTTTTTAGCCACAATGGTCTCTGAGATTTGCCTAACGCCTCCATCAATTCTATAGATTGCAAATATCAAGGACCAAAGTGATGAGTTATGCAAATCTCAATAACCATTTTGGCTAAAAAACCTTAGATTAATAACTAAATTCTATCTTTACACTTTCCTAATTGGAAACCAACTCAATTAAGCAAGGAATCACAATCAAATCCAATCAGAGAAATGTTCGTGGATGCGTTTTCTTCGACTTAAACGTTCGTGGATGCGTTTTCTTTGACTTAATGTATTTGAGAGTTCAATTTCTCAACAGGTCCTAATTTTGGCACGGTTGTTCAGAGATTATCATGATCTACTTGTATTATTTTGTTGGCTTCTAGTAAGTAGATTTCATAATCACAATCACATATGTAATTCCTCAATAGGTGGTTAGGGTTTTTTTTTTTTCCCCAAAAGGAGAAAAATTAGGCGAGATTACTTTTTGGTAATGGTCGTGTGCGAAGCACTTACCCTCCCATGAAGGGGTGAGGACCATACATCCAGAAACCCCGCCCATCCCTCCTCCACCAAATTTATTAATAATAAATGAAAGTAAACGAAAAATATACAAGTGGAGGGACTATGTCAATACCCGTAAGGACAAACACGAGCCATGAAAACGATAATAAGGACAAAACAAAATGTCACAAGCATAAACAGAGGCTACAAAATCTGGAATTGGTATACCACCAATAATAAGCATAACTAATTGCCCTAAATGAAACTAAAGCATCAGCAACCTGCTTTCCTTCTCTACGAATGTGTGCACACATAATTCCCATTTGACGAGGTTGCCAGAGCCAATTCTTCCAATCCACCATAACAAACTATAAGACCACATTAGGAGCCTAAAAAGATAGTGAATAACCAACATGGAGTCTGTTTCAATCCACAAATGTTTCCAATCTCTGACCCAAACTATACGGACCGCTTCAATGAAAGCACAAATTTCTACAGCAACTGAACTTAAAATTTTTGTGTTTGATGCAAAAGTGCCAATTGCTCTACCCTCCAATGAGCGACAAATCCCTCCAAATCCAGCACGACCTAACAATATGTGGTTAAGTTGTTCAGATGTATAGTTTGTACAAACACTCTTATGTTGGATTATTGTATATGCAAATGTTGATGTATCTTCTTTAGTGTGAAGAATGAAAAACTCCATTTTCACAACAAAAAAGTAGGTGATTCATTTTCAAAACAAAAAAAGGCAAGATATGATTTCCTGCCTCATTGGGCATTGTTGCATTGATGGCGGATTAATTTGACAGACCACTCACATGAGAAATTTTTCAATGTACTCGGAATATGGGGTGGTATACCACGTGTCTCTATACAAGTGGTGAAATTCTTATGTTAAAAAATTAATAACATAAAAAAAGGGAGCTTTATATATAGAGACAAAAGCTTTTACTATGTTTCAAGGAACTCCATTAGTTTTAAACATGTCAATGACAGACAAAAGCATAAAAACAATTAAAGCTCAGCCCAAAAATATGAAAACAATATTTTAAAATACCAACCATACCCCTAAGATTTTAGGCTTTTAATAGAACCAAGCTCTCACAACTCCAACAAAATTAATGTGTCATAAGCTCAACCCATCTTCGACTATTTCTTCAGAATCAGTTTTGAAACTATATGTCATAAGTTCAACCCATCTTTGACTATTTCTACAGAATAAGTTTTGAAACTATATGTAGAATAAGTTTGTATCATTTATTACTATAATAAGTTCAATCAGTCCTCGACTATTTTTGCAAAATTAGTTCAACCCGTCTTCGACAATTTTTGCAAAAGTTCAACCCATCCTCGACCATTTGTAAAATCAGTACAACCCGTCTTCGATCATTTTTGCAGAATCAGTTCAACCCGTCCTCGATCATTTGCAAAATCAGTTCAACCTGTCTTCGACCATTTTTGCACAATTAGTTCAACCTGTCCTTGATCATTTTTGCATAATTAGTTCAACCCGTCCTCAACCATTTTTGCAGAATCAGTTCAACTCGTCTTTGACCATTTTTTCAAAATCAGTTTAATCCGTCCTCGACTGTTTTTGCAAAATCAGTTCAACCCGTCTTCAACAATTTTTGCAGAATTAGTTCAACCCGTCTTCGACCATTTGCAGAATTAGCTCAACTCATCCTTAACCATTTGCAGAATCAGTTCAACCGTCCTTCGACCATTTTTGCAGAATTAGTTCAAACCGTCTTTGACCATTTTTGCAAAATCAATTTCAAATACATGTTTTGTATACTTTTTTTACTTAAAAAAAATGCAACTTAATTGACTTTAATACTTTAAAAATATATATATATATATATATATATATATGCAACTTTCTTACTCATGCGAGGGAGGTGAGGGTTATGGAAGAATCGAGAGCATCGTGGAGCACAAAATTGAACCAGTTTTATATATTTTATAATAAAACCAGTTTGTATAGTTTTAGAAGAATTAATAAATGGGGAAGTTAATTAGCATGCTCCTTCAAATTAAATTAACTGAAAATATGACTTTAGTCCCTAAAACTTAATTTTCTCCACATAAAATGACACACCCCGACTGAGATCAAGGCATGCTGGCCGTTACGTGAGAGTGACGTAGCCATGTGCACAGTGCGGAAGCAATAGAGATAAGAAAATATACGAATAATTAAAAACCGAATTACTAGAGTGCACTACTAAACAGGAAGTGATAGGAGTTAGTTACAAAAGTAAACACTCCTAATCAGAGCATAATAAGTCTAGGTGCAGTCCAGTAGGACAAGTACTAGTTACACAGTACCAGGAATGTCCTACTATTATTTAGATAGGTCAGAACTGCCGACGTCCTCGAGCCACCCACAACAAGCTTACTTAAAACCTGGAGGGGTGTAAAACAGAAAACGTGAGTGGGCAAAAACAAATATTTTACAAAAACATTTCATTTATCAACATAACTAACCCCTCGCTGTTAAACATGTATAATTTTTCCCTGAATCAAGATATAAGCATATACATAAATATATATGAAATCATATCAATTCAATTCATACTTCACATAATTATATTCAATTGTATGCCATGCCAAGATATAATAAAGTAAGCAATTCAGGTAAGAATAATTTCATAGAAATATAACATGTGAGCCGGAAACCCTATGGTAGTCTGTATGGCTGAATTCATAGATCAACGATCTCGCATCTCTCGGAGTGCAGTTCATAGATCAATTTCTGGATTTCTTCGACCTGAGAGACAACAGATTTTGTATCCACCATTGTATATTTGAGAAACTTACCGATAACAAATCTCTTTGAACCGGCATCATCAATCTTATACTTTTTCTCCAGGGATTCCCACAACTCCTTTGTTGTCTTGCACAGAGAATAAATGTCGTAGAGATTGTCATCCAAACTATTCAGAATATAATTCCTGCAACAAAACTCATAATGTTTCCAAACTTCAATTGCCATGACAGTCTCTTTCGTCATTAGATTCTCATTAGACTTCGGAGCTTCTTCCTTGACAACATGAGCGAGATTCATTGTTGTCAGGAAGAACAACATCTTATGTTGCCATCTCTTGAAGTCCAGCCCTTTGAACTTCTTAGGCTTTTCAGAGTATTTTGGCACAACGCCATTCACATTTACAGATTGTTGATCCATAAATTTATGTTTCAAGATTTTTGGATATATGTCAACAATCTGTGATAAATTTATATATGCTAATAAATAAACAGTGTATGAACAATGAATTAAACAAAAATATTGAAGATCGAGGCTTACATACCGCAATGTCCTTGAAACAGAAATTTCGCTCCTACTTAGTGCTTGTAGTTCCCCGGACGTTTGTTTCACTAGGATTCAACGATCAAGTTAGAATTCCAGCACCGGAAAACTTAACTTCTGGCGAATTTCCTTGTGGTACTCTCAGTAAGAATGCTATGGATTATAGAAGGAGATTTATGTTTTTCTGTGTTCTAAATGGCATGTAGACGGATGTATATATAGTAGGATTATGCATGTTCATAACAGGTATAAGAATGGGATGTGACTGTTGGGAGACATCTCTTCAGATGGGGTGCAGTGCTCTCTGTGTTTTTCATTGACTTCAGACTTCATCTGAAAAGATGAGTTTGTTCAAATAAAAATTAATTAAATTAAATTCAAAATTAATTAAAAATAATTAATTAAAGAATTTAATTTTCAGAGCCCAAGAGTGATAATTAATTATATATTAATTAGTGCACCCCAAAGCCCAACCCCAAGGGTGAGCCCAATTTTATTCTCCAAGGCTTATTACTCTAATCACTTTCTATAAAAGACAAAGCCTTATAAAGTGATGAAATCTTTTGGGAATGGCCAATGTGGGACAAAGAAATTTCTACTCAAACTACTTAAATTTCCAACATATTGGTGTTGGCAAGGTATGAAAATAGTATCTCTTTATTTCCTAATTGACAGTAATTATGCATGACATGAAGCTTTTAAATCTAGAATCACATGGAGCAATGAGCATAAACGCCACAATAGTTAGTAAAAATTCTGTCCAGATATCCATATGACATCTTAATTACTTACATTTATGCACTTTGCTTTCTACGTATTGCTGATTCTCTGTTTTGAGGCTGTTCATCTTTTTCGTACTTCGGTGCAATTTATATATTATCTCAAGTCTTAACTTAAAAGTGTGTTCAAATTTTCAGGCTTAGTTATCACTCACCCATTGTTGGAATGAACTTTAACTCATTATCAAGGTTTGCAACGTTGAGGTAGAAATTGGATTTAGGTAATGTGGAGTTTTAGTTAACTTGTACCGTAATTTTAAAATCAACATCAAAATTAAAGAATCTTTCCAGCCACAAATAAATTGATCATAAAGGATATGATCAATAGCCGTTAAAGCTTTCCAGATGCATCCATCATTATTGTAGCATATTGGAAGAAAACTCGGCATCACCTTCTGTAATATCAAGTAAAAACACTAATTAGCTGGCTTGGATGTTCACTCAATTTCTCCAATTTTGAAAGCAGCATCAGAAACAAAGGAAAATTTTTCTTTTGAGACAAATTAAATTGATAAAATCATACAGTTTTCAAAATTGGAGAAATTGTTGATCTGACAAGTGCTTATGTTGATGCACAAAATCAGTGAGGACTTTGGTACAACAGAAAGTGTTAAGTTTGTGACCTTCGCTAGATTGCTCTGGTCACTAGTGTGGATAAGTATGTAAATGGATAGGGACAGGGAAGCAAACACAAGATGTACGTGGTTCACCCAGATTGGCTACGTCCACGGAGTAGAGGAGTTCTCATTAATTGTGAAGGGCTTACACAAGTACATAGGTTCAAGCTCTCCTTTAGTGAGTACTAGTGAATGATTTAGTACAAATGACATTAGGAAATATTGTGGGAGAATGATCTCCTTTTATAGAAGAGTTTCTAGCTTTGTTCTGACATTGACATGTGTCGTGTTGTGATTGGCTTCTGATGTTGACACGTGTCGCGCTGTTATTGGCTTCTGATGTCGACACGTGTCGCACTGTGATTGGCCTCCTGGTTGGAGGGAAACTCTTCTGGGTCTTTGACGGTATAACGTTGACCAGTGCTCAGTAGTTTCGGGATTGGTCAAGTATGATACAAACAGCTTACTTTTCCTTTTCTTTTGCTTCTCTCGGAGTAGTTTCCTTCTCCATACCTTCATTTATGCATACCCATTTACCTTTATCTTATATTCTAGTTTCCATGCTATTAGGGGACTGATCAAGGAATTTTTGGGGGTGAGGGTGTGCCTCCGATGCAAATAGGTAAGACGATAAAGCTGCTTATGTTTCTATTCGTTTCTTGCCATTTGTGAAAAAAAAAACAGAAGAAACCAAATCATAACCCATCAAATGTCACACAGGAGGAAAGCACAAGCTTGACATTCCTCCACATTTACCATATGGGCCAGAACCTGCAGGATGCTTCTCAGGTGAGTTTCTGTTATTGTTGACCCTAAAAACTACCAAGCCTACGTGGCGCGCAGGCCGAGTAATCTATAAGCTAACTACGTCCTTCGGTGAATGCGGGGCGTGCCAACTCGTCGGCCGAGCTCGGCCGAGGAGTAAATTTGTTGATGTTGCGTTGGGTGCGCGACTGACTTCTGCGTCTTGCGATTGTGGCCAAGGAAGGAACACGTCTCGGCCTCTTGGGTTCTCGAACCTGAAGACAAGGCTACTATTCTTACGAAGTTCAATATCAAATTCGGCTTCCAATGTGCCGAATGTAGTAACTCGTAACACCTCACTTCGCCGAGAAGGCTGATGAGATGACCTCGACCAATAAGGATTTGGCAATCCTTCTCGACCGAGACTTGGATAGGTAACCAACCGTCCTCGCCGCAGTGTTGTTGATGCCAACGGAATATGCTGCGAGATCGGCTGACTCTACGGTGACAGAGCTATCTATGCCGACTTAAGATATCACCGGTTGCTTTCACAGTGCTGTTGATGCCAACAGAAGATGTGTCAGCGAAAAAAAGAAAATAAAAAATCTCAAGTTGTTGAGAGAGTTTGCGCAGGGCAGTTGTGTGTTGAATTGGAGGGCTCTTCCACACTGCACAGCGCCTTGTATTTATAGCAGTGATGTATTTACTAGCCAACCCGTGCAATTCCGGCCCAAAGCAAAACACTCCTCCGAGATAATTATCATAGAAGCCTTTGTCATCATCTTGATATCCTGAAATAGTTGGCGACTGCAATTTTCCTTGTATTGAGACTAGATACACTAGTCTCCTGATAAGACTCGTTCTTAGAATCGTAGTTAACTTCAACTTCCTAGGCACAACGCTCCATATCTTATCACCCATTCAGCGGATCATCTTCGATTCTAAATGTACGAATTGCATGGAAAATGGTCTCTCAATTCCCTACGTACATGCATGAATCCAATCATTTTATCTCCAAACCCACGTGCACCACTTGGAATGTGTGTAACATCAAGATTACCACTTGGTCAAAATCATCACCAATCTTGTTTATCAAATCCCACTTGCAGCTTTATCCCATTCTGATGATGATCAACAAATCCCTCTATTATCCAAAATACAATATGCTTTCATGGTTTCAGCTACGGAATATGAATTCAATCCTTATCCTCCTTTATCCCAAATCAATTGGATCGACCAATGTTAGGTTTAAATAATTTCATATATTACTAAGAGATAGTATTGTAATTAAAATCACAATATTATTTCTTAATAATAATTGAAATTATTTCAACTATTTTGTCGCTCAACGGTCTAAAATTCTGCTTATCCAACGGCCTCGATTGCTCGGGCCGATGGTGTAAAATCGGGTCCAAACAGTTATTTTTTGAACTCCATATCTTGATTCTTTAGTTTTCCATGATTATGGTATACGACTCTTGTCGTCGAGCAAAGTCATCAGTTATTGAATCACTATCATCCTCAATATCTGTGTGTGTGGAAATACTAGCAATATGCTATAAGTTAACTTTTCGGGACAATTTAATAGCACTATTGTCGATATCTTCTATCATAATTTCGTACAAAAAATGGATTTGGTCATGTTCAGTTTCTTAATATCGATAGTATAATCATGGCAATGCTTGCTAATTTTTTTCCTACAGCTTAAGGAGAAAAATTAAAATACATTAACATACAATCAGTCCTTTTGAGTCTTGACATCTATTCAGAAACTGATACATGTATATCTTTTATAGGTGACTGCAATATACCTGGCAATGCTACTCTTGTCTACGATATTAATTTTGTTGGGATCTACTCAGGAAACAAACACTACTAAGCATAATTGCTTGGACGACGAAGGGACAGCTGTCAAGCAAAGGCAAATACAGTCGCCGGAAACATTGGGCGGCAAAAAAGATGTTGCACAAATTGTGTCGCGCAATGCTCGTGGTCAGACATTGTGCGACGGAGGAAAGTGCTTCGTCGCGCGAAATGAAAGTTGCTCGACAGATTTGGTGGTCGTTGTGCGAAATGACGAGTGACGAATGAGTGTTCGTTGTGTGTGACACTCCGAGCGACAAAACTGGGGTTCAACCCCTAGACCCTTGCGCGACGGACATAAGGCCGTCGCAGTAAGATTTTAAAATTATTTTTTAAAATAATTTATTTTTTCCTTTTAAATGTTTATAACATTGTTTTATGTATAAATTAATTTAATGAAATTAAAAACAGAATGTAAAGAAGAATATTGAATTAAAAAATGATTGAACATGTACATACAATGGAAAGAAATATTTTCAAATTTGAAAATAATTTTTTTTTAAAAAAAAAAACTAGAATATGTAGTCTTCCACGTCACAATCGCCCCTGGTGGTGTTATTGCTACGTTGGGGGCTGGGAGGTTGTAGTTGCTACGGCGGGGGGCTAGGAGGTCGTAGCTGCTACGACGAGGGGTTATGAGGTTGTTGCTGGAGGTGGTTCAACGTCGGGGAACCAAATGCCAGAGATTTGAAGGGTGAGACGAATTTGGTTCATCAAACTTCTTTGGGCTGCAAGCTGAGACTGCTGGGCGGCAATCTGCTCCTTTAGGTCTGCCACTTCAGATGTCAGCGATTCTACCTCTTCTGTTCTCGGCCTGGAGGATGAGGTAGACATGTCCCAAGGGCGGGCTTTTCCAAGCCCCCGTTGAACATTCCCATGCCTATGACCGAGGGTCTGATTGAGTGTGTCCGTCATGATCTGAAAACCGGCATCCTCAGGGGGAAGCTAGGAAGCCACCTCCTCCAGAACGGTATGACCCTTCTCCACCATGGTGGACTAGAAAAATGAAACAAACAAATTAATTTTAATATACATGTAATTAATATTAATACTAATTGAATATTAAAAAATTGGAATAACTTACATGAAGTTGCTCCGTCAGCTCATCCCCGGGCTGAACGTACACCTTATTGAACATGTCAATCTTAGGAAACTTTGACCTTTCCTGAATAAAAAAAATATTAACACATAGATTACCAATTGTGTAATAGAAAGTAAAAAGAATGCAACTTAAAATAAATATACGGTTACCTTACGTCGCTCTTCCAACCTATAAGAGAAGCGTCGTGAGCCGGAGCAATGAAAAAGTTTCTTCTTCGACCGATTGATCGAGTTTGCCTTCACTTTTTTCTGTTGAATTAAAAAAAAAACGTATTAGTTTAGATATTTATAACAAATTAATGAAAAAATTAAAATATTATTTAAAAATATAAAAAATTTGATTAAATATTATTATACTTACGAGGTATTTCTTGTCTTGAAAATGGTCGGAGAGCCACTCCCATTCATCCCGACGGTCCACCAACTCTATAGGGCACCTAACTGCTAGAACGACCTTCAGACCGTCATATTTCTCATAATGCTTGTGGAGGTCGCTCTTCCATTGAGTGAACCTACCGGCGCAAAGGTCGTTGATGTACTGGTTTTGATTGGCATCGAGGTTCGTGAGCTCGTAGTGATGCTACAAAACTCAACAAATAAATAGCACTGTTCTAAAAATCCTCGCCTAGCACCGCCTATGCCCTAGGCGGCTGGCCACCGCCCTAATTAATGCCTAGGCGTTTGAAAATTAAGAAAGGGCACCTAGACCTGCTGAGGCGCCCGCCTTGCCCGCCCAAACCCGCCTAGGCACCGACTAGATTGCGACTCACTTAGACAGAAGATAAATAGCTTTCATTTTGTATATTTTTTTTCAATAAATTGTAAAGACTTGTTGAACACTTAAATGAATACACATTATATACTTGTTCCCCATGTTTTCATTATTTCCAATACTTCATAATATATATGTCATTCTATTTTGTAGTTTATGATGAAATTATATATATTTTAAGTATAAATAGACACTTATTTATACGAAATATAGTAGATTTACTTAAATCCGCCTAGTCCGCCTAGGCACCTGCCTTGCCGCCTAGGCGCTAGGCCTCAGCCCACCGCCCGACTAGCACCTAGCTCTTTTAGAACCTTGATAAATAGTAATTAAAATTTATAATATTTGTATACTTTAATAAAAATTTAGTATTTGAGGTTGAAAATACTTACCGATAATTCATGAAGAACGGCTTCCTTGACTTTAGGTGGGACAACTTTCCATGACTCCCACAGCAGGGGGCAATAATTCTTGATAACCGAGCCAATGTCATTGGCCAACGCCTTGTGTTGCTCATTTGTTGCAGCCGCACGATGTCAAGGATCCCATGTAATGGTGATCTTCTCGGTCGTGGTCTGTGACGTCTTCATAAGTTTACATCGGCCCCTGGTTTTTATTTTATTTTATTTTATTTTATTTTTTGAACTACCAAATAAACAAAGTAAACATTAGACAAATTCTATTTTCTATTGAAATTTCGGCAAAACCTCCCCTAAAACTATAATATTTCCTAAAACCTGCAGACAATATAACAACAAAATAAACACATCCACCCAACAATTCAAACAGTTTATACCAATTGGGGACTTTAAAACAAAATTTACGTTTTCACTTCTAATTGCATCACTGGTCGTGAATCTGTGAAGAAACTACACATATATTGGATTGCACATGTAATTAAGTAAGTTGAGAACATTATCGATGTGAGTAGTCTCGTCTCTTTGAAATTTTAACACACCATATTCGTAACTTGAAAAATATACTAAAGATTTTCACTAATGAGAAAATAAAAGAATAAGAAAGATAACTTTTAAGAGTGTAACCAAAGAATGTATCAACCAACTTTTTGTAATGAAGATTGGGGATCTTCTTTTGTCATCCACCAACAGATTTCAGTATTCTCCTTGACAATATTTTGTAACTAATGACTTTTTATGAACTTACCTGAAAAACCAAATAATTTAAAAGTTCAATTTTCATAACAACCAAAAAAACTTTCAAAATTTCGATTATACAATGAGAAAGATGCATTACCTGTCTGACCCCTTTCCATGGACAGAAGAAGCCTCACCAGACTGCTCAGCCTCCTCAGAACTCCAGGGCCGTTGATGAGTCCGTCGGGCGCTTAGTACAGGATGCATCACCAAAGAAGTCAATGACACATGAGCCGTAGACACTGTTGGACCGAAAGGCGTAACTAGAGGGACACCCATCGTGCCCATATCAAGTGGGGAAGTGGTAGCAGCACTACCTGCTGGAGAAGGTGTCTGACTGACTTTACTAGCTGCCCGGTGGTTTGAAATTAAGTTCAACATCTACAAAAACAATAAATAAAAAAGTTACATTCCACTACCTTGACTTATTAATAGCCAGGAAGCTAGAAAATTAGAGATTACCATTAGACAGAAAATTAGAGACTGATATCTATAGGAAGTCGATAATGATTAGTATTAACTAATTAATCTGGTTTGGATATACTAAAAAATATCCTAACCTTGAAGCAAAATAAGATATATCTTTTCACCCTTAGATTAATTAGTTAATCTAGTTTGGATAGATTCTTGGTTGACATGAGTCCTAGGATCCGAAACAACATCAACCATACGAGAGAAAAAAGAAGAAGGGGCATTGCCACCTTCCCCATCATGCTTATGGAACATGCCATGCAACTTGCAAGGAATCGATGAATGATGGAAGATGGCACGCATGTACTTATTATGGATGAAGGTAAGGATGAATATATGTGCGTGTGCGCGCGGCGTGGGATTGTAATTGGACTTTTCATTCAAGGCCGTGTATATTGTTCATAAATGGTCAATTTTGGGCATCTTCAAATCAATAAAGGGTAGCATACATGCGTATCTTGTACTTTAACTCTTTACATGTTTTTCATGGCATGCTTTCTTACTTGGAACGAGAAAAGTCATGAATTGGGGAATGGAAATGGAAATAAATCTAATCCTAGTGTGTTCAAGTAATGAGAAACTTATGAATACTGTGTGGTAGTAAACACAAAGAACTTAATACTTGCATCCATCCCAACTGACGAATGAGTCCTTAAGTACCAGGTTTATTTTTTGTTTGTTCTCCATGTCGTTCTAATAATATGATTCTTTACAACCTCTGTGCATATTTTCACTTAATTATCATGAGAACAATTTAACATATAGTGGTATCATTACATTTAGAAAACAACACACATTACATTCATATATTATCAATAGGTGTTTGAAACTGATACCATGAATTACAATTTTTAAAGCTTCTAAGAAAAAGAACTTAGTAAGGATACAAGTGACTCATAAGCTGGATGAAAAACTTGCAGCCTTCTATTTCTCTCAACTTCAATGGAAGGTTCATTCACACTGACGTTACTAAATATTTGAATTTCAAGGCTGTAGATGGTAGTTTCGTGTATAACAAAGAGAAGGTGTGATTCCTAATAATTTCCAAGTTCACTGAGTGCTTATTCATGTATCATCTAAATGACATATATGGAACTACTAATCAATTAATACCATTAACAAGAGAAAGGTCTGAACTTGACGCTATATCATATACATATATATAAACTCCATATAATTTTACATATTAGACCTACTTCCATATAAAGCAACTAGATTTACCCTACGTCCTACCCAATCAGAAAACCATCACCCAATATTCTCAATTAGAAAACCATACCCCAATATTCTCAATTCGAAAACCATAACCCAAGATTCCCAATTCGAACCCTAAATCCTAACCCAGGATTCCCAATTCGAACCCTAAATCCCTAAATGTTCTAATTAAAACAATTCAACAGAAAAAATGAAAAATTGCACTAATAAATAATTGAATTAAGGGATAGTGAATTAAGGGATACTGGGTGCTTACCTAGTAATGTTGCAACAGCGGTGAGATGGTATGGCGTTGGAGTGCGGCGGATGCGAGAGGGAGAGTGACAGAGAGACTAAGAAACAGAGAGAGGAAGAGAGGGAGAGAGGGAGAGACTGAGATAGTGAGTGATGAGAGCAAGAGCGGGAGAGAATAGAGAGAGAAAGAGAGAGAGAGGAAAGTGAGTTTGGATAGAATCGAGAGAGAGATAAGATTGGGCTTCGCATGCAGAGAATGAGAGAGAGATAAAGAGAAGAGTGAAGGCGCCAAAATAAAAGCGCGCCCAATTTTGGAAAATAAAATCAAATTTTGATATGTTTGCATGACGAGGGTGTTCTAATTTTCGTCGCGCGATCAGTTTTTAAATAAAAAACCAATTTTTAAATATTTACACGACTAACATTTCCAAAACGTCGTCATGCATATTTGTAAATTTAATTTATTTTTCTGTTTACATAAATAAATAAATAATTTTTTTTTGTTTAATTAATTTTTTACAAATTTTAAAGGAAATTTTTGTTTGTATACAAACTAAATACCATTCAATAAATATCATTACATTTACATCACAAGTTCTAATTAATCCTCGTCTGAACTAGAATAAATATCATCACTTTCGTCAAATTCAGACTCCCATTCCTCCTCGTCTGTAGGCACGTCAACATTGTCGTTCGAGCGCTCGGGTGCATTGTATCGTGGTAAATCCCCGTGGTCAATCATAATGGAGTCAATCGGTATTTCAATTTCAGGACTTCTGGCAACCTGATAAGGTTCTTGTACAATAGTCATATCCCGCTGTGTATCTGCACCAAGTTCCGTTGAAGTCTCCAGTTGTTGGTCAACAACATCACCATAATCGTCCTCATTAGCAGGATCTCGGTCCGGAATATCAAACAGCCCTTTGTGCTTAATCTTCTGAACTACTTTTCATCCCATCCCGCCCTTAAGGTCATCTATATAGAAATTTTGTTTAGCCATCGTTGCCAAAATTTAGGGGTCATCGTTATACCAACATCTGTTAGTGTTGACCGATAGCAAACCATCGTCTCGCTTAACACCTCCAACCCTACGTAGGTTTGTATCAAACCAGCGACACTTAAACAGGATAACTCAACAGCAGTCTTTGTAAAGCAATTGCACAACACTTGTCAGTTTTCCATAGAAATCAATGTCATGTCGCCCGCACCCAGGACATGTACCCCACTATTTTGCATACACAGCTTGTCATCGCGATCAGCTGTCAAAAACTTGATGCCATTTACATGACAACCGGAGTAAAATTTTGCGCTTAGAGGCCCAATAGCCAAGTTGTACAATTCTTCAGTATAAGTGGGCAAATTCATGTCCTTCAATTTCTTCACCTAAATTATGCTAAAAAGTTGACGTGTTAGTTTACCATTTACAATTATGCAAATAACTCAAAACACGAACCACTTACATTTTCACGAAACCAACGAGGAAACAATTCACGGTGCTTCTTGGTATATAAATGTGAAGGATGTTCCTGCTTCATCAATTCTTCATGCTCATCTAGGTAGGTAATTGTCTCATCACAATTTTTAAGTGCAAACCAATGTGCTACCTCAATGTCCATTTTTTTAAACGACTCCCCTCTGATTGGTTCGCCAAAGGGTCGTGCAATTTGGGCAAAAACATAAAGTTTTTCACTTCTCATACCACCATCATTATTGCATTGTTGTCAGTTGAAAGTAGTCTCAACGTCTTGTAGGTACATTGCACAAAATGTAAGCGACTCAAGTGCGACCTATGCCTCCACGATTGATCCTTCGGGCTTTGCCCTGTTCCGTACACTTTTTTTTTAATTCACCCAGTAGTATGAATCAATAAACAAATAATGTGTAAAATTAATCAAATCGTACATATATCACGAACTAAAGTATTTATGGCGATTAAATACCTTTCTATTGGATACATCCATTGATAGTTGATGGGTCCGGCTAGAAGTGCCTCTTTCGGCAAGTGAATCATGACATGGATCATGCTTGTGAAGAAAGCCGAAGGAAATATTTGTTCAAATACATTTTTCTCAACATGCATTACATCGATGTTGTGTCTCAATTTTAATTTGGACCGGTACAAGAGCTCGAACAACCTCATCTGGTGTGTCTAGTTCAAATGTGTCTTGTCTTGTCCTATTTACGGATTTTCCCAAGGGAACAAAATCCAAACGATTCACCTAAGCCAAAATTTCATCTAGAACATTCTCTGGGTTTTGGCCGTTAAAGAAGGTTGTCTCATTCTGACACCACTCGTGGTCCCACGGCAACCATCTACAATGCCCTACGTAACAAACTTTTCCTGCGTGCCAACCAAACGTTGTGTTCTCTTTGCAAACTAGGCATGCGTAATAACCCTTAGTGCTCAACCCAGACATCATAGCGTACGCAGGAAAATCGTCTATAGTCCACATCACTGCTGCTCTCAAAGTGAACATCTTCCCGGTAGATTTATCGTACGTGGGAACACTGTTTTCCCATAATTCTTTTAGTTCATCGACCAACGGTTGTAAATAAACATCAATAGATGTGCCGAATCTTTAGTTATCAACAATGTCATCATCATATATTCTTTTTTCATGCACTTCCAAGGCGGAAAATTATTCGGAATTGCGAACATTGACCAAGTGCTGTGGTTTTGGTTTAGCACCCCAAACGGATTAAACTCGTCTGTCTAAGTCACAATCTAACGTTCCGGGGCTCACGTGTAAAATCGAGGTACAGCCGATCAAACTCTTTCCATGCCTCTCCATATGCATGATGTCTCATAACATTGTCATCCACTCGTCCGTCCTTCTGCCACCTCATGTCGCTTGCAGTGTGCGTCGACATATACAATCACTACAACCTGGGCTCTAATGGGAGATAACGCATAACGTTTTTGTGGAATCTTCATTGTTCTATTCTGAAAGGTAATTTTAAACCGCGACTCATTACATACAGGGCATATATCCAACGCTTTATTCTCTTTGTAGAACAAAATGCAATTATTTTTACACGCGTGAATTTTTTCATATCTTAATCCAAGACCACTCAGCATCTTCTTTGCACTTTTATGATCCTTAGGCAGGCAATTTTCCTTTGGAAACATCCTCTTGAAAACCCCAAAAAAGTAATCAAAACACTGATTCGATATACGAAACTTTATTTTGCCATGCATCAACTCAACAACGGTCGTGAGCACCGAAAATCCTTCGCAACCGGGGTATAATTCTTGCTTGGCACTTTTTAATAGTTTTTCATATTTTTCAAATGCTTCATTGTCCATGGTGGGGGGGGACGTCATCTTCTACTTCCTCATGCGTATTCGAAATAGCGTTTGGAATAATGTCCATAATTTGTTCATTTGGGTCCACAACAGATTCAAACTCTAATGCGTGAACCAAAAAATACAACATGTAATTGTGCATTCTCAAACTGTCCAAAATTTTGGGACAATTCAAGAATTAATTGGACCGCATTCATGCTTTCGCATCCATTCGCAAAATCCAACTAATTCTCAAACGAGAAACTAAGCTCATATGAACATTGCGAACCATTTTTTTGTACATCCAAACAAAAATGTTTGCATACAAATACATAAACTCACAACAATTATAAACTACATACAACACAATTTAAATAAATGGAAATTAAATAAGTTAGTTAAGAAAATATACCTCCGAGATTGACGGCAACACAGCTCGAACGGCTGGAAATTCCAGCAGGAAGGCAGCTACTGCAATTGTTTTGCAGCTTCTGCCTTCCTGCATTCTAGTTAAATTCAGTAAAGTGAAAAGACTTTGGGTGACGAAAGCACCATCGTGCAAAACATGGCGCTTCCACTTTTGGCGTCATTCAACTACGCTTTGCCGCATTTTTTATAACACTTGCTTAGTCGCGCATTACCTTTTTTTTTTTAATTCGTTTTTTAATTGTTTTTCAAACTACATAATTACTTAATAAATGAAGAACTTATTTCATTAAACCATTTGTGCATAATTAATTAATATAAATACTTATTAAAATGCATTAATTTTATTCAAAATAAACATTAAGTACATATTTAAGTAAACCGTTCATAATAATAATAATAAACTTCTAATTCAGATCTCATTATTAAATAAGCACTAAAATTAAAATAAAAAACACTATTCTACTCATTCGTCGGTAGTTCTGGTTCTCGATGTAGTTTTGGATTACAAAGAGAGTGATTTCTAAACTCCCATTTTGGCCTCTTTCACTCCGTTTTTTTTTATATTATTATTTCTAGCCAATGGGTGGACCAAAGGATAGGTGAATCAATGGACATAATTAATGAAGAAATGCATAAGATCAAAAGGGAGTGTAGGGAAATAACTTCCCTCATGCCATCTCCAACCATGGAGTGCAAAACATAGTTTAGCCCTTCAAAAAATTAATATTTTAATAAATATTGCAGGGCTAAAATTTTCTGTGTCTGGCCAATACAGGTCTAAATCTTTTCATCTTAATTTGGGATGCATATGTTAGGGCCCACTAAAGAGCTTCAGAGCTTGCTATATGTATCCAATCATTGACTAAATTTAGCCCTTATTCTTTTTAGCAGATTCATTTTGGCCCTTGACTTGAGAAAATGGCCTATAGTCCTTGGGTATAGAGAGATGGCCTTGCAACAATCTAGTTTTTCTTTTTCGGTTAGTAAATTACATGCATGACATTGCAACACAACAATGTGCTTGTGTTTGGGCCCAAATGAAAGAATTTTGGCCGAGTAAGGTCATAAGATGGCCCATGGTTAGACATGCTTTGGTCCAGCCCAAAGTACTTTAGCCGAGTTTGAATTGATAAAGGACACTTGAATATTAAGAATGGATTCGGCTAAGTCCTGGTTCAATTAGGAATCCTAGTAAGTCAGGATGGGAGAATATTCTTAATATTCTAAGGGTTTAGTTAAAACAAGGAAACAAATTGGATACCAAACGATGAAAGGTTTCAAAGTCTCATGCCTGGTAGGAGTGGTTGAGTACAATTCGTACAAGAAGATATGTTCTTTCAAGATATGCCGAGGAAATTTAATCAGAATAGGACTTTACCTCGGCACAAGGAGCTATCATAAATAGTAGAGGGTGTGCAATGTTCAAGGTCTTTTCATATCAACACACAAATCTGCTCTGCACAAACTTTCATTCTACGCGAAACCCTATTATCCCTGAGAAAACAATGACCTTCCTAACTTCGTCAAACACATCTTCAATTAGTCTTAACAACATTGTGGTTGGCAACCGGTGACACCTTCAGTTAGCCTTATGGAGTCATAGAATCAAGCGATCGAGGAGCACCTTTAGTTAGTCTTAACAACACTGCTTTGAGACCGACTGGTTATTTATTCAAGTCTCGGTTTGCAAGGAATCTCTGAGTCCTTGTTGGAAGAGGTCACTTCATTAGCCTTCTCGACGAAGTGAGGTATTACCAGGTTAAATCGTCTAGCACATTGAAAGCCGAACTTATTTTATGATTGGATACTAATAAGTACATTTCAGAGTTCGGCATCTTGACGATCGAACCACATTGACAATCAAGACACTTATCTATCTCTTTTGAGTATTTGTGTCTGTACAGTCTGGTCGGTGCACTTGTATTTGCACAAATATAATTACAACGGCCGAACCCGACACCAATGATTCTTAAACTTCGAAGAAACTAATAACCTTGTCTTCAGGCTCTAGAACCCAAGGGCCGAGACGAGCTCCTTACTCGGCCACAATCGCAATACATAAAAGTTAGCAGCGCGTTCGACACCACCACTGCCATATTCATTAACTCATCGATCGAGCTCGGTCGTCGAGTTAGCATGCCCCGCATTCAACAAAAGGACATAGTTAACTCATTAGCTATTCAGCTTGTGCACCACGTAGGCTTTGTAGTTTCAAGGGTCACTCAAAAAACTGACTTGATCAACCAGTAACTTCCTTTGGGAATATGTAGTTCTCACGTCTCACTTTCTTCTATGTACTTTACCCTTCTATGCTTTATACTGTGGGCGCTCTTTATCCTTAAACTTTCCTGACCATCTTCAACCATGGTACTGCCTCGCATGATCACACCCGTCATGTGTTGGTCGATGTCAATGGCTCAATGCATAACGCTCTTGCCTCATCTCCGACGAACACCGTCTTCGAGTTCATCTTAGTCTGTTGTAATTTCTACTTGTGTCGTTGGGTAGGTTAGAGTTTTCTAATTACGAATTAGTTATGATCAGTCTTTGACGAACAAATGTCGCACATAGTAAATGGGTTGTGATTATGCTTAATTAGCTCGCAAGAAGTTGCGATTAGACCTTAGATTCTTATAATTAATTTGATTTTCTCAGCATTGGAGGTAAATTAAATGAGTTTGACATGAAATTATGAGGTGGGGTTGCTTTATGTAAGTGTAACCCCCTGCAAATGAAAATGTCTTTACGCTTCCTCTGGATCAGAGAGAGGATACAGAAAGAAAGAGGTAAAGGTTAAAAAGTTAAAAGCGAAAGTAAGAAAGCAAGAAAGGTGATTCCTTATTTGTTCTTCATGTTTGGTTCATTGGTTGAGTAACCTAAAAGAAGTATCTGCTTTCCTTGCCTATTTCCTTTACCTCTTTATGGAACCCAACCCAACAGATTTGAATAATATTGTGACGTTGCTGCCAAATATTTTGAGGACAAGGATTGTCTGCCGTGCATTTTTCCATGCTCTCATGTTTGTGTGGTCACGGTTAAACCAGGTCAACATTTTATATTAATATTCATTTTTGTCTTATTATCTTTATAAAAAAATATATATAAAATATTAACGTGGCTTAACCGTGACCACATAAAACAGGAGAGCATGAAAGGGCATAGAAAATGGGAGGGCAGACAATCCTTGTCTATATTTTGAATATTAGGAGTAGGGGAGGAGCCTACACTTTTACTTTTAACCTTTTACACATTATATATGGACATTGGAGAGCCCTCCCGTGTAAAAGCAGGAGCAAGTGGCTGGCCTATAGTTTTTGGTTGTAATCTGTGACACAGTTTGAATACTATGTTCTTCTATCGTTTGTACCATAGTTGCCAGATACGGGTTTGGTTTGAGTTTGTGGTTCGATTCGGGTACGGAATTCGATAGTAATCTAAAGTATCATTTGTTAGAGGGTACACATAGACAGTACGATATTCAGTTCGATTCGTTCTTAATTCGTTAAAAATATAAATTAAAAATATTTATAATATACATTTTACAATAATATTTATAGTTATTGTAAACAATTATTTTTGTTATTTGTAAGCAATTATTTGTTTACAAATAAAAAACAATTAATTCACTTAATTGTCTAGTCAGAATAATATAAATATTACATTAATATGGAACTTGGGAAATGCTATCGGCCTCCGACTCTTTACTTCTTCTCTAAAAAATCAATACTCCAGATGGGACCCTCAACTAACTCAATAAAAATATTAAAAATTACAATTAAACTTAATATTTTATCTCTCTTCCTCTCCCTCATCGTCTTCCCTCTACTTGACGAAAACCAGAAGCACAGAGCTTCGCAAAATTCCAATTGTTTCCATCCTCTCTTCCCAAAAATTACAACTTTTCTGTAATCTGATTAGAAATTATTGGAGATGGTTAGATGAACCACCGAATTAACCACCGAATCCAAAAAGTACTGGTATGTCCATACCGATACGGAATTCGGACGGGATTTCACCGAATCCGGCAAATATGATTTGTACAAAAGAAAAAGCGAAAGAAGTTCGAACCTCAACTCGGTATTGGATATATGTGGAAATGGTCGGGATTTGAACTTTTATCTTGGATGTAAGCTTAAATACTCGTTTTTATTGGAGCTACACATTATAAACCCTAGCAACACGTACTTTACAAGTCGCATAAAATCTTGGCGGATCTTTAGTGTCACATATTGTGCATGTAATTTGTTATATGGAGAAATCATCAAATATGTGCAGGAAGATGGATTACATAGGGAGTTGGAAGTTGAAGTAATTCCACTTTGTTTACCATGAATAGGAGAATCTAACACCATCAAATACATGATATGGCAACCAGCTAGCACTAACTAAATAGTTTAGTTTGTGGGTGCAAAATACAGCTGTGAACAAGCAAAAAGCCATAAGAAACAGTAAACATCATGCAGCAGATGGACACCAAAAATAAAGCTTCCATGATAGCTACCTCATAGCAACCCAACTCGTTTCACCTAATACCCAAAACTACTTTTCTACTACTTTTTCAAGTGCCTTGTTTAGGTAATTTAAAAATATACAACATATTATACAAGAGAAGTGATTTTTTTTTTTTTTTTTGGTTAAGATTTTATAGTTGGATTCGTGGTCTTTACTAGTTACACCGATATTATCCTAACTTAATCATCTACACAAAACAACATCTATTTAGTTTTATCACAAAGGCTTCAATGCTATTAGTATGGAAACCATTCAATTATAAAAAGTAATATATCTTTTTAAGTTTTCGACATGGGTTTGCATTTTGTTTGTACCATACTTACCAATCCCAAAACTATTGAGCACCAATCAACTTCACACCTTCAAGGACCCACCAAATGTTTCGTGCTGAGACACCCCTACCGAAACACAAGAGTTTCTCTCCAACCAGGAGGCCAATCACAACGCAACATGTGTCAACATTAGAATAAAACCCCTAGAGTCCCACATCGACGGTAGACGAAAGCCAGAGACTCTTCTCAACTATAAAAGGACACAATTTTCCTACAGTGAATCTATAATGCCATTATTGTACTTAAACTCGTGGGCGTCGCCCAACTTAGGGTGAACGACATACATTTTGAGTTTGCTTCTCTATCTTTATCTTTCTACTCATTCACCTACACTAGGTGACCGGAGCAACTGTGTAAAGGTCACAAACTTGACACTTTATGTTGTTCCAAAGTCTATCCAATTTTATGCATATAACACATTCTTTAATAATTTTCACTCCCCATTTTGTCCCCTTCCACTCCTCTGTTGTTTTTTTCTGTCCCTTCATCCACCGTCGATTTATTTGATCGAGTGGGAGTGCAAAGGAGTAAATAAGGAGTGTAGATCTTTTCTCTTGCAAAATTGCCTTACATATTTCAGCTAGATAGGCTGCTCCACTTGATCCAATATGTATATAAAATCTCAAACCTCCTCACTTATGCTACGTGATTTTGTCTTATTGTAAGCCCACCCACTGATTTAAAAATAAAATAAATAAATAAATAAATAAACAAATAAAATATTCACATTAACTTAATTAATTTAGGTTGATTTTGGATTTGTGTGTTTAAACCCTTATTATATAAGCAATGCCGAGGTGAGCGTAATTGAACATATGTGGCTCGGGTTCTAAGCAAATATTCTTAACCGTTTGACTACAAAACTACTTTTGGGTGTTGAGCAAGAGTCTTTAACTGTTTGAATTATCAGACCATTTCCGAATCCGAAAAGAAAATATGGTGAGAATATGAAATCAAAACTTCCTATAATTTCTCATATTCCCGTATAAAAGGAAATCAAATACAAAAATACAACATTGAAAAAAAGAAGGGGGATGGGGTAGATTGAAAATATTACAGAGGCTTGGAAGCTAGCTAGCTAGAAGATGCATGCAAGTTATGGTATTACTATTACATGATGGAGCAGGCATTAGGGTTGTCATCACTGAACATTGTGGTGTAAGGGTTTTCATATTTTGTGATAGTCCCAGTGGAGGGCGGATTGTTGTCCACATTTCTGACATAACCAGGAGGTGCCTTCTTGTCATAAGCCTGAGCAATGTAGGGCTGTGCCACTAAGTTGTAGGGCACATAAGGCCATATCTCCGCCCTCTTCCCTGTTGACTTTGCCTTCTTCAGCACTTTGTTTGGTTCAACATACCCTGTCACAGTCACCTTCTGTTGCTTCCTGTTTATCTCCACAGATTTAACCCCTGCTCAACATTCAACAAACATCTTTTATCAGCTCAAAATTTGGGGTTTGTCTGACTTCAGTAGTCTGGACTGAATAGTTGAGAAAAAAAAATAGTGTTGATTGTCAATATCCCGTACTGCTGAGTAGTCCGGCTTATTGAAGAAGATTTGCAAAATTTGATGACATTTGTAATTTGAGACGTAAAATACCCAAAAAAAAAAACATGCAGAAAAAGAACATACCAGTTAAGGAAGAGAGGGCATTCTTGACCTTAAGTTCACAGCCATCACAGTCCATCCTGACTTTGAGCTCCACTGTCTGTAATTGCTTCTTCTTTTTGTGTTTATACCCACTGTTGTTCACCAGATCAGACAAGTACTCCAATGTTCCTCCAACTCCCATTTTTCGAAGCTTTTTTTTAAGCTCAAAAGTTCTCAGTCGATGCCTTTCAACAAACCCTAGGTGAGCAATTATATGAAGAGTTTAGGCGCTCCTTGAGAAACTACAAGGAAGGAAGGAAGGAAGGAAGTTCCCTTCCCTTGCTGTTGCCGCTGCTGAACAATTTTATTAAATGGATTCTTTCCTTGCCTTACAACACTCGAACTCTCTCTTTTACTTCCTATGACATCTTTCTCTCACACAAAGCCCCTTCTTATAGAGCCTTTTCTTTTTTCTTTGTGTTTTATTTTCTAGAAAAAAAAAATCACCAGAGAAAAGGTGGTGGGCCACCCCAAACAGGAGGAAACAAAAACCCAGGACCCCAGATTTTTTTTTTTTTTTACTAGAGGTTGAATTGATTGAATTTTAAAATGCAATGTATGGGTTCTTCACATCTTCGTTTTTTTTAATAGAGACCATTTATCCTTGCTGTGGAAGGAATGATACAAGACTACTTTTTTTTCGCATTTTGGTTTTGGTTAATCTCCTTACATTGTTTGGTCTGTACATACACAAGTTGAAGAAATCTTCCTCTTTATAAAGCACCACTATGTATGGGCACATACATACACGAGTTGAAGACATCTTCCTTTTTATAAAGCACATTAAGTGGTTAAAGAACTTTTATTGTAATACAACAATAAAAAATTAAAATTAAAAAAAAAAGGGCCTCTTTAACTACTAGCTCCAAAAACGGGTAAAAAGCCCCCATTTACATTGAGTTTATACTGAGACCAATGTACCTTAGGCTTGATAGAATCGCAACGGAGAAGCAATGGTGGCTATGAACCCTCTTCTTGGCACCGTTGCCTCTCCAAATCATGTCGAAGTTATGTTGTCATATAAGCCCAAATGATTTCGTTTTGCTGTTAGATGTGGTGCTCTGTTGGGCCTTTCCTGGCTAAAAAAGTACTTAGCATTTTGGTTGCTCAGTTAATAAATCTGAGATTTTCTATCACCTGTGACGCTGCTCTTATATTTTGGCTAAGATTTATGTCCTTCTGCTTTTTTCCAGTTTCAAAATGCATTGATAATTGTTTAAAATGGATTTATAATTTTTGGGAAGAAATGATATGAGAGGATTCGTTGGAATTTTGGAAAGCTTTATCTTTTTGTCGTACGAACAGGGAGAGGAAGAGAGAAAACATTAGTTTAGATTGCAATTTTAAAACTTTGTATGCTGTTAGTGCTGGAACCTGTCTGTTTTGTTGGGAAATTGATAATATGTAGAGTTATTAGAATTTTGGAAAGCTTTGTCTTCATCGCTTTTATCCGGCAGAGGGAACACAAACATGGAAAGGAGGACAATCAACATTAGTTTTAATTGTGGTTTTAAAAAAATTTATGTTGTTGGTGGTGGAAGTTTTTGTTTTGGATTTATATGCTGGTTGTTAGATTTTGCATGTTTGAAGTTTATGTTTTTAGTTTTAATTTTTTATGAAAGTAACTCATGTTGCCTACCCGGCGGTGGTTACTTTTATGTGCATTGTACGGGGTTTTAGTGTTTGAAGCCCTAGCCACATAGGTTGGCCAAGTAGCTGTGCATCCCTCATTGCCCTTTTCAGAGCTGCCACTACTGCTATGGTTTACGCTTCTTAATCTTTGTAATAATCTACATTATGAAATTAATACGCACATTTAACTGGTGAATTTACATTTTGTTTTGGTAATGCAGATTAAACAGCGAGGAGTTCCATAAGCGCACCTCAGTGGGTTTTCCCGACGTCTCTAGCTGATTTCAAGGCTTTCCGACCACTTAGTGCGAATATAACATAAAACATATTAAAAACCTGTTAATTACAAACCATCCCTTACAAGTTTACACTGGCTGTTTTCTTCTTTTATGTCCAGTAGTTTTAAGACCCGCAGCAACACGCGGGCACTATTGCTAGTGTAAATCTAAAATTCAAAATACAATGTATTGGACTGTAAATATCTCAAGATACAGGGACTTGTGTGCAAACAAAGTCTAAATTAAAAGTAACATATAGCATACTAAGTAATCAACCACTATAGGGTGGCCCAATGGTTGGGAAGGAATTTCAAAATCGTGCACAATGACGTTCTATGATTCATATAGCTAATCTCATTTAATAGGAAAATGCTTTGTTATTGTTGCATTCCACACAGCATGTTCTAAGTTCGATTCATAACTAGTGAATCACACGATGGTAACTAGGGACGGCTGAAATGTTTCTGTGAGTCTTCTCAGCTCCAAAAAATGTGAACTGTTTTGGTAACACAACCAACTAGTCTTTTTTTTTTTTTTTTTTTTTTTTAAAGTATAGTAAGTAAATGTTTGAAAGCAATGTTTGAAAGGGGAATCAGAAAGTGACATGGCCCGATGTTTATGTTCGTTGAAAGCATATGATAGAATATTAAATTGTTATTAACACCCATTTAACAATTTATTAATTGATCCCACGTAAGTAGACAACACCACGAAACGCCAGCTAAAGAAAAAACACAGGCGTCTGCTCAGACACGTGGCGAGAATCAAACGGTTGAGAGGGTGTAAGTATGAGAGATTTTTCAATGTGACCGTTATACGAGATGGTACATCACGTGTCTCTATATAAATGATGTGATATGTGTGTTAAAAGGTTAATAACTTAAAAATTAAAATTTTCCACCACTTACATAAAAACACATGATGTATCATCCGTATTCCCGTCACAACTAAAAATTTCTCTGTAAGTAGCCCCAGGCGTCTGCTGCCTCTAAATGTGGAAGGCTTATTTATTCGCTTAAGCGTTTTCTTTTCAAGATTCGTCAAGTCGTTTGATTGGGTTTTGTTTGGTGTTTATTTGGTCAAAGAGGAACGCACCAGGAGCAAGATGTTCGTATAACGTGTGTGAACTTCATGGTACAATATGTGACATTTCAGAGAGATTGATCACGGGGCAAAAATTCTGTGTCAATAATGTGAGGATATGTGAAGAAAAAAATTAACATATATGTTTTTATTATTGGTACGGAACATCATCCTGACAATATGTCTATGTCATACAAGTTATCATCTCTTGTATGACTGATATAATGTCACGTGTGAACTTCTTTCTACATAATATTGTACTATGGTAATAGTGTGTTAGTACCACTGCTCTCCCTCTTCACAAACCATGAACTACAAGATTGCCCCTTTTCATTTTGGGGTGATGAAAGGATCGTACCATTCGAGCATTTTTTTTCACGGTTCGAATAGAAGAAGTACGTCATGCTAATGTACCTTGGATGATCAGATCACGTGCTGATGAGCACATTGAATTTCCATCATGAGTGAAGTAATTTTTTGTAACCTAAAGACATTATAACTTAGGCATGCACCTCCAAAGCGTGCAGGAATTGCAAGCAGTTCACACGGGCCAATAATTTTGTACCAATAAATGTAGCTCTTGTGATTTATGTTTATTCAGTAATGTATATGTGACTGTCTAAATTAAAAAAAAAAAAAGTAGGAATCTCAATAGAGTTTAGAGATTAAATTCTTATGGCCTTTTGTATTACTTGTAAGACCATCTCCAATGGTGGCTTATAACCTAAAATTTTCCCTTTTTTTTCCCCCCAAGACCATCTCCATCGGTGAAGTTTATCTTTACCCCTCGACAATGCAATCGTGCAGCCCATATGGTGGCGGCGTACGTTCTTAAGCATGGTGGGAGTTATGGTTGGGATGAATTAGGACCTCAATTTTTGTTTAATATTCTAGCTGAAGATGCAAATGTTTCCATTCGTATTTGACTTTTAATACAATTCTATCCTTTGACAAAAAAAAAAACCTAAACCAAACCTAAAACCTAAAACTTAAAATGAAGGCAAATATAGGTCACAAATTTAGCCCACAAAAGCTGCTGGGACCCACGGATGAGAGTGAAAAGTGGGCCTTGTCCTGTAGCCAACGGCTACTTTTCTTCATCGGGTGGTGGTGGTAATTGGATCGTTGGTTAATCCAACGGTCCACATTCATTTTTGTTTTGTTTTATATTTATATATTTATTGAATCCAACGGCTTAAATCGAATATAATCAAATCTAACGGTAAAAAAAAGATCTAACGGTCCAAATTTAAATCCAATGGCTAGAATAATCTTAAAATTTATTGGAATTTAAATATTTTTTTCCAACGGCTAGAAATTTTTTTTATTTTTTTTAAGTTTATGTGGTTTATCATGATTTTCATGTATTGATTTAGTGATTTTTCAAAATTTATCGGAATTTAAATATTTTTAGGTTAAAATGTTCATAAAATTAATTTAGGATAGTCTACATAATTTATTTTTTTTAAAAAAGTTAATTTAAAAAAATTAGCCTTAATTCATTTTTTGATAATCTGGGGCTAAAATTTTAGGCCAAAATGGTTGAAGTAGAAAAGCTGTTTCTAGGCTAAAACCTAAATTTTCTGGGCTAAATATTTTTAGGTTTTAGGTCAAGATTGGAGATGGTCTAAGGCAGGAAATTTCATAATTAGCATAAAAAAAGGCATAAGGTCAAGGGTGAAACACAATTCTTACAAACACCTGATAAACCCTCTGTTCTCTTTATGTCGTCCCACTCTCTCTCACCCACTTTTATAATTAGTTTCACAACAATTCTATCATATTTCAGTACTCGATACATCTATTGTTAGAGTAATGCTATAGGAAAACCACCATTTTTATGAACATTTTCATACATCACAATGTGACAAGTCAACATGATGATGGGCTTAAATATACAAATAGAAACCTCCAAAAATCGAGAACAAGTTATAAGAGAGGGGTTTACTGTTACGTGATGTTCCAATTCAATAATGTAATGTTGCGGTGACAAACAAATACATGACATTGTTTAATTGGAATGAAATGCTGTGACGGTAAATTCGTTCCATATAAATTACTCTCCGATAAATATAAACCACATTGTATACCGTTAAAATACACATATACCAAATATATTTTAATTTTACTCCTCATTTCAATAGCAACCTTAGCAGACCAAATTCACTGTTATGTTATTTTATGCATGATACCAATAATTAGACAGAGTGTAGGTAACAAATTCCCCTTCATCAAAATATTGTTTGCATAGCGTATGTTTGATAACTATTTTAAGTTCAGTCTAAGTTTTAAAATTTAGTTGGTTGATAACTACTTTCAGCTTCTAGAAAATAAAAAATTCAAAGCTGTTGTAGTCCTAATTGGGTTAAGAACATGATTGTATAAATCCTATTGGGATTCTATAGTATCTTTTAATTAATGTCCTATTTTAGTTGTAATACCTAAAGGTCAAGGAGTTTACCTTCCCTACTACTATAAAAAAAGGCACAATGGAAAGTCCTTTTCATCTTTCCCTCACGGTACTTGTTTGCTATCGGTCTCTCACCCGTATTTAGCCTTGGACAGAATTTACTGCCCATTGGGGCTGCATTCCCAAACAAACCGACTCACCGACAACACCTTGTGGTGTGACAGGGTCCGGGCACAACGAGGCTCTCACCCTCTTCGGCTCCACCTTCCAGTGGACTTGGGCCTGGTCCGCCGCTGAGGACGCTTCTCCAAACTACAATTCGAACGCCGACGGCGCCCAATTATATAACACACACCTCAGAATTCACCAAATCTCTCTCTACAGCCTTGCCGCACATCTCTCTCTCCATCTCTATAATTCTTCAGTTAAATAGGCCTACAACACGTGATCAACATGCTTTACTGAAGGTTCGTGGATAAGGCTCTTCTACAAATTGAAAGGCTCAATTTTCGTCTTCTGCCAATCAAGTTCTCTTAAAACACAAATGTGGGACCATGATTTTTTAGGGCTAGAGTAAGGCTGATCCAAATACAGTTACCTCAGAAGTCTAGTCATGAACTCACCAACTCCAAGCGGAGCTGTATCAGACGGAGTAGCATTGCCACCATCACTCTACTCCAGGGCACTAGGCGGAGTCCAAGTAACTCTGCTAGATAATTATGCTTGTTTCGCCAGATACGCGATTTGATTCTGATATGGACAATAATCAGATCTTATAAGTTTTGGAGTTCCAACAACCTAGGGATTAGTGTGTGCCGTAAGTAATCATAATTCCTAAGAGGGTGCAATATCTACTTCTAGATATCCTCTAGGATTCTCCCGGCTTAGAACAAGGATTCTATCTGAAAAAGGTCTCTCTCCCTACGGTAATATATACACCCATCTAGGGTCTATCTATGGTAACGTAATCTAAACACTTGAATTCTCTTGCCCATTGCTTGAATCTAAAGTCATTCACTAACTTAACATTCAGGGAGCCTTTGGTCGGCACCCCCTACTTGGTCTTAGGGTTGCTCATGGTTGTTTACTGTTTTGCAGGTTGCTTAGGTTTATTCGAATTTGCGCTCGACCACATCTCACGGAGGTGCGTGAATTTGGTTCAACAATTAGTATTTTCAGTGAGAGCAAACTCATATTCCTTTCAACCAGATCACTCTGCCTTGTAGAAGTTGTGTCAAGAACACTGTCCCATGATTAGAACACAGGCACAGGGGACGATAAGTTAAGTCTGGGAAAATGCCCTAAAGATACGCACATCAGTGAGAGATCTTAAAAAAACCTATGAATTAGGGAACAAGCTAGGCTTTCCAGACTAGATGAAAGGATGAAAGATGTCGAAGACATCATCGCTCTTCTCGAAGTTTCTGCCCCTTGGGTTCTTCCAGAGACAGCAAACCTGAATCCAGACCGCCTGACCCTGAAACTTGTCCCAACAAGGGGAACTGAAGGACCAACGAAGACCTTAGGTCTATTGTCGCCCCACCATCCGGGCGAAGAGATCTTTCCCTTAATAATAGCCATACAAATGAGCTTAGAAAGGGAGAAAGACGATGCAATAGACACATCATCCTAGAAATTGCGTCACCAAGCCAAAAGACATCAACTCCTCCCCCCCCACCACCCCCAATGACGAGTAGCGGTACCACCATTTTGGCTAGCACTTACCTATGTGTTTTGATCTAGGAATAAAACTTAACCCAAAGTTCAACATGGCCTTCGATCATGCATGCATCTTGCATGATATTCATTTATTCATGATTAACTTAACACTTGTTCCTTGCCATTGGAACACATATCATTGTTAATGATTAGAAGATGAGTGAAAAAGGATAGTTGTGTTAAAAATAATGGCTTAGTGTTAGAGTAGAAGAAAGAGACATAAAAAAGAGTTGGTTTTTAAAAGAGACATGAAGAAAAAAAGATAGAGGAAGTGGCGAAAGAAGAAAGAAAACAAGAGGGAGGAAATGAAGGAAATGGTAACCTATTGTTTATCATGTATATTGTTGTTAAAGATTATTACTCTGGTGTTGAAATTATGATTATGTTACTCTTGTTGCTAATCAGTTTGATTTATGTTGAAGCTTGCAGGCTTGTTAGAGAAAATGTGATTATTAATATCTATGTGAACATGACATATACATATGCATTTCAAAGCAAGAAAGAGAGTTGAGTTGTGTTGAGTTATGTAAAGTGTTTGAGTTGTGAAGATATTCAAGGGCTCAAGAATTCCTTGAATATAAAATAATGAACCTTGTATACATCAGGCGTTGGGGGAAGAGCTTGAGTATACAATTACTTGTTTATTAAAATAATGAAATCTTGTATATGTCAGCGTCGGGAGAAGTGCCTATATAATAAAGTGGAAATTGAGAATTTAATTATAAAAATTGGGCTTGCAATGAACGGGAGTTAGATTATATTCTAAGGTATTCGGAGCCAAGTGGTATATGTATGGTATGAGACGTGCAGGTTTAGGTGCCTTAGGTATGCGTTAGCGGGATTAGAAGGGAGTGACTACATTCATCCATCTCATTTGCATATATTTTATGCATCTGAAAAAATTGTTACATTCTAACTATTATTTAGTTGGTACTTTTTGTTGTGAATTAATTTTGTGCACTAATGCTATTCCGCTGCGTATTCAATAAAGTTTATGTAGTAAACTCAAGTGTTTACTATGTAAGTTTATTACCAAAAGTTAAATGGTGTATTGTGTAATATGGATTTTTATCACCTGCAAAAGTAGGGGTAAAAACACTTTAAATACTTACAAGAGTACAAGATTGTCGTAGTATAGCAGCTCAAGCAAGGTCGTTTTCCGTAGGGATTGAATGAATAATTTGTATTTAAACTAATCCTTAGCTAATTATTTAGAACAAAGTTTCGAAAATGTTGATTTTGGAAATTAAAATAATAAAAATGAATTTAAATAAAATGATTAAATAATTGACAAAGTAAAGAAAGCAAAATAAAGAGGTTTTAGAAAACAATTTAAACACTAGGGTTCGCCTTAAGTGAACTTACAATTACTAATCACAAGAAGCCCTCTTCAATTTCAGGGTGATGTTCCAACATAAATTGTATCAAATTACTTGTCTAAAAACCCTAATGGTCGCGAATAATGGCTAACAAGCCTTATTTATACTACTACAAAATAAATCTCTAAAAGGTCTTAGAATAAAACTAGGAAACATAATAAAATAATAAACCAGAAAATAAAAGGTTTCCTATTTAAATTGAAATTTAGACTTATCAGAAAATCAGTCTTTTTACCGACCAAATCAACTCCGATTTGGTCTCAAAATGTCTCTTTTTAAAGCTTGAGACTTCCTCTACAAATCTTCAGAAGGAATCTTCCTAAAAATATGTCATCTTGACCTTCAAAATACCTAAAACGTCCATAAACGTTAATCTGGGAAAGCTCCACGCTGGGCCTTTATTTTATCGCCACGGTCAAACGGCTTGGTATAAAAATCTGTAATTTTGACACAATTATCTTGAAACACTCATGAACATCCTCTAATTGGAATCACTCAAAAATTCACCTGTTTGATCACTTTTTGCTCCAGAGGAAATCGAATGTCCTACATTGAAATTACATAACAAAGTATCAAAATTTTACCAAAATAACCAATAAACTAATATAAGATTAGGGTAAAATATATAGTATAATATGGACTCATCATTGTGTTTCATTTAAAATAAATATTATTTTAATTTTTCTTACCATGTCTTGGTTGTAGAATTTATTTCTATAGCTAAGATAGAACTTACATCTTAACTCGTGAATAGTAATTATTCACGGGTCGAGGCGTGACAGTTTTATCTCATGTTTTTTTTAACCAAGTCTTAACTATCCCCTGAGCTTGTCGCGGTTTTGAACTTCATGCCCTTTACCTGGCTTTTTTCACCTGCTTTTACTACTTACTGTCTTTTAATTCTCTCCTTCCTCTTCCTTAGACATGATATTACATCCCCACCGCCACCATGTGCTCGGATCGACAAGCTTTGATCATAAATTGGATATCATATCCACTTCCCTCCCTCACTTTTCCTCCCCCAACCAACATGGCAGATCCCCATCAAGGTCAAGTGTTATGTAGCCCTCGCCACAGTAAGAGTATTTAACATACCCCTTACTCTCACTTTCTACCCGTACTTTGCTTATATATATTTGCAAGGGTTCGTAAGGGGGACTTAGATCTGGTGTCTACTTTCTCAGTTTGGAGTTTTGGCTTCATCCAAGGATGTAACAATGACGGCGGTCTAGTCTGGTTTATGCTGCTTGAGATTAGGGTTTTTTGTTGTTTGTTTTTGCAACCTTCGGACCTAAGCTTATGTGGATCTCCCGTTGTATCTTGGGTTGCAACTCTTATTTTGCTTGGGCATTTTAAAGGAAAACTAACGAAAAGTCCAAAAAAATCTTCAGTTTTAATGAAAAATGACAAATAAAGGTGTAATGAATAGTACCCAGAAAAGGTAAAAATGTGATTTTTCGTTAAAAGTGAATAGTACCGAAAGTGTTTCGTCAAAACTCCCTTAATTTTATCTGTTGTTTACCTACCTCTTTTTGAACCTTGTACTAGTTTTTAATGTAATGGAAGTTCTCTTTTTGACCAAAAATATCAAGGAGTGTTGGATGAACATTTACTGACACAAGTCTTGCACAAATTTCTTGACCAAAAAAAATCAGGGAGCGTTGTGAAGCTAAAGCATTGACGATTAATCTTTAGCTAAATGTGTGATCCAAAATCCCAATCCAACAACATAAGCATCTATCCGGCAACATTTCTTATCTAAATGCATAATTTTTCACTTATTCCACTCTAAAAATATAACCAGCAAGCCAATAGAGAGGGAGTTGCTGAGTCACCAACAGTAAATTCCTAAGAATAACACGAAAGGATTAGTAAGAAAAACCGGGAAACCGATCGAAGGTGGAAAAAAATTGAGAACGACGGGTAAGTTCGAGGATATATATATATATATATATATATATATATATATATATATATTAATACAAGAAAAGCTACAAACAATGCATGTCCCTAGAAGCCCCATTTAAATCCAATGACGCATGATCACTGAAAAAAAATGATGCCAATGGATATCAGACCTGCTCTATATTTTTATGTATTCCGGGGCAGGAAAAGAAAAAGAAAAAGAAAACCCCCGATTTACATGTTAAAGACTACGTAGATGTCAACTCGATGCAGAGGTACACATGGTGGCAGTGGCATCCTTCTAGAATACGAATATGATAAGAAATAATCTAAGCAGTAGAGACAATAATCTCAACGAAGGAATCTGGGATGAGATGAGCTGACTCGATGCAGCTGATGGTTTTGAGGGAGCTCTTCCAGCAACAGCAGGAGCAAACCCACCGGGGGTGCTCTGCTGCTCATTTGTTGGCAAGGGATTTGGTGGTGTGCCTTTTGGAGGTGCTAGGGGCATACTCTTAACATCATTTAGATCTCGGCCTGCAATGCGTGAATTTGTAAGCAACCGTAGAGTTACACTTTTCACTTTTCAATTTTATCCTAATACAGTGGATTGAACTAAGTATACAGCCGTCACATAATCTTAAAGTCAAAAATAAAAGGATATCAGCCAGTGGCCTATAAGTTTCACGCCAGACTGATGACTTCCAGCATCACTTTCAGCTAAATAGATGACATTTCCCCCATCACATGAGACAAGGACAACCAATTGTAGGCAGCACTATATCAAGAAATTCAGAGAACTCACAATTTGAACGCGACCAACCTAGCTTCAAGTTCTCCCTATCGAATACTGTCCGGTATCCCGTCATGAAGTTCTCTGCACAAGGAAAGTCTCAGATAACAAGATGTTTAACAGGGATAAGGGAAAGTATGAAAAATCAAAGAACTAAGCTGCAATTTTGCTACAGAAATTATTCATGCTTACGTCCAACCGTTCCAGTATCTCCCTCTGCTAGCTGTATGGCTAAACAAAATCCATTAACTCCCTGCACCAGGAAGGCCTAATTTGTAAGATTCTAATTCAATTGGTTCCATCTTGCTTCAAAACTGAGATAAGAAATGGTTTACCCAAGCTAATTCACATATTGACAGATACAGACATAATGAAACTTAATTTAATACACATCTATATGAAAAATCTCAAAAGCTGGTTTACCTACCTGATCACCGTGTATCAGAAAAACAGGATCATGGACCACAAAACTGTTGTTAGCAAGGAACATAAGCGTCACAGAAGGCACTTTGGGCAGATCTTGATAACTGTTCTAGGAAAAAAATACCCCAATAACGGCATAAGATTGTGCCCACAACTTTCAGAAGAGGGCATGGAGTTTCTGAAACCATTTAACTTCACGAAAACTCACCTCGTATTATAGCAGTACTTCCAAGGAGATCCTGCATAGTTAGCAATTGTTGCATTTACTCGTCTGTCAAACTATCAAAAAATGGAAGAGGTATATCAGCGATGCAGATAATAAATATAGATATTGGAACCTTACAAAAAAATGTACCTCCATTGCAATTTTATTGTACACTGACTCTGGAAGAAATGTAAATGATGTCCCACTGTCAACCAGTGCTTTGAAGCTTGTCTGCTTAAGGCAAGAATTTCCAATACAGCATGCTTCCACACCAACAATATACATTTCACTGAAATAAACAACAATGGAGGCTTCAGCATATACAAAAAAATTTAGCTTAGCAATTATACAGAATTGTCACTTAAAGTTGCGATTCAAAAAGAACTGTATGGATAGTTCATACTAATTTCCATTAGAAGGCAGGAAGGATGTAGATTGTTGTGTAGCTGGCCCCTGGTCCCCAAATAGTAGTCTCCCAGAACTATCCTCGTCAAAGCACATCGAGAAAGAGTTCTTGGTCAATCCCGCTTTAGCTAGTAAAGTAGGAACTGAAGTCTGTCCAAGTCCTAAACCCATAAGACCATCAGGAGCAATTCCATCCAGGTAACCACCACTTTGCTTCATACCACATCTGTATACAAGAAAAGTTAATATCAGACACAGAATTCCATATTACTAATGGAACTATTTTATACATTTAGTTTAACAAATTAATGAGGAAATGTCAACAAAAACATATCGCACCCTATGATAACAGGGGCTCGAATGGAAGCTGTTGATGCATCATCACCACCAGCTGCTAAGCGTAATATGTCCTCCACAAGCAATCCAGAACTTGATGTATTTTCTGTGTAGTACTCAATAGTGTAAGGGCATGTCTGCTTCGAATTCTTGCACTTTGGACCAGATTCACATAACTCATGGCTGCAAGATACATGCTTGCTGGTGTTTGAACCAGATGGGCTGTACTCGTGTAAATCCCTATCCTGCATAATAGATGCCCCAAATATGAGGGAGCACCTGCCAATCAATTATTGGAAATAAGTGCTAAACCTGTTGACGAGTCTTAGAAGAGACTTACTGACTCCACTACAACAAAGGCTCACTAAGTCACTACAGTGAAGGTATGCTGGAAAGAAGAAATGAAGAAATTTTGTCCAAGTTGAAGGTATAGATTAGTCTTTAAGTAAACTTATCCCTTTCTATCCAAACAATATTGCAGGACTATAAGGGTTAAGCAATACGTTTCCTTCATGTCTAATCCCCTCATTGAGGAAACAATTCACTTCCATCTTCACACATACCTTGAAATACATGAATTATCCAATCGAACCTAAACCTCACGAGCCCCCAGATTCTACTTATCGAAACGATGACCATTAAACAATGTTTGATGGGTCTGGACCTTCTATAGGATTGTGGGTTGGGAGAAGGGGGCCTTAACTTTTTCTAACAATTTTCTTGCATACACATTAAGAGGCAAGTAGTTCATGGCATAATTGAAGAAAGTTGAGGTTCCACTATAAAACTAATTTGCAATATGAAAAGCAGCACAATTGCTTATAAGCACATGCAAAGTCCATTTTTTTCCCGATGTAGGATTGATACTCTTAACACAACCCCCCACGCGTGGCAAATTTTCAAGTCCAGCACATGGACAACCAAATAATATTAAATAAAGCGAGTAGCCCAATTACTTATAAACACATGCAAGGTCCGTTCTTATAATATGAAATACAAAAACTATGCTGCAAAACATAAAATCATGCAACGGCCAACAGAAATCTGAAAAGGCAATGGAATCATAATTAGAGGTAAAGGGTAGCCTACCAGAGTAGTATAGTAAGTCGCGGACAGAGGAGCGCATTGTATGCAATCACATGGAACCCAAAGCAGATCACTCCCAGTGTCCAATGCAACCAGAAACGAAACATTGGGCGTCCCTATATCAATCCACGTATAATGTAACCTAATACGCACATCGACATTCCGAAAACTTCATTTTCCATTCCATATGCTTGAAAACTTTCAAGTTAGAAAACCAACTGAAATGAAATGAGAGTAGGAGAAATTAAGACAAACCAGCCCAAGTCGTTGCCAAACGACACCGTATTGCCACCTTCAGAGGGGAAGAGGAACTGGAAGTGCCGGCGAGAGCCGAGCTTCATATTCTGTTTCTGGAAGTCGATGGTTGCGAGCAGGTGGTAGTAGTCCATGGTGCTCCTCTGCGGCCACCGACCTAAGGCCTTGGGGTCTCCATTCCTCGAAATCCGAAGCGTCTTCGCTTCGTCGGAGAAGCGGTGTATCAGCCTCGACGACAGCGTAAGCGCGCGAGCACTATGAAGCTGTGTAAGCACGAACGCCACTAGCAGAGCAGAGAGCAGAGATCGAGCCGCCATGGCGACTCCAAGAGAGAAACCAACTCAGCTTAGCTTGAGATCTGATGAGAGAGAGAGAGAGAGAGAGGGGTTAAGTGGAGGACGAGGGGAAGAGGACGAGGGAGGAGAGTAGTGACAGAGCTATGGCCTCCCCTATTGCCTATTGGGGAATGTCTAATTAAGCGAATGGGATGATGATGGTTAATTAGTTAATTAATTTAAGTGAGCGAGTGAGGGGGTCTTTACTTGTCCACTGTGTCAGGGAGGTGACGATGCATCTTACACCTGGGCGGGGACCGCTTGGCTACCCCTTTTTATGCGCTTTTCGTCTCCTTCTTTTCATTTTAAATTGCTTACATTTTTTCTCACCACACGATTATCATACATCTAATTATTTGTTATATATCATTTCATTTAATTCTAGTTAATTTGTACGGTAAATGTTACATTTTTAATTTTTCTTAAAAATTAATCAAGTTTAAATGAAACGACACGTGTCAATGGATTAAGAGTAAGATAAACATACACCAATGGTGAGCAATACTGCTCCTTTTACAATTTACAATAAGTGTGACATCCCATCCCTGATTTTAAGAGTTTTTAAAGTTTTAATAAAGGATTTTACAAAAATGCCCTTTGAGGCACGCGCATTATTCGAGATTAATCGTTGTGTCGTGCCATCTAAGATTTGTTTTCTTGACATATCCTCGTAGTACTCGTCACTACGGAAGCGTGGCGTAGACGGTTCGTGATTTTGAGTTATAACGAAAAAGATTTTAAAGTTTGAAGTTTGGGCATTTTATGAATTTTATTATAAAAATTTGGTGTGCCATTTGGATGGCCCAGATTAAAGGAAATCTGAAATGGATGGCTCGGATGTAAGGGAAGGAAAATAAAAATAAAAAGATGAAGGAAGGTTTTGTGTGTGTGTGTGTGTGTGTGTGTGTGTGTGACTGGTGGAGAAAAGAAGAAAGAGGATTGGGCAAAACTGCCCAACCAGAAGGAAGAAGAAGACAGCTCCGGGAGAGTTTCGGGTGAGAAGCTGGGCGAATGGGGAGAAGAGAGAGAAGTTTCTGGCCAATCAGAGAAGGGGAAAGGAGGAAAGGAGAGAGGGCGAGAAGCGGAGGAAGAAGAACAGAAATGGGTTTTCAACCCGCGACCCGCGCGACCCGGTGGGTTTTCCACCCGTTTCCGTCGAAATTTCTTCATTTTTCCGGTGAGTTACTTCAAACCATCACTTGGAAAACCCTCTATGATCTTCCATCTTCCTATTACACCCCAAAAATCAAAGAATTTGGCCTTGAAATTGGATGAAACCGTACGGTGTGTGCGGTGGCTTAGTGTACAAATTCTTCAAATCTTGAAACGTTTTCTTTCAATTACTAACACCATTAGCATTCCCTTAGGACCTGTAACAAAGCCCAAGCATTAGTTGGAGCATCGGAGTGGTTTTGGAGGTCGAATTGAAAACACCCATTTCTAGGGTTCTTCACGGGTTTGATGAAATTGGAGCCTTGCCAGGCCAAATTGGCCTTGGCCACATGTATAAAGTTTACTCTACTCATTGAGATCTTCATTTCTGTAAATTTTGGTAATTTTTGGGCTAGTGAGCCGCCAAAGCTATTTTTAGGCCATAATTCATGCTCTAATTTCAGTTTTGGTGAATGAATGACGTATGATGATCATTCGAACCTAAATTCGTTACGATGTGTGGTTAGGCCAAAATATGAATTGTCGATCCGACCGTTGGATCGTCACCAAACGTTGATACGTTGTAATACGTAATATTTGAGGATTATAGGAACTTACGGATCGGGAATCCGATTTACGGATCTTTCGGAATTGGAGTTGTAAGTTCATAAGATAGAATGTTAACCGTCACTTGGTTTTGGCAATTGGCGGAGATCCGACCGTTGGATGGTAATGAAATTTTAGGATGTTGTCCTAGAGGTATATTGTAGATCTTTGGAAGTTTCAGATCGGAAATCTGAGTTGCAGATCTTCTGGATCGAACTACGTAGTGACGTGTTTTATATAAGTTATATTTTATCGATATGATTTCTGAGGCATGTCTTGATGATTATTCTAGGCGCCGATCGTCATGACGCCTTGATGTGTTGTGCTAAGGAGTTGTAAGGTGAACTCCAGGTGAGTGGGCAGTTTTGTTTTCCGTATATACCTATATAAATGAGATTTTTCCCAGAAAATCAATTTAAGTGAAATGTGATATGAAATGCGTTATGAAATGCCATGCAAAATATATATCTATTTTATTTATGCATTAGTAATTGCATACATGCATGATTGGTGATGCGGATGCACAGTTAAGTATCAGGTAAGTTCATAAATTAAAATTATGAGATTGTTGAGTTGATGTGATTGAAAGCTCATAAACCTGCACTAGAGTGATTATGATTTAGCAGAGATGTGATTCAGGCCTGTAAATATTTTTAGTCACCCCCGCACCATATGCTCACATTGGATCCAATTTAGGTGCCCAGTCTTGTCGTACAGACCACTCGTAGGTGGTTCCGACTCGTAGTTGACTAGCGATTTATCGCATAGCTATCAGGAGAGGATAGCGTGAGCATAACTATATTACACCCAGTTCTGTCGTACAGACCATTTCAGTGGTTCCAACTCGTGTGCAGTGTAGTGCCGTACATGTCACTTGTGGTGACTCCGGCTAGATTGATTGATGAGATTGATTATGAGTTATAGTTTCAGCCGGGCTGATCACTCGGTTGACATGTTATTATTTATGATGAACTTACTTCACTGATATACTTATATGATATGATGAAATATATTTTGACATGGCATATACTTTACATATCACTATTTATGAGCTCGTTTTGAGATAAGTAATTATATTTTTATATTCCTGGGAAACTATACAGGTTTTACGGAGAGGGGTTACCATGTTATGAGAAATGTTTTGTCTTTGAAAAGATTTGTTTTACTGACCCACTCAACTTTGTTTTTCACCCCTCCAGGTTCTAATTACCTGAGTTTGGTGGGCACGAGGAAGTCAACGGTGTCCTGACAGAATTCACCAAAGTAGGATTTACCTTTCGGGTGTTATATCTTAGTAATTGTCCTACTCGACTGCAACTAGACGTTCTTTTTACTCTGAATGTGTATTTATACACTGAGTTACGCACTAGCATAATTTCTTAGCTAGCATTGCTAGTGTTTCGGCTTTTATTTATTCGTAATTCTATTTATCTTTTTAGCTTCCGCACTGTGCAAATGGTTATGTCACTCGCATGTGACGGCCAGCACGCCCTCCTTCGGGACGGGGTGTGTCAATAAGGGTTAAAAAAATTATTGAAAATATCAAAACCGATTGAAATGGTACGTAAATCGAATAACAAATAGACCAAACCAAAAGTACTGAAATATTTGGTACCCTAACAGAATTGAAATCGAAAATTTTGGTACGTCCATCAAATATTGAATTTTTTGGTAATACCAGAGCCAGTTCTAAGATTTTTAAGAACATTTTTATTCACTACTATAAACTCGACATGTGTCACTTGTCTTCACTAGTTAATTATTTAATTAATCAATCACCTTTAATTTTTAAAATGATTTAAAACTAAGCAAAGAAAATTTTTAAAAAAATGGGAAATTTGATATAAGTCCAATCTATTGAGCCGATAGTAGGAATAGTCCAATATATCAAAATAAGTCCAATGCCTTGAAATTAATTATTTTATTATCAATAATTATCTCTTTAATGATAAGATTTATTATAAAAATCAAATTTCTTCCTAATTATCTTTTGAGTAAATTACATAAAACTACCTCAACTATGTGTAGAATCACAATCGCATACCTCATATTTTAAACATTGCAATGTCATACATTAACTTATGAATTCATTGCAATGTCATACCTCTGTTAATTTTATGTCAATGTGGTTGTTAAATGACGACATGGCAGGAGCAAGGTCCACTCATTCACCAACTAGAATAAAAAATTAATAAATTTTTGATAAATTTTTTATTTTTATTTAATAATTAAAATTAATTAAAAAAATAAACTCTCTCCCTCATTTCTCTCACCTTTCTCCTTTCTCTGTCCAAACCATCTTCTTCGTCCATCTCTCCCAACCCATCTTCCCGTTCCATCTTCCCTGTCCATATTCCCGGTCAATCTTCCCCGTCTGATATCCCCACCCATCTTCCCCGTCCATCTTCGTCGTGCCTCTTCCACGTTCTTTGCAATATGTAGGGTTTCTAATACCTTCAAATGGCTTCCATGGCCACATCGTCCTCCTGGTGCTACACGTGTAGCCAATCTATTCAACTTCGGGTTCGAGTTCGGACCCAAGATTCGATGCTCTGCCCTAAGATTCATTTGATCCCCTACCTTGCCCAACGAATCATGCCCACCGCTCGCCCTTCGTTCATCTTCATTAACCCGTTTGTCTGGGCATCCTCTTCGACTTTCAATAGGAGAGTTGCCTTCGATGGAGGAAGCGTCGACATAAGAGAGAATCTTGGCATAGGCTTTTCATGTCACATGGAACGTGTGTGGGGAAGTCGCAAGTTCAGGTCCGGTAGAAGGGGAAGGAGCAGGGGGCTGGGAAGTATGGCTTGGATGCAAGTGGGTTAACAGAGTTGAAATTAGGGGTTTTTTGCAACGGAGCCAGGAGAGCTCGCTGCCAGTGTTGAGATTCATGGTGACTTGTGCGGCGGCGAGCCAACATAAAGGGAGATAGCGGTAGGAGCGGCGGGGGAGATGTGGACGAGGTTCTAATGGTTGTGTTGATTGCAATGAGAGCGAAAAGGGTGGAGTGGGAGAGATTAGACCCAACAGTTTCTGACACGACACGAAAATAATGGGTTTCGGGTCAATATGATAACTTATCGAGTCATTAACGGGTATACACGTGGGTAACCCGTTTCAACCCGTTAAGAAAAAAATTATTTTGATAATTTTAAAGTTTAATTACTAAAAGATTTATTATAAAATACAATAGCCATATTAATATATACAATATATTCTATATTAAATATATAGTTTTAGACACACCCCGACCTCGATCGAGGCATGCTGGCCGTCACATGAGGGTGACGTAGCCATGTGCACAGTGCGGAAGCAATAGAGATATAAGGAATTACGAATAAACAAAAACCAAATCAACTAGAGTACTAGATAAGATAAGGTGCTAGCGCAAGATTAAGTGTGAAATACACAACCAGAGCATAAATAGCCTAAGTGCAGTCAAGCAGGACAAGTGCTAATTATACAACACCCAAGGGTGATCCTACATTATGATGTTCTATTAGAACCACCGTCGAAATCCCCGCGATCCACCAAAGCACTTCTACCTAAAACCTGGAGGGGCGCAAAACAGAAGGTGTGAGTGGGCAAAAACAAAGCTTTTCAAAATCATTTCATTTCTCAAAGTTCTAACCCCTCGCCGTAAAACCTGTATAATTTCACAGAAAATAATAATAATAATAAGCTGTATCAAAAATCATACTCAAGATGAAAATCCAAAGAAGTATACCATGCCAAAGTATCTCAATGCAATGCTATAAGTAATCCAGGCAAAATATATCAAAGTCAAATATTGCATCAGCCAGAATTCTCTAACTCAATCTGCACGGCTGAATATATATATAGCTCATAACCAACCTCAATCATATCAAATCAAATCCTGCACACGAGTCGGAACCACCTAAAGTGGTCTGTATGACAAGACTAGGTGTAAAATAAATATGCTCTAGTGCTACGATCACGTGAAGGTTGTGCGAATAATCGCTGGTCACCTACGAGTTGGAACCACCTAAAGTGGTATGTATGACAAGCCTATGCACCTAACTTGGATCCAAGGTGAGCATATGGTGCGGGAGATGAACATCACGTGAATGACTGTGCCCTAACTCTGGGCTAGAGCACTAACACCGGGGTGCAGGTTTATGAGCTCTCAATACATCACATCATATCTCACATAACTGAAGTAACCTCATATCTTTAATTTATAAACTTACCTGGCACTTACCTGTGCGTCCGCAACACCAATCATAAATATATATGCAACTACTAATGCATAAATAAAATAGACAGATACTTTGCATGGCATTTCAAAACATATAATCATTCAAATTCATTTTCTGGGAAAAAATCAAGTATATAGGTATATACGGAAAACCAAAAGCCCACTCACTGATATGTCGAAGGGTTGTAGCCCCCGAGCCTCGATTGATGGCGCTCGTCCTCATGATAGGTCTCACCTATATGCGAAATAACTGAATAAACGTTATTTAAAGCATATACACAAAACTAGGAAATAACTTATCATACAAAGCCCAAATGGGGTATTTGAATATACCACCATGATCTACTCAACCTCAGGAACATCCCCATATTTATAGAAAAAATTTCCGACCTCCCACGCGCCAGCCAAGGCACTGCCAGACGCGCATCCATGCGCGGCCAAACCCTAACTAAAGCTTAACTGCCGTTAGGAATATTCCGTTAAATCTTAACAGAAGATAACGGCGTTACCTGATGCCGTTAGAATATTCCGTCAGACTTGACGGAATATTCTTCTTCGTCTTCCTTGGATTGCCGAAGATCGTCGCCGGTGCCGGTTTCTGGAAAAATAATCAAACCTTCATATCTTCTTCGATTCTCAACCAAAATTCACAAAATTTATACCAATTTGAAGCTTAGGATGAGAGGAACAAAACCTTACCACTTTAAAGCCCTAAAATCCATGGGATTTCACCGGAGAACCCTCGATAATCCAGCCAAACTTGAAACTTGCCAAACTCGACTTCCCGACGTCCAAAACACTTCGTTTTTCCTCTCCGAGCTTCGTGAAGATGTCCTAAAGCTCACTAGCAGCTTAAAATCTTCTAAAAACTTAGAAATCACGAGTGCATGAACAGTGCTCAAATCGGAGATTATGGTTTTTCGGGATTTTCACGTCCAACCATCACTACCATTCGACTCCTAAGCTTGCAAGGAGTCTAAAAACATCAATCACAACCTCGATCTGTGAAGTTTGAAAGGGTTTTGAGGGTTGTCCGTACAGGTTGTACGGAAATGGCAAGAAATCTGAGGGAGGGAGGAGAGAGAGAAGTCAACGAGAGTGGTGTGTGTGAGTGTGAGTTTGTGGTCCAGTTTTGGGCTACTAACAACCACAAAACCATAATTTTTAAGTTCTAAAAACTTAGGAACTAATTAGATTAGTCTAACACCCAAACTCAAACCACAACACTACACCATATACTCAACATCCAAGGGTTTTCTAGTCAATTCACACCATCGAAAAATATATTTCGGGACGGGCTGTCACAGTTTTGTATTATTATTCTATATAAGTTTAATAAAAAAGTTTTATTCATTATTTATTTTTATTATGAGAGTTCCTTACTATCATTACTAGGATAAATTTTACTTAACATGTTGTTGTCCAAAATTAAAATAAACTAATATAGTATTTGTATAGGCAAGAACTAAGAAGACATACACACAAGTATGAAAAATGTGAAAGAATATATAAACACTCATGATTCATCATTATTCCTCCACGAGTAGATAATGGTTATATTTACATTATCGTTTAGATTTTTAAAATCCTCCAAACCTTCATGAATAATGTTTTTTATTTGAGGGAAAAATTAATAATAATTATTGTAGAAGTGTAAAAAAAGTAAACAAAAATATACAATCACTCACAGTGACAAACTTTACAACTTTCATGAAGGGGTCAGCTTCGAAATCCAACATTATAATTCATAAACCTTAAATTTATATTTAACCGTCGATTGTCATTTACGCTTTATTCTTCTTACTGAATTTCATTTTTTAAATTTTCTTTTTTGAAAACATGATCATCTGGCGGATGTAAGAAGATGAACGGTTCAGATCTTTGATATCACGTTTCGATATTTACGGTTAACTGAAATATGAGTTAATGTCATATAGTTTGTAGAAACTTTATAAACATCAAACAATATTTTCACTAAACGTAAAACTCTGAATATAATATCAACGATCCAAACCGTTCATCTTCATGCATCCTCTAATAGATCAAGTTTTCAAAAAAGAAAATCTGGAAAAACAAAATTTGATGAGAACAATGAAGCGTAAATGTAAACAACAATCAACGGTTAAATTTTGATCTATGATTTATATGATTATAGTGCCAAATTTCGAAGTTAAGCTCTTCATGAAAGTTGTAAAACCTTTCATTACGAGCGTTTATATATTTTTTCTATATTTTTTTACACTTCTACATTAATTAAAAAACTATTAAAGACTTTAGGTAAGTGAAAATATACTTAAAAGAAAATTGCGTTTTTATGTTTTGGATGTGAAAATATGGTATGTATACTAATTTAGTATTATGTTTTTCATTTGATTATTTATTGGTTTAAAATATATTTTCCTTAACAGGTAACAGGTTGGGTCATATTACCTGTTAATATTATCGGGTCGATTTCGGGTCGGGTCATTTTACCCATTTATTTTAACGGGTGTTACACGACATGACCCGTTAAGATATCAAGTATGACATGAAAATGACACGAACACGGAAAACACGACACGAATGCCAGGTCTAGGAGAGATGGATGGGGAAATTGGTTTAGACGGAGAAGGGAGAAAGGTAGGAGAAAGAAGTGAGAGAGTTATTTTTTAATTATTTTAATTCTTAAATAAAAAATCATTAATAAATTAATTAATAATTATTAATTAATTAATTATTTATTTTACTTAACCAACGGGTAGGTTCCACTCTTGCCACATCATCACTTAACAACCAAATTGAAAGAAAATTTGACAGAGGTAAGACATTGCAACGAATTCATAAGTTAAGGTATGACATTGCAATGTTTAAAACATGAGGTATGAGATTGTGTTTAGACCCATAGTTGAGGTAGTTTTGTGTAATTTACCCTTATCTTTTTTTTTTTTTTTTTTTTTTAACAAAAGTGATAGATAATTTTGTGAACACGGAAAATTCCTGAAACGAAAGAGACAAGAACAACGTGCACAAACAAATATTTGTATTTGATGATTTTGGGTTACAATCTCTCTCAAATTTGATCCTCTGATTCGATCTCCGTAAGGTGTTGATTTGTGGATGTGCGATTGATCCAAAGGGCCGTTTGGGCTTGATCTAAGGATGAACGTTCTTCAAGGGCCGTGGGCTTGATCTTGAAGGTGGATTTGAGCGGATCTTCAAGGAGCCGTTGGGGCTTGATCTTGAGGATGAGCGTTTCTTCAAGGGCCGTTGAGGCTTGATCTTGAATAACGGTGATGAACGGATCTTCAAGGGCTTTTGGGCTTGATCTTGAAGAACAGTGATGAACGGATCTTCAAGGGCTTTTGGGCTTGATTTTGAAGAACAGTGATTGGATGTATGGATTTGTCGACGTTGTTGATCCAAAGGGCCGTTGGGGCTTGATCTTAGGATGAACGGATGATGAACGATGAACACTCTCTTCAAGGGCCGTCGGGGGCTTGATCTTGAATTGGTGGAAGTTCTTCAAAGGGCCGTCGGGGCTTGATCTTGAAGGTGGATGATTGTTGATCCAAGGGCCGTCGGGGCTTGATCTTGGAAGAACGATGAACGAAGAACGAATAGGGCTTTCTTGATTCTTTGGGAACCTGGATGCTTGAGAGCTTCGGAGTTTCAGAGCTTCAAGGTTTTGGTGTCTTATGAATTCCCCCTCTGAAATGAATGAAATTGGCTTCTATTTATAGAATTTTCCAAGGCCTAATTTTGAATATAATATTCCAGATGAAATAAGTCGTTTCTGCCAGGTGTTGACACGTGTCCTGTTTGATGACTTTTCCGATGATTCTCGATTTTTGTTTAGACACACGCTACGTGTAAAATTTATGTAATACATGAGCATTGAAACTTTGATTTATCGGTCAACATTTATTTACCGAAATTTCGATGTCTACAAATTTCATTGATCAAAATAAATACATTCAACAAATGTTACATTGAGGTGCGAAATGGGTATAATTCCAATGACCAAATATCTTGATTTGGAGTAAATCCACACAAATTCATTAAGAAGGAAAACTCTTACACAACTACCATTACACACAAGAACTATGAGCTACCAATATAGATCCGCCACAATTACGGCATATGTAACATATATGGCACCGAAGCCACAAAAGCCATCATAAGAACGAGGCTATAAATGACTCGCCGAAACGATATAACGCATCCTAGATTTTATTTTTAAAATCAACTTGTATCACAAGTTAATTAGACTTATCTACCATATGACATATTCTTTTTTAAAATCAACCTGTCACATATTAATGTGTCTTACTTGTAGATATATTATGTTTTTTTCTACCTTTTAGTTATGTTTCATATCTCGCTTATAGATATAATATACATTAATATATTTGTTACTTGAGTTAAGGTAGAATGTTTTTGACACACCCCGACCAGAATCAAGGCTTGCTGGCCGTCACGTGAAAGTGACGTAACCATAGTGCAAGTGATGAAAGAAAATTGTGAATAAATTAAAACCGAAACTAGAATTTAATTAACTAATAACGTGAGTGTGCAATAGTGGTTACAACCCATAACTACAAATATTCAGAGCATAGATAACATAAAGGTAAAGCAGTCGAACGAGAGATGTACTTAATACACAACTAGAGATAAGTTCCTACATTAAGATGGAGATATGTCAGAACCACCAGTTATTCCTCATATGCCATAGAGATAGATAAGCTAATTAGGACCTGGAGGGGCGAAAAACAGAAGAGTGAGTGGGCACAAAAATAAAGGTTTATAAAATCCATTTATTTTTCAATCATACTAGCCCTTCGCTGTAAAACAAGTATAGTTTCCAGAAAATCATACTACGTATAAGCATGAAAATCGAATACATGCCAAATGTAAGTCCAGAAGTATGCCACAGCAGATATTCTCAACAACAGTATATATATAATTATGTGCTATAATCTATACTAACATGCCAGTCGGAGTCACCTAATGTGACCTGTACGACTGCACATATCGCTCATCCATCTAGGCTAACACACAAGTCGAAGTCACCTAATGTGACTTGTACGACATGACTAGCACCTACTTGGATCCAAGGCAAGCGTGGGGTGCGAAGTGAACATCACGTGAAGGACTAGCCCTGGCCCGGGGCGAGCATTAACACCGGTGTAGCAATGATGAGCAGACTATATGAATATAAGCATGCCATAATCATTCAACCATTCAATTCATCACATAACCTTACCTGGACTTACCTGCACGTCCCACGTTCACATTAAACCATTCACATCAATTACATGCAGGTAATATGCATATGGATATGCCATGATGCAATATAAAACTCAACCATGTCATAGCATTAAGAAAAATATATAATTTATGGCATAAATGCATAAAACCATTTAAAAACATTTATGGAAACCATAAAGTATATACGTAATATACGAAAAACAAAATGCCCACTCACTGGTATGTCGTAGGATCGTAGCCCCTTAGTCTCGCTTGTCCACGTACGTCCTCAGGGTAGCTTTCCCCTATATACGAAACAACTATATATAATTAATTAATAAGGACATACGCTAAAAACTAGGAATAACTTCCCATAATTTTCTCATACAAAGATTTGAATATATGAAATCGATCTACTCGATGTCACGGACCTACACAAATTTTCAGAAGCAAAACGGAGCCCAGACGCGCCGCCATGCGCCTTCTAGGGCACGGCCAGATGCGCCACCACACGCGGCCAAACCCTAACAAACAACAGGAATATTCTGTCAACTTTGAATGAATATTCTTCTTCTTCTCCAGTTGCTCTTGTTGTCCGCTGCTGTCTGCAACTTGAATTTCAGCTGGAAATTGGAAAATTTTCAAATCTTTGAAACTTTGCCATTTCTTAACCATTTTCCACGAATTTTATATGGATTTGAAGCTCATGACGAGGGGAACAAAATCATACCTTTTGAAAGTCGAAAAACGATCGAAGATTGGCCTGAAAATAGCTCGATAACTCCAGCCAAAAAGTCAACCTCTTGAACTCGCTTATTTCGACGCCAACGACTCACCAAAACTAGTCTAGGGACCTTAAGGAGTTGCGTGGATACTTCCACTACCTTCAAAACTTGGTAACTCGACCACGATCATGTCAACACAAAAACCACCGAGTCGAAGCTTTCGAGTTGCTCCGCGTTGACCACTCAAAACTCAACCAACGCGCAATTTGAGGGTATGGTTAAGTTCTGGTGACGAGAGGAGTCCAAATATGTGGTTTTCAGGTTCGATCTGTAAAGAGATGGCAGTGGTCTTCTTTGTTGCAGAGAAGAGAAAGGTACAGGTTTGAGAGAGAAAAGGAGAAGAGAGAGTAAAAAATGATGGTTTATGATTGGGCAGAGAGAAAATGAGAGTCTGATTGGGTGCTAGAAACTCGTAATGTCCATATTGAGTCCGAAATGAAGTCTTCGGGACATCCTCACTCCTAATCTTCAGTTGATAATACCCAGATCTCAGATCAATCTTTGAAAACACACAGGCACCCCGAAGCTGGTAAAAAAGATCATCAATACGAGGTAACGGATAACGATTTTTAATCGTTACCCCGTTCAACTGTCGATAATCAATACATAACCTCAGAGTCCCGTCTTTCTTTCGTAAGAACAAAACTGTGGCTCCCCACGGCAAAGTTCTCGGCTGGATAAAACCTTTATCAACGAGTTCTTGTAATTGGGTTTTCAATTTCCTCAATTCAGCAGAAGCCATTCGATAAGGGGTTAAAAAAAATAGAATATGTACCTGGAATTAGATCAATAGCAAACTCCACCTCATGATCAGGGGGTAGACCAGGTAAATAATCAGGAAAGACATCGAGAAAGTGTCCAACTACCCGAACATCTTCCACTCGAGTAGAAGTACCCTCGTTCAGCACCACATGAGCTAGATAGCCCTGACGTCATTTCCTTAATAGTCTATTTGCTCTTACGGTCGAGATAACGCCTTGTCTCAACCCACAATGCTCGCCAACAACCCGGCCAATGGAAAGTGACAACCTTCTCATAACAATCTAACTTGGCACGATTGTAATGTAACCAATCCATGCCTAGAATAACATCGAAATCAACAATATCCACAGGAACAAGATTAGCTGGCATGATGACATCTTCAACAAGAACAGGACATCCTTGATATTCCCAACTAACATAACAAGTTTCGCCTCTAGGCATAGAGAACTCCAACTCATAACCGAGGGGAGTATGGTGTGGTTGAGTCTTTTGATCAAACATATGAGAAATAACATAATGCGTAGCACCTGAATCAATTAATACTCTAGCAAAATGACCAAGAATATTCAATGTACCCATAATCAAATCAGGGTTGCTCTAAGCATCTTGCAGAGTGATGTGGTGAACGCGACCTTGTGCCTGCTACCGGCCTCCACGACCTCTATTTCCTTGATTACTACGTCCCTGAATAACTCATCCCTAACTGGGCTGATTAGGCTGCCTAGTCGAACCAGCACTGCTAGAGGCAACATCAAGGTTTTGAGACTATCCTCTAGTATACCATTGTGGCCACCACCCTAATACGGTACATACGACACATAAGCTCCCTGATATAGTGGATAACCACCCTGATAATATGGATTTGCTGGATACTGATAGACTTCCCCTAAAATATGGAGCTACATCTCCCTGATAGTGATAAGCACCACCATAACCAGTTGGAGTATAACCACTAGATCCCTGAATCTGTTGAAGGGGAACAACTGGTGGTAAGGCAGGAGGCTGGGGTTTTTGCTAATTATGTGGGCACTGGTTAGCCTTATGCCCAGTCTGACCGCAAGTGAAACATCTACCACTTCTACACTTTCTGAAATGACAGTTATTACACATACGACAAAGTGGAGCACCAGAACTGTTAGGATTCCTCTGCCTCTAAAAACGGGAACCTCCTATGAACCTGCCACCCCTCCGCGGCGTAGTAGAATTTGAACCACCACTAGATGAACCAGAACTAGTACCACTCCGCTTAAAATTTTGGGTTTTATGAGGATAGTAGGATGACTGCCCTTTATCTTTATTAGTATTATTTTTCGATTATTACCTTTTTCTTCATCCTCATCACTATCATCTGGAGCATTCTCGGAGTCTTCAACCCAGAGTCGAACTTCAAAGAATTCCTAATATGTGGAACAGGGAGTCGAAGTCGCCATAGAACACAACTTCTTACTAGTACCTTTCTTAAAACGTCGAAGCATCTCAGCAGGATTTTCAGCGATCTCTGGACAATACCGGGACAAATCAGTAAACTTTCTGTGATACTCAGTGGCTGACATTTTCCCCTGCTTCAATTCTGAGAATTCATCCCTCTTATGATCCAAATACTCTGAAGGTATAAATCTCTTCTGAAACTTCTGTTTAAACACTCACAGTTCATAGCATCTTGCAAGAACCAAGTGGTTGTCTCGACCCATCTATCTTCTGGAAGATTTCCCTGTCGTTGCATCACTCAAAAGGTTTTCTCAACATGATCGAGCCAACGCTCAACTCCTTATGACCCTTCATTGCCAAAGAAATCATTTAGCTTCAAGTTATATACAGTCTCCAAGGGGGTTATCTGGGGAGGACAAAGTGAGGACTGAATAACATTAGCAATAGCTTCACCAAGTTGTCCAATAACTGGAAAATCAGACTCAGAAGAAGTACGTGGCTTTCTACGAGGCGGCATGGTTCTGACATAAGAGATCAAAATGATTAGGACTTATAACATAAATGAAGAATGCAGGACTGCCAAACCTAGGCTCTGATACCAAACTGACACACCCCGACTAGAGTCGAGGCATGCTGGCCATCGTCGTATAAGGGTGATGTAGCCAAGTGCGCAACAGAAGTGATAATAATAAGAAAATGTGAATAAATAAAAATCCAACCTAAACTTATTTAAACTAAAGATAAAATATAAGTGTGTGAAAGTGATCAAGTATAAGATACACACATATCAGAGCATAGGTAAAACAAAAGTACAGCCGAGCTAACTCAGTACTAATTATACAACCAGAGAGAGTCCCTACATTATTTAGTGATACATCAGAACTGACAGTCCATCCTCGTATTCCACGTAGAAGAACAGCAACCTAAGACCTAGAGGTGCACAAAATGGTTTCTGGGTTGTCCGTGCGAAAATGCTGAGAGGGAGAGAGAGTACGGGAGAGAGAGAGAAGGTAGGTGGGTAGGTGTGGTCCAAAAGCCACCAATCACAACTAAGAGAACACTTAGTTCTAATTGGGTCCACAATCTTAAGTCTAAACCACAACATCCCATAATAATTCTCAACGTCCAAAGGTATTTAGGTAATTTCACGCAGTCGATAAATAAATAACACACATCTCCGGGATGGGCTGTGACACATATCCTACATGTTCTTGATCATAGGACTGCCAATTGAGTGTTGACAATTCAGATAGATCTGCATATACTATGTCTTCTCCCTAGAGAGGGACTAGTCTCGAGTCATTAGTGTGAATGACACCAAGACAAGTATGTAAGTGCTCAATAGAGAGTGAGTCCACTGAACGTGACCAAACAAGAGTTCTCATACTCATGTCATATGAGAACTCAGTAGTTGGGATAATGCAAAGTGGTCATTTAGCCTGAGCCATCATACTTGTCATGTGGTTAGGTCCTTAATCTTTGACTATGTTAAAGGCATTCCATTAGAGGGTGTCCCCGACATAGTTGAGGTTAAGCTACTTAATCATATGGGCATGTGAATGCTTAACAAGGGATTTCTAACCGAGAATACTTTATAATATGATTAAGAATATATGACCAGAGTATGAATATGATTTAGGAAGTACTTTCCAAATCGCTTTCAAGGTAATGATATAGACAAGAGAATCACATTGGATAGTAGACATGAATAAACCATTACCAAACAATGTGATTAAGTATTAATTTAGACCGTATTGCATTGTAATCCCAAACTAAATAGGTTCTTCAACCTCTTCTGCTTAGCTTGGGTGGCCATGATATGCTGCTAGGTGTCACCCATGGTTTGTAGAAGCCTTGATGATTAACAGTCACTAAGGGAGAATTGAAAGAAAGTTTCAATTCATAATTGATTCGCCCATTGCCTCGCTAACTAGAATGTAATGGATCACACACCGTGTAAGGTAATGATTAAAGAATATAACGAAGTTGAGTGTGAGCAATTAAACAGTTGATTAATATGTTAATTAATCAAATGAATAAGTTCTTTTTAGACCTTGAGCTATGGTCCTCAATGTTGGAAGTATGCCCACAAAGCCACTCATTTGATGTAATAGTTTTTTGGAATACTTAATATGTTAAACTTTTATATGTTTAATGGAAGGGCAATACTTATTGTTATTCACTATTTATTGTATCATGTGTTTAAACAATAAGAGAATCCAAGGGATGTATTTGACATAAGAGATAAGTGATCTAATGAGTTAGATTGAGGAGACCTTTCTCTTATGTTCATTCCTAAAACGTTCCTAACCATAGGATTGCCAATTGGGCATTGACAATCCGCTAAGGTTAGTATGTGTTATGTTGACTCAAACGTGAGTATGAACTAGTCTCAAGTCATTTGGTGTTGGACACTAAGACAAACACATAGGTGCTCGAAAGAGTGATCGAGTACACTGAACTGCGATTAATAAGAGTTCAAACATACATGTCATGTACGAACTCTAAGGTTACAATATGCAAAGTAGTCCTTTGACCTGAGGCATCATAGATGTGTAATGGTTAGGTCCTTGATCTTTGATCATGACAAAGGCATTCCTTCGGATTGTCCACGGCATTGTTGGGGTCATGCGATCTAGTCATGTAGGCATATGAATGCACAACAAGGGATCTCTAACCTTCCATGGTGGAAGGAGAATACTCTAAAATATGATTCTAAAGTCTTTGGCCAAAGCAAATGAATATGACTAAGGAAGATGTTCCAAATCATATTCAAGGGAATCATATAAGAAAGTATCACATTGGATAGTAGACATGAAACAAACTATCACTTAAACAATGTGATTAAGAGTATTGTATTAGAGAAGGACCGTATTGCATTGTAGTTGTAACTGGATAGGTTCTCCAACCAATTCTACTTAGCTTGGGTAACCATGACATACTGCTAGGTGTCACTCATGGTTTGTGGAAGCCCTATTGATTAGCAAACACTAATCATCAAAAAGGGAGAATTGAAATGTGGTTTCAATTCACAATCGATAGTTAAGAGTAACATCGCCCACTGCCTCGCTAATTGGAACCTAATGGATCGCACACCAAATAAGGATGTATGTGAAGAAATTAATTGAAGAATGGTCAAGATTAATTAATTAGTTAATTAATTATACGAAATGTTCGTATTGGGCTTTTAAGTTGGTTTTGGGGCTTCGGGGCCCAAAAGTGTTTTGGTCCACAAGGCCCATTATGTTTAAGTTGTATGACAACTAAAACAAAATGGGCAATAAGCCCAATAACAATATATGGCCGGCCATTTAGGGTGAGGAATGTCAAAACTTGCTTAATTGCAAGTTTGCCACTCACCTAAGAAATGAAGTATAAATTCATCTTTATAGCTTTGTTTTCAATTAGGGGTTTTCTTGGCTACTTAGGGATAGTTATCTAGCAAATTTACTTCCCTAAGTGATCAATTTTCATCCTCACAAAATACATCCTTGGTGAAGAGACTTAGAGACATCAAACTTTTGGTGTTTTGGAGAACTAATCCTCAAATCCTCAAAGAAGCAAAGGAGCACTAAAAGGAGGAAAATCACAAGGAAGATCCAAGGAGCAAGGAGGTGACTTGAAGGCCCTCTACTTGGGTGAATCCCTTGTGTAATCAAGGATGAGCTTCAAGGGTAAAGAATCTCTAAATTCTTAATTCTCTTTAATGTTGTTAAAGAGTCTTTTGGTTCACCATATACTAGGCTTTGAAAGTCATGGGTTTTATGAATTGCTTTTGGATGCATGCCTACTTTAAAGAGTTAATAGTTAGCATATGTATTCAAATGTTCTTACATGTTCTTAGCTAGGACAAAATTTTTCCTTCACTCAAAGCCCAATGAGATTTGAATAGTCAAGCTCATTAACTTAAGTGTGACAACTTAAAACACATTGGGCCTCAGGGCCTAATGAGCTTTGAACAGTCAAGCCCATAACTTAAGTTGTATGACAAACTTAACAGCTAAAACACAAGAAGCCCAAAAACCTGAAGGCTTTATGGAGGTCAACCATAAGAGAGAAAGGGAGAGGGTTTCATATGGGTAAGCCTTTATAAGGAACCTTATCACCATTTCCCTCACTAAGGGTTTTTTCTATGAGGAAAGATGAGAAAACACAACTCTCTCTTCTCACTCTAGAAGGCCAACCATATGGGAGAAAATAGCTAGCAATCTCTTTCTCCCATATCACTCATCTTCTTCCTCAATAGAGCACTATTATACTTGTGGGTAATCCAACCCTTGAGTATACATGAGCTTCAAAATTATGAAAGTTTGACCTTAGCATGTTGTGGCCTACATGTTTTGTGTGTGAACTTACCAGACTATAGTGATGTTAAGAAGAAGAGTTAAGATATATAATTGTATACTAGATGATATCTTATTTGTTATAACAAATGATGGCTCATTGATTGACGCATAGCTGTATATGTTAGTTTTGTTGTACTTACTAGGTTTGTGTAACTCATGATGCTACACCTTTGTCTTTTTCAGGAAACAAGTAGAATCAAAGGGATGGGAAGGACTATGAAATAAAATAAGGAAATTGTTGTAGCTTATTTTAATCTAACAAGGGAGAGAGGGGCCACGACAGAGAGATAGAGTAGAGAGAGAGATGTGTCTGTAGGGTTATGTAGAAGATGTGTTATACCCCTACGCAGTGCCTTTATTTATAGTAATAAAGGAAGGAATAATCCTTCTCCTCCAAGGACTACAAGTCCTAATAGGGAAGAATAACTAGTATCAAATCTAATCTAGGATTTACACCGTCACAATTTAATGCAATGTTTATAATACTCCCCCTTGAGTGTGTAAATACTCAAGTAGATTCGGCATCATGTAGACTTGAGGAAGTCAACTCGTCGACACTGATTCTAGGAACACACTAGTCTCAAAGTAAAGTAGGAACTTGCATATAGAACTAAGTCTCACAAAAAACCCAATGGCTATGGTAAAACCCCGAGTAGGGACAAAACCCATAGTCTAAGGAAAAATGCGTGAGTAATGCAAAGTCAAAAGAAACATCTACGGGACGTCATCAGGGATATGATCAACCCAAGGTGGGTGCCTCGTCAAAACCTCGTTAGGTAGCAAAAACCTAGTGGGAAAAATGCTCCTAATCGTAGGGAAAAAGAGTACATTAAGATCAAGTAAGTATACTTCAGGATACTCCCCCTGAGTTTGACATAATTCCAAAGAGAACTAACAATGTTACAACTTAGAAAGTTTACGCATACCTATTCCTTGAACAAGCTTCTGAAACATCACCTTCTGTAGTGATTTGATGAAAAGGTCCACCAAGTTGTCTTGTGAACAGATTTGCGTGACTTCAATCTTTTGATGCTTTTGCTGTTGATGTGAGAAGAAGAACTTCGTCGCAATGTACTTAGTGTTGTTTCCTTTGATGTAACCCTTCTTAAGTTGTTCAATGCATGCTGCGTTATCTTCATAGATCATCGTTAGGACGTCAACGATGGGGTAAAGATCGCAAGAGCTTCGAATATGGCCATAACTGCTCTCAGCCAGAAGCATTCCCGAGTAACTATGTGTAAGGCAAGTACTTTAGCATGGTTAGACGAAGTGGCAACTAAGGTCTGTTTAGTTGACATCCATGATATTACAGTGCCATCAACGGTAAAGACATAACCTGTTTGAGAACGGGCCTTGTACAGGTCAAATAAGTAACCATCGTCGGCATAACCAACAAGGCGGGAATCGACTCGAGATAGGGGGTGCGTCATCACTCGAGGATCCATAGGGATAGAACAAAACCATATCCATAGTTCCCTTAAAGATGTCTTTAGCACCAGTCCAGTGTTTGCGTGTTGGTGCATTATTGTATCCTGCCAAAAGATTAATAGCGAAAGAGATGTTGGGTCTAATGCATTGAGCTAAGTACAATAAAGCGCTATCGCACTTAGATAAGGAACTTCAGGTTCCAAAATCTCTTCATCATCCTTATTCGGATAGAAGGGATCTCGTTTTGCATCAAGCGATCGAATGACCATATGAGTACTCGAATGCTTCACTTTACCCTTTTTAAAGCGGCACAACACAACACATTCTAGGTGTAGTTCGATTGATGTACTAAGATTCCATCCGAACGATGCTCAATCTCGAGACCGAGACAATATCGAGTCTTTCCTAGATCTCTCATCTCAAATTCTAACTTCAGGTGCGTAGCAGTTCTCTCAAGCTCTTCTGGAGTTCCGATGAGGTTCATGTCGGCGACATAAACTGCAACAATCGTAAAACCAGAATGTGACTTCTTAATGAACACCCAAGGGCATAGTTCGTTGTTCACATATCCCTGACTAGTCAAATACTCATTCAGACAGTTATACCACATTCTTCCTGATTGCTTCAAACCATATAGCGAACTCCTCAACCAAATTGAAAGCGTGTTCTGGGTTTGGAAATATTTAATCCAGTCAAAGCAAGTTCTTCGGGAACTTTCATATAAATTTTTGTATCAAGATCCGCATAGAGATACGCAGTTACTATGTCCATCAGTTGCATACTCAGTTTTTCGAAAACTACCAACTTGATAAAGTAGCGAAAAGTAATCACATCCATAACGGGTGAATAAGTTTCATCATAGTCAATCCTGGGGTGTTGAGATAAACCTTGCGCAACAAGACGAGCTTTGTAACGCACAATTTTGTTCTTCTCATTACATTTCCGAACGAAAACCCACTTATAGCCAACGAGTTTCACATGTGGAGGAGTAGGAACTACAAGTCCAAACACCTTACGTTTCGCAAGTGAATCGAGTTCGACTCGGATTGCTTATTTCCAGTTTGACCAATTAGTTCTACGTCGACATTCATCAACAAAACGAGGTTCAATGTTATCACTCAACATGATCTTAGTAGCTACTGCATATGCTAATACATCGCTGATGATCATCTTATTTTTACACCAAATATCATCCAAGCTAGCATAATGGACCAAAATCTCACGATTCTCGGGAAGTGGATTCGTCTATTCAAAGACGCATTCATAATCTAGATTTTCCTCATGAGTTAGATAGAATGAGTAGGCAACAGTCGAATTCACTGTAGGCTCAACAACATGTGACGTGGGTTTCTTTTTCTTGGGGTGTGAATCATTGAACCAAGAGGTTTGCCACGTTTTTGTGTAGGGGTAGAGGATTGGCTAGCCGTTAATGTATATGGATTGGCCAAGGTGGTGTCCCGGGCCTCCAGGAGGGAAGTCTATCGTACATTTGGTACATCCATCTTTGCAGGCACATTTGCAGCTGGAATATGTGATCTTGTCACTCGTGCTAGATCCGTGAAAGCATCTGGCATGCTCTGAGCTACACTCTAAAGATCTAATATGCGCTGCACATTAGTTTTAGACCGAGCAGTACAGGGATTTAAATGAGACAAAGTGGGAGTAGTCCACGATAATTCGCATCATTCTTCAGGAGCAGTGATGTTTTTATGTCCCCTTAACGATGGGAAGACTATCTCCTAGAAGTGACAATCCGCGAAATGAGTGGTATAAAGATCACCTGCCAAAGGTTCTATGTAACGAATAATTGAAGGAGAATCATATCTGACATAGATTCCCGTCATTCGCTGAGGCACCATTTTTGTACGTGAGGACAACGAAATCGGCACATAGACCGCACAACCAAAAATGGGTAGATGTGATATGTCGGGGTCGTATCCAGTAACTAACTGAAGTGCACTATATGGTTGGGTCGCAATAGGCCTCAAGCGAACCAACATGGCTACGTGTAATATTGCATAGCCTCAAATAGCGATCAGGAGCTTGGTACGTATGACCAACGATCGAGCAATCATTTGTAAGCGCTTAATGAATGCCTCTACCAGGCCATTCTAGGTGTGAACATGGGGTACATGATGTTCAACTTCAACCTTAACCGACATGCAATAGTCATAAAAAGTTTGGAGAATGCAATCGAATAGATTTGATCGAATAATCAGGGTGGTGATCCCTAAGCTTGATAACTTGAGCCAATAGTTTGGAGAATGCAGCGTTCCTTATGGACAACAAGCACATGTATGACCAACGTGTGGAAGCGTCAAACAAAAACATAAAAAATCTAAATGGTCTGCAAAGAAGGTGAATCGGTCCACAAATGTCCCCCTGAATCCTTTGTAGAAAAGTAGGAGGATTTGAGCGAATCTTGTCATAAGAATGCTTCTCATAAAGCAGGTTTAATATGCGATTCCTTAAATCAAACCTAAACTTCGGGTTAATGGATGCATGTGTAAAGATTTGAGGATACAACGCATCGTTGTTCATCTAGGTTGTCCCAAACGATCATGCCAAAGTGTAATTTCGTGTGTGGTCCCTGAGGTAAGGCTGGCCACATAGTGCCTTTCTTAAGGTGTATGGTTGTAGTATACAGACCACTAGGGATACGCCCCATATTCTCTAGAATACACTTCTGGCCATATTCGTAGGAACTGATGCACATAAATAATATCCATTCAAAATAATTTAAGTATTCAAGGATGGTAATTAAAAAAACTTAATATCCAAAAACAAATTATCAACAAATAATCCAAATATTAAGGAAAATTGTTCAAACTTAAACCAAAAAACAAGGAGGGTTCGGCCACTTAGTGGAATTCGGCCCTAAGGGTCTAAAATTCTACTAAAAATAGTTTATATCTAAGATTCTAATCTTCCATAGGGTAACGGCCTCTTGAAAGTTAGAAACATCCATCTTGGTACTCTCCGGTTCATCCACTTGCACAAAGTTTTATTCAAACTTCTTACGACAAGAATGATATTCAGCTACAACCTTCGAGGAAGCACGGCAAACACAAGACCAATGGTCATTTGAACCACAGCAGTAGCATATGTCTACATTTATGGTATCAAGTGCTTTGCCCTTATTCTTGAAGTTCGGGGCCTTAGAAGTGAAGTTAGAACGCTTCTAGGCTCAGTTTCCTCCCTTAGATGGGCCTTGGCTCTGTTGACCTTAACGGGTGGCTTCTGGCTGCCCCTACCGCGCCTATGTTGGCGTTTTGGGCATTGGTTAGTGCTATAGTGTGCTTCAAGCACAACAATCACCCCAGTAGGTCGAGCTTAATGATTCTTTATCAACAACTGATTATGCTTTTCAGCAAGAAGTAAAACAGAGATCAAATCTGAAAACTTAGTGAACTTCTAAGCCCTATATTGTTGCTGCAATACAATATTGGTGGCAGAGAAGGTCGAATAGGTCTTCTCCAGGAGATCCTCTTCGGTCAAGTTCTCATTACAGAACTTGAGAAGTGATCGGACTCGACAAACTTCATAATTATATTCATTCACAGACTTAAAATCTTGGAAGCGCAAATGTTGCCAATCATGTCTTGCTTCAGGCAAAAAGATGTCCTTTTGGTGATTGAAACGATTAGCCAAAGCGACCCAAAGTGCTCGTGGATCTTCCTCAGCATGGTACTTGGTTTGCAGTGCATCATGAATGTGTCTTCGAATGACGATCATTGTAGTAACTTTCTTAGCTTCACCTTTCGGGTTGTCCGTCTCATCTTCAATGGCGAGACACAAATTCTTTGCAGTGAGGTGGACCTTCATATCTTGGACCCAATTGAGGTAGTTTCTTCTGGAGACCTCTAAAGCGGTGAAGTCGAGTTTGTTCAAATTTGACATGTCCCTATCACAAAATAAATGGACAAGAATGTGGTTAGTGTAATGGAGAAAAATCAATCCATTCACATAGGAGTAGAACATTCAGGTTCTAATAGACATTTATTGGTTTAAAGTTACATGAGAAAAACTTCGGGTTTTCTTAGGTGATGTTTTAAGGAAAACTTCAGGTTTTCAAACAAGGCATGTTTCTAGAAACTTTGGGTTCGAAAAAATTATGAACTTCAGGTTCATATGCTCTTGCAAACAAACACAAATATATATACATAAATATGCAACAAGAAATATGCAAATAGATCTTCGGGGTCTAGAATTGTAATTGAATTAATTATTTGGACTTCGAGCCAAAATTAAAATATGGGAGAAAAATTATAAACCCAAAAAAGGGCCTAAAAAATAGGCAATTATACTCGGGGCCCAAAAATATAGACCAAAGCCCATGGGTGGGCTGAGTAGTTATGACCATGCGGCCCAGGCCCAAAAATTAGGCTGGGTATAAGATGGGCCGAGCCAACAGAAAAGGCTACAGGCAGCCTTTTCTGGGCTGTAGAAGCAGGCCCAAATTGTTGGGCAATATCCAAAATGGCTCGTTAAGGGCATAGATCCGCTGCTTCGCAGGGCAAGTGATCCTAGGGACGCGATCCAATGCGTCATGGTGCAAGTGCACTGAGTCACCAGCTGCTGGCCAGGATTGGGTGCAACGCGGTGCAGGGAACACTGAGAGCCCAATAAGGACTGGATTCTGCTGCGGTGAGGGACAGGGCCGAAAGTAGGGGTCAGGGTTGGGCTTGCAATAGTGAGCCCGGAGAAAAAGAAAAACTTTTTTTTTCGACCATAGTCAAGGTCAGCCCCAATAAATTAGGGTCAGACTTAAACCAAGAAATCCTAGCAAAGCTAGGTGTTATTGCCGGGGAAGATGACCGTTGCTACCACTGCAGGTGGCCAAATCTTGGGTGGGGAAGACTCGAGATACCCTTGTGGGTCGTTAGCGACCATAAAGACGAACGAAGATAAGGAAATCTCAACGTTTCAACCCTAGAAATTTAAATCAGCATTTTGAAAGAATCTCGCTCAAGTGACTCCCTTCGTGTGTTTGTATCTTAAACTCGTGGGCAAAGATTGGTTGCAGGCCAACCTGCGACGGTGGGGACCCCATGGAAGGCGTTAGGTTTCTAGGTTTGGAACATAGAGCCCATGGCTCCGGTTTGGTCTCTCAACATGGCAGTGCGGCTTTGAGCCGCTGCTCGAGGGTTGGGTATTTCTGAAGTCGTAGATTATAATTTTTTTCTCTCTTGATTTCCATATTATAATTCAATTGAATTTCATGCATATTCAACATATAATTCAATGCATGAACAGATATATGACACAATTCATGGCAATATCAATTCACATAATTCGATAATTATGGATATAATGCATATACAATTTATGTAGAATCTAAAATTCGAAAAACGTAAAGTTGAGTCATGCATTATGTTGAATGTTCATGCTATCAGGGCTGCAAAAATATCGAGATAAAAATCGTTGTTTTGGAAGAACCTGATTTTGTGATGATATTGATGAACTGGTTTGAGCTGAAAACTTTCACGTCAGATTCCTAAGTGCAACGGTAGGAGCGTGATGATAACGTGTTGTGACTTATTTTAATCTGACAAGGGAGAGAAGGGGCACGGCAGAGAGAGATGTGTTTGTAGGGTTATGTAGATGATGTGTTATTCATCCTACGCATTGCCTTTATTGGAATAATCATTCTTCTCCAAGGAATATAAGTCCTAATAGGAAAGAATAACTAGTATCAAATATAATCTAGGATTTACACATTCACATTTGAATACAATGTTTATAACAAGAATGACGCTTTCTACTTTATTAACTTATTACTGAATAAACATACTTCCCCTTGTACTCCGTCTTCATGTTTTTGTATTGTAATATTTATGTAAAACTCATCTTTGCTCACCCTATTTTGAATAAAAGTTTACTTTAAAATATTTCAAGTAACTCCCTTCGTGTGTTTGTATCTTAAACTCGTGTCACAAGTACCAAGTGTCATATTTCATTAAATATTCGCCATGAATTTGAGCGCGTGACAACTTCAACATGGTTGTCAAAGAAAGCAAAATTTAGCATTTAACCATAAAAAAAACATTAAAATTCAACTTTCATTATTTCCACTAACATTGACAAGCAAACAAGAAAGTTACATGTTTCCCACAAGTTATAAAAGAATACATTCACAAATGACTACTCAATGGACTTTTGACAAAAAAATCAAAATCTTTGGGATATTATGTACATTCACATGATAAATAATCCAGACTGAAAATTAAAAAGAAAAGAAAAAAATAATTATCTTTTTGAACATGTTTCCCCTAATAATTCATTTGCACAAGAATTATAACAAAAACTCAATGTGGGTTTTGTTGTTACTTGTTAGACCACTGGAACTCTATTTCTAAATTCCGTGACGGCCCGCTTTTGCTTTCTGGCAACAGAGTGTACTCTCCGGCAACTGCTCCCAGCATTACTACACGATCAATCTGGATGGTTACCTTTCCAAATGAACTCTGTCAATATATCAAATGATAATTGGTTACCATAAAAAATGATGGATCAGATGAGAAAAGATATCCTCTTATTATAAATAGAAGTGCCTATATGCGATATCTTTGTCCACTTACCTTTCCCATTTTGCTCTTGTTCTTGCAAGATATGTGGAGCTTCTGGCCTTTCGGAGGACTCTCAAAGGACCACGAAAAGCTTTCATCCCATTCGGGATTCGGTCCAGTTGAAACAACCTGTAAATTCATAAAATCGTGATAAGAGGTTAAAATAGCACCAATATCAAGGTCATGTATCATTGGAGAAACAGAAAAGATATTGTGCGCTATATCCCAGAAACACAATCAACATGGCTAGCATATTTAGTTTCCAGAATTCTACTGTTCTTGCAATAACTATGGACTATACTTCGTTTAATATATATGGTAAATGGCCTACAATTCAACAGAAATCACAGTTCAGAGATTTTTCCTTGAATATGTCAACACGAAGAAACAACATGAAGAAAAAAAAAGAATTTAGGCATTTACTAAGATATTTATTTTGCATTTCTTCAAGTTCCAAAATAAAGATTCATATATTCGACCAAACTAAAAAATAAGATTCATATATCACTTGTGAATAGAAAAGGTAGTGGAGAGAACGCATTTTAAAAGCATTTGACCTGAGTTTGCTTAGGTGGAGTGTTGCCGAGTGTAATCTTGCAATAAACACTAGGATTTCCCACTGACTGCTTCATATTATTTCCACGCTTGATTATCACCACCAATGTCCCCGGCAAACATTGTAACAAAAATTCTGTCTTCTCCTGAAACCGAGGTGGGCCAGACTGAATTAAGTATTGCAGCAAGGGGATTGCATCGGCTGCAGCAATTGACTGCGCCCTAGAAACTTCAGCTGGACATGCTGACCAAGCTTGCCTAAGAAGAAAGAGTGCATCCAAGGCAGCTTCTTGAGTTGCCTCTGACCCTGTCTTGAGGGATGTAACAAGATGAGGAATGCTTAACGTTGCAGGTTCTGTGGCTCTAAGTCGTGGGAAGTTGCTAAAAAGAGCGTTCAGAGCTTTCAGGTACTCCTCATTCACAGTTCCGGTTGCCCATAAATCTTTCTCGATAGCAGCTAATGAGGCCAAAAAAATCGTATCAGTTATTTTTTTAGAAGAACAAAGAAAAATATCTGCTTCAGCAGCAAGGTTATCCAAGTAACAACCGAAACCTCTGATTCAATGAACTAAAATGATTATTCACGTGAACCAAAATGATTAATCTAACTCTAACACTTCAACAAACAAAAAAAAAATCTAAATTAGCGGATTACTTAATTATTGATTTCAAGTTTCAACCTAAGGGTTCTACTATGGTCGCACACTGCATAGCATCGTTTTGCACCTTTTAACCACAATAAAACTAAAGGTACCTACTTAGATAGCTCAAATAAAATTCTGCGTAAAAGCCAAAAATAACTTACCAGTAATCGCCCTTACTGTCTCACTAGAAGCATACTCTTGAATGGTATGGTTTGAAAAGAGAAGTTTAACAAACATTGCAGCCTGAATAGAAGTATCTGGATCGCTTGAACCAATCAGATCCAACACAACCTGGACGCCACCAGCCTCAGCAACTGCTCTTTTATTAGATCTACTGTACATGACAAGGTTCTGCAAAGCACATATCGCTACAACCTTCATTTCTTCAGTAGGTTGCTCTTCAAGCACATTTACTAGTGCACGACAAGCTGAAACAGCATCAGTGCTTCGAGCAAGGCCCTCATTCTGGAATAGATCACCAAGAGCTAGAGTTGCCAGTAACCTCGCTTGCTGAGCTTGGGTTTGTGGATCTAAGAGGTACTGAGACAATGGTAATACGGCAGACTTGGTAGCCTTGGTTTCTCTGATCTTCACATTGTTCAACAATGCTTCCAACAGCCTAGCAGCAGTTTCCTCACACTGATGAGATCTAAGAAGATCCAAAAGAGCCTCTAAAGCACCACTTTCAGCCATTGCTTCTGCGCTGGTTGCATCATCACTTTCCAGTACCAGAAGAGCATTCAATGCACCAATTACTGTGCCTTCCGAGCCAGAACGAAGCAACCTTACCAACACAGCCACAGGCACTTCCAAATAAAATTCAGAACTAAACTGCAGAATGCTTGATAAAACAGCAGCAGCCGATTCCCACAAGGCATGAGGAAGAGATGGATCTGATTGCAATATCACCTTGGACAATTCAGTGACACCACCCTCTTTTGCTATTTCATTCGGCCAAATTAGCGCAATACTAACAAGGGCCTTCACAGCTCTCTGCTGCAAAATGTGTATACCAGAACCAAGAACCCGTATGAGAGGACCAATCACTTGCTGAGTCACTGAATCCTTTTGAAGTTGTTCTTCAAAGAGTAAATGTGACAGAAGCTCAGCGGCCAACTGTTGTACTGCTGGAGCAGGAGAATCAAGTAAGGGAATAATAGGTTCAACAGCTTGGTGGGAAGTCAACTTATAGTCAGAACGACACTGTGGATGCTCCAAAACGTTGACAAGAACTTGAAGTGCACTATGCTGCCCATCAGGTCCAAACTCTGGTCTTGTTAGAAGCACAAAAAGGGGCTCAACCACTTTTGAAGCAGACGGTCCCTTAGCAATGCTTGCATTGTTGGTCAATATTCGGAGCAGTTCTGCAAAACCAGCAGAGAGAAAATCGGGTGCCTCATGGAGGATGTCAAGTATGCTCTCAATTACTCCAGCTTTCACCATTTCCATCTTGCAAGCAGGCCTGTCTTTCCCTAATTTCACAAGGGCTCTGGAAATAGCTTCATGGAGCAAGTAATTCTTACCATATAGAAGACCTACAAGAGGAATAACTGCCCCGTGAGCAGCAACAAGTTCTGCCAGTTGCTCATCATCAACAAGTTTATCCAACGCACGGACAACTGAATGCTGTGCAGGATTGAACTCGGTCACAAGAAGAGACACCAGAGGCTCCACACATCTAGCTGCAGCCATTGTTGACCTGATTCTTGTATTTCCAAAGAGAACACAACACAACTCGGCAGCTTCCCCTTTCAGCTCCATTGAGCAATTTGAAGAAAGAATCTTGCAGAGAACATCTACTGCATTCATCTCAACATCTGCAACTGCTAAGGCTCTTGATGGATTTTCACTCAGCAGCCTTACCAACGCAGCAATTGCAGCATGTTGCTCCTTCTCAGAACCAGTATTGAGAATCTCCACCAATGGTTGAACAGCTTGTCGAGCACTTTCTGCATTCCTTATATGGTCAGCAGAAAACAAGCTTTCCAATGCTTTAGCAGCACTGTACCTTGAAGCTCTTCCACCTAAACGTAAAACTGCCACAAGCTGACAAACAGCACCAAATGAAGAGTCATGTCTCCTGATTTCAGCACTGCCAAATAGTATACCTAACAGATCTGTAGCAGCTTCCTCAGTTGCATCTTGAGGGCCAAGTGAAAGATATTTGGTCAGTGCTTCCAAAGCTCCTGATTCTACCATTACAATTTTATTCGACGGACAGTCTTTCGCAAGCTGAGTCAGAAGCCCAAGTGCTAAAAATGGTGCTCCAGGACGATCTGGAATGGGTTTGAGTAGATCAACAAGTGCAGGTATTGCTTTCCTGGAAGTAGCGCCAACCCTTATGTCTTCAACTCTGAACAACCTCTCAAGGGCAACTTGCTCAGGATAACGCACTAAACCACACTCTTCTGACAACTGCAAAAGATCACTTATATCAATATCTGCACAGCCAAGTAGGGAAATGAGCCCGCCTGCTGCTCCAGAATTTGCAACAGATAGAAGAGTCCCCCTGCTACCATTACAGACTAGGCTGGCCATCGCCTGTGCAGCAAAATATCTGGTGGGCAAATCCTCTGATCTCAACCAGTTTGCAAGTACTGGTACAGATTTCATGGTTGCATGTGCTCGTATGATGTCTCTGTTTTGTAACAAGATTGCTAGCAGCAAAGTACAAATCCATATACTACTATCTTCTTTAAACTCAATCTGCATACATTGCACCATAGACAAAACCAGGTTAGATCATTAGGGCTATAAGCAATATTTAATGGATAAGTAAGCCGATAGGTAGTGAACAACACTTTCCTATGATGGATCTGCGTATATACAAATTCAGAAATGATCCAATGTATCTTGATCTTCTTCCTTATTGAGTGAATACATTAAGCAAAATAAGAGAGTTGATTACCTGTGAGTAGGGTGAGAAATCATTTGAGATCCTGTCAGTGAGGACTTCCACAGCCCCAGCCTCCATAATCACAATTTTGCACCTTTCATCGTGACAGGCAAGAATAGACAGTAGCCACATAGCTAAATTGACACCACTAATTACTCCTGTGGACTCACCAATCTTTGTTTCCTCTTTAGAATGCCTATAAATGCCAATAGAATCATTCTCATTATCCCCTGGGCTTCCCAAAGAACTAAACATTGCAACAAGAGCTTGAATTAGCTGGGTGCATAAGTTTGATTCACTAAGATCTTCCACAACTCTCTGATGACTAACTTTTGCAACACAAATAAGTAGTGCAGTTCCTCCAGTTTTAACTTTTGATTTCGTTGAATTGATCACTCTTTTGGCAATTGATGAAATACATCCATAAGCAGTAGCAACCGTGTCACCCAATACATCAGGCTGATCTCTGCAAAGCCGTGATAATATTTCAATAGCCTTATCCTGCAACAAGGGTGTTGCATCAGCAATGGATAAAACTATCGGGGTAATGCTTTTTGGGAATTCGGCTAAAACTGCCCATGCAGGTTTTATATCTCCAGTAGCACCTTCTGACCTGGATAGAATAGCAAGTGCCTCAAGTGCCTCTAATGTGGCAACAGAATCATGATTAACAGATTCTAGAAAAGAAACTAATGCAAGAACAGTTCCAGCACGATTCACACAATCAGTTAAAGCATAATCAATTTGACGAGAATGGAGCAGGCGAGCAATTGCTGCTGCTGCATGAGTCTTTCCAGGTACTGTGCCTTCACGCAAAACTCTAGTAGCCGGGAAAATAATATCTTCAGCAACTGCTTTCTCTGAAACTTCACTGTCCAAAATAAGATTAGCCAGAGCACATGTTGCTAGTTCTGCAACTTCCAGAACTGAAGAGTTAGCAAGCACAACTAATGGAGATAATATATCTCGAGCAACAGCTGCCACATCCCGGTTCTCTTTAATCGAAAGAAATATTGCCGCAAGGCAACGTGAGGCCTCTGCAAGGATATATACAGATTCAACACTAATCAACTTAATGGCTGACCAAAGAGTTTTAACAGCAATGCTACTTTCACGCAAGTCCTTCCTGGATTCAAATATTCCAGCTAAAGCTGATGCAGACTTGGCTTGAGTCTCTTCTTTAGTTGAGCTCAATATTTTTATCATTGTCTCAATTGCATCATTAGCAGCACTACCTTCACGTGATATATCATTGAGGGGGACCACAGACAGCATACTTTTTAAAGCATCCAAAACATACACTTTAGATTCAGGTAGATCACTGGTCAATAATGCAGTAAGTTGGCTAATGGTTGCTGTATCAGATTTATGGATCAAATGATTTAAAGTCTTTGCTGCAATTTCTTTTCCGTTTGAACTTCCATTCTTTAGAAGCCACAGTAATGCAGGAACGGCATCAGCACTTTCGACACATGCACGTATATCTTCACTGTGGTTGCACAGGTTCCTAAGGATTGATGCTGAATCTTCCTTGGCTTTTGCAGATCCTGTCTCCAGAATCTGAACAAGTGGAGGTATGCCACCAGCAGCAGTAATAGCCCATTTACTTTCGTCATTCTCATTGGAAAGCAGGCAAAGCAGTGCAACTGCACATTCTTGCTGCTGTTCTGATGAAAGCCCAAGAAGTGATATCAACAGCTGAACCCCTTCACGGCCTTGAAGCGCACGCCACAGACTTTCCTCACTATTGCAAAGTGCAAGAAGAGCTCTCATTAGCTCATCCTGAACTTCATTTGTTGCCATTGTGATCAAACCAACAAGCAAACGCTTTGCTTCTGAATTGGCAAGTTTAACTGAGAGTACAGAATTCCCATACAAACTCGCAAGGGCCTCTATGGTTCGTTCCTGAACAAGAAACGGTAAACGAGGTTTGAACTGTGAAACCAATGTCTGCTCAATAACCACAGGATCTGATGCTCTATTAGATTCTGCCGTACTATCATATATCATCAAAGCTGAAGCCAAAGCCCCTAATGTATCAGAAATTTGGGCAGGTGAAGTGCAAGATTCAAGGCTTTGCCCAAGGCTTGAGATAACATATGACAAACCACCAGAAATATTTGCTAAAGCACACATGGCATTCTCCTGCAATGCTTGGGCATACTCACCCTGCATGAATTCTTTGGAAGGGGCTATTGTAGCATTTATCAATACAGGTATGCCGTTGAAGTTAGCTATTTCCCGTCTTGCTTCTTTGCACTGGGCAGAAAGAGATTTAAGAGCACCTGCAGCTTCTGCTCTAACAGAAGCTTCATTTCCGGATCCTAAAAGCTTGAGAAGTTGTTTGGTAGCCTCTGAAGCCAGCACCTTAGAACAGACAGATGGATCTTCCACCATCATACATGCAAGTAGAAAGCACACATTAGCTTGAGTGCTTGACTGCCCAGTTGTCAGCAACTTCACAAGTACATCCACTGCTCCAGCTTGGAAGGTTGCAGTCCAGAATCCCTCAGTGCTGCTGGATAGGTTCTTTAATGCTCCAGTCAACAAACTATCAACCAAACTACCAGTTTTGATCCCTTTTTGTAGCTGCTCCCAGAGCACTGGCACAACTCCTTCAGTTGAAAATATTTTTGATCCAACATGATCCCTGGCACCACCTTGAGAAACAGCATAAATTGTCTTCGCAGATGCAACTTGCCCTTCTGCTGAGCTGGACCTGAGTAGACCAAGCAATGGCGGAATGCATCCTCCAAGCAGGACTTTCACCCTGAGTTCATTCTCCTTGCAGAGAGAGCCTAAAACAGTAGCAGCTTGTATCTTAACTCCAACTGAACCTGATCGAAGAAGAGAAACAAGCACTGGAACTGCTTGAGAGTGAGATCCAACAGCACTGAAAGCATTTTCACGAGTATTGATAAGCTCAAGCAACTGCTTCAACGAATACTCCTTGTCTTGTACAGATGAGGAACTTTGACGCAGCTGCTCAATGCATTGAGCAACACTTGCCAATGTCCCATCTGCATCCTCCATGCTACTACTACGATCTCTGTAAGAAATATGAGAACCAAAGATAACTTAGCCAGAATTATCCCCTTGTTTTATAATAAACATAGCTTTTATTAACTAAAGAAAATACAACACAGTCGACAAGGTCCCCCCCCCCCCCCCCAAACTTATTAGCCTGCACCTAAAACAAAGAAAATACGACTCTGAAGAAAGTAAACAACATGACATAATTACAAGATAACAGAATTCCAAATATATGTGGCATGGAAACCAAATCCTATAACCTCAGAGGAAATAATTGATGGTGACACTTAATACTTCAAATTGACAACCTGTTATTGGGTCTCATTTATTCACAGCTTGCAGAAGACAGATCACTAGTTAAATTCCATCAAACAACTCAAACCCATAAAATTTATAAAAAAAAAATAAATAAATTGAAAGATGTCCGACCAAGGGTAACCAAAATGCATCATTGCTTCAAAGTGACCAAGTACTGATTCTATCGTAACAGCATTTATTGGTAAACCCCACCAACATTGTGAGCATTTAATGCACTGGAAGGAATACGATGTGTTGGAAGTATCGAGAAAAACTACCTATAACATTGTCAATCTTCCTGCCTACAAAATCCAACATTTGCATGTTCTTTCTCCTGTGATGGAGATAAGAACTTCTAAAGTATGATTATGATATGAAAAAAGTGGCTCTTAAAACAGTATTAATTCCGTCATAATTTGAGACAGAAGATGTGGTTCTTAATTGATAAACTAAACAAAGATCAAGTTTTGCTAGAATGGAGAGACAGTGTAGAAGTGTAGACAAGCCCCATTAAAAAAAGCAAGCAACCAGATCCCCAGCTTCGTTTGCGTGAAATCATTTTGGAACTTTATGACCTCCACCCTTAGGATTAGACACAGAAACAAACTATCATTAATGGAAGTGCTATCTCCTAAGGGAGACCGGTTCAAGTATTTCTCCATCCTGCCACAAGCAGACACTAGCTCACAGAAAGCAGAAAAATACTCGCTAGCATAACCTACTAGAACCTTAATGATTACCAAGTGGCAAAAAATTTCCCATATGCAAACAAATTCCTTTAACCAACTTGGCCAAATAGTTTGCAGAAAGAAATTTTAACCAACCTTGAACCCATCTTTAAAAGAGAATGTGGTGTTGGAGGCTCCGAATCTTGAACTTTTGCATCACCATTCCTTTCCTGAAATCACAAGAACGAAAGCAATGAGAGAATAATCCATTATGCGCTTTTGTATCTAAAACATGAAATCTCACCCTCCCCCCCCCCCCACCGGTTTAATTTTTCTCAATATGATTCTTTCTTTTCTTCATAACTTGGGATCATTGTGAGTTGCTTTTCAATATCCACTCTCAACCAATATTTTGGGTGGGAAACAGACTTCTTGGGATCGGTTATGAATCCGATTCCAAATTTAAATTTTCCCAAGCTCCCAGAAAAGCATTCCCGAATCACTTAAAATTCAGTGCTACTAGATATTCAGTCTGCTAAACTCTAGAGCAATAATGCATACCAAACACTGTGCAGCAGAATGAGGCATATAGATTGGACAATGAAACAAGAAGATGGAAAATGGCACCGAACCCAACCCAATATTCATAATAGAAAGAAACCAACATAAGAAATAGAAATGAAACAGAAACGACATAATAGGCGGGTACGGGTACCAGATCATTAGTGGAAAGGGTGCTGCCATTGGTGGCAGCATACCTCCATCCCATTGTGGTTGCCATGCCAGCTTTGCTGCTACTCTTCAAGATTCCTTAGGAAAAAGGAGTAAAGAGAAGAGACCAGCTTGGCCTTCTCCAGATCTACCTCACCTCACAGCCTCCTGCCACCCAAACACAAGGAATCCAGGTCAGATAACAAATCTAACAATTTACCACAAATTCTACAAATTGAAACATGATTGAGTGAGCGAGCTAGTGAAGCTGAATTGACTTGTTCCTCACTTGCATTTCTTGTTTCTGCAGAAGAAAGGAACAGATCAACATACAATTGCTCTCTCACAGGAAGGAGGATTCGGACGAGATCGAATCAAGTCCGGAGCTTTCAGTGGGGAGTCAAAGCGCAACACTAACAAATGCAAACCCAAATGTGCAAATGTGCAATTGAGAGAGAGAGATGGAGGAGGTGAGACCTTGAGATAGTGAGAGATGCAGAAGCTGTTTGGTGCATCAATTCGATTGAACTGGCAATTGGGTTTCGTAAAAGACAAGGGAATTGAAGAGCAACAACACCACAACTACAAGTCTACAAGCAACAAATCAAAAAGATAGAGATTTATATAATTTTCCTTTTTCTTTTTTAGTTTCCCTTTTGTCTGTTGGACGAGTTTTACGTTTACATTAGATGCTGTGAAGAAGCGCGAGAGAGAGAATGACAGACGGCTGCACCGTCACAGCCTCATAAGACCACCGACAGTCAGTTTCAAGCGTGAAACGCTTCCATGGCTTGGCTTCGGCTTTCTTTTCAGCTTTATAGTTGACCGGCAAGTAGCAAATCACATTGTAAAAGTACTACTTGACCTTGTGAAAAGTATCAGGCCCGTTCGGTAATGTTTCGCAAAACGATTTTGAAACAATTATTTTGTAAAATGAAAACCACAAACAGGATTTTTATGGTTATGATTTGAGAATGCGTCTGGTTGTTTCAACAAGAGAATGATTTTTAAGAATGAAAACATTAACGCACGTTTTGGTACAAATATGTAAAATGTCAAAAAAATATATATAAATTTGTGTTTGGTAAAGGTGGCGATGGTGGTAGAGATACTAGTTGAGGCGGGAGTGGTGGTTGTAGCAAGGCTAATGGGGTGGAGATGGTGGAGGCGGTGGTGGCAATGGTTAGAGAAATGGGGTTGAGAATGTGGTGATGGTGGTGGTAGCGATGGCGGTGAGAGGCGGTGATGATGGTGATGTGATACCCAACATGGTCAACTACCAACATCACTGATATTGTCTCAACTTAATCACTTATTCTAGGTGTTGGATTTTACCACAAAAGGCCTTGGTGATATTGGGGGAGAAATAACAAATATAAGTTGTATTGTATTTTGTCATATACTCGATGTGAGACTCTATTCTCAATATGATGGTGGCGGTGGTGGTGGCTAAAACTGTGAGACGGTCAAGGTGATGATGATCATGGTGGTAAGTGATGTTGGTGGATAATATAGTGGTGGTGATGATGGTGGCGGTGTTGGTGTTGGTGGCTAGAACGGTGAAACGGTGGAGGTGATGATGGCCATGGTGGTAAGTGACATAGGTGGATAATATAGCGGTGGTGGTGGTGGTGATGGCGGCAGCAGCGGAGTTGCAAGTGACGATGGTCAAGGCGAAACTATGGCAATGGTGTAGGTTGTGGCCATGGTGAGATGGTGGAGGTAGTGGTGGCGAGGGTAGTGGCGGTGTAGAATATGTTGATGGTGTTGGTGGGAGGTGGTGATGTCAAAGATGGTTGCGGCGGTGGTCATCATGATGGTGATGGTAATGGTGGCATACATGATTTTTTATTATTATTAAACTCGAACTTTATTTTATAATGTTTTTTAGTAGAGTGATAGCATTAGTAGATAAATAGCTATTGTTAGTATAAAGAGAATCGTTGGGCATCAAACCCTCACTAGAGCGTAAATACATGATTGATTTGCACAATTGCAGTAAATCGCCATATGGATATTGTATATTTTATCTGCTATTATTTTGAAAACTATTATTGAAAAAATAGAAAAAAATATCAATTTGATTTTCTACAAAACTTAAGTTAAATATTGTTTTCTAAGTTTAATTTCACAAAAATGTCTAACGAACACATTTTCACACGTTTTTATATCTACGAACGAAAAAATTGTTATGCAAAACGTTGACGAATAATTTTGCCAATTTCTATAGTTTTTCATTTCGAAAAAAGAAACCTGTACAATTTGGCAGAGTACATAATGTTATAATACAAAAGGGGTGTGCTATCCACACAGCCCATTTTACTTCTCACACACCCTTGATAATTTCTGTCCGTTAATCTTCTTCAATTCATCCGATCCGACGGCCGAAAATTAAAAAGGTGTGTGAGAAGTAAAATGAGATGTGTGGATATCACATTCCATACAAAATTATAAAATTGGGCTGAATAGTTTAAAGCCGAGCCGAAGCACATCTGTCTCGCTTGATGCGATACTCTTTCTCTTTCTAAGTTGGCTGGAATTATTATGGCAACTTAATATTTTATCAATAAAAGGCAATTACTGGTGGAATACACAAGTACGATACACCTAATAAGGTTAAGGAATCATACAACTTTAACTAATTATTATTCAACCTTTCCTATTTTTTATTTTTTTATTTATTTATTTATTTATTTTTGTGAGTGAGAGGTTTTATATTTGATTCTCGCCAAATTGGTGGCATAGTGGGTTAAGCCTCACAATGGGCAAACCATAATAATGTGATTCAAAATCGCCTTTAGCGATAATCAAACCAAGCCCTCTCACTTACAAGTAAAGAGGAATATCACTAGACTAGAGTACTAAGTGACAACACCACTAGACCTTCTATTTTTTTTTTTAAATACAATATTATCTATACTAAGGGGAGGGGCAGGGAGTGGGCTAAGCCTCACAATGGACTAACAATAATGTGGTTCATATTCGCCTTTTGCGAGAATCAAACATAAGACCTCTCATTTACAAGTGAAGAGGAATACCACTAGACCGTAGTACTAAGCGACCACTAAACCTTCTTTTAGTTATAAAAAGTTCCATCCTAACTTGGACTAATTATATACAGTATTTTACAAGAGGAGAATTTGGCATTAAAAAGTCTAGATTTCTAATTTATCCTTCAAAATACCCCATTTACTAAGCTTTTTGTCAGGCTTGATTTTAAGGTAGTGTTATTCACACACTCTTGTTAAGTTTTCTTCATTGATGTTCTTCAATTCATTTGATCCAACGGTCAAAAATCGAAAAAATGTGTGACACGTAAAAATGAATGTGTGAATAACAACACCCTAATTTTATCATTCCTGTCAGCACTTGGAAAGTCAGACTTAAAAACTAATTGGTCAGTCATTAAGGAAGGAGACAGCAGCAATTTGTGTGATTCCAAAGTGAAATCATGGTGTTTTCTTTGGCAAACCAAATAATTGAAAGTTAATTTTCATTTGTCAAATAGTTCCTCTTGTTTGTTGGCATTTTCTGTAGGACCTGTGAAAAGGGATTGAGACGGAGCAGCCCGGCTGCCAAAATTTCGACAAGGATCAAAGCTGCAATATATGTCTTGTTTTGTGGCTGAAGATGAGTACTAAACATGTCACATCCCGGTCCGGACCCCCACCACATCCCGGACTCGACTCTGCCGTAGCACGATATTGTCCGTTTTGGACCCCGACCACGCCCTCACGGTTTTGTTTCTGGGAACTCAGACAAGAATTTCCCAATGGGTCACCCATCATGGGATTGCTCTCGCGCGAACCTGCTTAACTTCGGAGTTCCGATGGAATCCGAAGCCAGTAAGCTCTCAAAATGTCTCGTGTTAGGTAGAGATGAGAATATACATATAAGGCTTACATGATCCACTACTCTGGGCGATGTGAGATGTTACAAAACATTTCCTAATAGGTCTTGTACTGATTGGATTAGAGAGTTTGGGTATAGTGTTATTTTGTCTCTACTACGGGCTAAAGTTCGACTCACGTGTGGATGAGACGAGTAAAATGGATATATACCGTATGTTCGATATTTAGTTATGGCTAGCACATTGAAAATAAAGTACTTTGTTGCCCCACTTTGTATAAATGCTAACTTTTATATAAATATATATTATTGTGGCTTGTAGAAAATGGGTGATATGTTATAAAATCATTTTTTTTATTTAAGTTACAAAAGTGGAAAATTAGAAGACCCAATATTATTCAGATTATGACTGATACTGATCCCTCAAGATTGGTGATGAGATAAGAAATCGAATAATCATATTCCAGTCATAAGCCATGATCTCTAACTTCAAGGCTCTTAATGGCACGGCCGATGCTTGGCTACTTAAGGATAAATTGGAATTTTTACTCATAATTCTTCGAATTCAAATTACAGAAGTTTGTGCTTATGATCAGAATCGTTCATATTATGAATCATTATGTAAAGATCATAATGAATTAAAACTAAGGTTGTTTAGCCAATCTATTACAGCAAATACATAGATGGTTCGTAATACTTTTATCAATTTCATTTATCTGTTTTTATACAGTTCAATGATTAAACGGCCTTAGTTTTAAGTGATTTTTTGCAGAGACGATTTTTATAGAGTGATTTATAATGTAAACAGTTCTAATCAAATTCTATGAATCGACAACGAACAATTTTGAATATGAACTTCTACTCATCATTTGAGTACCCCAAGTATTATTCTAATGGCACCCCTTATCAAATCTTCCAAGTCAAAGAAACAAATTGATTTGATCGGAAGGGTAACATGGTTCAAGCCCTTCAATCACAATACACCATAAGTACCTCAACAAGCCATCGTCGTGCTTAACCCTACCGATACAAATCTAACTTTAGCATGAGAAGTAACAACTCCTCTACCATGCAATCTAAGCTCTTGAACTCTCATTCATCCGCCAAGTCTAACTTAAAGCACTGGTATGACAATGTCTAACTTGTCTATTCCTTAAACAAAGTAATTTACTCTTCTAGCCTGAAATCATTTTCCACAAAAAAGAATTAAAAATCAAAATCAAAACAGCAATTAGTTGATAAGTAAATATCTTTGTGTTGATATGTTGTATTGTATGTGTGGGTGTGTGAGGTGGGGCCCTGTGGTGATCACCATGGGCCATGTTCTTTTCATTTTTAATGTAGAAAAGATTTCATGTGAGTTTGATTTCACAACCAATTACGATTGTGATTGATAACTCATACTAACAATTAATTAGTTAATAATTTAATAATTTAATAGTGTAACCACACCACACCATCTTCGCTGTCAGATGTGGATGTTTCTTCTCTCATGTCATGCGTGATGCTTGCAGGCTGCACCTAAGTTAGGCAGAATGTGCCACATGCATGTTTTTAATTTATGTAGCTTTCTTTTTAAATAAAAATTGAAAAGAAAAGTATAATTTAACGTTATTGTTGTGGAGAATAAATTTCACACAAACGTAGAATTATTATGAGATTCATACAATAAAAAATGAAAACACACATAAGGCCTTGTCTCATTGTTGTGGTGTGAGCCAAAGGTAGTCTTAACGGTAGGAAAATGATTATCAAGCTATGAGTTTCTTGGCTAACGAATAATTACCTGTCACTATGTATGAGCATGCCTTTATATAGAGCTAGACATGAAGTTGAAAATGATTTATAAGGGCACGCATGGTGCTCCATAAGTGGTTAGTTTGAACCCCATGCGGTTCTGCCCTTTTAGCCACAAAGGTTGCTAAGGATAAACGTGATGAGGGGCCTAGTTAGGAGTTTCTTTTAGGAGTGTGTTTGATGCACGAGAATGAATCCATGGGAAATAATTTTCCATGCCTCTTCTGAAGAATGGAAAATATATTTTCTTATTTCCATGTTTAGTAAAGATGAGAAAGTAAAAATGAAAAAAGAGACATATTTCGGATTTACCAAACATGAGAAAGGAAATGATTTTTCATATACCAAATGCAACTTTAACAACATCGACGATCATGACCTTGTCTGGGCCATGAAGATTCTACTAGATCTTGCATTATCAGGCCCTTCTGAACTAATGGAACCTTCTTGGACCTCAGTTGGCCTACTCAGCTTGCCAACTATGCTTAGAAAGGGTGACCCAACATATCGTTTTACATGAGGCATAAAGCGCACATTGCCTAGTAGAGGTGTCACCTTTGTCGGTGCGATTCACGAAGAGGCATCCCCTCTTGCATTTAACTCTCAACCCACACGCCACTTAGTAATAACAATCTGATGGTATTCTTTTTCATTTGTCAGTAAGAGACCTTATGTTCGATTCTCACAAAAAAAAAAAAAAAAAAACAAATTCGAAACCAACAAGTAACGTCCTCTCTAGGACCAATGAATTTTGGCTACCACACGTAATAATCCTTTTATGAACTATAAGGCAAGAAAAAAATGGGATAGTTTGTAATATTCTCCTATTATAAACAATACAAAACAATGCTCAACTATAAATCTTTAGTGTTTCTTTGACATTTGCATTTAGTTTAATTTAAGCTTCTTCAAAAGTCAAAATGAGTTCCTTTATTTATTTATTCAATTTTTTTTTATTCATTAAAGTTGGGATATAAGTGTCCTTTCATAAATTGTACTAGATGGAATGTGTGTGATTTAAAATTACAAAAAAAAAGTCAATTTAATTAAAGTCAATTTATGTATAAAAAAATTAGTGAATTGGGGATGACACACCCCGACCTAAATCAGGGCATGCTGGCCGTCACGTGAGGGTGACGTAGCCATGTGCACAGTGCGGAAGCAATAGGGATACAAGGAATTACAAATAAACAAAAACCAAATCAACTAGAGTATTAGATAAGATAAGGTGTAAGTGCGAGATTAAGTGTGAAATACACAATCAGAGCATAAATAGCCTAAGTTCAGTCAGGCATGACAAGTACTAATTATACAACACCTAAAGGTGATCCTACATTTATGATGTTCTGTCAGAACCACCGTCGAAATCCCCGTGAGCCACCAAAGCACTTTTACCTAAAACCTGGAGGGGCGCAAAATAGAAAGTGTGAGTGGGCAAAAACAAAGCTTTTCGTAATCATTTCATTTCTCAAAAGTTCTAACCCCTCGCTGTAAAACCTGTATAATTTTCCAGAAAATATAATATATGCTATATCAGAAATCACGCTCAGGATGAAAATATATAGAAATATACAATGCCAAAGTATCTCAATGATATGCTATAAATAATCCAATTAAAATGTATCAATGCCAGATATCATATCAACCAAATCCACCTATGTGACATGCACGGCTGAGTCTATAACTCATAACCAATCTCAATCATATCGAATTCTGCACACGAGTCGGAACCACCTAAAGTGGTCTGTACGACATGATTAGGTGTAAAATAAATATGCTCTAGTGCTACGATCACGCGAAGACTGTGTGAATGATCGCGGGTCATCTACGAGTCGAAACTACCTAAAGTGGTATGTACGACAAGCCTGTGCACCTAACTTGGATCCAAGGTGAGCATATGGTGCGAGAGGTGAACATCACGTGAAGGATTGTGCCCTAACTCTGGGCGGGAGCACTAACACTGGGCTGCAGGTTTATGAGCTCTCAATACATCACATCATATCTCGCATAACTGAAGCAATCTCATATCTTTAATTTATGAACTTACCTATGCGTCCGCAACACCAATCTTAAATATATGCAACTACTAATGCATAAATAAAATAGGCAGATACTTTGCATGGCATTTCAAAACGTATAATCATTCAAATTCATTTTCTGGGAAAAATCTCACGTATATAGGTATATACGGAAAACCAAAAGCCCACTCACTGATATGTCGAAGGGTCGTAGCCCCCGAGCCTCGATTAATGACGCTCGTCCTCAGGATAGGTCTCACTTATATGCGAAATAACTGAATAAACGTTATTTAAAGCACATACACAAAACTAGGAAACAACTTCTCATACATTGCTCAAATAGGGTATTTGAATATACCACCATGACCCACTCAACCTCAAGAACATCCCCATATTTAGAAAAAAATTTCATGACCCCACGCACCCTCACAGGCCGGCCAAGGCACGACCAGACGCGCGGCTCACGCGCAGACACGTGCCTGGCACAGGGGACTGAATAGTTAATGCCGTTAGGGAATATTCCGTTAAAAACTAGAATATGCCGTTAATTATACCTGACGGCGTTAGAATATTCCGTAAACTTTAACGGAATATTCTCCTCCTTCTTCCTTGGTTCGCCGAAGTTTGTCTCCGATGCCGCTGTGATCGCCGGAAACTGGAAAATCTTAGAACTTCAATATCTTCTTCATTTCTCAACCAAAATTCATGAAATTTGTACCAAAATGAAGCTTACGATGAGTAGAACAAAACCTTACCAATTTTAAGCCCTAAAATCCACGGGATCTCGCGGAAGAAACCTCGATAATCCAGCCAAAACTTGAAACTCGCGAACTGGACTTCCCGACGTCCAAAACATTCCAACTTTCTTCCCCGAGCTTCGTGAAGACGTCCTAAAGCTTCCTAGAACCTTAAAATTTTCTGAAAATACCACGATCACGACTGCATGAACAATACTCAAAATCTGAGATTCTGAGTTCTCGGGTTTTCGAGGTTTTCACGTCCAACCACCACCACCATTCGACTCCTGAGCTTGCAAGGAGTCCAAAAACAACAATCACAACCTCGATCCGTGAAGTTGAAAGGGTTTTGAGGGTTGTCCGTACAGGTTGTACGAAAATGGTAAGAAAATCGGAGAGAGGGAGGAGAGAGAGAGGTCAACGGGTAAGGGTGTGTGTGTGAGTGTGTGGTCCAGTTTGTCACCAACCAAAAATAGGGAAAATTTAGTTCTAGTTGGGTCCAAAAACTTAGGAACTTAACATATAGGTCCACAACCAAAACCTAAACCACACAACACCACAAACGTTCAAGGGTACTTTAGACATTTTACACTGACGACAAAAATAATTCAGGACGGGCTGTGACAGGGGAAGTTAGAAAAAAGTGAAAAGAAAAAAAAGTAGACGTGGGTGCAAATGAGAAGAGAGGGAAAGAGTTTAAGAGCTTGTGTGGATGTGCTTTTAAAATGACTGAAAGTGCTTTTGATGAAAATGTTTTTGGAACCAATTTTTAGTAAAAATACAAGTAAATTCTGAAAAAAAAAACACTTAAAGTGCTTCTTGGAAGAGGCACATAACTGGTGCTTCTTGCAGAAAACACTTCAAGTGCTTTTGGAATCCAAAAACTTTTTCTCTAAAAGCGCTTTCAATTATTTTAAAAGCACATCCAAACGAGTCCTAAGGCATTGATAGGGTGATATGGTGCATGATTCTAAAATATGCTAGGCGCTAGTTAGGCGGTAGGCTGAGACCTAGCGCCTAAGCGTCTAGACAGGGCCTAAACGGATTTAAATAAATTTACTTTATATATATATATATATATATAAGTGCTTATGCACATAGAAGAAAAAAAACATAATTATTAATTAAATAATTATAAGTATGAATATATGGATATATGTATAAAATTTTAAGGCTTAAAATGTTGGAATATTTTTAAACCCATATGTTATAAATAATTGGTGGGCCTCGTTTTCATATAAATAAGGGACGGCTTAAAAAAAAAAGGTTTTGTTGTGGTGTGAGAATAAACAGTTGTAAAATAAATTTATTGAGTGTTTGATAAACTTTTTTATTTTATTTTATGTAAAAGTGCTTTTAACAAAAAAAAAAATAGTGTCCGAGTATTTGATAAAATTTTATATAAATTGCTGTGAACATGATAAATGATTAAAAATATGATATTTAATGTGATATAATAATTGTCAAAGAGAATAATATAAAGACAATGATTGTATTTTTATAAAATATGTGGGGATATACTTGTCATTTGAGAATTTTATTAAATAAACATTGATTATTATGTTTTTGCTTTTCTATGCTTTCTACTATCATTGACAACAATTTCTTAAAAAAACACCTTTTTTTTTTTGTTTTACCAAATACATTTGATGTTCTAGAATTTTTTGCTTTTCTATGGTTACGTCACGCTCACGTGACGGCCAGCACGCCACGCCTTGATTCTAGGATCGGGGTGTGTCAATATGTATATACTTATTTAGTATTATGTTTTTCATTTGATTATTTATTGGTTTAAAATATATTTTCCTTAACGGGGTAACGGGTCGGGTCATATTACTTGTTAATATTATCGGTTCGATTTCGGATCGGGTCATTTTACCCGTTTATTTTTAACGAGTATTATACGACACGACCCATTAAGATATCGGGTATGACACGAAAACGATACGAACACGAAAAACACAACACGAATGCCAGGTCTACTACTGTCATTGACAACAATTTCTTACTTTTTTTTTTTGTTTTACCAAATACATTTGATGTTCTAGATTTTTTAATAAGGTGCTCTTAAAAAACCAGCCCTTAGGCCTTTTAATGAACATTTCATTTTTTATTTTTTATTTGAAAACACTGAAAATAGTTACCAAATGAGTGTTAAAAAAAAAAATTGAAAATGAAATAATTATCAAAAGGTCCTTAAGGATACCAAATAGTAAACAATTTATTATATAAAAATTAATAACGAACTTAACAGGAAACCCTAGCACATGATGGTGTTCAAATAGCATAGTTACTCAGAAAGAGAACAATTTCATTTATTCATCTTGTGCACAACCTTGGTCGCTTCTGTTTCAAGAATGTCCTGAAGCACTGACTATATGCAAAACTTGTAGCAACTGAAACAAAATGCCACTCCAGGGGACGAACCGGAAACTTCCCATGGCAGTGACCCTGCATGAAAAGAACTGACATTTTCACTCTTTCTGCTGGTAACACATTGAACTGGATGATTCGCTTGTTTAAACAATTATGGAGAAGTACAACACTAGATCGAATGGCATTTTACGTATCTCTCAAAGCGTTAGGCCCTCCATTTTAACATGGTAGGCTCAGTATGTGTAGTCGAGAAATGGACTTTATGTAACGCTGATAGAAGTAGCATATGATTGGAGAAGCGTTAGAGCTTGGTCTGTGATAGCCCTATTCCTAGCACGCTTCACCCATTCACTCACTACTTCCATTGCTTGGGTGCCTTTCACTCCTTCTTCAAGTGCCTCTGCTGCTTCGGCTATCTTTCCTTCAGCAAGGTAGTACTCCACTTTGTTGATGATGGACTCAATTCCGTCCCCTGAGTGGTCCACTTCCTTCACCTATACAAAATCCCGAGGGCATGTACACCAAGCACTCCAATAAGTTGATTTATACTAGACTAGTAGTGAATTTAGTATGGAAACCCAGACCTCATATCCACTTACCTTCAACCAGGATGCAATATGTGCCAAGGAATGTGCCAAAATGCCACCACCACCAAGAGGGATTAAGCTGAGGTGCCGCACTGTCCCTTTCAAGGCATCAAACTGCACCGAGAATTAAGTTTAGCATTACATTCTTACTATGATTTTCAGAATTCACAAATCACAACTTGAAGCACTCAACTATTTTCAGTTCACAGAACTTCATAGTTCATACTAAAAATGGCGAGAATTCATGTATCTGAGGAAACTTCAATTAATAACTCATCCATTTTTCATATAGACACACTCTCTAAGTCTAGGATATTGCTCACAGTGAACCTGTACCTTTATGCATTTAACAAGGAAATAGCCAAGGCAAATTTATAATCTCAAGAAATGGAACTCAAGTGACCGAACAAACATTTAAGGATATTTAAAAAGTTTAGTCAATATGTCCTCGATAAAGCATATTAAATTTTTATCTTACATATTTTCACAACCAAAAAATATATTAGAAACAAGGAATGACATTGTCTAAATTCCGGGCATATGAAATGGCGGATGGGGCAATTTCCTCAGAATCCTTGCTTATAAATGAAGAAGTAGACAACATGTCATCAACAGTTTTGAAAAACTTAGACGTCTTTCACGGGGTAGTAACTTAAAATATGTTATGCATCTGAAGCCTGTTGCTCTAAAATGATGTATGAATTTTGAGGCAACACTTGAGCATAACTTTAGCAAACAGCTTTATGTCAAAAAACTTAGAAATGCAACGAATTACTAGCACTTCAATGTTGTGCAATCAAACTTTCCAGGAGGAAAATATTTCCTTCCATCAACTATAGTAAGAGGTATGGTCTTTCTTTACCATTAGCTAGAGGGGACCAAAGCCAAGTTCAACAGTAAAAGTAAAAGGTTACATAAGGGTGATTATAGTTGACAGTTGATCATAAGGGTAACGATCTCCACTAAAAAAATATGTAATGAAAAGTAAGAAAAGAACTACTAACCTTCTGATTCAATTGCAATAAGGTATCTGTGCCATTCCTTTGTGTTTCTTCAGGAAGAGATGATAGGACCACATCCAAAATTGAATCTTTATCAATGCCTTCAAGGTAAGTGTGCAAAGCCTCTATTTCTCTCTCGATTGGCAATCCTTTTGAAAGTGCATCATCTAGTGCAAGTGCTCCCTGCAATACCCACAACACATCATTGATAGGATAAAACTCTAGAAAAATCACTGATGGGGGTATGAATAAGATTATGTTCTCTTCAAAAAAAAAATACAAAGGAAGTGAATGGGAAAGATAATAATAATATTCACCAAAGCAAATTTGTGAGCAGAGTGAGTCTGACGAGCTTCTTCAGATCTTGCATAGAATGCCACACACAAGGCATTTATCTACAAAAAGAACCTAAACATCAGATTTCGTAGTGGACAAATTCATCAATCACTAATTAGATACATTCATACACACAAACACACTATGTACATCCCAGGAATAATCTATTTAAGCTGAATTCATTAGTTAATATCGCAAAGTTGTATAATACTGAAGCCTGCATGCTTTAACCCTTTGAAAAGATCGTATGTGGACCATTAGGTGTGATTTCATTTACAAATTCTTTTATGAATTTTCAGCCCTAAAGAGAGGCTTATAGTATAGAAAAAGGGGTGTGTGGATAGCACACCCCTTTTTACTTCTGACACACCCTTTTAATTTTCGACCGTCGGATCAGATGAATTGAAGATCAAAGGACAAAAATTAACAAGGGGTGTATGAGAATTAAAAAGAGGTGTGTGGATAGCACACCCCTAGAAAAAAAGGGACCAAAATATGATGTATAAATAGCTAGAGCATTTTACACCAATAAATTTTTGGCCAGCAAAATTGGTGTTGCATTTCATGTAACAAATGAAAAATGGACCTTCTGTAAAAACGAAATTGTATCCTGGCACCTATTACACTTCCCCCCAATTGTTTTGTTCCATTCCTAAAATACAACTTCAAATGACCACTGACATGGGTGAAGTGAGTTCATTTTCTGAGTACTATACAATCAATTGTTGTAGATGACACAACAACTTTTCTGGATTCAAATTATCTCATCAAGATCAATATCACAATTTTCACTAAAACTTGTTTTAGACGGTTTAAAACTTTTAATACAAAATGAACATGAAACTAAGACCATAAATCCACATTTAGCTGTTTTGAACCATCCTTAGGAGACTTGAGCAGTAATCTTACATGAAGGTTTGCTTCTGCCATTTTCTCAATTTGTGATGCCTTCTCTCTTGCAATTGTTGCTGCCAGTCCCGCTTTTGCTAATTCCTCAACCTTCTTTAACTTCATTTCAGCTTCACTTTCCTGCATTTACTTCAAGTATCAATTTCAATTTACCAGTCATAATACGCTGATGCACCATAAAGACAAAAAGATAAAATAAAACAAAAAATGACAGCACCAAAGCAATTGTGCACCTTGTGCTCAAGTTCTGTCTTATATTTCTCTTCAAGCTTTTCTTGAAGCGACTTGAGTGCAGCAGCTGCTTTTGCCCTCTCTCTCTTTAATTCCTGAAAAAACACCACCAAAAAAAAAAAAAGAAAAAACTATAAATTTCCCTATAAAGTATAAAGTATAAGTACTTATTTCCTATGGACGGTTGGTATAAAAGTAAGAACAATAGCTGCATTGAAGTAAATAAAAGCTATTTGTAGGTCGGTCCTGAATAATCAGGATTACTGGATCTGGGTGTGGTGAAGAATATATACAACTCTGTGCATATGCAGGTTACCTATCTCCACTCCTCGTGCTTGACACCACTAGTCTTCCAACAGGATATGTATCCTATAGATTTGAGCAAAGAAATGACCATTTTCTAGACCAACAATATGCATCTTTTACTTGCATAGAGATCAGTATAACAAATTACAGACTAGACTCTTCACAAGCAGACAAAAGATGCCTCTGTGCTAGTGAGATGATGGGATGACTAGTAAAACAGGTCAACTAGCATGGTCATTTAGTATTGCATGGAATTATTGTAGTACACAATTTATACAAGGTGTCCTCCCAGTCAAGGCTCCAAATGAAAAAAGCAACAAGAAGATAGTCTATTGAAAATAAAACAAATCAGATATATGACAGAGCTCTTGAACCTTGTCTAGCATTGCTGCCTCTTCTGCAAGCATCAGTTCCCTGGCCGCAGCATCCTTTAGTTTCTTTTCATACTTCTCCTGTGGTGAGCTAGGTAGTCAAGTTTATGAATAGTACAAAAGTACCATAAATTATTGTCAATTTATGAATACTAAAGAGCTCCCCACAACTCTAGTTAATCTTATAAGGCAAAGTGAACAATAAATTCTTGTAAGTAACAGTAGAAACCTTTAACATTCTCTTTTCTTCTGCAAAAACACGAGCATCTAAGTCCGCTTGCCTTTTCTCAGCAGTATGAATGGCTTGTAAGAAGTCGAGAACTAACTTTCCATCTTTAGATATGTACGCATCATTTGGCCCTTCAATTGCATCGAGAGCCTATTGATCCAGAGAACCAGAATTCAGTGATACAATTGGACAATCCCTTTGATATTACAACATCAATATGCATGAAATGGGAAGAAGAAAAAGTGCTTATAACTACCTCTTTTTCATTAGGAAAGTTATTGTATTCAATACCATCCTCCCTATTAGTAATTTTGATGCCTTCATCGACCTCGTCCTTCAGATGATATGCCTTGAGGAGAGAACCTGACGGCTCTTCATCAATACCTAATGCAACCTGTAAAAACAAAGTTTCACCAAAAGCAACTGCATTTAAAACCCATTCAAATAAGCTCTCTTCGATGTTAACGTCCAATTGACAATTGTTTCCACATATAATTCTTGTGATACATCAAGTTTAAGTGGAAAGTGCAGCCTAAATTATCGGCATTCAATATCCACAAGTACTTAAAATTGTTAAAGGGAACCCAAATGAGAACTACCTCTGCCTTGTCTTGTACAATATCCGGTTGAGGTGGCGGTGTTTTCGCCTCGTTCTCTTGCTGATCTGCACTAGTCTGGGAAACTACGGGCGCCTCATTTATCTCCACACTAGTTTTTTCCTCTGCACTCTTCACGTCTACATTCCCTTCAGATGATGACCCAAGATTTATATTTTGGGAATGCTCAGGCAAACCTTTCTCACTTGTGATGTCACTCTCAGCTTTATTATCCTCATCCACCTGAGACTGCGGGTTTTCGCCATCGCTTCCACTCAAACCCTCAACATTGGGAACATCCGAACGCGTTTCGACCTTCTCCTCGGCAATGCCAGCTCTTTCTTCATCATGTTTTTCTTCTTCTACATGTTTGTGATCCTCCAAACCAATGGCGGCATCCTTAACCGAATCACTCTTCTCTTTGGCACCAAAAATTGGGTCTAGATACCCGGTTTTGTAAGCTGCCACAAGCCCAGCACCAACGGCAGCGCTTCCGAGGAAAATTTTGGCGCTGGAACCGCCGTTTCCCGGCGGCGGCGGATTGGCTGCATCGCCAGGGTGGTGGGAAGCAGTTTTGGGGGCTGCGGCGGAGAATTCCCTTGTAATCGGCCTCGGAATCCTTCTTCTAAGCCCACGACGAGACGCAATCTGCAGAATTGACCTTCGCAACATGGATTTGTGATGTGAGAGAAGAGAGAGAGAGAGAGAGAGAGGGGGCGGTGAAGTGAAGGTGTCTCGTGGTGGTAGTGGTGGTGACTGGTGGGGAGGGGCGGAGTAGCAAACTAATAAAGTGGGAAAACGAATCGTTTCGGTTCTGGGCCGGGTACGTAAATAAATAAGAAAGAAGCCCTAAGTACCTCTCTGAGCTCTCTCGTCCTCTCTCTCCCGCCCAACTCCTAATTCTTCCTCTCCATCTCTTAGCTTGGTAACCCTAACTCTCTCTCTCTCTCTGTATTCAGTTAGTTTTGTGATTTTGTTGGTGGGTTCTTCTCACTTGAACAGTTTCAGAGATGGGTCTATGTTTTTGGGTTTTTGTTAATTGTTTGCATATGGTTTGGAGTTGCTTGAAATTTAGGAGAAACCCAGAACCACTTTTGTACATTTTCGTTCTACAAAGCTTCAAGTATCATTCTTTTTACTGTTTAATGAGGCTTTAATTTCTTTAATTTCTTTAATTTCTTTAATTTCATGATTATGTAGGTCACTTTGCTGTTAAGCACAAACTTTGAGTAAGAATGGTCGATTTCCTATTCGATGATATATTTAGCATTGAGAAAGTGGACCCAGATGGCAAAAAATTTGACAAAGGTTTGCTTCTAACTAGCTGCTTCTTGCTCTCTCTCTCTCGCCATTGCCACTTGCAGATCCAGACAATTTCATTTTTCAATCTTCATTAGATGCATTTATCTGCCTCTGAAATTTATTTCCATCTAATCCTGTTTTAGCATAATTATGGTCCTCATATGCATTACTCTGAGTCTCGTTGTTGTTAAATGTGTGTGTGGACATTGTATTTCTTTTTTGTGTCGTAGTAGAATTAATTTCTGTTGGATTCAAACTACAATGAACTGACCACTTAATACTACAGTCTAGTGGTATTCCTCTTCACTTGTCAATGGGAGGTCTTAGGTTCGATTCTCGCCAAAGGTGAATTTGAACCACATTATTGCTAGCCCATTGTGAGGCTAAAACTCATCTCCTTCCTATTGGTGTAGATAATATCGTTTGTTAAAAAAAAAAAAAAATACAATGAACGGACTTTTTTATTTAGACGAACAATAAGAAAAGAGAATTGAGGTCTATTTGATTTATACTAGAATGAATTTTGCAATTTGTAAATATATAGAAATTTAATCGGCACTCTGTTTAGTGGTCGATCCTTTCGGGCTATGAGACATTATCCCCCCACCTAATAAATTGTTTAAAGTGGTTTATTGTTGCCAACCCTCACATTGTTGAGAAAACGCCTTTTCCAAGTATTAGTTTGGCTGGCAATGGCATGATCAAGAAGCCCTTCAACTCCTTTGAAATATATTCTAATGCTCTTTTGGTACTTTGATTAAATTTGGATTTTTGCTTCTTTAGTTTCCCGGATTGTAGCACAGAGTGAGAAGCATGGTGTGTTGCTGCTCCTTGATGTGAATACGGAGATATATCCTATGCATGCAAAGGACAAATTCTTGATGGTGCTGTCTCCCACACTTGAGTGGAGCGGAGCAACTGCTACTGGAAAACGTGGACAGGTACTCTACTTTGCATTGATTTCTAGTGTCCGATATTCCTTTTGGAGTGGAAATACATATTAACTCTGAGATATTGAATTTTGATGTAAACTCGTGGGTTGGTAGATTGAAAACATAGAGGGGACATGTGCTTAGGTCTTCACATGTTTCAGTAAGGTAAGCAAATGGCAGAATAGATTAGTGCGAGTAAAATTTCAAATGGTTTCTAGTATACAAAGTTGATGGCGTATAATAGAACATTCCATTGGCATGTTGTTCATGTCTGATTAGCTCGCGTACCTTCCCATGTATCTTTGGCAGGTTGAGCAGAAATCTCTTGCCGACAAATTTGAATATATAATGCATGGATTGCTGTATAAAATGTCAACAGCATGTTCAGAATCTTCAAAAGGAAAACCCAAGGCTTCAGATGAAGGTTCAAAGACTGATGTCAAAGTGTACGTGACATAATTCTCAAACATCTTTTTTTTTGCAACCTTCGAGGTTTCTTATTTGCGTGTTGAGCTCATGACTCAACACGCGCAGAGGCACTCTCACTCACGCAGGGTGAATGTTACTGCCATGCTTCTGGTTTAGTGGGATTCATTTTTTTGGATATCATTTAGGGATTGCTTGTGATATATGCAAGTAGCGCTCTTGTTTTAAAAATCATATAAAGGTCGAGATCCATTTGATGTCTGATATATTGCTGTCATCTTACGTTTTCTTGAAAACAAATTGTCAAGAGTTAAAAGAGATGAAAATGTTATAATCGTTTAACGACTTTGCGGTTACCTTACTAAAATGCAGGCGTTTGACTGGGTTTTTGTGATTGGGTTCATGGAGGTATATGCTTCATTTGGTGGGCTTCAGATGATGCTGAAAGGAGATCCTTCGAGTTGTACTAAGTTTACGATTGATCAGAACTTATTTTTGCTTATCAGGAAATTGATATGACTTCATCGCATCATTGAAACTTTCTATGTTACTGTTACTGTATTTCCCTTTTAAATAGGTCGGATTTCAACTTTTGCGTTTCTTTAACGCTGCAACTTTGCATTCTCATATATATATAGTGTCGTTTAGTACTATGATTTAATGATATTTCTCTTCACTTGTAAGTAAGAGATCTTAGGTTTGATTCTCCCCAAGACGAATTTGAATCACATTATTGCTAGTCCATTGTGGGGTTTAGCCTACTCTCCCACCTCTTAGTGTAGATATATCGTTTGTCCCAAAAAAAAAAAAAAACACTTGCCGGTTTGTCATAATTAGGTCGGTTGGTTTTTCGGTTTTAAATCTAGCCCTTGTTGGTTGTATGCCCTAAAAGAAAATTGTCCGACAATAAAATTAAAACCTTTTGGTCGATATATTTTCTGTTAATTAAACCATAATAAATTGGGAAATACTTCAAAATGGGACAATTTCTTAATCTTCGAGGACATTTCAAATATGCATACGACATGCACAACAATTGGATAGAAATAGGATTTTTCTTACACCTTGAAATGACCTAATTGCCCTTGTATTTAAATGGGTTAATTTGTCAAAACCAAATCCACATTTATTCCTCCTTGTTCGAAAATATGTGGCGCCCAACCCTTAGCTCCAACAACCCTAACCCCAAACAGTGCGACCTTCTTCCACCCTATTTCTGACCGACGCAACATCTTCTGCCCCATTTCCGGCCAACGCAACCCTTTTTCACCGCAGTTTCCGACCAACGCAACCTTTTCCATCCACTCTATACATTTAGGAGTTGTTGTACTGTGCATTTGCACATCATTTCGAAATATTTGAAAAAGATGTTTCCACCCCAGCATTTGCACATCCTTTCCAAAAAATTTCAATGGCAAAATCCAAAAAGAGGTATGCTTTGAAATGAAATTTAATTATTTGAACCTAGGTTATGTAAAATTGGGAATTTTGGGTTTTGGGTGCGAATTAGTGTTTTGTACAGTTAAGTTGTTTGATGTTAATTTATATCGCGCATGTGGTTTAGAGGTTGGTGAAAATTAATTGATTGAAATATGTTCATCAATTCGTGCATAATCTGTGCATGTCTATATATTGGGCACGCTTGAATTTGGTTCATGAATTCATTGAATTTGTGCATACTATATGTATATTATGTGCATATACTTTTGATATTGCTGGAAATATTCGATTGAATTTTGTTCATGAATTGGTAGATACTATGTGCATATATTGTACATATCCTGTGCACGCGTTGATTTTCGTCATACTTGTAGTTAGTTGATGAACTGGTTTAATTTGGGCAGACAATATGCATATGATGTGCATATCCTGTGTGCATGCTTATGTTATTTAATTGATTTGCTTATGTTCTAAATATTGCAGTTCTAAAGTCAAATATGCGTCTCCGACGGAACTCGTGTGTCCGTCGCATGAGGTGTTTCCTGCAACCATCTCTTGTCTGTCATATGCTCGGGGTGTCTGGGTAATATTAAAGGTCGATTTACAAATGATCTACTGAACAAATTTGAAGCTTTATGTTTTGGCCATTTGGTTGATGTGGATCACATTGACTGGTTTGGGCAGCTTACCCACTACGTTATCCTTAAGCTATTAAGGATAAAGTGCGTGATGATTCCTTCTGTAACATCCCACATTGCCCAGGGGAGTGGATCATGTAAGCCTTATATGTATACTCCCATCTTTACCTAGCACGAGGCTTTTTGGGAACTCACTGGCTTCGGGTTCCATCGGAACTCCGAAGTTAAGCGAGTTCGCCCTACAACAATCCCAGGATGGGTGACCCATTGAGAAGTTCTCATTTGAGTTTCCAGAAACAAAACCGTGAGGGCGTGGTCGGGGCCCAAAGTGGACAATATCATGCTACGACGAAGTCGAGTCCGGGATGTGGTGGGGGCCCGGGCCGGGATGTGACAATTTGGTATCAGAGCCAATCCCTGGCCAGATGTGTGCCGACGAGGATATCGGGCCCCTAAGGGGAGTGGATTGTAACATCCCACATCGCCCAAGGAAGTGGATCATGTAAGCCTTATATGTATATTCCCATCTCTACCTAGCACGAGGCCTTTTGGGAACTCACTGGCTTCGGGTTCCATCGGAACTCAGAAGTTAAGCGAGTTCGCCCAAGCGCAATCTCAGGATGGGTGACCCACTAGGAAGTTCTCGTGTGAGTTCCCAGAAACAAAACCGTGAGGGTGTGATCGGGGCCCAAAACGGACAATAACGTGCTACGGCGGAGTGGAGCCCGGGATGTGGTGGGGGCCCGGGTTGGGATGTGACACCTTCTCCTTCCTTTTTGGGAACATGTTGCAACTTTCGGGAGCCCTAAATTATGTATGGTGACGGGACTCAGTTTTGGAGAATCCCTCCCCCCCCAAAGTGAAGGATGATGACTGTCGTCTTAGAGACATCTATTTCAGGGGGAAGAAGAAGATAACCCTGGAAACAATTGGAGGAGTAATTCACCATGTGCCAACATCCAAAAGATAGGTACAAGCTCGGTCTATTGTACTTCGTCCACTTTGTTGTTTTGGGCAAGGAGAAGGGGTCAGCCATTAACTACCACCTGCTTCAATTGGTAGAATATGTAGAAAAATGGGAGAGATATCCCTAAGGAACCGCATCATTCCAGGTGTTGATGCCAAGCATATCCGCAGCCGCTTTGACACGCCACAAGGTTGTAAAAGAAAAAGCTGTAGAGAAATTGGGGGGAACGGTCCGGGACTCTTATAAGTTGAACACACTTTTGCATTCATTTTCGCTGCAATTTATTGACATTATCGCTTTAAATTTTGTAGATTTGGTTATTTGAAACATTGTAGTACTTGAGGTAAAAAAACTATGCGAATGTGCACATGGAGAACTCTTACTTATTGCCCCGGATTTGCCGTTGGGACACTTACCTAAATCTGTCCCATCACAAGCTGAATAGCAGTATTTTTGCTAAAAAAAAGGTATGTGTTTATTCGAGTTTTAATAAACTTAGTGAATTTTGTATTTCGAATTGGTTCTACTTATGTATGCAACACCGATTTTGTCCGATGTAGGTTGTTGTCCACCCGATTACTCCGACCGAGGAAGAAAAGATGGCGCCTTACTGGAATGTCATATTTGATGATGTTGAGGCTGGTACAGATGCAACACTAGAGGACAAAAGTAAAGGTGTTGCGGATGCTGATTAGGACTCTGAGGCCATGCCTTCATCTGGACCGAAATGGAAGGCGAAGAAGGGATACCACACACACTTGGGAGCGTTGCCATCATCATCCCGGTCAACAGTGAGTACATAAATCCCCGTAAATTGTAGTTTGAATTTATAGGCATGTATTGTTTCTGACCGGATATTGGTTTTGGTGGACTTATGATATGAAATCATTGTTTTTTATACGCAAAAGTTTGAGTTTGTTTCTAAGCGACAATTTGAAGAATTTTCAATGACAATGGAAGTCCGGTTGAGGACAGTTATATAGGCATTAGAGGAGGAGCAGCGTGCCTGCATGGAGTTAGTTACTGAGCTTTAACGTTTACAAAACGACATCTAGAAAATCGTTTGATAAGCCCCCGACCCCTGAAAAGTCGGTAAGGTCAGGGTGGGACACATATAATGTCCCCGAGGATGAGAAGGTCGACAGTTCCCCGGAACGTCCACCTGGTTATAAAGATCTCACTGCAACTTCCCCTCAACCTGAAACCTCTACTGGCGAAGGGAAGTCGGATTGGGGAAAAGACATAGCCCCCACTACGAATTTGCCTACTTTTGATGTTGACTTGCTGGAGATAATTGAGGCCGAGAACACAAACGATGTTGCCCAATCACTATTGCTTTTATTACAGTTTATAGTGGATGGTGAGTTGGGAGAAGAGCAAGTTTCTATCTTGGAAAGGAAGACGAGGACACAAAGGTCAGCGAGCATGGTACCCACACTTACAAAAGCGTTGACATGAACTAGGCCACCAGTCCATCTGGTTTGGAGCCCCTTTTTGGTAACATAATGAAAATATGGGGAACAAACATATAATGTGTGTTTATTTAAGTATTCAACAAGTCTCTTACAATTTATTGAAAAAATAAAATGCAAAAGGAAAGTTATCTATTTTCTGTCTAAGTGAGTTGTCTAGGCGGGCACCTCAATAGGTCTAGGCACATTTTCTTAATTTTCAAATGTCTAGGCATTAATTGGGGTGGTGGCCAACTACCTAGCACCTAGGCGAGGTCTAGGTGGCTTTAGGTGCGGATTTTTAGAACAATGTTAGTAAGAGAATGTGGCGGAAGCATAAAGGATTGTAATTGGTGCACCCTTTCACCTCTCTCGAATCCTACAAAAGAAGGAAAGTTGGTGATGGTCATTTAGTCGAGTTCCCGGAGCCCTTACTGATCCCAAAGTCGGATGTGGAGGTTTTTGTTGACGTCTTGACGAGTTAGGTGGGTTCGTCGAGGTAAGTTCACTTTCGGTTGTCATTCAAACAATTCAATATGAACTCAATGTCCATATATCCCTAACAACCTATCATTTTTTTTTGTGTACCAGTGATAAACTGGACTTATTTGGATTGGCTACCGTGGGTCGGGATTTTTTTTACCGCACTTCTTCAGTTTGAGGGTACTTTGAACAACAATGTAAGTAATTGCTCTTCATTTGTAACTAGTTTCTGTTTACCACATTAGAAGCTAGTACAATAGTTTAATTTTGGCTTTTAGAATGCATTTGACCTTGGATTCAACACATCAACGTTGGCATTTACCTTTTGAGGAAGTGATCAACGGAGCATCCTAGAGATTTCGGGGTGCGGTGGACAATTGTTGACTTCTATTTATGGGTAAGTGTTATGTTATTATTGTTATCATCTCTTCTGTCTACTTATGTTCGTAATACGGTTTTGCACCCCATTTACAATAGGCAGGCATGTCCTTGGTTTTTGTTTTATGGGAAAATCTGAAATCGTGTTGCAACGCATCGGTGTAGGAAAAAATGAAGCAGAAACATGCATAATTTGAGACCCTTGTTGTAGGAAATGGTAAAGGCAAGTCCAAGGCAAAGGCAAAAGAAGCTCTGGTTTTTAAGCACTTGATGAAGGTTATGTCAGTTGATGCAACTGTGACGCCACACACGCGTGCATGGAATAATGTTGACCAAGTATTCATCCCATGTCATGTGAATGACGACCAGTGGATGTTGGTTGATGTCCATCGTCTACTTCGCACGATCACAATTTACGATTCACATTGGTCAAGGTTGGGGTGGTCAAAAATGAAGAAACAACTTGCTCATATGTGTTTTGTAATACCTCAACTTCTAAAGGCGACGAGATTCCAGGATGCGCAAATCGATTTGAACCTAACCTCGAAACCGATGTATAAACTGTTTGAGATTCAGGCAAGGGCGAACTGTGGCCAACAGAAGAACGAGTATGTTCTTTTCATACTTATCTCAAACTTAATTGTAAATGTCTTGAACATGTACTGTGTTGTAACCTGGAGTTGTTATTTTCTGGTAGGTCAGATTACAGACTTTTCTTACTCAAATTTGCTAACTACCTATCATCGGGCTTGGACATTGACCACGTACAACCTCAGAACATGCCATTTTTAGGCTGAAGCTTGCCATCAAGTTCATCAGAGGTCATGCATTTGTGTGAATCATTATGTAGACACCATTTATTTCAGTAGTTTTATTGTCATAACCAAACAATTGGGTTACTATTCCAATCGTAATTTGAGTACTTAATATGTAATTGTAATTTTAGATGAGTTTGGCATTGCATTATTTCAGCATTCATTATGTATTCTTAATTTTATTACTTAGCATTCAAGGGCCTTTTGTTGTAATTAGCTTGTTAGTCTAATTTTAGTACACTTTGCAATCACATGGTTTCTGTATTGAGCATGTAATCCTTATTTTATTACTTCGCATTCAAGGGCCTTGTGTTGACATTTCTACTTCTAAGGCTTCCTGGTGCCATAATGTATGTGAATGTCCTGTTCATTTCATGAGCATGACGTGTACATGTGATGTGCATGACGTGTACATGCTATGTGCATCATTTGGACATATAATGTCCAGTAACGATTATTGTATTGTATGTAAAAAACCAACATCGGAAACGATAACAGAATTCCATTATATACGTAGATAACATTGAGCTAATTAAACATTAAGGTCCTTCTTATTTATGAAAAACCACACGCGGAATGTCAACATATAACAAAATATGAAGGACCCACAAAAGACTTCAAATTAACTTCAAATTAAATTATTCTTGGTGAGTAGCCCCAACGGCAAGTGCCTTGTAGTAGTTAATGGTCACCCACTTCCCGTTGATATCCATTTTCATTGCGTAGCGACGAAATATTCTCAAACCCTTACTAAGTCCCAACTGAAAGCCTTGTTTGTATTGCTTGGCCAAGGCGTGATTGTACGCTTCAGATGACATGAACTTCTCGATCTCTTTTGCCGCTAACATCTCCACGGGTCGACGAGCCTTTTTCAATTTCCCCTTCAAGGATGCGATGTTCTTCGCGTGATCTTCCTCATGCTTAGTAATCCTCCCTACAATTGTTTCAAGCTCATACGGCTCGAACGGGTCTATGTCTTCCGTCTGGGGGAAGGAGGGAGGTGAGCATGAATAGGAATGGGAAGAAGAAGATTTATGGGGAGGGTGGGAACGGGAAGATGAAAGTTTCATTGCTTGAATGTGGTATGGATTTCTTCGTTAGAGGGGTGAGAGAATGGAGTGTTTTGTTTTTCCTTATATACACCCAAAATCAAAAAATGAGGTGTCTCGTACATTTCCCAAAATTAAAAATTGGGCTCAAATTTTGGCGGTGGTTTGAATTTCCCGCCTGGGAAAAATGTGAAAATTTAGTATTTGTAATTTTTGTGCACATTTTATGCATGTCCCATGCACAATACATATGAGTTTTCCATGCATGTACCATGCACATAAAATGCATGTCCTAGGCACATAAAATGCACATGGTATGCATATGATGTGCACAATACATGCACATGATATGTACATATTGTCCAGGTGAATTTCATATATTTTCTTAAGTTCTTTAGTTTTTATCAAAAATTTCTTAACTTCTTTTAAGGATAACTGAAAGCATACACCAAATGGCAAAAATAGCAGTGGAAGTAGTCATTAATCCCATTTCATTACAACGAGCAGCAATACATATTACATCAAAGTGATCAGTATTATCTTGATGCGCCAATGTCCCAATTTAAAAAGAAGGACAGTGGTGCAGCAAGTTGAGAAGGTCTCTGTAAGTTTCAGCTTTGGAAGACTACACAAAAAAAAGACCTTCATAGTCTACAAAAAAGGGTGGCCAATGCCACGCCTAGAACAAACGCCTACAAAGGAGGTTGCGCTTGTCGGTCATGTCGACATCACTGTCCTCATACGAACACTGTTTCAGTTTGTGTTTCAGGAGTTTGACCTTGAAGCGGTTCCTCCGAGCTTGAAGCCTGTGGCCGTCCTCGATAGACTTCAACAACTTAATTCTTACCATGCATGCCTCTTTTTCCTTTTCAATGTCGGCGATTCAAGTCTTGAAAAATGTGGTATGTTCCCTAGCCACGAGGTTTGCCGCATTGAAATCGAAGTTGTTTATGACTTCGTTCTCGTGGTCAGATTCCCCGATCGGTGTCGTATAATTAGCCATTATTGAACTACTTCATGCGTAGAGGTTAATCTTATGATGAAGTTTGCAATGTGTTAGTGTGTGTGTGAGCATGTGTGAAGTTAGTAATGTGAAATATTGTGGTTTAATAGGTGAACAAATACATAATTGCCTATGAAAAGGCAAAAAATTGGCGCCAACAAATTGTTTTGGTCGCTAAGCAAATGATGGATACATTGCGCCAAAAAATACCTTGGTGGGATACTTTCCCCAATTTTTTAACAAAAAATGTGTGATAAAGAGCAATGTAATGTACGATTTGGAATTCTCATCAACAATTGGCGGCAAATAGGATGATACTTGCCCCATTATTTTAAAGTTTCTTTTATTGGAAAAGGCTCCTCATAGTTGTGTAAATCCCAAGCTAAAAAGTGGAAATTGGTTAGCAAAAGTTGGCTTCCATGGTTTGTTTGCAAATGAATTGGTTGGCTTCATAACCTGATTGATAAGACAAGGTAGATGAGTTGTACATGACCTCACCTCTATGTCTTATCCTATCCTATTTGAGGTGTGCATTCGATGTAAATGTGTAAGATGTCATTTCTTCTCATATCAACTCATAAATGTTTAATAATAATATGTTGTAAAAAAAGAGTTTAATTAGGGTTATATTTGGCCACTTAATTTGAGCCAATGGGTTTTTCACCCACATCATGTCACGCCCCGATCCTGACATACGTCCAGAATCGACACGTGACGCTACCAAATACCCTAATATCTAACATACCATGCCTCCTGAATATGTACAAAGTATCAATCAAAAACCAGATGCACAATAATTTTTCGTAAGCTTTATGGTTGCATCTAACCACTTCGTTAGACTGCCTACGTACCCTCATTAGGGATCAAGCCATTCGTAGTTCAACATTCACAAAAACAAATATTTATCACACTCAGTTCAAGCATAAAAGTATAGCATTCCTCCATCATTTATTATAACCTGACAGCATGAAATTCCTGGACTCATGCTACATAACAAACCCCCATGAAAATCATGATTTCTCTTTCATCCAACATATAATTCATTATGTCTCATCACATCGCCATTCACAACATACATCATATTTAAGAACCGACGAAGCACATAACCATTCTCTAGCCACATTAAATAATTAATCTGATCAAAATAATAACAATCATTCCCATATTTTCTAAATTCATACTTGATGAAATCATAATCGAATCGTAGAGAATCCTGAAGGAGTCACCCACCACGTCCAACATCTTTTCTAACTCAATTCACAAGATTCTCAAAACCATTTTTCACAAATATATATATATATAACTAAAGCTAGAGTGACACCGTTAGGCCAAGCCTACTTCTCTGAAGTAGGGATTTCAGACCTCTCAACGGAACCAAGATACCAAAGGGGATTCCGAACCATCACTCAACAGAATCCAAACTAGGGTACGATTCCGGACCATCTCTCAACGGAATCTCGGAGTACCATGCATGTAGAATTGAACCACTCGATGAGATACAGGCTGGATACGATTCTGGACCATCACTCAACGGAATCCAATCCAGGATATGATTCCGGACCATCACTCAACGGTATCGCGGAGCACAATGCATAACCACCACTAAATGAAACCTAAGTTAGATACGATTCCGGAACATCACTCAACTGAATCGCGGAGTAGAAGAGATTCCGGACCATCACTCAACGGAATCCAAGCAAGCATATGGTACCTACCAAATGTACCAAGTATATCTAAACCGCATCATCTCCATAATTACAACGTAGTCACCTACCATATTCACTTCTCGTGGCCTCCAACTAAGTGCTACAGAATACTTCTAATAGGATTCTAAGATCACATAGCCATAAATTTATCACACTTATCATTCACATTACTAGAAATAATTAAACATCCATATATCACCATTATCATCAGTACACAAGCCAAATCATGTTTAATAAACATAAGTCTATGGCTAAATATATGAAAATCACATTTCAATAGAAATCATATTTATAAGACCAATTCATATTCACAAATGATTTTAACATAAACAATTAAAGTAACAACCATATCACAAATATTCAAATCACTCTCCAACCAATGTAGGCCCACTAGACTTCACTTAAGTCTCTCGTAGTACTAACTTTAGTATTAAGAACGTTTGGAGACATGTTGACCAAAAGTCAACTCTCGGTCAAAGGTAGGGTCCACAATTCTACACAATTCAATCCGGAAGATCCACACATTGGATTTTGGATCCGTAACTTTTCAAAGTCCACATTATGCTCAAATAACAACATACTAAAATCTCAACACGATTCGATGGTCGGATCTCCGCCAATTTCAAAATTCAAGTGGCGGTCGATATTTAATTTTACAAATTTAGAAATCCAATTAGGGAAGATCCGTACATTGGATTCCCGATCCGTAAGTTTCTATGATCCTTAAATATTATGTTCTATCACGCATTAAGGTTTGGTGACAATCCAACGGTCGGATAGTCGATTCATATTTTGATCCAGTAAGGTATCGTAATGAAACTAAGTCCAACAATCAAATTACGTCATAAGGATATCAATTATGAAATCAAGTCATCTAAATGAACTTAAAAGTACATCGTCGGCCCACTGGCCAGGCCGCCGCCGCACGCAACGCCGCGGTTGGCGGTCGGCAGCCCCGACTTGTCGAAAAAATTCAACTATTTTTAAAAATTACCAAATTTTACAGGCAAGTAGATCTCAATGAGGGGAGAAGTTTTCATACTTGTGGCCAAGTCCAATACAGCCGGGAATCTTCCCAATTTTATCCAAACCCGCCGGAAACCTTAGAAATGGGTGTTCTTCGATTCATCACCAAAACGAACTTCGACGCTTCATCCAAGCCTTGGGACTTGCTCCAGGGGTTGAGAGGAGTCTTTTGGTGGTGGTCATCGACAGTAAAACTCGCCGGAATCACCGGAAACAGATTAAACCCGCCGAAAAACTTGTGGGTTTTGTAGCTTCGAAATGGAAAAATGGGAAAGAAATGGGGAAATCTAATGCTACAGATATGTAGTGCTCGTCAAGGGCTTTCCATGGACACCAAGATCACCCAAAACGGAGTTCGTATGAAGGAGATATGGCCGGGTCAAATTTGAGGGTTCACGAGTCGAAAACGACCCAACTCGGGTCTCTCTCCTTTCCCCTCCTTTCTCCCCCCCCCTGATTGGCTGCTCCTCACCCTTTTTAAAATCTGATTGGTTCCTTAACCCAAATATCTGATTGGGCCTCTTTCCCACAAAGTGGGAGTCTAAATAATTCCTAAAATATATAGTATAACAACTTCAAACATCCGTAACTATACCGTTATAACCCGGACTCGCAAACGGCTTTCGCCTATGCACTCGTGATCTCGAAATCTATTCAACAATATAAATTGTCACCTTGAAAGATCTACGGATTTTAAATAATAATTTTCCAAACTTCACTCTTCGTAACTAGTTTAATTAAACTCTAAATTCAAACAAATTAGAATAATTTCTCGAAAAATAATCTAAAATCTCAATAATACAAATACGTAATTTATAACAGTGAAATCCAGGGACAGAATTTCACACATCATGGTAGACTTGTATAAATATCCTTTTTCACATAGACCCCATCCTATTCAGTGTGGGTTATAAACAACTGCATATCCTTCTTATTTGCAGAACAAGTGCACAACTGAATGGATGCATATTATATGCACAACCTAAGCACAAGGAGCTGCTTCTACCATTTTTTTTTAAAACACACCTTAATCCAAATATACCATGACATGCAAATTATTGGGACACCCTAAGCAAGGAAAACAATCATGTGGTGTTGGAGATATCAATAAGTTCCCTGCAAGTATGTTGGTTATGACCAAGCTTCTGGCAATGCTTTCATTTCCGATGGACTATATCTTTTCCTTGGGATGGGATATGTCGCTTGTTGGGTCTCCCGACCAGTACATTCCCTGTCGAAGGTAGGACTAACATGCGTTCGGCTACACATTTTGCATTCCATTGCAGAGCGAGGAATACCAGGTATATGGAATCAGAATAGGCTACTTCCCATGTTGTACGATTGTAGTAGATCGATGCCAACTTATAGAAGTTGTAGTTTGCAAATAAGCAAGCTGCAATGGCGTGTTTGCAGGGCAATTGCTCATGATCAAATTCCCGGCAAGTGCAAGTCTTGTTATGTATATTGACCACGATTTCACTATCCGCATGGTAAACATTAAACTCGGTGTTGCTTACTTTATGGACACACATGTGCCTTGCATCTTGTACCTTTTTTCTTAATTTTTTTTCTCACCGAGGCTGGGGCATAACGTGGCAGTGGTCATATGTACTATATCCTGCCTTCGACAAAACCATTTTTGCAACACCGCCCCTAATGAAATCGATCAAGTATGGATAGCCCCCTCGCAAAGCGCAACATCGCATTAATGTTCTCGGCAATGATAGTGGTCATTACATTGTACCTCTTTCCATTCATTCAAGCCCACAACCACTTCTCCATACCCACATCATTTAGGTACTTTGCTACCAAGTCTCTCACCTTGATGAAGTGTGTCGAACTCAGCACATGAATAGGATTTAGTTGCCTTGTGGTAGTGGTAGAAAAAGTTATCATTCTTTTTAGGCGAAACTTGGCCTTAATATTCCCTTCAAGTGATACATGCATAAACCATGTTTAACTTTTTTGAAAACCTTATTGACCACGTTTGCGATGCTTGTGTTGTGGTCCAAAATTATAATCAAATTCGGTATATCCTCAATCACTCCATGGAGTTTCTTGAAAAACCACTCCTAGCAATCATTGTTCTTTGTGTTGCCTATGTCAAAAGCAAAGGATAGATGTTATAGTTGCAGTCGAATGTTGTCGCGACTAAGAGGACGCCTTTGTACTTTGACTTCAAGTGAGATGCATCAACCGCAATAACTGGCCGCATCCATGACAAGAACCCCCTTACTAACGCACCAATTGTGAAGAAGAAGTACAAAAAATGATGGTCTCCGTCGGTTAGAATGGCTGTCTTGCTACCCAGATTTAGCCTCTCAAGCTGTTCTCCAAAAAAAATGCTTGTCACTATCGTTCCCAATGAACACAAGTTTGTTTACATGGGACCCCATTGGAATTGAGTAGGCAAGAGTAACCATGTCAGCACCACAACACGCGATATTCGAAACAATCTCCAAAAACTTAAGCAATTTTATAGATTTAGACACAATGATTCATTTCTCTTTACCGCCTACGTACGTTTTTTCCGTATCGGATGTAACCCACCTCCCACTATGACAAATCATTACAGGTGCTTCCCCCATGTTTTGTTCCACAAACCTAAAATTACACATAACATAGGTGCATCAGAACTAGTAAACAATCGCGGTTGTGATATTAAAGTACAGACAAGCATACCATATGCATAATATATGCCCAACCTAGGGACAAAATATGCTTAACATATATACACCATATGCACACCATAGAAAAAATTGGTCAAATATGTGGAATACTACACTTCAAACAGAAATTGGAGCATACCCACCATATCCATAAATCATTGATATAGAAACTCGGAAATAAACACCCTACCTTAGTACCCTTGAAAACCGCGCACAAATGTGCTTGCCGAACCTTTAATCGCAGGAAGAGATGGAATTTTAGTCGGCAGAAGAATTTCTTGTGTTTGACAATGGAAGAACTTTTTCTACTAACACATAAACAAGAGAGGGGAAAATGGCAAGAACAAGGCAAACCTTGGAACAATGAGATATGGGCCTAGGGATTATCTTAACCATCTCATCTTTATGTCTTGTCACCTTTATTGTCAACTTGGGTTCCCTCCAAAATAAAAAAAACCATGTACAAAGAAAGGACACATGCAAAGGTCCCTCAATAATAATAATATATTATAAAGGTAATGAGTTTTGTTTGGGTACTTAGTGATATGTTACCTTGTATATAAGGTAAAGAATGGGAAGACTTTTTTCTTCCCACAAATTGGAAGCAACATTGAAGTTGGGACAAAAAAGCACTGCTACGGATTCCTACAGCCTTTGATCCACATCATGCTAAAAAGGCATTCCACTTCTCAGATAGCCAAAACAATTCACAACACATAATGTCCAAGTGGAAGCATGAAACTGAGGGTTTTAATGCCGAGTTAAAAATCGTTGTACAACCTTGTTTTGCTAACTATTATATGGTGATAACAGTATTGTGGAATGTATTTGCTAACTATTATACGATAATAAACAATAAGGACTATGTATGTTTGTTATTTGAGCTGAGTTCCATGTCCTAAAGTACCTTAACGTGAAGAGTATGAAATATGTAAATACACACTATGTACACCGTACTTACGACGTAGATAACATAAACACTATATCACTATGCACATGTCATGCAAATGATATCATGTACATACAATGCACATGTCAAGCACATAAAATATATACTATATGCACATGACAAGAACATAAAATATTCACTATATACACATATTATGCATAAAACTGAAGATTGGGCAGCGCGTTGCTTCTACCATTTATAAGACACCATTTATGCCATGTTATTCGTATAGTGGATACAATTACAACATAATCCACCAGGATCACATATATCCAAAAGATTGCAATGCGCACATTACACAACTCACAATGTCAAATTCATCAACCAAATTAATCATATCATATGTAATGACAGTAGTGTGTACCTTACAATTCACAAAGTCAAAGTGTATACGTGTAAACCAAAACATTGGCATAAGGCTGCTGCAACAACCCCAATATGTCTTCCTCAACCATATAGTAAAAGACGATGATGGATAGTTAGATATCGACAAGCCCAATTGAGCAAACAACAGCAGCCACTTTGATAACTTTGTCGAAATCCACTCTCAAAAATGTAATATCATCAATCTCAACAAGAAAAAACTCAAATATTTGACTTCGAATCCTTAACAAGCCAATTAATGACTATCAATGTTTGTAGAGTTCTTGGAGGATATCATGAACCAACAAACTTCCCTTATCAGTGATGGATTTCAGATCCCTGGATAGTAAAATACTTTGGTCAACACACGATTCGTATGTAAAACTAACACAACTCATATGTAAAACAAACACATTCATATGTAACTACTAACACAAACATCGATCTGTTCAAAGTAAACCACCATAATGGGCAACCGTATTCCTTACAAAGTATGAAAAGGTTCACTTACATTTCTTATGACAAACCCTCTTTAGACAGAGCTTCCTTTGTCAATCTCGTTACGTAGTACCAGCGGCGAAATACCATTTAACAATGTCTTACTTAAGAGGTCATCAAGTTCTCTTCTTCAGACTTGCAAGTTATCACAATCAGTAGCAACCACAATATAACTGCAATGTGAAAAAAGGGACAAATTCAACAGAACATAAAGTTGGTTTTGAAAGATACAACATCTTATGGAAGACTGGCAATCGTACCACTGCATATGTAAACAAAAGACTAACAATTCTAGTGTCTCACTAGCAATAACTACAATGTTTGGGAAAAAAAACATTCAAATCATATGCCTACAAAATGTACAAGTAAGTAGAAACATACACAATAGAGGAAACTGCACGGCAATATCTTTCCTGCATGATTCACAACTTTATTGTTGACATTCCCTTTTCTTACTTTCTTCATCCAACATGTACACAAAAGAGATTGCCTCAAGTAAGATAATTGTGCCAACGCAAATGCCTTAAGTAAGATAATTGTGCATTCCGTGTACATATCGTGTGCAATTTCTTACATATTGTACTAAAACCTCTAATTCACAAACTTTTTCAAACAAACACCAATTCGAGATCGAATTCACAAACATTTGCAAGTTCATAACAAAATTAACAAATATTGAGCATCAATTAAAACACAAAACTCTAAGTTTGAAACCCAAAAATTGAAACCCAGAAATCTAAAATAACAAAACCCATAAACAAATAAAGATTTCCATAACACAATTCGAGCCGTCTCTTTCGCATCCCTCTTTTGTTCGACTTCCCATCTCTGCAAATTCAAAAAAACTAATTGAACAAACAAGTAATTAGTTGCAGAAATGGAGACAATGATTGAGTTAGAGAGAGAAAGAGATGAGAGAGACAGACGAACTTGATAACAGTGGAAATATGGCTGCCAAAGCTTTATTGGTCGGAAAGAATGGAACTTTCCTGCCAAAATGTAAAATTTGGTACAAAAATCATATCTTTAAGAATGGACATTGATGAAAACGATAAATCCTCACTTCGAAGCTTCACTCTCGACTTCCCTCTATTCGAAATCAGAGCTTAACCTAGAAACCCGGAGCTCATAAAGCTCTCGACATCCCTATCCAGCAAATGAGAATAGTAATTGAATGAGCTGAGGATTTTTAGTATTTATATGTGGGCATTTTAGTAATTTCTGGTTTTGTGCATGGTGTGCATGGCCGGTTTATCCTATTTATGTCCCAAGATAAATAAATTATCCCATTTTGGGGTATTTCCCTAATAAATTTATGTGGGCAAGACCACTAATTTAAGATTGAAAAATTAATACGAAATAAGGGTCCATAAAACATCACATAGATAGAAGTAGTCCAAATGAACATAGATAAAGTAATCCAAATGAGTTGAAGAAGAAGCCTTAGAAATTTAGGTGATATAGACCCTTCTACTATGTGTTATATGATCAATTTTCCTTTTTAAATTTAATTTAATTGTTTAATATTACCAAATACCCGTGTCATGTCATCAAGTTAAAACTTTTTGTAATGAGTTGATGAAGTAGGGTAATGTGGTTAAAATAAGACATAGTAGAGCATTTGGTAAAGTTAAATTTTATGTAGAGTTACAGCTTAAAATAAGTAAATGATTATGAAAAGTAAAAGATTTGAGATGAAGATATTTTAGTGTATTAATGACATGGAAGTAGGCTAAATGTTGGAGAGAAAAAATTTATAGATCAAATTTTATAAATTCAATGACATGGAAATTGGTGATTAAATTATTACTTAAATGTCGATTAACATGCGTATTTCTTATTTGACACACCCCGTCCCGAATGAGGGCATGCTGGCCGTCACGTGAGAATGACGTAACCATTTACACAGTTCGGAAGCTTTGAAGATACCATTTCTAATGATATACCACCCGAGGGTGAAACCTACATTTATGAATTCTGTCAGAACACCGTTGGATTCCTCGTGGCCACCAAAGCTCTGCTAACTTGAACCTGGAGGGGCGCAAAACAAAATGAGTGGGTCAGTAAAACAAAGTTTTTCGAAAACATATCATTTAAAACATTTCTAACCCCTCGCTGTAAAACCTGTATACTTTCCCAGAAAATAGCATAATAGCATATAGTTTTTCATAAATCTCAAATCATCATCTTTCTTAAAACCAGAGTGTACGCCATGTAAAAACTTTAAAAAGAGTCAGTTTGAAAGATGCATCAATGTAACAGGTGAAATAAGAAATCAACCGGAGTCACCTCGGTGACCTGTACGGTCTAACTCTGCACGTCACTCGGAACTACATAAGGTAGTCTGTACGATGACAGGTGTATAATTACGCTCTAGTGCTTCTCTCATCAATCATCAGCGCGCATATCTAAAATCACCCACCAGTCGGAACCCCTCTAATGGTCTGTACGACTGGCATGTCGGAACCCTCACATGGTCTGTACGACATCCACCTACTTGGATCCAAGGCGAGCGTGCGGTGTGGTGAATACTAATATAAGCACTAACATCTAAGGGCAGGTTATGAGCTTAAACGTTTCAACATCAAATAATTCCATGAATAATGAACTCACCTGACTTACCTGTGCCTCCACAGCACCATGCACATGTATGCATCATATATCAATCATATAATCCATATCATTCATCACATGCATATCATTCCTATCATGGCATTTCATTCATATCATGCATCTCGTTCATGCATAGCATTTTAGAAACATACTTTCATTAAAAACTCAGTTTCTGGGAAATTCAATAGTATATAGGTAAATACAGAAAATACTGCCCACTCACCTGGAGTTCGCCCTACAACTCCCCAGCACAACACATCAAAGCGTCAAGATGATCGGTGCCTAGAACCATAATCAAATCCAATCTCAGAATCATATCGATAGAATACAACTTATATAAAACACGTCACTACGCAGTTCGATCTGGAAGATCTGCAACTCAGATTTCCAATCCATAACTTCCAGAGGTCCACAATATACCTCTAGGACAACCTCCTAAAATTTCATTATCATCCAACGGTCGGATCTCCGTCAATTTCCAAAACCAAGTGACGGTTAACGTTCTATTTTATGAACTTACAACTCCAATTCCGAAAGATCCGTAAATCGGATTCCCGATCCGTAAGTTCCTATAATCCTCAAATATTACGTATTACAACGTATCAAAGTTTGGTGACGATCCAACGGTCGGATCGTCAATTCACATTTTCACCTAACCACGAATCGTAACCGACTTAGGTTCAATTATTCAATTTACGTCCATCAATTATCAAAACTGAACCTAGAGCATTAAACACATGATAAGAATGACATTGGCGGGCCATTGGCCAAGCGCCGCCGCACGGGCCGCCGCGGGTGGCGGTTGGCCGCCCCGGCTCGCCGGAAAATCTAACTATTTCCAAAAATTACCAAAATTTCCAGATTTGAAGATCTCAATGAGTAGAGTAACTTTCATACCTGTGGCCAAGGCCAATTTGGCCTGGAAGTGCTTCAATTTCACCAAAACCGTGAAGAACCCTAGAATTGGGTGATTTCAATTCGACCTTCCAATCAACTCCGTCGTCCTAACCAATGCTTGGGCTTTGTTCTAGGCCTCAAGGGGAGTCTAATGATGGCAACAATTGAGAGAAATTGTTTCAAAAATAAGAGAATCGAAGACATAAAGTTGCCGCACCCTTTGGTGCGTTTTTCCCAATTTCAACACTAAATCTCTCCAAATTTGAGATGAAAATGATGAGGAAGGAGTGGTAGGATACTTACTAAGTGAAATCATGGCTCAATTCGCCGGAAAAATGGAGAAATTTCGACGAAAATTGGTGAAGAACACCGGCGGGTCGCGCGGGTCGTGGGTTGTGACCCATTTCTGTTCGAAATCCTCCGCTTCTCGGCCTCTCTCCTTTCCTCCTTTCCCCTTCTCTGGTTGGCCAGTCTCTTCCTCTCTCTTCTCCCCATTCGCCAGCTCTCTCTCTCCTTTCTCTCCCGGAGCTTCGGCTTTCTCTCCTCTGGTTGGGCAGATTTGCCCAATCCTAACTATTCTTCTTCTTCTTCTAACGCACACACACACACACCAAACCTTCAACACTTTTATTTTTATTTTTATTTTCTTTCCCTTACATCCAAGCCATCCATTTCAAAATCCTTTAATCTGGGCCATCCAAATTTTTATAATAAAGTTCATAAAATGTCCAACTTCAAACTTTAAAATCTTTTTCGTTATAACTCCAAATAATGAACCGTCTGCGCCCACGCGTCCGTAGCGACGAGTACTACGAGGATATGTCAAGAAAACAAATTTTAGATGGCACGACACGACGATTAACCTCGAATAATGTGCGTGCCTCAAAGGCCATTTTTGTAAAATCCTTTATTAAACTTTAAAAATTCTTAAAATTAGGGACGGGCTGTTACATTATTGGTGACACATCATTTTGTTTGCATATTTAGTTTACAAATTTAGGGGAGCATTTTTGCTCACCACCATAACTATGGTGTATGCTTACCATGAACTTAATTATATGTCACGTGTTATTTCAGCTAATTCTAGTTAACTTTCATATTAAATGTTACTTTTTCAATTTTGACCAAAGTTAAGTAAAAGGACACGTGACAAATGATTATGTGTATGATGAGCATACACCATAGTTCACATATTTAGTATACCTAGCATTACTCACCATAATAATTTGGGTAATGCTTGAGAGATTAAATTTGTCACATCCCTGCCCAGGGCGGACCACTTCCCGGGCCTGCTTCACCACCGTAGCACAATATTATCCGCTTTGGGCTTACCATTCCCTTACGGTTTTGTTTTTGGGAACTCACGAGCGACTTCTCAGTGGGTCACCCATCCTGGGAGTGCTCTGGCCTCCTTCTCGCTTAACTTCGGAGTTCCTACGGAACCCGAAGCCAGTGAGCTCCCAAAAGGCCTCGTGCTAGGTAGGAATGAGAATATACATTTAAGGATCATTCCCCTGGGCGATGTGGGATGTTACAATCCACCCCCCTTAGGGGCCCGACGTCCTCGTCGGCACACTTCCGGCCAGGGATTGGCTCTGATACCATTTGTCACATCCCCGCCCAGGGCGGACCACTTCCCGGGCCCGCTCCACCACCGTAGCACGATATTATCCGCTTTGGGCTTACCATTCCCTCACGGTTTTGTTTTTGGGAACTCACGAGCGACTTCTCAGTGGGTCACCCATCCTGGAAGTGCTCTGGCCTCCTTCTCGCTTAACTTCGGAGTTCCTACGGAACCCGAAGCCAGTGAGCTCCCAAAATGCCTCGTGCTAGGTAGGAATGAGAATATACATTTAAGGATCATTCCCCTGGGTGATGTGGGATGTTACAAAATTTGTAGACTAAATTTTGTAAACTAAATGCCATGGAAATTGATGATTGAATTATTACTAAAGTGTTGATTAATATGCTTATTTCCTATTGGTGACACATCATTTGCAAATTAGTTTTAAAAAAGGAAAACTAATGAAAAATGCTTGAAAATTTTGAGTTTTAACGATAAGAACAAAATAAAGGGTAAAATGAATAATACCATGATTGACTTTTTAGTGTAAAAATGTAATTTTTCGTTAAAGTGAATAGTACATAGAGTTTTTCGTTAAAGTTCATTTTTAAAAATTTCATCTCCCTAACATTATACAATAAAAAATAGGGAAATTTTATTTAAACCCATGTAACATCTTTCTACATCCAACTTAAATTTTAAATGTTAATTGTCTATTTTAACTTATTGCATAATTAATATTAAGTACAAAGGGAAATTAATAATAAAACTCAAATTTATTAATAAACCCATACACTATAATTAAACTATAGCATCACCCTTTGTTTATCCTACATTCATTCTGACTAAAGCCCTAATAGCTCTGATGGAGAAAAACAAGCTTTTCTATTGATGGATGGTGATTTTGAAGTTTTGAATCCTCCAATTAAGGTTTGACTCAATTTATGGATAATTTGTTTGTTTGCTTCTTCTTTGGATTAAATTTCATATTTTTTTATATTATATTGTTTTTGTTTTTCTATGCCGTCTGTCTACGCCCCAAAACACTATCGTTAGAGATGAGTAGAAACAATAAACTCTATCGTTGAAAAAGAAAAGATGTGAACCTCATCAAAAGTTATAGTGACATAATGGTATGTTGCAATAGGAATTTGATATGTAACACATAGTTAAAATATTTTAAGACTTTCATCGAATGAACATAACTAAGACAAATAATAAAGATGAGAAATCCAAACAACAATTAACTTCTTCAACCTGGTAGTGTGATGTTCTCCTGACTCGCGTGATGATTATCATAAGCCATGAGGAAACAAGGTTATTTGCACATGCATTCATTTAGAAGCAGAACATAAAGATGAATGAAAAGGGCTTTATGAGAATACTACCCCTCAACGAACATGCTTCCATCCAAATCCAAAGCATCAAGATCAAATTTTTCCGGCAAAGTGATGGATTGAATTGGAGCTTGCATTGCATTCTTTGGCAAATTCAAGTCTATGGAAGGATCTCTTGGATCCCAAGTATAGGGATGGGTTTGGTAGTAGAAAGAAAAAAAAAAGCAGCTATGGAAATGTTGTCCTATACGGTGTATGCAATTATAGAGGGGCAAAGAACGCCTTTTTGAAAAAAGAAAACATTTAATTAGAGATGTTATTTTATAAAGGAAACTTTAACGAAAAACTCCCGATACTGTTCACTTTAACGAAAAACCAAATTTTTAATCAATCATGTTACTATTTACTTTACCATTTATTTTGTCTTTATCGTTAAAACTCAAATAACTTTACATTTTGAATTGGTGTTGAGAGGCTAGTTTAGGTAATAAATTTAGGTTTAAAGAGATATTAATTCTTTAATAAAAAACAACAATATTGATGAAGAGAATAAATTAGGTGTAGAAAAAAAATTACATACTTCAAATAAAATTTCCCTAAAAAAATATTTACACACTTTGTGTGGGCATGTATGCTAATTTCAATTGAATGCACCCGAATAAACGAAGAACAAAAGCCCAGCAAGCAAACGAGCTTACCCCAGCCCCCAAGCCAAGAGCCACTCTAAAACCCTGTGTGAGGAGAGCTAAGAACGGTGGCGCAGATTCCGCACCAAAGCAAAGCAAAAGAAAGCACAGGAAATGGGTAACAACAAGCGGTTCAAGAACCATAAGCCTCACCGTGACCGGGGGCAATCTAGTCGGACCCATCACCATCTTATCACCATCTTCCACAGTCTGACGAATCCCTACCATCTGATCAAGGTCTCCAATTTATTTTCCATTTTTTCACGCAAGGTGTTTGATATAATTCCTGCTGTGGAGGCTTTGGGTTTTGATTTTTCATTTTTTTGGTTGGTTACTGCAGCTACTGAAGAGGAGCCAACAGCAACAGGTCCCAAAATCCGGCTTGCAATGTGGGTATGCATTTCTTTGCTTTTTCTTTCAACTTCCATTTTCTCTTCATATCGGTGTGCTTTTCTGTCTCTGATTTACCTCATAATATTCGTCTTCAATTGTTATTTTTGGTTATACTTCAACTGTAATGTCTTGTGGTCATGTTTAAAAGGTGTATAAATCTACTGCAGTTGCCATTTAATGTCGATTAATTTGTTTGAGATAATGTCCGAATCCTGTGGCCTTACTCTGTCCATCTGAAATGAACTTTTGCAATGGCATCCTCAATTTCAATCCATTCTGTGATCCTCAAATCAATTGGTGTTGTTTTGTTGATTCAGGATTTTGGCCAATGTGATGCAAAAAGATGCACAGGACGCAAGCTTTCAAGATTTGGCTTTTTGAAGGTAAGTGTCCAGTTATTTTTTTCCTTTTGAATCACTTCTTGGCTTTTAGATTTTTATTTTACCGGGGTTTCTTTCCAACTATCTATTCAATCAGAATTTTGGCTGTAGGATCCCTACTTTATGTAAATGTAACTGGTGCATTGAAATTTTTGTTAGATATTATGGATACAACTTTTTTCAATCATAAAAGGGAAGTATTTAAATGGAAAATAGGTCTAGTTTGCATGTTTTAGGTGAAAAGGAAGGATGCCGACTGTAAACGATAAGTCTTTTGTAGAAGCTCCATCTTATGTATGTTGAATATTTCCTGCATAGCATTGAAGGTTATCGATCTTTTTCCCTGGTTAAGTATTCCTAGTTGGTATTATGAGCACCTTGAGCATATTCGCGACCAAATATGTGAAGATTGCCTTTAACTCTTGATGTATTAAACTATTTATAATGCTGTGAAGTGTATTGGGTTACAGTTATGACACAATGGAAGTACATATTATTTAAATGTTGGAAACTTGTTGGGACAAATAAAATTGTGTCATAGACTCGTAGTACTAAATGCAATTTCCCTAAGCTGTAAAACCTAGATCATGGAATTTAAGATTTATTAGATGGTTTCACTCTTGCAATTTCTTTAGTGTTAATATTCATACTAATTCTTGCAGGAATTGTGTGTCAATAATGGTTTTGGAGGCATTGTTTTGAGGTACTTTAAGAAATTATCTTGTTTTACCTTACCATACCTATGATATTATTATTAATTAATTTTTTTAATAATGTCGTGTTGCATTGTGTTAGTTTTATATCAGTATCTAGCTGCGCTGGAATATTATACAGGAAAAATTAAATACATTATATTCCAAAAACCAAGCAAGCATCACTTGATCTTTCTGATGATGTAATGGGCGTTGTTGAATCATTATAGCCTTCTGCATTCGCCTCAAATTATTAGTTTTGCTTCATCTGCATGTACACCCCAAATATCTGAGATCTAAAGAGTGAGTGTTTCAGTTTTTGAAGAATTTTTGCTCCGGATCTTGGCAGATGGGGGAGGTGGGCAAGGTGATTGAAATGTAGAAACTTTGGGTTTAGCTGAGTTTTAGGAGAGTCTCTTGTTATTGTTCTAATGGAAATCTGTAGTAGCACCTTTGTTCCTTCTGTTTAACAGTTTATATATTTAAATGACATTCATTATTTCATGGTTCATTATAAAAACATATATAAATTCTTTTGTTCCTTTCATTAAACAGTTATGCATTTGAATTGACATTACTGCTTCATGGTTCATATATGGATTCTTTTACTAATGTTATTTCCCATTTCTGCAGTCCAGTTGGGACGCTTTGTGTCTCAAGAGAAGATTATAGTTTAATCCAGCAAAAAGGATTAGCTGTTGTGGATTGCTCTTGGGCACGCTTGGATGATGTACCATTTGTGAAGCATCGTTGCACTGCTCCTCGCCTCTGTAAGAGCTTTGGTTCTTCAATCAATTAGCTTGCTTGGAGCATGTTATTTATAGTATGATTTGTGGCTACAAACAACGAGGAGTGTCCAACATGTCCATTAAAGGAATTATATATGCGGTACCAAAACATTAAATATGAAATACATGTGATATGCCAAAGATAGAGTTTCAAATGCACAACTGGATGGATGCTTAGTTTTTATATGTAGTTATGTACTCTTATATGAACAAAAGTTGGAAAGAGTCTGTGAGATTGCATATGGCGATAAATTTAAGTGTATCCTCTGAAGTGTGTGTAAGCCTCTAAAGTCTCTCACCCACACTTATTCTCTGTGTCTGTATAGATGAAAATGAAATTAAATATTCCTTTGGAGTATCAAAAATAAATAAATACATTAAGAAAATACAAATAGACTGCCCTAGTAAAATATGAAACTGAAAATACTGACTGTTACTAACTGGGAAAGAAGGATTGAACAAATTCAAAAAAGAATTTCTCAGTTTCTAACTAAAGTAGTTGTATCTTTTCATTTATTTGTCTGGCTTTTTGCTATATAATTTCTAAAACATAACTGGGGGTAGCTTCAAATCAGAGACCGTTATGTGCCATTTTAAAAATGCCATCAGAATTGCGGAAGTGGGTGTGACATGGAGCTCTCTCAGGATAAGATAATTTCCATGTGGTCATTCCTTGTAGATATTAATTTTAGTGGATGGGGTCGTAACGGTATTGAAATGCAACCTATTATTGCTGTGGTTTTACCAATCGCATATGGTTAGCAACACTATAATATTCTAAACGGAGACACGGGTGGGCGAAGATAGCTCACAGAGCTGATATGCATTGCTTCCAGGCTGAGCAACGTTGTTTAATTAAATTTCATTTATCTAGTATGATAAATCATCTCTTTGCCAGTAGTCTAAATTGATAGCAACCTTGTTTATCATTTTTATATTCTGCTGCTTGTTATAATCATGTTATATGGTGTGATGAATGATTGAGTGTACTTTTGCAATTAGCACATGCATGAAGTTAAGTTTCTGTGTTCAACAGTTTTCTTCTTACTAGCTCCCTAACATTTACAAATTATATAATTTGCAGTGCCTTGGTTTGTAGCAGCAAATCCAGTAAATTATGGTCGACCCTGTCAACTATCTTGTGTGGAGGCATTATCTGCAGCTCTGTTCATATGGTACTAGAATCTCTTTTCATTACCATGAAGAGTGAGAGGTTTTGTCTACCACTGATGCCTTTTTGGTCTTTAATTACACCAGTGCAATTTCTTCTGTCTACTACTTTCACAAATTCTAAAATAAAATTATTAAAGGTCTATCTGCTCAAAAAAAAAATTATTAAAGGTATATCTGCTAAAAAAAAAAAATTATTAAAGGTTCTATGACTTTTAGGTTTTTCATAGAGTAACTGAATTATCACATAATTGTCAATTTGCTCTCTGGTCTACTTTTCAACCAATTAACCCGAATAAAAATGGCCAACTTAGGACTTGGTGTCAATTTTACAAACTTCCATCCAATTTTCCTCTAACAACTGTCGTGTGCCAACACATGTTCTCTTATTAACGATTTATTTAAATTTAAACAAAATACATTTTCAACCATTAAAGCTAAAAACTACAAAGAAAACTAACCCTCAATTCCCTGAAGCCCTTCTCGTCCCCCTTCATGCACCACCACACGCACACACTCGGGCACCAGCCCATCGACTTTCAGCTACGGTGATGGTCTGCGGTGACTGCGTCATTTCTCCTCGTTTCACATATGTTTTTCTTTTCTTTTTTTGGCTTCATGATATGTTAACTGGAGAGAATAGAGAACTTTTCTCTCTGGTTTAGATTGATTTGATGTGTACAAGAAGTCGTGGGTCTAAGAGGCTGATAGGAGTCACTTTTTTATGGTTGTGGGGGGGGGAAGGGAGGCTGGGGCATGGAGGTGTGGCCTTACTTTTATCAACTTCTTGAATAGAGAATTAAAAGTTTACCGGTGAGGTTCAAATTGGTCATTTTTATATGGTTCATGTAGGCGTAAATTGATAACTACGTGATAGTTGATGGGGGGTAAATGACAGCTTACTCTTTCCCATAATAGTAACTGTTGGGTGACAGTACAGCCCAAACCTCATCGTACTTGATAATCAAGACTTAAGCTTTGGAGCTCTTTTCCTCCTCCCAAGTCTTTTGTAGGCTCCAAAGGATTGTTTCATTTTTATGAAATTCTTTGCTGTGGACCTCTCTCTCTCTATTTGGGTCAACAGTTTGATATGTTGCTGCCAGACACTCAGTTGCCTATTTTCCTTAATGTTTCTTTTATATGATTTTATAGTGGCAAAGAAGAAACTGCAAATTTGTTGCTTGGAAAGTTCAAATGGGGTCATGCTTTCCTGTCCCTCAATAGGTATGCGGTTATGTTTTATTGGGTGTTGTATTTAGTTTTGCATAATATGTTCATCAGAAATCATACTCCAGGTAAGAAATTAATGCTATGTCAGTTGAAACCCATAGCTGACCCAGAAAATGTTCAACCAATCCATGAAATGATGTCTAGCCTTCGATGACATGCATCTAGCATACTTTGGTCATGGTTGATTATGAAAAACAATCTAAGCTAAATAAATTTCCTTTTTATTTTTTGAACTCTCAGATTGATCTAGGTTGTTATTCTCGTCATATTTTCCTCCTCAGTCTCTGGCCTTACAGTTTCGGAGGATTTAGCTAATGATTTCTAGGGACAAGGTAATTTATGACTGAAGTCAAATTAAAAAGGAAAGTTCAATACAATTCTGGATTGACTAGTCGAATGTGGCTGAAATTTCACTATATCGAACTGCTTAACGTTCAAGTAATGACCACCCTGGTATCATGGTATCTCAGTAATCGCCATACTTTTTACTGAAGGATATATTGAGATTACACTGAATCTATATCAGAATGCACAATTATTCTTGACTTTTATGTCTCTGACACTATTTCGACCATTGGCATCGATGCAGGGAACTTCTGAAGGCATACTCCAAATGTGAAAACAGTGCTGAAATAATTTCAGTCCAAAATGATTGGCTTTCACAAAACAGTCAGGTTCCCAAGGCTCCTAGAGAAGTAAAAGGTACTTTTGACTTTTAAAAACAGAAAGTAAATTCTTTTTACAAGATCTGATCTGTTGTTTTGACTCATGAGTCATGTCCCATAAGATTTCAGGAGCATTTCGTTTGAATGCTGCTTGTCAGCCTATTCATTTTAATACAGTATTGGGGTGGTGGTTGATGAAGGGCGCCCCATACCTTTTGTTTGGCACATACAGAGACCTGACCAACCAACCTACAGTGGACCCTATCCTTTGCACAAGAGGAGGTGGTCGTGTCTAGTTTGGTAAAAATTGTTTAAATTTGTTATCACGTTTTGTAACCGAGATAGTAGTAAGATTATATGCATTTACTCCTCGGTGTAATTATTTTTATCTGGGCAACAATTGAGGGTGCCAATTTGCTTAAATGTCTTCATCAAGGTGTTTTCCATTTCAATTAAACGGAGATGATATCTCTTCAAAGAGCATCTTTGTGGAGAAAAGTATGCTAATCTCAGCGTATGTTAGTTTTCTGCTGTTACAGGAGGAGGAGCAGACCTGTCCTCTCTCAGTGACGGTGCGGAGGGCTCTTGTGATTCCGACGACGGGCTTCCACCACTGGAAAGGAATATGAATCACTTAGACATGCAGGAAAGTGATGAAGAAAGTGAGTAACAAATAATGATGTTATGTTTAATCACCTTGCGATTTTGGCAATTTCATATCTTTTAGAAACACATTTCCTGTTTATATTGCTCGAGGGACATATTCTTTTTCCTTTTATGTATATTATTCGGTTTGCGATAGTCCACTGGTGTTATAGCACGTATACCTATTTATTAAATTTATATTATTGCATGTCGATTACAAACTAGCTATTGGCATGTAGTTGTCACACTTGAGAGAGGCTTTTCAATAGTGATTCAGTGACCATAATTCGTAGCTAAAAAGTGCACTAGTGCCGTTAGCTTGGATTAGCTTCAAGGTGATGAGGCAGAAGTCCCGCTTTGTGAACCAGATCAATTCACAACCTATGAAATAGGTTGGTCCCTCAAGGTCTTTGACCCCTTGATTTGCCACTCCACGGAGCGACAACTCATTGACCAATTGGCCACTGGAGGCCAATTTATCCACATGCTCCAGGTGGTTAGAGCACGATGTTCTAAAAACAGCAAGATGTGCCTCATTAAAGCATCAATCCTAGCACATCGGGGCTTGGATTGAACACCATTAGTTGCCATATCCTGTACACAACAATGCAAGCATTCAACACAACCAAATTCAACAATTAATACCCTTACAACCATCTGCCACTTAGTAATACGGTCTAGTGATATTCCCCTTCACTTGTAAGTGGAGGTCTTAGGTTCGATTTTTGTCAATGGTGAATTTAAACCATTTTATTGCTAGGCTATTGTGAGGCTAAGCCTACATACTCCCCCATTGTGAGGCTAAGCCTACATACTCCGTCAACAATCTGTCAACAAGTTTTCATAACCGTACATCTACCGTGAACAGATCACGACTTAAGCAAAATCAAGTCAATTCATAAGATTAAACAAGATTTCACCAACAAAAATCAATCTCAACACTACAACCTAAAAAATAGCTAACAACATAGCCCTTTCACAACCTGTCAACGATACTTCATAAATTCACAACGCACCCAACGGCACTGATGGTCTAGTCAAGTGGTGCAACATTTCAACAAATACACAAGGATATACTAAAGACGGTGCATCATCGGCTCCGAAATTGCATCCCTCCATGTATTTATTTTCTTTCTGCTTTTACAAACATTCATGACGAGCAGAAATTCTATGATTCTTTTGGTCTCTTCCTTGCCAGATAGCGTTCTCTCGCTGCAGCCAAATCATCTGCACTTCTTTTATGGTGGTTAGTACTCGGTTGGTTTTCTGGCGGCTGTTCAACTGACGATTTTTCCTGTGCTGATGCAATTGAAGCTTGCTTTTCATCAGAGAGCTCATCACTACGTTTAGACTTGGTTAAAGTTTCCTCTTGATGTCCCTCTATCACCCCGAGTGACTCCAACGGCACTGATGCTGCAGCTATTTCTCTGTCTTCAAGTTTGTCTGGCTTGCCTGATTCGGTCTGCTTTTCTAGATGCACCTCTCTCACACTGGAAGACCCCAATGGCTCCAATGCTACAGCATTTGGTCCATCTCTATCGTCATGTTTATCTGGCCTGCTTAATTCCTCCTGCGTCTCTAGCTTCCTGGACTTCACATCTTCTGCACCAAAAGCAACATTTCTTTGAAGGTTGAAGTAAAAATCAGTCAAGTCTTTCTTCTTGGTAACATCATCTTTCTCCTCCCGAAGTTGACGCAGTCGATCTTCCTCCGCCCATTTGGCTTGCTCTGCAAGTTTCCTTTTGTAAGCACCTGTGACAAAGCGTTCCTTATCTGCATAGAGGTGATCCTCTTGGTTTCGCTCTTTCTGTAGTTTTCTCTCATATATTATCTCCTGCTCTCGCTTTCGTTCTTCTGCTTTTCTCTGTATACCAGGAATATACCTTGCCATTCTCTCTTGGCGATCTTGAACCCGAGGTTGGATGGCTTTCTGTTTCATCTCATCATAAACTCCATCGTAGTCGAACACCGACGGGTCCTGCTCCAGGGCCTTCCTCTGTTGCTCCTCAATATCTTTCAGAGACTTGTTCTTGGAAGCCTGACGACTTATTTCCTTCTCAACATCATTGTCATTGTTGTCATAGCCAAAACCCCGAGGTTTAGGGAGAGGAGGCCTCGTCGGCTGCTTCTTCTGCTGCCCCCTTAGGTTCAACCCGTACTTAATCATTCTTCGTCTCGTCTTCTTCTTCTTCTTCTTTTTCCTGTGATGCTCTGCTTCCAAATTCATCAGCAAAAAGGCAGTTAGTTTCAATTACTTTTGTAGGAGGTATGTTGAGAATCAGTTATCCAGGGATTTAAATAGATGTACAAGCACACACAGACGCAATATTCCAAATCACATACAGATTCTAATAGCTTCCCCAATTCTAAAATGTCAAGATCAACTGTGCAGTAAATATCTTGCGTAAATCCGATCACGGAAACTGTTTTTTATGAGTTAACTCGCAACAGTAAATTATAAAAGACATCATATAAGATTTACGAGTTAAATGAAAACAATACCTCCTCGAAATCTTTTCTTTTCTTCTTTTCATTCACTCAAATTTCCCAAGATTTATGAGTAACTGAAGTTGAGCAAGGGTAAGAAAACCACATAGCTTATGCATACTCGTAACAATGTCAATGCACCAGAAGAATACCTGAATGGCTACTTATTTGGGGCGAATAAACAGAAAAGAAAATTATAATAAATAGACAAAGGGAAAGAGGGATTCGAAAACTTAGATATTAAGTCTACTTGGGTTTCACGAGATAATAAGAGCTATAGCTAGATGATCATCTTCTATCTCTTGACCGGACTAGTCTCGTCCCATCTGGTTTGGCTGACTTAGACAAAGGGTATCCTTCCGGGAAGGAATCCCAAAATCCCGCGGGAAAGAATTCACTCCGGGGGGGTATTCAAAAAGGGGAGCCGCGGGTTCTTGCTTTAGTTTCTTTCTTGCGCACTCAACCATCCAAGCAACTTCCACTACGATAGAACCCGACAATGAGTTTACGAAGGCTTCGAGTAGTGCAGGATAATCCGAATCAATGGAATCAGGAGTTGTTCGGATGATTGCCCCTGCTGGGAATCGATGCATGCCAAACGGGACTTCTTCACTGACAACTCCCAAGCACGCAATTCATCAAATAACACAATCAAATCGATTAAAACCACCTCAAATTCATAAAAAAAAAAAAAAAAAAAAATGACAGAAGATAATATAAGTGACTTATTCCGATCAAATAATACGAAGTAAATAAAACCAACTTTGACCTGTATAGTAAAAATGATGGTAAACTAAGTCAGTCGAATAAACTTCGCGTTGGGCAAAAACATAAAAATAACAATAGTCCCAGAATCTGCAGAAATGCTTCCATAAAAATATACCCAAAGAAGGAAAGATAACGTAGTAAAAATTATAATGAAATTTCGGCAATCATACAATACGAAACCCTAAACTCAAAATTTTGTGCAAATCCTGAAATCGAACGAAACAAAAGGGCGTACCTTTGCTGCTGAAGATAACACAATTATTATCTAACGAAACAGAGAAACCATAAAAGCACGAAACCAAAACCCTAGTTGCCTAAACGCATTGCAGGGGAACGAAAATGTAAAGTAAGGAGACTTACAAGAATTTATGCTTGACCCGCAGCCGCGGCGAAAGAATCAAAAGGCCCACAAAAAATGGGGAGTGGTCAATTGAAAACCCTAAGTTGACAACACAAAACCCACCACTGGAGAAAGCACCAGCATCTATGAAGAAGCAAACCCAAAAAACAGATGACAAAGCTTAATCTGAATAGAGCTTCTCCCAATTGGAAGAAAGAGAACCAGCTGGAGTCGGTGTTCGTTGTTTCCTGAAAACAACCATAAAAATAAAGAGAGAGAGAGAGAGAGAGAGAGAGAGAGAGAGAGAGAGAGAAAATGTAAAAACAAGAAAAATGCTTTCTTCCTTAATTTCTCTTTTGATTTGGGAAATTTGGGGGTTTTCTCAGAATTTGGGATTTCTAGTAGGGCTGGGTTCGGTTCGAAACGGTTCGGTTTTTTGCTAAAACCGAAACCAAACCGAAATTTCGGTTCGGTCCATTTTTTTTTCGGTTTTTTTCGGTTCGGTTTTTTTCGGTTTTGATTTTTTTCGGTTCGGTTTCGGTTTTTTTTTTGTTTTTTCCATGATTTTTTTTTTAAAATCTGGAACAAATCTGCAACAGTTAGAGCATTGAAGATGCAGAAATTTCTGCATCAAATAAATACGAACTGGGACGATTGGCCATGGATCTGCAACGAACCCCTGTTCGAACATTGAAAAAATTAAAAATTCGAGTAACACAACCGACTAACCGAGTTCAGGGATTAGGTTGTATCGACTTGCTCATATTGCTTTCAGATAAAGTACTTTTTAAGAAGCTATATTAAATCCCAACTCAGATTGCATTATCTCAGCAAGTAAACAAACTTAAAGTGAATCAGCAATACTAAAAATACGAATAGAAGATAATGAGATACCGGAACACCAAAATATATAAGCTCAAAACTTATCCATTCAACAGACGCAACAAAACTTAAAAAGTAAATACTCTCAACAAAACTTGAAAAATTATCCATGGATCTGCAACGATTAATGACTGCCCTCGTCCGCCGTCAACTGCCCATCAGTCCCATGTTGTGCCACTGGACTGCTCCACTGCCACTGTGGTTTGGCTCTCCTCTTTGCTACCGTCGAAATCCACAAAGAGAGATAGTGATTTGGAGGAAGAGAGGAAGGGGAGAGAAAGAGAGAGAGAGAGAGAGGCAAAGAGGAAATAGCGGAGGGGAGAGAGTGCTTGAGAAAAGGGAAAACCGAAATGGGATTGGGAGTGAGTGACGGCTAGGGTTTGTAATCTTAAGAAATTTTATAAAGCATTAAATATTAGAAACCTATAAATATATTATTGGTACAATTATAACTATACAAAGCCTACTGTTAAGTTGGTTTGAAGCAATTTTCCCCAACTTAGAGGTCAGGGGTTCAAACCTTGATGCCAAAATGTTTTTTAGTATTTATATTTGATTTTTTTTTTCGGTTCGGTTCGGTCCGGTTCGGTTTCCAGACCTCAAAAACCGAAACCGAACTGGCCAGATTCGGTTCGGTTCGGTTTGGCAGTTTCGGTTTGGCAGTTTCGGTTCGGTTTTTTTCGGCTTCGGTTCGGTTCGGTTCGGTTGTCGGTTATTTTCGGTTTTTTGAACCCACCCCTAATTTCTAGAGTTCTTTCCTCTCTATCTATTTTGCTCGGGAGCATTTTGCTCACCACAAATTACAGCATCACCTATTTATTATTGTTAAATGAGTTTAAATTTTGAGATTCGTGTAGTGAATATACACAAATCTTAAAATTAAAACTCATCTAATAATGATAAATAGGTAATGAGGGTGGTGGGCAAAATGCACTCATTTTGCTCTAGTTTTTTTTTATTTCTTTCTATTTTGCTTGGGATCCGATTGGATAGGTAATGAGGCTCTCAGGCCCATTAGGCCCGTCAAGAGAAGACGGAGAGACTTTTTGGTGCGACTAACTTTAAGAGTCACGATCTCATCAACGCATGATGTTATTAAACAAATGAGTTGTACTAAACATGCAATGATAGAGCTTACAATTTTAGCAACTATTTCGATTTTGTTTGTTTAAATATAATTGTTGCTATAGTTATATTTGTCTTGAAATGACGATTAAGTACCTTATTAACTTTAACATTAAGCGATCTCATTCACGAGCACGTGCAGAAGACATTTTTTGAATCACGACGTGCTACGCGCGACTTATACATTTTAAATGTATTTATATGCGTGAATTGCTTCAATATTTTTTTTAGGGTAAATTACACAAAACTACCTCAACTATTGGGTCATTAACAGTTTCGTACCTCGTCTTTAAAAAGTTTCAATGGCATACCTCATATATGAATTTGTTGCAATGTCATACCTTCCGTCAGTTTGTCTGTTAATTCTCTGTTAAATGCTGACGTAGCTTGAAGCAGGACCCACTCTTTATTAAAAAAATAAATAAATATTAAAAAAATTAATTTTTTTTAATTCTAAAAAAAAAATTAATTTTGGGGACCCACTTGTCCACCCGTGTCCTCCCCCCTTTCTTCTTCTTCTTCTTCTTCTGTTCTTCCCCCACCCCTTTATCCCACCCAAAACCCATATCCCTTCCCTGCAACCCTCGACCCCTTCCCCACCCACGCCAACATCTCTCCCCCCAGACCCACCACCTCATTCTCTTCTTCTTCTTCTTCTTCTGTTCTTCCCCATCCACCCGTGTCCCCCCCCACCTCCACCCCCAACCTTCCTTCACCACCCCACCGTCGCCCTATCTTCCTCCATCTCCACCTCCTTCCATCTCACCCATGGATCCCCCTTCCCTCCGTCGATCTGCACTCGGACGCGCAAAACGGCTACGTCGACCCAAACCCAGACAGGGTGTTTGTCGGGTCAGGCGTGTTTAAGAGCAGCGACCCGGTGAAGCGGGCAAGGTTTATTGTGCAGACGGTGCGCACTCTTGGGACCCGGATGTGTTGGCGGAGGTGAGTTGCATATTGGAGGAGGAGATGGTGGGGTTTAAGGGACTGTTTGGGTGGATTGTTGATGTGGTGTTCCTCGTCGGCGTGGATATGGAAAGAGAGGGCGGCGGTGGGGTGGTGAAGGAAGGTTGGGGGTGGGAGGGGGACACAGGTGGGTGGGGAAGAATAAAAGAATAAGAAAGGGGAGGACACGGGTGGACGGGTGGGTCCCCCAATTTTTATTTTATTTTTTTAATATTTAATTAATTTTTAATAAAGAGTGGGTCCCGCTTCAAGCCACATCAGCATTTAACAGAGAATTAACAGACAAACTGACGAAAGGTATGACATTGGAACAAATTCGTAGATGAGGTATGACATTGAAACTTTTTAAAGACGAGGTACGAAACTGTTAATGACCCAATAGTTGAGGTAGTTTTGTGTAATTTACCATTTTTTTATGACAAAAAGAAAGTCAAATATTTGAAGTAAATAAATAATATTAGACCATGCTATAAGAAACCCCTCATAAACCAAACAAAGCAGCTAAATCCACATAATAAAATCGATCTTTCAATTTCCATCTACATTCTATTGAATTTACATTAAGAATAGAGAAAATAATATTTAATAAATAACTGATTGAATTACATTATTGCTAGCTCATTGTGAGGCTAAGTCCACCCCCTCCCCCTTAGTGTAGATAACATCTTTTGTTATAAAAAAAATGATTAATTGCCAACTAATTGAATCACATTATTATATGCGTGCGAAAGACTTTTTTTTTTTAATTTAATTTAATTTTTTATAATTGGCACTACATGCCTCTTAAGTGTTTAAAAATAGAGAAAATAATACAATTGATTAAATCACAATATTGTGCACGTGCAAAAGGCATTTTTTATCATTGGCGGTACGCGTCTTTTAAGATGTTTTGAACGTGTTTAAAAATAGAGAAAATAATATTTAATAAACAACTGATTGAATCACATTATTGTTAGCTCATTGTGAGGCTAAACACACCATCCCTTCCCTTAGTGTAGATAATATTGTTTGTTCAAAAAAAAAAAAAACAATTATTTGACAACTAATTCAATCACATTATTATGCATGTGTGAAAGATCTTTTTTTTTATAACCAGCATTACGCGCCTCTTAAGATGTTTTGAACGTGTTTAAAAATAGAGGAAATAATATTTAATAAACAACTGATTGGATTACATTATTGCTAGCTCATTGTGAGGCTAAGCCCACCCTCCATTCCCTAAGTGTAGATAATATTGTTTGTTCGAAAAAAAAAAAACAATCATTTGACAACTAATTCAATCACATTATTATGTGCGTGCAAAATATCTTTTTTTATAACTGGCACTATTGATGCGGTGAAAGTTAAGCACTCAAATTAAACCCTTTTGTTGTCAAATTGTAGTATAAATGCAAGTAGGGATCGTTCTAAACCGGGGATTAGGAGGGCTTGCTAAAACCTCTAAACTAACTCAAAAACATAAAACAAAGTTAAAACGTTTGAATAGACTCACAAGACTCAAAACAACTTAAAAACACTCAAAACTGCCTAAAAACACAAACTATGCAGTTTCTGACTCTAACACAACTTTGGACGAATTTAGTGTTTTGGCTTGAATCAAAACACTCAAAAACACAAACAAAACATAAATTTAACACTTTGAAACAAGAAAGTAAAAAGGGGGATTTTGGTTTTGATGAATTTGAAACAAACAAACAAGTTATAAAACTAGGCAGATTGTAAAACAAATTTGAGGAATACGATGATGGATGGATTAGTTAGAGGTCCGTTCTTCACACATGACACACTTGTATATGAATCGATTTCCAATTGCTTTCCAATAAATTATGATGCTCAACACCCCAGATTAACCGTGATGCACAAATTAACCCTCAGATTTTCCTTTACTAATTGAATTGGATGAATGCATGCGACAACCCAAATCATTCTCTAAAAGTCCCCTATATGAATGCATAATAGAGATACAATCAGAGATCATTACGTTCAATGAAAATCATAAGTGTTGACGAGGCAATTATAACTATGACTGCATGATACAATTGCCAAGAATTCAATTAACGCGATTGTGATAAACAACCTTCACTACTCATGAATATAAACTTGTAACGATTAGGTGAAACTCATTTATATTCTAGCATCTAATTCATGCATGAAAACTAAGTATGCATCCTTAATAAACATACAAGAATCAGTTATGAATAAAATAGATAATTGAATTGCAACCACAACTTATCAAATCACAATTGGAAGAAATCAATTCAAATCTCAAGCATGTTCATGGCTTCAAACTTCCCCCTAACTAAATAGGGGTTTAGCCACTCATAATTGCAACAAAATTAGAAAATAACAAAGTAGACATTGAAAGCAAGAACGAAGTACACCTAAAACGCTCCAAAGTTCCAAGCTTGAAACGCCAAGGACCTTTGTTTTCACCACCTTGTTGTAGCACAAGTGTCTAGGATGTGTATGGATATATGGATGGAATGGATTTGCACGGCTAAAAGATGAAAGTGTATGGATTGGTGAGATGTAGTATGGCTAGATGAATGGATGGAGGTCACGGCAAGGAAATTGTGTTTGTGAATGAAGCTCTTTTTGATGGATCAATATCTTCCTTAGGAAGGGGAATGATGGATGTATTTATAGGCTAAGGAGATGACCACTTCAATTCCTTGCATGTGCAGTTTGTATGGGTGTGTGATGTCCATGTTTCCCTTTACATTTGCACACACATGACCTCCATCATTTCAGCCACAAAACAAACACATTTTCTGCCATGTTTCTCCTTTACATTTACACACATGTTCTTCATCATTTCAGCCACAAATCAACCCATTTTCTGCCCATGCCAAGCCCTCCATGCCGTGCCTTTCTTGTTGTGTGTGTGCTGTCCATGTAGAGTGTGTGTATGCCCTCCAACCTGTGCAGTTTGCATGTGTGTAGCTGTCCATGTTTCTCTTTTGCATGTGCCGTGCCTTCTCTTTCTAGCTGTGCATTTCCACTTGCTCCAAAGCCAAATGAGTGCAATCATAACCCCATTTGCTGCTGAGTGTTGATGACAAAGCAAAACACAAAACAAGTGCCTTTACTTTCTCATTTTATTAGCCAAATCTGCTTAGCCTTTTTTTTTGAACCTTTCAGTGTTACAATGCCCATAACTTATTCTAGAAAAAAGATATTAACAATCCGTAAATTGCTCCAGAAAATAGACATCCGTAGCTTTCCAAGCATATAAGGCTCATTCTCTTATTCATTCTGAGCTGTTCGTAACATGTTTCCAAAGTCAGCTAATCTGCACAGGCAGTTTTGACGAATTTGTTACTTAATATCTCACTTGTGCTACTTTTCTTTTCTTTGCTTGATAAATCACACAAAACACAAAAACATAGTAAATAGCTCAAAAATATAAGGAACTAACTAAGAAAAGACAAGTGAATTTATGTAAAATATATATAAATATGAGCTTATCAACTACTGATGGGATTGGGGTTTGACGGTGAGGATTGGGGTTTGACGGTGAGGAAGGCGATTCAAATCAGACTGTAAAAGTCATGAAGCCAGTGGCTAGTTTCAATTGATGATAAAAATTTTGAAGAATGGAGGTTGCAGGTGAAGAAGATGAAGTTTCAGAATTATTAGAATGAATTTCATAAAAAAAATATAGTGAATTAAACTTCAACAAAAAGAAGAAGAAATTGAGTGGATGTTGGTTTTAATTTTTTAACTTTTAAATTTTATTTATTTAATCTTATTAAACATTTGACAGTGTTAAATTGGAAGTTAAATTAAAAGACATAATTAGAAGACATAATTGGAAGTTAAATTAAACATTTTGTTTTTTTTTTTAATTTGATACATTTGGTTGTCGTGAATGTGTAAATTTTTTTTTTCCATTAATCATCAATTTTTATCTTAAAAGTATTAATACTTTGAATTCCTCTTATCCGGTATAATACCAAACACATTATAAATAATATGGTGTGTGTTTAAACACACACAGGCCTCGTTTGGTAGCTCGGACTGTACTGACTATTTCTGCCGAATAAGATAAATAGCCACCGGATAGTACTGACTGAATTAGTTGGGTGTTTGGTGCATTATCGGACTAATGACCGTATTATTTATACTGTGTTTGGTACTAAACCGAATAAGAAAAGGGAAGGAAAAAAAATTGACAAATCTTTATTTCTTTGTTTGTTGAGATCCAAAACGGAGCGCCGAAGAGTATGCGTTTGAGGAAGTAGAGAGAGATGCAGCGGTGAAGAGAGATGCAGTGGCGCAGAAGAAGGAGGGAGATCCTGCGGTAGCCAGAAGAAGATGCAGGGAGAGAACCACATAGTCTACGTTGGAGGAAGTAAAGAGAGATGCAGTGGCGAATAAGAGGGAGGGAGATCATGCGGTAGCTAGAAGAAGATGCAGTGAGAGAAGAGTCTTGTTATGGGTGGTTGGATGGAACATGCTGGTGGTGGTGGTTTATGGTTACCGGCGGAGGACTTGGGTTTTGGGATTTGTGGGATTCTTTGGTTTCTTGGAAGCTGCTTGGAATTTTGGAGAGTTTTGATTGGGAAAATGGAGAGAGTGTGGTTGGTTTTTGTAAGCAAAGAGAACGGCTGGGAAGAAGAATAGAGGGAGGGGAAGAACGGAGGGAGGGAGAGAGTGCCGACTAAATTGTCCTGTGCTTTTGGAGAGTATAAGGAAGCGAGCATTCACCGGATAAAATAGGTGGGCCGGATTATTTAATCCGGTGACTATTTAATACAAACGGACATCAAACACCGTACTCCGTATTATTAGCACTATCTGGTGCTTTATACGATGTGCCAAACGAGGCCACATAGTGCTAGTATTGTACAAAACCAAGCCTTCAGACTGATGAAATTATACACTGAAAACCAAGTATTTCTTACATGGTACCGTGAGCTTTAAGGCTTTTCCTTCCTGGGAACCAAAACGAAACCCTACACGTCACACCTTTCACCTTCATAATCCATGGCAATCAGCGACGAGTAGTTCTCAGATACATTCGAGGCATCCAAGCCTCAAACATACAAGAATGATGATCCAAGTGATCATCTCTACCTTCTCCACTCAAGACAAAGATACCCAGTCGTCATTCAAGACAAAGATAACTGTAACAATAATTATCTTTAAACAAACAAAACCGAAATGGTTGCTAATAGTTGTGCGCTCTATCATTGCATGTTTTTTCTTCTTTAACAAATGATATTATCTATACTAAGGAGGGATGATGACTCTATCATATAATACCAATGCATGCTGAGTATAACTTATTTGTATTCATAAGTGTGTCAATAAGTTTAATCGTCCGCCCTAAATTGATAAGATTTTACATCTAAATTGATAACATCATGCGTTGACGAGATCTTTGCTGTTAAAAGTTAGTCCCACCAAAATGTCTCTCCATCTTCTCTTGACGGAAAAGGATCTTCGCTGGATCCTTTTTATAGGGATTTTAGGAATTCTGTGATCGTGACCGTTCATCGAAACTGACCGTACGATGTATGATGAACTGTTATGATCACGTGATCTCTAGGATTCTCAGAAAAAAAGATCGGGCGAGGATCATTTTCCTCTCTTGACGGGCCTAATGGGCCTGAGCCTCATAACCTATCCAATCAGATCCCCGAGCTGAGACACGTGGGAAGGGTATTTCCGGGAAACCAATAACAAAACATATCGTATTTTTAGAAGAAACCTACTTCCGTCTCGTCGTCTCAAACAGAAAGAAAGAAGGAAGAAAACTAGACAAGCAAAATAGATAGGGAGGAACCCTAGAAATCCCAATTCTGAGAAAACGCTCAAATTCCCCAAATCAAAAGAGAAATTAACGAAGAAAGAATTTTGCTTGTTTTTACATACTCTCTCTCTCTCTCTCTCTCTCTCTCTCTCTCTATCTCTTTTTCTTTTTCGGTATTTTGTTTTGGTTGTTTTGAGGAAACAACGACACCGACCCCAGCGCTGGGTCTCTTTCTTCCAATTGGGAGAAGCTCTATTCAGATTTAGCTTTGTCATCTGTTTTCTGGGTTTGCTTCTTCATAGATGCTGATGCTTTCTCTAATGGTGGTTTTTGTGTTGTCAAATTAGGGTTTTCAATTGTCCACTCCCCTTTTTTTGTGGGCCTTTTGATCCTTTCGTGGCAGCAGCCGGTCAAGCATTCAGTCCTGTAAGTCTCCTCACTTACTTTACCTTTTCGTTCCCCTGCAATGCGTTTAGGCAACTAGGGTTTTGGTTTCGTGCTTTTATGGTTTCTCTATTTTATTAGACAATAATTGTGTTATCTTCAGCAGCAAAGGTACGACCTTTTGTTTCGTTCGATTTGATGATTTGCACGAAATTTTCAGATGATTGCCGAAATTGCATTATTAATTTTTACTACGTTATCTTTCGTTCTTTGTGTATATTTTTATGGAAGCATTTCTGCATATTCTGGGACTATTGTTATTCTTATGTTTTTGCCCAACCCGAAGTTTATTCGACTGAGGTAGTTTACTATCATTTTTACTATACAGGTCAAAGTCAGTTTCATTTACTTCGTATTATTTGATTGGAATAAGTCACTTATATTATCTTTTGTCATTCTTTTTGATAAAATTATCAAATGTTTTTATTTTTATTTTTTATTTTATGGAGAATTTTCATTTTTTTTCTTTTCTTAATGGCTCAATTGTAAAAGAATATGCATAGTTATTAAACACGAAACAACATATGGTAGCCAGAGTTTCTGAGATGTACAGGACGTGTTTTGTTATTTATGTTAGCTTTGTTAAATAGAAGCAGTGTTTGACTGACCTTTGAAACAGGGATTACTTCCATATTGGCATTTGGTAGCTGCATTGTTTATGTATTACCATGGTCCTTTTATTTGTTGTTGTGTGCTTCACTTTTGTTGCTGATTTTGTTAGCGTTATTGATTTTTTAAATGTATTTTTCTTAAATCAGGGTTGAATTGCGTTTTTAGTAGGAAGATGTCATATCAATATCCAATTCTTGGCGACCGACCAATCAACCTTTTGAAGGTTACAGAATTAAAAGAGGAGCTTAAGAAGCGAAGTTTGACAACCAAGGGTTTGAAGGATGATTTGGTAAAACGGTTGGATGAAGCAATACAAATTGAAAGGGAAAATGCTTCGACCCAGGATAACGGACTTTATGGTGATAAAGTTGTAGAGCCAATTGCAGTTCTTGCTAAAACACCTAGAAGCACTGGTTCTGGTGGGCGTAAAAGGACTGGAAAAGTTGATTTGCCGGTTCAGGTTGATGTTAATGCCAGTGCTACAGACTTGGATCTAGGGGGTATTCAAGAAGGTTATGTTCTGGTTGATAAAGATGCTGGTGCCATAGCTGAAGAGGAGCTGGTTGTTCAATCAACTATTGTGGAAACCAGTGTTAGGGTCACTGAGACTCAGGTGTCTGAGGCAGCATTTGTTGGTGATAATTCACAGAACACTGAAGCTAATAAGGGAATTGGGAATTCACAGCCCCTATTTGACAATGAGGTTCCAAAGTCCCTAGTAGAGAATGAGGATCCAAAGCCCGTAGTGGAGAATGAGGATCCAAAGCCCGTAGTGGAGAATGAGGATCCAAAGCCCATAGTAGAGAATGAGGATCCAAAGCCTCAGGTGGAGCATGAGGATCCAGAGCCGTATCGTAAGAATGAGGATCCAAGGCCTGACCTGGAGAATGAGGATCCAGAGCCCCAACTGGAGAATGAGAATCCAAATCCCCAGCTAGAGAATGTTGATCCTAAGGCCCAGCTGGAGGATGAGGATTCAAATCCCCAACTGGAGAAAGAGAGTTTAGAGCCTACAGACAAGGATGTCATGGTCAACTCTTCAGCTCCAAACTACCAGGTATCTGAGGTCAGCCATTTAGGGTATGAAGTAAAATATGATTCTATTTCTACTGATTCTGTGTCAATTAATGAAAAGATTGAACTAAAGGATAATATAATTGCTGATCATGTCAAATTAGAATTAGATGTTAACCCGGAGATGGTGGACCCATCATCCAGCACTGTTGTCCCAGTCAGTGGTGATTCACATCCACTGGATGTTGAAGAGCCACACCAGGAAAAAACTTCTGTTGGAGAGAAAGTTGACAACAATGATACAAATGCAGACATAAGCAAGAAAAATGATAGTGCTGATGTGGGGTACTCGGAAAAATTAAATTTAGAGAGAAGTTCTGGAGATGATTCTATGGAAGAAGATGTGCTGGACAGTAAACAAATTGATTCAAAGTATAATTCTGACGATGTGGGAGAGATGTGTGAGAAAAATGATGTACCCATTGTAAAGGAGGAAAGTCATGTTGATATTGTGGGAGATGATATTTCCATGGACAAAATGGATGAAAATGTTGAGATCAAGAATCATACTGCCCCACCTGCTGAGAAAAGAAAGCTTAATGGTGAGCATTCTAGCTGGAGTTTCTTGATTATTTATATTTTTCCACCCAACTGTCACATCACTAAGTTACTATGAGAACTCCTGCTTGAGTTGGATTGCGTGAAGTTTCTGCATTTCACTTGTGCAACATATGTAATTGCCATCAGCTTCTGATTAATTCCTTTTCTTTTTTTTTTATTCTACTGATGGAGTATGTATGATATTACGTTGCATGCTTGCAATAATTGCATGTGTATAATTAACTGATGAATTGTATCACTTATTTCAGAGAACAAATTAAACTTCAAGACGAGGGATTTATGAAACCCAGTGATGACGTTTAATGAATTTGTCTAGCTATTTTTGAATTTAATAACTAGGGTATTGGATTACTTATTTTTAAAAAGAAAAAAAATGTAGGATGTTGGAATATATCACCTAGAAAGACGAGGGTGTACATCAATGTTTTATAGAAACTTGAATTACTGTTTCGAAAGTGTGTTGGGGAATAAGTAAGAGGCATTCTTAGTATATAAGAGGAATGTACCAGTTTGTGTATAGCAACTAATCTTGACGACTATAATCAGTTTCTAAATTTACATTGATTTTCCTTTAGAAATCAAGGTTTGATGGTCAGTATTTTAATTATTCAGTAAGAGGACTATAGCCACTTTCTATTTACATCCACAGAGTTTTTATTTTTGCTTTCTGTTTTGTGCATATTCTTGCCTTTGCTTGCTGTATCCTCGTTGGCATAAATCTTGTAGTAGTTCCAAATGATATTTTGCTGGGTTCTGCACTTCAGTTTTTTTTTTTTCTTTCCTTTCCATTCCCTTTAAATAATCAAGTATTGTTGTGGCCTTTTCATTGGATAAATTGCCTTGCAGATCAAGCAGCAGTTGGAAGCAATGAGCCTATAAAAAGGCGCAGGTGGAACTCTGAAAGCCTTAAAGTTCCAGAGCTGCAAAGTCCTATTCAAAAGCTGACGGTCACACCCAAGGAAACGTTCCAGACCACCAGTTTAAAGCGTAACTTTTCGAGATCAAACTCTACTATGAGTGAGGAAGCTCCCAAAGAACGTGTTGGTGAGTCATTGGTCTTTTGTTAATATGGAAATGTGTATCAACACATGTTTTGACTTTGTATATCATTTATTTGTTGTAGTTCCACCATCACAGAAGGCTCCAACTAATTCCCTTAGAATTGATCATTTTCTGCGACCTTTCACCCTGAAAGCTGTGCAAGAACTTCTAGGAAAAACCGGGTCTGTTACTGATTTCTGGATGGACCACATCAAAACTCATTGCTATGTTACTGTAAGCACCCACTGGATTTGCTCGTTTGGAGCTATGCTTTTACCGTCTGTTTCTGCTTAATCTCTAAATTAAATGAAACTCATCCCTTACTGTGGATATTACTGTGCTGATGCAGTATTCATCAGTGGAAGAAGCCTTGGAGACACGAAATGCTGTGTATAACCTACAGTGGCCTCCCAATGGTGGGCGCCTCTTAGCGGTTGAGTTTGTTGATCCTCAGGAAGTGCAAACACGGCTTCAGGCTTCTCAGACTCCTGCTGCACCTGTCGGTGGTGGTCCTGTTCCTGTTGCCCCGACCACCTCGCAGCCGCAGCCTTCTCCCCGTCAACCTAGGCGGCAGCAGCAGCAGCAGCAGCTGCAGCTTCCACCACCTCCTTCTGTCCCTCCTCCACCACCCTTGCCTACAGCTCCCCCAGCAAGAGAGCGGCTTCCTCTGCCTCCTCCACCACCTCTACTGGAGAAGCTTGATCTTCCAATTGTCACCTTGGATGATCTCTTTCGGAAAACCAAGTCAACTCCCCGAATCTATTACTTGCCTTTGTCAGAAGAACAAGTGGCTGAAAAACTTGCAGCACAACAGGGAAGAAACACCAGGCAGTAGGAGCGTGCCAAAATCCAACCATGGGTGGTGTTCAGATTCTCTTTGGGGTCAGTCGGTCAGCATGTTAGATGTAGGGAAGGGTCATTGTAATCGCATCGTAAAGGATTTTGGTTTTTTTATTAAGTCTGCTTTATTATGTTGAGGGCCTGAGACTTGGTTTCTATGTTTATTAGTAGAAACTTTCCAAACTGGAGCCTTTTTTTATTGTGTTTATGGATCCATTTGTATCTTGGCGTTCCCAAACTTCACTTTAGTTAAATTAATGGAGCCTATATTTTATTGGATGAAATATTTCTCTTTCACACAGTTGATCAGGATTGTACATTTGTATCTTGTTTTAGGTGGTTTCTAACATTTTACTGCCTGGAAGGATTCAAAAAGCTTTCGCCGAACCTCGGACATCGCCCTCCATTCGTCAGGTAAATGACCTACTAGTACTCACTTGATAATGTGATTGCCATCGTTGGACGTTGTATTAATGCGGTTTATCTGACGGGGTGTTACGATCCCGGCCGCTACGAGATCTTCAATTTGGCAACCAAGCGGGAGCGGTGTTGGGAGCGGCTGGAATCTCCTCCGTTCGCAGGAATTCGGCTTCGAAAAGGCTCAGAGGGGCTCAATTCGGCTAAAACTTCCAACTAAAACAAGAATAAAAGATAACTAGAATCGCTCAATGGGTGGGATTAGAATTTCAATCTCTGGAAAACGCAACCTTTTCTATTCATAAACTCGTCTTTATTTTTTTTTTGTGAATACCAAGGGATGTTTGTAAAGCCTTGAACCTAATGAACGTAGGAAAGTTAACAGAAAAGTAAATCTAATCCTAATAAACTGGAAAGAATCTTAAACCTTATAAAGGTAGGAAATCCAAACTCGTGGTCTCCGCCAGGGAGACCCACTCTCTCCCTATTTCTCATAATTAGTGAAGTGTTATCGAAGCTCTTCCAGCAGGCTACTGAGATGGGTTTTCTTGAGGGAATCCGAATTAGTGCTCACGGACCTACACTATCCCACTTCCTCTTTGCGGATGATACTTTGATCATCTTATCAGCCACAAAGGAAAATTGTGAGAACATGGACCGCCTCCTAAAGGCTTACTGTCTTGCTTCGGGGCAGGAGGTAATGTATGCAGAAGTCGGTGGTGTATTTTAGTGCGAATACACCTAGAGAAGTCCAGGAGGAATTGTGTACAATCTTGAATATGTCAAGGTTGGATGACCCTGGGACTTACCTTGGTATTCCGGTGGTGTGGGGCAAGGCCAAGTCGCCTACTCTGTCCTACATTAAGGATAAAGTGTTATCCAATATCCAGGGCTGGAAGAACAAATTTTTATCGCAGGCAAGGAGGGAAGTACTGATTAAGGCTGTTGTTCAAGCCGTGCCCACTTACCCAATGAATGTATTCCGCCTCCTTGCTTGGCTTTGCAACGATATTGACGGGGCTATTGCGAAGTTTTGGTGGGCTAACTCGGGTAAGGCTCCTGGAATTCATTGGGTCAATTGGATGGATATGGGCTTGCCAAAGTGTGATGGCGGTATGGGATTTCAGAACTTTGGAGACTTCAATCTCGCCCTTTTGGCCAAGCAGTGCTGGTGGCTCATCCAGGAGCCTGATTCCTTATGGGTTCGGGTCCTTAAGGACCGATACTTTCCCCACTCCTCGTTCCTCAAGGCGAAGTGCGGAGGTCGTTCCTCTTAGATTTGGTTGAGCCTTTTGGACGGGAGGGACCTTATTCTCATGGGTGCTCATTGGTAGGTCCTTGATTGAAGAACGATATGCCTGTGGAGGGATGTTTGGGTCCCGAATTTACTGGCTAGTAATCCTATTCCTATCGGCGAAGGCTTTGTGAACTTGGATTAGACTGTGGACTCTATCATTAAACGGGATGTCGGGTTCTGGGACTTGACTTCAATCTCCAATGTTATTTCTGCGGTGGATTGTTCGGCGATTGTTGGTTCCCACTTTGGTGATTTTGCAAGACCAAACCGCCTTATTTGGCGGGTGGAAATGAATGGATTATATTTCGTTAAATCGGGAAATTGTTAGGTCTGGGGACAACATTCGCAACATGCTGCCAACGTTGGGAAGAATCCTCGGGTCTGGAAGTTGATTTAGGGAGTTGTGGCACCTCCTAAGGTAACGAATTTTCTGTGGCAAGGGGCTCGAGGAGCTATTGCAACTTCTCGAAATCTCTTTTGTCATCATTGTGCGTCCTCTCCCTCTTGTCCAATTTGCCACGAGCACGAGGAGTCAGTTGATCACCTTCTCCTCATTTGCCCTTGGGTTGAGTCTGTATGGTTTGGAGGTCCCTTAGGTATTCGGGTGAACCGTGATTCCATATCCACTTTTGTTGACTGGATTTGTCGGATTGGGAGTGCTGACTTCATAAGTAAGCAGGAAATGTCGAGGGCTCTTTCTCTTGTTGCGTTATCTTGCTGGCACATTTGGAAATCAAGGTGCAAGGTTGTCTTTGACCATCGCTCGTTATCGCCCACCATCACCATAGTTGTTATCAGAAATGAGTTTGATTGTTTCTTCGTGGTGACGAACTGCACTTTCTTGCCCTCTCCCCCGTGTGCACCAATGCTAAATCGATGCCCTCCTTGGTCTCCTCCTCTTAGTGGTGTGGTTAAGGTGAATGTGGATGCTAGCTGGATGATGGGTGAGGATCGGGGCTTTGTGGGCGTAGTCATTCGTGATGCCCAGGTCCGGTGTGTGGAGGTGTGTCGGCTGGATGTTACAGCCTCAAATGCGCTAATGGATTAGTCATTGGCCATTTGAGAGGGTTATGCTTTTGCTCGCCAGAGGAATTTCAATCGGGTTATTATGGAATCGGATTCCAAACTGGTCATTTCATCTTTGGTGGTTGGCTTGGAGTGTACTCCTTGGGAAGTTTTTCTTATTCTAAGCCGTGTCCTGGAATCAAGGAGTTCTTTTCAAGCGTGCACCTGGTCTTGGGTTCCAAGATCAGCAAATGTTGCGACGGATTTTGTGGCGTCACATTCGGTAGCTAGGATGTGCAACTCTTTGTGGGTCGCTAAACCTCCATCCTCGCTTGTGGGAATCCTCAACAAGGATGGTTTACCTTGCCCCCCTATAAGGTTGTAGGTGGCTAGGAAAGCGTTGGATTTGATGTTGTTGCCGAGGCCCGACTGCGTCTTATATTTCTTTGTCCTCCTTGCTTTCTCGATGTTTGTGTTTGTTAGTCTTTCGTGGCTTTCTTGTACTCTCTGGCTTTTGCCCTGGTTAATGAACTTCCAGCGTCCTCAACAAAAAAATAAAATAAAATAAAAAAGACAATAAAAATGAGGATATCAAAATACTATAACTCTAGAGATTAAAAGACTAAAACACCCGCCACTTAGTACTACAGTCTAATGGTATACCTCTTCACTTGTAAGCGAGAGGTCTTAGGTTTAATTCTCACCAAATGCAAATTCAAATCACATTATTGATAGCCCAGTATGAGGCTAAGCCCATCCATTCCTTTTAGTGTAGATAATATTCTTTGTTAAAAAATAAATAAAAAGACTAAAACACCCATTGATTTAAGAAAGCCTTCACTTTGGTTTGACAATATTCTCCCCCGCTTGAAAAAACTCGACTCTGGCGAGTTTGCCAAGAGGAGCTTGAACACTAGTCATTATCAGACGGATAATTCTTGACATCAAAGACATAAATTTGTTTAGAATTCCAGTCACTCCTTTCTATCAAGTTCTTGTAGAAGTGCAAAAGTTGTAAGAAAAATTGGCCGTGTCGGGAGAAGACAACAAGATGTAACACACCCCCGACCCCGATAGCAATCAAATATGGGGTAGAGATGTATTGGCCATCATCAAATTGATAACATAACATCACCAAAATGATGACGAAACCATAGGTAATAAATTAAAGATGTGAATAAATTTGAACTGAAAAGCTCATTCTTATTGAATACTAAAATTATTTTGCAAGTCACTACAACTACATCCCTACTTTGAGACACACTAGGGTTCAACCCCATTATTATCACATCAATTGAGAGCATAACAGTAAATACAACAGTTATCATAAATGATGTGTTGTGCGCATAATCGAAAGTATAATCATGTATTATTATAACTAGATAAACAGACATAGACATAAGGAATCACCGTACTTTGTAGGAAGACTGCACTATTGCCAAGCCCACTCGTCATCAAATGCTGCCTTGATCTCACTAGGTCTTAAAGGGGCGAAAAACAAAGTGTGAGCGGATGTTTTTTATTTGTCTTCAATTCAAGTTTGGCGTTCGGTCCACAAATCAAGTTGTCTTATTCTCTCCAAAGTGAGAGCTTCTCTCTAGATTGAGAGCCATTCTCACTAGTTGTGTGAAACTTTCCAATCTCAGATTCTTTGGTGGCACCAGCCCTAACTTTGATCAGGATCAGTTGTCGTGTCATCTTTCCTCTCTTTTCCTTTTTTTTCCTTGCCTTTACTGATGTTTCTCGCCATTTTTCACACCAGACTGTCCTGTTCTTCAACTCCTGTCGGTATACCTCTTCCCAACTTTTCCTTGGTCTGATCTTTAGCCATATTTCCCATTGAGTTCGTGTGTAGAGTTTTGGTGTTTTCACCAACTCGAGTGTTACCAACACCACCACGTTCTCCTTGCTGTCTGTCGTTTCCGGCAGTGTCGCTTGTGGGTTTCCACAAGCTTCCTACTAGTAGTTGGCTTATCCTTCTTAGTTGCCGACTATCTCTTGTTTATGGTTATGCTCTGGTAGCTGTTCGGGGTTGGAGGTGGTGTCTGAAGAGGCGATTCAGTTGCCTGGCCTGGAATTCTGTCGGTGGAGATTACAATGGAAGCTTCTCAGCTGTTGTGATGTTTTTTTGGCTTCACTGTTGTTGGGCCATCTTTTTGTTTTTCTATTGTTTTAGGCCATTTTTGGTTGTTTATAGGTGTAAGTTGGGCCTTTGGTTTGCTTGTAAATTTGGGTTTGCTGTTTATAAAAGTTTCACCTTGACAAAAAACAAATAAAAATAAATAAAGTGTGAGCGGATCATAATCATTTATATAGTCAAAATCATTTTGAACATAATAACCCCCGTTTTGGAAAACTCATATAGTTTAAAAGTACATACTAGTATCTATTACAATACATAGGTAAGAAAATCACATTCAATCATCAATTTGAAATCATATTTGAGCATTTCAATAAATAATACTAGCATCTAGGGGTGGGTTCGGTTTATTCGGTTCGATTTTTTGTTGAAACCTAAACCGAAATGAAACTTCAATTTGGTTCGGTTCGGTTTATATAAAAGATCATATAAACTAATCCTATTCTATCAACAACTTAATTGCAAAGAAAAATGATCATCGTATCCATTCAAAAAGCAAACAAATAGAGAAGTTCTTCCAAGTTCCAAAGCCTTCCAAAACTTTCCTCTATAGCCAATGAAATATCCTCCCTAATTGAACCAAGTATGCTCCTTGAAAAAGCCCTAGGTTAGTTTCAAACTTGGCAACAAAGTTTCACAAAAGAAACATCATGGGCATACATTCATAAAATGTAAAAGGATTTGGTTCAGTTTTCGAACCTCCAAAACCGAAACTGAACCAATAAGGTTCGGTTTTGTTTTTTTTGGTTTTCGGTTTTTCGGTGTTCGGTCCAGTTTTTTCCGTTTTTCGTGTTTTTGAACCCACCCCCACTAGCATCTACTAGTTTGGCTATAACATGCAAGTGGACACAGGCATCTACATGTGCATTGCTAGCATGCTAAATCAATTAGTATAAAAGATCATATAAACTAATCCTATTCTATCAACAAATTAATTGCAAAGAAAAATGATCATCGTATCCATTCAAAAAGCAAACAAATAGAGAAGTTCTTCCAAGTTCCAAAGCCTTCCAAAACTTTCCTCTATAACCAATGAAATATCCTCCCTAATTGAACCAAGTATGCTCCTTGAAAAAGCCCTAGGTTAGTTTCAAACTTGGCAACAAAGTTTCACAAAAGAAACATCATGGGCATACATTCATAAAATGTAAAAGGATTTGGTTCAGTTTTCGAACCTCCAAAACCGAAACTGAACCAATAAGGTTCGATTATGTTTTTTTTGGTTTTTCGGTGTTCGGTCCAGTTTTTTTCGTTTTTCGTGTTTTTGAACCCACCCCCACTAGCATCTACTAGTTTGGCTATAACATGCAAGTGGACACATGCATCTACATGTGCATTGCTAGCATGCTAAATCAATTAGTAGCATCTACTAGTACATGTAGCCTCTACTAGAAATATATAATAACAAGCAAATATCCTACGGCCGTAGTTAGCTGTACTCGATATATAAGAGACCATGTGATGAAATAAATCACCAATATAAATAAATTAATTAAATGGTCATCTAACCATTCCCTATTTTAGTCTCATCCAAGACTAAATTAAAATAGATAAGCTTATCAAAACAGTTTAAAGGGATCCACTCACAGAAATTCTGAGTGCGTCTCTTCAACAGACGCCTTGCCTTTGTCTAGGCTACTCAAGCTTGCACTTGAAAACCATATCTTTAGTACTCATCTAAGTAAGTCCTAAAGTTCTCTAATTCAAACGTGATAAACGACTCCGAATTCGTAAAAATGGAGTACACGCATGATTTGGGATATCAAATAACCTAAGGCCAAGTCTTGAGTCCCTACGTGCCGCCTCAGTGACATTATGTGTCGGTGTACGCACCGCTGTCGCTGGTAGACCTGTCACCATACTTGCCGCAGCGGATCGCGAGTATGTCGTCGCAGGTGGCCATGTGCCGGCGAGTGTGTGAACCGAGAATGTGATAGAATATACCTTCTCTGTTGGAGATTCTATCATCTCTAACTGTAATCATCGTCGCGTCTATTAGAGTTAACGCCGATGGCCATTCGCCTGTCATCAGGTCACCAACTTCCTTAACCTTTCAACATTGGACAAGCATCGGCCCCATACATGGTCTTACGACTTTGCAGAGACCTGTGTTTTTGGTAGTTATAGGGCTATTTTGCCGAGTTCCTTAGAAAGAGTTGTCTCACGCCCTTAGGTATACTTTTCCTACCCAAAGGAATGTGTGGATAACACACCCCTTCAGACAAAACCTAACTTTTTCCCTCAACAAAAAGTCAAAATATTGCGCCAAATGTCCCTATAACTCACTAACACCCCATTAAAAAAAAATTAAATAAAAGAAAAAAAAAACCACCTTTTTTATCTTCAACTATGTCTTTGAAAGTTTGTCTGGGCTTGGGACCGGCAACTAAAAAATAGAAAACCGTTTCTAGGGTTTTGCAAATTCAGCAATTCTTCTCTTTATAAATCAATCCCGCTTTAACCTCCCATAAAAATTCGGCATTCTATAATTTTGCTCGACGTAGTCGTATTCCCCAGTGCAACATTTCTCAACTCTGATTCTCTCTTCCTCTACATTTGTTCCAATCCTCTTGCTGCCTTTCGCTAACTGGAGCTCTTTCGTCATCGAATTTAGGGTTAAAGTTGAAAAATTTGTGGGGTATTCTGAATTTTCTGCAAAGAGTTTGATTGTTTTCGAATGATTTTTGGGGCGTTTTGTTTTGTATAAATTGTTGGAGGGGTGGGTGGTGAAAGTGCATTGCTGGAATAGGATATGAATAGTGTATTCAGTGAGCAGATACTTGCAGACAAGCTCTCCAAGCTCAACAGCACCCAGCAATGCATTGAAAGTATCCTTTTTTTCTTTTATTTATTTCATTCGAGGATTTCGCAATGCCCTTTTAATTTTCTCTGAATGAGACTTTCTTGTTATTTGACCTTACTGATGAATTAACATATCTCTGGAGTTGGTAGTTTGGCTTTTCTGGTTTTCTGTTTCGGTTATGCTTGCTTGATAGGGTTACACTTTGAGTTATCTCTCTTTTGACGTAGTTTGCTAAAGTTCGAAATGTAAACAATAGCTGAAACTAAATTCTGAGTTGCTGCTATAAACGAATAAAGGTTAATTTCCCAAATTTATTGCTACTCCACTCTCAATTTGTTTAGTGGTTCAACGACATGGTTTGATAGTTAGACAAAGTAGGCATACAACACCATTCAGTTAACCCTATCGGTATCATTAACTTGCCTCTCAAGATTGGTGGGATGATGCTTCAGCAGCAAGGATGAAATGAGTTGCGAATGTAGATACTGTTGATTTGATTAAAGCACTTTTCTTTTTGTAATTTTTTTTTTAAGGATGAGTTAGAACAATATCCAGGTGTATATTTGTTGTTATCTTGTATGAATTCTGAGGAAGTGATGCTTAATGTCTGTGTTGCCTTGACCTTGTAATAAGCTTTGTCGCATTGGTGCATATTTCACCGGAGCAAAGCAGAACTGGTTGTTGAAACATGGGATAAACAATTCCATAGTGCACAGATGGTTCAGAAAGTTCCTCTCTTGTATCTTGCAAATGACATCCTGCAGAACAGTAAGCGGAAAGGAAATGAATTTGTTGCTGAGTTTTGGAAGGTTCTTCCAGCTGCTCTCAAAGTTGTTCACGAGCAAGGCGATGATCATGGAAAGAAAGTTGTATCTAGATTAGTAAGACCCTCCTTTGATTTTGTTTCATATAACCAACCCAGACACCAACAGCATGACCTGTAACTGTAATTGAAAATTCAAGTTCTGGAATTTGGAGTTGGGTATTGGGTTTGGTCAGTATTCTCTTTTAAATCTTCTTCCCTTCCTCTTTACCTGGCCTAAGGAATGTTATTTTAATTATGTGAACCAATTTAAGAATATTTGACCAACTGGTTATTATTCTCTTTTAAGATGTAAAGCAGAATGGCTTAACTTTGTTGTCGCTTACAAAATTGATAGGTTGGTATTTGGGAAGAGAGACGAGTATTTGGGTCTCGTACCAGGAGCCTCAAAGAACTAATGCTTGGGGAAGAACTGCCTCCACCATTGGAACTCAGTGGCAAAAAGCGCTCACGTTCAGTCAGAATTGTAAAAAGAGACTCACGCTCTATCAGAACGGTGAGAAAAAGGGCCTGCTCTTACTTTTCTCATTTTGCTTCATTTTATTTCTTTTGGACTACCATCCCTGTTTAAATAAATCTTTGCTCAATTTGACACATTTTTTGCTCGTACATTTGTACTTGTTGAAAGATTTCTAACTTCATGTTATTTGGAAAATAGAAACTTTCTATTGGAGGCCCAGCTGAGAAGATTGTATCCGCATTTCACTTGGTGATCAGTGAACATCCCACTGAAGATGCTGAGATGAGTAAATGCAAGTCTGCAGCTCACCGTGTAAGGAAGTTGGAGAAAGATGTTGACATTGCCTGTACTAATGGTAAACTAACAATTCTATACAGTGAACATTTATGGTATTAACTAGAGTAATTGACAGTATATATTGTCAGCTGTTTCCAAATTACATCCTTTTAATGGAATCTTGCCTTGATTTTTAAGATTGTTGTTTCTGATGCATATTTTCTTTTATCTTCAGCAAAAGATCCAAAGTGGAAAACTTTAGCAAAAGAAGTAGAGGAGGAAGAAAATATTTTGAAGCAGTGTATCGATAAACTTAAATTAGTTGAAACTAGTAGAGTAGCACTTGTATCTCAATTACAAGAAGCTCTGCATGAACAGGTATCCAATCATACCATCATTTTCTTTAATTATTGAGTATGTTTTCAATTCAGCATGCAAATAAGCAAGAATGTAGTGCTCCTTAAACGAGACACTTTGTTTCGTGGTGTATGCTTTTGCTGACTTCGTAGAATCATTTCTCTTTTCAGGAATCTGAACTGGAGAACGTTCGAACTCATATGCAGGTATGCCCTCTAATAATTATATTTTTTAAAAAGTTGTATTTTCTGCTTTTCATCTATTAAGTTTTTAAGAGATGTCAGACCACAAAAGAAAAGTTTTAAGAGAAGGGAATGTTAGCATATTATAAATTTCACCATTTGATCACGATTCTATAGTATTTCTTGGGGCAAGTCGTGGATTACCTTAGTGGTTAGGGGCCTTCCTCTTCAATCCACTGCGCTAGTGTAGAATATTGCTTTTGCTTGTATAGTATTTCTTGGGAGATTGTTTGATGGATCTGTGGGACATTTTATTTTCATGTTTTAGAATGCTAGAAAACCTCTTATGATAACGTAGCTTCCACTTGACCACCAGAACTGTTACATGAAGCGGCAGCTAAATTTCCTAGACCCAATTGAGGTCATGGACCTGAATCGGTTGATCATTCAAGTCCAATTAAGAGGTAATATAAATGGGTGGATGTGTAGGACTCATTTATGAGCTGCATAGCACCCAAAATAATGAACACAACGAGTTACTGTCCTCTTCCACAGGCAGGTGCAAGTTCTGAGAAGACGGAAACGAAAACAGGATAGAACCTCTCATCATTTCCTTTCTTTTGGAACTGTTCATTTGGTTGGTGTGAGTTTTGATCTCTGGAATTCTCCGAGATAATCTGGACCAAGTGTTTTACTGCCACACTTCCTAAAGCAAGAAAGTGACATTCTAATGGGCTTTCATCTTTCCATTACAGTGGCTCGCCTTGATTTTTCTTTTCTAGTACATGGCTTGCCTTCAATCTTAAACGACTTGAAGAGTTATCGTAGTTCTCGAGTGAGCAATTGAAATGATTCTGGAGCATCCTCAGGTTTAGGTATCGTTCCTCCAATGATTGTAGGACCAAGTATTTCTTGGCGAGCTCTAATATGATCAGATTTATAAGCAAGCATCTCTTGTAAAATATGAGAAACACCAAATCCCTCTAGAGCAATCAACTACGGAGAAGAATTTTGACATTAGGACTTTTTTGTGTAATGATGGCCTGCTCTCTCGTTGCTCTTGATGCTGTTCTGAGAAAGAACTTTGTGGTCGTGTACTCCAATTCATAACCCGTTTTGTTGTTGTGTACTCCAAGTCATAACCTGTTTAGCTGTTCATGGGCGCAACATGTAGGCTATGTTTGGGTGAGGGGTTTTCAAGTTTCAAGGGGTTGAGGCCAAGCTAGTAAGGAATGGACTACAAAATGTAAGAGGGGATTAGAAATGCACCATGCGAATTACAAAGGCATGTATGAGGGATTTGTAAATGATTCCTTCCAAGTAGTCATTTTCAAATCCCTCTCACATGCCTTTGCAATACTCATGAAATGCATATCTAATCCCCTCTATCTAATTTTGTAGTCTATTTCTTACTACCTGGCCGTCAATTCCGTTGGACTTGGAAATCACCCAAATGTAGCCCGTTTATAGCTGGCCAGGTCCGATTGCATCATGTCAAGTTTTCAATGACCTTTGTGGTAGTGGATGCATTCAATTCCCATTCTTGAAAGTTCTCTAAAATATTGTGTTAGCAAGCTTTGCACTGATCTCAGGCTAGTTTTCAGAACCATGGTTGTGATTATGAGGTCATGCAAATCATCCAGTATATTAAAACAGTTGACATGCTGATGTAGTAATTCCTTAAAGCATACTATCTTGTCCCCTCATGTTGAAATTATTTTACACATGGTTTTTGTCGTATTGTGTCAAAGTATATAGAACATTAGTCTTTCTCTGTCATTAGTGGTTGATTGCAGTTGGTACAGATAGCTGGAACACCATTAGTTAGCTTAATATTATGACAATAGTGCAAGGTATCCCCTGACTCCGAAGTTGATATGTTATGTTTTGATGACTGTAGGTAGCACAGGCACAGGCAGAAGAAGCCACCAACATGCGGAAGCGGCTCAATGACGAAGATTATGTGTTTAAACCATCAAGTGCGACCAGTCCTTCAACTGATGGAAATTCTATAGGCGGACAAACACCTAGGAAATCAGCTGCAGCCATTGCAGCTTTGGTTGCAGACAAGCTTGCTGCTTCAAGCTCTTCTCAATTGATTATGACTTCTGTTCTTTCAACATTTGCTGCTGAAGAAGCGAAGAATGCTGGTCTGACAAAGCCCTCCACGTCTATGCCGGGCACCGATTCAATATCCAAACCTGAGAGGTCAGTGCCAGTTTCAGATGCCAATGTTTTTATGTCATCACAAGCGCCTTCTGTGCAGCCAAACCATTCATACCAATCAGCGTTGGTTCCCCAACCGCAGAATCAAGCCCCAACATCTCAAGGTCAATTTCACATGCTTCCAAACCCGCCATCTCAACAATATTTACAGCCGTCAGGAGGGGTCATGAGCCCATATGGTTATGGTAGCATTCCACATTTGCCTCTAGGGCCACCACCTCCCCCACCTCATATGGTGAGTCCAATGGTGCCTTTGGCTCAGCAGCCACTGCAAATGAATCAGCAGCCTGTACAAAATAGCCAGCAGCAACTGATACCCTTAACTCAGCCGCCTCCACCCGCTCCTAGTTTCCGGCCACTTGAGCAGCCACCCGGAATGGTGTATTATGCTCATCCTCATCACTCTCAGTGAGTTTGATAACTTAGGTAGACAGTGTAACAAATGTGAGGTTTAAATAATTTAGGTAGGCAGTATAACCAAAGTGAAACTTGAGGAAAAGCATTCTGTAGTGAGATCAAATTTTTGTTTATTCATTTTGGTGTCGCGTTTCATCTCTCAATTTTCCCCCTTGCGGATCTGATATAAACTTATAATTGTAGGTTTTCTTACAATAATCTTGGGTAGTTATTGTAACCAAATGAAAATCTCATACCAAGTGTCTTTACAATGTGTATAAGAGATCGCAGACACCAAGTGTAGATATATAAACAAACAGATAAAAAAGTAACAAGTCAACATTTCATTGCTTTCCTCAATACAAAATCTTTAACGAAGAGTGGCAGATGATATAAGATGGCGAAAATGGTAGCGAGGTGACCGTAGGAGAACCAAGCCGGCGGATTCTTCTGCAGAATGGCAGCCACAGTCTTCTTTGCAAACTCGTCTGATGGGGTTGATTTAGGACCTTGTGAGAGAGTGGCTCTGGCGCGGATTGCTGCTTCGAAAGGCTTGTATAGTTTCCATTCGGGCATCTGGTTGTAGCTGGCTAAAGCAGCACGTCCGATGTTTGATCTAATTCCTCCAGGTACAACCGTGATCACACTGATTCCAAAGGGCCTCAGTTCCAATCTAGTAAACATTGATATTTTGAGGATGGTTAGAACCATAAACTGGCGAAATAAAACAATATAAGACGACGAAGCTGTGTGCAAAATTGGACAAATTCATGTGGCCAACGTGTAGGTCAACTGGGAAGATTTCGCAGAGAAGTACAACTACATATCTTAACATTATTCCCCACAAACAGATGATATCTTCAGATGAAATCCCAGAAAAATCAAAACGTTTCATTAACTAGGAACTATTTTGTTGCTAGGACGAGGTTTGTAAACAAAACTTCATTACCGAGCATAACACAAACCTTAAAGAATCACTGAGTGCATGAAGAGCAGCTTTGGATGCTGTGTAAGCACCAGCCCACGGTGTAGGCGCCGCAACAGTAACACTTCCAACATTTACAATCTTTCCTTTTCTTCTTGATGCCATGTGGGGGATAACAGCTTGTATCAACCTCATGGAACCTAAGCAATAGCATAACATCATGTTTACTAAAAGCACACATGCTCTCCATCTGCACAACTTTGATCAAGAAGGGAATGACTAATGACTAATCTTTATTATCATTAAGATTAGCAACGTAATCTTCCTGAGTCGTGATATATAATTTGCAGTCTGTCGGAGGCAATGCATATTCCGAAATCAGCATATCTAAGTTTACAAGCTGTTGTATTGCATACAAAAAGTCAAAAGAAGATGAATGTTGTTGAAAGAATGATCCAATGCGACTTTTACAGGAGTCTGGAGCACGATGACACCGTTGTATTGACGCTAATAGATGATTGCAATCTGTTATGCTTATACGCCCTTTCCTTTGAATATATGCACTCGCAACAGTTAAGAAGATGAGATTTCAGAAGATGCATAACTATGATTGCAGTTCTGTTACGCTTAAGGGAACCTGGACTAATGGAGAAACAAGATGAAGAAAACAGATATACATAATATTGGTAGCCACATAAATTCATGTATCCATTTCAGCTCCATGCCAACACATGACACCGACTACCTTTTTCTTCTACTTCTCACATAATTAGAACAAGGGTTAATTGTGCTTTGCACCACTCCAAAACTTCCATGGCACGGATACACAAGAACCATGGCGTTCCGTGCCATGAGAAGTCTTTCTCCATCCAAAAACTAGTTCATAGGAAAGTGATTTCTACACACCTCGTTTCAACGGGTGCATAACCTGTTAATTGTTGGCATTTGAATTGAATAAATCAAAATAAAATCAAGTGACAAAAGTAAACAAGAGGAAGCCAAGAATGATATGACAATACATGAACGAAGAGGAGAGACAATCAGCAAGTATAAATCAAAGATCGATCACAAGGGCACAAGTAACGAGTGACAAGTTGGAAGAGAGAGTACCGAAAACATTGGTGTTAAAAGTGTGTTGGAGAGCAGAGAGAGGGACCTCAGCGAGTGGACCAACGCACTGAACCCCAGCGTTGTTAACCACCACATCAATTCGGCCATACTTCTCTAACACATTCGACACCACGCTCTCCACGCTCTCCTCGGAAACCACGTCCAACTCTTGCAAATAAAATCGCGAGTCCCCTTCAAGATCCGCCATCGATCTCACTGACCTGCTCGTCGCCACCACCACGCAACCCTCTGCGGCGAACGCACGTGCCAGCGCGTGACCTATCCCCCCTTCCGAGCACCCAGTTAACAGAACCACTTGCTCCATTTCACTGAGTTTTTTTCCCTGGTTAATCGATCTGAAATTAAGAGCTTTTTGCTTCTGCTTTGACGGAATATTTAGAAAACTAACCAAAATTTGAATCGATGGAGTTTTAACTTTTAACCAATTTTTATAATTCATTACCGTTCTAACCAAAATTTAACACAAAACTACTAATATACCCTTTTTAACTAAAATAAGTACAAAACTATGCAGTTTTTTCCCTTAAAAAAATACCTTCACTCTTAGGCATTTGACATCAGAAGTTCCAAAACTGCTTTAATGGGGTTACTCTTACATTGCTCTGCAGCTTCTCTCACTCCAACGACTTTAAAACCCGTCAGCACAAATAGGTCCTCCTCCAAAAACCAAAATTGGAGCTTGAAATTTTCAAATGGCTACTCGTTGTTGAGAAGAAGGAAGAAAATCATAGCTTTGCATCGAAACCGGATGAGGCCACTGGGCCTTTCCCTAAATCCATGCTGCTTAGAGAGGTTGTTATTAATTTAGGCCTGAAGTTATTTTTAGGGCAACTGAACAAAAGAGAAAATATAGTTTTGTAATTATTTTAGTTGAGAAAGGGCATTGTAATATTTTCATGTCAAATTTTGGTTAGAATTATAATAAATTATAAGGGTTGGTTAAAATTCTATTCATGGTTCAAATTTTGGCTAGTTTTCCAAATTTCCCTGTTTTGACGGTGGTATGTATTTGAGAGTTTTAACAAAACACTTTCGATACTATTCACTTTTAACGAAAAACCACATTTATACATTTCTCTGGTGCTATTCACTATACCTTTTAAAAATGGCTTTTCATTAAAAGGGAAGTTTTTTTGGACTTTTCGTTAGTTTTCCTTATGTATTATTCTTTTTAGGTTGGTTTTGATATAGACACTTTGTTTTTTAATTAAATATTTTCCCTACAATTTTGGTGCTCAATTTTATGTCTTTTTATCATTCTTGTTATAAACATTGTATTAAAGTGTGATTGTGTAAATTTTAGATTAGATTTAATACTAGTTTTCTTCCTTATTACGACTTGTATTCCTTGCTATAAATAAAGACACTATAGGAAGAATAACACATCATTTATACAACCCTACAAATACATCTCTCTCCCTACTCTCTCTCTCCTGCACCTCTCTCCCCCTTGTCAGATTTCATCGCTGCGCTTAGGAATTTTACGTGAAAATTATTCGTCTTGAATCAGAGGACTGTTACGTTTCAATTATTCTTAATTGATTATATTGATTCATATACTTTTATATATTTAATTTAAATTTTTTTGTGTTGAACGTGATACAAGCTTTGGAGATGGAAAACCGAAATTGAAGAAAGAATTTTCTGCATCAAACCAGTTCATCAATATCATCACGCAATCAGGTTTTTCCAAAACAATAGTTTTTATCTCGATATTTTTGCAGCCCTGATAGCATGAACATTCACCATAATGCATGACCCAACTTTATGTTTTTCAAATTTTAGATTCTACATAACTTGTGTATGCATTATATTCATAATTGTTGAATTATGTGAATTGATATTGCCATGAATTGAATCAAATATATGTTCATGCATTAATTGTATAGTTTGATTATGCATGAATTCAATTGAATTGAATTGAAAGAAAAAAAATTGAAAATTAGGGTTCTAGAACCCACACTGAGCGCTGGCCTTGAGTTGCGTCCTGACCTCCGAGCCCAAGCCGAAGCCAGAAGCTCCAAGCCTTTGGAACCTAGACCCATTACGTTGTTTTGACATCGTCCACCCGCCCAAAATCCTGATGCCTTTCACGACGTCACACGTATGGCTCGCAACCATGCTCAACCACCACAACTGCCATCTATGACGACCTGTAGTCGTCGTCGACTTGCAATCGTCGCCAACCATGATTTTTGTCACAGCCCGTCCCTGATTTTAAGAAAATGCACTAGAGGTGAAGGGTTTTTGACTTTCGTTGACCAACGTATAGTGAGAAGTATGAAATTATTTCAGCATATTCCTGAAGTACTCGACAATACGAGCAGAATAGGATTTGGAGTTACGGTTAAAGTTTTACGGAACTCTACCCTGAGAAGTACTTTTACTTTGATTAATATATATATATTTATAAGTATTATTATTTTATTAGTTGTTATTAGAATTAGAAATGGGAAAAGAAAGAGGAAGGCATCGGGAGGAAAGGAAACAGAGGAAAAAGAGAAAAAGAGAGATTGCGCAAAGTTGCCCAATCGGAGAAGAAGAAGAAGAGACCGAATGGGGAGAGGAGAGAGAAAGCTAATTGGCCAACCAGAAGAAGGAAAGGAGGGAAAGGAGGAAGAAGGAAAAACAGGGGATCGGTCGGGTCCATTTGGCCCGCGCGGCGACTCGCTCCCCCAAGGCTATTTTCCGACGGTTTTCCGTCCAAATTTCTGGTCTTCTTCAACCTCCCATCAACCCCAAACACCTGCAAGATATCCTAGCATCCTAATTGACCCAAAAATCAATGAGTTTCGTGGTGATTTCGCGAAGAACACCCACACAGGTGCCGAGAGACCTTTGCTCAAATCTACCAATTCTGAAGCAATTTCCTTCAATTACCACTACCATTAGACTCCCCTAGAACCCAGGAACAAAGCCCAGGCAGTGGTGGAGGCGTCGGAGCAAGTTTGGGGGTCGAATTGAAGAACACCCAATTCTAGGGTTTCGCACGGGTTTGAGCAAATTGGAGCCTTTCCAGGCCAAATTGGCCTTGGCCTCAGGTATAAAGTTTACTCTACTCATTGAGATATTCATTTCTGCAAAATTTGGTAATTTTTGGAGATAGTTGGATTTTCCGGCGAGCCGGGGCGGCCGACCGCCACCCACGGCGGCGCGTGGCCAGTGAGCCGCCAATGCCACTTTTAGGCCATAATTTATGTTCTGAATTTAGTTTTGGTGAATGAATGACGTATGATGATCATTCGAACCTAAATTCGTTACGATGTGTGGTTAGGCCAAAACATGAATTGACGATCCGACCGTTGGATCGTCACCAAACTTTGATACGTTGTAATACGTAATATTTGAGGATTATAGGAACTTACTGATTGGGAATCCGATTTACGGATCTTCCAGAATTGGAGTTGTAATTTCATAAAATAGAATGTTAACCGTCACTTGGTTTTGACAATTGACGGAGATCCGACCGTTGGATGGTAATGAAATTTTAGGATGTTGTTCTAGAGATTTATTGTGGACCTCTGGAAGTTACAGATTGGAAATCTGAGCTGCAGATCTTCCGGATCGAACTACGTAGTGACGTGTTTTATATAAGTTATATATTCTATCGATATGATTTCTGAGGCATGATTTGATGATTGTTCTAGGCGCCGATCGTCATGACGCCTTGCTGTGTTGTGCTAGGGAGTCGTAGCGCGGACCTCAGGTGAGTGGGCAGTTATTTCAGTATATATATATGCTTGGCGTTTTTCCCAGAAAACGTATTTAAAGCAAATGCAATTTAAATGCCATGCCATAAATGCCATGCATATACAATTATGTTTCGTGCATGAATTGATGTGTGATACCTTATATATATAAATGTGGTGCTGTGGAGGCACATGTAAGTTCAGGTAAGTTGTGTTTGATTATGTAAATCATCGATGATGCGATATGTGATAGAATAATGTTGAGCTCATAAAACTGCACCTAGGGTGATTGATTTAGCCAAAGATATGATACAGGCTTGTTTATTATGTCACCCCCACACTATATGCTCATATTGGATCCAATTTAAGTGCACAGCCTTGTCGTACATACCTTATTTATGGTTCCGACTCGTAGGTGACTAACGATTTATCGCCCGGCTATTATGAGAGAGTAGAATTGAGAATAATTATATTACACCCAATCTTGTCGTATAGACCCCTCTTTAGTGGTTCCGACTTATGTGCAGTTTATTGCCGTATAGGTCATTGTAGTAACTCCGGCTAGATTGACTATTGAGCTATAAATTCAACCGTACAGACCACCACAGGGGTTCCGGCTAACATATCATATTTCTATGAAATTATTCTTACCTGAATTGTTTACTTTGTTATATCTTGGCATGGCATGCATATGTTTATGAAGGTGTAAAGCATGATTTGAAATGATACATTTATACATATAGTTATGTATTATATTTTCTAGGAAATCAACTATATACTTGTTTTACGGCGAGGGGTTAGTATATTTAAAGGAAAATAAGGTTTTCGTATAAATGTGTTTTACTGACCCACTCAACTTTGTTTTTCGCCCTTCCAGGTCTTAGATAACAGAGTTTGGTGGCCACGAGGACTCCATCGGTGTTCTGATAGAATCCGAAAAAAATAGGATTCATCTTCGGGTGTTGTATTTTAGTAATCATCCTACTCGACTGCAACTAGACGCTTTTATTGCTCTGAAAGTGTATTTATACACTTAAACTCTCACTAGCATCCTTTCTTAATTAGGATTGTTAGTTAATAGGTTTTAAATTGTTAGTATTTCTCTTACTCTTTATCGCTTCCGCTTTGCGCTCATAGCTACGTCACTCTCACGTGACGGCCAACACGTCTCGACTCCGGTCGGGGTGTGTCAATTTTGGCCGAGATTCGTATGAATCTCCACCGATTTTGAAAACCCCAATTCAAATCTGAGGGTTTTTTGTTTATGGACGTCGAGATTTTCTTTCTCCGTCACATCATCGAGGTTCCACGTCAAACCCGTGACTCGCTCCGTGTTATTTGACTAGAACACAGCCACCTGAAGCGGCGGCGCCGACCTTATTCCCTGGTAACCATACCTAGCGAAGATGGGGTGTTCTTGGACTAAAACCCGAGCCCAGTTGGGCCTTGGTTTCTTCTCAGCATGAAAAAAAAAGAACAATTTTTTTTTTCTTCTTCCTTTGGGCTCGCCTAAAGTGGTCCATTGCTTTGGCTCGGCTCGCGTGACCTATGGTGTCTTAATGCAATGTGAAGCACATGATCACTACCCCGTATGGCTGTGGTGCTCCCCTGCACCGCTCCACACCTAATCACAGCCATACACTAGTGCATCCATGCCTGCGAAGCACACGATTGCTATCCCTATTGGGCTGCTGTATCTTACCCAGTTTTGGGCTTGCTTCCTGACTCTAGGCTTGTGACCATTCCAACCCATTTTTTTGGGATTGGATCCCATTACTTTTCACAATTTTTAAAAGCCTATTAAGGCTTTGGTCCAATGCTTTGGACCACCGATTATATTGCCTATTTTTTTAGGCCTTATGAGTTTTAATTTTTTCACCCAAATAATTATTTCAAGTATAATCATAGGCCTCGAAGACCTACTTGTATTATTTGTTGCATATTTTTGTATATATATGCGTTTGTTTGCAGGTACTATGAACTTGAAGTTCATAAACTTTTCTCAAAAAAAAATTAATTGAATGGATTTAAGTTTTTGAACTTTTATGCATGTGACTGGTTTAATTAATTTTATTCTAGGTATGGCTAATGGCAAAGTTAGTTGTCTGGCAGATAGTGCAACCACACACACTATTTTGCATGAACGCATCTATTTGACTAACTTCGTACCTAAGAATGCACCTCTGATAACCTTTTCAGGTCCATCCAACTTGATTGAATGATACGAAAAGGCCCGTATAATGTTGTCCAATGGCACTATTTTGACCATTCAAGAGGCACTTTATTCTTCACGTTTTGGAACGTTAAAGATATTTGAGACAATAATTAGACAATAGCTACCACGCTGAAACCTATGTAGAAAACGAAGTTGAATTTCTGTGCATCATTTCCTACGAATATGGCTAGAAGCGTATTCTAGAGAAGATGGAGCGTATCCCGAATGGTCTGTATACTACAACCATACGCCCTATAGAGAGCCACTATGTGGCCGGCCTTACCTCAAAGACTGCGCACGAAATTACACTTTGGCATGATCGTTTGGGACACCCTTCGAAGCACGTACATTAGCAGCTAGCAAATCCTCTGCCTCTACACAAAAGCGTGGCAGACCTCTTGGTTCAAAAGATTCACACCCCTGGAAGAGGAAACCCATGGCACAGGCTGTTGAGCCTATTGTGAATCTGACTGTCGTCTTCTCATTCTATCCAACTTATGAGGAAACTCTAGATTACGGAAGCGTCATTGAAGAGACCAAACCACCTCCTGAGAATTGAGAGATTTCAGTCCATTATGTTTGCTTGGATGATGTTTGGTGTAGAAATGAGATGATAATTGACGATGCATTAGCATATGCAGTAGCTACTGAGATCATGTTGAATGATGACATTGAACTGTGTTCCGTTGATGAATGTCGACGTATAACTGATTAGTCAAACTGGAAACAAGCAATCCAAGTTGAACTTGATTCGCTTGCGAAACGTAAGGTGTTTGGACTTGTAGCTCGTACTCTTCCACACGTGAAGCCCATTGGCTGTGGGTTTTTGTTCAGAAGCGTAATGAGAAGAACGAAATTGTGCATTACAAAGCTCATCTTGTTGCGTAAGGCTTCTCACAACACCCCGAGATTGACTATGACAAAACTTATTCACTTGTTATGGATGTGATTACTTTTCGCTACCTTATCAGTTTGGTAGTTTCTGAAAAACTGAGTATGCAGCTTATGGACTTAGTAACTGGGTATGTCTATAGGGATATTGATATGGAAATTTATATGAAAATTCTTGAAGGACTTACTTTGACTGGATCAAATAGTTCCAGACCTTGGAACATGCTCTCAATTCGGTTGAGGCATTCACTCTACGGTTTGAAGCAATCCAGAAGAATGTGGTATAACCGTTTGATTGAGTATTTGATTAGTCCATGATATGTGAATAATGAACTATTCCCTTGCAGTTTATGTCGGCGACATGAACCTCATAAGAACTCCTGAAGAGCTTGAGAGAACTGCCGCACACCTAAAGTCGAAATTTGAGATGAAAGATCTAGGAAAAACTTGATACTATCTCGGCCTCGAGATAGAGCACCATTCTGATGAAATCTTAGTACATTAATCGAACTACACCGAGAAGGTGTTGCACCTCTTTAATGTGGATAAAGTGAAGCCTTCGAGTACTCATATGGTTGTTCAATTGTTAGATGCAAAACAAGATCCCTTCCATCCGAAGGAGGATGAAAAAGAGATTTTGGAACCCGAAGTTTCTTATCTAAGTGTGATAAAGGCTTTATTGTACTTAGCTCAATGCACTAGACCCAACATCTCATTCGCTGTTAATCTTTTGGCAAGATACAGTAATGCACCAACACGCAGATATTGGACTGGTGTTAAACACATCTTCCATTACCTTAAGGGTACTATAGATATAGGCCTGTTTTATCCCTACGAATCCTCAAGTGATGCCGCAACCCCCCACGGTTCTCGAGTTGATTCCCGCCTTGTTGGTTATGCCGATGTAGGTTACTTATTTGACCCACACAAGGTGCGCTCTCAAACGGGTTACATTTTTACCGTTAAAGGCACCGCAATATCTTGGAGGTCAACTAAACAGACCTTAGTTGCCACTTAATCTAACCATGCTGAAATACTCGCCTGACATGAAGCCACTCTGGAATGCTTCTGGTTGAGAGCAGTTATGGGCCATAGTCGAAGCTCATGCGATCTTTACCCCATCATTGATGTCCCGACGACGATCTATGAAGATATCTCAGTATGCATCGAACAACTCAAGAAGGGTTACATCAAAGGAGACAACATCGAACTCATTGCATCGAAGTTCTTCTTATTCTCACATTAACAGCAAGAGCATTAGAAGATTGAAGTCACGTAAATCCGTTCACAAGACAACCTTGCAGACCTCTTTACCAAATCACTACCGAAGGTAACATTTCAGAAGCTTGTTCAAGGAATAAGTATGCATAAACTTTCTGAGTTGTAACATTGTTAGTTCTCTTTGGAATTATGTCAAACTCAGTGGGAGCATCCTAAAGTATACTTGCTTGATCTTAATGTACTATTTTCCCCTATGATTAGGAGCACTTTTTCCTTTGGGTTTGTGCTACCTAACGAGATTTTGACGAGGCACCCACCTTGGGTTGATGATATCCCTGGTGACGTCCCGTAATCATTTCATTTGACTTTGCATTTTCTCACGCACTTTTTCTTAGACTATGGGTTTTGTCCCTACTTGGGTTTTACCATAGCCATTAGGTTTTTTGTGAGACTTAGTTCCATAAGTAAGTTCCTACTTTACTTTGAGACTAGCGTGTTCCTAAAATCAATGCCGACGAGTCGACTTCCTTAACTCTACATGATGCCGAATCTACTTGAGTATTTACACACTCAAGGGGGAGTGTTATAAACATTGTATTAAAGTGTGATTGTGTAAATCCTAGGTTAGATTTGATACTAGTTATTCTTCCTTATTAGGACTTGTATACCTTGGAGGAGAAGGATTCTTCCCTCCCTTATTACTATAAATAAAGGTACTGTGTAGGGGAAATCCTAGGTTAGATTTGATACTAGTTATTCTTCCTTATTAGGACTTGTATACCTTGGAGGAGAAGGATTCTTCCCTCCCTTATTACTATAAATAAAGGTACTGTGTAGGGGGAATAACACATCCTCTACACAACCCTACAAACACATCTCTCTCTAATCTTTCTCTCTGACGCGCCTCTTTCTCTCCCTTGTCAGACTAAAATAAGCCACAACAATTCTCCTTTTTTCCTCCTATTTTTATGCATTTGTTATTATGGTGATTTCATTTTTTTTAATTGTTTATTGAAATACATATTTTAATAAATTATAGAATGTTAAAAAATTTGTTGTCAGGTATGTTTGATTATAATGGTACGTTTGGTTACCTATAATATGAATACATTTGGTTTATGGTACATTTGAATTTTTGGTGCGTTTATTTTTAAACCATAGTTTTAGTTACTTGTTTTCTTACCACTTAAGACTATGGTCTAGTGGTATTCCTCTTCACTTGTAAGTGAGAGGTCTTAGGTTTGATTCTCGTCAATGACAAAGTTGAACTACATTATTATGGCAGGTCCATTGTAAGGCCTAGCCTACTCCCAACCCCCATATTGCTTGTTAAAAAAAAAATTACTTGTTTTTTTTTTTATACTAATAATGAGAAATTACTTTAATTAAATTACTTTTTATTTTATTTTATAGAAAGAGTCATTAAAAACGTGCGAGTTCAAAGTATTGGGGAAATTAAATTTCCTAGATTGGAGGCAATTAGTTGTAAGGTGAAGTGAAGATGCCTTTAAACTAATGCCATGTAATTTTAAAAATAGAAAAATATCGATTTGGCAATTAGTCAAAGCCTCTTAATCAAATCTTCCAAAAGGAACCAATGCTTGATCTAAAAAGTATTGAAAAAAATGCAAGGGATTCTAATTCTCCTATTTTTTATTTGATGAAAAAAATAGAGTGAGTGACCCAGCCAGTGACCGGATAAAAATCACACTAAAAAATAGCATACAAATATCCTACATTTTCTTTATTTACAATAAAATTTGTCAATTGACGCATACGAGAATAACACTATGTTTGGATGAGGAAAATAGACTAGAATTGACACACCCCAACACGGATCAGGGCATGCTGGCCGTCACATGAAGGTGACGTAGCCATGTGCACAGTGCGGAAGCAATAATGATAAGAAATATATGAATAATTAAAAACCGGAAGCTACTAATGTGCACTAATAAGCAGAAAGTGCTAGGAATGAGATACAAGTGTAAATACACCTAATCAGAGCATAGAAAGTCTAGGTGCAGTCCAGTAGGAAAAGTACTAGTTATACAGTACCATAAAAGGTCCTACTAATATTATATTTTGTCAGAACCGCCGAGATCCTCAAATGCCACCAACAGCAAGTCTACCTAAAACCTGGAGGGGCGCAAAACAGAAAGTGTGAGTGGGCAAAAACAAAGCTTTTCAAAATCATTTCATTTATCAAATGCTCTAACCCCTCGCCGTAAAACATGTATAATTTTCCCAGAAATAGAATATAAGCATATATATGTATATATATTCAAATCATGTTTAACATATCCATAAACACAAGTATGCCATGCCAAAATATAAAGCAGAATAAGTAGCTCAGGTGAAATTAAATTCATGGGAAATAACATATTAGCCGGAACCCCCATAGAAGTCTATACGGCTGAAGTCATAGCTCATTAATCAATCTAACCGGAGTCATTGCAAGTGACCTATACGGCACTACACTGCACACGAGTCGGAACCATAGTAAAGGTCTGTACGACAAGACTGGGTGTAATATAGTTATGCTCAATGTTATGCTCTCATAATAACTGTGCGATAAATTGCTAGTCACCTACGAGTCGGAACCACCTATAATGGTCTGTACGACAAGACTGTGCACCTAAATTGGATCCAATGTGAGCATATGGTGCGGGAGGTGACATTATATACAGGCCTGTGCCATATCTCTGGCTAAATCACTAACACCGGGGTGCAGGTTTATGAGCTCAATGTTTCTTAATTAGTCACAACCGTTATTCACATGCACAATTCATGAACTCACCTGGGACTTACCTGAGCGTCCTCAGCACCACAATTATATATATATGCAACATCATATGCATAATCTAAATATAAAACATTTGGCATGGCAATTTAAATCATAACTCATTCAATGCATTTTCTGGGAAAATATCAAGTATATAAGCATATACTGAAAACCAAAAGTCCACTCACTGGTATGTAGAAGGGTCATAGCCCCCGAGTCGCCCTTGACTGCGCTCGTCCTCGGGATAAGTCTCCCCTATATGCGAAACAACTATAAAAACGTTAATTTAAAGCACATAACGAATACTAGCTAATAACTTCTCATACATTGCTCAAATGAGATGTTTGAATATACCAACGTGATCTACACAACCTCATGAACATCCCTATATTTTTAAAATAATTTTTGGACGTCCCACGCGCCGGCAAGGGCACGGCAACACGCGTGGCCACGCGCAGTGACCCTAACGGAATCCCTTAGCCTCGTCGGTCGCCGTTCGCCGGAAACTGGAAAAACACGAAAACCTTCATATCTCGTCCAATTCTTAACCAAAATTAGTAAAACTTGCACCAATTTGAAGCTTAGGACAAGTATAACACAACTATACCTGATTTGGGACCTAAAATCGACGGAAATTTACCGGAGAACCTTCAATAATCCGGCCAAACTTCAAATGCATCGATCTTGACTTCCCGACGTCCAAATCATGCTATTTTTCTTCTCCGAGCTTCATGAAGAGGTCCTTAAGCTCCCTATAAGCTTGAAATCTCCCAAAAACTCCACATTCACGTGTGCATGAACAGTACCTCCATTCGGGGTTCTTGATTCTCACGATCCCGAAGCTTTCACATCCTAAAAATGGTATGGATGGGTTCATGACGATGAGATGAAGATGATGATGGTGTCTACAAGCTCGATCCGCATTTGAAAGACATGGTTCAAGATTTGTCCGTACACTTGTACGGACGTTGCAGAAAAATTGAAAGGGAGATGAGAGATAATGTACGGGAGAAAGGTTGGGTAAGTGTGTGTGGGTGTGTTGGTCCTACTTGGTCTTCCAATACACAAAACAACTCTTTTAAGTCCTAAGTGTTCCAAAAACTTAGGAAAATCTTTGAATTTGTCCAAATAAAACGTCACCCACATAACCACACAAAAAGTCCAAGGGTAAATAAGTAATCTCAAGCCGTCTAGAATAGATATTTCGGGACGGGCTGTGACAAGAATTTTTTATAGAAGTCAATATTCATAAATTGATATGGATTCATAAACATAAAATTTAGAATTTCTATGTGAAAAAAAAAACACTTGGAATTTGGGACCTCCAATTCCCAAGTTTAAATTTCATGTAAATATGTGTCATTTCCCAATTTCTATGAGTGACAATTTAAAAATAACAAAGTTTGTATTCAAATTCTATTTTTCTTTTAGGTTAACCAAACAAGAAAATTCACAAATTCTAGAAAATAAAATTCCGTCATTTCAACTTCTGTCATTTTAAAATTCCTTAGGAATCTTAAGTTTTCTCATCCACCAGATTGCAAGGGTCTTTCCTGCAGAAGATTGTCTTACCTAACTACTACAAATATCACAAAAAATGGGGCTACTATTCCTACTGACTAGTCACTAAAAACTAATTATTAAACTAACTTACACTAATCTAAATTCAACAAATTTTTATATTACTACACAAGACACACATAGGTATACTCACACAAAATTTTCGGGATGTATGAGTTGTTTGGTATTTTAATTAAATCCAACAAAAAACAAGACAAAAACAAAAATAAAAAAATGAAAACATATTTTAGTTCACACGTTACGAAAAACGAGCTAGGGGAATTGATATTCACCACCAAATAATCATGCAAACATGTTATGTTTCATTCAAAGTCCTTTGTACCCTGATGAAGATGCTTAGATTGTTTCAATGTTTGAACATAACCTATTACTCTTTCTTATGTAGTATGTTAAGAGAATGATGTTTTCAACTTAACATAGTTCCTAGCATGCTCTAGAGTGGCGTGTTCATAGATTTAACAAGTAGAAATCATTAAGCATTAAAAGAGTTTGAGCTATCACTAGGCATCGTAAGTACTGGTATTGTCTTACTTATCCTAGAAATTAGTTCACATGTTAATCTCAATTTACAAGTACTACTCTAGAACAAATGTAGGCCCTCATTTTGTAAGGGCAAGCACACACATAGTCATAGCATTAGAATCCTAAATATGCTTACTAAGTATGCATTCATATAAAACACATAAAGAATTCATCACTGCCATAGGTGTGAACCAATTTTCTTTCATTCATACAAGAGATTCAACAAAGTGTCATAACAAACTTGCAATCATATTTGGGGCTTCAAAACAGCCCCCAACTGCTAGAAATTTAGTTATACATAATTTCTAATTTAACCAAAAGAGAGACATAAGTTTAAGAAAGTACAACCGAAAGAAGATAGTGATGTCTTTGCTTCTCTATTTCTTTCTCGTTGCCCTCCTTCATTTTCTTTCATCTTTTTGGGTCTGACTCTCTTTTCTTTTCTTTGCTTGAAAAATCCTACCAAAAAAAGAAAAAAAAAAGAAAGTAAATAGCTTGAAATTAAAAGACAAGTGATTTTGATGTAAAATATGTATAAATATGACCTTATCAGCCAGCCAACCGGCCATAAAGTAGTTAAAGTGGATGTTGTGCTGGCCTTCGTTAATTACAAAGACACGTTACCTATATGGGGTTAGGTTTCAGACATGATTAAACATGTTTGGTACACGTGTTGGTCTTCTTTTCATGTACTCGAAACAGAAGTCAGTATACTACATGTCATAATATAAGTGAACAAAATATTTCAGCATACCTCCACTTATATTATGACACAATATTCCAGTTAACTAAAATATCTCTCCTCTCTCTAAGTTACCTCTACTTGCTTATTTTTTTTTTAAACTCGAGCAACACCAAGTTGTATGTGATAGTGTGCTCCTTACATGCACTCAAATTAGAGTAACACTCTCCAAAACTAAATTTTATTAATCCCGATATCGTTTTGTATAATACATTACTTTCTTACTTTTAGAAAAATACTTATTCTATTGAAGGAAAATTTAGAGAGTGAGGGTATGAGAGGGACGACAAGAAGGGAGCTCAATTGGTTTGTAATTGCATATTTTTTTTCTTGTGGCCGAATACAAATCATAAAGGGATTGGATTCCCAAATCCTATCAAAATCCTACTTCTAGATTTACACAACCACACTCCTATATGATATTAGCTACAATACTCTCCCTTGAATGTGTAAAATTTAAAAAGTAGTCACATCATGTCTTCTTAGATGATTGTTGAAGTCTTCAAACAATATAGGCCATTATAGATGCAAATCTAAATTAAGACATTAAGGAAACATAAACTAACAAAACCCTAACAAAGGTAAAACCCGAAGCAGGACAAAATCCAAAATCTCGGAGAAAAAGGTGAGAAGTGCAAAGTCGATACTTGAAGAAACAACCAGCAAAGAACGCTCACCTCAGGGTATGTCCAGTCAAGGATAGGTGCCTCATTAAAGCCTTGTCAGGTTAGCAAAACCTAGTGGAACAAATGCTCATAAACTAAGAGAAAAAAAGTACATTAAGGTCAACTAGGTATCTACCAGATATTCTCCCTAAGTTCGACAAAACTCCTTAATTATACTACAAGCGGAGTAATTTGGACAGTTTATGCATTCCAATACCTCAGACAAGCTAACTGGACTTTAGTAATTACTTGGTAAAGAGATCGGCGAGGTTGTTGTGGGAACGAATTCGCTAGAGTTCAATCTTCTGATGCTCTTGTTGCTGATGAGAGAAGAACTTAGGTGCAATGTGCTTGGTATGGTCTCTCTTGATATATTCTTTTTGAATATGGTGTACACATGCGAAATTATCCTCAATATCATTACAGGAACATTAAAGACATACGACGATCCACAAGTGCTTTGAATATGCTCGACGACCCTTAACCATGTACACTCACAAGCGGCTTCGTAAAGGGCGAGTATCTCGAAATGGTACGAAGACTGTAGCAACTAATGTTATGACTTATCCCTAATTTTATTGTAGTTTATTTTCCCAAAAGTTGTGAAGTTACAAAAATATTCCTGGGCTAAGTGGAAATCCTACGTGGACATTTGAGCTCATTTTAATATTTTAACTCCTTTATTGCCATATTCTTGTAGTACCCGACACTCTGAAAGCGTGAGTGCAAGTGAAACGTAAATCGAACTTGTAATGAAGAAGTTACTTGTGTTTTAAGGTCAAGGGAAATTTGGTTCTAGCAATCAAGTCAACGACCATCTTGGCAGCGCCAACATCACACGGTTAGGGTGTAGCAACACACGATGAACTCAACAGCTCAATGGCCTAGCAAGAAAAAACTCACGGCCTAGACACGCCTGCTAGGAACGCCTAAAAGCCACGTGAATAATTCGTAATTCTATGGTTAAAATTTTTGCAAGACGCTTTAAGTGAGCAAAGTTTCTAGAACATGCAAGTTAATTGAATAACAAAGATGAGGCAAAGTGAAGAAAACATTTTAATAACTTTTAGAAAATCAATAAACTTTCACGAAGATGGAGTAAAGTGAAGAAAACATTTTAATAACTTTCAGAACATGTAAGTTAATTGAATAACGCAGACTACTCATTAGTAGCTTGGAAGATCTTAGGATTTTCATCAGCCACCTTGCCTCCAGCAACCACCCTTCGTCTAGCAGCCACTTCCTACTTAGCAGCTTACACTTCCACCACTTCATCTTTAGCAGCTCCAATCTCGACAACTTCACCCTCAACAGCTACATCTACAATAGTTTACAAATCAAACTCAAGCAGTTTCCTATTTCTTGTCAAGCAGCACAGAGTCGTCAACAGTAGAAGGATCAAGCTTTAACTCCTATTGAGCAACTAAATCCACTTTCCCATGTGACAAACTTTCCTTCCCACTTTTCATAGTGGTGAGCCTTCCAAAAGTCAATCTAGACTTAGCCATAGATAGAGACTTCATTCTATCTTTGAACCCAGATGTTAGGGGAAACACAAAATTCTCTCGCTGAACGATCTTCTCAGACTTCAGCTTCTTTCAGATTAATGGGTTTCACAAGCTCATCAGCTTCCCTTTTTATCCTTTGAATGAGATAGCTCGATAACAAGCTTTTTGGAAATAGCAGAGAAAGTTCCTGATTTCTTCTCTACTGAAGGTCTAGCAAGCAAGTTAACCTACTAGTAAGGCCGCACGCCTCTCTTGTAGCTTTAACACGCTCCTCTTTTGTGTCTCCATCCAGTGCTTCTCCCACGACTCCTAGTTGCGCTGACTACTGGTCATAGCTCCCAACTGTGCCTACTCCTGCTCCGTACTCCCAACCGCAACTGGTGCCAGGCCCAATCTACCATCACTAGCGACCCAACGCACTAGGTCTACAAGCCTAGAACCACTGGAACCCAACAGGCCATATGACTCGTTAATCTCTCTCGCGACACTTGGCCCACTCCAGTCTTCAGTTTGCAGCTCCAGCCACCCTAACTAGGGCTGGGCACGGGCTGGGCCGGGCCCAAATTTGGAGGAACCTGGCCCTACCCGTTTTAAAATGTAACGAGGCGGGCCGGGCTGGGTATAAGTATTTTGAGTTTAGGAACCGAACTTAACCCGACTCGTTTCAAATGGGCTGTTTAGGCCGGGTCCACGGGTCCAACTACTTTTTTTTTTTTTTTTTTTTTTTTTGGTTTTGGGCATACTGCCATCAACCCGTGACCCCAATTTTCCATCGCAAAGTCCACTGTGTAAAGGCATCACCTCCGTCTGCTTGCCACATCTCAGCGATCATCAAACCACATATTTCCAAAACTTGCAATTCATCTTCTACTTCCTCTCTCTATAAATACAAGTAAATTAATTAATTAACTCCCAGTTAATTAGATTTGCAACTGCAACCCTTCTGATCTGGGTTATGCAGGGGATCAAAGACCAGGCTTCCCAGAAAAAAATCCAATATTTTTCAAGCATTCTCACGCCCCAACCTAAATCCCCAAATATAACAAATTAATAAATAAAAAAAATCTTCATATAAAACTTCGAATTCATAAAAAAATAAAATTAAACTGAATACCTAATTAAGCTAAATCCTGAACATTTTTATGAAATTTTCAAGCAAATTAATTGAATCCCTAATTCCTAAATCCCCAAATTCGAATTCAGTACAAAAATGAAATTACATGCCGAGAAGAAGAGAAGTAGGAGCCTGGGAACGTCGTCTTCCTCATAGATCCAAGACGGCTGAGATAACGTCGTCTTCCTCACCGACGACAACGATGAGTTCCGGTCTATCGTCTGGTGTCCGCTGCCTCCGCTCAGTTTCTCCACGGCCATTGATTTGCGACGACGCGACAGTTACGACTCGATGGCTGCGACTAATGGCACGGCTTCTCCATGGAACAAGGTGGTTTAAAAGGCGGTTATGGAGTGGTGTCGATGGCTGGGTCCAGGACCCGTTAAGCTGCGTTTAGGGCGAGTGAGATGGGGGAGAGTGAGAAAGACTGTGGGAGAGAGAGATCAAGAGGGAGGAGGTCGAGAGAGAGGAGATCAAGTCTTCGAGATCGAGAAAGAGGAGAGATCGAGGGAGGACCGGAGTAGGAGACTCGGAGTAGAGTCTGAGAATAAGAAAGAGAATGAGAGGGGAGGGTTGAGTGAATTAGATCTGACTCTAAGAATAAGTGAGAAAGGGTAATCAGTAGGAATGAACGGTAGAGATTTAATCAGTTGGAATGAACGGTAGAGATTTAATCAGTTGGAATGAACGGTCCGGGCCGGGTACCCGTTTTCTCTAATTTTTAGAACCGGCCCGCCCCATTATTTACAAGGAACGGGCTCGGCCCGCCCTGTTTTGTATTTATAATTTTTGGACCCGCCCCTTACTAGCCCCGAACCGCAAGGATCCGCCCCGACCCGCGGGTCCAGGACCCGTTTGCGCACCCCTAACCCTAACGTCTTTTTTCTTAGGCTCCAGCTGGCCGCACTAATCTCCATCAGTATGCAATCTTTGTTACTATGTAATTCACGTGGGCCCTAACCCACTCATCCTAGGTTGCTCTGCCACAACAACATGAAGAAGATAATGTTTTTCTACTTCTTAACTTGGAGGCACAAGAAGAACGACGATGACGATGATTAATTCTTCACAAGGCAAGCAAAGAATAAAATTGGGGGAGGGTTCACAAATCCTCTTATTTTCTGTCTTTCTTGTTTAGAAAATAATTGTTCTCTAGGTTTATTTAATCTTCTACTTAAGGTAGAGTTAAATAAATTATGTAGCCAATTGGACTCCATCTCCTAGAAAACTTTAAATTCTGTAGCCAATTGGACTCCATCTCCCAAAAAACTTTTACTACAAGTCAAGCTCAAAATCCAATGCAGTCGAAGAACCAATGTTTGGTAGGCCTATTCAACTTGGACTTCTTCACTTCTTGCACCTCTTACCCACATCACATCATGTGTGGGGGCATTTGTGGAACCAAAAATAATACACAAAATTTTGGAACTAATACATGGACTGTTATTCACAAGTGACGAGAATGCCCTCATAAAATTGGCAAGACTCACATTCATTCCACGCACAACTCAACCCTTGAGAAGTGCTGAGTACAACTTCTCCAAGCTTCTCTGCTCATGGCAAGGAGAAAAGTCGAAGGAATTAAAGATATGAATAATAACTAATCCCTATTTTAATCTTTTCTTATTGAAGACCAACTTAATCAAGCAAGGAATCACAATCAAATTTGCAAGGATACCAAGACATAATCCCAAGATATTATTGATTTAATTAATAATATCTTCAGGATAATTCTCTTCATCATCCAACAGATGACACACCTTGGCCAACTGGACGTCGAAACATGACATGAAAATCCGTACACATGTGGCCGACTATCTCTTTATAAGTACCCCATTCTGCACCAAATTTTGGTAAGCATTTGTTAAGCAGCTAAGCCTTAAACTCTCAATCCCCCTCCCACCCTACTCCTTGGCGCGTGGCTTTGGTTTTTTATTTTATTTTATTTTATTTATCAAAGATGTTTAATCTTTTTGTAGGTACAAATTCATCTAGCCTGAAAATGGAGGATTTTTTGCTACCATACACATCATGCTCAATCATGGTGGATATGTGATTGAATGAAAATAATGCTATGCAAACATCCTGATGTGTATGTTCTTTGGTTATTGAAGTTTACTTGCGTGCTATTGACTCTTAATTTGAAATTGAAGTTGTACATCCCAATTAGGTTGTAGATTAGGAGAATATGATCAAAACCACACATCCTATGGTTGATCATATATATGTAAAATGACTCTGAAAATAGGTTAGTAGTTGAATACATATTAACTTAATAAACAAGGAATTGACTTTATAATGGTGAATTCAAAATCCCTAGTCCGATCTCCATTATTTCTAAATCAATATATCATACGTTGTTACATCTTTCTTGCCTTTTAAGTTATTTTTGTTTAAAATACAAAAATCACATTCATTTTGTTACTTTCATGGTTTAGTTGGAGTTTCCTCAAAGCTAGAAATTTCTAGAGGTCCAATCAGTCCCCCTGTGGTTCGACACCCTGACTTGTGACATTGTACTAAGTTACTAACGTTGTATTTGCAGTTGGAAGTACACAACAATCTTGAAGAAAGTCCTAGTGTCATATTGACTAAACTCATAGTGTCATACTAGCCAAAACCCTAACCTGAATCAATCCAATAATTTCCACGACATGCAACTCCAAATCCATATCAGTTGTGTTCGCTGCAGCTAAAATATTGTTTTGGCTATGTACATGGGCCAAAAATTTAAACTATTTATCCCAATGACTATAGTGAATAGAAATTTATGGCTTAAGTTTTATGTATTCTATAATTCTCAATATAAGTACATACAATCCTTGTTACATAAGGAAACAATAAAGGACACAAATATAACCTTCCTAAAACATGACTCTAATATTTACATTCCCTTTCTACATAATAACTCACGCAATACTCCCCCTCAAGTTGGTGCATAGATATCACACATGCCAAACTTGATAAGTGAGTCGTCAAAACTTCTACTACACACAGCATGAGTAAGAACATCTGCAAGTTGCTCTTCTGAATTCACAAACGAAATTGACACAATCTTCTCTGCAAGCTTCTCTTTAATGAAATGTCGATCAACCTCCACATGCTTAGTCCTATCGTGCTGCACTGGATTCTCGGTTATCTCTCTTGCCGACTTATTATCACTATACAATTTCATTGCCTCCTCCTGTTTAAAACCAAGACCCTAAAGCAACTTTCGTAGCCAAAGAATCTCACACACACCATGTGCCATACCCCTATACTCAGCTTCGGCAGAAGACCGTGACACCACCTTCTGTTTCTTGCTTCACCAAGTAACCAAATTACCTCTAACGGATGTAAAATACTCGGATGTAGACCGTCTATCAGTCACATCACCTGCCCAATCATCATCAGTAATTCCCTCAATCCTCATATGTCTACAGTGTTTATACAAAATCCCTTTTCCCAGGGCAGGCTTTAAATACGCCAAAATCCTCATCATTGCCGCCATATGATCCACACTTGGTGAGTGCATAAACTGACTAATCACACTCACTGCATAGGCAATATCTGGACGAGTGTGAGATAAATAAATTAGTCTCCCTACCAGTCTCTGATATCTACCTTTGTCGACCGGTTTCTTATCTAGATAAATCCCTAAATAATGCTTTTCTATAATAGGAGTGTCCACAGGTTTACATCTAAGCATGCATGTCTCCTTTAATAAATCCAGAACATATTTACGTTGAGACAAGAAAATACCTCTAGATGACCGAGCTACTTCAACTCCAAGGAAATATTTCAAATCTCCCAAATTCTTCATCTCAAATTCAGGGGCAAGGCTCTGTTCCAGTTTCATTATCTCTTCCGAATCATCACCTGTTATTATCATGTCATCCACATAAATAATTAAGGTTGTCACTTTACCACTTCTCCATTTTACAAACAATGTATGGTCGCAGTAACTTTGGTAATATCCAATCCTTCTCATAACTTGAGTAAATCTACCAAACCATGCACGAGATGATTGCTTAAGCCCATAAAGTGACTTTCGCAACCTATATACTCCGGTATTATACCCTGGAGGAAAATCTATATATACTTCTTCTTCCAAATGCCCATGAAGAAAAGCATTTTTTACATCAAACTGTTTCAGTGGCCAATTCAAATTTGTAGCTAAAGAAATAAGAACCCATGCTATATTCATCTTGTCTACTGGAGAAAACGTTTCTTGGTAATCAACACCATACGTTTGAGTATAACCTTTTGCTACTAACCTTGCTTTATACGTGTCTATTGATCTGTCGGCCTTGTACTTAATTGTAAAGACCCATCTACACCCAACCGATTTTTTTCTTTCAGTAGTTCTATTATCTCCCACATATCATCTTATGTAGTGCCATCATTTCTTCATCCATTGCAGCAGCCCATTTAGGATCCTTCAAGGCCTTCTCAACTCGTGTTGGTACTTAGATTGCTTCCACATTATTTACCCATTCTTGACGTTCCGGTGCAAGGTTCTTGCATGACACATAATTTGCTATTGGATACTTCACTTTTCCTTTGGGAGAAAACCTGTAAGGAGGATCACCACGATTTTGCCTTGGCGGCAACTTATATGTACTCACAACATTATTTGGATTAGTTACATGAGCATCAGTGGTACTTACCTCAGGGATATTCAGAGAAGACACATTGGGTGGCACTATAGAGCTCGAGAGAGAGAGTGATGTAGGTTCGACAGTAGCTAGCTGATGGGCTGTTCCAGTTTCCTCGGTAGATCCATGTCGATCTGTTGTGTCTGTCTCGGCATGTAGCAGTTGATGCTCTGTCATACTCTCGGCAGTTTCTTGCCGAACATCATTTATCTCATTCTCGGCAGTTTTTTGCCAAGGTCCATTTATCACATCATCAACACACGCTCCCCCTGAACCACATATCACATTGTTTGATATTTCAAACCACCCAAGATCACCCTGATCCCCACTAGTGTTCTCCCCCATGGGGATCGAAAGGTGATGGGATCGAAGAATAAAGATTAAAAAAAAGTATCATCCATGGTCACATACATATGGCGACTGTCAGGATTATAACACTTTTACCTTTTTTATTGGGATGAAAACCCAACAAAGACACAACGAAGGGCACATGGATCCGATTTTCTACGATGAATCTTGTGAATATGAACATACGCTACACACCTAAACACACGAGGCATTAAGGTATTGGTGGATACTACGGGAACATGTTCTGTCAATACTTGGAGAGGTATACGGAAGTCCACAACTCGAGATGGCATACAATTAATCACATACACGACATAGGTAATGGCTTCAGGCCAAAACCGTTTAGGCACGGATGCACCAATAAGAAAGGCACGAGCAGTTTCCAAGATATGACGATTCTTTCACCACCCCATTTTGTTGCGGAGTATGGGGACAAGTAGTTTGGTGGAGAATTCCTTGATCCCGAAGAAAACCAGACAATTCGGAACCAATATACTCACCTCCATTATCAGAACGGAGAACTTTAATAACAGAGGAATATTGTGTTGTAACCATTTGAGAGAAAGACTGAAATACCATACTAATGTCACTTTTGTTCTTCATTACATATATCCAAGTCATATGGGTGAAATCATCAATGAAAGTAACAAACCATTTAATTCTAGAAAGAGTACTGATAGGGGAAGGACCCCAAACATCAGAGTGCACAAGATCAAACGGAAGCAATCTTTTATTCATACTAGGAGAAAAGGAAGCGCGATGACTTTTCGCGAGAATACATACTTCACAATGTAAGTCTAATTCTTTTATTACATGAAATAAACTAGGCAACATACACCTTAAATAACCAAACGAAACATGTCATAACCGACGATGCAATAACCAAACTTCTTGTAAATTATTGGTACGAGATGCTCAAACTGCATTAGCTCTGCCAGGAACAACGTCATCCACATAATATAACCCATTTCTCTTAGTGCCACGCCCAATGATCTCCTTGGTCTGAATATCCTGAAGTAAACAAAACAGTGGATACATAAGTACAACACAATCTATATGCTCAGTAAGTTGAGGAATAGATAACAAATTATGAGACAACGATGGAACAAGAAAGCAATGATGAAAGGAGAGGGCCGGTGTGAGGTCCACGATGCCGGCCCCAACAATCGGTGCAATGGTGCTATTTGCTGTTGCTATACATTTCTGAGGAGTCGTTGTCATACAAGTAAACAAATTTTTATCAAATGTCATATGATCTATTGCACCAGAGTCCAGAATCCAACCTGTATGATGTTCCATGTTAAAGGCTAAAAGAACACACCCCATACTACATGTATTGGACATTGATTCACCAGGAGTAGTCCTAGTCAACAAACTTTGACTTAGATCTCTAGGGGTAGGCACGACTTCCTTAGTACTAGGTGCGGCAGTGGTAACAGATTCACGGCTTCCACTTGCTCCATTAGCAGCTCGCTCCTTGGCACGTAATTTTTTCTTTAATTCAAGGAACCACTTAGGGACTCCATGCTTCTAGAAACAGGTATCCTCAGTATGACAGGTTTGACTGCAGAAAGTACACTTTGAATAATCTTTATTCTCCCAAGTAAAAGGACAAGAAGTTGAGGTGAGACATATGGCCGGCTAGCAGGGAGTGGCCGAGACACTATGGCTACTGTCGGTGTGAGGACTTTTCCTTGGCTGCCGACACTACTTCCTCCCATCATGGTAGCTTGACGTTGGGCTTCATGCCTAACAACAGAAAACAACTCATCGATAGATGGTAGGGGTTGAGTTCTCAAAATATCACTACGTACCTGCATCATCAAGTCCTGCCAGGAAGGCATAAACTATGTCCAATTGGATCTCCTCTCGAAGTGTCTTCAAGTCAAGAGCAAACTCCATCTTAATTGGTCTTCTTTGATCCATTTCTTGCCATACTGCCTTGAGATCAGCATAGTACACACCAATAGGACGCCTTTCATGACGGAGTCGAAAAGACTTTACCTTCAATTCATAAATTTGAGAGATATCAGAGCCATCATAATATGTCCAAGCAACTTCCTCCCACACCTCTTTAGCAGTACGAAGATGGATGAAAAATCCCATGATGGTAGGATCCATGGAATTAATCAACCACCATTTCACAATTGCATTTCTAGTTTCCCAAGCATCACACTCTCTTCCTTCGGCTCCTTGATACTCTCTGTCACAAACCCTTTCTTACCATGCCCAGCAATATGCTTCTCCAATACTTTGGACTAAAGAGGATAATTTGATCCATTGAGTTTCACGGTATTTGGTAAGTTTGAAGCATCATTATGTATCACCATAGGGCTCACAACTGAATTATCGGTGGTCGTACATGAACCACCCTCCAACTTCAGCCGTGAGTTTTCTTCGACACCAACCATTGTGATTCATGTACACAGAACAATAGCACGACAATGGTTATTTTTCTACAAAGAAGCAACAAAAGAAACACTGCAGTATCCCAACAATACTCACGGCAAAGACAGCAAGCACAACCTTTGCAATATCTCTGTAGCAGCGACAAGGGATGGATATTTTTCTGGTTAGGGTTCCGGCAACTAGGCTCAAATGCCAAATAGAAATTTACGGCTTAGTTTTTATGTATTCCATAATTCTCAATATAAGTACATACAATCCTTGGTACATTAGGAAACAATAAAGGACACAAATATAACCTTCCTAAAACATGACTCTAATATTTACACCATATTTACATTCCCTTTCTACATAATAACTCACTCAATATAGTGTTTCACGATGACAATTAAATCTAATTAAAAGAAAACAAATTAAGAGGAAGGAAAGAGAAAGAAAGTTATTCAGATTCAGAATGGTTGTCGCCGAACACCAAGGTCATGGCCCGTATGCAAGGTTCGACAACAGTAGAGAATTTTCTTTGCATTTTATCTTATAGACAGCTAGGGTTTTTTCGATTGAGTTGATGATTGGTTTATATAAAATTTCCTTAAAATTTGAAAATCACAAGTTACACGAGCATATTAGTGGTCACTTGCAAATGTAACTGTAGATAATAACTACGTATAAGCAAGCCCATGCTAAGTGGAAAACTGCTACCAGTTGAAACTTGCAGCAGTGTAAAATTAAGACAGCACAAACATGATCATTTACAAGTCATAGCTATATAAAGCTTAATTAAATATTGTCAGCTGCCTTTGCTCTACGTACCGAACCAGATCAGGGCTTGAAAATTTGCTGGATGGATCTTCTTATTCCTTGTGGTAAATGAGTTTTGATATATTTCTAATGAATGATTGTGTTTACAGTAAAAGTACAATATAAAGCAGCAAACAAAACACAAGAGAGAATGGACACGCCACATTTTCCTTGATTTAAGGACTAAACAAAAGGATTTTGACTGATTACAAGGCACTCCTGGATTTAAGGAGATTTACATCAAAAAGTCACCTAAAAACCCTAGTTTCTAGGAGCAGCAACATGTTGCTGTAGGAATGGCAGCATGTTGTTGCAGGCAGTATGATGCTCGCAGGAAAACTGCAAGAAAGAGCAGCGATAAGACTTGCTGCTACTAAAAACTAAGGTGGCTACATGTTTCCCTTGCTGTGGCTTTTCGTTCAAGACTCCCCTTCAAGCTGGATCCATATGATTAATGAAGCCAAGCTTGCCAAGAAAGTGCTGAAAATGAGTAGCTGGCAATGCCTTGGTAAACAAATCAGCCAATTGATCATGGCTACGAGTAAAGAGAGTTTGAATAACTTTGGACTGAACTTGAGCTCGCACATAATGGCAATCTACCTCAATATGCTTGGTACGTTCATGGAAAAGGCAATGTGCATCGCGGCTTGGTTGTCACACGGCATTGGTGCATTGCTAGGGAACCCCAAATCAAAAAGAAGACTCTTGATCCATATAAGTTCGCACGCAGTGGAAGCCATTGCCCGATATTCCACCTCAGCACTAGAGCGAGCAATGACATTCTATTTTTTGCTTTTCCAAGTGACCAAATTACCACCCACGAAAGTACAATAACCCATGGTTGACTTTCGATCGAGAGCATTGCCCACCCAATCTGCATTCGTATAGCCTTGTATTTGGGTTGAACCATTATTTCTCATGAGAATACCATGCCCAATGGACCATTTGAGATACTGTAGTATCCTCTTAACAAGATGAAGATGTGTAACAGTGGGAGCATGCATAAACTGGCTAACAAGACTCATGGCATAAGTAATATCGGGCAGTGTAATAGTAAGATAAATGAGTTTACCAACTAATCGTTGATAGTAACTTACTTTAGTGAGAAGTTCCCCAGCCATGTCCAACTTGAGCTTGCAATCCAAAAGAGTAGTGATTGGTTTACAATCAAGCATACTGACCTCTTGAAGAAGATCCAACACGTACTTTCTTTGGTTCAAAAACAGTCCATTATGGGAAGTTGCCATCTCAATGCCAAGAAAGTAGTTTAGCTTACCAAGATATTTGATAGCAAACTTCTGATGAAGGGACCGTTTGAGGGACACAATCTCGTCCATATTGTCGCCAGTTATGATAAGATCATCGATGTAAATTAACACCACCAATTTACCTAATGAACCTATACGAATAAACAAGGATGAATATGCATTACCTCTGGAGAAGCCTACCTTTTCCAAAACCGAGCTTAACTTAGCGTACCATGCTCGATGAGACTGTTTTAACCCATAAATGGCTTTGTGAAGTTTACAAACAAGCCCATTTTGGGAGGCTTGAGGATGTCCAAGGGGTAGTTGTATATATACTTCTTCTTCAAGTTCCCCATGCAAGAATGCATTTTTCAGGTCCATTTGGAATACGAACCAACCTGAAGGGAAATAATAAGATTTATAGTGGGATTTCTAGTGACTAGCATGCATATACAATTCCAAATTTATATACATAAGCAACGGAAGCATATTATCGCATATTATCACATATTATCAAAGCTATAGTCATGCAAATCCCCTTCAAGAAGCATAGGTTCATATATGATGCATCTAACAATATATTGAAGAACAAAGTGAACGTTGAGTTTTATACCTCTTGATCTAGACTTTAGACCAACTATGGATCACCTCCAAGCTCTTTGTTCTTGGAACTCCTTGAGTCTAGGCTCCCTCATTGACTCTTCCACCTTGATAGATTTGGAACTCCTTTGATTCTCCTCTAGTCTCCAAAGTAGAAGGCCTCTAAAGATCCACACCCACTAGTGTAGTGAGATGGATGTTGGAATAACCAAAAGGAGAAGAGATGATTAGCTATATCTCCCTTTGGTGGCCGGCTATGTCTGTGTGTAAAGAGAGAGAGACTTGCTTTTCTCTTGTTGAAAAGTTCACACAAAAAGCCCTAATGAAACCTTTTCATTAAACTTCCTTTATAAATGTCAAAGAAGTGAGTCAAGAAATTGACTCATTCTCTCTCTTCTTTCTTTAGCAATGGCCAGCCCCTTAGTGTGGGTTTGGACTTTGGGCTTTTATCATCTCAAGTCATTCTATGCTTGAATAAAAAGACCCAATGGGTTTGGGCCCAATGGGCCCGAATGAACCCGAACTTTTCTTTAAGCTCGAAACGATCTTTTATCGCTTCTATGATTTCTTTAGACTTTCTAATTAATCATAACACTTAATTAATCCAATTAATTAATTCCATCATTCTTTAGTTGTCTCACCACAAGAGTGTATCGGTGTACAATCATTTTAGGTTCTAATTAGCAAGGCAGTGAGGTGATTGGTATCAATCCAATTGATTAGTATTTATCCAATCACTTAGTGAATTAAAAAGTTACTTTTAATTCTCCTTTTTCTTTGATGACTACTTATTTAATCATCTAGAAGAACCCACAAGCCATGAGTGACATCTAACCATATATCATGGCTACCCAAGCTAATGTAGAATTTGGTTGGAGAACCTATTCAGTTGGAATTACAATGTAATTCGATCATTCTCTAATACAATACTCACAATCACATTACTAGGATATGGATACTTAATATCAAACCCCTAATGTGATTATACCAAGTTATATGATTCAATTGACTTTGGCCGAAAATTCTCGAATCATATCTTAGAGTATTCTTCTTCTCTTAACGAGGATTAGAGGTCCCTTATTGATCATTCACATGCCTTTGAGAATAAATCACTGACCCCAACAATGCATAGAACATATCCAAGATGAGATGTGGTCACGTCTCATTATTAAATGATCATCAACGTATCCCCAAGACAACTATGATGTCTTAGGTCAAATGATTACTTACATTATTCCAACCAGTAGAGTTACTTGCTTGACATATGAGTAGACCTCCATGCAAGTACTCTCGTTTGATTGTGTTCAGTGAACTCATTCCCTTAATGAACACCTACATACTTGTCTTAGTGTCACTACACGAATGGCATGAGACTTTCCATCATTCCATTTGAAGGGAACATAGTATGTACTGGTCTATGTATTGTCAGTGTCCCTCTGACAATCCTATGACCAAGAACCTTTTGGACATTATGGTTATGTGAAGAAGGTCATTGCAGTCTAACATCATTAGATTACTTCTTCCATCGATCCATTGTCCATGGATTCACTATTTTGGACGTATATCGTTTATTGAGGTAGTCCTAATGAGTGACTTTGCCTTTTGTTGTATTAGAGTTATCTATACATACAGACATTGTCCTGAAAGGTTTCTTCCAAAGATTGACTTTCAGGGCATATCTCCAACACAACCTTGGTTGACTGCCACAGAAAGAAGAACCCGAACTGTATTCATCTTGGCCACAGGCGCAAAAGTCTCCTTGTAGTCCACCCCATACGTTTGAGTAAAGCCTCGAGCCACCAATCGTGCTTTATAATGCTCAATAGAGCCATCAGGATGGAATTTGAGCTTGTAGACCCACCTACTGCCCACGACTTTCTTGCCACAAGGGAGAGGGACAATACTCCAAGTGTGGTTGTCGTTAAGGGCTCACAATTCCTCGTCCATAGCTTGTCTCCATTTGTTATGAAGGTTGGCTTCCTAAAACGTACTGGGTTCATGTTGGTTTGAGATAACACTGAGAAAAGCTGCATGTGAAGGTGAATAGCGATGATATGCAAGAGTGATTGGATGCCGTGCTGCATAGGTAACATAATCTAGCAGTTTCGGTGGAGGTTGGCGTTCTCTTGGAGGATTTCTTCTAACTGGAAGTGGGTCAACCTCTTGATGGTTGGGAGATGTTGTTATGGCCTTGTCATGAGACTGTGGCACATGTCAGGGACTTGAAGAATTAGGAGAATGAGAGGCATCAGATGCAGGAGCATGAGCGACATCAACTGGAAGATAGTCCAAGTTAATATCCCCACTAGGATTAGGCAGCAGAATCAAATCCTCCCAAGTCTCCCCCTTACTTGAATCTGTGGTTCCTTTGTGAAAATAAGGAATGGACTCCTCAAATTTTTCATCTCGAGACACCATAATTTTGTTAGTAACAGGATTAAAGCATTTATACCTTTTATGAGTTGAAGAGTAGCCCAAAAATACACATTTAATGGATCGGGGATCCAACTTATCACGATGAGAGGTTTGAACATGCACAAAACATGTACATCCAAACACTTTTAAATGTGACAAATCTATGGGCCGATTTTTAAGAGCTTCATAAGGTGATTTAAAATTCGACTTGGAAGCCTGTTTATCAAATATGTGGCAGTGAGTATGCCTTGTAACCAAAACTTTTTAGGAATGTTGATGTGAAGCATCAGAGAACGTGTCTTCTCTAGGAGGTCTCTATTTTTCCTCTCAACCACCCCATTTTGTTGGGGTGTCCCAACATAACTTGTTTGATGAAATATGCCATGCATGCTCAAATATTGTATCATGTTGTTAGACATGTATTTGGGGCCATTATCCGACCTTAATGTTTGAAGGTTGGACTCAAAATGAGTAGTAACAAGATTGTGAAAATCTTTGAACATAGTAAACACTTCACTTTTGAATTTCAAGAGATATAACCAAGTGATTCTTGTGAAATCATCAACAAATGTCACAAAATATTTGTAGCCATCAAATGATTCATTAATTGGACCCCAAATATCCGAGTGTACAATTTCAAAAGGCTTACTAGCTCTAGACAAGGAAGAATTAAAAGGTAGTCTAGCGAAATTGGAAAAATTACAAGTGCCACACTTGATAAGAGTTTGACACATAGTAGGAAATAACTTAGACAAAATAGGTGTGGACGGATGTGCTAGACGTTGGTGCCATAAATGTGGATCATGGGGCTGTTTTGAACTTGAAACTGCACTAACTTGGAGGCCTTTGGACAGTGAACCATTTCTTGGCAAATAGTAGAGACCATCGAGAAAGAAACCTTCACCAATCGTCTTCCCGGTGTCTAGGTCCTGAAAAATCACATTTTTTGGTGAGAAAATTGCAAGACAGTTTAAAGTTTTGGTAATTTTTCCAACAGAAAGAAGTTGAAAAGGGAAGACAGGGACATATAGGGCAGTGGACTCAACTTGGTTTCTAAAGTAACCTAATTTTTCCACTACCCATAACGGAGACTCATTTTCTGTTAGCAACAGACACTTGAGATGACATGTTTTGAAATTCATGCAAGTTTGTTCTTTGGTTTGTCATGTGATCAGTGGCACCCGAATCAATGATCCAACAATCATGCACACAACTATTATTTAGCAGTAAAAAAAGCATGGAAAATACCTGGGACAACATCATGTGGTACACCTTCAGCGTCTGCTAAAAACCTCGCAAACTTGCCAAGCATCGCAGAATGCTTCTCGGACTCAGTCACCGCTGCCTCTTCAACCTTTCCATTCCCTAACTTGTGTTGAAGAAATGAATCAAATTCATTTATTAGAGCAACATGACTTGAAGTAAAATCCAACAACCCATTTGTAGAGACATGATTTGAAGTAGACTCTACGAGGTTTGCCATGTGACTGACTTTGTATGGTGAACTAGCACCAACCTTGTATGGTCCCTTGATGTTCTTGTTAAACTTTGGTTTTAGCTTATGATGAAGTATCCAACATCGATCCTTGGTGTGACCAATCCTGCGATAGCCAATTCCAAGACAATGATCACACTTCAAGTCGGGGCGCTTACCTTTGTAAACCTTCACCTCAAGTGACTGGTAATTCGAGGCATACGCTCGAGATTCTCGCGCGATAACTTTGGTGTCCAATCCCATGACTTGTCTTCTGACCTCTTCATGTTGAATGGTGGCACACATGCTCGAGAAAGACGGAAGCTCTGAAGTCATCAAAATGTGACTTCTCAAGTCTTCATACTCCGAGCTCAAGCTTGCTAGTAGCTGAAAAATTTTGTCCTCCTCGGCTCTTTTTAACAACACGGTCGCATCTGTGGTGTGAGGTCGATAAACATCTAGCTCATTCCACATAGTGGTAAGGTTGCCAAGATGTTGCACGAAGAATTTGTTTTCTTGTTGAAGAGCTGCAACGTCTCTCTTGAGTTGAAAAACACGGACCGAGTTGTTTTGATTGCCATACATTTCCTTCACTTGGTCCCATAGATGTTGTGAGGAATTAGAATAGCTGAAAATTTCAGCAATTTTCCTCTCCATAGAATTTAGCAACCATGACATAACTAATTGATCTTTGCACAGCCATGCATCATAATTTGGAGCCGAAATTTATGGTGCTTGAATGACTCCATTGATGAAGCCGAGCTTGGCCCTTCCACCAAGAGCCAAAGTAACTGCCCTTGACCAAGGAAGATAATTAAACTCATTCAGCAAATCTGAACTGAGTCTTTGATTTGGGTTGATATCAACCTCAAAGAAATTTTTAGCCAGTGAGGCAAGAGAGCTTTCAGCTTCTTGATTGACTGAATTTTCTTCTGCCATATTGTTGGCTGAGAAGAGTGGAAAATCACGGCAAAAGGTTGCAGAGTCAGGCCTAAGAAGGACACTGCTCTGATACCATGTGGTAAAATGAGTTTTGATATATTTCCAATGAATGATTGTGTTTACAGCAAAAGTACAATGTAAAGCAGCAAACAAAACACAAGGGAGAAGGGACACGCCACCTTCTCCTTGATTTAAGGACTAAACAAAAGGATTTTGACTGATTACAAGGCACTCCTTGATTTAAGGAGATTTACATCAAAAAGTCACCTAAAAACCCTAGTTTCTAGGAGCAGCAGCATGTTGCTGCAGGCAGTATGATGCTCGCAGGAAGACTGCAGGAAGGAGCAGCGATAAGACTTGCTGCTACTAAAAACTAGGGTGGCTGCAGGTTTCCTTGCTGTGGCTTTTCGTTCAAGATTCCTACCATGACTTTGGTCTCTTGAGCGGTAATAGAACGCTTTACAAATATAATAATAAGGTCCTTTCGCTGAGGGAAGCTGTGAGCCTACCCTTCTCGAGGGTACTTAAATAGCTTACGCGTCTTTTCTGCATCATATAAACCCCAGCAACAAAGCTAGCTAGCGCCAACGGAAGGCATGGCTGGAAAACACAAAACAACTTAAAAGTAATTAATATATAACACATATAATATATATTAGGTTAATTAATTAATGATCTGGTGGCATACTGATAGTGACTACGTACTAGGAGTATTGCCATAATTATATATATATATATATATATATATATATATGTTAAAAGTACCAGTGAAGTGAGTGATTAAACTGGTATTATCTTTTTTGTTCCAAGATGCATGTTCACATAACAAAAGGAATAGTGATGAATGTGCAAACCACAATCTTCTCCACCCACTACAAGTATAAGTGGATGAATGCATCGTGCATGTTACGCATAACTAAATGACGGTTCATTAAAATTAGGATGCCACTGCTGCCACTAAATCTCGTGGCAAATTAAGGCCACAAGGAAGCCACAAAGCTTAACTCCACATCAGTTTTGTTTATTGAGTGAAGAAACTGAGGGCCCCTGCCTAGTTGGACATCAAAATAGGGTTACTTTAGCGGCAAATTACCACGCCATCTCACGGTGAATTTTCAGTGTGATTGGCAGAACAGTATGAGTCACGCAGGTGTGGTGCTGTGAGTATCATTTTTATACTATTGTCTCTAAGTGTTCACTACCTACAAAAAAAAAGAAAAAAAAAGGGTAAATTACATAGTAATCCCTCAGGTTTGATGTCTATTACAACCCCATACAACATCTTTAAAACATTTCGCTTTCATACCTCACGTACTATTTTATTTCAAAATAATACATCTGTTACATTTTCCATCCATTGATCGGTTAAGTGCTGACGTGGTTGCCACATTTGTGCCACGTGGCTGCCAAATGTGTGCCACGTGGCATACAAAATATTTAAAAAAAAAAAACCTTAATCTTCTAAATTATAAAAAATAATAATAATAATAATAAAAAAAAACCCAGATAACCCAGTTCCCACTGACACACCCTCCCCCCAGATCCCATCAACCACCCCCCTGCGAAACCCTGATCCCATATCCCCCCTGGTTGAAGTCTAGATCTCACCAACCCCCCCCCCCCCCCAAAAAAAAAACAAAATCATCTTCCATCCGTCGTCCGCACCCATCCTCCACCTCCTCCCCTGCACTCATCTCCACCCCTCCTCCCCCCCCCCCCCCCCCCCCCGCGGTCGCTGCCCGCCCCCCCAACCCAAGCCCAACCTGCAACCCAGAAAGAAGAGGAAAAAAAAACCCAGCGCACCCACCCTCGCACGCATCATTTTCCCTCCTCTACACACCCCACTCCTTAAATCCATACTCATTGGGGAAGACGGGATCTGGGTTGCAGGGAAAGGGAGATGGGTTTTTTCTTTTCTTTTCTGGGTTGGAGGTAGTGGGTGCTGAGGAGGAGGTGGATGATGGGGTGCACGGTGGGTTTGGGGAAGACGGGAGGGGGAAGAAAAGGGTGGGTTGCAAGGAAGGGGGGTCAGGGAAGATGAAGATGTGTTTTTTTTTTCCTGTCCTCTTCTTCTTCTTCTTCTGGGTTACAGGTTGGGTGGGTGGGGGTTGTGGGTTCAGCTTTTGGTTTTGGTTTTTTTTTTTTTTTTTTTTTTTTTAATTTTAAATTTAAGAGATTCAGGTTTTTAAAAAAAAAATTTATTTTTCTTGCCACGTGGCACACATTTGGTAGCCACGTGACACAAATGTGGCAGCTACGTCAGCACTTAACGGATCAATGGATGGAAAATGTAATAGATATATTATTTTGAAATAAAATAGTACGTGAGGTATGAAAGTAAAATATTTTAAAGATGTTATATGAGGTTGTAATATACCTCAAACCTGAGAGGTTACTATGTAATTTACCCAAAAAAAAAGAACATGATAGAGGACGACTAAAAACTTCTCTATATTGTTAGAATGAATACCTAATACTTAGCATGGGTTGTAGTTGTTAGACCTTGATGTAATCAGCTAGGATTTAGACTATGTAAAGTATGGGTCTAGGCATGGTGTGTGAAGCATGGTGTGTGTGTCTTCCGAGTGTGACACATCACCACATCACCTTTTCATTGCTTGTATAAGTTCATTATTCTTTGTACCTTTGAATAATCAATATATACAAAAATCTTCCAAACAATCACATGGTATCAGAGCAGGCTTCCTAAAAGAACCTGTTCTCTGAAAAAACGTTTGAAATGGAAGAAGAAAATATTCTTGTTGATCCAACTGAGATCGTTGGTTCTTCATCAACTCTTTCAAGCGAAATTGATGGAAATCCTAATCAACGTCTTTGTTCCACACTTCTAACCGAGTTTAACTATCTTCCGTGCGAGAAGAAATAAGAAGAAAGGTTATGAGTACCAAGATCAGTGATCCTGAGTCCAAAGCCTTTGCTGCAAGTGACAGGAAGTTTGAAAAGAAAAACTTCAAAGGAAGGAAAGGAGAGATGCTATGCAGTTATTGTGGGCAGAAGAATCATCTCAGAGATACTTGTTGGGTGTTGTACCCGCATCTTAAACCCAACTTTGCCAAGCAAACCAAACCTGATCGCAGTGCGAGTCAAGTCTCTCACTCTAAGACTGCCTCAACTGTTGAGAACTTCACATCGAATCCTTTAGCTCTCTTAAGTGAGTTTGCTCTCTCCACTCAAAGGAAAGATGGAAGCAACCCTCATAAGGGAAACAATGAAGTTAGCTCTACTGAGTTAATTGAACAGTTTGCAAAATTTCTCCAGACCAAAGTGTCATCCTCCAATGATATGTCAGGTATTCTAAACTCCTTTATTGTTGCACTTGCTTCCAGAAATCTTGCAAATGTTTGGATAATAGACTCTGGAGCAACTGATCATATGACAAATATAAAAAGAGATATGCATGAGTTTAAAGATGCAGTTATACCACAGTTTGTTTCAGTTGCTAATGGAACTGGTGTATCAGTTTTGGGTGAAGGAAAGGTGAAGATATTTGATGAAAATGTTCAATCAACTGCTCTTTATGTGCCCTCCTTTCCATTTCAGCTTCTGTCAGTGGGAAGACTGACAAACTTTTTAAACTGTGATGTCATATTCTCGCCATTTAATGTGGTTTTCCAGGATCGTATCACAAGGAAGAAGATTGGTGAATGTGTTTACAAAGATGGTCTCTATATGCTCTCGGTGCAACCTGTTGAAGCTAGAGGCCTTCAAGTTAGTTCTTTGCAGAATCATCTACTATGGCATAGACGATTAGGACATCCTTCTAATCTTATGCAATCACATCTCTTCAAAACTTCAGAGAATGTGATGACTCAAGATTGCGAAGTCTGTCATTTTTCAAAACAAACAAGGTTGCCTTTTGACTCCTCATCAACCAAGTCATGTAAACCTTTTGAGATCGTGCACTCTGATGTTTGGGGACCTGCACCCGTGGATTCTTTTGATGGTTTTAAATATTTTGTCACCTTTGTTGATGATTTCTCAAGATGTACTTGGTTGTATTTGTTGAGATCAAAGAATGAAGTTATTAATGTATTCCAAGAATTTTGCAACCTTGTTACAAATCAATTCTCAACCCAACTCAAAGTCTTCAGGTCAGACAATGGTACCGAGTATATGTCCAATGCTTTCACTCGATACCTAACTGATCATGCTATAATTCATCAAACAAGCTGCGTTGGTACTCCGCAACAAAACGAAGTGGCAGAAAGGAAGAACCGTGATTTACTGGAAAAGACTCGATCACTTATGCTTCAAATGAATGTACCTAAGAAATTCTAGTCCCATGGGGTTCTTACGGCTGCATATGTGATTAATAGGCTTCCAAGCAAAGTCCTAAAATTCAAATCACCTCTTGAAACTCTTAAGGGCAGGAAAATCCACTTGTCTTATCTTCGAGTGTTCGGATGTATTTGTTTTGTTCATATTCAAAACTTACATCGAGATAAGTTGGATCCTAGAGCTGCAAAGTGTTTGTTCTTGGGGTACTCATCTGTTCAAAAGGGATATAAATGCTATGATACAAAGCGCCGGAAACTCATTATTTCCAGATATGTGAGCTTTGATGAGAAGGTTCCTTTCTTTGCAAATACCAAAGATGAAGAGCTTCTGGGGGAGGATTTTCTTGGTCAAAGTTTCATGCCGATCGTGGAAACCAACATATTGCCTGATCAATCTTTAGTTCTAGATCAACCAAGCAATAATGAAACTTCGATTGATCCAGCTGAGTTTGATCAATCATCTGACATAGTTGTTGAAAATGAACAAACTGAAGGTACTGACCAAGATCACGTTTTGCATGAAGAGAATCATGCCCCTACTCTTGAAGTGATCACTCCAAGGAGAAACCCTAGTAGAAACTGAGGAAAGCCAGCATGGTTTAAAGATTATGTAGGTTATACCTCAAGATACCCTATGGAAAAGTTTCTTGAATACTCAAGAGTTTCTCCTTCTCATGCTGCGTTTCTAAGCAAAATAGCTGCCTCATCTGAGCCAAGCTCATTTCAAGAAGCTAACTCTCAGTTGATCTGGAAATCCGCTATGAATGAAGAGCTTAAGGCTCTAAATGAAAATAAAACCTGGAGCATCACCAAGTTGCCTAAGGGGATGAAAACTGTTGGGTGTCGATGGGTGTACAATACCAAGTTTAAGAGTGATGGTTCAGTGGAAAGGCATAAAGCGAGACTGGTTGCCAGAGGTTTTACTCAAACTTATGGTCTCGATTATATGGAGACCTTTGCACCCGTGGCAAAGATGAACTCAGTGAGAGTCCTTCTCTTAGTCGCTGTCAATCATGATTGGCCCTTATTTCAAATGGATATCAAGAATGCTTTCTTGCATGGAGAGCTTCAGGAAGATGTGTACATGCAATTGCCTCCGGGATATCTACAAGAAGGAAATGGCATGGTCTGCAAACTCCACAAGGCCATATATGGCCTCAAACAATCCCCCCGAGCTTGGTATGCCAAGCTAAGTTCTGTGTGAAGGAAATTTTGTGAAAAACATGTTCATTTAAGCAACATCTATTAGCATGCAATTAACAATTAAAGGCGGAATCATGCTTGCATGCACTTGAAAACAAAACATTAACCATGAAATTCAAAGCCTAGTAGATTGGTGAACCAAGACTCAACTCAAATCAAAGTGAGTTGAGAAATTATACCTTTGTAGATTCCTCTTTGCATAAGCAAAGGCTAATCACCCAAAGAGAGGGCCTTCATTCCTTGCATCTTAGATCTATGGATTTGGATGAAAGAATAGATTCTCCAAGTTCCCAAAATTGAGAACCTTTAAGTCTCCACACCAAGGATAGATTGATGAAGAAATGAGTGACCTAAAGGAAGTAAGATTGCTAGCTAAATTCCTCTAGGGTGGCCGGCCTCTTAGAAAGAAAAGAGAGCTTTGTGTTCTCATCTTTTCTCCAAAATAAACCCTAAATGAATTTTGGCTATAAAGTCATATTTATACCTTAATTCATGGGAGTGGCAAACTTGTAAATAAGTCCAAAACCCACTCATTCTCTAAAATGGCCTGCCATAGGGTTTCATTGGGCTTTTAAGGCCTTTGTGAATTATTTGTCATTAAGTTGTCATACAACTTAAGTCAATGGGCTTGACGTTCGAAGCCCATTGGGCCTTGAGGCCCAAAACTAACCCGTGGTCTTTTAACGAACTTATTCGTTTGATTAATTAACATATTAATTAATCATTGCCATAAATAATTAAACCATTTAATTATTCTTACTCATCTCCATTGTTTCTTCAATCTCCTCCTTACACGGTGTACGATCCATTAGGTTCCTTTTAGCGAGGCAGTGGGCGATTAAAACCATTTCAAATCGATTGTGAATTGAAACTTACTTTCAATTCTCCCTTAAGTGATTATACACGTTTAGGGCTTCCACAAACCATGAGTGACACCTAGCAGTATGTCATGGTTACCCAAGCTAATCAGAAGAGGTGGAGAACCTATTCAGTTTAGGATTACAAATGCAATATGGTCTTTCTCTAATACAATACTCTTGACCACATTGTTTGGTTTGATAGTTTATTCATGTCTACTATCCAATGTGATTCGTGTGCTTATATGATTACCTTGAATGTGATTTGGAACGACTTCCTAAATCTCATTCATACTCTGGCCAGAGATTCTTAATCATATCATAGAGTATTCTCCCTCAAAAGGTTTGAAGGTTAGAGATCCCTTGTTGCGCATTTAATTGCCTCCATGGCTAAGTGGCTTAACCCCAACGATGCCGTGGACACCCGCGGATAGGGTGACTTTGACATAATCAAAGATCAAGGACCTAACCACAAGACAACTAAGATGCCTCAGGTCAAAGGACTACTTTGCATTATCCCAACCATGAGTTCTCATGTGACATGAGTATGAGAACTCCTCGTTGATCGTGTTCAGTGGACTCATTCACTATTGAGTACCTACATGCTTGTCTTGATGTCACACACACCAATGACTCGAGACTAGTCACTCTCCCTGAGAGAAGACATAACACGCACTGATCTTAACGGACTGTCAATGCCCAATTGGCAATCCTATGATCAGGAACGTTTAGGATGTGTCTACGAAAGAATGGTCTCATGAATCTAACTTCTTTAGATTGCATTCTCCCAATCACATATTCCTTGGACTTTATCGTTTAAGCATATAACATTTATATGAGACGGCTCAAACAATAATCTTTGCCCTTGATATTAAACTAGATTAGTTTAACATGTGAAATGTCCGTAAAGTATCATCACATGATTGGTTTTAGGGCACATTTCCAACAATCTCCCACTTGCACTAGAGCCAATCAGCTTGGTCATCAGTGATGATACCTCTTCTATAGTCATTTCATAAATGGCTGAGTAGTAGGCCTAGACAATGGATATCTATATGTTATCCATAGAAGCAACCTTGAGATTAACGACGTCACCATTATACATGATTCTTAATCATGTGGTTCAGTCTCTCATTTGAGTTCGGATCTTGATGAGACCTTGATTCCCTGGCTTGAGCTATCGCCCCATTAGTGTCGTAGTGTCGGTACACTAGAGACACTTTCTGGTTGGAACCGAATAGAGAGTTCATAAATGAACTTTCCCATCCAAACAACATTGTTGCAAACTTCTATATGGCAATATATTTTGCATTCATAATGGAACACACTAAAAGTCATTACTTTTAATGTTTCCATCCAAATATCTTTTTAGTCATAATAAAGAGATATCTGTTTATCTCTTCATTCATAATGAAGAAACATCCAATGATGGATTAGATTCATAATCTAATACATTTACGCTTCCATTACGTTACTCTAATTCTTCCTCATTCTTTGAGGAATCTATCCTTTAGTATTTCTTAAATACTTAAGGACTCACTTGACAGTTGCCATGGTTCTGATCCTGGGTTTGCAATGATATTGTCTTGTACCGTTCTAGGTACAATTCATATCAACCTTTTTTATACAATATGAAATACGTAAATCACCTTTCTGCGTATGCATAAAGGATTCTATTTATGCATTATTTCTTTGGGAGTTAAAGAGTACGTTCTCTTTGAGAAGAGCAACTTCTTAGTCTCACTAGAGTTGTCCTTTTGATTGAAGTTCATCATCATATGAGAAACTTCCTATCATCTTTTGTCTATATTTAGGGCTTGATATAATCCAATTATATCCTAAAATCTATCAATATAGATTTTCATCCCATGTATATAGACCATGTCTCCCATATACATTCTATCGTTATAGAATGTTTAAAGTCATAACTTTAACGAAGAAGTATTCTTTTCATTTCCAAAATTAATATATCATACATATATTCAAATTTAGGAATATGATTAACTCCCACTAATCTTTTGTAAACCTAGTAAACAAAAGATTCATTTACATCTATATGAGAAATCAAACGATTTGATCTTTTCTTCTCATAAGACGCTTATAGCTCCCACTAGCTTGCTAAGATTCATGATGGATGGATCTCTACAATTTACATGTCTTATGATTCATAGTTTTAGACATATATTACCAAGACTATCTTAATAATGGTTTCGGAAACCCATATAATGTCCAAACATTGAATCACCATTTAGTTGTAGCTAGCAATTTTCGAATTAATTGAAACTAAGACTACGTCAAAGATGGTTCCTTCAAAGTCAACCATTCTCTTTGATTGTAGTCACCTTAAGCTACCAATTAGCTATGAAGGTTTCATTATTTAGGGTCAAATGGTACTTTACCATTTCCTTGAGTATATATCGTATATACACTCAATGTAGTCATAAGGATTTTTCATTCTTATTTCTTTCGAATTAAGAGGTGCAACTCTATGACATAGTCATAAAGTTCAAACCATTCAACTGAGACGGTTTATAAATCCTTCTTGACTACCTTGGAGCTTGTGGTATTGGAACTAGGTTGTTATATTTGTTGATCACTATCTTGTTTCTCAAAGAACCCATTCTTTGAGTTCTATCCCTCGTTCATTTGCTCTATCTTGGGCAAATCCTAGTGTAGGATTACAATGAACTACCCAACAAACAACATTTGTTAGTTGGTTTATAGAAGTGATATCCAAATGTTAATTTAAGGATATTCACAAGATAATTCTCAAACAAATATTGCTTATTAGCACACAACCCCTAATCTTAACATGATTAAGATTTGTCTTTCTTTCCAACTACATCCTATGGAGTTATGAAAATTTTGGAAGATCTTCTAATTGACAATCATATTGTCTTAGAAGCATATATATCCTATATATGGGTAATTGATAATATCCAACGAACTAAATCTTATTCGAGTTCGTTCTTCTCTTAATGGAGAATTCCATTATCATATGATGCTTCTTTCCTTGATATCTTTCAAGGAAACTTTTCTAAAGTGTTACCTTTCCTTGGATCAAATCTAAGGAGGCAAATACGACATCTTACTCATCAACTTACATTTCTTGAATTCTTTGAAACCTTTTTCAAAGTATTCGGACTTGTGTTTATTCAAAATAAACTATAGTCCAACCGAGAGTGATCTTCGGCGAATATCATACAACATGAGTAGTATTTATGTTTGTGGACAAGTGCCACTAACATCTAAGTGAATTAACCTCAACAACTTTGTGATTCTTTCTTCTTTCCAAAAGAATAAAGATTCAAACATTTTGCCTCTATACAATTTTAACAAGAAGGCATTGGATCCGGATCTAACGATCCAAAGCATCCATCTATTACCAACTCGTAATTTATGTTTTAGAAGTATCACAACTCAGTTGGGATTAGTCACTACCTTGTAACCTTTTGGGTTTTAAGCATCGTTATATTCTAAACAGTTAACACTACCATATCATCTCTACTATAGAGACAATCAATTAGATTACTATAATCCAATCATTGATCAATAAAGAACAATGTTTTGTCAAACAAAACATTCATCCATCTCTACTATAGTGACGGAATTAAGTTCCTTAAAATTGGAATGTAAAGACAATCTTTGGTTTTTCCAATTTCTTTGGTAGTTCATATGAGGAAGTAAGTACTATCTGCTTTCGCAGAGATCTATATTTTATTCACGTTCCGAATGTGAAGTACCTTTTCTTCTCTCATATATCTTCTACTTCTTATTAGTCACACTTTTACAACGATTGTAAAACATAGTTACTAATACGGAATCAAGCATTCAAGTAGAAGAACCAACTGTTTTGAACTATTCAAGAACAATTTACAACACCTTCGAAAGGTGTGTTCTTGACACTTGCAAGACATTGCTTGCAAATACCCCTTCCAATGTCCATCCTTTCATAAAGAAAGTTTGTTCCCTTGGAGTTATTTTGCCTTCTTCATTTGACTTCTCCTTTGACTACAATAGTCATGGTCCCTATACTCCCACTATCTCTCTTGAAACATATTTCAATTGTGTTAGATACATCAAACAATTTGGAGAGCATGTGGTTATTGTTCACTATATAGTTTACAATAAACTTAGTGAACCATTTGGATAGGGACATAAAGGTGAAGTCCTTGCCTAGTTTCCGTCTGTAGAAGTGGTGTAACACTTCAACACTCAATGATTCAAAATCATCATAAGTCCATGTTGATGGACTATTTTTGTCAACCAACCATTATGTTCTAAACATAATTACAAACTTTCAAGAGTTGTTCAAGGCAACTCTCATTTCTTCATACAACAATTTGTAAGTGAAGAATCATGGCACATAAAGTGTCCATGCCCTTGTGCTTTCTTCTCAAGTTCTTTGTTCATTTAACAAAGAAACAAGCACTAGTGTTTGCATTAGCTAAGGGTTGTTCAAAGCAACTCTTATTTCTTCATACAACAATTTGTAAGCTTCAGGAAGATGTGTACATGCAATTGCCTCCGGGATATCTACAAGAAGGAAATGGCATGGTCTGCAAACTCCACAAGGCCATATATGGCCTCAAACAATCCCCCCGAGCTTGGTATGCCAAGCTAAGTTCTGTGTGAAGGAAATTTTGTGAAAAACATGTTCATTTAAGCAACATCTATTAGCATGCAATTAACAATTAAAGGCGGAATCATGCTTGCATGCACTTAAAAACAAAACATTAACCATGAAATTCAAAGCCTAGTAGATTAGTGAACCAAGACTCAACTCAAATCAAAGTGAGTTGAGAAATTATACCTTTGTAGATTCCTCTTTGCATAAGCAAATGCTAATCACCCAAAGAGAGGGCCTTCATTCCTTGCATCTTAGATCTATGGATTTGGATGAAAGAATAGATTCTCCAAGTTCCCAAAATTGAGAACCTCTAAGTCTCCACACCAATGATAGATTGATGAAGAAATGAGTGACCTAGAGGAAGTAAGATTGCTAGCTAAATTCCTCTAGGGTGGCCGGCCTCTTAGAGAGAAAAGAGAACTTTGTGTTCTCATCTTTTCTCCAAAATAAACCCTAAATGAATTTTGCCTATAAAGTCATATTTATACCTTAATTCATGGGAGTGGCAAACTTGTAAATAAGTCCAAAACCCACTCCTTCTCTAAAATGGCCGGCCATAGGGTTTCATTGGGCTTTTAAGGCCTTTGTGAATTATTTGTCATTAAGTTGTCATACAACTTAAGTCAATGGGCTTGACGTTCGAAGCCCATTGGGCCTTGAGGCCCAAAACTAACCCGTGGTCTTTTAACGAACTTATTCGTTTGATTAATTAACATATTAATTAATCTTTGCCATAAATAATTAAACCATTTAATTATTCTTACTCATCTCCATTGTTTCTTCAATCTCCTCCTTACACGGTGTACGATCCATTAGGTTCCTTTTAGCGAGGCAGTGGGCGATTAAAACCATTTTAAATCGATTGTGAATTGAAACTTACTTTCAATTCTCCCTTTAGTGATTATACACGTTTAGGGCTTCCACAAACCATGAGTGACACCTAGCAGTATGTCATGGTTACCCAAACTAATCATAAGAGGTGGAGAACCTATTCAGTTTAGGATTACAAATGCAATACGGTCTTTCTCTAATACAATACTCTTGACCACATTGTTTGGTTTGATAGTTTATTCATGTCTACTATCCAATGTGATTCGTGTGCTTATATGATTACCTTGAATGTGATTTGGAACGACTTCCTAAATCTCATTCATACTCTGGCCAGAGATTCTTAATCATATCATAGAGTATTCTCCCTTAAAAGGTTTGAAGGTTAGAGATCCCTTGTTGCGCATTTAATTGCCTCCATGGCTAAGTGGCTTAACCCCAACGATGTCGTGGACACCCGCGGATGGGGTGACTTTGACATAATCAAAGATCAAGGACCTAACCACAAGACAACTAAGATGCCTCAGGTCAAAGGACTACTTTGCATTATCCCAACCATGAGTTCTCATGTGACATGAGTATGAGAACTCCTCGTTGATCGTGTTCAGTGGACTCATTCGCTATTGAGCACCTACATGCTTGTCTTGATGTCACACACACCAATGACTCGAGACTAGTCACTCTCCCTGAGAGAAGACATAGCACGCACTGATCTTAACGGACTGTCAATGCCCAATTGGCAATCCTATGATCAGGAACGTTTAGGATGTGTCTACGAAAGAATGGTCTCATGAATCTAACTTATTTAGATTGCATTCTCCCAATCACATATTCCTTGGACTTTATCGTTTAAGCATATAACATTTATATGAGACGGCTCAAACAATAATCTTTTCCCTTGATATTAAACTAGATTAGTTTAACATGTGAAATGTCCGTAAAGTATCATCACATGATTGGTTTTAGGGCACATTTCCAACACTGTGTTAGAGGGTATCGGTTTTAAATGGAGCAATGCAGACTCCTAACTGTTTGTGCGAGATAGTTCAGAATGTAAACTGGTCGTTCTTATCTATGTCGATGATCTCATTGTTACTAGTGACAGTTTGACAGAGATTCAAAGACTTAAGGGTTTTCTTCACAGAAAGTTTGCCATCAAAGACTTAGGAACTCTGAAGTATTTTCTAGGGATTGAAATTGCTTCTTCTAGTAAAGGTTTACTATTAAATCAGCGCAAGTACATACTGGATTTACTTCAAGAGTTCAACATGCTTGAAGCAAAACCAGTGGCGACCCCAATAGCATGCAAGGAGAAACTGGGATTAGATGGAAAATTATTGACATATATTGGTTTGTACCAGAGATTGGTAGGGAGACTTATCTACCTCACAATTACACGTCCTGATATTATGCATGTCGTGAGTCTAGTCAGCCAGTTCATGCATGCTCCTCGATCAACTCATTTACAAGCTGCTCGAAGGATTCTGCGCTACTTAAAGGGCACTATAGGTACTGGGATTGTTATGAGAAAAATTGGAAATACTCATATTGTTGGCTATGCAAATGCAGACTGGGGTGGCTCCAACATTGATCGAAGGTCTACTACTGGATTTTGTACATTTGTTGGAGGAAATTTGGTGACATGGAAAAGCAAAAAACAAAACGTGGTGGCTCGATCAAGCGCAGAAGCTGAATATCGCGCCATAACATCTGCTACCTGTGAGTTAGTTTGGTTGCAAGGTCTGCTCAACGAATTAGGGTTCAAAAGAACACTACCTATGCCTCTTGTTTGTGATAATCAAGCTGCCATTTACATCGCTTCAAATCCTGTATTTCATGAAAAAACCAAACATATCGAAATGGATTGTCATTTTGTTCGAGAAAAAACTCAATCCAATGTCATTCAACCTATGTTTGTTCGAAGCAAAGATCAACTGGCAGACATCTTCACCAAGGGATTGTCTCGTGTTCATTTCAGCACACTTATGATCTAGCTTGGCTTGATTAATATACTAGCCTTCGCTTGAGGGGGAGTGTTAGAATGAATACCTAATACTTAGCATGGGTTGTAGTTGTTAGACCTTGATGTAATCAGCTAGGGTTTAGACTATGTAAAGTATGGGTCTAGGCATGGTGTGTGAAGCATGGTGTATGTGTCTTCCGAGTGACACATCACCACATCACCTTTTCATTACTTGTATAAGTTCATTATTCTTTGTACCTTTGAATAATCAATATATACAAAAATCTTCCAAACAATCACATATATGCTTCTAGAGAAAGGTTTTTAAGGTTTATATTACAGTGCCTTCTATATGTCGTTGGTCTCGTTTGGTATAAGGGATTGGATTTGAATAGAGAACAATTTTTAAGGTATGCTTAAAGAAGGAATGAAAGGATTAAAAAGGTTGAGTTTTCATCATCTGTCAAATCCCCTCAAAATGAAAAACCATTTTCCTCTACCATCAAAGTACCTTGAATTTAGGGCGCGTTTACGTAAGGGTAATGGGAATAAAAAAACGGAATTGAATTTCGATTACGGATTACACCGGTGTTTACTAACGTGAGAGGAATAAAAAATTATGTGGGACCTAGATGAATTCCGGAATTACACTCCGGAATTTCCCGGAGTCAGATTCTCTATTGAATTCCTTGAATTCGTGTCCTCCAGGAATCAGACTTTTGTTCCTAAATTGCCCTCTTAATTCGTCTTCTGCAAATCCACCAAAATTGGGAGGTGGCAGGACATGTGAATATGGGAGGCAGTGGAAAGATTTGTTAATATGTGAATCGAGACTTCTGCTCTTGCTCCCTCAGTATTATGAAGGGCCGCCCGTACTCGTCGAATGCCAGCGCCATCGATGCACCAACACCCTTTCTCAAATCGAACCGCGATGCTTCTCGATTCACTTCTTCCCCTCACTCTCACTTCTCTTCTTCCCTCTTCGGACCAGGTCTAGGCCCTTCTCGGTTTAAAGCATCAGCTTTTATGGGAGTGCTCTGGAAGACGGTGAAGAAAAGATGGGGATGAGATGATGGGAGGATGGGAGGGAGAAAAGATAAGTTTGTAAAGATAAATTTAATTTTATATAGATAAACTTAATTTTTAATAATTATAGCATAAAAATAATTTATTTTCAACAAGGACAATTTAGTAATCAAGCTAGTTTTAATTCCGATTCCAGTGAACTAGTAAACAATATATATGGAACCAGTATCATTTGTATTCCGATTCCAGTTTAGTTTAGTAAACAACTTTAACAGGAATCTAATTCTGTTTCCTCCTCAATTCAATTCATCATCAATCCAATTCCTCATCAATTCAATTCCCCTCAATCTAATTATGGATTAGTAAACTAGCCATTAGAGAATTATCTATTTCAATCTAATCCTTTATATTGAACAAGGCCTTAGGTTTATAGAACATCTATAAACTGTAATTATGTGCACTCTTACAACATGTTCTCAATTACATCCATATATATATATATATATTCGTATTCAAGCTGATCCAAATTGTATGAATATTGTTCAGTCTCGAATAACATTCGTTTCATCATTTTACCTTGAGAATTCCTTAATAATCTTTGATCATACATAATGGGCAACTTATGTTTTTAAAGCCGTAACTTTGCGTTTGGATGAAAAAAAAAATTAAGAATACTAAAGAATTCCCAAATGATGAAATTTAATTTTGGGAAAACTAGGATTCCATCCTTTCTCCACAATATCGTTTGATTGAAACCTTTTTTTTTTTTTGAGTACATCGATATTTTTACACTAGGGGGAGGGGGAGTTCGGCCAAGCCACACAATGAGTAGCCTAATTTGATATTGAATTCGTTATTCATTATATTCGAACCTAAGACCTCTCACTTCTAAGCGAAGATGAATACCACCAGACCGTAGTACTAAGTAGCTGATTGAAACCTTATTAATTAGTTTTCAATTTTTTTATCAAAGTCCTTTGACTTTGTCCAAGTCACCATTTAACTTGCCAACTCAACATTTATATTAATTTAAAAAAAAATTAAAACAACCTAAAATTGAATGTTTATCTCCTAAATTTAAAGCAATTAATTATCAATCTAAATTTATTATATTCTTAAATGTTACATTCTATTTCTCACCTTCTTTCTGAATCATCTCTATCTATTCTTATTTCTTTGTCTTCCCCATACTTTCGACTCACTGTGCTGTGCAGCACCTCAACTCAGTTCAGTCATCATTTTTTTTTCTTCTTTTTTAGTTAAAAAAAAAAACTGATATTAATATTTATTGTTTAATATGTGGTTGTAGATCCGGCAGTTTCTGACACGACACGAAAACGACACGAAAATAACGGGTTTCGGGGCAACACGATAACTTATCGGGTGACCTGTTAAGAACCCGTTAATAACGGGTTATTAACGGGTATACACGCGGGTAACACGTGGGTAACCCGTTTTGACCCGTTAATAAAAAAATTATTTTGATAATTTTAAAATTTAATTACTAAAAGATTTATTATAAAATACAATAGCCATATTAATATATACAATATATTCTATATTAAATATATAGTTTTGTATTATTATTCTATATAAGTTTAAAAACAAGTTTTAGTCATTATTTATTTTTATTATGAGAGTTCGTTATTATTATTACTATGATAAATTTTACTTAACATGTTGATGTCCAAAATTAAAATAAACTAATATAGTATTTGTATAGGCAAGAACTAAGAAGACATACATACAAGTATGAAAAATGTGAAAGAATATATAAACACTCGTGAGTCATCATTATTTCTTCACGAGTAGATAATGGTTACACTTACATTATTGTTTAGATTTTTAAAATCCTCCAAAACTTCATGAATTATGTTTTTTATTTGAGGGCAAAATTAATAATAATTATTGTAGAAGTGTAAAAAATGTAAAAAAAATATACAAGCACACATAGTGACAAACTTTACAACTTTCATGAAGTGGTCAGCTTCGAAATTCAACACTATAATTCATAAACCTTAAATTTATATTTAACCGTCGATTGCCATTTACGCTTTATTCTTCTTACTGAATTTCATTTTAAAAATTTTCTTTTTTGAAAACATGATCATCTGGCGGATGTAAGAAGATGAATGGTTCAGATCTTTGATATCACGTTTCGATATTTACGATTAACTGAAATATGAATCGATGTCATATAGTTTGTAGAAACTTTATAAACTTCAAGCAATATTTTCACTAACCGTAAAACTCTGAATATAATATCAACGATCCAAACCGTTCATCTTCCTGCATCCTCTAATAGATCAAGTTTTCAAAAAGGAAAATCTGAAAAAACAAAATTTGATGAGAACAATGAAGTGTAAATGTAAACAACAACCAACGGTTAAATTTTGATCTATGATTTATATGATTATAGTGGAGAATTTCGAAGTTAAGCTCTTCATGAAAGTTGTAAAGCTTGTCATTACAAGCATTTATATATTTTTTCTATATTTTTTTACACTTCTACATTAATTAAAAAACTATTAAAGACTTTAGGTAAGTGAAAATATACTTAAAAGAAAAATGCATTTTTATGTTTTGGATGTGACAATATGGTATGTACATACTTATTTAGTATTATGTTTTTCAATTGATTATTTATTGGTTTAAAATATATTTTCCTTAACGGGTAACGGGTCGGGTCATATTACCTGTTAATATTATCGAGTCGATTTCGGGTCGGGTTATTTTACCCGTTTATTTTAACGGGTGTTACACGACACGACCCGTTAAGATATTGGGTATAACACGAAAACGACATGAACACGGAAAACACGACACGAATGTCAGGTCTACGTGGTTGTCTACACTTATATATTACGGGTACAATTCAGTTTCTCTATACATATATTTCTTCGGATGCAATTTTCTTTTATTGCTTAAATTTCATTATACATATTCTATGGGTACAATGTTTTTGGGTTGTTTTAGTATGTGTTCCACATAATATAGGTACTTTTCATTTGGTTGTTTGACGCAGCACGAAGCAATGAAAAGGTTACCAGCGTAATCCCTTATAGAACAAAGTTATTGGAGTCCACCAGTTTGATAGAAAAGTTCAACAAGAAAAGTTCAAACTATCACTTTCGAGTAACACGTGAATTACCAATTCTCCAATCACTTTTCTTTATTGCTCGCCGCTTCCTTCTTTTAGTTTTATTGCATGTGAAATAATCGGATTCTGTCCTACAAGACTCCTCCACTTGAAAGGAACTCAGCCTCAAGTTCGTCTTGAAATGGTCTTGATAGCTAGTAGATAACTCCCTTGTTAAGAAAATAAATTCTTCAACTTGAGAAGCCCAACTTTCCGTATACTTGGGTGGAATAATCATGAAATTAATTCCATAAATAAGATCGAAATATGGGAATTGGGAATCAAAATATTCTTCCTTTCTCAATTCTCTTGTTTGGTCAACAATAGAATTTAAATCCAATTTACTAGACTCATGATTCTCCAAAGTCATGACAGATTTTGATTCACTCATACCTTGAATTTCTTGAGTCTCCACTTCTAAGTTGTCATGTTTCAGGAGATCTTCATCAACAAGATTTTCACCAAGGAAAATTAATTTTTTTTTTTGGCCTCCACCGTTTCTTGGCATAATGATATATCATTCTCCATCACTTTAGCTTCTTTTCTGATGATTGGTTGACCCATCTTTTCCAAATACAATTCGTATAAATCGGAAAAGAATTGCTTAACAATTAGTCGCTTCAACCAACGCCAAGTTTGGATAGGACATTTACCTTGTTGTCGACTAGATTCTTGCATATGATCACACCATAAACCCACGTCACCATCTAAACAAGAAGCAACCATCTTCACCATCTCTCTTTCCGGAATTGGTTGTGTCTTGAAAAGTTTTTCTACATCCTCAACCCACAAGAGAAAACCTTCAATGCAATCACTTCCGAAGAAAATAGGAATATCTTCAGCATCAACTATATGAGATTGGCTAAGGCAATTCCCTTTGTGCACACCACATCTGTAACAGCCCGTCCCTAAAAAATTATGGTTTTTATAATTTTAATACGTGAAAGGACGAAAATGCCCTAAGGGCAAAGCGTGATTTTTCGATGACGTGTGTGACTCTCGTATATTTTGTCATGTTTATTGACATAGTTGGATAAAGCTCAATCTTATGGATGCGTAGGCACAGGTAGAAGTGATTTTGGAGTTTCAGTAAAGTTTCGTGGAATTACGAACCCGAAAGTATTTGGAATAAATCATTATGTTAATTATCCTACACTATATTGTATTATTATTACTAAATGATTTGTATGATATATGTTTGGGTGTGACCGGGGGAAAAAGGGGGGAAGAGGAGATTAGGCGGAACTGATCAATCAGGAAGGAAGAAGATGGGAGGACGAATAAGGGAGAGATCAGGGAGGGAAATGAGGAAGATGAGAGGCACCTAACCATGATCTCTTTCCCCTTGACCCGTTTCTGACCCGCGTAACCCGAACACCCGTGTGTTTTCTGATGGTTTTTCTCCAAATCTTCGGCGAGTTACAACCTCCCATCATCACTAAACATCACCCCAACACCCCCATCGTTCCCCTCTAGCCAAAATAGACATAAATTGGTTAAGATTTCATGAGGATTGTACCTTGGGTGCCGCGGCCCTCCTTGTTTGAATTCCCCCAAATCTGAAACTAATTGGATCAATTACTACCAGCATTAGACTTCCCTTGAGGTATGGAACAAAGCCCAATCAGTTGTAGGAGCGTCGGAGTGAGTATAGAGGTCGAATTGAAGCACACCATTTTCTAGGGTTCCGGCGGGTTTAAGCAAAATTGGAGCTTTTCCTGGCCAAATTGGCCTTGGCCGCAGGTATAAAGTTTGCTCTACTCTTTGAGATCTTCATTTCTATAATTTTTGAGAATTTTTAGAAATAGTTGAATTTTCCGACAAGCCGGGGCGGCCGACCGCCACCCGCGGTGGTTGGTGTGGCGGCGCGTGGCCAGGGGACCGTCGATGTTATTCTTAGGCTAATTTGATACCTTGAGTTCAATTTTGGTAGTTGTATGATGTAGGTTGATTCTTGGAATCTAAATTCTCTACGTTACGTTAATAGGTCATTATATGAATCGACGATCTGACCGTTGGATCGTCACCAAACTTTAATATGTTATAGTACGTAATATTTGAGAACCATAGGAACTTACGGATTGGGAATCCGACGTACGGATCTTCCCGAATTGGATTTGTAAGTTCATAAAATAAAATGTTGACCGCCACTTGATTTTGGCAATCGGCGGAGATCCGACCGTTGGATTATAATGAAACCTTAGGATGTTATTCTAGAAGTATAATGTGGATCTTTGGAAGCAAGAGATCAGAAATCCGTGATGCAGATCTTCTGAATTGAATTCCGTAGGGATGCGTTTTATGTAAATTATGTATTTTATCAGTCAGAACTCTGAGATGTGATTCGATAATTGGCCGCAGGCGACGATGGTTCGTGATGTCTCGATATGCATGCTAGGAAGTTGTAGCACGGACCTCAGGTGAGTGGGTTTTTCCATTCTATCATGTATTATATATATATATATATATATGATTGACAATTCCATAAATGTTAATTGATTATTGCTTAAATTCACTGTAAATGCTTTGAAATACTATCATGAACTACGAATGGCTTGATCCCTGTTTAGGGTACGTAGGCAGTCTAACGAGACGTTAGATGCAGCCATATAAGAAATGAGATTAAATAATCAAGACATTAGCCTTGTTTAAGGAATTGAGCAATGTGAGGGATATTGGTGAAAAAAATGTGCGTTTAACTTTATATTTTGGTGATTAATAGTTAGTACACTGTATTATATAATTGGAAATATTATAAAATGTTTTAATTTTAGATTTCATCATGGCATATCCATACGTATACTCCTTGCACATAATTATTGTGAACGCTCTGAAGTGAAAAGGTGAGCGCAGGACACACAGGTAAGTTCAGGTAAGTTTAGGTAAGTTCAAGTAAGTATACGGTATTAGTTGAATTGATGGGGTTATGATATGACTACATTTATGTTTTAAGCAACTCCGACACTGTCGTACAAGTTGCATAGTAGACAACTCCGACATTGTCGTACAGGTTGCTTATGAGTCGTACATGTTGTATTAGATGCATTTAAAGCTCATAAACCTGCACCCCGGTGTTAGTGCTCCCGCCCGTGGCCAAGGCACAGTCCTTCACGTAATGTTCACCTCCCGCACCTACGCTCACCTTGAATTCAAGGTAGGTGCACAGGCTTGTCGTACAGACCATTATAGGTGGTTCCGACTCGTAGGTGACTCTTCACGTGATCGTAGCACTTGAGCGTATTTATTTACACCCAGTCATGTCGTACAGACCACTACTGTGGTTCCGACTCGTGTGTAGGCGTAGTGCCGTATAGGTCACTAGAGGTGACTCCGGCTTATATGCTAGCAATGATTAATGAGATATGAATACAGTCGTACAGGTCACTAGAGGTGACTCCGACTTATATGCTAGCCATGAGTGATGAGATATGGATAAGTCGTACAGGTCACTATAGGTGACTTTGACTTACGAGCTATCATATGTAATGAATATGTTATGAGCTAGCATATGTAATGAATATGTGACGAGCTAGCATACTTGATGAATATGTTATGAGCTAGCATATATAATGAATATGTGATGAGCTAGCATATATAATGGATATGTGATGAGCTAGCATATGTAATGGATATGTGACGAGCTAGTATATGTAATGAATATGTGACGAGCTAGCATACGTGATGAATATGTTATGAGCTAGCATATGTAATGAATATGTGATGAGCTAGCATATGTAATGAATATGTGACAAGCTAGCATATGTGATGAATATGTTATGAGCTAGCATATGTGATGAATATGTTATGAGCTAGCATATATGATGAATATGTGATGAGCTAGCTTATGTGAGGAAATATGTGATGAACTAGTATATGTGATGAGATATGGGTAAGTCGTACAGGTCACCCTAGGTGACTCCGACTTGCGTACTAGCATGAGTTATTAATCGCATGATTATTTAATATTATTGATGAGATGTTCTGTTGTGGTATATTATGATTTTTCTGGAAATTATACAGGTGTTGTAGAGAGGGATTATAATGTTTTATATGTTTTCTATTAATATTTTACCTTCAGGGCCACTCACCCTTGTCTTGTCTTCACCCTCCAGGTTTTATTAGCTGAGCTTTCTTATCGTCGAAGATTCGTGGCAATTCTTAGTATTGGAGATTATTTCGAGGGTACGATTTTTAATTCACTCTTCTGTACTTGCTTATGCTCTAAAGTCATGTGTGAAGTGGGTTTATTCCCGCTCACCAGTGCACTCTGGTGTTTAGGCACTCTTATGTTTAAATTTATTCACAATTTTCCACATCATCACCCCCCTCCTTTATGGCTTCGTCGCCTTCCAGGTGTTGACTATCATAGCTCGATTCGGAGTCCTAGTGGACATTCCAGGTCGGAGTGTGTCAACATCTGTTGTAACAACCTTGCGATCAATGTCGCTTAAGGTATATCTTTTCCCACGATCGATTGCCATTAGGACAGAGCAAATAGGATAATCAACGATGCCAAGATGGGAGAAACCCACTCTGGTACCAATTGACGCAACATGAAGCAATGAAAGGGTTACCAGCGTAATCCCTTATAGAACAAAGTTACTGGAGTCCACCAGTTTGATAGAAATCCCAAAGGATAATTTGATTAATTGATTGAAAAGTGAAAAGATGATTACAAAGCCATGGCTTAAATAAACCTTTTACAACCTCTTGGAAAACTTAAAAGACTTAGGAAATTAAAATGAAAATAACTGACATATAATAAAGCCCTTGAAACCCCAAAAGACTCCATTTATTAGTAGACTGATGTTTTGATGACTTTCTGCAAAAGATGGCTCAAGCCACTTTTGTGGGAGAATTGAACACCTCTTCTATGACCGCACCAGAAATGAAAGTAGTGTTCATTCAACAAGAAAAGTTCAAAACATCAACTTTCAAGATATGACCGTAGAAAATAATCTATTAACACGTGAATTACCAATTCTCCAATCACTTCTTTTCTTTATTGCTCGCCGCTTCCTTCTTTTAGTTTTATTGCACGTGAAATAATCGGATTTTTGTCCTACATCATTGTTGCATTTTATGTACCCATATCCCGACATATCATTATATGTATATTGTTTTTCGTTGTAAAATGCATCCATTTGTCAATAGATCAGTTTTGGTACATTTTTTTTTTTTTAAGAATGTATCCATGATTTTGGGTTAGAAGAATCTATCAATGTTTTGTGGTACATTATTCTTTTCGGTGATTTGATGAATGTACCCATAGTTATATATGTACCAATTATTTTTCTTATATGTACATAATTTTTTTATGGCAGACCATGATCTTGTAGTGACTTCTAAGTTGTGGTTTTTATATCTACAATTTTTTTTTATAGATAATTGCAAATTATGATTTTTAAATAAAAAAAAATTAGAATTGATGATACATAAATACATTTAATACTGGTATGCGCTGAGGTGTAGAAAAGTCAAGGACCTTGATAAAAAACTGAAAACTAATAAGGTTTCAGTCCAAGAAGATTGGTGAAATGAATAAGCTGAATAACTTTGAAACTTTGAAAATACAAGTCACACGAGCATAATGAACACTTGAAGAATAAGCAAGCAACAAGCATGCATAATGATTTGTACAAACTTAGAAACACATCCCTATCACACAGTCACACGTTTTATGATGTGTATGAACTTAGAAACACATCCCTATCCCACACAGTGACACGCTAAAGCACCATTCATGCATGCATGTACGTTCGATGCATAATTAGTTGTTATTGCCTTCCTCTACTGGACCTGCAGTAGTAATGTTGGGAGCATGATAATTTCCAGGATGGATCTTCTTGTTATTATTCCTTCCATAACCATGTACTGCAGAGACTTTACTGGTCTCTTCAACGTGTTCCTCGTCATTCTTCTTCTTCTTCTTCTCCTCCTTTTTCTCCTTCTGCCGCTTCTGCATCACATAAACCCCTGCATAACTAGCGCCAATGGAAGACATGCCTGGGCCTCGAAGTTCGAAAGAAACTATATGCCAACTTAATTCTTGCGGGTTGGATTGGTGTAGTAAGAGACTCCAGATTATGTGAGTATTTATAGAACTTTCACACTGCTGACTGCTTTTGGTATTATCTTAGGAACCCATGAATGATTAAACTGGCATTATCTTGTTTGTTCAAAAATGGTTTTGAACACAGATACATAGAGGGAATAGTGGTGGCCACACCGCATACTTCTAACCACCAGAAGGGTAAGTGGATGCATATATGTTACATATATTTAAATGTCGGTTCATTAAAATTATGGTTACCACTCTTCTGGCAAAGCCATTAGTGCCACAAGGATACCACAAAGATGCCACATCAGCTGTGCTCAGTTTGGGAAGAAATGGAGGGCGCCTAGTGGGACATTAAATCTAATCTAGGGTTATCTTAAGCTAAAGCTGCCAATTACATTCCTGAGCGGCCGACCTAACATAGTGTATATATATATTGATAGCCACACCACTATAGAAAGGTGGATATGCTGCACATTGTAACACACTAAGAAATTCTCTAATAGAATTCTTTCATTCTCTCTCAAATTATTTTCTTCTACAACACGTTATCAATACTTTTGCTCTTAACGAAATAAAAACCTGTAGTTTGGTTTCTCTCACCCCTTGGCAACAAACTTTCAGTTTCTTTGAATTTTGAAAGTAGGTTCATTTTTGCGTTTTGAAGTAAGTATTTGGTTTCATGATTTCAAGTTCATGCCAAACCCATAATTATATATTTTTAAATATCCCATGAAGCATGAACCCGATTATACTATTTTTTTATTGCTTATGTGAATTTTCTTTTATCATATATCATTCTATTTTTTGCAATTTTGCGAAAGCCTCACGATTCGAAAATTACCATGATGCATAAACCCCTTTAATCTAGTTTTATTCATATTAAATAGAAAACGGCAGTTTGTGATTTTTCATAATAAACATGTGTGCATCATATGGAGGCTGAAAATGATGCCTCAATCCCTATTGTTGCAAAACCCTATCAACTTTGTTGTTAGTGGGATTCCATAAGTAAGCCCAACCCGACATCCATAAGCGTGTCCCCTTGCTTTCGAGTCGGATGCTTGAACTGATTTTCTAGCAAAAAAGACCAACCCATATTCCAACTGAATACAAAACTCGCATTGCAGTCGAAAGCGCAATTTTTACTTTCCAGTCAAAAGCCCAATTCGCTTCCAAACGTAGCCTAATTGCATATTCCAGTCAGATATGCGAATAAGAGCACAAATAATTCATTCAAGCTGCATGAATTGATTTAATTTGTTTTGAGTTTCGAGCTCACTTGACTTTAGAAATTTTCCAAGTCAATAGGCACCAAAACCCGAGCCCAATTGAATTCACTAACCCGTGCCTCACTATGAGTTTACATATTTGGTCCAATTTCACACTCTTAAGCTCTTATTCACCAAATAGAAAACCCGAAGTTTTCTTGCAAAATAAACTTTTAATGTGGTTTTTACATCCATTTTGATTAAACCTGAAGCTTTAAACCACCTCTTTTCCTGCAGAAAAGATATTAACTTGAACAAGTTGGACTTCATCGCTCTCTATAATGTTTACTAGTGCTAATAAGCAATAACAAGGCCACAAAGAAAACAAAAAATTAAAAAAAAAAAAAAGTAAATAAATAAATAATGAAAAAAAAAAGTGGATGATTTGCCCCCTTTCAATTGTGGTTGACTTAGACCAAATTGCACCAATTCGGGCTCCGTCCGTCTAAGCAGACGCACCAGCTAGTTCTTTGGGAGATGCAGGCATCAAATGTTGGGGCTGTGGGCACATGAAAGGGAATAACAAAACTTTGATGAATACAAAATAGAAAACCCGAAGTTTTCTTGCAAAATAAACTTTTAATGTGAGTTGGGGCTGTGGGCACATGAAAGGGAATAACAAAATGTTGGGGCTGTGGGCACATGAAAGGGAATAAGTAAACATAACAAAACTTTGATGAATACAAACCCAACACCAGCACAAAAAATAGTAATCCAATAAAATGTAACGAATTTCTTCTCAGAAAAGTATAAAAATAATTGTGCAGGTAAAAACAGTTATATTCTACAACTTCACATATCAAGGATGATATCACCATTCCGTCGTGTTAATGACACTAAGTTATGGATTAACGAGAAACACAATTTCTTCAGAATGAGGCGGGTGACCTATATATTATATTAAATTGCAAAGCCAAAGATGAATATCCAGGATAATACAAGTTGTCAACAAATTAGAAAGGCAAATGTTAGTAGCACTTCTAGATAGTCATTCTGCACTTCTACCTCTTTTTTTTTTTTTTTTTTTTTTTTAGGAAGGTGTGTATGACTATTTTTTTGGGTTGTCAATAACAGCTCTCGACAAAAGTCAAAAGAAGGAAATCTTATATGACTGGTTCAAACTAATCACTTAACCAGTGTTTGAAGCCTGTTTCTAGTTGCCTTAATGCACACAAAAATAACAATGAAAATTCAAAACCTCGCTGGTAAACTTATCAGCATTACACTAGCTTCTTACCGCTTGTAACTCATCCTCATGCTTTGGGATAAAAGCAGTATCAACTTTGCCATTTTTGAAATCCTCTATATCAAGGATAAGTTTATGATATTCAATGGTTGTCGGAACACCTGCAGCATAAGGGCAATATCTACATTACCAGCCTTGAATATAGAGATATATACATATCAGCTATCTAATTCACAGCCATAACTAAAGAAATTGGCTCACACATAATTTTATTGTATACTAAGTGCAGAAAATGTAACTAAAATAGAACGATTTCAACTGCTACTTTATTATTACCTGTTATAATAGTGTCGTCAAGAGCCCTCTTCATTCGTTCAATTGCCTTTTCTCTTGTTGGTGCCCATACAATAAGCTACAATAGGAAAGCATTTCCGAAGTCAGTGGAACAAGAAACTTGAAAGTTATAATTTTATATTGTACATGCATATGAGCAACAATGGCTAGCAATGGTTTGTTGGTCCACAAACCTTTCCAAGAAGGGAATCATAGTTTGGAGGAACCACATAATCAGGATAAACATGGCTATCCATTCTAACAAAGGGACCTCCAGATGGTAAGTAGGCCGTTATTCTTCCTGTAAAAAAGGCAGAAGATTACGAATATTTAGAAAAACAATCAAATCAATGGAAATCATTAAGTGCTGAACTGACTTAGAACTTATGTCATCAGAGGTTGGCCATATCAGATAACAAAACAGAAATACACCAAGTGTCCACACGTGTCATTATGTACTCAGCAATTACCGTGGGAACCAGAACATAGGTACACATACCTGGCCCAGGTCGGAATCCTTTAAAAGCATCTTCTGCATTGATACGACATTCAATTGAATGTCCTCTGAGCACTATCTCATCCTGCAGAATGAGCTACCTCCATGAGACGTTGAACAGAAAGCGTCATATGCATCTTCAAAACTACTTTACTAAAATTACCTGTGTGTATCGGAGCTTTTCTCCCATAGCTACACGAATTTGTTCTTCAATCAAGTCAACAGATGAAATCATTTCTGTCACAGGATGCTCAACCTGTGGTTCAGTTGGCGAAAAATTTTAGTTCAACAAAACTAAGCAAAATTATCTACCAGTCAAATCTGTCGTCAAAAGATTAGTTGAACCTGAATCCGAGTGTTCATTTCCATGAAGTAGAAGGAACCTCTTTCATCCAAAAGGAATTCAACGGTTCCAACTCCAATGTAACCAATCGATGCTGCTGCAGCAACTGCTGCGTCACCCATAGCTTTTCGCAATTCCGGGGTCAATGCAGGGGAGGGTGCTTCTTCCAGCAGCTTTTGATTCCTTCTCTGCGATGGTCACATTCAAAACATGATAAACAATATGGCAGGTGTCATTGAATTTTACATTTCTCAGAATGGAATAGAGGATAAACATCCTAGAGTTACTAAGAGTTAGTTATACGGTAAGGTTATGACATTTTTGCTTCCATTGAAGAAATCAGAACTAAACTATACGCAGAAAGCTGTTTTCTAGAAACTACAAATGTAACCTTCACAGAGATTAATGCAGCCAATAAGGCCATTTAAAGTACCTGGATGCTGCAATCTCGCTCCCCAAAGTGAACAACATTTCCATATTTATCTGCTAAGACCTGTATTTACAAGAGAGAATCAAGAGATTGCATGTTGTCAACAAATTTCAATTAAAATACTAATTATCATAAAATAACCGGAGTAAGAATGATGACCATGAATTTTACACGAACTTTTGCAATTACATTACCTGAAATTCAATGTGTCTAGGATTTTGGATGTACTTTTCCAAATAAACTCCATCATTTCCAAAAGCAGCTGCAGCCTCACTTTTTGCTTGCTGCAAACAATCAAATTGAGGCAGAAAATTATGACGTGGAAGCAACAACAGAATACAAAAATATAAAATCTGTTTACAGATAACTAGGTCAACTAAACTAAGAAACAAACAATTCAGTTTACAGGATAAACCTATATAACAAAAAACTTCAAATATGCCTTCAAAGATGAGGCAGGAAATACTATCAAAGAACAAGAACTAAAAAAGCATCACTATAGCAACAAAAATAGGAAGATAATGCACTGGGTGTTTTACCTGTAACAGCTTCACAAACTCCTCAGGTTCTTTAGCAAGACGCATGCCACGTCCTCCACCTCCTGCTGTTGCCTTCAATAGCAAATTATGCTTATCACTTAAGAGAAACAAAGAAATAACACATACAATTGTACATTGGCTTTCGCTAACACGAAGGAAAGGGATGTTTCTAGGAAAGTCACAATATTAAAATAATCACTGATTTCATAAACTTTATGATTAATTTAATGAAGTCCTACAAGTTACATGTCTGATTCATTCAAGTAAATAAATAACACATTGGTAAACAATCTGCCAGATTTATTTTTTCTGCTAAACGATAGAACAACCTCCTCCAAAAATCAGAGGTAACAATTAGAAGCCACCAACTGAAGTCTTTCTTAGCAACTCCATGTTTTAAAACCTATTATGTCCAAAGGAATTAGCAAAAATTTTCTTTAAAAGTGTCCTTTGATAACCCATTTGACACTTTTATGCTACTTTAATAATTTGTCACTCCAACCCACTCTTACCAACTCTTCAAATCCTCTCTTTCACTTTAAAATACTAACATCTTAACTTTATCCCATCTTGTGGGGTATATACAAGGTCAGTTGCTAATTCTTTACTTTGTTAATTTGGTTGCTACCTCTATTGGGGGTGCGTTTTTCCTACGTGGCATAGCAAAATGACTTTGCTACCCAAATGCTACCTCCCTTGGAGATGCTCTAAAATTTAAAAGTATCCAGCTTAATGGTAAATCTTTCATAGTATAGTACTATGTATAATTGGGTAGCCTTCTGCCTTTCCTTTTCAAACATATAAAACTCTTGAGCAACAATTCTATGTAAACGGGCATGTATTCACTCATTTTACAATTGAAATGTAATTAATAAATAATTCTCATATTAAACAATTAGTTTCTTTAAAAAAAAAAAAGAATTCAATTTGGTACATTAATATGTTAACTTTTGAATTTTGAGAGTTAAACATGAAAGGGTGTGCACTGTAAACTCTCAGATACAGTGAAGTATAACGAGTTTTAATTAGCATGAGATAAAGAAAACGTGATACTTTACCTTGATCATAACAGGAAAACCAATCTCATCTGCAAGATTGATTCCTTCCCCTGTGCTCTGTAGGAAAAATAATAACCCGTTGAAACAAATAATACAAAATTAATTCATAGCAGCACCTAGTCCTGGAGGTGTTGAAAAGTAAAATACCTAGAATTGAAGGAGATACCTGTAGTAATCCATCACTTCCTGGTACAGTTGGAACGCCAGCTTTCTTCATTGTGTCCCTGGCAGACGATTTATCACCCATAACACGGATGCTATCAGGCTGCAAAATGTGACCAAAATAGCAAGCATTTGTTCCACATGAGAGCATGAATTAAAGATTAAGCAACCAAACATAAGAGTCATGTGCTCATATGTCCATGACCTAATAATTACTAATCACTCTAAGACATGGGAAACACAGAACAAAAAGTGTTAAAAATTAAAATGCAATATAATGTATAAAAACAAATTAAAACGATACTCAAAAAGAAAAAAAACAAAACAAAAGTTTGTTTAGGCAAGGTAGAAATATTTTCAATCAAAGTTTATAATGTAAAATTTCCATCCATTACTATTCACCAAAAAAGATTGTCAATATATCATTCTGAATTTCCATGAGATTTTGGTATACGAACACTAAATTAAGGGGTGTGATATCCACACACCCCTTTTTACTTCTCACACACTCCTTATTAATTTCTATGCCTTGATCTTCTTTTATTCATTCGATCCGACGGCCGAAAGTTAAGAGGGTGTGTGAGAAGTAAAAAGGGGTGTGTGGATAGCACACTCCCTAAATTAACTAGGGAGTTTGACATATAGACCCTGCCAAAACTTTAACTTCCCTAAACTTGTAGCACATTTATCCTTACAACCAAGGACAAAATCCATTAAAACAGCCCAACTATGAATACAAGGTTTGCAAACTTATCCACATGGGCAAAGTCCTTGACTGTTAGAGAAAGTTTAGACTATGTCCTTAATTGTTAGAAAAGTTTAACAAATGTTTATAGGCAAACTACAATTTTCTTATGCCCCTATTAGTAGTATTCACATTAACTTATCATGGTTAGATTTAAGTTTTAATTTTTATCTGTTGTTGAGGAAGCTTACATGTTAAATTTTGAATATAGAGAATAATATCAAAAAGTCTTGGCTTGAAGATTTTATGTTCCTTTTTATTTGACGAACTTACCTTAGGCCCAATAAAGTTGATTCCATGTTCTCTGCACATTTCAACAAAGGATGCATTCTCAGCAAGGAAACCGTATCCCGGATGCAGCATTGTACATTTCCGACTGATGGCAGCAGATAAAACATTTGGAACAACTAAGTACCTGTAGAGAGACCGATCAAAATGCACAGATATAATCATTATCCTCTGTGACAGAAACTGAGATGAAGGATAAACAAAATTTATCATTATCAACTACTTACGACTGACTGCTTGCAGCTTCACCAATACAAACTGATTCATCAGCCAATTTCACATGAAGTGCATCCTTATCTATTGTCGAGTAAACTGCCACACAAGGTATTCCCATTTCATGGGCAGTTCTAATAATGCGAACAGCAATTTCTCCTCTGTTTGCCACCAGAATTTTTTCAGCACGACATGTAGCATGGAGAGCTCCCCCATGCTTCCTGGATTTAAAACAAACTTGAGCACCCTGAGCTCTCTGCCTTAGAAAGCTGACTTTATTTCCTACCATAAAGCTACGTTGGGAACTTCGGATATCTCTAGTACTCCAAAAAAATGAGCCCTGTCAATGACATAAGAAAACCATAGCCAAATGTAAAAGATTATAATTAAAACACGAAACAGGTCCGGAGATCATAATAGAAGAAAAAGGGTACGGATACTGAAGACCATAACAAGCAGGCCTCGTTGATTTATAAATTCTATTTATCTAGGAATTCCGATAATTTACTTTTCCCAAATGAGTTAAGGTTTTGATATTTTCTACAAAAGAGAAGATAAAGATGGAATTTATCTTACATGATTAAGAGCATAAGAACTTAAACCAAACCTTCAATTAACTAACTAATACGCATTTGCGAAGCGGATCCGTTTCAATAAATATATAAGCAAAACCATCAACCTTGCATGATTCAGTAATCACAACACAATCCAATTGCGGCTAATCAGAATACAACCCAAGATTCAAAACCCAGACACAATTCCAAAAAATAAACAGATGTGAGTAAGAGAGGTACTTACGGGAGTTGGAGTGACACTCTTGCAAATGGGCATTGTGGCATCCATTTTCGAAAACAAGGGGACCTAAGTAAACCCAGTTACGCCAAATGAACAAAAACCAGCATCAGTGTCACTACCATTTCAGAACAACAAGAACAAAACCAAAATTTGGTATCAGAAAAATGGGATCTTTCTGCCATTCTCAAACGATAAAAAGATTAAGAAAATGGGTGTGGAGAGGGAAATACCGTTTTTCAATTGTCCCAGAAGAAGAGCAGAGTGAACGAAGAAGCAGAAGCGGATGGGTTGATGGTGAAGAAAGCGGTGAGTGAGAGACAAAGGAGAAGAAGGTAGGGAGGTCTGGAGGGAGATATCAAGAGTAATGCTTTCGATGAAAACGAGGGGGTTCGGTGATTGAAAGCTCCGCCCAAATGGCTATATAATTGGCTAATGCCTTGTTATTTCATTACTACAGTATTGCAACGTGCATATGCTTTGCTTTTTTATTTTATCATTTATTTTTTATTAAAATATATTTTAAAAATAATGAATTTCGTTATTATTAGCTTCTTGTCAAGTGCATACGCTTGGCTCTTTTTTATTTTGTCATTTATTTTTTTTAAAATACATTTTGAAAATAATGAAGTTTCGAAATTCTTAATGGAGAAAGGCAATTTGAGTATTATGAAAGCTTCATTCGTCTTGCCTTCTGTTTTCACACCTACAACTTTATCACCTCATCTTTAATCCTAACTAAACATGTGCACCGGAAACATATTTCCACGCTATTTATCACCTCATCTTTAGTCCTTTTTTTCCAGTGTTGTATTTACAAATACACCTAATATCCAAACAGTCTAACAAGGGAAAGACCAATGCTAATTGACCTTTACAATTTCGATTGTTTAAGTAAGTACTGTGTTCAAGTATTCTTCCTGATATTGCCACTGCAGGTGCATTCGTGAAATCGGGATCCTTCATCAAGGGAGAAGCCATCTACTTAACCAAATATTTACGAATTTTTGGTTCATAGTTCTTTCAAGCACGAATGCATGCGCTCTGCTATGGGTTTTAAGAACACCGTTTAAGATGATATTGATTACATATATAACATGTTTTATATATTGCTATTTAATGTATATTATTTGAGAAGGCTAAATTAGCAACATATTACAATGATCAAAAGATTGACAGCATTAAACTGCTCATGTTCAAAATATTGTACATAGATTATGAACATATTATTGAATGTAGATATTCCTACTTATTGTTCCCGGGTTCATCTTCATCTTCATTACGTAGAGGTTTTTTTTTTCCTGACTTTTCCTCAATAACAGTTTCTGCTAGTTCCTACAAATTTGAAAAGAATGAGTTGTTAATGTGGATGGTTTATTAAATTTAACTCAAAAGTTCAAAACAGTAAGATATATAAGAAAACAAAAGGGGGACATATAAGGGAATGCACTGTTACTAACAAAATAATCGTCCAAGAGATCTATACCCCGTCGTTGCCTGCTTCTATCAATGTTTGCGGAACGGCTGGGCCTGGAGATTTGAGCCACAACTTGGATGACTCGACAGGAATGTAAGGCTCTTTGGCTTCTTGCTTCGTCATCTCTCCTTCTACGCTCCTCATCCTCATCCTCTTCCATCTCATTTTTGCCCACATAGAGATTGAACATTTCTTCCCCTTGCTTAAACAATTCTTTCCCTTGCTCATCGATTTCCCACAACATCCTTGAAGAAGACATTGTAAGAAGGAAGCAAAAACTATGAATTGTGATTTCTTAGGATGGATGGTGGGTTATAAGGAGGAAAAAGAAAGGATTAGGTTGTAGATAATGTTAAGTGGCATGCCGTCATTCATTAAAAATCTGATTGAAATCTATCCTCAAAGATTGTGAACAGATTGTGACACATGGCGCAACGTGATTGGTTAAAAATCTTATCAAAAATATATCCTTAAAGATTCTGAAAAGGTAACGACACGTGGCACGAAGACATTGGATAAAAATCTTATCGAAATCTATCACCAAAAATTGTCTTTTCTGATAATGACACGTGGCGCAACGAGAATGATTAAAAATCTTATCCGAAATTACAAATAAAACAGTTAGTATTATTTTATAAAATAAAAAATATTAAAATTTTATTACCTATTGCCATGGCTATTCAGTTTAGGGTGGAGATGCAAAAAACAGTTATTGTTCACTGGAGGGGATTGGATAAGAAGTTGCCCTAGGGGGCCTTTGTCACGCTGGAGTTGCTCTAAGAAAACAAAATGGGGACATATAAGTAAAGCTAAGATAGAGTTTATTTGTGATCTTAAAGGTGCAAATGAAATCTTTGTTTCCCTCTATTTTCATCTGGTCTATCAGATGCAATGTAAGTCACTAAAATGAGAGCATTCAAACCAACATTTTTCCTCACTTTAGTCATATGCCAAAGTCAAATCATGTATAGCAACAAACCCAGTAAAAGGGACAGACAATGATCAATCAACATCTACTAAAACAAATGTGTATGTAGAAATTAAAATAGTAAAAAAGATATATAATCCTTATGATGAAGATGAGATTTTGTGTTTGTTGCGTGTGTGCCAAAAACAAAAAATTACCTTTGATATTTTGTAGTGATGCTTAACCATCGGATTCGTTGATCCCGAGGTGAAATAGTCTGTATTTAACAGCTAGATGATTTGATATGTCCTCTTAAATACCCATCATGTCATTGTCTATATTCCTTTACCAAACCCCTAATTCCTTCATTTTCCCAAAAATACATTGACTATTTTCTTCTCCAATTCACACATACCTTTACTGAATTCTAAAAATTCGTTTGTTTATGAAAGATATGGCTGCCTCTTCATCTATTCTTCCTGCTCTTCGTGTTAGCCTTGACACTTTCTCTGGACCCCCAATGATCATAGTTCATAATAAAGAAGAGGAAAAAGCCTTCCTCGCAGGTTGCTGCCATGCCTTGAATAGGTGTAAAGTTTGGTTGGATGGCACCCATGACATAACTAGTGATCTCCATATGCTTTTAGACCCCGATCGTCCTTGTATCAGGATTCATCCTTGGTACTTGGATTTAGGGCTAAGGTTTCCCCTATCATCTTTGCTTAAGGAGATTCTAATCTTCTATCATATTGGCCTCTACAATCTTACTTCATCTTCCATTCACATCATCACTTGCTTTGAGCTTCTGAACAGCTAGTATAAGGCCGAATTGGGCCTTCTAGAGTTTTTTATTTTCTACATAGTGCGAAGGAGATACTCGGTACTACTTTCAGTCTCAATCCAGCCTTAAATGAACTGTCCACATCACATATCTACCTGGGCAAGACAAAGAACGGTATAAAGACGTACTTCTCTTTGACAGAGATTGGGAAAGAGATATCTATGGGACGAAACCCATTAGAAATATTGACTACAAAATTGCCATTAAGGACCTTAGCATGTGTCATTTCACAATCTTAATAGAGCTATTCATATCATCTCAGCTGCTTACTGAAGTTGGAAATGGCTTATAGCACCTAAAAGGGAGAAAGAGCATGGAAGGGATGTCATCATAGATCTTTTTTCCAATCACCCAATCCTGAATCCGGTGTAGGTTGACGTTGAAACCTTTAGTTTGCCCCCAAACCAAACGGCTACCAAAGATGCCCCAAAGGCCGAGAAGAGGAAAATGAAGAAATCAGAGACTTTGGCCTGGGTCGGAAACACTTTATGAATCCTTTTGTCAGACCCCCCATGCACCATACTTAAGCGTTTCTGATCAGACTATCTTGACTAGCTTGGTCAATGAACTTCCGCGTATTAGAGGTCCATTGAAATAAAATTCCTATTGAGGATTGCCTAGTCTGGATACCCCTTTGAACCTGCTAACATATGATGTTGCAGAACACACTTGACATAGTATGTTGGTTTGGGATAGAAGTAGTCATACTCGGGGTCAGAGTTCAGAGCCACCTTCGAATGATTTCCGGATTGCCATTTCGACTATTCCCTTGAATGGCATAGAGCCAGGTTTGAATAACCCCCAACTTTGCTAATTGTATAAACTTTTCGAAGGCCAAATTGTGCATTAGACTTCCAGATCAGGATGTCATATGCCTGTGCTCATAGTCCACCAATCGTAACCGCACTTATTAAGGTTCTAATCTCCCAAGCTGCTAACCATTTAATACAAAATGGGCTAAGAAAGACTCTTTTGATAATGTTACTTTGAATTTTAGACTTGCATTCGTGTAAACTTTTCACAGTTTATGCTTTGTTTGAAGTGAGTGAGGTATCCCTGCATCACCAAAAAGTGAAAAGAAAGACCAAATATTGAGATTAAGACAAATAAAGCATCTTTATTTATGATGAAAGTTGGATTGATTGATAAGGGGGTGCGATTAAATCTAGGAAGGATTGCTTACATATGTCCGAAGATGAGAATCAAATCACTGGTGTAGTTCTAAGAAAAAAAAATGATATGATGTAAAAGTTACATCAGGGTTCACTTTTGACGATAAGCTTATGGTGGTGCATTGGGAGATAAGTCTTCTATAAACTTGTCTTTGTCGGCGGCGTTGCAATTGAGTTTGGAATCCAAGGCGGATCCACTCAGGGGCAAGGGGGGGTCAGCTAACCCTCACAACTCCGGTGAATCTCCATGACTGTTTTGGGTGCTGCTCCTTTGAAGGTTGGAATCATTGGCAGATCCACCGTGGGTCAAAAAGGGTCAATTCACGCATGAAGGTTGAAAATCTCCTATAGAAGATAAATGGCTTGAACCCATGGTGGACTATTACTCCTTAGAAATTTGCCTCTGAGAAGTTGCAAAAGACGGCAAGCAGTAGGTCGAGATATTGCAAAGAAGACAATATGTAAGGTTAAACGGATCATTTTGTAGTTTCTTTGGTTTGCTAATAAATTAAAAACAAATACTTGTTGTAGGCATAATTTACTGAACGATTATGGAGGCCATAGAGAGAGAGAAAGGTGCGGCAATAGTAGAGAGAAAAGAGAGATGTGTAATTGTGAGGCGTGTTCTATTCCACCCCATTGTGCCTTTATTTATAGTAGTAAGGAAGGTTAATTCCTTACCCTTTTAGGATTACAACTTTTAATAGGTAATCAACCCTAATAGGAATATAAGATACATTCCCATATCTACTAGGATTTACACAATCACATTCTTAATCTAATAGGACTGCAACACTCCCCCTTGAGTGTGTAAATACTCAAGTAAATGGCGCATTAGGTCTTCAGCGATGAAGTAAGTATAGTTGATGAAGTCGTCGGCACAATGAGCGAATGCGAGTCTCAAATCAACAGAAGAATGCATAAAAAGTAAAACTCACAAAACATCGCTATGGTAAAACCCAAGGTGGGAGAAAAACCCATAGACTAAGCCCCCCTTCACCCCCACCCCCTAAAGTGGTAAAGAAGGGCTTAAAATTTCTTTTTTTCTATCTGACAGGACAAACAAATAGGAAGGGATGGTTCTTTCATTGCATTGATAGAAGTCTAACTAGAAAAAGATCTCTCTATTACTTTGAGAAGAGAATCGTTGGTTTGACCGACGAACTACGTGGAAAAATGGACCTTCTTTCTTTGATTTTCAGCAAGCATTTTTGGAAAGTCACAATTCTATTCAGTTCGGTTTCGGAAAACTTGCTGGTCGCGGATTAGTGCGTTCCGCGCCGCCGGCGTCCTTAAATCAAAGGCGCAGGTTGATCTCTTTGGTTGAGGCTGCATTCATTTTGACACTTGGGAAGGGCTTACTCTCCTAGTGGCTCGGCTTGGTCTCGCTCCCTTCCCGCACTATTCCTCCCCACTAAAAAGATTGATAATCTCAATAACCTTTCTGAATGTCCGTCTTCGCGGGGCGATTTGAAAAGGGGTATATCTTTCTTGTAGTGCCTTCCATTCCACTATTCTGATCGAGAAAGAATCTCTTCCTAACGACCAAGTCATAGTGAGATTAAAAAATGATGCTTCCTTGGCCGTGTGGAACATGGATTAGCATTATGTCATTCCTACAAGTGATCACCCATCCAGGATTGGAAGAAGTGCTATATGAGGACTTCGAGATCAAATCTAATATGTTTCTTTCCATTCCTCACGAGCCACTTATTTCTCCGAAACAAGAGATCAAAGTGATTTTCCTCCTTTTTCCCAATAAGTCGACGGCGTTACACCATTGGGATACTTCGAATAAACTAGAGTACATATAGGATACACCGGTGCTAAAACCTTTTCTCAAGATATCTTCCAAACTGTTGGGGTCGTTGCTCCGGATGTTGTTCCCCCGGTGTGAAACCAGTTGGTTCCGTAGTTTTAGAATTCTGCTGATCCCAAGTACTCCATCTCCATCATTGCATATGGGAATATAGAAAGTAAAGAGGAAAAGGCATGACCAGAAGAATTGTGTGAAATAAGTGAATTTATCCAGTTGAGGCATTCTTGATTGAAAAAAAATGATTCCCTCCAGAAAAAAAGTAGTTCTTACATTCCTGTACGAGTAGTGAAGAACTATAGAGAGATGTGGTTGGTTGTTGACCAACGGAAAGCATGGGAGAAAGAAGGAGTCACAGCCAGAGATCAAAATTATGAATTGCTCTCACCACCCGGAATGCTCTGCCGAGTGCCATTTCTTGCGATTTGGTCCAAAAAACTATCTAAGGTACGTTCAGAAAGCACGCTCGCCCTAGTCGGGTGGTTAAAGAGGATTGTCCGGATTTCGTGTAAGCACGCTCGCCCTAGTTGCATTAAGTCAAAACTATACGTCTTTTGGACGCAGGTAGTTGAGTTCACAAGGGTATGATCAACCAAGGATGGGTGCCTCATTAAAACCTAGTTAGGTAGCAAAAACCCAGTGGGAAAAATGCTCCTAATCATAGGGAAAACTAGTACATTAAGATCAAGTGAGTATACTTCTGGATACTCCCCATGAGTTTGACATAACTTCCAAATGAGAACTACAAGCATTGCATATGATAGTTAGGCATACCAATTCCTCGGACAAGCTTCTGGAAGGTTGACTTCAGTAGTGACGTCGTGTAGAGGTCAACAAGGTTGTCTGGGATTGGTTTGCATGACTTCAATCTCCTGATGCTTTGCTGATGTAGATGTAGACACAATATGTCTTGGTGTTGACTTTGTTGATGTATCATGTCTTAGTCGGGTGGATACATGCAGCATAATCTTCATGGATCGTCGTTGATGGATGAAAATAGCAAGTACTTCGAATATGCTCAACAAGAACTCCTAATCATGTCTCATTTGTGGCGTAGTGAAGTAAGGTGAATCTTGGAACGATTCGAAGATTTCGCAACTAAGGTCATATCGTGGACCTCCAACTAAACCGTGATTCAATGTTTGGAGCTAGTGGTGTAGGAACTAGGTTGTTATATTTGTTGATTATCATCTTGTCTCTCAAAGAACCCATTCTTTGAGTTCTATCTCTTGTTCATTTGCTCTATCTTAGGCAAATCCTATTGTAGGGTTACAATGAACTACCCAACAAACAACATTTGTTAGTTGGTTTATAGAAGTGATATCCAAAGGTTAATTTAAGGATATCCCACAAGATTGTTTTCAAACAAATATTACTTATTAGCACACAACCCCAAATCTTAACACGCTTAAGACTTGTCTTTCTTTCCAACTACATCCAACGAACTACCTCTTAGAAGTATATATCCTATATATGGGTAATTGATAACATCCAACGAACTACCTCTTATTCGAGTTCGTTCTTCTCCCAATGGAGAAATCCATTATCTTATGATGCTTCTTTCCTTGATATCTTTCAAGGAAACCCATCTAAAGTGTTAGTTTTCCTTGGGTCAAATCTAAGGAGGTAAATACTTTAGACGTCTTACTCATCAACTTACATTCTTGAATTCTTTGAAACCTTTTGCAAAGTATTAGGACTTGTGTTTATTCAAAATAAACGATAGTCCAACTGAGAGTGATCTTCGGTGAATGTCATACAACATGAGTAGTATTATGTTGTGGACAAGTGCCACTAACTGAATTAACCTCAACAACTTTGTGATTCTTTCTTCTTTTCAAAAGAATAAAGATTTGAACATTTCGCCTCTATACAATTTTAACAAGAAGGCATTGGATCCGGATCTTACGATCCAAAGCATCCATGTATGACCAACTTGTAATTTATGTTTTAGAGGTGTCACAGCTCTGTGGGATTAGTCACTCCCTTGCAACCTTTTGGGTTTTAAGCATTGTTATATTCTAAACAGTTAACACTGCCACACCATCTCTATTATAGAGACAATCAATCAGATTACACCAATCCAATCATTCATTAATAAAGAACAATGTTTTGTCAAACAAAACATTCATCCATTTCTTATACGGAATTAAGTTCCTTATTCAAATTGGAATGTAAAGACAATCTCTGTTTTTCCAATTTCTTTGGTAGTTTATATGAGGAAGAAAGTATTATCTGCTTTCGCAGCGATCTATATTTTATTTACATTTCGAATGTGAAATACTTTCTCTTCTCTCATTAATCTTCTACTTCTTATTAGCCACACTTTTACAACGATTGTAAAACATAGTTACTAATACGGAATCAAGCATTCAAGTAGATGAACCAACTACTTTGAACTATTCAAGAACAATTTACAACACCTTCGAAATGTGTGTTCTTGACACTTGCAAGACATTTCTTGCAAATACCCCTTCCAAAGTCCATCTTTCATAAAGAAAGTTTGTTCCCTTGGAGTTTTTCGCCTTCTTCATTGACTACAATAGTCACGGTCCCTAAACTCCCACTATCTCTCTTGAAACTTATTTCAATTGTGTTATACACATCAAACAATTTGAAGAGCGTGTGGTTATTGTTCACTATATAGTTTACTATAAACTTAGTGAACCATTTGGATAGGGACTCAAAGGTGAAGTCCTTGTCTAGTTTCCGTCTCCTGAAGTGGTTTAACACTTTAACACTTAATGATTCAAAATCATCATAAGTCCATGTTGATGGACTATTTTTGTCAATCAACCATTATGTTCTAAACATGATTACCAACTTTCAAGAGTTGTTCAAGGCAACTCTCATTTCTTCATACAACAATTTGTAAGTGAAGAATCATGGCACATAAAGTGTCCATGCCCTTGTGCTTACTTCTCAAGTTCCTTGTTGATTTAACAAAGAAACAAGCACTAGTGTTTGCATTAACTAAGGATTGTTCAAAGCAACTCTTATTTCTTCATACAACGATTTGTAAGTGAAGAACTATGACACTAAAAGTGTCCATGTCTTTGTGCTAATCTTCATAAGTTCCTTTGTTCATACAACAAAGGAATAAGCATTAGTTGTTTGTGTTGTCCTCTGTATGATAGACTTATCTAACATGTTCTTCCAATGATACATTATCAATAGGAAGATTGTGAGGATGAGACTACTTAGGTACATATACAATCCATTCAAGACAATCTATGGATTCTTTGTCAAGTTTTGGATAGCGTTTGCAAATATATCGGTAAATAAATACATAACGAATATAAATTGATTGATTTTAAGCTATTTGATCTGGGTCTTTAAATCAAATAGCACCACCCACTATTTTTGGCAAATTCTATATCCCTTATCGGATTTCGAGAGTTTTTGGAGGAAACTTTTAGTAGGATATGAGAGGCTCACTATTACCAAGCCCACCTCACAATGATATGATGTCGGCTAGCATTAATAATAATGAGAGAGTACGCTTACTCATTTGCAACTCATGCAAGTACCCATCTTATTTGGCCTCTAGAGAATGATGCCTCACAATGATATGATGTTGGCTCCATTACACTTAGTTAAGTCATTCCCACCATGCAAGTTCGGGTAGGGGTTCAAGAACAACCTCACAATGATATGATGTTGATCATTCTTGTTGCCTACCTTCACAATATCATGTATGCATATAGAACTCCTCTTGAGTGTAAGCATGCACTTTGTACTCCCCCATGATAGGGTGAAGTCAGTGTACGAGTCATAAACGATCAGAGCCTACCACGGTGGAAGGCCATGAAAAAGTGTTCAAAGCACTCTCACGCTTGTCAACTTAATAATTGTTTGGTTGAGGGTTTTTTGGTCTCATCACATATTTTCATGCATTTTAATCTCATTAAAACAATGTGGTCCTATTAGAACTATTGGTCCATGTGATTGATTTAGTAGTATATGATACTCCCACTAAGCTTGTAAAACGATTTTTAAAGCAAGAGTATATGGTACTACTAACATAAGCTTTGCATTCATTGATGGACTATATAGTTGCCTTAGGGCCTTAGGATGACTATGAACCTTTGTTTCGATCCAACACGAGCCTAGTGTTGGATCTTGGTCTAGGGATGATGACTGATTTTAGTTACGCGTTTAATCACATTAAGTTGTGTTTTCCTATTGGGCATTGGACACTACTACTCCAAATTCATTCATATCAAATAAAACAAGAAAGGAGTACTTCAAAGTAAAGAAGAGCTTATGCTCTTTTACAACATTTGATCAAAACAAATTACTTTAAAGTAAAGAAGAGCTTATGATCTTTTACAACATTTGATCATATCAAATTTGTGACAGCCCGTCCCGAAACATTAATTATTTTGTCCTCGTTAGTGTGGAATGACGACTTTACCCTTAGTGTTGGGTCGTAATTGGATATTTGGTCTAAGGAAAATGAAGTGAGTTAAAAGAATTGGACCAATCATTTTAAGTCCTAATTATTTGGATTCAATTAGGACTTAGATTTTCTTTGTTTTTGGTTGGTGACCCAAGCTGGACACACACACCCATACCAAACTTTCGTTGACTCTCTCTCTCTCTCATTTTCTCTCAGATTTCCTCCATTGTTCGTACAACTGTATGGACAACTCCTCTAGCAACCATTTTATGCACGGATCGAGGTTGTGAAGGTGATCTTTGTGTTCTTTGCAAGTCTAGGAACTCATCCATGCCATTAGTTCGATGTGAGAACTCGTAGAACTCGAGAACCAGAAAACCCCTGATTTGGTGCACTGTTCATCTAACGTGATCGCGGACTTTTCTTCAAGTTTGGAGGTGTTAGAGAGCCTTAGAACTTCTTCACGAAGCTTAGGGAACAATTTTGGAAGGTTTTGGACGTTAGGAAGCTCGGGTTTGACAAGTTGCAGAGGTGGCCGGATTATCGTGATTTTTTCGACGAGATTTCGTGAGTTTTAGGACCTAAAAGTGGTAAGGAAGTGTTCCTCTAGTCCTAAGCTTCATTTTTATATAAATTTCATGGATTTTGGTGCTAAAATGAGTGAGAAATGATGGTTTGAAGGTTTCCCAGTTTTCGGCAGTTGCAGAGGTCACCGTGCCGGACTCCGGTGAGCTGAGGTTGAAGGAAGAGAATATTCTGTCAAAGTTGAAGGAATATGCTAACGGTGTTAGGTATCTTTTAATGGTATATGCTGATTTTTAACAGAATATTCTCTAACGCCGTTAGGGAATCCATTTGGTGTGCCAGGCACGTGCCTGCGTGTGACCGCGCGTCTAGCCGTGCCTTGGCCGGCCTGTGAGGGCGCATGGGTGCTCGGAAAATTTTTCTAAAAATATGGGGTTGTTCGTGGGGTTGAGTAGATCACATTGGTATATTCAAACATTCCAATTGAGCAATGTATGAGAAGTTATTACCTAGTTTTGGTTATGTGCTTTAAAATAACGTTTATATAGTTGTTTCGCATATAGGTGAGACCTATCTAGAGGATGAGTGTAATCAAGCGAGACTCGAGGGCTACGACACTTCCACATATCAGTGAGTGGGCTTTTGGTTTTCAGTATATACTTATATACTTGGTATTGTTCCCAAAAAAATGTGTTTAAATGAAATGATGTTTTGAAATGCCATGCTTATTGATTTATGCTTAGACTATGAATTAGTATAGTATGCATAAATGTGATTTGACGCTGTGGACGCTCAGGTAAGTACCAGGTGAGTTGTAGATTGTTTATGTGAATTGATGATTATGTGAAATGTGTTGAGAGCTCATAAACCTGCACCCCGGTGTTAGTGCTCCCGCCCGTGGTTAGGGCACAGTCCTTCACGTGATGTTCACCTCCCGCACCATACGCTCACCTTGGATCCAAGTTAGATGCACAGTCTTGTCGTACAAACCATTTTAGGTGGTTCTGACTCGTAGGTGACCCGCGATTATTCACAAAGTCTTTACGTGATCGTAGCATTAGAGCGTGTTTATTTACACCCAGTCCTGTCGTACAGACCACTTTAGGTGGTTCCAACTCGTGTGTAGGCATACTTGTTGAGCTATGGATTCAGCCGTACAGGCCACTTTAGGTGGTGTTGAGCAAAAAATGTACATAATATGTAAACAAATAATTCCCTCGACACAATTTCACCCTCGTTCATTTTTCGAAGAGGGTTTTATTAGTTTGAGTTCGACCCATTCTAGGCTACACGCCTATTAATTACAAAATTTCTTTTGGGAAAGGAATACCCTTTGATTCTAATATGAATAAATCGTAACTTGAGGATTTGGGTGTTTATTTGATTTTGTGACTGTATCTAGGTAGAGCCCTAGATTGCCTACGTACCCTTGTTGAGGGATCAAGTCACTCGTAGTTCCTTATGTGCTTTGATACTTGTTTTGATTTGATGCCTTGTGTAGTTTTAGCTCATGCGGGTGAGGACTTTGCGCCATTGGAGCGATTGATGCCTTGTGCAATTTCAGCTCATGTGGGCGAGGAGCAAAAAATGTGGCTTTGTGCCATTTAAATCTTGTTACGGCTTCGTGCCCTTTTGATACTTGATACGGCTTCGTGCCATCGAGATTTGTTACGGTTTCATGCCTTTTGATACTTGATATGGCTTCATGCCATTGAGATTTGTTGTGGCTTCATGCCATCATAATTTAATACGGCTTCGTGCCATTTGAGGCAGCTTTGTCCCATTTAAAGTGGTTTTGTGCCGCTTGAGCGTAGAGTAAAATTAACGGGTATATTTCTGATAAACCCACTAATATTTTGGCATTTGACTCTATCTTGGTACCATTTCTTACTCCATGTTTAATTTTACTTTTCCTTTGCAGCTTCTTTCTTCTGACAAATTTGTAGAGAAGCATACTTGGAATAAAAAATATTTCCTCTGTTCCTTCACGGGATTTATCCCACAAGGGTTCTGTTCAAAGCAGCATAAGTGAATTTAGTTTATATAAACCAGGGATTCGTCTTGATTTCTTGGTTGCGTCTAAAATTTGATATCAGACTGCCTACGTATCCTTGACGAAATCAAACCGGCGTAGTTCATAATTTTTTATTTGGATTCATCGCATCTTTGTGCCATTTAATACTTGATATGGCTTTGTGCCATTTGTATCTTGTAAATTTAATGGGAATATTTGTGATGAACCCACTATTACACTTTGGTATTTGACTTTGTCTCGGTGCCGTGCATCTCAGACTTCTTAAATAAATTTAACTTTGATAGATGCCATATTCATAAATCCCATGTGAGTAATATGGAAGAGCTACTTTTTTTTTTTCTTTCTGGTTTTGTTGATAGCCTTCCCATTTTAATTTGAGGGAATTGTATGTAGCAAGCTTCTTATTTCTTCCCTTGTACACTTTGATTTTTCCAAGTCCAGATGAGATATCACATGACGTCAAAGTCTTAGCACAAAAAGGCTTTTGATGGAATTGCATCAGAGCAACTCCACCCTTGGAGCCCTCCCCCCAGACAATCCACTATTTAATCCACCCTGTGAACAGTAACTGCCATAATGAACAGTAACTGCCTTTTGCATCTCCACCCTTGCACTTGAATAGCCCTGGCAATAGACAATAAAATATTTATTAAATTTTTTTTTTACAAAATAATACTAAATAAATTTATTTGTAATTTCGGATAAGATATTTTAAATCGTTCTCGTTGCGCCACGTGTCATTTACCCAAAACGACTATTATTGGTCATAGATTTCGATAAGATTTTTATCCAATGTCATCGTGCCACGTGTCGTTATCTTTTCAGAATCTTTGAGGATAGATTTCGATCAGATTTTAAATCGTTCTCGTTGCATCACGTGTCATTATCTGAAAAGATAATTATTGGTGATGGATTTCGATAAGATTTTTATCCAATGCCGTCGTGCCACGTGTCGTTATCTTTTCAGAATCTTTTAGGATAGATTTCGATGAGATTTTTAACGAATGACGGCATGCCACGTGGCACTATCTACAACCTAATCATTTCAGAATCCTCCATATAATCCATCATCCATCCTTTGAAATCTCACACCAATTTTCTCAATATCTCTATCATTATTCATAGTTTCTGTTTCCTTCTTCACCAAATCAAAATCTGTATCATTATTCATAGTTTCTACTTACAATGTCTTCTTCTTCAAGCATGATGTGGGAAATCGATCAAGAAGAGGAAGAATTGTTTAACCAATCTGAAGGAATGTTCAATCTCCATATAGCCCAAAATGAGAAGGAAAATGATGATGAGCGGAGAAGGAGAGATGACGAATCAAGAATGGCCAGAGACTCACATTCCCGTCGAGTCGTCCAAGCTGTGGTGCAGATATGCAGGCCCACCCATTCCGGAAACCTTGATAGAAGGAGGCAACAACGAGGTGTGGAGCTGTTGGACGATTATTTTGTCCATAATAGTGCATTTCCTGATACGTACTTCAGATGTCGTTTTAGAATGGAACGACATTTGTTCAACAAAATCATGATTGCTGTTTGCAACCATGATTCTTACTTTCAGCAAAAGAAGGATGCTTGTGGTGCTATGGGTCTCCTTCCCGAGCAAAAAATTAATGCTGCATTGCGGATGCTTGCGTACGGAGCATCTGTAGACCAAGTGGATGAGATAGCGAGGATGGGGAAATCAACCATTCTTGAGTCCCTGATGAGGTTTTGCGGAGCAATCGAATCTATCTACACCCAGAGTACCTCCGGAAACCTACTCACATGGACTTGGAAAGGCTTCTAAAGAAGGTCGAGATGCGAGGTTTTCCTGGGATGATTGGGAGCATTGATTGTATGCATTGGACGTGGAAAAACTGTCCAAGTGCATGGCAAGGCGCTTATGGAGACAGAAAATGAGCAAAAAGTATCATTTTGGAGGCGTCCTTTGATACATGGATTTGGCACGCATTTTTCAGGGTTCTGGGAGCTCAAAATGACCTGAACGTCCTTGCCCAATCCCCAGTGTTCAACGATGTCTTGTAAGGAAAGGCACCAAAAGTCACGTATGAGGTCAACGGACGTATGTACGACGGGCCATACTAAGGTTGACGTGAAACGACTAAGTTTCAAGGAGTTCACTTTTGGCCGGAACTTTTGAGGCGTTTTCCAGCAACCTCCATCCATGTTTTGGACTCCAAAAAAGTATAACGTCATTCTACACTTCATTAGCTTCAAATCCATATAAAGTGGGTTAAAAATGGATGTGATATGAAAAAGTTATGTTAATTTGAAATTTTCCCAGAAATCCGACGAAAATTTAGTTGCAGACGGCAGCGTGGACGGCGACGACGACGAGGACAATCGAAGAAGGTGACGGAATATTCGGTCAGAGTTGACGAAATATTCCTGACGGCGTCAAGTAACGTCGTTAATCTCTGTTAGCATTTAACGGAATAATCCTAACGGCGTCAGTCACGCTGACGGCACGTGCCTGCGCGTGGGGGCGCGTGAGCTGTCCAAAAATTATTTTAAAAATTTGGGGATGTTCGTGACGTCGAGTAGGTCACGATGGTATATTTAAACCCTAGGTTTGAGCAAAATATGAGGGTTTTATTTAGGTTTACGTATATGTGCTTTAATTAATTTGAAATTAGTTATTTCACATATAGGGGAAACGTATCCCGAGGACGTTCGAGGCCAAGCTAGGATCGGGGGCTACGACCCAACGACATACTTGTGAGTGGGAAATTTATTTTTATATCTATACGTATTTATAGTTTTCAGAATTGCATAAATACATCACTTTACGTATATATTGCCAAATAATTGATAAATGCGATATAATTGTGATAAATGCTGCTATATGGCTAAGATATTACTGTCATGACATTCATACATATTTGTACATGCTTATCTTACTGCACCGGTGTTAGTACTCGCCCCAGGGCCAGGGCTAGTCCTTCACGTGTATGTTCACATCGCATCGTTCGCTCTCCTTGGATCCAAGTTAGGTGCTAGTCATGTCGGGTAGATTGCATTAGGTAATCAGACTTGTATGTGACCGTGCTCTTGCACCAGCATTCATGTGGTCGTAGTACTAAAGCATATTGATTACACTCAGTCTTGTTCGTGTAAGAAATTATCTGTTCGAACTCATGTGTCAGCCTAGATGGATGAGCACTTAGCTATACTTGATTATCACATGATTATATTATTGTGGCATTTGATACATCATGACTTGGCATATTTCTGGTTATAATACTATTATAATGTTGTTGATTTATTGTTTACATACCTATGTAGTATGTTTTAAGGAAACTATACTTGTTTTACGGCGAGGGGTTAGTATATTCGAAAATAAAGGATTTCGTATAAACATTGTTTTGCTGATCCACTCAACTTTGTTTTTCGCCCCTCCAGGACCTAGATAGTTGTACTCTTTGTGGCACTCTAGGAATCTCAGTAGTTCTGACATTCTCTTCTGTTTAGACGTACGAACTTATCACTGTTATGTAATAAGTGTAATTTAGTTACTTTGACTACTCTTCTATAGTCTCACTGTATATTACGCTCTGAATAATTATAGCGGGTTATTCCCTCAATTGCGCACTCTTTCACTATTTAGTATAATTAGTTTCAATTAGTCTTGAAATTATTCACTTTTTACATCACTTACCCTTATGGTTATGTCACCTCACGGTGATGGCCAGCATGCTTCGACCTTCCCAGGTCGGGGTGTGTCATGCATGGGAAAATCCACCGTTTTTGTGAAAAAACTAAACCCGCTAGAGCTGCAGCTACTGCTATATCTGACACTTAATTACACGATTCGTTAACATAATACGTAAATAACACGAAAATAACGAGTTTCGGATCGACACAATAATTAATCAGGTCACACGATAAGAACACGTTAATAACAGGTCTTTAATAGGTTTATATGAGGGTGACACATGGATAACCCGTTTCGACATGTTAAGAAAAATGTTATTTTGATAATTTTAATTTTTTAAACTACTAAAAAAACTTACTATAAAATACAATAGTCATAATGTGTAACATCCCACCTCCTATAGCACGAGGCCTTTTGGGAGCTCACTGGCTTCGAGTTACATCGGAACTCCGAAGTTAAGCGAGTTCGGACAAGAGCATATATTCCCAGGATGGGTGACCCACTGGGAAGTTCTCGTGTGAGGGTGTGGTCGAGGCCCAAAGTGGACAATATTGTGCTACGGTGGAGTCGAGCCCGGGATGTGGTGGGGGCCCGGGCCAGGATGTGTCAGTTTGGTATCAGAGCATAAGTTTGGACAGTATTGCGTTCATCACACGCATGATGTATGCATTCTTGGTCTTTGAGCCTAGTTTTCAAATCTTGCCACCTCGTCGAATACGAAAAATGTGTTCACTTTTTCTAAGTTTTGAGTGACTTAGATGACTTATTGCCATTTGAGAAAAATATTAGATGACCACCCCTATTCTTGGATGAAGAATTTCCCTGCCAAGGAGAGATGTAGATTTGAGTCAAATTGTGTACCCTAAAGCAGGGCTACTATATTGGTAGTTGTGCATCACGAGAAATTTGGTATCTGAGCCAATCTTTGGCCGGAAGTGTGCCGATGAAGACGTCGGGCCCCTAAGGGGGGTAGATTGTAACATCCCACATCGACCAACGGAGATGGGGTGATGTGCCTTATATGTATATGCCCACCTCCTATAGCACGATGCCTTTTGGGAGCTAACTGGCTTCGAGTTACATCGGAACTCCGAAGTTAAGCGAGTTCGGGCGAGAGCATTCTCAGGATGGGTGACCCACTAGGAAGTTCTCATGTGAATTCCCAGAAACAAAACCGTGAGGGTGTGGTCGGGGCCCAAAGCGGACAATATCGTACTACGGTGGAGTCGAGCCCGAGATGTGACATAATGTATATGTATATATTGTATATCAAATATATATTATTGTATTATTATTCTATGCAAATTTAAAAAAAATAAGTTTTATTTGTTTGTTTATTTTTATAGTATACTATAGGCAAAGAGTGATATTAAAAAATTATAAAACACATTAAAAATAAAAATATCAAGTAATTTAAAAATGGGAGTTTTCAGGAAAAGGGCTTGGACTAAATTTATTTTAACCAAAAATCATGCTATAACTTTATTTAATGGAAAAATCTTAAATTTTTATGGAAAAAAAAACCCTTAAATTTTAATAAAGATGACAAAAAAAAAAACTTAAATTTCAATGAAAATAACACAATTTTAATATAAAAAATAAAAAGAAAAAAAAAACTTACGCACGGACACTATTTATGAAACTGAACAGTACTACACTGTTTAAAAATTAATGGTACTACACTATTTATAAAACTGAATGCTACTATACTATTTATGAAACTGACCGGTGCTATATTATTTATGAAACTGAAGGGTACTATACTATTTATGAAACTGAACGGTAGTACACTATTTATTGGTCCAGATTCATAAATAGTTCCTAATTCTTGGTTGACTTTCATAAATAGTGTCTAGTTATTGGGTCATGTTTCATAAATAGTGTATTGTAATTAGTACAGTTTTATAAATTGTATCTCATTCTTGATCCAGTTTCATAAATAGTTTAGTAAGGAGCAACAAATAAGCCAATAATCGTGAGGGAAAACTAAATTTTTGAAGTTAAATTGGGGTTTTAGTGATTAAATTTAAACTACATCTCTCCCCAAACACATTAATCTCCAAGACATCAAACGATATGAATTACAAAAAGAAGGAATAAAATGAGTTATATCACATTAAGGAGCAACATATAAGCCAATAATCGTGCAAATGGTTCTCTGCAAGTGCAGCCTCATGAGATTTAGTTGTGTAGATTCACAGTTCAATGCCAATGGTTCTTCCTTGCTTGAAGAAATAGATAGATTACTTCCAAATCTGAATGCACACATATATGTATATAGATTTGGGATTATAGAATATAAATTTGCTGATATGTTCACTAATTATTATTTGGTGTATGGGATGGGTACTTTGACTCTCTCTGCATATCTCCTCCATTGAAGCCTCCAGAATGTGTGGATTCGGTATGTCCTTCCGCTTCTCCACTAGAGTATGGAGTGTTCTTCTTTAGACTCGATCTGATTGCTATGGGGACTGGTGGCATCAAGGCATGTGTTTCGTCCTTTCGTGCGGACCAATTTGATGATACAGATAAAATGAAAAAAGTAAAGAAGGGATCATTCTTCAACTTGTTTTACTTTTCTATCAATATCAAGTTCTCTACAAGTCTGGGTTTAAGATAGTGATGGGTGGGGTTCATACCCACTTGTTTTTCACACGCTTTTGATTGGATTTTTCTTTTGTGATTTTTTTTCCTCATGTCCTTAACATTAAATAAAGTTATAGGATGATTTTGGGTTAAAATGTAAAGTTTTAAAGTCATTTTCATTAGTTTTCCTTTTAAAAGTACCAAACACATTAAAAATTTATAATAATTAATTTACAAATGCGAAAAATGTGAAAAAAAGGAAAACGCTCGCGATCGCATCCTCTACGTTTTGAGGAAGGATACACTGCCGTCTAAATTTTTAGAACCATACAAACCCTCATGAATTGTATTTTCAAGGGAGTTGAAAATAAATAAAATTCATAATCATTAATGTACAAGTCTGAAAAATGTAAAAACATATATAAACGTTTGTGATTGCATCCTCAATCTTGAAACACAACTCCCTTAATTTTGCACATCTTGAACATTGGTATTTTATAGTAATGTACTAATGTTTTTTTCATTAGACTCTTATTTTGGATATGTAATACTTGAAAGACAAATGTTTTTTTTTTTATGTTTTGAATTAATAATACTAGGATTAATCTTAGTTTTTAACCCTCAAGTTTCATGATTTTTAACATTCAGTACATGAAGTTTTTTTTATCCTAAAGTCATTCCTCAAGTCTTAATTTTGAAACAATCTCATATATCTGTTAAGTTGGCTGTTAAGTCAGCTAACTGGTGATGCAGCTCTTATATGGATAATGACTGGCCCCACGTGTCATTAAATGACCACATGAAACTTAAAGTAAATAAAAAAATTTAAAAAATTTAAAAATTTAAAAAGTTAAAAATTTAAAAAGTTAAAAAACTAATAAAAGCAGTACTTAGCCCATATCCACCTCAGACCTCAAAGATACCAAATCCCAAGTTCCTTCCAAACCCTCGCCGCCGAGTCCCTTCCCCTCACTCGGCTTGCCTACTTCGTGGCCACCATCAAATCCTGGACAACAGATCCTAGACCCATTGCCATAGCAGCGTTGTTGTCGTTCTTGGCCTTTTCTTTGCCCTCCCGTCTCTTCTTCTTTTCCCTTCTTTCTTTTTCCTTTTTATTTTCCTTTTCCGTTTCCGTTTTCTTTCATCTCGAAAGAGACCCCAATTTTACTGGGTTCACAAAAGAAACCCAATATTAGTTGATTTGAAATATGGATTTGAAATTTTTTTTTTCTTTTAACTTTATAGTTTTCTGGAAAATTGGGAGGATTTGGGTCTCCTCCACCTGCTTTGAGTTTGCATTTTCTGGGTTTTTCTTCTAGGTTCACAAAGAGAAGATCCATACTTGAAAATACCAAATTCTTGAACCGATTCCAACCAAAACCTTTTTGGATCAAAACCTAGAAGATTTGTACCTTTAGAATTTGAAAAATATAACCCCAAATTGTTGAACCCACTCTCCAAATCGCCCGAATAATCAAGGAGGAGTACCTGAATTCGCAAAGGTTCTACAAACGGCTTGGATTCTTCTCACTTCAGCTTTTGTGAATCTTTGGCTGTGCGAGGAAGAGAACGAAAAACAAAACAAAAAAGGAAAAACAAGAATCCGGGAGGAAGAAAAAAACATAAAAAGCATTGGTTTAGGTTTAGATTTATCTTTTAATTTTTAATTTTTTTAATTTCCACGTGGGCCTTTAATGACACGTGACGCCTAGTCATTGTTCACATGAGAGCCACGTCATCAGTTAACGGTTGACTTAACAACCAGTATAACAGATGTAAGAAACTGTTCCAAAATTAAGATTTAAGGTATGATTCCAGGATAAAAAAAATTTATGTACTAAATGTTAAAAACCACGGAATTTGAGGGTAGTAAACTGAGATTAATCCTAAATATATGTGACAATGTGGAAAACATTATACTAAATTAGTATTATGTTTTCCATTTTTTTGGGTCAACTTATTTTCATTTTCATTATTTATTTTTTAAAAATACATTTTCTTTAATAGGTCGGGTCATATTATTTGATAATATTAACGGATCGATTTCAAATCGGGTCATATTACCCGTTTACATTAACTTTTGTTACATAACACGATCCGTTAAGATATTGGGTATATCACCAAAACAACATGAAAAGAAAAGACAGCACGAATGCCAGGTCTAGCTACTGCTTCTTTTTTTCTCTCTTACCTCTCTAAGGGGGAAATTTTTTTACTAGACGACACTATGAATCGATCATTAGTTAAGTATTGAACTTAACACAAATATAATACTTAATTTTTATCAAATGAAGATGAAATATCACTTAGATCGTAATACTAATTAATCTCTCTTAAACATTCGAGCATGAATGAATTGAATTTATGCCCTATATTACGGAAAGATGAAAAAGTTTAAACAAATTTGCACTAAGTTATGGAAAATCACCCCTTTAATCTCGTATTAAGCAATATTGCCAACTACAGGATTTGGTTCCGCGTTTTCAAATGCTACGGGGCATTTTTTTTTTTAAGAGAAGTGTCACTAAAACAATAACTAGTCGATACTAGTTTCTATCATTAACTATAAACTGATTCTCTAGAGGGCACAGTTTCAGAATACTGTTATGCAAAGGCACTTCAGACTTGTAATTTTTATTGCCTGCAAATGGAAGGAAAAAGGAAAAACATAAAACCACAAGATAACATAAGCAGTAAAAATGTTTTAACACAAGATAGCATTCAGTCATTCCCCCAAACAAAGAAATGCGAGAAAGTCACTGCGTACTATCCTTACGGCTTGAAAACATCAATCCTATACATGTTAGTTACTTTGAGATTATCCTAATCTTGATTTCTTACACTGAAAAAAGAAAGGCAGTACCATTTCACATATTCTCGTACAAAAATTTACAAATATAACCGAACAGGAAGAAATGGCTACGGGACCATCAACCCTTTTCGGATCAAAGTGAATGAGGCTCAGAAGTCTATAGGAAAAATACTTGACTCACCAAATGCAGAGGCAGGCAGTCTTTCTCAATATCATGTTATTTTGCTGAACAGTAAACAAGCCCTCTTCATCTATAATAGGCCGAGCGCTTTCAGCTGCTGAATATGCTCAGGTGGGAGAGGAGGGGCAGACCAATCAGATCCTGTCATCTCACCATCAACATCCTCGACAACATATTCCTACACGAGTAAACAAACTTTTTCCAATAAAGATCCGGTAGACAATATCCAGTATCATTACTGCATACAGAAATGATAAATTGTTTATTTAGTTTATAGTAAAGAAAAATCTGTTTAAGCCGTTACAGATTTAAGTGGACCCACTAATTCATCATCAAAACAACTCATAGATCAAGCTAAGCAGATGACATAAAAGCTTCCAGAGCTAAACATGCCTTGTTCCATAAATGGGCCAAGAGGACATGATCGACATCTCATAATCTAATGGAACTTGGAAGCGCATCTTAAAATTTATAAGCAAAATAAGTGCTTGACTAAACAATAAAACTTTTGACAGGTCTGTAATAATACAATTATGTCCTAAACCATAGTGCTTTAGCAACATTTGATTTAAACTGAGGTTTAATTGCAACATGTGCGGGTAGATGCAAAGTTAGATCATGTTTAGCTTAAGAGATTATAGTTTTAACTATACTACTTCTCATTGATGACATGGGTTACCATGCGATAATGTTTAGCCTGCTACAGATGTCCCTCTACTGAACTCACTACAATTTGGTGGCCTTAGTAGTTAAGAAAAACAATTCAAGAAAAATTCAAGAACGACGTTCAGTCATTGATCTTTACTTTTTGGTTTAGTGCATGATGAAATGGTAATCTGTAATCAGTGTCTACACCGTATATGAACATGACCTGAAAAACCAAATATAAAAGTAAGGTCCCTAACTCACTTTTGTCAGCATCCTTTTTGCAAGTATATGATAATGCCGCTGCCAAATCCGTTGTCCAACCATTGTAGCTACCAGGACACTGTAGAATATCCCAATCACGGTAAAAAGTCCCAGTACAATCAGAGCCATTATAAATAATATTGGTAGCCCTGCTTCACCAGCGCCTCCCAAGCAACCACATTCACCTGCCATACTTGCACAGCTTCCCCAGCATGTAGTACAGTCAGTCCACATACAAAGCGTTCCAGGTAAATGACAGTCTGCGCACACACTGCAATGATCGTTCAAAATTAAGCTTCCTCATCCAAAAATTGATTTCAATGAATAAACACTAGATTGTCATGTGAACTAATGCATCATAAGGACAACATATCATATTACGCAGATAAAAGGAGTGGACAGATGTAACACAATAAGGCCTCATTTGTTAAGAGAGGATTGGCTTGGATAGGACTATTTACTATATTGAAGGCAAAGGAAGAAATGGATGACAATTTTCATATTTTGTCCAAGTTGAAAGTTACTCATGAAGGAAAGATATCCCTACTAATCTCCACCAAGATGGTAGAATTAAAAGGACAACTTTTCTTCACGAGTAATCTTCATCTTGGACAAAATAAGGAAGTTTTCATCCTTTTTTCCATTCAAAATGCCTTTGATATAGTAAAGGCATTTTGATTAGTCCTACCTAAGCCAATCCTCTCTAACAAACGAGGTCTAAGTGTCTAGGTTGTGATATATTAGAGAATCCAACTATTCATGCAGTAAACCAAAAGGAGCAAACAAAAGAAAATTTAGTTGATGCCATCAGGTACTGAGTCAAATTTTCAAACATTGTTGGAATTGTAGAAAATGCATATAGATGATAGATAATTACAAGTACAAAGTTTGGTAATATGAATGAAACCTATCTGCAGTAAATAGAAGGTCAACAAAAAGTCATGGTACAAGATATTAAGTAAAAAAAATTATAAATAAATAAATAAAAAACATATTAGTAAAGTGTAATATATGCAAGGAAAATACATTTCCTCATTTGCCAATGAAGCAATTAAAAAGAAAAGGGACAAAGGAACAGCAATTCGACAATCCAGTATATGCATGCATGGAATCAAATGTCAAAATTTTCAAATCTTTGTACTATTATTAAGAGAATCCTCCATATCAACCAATGAGGGTGAAAAAAAAAATGCCCTTAAATTATTTTAATTTGAATAAAATAAATTTAACATGTTCAAGGGAGAAGGATGATTGTCACGAACAATACAGAGCACACCTGTAAAATCTAAGAGTTGCTGTGGTTTTAACTTTTAACTTGGTTTTATTATCCATGCATCGATATCTTACAAACACAAATTCTTCAGGGTAAATACAAAAGGGAATTGTTATTGACACTCCAAAAATCCAATTGTGTACTCCAAACTTACCAGATTAGAAAGGAAAATACTGTTATGAGGAGTTCACAATTAGATTTTTGGAGTGCTAATAATAGTTCCCATACAAAATCTTAATACATTTAAGAGGTGTAATATGACCACGTAAACAGCCTGTAGAATTAAATCATGTGTGCCAACTGGGTTAAAGATTTCCAAGTGTAGACTTATACCCAGGCTGACAGCAACAAAGGCATAATTCACGACATGGCTGAGCCAAATCATTGCGCACTCTACGGTCATAACAAGTAATGAAGCAGCCAGACAACCCAAGCAAAGCGAAAAACAACAAAGCTCCTGTAGTCAACAATAAGTATGTAAAATTACCAAAACCAAAAATGAGAAGATTAACCCAGAGAACAAAGGAGCAATCATGTACTCTATCATTATGCTAAATCTACATTTCAATAGTTGAATCAGATGATTACTAATTCCCAAGCTAAAGAACTGAAAAGTTATAAAAAAAAAAAGAGTTGCAGCAAAGATTTCATCGTGGTCAAAAGAAACATAACACTATCTTGCTATTTTTTTTCTTTTTAATTTCCAGAACCTTAAGAGAAAGATCTCCAATAGAAACCACCTAAAACATGTACTCCTTTTGGTCAAAGGTAGCAATGAGACTCCATCCAAACCAGCTTCCATAGGTAACGATTCCTACACAAACTTCCATGGGACACAATTTATAAACCCTAAACCCTCAAAAGTTTCCCCAAAAATCAGAGAACCAGAGTATAATGTACAAATACTAAGTATAAAACAATGGTAGTGTTGTGAGAAATAACTATGTTTCATATGAGAAAAAAGATTTATCCGAGAACACAATTTAACTATCTTGAAATTTTTGTTATTCTGTGTAATAAAGATTGAGATACCATAACAAAATGCTAATGTCATTATTTAACAGCAGTGTTCAGCCGATTATTTATCAAGTCTGTAACCCAGTAACACACCACTAAATCTATTACCCCTTCAGTTTGTATCTTCCTCCCGTGAAGGTCTTGGAGACCCCCTCACTCTCTGTATTTCTTTTAGCCCTTTCTTATTGGGATAAAACTTCTCTGGTTTAAACAATGCTACAGAAACTATCACTAGACTACATTTGCAGATCTTCATTATATATTTCCTGAACTTTAAACATCAAATTGATCTGTAAAATTCAGAATGGCTACAAACACAACATTAATTTGTAAACAGATTCCCCATAAGATCATGAGTTTTCAGAAACCATTTTATCAGCAAACATGAAAGTGAAGTGAAACGAATCCATGTGCTTTCATCTGGGAACAAAAGTATTCACTGTTGTCACACCTAAATGTCAATCTTTCAGTCAGCAACTGTTCAACAGATGGAGACAAAAATAAAGTTGATCACGCATTTACTAATGATAGATAAGGATAGATAAGGCCACAGTTTCTTATACAATTGTAAGTGCTAGTGCCTAATCAAGTACATGTCCATGACAAATAAGGATAGAGTATAAAAAACTGAAGAAAAAAAAAGAAGTGATATTCTCATTCCAGTCCATATGTCTACTCAATCACATGTTTACTAATGATCTTTTTTTTTACCATGTAATTTCAATTCATCTCCATAAAGACGTGACAATAAATGATGATGTTTCTGAATTGCAACATCAGTGTATCAGTGCAATTAATTCAAATCTAAAGTAATCTTAGAAGATCTTCGTCTTCTTTTTTCTGAACAATCTGATGAACATATTCATCTAAAAAATCTTGATCACCAAGACACAGAAATAAGTCGGTTAACAAACAGAGAGAATTCAGGCCAAGGTGCCATAATAATTTTGTATGACCCAAAATCAGAATCGCATACACTATAACAACATTTATCACTAATTATTTCTCTAGCATAAACATTTACATTATAACTTGAGACTTTACCGCATATATAGTAGAAACTAAGCTTGCTGTCAAAACCCCATGCAAGACGAAGCCAGAATTGCTGGAAACCATCTATTGAATAAGCCAAATAGGCCAATGAAGTAATCACCTGTACAATGAACAAAAATAATCAATGTTAAGATATGCAAATCATATGCAAACTATCAAAGCAAAAGAAACCAACTAAAAGAAAAAACCAATGACCTACAAGCTGAACGGCCAGAAATATAAATATAATGTCCCTCGTCACAAAGAATCGGAATTTCAAGGTTCGCCATTTTCTGTCAGCAACAACATGAACTCTCAAGTGATAAGGAGCCTTGCAGGTTGTACAATGAGCAAATGCAAACCCTTCCTGAAAAAGTTAGATATGATAATCAGATATCATTTGGAGAAACCTAACAAAAAGCCCAACACCAACATGTGGACAGACGTTGCTAATTCGTCTTATATAAATCATACGCATTATGCAAAGACCAATTAAAGCCCATTTCCAAGGTCTTCAAATGTGGTATTACTGCAACAGTCTAAAACTGACTGAAGTAGTCATCAAGGAAAACGAAATTAATTTTCTACTCATGCAAAGCACACTGCGATCAATGTCTTCTTAACAAACAGCTGGCAAGTGGCAACAAATCATGACACTGCAAGCCTAACAAGATCTCGAATCCATTTCAGCATGCCAGACAGCCAGAGACATTAGGGTTGACGGGAACTTCACTTCAATGGAATTCGTTTCATACCTGACTACAACAAGCACATTTTGATGCCCATACACGACACAACAATCTAGATTCTAATTTATGACCTTTGCTTGTCATTGGATTTGCATTCTGTTATTTTTTAAACATCTGAAAGTAAATCATAAAACAGAACTCATACAGTTTGATAAGAATGATCGACAACAAGTAATTAATTACGATAGAGTAAACCGATGGGAATCATGGGATCACTAAGCTTGCATTTGCATGGAAAACCACAACATGGTGTTATATGCACTGAATTTGAAAAGAGAAAACCAAAAGCAAAAAAATAGAGATGGCAACAAAACCTTTACAGCTCTCCAATGATCCAAACACTCCCGGTGGACATACTTGGAAGTCCCCTTGCACTTGCACGGAGCAATGAAGTCCCTGCCTGAGGGGAAAAAAATCCCACTATAAGCTTCTAATACCAAACTCTAAGCATTTAAAAGGAACCCACAAAAAGAATCATAATTTTACACAAAAATTCGAAATACATTTGAACTTATTAAAAAAAAAAAAATTAGAATTGTGCAACATTTCCAATTGCAAGACACGCTGATTAGGCTGGTTGACTTGAAACAAAAAAATTAGAACTTGGCAAAAACCAATCCTACAGAAAATCAAATCAATTGGGTGCGAATAAGTGAAGTGGAAGAGAAATACCATCACTTTCAAGGCAAATTCGGCACTGGATTTGTTCGCCAGGGCCCGCCTCGAGGTCGATCTCGCTAGGCTCGGTGATCTGCTTCGGAGGGATGAGAGGCGAAGCGTCTGAGTGATCGGCCATCGAATTAATTTAGAGAAATGGGTCTCTTTAGTTTCGAAAATGTGAGTATTGCATTGAGCCAGGCCCTAATTGATTTCCCCAATTTCTCCTTCTGTTGCTTCTCGCTCTACATCTGTTGATTATTGAATGGTCTTATTGAGACGAGAGATTTTTCAATATTATCGCAATAGCTGCTCTATGTTAGGGAAGTTATTTATTCAAGTGTATAATGACACATATGTATGTATTCGTGTTTTAGTCGCACTCAAAATTTTTTTGTTACGACAGTTGGATGAGACAAAAGAGCATAAGCAAAATTTGGCTCTCGTTTGGATGCAATTCCTATTTGCTTCTTTTTCATTTTTTTAGGTTCCATCTCCGTGCTACGTAGATTATTAGGGTGCTTCAATCCGGGATAATGCACTGAAATTGTTGAGAAATGGGGAGAAAAATTTGATTCTTTCTTTTACTACTATGCTCACCTACACAAACACAATTCTTTATTTACAATAATGCTCACCCACAGACCTAAAAATGAGGTTATGTTAGGACCATTTTAATTAAGACAGTTAGATTAATCTAAATATAGATAGAGTTATAAGCTTAAATCTTTGAGAGTAAATTATACAAAACTACCTTAACTATAGGTCGAATTACAATCTCATACCTCATATTTAAAACATTGCAATGTCATACCTCAACATATGAATTCGTTGCAATGTCAAACCTCCGTTAAAATTTTTGTCAATTTAGCTGTTAAATGATGACGTGATAGAAGTGGGATCCACTCCTTCGCCAACTCGACTAAACATTTATTTAATTATTAATTTTTTATTTAACAATTAAAATTAATTCGAAAAACTCTCTCTCCTTCCTTCCCAAAACGCCAGTCCCCCTCCTCCTCTCACCTCGCTTCTCTCTCTCCTTTCTCCCCAGAACACTAGTGTCGTTTCAGGGTACCAATTTCCCGAATCGAATCGTTAATTTCAGTCAACTATACACCATGGCTAGCAGTGTTGGAGTCCCAGAGAGTGGCTCTGGAGTCGTTGACGAGGCGAAGGGTGCCAGATTGGAGGAATTGGAGAGTTCCAGGGGTGAAGTGAGTCAGTCTTTCTCTTTCGTTCTCTCCCTCTTCTCTGCCTATTCTGAAAGCTTTCAGACCCCTGCGTTTTCTGTTTCAATTTCACAGATTTTAAATTTCTCTTCGATTTCTCCACTATAAGTTTTCTCTTCGATTTTTCCAGATTTTAAGCACTTGGGTATTCTCCATTATAAGTTTTCTCTTCGATTTCACAGATTTTAATGGCGAATTGGTCGATTTGTTCATGTTTTTTTATCTCGACTTTCTAGTTGTTTCCCTAGAAAATGAATTGGAAAAGTTGTGAAAAATGGGAGGATGTGTTTCAATTGGATCTCGATTTTCTGTTTCAATTATGATTCTGCAGCGTTCAAATTTGTTATAGTTTACTGAAATAAGTGTAAATTCGTGAAAAATGAGAGGTTGCGTTTGTTGTGGGTTTTGTTGGATCTGTTATATTGGGCAATTTGCGTGTGATTTGAAGAGGTAGGAGAGGATGAAGCCGAGGGAGACGGTGTTGATTGGGAGTACCAGGTGGTGTTTAGGTTGGCTGTGAAGAGAAAGGAGCCTAGTGAGATTGTGGTGGCAGCGGAAACGATGGCGGAGAGGAGAGAGACAACCAAGAAGGGGGATGGATGGTATCAGTTCATCGGTGGGTGGGCAGAGGAGAAAGTTGGCTGTGTTTAAGGAGGACGAGGAAGAAGGGGGACGGAGGAGGGAGTGAGGTGAGGATGAAGGGAAACGAATAGGACTTCTGGGGAGAAAGGAGGGAGAGTATTAAATAAAAAATAAAAAAATTATTATTAATTAAATAAACTTTTAGTCCGGTTGGCGAAGGAGTGAGTCCCATTTCTGCCATGTCATCATTGAACAACCAAATTAACAGAAATTTAATGGATGTCTGATATTGCAACGAATTCATACAATGTTTTAAATATGAGATATGAGATTTTGGTTCGACTCATAGTTGAAGTAGTTTTGTATAATTTACCCAATCTTTTATTCATAAAATTTTGAGAAACTAACAAAAAAACCTCAAATACTTCCATTTAACCATCAAGACATAGAATTTTTATAAATCCTAAAATACACATAATACCAGACTAAAGCATTCCCTACATTCCCTATACTATTGGAAATGGTCCAAGAAAATAAAGCAAAATGTAGAACAATCAGCAAGTTCGCGTGACCATTATCAAAACAAAAGCTAAAAGAAGACAAATAATTCAGTCCACATTTCAGAAACAGTGCCGATAATTTCAGCAGATTCAGAAACAGTGAAAGCAAAGTGACAAATCATAGAGAAAAAGTTGACAAATACCCAAGAAGACGTCCACACCATTCATTTTGTAAAGATTTTTTTGTAAGGTAGTATTCTCATTCATGTATATAAGAAAGGCTTTCCTTCATCGTAACGACCCACGACTACTACACCTACAGACGAAGCCTTTAGAGCTCTTAGCCTTCTTGCTCCCTTTGCTTACTTCCTTGTAAACACACTTATCTTTGTGAACATTTTTATATATCAATAAAAGTTCAAGTGTACATATTCAAAGAAGTATCCAGTCTTAGGTAAGTTTTCTTTCTTTCTTTAGTGTGTTTGTTTAATAGACTTCTAGTTTAAAACAGGAAAACACTATTATAGTTATATTATTAATTTGCTAAAATGACGATCTTGTTGTAGGCCTATTTGATTGAACGATCTAGGGTTTAGAGAGAGAGGGGGGTTCGGCAATATTGAGAAAGAAGAGAGATTGATTTAATTGAGAGGTGTGTTTGATGCACCCCATTGTGCCTTTATTTATAGTAGTAGGAAGGGTAAAACCTTTCCCTTTAGAATTACAATATTTAATAGGTAATCTAATCCTAATAGGAATATAAGATACTTTCCCAGATTCCTTAGGATTTACACAATCACATTCCTATTCTAAATATGACTGTAACACTCCCCCTTGAGTGTGTAAATACTCAACAAACCATCGCATCAGATCTTCAGCAGATAAGGTAGAATAGTTGATGAAGTCATCGGCACAACGGGTGATCGCGAGTCTCAAATTTAAGTGAAGTATGCATTTATAGTAAAACTTACAAAACCTCGCTATGGTAAAGCCCAATGGGGAAAACCCATAAACTAAGGAGAAAAGTGAGAAGTATGCATAATGTCTAAAACGAACGTCAAACTGGACGAAGGTAGTAAACTCAACGGAGTATGATCATCCCAGGATGGGTGCCTCATTAAAACCTCGTTAGGTAGCAAAAATCCAGTGGGAAAAAATGCTCCTAATCGTAGGAAAAATAGTACATTAAGATCATGTGAGTATGCTTCTAGATACTCCCCCTGAGATAGACATAACTTCTAAATAAGAGAACTACAAGCGATTCAACTCAGATAATTTACGCATACCGATTCCTAGGACGAGCTTCTGAAATGTAGACTTGGGCAATGACTTGGTAAAGAGATCGGCTAGGTTATCTTGGGAACGGATTTGTTTGACTTCAATGTTCTGATGCTGCTGCTGCTGGTGTGAGTAAAAGAACTTCGACGCTATGTGCTTGGTGTTGTCTCCCTTGATGTATCCATTCTTCAGCTGCTCGATACATGCTGCATTGTCTTTAAAGATTGTCGTAGGAAGGTCAACGACTGATGTAAGACCACTAGTGCTTCGAATATGTTCCATAACTTCTCTCAGCCAAAAGCACTCACGCGATGCTTCATGTAGGGCGAGAATCTCAGCATGGTTAGACGAAGTCGCAACTAGCATTTGGTTGGTAGACCTCCAAGATATAGCGGTGTATCCAACGATAAAGACATAACCCGTTTGAGAATGTGCTCTATGTGGATCAGACAGATATCCAGCATCTGCGTAACCAACAAGGTGATAATCAATCCGAGAGCTATAAGGGGCGGCATCATTTGGAGATTCGCGGGTATAGAACAAACCCAAATCCGTAGTACCTTTGAGGTAGCGGAAAATGTCTTTAAGAGTGACATCCTCAACCTAATTAAGAGAGTATTCCGTGGTTTAGAACTATTTGAACCAGTCAATGGAAGTCCTTCTGGAACTTTCATATAAATTTCCATGTCTAGATCCCCATAGAGATACGCGGTTACCACGTCCATAAGCTGCATATTCGGTTTTTCGGAAACTACCAAACTTATTAGGTAGCGGAATGTTATAACGTCCATTATGGAGGAATACGTCTCATCATAATCAATCCCTGGGCGCTGAGAGAAGCCTTGCGCTGGCTTGCTTTGTATCGCACTATTTCATTCTTCTCATTACGCTTCCTCACGAAAACCCACTTGTAGCCAACAGGCTTCACGCGTGGTGGTGTAGGAACGATAGGTCCAAATACCTTATGTTTCGCAAGCGAATCGAGTTCGACCCTGATTGCTTGTTTCCAGTTTGACCAATCGGTTCTACGTCGGCATTCATCGACGGAACGTGGTTCAATGTCATCGCTGAGCATGATGTCAGTAGCTACTGAGTACGCAAATGCATCATCGACGATCATCTCATTCTTATTCCAAACCTCATCCAATACTGTGTAGTGGACCGAAATCTCGCGATTCTCAAGAGGCCAACATGTTTCATTTGAAGCATCACCGTAATCTAGAATAACCTCATGCGTTGGAACGGATGAGTGAGCGATGGTCGGATTTAAACTAGTGTCACTAGTTGGTGCCATTTTCCTCTTTCGGGGTTGTGAATCCTTTGAACCAAGGGGTCTGCCACGCTTCAGGTTCGGGGCAGATAATTGGCTAGCCGCCAATGTACCTTGCCGCGTGGAAGGTACGGCCTCCCCATCTTCGAGGACGGTCCAGCTTTCCCAGGTGGGTTGTTGACGTACACGGGGTACATTTATCCTTGCAGGTGTGTTTGCAGCGGGTACGTGTGATCTTTTCACCTTTGCTAGATCATTAAAAGTATCCGGCATGCTTTGAGTAATGCTTTGAAGATCTATAATTTGACGCACCTCAATTTCAGACTGGGCAGTGCGATGATCTAAATGAGACATAATGGGAGCATACCATGACGATTCACGGCATTCTACGGGAACGTTAGCATGCTTATCTCTCCATAACGAGGGGAAGACTGTCTCATCAAAGTGACAATCTGAAAACATGTTGTAAAGAGATATCATGTCAAGGGTTCTAAGTAGAGAACAATTGATGGCGAATCCTAATCGACATAGATTCCCATTTTTCTCTGAGGACCCATTTTGGTACGTAGCAGCGGCGCTATTGGCACATAAATGGTGCACCCAAACACCCGTAAATGCGAGACGTCAGGCTCGTATCTAGTGACCAACTGTAACGGTGAATGTGGTTGGGTAGCGGTGGGCCTCAGGTGGACCAACATAGCTGCGTGCAATATTGCATAGCCCCAAGCAAATACAGGCAGTTTGGTTCTCATAACCAAAGTCTGAGCTATCAATTGAAGGCGCTTTATGAAAGCTTATGCCAGGCCGTTTTGGGTGTGAACATGAGGCACATGATGTTCCACATTAATTCCTACTAACATGTAATAATCGTAAAAAGTCTGTGATGTAAACTCTCCAGCATTATCTAGTCGAATCGACTTGATCGGATAATCAGGGTGGTGACCCCTTAGCTTAATGATTTGAGCTAGGAGTTTAGCAAACGCAGCGTTGCGTGTGGACAACAAGCAAACATGTGATCATCTTGTCGATGCATCAACTAAACAAAGTGTCCGGAAACTCAGGCATAGGGCCGACCACACTATGGGCTTCTATGCCGCGAATGGTTGTGATGTACAACCCATTCGGCAAACGTTCCAACTTCTCGTGAATATGCTTCTGGCCATATTTATACGAAGTGATACAAAGAAATTCAGAGCCATGATCTTCAGTGGTTTCAAGATGATATTTATTATCTCGAATATCTCTAAAACTCAACAACGTTCTTCCGGAACGTGGAGAATAGAGTGCCTCCTTAATGGTTAGAATTGTACCATTAGACAACATGATATGTGTCTTTCCGTATCCTTTAATCAGGTTGGATGGGCCTGAGAGAGTTGTCAAATGAGCTTTCTTGGGTATTAAGTTAGTAAAATAGTGTCGTTCACGCAAGATGGTATACGTGGTTGCACTATTTGCCAGACAACTAACTTCCCCACTAGACATACCTAGAAATAAATTGATTGAATTGGTCACATGTATAAATATAAGTCCATTCATTCAATTAAGCAATTCGAGAAAATCTTCATTCAAATAACAATTCATAATTCAAAACAAACCAAAACCAAACAAATTATTCCAAATACATAGAAAAATTGTTCAAAATTAAACCATAAACCTAGCAAAATAGGGGGGTAAGGCCGGCCACTAGGGGTCAACACCCTAAAAACATGTCTAATTTATTCATTCATAGGTGTTGACACCTCTTGGAAATCCGATATCTCCATTGATGTAGTTGCATCTTCCGAATGATCCACATGTGCAAAGTTAGACTCACGACGAGAATGATATTTGACAATAGCCTCAGGGGAAGCTCGGCATACTCGTGACCAATGATCCATTTCTCCACAACGATAGCATATGTCCATTTCAGTAGAAGCAGCCCGAACAGGAGCTTTGCCCTTGTGCTTGAAGTTTGGGACCTTAGGGGCGAGTGGTGGACATTGCTGGGTCACATTTCTTCCCTTAGGTGCGGCACTCTGTTGACCTTGGGCCCGTGGTTGGGCTTGCCGCCCATTGCCACAGCCACGATGATTCTTTCGTCGTTTATGGCTGCTAGAATAGGTCGGATGCGCTTAAGCACGGCGTTCGAGCCAGTGGGTCGAGCTTGATGATTCTTCATCAAAAGTTGGCTTTCCTTTTTAGCGAGAAGTAAAACAGAGATCAAATCCGAAAACTTGGTGAATTTCTATGCCCTATATTGTTGCTGCAGGACAATATTGGTGGCATGGAAGGTCGAATAGGTATTCTCTAAGAGATCTGATTCGGTTCGGTTAGTTCCACTTTGCAGAATTTCAACAAAGAACGGATTCTACAAACTTCAGAGTTGTATTCATTCACAGACTTAAAAGTCCTGGAAGCGAAGATGTTGCCAGTCGTATCTTGCTTCAGGCAAGTATATGTCTTTCTGGTGATCGAAACGGTCGGCCAGAGCAAGCCAGAGGGTGCGTGGGTCCTCCTCAACGAGATACTCAGTCTGCAGTGCATCATGAATGTGTCTTCGAATGAAGATCATTGCAGTAGCCTTTTGAGCTTCGTCAACAGGTTTGTCGGCGATAGGTGCCTTGATGGTGGCTCTAATACCCTTTGCAGTGAGATGAAGCTTCACGTCTTGAACCGACTTCAGATAGTTTCTTCCAGAGCCTTCTAGAGCAGAGAAATCGAGCTTGTTCAAGTTCGATATGCCCCTAAAACGGAGGGAGAAAACGTGATTATTCATATGGTAAGCCATAGACATATATCGCAGAACATACAGGTTCTATAGACATGTAGTGGTTCAATTTATGCATGAAAACTATGGGTTTCATGTGGTATGTTTTGAATGAAAACTTCGGGTTTCAAAGGCACTAAATTTGAAACTACAGGTTCAATTTAGTTTTATGAACAATTAGTTCATAATGAGAGGTTCCTGCAAGAAACACATAATGCAATATACTAACTAAGTGTAGTGGATTTGAGGTTCTTCGGGAACTCAAGTGTGAGAGCTTCGTTACTACGAAAGTATGTGATGGTTCAAAGTATAAAAATAAATTATTGAATCAGTAATGTCCAAAAGTGATTTTCAGGTCAATAATTTTGGATTCATTATCAGATTAATGGACTGCAAGTCACTTTTAATTAATTCAATAAATCGGGCCATACATGGTCGATTGTAGAAGCTAAATAATATTAACATAATATTATTGGATCGAAAATATAGCCCCAAAAATATTTGGGCTTGGTGTCGTGGGTTAGGGGGCACGGGTTGGGTGCCTTAAGCATAAGGCAAGGCCCAAAGGTCCTTGGATGGTGGCTGCAGGTAGGGGTGGTTCGGTATGGGATCCCATACCGAAACCCTTGTCCCGATTCCCAAAACCTAAATTTTCAGGAATCCCAATTTCAATCCCGATCCCAAACCAATTTTCGGGAATCCCGAAATAGTTTCGGGATTTCGGGACAAATCGGGAATCCCAAAATAGTTTTGGGCTTTTGGGCTTTTGGACTAAAATTTGATATAGTATGCTTTTGGACCATAACACAAATCTGTGCAGTGTGCAGTGTGTCAAATCTGCCCAATCTGTGCAGTGTTTACAATCTGTACAGTGTGCACAAATTTGTACAGTGTGCACAATCTGTTTACATTCTTGCTAATATTTGCCAAATCTGCCCAATCTGTGCAGTGTTTTCAATCTGTGCAGTGTTTACAATCTGTTTACATTCTTGCTGATATTTGCCAAATCTGCCCAATCTGTGCAGTGTGCCAATCTGCCCAATCTGTGCACAATGACAATAACATAAATCTGCCTATTCAATTTCTTCCTCTCTGCAGTATGAAAAGATTGGGAGAACAAAAGTACATAATGAGGCATGATCAACCAAGTGTCAAAGAGTGGTTGAAAAACTCAACTAATTAAAAACCCAAAAGCAAAGTGTCCAATTTCCTAAAACATTACAAAACTACTCTCTTCTACTCTCCTTGCCCAAACTGCGGCTTAATCAAGTGCACCACAACACATTTATTCAATTATTCTTCTCACTTGTTAGTAAATAGTGGAGCTTTCATATTTGCCATTAGTTAAGGAGTGGAACCAGGAAAAAGGATTAATTTGCATTTAAATGTACATGATCGTAGACTAAATATTCATGTCATCAAACTGGTTTGACCAAAAGCGTCAGTATTTGAAATTGAATCATAAAAACTTAAACAGTTAGGGGCTGCCAAACCTACAGACTTTGTAACGTCATGTGTCAGTGATAGGATGCTATGTCAATTAGTTTAGTCATCTTGATGAGTAACCATCTTATTTGTCAATTAGCTAACTAACAGTTAATTATGTGATTAGCAATTAGTTAATTCATGGGTCTTTAGCTGAACTTGCAGCCAGCTATATATAGCTGAGTTAAGTGAATGATATGCGAGAGTTCTTAAATGTGATTCTATTTCTCTTTCAGTGTCAAGGTTTAAACAAGGTTCTATTACTCTACATAGCAGGCTATAATGGAATCGGGAAAGCTGATCATCTAAAACATTTTGACTGAACTAACAATATCGTTAGCAGTTAAAACTTAAAACTTAAAACCATTTGAAAACTTCAAAGCAGAATCTACCAACAAAAAAAAGACGCTACAACTGACTATCTGTTTACTCATCTCACATAAGTTTCTCCTTCTATTTCACATCCCTATCATTTCAGCTAGATTAATATATCCATCATCCCTTGAGAACGCAAAATACACACACACACACGCACGCTAGAAACCCTAGCATATCAAATGGGTTTGTACTTTGCACCATCTTCCAATTCAAACCCAAAAATCAAGTTTACATTAGCAAAAACAGAGAATACCAACAAATAAAAAATTGAAGAAGGAGAAGACAGATATATGACGTCTCACCTTAAGTTAGTGTGGCTTCCGCAGACAATCCCAAGACTAAATAGCCTTTCGCTCTTCTGAAACCAGTAGGGGAAGATTCAAGATTGTTGTGAAAAGTGAACTCTGCAAACAAAATTAATTCCAAACAAGATTCAAGAGAGAGAGCGGTTGTTGTATGGTGTGGTGGTGGGCCGGTGGCTGGCCAGAATTCGACACAGACAGATGAGATGAAGGCTCGGTGAGGGAGGCTCGGTGAGATGAGATGAGGGCTGCGCTTCGAGTTTCAATGGAACGGAACTACGGAAGTGAAATGGGAGCTGACCTAAAAACAAATGAACGGTATAGATTAAATCCAAAACAATGAACGGTTGAAATAATTCTCTTATAATTAAAAAATTATTTATATATATAATATTTATTTTTGGTTCGGTATGGGAATACCGAAAATATGGAGATGCAAAACCGAATCCCATACCGAAAATTTCGGTTTGGTTCGGGATTTTTGGTTTGGGATTTTTTTGGTTTGGGATTGGGATTTTTTTGGTTTGGTTTGGGATTTTTGGGATTTTTTTTCCAGCCCTAGCTGCAGGCCACAGAGTGAAAAAAAAAATATTCCCAGCCGCAGCTGGGTTGTATTTTGGACCGAATGGATGGACGGTAGCATGCTTCAGACCCATCAAATTTGGGCTCGAGAAGCGAGCTGAGGGTGCACGCAAAGCCCAGCGCAAAAAGCTGGCTTTGGTTGGGCACGGGTGGACAAAGCCCAACCCCGTGGGCTAGCATGTGGGTTCGAATGAGAGCCCAGCCGCATAGGCTAGCTTCCTGTGTTGCGAGCCGCAAGGAAACAAGGCCCAATCGAGTGGGCTAGCACCAAAGGTAGCAGGTCTGTGGGCCTGGGTGTGTGCGGGACAAGAACCCAGCAAGCAAAGCTTGCCGTGGGTTTGGTCAAGGTCCAAGAAGGCTGCAAGCCTCCACAGAGAGGGAGCTAGGGCTGCAGGCCTATTCCACTTAAGCAGGCCGAATGCCTAGAGGTCCATGTAGATGCAGCAAAGCCCAGAGGGCTGCTGCCAATGTTGTGCCGCAAAGGTGGTGCCAAATTATGTCCAATTTCCTTGTTTTTTAAAAACAAAATCCCATAGGGTTTAAGACCCCTAAATATGCTTCTAATTTAATTTTGTATTTTGACTCACAAACTCCACATAACAATTTAATTGTGCGATGCATGAAACAAATATATGAACATATACAATATATATATATATATATCGAAAGGAAAATATAAACATAGAGGGGTTCATGCATCATGGGGAATGTTTTCATGCTTCATGGACGCTTCAAATATCTTCTTTTATTTTAAGCGTACCTGATTAGCAGAAAACGAATAAGCCTTTGAATTTGGTGGATGATAGCCTCTTCCAACAATGCTTCAATTCCTTAGCTTATGGCAAGAGCGTGCTGATAACGTGTTGTAGGCCTATTTGATTGAACGATCTAGGGTTTAGAGAGAGAGGGGGGTTCGGCAATATTGAGAGAGAAGAGAGATTGATTTAATTGTGAGGTGTGTTTGATTCACCCCATTGTGCCTTTATTTATAGTAGTAGGAAGGGTAAAACCTTTCCCTTTAGGATTACAATATTTAATAGGTAATCTAATTCTAATAGGAATATAAGATACTTTCCCATATTCCCTAGGATTTACACAATCACATTCCTATTCTAAATATGACTGCAACAGATCTTACTTTGTTGAGCACTCTATTATAGTTGAATGTTTGTCATATAAATAACTGGTCATTAACCAGGGTACATCTGAATCCTCTGTACCTCTAAGTTCAACCTTTAAGGCCTTATACCTGCATTGTGAGTGGTCGTCATGCTGAAACTAGGGGTGGGTTTGAAAAACTAAAAACGGAAAAAAGCTGGACCGAAAATCGAATCGAGACGACAAAAATCGAATTGAAAAAACCAAACAAAACCAAACCGAATTTGGTTAGTTCGGTTTCGGTTTTTGAGGTCCAGAAACTAAACTGAACCGATATATGTATATAATTATTTTTTATAATATTTTAATGATAAAAATCATAAAAATTCCCCGAAATTATGTTGGCATGAGGGTTCAAACCCCTACACTCCAGCTTAAAAAGCTTCTCTTAACCCAACTTGGCAACATGTTTTATTTTGTTATGATTGTACCACTAAAGTATTTATAAATATTGAAATCTATAGTCTTTTGTGGAATTAGAAATCAACAAAACCCTAGTCACTAGCAGTAGCAGCCACACTTTATATTTTTCATTCCTCTCTTCTCTCTCTCTCGTCCCCTGCCTCTGGACTCCCTCCACGTCCCTGCCTCCAATTTCTCCACTCTTCTCTATAACCCGTAGCCAGCCTTCCCTTCATCTCGACAGCCCACTCTCGTCGTCTCTCCGTTTCTCAATCTTCTCACTCCAGGCTAAGATCCCCAGTCTCTTATGGGTTTTTTTTAGGGTAAATTCCAGAGAGGGAGACTGAATTTTTGGTGTAAATTTATGGGTTGTTTTGGTTCGTATTGTAGATTTGTTCGATTTTGTGTTGTGGGTTTGTTAGTTGTGGGTTCGTATTGCAGATATGTTTTCAAGTTTTGGTTCTTAAAGGATATTTCTTTATGATATTGTTTGATGATTTGTTGGGAGCAGGTTTTCATGGAGGGATTGGTGTGGCTGCATCATTGTGAGTCGCCCCAGTTCGTATTCATTTAAGGCAGAAACACCTTTCTTTTGTTTCTGCATCTTCAGTGCTCAATCGGTGCAGTGTTATTGCAGATTTGTTCCAAATAAAAAAAATAATTCATGGAAAAAACCGAACTGGACTGAAAAAACCAAAACCTAAAAAACCTGAACCGAAAAAAATCGAAAAAATAATTGAACCGAACCAAAATTTCGATTCGGTTTCGCTTTTGGCAAAAAACCAAACCGTTTCAAACTGAATGCAGTCCTAGCTGTAACACATCAAGTTCCATGTGCAAGGTTTTATGTCTAGTTGTTATAATGATCATTCGACTATTTAACCTCGGTTTACTGTCCGAATTTGGTATCATAATCAAGTTTAGCATTTTAAAAGTATAATTAATAGTAAAGTATCTTGAGGACGGAATTCATCAACACAACTGATATCACACACTTGTTTAATTTTGTATGAGCACTGCGTATTATTGTCTTTGTAGACCTTGTCAACCACAACCACCAGAAATTTATAGTCCTAGACATCCAACCATAACTAGTATAAAGAGAAGTCTAGCCTATATTTCTAAAAGAATTAGCAAAACTTTGAAGAAGTAAAAGTTTTATCTTGATTATCTTGAACATCCTTCAATTATTAGTAAATATAAGAACACAAAAGTGCAACATAACGTATTAGAAGCAAAAAGAGCAACATATCACACTTTAGAGACTTTGAGAGAAGAAAAAGAGTTTTGAAGAATCAATTAGCCATAACTTTAGAAAAAGATAGTTTGTAGTTTATGATAGATTACCTTAATTTAGAAATTAGTGAACCACAAAAAAGAAAAATCACTTTAGACCAAAATATTTTAGTTTGTTATTTTCCATTAACAAAACATAATCATATTTTGTATAGAGAGGAAAATCCACAAGCAAATAGTATTGTTGATCTTACTAAACCAGTTATTAAAATATTTTCAGAAAAATTCTATAAAAACTAATAGACAAAACTTGGATTATATTAATGTAGACATGCAAATTTCGGTGAAAATAAATGATCACCAAATACATTAAATTTTGGCATGTGAGGGCTTACATGTCATTCAATGGGCTGACATGACATATAACTCATCAAGACCGAACAAGTCATCAAAGATACATGTCAACAATTGGTGGAGATTAATATTTGATTTTAATTTAGAATAAACATATTAATTAGTTTAAATTAAAGTAAATTGAAATGCCAAATTGGGCAAGATTGATTATTTGATTTTATTTAAATTAAATAATTGATTTATTGATTGATTGATGGAAATAAATCACAAACCAAGCCACAAACCAAGTCCAAATTCATCTAGAGGCAAATCTTGAAAAGTCTATAAATACAAGGCCGCAAGGCAAAGGAAAGGGATCCAGAATTCATTCAAGCACCTAGACGCTGCCAAAGCTCAAGCACCCTGTAGTATCCCACATCGGCGGGGTGGGGGTTGGTCCATGGCCTTATATGTATATGCCCCTCTCTTCCTAGCATGACGCATTTTTGGTGGAAACCCAAGAACAAATCCGTGAGGGTGTGGCCCAAAGCAGACAATATCGTGCTACGGCGTAGTCGGGATGTGACACACGCAAATTCCCAAAACACTTTGAAAAATTTAGAAAGCTCTATGCGTTCTTCACCAAACCTTCAAAGAATCATCAAGCACTACTACCTATGCGGATCCTTCAAATCGCCAAGAGCCAAAATATCACGGCAACCGTTCATCCGAAATCAAGTCATTGCGACCCTTGAATTAACAACCTACACATCTACACATCTTTTGGAGATCAAATAAGAGGAAACTTGTAAACAGAGATTGTAACCCAACAAATTCATTAATGCAATACAATTATATCCCAGTTAGAAAATAATAATAAAAGTATCCAAACGTTTCTTAGCAAAAGAGATATAAAAGAACTTATTGACCTCATAGATAGTAAGTCTAAGCAAGTAGAACTTAGATGACACACCCCGACCCGGAATGACCACTAGGACTCTGAATCGAGCTGTGCTGGCCGACACCTGGAAGGTGATGAAGCCATAAAGTGTGCTGATGTGAAAGAAAATGTGAATAAATTTAAACCTAAGAGTGCCTAAATACCAGAGTGCACTGGTGAGGACGTTAGAGCATAAGTAAGTACAGACGAGTGAATTAAGAATCATACCATCAAAATAATCTCCAATACTAAGAATCACCACAAACCTTCGACGATAAGAAAGTTCAGCTGATAAAACCTGGATGGTAAAGACAAGACAAGACAAGGGTGAGTGGCCTTGTAAGTAAGATTTTAATAGAAACCATATAAAACATTATAATCCCTCGCTGCAACACCTGTATAATTTCTAGAAAATCATAATATACCACAACACATCATCTCATAAGTAATATCAAATAATCAAGTGATTAATAACTCATACTAGTACGCAAGTTAGAGTCACCTAGGGTGACCTGTACGACTTACCCATATCTTAGTACATATACTAGTTCATCACCTATTTCATCACATATGCTAGCTCATCAGTCGGGAGTCACCTCTAGTGGCCTGTACGATATATTCATATCTCATCAATCAATCTAGCCGGAGTCACACATAATGACCTATACGGCGTATTCATATATCATCAATCAATCTAGCCGAAGTCACATATAATGACCTATACGGCGTATTCATAGCTCATCAATCAATCTAGCCGGAGTCACATATAATGACCTATATGGCATATTCATATCTCATCAATCAATCTAGTCGGAGTCACACATATACGGCATATTCAGATCTCATCAATCAATCTAGCCGGAGTCACATATAGTGACCTATACGGCATTACGCCTGCACACGAGTCGGAACCACTGTAGTGGTCTGTACGACAGGACTGAGTGTAAATGGATACGCTCAAGTGCTACTATCACATGAAGAGTCACCTACGAGTCGGAACCACCTATAGTGGTCTGTATGACAGGTCTGTGCACCTACCTTGAATTCAAGGTAAGCGTATGGTGCGTGAGGTGAACATTACGTGAAGGACTGTGCCTTGGCCACGGGCGGGAGCACTAACACCGGGGTGCAGGTTTATGAGCTTTAAATGCATCTAATACCACATGTATGACTCATAAGCAACATGTACGACAGTGTCGGAGTTACTTAAAACATAAATGTAGTCATACCATAACCCCATCAGTTCAACTAATACTGTATACTTACCTGAAATTACTTGAACTTACCTGATGTGTCATGCGTTCATTCTTGCATTCCAGAGCGTTCACAATAATTATGTGCAAGGAATATACATATAAATATATTATGATGTAAATCTGAATTTCAACCATATCATAATATTTCCAGATATATAAACATATAAACAAATGGCTTAAAATGGAATAACTGTAACGCCCCATTCTCGAACCATTTACTTTGGGAATAATTATCGGTGATAAGCCCAATTAGACACTAGTTTAATTAACTAACATTACTTACGTTTCCTTACTTCAATTCCTTGATTCTTCACACATTGATTTATGAACAACAATTAACTACCAAATCATAAGGTTAATTCTCACATTTTCCACCAATGTCCATCACATTGTTTCCCCAAACAAGGCTATTATCCCAATTATTTAGTCTCATTTATTATATGGATGCATCTAATGTCTTGTTAGACTACCTACATACCCTAAACAGTGATCAAGCCATTCGTAGTTCGCGATAATCATTTATAGTAATACGCATATGGATATATCACGATGAAATCTAAACTCAACCATCTCATAGTATTTTATAACATATAAATATATATATGTCATGGCATAAATTTCTCAGTTTTATTTAAAAGCATTTATAGAATTATCAATCATGAAAAATATGATAAGCAAGGAAAGATCCACTCACATGGAGTCCGCGCTACAACTTCCTAGCACAAACATCGAGGCGTCACAAACGATCGGCGCCTGTGTCCAATTATCAAACGATATCTCAGAATTCTCGTTGATACAATACATAACTTACATCGCACATGAGTCTACGTAATTCAGTTCAGAAGATCTACAAATCAGATCTCTGATCCGTAACTTCCAAGGATCCACATTATGCTTCTAGAATAACATACTAAAGTTTCGGAACGATCCAACGGTCGGATCTCCGCCAATTGCCAAAACCAAGTTGCGGTTATGTTGGATTCCCAATCCGTAAGTTCCTATATTCCTCAAATATTATGAATAATAACCTATTAAAGTTTGATGACGATCCAACAGTCGGATCGTCGATTCATATAACGTATCTTAGAGAATTTTTGTTCTAACGATCAATCTACGTCATTGAATTCTCAAAACTAAATTCAAGGCATCAAATATAGCCTAAAAATAGCATTGGCGGTCCTCTGGCCACGCTCCGCCGTGGGTGGCGGTTGGCCGCCCCGACTCGTCGGAAAAATCAACTATCTCTAAAAATTACCAAAATTTGCAGATTTGAAGATCTCAATGAGTAGAACAACTTTCATACCTGTGACCAATGCCAATTTGGCTTGAAAACACCTCAATTTCATCAAAATCCGTGCGGACCCTAGAATTTGGTGTGCTTCGATTCGACCTCCAAACTTGTTCCAACGCCTCCACCACTGCTTGGGCTTTGTTCCTGGGTTCTAGGGGAGTGTTTTGGTAGTGGTAATTGAATGAAATTGTTTCAGGTTTGGTGGATTTCGAGCAATCTTTCCCGCGGCACCCATGGTGGTTTTTCCACCAAACTTCAACCAAATTCCTTCAAATTTTGGATGGAAATGGAAGAGGGAGGGCTAGGTGGTGTTTCCAGGTAGTGGTTCAAGACAATTCATTGGAAATTGGCCAGGAAATGAATGAATTTGGCCTTGGAGCTTGGCCGGGTCGCGCGGGTCAAGAAGAAGACCCAACTGCTTCCCTCATTTTCCTTCTCCCTCTTTTCCCTCCTTTCCCTCATTTCCCTCTTCTGGTTGGGCCATCCTCTCCTGATTCGTCCTCTCTTTCTTCTTCCAGATTGGGCAGCTTTGCCCAATCCCGTTTTTTCCTCTCTTCTTCCTCCCCGACTCCCTTCTTTTCTTTTCCCTCTTCTAACCACTCAAAAAAAAATACTTATATATATATATATAAGTATAAATATTAACTAAAACCAAAATACTTCTCAGGTTTACAATTCCGTAAAAGTTTAACCGTAACTCCAAATCCTCTTCTGCTTGCACCTACGAGCCCGTATTGTTGAGTAGTTCAGAAATACGCTAAAAGAATTCCGTACATCTCACTATACATTGGTAAATGAAAGTAAAAAATCTTTCACCTCTAGGGCATTTTCGTAAATTCACATTTTAAAATTTATAAAATAATAAAATTTGGGACGGGTTGTCACAATCTACCCACCTTAAAGAATTTTGTCCCCAAAATTCAAAATTATTTTTATACCACACTCGAAGATAGGAGTATAATATATATATACGTAAAGCAGAAATCAAATTAGAACCTTTGTGCGAAAGAGAAAGTGATATTCCACCGTGGTAGGAACGTAATTATTCCTCTTTCCTGTTTTCAAGCTCAAGCCTTCCTTCTCTTATAGGTACAATAATGCTATATAATAGATGGAAAAATGATTTTCCTAAAAAATAATCGACACCCAAAATACCGCTTTCATGGCCCTATGGTGTTACTTTCGGAAAACTGAAGTAACCAATGTACCCAAAAAGGCTCAACAGATTCGTGAGTCCAAATTCCTCTTCCAGATAAATAACTGTTGCACTTGTCTGGAAAGGTTGCTGGTCACTCATAGGGTTTTGATCACCGGCACACGCGCCCGCCAAATCGATCTACTATGAATTCCTCACTAATTGAGCGAAAAATCATGTCGAGAAGGTTAAAAGAACACTCAAGAAATTGAGGGTCAAAACAAGTTCATGAAATCTAGAGTACAAGATATCTGGATTAAATGCACAATTTTCATATCCAAGTGGTCCTCCTCGGCAGTTTGTCCCTATCCGAATGATATGGGAAACATGCTGGTGACTCTAAATCAACCCAATTACCTTTTATACAAGGAGGTGAAACTAGGGGTATAAACATAACATGGGCATACTAGAATATCAAAGAGTCAAACAAACAATGAATTATGCCGAAAGACTAAACAACTCCGTTGTGGTCTTAGGCCAAAAGTAACAAGGTCAAATTTAAGAATGAGCTAATAAGGTTCTTGATGATCAAATGGCAACATCACAAAAGTATTAAACTACCAAGGACCAAAAGTAATTTCCCAAAATGTTCTTCCGCTGAGTGTTACCACATTAGCCCCACATTGCCACAAGAGACATTTCCAGAGTCTTAATAAAAGCAGACTTCGCAAGAATTCTATTAGATGATATTCTAACAATACTACCGAGAAATTAAAACTAGCTGAAATTTCCCATCTAAAAAGGATCAATATTAACGGCGGAAGAATAATGATAGAATTATTTGATAAGAAGTGAAACACGTAACACAATGCAGTATAAATACACGAAGATGATAATCTTGTTGGGTTTCTGATTGCCTGAACTTGTATAAAGATCTAGAAGCAACTTTCTCATAATGCCATCATCCTCCAAAAGTAAACAAAAGAGCTTTGGTTATTCAGTTTGTTTGGACCTTCTTTCCTCAACATCCTTCCACTCTAACCTAAGGCAAAACTCCCAAATCGAAAATTCTCTTCCAACACATCAAAAGGAGTCTCAATTTTAATTTCAGTTTTATTCCCACATTTAATCATGTCACGAACGAGGACTTTTAGATCACGTCCCATGAACACGTTAACAACATCCCGCTTCTATCTTAGTTGCCTTCACAAGTGTCTCGTTGTTGAAATTTCAACACCCATTTTAGGAAAATAAATCATCGTCAATAAAGATTGGAAGAATACTGCTTTCTACTCAAGTAAAGCTACCACTAATTGAACAACACATGAGCATAGCATTTGTTCAGCATCATAATTATTGGTTTTCACATTCTCAACACATACAAAATATTTTGTACTGAAAGTTGTATAATGGTACTTCCCAACTCCATTCATATGACATTGGCCAAGGGCGGGAATACTAACACCGGGGTGCAGGTTTATGAGCTTTAAATGCATCTAATACCACATGTATGACTCATAAGCAACCTGTACGACCGTGTCGAAGTTACTTAAAATATAAATGTAGTCATACCATAACCCCATCAGTTCAACTAATACTGTATACTTACCTGAAATTACTTGAACTTACCTGCTGTGTCCGGCGTTCATTCTTGCACTCCAGAGCGTTCACAATAATTATGTGCAAGGAATATACATATAAATATATTAGGATGTAAATCTGAATTTCAACCATATCATAATATTTCCAGATATATAAACACATAAACAAATGGCTTAAAATGGAATAACTGTAACGCCCCACTCTCGAACCATTTACTTTGGGAATAATTATCGGTGATAAGCCCAATTAGACACTAGTTTAATTAACTAACATTACTTACGTTTCCTTACTTCAATTCCTTGATTCTTCACACATTGATTTATGAACAACAATTAACTACCAAATCATAAGGTTAATTCTCACATTTTCCACCAATGTCCATCACATTGTTCAATTCCCCAAACAAGGCTATTATCCCAATTATTTAGTCTCATCTATTATATGGCTACATCTAACGTCTTGTTAGACTGCCTACGTACCTTAAACAGTGATCAAGCCATTCGTAGTTCGCGATAATCATTTATAGTAATACGCATATGGATATATCACGATGAAATCTAAACTCAACCATCTCATAGTATTTTATAACATATAAATATATATATGTCATGGCATAAATTTCTCAGTTTTATTAAAAAGCATTGATAGAATTATCAATCATGAAAAATATGATAAGCAAGGAAAGATCCACTCACTTGGAGTCCGCGCTACAACTTCCTAGCACAAACATCGACGCGTCACAAACGATCAGCGCCTGTGTCCAATTATCAAACGATATCTCAGAATTCTCGTTGATACAATACATAACTTACATCGCACATGAGTCTACGTAATTCAGTTCAGAAGATCTACAAATCAGATCTCTGATCCGTAACTTCCAAGGATCCACATTATGCTTCTAGAATAACATACTAAAGCTTCAGAACGATCCCACGATCGGATCTCCGCCAATTGCCAAAACCAAGTTGCGGTTAACATTTTATTTTACGAACTTACAAATCCAATTTGAGAAGATCCGTATGTCGGATTCCCAATCCGTAAGTTCCTATATTCCTCAAATATTATGAATAATAACCTATTAAAGTTTGATGACGATCCAACGGTCGGATCGTCGATTCATAAAATGGCCTATTAACGTATCTTAGAGAATTTTGGTTCTAACAATCAATCTACGTCATTCAATTCTCAAAACTGAATTAAGGCATCAAATATAGCCTAAAAATAGCATTGGTGGTCCTCTGGCCATACGCCGCCATGGGTGGCGGTTGGCCGCCCTGACTCGCCAGAAAAATCAACTATCTCTAAAAATTATCAAAATTTGTAGATTTGAATATCTCAATGAGTAGAACAACTTTTATACCTCTAACCAAGGCCAATTTGGCCTAGAAACACCTCAATTTCACCAAAATCTGTGCGGACCCTAAAATTTGGTGTGCTTCGATTCGACCTCCAAACTTGTTCCAATGCCTCCACCACTGCTTGGGCTTTGTTCCTGGGTTCTAAGGGAGTGTTTTGATAGTGGTAATTGAATGAAATTGTTTCAGGTTTGGTGGATTTCGAGCAATCTTTCCCGCGACACCCATGATGGTTTTTCCACCAAACTTCAACCAAATTCCTTCAAATTTTGGATGGAAATGGAAGAGGGAGGGCTAGGGTGGTGTTTCCAGGTAGTGGTTCAAGACAATTCATCAGAAATTGGCCGAGAAATTAATGAATTTGGCCTTGGAGCTTGGCCGGGTCGCGCGGGTCAAGAAGAAGACCCGACTGCTCCCCTCATTTCCCTTCTCCCTCCTTTCCCTCCTTTCCCTCTTCTGGTTGGGCCATCCTCTCCTTCTCTCTTCTCCTGATTCGTCCTCTCTTTCTTCTTCCAAATTGGGTAGCTTTGCCCAATCCCCTTTTTTCCTCTCTTCTTCCTCCCTGACTCCCTTCTTTTCTTTTCCATCTTCTAACCACTCAAAAAAATACTTATATATATATAAGTATAAATATTAACTAAAACCAAAATACTTCTCGGGTTTACAGTTCCGTAAAACTTTAACCGTAACTCCAAATCCTCTTCTGCTTGCTCCTACGAGCCCGTATTGTCGAGTTCTTCAGGAATACGCTAAAAGAGTTCCGTACGTCTCACTATACGTTGATAAATGAAAGTAAAAAATCTTTCACCTCTAGGGCATTTTCGTAAATTCACATTTTAAAATTTATAAAATAATAAAATTTGGGACGGGTTGTCACATTAGATCACTAGAAATAGTTGAGCAATTAAAATTAGAAGTACAAAAAATCCAATTAATGCAAAAAGATTTAGGTTATCAAGTAGATAAGTTACATAATAAAATAGATAGGTTATTAGTTTAATGACTGATTCTAAAACTAATAGAAAAATATCCAAACTTAAAGGACCAGTAGGTTTAACAAATCTTTCAACACAAGTAGCTAGTAATAATATTCTCATTAGACAAAATAATTTAATTATCCAAAATTTAGCTGAAAAATTAGATCAAGTTTAAGAACAAATATAGAAATTAATCAACTTTTACATAATACATCTTCATCATTTCCACCATTTTTGTTGCAAAAATTAGAAAACTTAACTTTAAGTACAAATAACCTTAATCCTTTTGATAACAGAAAATTTAACTTTTTATAAGAAAATGAAAAGAAATAGTTAGAGCCGAAGATATTTATCTAAATGAAGAACAATCACAAAAATTTATTAGAAGCAATTTTGAAAGAACATAGAAAAATAAATATAATTTATATTAATTAGGTTTATTTAACAATAAAGGTAGAATTGTAAGTAGCATCAGTCAACATGACGTTAGTTGTATTGATAAAGACGTACACTTAATTTACTTAGTAAAGCAGTTACTCACTTGAGAAAATCACACTTTAGCCAGATTCATATAGGAATATTATTAATTGGAATATCAGGATTAACCAGAAAACAAGTAGGCACAAAAGCTTTAGAGTTGAAGTATATTTAAGTTCAAATTTAGCAGTCATAGGTTGTATTTCTAATTATATTATGATAATTAATGAATTTTGTAAATTAATTAAATTAGGCACACAAAAAAAAAATATATATATATATATATAATATGAAAAGAGAATACAAAAATTTGTGTATTAGTTTAATGTATATAGGAAAACTATCTGATAAATATAATCATAAGTTTAATTTAGAATTTTAGAATTTAGTTCAAACATTTGGTAGTAAGCATGTAAATATGACAGAAGCAAGACATGTCGATGATAGTTTTTTTAGAAGGAACACAGTGGACATTACCTGATTTACAAGTAGCAAGAAATAAACAATCAGATAATGTACAAATATATGAAGCTAGTACATGAGAAACAACAATTAGATTTATTAATTATAAGCAATTAGAAAATATTGTGACGACCCGTCCCCAATTTTTTCCATTTAATTTCTCCCTGAGTGTGTAAATTGACATTTATGCCCTTGTTGGCAAAGTGACGTGGACGTGGTTATTCGACTTTAAATTATTTTCTCGTTATCGTAATTAAATAGCACTCGTTGTTACGAACGCGTGAGCACGAGTTAGACCCGAATCGAATCTGTAACGAAAAAGGTTATCCTCCGTTAAAGTACGTTAACCGCGAATAGTTTTGTACACGTGCGTACAAATTTATCAGTGTCAGAAACACTGTTATTTTTTATTGGTAGACAGATTTTGTACTTTTTTATTTCACAAAACCTGAAAATCAAATCCTTTCCTAAAAAATTGGATCCGTGTCCCCTTTCTTAAAACATTCACCAATCACAACCCCTAAAACCCTCACATTCAATTGTTTTTCCTTAAATCCATCTTCACCAATCAAACTCACCCTCATTCTCACTCAACCAATCAGAAACACTGTCTCTCACTTCTCTCCCCCAATCAGAAAACACTCATTCTCTCTCTCTCTTCTTATTCTCATTCTATCTCTCTCACTGAACCTTTTTTTTTTGTCTCTCACCAGCCGTACCAACAGATCGTCGAATGGACAAGTTTTGACTCGTCAACTCGGAAGCTCCGACTAAGACGAGTTTGCTTCGACGTGATCCCGGTCGAGTTACAAGTTTTTGAAGGTCGTGGAAGCACCTAGTCAACTCCCTGGAGTTCCTAGACTAAGTTTGAAGTGGAGTTGACGCGAGAACACACGTTTTCAAGGAGTCGAAAATTAGGCCAAACCTTTCGAGGCTTTTTCAGGCCATTTCCTATCCATTTTTTGGACTTCCAAAAGGTATAAACCTGTTCTACTCCTCAAGAGCTTTATTTCCATATAAATTTCATAAAAAATGGTTGAGAAATAAGCAACTTATGAGGTTTTGAAATTTTACCCAGAAACCGGCAAACTAGACGGTGGCGGACGGCGAGGCTCACTAGAGAAGACAAAGAATATTCCGTTAAAGTTGACAGAATATTCTAACGACATCAGGTAACGCCATTAAGTCCCGTTATTATTTAACAAAATATTCCGTCAACTTTGACGGAATATTCCCTGGCTTCTGTCACCTCTGACCTGCGCGTGTGGCCGTGGGCTAGGCAGCGCGTGAGGGCGCGTCCAGCCTTCGGCCGACGAGTGGTTGACACATACTGGTCCGTGATGTCGTGTAGAGTGTTTTTGTATATTCAAACCTTCCGTTTGAGCAAACTATGGGGGGTTTTTTCCTAGCTTTTAGTGTATGTGTTATTTAACTAATTATTATTAGTTGTTTCACATATAGGGGAGACTTGCCCCGAAGACGTACGAGGACAAGCAAGGCTAGGGGGCTACAATCAGTCGACGTATCAATGAGTGGGCATTTGTTTTCGTGTGTGTGTGTGTGTGTGTATATATATATATAAACTTTATAGTTTCCACAAATGCTTTTGAATTGATTTATGCATATCATGCCATGATTAAATAACGTTATTAGAAATGTTGTACATTTGTGAAATGCTAAAATAATCCTACGAGATGCACAAGTAAGTTTATTGTCAGGTAAGTTTATTATGTTGACTAGAATGATTGAATTGTTATGGCATGCTTATATTTATGTAGTCCACTCATCATTGTTGCACTTCGGTGTTAGTGCTCGCCCTGGGCCAAGGCCAGTCTTTCACATGTATGTTCACCTCCGCACCGCACACTCACCTTAGATCTAGGTAGGTGCTAGTCCTGTCGTACATGTTGTATTAGGCAACTTCGACTTGTAGGTGACTGCGATTAGCGCCAGTCTTCACGTGATTGTAGCAGTAGAGCGTATATTATGATTACACCTAGTCCTGTCGTACAGGTCACATTAGGCGACTCCGACTTGTGTGCTAGCATAGATTGATGAGCATTAGGTCAGTCGTACAGGTCGCATTAGGCGACTCCGACTTGTGTGCTAGTATAGATTAATTGAATACCTTATTTTATTTATATTACTGTTGAGATTGTGATGCGGCATGCTTCTGAATTTACTATTATTTTGTTTTGATTTCGTACCTATACGTAGTATGATTTTCTAGAAACTATACATGTTTTACGGCAAGGGGTTAGTATGTTCAGAAAATAAATGGATTTTATAAACTTTTGTTTTTGTCCACTCACCCTTCTGTTTTTCACCCTTCCAGGTCCTAGTTAGCTGAATTACTCTGTGGCGTACGAGGATTGGGCGGCGATTCTGACATATCCCTGTTTAAGTGTAGGAACTTATCCCGTTGTGTATTAAGTACTTAACTAGTTTCGACTACACTATTTGTCATCTATGCTCTGAACATTTGTATTCTATGGGTTCTACCCACTACTGCGCACTCAATTTATTAGTTTAAATAAGTTCTAGTTTCGGTTTTAATTTATCCATATTTTTACATCACTTACACTTTTGGTTACGTCACCTTCGGGTGACAGCCAGCATGACTCGACTCCTGTCGGGGTGTGTCAATATAGAAGATGATGAGAGTGAAATTAAAAATGAGAGTATTCGTAAAAGTATTCATATGTCTTTTGATAATTTAGATATTAATTTAGTTGAACAAAATTTTGATCATATTGTAGATAAACTCATAGAAAGTATTGATCATTTAGATGAACAATATTTAGAAAAATATAAAGCATATGATTTAAGACTACATAGAATTTTAGATGAAGAAATTAAAAAAAAAAAATTAGAAACAGAAGTATAACATATTTTAGGAACAAAATAGTACAATAATTTATTAGAAGTAAAAATTGAATGTAATCCATCAGAAGAAAGTAGTGTATTAGGAGTAGAAAATAATCCAGGTTATACAGCTAGAACAAACCAATAATTCTTAAGACAGACAAATGAGCAATATAATGAGTACAGAGGAGCTGATTACAGGGATGAAAAAATGATGAGACCACCTAGAAAAAATAGGATACTATACTTGAGATGATTAGAACAAATAAATATAGCAGGTAATATATTAAAGTTAGATAATGCAGATCCACAAGATTGAGAAAAAACAATAGAGAGATGGGAAAAAAGTTGTGTACATGCAGCATTAATGTTAGATTTTAATAATTTACAAAATATGTTAGATTATTTGTATATACTTTAGATGGTTTAGTTTTTTATTGTTTTCAATCATAAAAGTACATAATCCAGAACAATATCAGGTACCTAAAACACATTTTAATATAGATGGTTTTGTTACTTTAATTAAACAGGAATTCTTAGATCATAATAGGTTAGATGACATGAGTGAACAAGAATAAATAAGAGCTATAAGAAAGTTAAAACAATTACAAATTTGTGATTTACAGTATATAGCTAAGTATACATCAGATTTCTTTAAATATTTAGGAAGAACATGTAGAATTAGTGATATTAATTTATTAGATACTTTTTTAGTACATTGATTGTCACATCTCGGCCCGGACCCCCACCACATCCCAAGCTCGACTCCGCAATAGCACGATATTGTCCGCTTTTGGCCCCGACCACGCCCTCACGATTTTGTTTCTGGGAACTCACGAGCAACTTCCCAGTGGGTCACCCATCCTGGGAATGCTCTGGCCCATTCTCGCTTAACTTCGAAGTTCCTACGGAATCCGAAGCCAGTGAGCTCCCAAAAATCCTCGTGTTAGGAAGATATGGGAATATACATATAAAGCATAGAAGATTCACTCCCCTAGGTGATGTAGGATCTAACAATCCACCCCCCTTAGGGGCCTGATGTCCTCGTCGGTACACTTCTGACCAGGGATTGGCTCTGATACCAAATTGTCACATCCCGGCCCGGGCCCCTACCACATCCCGGGCTCGACTCTGCCATAGCACGATATTGTCTGCTTTGGGCCCTGACCACACCCTCACGGTTTTGTTTCTGGGAACTTACGAGCAACTTCCCAGTGGGTCACCTATCCTGGGAATGCTCTGGTCCATTCTCGCTTAACTTTGGAGTTCCTACGGAATCCGAAGCCAATGAGCTCCCAAAAGGCCTTGTATTAGGAAGAGATGAGAATATACATATAAGGCATAGAGGATCCACTCCCCTAGGCGATGTGGGATCTAACATTGATATATTTTTACACTAAGGATAGGGGAAGTTCGATTAAGCCACACAATGGGCAACCAAATATGGTACCGAATTCGCCATCCACGAGATTCGAACTTAAGGCCTCTTACTTCCAAGTGAAGAGGAATACCAGCAAACCGTAGTACTGAATGACAATTTATTAGATACTTATATGGCATAAATAAAAGGACCACAAAGTGAAAAGATTTGGAATGAATGACAAAAGTATCCAAAGAAAAAAGATATTGCAATAGGACCTAGAATTCAACATGTATGATATATTTAGACAATAGTGTAACCAAATAAAAGCAAAGAGACAGATTAGGAAACAATTTTATATGATTTGTAAAAATATAGATTTACCATAATAGTATGGTTGTCATAAGAAGAATAAGCATAAAAAAATGTACAAAAAGAAATATAAGTCATACAAACTCTATAAACAACATAAGAATTTCAGCATAAGAAAATATTCAAATCTTGTGGATGGCGAATTCGATACTATATTCAGAATATGTATACTCTATAAACTCTATAAATTCCATAAACTCTATAAACTATAAATGCTTCAAGAATATATAGGAACAGAAAACATATTCCTAAATAATTTAGGAAAAGAAGTGGTAGGCCATGGATAAGAAAATATAAAACATCAAAAGATAAAAGTAGTTGTAAATGTTAATTATTTGGAGAAGTAGGACACATTAGGCCAAAATGTCAATGGAGTTGTTTAAGTTAGAAGATGATGAAGGTATACACTCAATATAAAGTTTAGACGATTTGAGTGATAATGAGAATATTTATAGTTTAGAGAGTATTAATATGATAGATTCAGACTCATAAGATTCAAGTAATTCAAATAGTGATTTAAACGAATATATGTGTGCATTTATAGAAGAACATGAAAAGGATTATTAATATATTAATTTAGGTTGCCAAGAAAAATGTCATAAGTGTGACAAGTTAGTTACAAATAAATATCATAATACATATTCAATATTATGTGAAAAGTCTTATAATAATAGCTTAAGAAAATTTAATTCAGCAAAATCACAAGAATTAGCATAGAGAAACCAAAAATTAGTTCTTTGATTACCATAAATTGTGAAATAGAATTAGCAAATAATTACAAAATACAAACAATTGTGATAAATACAGGAAGCACAAAAAGTGTCATAAGAGAAGAGTTAGTACCAGAAAAATATAGACAAATACTAGCAAAACAAGTAAGAATAACACAGTTTGATGAGAGACCAATATACTTAACACATTGCATTAATAATGAGTCTCTTAGGGTTGAATAACAACAATTCAATTTACCATTAATATTTGTTTCGCCAGTAAGATCAATACCCATTTATTTTAGGTTTAAACTTTTTGAAAAGTTTACAAGGTTTTTTGTTTATGAATCCTAACATAACATTCTTCAAGAGATGTATAACAATAAATGACTAAAGTAATACTTTAGAAGCATATAAAAACATAAGTATAGAAGAATCTAGTAGTCAAAATAACTATTATTCAGAGAATTTAAAGGAAAACAATGAGCATAATAATATAGAAGATTTTGATTATGAAATATTTGAACATGGATATCCAGTTTTAGAAGAAGCAGCCCGTGACACACCTTGACCCGGAATGTTCGCCTAGGCTTCGACAATCACTACTACTTCACAACCAAGCTCAACCTCGTATGGGAGTCGTACATTTTGGATGTCCCTTGGCAAGACAAAAACTAGGTCAATGACATCTTGGTAGTTAATAGAGAGTGGAAAGAGGACATAAGAGGAATTAGAGTTAGGGTTGCCCCTTATCAAAATCCACAGTTCAGCAATGAGTTGAAGGACATCGGGTGTATCGGCCATGATTAATCATCGAGCAATGCGGATTCCTACCGAGCACTGCCACTGGAAGTAGTTACATTCTCCTAGCCCTTTTTTTATCATGGGAAGGATCTTGCCCCTAATAATTGCTCCAAATTCCCTATATTGAAACCATAATGGGTTGAGGCTAAGAACGTCCACATAAGGATTCACTTCTTTAAGTCCAAAGTCTCTCCAACTAGTTTCTAAAAAAAAAAACAAAAAAAAGTCTTTCCAACTCCAGAGCCAAAAAAAAAAAAAAAAGATATGATCCAACTGCTCATTCTACATTATTGGTTACTCTTCCTTAACCGAGATTATTTATTGCATAACGCCTGAAGGGGTGGAAAAATTGTATTGAAAAGAAAGAAGTGCATTGTCCCTCCAACACCTACAAACCTAGAAATGCTTGCCTCACTGCCTTCAGTTGGTGGACCATAAACTTCGTCTCTTCCATTCTTAGAGCCAACATCACAACCACCCCCCCTCGAGCCTGAACTTGAACCTCTCACTTCGATACTTCAAGGAACTCTGCAGTTACAGCTGAGCAAAATTCTAACTTCTCCTCCTGCGTCTTCCTCATTCCCTCTTGTTTCGTCTACTAGACCTATTAAGGAACCTTCCATGATGGCTACTCATCTACTCATCTGTTGTAGATCATATCGTCCTTCCAGTAGATGCCAGCGGTCTTTGAAATGTGGACTATGCTCCGACCTTCCTTGGCGCTATTATTGTCACCCTTGTGGATTACAAAGAAATCTACACGTCTTTTGAGAATTTCATGATGCAGTAGCTATTAAGAGGTGATCTTTCGTTCTTTCCTTGTGAATTCATTTTAAACACTTATATCCTTCATTCTTATTCTTGATAATTAGGTTAACGTATGGACTAAGATGGCCCTATTATACCAAATGGAGCGGATCTGCGAACTCGAGCGGGTATCATCACAAGAGTTAGAGGCGAGGCTGAAGCTAAAACAATGGCTACTAGCTCAATCGGAGGAACTCAAGAAAATTCAAGCCAAATAATAGGCCCTAAAAGATGTCCACGAGGTAAAAATACACAAATATATCAATGCCGCCATATTTGAGGAGATGAAGGCAAAAGATTACCAAGAAGACCTTGTGAAAGCGAGGGAAGAATGGAGGCTGAAGCTTTGAGCTAGAGCTGAAGTGGATCAAGCATTGGTGGATCTAAAAATTAAGTCAAAATAGATGCTACCCTTGGAGCGAGGTGCCTAGGAGATAGAACGAGCTGGCCTTCGATTAGAGGTAAAAGGGCTTCACGTAGAGATAGATTAGAAAGACAACGCTTGCCTTGCGGACCTCAAGCTACTCACAGATGTGCATAAGTCAGAGCTCTTAGCCCTTCGCAAAGCCCACAAGAAGGCAGTTATAGATGAGTATATTGAAAGGTACAATCTTGGATACCTTACAAGTTACACTCGGAAAGATCACATCGGGGGCTAGGATGCCTATAGATTATGTGAAGAAATCAAGAACATTGATTTTCCAATTTCGGAACATCTTCTAAACGAGATTTCAAACTTGGAGGTAGAGCAGGAAGAATAGTCTAGTTCCAGTGATAACCTAACGCCTGATGTGTTTGTAGGTCAAAGTCCACAATGGGAAAAGAAGTTACAAAAAGAGAGTAGTTTAAACGTTTTACCAGGATGAGGGCATGTCCCTTCCATGATTCAAACTTATCATCCAATGACTCTTTGTTATTTTCTTACTTCATGTTTTATATATGCTCAAACTTTTCTTTAACTGATATTCATCCTCATAATTAAGTAGCATTAAGAAGCTTCCCTCTTTTGTTCCTACATCGGAGAACACACTTTAATCCGACAATCTATCTAAAGCAAAACCAACTTTGGAGTTATAAGAGATAGAGTGAAATGAGTAAGATTCTTGGCCTAGGATAAAGCTTAAAATTCCCTCTTTGTGATGTTGATTCAGAAAAACATCACCTCCTAAACTTAGTACTAATAAAGATTCCCATCGTGATATCTGGAAAACCACCTTCTTACAGTGATAAGTATTGAAGCATTAAACCCATGGACAATCTTTTGCTATGCATTTGCCTTAATGTATCGATCGGATTATGGATGAGAAGGTGTCTTTGTGTGTCTGGAATGACCTCCAATCTTTGTCTAATTTATTCATTTGTTCCTGTTTTAAGGTTCTTAACATCTCATAACGGATGGTGCACTGGACTTTCGATTTAGGGCGCTATATGCATGTGCCCGTAACCCACCAATCGCAACCATACTTATTACGGTTCGAGTCTCCTAAGCTACTAATCGTATTATACAGAATAGGCTAAAGGAAAATCATCTAACAATATTATTTTGAGTTTTTAGAGTCTCGCATTTGTGTGAAGTTTTCAAATTTTATGCTTTGTTGGAATGAATAAGGTAATCCCTGCATCATTGAAAAAAGAAAAGAAAGGACAAACGTTAGACATAAGACATGTAAATATCATAACTTCTTTGTTGACGAAGGAAATAGGATTATTTAATAAGGTGTGATTGAATTCGAGAAGGATTGCCTATATATCTCTGAGAAAGAAAATCAAATCACTGGTGTAGTTTGGAGAAAAAACAATGATGTAAAGATTACATCAGGGATCATTTTTTACAATAGCCTATGATGGGGTGTTGATGACTTCTTCGTGGACTTGTCTACGCCCAGACGACAATGTTGTGATCGAATTCGGAATAGATAGACTACATATCCCGAGAAGGGAATCGAACCGCGTGTAGCCCGGATTGTATTGGGGCCTGTAGGCAATGATGGTTTGTTGATCGGGGCCCTTGATTGTGGGTTCCCTATGCTGCCTTTCTATCTTTCTGTGTTTTTCAGAAGCGATTTTGCTTCCCTGTGCTCTTAACCCAAAGGAATAGTTTTCTACTTGAGCATGGGCGGGAGTAAGCTTGAGACTTTTCGAGGTTTCCCCCTACATGACTTATAAATGAATTTTCGAAATGGCATACCTAGATTATGATAAGCCATTCATGTCAGAGCCTAGATGGCCCGTTTTTCGAAATAGATGACAGAATGTTTGGTATCTTTCATCCATGTGTCGAGTCTAGAGAGTCTCGCCTGTTCCTAGGCTCACAAACGTTTTCGAAAGTTTTTCACTACGCGCCTATCTTATGAAGGGAAATTTATGAGATTTTCATATGGGATTTCAAATGACTAGCATGCATATACAATTCAAAATTTTATATACGAAAGCAACGGAAGCAATTATCACATAATATCAAAGCACTAGTCATGCAAATCCCCTTCAAGGTTCATAGGTTTATATATGATGCATCAAAACATTTAAGTTAAGAACAAAGTGTAGGAATAGATCTATATCTCTTGATCTAGATTTTAGACCAAGGATGGACCACCTCCAAGCCCTTTGTTCCTTGAACTCCTTGAGCCTAGCCTCCCTCCTTGCCTCCTCCACTTTGTTAGTATGAGTGCTCCTAGGTTCTCTTCAAGTTTCCAAGATTGAAAACCTCTAAAGATCCTCACCCACTAGTGTAGTGAGAAGGTTGAAGGAATAACCAAAGGGGTGAAAAAGATGATTAGCTAAATTCCCCCTAAGGTGGCCGGCCCTTTGAGAGTGTTAGAGAGATATTTCTTTTTCTCTTTTGTTCTTTAAACACTTCAAAAACCCTAATGAAAAATATCTCTATAAAGTTCCTTTTATAGCAAAAAAGAAACAAGTCAACATTTGACCTTTCTCTCCCTCTTTCACTCTATATGGCCGGCCCCTTTAGTGTTGTTTGGGCTTTGGGCTTTTATTTATTTCAAGTCATCCAATGCTTGAATAAAAGCCCAATGGGTTTAGGCCCAATGGGCCCAATTAAACCCGAACGTTTCTTTAAGCCCAAAACGATCTTATATCGCTTTTATGATTTCCTTAGACTTTCTAATTAATCACAACACTTAATTAATCCAATTAATTATTTCCATCATCCATTAATTACTCACTACAAGAGTGTATTGGTGAACAATCGTTTTAGGTTCTAATTAGCAAGGCAGTGAGGTGATTGGCACCAATCCAATTGATTATTTTCAATCCAATCACTTAGTGAATTAAAACTTACTTTTAATTCACCTTCTTCTTTGACGATTACATTTAATCATCTAGAAGAACTCACAAGCCATGAGTGACATCTAACCATATATCATGGCTACCCAAGCTAATGTAGAAGTTGTTCAGAGAACCTATTCAGTTGGAATTACAATGTAATTCGATCCTTCTCTAAAACAATACTCTCAATCACATCACTAGGGTATGGATATATAATGTCAAACCCCTAATGTGATTATTCCTTCTTATATGATTCTATTGAGTCGTATAGGAACGCTTTCCTTTATTACGCTTGATACTTCGGCCGAAGATTCCCGAATCATATCTTAGAGTATTCTTCCTCTCTTAACGAAGATTAGAGATTCCTTGTTGCGCATTCACTTGCCTTCATGACTAAGTGGCTTAACCCCAACTATGCCGTGGACACCCGCGAATGGGGTGACTTTGACATAATCAAAGATCAAGTACTTAACCACAAGACAACGACGATGCCTCAGGTCAAAGGACTACTTACATTATTCCAACCATAAGAGTTACTTGCTTGACATGTGAGTAGACCTCCATGCAAGTACTCTCGTTCGATTGTGTTCAGTGAACTCATTCCCTTAATGAGCACCTACATACTTGTCTTAGTGTCACTACATGAATGGGATGAGACTTTCCATCCTTCTAATTGAAGCGGACATAGTATGTACCGGTCTATGCATTGTCAGTTTCCCTCCGACAATCCTATGACCAGGAACCTTTTGGACATAATGGTTATATGAAGAAGGTCTTTGTAATCTAACATCATTAGATTACTTCTTCAATCGATCCATTGTCCATGGATTCACTATTTAGGACAAATATCGTTCATTGAGATAGTCCTAATTAGTATCTTTGCCATTTGATGTATAAGAGTCATCTATACATCCTTTTATTGTCCTGAAAGGTTTCTTCCAAAGATTGACTTTCAGGGCATATTTCCAACATCTTAAGCATATGGTCCCAGACTATTGGAAATGTGGCCTAAAACCAATCATATGATGATACTTTACGGACATTTCACATGTTAAACTAATCTAGTTTAATATAAATGGCAAAGATTATTGTTTTAAGCTGTCTCATATAAATGTTATATGCTTAAACGATATGTCCAAGGAATATGAAATTGGAAGAATGTGATCTAAAGAAGTTAGATTCATGAAACCATTCTCTTTCGTAAACATATCCTAAACGTTCCTCATCATATGATTGCCAATTAGGCAATGACAGTCCGTTAAGATCAGTACGTGATATGTCTTCTCTTAGAGAGAGTATGTAGGTGCTCAATAGAGAATGAGTCCACTGAACACGATCAACAAGGAGTTCTCATACTCATGTCACATGAGAACTCATGGTTGGGATAATGCAAAGTAGTCCTTTGACCTGAGGCATCATAGTTGTCTTGTGGTTAGGTTCTTCATCTTTGACTATGTCAAAGTCACTCCGTCAGAGGGTATCCATGGCATAGTTGGGGTTAAGCCACTTAGCCATGGAGGCAAGTGAATGCGCAACAAGGGATCTCTAACCTTCAAACCGTTTGAGCGAGAATACTCTATGATATGATTAAGAATCTCTGGCCAGAGCATGAATGAGATTTAAGAAGTCGTTCCAAATCACATTCAAGGTAATCATATAAGTAAATGAATCGCATTGGATAGTAGACATGAATAAACTATCAAACCAAACAATGTGGTCAAGAGTATTGTATTAAAGAAAGACTATATTACATTGTAATCCTAAACTGAATAGGTTTGTAATCCTAAACTGAATAGGTTCTTCACCTCTTCTGATTAGCTTGGGTAGCCATGATATACTGCTAGGTGTCACTCATGGTGTGTAGAAGCCCTAAAGGTGTATAATCACTAAAGGGAGAATTGAAAGTAAGTTTCAATTCACAATCGATTTGAAGAGTTTTAATCGCCCACTGCCTCGCTAAAAGGAATCTAATGAATCGTGCACCGTGTAAGGTAGAGATTGAAGAAATAACGAAGATGAGTAAGGATAATTAAATGTTTTAATTATTTATGGCAAGGATTAATTAATATGTTAATTAATCAAACGAATAAGCTCCTTAAAGACCTCGGTTAGTTTTGGGCCACAAGGCCCAATGGGATTTGAATGCCAAGCCCATTAACTCAAGTTGTATGAAAACTTGAATACACAAAAAGGCTTGAAAGCCCATTAAACCCTTAAGGCCGGCCACATTAGAGGATGAAGGGTTTTGGTTCTTTTGTCTCTTAATTGAAGGGACTATATAAAGGACTTTATAACATTTTCATCATTAGGGTTTCTTTTGGAAAAAAGATGAGAACACAAAGCTCTCCTTTCTCTCTAAGAGGCTGGCCACCCTAGAGGAAATTAGCTAGCAATCTTACTTCCTCTAGGTCACTCATATCTTCATCAATGCTCTCTTTGGTGTGGAGACTTAGAGGTTCTCTATTTTGGGAACTTGGAGAATCCATTTTACCATCCTCATCCAAGAAATCCATGGAGCTAAGAAGTAAGGAATGAAGTGAAGGAAATTTTGTGAAAAACATGTTCATTTAAGCAACATCTATTAGCATGCAATTAACAATTAAAGGCGGAATCATGCTTACATGCACTTAAAACAAAACATTAACCATGAAATTCAAAGCCTAGTAGATTGGTGAACCAAGACTCAACTCAAATCAAAGTGAGTTGAGATTTATACCTTTGTAGATTCCTCTTTGCATAAGCAAAGGCTAATCACCCAAAGAGAGGGCCTTCATTCCTTGCATCTTAAATCTATGGATTTGGATGGAAGAATAGGATTCTCCAAGTTCCCAAAATTGAGAACCTCTAAGTTTCTTCACCAAGGTTAGATTGAAGAAGAAATGAGTGACCTTGGAGTAGTAGGATTGCTAGATAATCCCTCCAAGGGGGCCGGCCTCTTTAGAGAGAAATGGAGAGACATGTTCTCACCAATTTTCTCCAAAAGAAACCCTTAATGAATTTAGGCTATAAAGTTCTTTATATAGTCCCTTCAAATAAGTGACCTAAAGAACCAAAAGCCCATTCTCTCTAACATGGCCGGCCATATGGGTTTTATTGGGCTTTTGGGCCTTTGTGAATTAAGTTGTCATACAACTTAAGTCAATGGGCTTGACGTTCGAAGCCCATTGGGCCTTGAGGCCCAAAACTAACCCGTGGTCTTTTAACGAACTTTATTCGTTTGATTAATTAACATATTAATTAATCCTTGCCATAATTATTAAATAATTAAACGATTTAATTATTCTTACTCATTTCCATTGTTTCTTCAATCTCCACCTTACACGGTGTACGATCCATTAGGTTCCTTTTAGCGAGGCAGTGGGCGATTAAAACCATTTCAAATCGATTGTGAATTGAAACTTACTTTCAATTCTCCCTTTAGTGATTATACACGTTTAGGGCTTCCACAAACCATGAGTGACACCTAGCAGCATATCATGGTTACCCAAGCTAATCAGAAGAGGTGGAGAACCTATTCAGTTTAGGATTACAAATGCAATACGGTCTTTCTCAAATACAATACTCTTGACCACATTGTTTGGTTTGATAGTTTATTCATGTCTATTATCCAATGTGATTCGTTTACTTATATGATTACCTTGAATGTGATTTGGAACGCCTTCCTAAATCTCATTCATACTCTGATCAGAGATTTTTAATCATATCATAGAGTATTCTCCCTCAAAAGGTTTGAAGGTTAGAGATCCCTTGTTGCGCATTTAATTGCCTCCATAGCTAAGTGGCTTAACCCCAACGATGCCGTGGACACCCCGAATGGAGTGACTTTGACATAATCAAAGATCAAGGACCTAACCACAAGACAACTAAGATGCCTCAGGTCAAAGGACTATTTTGCATTATCCCAACCATGAGTTCTCATGTGACATGGATATGAGAACTCTTCGTTGATCGTGTTCAGTGAACTCATTCTCTATTGAGCACCTACGTACTTGTCTTGATGTCACACACACCAATGACTTGAGACTAGTCACTCTCCCTGAGAGAAAACATAGCACATACTGATCTTAACGGACTGTCAATGCCCAATTGGCAATCCTATGATCAGGAACGTTTAGGATGTGTCTACGAAAGAATGGTCTCATGAATCTAACTTCATTAGATTGCATTCTCCCAATCACATATTCCTTGGACTTATCGTTTAAGCATATAACATTTATATGAGACGGCTTAAACAATAATCTTTGCCCTTGATATTAAACTAGATTAGTTTAACATGTGAAATGTCCGTAAAGTATCATCATATGATTGGTTTTAGGGCACATTTCCAACATGAAGGCCCTATCTCTTGGGTGATTAAGCTTTGCTTATGCAAAGAGGAATCAACAAAGGTATAATATTTCTCAACTCACTTTGTTCTTGAGTTGAGTCTTGGTTCACCACACTCACTAGGCCTTGAATTTCATGGGTAAAGTTTTGTTTTTGAATGCATACAAGCAGGATTCCGCCTTTTAATTGTTAATTGCATGCATAGATGTTGCTCAAATGAACTTGTTTACACAAATATTTCCTTCAAGTGGCATTAGAGCCTAGGTTTAGTAGTTGGTGAATCCTTTTGGGTTTTGTAGTTCATAGTCTTTGATTTGAATATTGTAATGGTTACAAGCTTTATTCTTGCTTCTTTGAATGCAAATTTTGTTAGAAAATTTTCCATCTCAAATGTTGTAGATGTAGTTCATATGAGCATGAATTTTGGAGCTAAAATTTGGTGCCATGTTTTTGGGGAAATTCGGCCAAATCCAAAGGGTGGATTTTTGGGTTCATGTTTGTCTTGTTAAAAGTGTTTTAAAGTGACTTTTGGAACCCCTAAGTACCCCTAGTATGGTAATATGTTATTTCCCTTAAGTTTGAGAGTTTTTGGGGTGTCTTTGGGTGAAAAATGTTCATGGAGCTCTTATGGGTTTTCATGGATGTTCTTCATTGTTTTTGTTATGTTCTTGGCAAGAACTAAAAGGTTGGTGTTTTTGCTTCAATGTGTTTGTTGTTCTTCATAAAGTTTTGGTTTTTTATTGATTGGTGATGGATGATTGGCGATAGATGATTTGTGTTTTATTATTTGATAAATGCTACACCTTACCTATATCTTACAACCAATACCAATCAAAATTTTCAACCATACCAATCAACTTTTCAACCCATACCTTTCACTTATTGTTGACCCTAAAAACTACCAAGCCTACGTGGCGCGCAGACCGAGTAATCTATAAGTTAACTACGTCCTTCGGTGAATGTGGGGCGTGCCAACTCGTCGGCCGAGCTCGGCCGAGGAGTAAATTTGTTGATGTTGCGTTTGGTGCGTTGCTGACTTCTTGATCTTGCGATTGTGGCCGAGGAAGGAACACTTCTCGGCCTTCGGGTTCTAGAGCCTGAAGACAAGGCTGCTAACTTAGCGAAGTTCAATATCCAATTCGGCTTCCAATGTGCTGAATGTAGTAACTCGTAACACCTCACTTCGCTGAGAAGGCTGATGAGATGACCTCGACCAATAAGGATTCAGAAATCCTTCTCGACCGAGACTTGGATAGGTAATCAACCGTCCTCGCCGCAGTGTTGTTGATGCCAACTGAAGATGCTGCGAGATCGGCTAATTCTACGGTGACAGAGCTATCTATGCCGACTTAAGATATCACCGGTTGCTTTCACAGTGATGTTGATGCCAACAGAAGATGTGTCAGCGAAAAGAGAAAATAAAAAATCTCAGTTGTTGAGAGAGTTTGTGTAAGGCAGTTGTGTGTTGAATTGGAGGTTCTTTGAATGGTGCACGACCTCTCGTATTTATAGTGATGTATATCTGTTGCGGCATCCAGGCTAAAATAATATTCCTCGGAATATTATCCTTAATACCCCACAGATTGCTTTTCAATTCTATCTCCTGCATGCAATCTCATCTTCAAATTAGTCTTTGATTTGATAATGTCTGACAACATCATCATCACCCTAAAAAGTCCTAGCCACCCTAGGCTTCTTAAATGTCACCATTATCCAATACTTTTATCTTGGCATTCCCCCATACTTTCAGACTAGGTGCATGCAATGAACGTGATGTCAATCTTTTGAAGATACATCTAGGCCATTCTAATCAGATGCATAGCTAACAACTCCAAATTATTCTGGACTGTTCCGCTTGCTTGGAAGTATAATTTGCATCCTATCTTATCCCATTCAAGAATATGTCAAGATAACTCATAAAAAATAATTATTATGATAAAACCCATAATATTATCCTTTAGCAAAAATATCTCCATTTTCCCATCCGACGGTTGAGAACCATGCTCACTCAATGGCCTCGATTATTCAGGCCAATGGTGTAAAATCGGGTCCAAACACTTATTCAACATTCTTTAAGATTTTGAATTTTTCAACAAAAACGAACCCCCACTCTCACCTACCAAAGCCGGCCAACCCTACAAGTAGGGTACTTTTGGGGCTTTTATGCAATTACATAAAGTTTTGATACTTTTGTGTATTTGTGCTTTGATCCGAAAGTTTACGTTTTTACGTAAAGGCCCAAAATCACTAAAGGACAAATTGTTTTGGTCCTTTAATGGAGTTTTTGTATTTGTTGAAATTTTTGGGTTCTAGTTGTAATTACATGAAGTAGTGGACTTTTGTGTTTTTACAAAGTGACCTCAAAGTTTATGTTTTGCAATATAGCCCAAAAAGTTGAGGTTCTTGCATTTGGCCCAAATAGTTGAGAACAAAATAGTTTTGTATCTTTAAATGAGAATTGGATTTTCATTTCATTTAGCTCCATCTAAATCAATTCTATGGATACAAAAACCAAATGACAATGTTGCATTCAAGTTTAATTAGTTAAAGCGCTAATTAATTAAAGGCTGATTATGAACCTAAGCCTACGCTAATTGAGCTATGTGAAAGGCCGTCTGTCAAATTTGTTTGAACCATGGGAATGTGTAGATTAGATTTTGGTTGTAATTTGATATGATCAAATGTTGTAAAAAAGCATTAGCTCTTCTTTACTTTAAAGTAATTTGTTTTGATCAAATGTTGTAAAAGAGCATAAGCTCTTCTTTACTTTGAAGTACTCATTTCTTGTTGTATTTGATATGCATGAAATTGGAGTAGAGGGTCCAACGCCCAATAAGAAAACACGCCTTAATGTGATTAAACGCGTAACTAAAATCAATCACCATCCCTAGACCGAGATTCAACACTAGGCTCGTGTTGGATCGAATCAAAGGTTCATAGTCATCCTAAGGCCCTAAGGCAACTATATAGTCCATCAATGAATGTAAAGCTTATGTTAGTAGTACCATATATTCTTGCTTTAAAAACCGTTTTACAAGCATAGTGGGAGTATCATATACTACTGAATCAATCACATGGACCAATAGTTGTAATAGGACCAAATTGTTTTAATAAGATTAAAAAGCATGCTTATATGCGATGAGACCTAAAACCCTCAACCAAACCATTATTAAGTTGGCAAGCGTGAGAGTGCTTTGAACACTTTTTTAATGACCTTCCACCGTGGTAGGCTCCGATCATTTGTGACTCGTACACCGACTTCACCCTATCATGGGGGAGTACAAAGTGCGTGCTTACACTTAGGAGGAGTCCTATACGCATACATGATGTTGTGAAGGTAGGCAACGAGAATGATCAACATCATATCATTGTGAGGTTGTTCTTGAACCCCTACCCGAACTTGCATGGTGGGAATGACTTAACTAAGTGCAATGGAGCCAACATCATATCATTGTGAGGCATCGTTCTCTAGAGGCCAAATAAGATGGGTACTTACATGTGATGTAAATGAGTAAGTGTACTCTCTCATTATTATTGTTGCTAGCCAACATCATATCATTGTTAGGTGGGCTTGGTAATTGTGAGTCTCCCATACCCTACTAAGAGTTTCCTCCAAAACTCTCTAATTCCAATGAGGGATATGGAATTTGCCAAAAATAGTTGGTGGTGCTATTTGATTTAGAGACCCGAATCAAATGGCTTAAAATCAATCAATTTATATTCGTTATGTATTTATTTACCGATATATTTTCAAACTCTATCCAAAACTTGACAAAGAAAAACCGAAGACTTTAGTTTCCGCACTTGGTGCCACAATCCCATAGATTGTCCTAATTTGATTGTAATGTACCTAAGTAGTCTCATCCTCACAATCTTCCTATTGATAATGTATCATTGGAAGAACATATTAGATAAGTCTATCATAAAGAGGACAACACTTTTAGTGTCATAATTCTTCCATTACAAATCGTTGTATGAAGAAATAAGAGTTGCTTTGAACAACCCTTAGTTAACGCAAACACTAGTGCTTGTTTCTTTGTTAAATGAACAAAGAACTTGAGAAGTAAGCACAAGGGCATGGACACTTTAAGTGCCATGATTCTTCACTTACAAATTGTTGTATAAAGAAATGAGAGTTGCCTTGAACAACTCTTGAATGTTTGTAATCTTGTTTAGAACAAGATGGTTGGTTGACAAAAATAGTCAATCTATATGGACTTATGATAATTTTAAATCATTGAGTGTTGAAGTGTTAAAACACTTCCCGAGACGGAAACTAGGCTAGGACTTCACCTTTGTGTCCCTATCCAAATGGTTCACTAAGTTTATAGTAAACTATATAGTGAACAATAACTGCACGCTCTCCAAATCGTTTGATGTGTATAACACAATTGAAATAAGTTTCAAGAGAGACAGTGGGAGTTTAGGGACCATGACTATTGTAGTCAAATGAGAAGTCAAATGAAGAAGTCAAAATAACTCCAAGGGAACAAACTTTCTTTATGAAAGGATGGACATTGGAATGGGGTATTTGCAAGAAATGTCTTGCAAGTGTCAAGAACACACCTTTCGAAGGTGTTGTAAAATGTTCTTGAATAGTTCAAAACAGTTGGTTCTTCTACTTGAATGTTTGATTCCGTATTAGTAACTATGTTTTACAATCATTGTAAAAGTGTGGCTAATAAGAAGTAGAAGATTAATAAGAGAAGAGAAAGTACTTCACATTCGGAAAATAAAGATCTTTGCGAAAGCAAATAGTACTTACTTCCTCATATGACTACCAAAGAAATTGGAAAAACAAAGATTGTCTTTACATTCCAATTTGAATAAGGAACTTAATTCCATCACTATAAGAGATGGATGAATGTTTTGTTTGACAAAACATTATTCTTTATTAATGAATGATTGGATTATTGCAATCTGATTGTTTGTCTCTGTAATAGAGATGATGTGGTAGTGTTAACTGTTTAGAATATAATGATGCTTAAAACCCAAATGGTTGCAAGATGGTGACTAATCCCACTAAGTTGTGACACCTCTAAAACATAAATTACAAGTTGGTCATAAATGGATGCTATGGATCGTTAGATCTGAATCCAATGCCTTCTTGTTAAAACTGTATAGAGGAGAAATGTTCGAATCTTTATTCTTTTGGAAAGAATAAAGAATCACAAAGTTGTTGAGGTTAATTTACTTAGATGTTAGTGGCACTTGTCCACAACATAATGCTACTCATGTTGTATGACATTCACCGAAGATCGCTCTCGGTTGGACTATTGTTTATTTTGAATAAACACAAGTCCGAATACTTTGCAAAAGGTTTCAAAGAATTCAAGAATGTAAGTTGATGAGTAAGATGCCTAAAGTATTTATCTCCTTAGATTTGATTCAAGGAAAAATAACATTTGAGAAGAGTTTCCTTGAAAGATATCAAGGAAAGTAGCATCATAAGATAATGGATTTCTCCATTGGGAGAAGAACGAACTCGAATAAGATGTAGTTCATTGGATGTTATCAATTACCCATATATAGGATATATACTTCTAAGACAATATGATTGTCAGTTAGAAGATCTTCCAAAATTTTCATGACTCCATAAGATGTAGTTGGAAAGAAAGACAAGTCTTAAGAGTGTTAAGATTTGGGGTTGTGTGCTAATAAGCAATATTTGTTTGAGAACAATCTTGTGGGATATCCTTAAATTAACCTTTGGATATCACTTCTATAAACCAACTAACAAATGTTGTTTGTTGGGTAGTTCATTGTAATCCTACACTAGGATTTGCCTAAGATAGAGCAAATGAACGAGAGATAGAACTCAAAGAATGGGGTTCTTTGAGAGACAAGATGATAATCAACAAATATAACAACCTAGTTCCTACACCACTAGCTCCGAGAAGGATCTATAAACCGTCTCAGTTGAATGGTTTGAACTTTATGACTATGTCATAGAGTTACACCTCTTAATTCGAAAGAAATAAGAATGAAAATTCTTATGACTACATTGAGTGTATATATAACATATACTCAAAGAAATGGTATAGTACCATTTGACCCGAAATAATGAAACCTACATAGCTAAATGGTATCTTAAGGTGACTACAATCAACAAGATTGGTTGACTTGGAAGAAACCATATTTGACGTAGTCTTGGTTTCTATTAATTCGAAGATTGCTAACTACAACTAAAACATGATTCAATGTTTGGACATAATATGGGTTTCCGAAACCATTATCAAGATAGTCTTGATAATATATGTCTAAGACTAGGAATCACAAGACGTGTAAGTTGTAGAGATCCATCCATAATGAATCTTAGCAAGCTAGTGGGAGCCATAGCTATCTTATGAGAGAAAGATCAAATCATTTGATTCCTCATAAGATGTAAATGAATATTTTGTTTACTAGGTTTACAAAAGATTACTGGAAGTTAATCATATTCCTAAATTTGAACATATATATGATATATTAATTTTAGGAATTCTTCTTCGTTAAAATTATGACTTTAAACATTCTATAACGATAGAATGTATATGGGAGACATAGTCTATATACATGGGATGGAAATATATATTGATAGATTTCAAGATATAATTGGATTATATCAATCCCTAATGATAGACAAAAGATGCTAGGAAGTTTCTCATATGATGATAAACTTCAATCAGAATGACCATTCTAGTGATACTAGGAAGTTGCTTTTCTCAAAGGGAACGTACCCTTTGACTCCCAAAGAAATAATGCGTAAATAGAATCCTTTATGCACATGCAGAAAGGTGATTTGTGTATTTCATATTGTATGAAAAATATTGATATGAGTTGTACCAAGATCGGTACAAGACGATATCAGTGCAAGCCTATGATCAGAACCATGGCAACTGTCAAGTGAGTCCTTAAGTATTTAAGAAATACTAAAGCATAGATTCCTCAAGAATGAGGAAGAATTAGAGTAACGCAAAGGAAGCGTAAATGTATTAGATTATAAATCTAATATCGTATCCAACATTGGATGTCTCTTCATTTTCAATGAAGAGATAATTGGATATCTCTTTATTAAGACTAAAGAGATATTTGGGTGGAAATGTTAAAAGTAATGACTTTAGTGTGTTCCATCATGCAAAATATATCGCCATATAGAAGCTTACAACATTGTTGTTTGGATGGGAAAGTTCATTTATGAACTCTCCATTCTGTTCCGACAAGAAAGTGACTCTAGTGTGCCGACACTACGACATTAATGGGGCGATAGCTCAAGCCAGGGAATCAAGGTCTCATCAAGATCCGAACTCAAATGAGAGACTGAACCACATGATTGAGAATCATGTATAATGGTGACGTCTTTATTCTCAAGGTTGCTTCTATGGATAACATATAGATATCCATTGTCTAGGCCTACTACTCAGCCATTTTGGAAATGAATTCAAAAGAGGTATCATCACAGATGACCAAGCTGACTGGCTCTAGTGCAAGTGGGAGATTGTTGGAAATGTGCCCTAAAACCATAATAAAATCAATCATATGATGATACTTTACGGACATTTCACATGTTAAACTAATCTAGTTTAATATAAAGGGCAAATATTATTGTTTTAAGCCATCCCATATAAATGTTATATGCTTAAACGATAAGTCCAAGGAATATGCAATTGGAAGAATGTGATCTAAAGAAGTTAGATTCATGAGACCATTCTCTTTCGTAAACATATCGTAAACGTTCATGATCATAGGATTGCCAATTGGGCATTGACAGTCCGTTAAGATCAGTACGTGCTATGTCTTCTCTTAGATAGATCTCGAGTCATTGGTGTGACTGACACCAAGACAAGTATGTAGGTGCTCAATAGAGAATAAGTCCACTGAACAAGATCAACAAGGAGTTCTCATACTCATGTCACATGAGAACTCATGGTTGGGATAATGCAAAGTAGTCATTTGACCTGAGGCATCATAGTTGTCTTGTGGTTTGGTCCTTGATCTTTGACTATGTCAAAGTCACTCCATCAAAAGATATCCACGGCATAGTTGGGTTAAGCCACTTAGCCATGGAGGCAAGTGAATGCGTAACAAGGGATCTGTAACCTTTAAACCGTTTGAGGGTGAATACTCTATGATATGATTAAGAATCTCTGGCCAGAGTATGAATGAGATTTAGGAAGTTCCAAATCACATTCAAGGTAATCATATAAGTAAATGAATCACATTGGATAGTAGACATGAATAAACTATCAAACCAAACAATGTGGTCAAGAGTATTGTATTAGAGAAATACCGTATTACATTTTAATCCTAAACTGAATAGGTTCTCCACCTCTTCTGGTTAGCTTGGGTAGCCATGATATACTGCTAGGTGTCACTTATGGTTTGTGGAAGCCCAAAAGGTGTATAATCACTAAAAGGAGAATTGAAAGTAAGTTTCAATTCACAATCGATTTGAAGAGTTCTAATCGCTTACTGCCTCGCTAAAAGGAACGTAATGGATCATACACTGTGTAAGGTAGAGATTGAAGAAATAACGGAGATGAGTAAAGATAATTAAATGGTTTAATTATTTATGGCAAGGATTAATTAATATGTTAATTAATTAAACCAATAAGCTCGTTAAAGACCTCGGGCTAGTTTTGGGTCGCAAGGCCCAATGAGATTTGAATGCCAAGCCCATTAACTCAAGTTGTATGACAACTTGAATACACAAAGGGCTTGAAAGCCCAATAAACCCTTAAGGCCGGCCACATTAGAGGATGAAGGGTTTTGGTTCTTTTGTCTCTTAATTGAAGGGACTATATAAAGGACTTTATAACATTTTCATCATTAGGGTTTCTTTTGGAGAAAATATGAGAACACAAAGCTCTCTCTTCTCTCTAAGAGGCTGGCCACCCTAGAGGAAATTAGCTAGCAATCTTACTTCCTCTAGGTCACTCATCTCTTCATCAATGCTCTCCTTGGTGTGGAGACTTAGAGGTTCTCTATTTTGGGAACTTGGAGAATCCATTCTACCATCCTCATCCAAGAAATCCATGGAGCTAAGAAGTAAGGAATAAAGGCCCTATCTCTTGGGTGATTAGCATTTGCTTATGCAAAGAGGAATCAATAAAAGGTATAATATTTCTCAACTCACTTTGTTCTTGAGTTGAGTCTTGGTTCACCACAATCACTAGGCCTTGAATTTCATGGGTAATGTTTTGTTTTTGAATGCATACAAGCATGATTCCGCCTTTTAATTGTTAATTGCATGCATAGATGTTGCTCAAATGAACTTGTTTTCACAAATTTTTCCTTCACATACGTGATCCATAAAGGAAGCATCTTTATCAGACGGGGTGATGTTGGGTTATTGTCTGGGGAATGTTTCCATGTGGGTAGAGTGATCTAGTTGAAAGGTTTTGAGTTAAACTCTCGACAAGAGCACCAATTATTGGAACCAAATCTGCTCACCGCCGCAGATGGTGAAAGCACAAATTCGAGCAACCTGCAAAACAAAGAATAACCGTGAGCAAACCTAAGAGCAGGGGGTGTACAGGCCAAAGGCTTTCCGACGATCAATTTAGTAAGCAATTTTAGACTTAAGCAGTGTGCAAGAGAATTAGAGTATTGAGATTACATTACTAAAGTGACGAAACCTAGATGGGTGAATTGGTATCCTAGGGAGATACCTTTTTAGGATATAATTCTTGTTCTAAGCTGGAAGAATCTTAAATGATATCTAAAAGTGGATATTGCACCTCTTAGGAGTTGTGATTACTTGAGGCGCACGACAATTCCTAGGTTGTAGGAACTCAAATACTTATGAGGAATCTGATTGTGTCCATATTCGGATCAGATCTTGTGTCTTGTGGAACAAGTATGGTCATCCAGCAAAGTCGCTCAGACTTTGCCTATTGCCTTGGAATAGGGTGATGGTGGCCACGTTGCCCCGTCTGATCTAGCTCTGCTTGGAGCTGGTGAGTCCATGACTGGACTTCTGAGGTATCGATATTCAGATCAGCCTTACTTCGTCCCTAGAAAAACATAGTCCCATAACGGCCTTTACAAAATAGTCTATACAATAAATGGTCTGATCATAAACACAAAATTCTGTGAATCAACCACAAAGCGTTTTGAGGGGCAATTCATCCTCATTCTTTGAGTAGTCAAGTATTATTCCTTTTATTTTTCAAGAGATGTTATCTTCACTTTAAAAACCTATTTTCGCTCCGAGAACCATGAAATTCGATAAATTGAATTTTGGTAGTGATGAGGGAAATTGCTTGGTTGCCCTTCCAAATGAATTTGAAAGAGCGTTGATGCGTATGACATCAGATGACTAATTATTTGTGTTACAGTTAGGGCTGGTTTGGTATTGTTGTGCTTTGAAAAAAAGCTGCTATGAGAATAAGCGACTGTGTTGTGAGAATAAGCGGTTGTGAAATAAATCAGCAGAGTGTTTGGTAAACTTTTTTGTAAAAGTGCTTTTGGAAAAAAAAACAGTCTGATAGTGGGTCTTTTCAGATTGCCATTGCATGATATGCTAATACATAATAGTTCAGGCATTTGACATGTAAGTAAGCGGCTGTGCTGTGAGAATAAGCGGTTGTGAAATAAATCAGCAGAGTGTTTGGTAAACTTTTTTGTAAAAGTGCTTTTGGAAAAAAAAGCAGTCTGATAGTGGGTCTTTTCATTAAATGAGCACTATAGTCCGTGTGCTTTGAAAAAAAGCCAGTTTTCCAAAGCAGCAAATAGCTGCTTCAACTTTTTCTTTTGATTTCAGTTTATTCTCACAGCAGCTTCCAAAATAAGCCATTTTTTTTTAGTTTACCAAACACCTAAAACCCTCACAGCTTTTTTTTCATGGGTGCTTTTTTTTTAAGCACCTCACTCCCAAACCACCCCTTACTTACATGTCAAATGCCTGAACTATTATGTATTAGCATATCATGCAATGGCAATCTGAAGAGTGCCCAACTTGATAAGGAATTTAGTTTAACATAATTGTATAAGCGTAAGAGCCTATACGTTATTAATGATTTCTTTGTTGTTTAATTTGGAGCATGGAACTTTTGGTTGCTGGAATCCCAAACTCTTTCCTACCAAACGTGATTCAAAATACAAGGAAATTCAAGAAGGAATCAAAAGTCATAATCGGTATTGCGTGCTTGGTTTTAGGCATTTTAAAGTGGTTTAGGTAAAGTTTGATTTATATATATTCATACAGTCTGGATTTGATATTTTAAAACACTTTACTTTTATCTATTAATAATGGGTCCCTTTTTCTCTTCGGTAATTTATAATTGGCTATTCTCGTTCCTTTCTCCATTTCTCAAATAATTGGTTAATTACTGTATAGAAATCACACTCACGAATTCAACATATTATACTAATAAATAAGAATTACCCTCATTGAACTCACATATTCTAGTTGCAGGGGACGACCATTAGCCTACCAGTGGAGTACCGAGCGCCTGAAAGGGTATCTTTTGGAAGTTAGACCCACAGGCGGGATGAAAAAATTAGCAAGGCTCGTTGATGAAGTAGGAAGATCATGCATTAGCTGAATAGTTCAAGAAAGTGGTAGGAACAACAGACCACATTTTTTTTTGGAAAGTTGTGGGAACAAGACCACGTTTCTATAAAGGAGTGGTTGGAATATCGGACTACTACTTATAAATAAAAGACTTGTTCGACCTCTCTGTATGGAGGTGCAAGTGACATACTCTTGCATGGAAGTTTTGCCCTTTTTGAACAAAATTATGTTTTTTTTAAAACAAAGTCAGCCATATTGGTCCTTGCTACACTAAAAAGCTTGCACACACATATTCAACTAACCCCTGTGTACTTAAAAATTTGAATTAATGATCATCGTCATGCTAAAATAAACCATGTCTCATCAAACATCCACATAACATTAAGGAATAAAAAAACACATTTCATAAATTATAAAAAAAAAACCCTTAAGGCCTTGTCCAAACAAAATTTTAGAAACCAAATTTAAAAATGTTCTGTTGTTTGAAAAATTAAAGAAAAGCAAAACATTGTAAGCTTCAACAAGGGGACTGGTCTGGCTGATTCTAGGTAGCTGGAGCATCGCGTTCGAAAGAATTGACTTCAGGGTCGGTTGTTTTGGCGCTCGCGGGCTTAAGGCCATGCTCGGTAGCAAGCTCGGGGAGCTGCGAGGTGATAGGATCAATAGCCACAAGCTCCTCTACCACAAGGGCCTCGTTCTCAGCCTCCTCCTACTCGGAGCCTTCCTCCTTGTCACACTCGACGTCCAGGTTGTAGTCTAGGTGGGCCACCTTCATCTTCTTATAAAACTCCACATAGCCCTGAAGGCAAAGGCGGGCAGAGAAGTTAGCACCTTCGGGAGTCTCCAAGAAGTCATCCACGTCTAGACTGCTGCTAGACACGGTGTCGTTCAGGGCCTTTTACAAGCGCTTGTTTTCCTCTCGAAAGGCCCGGGCAGCATCCTTAGCCTCCTTCAGCTTGAAGGCAGCCTAAAGTTTACTAAAGGCGGCCTCCCTCAAATTATTCCTTAAATGCTCGACCCACTGCTTTAGCGGAGCGTTCTCCCTATTGGCAGACTCGACGACCCTGCTAGATAACTTGAATTCTTCCCTATCGCTCGGCAAATGATCCTCTCAACTTTCGCATTCATCCCGATAATATCTCCCTTTATGGAACAAGGAATAACCATAAGTATACTTTATAGGGGTCTACCAAGAATAAAATGATGAAGGGAACCTACTCATGTCCGGTGCTCTAATTCCTCTGCTTGAAGAGCCACTTAAGCGCTCAGTAGTGGGTGAACAGGGCTTGCAAAAAGAATAAAAGACAATAGGCATATTAGTAAGAAAGGAGGATTCAGTCATGAAACAAAAACATTGAATAAGGAAAGAATACTCACTACTGTGTGGAGGTCGAATGAGATGGCCACCTACTCGTTGGCTCTCCCATCCTCGCTAAAAGCATCATCGACAACGCCGTCACTTTGCAGAACACTCGATAAATAGACAAAAAATGTCTCTCTCTTTATCAGATGCGCCCCCATATTGAACGATCGCCACAATGGTAGGCTCTGGCCCCTCTATATGAAAGGTAGTAGCTATCCCGATCGCCTGCCTCTTTGAGGTCGCGGTACTCGAGTCATCGACAAAATGACACTTGTTGGCCGATTCTCTCTTACCAGTGTTTGGGGAGCTTTTTGGCACCACCCATGCAGAGGGGCCACGACCACCAAAAAGGGCGCTCAACCCGTCTTTACCAGTCTCCTAACCTGCAACCTATTTTTGAACTCCACTAGCGGTATTCATCCTCCCAATCGCCTGGTGAACGATTATCTCAGCCTCGGCATTCATCCTCCCTCTATGGAACAAGGAATAATTATAAGTAAACTTTACAAGGTCTATCAAGAATAAAATGATGAAGATATTAAGGTTCGTTAGGGTTTACCTCTTAAAAGGCCGGCAACTCATAGATGGCGGTTGGTGCAGGGAAGTAATGGCTGCCAACTGGAGCTCTTCTTCCCATGAAAGGAAAATTCTTGTCGGCCAGTTAAAGGCAAGAAAAACATTGTTGGAAATGTGCCCTAAAGCCAATCATATGATGATACTTTACGGACATTTCACATGTTAAACTAATCTAGTTTACATATAAAGGGTAAACATTATTGTTTGAGCCGTCTCATATAAATGTTATATGCTTAAACGATAAAGTCCAAGGAAAATGTGATTGGGAGAATGCAATCTAATGAAGTTAGATTAATGAGACCATTCTTTCGTAGACACATCCTAAACGTTCCTGATCATAGGATTGCCAATTGGGCATTGACAGTCCGTTAAGATCAGTACGTGCTATGTCTTCTCTCAGGGAGAGTGACTAGTCTCGAGTCATTGGTGTGTGTGACATGAAGACAAGTACGTAGGTGCTCAATAGAGAATGAGTCCACTGAACACGATCAACGAGGAGTTCTCATACTCATGTCACATGAGAACTCATGGTTGGGATAATGCAAATTAGTCCTTTGACCTGAGGCATCACAGTTGTCTTGTGGTTAAGTCCTTGATCTTTGATTATGTCAAAGTCACCCCATCGGGGTGTCCACGACATCATTGGGGTTAAGCCACTTAGTTATGGAGACAAGTGAATGTGCAACAAGGGATCTCTAACCTTCAAATGGTTTGAGGGAGAATACTCTATGATTTGATTAAATCTCTGGCCAGAGTATGAATGAGATTAGGGAATGCGTTCCAAATCACATTCAAGGTAATCATATAAGCAAACGAATCACATTGGATAGTAGACATGAATAAATAAACTATCAAACCAAACAATGTGGTCAAGAGTATTAGATTAGAGAAAGACCGTATTGCATTTGTAATCCTAAACTGAATAGGTTCTCTACCTCTTCTGATTAGCTTGGGTAGCCATGATATGCTGCTAGGTGTCACTCATGGTTTGTGGAAGCCCTAAACGTGTGTAATCACTAAAGGGAGAATTGAAAGTAAGTTTCAATTCACAATCGATGTAAAATGGTTTTAATCGCCCACTGCCTCGCTAAAAGGAACCTAATGTATCGTACACCGTGTAAGGTGGAGATTGAAGAAACAAAGGAGATGAATAAGAATAATTAAATGGTTTAATTATTTATGGCAAGGATTAATTAATATGTTAATTAATCAAACGAATAAGTTCGTTAAAGACCTCGGGATAGTTTTGGACCTTAAGGCCCAATGGGCTTCGAACGTCAAAGCCCATTGACTTAAGTTGTATGACAACTTAATGAATAAAGATTCACAAAGGCCCAAAATCCCATATCCATCAATGTGGCCGGCCATTTAGTGTTGAATTAGGGTTTTTGGTTCTTTAGGTCATTTAAAGAAGTGACTATATAAAGAACTTTATAGCCTAAAATTCATAAGTTGTTGATTTTAGAGAAAATTGGTGAGAACACAAAGCTTCCATTTCTCTCTAAGAGGCCAACCACCTTGGGGGAAATTATCTAGCAATTCTACTTCCTCAAGGTCACTCATTTCTTCTTCAATCTAACCTTGGTGTAGAATCTTTAGAGGTTCTCTATTTTGGGAACTTGGAGAATCCTATTCTTTCAACCAAATCCATGGAGCTAAGAAGCAAGGAATGAAGGCCCTATCTCTTGGGTGATTATCCTTTGCATATGCAAAGAGGAATCTACAAAGGTAAATATTTCTCAACTAATAAATGTTGATTTAAAAGTTGAGTCAAGGTTCACCAATCTACTAGGCTTTGAATTTCATGGTTGATGTTTTGTTTTCGAATGCATGAAAGCATGATTCCGCCTTTAATTGTTAATTGCATGCTATATGATGTTATTCAAATGAACATGTTTTTCACAAAATTTCCTTCAAACATAACCAAAATTAGAAGATTCATACAGAACAAGAAAGGGTGAATGGCAGCTAAACACCCGATTTGAAGAGTTCAGTGAAGAAGGCTACCCGCCGACGCAATGGCCAGCTAGGCTTTTCTCCTTCAGTCGGTGCTCAAAGAATGACATCAGTCGGCATCCAATACCTATTCCTTAAGTCCTCCAACCTTGGCTGAGTTATAACACTGGCAATGTGGACGCAGTATGGTCTCGAGCGTCGTAGTAGAAGGGATCTATGGGCACCCCCGACCTTGTAAAGCCACATCTGTTTGAAGTACGGACGACACAGGCACTTGCTTATAAGAAAATAAGATATCATTCCTTATGACTGATATTCATTAATATAAGTCGTTAAATATCTTGCCCGGTGTGCGATACTTCATTTTGTTCAACTAAGTTGATATCTTGCCTTGTGAGCGATATCCCTTAGTATTCACCCGTTAGATATCTTGCCCTATATGCGATATCTCAGTTTGCTCAACTAACTATCTTTAATATCGTGCTTTGTAAGTAATATCCATTAGTATTAATTTGTTAGTATCTAGCTCTAAGTGCAATTGTTTTTTAATGTAAGTGATGAGTCCACATTATACCATATATTTTACCCTATTCTTAGTTATAGTTTATTAGTTATTTTGGTAGAATTTTGATACTTTGTTATATATTTTCAATGTAGGACATTCGATTTCCTCTAGAGAAAAACATAATCAAACGGATGAATTTTGGAGTGATTCCAATTGGAGGATGTTTTTGAGTCTTTCTAGATGATTGTATCAAAATTTCAGATTTTTCTACCGAGCCGTTTGACTGTGGTGATGAAATAAAGGCCCAGTGCGCAGCTTTCCTAGATTAACGTTTCTAGACATTTTGGATATTTTGGAGGTTAAGATGGCATATTTTGAGGAAGATTCATTTTGAGGATTTGAAGGGGACGTCTCCAGATTTCAAAAGAGACATTTTGGGACCAAATCGAAGTTGATTTGGTCAGTCAAAAGTCTGATTTTCTAATAAGTCCAAATTTTAGTTCAAATAGGAAACCTTTTATTTTCTATTTTATCATTTTATTATGTTTACTAGTTTTATTCTAGGACCTTTTAGGGTTTTATTTTGTATTAGTATAAATAAGATATTTAGCGATTAGGGTTAAGGAGGAAACCCACACACTACTCTAAAGGGTTTTTGAAGTTTATTTTCTAGGTGTTTTCTATCCTTTTTCTATTTCAATAAAATTTCTTTTGTTTTATGGTTGTTTGTAACTAATTTCTGTTTGGTAGGGCGATGCCTTGAGCCTTAGCATGAATATGTAGTCTTTATTTAATTGCTTATGATATTATGCATGTTTACTTTGAATTATTAATCATTGTGTTTAAACTGTCTCTATATCTTAATGCTTAGCTACCATTAAGATGTTTAGATAAGTAATCGGATGCAATTCGATCGGAATACCACCGGAGGATTGAGTATTGCTTCTTGTGATTGATAGTTGTAATTTCACCTAGGGCAAATGCCACGTCTTAGGGGTTGCATGGTTTTTCAAAGGGTTTTCACAAATCGTAATGAGTCATGCATGTTTATATTTGATCTGAATACCGCAGACGGATTGCATATTTGATATACGTTCTAGCTTGAATACCACGAGTAGAATATGCATTAGGAAAACCTAACCTTCAAAGTTTCATGTGTAATTCATAAGTAATTGGTAAATCTACATAGGATTGTTAAGGGGACGGTGGAACCCTAGGCTTTTACAATTTGGTTTTCAAAACTATTTTCTTTTGTTTTCTTTACTTTGCTAATTTCTTTAACCTTTTTAATTAAATTCGTTTTTATTATTTTTAAATTCAAAATCAACTTTTTCCAATTTTTGTTTTCAAATAATTAACTAAGATTTTGGTTTTGCATAAATTGTTTTAAATAATCCCTGCGGAAATGACCTTGCTTGAGCCGTTTACACTACAACTACCTTGTTCTCTTGCAAGTATTTTTAAGTGTTTTTATCCCTACTTTTGCAAGTGGTAAAAATTCCTATCAATAAGAGTCTTGAGGAGGTGATGCGTGGAGAACATGGTAGTGGCAATAAAGTTTTTTCCTTTTTACTAAAATTGTATTTTGTATATAATCTAGTTTTATTGTAGTTTAACTCACATGTTAAACAAAAGTGAAATTCCTTATCACCTAATTTTCACTCCTTATTGTTACTAAATAAACAATTTTTCTTTCAACTAATATTGTCTTATGTCCTATTAGGAATGTGGTGTCATAATGTCTATGTTGACATTGTAGCTTTATGTTAACACATAGTTCTTTTTGGCCCCATTATATAATGTATAGCCGTAACCTACTAGTATAGGCCTCTTAAATAAGTCCACCAAACATCCACAAGAATAATGGTCCAGCTACTAGGCCCACAACATCAACCCAAAAAGCTCTAACACCAAGCATTGTGCCTTGAGTAATCGAAAACACTACAAGCATAACGATTGACTTGAACATTTTTTTACTGCTTTAGCCAAGCAATGGACTAGACAACTTTTCGACACAAAGTTTCAAGAGACAGGTCTATTCAGATGTCAACTCCATTTACGTGTCGACCATCAGCAAAGAAGATAGCTTACAGTGAGACCTCAATCTGACTACATTTCGATCACTTGAGCCGAACGATGGGTTTGATAGCTTTTCAACGCATTACCCCACATCGTAAACCTTCCCAAATATTAACTTTGTTGCACGTGCCGATCTCCAAAATCACCTGTAGGCCACTTGCCAGTTAAGGCAACCTTAGAATTAAGGCCCAAAACATTTTGGGTTGAGGGAGAGTCTATATAAAGAGTAGGAATAACCCAAACAAGGGGTTGGATTCTAGAAAGGTTTACCATTTGTATTGAGAGATTATTCTTGAGAGTTTTTGTAAACTTGACAAATATATAACATACATTCTTAGTGGACATAGCTCATTCCTTTGGGGTGGACCACTTAAATCCTGTGGTTTTAATTTTCCCAACAAAATCTGAAGGAAAAATTTTGTCCTAGCTAAGAACATGTGAGAACATTTGAACACATAAGCAAACTAATAACACTTTAAAGTAAGCATGCATTCAAAAACAATTATAAAACCCATGACTTTCAAAGCCTAGTGAATGGTGAAACACAAGACTCTTTAACAACATTAAAGAGAAGAAAGGATTTTGAGATTCATTACCCTTGAAGCTCATCCTTGGTTTGGCCTCTAGAGAATGATGCCTCAAAAGAATATCATATTGGCACCATTGCACTTAATTAAGTCATTTCCATCATGCTAGTTCAAGTAGTGGTTCAAGAGTGGCCTCAGAAGATTATCATATGGACCATACTCATTGCCTACCTTCACTTCATCATATGTTTATAGGCTTCTCCACGGTGGAAGGCCTACGAATAGATGTTCAAAGCATATCTCGCTTATCAACTTAATATTCATTTTTGTTGAGGGAGTAGTGTTGGGCTACATCAATTTCATTTTAGATCTTAGGATGATTATGAACCGTTTGATTTGATCCAACACAATCCTTGTGTTGGACCTTGGGTCTAAGGTAGGTAGTTGTTGGTTTTAGTTACTCGTTTAATCTAATTAAACCGTTATTTCCTATTGGGCGTTGGACCCTACTATTCCAATTTGCATACAAATAAACAAAAAGGAATACATGAAATAAAGAGGAGGGCTTATGCCCTTTTACAACACATTTGAAGGACTTATGCTCTTTTACAACACATTTGAACTAATCAAATTACATTCAAATCTTAACTACTTAACCCAAACATTCATAATGCAAAGCGGCCAATCACATAGCTCAATTATCGAGGCCTTTGGTTCATAATCACCATTTTCTTAATCAATCACATTAACTAAGAAAGCAACTTAAACAATTGGTTTTCGGATTCATAGAATTGATTTAAATGGAAATAAATGAAATGAAAATCCAATTCTCATTAAAAAAACAAAACCATTTTGTTCTCATCATAATTTGGGCCGAAAAAGCAATGACGGAAACTATTGGGCCACAATGTAAAAACATAAACTTTTGGGGTCACTTTGTAAAAACACAAGAGTCCACAACTTCATGTAATTACAACTAGAACCCAAAAATTTCAACAATTACAAAAACTTCATTAAAGGAGCAAAAAGATTTGTCTTTTAGTGATTTTGGGCCTTTACGTAAAAACGTAAACTTTTGGGTCAATGTGCAAATACACAAAAGTATCAAAACTTTATGTAATTGCATAAAAGCCCCAAAAGTAACCCCTACTTAGGGGTGGCCAGTCATGGTAGTTGAGTGATGGGTTGGTCTTGTTGAAAAAACAACAAAGTCTTAAAGTTTGTTGAAAAGGTGATGGGTTGGTTTTTGTTGGAAAAATAGGTATGGGTGCTCACACCTAGTCATGAATAAAAAGTCATACCTATCATCACAAAACAAGACTTTATGTAAACAACCAAAATTTTTGAATCAAAACACTAACCCTTTTTGTTCTTGGTAAGAACATCAAGAACATTGAAGAACACACATGAAAACTCATAAGAGCTCCATGAATGTTTTCACTCAATAAAACTCAACTTTTTTTACTACTCAAACGAGGGTTAATATCCTAGGGTAATTAGGGGGTTCCAAAAGTCACTTTAAAACACTTTTAACAAGACAAACATGAACCCAAAAATCCACCCTTTGGATTTGGCCGAATTTCCCCACATACATGGCACCAAATTTTAGTTCCAATATTCCTGCTTAAATGAACTATATCTACAACATTTGAGATGCTAAATTTTCAAGAAAAATTTATATTCAAAAAGCAAGAACAAAGCTTGTAACATTTACAACATTTAAATCACAAACCATGAAAAAACACAAAACCCAAAAGGATTCACCATACACTAAACCTAGGCTCTGATATCACTTGAAGGAAAATTTTTGTCCTAGCTACGAATATGTGAGAACATTTGAACACATAAGCAAACTAATAACACTTTAAAGTAAGCATGCATTCAAAAACAATTCTAAAGCCCATGACTTTCAAAGCCTAGTGAATGGTGAAACACAAGACTCTTTAACAACATTAAAGAGAAGAAAGGATTTTGAGATTCATTACCCTTGAAGCTCATCCTTGTTTACCCAAGTGGAGGGCCTTCAAGTCACCTCCTAGCTCCTTAGATCTTCCTTGTGATTTTCATCCTTTTGATACTCCTTTGCTCCTTGAGGATGTGAGGAAAGGATCTCCAAGAGCACCAAAGGTTTAGTGTCTCTAATTCTCCACACCAAGGATGTAGTGTGAAGAGAAGATGGATGACTTAGAGAGATTTGTTATGCTAGTAAAAGTCTCCCTAAGTGGCCGGCCTCTATAGAGAAAATGTTTCTCTTCTTTGCCTCAAGAAAACCCTAGTGAGTAAAAGATATAAAGATGACTTTATACTACCTCACATGTGAGTGGCAAACTTGCAATTAATCCAAGTTTGCTTCCACTCACCCTTATGGCTCGCCTGGACTTTATTATTGGGCTAATTGCCCATTTTGTTTTAGTTGTCATACAACTTAAACATAATGGGCCTTGTGGACCAAAACACTTTTCGGCCCCCGAGACCGAAAACTAAATTGAAAGCCCAATACAAACCTTTCGTATAATTAATTAACTAATTAATTAATCTTGACCATTCTCAATTAAACCATTTACTTGCTTATCCATCTCATTTATATTTCTTCACTTTCATCCTTACTCAGTGTACGATCCATTAGGTTCCAATTAGCGAGGCAGTGGGCGATTGTTACTCTTAACGATCGATTGTGAATTGAAACCACATTTCAATTCTCCCTTTGATGAAGATTAGAGTTTGCTAATCTTCAAGGCTTCCACAAACCATGAGTGACACCTAGCAGTATGTCATGGCTACTCAAGCTAAGTAGAAGTGGTTGGAGAACCTATCCAGTTACAATTACAATGCAATACGATCCTTCTCCAATACAATACTCTTAATCACATTGTTTGAGTGATAGTTTGTTTCATGTCTACTATATCCAATGTGATACTTCTCTATACGATTCAATTGAATATGATTTGGAACAAACTTCCAAAGTCACATTCGTATGCTTTGGCCAAAGACTCTCGAATCATATCTTAGAGTATTCTCCTTCCACCATGGAAGGTTAGAGATCCCTTGTTGTGCATTCATATGCCTACATGACTAGATAGCTTGACCCCAACAATGTCGTGGACACTCTCAATGGAATGCCTTTGACATGATCATAGATCAAGGACCTAACCATTAGACATCTATGATGCCTCAGGTCAAAGGACTACTTTGCATATTGCAACTTACGAGTTCTTACATGACATGTATGTTCGAACTCTCTTTTGATCGTAGTTCAGTGTACTCGATTACCTTTTGAGCACCTATGTGTTTGTCTTAGTGTCCAACACTAAATGACTTGGGACTAGTCATACTCACGCTTGAGTTAACATAATACAATAAATAGTGATTAACAATAAGTTTTGCCCTTCATTAAACATATAATAGTTTAACACAAGAAGTATTATAAAAAGCTATTACATCAAATGAGTAGCTTTGTGGGCATACTTCCGACAAACTCTCACCCACCAAGGTTGACCGTGCTTGTCCTTTGTTGACGTCACCATATTTGAGCGTTAACACATTACATTGTCAAATAGGTCGTGGCACTTATGTACTCGATTTCAGGGCATGACAATTCACCCTTACACATTAGTTGATATTGAAAATTTGAAATAATTTGTTACTCTACTGTTTATTTAATTAGGAGTTGGCATTGTTCAGTTTAGTCCGGTTCACCTCTCAAAGCGGTACTGGAACCCAAAAAAACTAAGGTTTAGTCCAATTTGATTCTTATCAATATTAATAAAAAAAAACCCGAATCAAATCGGACCAGAAGGTTTCAGGTCTAATTCGGTTTCCAAACGGTTATGGGTCTTAGCTCATTTCATTTGCCTTTTATTTTAAGCTTTATGAGAAGCCCAAAACATAGTTAAACAGAGACCGTAGATGTGAGGGAAGCGCGATGGTCTAAGAGGGAGGATGAGGATGGAAGTTGAAGCATTGCTCTATCTTCTTTTTGCATCGCCTTTCAGTGCCTAAATTGCAATGGGAGGGGGAAGAAACAGAAAATCGAGAGACTGTGAAAATTAAGAGAGAGAGAGAGAGAGAGAGAGAGAGAGAGAGAGAGAGAGAGAGAGAAAGAGGGAGATAGGGAGATGGAGAGGGGGAGAGAGAGAGAGAGAGGGAGAGAGAGAAAGAAAGAGGGAGAAAAGGAGATGGAGAGGGGAAAAGAGAGGAAGAGAGAGAGAGAGAGAGAGAGAGAGAGAGAGAGAGAGAGAGAGAGAGAGAGAGAGAGAATATGATAGCTGAGAGATGAATGAAAGGTTATGATGACTTAGGGTTTGAAACATTAACTAGATTTTGGGCTTGGTTGACAGTGCTAAATTGATTTGGAGTTACATTTGGACTTTTTGAGAGATGAATGAAAGGTTATGATGACTTAGGGTTTGAAACATTGACTAGATTTTGGGCTTGGTTGACAGTGCTAAATTGATTTGGAGTTACATTTGGACTTTTTTATATTAGGCCTGAATATATAGATAAAAACAAAGACTTTTAACGGATATGGACTTTAGGTATGGTACTACAAAGGCCTACAGCATTAAATTAAAAATTATAATAATAATAATAATTTAATTCACTTGGTCCAGTTCGTTTCAGACAGTTTCATGAATTTCAAAATCGAGACCAAAATTGGTATGATCTGAATCGGTTAGGTTTTTAATCTGATTTTGACATTTTTGGTCAACACAATTTTTCACGGTTTTTTTTCTTACAATTCGGTTTGGTTTTTGGGTTTCATAGTTTTAATGTCTTGTAATACTAATTTCTAGTGGCAATATGACATGTTCCTTCATTTTATAGGACAAGTCGTTTCTCCTTGTGGTTTTGCTTCAATAAACTTTTATTTTGGTGGTACACTGGAGTATACAATATCTATAGCTTTGAACTATCACATATTTTAAATTTTGATAAAAAAATTTAACGATTTAAATGTCCGAGATATCCTATAGTGGGAAGCAGCAAAAAAATATCCATTGTAGAATTCATATGTCTACCATGTAGTTCTTTTTGTAGAGCTTTAGTGCATGGCTTGAAAATTGAAATTGAAAATTTTATTTTTTGAATAAACGATATTATCTATGTATTTTAAACTAAGGGAGAGATGGTGTGTTTAGCCTCACAATGAATTAATAATAATGTGGTTCAAATTCGTCTTTAATGAGAATCGAGTCTAATACCTCTCATTTATAAAAGAAGATGAACATTACTAGACCGTTGTATTAAGCGGTGAAAATTGAAATTGAAATAGTGAGAAACAAACAGTATGAATATTGTTGTAGCCGTTACTGTTCCCACTCTCAAAAAGGTTCAAACCCCAACAGCAAAGTCAAAACCCAAATTAGAGACAAATTAGACAATTACACAATTAGACTAGAGCCCGCATAGCCGACCCCACTTCCAAAAACTGCCACTCCATTCCCGCGAAATTATCAACTCCCCTCACTTCCTCTACGCACTTGTTCACGCCTCTACATGGCGCGTTTACATCAAACGCCCTCCGAACCCAAAGCTCTCCTCAAACAAACCGGGAATACGACGCGAGCGGACACTCGAGGGGTGCGTAGTTAGGCCAAAAGCGTAGGTTAGGAACTTAGGAGAGACGTAGGAGAGCCATCCACCTGGTGCGCACATTAGCATGGGTGGGGAGAACTTTTTTATTATGACCGGAACACCGATGGTACATTACTTATTTTTATATAAGTGGTAGAAAATTTTATTTTTTAAGTTATTAATTTTTTAATACACGAATCTCATAATTTGTATAATGACACATGATGTACCACCTCGTGTGCCGATCAAACTAAAAAAAATCTCTGGTGGGTGCGATATATTATTGTGGGAGGATGAGGATTATTGTGGGAGGATGAGGATTACGACGCTCGTTCGTTGATCTTAATCTTTGACACTGTCACACACACACTCTCTGTTCTGTTTAGCACCCACATTCACACTAGCTCTCAGACAGCAGAGAAACAACACAAATATATATTAATTGGTTTTAAATAGGGTTGTGACTTTCACACACCTTGACTACTTTTCCCACACCTCCTCTCTATTTTTTAATAGTTAATTGGTATCCTACTATTTAATCTTCCATGTATACCCTTCCTACTTTTTGATGGTAATTAATGAAAGATTAAATAAAGAGGGGTATATATGGAAGATTAAATAGTAGGATACCAATTAAGTACTAAAAAATAGGAAGGGACGTGGAAAAAGTAGTTAAGGGTTGTATGGGAAAGTTGTTTTTATTTATTTTATATTTTAAAAGAAAGTGAGAATTTTTTTGTTCGAAAAAGAAAAGGAAATATATTAAATGAGGAATTGGCCAGAAGACTAGAAATACCAAAACAAAGATGAATAATAATATTGAATGAAAATAATGAGCACATGAATTTATATAAGCAGGATGGAGGAGGGAGTGGAGCAGTGATTTGAAGCATTAGAGGAAGCAACAAGTTGCAATGGTGAATGATGAATAAGTGATTGCGAATATATTTATTTATTAATGAGTATGTTAGAGAAAGATTGAATTAGAATAATAGGGGGATTAGAAGGTTTGAAAATTGTGTCTATTGTATTATAATAAGCTGTCGTGCTCTCTCTCTCTCTCTCTCTCTCTCTCTATCAAAGTCGATGATGGGACTTGCAGAGCTGAGACTGTCTACCGAGATCAGCAGCAGCTAGAGCGAGGGTTTCCGATTCAACTTCCAATTGCTCTGCTTCAGTTTCAGATATTCAGTGAGTTTCTGATTTCCTTTTGTTTTTTTGTTTTTGTGGGAAGGAAGAAGGGGGAACTGGGAAGAGAAGTCAAGCAACTAGTTTGTTTGTAGTTGTTGTTGGGTTGACTTAATTAGTATTGTGTCTCAATCTCAAATATATGCCGTCCTTCCACCTCTGCCTGCTTCTTCCATCTCCTTCTCTCTCTCTCTGTTCATGTGTTGTGCAGTTTCAACGCATGATACAATATTTTACATGGTATAACAACGTTTCGTTTCTGTGCTTAAAGTATAGGAAACCATGATGCTTCTCAAAGCTTCAAGTTATTCCATCGTTTTTATATGATGCATATATATACACATACATACATACATACATATATATATATATATATATATATATGCATATGTGTGTGTGTGTGTGTGTGTATCACCTTAGCAACTCTACACTTGTGATAATTTCTTCAGAAGCTACGGATACTTCTCTGAGCTTCCGTCCCATCGGAGTTTTGGGATATGCTTGTTTCTCTCTATTTTTTATCAAATTGTAATGCAGCTGTTTTTTGTTTTACTATTTAGTAATTCCAGTATACTATTACTTACGTTTGAATTCGTATACATATAGACCTTATTTTAGATGGATATCGGTTTTGGCATATCGATCGACTTTTATATGTGTAAAATGGTCATTGGGTTTCTTCCATTGCCAGTAGCATGAATTCTCCATCCACCCAGTTTGTCACCTCAAGAAGGATGGGAGTGTATGAGCCTATCCACCAAATTAGCATGTGGGATGAAAGCTTTAGGAGTAGTGGCAATTTTAATGCCTCGGCATCCATGATACTGGATGAAGACATTAAACTACATAACCAGGTGAACTTTTGCAATTTATGCTGTTTCTTCTTGTTTCCTGGCGCACGTACGCCCATGTTGGTCTGTTTTCTCAACTCTTTTGTTGTCATTGGATTTCTCCAGTCAGAGGACACTTCCCATGGAATTCTGGGACCTTCTAGCAAGTATGACCAAGAAACAACTAAACCTACGGACAAGGTAAGAACTCCGGAATTCTGCTTCACGCTCATGGTGACCTCTTTCTTTCTTTAACAAAGCATGTAGGTAACTGTACTGCCAGCATCGCTTCTGACTCTTCGCTGATGATTCTTCTTTATGATATATAGATATTTCATTTCGATATATGCCCACTTCATAATTTGTCATGATCTGTTGTCATTTTTTGCACGTCGTCAAGAAATACACATTTACAGATCAAGATTTTTTTAAAGTTTGATGAAAGAGTCTCACAATATAGGTCAAGAGGTGGAATGACCTGCAAGTCCTCTTTTATTGTCATGCTTGTTTTGTTAATGTTCACGATTTCAGAGATTAGTCATGATTCATGAATGGAGAATGAGATTGGTGAAGTATTAGTTGAAGTTAAAATTCATCATGGTAGCTAGTGCTTTCACACCAGCAGCTTAGACATTATTTATGTGTCGAATATTTAGGTACAAAGACGTCTTGCACAAAATCGGGAGGCTGCTCGTAAAAGCCGGATGCGAAAGAAGGTAGGAAGTGTACTATGTATTTGAAAGGATATCATACATGCAACTAGTGATACAATGGACTAAATTTATGAGTTTTCCTACACAGGCCTATGTTCAGCAGTTAGAAACAAGTCGTTTGAAGCTTGTTCAATTAGAGCAAGAACTTGACCGAGCCAGACAACAGGTTGGTAGGAGATTACCTTGCTTTTATGTAATTACAATTTATTGATTGATTTCGAAGAAAAAAAATAATTGATATAACTTCTCTCCTTGTAAATTATAGCAGGGCGTGTATATTGGCGGTGGCCTGGATAGTAATCCTCTTGGATTTTCTGGCACCATAAACTCAGGTTTATTTGTTAGTATGCTTTCTGCTATATCTTCATTGTGTTGTGTCATTGCCTTTATTACATGTCCTCGTATTCTAAAATTCGAAACTCCAAGTTCTGCAGGCGTAACAACATTTGAGATGGAGTATGGACAATGGATGGAAGAACAAAACAGGCAAATTTGTGAACTGAGGACTGCTTTGCACGCTTGTATAAGTGATGTGGAGCTTCGATTCCTTGTGGATAGTGGAATGAATCACTATTTTGAGCTTTTCAGCATGAAATCAACTGCTGCGAAAGCCGACGTTTTCTATGTGGTGTCTGGGGTGTGGAAAACATCAGCTGAACGGTTTTTCTCATGGATTGGAGGGTTTCGCCCTTCAGAGATTCTTAAGGTAATCTATGTTTGGGTGAGGGACTTTCAAATCCCAAGGGAGCAGACCTCAAACTGTTAGATAGGCCATTTTTAGTAAGGAACGGACCTCAAACTGTTAGATAGAGGGGATTTGGAAATCACTCCTTGAAATGATCATTTACAAATCTCTCGTACATGTCTTTGCAAGTCTTATTACTAATCTCCTATAACTAACATTTTGTGGTTCATTTGTTACTTACTTGGCCTCAATCTCTTGGGATTTGGAAATCCCTCGCCAAAACATGGCCTTACTGTTCTATTGGAAATCCCTCAATGCTTTGAACAATTTCATTTGGCATATTTTTTGAACACTAAGTTCCAGAATTTGAGTATATATATTACAGGTTCTTCAGCCTCACCTTGACCCGTTGACAGACCAACAAGCTTTGGATGTTCACAACCTTCGACAATCATGTCAACAAGCAGAAGATGCTCTTTCGCAAGGTATGGATAAACTCCAGCACACTCTGGCCGAGACTGTGGCAGCTGGTCAACTGGGCGAAGGCAGTTATGTCCCGCAGATGGCCAAAGCCATGGAGAGATTGGAAGCTCTCGTGAGCTTTGTGACCCAGGTAATGTTATATGCCACCATCCAACTGTTTCCTGTTGGAGTTTTATTATTCTATGTTTTCTGACTAAATGATATTTTTACCCAAACAGGCTGATCATATTCGGCGGGAGACCTTACAGCAGATGTCACGCATCCTCACAACCCGCCAGGCTGCTCGAGGCCTTCTTGCCTTGGGAGAGTACTTCCAACGCCTTCGGGCTTTGAGCTCGCTCTGGGCTACTCGTCCTCATGAGCCTGCCTAATTTTGGCATCAAGAGCATTCAAAGTGATGAGGCTCAGTATATCAGCAGGATAATCACCACCAGAAAAGAAACCAGAGGTTCTTTGGATAATGTTGTTCCATACATATGTGGACATAACATAATCCAAGCTGCTGAAATTTTTCAAGCAGCATCCCATATTTTCAGAAGCTGTAAATATGGATGGCCATTTTGTCTGCACGAAGCTTGTACGTAAATAAGTTCATTTTCGATGTCTGTATACATTAGAAAACGAGATTTATAGGATTTGAGTCTTATCGACGGAACTGGATCATGTAAATTCTTCTTTGAGGGTTCCTCTGTATTTCAAACGGGTGACATGTACACCGTTAGTGAGGTCATCGTTGTGCTTTGAACATGGACGGTCTTGTTCTGGAAAGGTGTTTAAAGTTGGTCTTGATAGTACTTGTTTGATATATATATGTTGATGCCATTCATCTGATGATGGACATTTATCGTCAGTGGGATGGGATGCTCATTTTCAGGTACGTTGTCGAAATTTTCAGACGAGTGCAGGCATCGGAAAAGAAATTTTCTACTGGCAACTAGTGTGAGCAATCAGAGCTGTAAGCGAGAGCAAACAAATTTGAGGTGTTCTGGCAAAGGTGGCTGGAGAACTGGAAGCTCCAACAACGGACAGGAGCTTTTCTTTTCGATATATAGGTCCTTGGCCGCAAGGCTGTCCTCGCTTCATATTTGCTACGAGCCAACTAGAAAAGTCGTGTCACGTTTTGTAGCTTAGGAGCAAATTTTCGAAGACCTTTCTTTGGATCATGTGAACCCCAATTTCTTTCTTCTTTGATGAAAATACACCTGTAAAATAATAACATCTAAGATTAAGGTCAAAAGCCTCACACGCTGACGATGAATGAAGGGCTTTGGCTGAAGAATCTCCGATACCAAAGTTAGAATTATGAAAAGAATGTATTTAGAAGTTTGTGGGTAGCAAATGGCTTAGCACTTTAGTGGGATAATAGGGGTATTTATAGGAGGGTGGCTGGCTCTATTGGTGGAGGAATGGCCGGCCGTATATGGTGGTAATTGGAGAATAATTGCAAGATATTATGTTAAATAATATCTTGCAATTAACATGACAATTATTCTTAAATTAAATATGAAGTTTTGGTAGTTACCTCTTGAATAAATGAATAAGGGATTGATGAGGAGTAATGAGAGGGAGTTGAATAAATACTATATTGATCACCTTTGACTTTTCCTTGATTGAGTCGTTATTGTCCGTTGCATGCACGTGGGAATCCTGGTGTGTCTCGAGGGTATTTTTGTTCTTCTCACCTAAAAGTCCATGTGTCACCTCTATAATTTTTGGATTATTTTTGGCTCCATAAATGTCCCCACATCTGCTGGGGTCAGGAAAGGGCAGTAGGTGTAGAGATCTTCCTTTGCTTTAGAAACATAAGATTTTTTTTCTATTTTGATGTAGATTCCCACTTTGATTGGAAAGTAGATCATTCTAGGAAAGAGAAATAAATTACTTCCAAAGTCTATTTAAGTCTACCTTAAGCAGATAATTAAATCAACTTCAAAGAGCAATTTATTCAACCCTACAAGAGAGAGAAAGCTAGAGGATATTTGTTCCCCCTCCCTTACAATCTTCTTCACTTGCCCATGCAAATGACTGTCTTTGGTTACTTCCTTCATCTTCACAACGCACCAAGGTAAGAAAAAAATAATAATTTATGTTGTCTTAATTTTTTTTTGGAGCGTCAGGGCTTGAAATTTAGCTTGACGGGGTCAGGTGATAAGCTCACATTTATATATATTTTACATCAAATTCACTTGTCTTTTCTTAGTTAATTCCTTATATTTTTGAGCTATTTACTTTGTTTTTGTGTTTTGTGGGATTTGTCAAGCAAAGAAAAGAAAAATAGCACAAGTGGGATTTTAAGTAACAAATTCGTCAAAACTGCCTGTGCAGATCAGCTGACTTTGGAAGCAAGTTGCGAACAACTCAGAATGAATTAGAGAATGAGCCTTATATGTTTGAAAAGCTACGGATGTCTATTTTCTGGAGAATTTTGTGGATTGTTAATATCATTTGTCTAGAAGAAGTTATAACCATTTTAATACTGAAAGGTTCCCAAGACGCTGAGCAGTTTGTAACTGACAAGACTGCAATGAAAGCAATAAACCCAATAAATCTAACAGCCAAAACTGATGTAGCCAAGAACAAGTCAGCTAAAACTTATTCAAATATAAAAGGGAATGGAATTAAAGATGAGGATTAAGAGGGAGTAATTGGCATAAAGGCTACCCAAAGAGTTACAATTGTTTTACCATTTCCTCTCACTTATTGTCATCATTAAATGACTGTTGGTGGGGTGAGTTATGGAGAAAAAATTGGGGTATCAAGCAAGAACAAAAAGGTGCCGGTTACAGCGGCAAAAGGGAGAAAAAAAAAAGAATAGAAGGAAAAGGCAAGGCAGCAGCGTTGGGGAAGGAAGGAAAGGAAGGAGGAAATCTTGGCATTCTCTTCTTTCGGTTTTATCTTCTCAAACTCATGTCTTTCTTTTGGTTTTATTTGATAATAATGTGTAACTAAATTTTTAGTAGTTAGGGGCTGTTTTGAAGCCCCGAATATGATTGCAAGTTTGTTATGACATTTTGTTTGAATTACTTTTATGAATGGATGAAAATTGATTCACTACTTGTCTCATTGATGAATTCTTTATGTTTTTTCTACTGATGCATACTTAGTAAGCATATCTACGATTCTAACGCTATGAATATGTGTGTGTCTGCCCTTGTCGAATGAGGACCTACATATGTTCTAGAGTAGTACTTGTTAATTGCGATTAAGTAAAACAACGCTAGTACTTAAGATGCCTTGTGATGACTCAAACTCTTTTTGTTCTTAATGATTTCTACTTGTTAAATCTATGAACATGCCATTCTAGATTGCATGCTAGGAACTAAGTTAAGTTGAAAATGCCATTCTCTTAACATACCACATAAGATAGAGTAATAGGTTGAGTTCTAATATTGAGCCAACTTGAACATCTTCATCCAGAAATAAAAGGAATTTGAATGAAACATAACATGTTTGCATGATTATTTGGTGGTGGATAGCAATTTCCCTAACTCATTTTTTTTTAATTTGTGAGCTATTTAAAATTTGTTTCTGTCCTGTTTTTGTTCGATTTAATTTAAATAGAAAATCAACTCCAAAAATCTAAAAAAATTGTGTGAGTGTAGCTCTGTGTGTTTCTAGTGTCTTCCTATAAAATTTCGTAGACTTTAGATAAGTGTAAGTTGGTCTAATAATTATTTTCCGGTGGTTGGTCAGTAGGGACAGCAACCTAGTTTTTGTGACATTTTAAGTAGTTAGATAATACAATCTTCTGCGGGAAAGACCCTTATTTTCATATGCTACAATTGACAAATCTTAGTGTTAATAAGGAAAATCAATAGGACGTTTGTGTGCTACTTTGTGGTGTGCTTTTAATCTTATCATCAGGGACGTGTCAAAAAGTGGCTGGGTAGCCACAACATTGTTGCAGTCGTGGGGTTGCTGTTGTTGTCTTGGTGTGGCAGCGACTCAGCTCGAGCCGAGGATTGGCTACAGCGATGTGGGTCATGAAGGCAAGCTAGGGCTCGACTTGGGTTAGGCATTGGGGTGTTGACTTTGGGTCGTTGGGCTTAGGCCCGTGCGAGAGAGATGCGAAAGAGAGAAAAAGAGGCACAAGGGCGCTACCCCCCCTTCTTTTGGTGAGGCTTGGAGAGCTATCAAGTTTCACCCTTACTGCTTCGTGTTGGGTGTGAAACCCCGTCCTTGATTTATCATATTTTGCACTATCGGACTTATGAAATTACCATTGTATCCTTGAGTTGACTTTCATTGACCGTCTTGTTGAAATGCGTAGTTCAAATTTATTAATTTATTCGTATCATACTCATCACCATGAATGCGTAGGCGTGAACGGATTCGAAATCGGATGTATAACGAAGATTTTACGTTTTGAAACGTCGGACGTTTTTCGGATAATTCGTGCTTCGCTTTTAGTGTTCTTAGTTTGTGAACCGTGGGACCCACATGGGGATTATTGTCCCCTTATCCTTGTCCCTATTCGGATTTTCCCCCTTACTTTTCAGATTTTTCTTATCTCTCTCTCTCCCCATCATTTTTTCTCCCTTGTCCCCTTAAAGACTCCTCCCAAGCTCTCTTTTCTCTGCAAACTCTCCCTCTCCTCTCTGAGCTTCACTCACACAAAAACAAACACAAAACTTACCGCTTGGACGTAGGACCTCGAAACCCCAGGCCAAAGCTTGATACTTCAACCGTGACAGTCACGGTGCATCCGTCTCTCGACGAACTCTGATGACTTTTGTGATTTTCCCGACGTGGGTAAGTTCCTAGAAACCTTTGGGGTGTCATTTAAGGTTAGATCAAAGCTTGTTTTAATTTTTACACGCTTGTTAAATGCAAATTTAGGTCTGAGTGAGCTTTCCCTACATTCCTGCAAGAACCCGTGACTTCCAGGCCATTTTTCGGCCAAACCATGGTGAGTTAGTCGTGCATGGTACCATTCTCTTCGTCTCATTGAGAACTATGATTTTCTTTTTTGAATCACTTGATTTGGTTGAGTATTGAAGAAGTTATGAGTGTTTGAAGGTTTGCCCAGAAATCGGCCGATCCACGGCTTAAAATCGGGTCGACCCGACCCGATAGCCTCAAATCCGATTTCAAACCCAAGTTACTACCCGACCCAATTGTCCAGCCCATCCCAAACCCAAACCTTCGGCCCAAGCCCAAAAATCGGCCCAACCTAGAACCAAGCCCAAACCTAAAACCCAGATCCGACCCGACCCGACCGGATCCCAGATTCCAGTCAGCGTGTGGGTCCACGCTTGGGCCTGTGCGTGGGCTCCCATGGGCGCCTGTCTTGGCTAGCGCGTGGAGCACATGCACCTCCACCAGAGGTATTGTGCTTTGTCACTGTCCACGACGGCAACCACAGCAGTGCCAGTGACTTTTTTAGCCAACTTTCCGGCGACCCAACTTGGTAAGTGGTGGCGTGTGGGGGTATCTGAGGTTCCCCTTTAGGTTTTTCGACGTCCTAAATCCGTTTATGACATCCGTTTCCTGAAATTCAATCATTTTAGTATAGTTTTATTAATTGGTCACTTTATGTGCTTAGGTGCGTTTGTTAGTGGCATTTTCGTCCTACCTAGTTCACACGACTATTCGACGACGGAGTATCTGTGAGTGGACCCTTTCCAAAATGCATGTTTTAATTATTAGAAATGCATACATGAAAGCATGATTTTATGACTACGTTTTATGAAACGTCTATGAGTAAATCGGATTTACGCTTTATGAAATATCATGCTTTATCGAATAACTGTTACTGAGATTTATGGTATGATGTTTGAGCTATTGAGCTTCGATTAAGATATATTTTGGAAATATTATGTTCATGATTTTATGTGCTTACTTAGTGGTTATCTATACTATGTGCCTGTGGGCAATTGATACTTTTTGTTTGGCTTCGGTCGGGTGATGTAGTGGCTTCGGTCGGAAGATATTTATATATTTGGCTTCGGTCGGGTAATGTAGTGGCTTCAGTCGATTATGATAACACTACTAAGCACAATAGATATGATATATGTTTTATGAAAGGTTTTATGGCATGCTAGGGTTTTCGAAAAACCTATTACTTATTATACTATATGAGTTTTCTAAACTTTGGGGATTAATATGTTGATGAATAATTGTTTTAGTATTACTTATATATCAACTTGGTCCACTCATGTTTTGTTTTGCGCCCCCTCAGGACCTAGGAAAGAGGCATACAATCTGAGCTATGAGGCATTTCCATACCAGCGACTTTGTGTCATTCTCTCCGCTTGGACATTCTTGTAATAACACTTTCTGTTACATCTTCCACTTGTATTCTGAATTAGTAGTATGCCCTATACATGTCATGCATTATCACTTTTATTTTGTTGGCAGTTGAACTTATTATATTATTTTGTTAAGGTTATATTTGAATATTACTTTGCGTAGTTATGCGCGAAATTGATATGCATGTTTCACATGTTCTCGACATATGCATTTATAAAATGGCTTGCATAACCCTCGGGTGTCGGCCAGCACGTGGCCATCCCATTGTCCTTCGGACATCGGGATCGGGGCGTGTCATTAGGATTCACCTTTCCCATGCCGCGTTTCTTCCAAGAAGTACTTTACTCCATGAAGTGTGCCCCCGCTCAATATTCTCCAAATACGGTCTGCGTGATGGTAGGATTCCTCAATCTAAGCCAATTCTTTGACTTGGATCTGACTATCAACGAATTCTGGTACTTCTTTGACATAGGCCATATTGATGGAGTTGGGTAGCTGCGATCCTATCATAGGCTATTCGATCATTCGAGCAAGGGAGATCATGATTAGGCCAAGGAGGCTTTGGAGATAAGTAGAGAGTGGGAGTTTGATTCTTCCCCTGAACTGCGTATTCTGACAATTACATCATCGATAAGTAAACTTTTTGGTCTTCAGGCTACTTTGTGCTTTTGCTGAGCTGCTATCTAATATATTGTTTGTCATCTTCTATCCATATAGATTCGAAATTTGGCTCAACTGCAAAGACTTCTCTAGATATGAAGAAAGTGCACATTGTTTTAGGTATCCCTGTTGAGTACTGTGAATGGCGTTGGTTGCTTAGTCTTCTTCGCCGGGAGAAAGGTAGGATTACCTCGAGAGAGGAGATAAAGAGGATCAAGGCAGAGGCATTGGCTCGTCCAATCATTGTTGTGGAGCTTGCTGTGAATAAAAGTGGAAAGAAGAGATCTTCCCCGCCTGCTCAAGAGATGCTAGTTAAGAAAAAATCAAAGACTTCCTCCGCTGCTCGTGAGGGTCCGCCTTCTGCCGAGAGGCTTGTGATTGACTTGACTTCTTCCAAATGGAAGAAAGATGAGGCTGCTAAATCTGAGCCTGTGATGCCTACCATGGTGAAGATAGCTAGTACGATTACTGATAGGGTTGCTTAGCATAGAGGTTTTATCGTGCCTTTAGTGCTGAAGTCTATACGAAGACATCTGTTAGGAGCTAAGTCTGGTTCACCTTTTGAGAGGCTTGCTACTATGAAGAGCGATAAGGTGGTCTCTACTGCTAAAGTGGCACCTGGGCTTATTCCTCTTGCTATTAAGACTGGTTGGTCTACTGAGAAAGAGAAAACTGCTCGCATGGACAATTGTGAGAAATCCACCAAGCCTGTTTCTAGAGAGTTTGCTGAGATCTGTGCGCTTTTGAAGCTTGATTTGCTTGAAGACATGGACGCGTGTGCCAAGCTTATTTAGGGCATTAAAAGGGTTGTTTGCCCAAATTCCTTTGCGAAGCATACAACCCAATATAGGACTACGCTGCTTGCCATGATGCAGAAAACAGTGATTCTATCAATTGAGTATATGCTCCTTGACCAAGAGGATACCAAGGTTGCCAAGGAGATGTTAACAACTATGGCAACTAAGGCTCATTCTTATGCTGAGAAGATAAAAAAGTTCAGCAACTAAGGCTCGTTGCTTTGAAAAAATCTGATATATCTGCCCCCACTTCTTTATAGCTTGAGACCGCTCACCAGGAGATCGTTGACTTGAAGACTAGGCTTGACGTAATCCAAGTTAGGTATGAAGATTGGTCGTTACATACCTCAGATTCAAGATCTTGAGCATGCCGTTTCTGAGATTCGTTCTACTGCTTATGCAAAGGATGAATAGTTAGTTACTGCTTATAATCAAGTAATCCACTTCCAGAAGATCTTTAATAGGCTTGAACCCCAAGTGTTGAAACTCCAAGGTGTGCTGAAGATCAACAAAAGTCTGAAGAAGGAAGTCGATGAGTTGCAGCGCGTCCATGTTGGTATGCTCGAGAAAAATGACCAACTGAAGGGTGGGAAGGTTGGACTCGAGGCTTCGCTTGTCCAATGTTAGGCCGATTTCTACAAGCTGGGTTATGTAGATCATTTCTTTGGTAGGCCATCTGACTTTAAGTTTGTTGGGAAAGACTTCGATACCTTCTCTATTTCTCCAGAAGACTTGATTACCCTTACTTTTGAGGCTTCCATTGGTGAAGAAGTTGGAGAAGTTGGTGCCCAGGCTGAGGCAGCTGGGGGTGAAGAGCTGGATAATGTTGCTGCTGAAGGTGTGGCGACCGAGTAGTCGTGGGATGTCCAAGCTACTGAAGAGTAGTCTTCTAGGAAGCCATTAGGATTTTCTTTATTTTCCTGTTGTTTTTTGCTTTGCTTGAACTCTATTAGCCTTTGTTATTTGTTATCAATTTTGCTAGAAAATTTAATAAACTTGATTCCTTCGTTTTTCTTCATATTCACTTCTTTTGTTTACGTTTAACCTTTAACTCTTAGACCAGCGGTATACGTGTTACTTTTCTATAAGAAGATAGACCCATGTAGCCTATACAGCCGTAGGTTTTGGTGTAGAACTTTTTACAAAGTTGTTAACCATATGGTCCATAGTCGGACTCCTTACTTACAGAAGCAGAAGAATCAGTGTGACCACTTAGTTGTTCACTTTGGCTTTCTTCAATCCTTTGAGCTGTGTGGCCTACATCACAACATACTAAAATTTTATGGGCATGAAATTCGCTAACCTTTCATATCAAAAGTACGCGGTTGTATGGAATTTCATGGGCAAAGGTTCAAGAGAACACTTTGCACTTTATGTTATCAATTACGTGGGTTGCGTAGCAAGTATCACATCACTTTATGAATTAGTGTAGATCTGAACGATCATTCCGCACTTGGCAGAGATGAGGCTTATTGACTGCATAGTATGTTGGTAGTGGATAGATCTTCGTATGCACACTAACTTTTTAACCTTTCACAAAAATGTGCGGTTGTATAAGTTTAGCTCCACATATTGCTCAAAGGGCAAGCCGTAGATAGTCTTCTGGAAACCGTAGGCTACCTTAGTGCACTCAGTAGCAGCTTTAGGGTTCCAGGGTAGTCATCCATAGGGTGTACCGCGTAATGTGCCTTCTTCATCTCTGAGGCCCGATTCCCCGCTGATTAGGCCAAAGACCATAAATCTTTCAGTTAGCTAAGCCTTGAAAAAAACCATTGGGGCAATAGAGAATTATCTTGTTCGATGATTTAGCCTGTCCATTGCCTTGGGGATACCTTGGTGTGAATATGTGCTACTTGATGCCATATTTCTAGAAGAACTTCGCCAAATCTTTGCTTACAAATTGTGGGCCATTGTTTGTGACGATGGATTGAGGGACGCCAAATCGGCAGATGATGTTCCTCCATATGAAGCGCTCTATGTCCGTTTGAGTTATGGTTGTCATGTGCTCTGCTTCCACCAGCTTGTGCTAGTACCGTCTTTTAATGTTCGCAGTTGTTATACTTTTGTAATAACTCTTTAGCGTCTTGATGTATAGTAAGCTAGTAGTAGCCTATGTTAAGAGTTTTTTGCGCCAAGGATGGGCATTTGAAGTGATTTCTACAAACGCCTTCATGAATTGAACTTAGAACCTTTAGGTCATCGGGATGCGCTAGGCAACAGAGATGTGGTCCAATGTAGGATCTTTGGATGAAAATTCCATTCCACATGTAGTAGCGTGTTGCTTTCATTTGGAGATTTCTAGACTCCAATCTGTCTTTGGGAAGTGTGCCATTGACTAGGTTGTCTATAATGGAATCTTGCTAGTTCGGAGTTGTACTAACCTGTGACACCTCGGTTGCTGGCTTCACCTCTATGCTTGGTTTGTCTAGATACTCCACTGAAATAGAGAGTTTGAGTTTATGGTCAAGGGCGGAGCCTAAGCGCATCTGAGTGGGTGGTGTCTGCCTGCGGAACTTGAGTGAGGTTGTAAGTCTGAAATGCCTCAAGCAGCTTTCGTACATTCTTTAGGTATTGCGCCATCTTCGAATACTTTGCAGTGTACTCCCAGGTAGTCTGGCTGGTAATTCGCTAGGAATCGAAATGAATTGCAAGCTTTTTCACTGCCAAGTCTTTTGCCATTTGGAGGCCTGCTAGTAGGGCTTTGTACCTTGCTTCGTTGTTGGATGCTTTAAAGCCTAAAGTAATTGCATACTTGAGCATCAAACCTTCTGGGGTGACAATGACCATGCTTGTTTCCGAGCCTTTGTAGTTGGAGGCGCCGTCAACATGCAAATGCCAGAAGTCTCTATTTGGTGAGGCATGTGTGGTTATGGCATGCTCGGTTTCCTCCAGGGTGTCATTCGGCCGAGCTATTATGTTGCCTAGGCTAGGAGTGGATTTTGCATGAAGTCTGCCAAGGCTTGGGCCTCTATCACTGTCAAGGGTCGGTAAACTAAGTCGTATTGGCCAAGTTCCAACACCTATTTTATTACTCGTTAAGAAGTGTCTGGACCATGTAGAATTGATCGTAAAGGATACTGAGTCATGACAATGACGATATAAGCTTGAAAATATAGTCTGAGCTTTCGAGCCTCAACAACTAGTGCCAAAATCAATTTCTCAATCTTTGGATATATGGATTCTTCATCGAGAAGAGCTTTAGAAGTGTAGAATACTGGCAGTTGGGCCACCAACTTTTCTTGTACGAGAGTAGAGCTTACTGCTACTTCTGAAACTGCCAAGTAGATGTATAAGTCATATGCTGCTTCTGGCTTGGATAGTAAGGGTGGTGATGTGAGATACTTCTTCAGGTATTGGAAATCTCTTTTGCATTCATCATCTTATTTGTCACGTTGTGCCCTCTTGATTGCTTTGAAAAAAGGCTTGCAACAATTGGTGGACCGCGGGAGGAAGCAGTTGAGCGCAACTGCTTGTCCGGTTAAGCTTTGGATTCCTTCAAGGTAGTTGGAGACTTTATCTCTAGGATTGCTCATATTTTCTTGGGATGTGCTTTGATTCCTCGTTGGGTTACTAGGTACCTTAAGAATATGCCCGAAGATACTCCAAACGTGCATTTTACGGGATTAAGCTTCATCTTGTATTTCTAAGAATGTTGAAATTTTCACCAAGTTGTCGATGTGGTCTGATCACTGCCTACCCTTCACCATGATATCTTCGACATAGACCACCATGATTACTCTAATTTGCTTCTTGAACATCATGTTTACCAATCGTTGGTAAGTAGCTCTCGCGTTCTCAAGGCCAAAAGGCATGACTTTGTAGCAGTAGGTGCCTCGCTCGATCACGAACGCGGTTTTCTCTTTGTTAGGCTCGTGCATGGCTATTTGGTTGTAGCTTGAGTATACGTCCAAGAAACTGAGCAACTGGTTCTCGAAAGTTGAATCTATTAGTAGATCGATTCGGGGAACTAGATAGGGAGGCATGCTTTGTTGAGATCGGTGTAGTCCACACAAACTCTCCATTTTCTCTTCTCTTTCTTCATTACTAGCATGATGCTGGCAAGCCATGCTAAGTGTGCTACCTCTTCTATGAACCCGACCTCTAATAGCTTGTTGATTTCCACTTCACTCATTCAAGTGTGAAATATTTTCTCTTTTGGATCACCGGTTTGGCAGCGGGGTCGACGTGCAACTTGTGGCATGCTAGCTTGGGGTAAATACTGGGCATGTCGGAAGGTGACCATGCGAAGATGTCACGATTTTTCCTAAGAAAAGTTATGAGCTTTTCCTTTTCCTTTGGGCTTAGAAGTGAGCTGATTTTAGCCTTCTTCTCTGCTGTTGGGGATCAAGAATGATGTGCTCGGCATCCTCTTCAGGTTTCCATCCCATCTCGTCTATTGGCTCGTTGATGTTGACAGCATCTTCTTGATCCATGTGCTGTAATTGTTATTTGGTAGCTTTGTCGTCCCTTTCAACTTTGGTAACCTCTAGGAGGTAAATGTTGGAAATGTGCCCAAAAACCAATCATATGATGATACTTTACGGACATTTCACATGTTGAACTAATCTAGTTTAATATCAAGGGCAAAGATTATTGTTTTAAGCCATCTCATATAAATGTTATATGCTTAAACGATAAAGTCCAAGGAATATGTGATTGGGAGAATGCAATCTAAAGAAGTTAGATTCATGAGACCATTCTTTCGTAGACACATCCTAAACGTTCCTGATCATAGGATTGACAATTGGGCATTGACAGTCCGTTAAGATCAGTACGTGCTATGTCTTCTCTCAGGGAGAATGACTAGTCTCGAGTCATTGGTGTGTGTGACATCAAGACAAGTACGTGGGTGCTCAATAGAGAATGAGTTCACTGAACACGATCAACGAAGAGTTCTCATATTCATGTCACATGAGAACTCATGGTTGGGATAATGCAAATTAGTCCTTTGACCTGAGGCATCATAGTTGTCTTGTGGTTAGGTCCTTGATCTTTGATTATGTCAAAGTCACCCCATCCGCGGGTGTCCACGACATCGTTGGGGTTAAGCCACTTAGCCATGGAGGCAATTAAATGCGCAACAAGGGATCTCTAACGTTTAAACCTTTTGAGGGAGAATACTCTATGATATGATTAAGAATCTCTGGCCAGAGTATGAATGAGATTTAGGAAGTCGTTCCAAATCACATTCAAGGTAATCATATAAGCACACGAATCACATTGGATAGTAGACATGAATAAACTATCGAACCAAACAATGTGGTCAAGAGTATTGTATTAGAGAAATACCGTATTGCATTTGTAATCCTAAACTGAATAGGTTCTCCACCTCTTCTGATTAGCTTGGGTAACCATGATATGCTGCTAGGTGTCACTCATGGTTTGTGGAAGCCTAAACGTGTATAATCACTAAAGGGAGAATTGAAAGTAAGTTTCAATTCACAATCGATTTGAAATGGTTTTAATCGCCCACTGCCTCGCTAAAAGGAACCTAATGGATCGTACACCGTGTAAGGTAGAGATTGAAGTAATAATGGAGATGAGTAAGAATAATTAAATGGTTTAATTATTTATGGCAATGATTAATTAATATGTTAATTAATCAAACGAATAAAGTTCGTTAAAAGACCTCGGGTTAGTTTTGGGCCTCAAGTCCCAATGGGCTTCGAACGGCAAGCCCATTGACTTAAGTTGTATGATAACTTAATGACAAATAATTCATAAAGGCCTTAAAAGCCCAATGAAACCCTATGGCCGGCCATTTTAGAGATGGAGTGGGTTTTGGACTTATTTACAAGTTTGCCACTCCCATGAATTAAGGTATAAATATGACTTTATAGCCAAAATTCATTTACGGTTTCTTTTGGAGAAAATTGGTGAGAACATGTCTCTCCATTTCTCTCTAAAGAGGCCGGCCCCCTTGGAGGGATTAGCTAGCAATCCAACTCCTCCAAGGTCACTCATTTTCTTCTCCAATCTAACCTTGGTGAAGAGACTTAGAGGTTCTCAATTTTGGGAACTTGGAGAACCATTTCATCCATCCAAATCCATAGATCTAAGATGCAAGGAATGAAGGCCCTCTCTTTGGGTGATTAGCCTTTGCTTATGCAAAGAGGAATCTACAAAGGTATAATTTCTCAACTCACTTTGATTTGAGTTGAGTCTTGGTTCACCAATCTACTAGGCTTTGAATTTCATGGTTAATGTTTTGTTTTTGAGTGCATGCAAGCATGATTCCGCCTTTAATTGGTAATTGCATGCTATATGATGTTGCTCAAATGAACATGTTTTTCACAAAATTTCCTTCAAGTGGTATCAGAGCCTAGGTCTAGTAGTTGGTGAATCCTTTTGGGTTTTGTTCTTCATAGTATTTGATTTAAAAGTTGTAATATGTTACAAGCTTTATTCTTGTTTCTTTGAATGTAAATTTTGTTAGAAAATTTGCCATCTCAAATGTTGTAGATGTAGTTCATATGAGCATGAATATTGGAGCTAAAATTTGGTGCCATGTTTTTGGGGATTTTCGGCCAAATCCAAAGGGTGGATTTTTGGGTTCTTGTTTGACTTGTTAAAAGTGTTTTAAAGTGACTTTTGGAACCCCTATGTACCCTAGTTTGGTTATATGTTATTTCCCTAAAGTTTGAGTGGTTTTGGGATGTTTTTGGGTGAAAAATGTTCATGGAAATTTTTGAGTTTTTCATGAGTGTTCTTCATTGTTCTTGACATTTTTGCCAAGAACAAAAAGTTTGGTGTTTTGATTCAAAGTTTTGATTTATTTCATAAAGTTTATGTTTTATGTTTTTTCAAATGTTTAAATGTGTTAGATATTTATTTAGAAAGGTGTAAGAAATATTGGTGGGTGTGTAAGGATTAATTCCCTTTCACACACACCACTTGCATGACATTTATGTCATGCACCACTTGCATGCTTTATGTCTAAAACTTACAAATCAACACACACACATCACTCCCTTCCCTTCAAAACCGGCCACTCCCTCAAGTGGGACTACTTTTGGGTCTTTTATGCAATTACATAAAGTTTTGATACTTTTGTGTATTTGCACTTTGACCCAAAAGTTTACGTATTTACGTAAAGGCCCAAAATCATTAAAGGACAAATTGTTTTGTTCCTTTAATGAAGTTTTTGAATTTATTGAAATTTTTGAGTTCTAGTTGTAATTACATGAAGTAGTGGACTTTTGTGTTTTTACAAAATGAGCTCAAAAGTTTAAGTTTTGCAACATAGCCCAAAAAGTTGAGGTTATTGCATTTTGGCCCAAATTAAGTTGAGAACAAAATTGTTTTGTCTCTTTAAATGAGAATTGGATTTTCATTTCATTTAGCTCCATTTAAATCAATTTTATGGATACAAAAACCAAATGAAAATGTTGCATTCAATTTAATTAGTTAAAGCGTTAATTAATTAAAGGGTGATTATGAACCTAAGCCTACGATAATTGAGCTATGTGAAAGGCTGTTTCAAATTTGTTTGAACCATGGGAATGTGTAGATTAATTTTGGTTGTAATTTGATTTGATCAAATGTTGTAAAAGAGCATAAGCTCTTCTTTACTTTAAAGTAATTTGTATTATTCAAATGTTGTAAAGAGCATAAGCTCATCTTTACTTTGAAGTACTTCTTTCTTGCTTTATATGATATGCATGAAATTGAAGTAGTTGGGTCCAACGCCCCTAAGACAACACGCCTTAATGTGATTAAACGCGTAACTAAAATCAATCACCATCCCTAGACCGAGATTCAACACAAGGCTCGTGTTGGATCTAATTAAAATGTTCATAGTCATCCTAAGGCCCTAAGACAACTATATAGTCCATTAAATGAATGCAAAGCTTATGTTAGTAGTATCATATACTCTTGCTTTAAAAAAACGTTTTATAAGCATAGTGGGAGTATTATATACAACTAAAAACAATCAAATGGACCAATAGTTGTAATAGGACCAAAATTGTTTTAATAAAGATTAAAATGTATGTTTATATATATGATGAGACCTAAAAACCCTCAACCAAACCATTATTAAGTTGATAAGCATGAGAGTGCTTTGAACACTCTTTCGTGGCCTTCCACCATGGTAGACTCCAATCATTTATGACTTGTACACCACCTTCACCCTATCATGGGGGAGTGCAAAGTGCATGCTTATACTCAGGAGGAGTCTATATGCATACTTGATGATGTGAGACGTAGGCAACGAGAATGATCAACATCATATCATTGTGAGGTTGTTCTTGAACCCCTACCCGAACTTGCATGGTGGGAATGACTTAACTAAGTGCAATGGAGCCAACATCATATCATTGTGAGGTAACATTCTCTAGAGGCCAAATAAGATGGGTACTTGCAAGAGATGCAAATGAGTAAGTGTACTCTCTCACTATTATTAATGCTAGCCAACATCATATCATTGTGAGGTGGGCTTGGTAGTAGTGAGTCTCCCATACCCTACTAAGAGTTTCCTCCAAAACTCTCGAATTCCAATGAGGGATATGGAATTTGCCAAAAATAGTGGGTGGTGCTATTTGATTTAAAGACCCGGATCAAATGGCTTAAAATCAATCAATTTATATTCGTTATGTATTTGTTTACCAATATATTTGCAAACGCTATCCAAAACTTGACAAAGAAAAGCTGAATGCTTTAGTTTCCGGACTTGGTATCACAATCCCAAAGATTGTCTTAAATGGATTGTATATGTACCTAAGTAGTCTCATCCTCAAAATCTTCCTATTGGTAATATCATTGGAAGAAAATGTTAGATAAGTCTATCATGAAGATGACAACACAAACAACCAATGCTTAATCCTTTGTTAAATGAACAAAGGAACTTACAAAGATTAGCATAAAGAAAAGGACACTTTTAGTGTTATTAGTTCTTCACTTACAAATCGTTGTATGAAGAAATAAGAGTTGCTTTGAACAACCCTTAGTCAATACAAACACCAGTGCTTGTTTCTTTGTTAAATGAACAAAGAACTTGAGAAGAAAGCACAAAGGCATGGACACTTTATGTGCCATGATTCTTCACTTACAAATTGTTGTATGAAGAAATGAGAGTTGCCTTAAACAACTCTTGAAAGTTTGTAATTATGTTTAGAACATAATGGTTGGTTGACAAAAATAGTCCATTAACATGGACTTATGATGATTTTGAATCATTGAGTGTTGAAGTGTTACACCACTTAAAGAAACAGAAACTAGGCAAGGACTTCACCTTTGTGTCCCTATCCAAATCATTCACTAAGTTTATTGTAAACTATATAGTGAACAATAACCACACGCTCTCCAAATCGTTTGATGTGTATAACACAATTGAAATAAGTTTCAAGAGAGATAGTGGGAGTTTAGGGACCTTGACTATGGTAGTCAAAGGAGAAGTCAAATGAAAAAGGCAAAATAACTCCAAGGGAACAAACTTTCTTTATGAAAGGATGGACATTGGAAGGGGTATTTGCAAGAAATGTCTTGCAAGTGTCAAGAACACACCTTTCGAAGGTGTTGTAAATTGTTCTTGAAAAGTTCAAAACAGTTGGTTCTTCTACTTGAATGCTTGATTCCGTATTAGTAACTATGTTTTACAATCGTTGTAAAAGTGTGACTAATAAGAAGTAGAAGATATATGAGAGAAGGAAAAGGTGCTTCACATTCGGAACATGAATAAGATATAGATCTCTGCGAAAGCAGATAGTACTTACTTCCTCATATGAACTACCAAAGAAATTGGAAAAACCAAAGATTGTCTTTACATTCTAATTTTAAGGAACTTAATTCCGTCACTATAGTAGAGATGGATAAATGTTTTGTTTGACAAAACATTGTTCTTTATTAATGAATGATTAGATTATTGTAATCTAATTAATTATCTCTATAGTAGAGATGATATGGTAGTGTTAACTGTTTAGAATAAAACGATGCTTAAAACCCAAAAGGTTGCAAGGTAGTGACTAATCCCAACTGAGTTGTGATACCTCTAAAAACATAAATTACGAGTTGGTCATAGATGGATGCTTTGGATCGTTAGATCCGGATCCAATACCTTCTTGTTAAAATTGTATAGAGGCAAAATGTTTGAATCTTTATTCTTTTGGAAAGAAGAAAGAATCACAAAGTTGTTGAGGTTAATTCACTTAGATGTTAGTGGCATTAGTCCACAAACATAATGCTACTCATGTTGTTTGACATTCACCGAAGATCACTCTCGGTTGGACTATAGTTTATTTTGAATAAACACAAGTCCGAATACTTTGCAAAATGTTTCAAAGAATTCAAGAAATGTAAGTTGATATGAGTAAGACGTCTAAAGTATTTGCCTCCTTAGATTTGATCCAAGGAAAGGTAACACTTTAGAACAGTTTCCTTGAAAGATATCTAGGAAAGAAGCATCATAAGATAATGGATTTCTCCATAAGGAGAAGAACGAACTTGAATAAGATTTAGTTCGTTGGATATTATCAATTACCCATATATAGGATATATATGCTTCTAAGACAATATGATTGTCAATTAGAAGATCTTCCAAAATTTTCATAACTCCATAGGATGTAGTTGGAAAGAAAGACAAATCTTAATCATGTTAAGATTTGGGGTTGTGTGCTAATAAGCAATATTTGTTTGAGAATTATCTTGTGGATATCCTTAAATTAACATTTGGATATCACTTCTATAAACCAACTAACAAATGTTGTTTGTTGGGTAGTTCATTGTAATCCTACACTAGGATTTGCCCAAGATAGAGCAAACGAACGAGGGATAGAACTCAAAGAATGGGTTCTTTGAGAGACAAGATAGTGATCAACAAATATAACAACCTAGTTCCTATACCACAAGCTCCAAGGTAGTCAAGAAGGATTTATAAACCGTCTCAGTTGAATGGTTTGAACTTTATGACTATGTCATAGAGTTGCACCTCTTAATTCGAAAGAAATAAGAATGAAAATCCTTATGACTACATTGAGTGTATATACGATATGTACTCAAGGAAATGGTAAAGTACCATTTGACCCGAAATAATGAAACCTTCATAGCTAATTGGTAGCTTAAGGTGACTACAATCAAAGTGAATGGTTGACTTTGAAGGAACCATCTTTGACGTAGTCTTAGTTTCAATTAATTCGGAGATTGCTAGCTACAACTAAATGGTGATTCAATGTTTGGACATTATATGGGTTTCCGAAACCATTATTAAGATAGTCTTGATAATATATGTCTAAAACTATGAATCACAAGACATATAAATTGTAGAGATCCATCCATCATGGATCTTAGCAAGCTAGTGGGAGCTATAAGCGTCTTATGAGAAGAAAAAGATCAAATTGTTTGATTTCTCATAAAGATGTAAATGAATCTTTTGTTTACTAGGTTTACAAAAGATTAGTGGGAGTTAATCATGTTCCTAAATTTGAATATATGTATATACACATATATGATATATTAATTTTGGAAATGAAAAGAATACTTCTTCGTTAAAGTTATGACTTTAAACATTCTATAATGATAGAATGTATATGGGAGATATAGTCTATATACATGGGATGGAAATCTATAATGATAGATTTCATGATATAATTGGATTATATCAAGCCCTAATGATAGACAAGAGATGCTAGGAAGTTTCTCCTATAATGAAAAACTTCAAATCAAAAGGACAACTCTAGTGAGACTAAGAAGTTGCTCTTCTCAAAGAGAACGTACTCTTTGACTCCCAAAGAAATAATGCGTAAATAGAATCCTTTATGCATACGCAGAAAGATGATTTACGTATTTCATATTGTATGAAAAACGTTGATATGAGTTGTACCAAGATCGGTACAAGACGATATCAGTGCAAGCCCAGGATCAGAACCATGGCAACTGTCAAGTGAGTCCTTAAGTATTTAAGAAATACTAAAGGATAGATTCCTCAAAAAATGAGGAAGAATTAAAGTAACGCAGCAGAAGCGTAAATGTATTATATTATGAATCTAATCCATCATTGAATGTTTCTTCATTATGAATGAAGAGATAAACAGATATCTCTTTATTATGACTAAAGAGATATTTGGATGGAAACATTAAAGTAATGACTTTAATGTGTTCCATTATGAATGCAAAATATATTGCCATATAGAAGTTTACAACAATGTTGTTTGGATGGGAAAGTTCATTTATGAACTCTCTATTCGGTTCCAACCAGAAAGTGTCTGACACTAATGGGGCGATAGCTCAAGCCAAGGAATCAAGGTCTCATCAAGATCCGAACTCATATGAGAGACTAAACCACATGATTAAGAATCATGTATAATGGTGACGTCGTTATTCTCAAGGTTGCTTATATGGATAACATATAGATATCCATTGTCTAGGCCTACTACTCAGCCATTTTTGAAATGACTACAGAAGAGGTATCATCACTGATGATCAAGCTGATTGGCTCTAGTGCAAGTGGGAGATTGTTGGAAATGTGCCCTAAAACCAATCATATGATGATACTTTACGGACATTTCACATGTTGAACTAATCTAGTTTAATATCAAGGGCAAAGATTATTGTTTTAAGCCGTCTCATATAAATGTTATATGCTTAAACGATAAAGTCCAAGGAATATGTGATTGGGAGAATGCAATCTAAAGAAGTTAGATTCATGAGACCATTCTTTCGTAGACACATCCTAAACGTTCCTGATCATAGGATTGACAATTGGGCATTGACGGTCCGTTAAGATCAGTACGTGCTATGTCTTCTCTCAGGGAGAGTGACTAGTCTCGAGTCATTGGTGTGTGTGACATCAAGACAAGTACGTAGGTGCTCAATAGAGAATGAGTTCACTGAACACGATCAACGAAGAGTTCTCATATTCATGTCACATGAGAACTCATGGTTGGGATAATGCAAATTAGTCCTTTGACCTGAGGCATCATAGTTGTCTTGTGGTTAGGTCCTTGATATTTGATTATGTCAAAGTCACCCCATCCGCGGGTGTCCACGGCATCGTTGGGGTTAAGCCACTTAGCCATGGAGGCAATTAAATGCGCAACAAGGGATCTCTAACCTTCAAACCTTTTGAGGGAGAATACTCTATGATATGATTAAGAATCTCTGGCCAGAGTATGAATGAGATTTAGGAAGTCGTTCCAAATCACATTCAAGGTAACCATATAAGCACACGAATCACATTGGATAGTAGACATGAATAAACTATCGAACCAAACAATGTGGTCAAGAGTATTGTATTAGAGAAAGACCGTATTGCATTTGTAATCCTAAACTGAATAGGTTCTCCACCTCTTCTGATTAGCTTGGGTAACCATGATATGCTGCTAGATGTCACTCATGGTTTATGGAAGCCCTAAACGTGTATAATCACTAAAGGGAGAATTGAAAGTAAGTTTCAATTCACAATCGATTTGAAATGGTTTTAATCGCCCACTGCCTCGCTAAAAGGAACCTAATGGATCGTACACCGTGTAAGGTAAAGATTGAAGTAATAATGGAGATGAGTAAGAATAATTAAATGGTTTAATTATTTATGGCAAGGATTAATTAATATGTTAATTAATCAAACGAATAAAGTTCGTTAAAAGACCTCGGGTTAGTTTTGGGCCTCAAGGCCCAATGGGCTTTGAACGTCAAGCCCATTGACTTAAGTTGTATGACAACTTAATGACAAATAATTCATAAAGGCCTTAAAAGCCCAATGAAACCCTATGGCCGGCCATTTTAGAGATGGAGTGGGTTTTGGACTTATTTACAAGTTTGCCACTCCCATGAATTAAGGTATAAATATGACTTTATAGCCAAAATTCATTTAGGGTTTCTTTTGGAAAAAATTGGTGAGAACATGTCTCTCCATTTCTCTCTAAAGAGGTCGGCCCCCTTGGAGGGATTAGCTAGCAATCCAACTCCTCCAAGGTCACTCATTTTCTTCTCCAATCTAACCTTGGTGAAGAGACTTAGAGGTTCTCAATTTTGGGAACTTGGAGAACCATTTCATCCATCCAAATCCATAGATCTAAGATGCAAGGAATGAAGGCCCTCTCTTTGGGTGATTAGCCTTTGCTTATGCAAAGAGGAATCTACAAAGGTATAATTTCTCAACTCACTTTGATTTGAGTGGAGTCTTGGTTCACCAATCTACTAGGCTTTGAATTTCATGGTTAATGTTTTGTTTTTGAGTGCATGCAAGCATGATTCCGCCTTTAATTGTTAATTGCATGCTATATGATGTTGCTCAAATGAACATGTTTTTCACAAAATTTCCTTCAGTAAAGGCCTTCTTCTTTGATTCATTCAGTACTTGCACAGTGCATTGTCGAGATGTGGCCTGGTCAGACTTGATTTCTCCAACTCCTCCTCCCGGGATGCGGAATCAGATCTTTTGATACTTGATAGAGGTTACGACATCCAACTTTATCAGCCAAGGTTGCCCTAGAATCCTATTATAAGGAGACGGGTCGTTTATTATCATGAACATTTGCTTTAAGACAACTGTTGGTGTTCTCACGTCAAGTGTAATCTTGTTGATGGCAGTCGAGGTCTGTCCGTTGAATCCGATGAGAACCTTCATTTGGCGTATGATTGTGCTTTACAAGCCCATTTGCTGAATTATTGAGAGCTGAAGTAGGTTAACCGCACTTCTTATTAACCATGCTATATGATGTTGCTCAAATGAACATGTTTTTCACAAAATTTCCTTCAGTAAAGGCCTTCTTCTTTGATTCATTCAGTACTTGCACAGTGCATTGTCGAGATGTGGCCTGGTCAGACTTGATTTCTCCAACTCCTCCTCCCGGGATGCGGAATCAGATCTTTTGATACTTGATAGAGGTTACGACATCCAACTTTATCAGCCAAGGTTGCCCTAGAATCCTATTATAAGGAGACGGGTCGTTTATTATCATGAACATTTGCTTTAAGACAACTGTTGGTGTTCTCACGTCAAGTGTAATCTTGTTGATGGCAGTCGAGGTCTGTCCGTTGAATCCGATGAGAACCTTCATTTGGCGTATGATTGTGCTTTACAAGCCCATTTGCTGAATTATTGAGAGCTGAAGTAGGTTAACCGCACTTCTTATTAACCATCATTCGTGGATCGGAATCGAGAACTCAGTGTAGTTCTTGGGCATCGGGCTTCCTTTAGTCAGGGATTGGTCCTTGCGCTGGGCCTTCTGCCTATTTTTGATGTTGTACTGCTTCCCGTCCTTATTCTTTTGAGCTACTACCGATTCTTTTCAAGGCTGCTCAAATGCTTTGTCTGCTCACTAAGCCTTGTCCCAAAGTGTATGTTTTTCTGACAGAGCGAATGAGTCTGCTAGAGTTAGATCTTATCTCATGATCAATTTTCCAAATAGAGGGTGGTCTGCTAGGAGTCATTTTGGAAGGCTGCACTAGTTATGGAGTCGTTGCATCCGACTATCTTCGCCTTCTCTGCTTTGAACCTCTTCACATAATTGCAGAGTGACCCTTTTGGGTTCTTAATGTTAAATAAGTGGTCGAGCTTCTTCTGATCGAGAAAGCTCATTAAAACCCTGGATGGATTATGGCGGCAGGGTGTGGAACTAATCTTGCGCCTTGCCTTGTAAAGTGGTGGTAAATATCTTGCACATAAGAGCGTCGCTGTTTTGATAAAGGATCATTACGCTGCGGTAGTGCTTTAGGTGCCTCTTCGGGTCTTTATCTCCTTTAAATTGTGTGGAGGCTTTGCCTGCTCGATCTCGTCCGTGAAAAGTGACCTAATTATGTTGGTCATGTTTTGTCGGAGCGCTTCGTCAGTAACTTTGTTGCGCTGGAAGTTGCATAATCATTTTGTCAAAAGCCTCTTTACTTCTTTCTAAATTTGCCTTTGCTGGGGTAGCGAAGCTTTTGACTACCCTCAGTCGTTACCTACTGGTCTAGGATGCTCTTTCATGTGCTCAGCTCGTCTATGACGCAGTTGCGGTGCATGTGGTACGTTCCTAGCAGGCGAGCGGATTACTCATAGGTTGCCGGTTGAACTTGAGCTGGATTGAGTCACTACGTCTCTCCGTCCATCATGCTGTCTACTCTGATATGAGGTGGATGATGCTTCTGTAGACATGTAAATCTCGTTGCATACACGTGATGCATCACAAATTCACATCTACATCATCTTTGCCGTAACTTTGAGGTGAAGATCATCCAAGCATTGTTTCAAGCTCAAAACTTAAAGCAATCGTTCATCCGAGATCAAGTCATCGTGACCCTTGGATCAACAACCTATTCATCTACATCAAATTTGAAGACTGAATCAGAGGAAAGTTGTAAACAGAGATTGTAACCTACATATTCATCAATACAAATTTACTTTGTACATATGTTCTCGTTTTATTCGTTACAGAATTTTCGTGTTTACAAATTTGGCACGCCCAATTGGACTTCTCTGTCTCTCATATCTATCTTCAAATCCACAAGAAACACATATGACATCAAGAAAGGATCAAGTTGTTCCCGCAACCAACACGAAGAATAAGAATATCCTTACCGCAAGCAAGGCAAGAGCTCTCTATGTTGTGCCTTCCACCCCTACATCAACTTTGCCAAAGGAGCAAGAACACCCGAGGCATGAGCCTGTGATCACCCTGGCCTCATTAAGGGCGCCAAGGGAAGAAAGCCCGAGGAGGTACTCCGAGTTGTTGACTTCCGATGCCGACTCAAGAAGCAGCTCGTATCCCCGTAGCCATACAAGTCATGACTATTGGTGCGACTTCAATCGAAGAGCAACTGGCACAAATGATCGAAGCAATCGCAAGACTGACAAGGATCGTGAAGGAAAATGACTTGCAGATTGCTACACTCGTCAACCGTTTGGAGGGGTAGCATGACGAAAAAGCTGACCACAACCCAAAGGTTGATCTACAAAACAAGGAAACCGAAGAGGATGAGGAACCTCTAATAGAAAAAGTTGAGGAGAAGCTAGACCAAGCAACGACGCTCATGGGATATCTTTCTGTCCAGCAGCTGCATGAGATGATCATTAACACTATCAAGGCGCAGTACGAAGGAAGCTCACATGATTCTGTGCTGTATTCAAAGCCTTGCTCCAAGAAGATTGATGCCTTGAGGATGCCAAGGGGTTATCAGCCACCCAAATTCATGCAATTTAATGGAAAGGGCAATCCTAAACAACATATTGCCCATTTCATTGAAACTTGCAACAACGCTGGGATGAAGGGAGACTACCTTGTCAAGCAATTCGTGTGCTTGCTGAAAGGTAACGCCTTCGACTGGTATATTGACCTTTAGCCCAAGTCCGTCAACAGTTGGGGTCAGCTTGAAAGGGAATTCATAAACCGCTTCTACAACACTCGCTGCACCGTAAACATGTTGGAGCTAACGAGTACGAAACAGTGGAAGGATGAACCTGTCGTCGACAACATCAATAGGTGGCGTTCATTAAGTATGGATTACAAAGATCAGCTTTCTAAAACCTCCGCCATTAAGATGTGTGTTCAAGGCATGCAATGAGGGTTACATTATATCCTCCAAGGCATAAAACTAAGAACATTCGAGGAATTGGCATCTCGTTCCCACGACATGGACCTAAGTATTGCCAATCATGGGAAGAAAAAGCCAATCACCGACTTCAAGAAGGATAAAGTGTTCACCCCGAAGGTGGACAAGACTGGGAAGAAGCCCACCACCCTCATAAAGACCTCCCCTACGCCCGTCAAGATCTCCTCCAAGAACAAAGTGAAGGAGATGAAGAGAAGTGAGCCTTCTTGCACCCAAGATGGGTACAAAAACACCTTGAAGGAACTGGAACAGAAGACGTACCCTTTTCCTGACTCTGACGTGGCCGCAATGCTAGACGACATGTTGGAGAAGAAAATAATTGAGCTGCCTAAATGCAAATACCATTGTATCATAAGTCATCCAGTTGGCAAGTGTTTCGTCCTCAAGGAGCTCATCATAAAGCGAGCACAACAAAGGAAAATTAAACTTGACCTTGAAGACACAGCCACAAATCACACTACTACGATTGTGTTTGGATCCTTTGATCCCGTGCCTCTCCAAGTGACGCATGCCTACTCTCGTCCATGCCCAAGCTGCATGCCACATTCTGCACAACCATCATTATAGGCAAATGATCAAAATGCACCTACTGACGATGAAGAAGGGTGGACACTGGTGACCTACAAAAAGACAAAGAAGCCAAAACTACGAGCCACACGGCCGAAGGTGGAACAAGGGAGAAATCACCACCGCCGCAACAATAAGAAGCCCAAAATAGACGTAAAAGCTACTAAGCCAACGTACGCTGGGGAACCTATGGAGGAAGAGCCACGCATTCCAATCTCCTTGCACGAGTACTTCTCGAAGGATTTCTTCCAACAATTCACATGGTTGAAATAGAGATAGATAGAGCTTTCAAAAGGCAAAGCTTTCATCATCGAGGAAGAGAAGACCATCATGCCCGAAGAAAGCCTGTCGATACACTTTAGGGCGCTACGATTGCCGAAGGAGATGTGAAGAGCATTAGTAGCAATCTTGGCAAGTCCCGACGACCACGAGGTGCAAGAAAGCAAAGGGGAAGGCTTGAAGCTTTGGCCATATGCTGTGCCGCCCATGACGCAATCAACTTCACTGACGAAGACTTGCTGCTAAGGTCAAAGCCTCACAACCATCATCTCTTTGTCTCTGGGTACGTGAGAGAAAACAAAATCAACCGCATGCTTGTGGATGGCGGATCGGCCATAAAAATCATGCCAAAGTCAATAATGACCACAATCGGCATCAAGGTGGATGAACTATCCTGAAGCCACCTCCTAATCCAAGGTTTCAACCAAGGAGGACAAAGAGCAATGGGAATGATTCGAGTGGAGATGACCATTCGCGAACTCAAGTTAAGCACGTTATTCCATGTGATTGACGCAAGAACTTCCTACAACTTGCTCTTAGGAAGGCCTTAGATCCACGAGAATGGAGTAGTGCCGTCCACCCTCCACCAATGCCTAAAGTTCTACTGAGAATGAGTAAAGGTGATACAAGGTGACACCTATTTGAAATGTGCCCTAAAGCCAATCATATGATGATACATTACAGACATTTCACATGTTAAACTAATCTAGTTTAATATAAGGGCAAAGATTATTGTTTGAAGCCGTCTCATATAAATGTTATATGCTTAAACGATAAGTCCAAGGAATATATAATTGGGAGAATGTGATCTAAAGAAGTTAGATTCATGAGACCATTCTCTTTCGTATACGTATCCTAAAAGTTCCTGATCATAGGATTGCCAATTGGGTATTGACAGTCTGTTAAGATCAGTAAGTGCTATGTCTTCTCTTAGAAAGAGTGATTGGTCTCGAGTCATTGGTGTGACTGACACCAAGACAAGCATGTAGGTGCTCAATAGAAAATGAGTCAACTGAACGCGATCAACGAGGAGTTCGCATACTCATGTCACATGAGAACTCATGGTTAGAATAATGCAAAGTAGTCATTTGACCTGAGGCATCATAGTTGTCTGGTGGTTAGGTCCTTGATTTTTTACTATATCAAAGTCACTCCGTCAAAAGGTGTCCACGACATAGTTGGGGTTAAGCCACTTAGCCATGGAGGTAAGTGAATGCACAACAAGGGATCTCTAACCTTCAAACCATTTGAGGGAGAATACTCTATGATATGATTAAGAATCTCTAGCCAGAGTATGAATGAGATTTAGGAAGTCGTTCCAAATCACATTCAAGGTAATCATATAAGTAAGAGAATCACATTGGATAGTCGACATGAATAAACTATCAAACCAAACAATGTGGTCAAGAATATTGTATTAGAGAAAGACCGTATTGCATTATAATCCCAAACTGAATAGGTTATCCACCTCTTCTGATTAGCTTAGGTAGCCATGACATACTGCTAGGTGTCACTCATGGTTTGTGGAAGCCCTAAAGGTGTATAATCGCTAAAGGGAGAATTGAAAGTAAGTTTCAGTTCACAATCGATTTGAAGAGTTCTAATCGCCCACTACCTCGCTAAAAGGAACCTAATGGATCGCACACCGTGTAAGGTAATGTTTGAAGGATTTAACGGAGATGAGTAAGGATAATTAAATGGTTTAATTATTTATGGCTAGGATTAATTAATATGTTAATTAATCAAATGAATAAGTTTGTTATAGACCTCGGGTTAGTTTTGGGTTGTAAAGCCCAATAGGATTTGAATGTCAAGCCCATTAACATAAATTGTATGACAACTTATTGACTAAAGACCCAAAAGGGCCCAAACAGCCCATAGCCTTAAGGAGGCCAGCCATATAGAGAAGGAAAGGGTTTGTGGTTCTTTTAGCCACTTAATTGAATGGACTATATAAAGGACTTTATAACCTTTTCATCATTAGGGTTTTCTAAGGGAAGAAAAGAGAATAACTCTCTCTCTTTTCTCTTTAGAACAGCCGGCCACCATGGGAAAATTTACTAGCATCTAATTTTTCCATGGTTACTCATCTTCTTCCTCAACCATCCTTGGCGTCAAAACTTAGAGGCCTCCAACTTTGGTGACTTCTGGAGAACCCAATTCTTCCATCCATATCCAAGAAGACATGGAGCCAAGAAGCAAAGTTCCTCTATCCAAATCGATGGACCCAAGGAGCAAGGTGACAAAGGAAGAAGGCCCTCACATGGGTGATTAACCTTTGCTAAGCAAAGAGGTGCTTCAAAGGTATAAAGTTTCTCAACTCACTTTATTTTGAGTTGAGTCTTGGTTCACCACAACTACTAGGCCTTGAATTTCATGGGTAAAGTTTTGTTTTTGAGTGCATACAAGCATGATTCCACCTTTTAATTGTAAATAGCATGCATAGATGTTGCTCAAATGAACTAGTTTTCACAAATATTTCCTTCAACAACAAGCCATTCACCGAAGCTGAATCACATTTCGCGGACACCAAGTTATACATGGATGAAGAAATGGTGCCCGAAGCTCTTCCAAAAGAGATCAGATCCACTGGCAAAGCCACACCCAAAAAGAAAGAGTGGCAAGCCATGCCTAAGAAGTAAGAATGGGAAGTTGTGCCATCTCCAAGCAAAGATGATGATGAGCCTGCCAAGCCTACAACAGTCAAAGGGAGTGTGACGCCCTCAAAAAGATCAAACACACCCGTATTCCGATACATCCCAATGTCAAAAAGAAAGAATGGGCAATCCCTATTCGAAACTGGAACAAGCAAAGCCAGCACATAGCTGCACAAGGACAATGTAAAGCTGCTCAAGACAAATGCAGTTTTAGCTCTGACACAGCTAGGCGACGCTAAGGTTTCAAAACCACCACAAGGTTTCGTAAAACCCCTACCAAATGGGGCAAAACCAAGCTTTCTTCCAACCAAGACGACCGAAGAAGGTTTCAACCCAAACGCCTACAAACTCATGTCAAAGGCTGGGTACGATTTCACCTCCTCTTCAAATCTTGGAAATAAGGTATCAAACGCCATCAACGAAAACAAACCTAACCTCACCGAGACTCAAAAGAAGTTGAAGGAGCATGGTTATAGAGTTGACAACAACAAAGCTGGACTTGGCTTCACACCAAATACACTCGTGAAGACTTCAAGAAAAGCAAAAAATGCTAGCACTCAACACATCAACGTGAGCGTTGAACAAAGTCAAGAGGAGCCTAAACCCGCCCCTCGAACATCAGTCTTCAATAGACTAAATCGTTCAAAACCTAGAATTTCGGCACTTGATCGCATTGGTGGTCAAGACTGAACCTCCGTCTTCAAAAGGCTTAACATGCCCACATCCCAAGGCTTCAAAAGGTTGTCAAAACCTAAGAAACAAAGCAACATGGCTAGCTCTCTTCCGCGATGGTTGGTCTTGGAAAGACTTGAAGAAACCAAGAAGCTTTCCAGAAAGAAGAAGATGAAGCCCGAGAAAGAAAAGCTCGATGGTCTAGCAGAAAAAGACGACGTTCGAATCTCGATTTCTTCAAGGATGAAGTGCCAAGCCACCTTGGAAGTCGATAAAAAAGGACAACTAAAGGTAAATAAGTGCACCATAGTTTACATTGGCCAGTCTTCATGCCAACAAGCCCAAGGGGATGGCACTGAAGATGAGGTCTAAGATGTCTTCCATATCACAATCCAAGAAGACAAAGAAGACGAAATTCCCGAGGAGGACGTCGTTGTTGTGCCACCACAACTCGAGGATGGGGGCCAAGCCACGATTGATGATCTTAATGAGCTCAACTTAGGCACAAGCGAGGAACCGAAGCCTATCTTCGTAAGTGCGCTACTAAGTACAGACGAGATCGAGGAGTACTACCAATTGCTCTTAGAGTACAAAGACGTCTTTGCTTGGACTTACAAAGAAATGCCCGGCCTTGACCCTACCATTGTCGTGCATCATCTTGCAGTCAAGCCTGGAACGCGATTGATAAAGCAAACTCAAAGACCCTATCGATCCGAGCTCATCCCACAAATTGAGGTCGAGATTGACAAGCTAATCGAAGTAGGCTTCATTCGAGAAGTGAAATACCCTTAGGCGATCTCCAACATCGTCACTGTCCTTAAGAAATCTGGACAAATACATGTTTACATAGACTTCTGAAACCTTAATGATGCTTGCCTGAAGGATGACTTTCCCTTCCCAATCATCGAAATCATGACGTACACGACCATTGGCCACGATGCGCTATCATTCATGGATAGCTCCTCTAGGTACAATCAAATCAGCATGGCTCCCGAAGACGAGCAACTAACAGCCTTCCGCACTCCAAAAGGTATCTACTGCTACAAGGTAATGCCTTTTGGCTTGAAAAACATTGGGGCTACATATCAATGTTGAATGCAGAAGATCTTCAACGACATGCTACACAAAAATGTAGAACTTTATGTAAAAGGCGTAGTTGTCAAAACCAAGAAGAGATTCGATCACTTGAAGGATTTGTGAATGGTGTTCGACAAACTACAATATTACAACCTCAAGTTGAACTCGTTGAAGTGTGCATTTGGCGTCACCTCTGGGAAGTTCCTCAGCTTCATTGTGAAGCACCGTGGAATTGACGTGGACCAATCAAAGATTAAGGCCATTCAAAGCATACTTGAGCCAAAGAACCTACACGAGTTGAAAAGACTACAAAGATGACTTGCCTTCATTAGACTCTTCATCTCCAACCTTGCTGGACGCTATCAACCGTTTAGTCGACTCATGAAGAAAGACGTTCCATTCATATGGGATGACGCCTGCTGCAATGCTTTCGAGAGCATAAAACTGGTGCGCAAGAAGGTTCATTTGGAGCACTCTTGGCACAAGAAAATGAAGACCAAAAGGAAATAGCACTTTACTACCTAAGTAGAACTCTCATTGGTGTCGAACTCAACTACTCAACAATTGAGAAGATGTGCCTTGCCCTAGTCTTTGTCGTCCAAAGGCTCAGACACTACATGCATGCTTACACCATCCACTTAGTTGCTAAAGCCGACCCGGTCAAGTACATTATGTCGAAGCAGGTTCTGATAGGGCAACTAGCTAAATGGGTTTCTTAACCAACACGAGATCATCTACGTCTCAGCTAAAGCCGTCAAGGGACAAGCCCTAGCGAACTTCCTTGCCAATCATCCAATCCCAACTGATTGGAAAATCTCTGATGACTTGCCTGACGAGGAGGTGTTCTACAATGACATTTTCCCTATATGGACAATGTTCTTCGACAGATTCGCACGAGCAAACGGAGCAGGGGCAAGAGTAGTATTCATGTCACCACAAAGACAAGTACTACCATATTCCTTCTAATTAAGTGAGTTGTGCTCTAACAAAGTCGCTGGGTACCAAACACTGATTATTGGACTTCAAATGGTGATCAACATGGAAATCACAATGCTAGAAGTGTATGGCGACTCCAAGCTCATAATCAATCAACTCTTGACTGAATATGAAGTGAGGAAAGATGATCTCGTCCCATACTTTTGACTAGTAACTCAACTGTTACAAAAGTTCGAGGCCGTGACACTAGAACATGTGCCGAGAAAAGAAAATCAAATGGTGGACGCTCGCTAACCTAGCCTCAAGTATGGCGCTAGGAGAAGATGAAGTTGCGGACGTGTCGGTTTTCCAAAGATGGTTGATCCCGCTCGTCACTGAAATGCTACTAGATGATATAAACGTCATCTCAATACTTCCAGTCCACTAAAGAGTGGAGACAGCCACTGATCGACTACTTGGAGCATGGAAAGCTTCTGGACGATCCTAGACATCGCTCTGAAATACGTCGACGAGCACCTCGCTTCCTCTACTACAAAGAAACACTTTACCGATGCTCTTTTAAAGGAGTACTTCTAAGATGCCTAGGTGAGGAATAAGCCAATCAAGCCATGGAAGAAGCACACTCAGGCATATACAAAGCGCATCAGTCTGGACTAAAGCTACACTTCCAACTCAAAAGAATGGGCTGCTACTGGCCAAGCATGGTGAAAGATTGCCTAGAATACGCCAAAAGCTGCCAAGCCTGCCAATTCCAGGCCAACTTCATACATCAACTGCCTGAACCATTACACCCTACAATTGTTTCATGGCCATTTGATGCTTAGGGATTGGACGTCGTGGGACCAATCACACCAAAGTCATCTGTAGGAGAAGCCTACATCTTAGCCGTAACAGACTACTTCTTCAAGTGGGCTAAAACTATACCTCTAAGGGAGGTCAAGAAGGAAACTATCATCTGTTTCATCAAAGAGCATATCATCCATCGATATGGTGTGCTTCTCTACATCATCACTGACAACGGAAAACAGTTCTCCAACCAACTGATGGATGAGCTCTGCGAGAAATACAAGTTCAAGCAGCACAAGTCTTCCATGTATCATGCTCCGATCAACAGTCTCGCGAAAGCATTCAACAAAACATTGTGCAACCTCTTGAAGAAGGTAATCGACCGAACAAAGAGAGACTGGCATGAAAGAATAAGCGAAGCACTTTGGGCATATAGGATGACACATAGGACTCATACCCAAGCTACACCTTATTCTCTCGTATATGGCATGGAAGCTGTTATGCCGCTCGAAAGTCAAATCCCCTCACTAAGGATGGCTATACAAGAAGGCTTGACTGAAGAGGAAAATGCAAAGCTACGACTTCAAGAGTTGGAAGCACTCGACGAAAGAAGGCTCGAAGCTCAACAACATTTGGAATGCTACCAAGCACGGTTATCCAAGGCATTCAATAAGAATGTCTACCTAAGGTTTTTCCAAACTGGAGATCTTGTCTTGGCATTATGAAGGCCCATCATCACAACTCACAAAACAAAAAAAGCAAGTTCACGTCAAAGTGGGATGGACCTTACGTAATACAAGAGGTCTACACCAATGGCACCTACTTAATCATGGCAGAAGACGGCTTAAAGATCGGCCCCATCAACGATAGATTCTTGGAGCATTACTATCTCTGGACCAAACACACAATGCTCCTCGCCTACATGAGCCTAAACTGCATACGGCACAATGCTCCTTGTTCGCACGAGCTTAAAATGTGACATACTATGCTCCTTATTCGCACAAGTTCACACGATCTTAAAAGGCAACACCCAATGCTCCTTGTTCACACGAGCTTAAAAGGCAACACTCAACGCTCCTGGCCCACAAGTGCATAAACTGTGTATGGTAAAATCACCATCAAAATCACCATCAAAACCATAAAAAAAATTTTAAAAAAAAAATCCATCACTCATTTGAACTACGTCATGACTTGATCCCTTCTTAACCGAGGGTACGTAGGCAACTTGAAACTTCAAAACTTCAAGTACAGTCACATCATCAACAAAAATATAAACACTTTGAAGAATAAAGAGCAAATTCAAGAATGTGAATACTTTATTTCTTTAAGGGAAGAATTTGACTACAAAGCCTTATTACAAAATGAACAAAAACAAAGAAGGCTTAAAGTACACAAATGGAAGACACTACTTGAAAGCTATATCCTTAAAACTATGGCGACGATCTTCAAGCAAGCCTTCAAAAGTCTCTACATCAGTGGGAGACAAGGTGGGCACTTCCATGGCTTCACCTTTCTCTTGCTCTAGGTGTAAAACCTCATATTGATGCTGAGAAAATGTAGCTTCCTGCTCCGAGAGAACACCTTGAAGTCGTGACGCTTCAGTTTCCAACTGTTCTCGCTCACGCGCCAACACTTCTAGATGTGTTTGGATGAAAGCCAAAGAAGTCCCTATGGCTGGATAACCTTCCGAAGCAGCTTGCTGAGAAAACCAAACTTGGGCAATTGATAAGTCTATTACCGCAACTTGTTGAGCTTTAACCTCTGGACTTAACTTCTTCGAGGAAATGGCATGCAATGAAGAATACTCAGTTGAGGCGGTCATAAGTTCAAAAATATTGACTCTCAAGAGTGAGGAATCAACGTTAAGGTTGTCAATCGCAGAAACAAGCTTCGACAAGTCCTCCTTGAGCAACGCAAGGTCGTCCAATGGGCACTTCACAATCCTCTTCTCAATGTGGCTCTTGATGTCCATAGTTGCGCGAAGGTTGATACGATGGATAAGCTACCCTCTAAGAGAGATCTCAGAACTAGCCAGCAAAGGTGTTGGACTCATGATAGACTCTTGCATACCTTCACCTACACACGACAAACTTGGGAAACTTGGTGGATTTGGAACAAGCTCTGCACCGAGCAGACCCCCAATCTCCTCATCTGTAGGTAGATTGTCTCCAAATAGCATCTCTGTAAATGAATGAACGCCCATGTTTGCGAAGTCAAAAGAACAAGAGGGCCCAGCCTAAAGAAGACAAAGAAATGTGTTAGAAACAAAAAGCTAAACCAATAAAAAGACAGAAGAAATCACAAGAAAGAAAGAAGTACATACATCTTTCTCAAGTAACACATAGCCATCAAATTGATAAGGGTTAAACACTTTCTTCTTCTTATGATGGAAATTAACGTCGCTGTCATCCAGACCACCTTCAAGCGGTCGCTTGTTCAAAACTTGTTAACGCTGCAGCAAAACAAGTTCATCCTCATGCGAGTTAACCTTATCACCCGCCTCTTCAAAAGAATCCGAACGATGAGAAGAAAAACACAGGCGTTGAGGAGCTAAAGTCGCAAGTCCATCTTGTAAATGAGATGCACTCACACAAATAAAATGTGACAGCTGCGTAGAAACCGCAGAATAACCCTCTCTCGGCGCATCATTGTGTGAATGAGAAGGATTGGCGCCACTTGCTGTCCCCAAGTCTTCACGATGTACCTTTGACCACCAACCTACGTAGGCATGGGTCACTGGATAACTTTTGAACTCGTCCTTGGCTGGCAAGGTGATAGAAGCATTTGTGCATGAATGGGTACAAGACTCTCAATGCATATACATGGCTTGTAAGGATTCTGGCTGTGTGTTTTCCTTCAGCTTTCCTGGCACATGTTGGATAAAACCAAATTGCCTGCTGAAATGGTAAGGGTTATATGGCTGAACAATACATCGGTCTCCTTGCCGCAAAGAAATATACCTCAAGCGAAGACTTGTAATAAAAGACAAGTCTGAGAAACGAAGGTGTGAATCATCTATGAGGCCTTGCCGCGCTAAGCTAACCCTTGCCATGTTATCCATTCTTAAACCTTCACAACTTCTAAACAATGCATGCACTTGCAAATCATCAAGGCTCTTTGCAGAAAGCGCGCCAAAGTACTTTGTCATCAAAGGCCCCAACTTGGTCGAAGTTGGTGAAGAAGGCCCCAACTTGTCTAAATTCGAAGAAGAAAAATGAGTGCCAAAGTACTCACCCAACCAACCGTACACATAGTGGTACGGAAGTACCACAGCAAGATCTTCACTGCTCGCTGAGTTCGAAACAATACCCAAGCCATTATAAATATTGGCTAAAACCGGAATAGCAAGGCTGAAAGATTCACCCGCAGCCATTTTGCTAGCCACTTTGAATACTCCACGATGGATAGGTTAATGTTATCTTTAGGGAAAACAAACTTACAAAACCAACAAGCTAAGAAAGCGGCTAGGTAAGATTTTTCCACGTGCTCTGACACTATGCCAAGATCCCTAAATGCTTTCAACTCGGCAGGGAAACGGCACCTGGCTGAATCAATGACACCTAACGGGTCTGAGTCTCCCTTTGGTTTAGTGGTCATGTTGTGGCCACTTTTCTTCGAAGGCTTCTTGTACTTCAAGGCATCCCAATACCAAAATCGGATCCATGAAGAAATCTTCACGTTTAACTTACCCTGAGCCTCCTGGGAAAGCTTATGATATGCCTAAAACAAATAGCAGCAACTCGCAGGCAATCCTCGGCTATTGTGATGAGAAAATTCCTCCACTTTAGAAACAACCTCATCGTAAAACTTACCTTGGATCGGCAAGCCTCCTATCTTGTGGATATCCAAGGTGAAATTGACATCTCCCCTTGTGACATGTGAAGTGTGTTGGTCGGTGAACACCAATGCTCAAAGAACCCACGAAAGACGAAATGATGGCGATCATAACTAAACAAAGATGCGCACACAACTTGATAAAGGCCCATGTTGGTAAGTACATCTTTAGATCGGCTCAAGACATCTTCAAGCCACTCCCAATAAAACTCAAGAAAGACGGTTTCTCCAGTAGTCGGTAAAGTACTATTCCAAGTCACAGCTCCGCTACGATCGCGATCGCCAAGAAGCTCAAATGAAGCCGGTGAATTGTCACGAACATGGTGCGAAGGATTCAAGATAAGACTCATCGACGTACATGCCGCCTTTTTCATAGTTGGTCGACCAAAATCTGTCACCTCCCAAGACACTTCAGAAGACCACGACTTGATAGGCATCGAGTTGTCTTTCACAAGAAGAACAAGCACCTTAAGGCCAGTCAACAGCGCACAAAGCTTCAACGCCGTTCCCCTATCTTGTGAATCGCCTTCCTTCGCAAGAATAGTGATGGCATTGCTCTTAAAACATTAGAAAAATACCATGGCTGTAACAAAATAAACAATGCAACAAAAGCATAAGACTAGGGCGGCAAGAAATTTTTTTTTGCTTCACTAAAGCAAAAGACATGCGAGACAAACCTCGTGAGTGTTGAAGAATGACGATGCAAAGTCACAACGACAAGAAGAAATCAGCCACAAAGCTTGAACAACACGGCAAAGATGGCAGCTACAAGACGGTCCTTCAAAGCACGCTACTACGCTACTACGTAACCCCACAGCGATTACGCAAGTAGTTTCTCGCACTGCACAGCAACGTCACCACCGAGGCAAAGCTGTGACCAAAAGGCACTACACAACATAACACCACTACAGTCTTTTTGCACATCACCACATGGTAAAAAGGTGACACACTGCAACAAGCTCTAAGAAACAACAAGGCACGGCAGCAGCTGCAAAACAAAATCCCACAGCATCAAGCATAATGGCAGTGCACGGCAAGAAGAATTGTGAGAAAAAACTAAACACCCAATTGTCCTATAAATAGGGGTCAATTGCTTCCTAATGCTATAAGGGAGAGTACATACCAAATAGCAAAAGAAAAATCAAAACAAGGAAGCATATTCTAACCAAAAGAAGGAAGCAGATTCCAAGCAAAAAATGGCAAGTTTCAGCCAATCTACGCAAGCAGGACGTTTTTGGTGATAATTCGACTTTCCGGAAGAGGTTTGATGCAAGGCCAATTGGAGAAGGAAGCTAAGAGGCTGATAATTGTTATGTCCAAATTTCATAATTTTCCCTAAAGCCAAATGTTCCAATTTGCAAAGTTAATCTCGTAGAAGTTGTTTTCCCATCAGAACTGCACAGCTGTGGGAAAATGACGAGTTAAAGGCTTTCCTAATAGCTTTCCAACACTTTGAAGGAAATCACCATCATTGCCAAAATTGAAGGAGGTTCCTGTCTAAGGAAGGAAAAACTTTTCTTTTTTTTTTCCTACAACCACAAGGAAAAAAATTCAAAATACACCATATGTATTTTGTCAAAAATTATGGAAAATCAATAACTACAATAAGTATGTACCAATTTATCCATTTCCAAAATTTCTTTCAAGATCAAGCTTCTACGGCCCTTGAAGGAAATGATTTCATTTCTTTCAAGATCAAGCCTCTACGGCCCTTGGGGAAAAAAATTCATTTCTTTCAAGAACAAGCCTCTACGGCCCTTGAAGAAAAATTTCATTTCTTTCAAGATCAAGTCTCTACGGCCCTTGAAGAAAAAATTGCATTGCTTTCAAGATCAAGCCTCTACGGCCCTTGGCGAAATGTTGTGTCCAAGAAATAAGCCTTTACGGCCGTTGGCAAAATTCATCATTTCAATTCAAGATCAAGCCTCTACAGCCCTAGAAGAAATGTTTCGTTCAAGAAATACGTCTCTACGGCCCTTGAAAAAGCAAACTAATTCAAGATCAAGTCTTGACGACCCTTGAGTTAGAACAGTCACATTGCAGGACTTCAAAACATGTTTCCTACATGTGACAAGCACATGCTTACAACGCGTCTTGAAGTGGGGGCATTTGTAGACATGTAAATTTCATTGCATACAAATGATGCATCACAAAGCTCCACGTGGCATATGACTCATCACAAATGGACAAGTCATCAATGACATTTGGCACAAATCAAGCAAAGGAAGCTCAAAACCTTTCTAAAATTTGGCAAAGGGGGGAATCTCTCCTTAAAATTAGCTAGGGGCCCAAATTGCTCCCAAAACCAGAAAGAAAGCTAAAGCATCTTCACAAAACAAGCAAGAATTGAAGATTGCTCACAAATAGGCAACAAGGTCTATATATTTCGGCCAATATAAGGAAGGTGGCTGAAATTAAGACACAAAACATGCCTAAATTCTCCCAAGTACGAATCAAGATACAAATCAAAGCCAAATCCATTTGAAGGCAAGCTTTGAGAAGTCTATAAATACAAGGTCCTAAGACAAGCATAAAGGTCGACAATTTCTACATTGAAAGGCCGAAAATCCTACATTTAGAAGAACCTCTACACAAATCTTTAAAGACTAATACGCTGCCAAAGCTCTCTTCGAAAAACTCACAACCAAAGCTGAAGCTTTCTTTCAACCAAAGCCGAAGCACTCCATTAAAGAATCAACAAGTTCGAAAAATTTGTTGCAAGCTTTCTTTCAACCAAAGCCGAAGCATTCTTTCAAGACTTTGTTGCAAGCTCAAAACTTGTAACGAAGTTCGATGCAAGATCAAGGCCCTTGAATCAATGAAATCTCACATCTACACCATCTTTGTCACAGCTTTGAGGTGAAGACCATCCAAGCATTGTTTCAAGCTCAAAACTTGAAGCAAACATTCAATCGTTCATCTGAGATCGAGTCATTGCAACCCTTGGATCAACAACCTACGCATCTACATCAAATTTGAAGACTGAATCAGAGGAAAGTTGTTAACAGAGATTGTAACCAACAAATTCATAAACAGAGATTTAACCAACAAATTCATTAATACAAATCTACTTTGTACATGTGTTCTCGTTTCATTCGTTACAGAATTTTGATGTTTACAGCTCCTTGCGGGCCTAGCTGTGAATGAACACTTCGCTTGAAAGGTTGCCCATGTTGATTATCTGAGTATGCCCCCAATCGTGAATGTATGCTCGTCCGTGGGCCTAATCAAGAATGCACACTCCGCTACGTGCTAAGACAAGAGTATAGGTTATCTCGGGACCCAGTCGTGAGTGTATACTGCCAAAACGCTCGGTTCGTGGCGCTGCTTGTTGGGATGTTACTTGGAGAAGGTTGTCGTATGCCTTTGTCCTGCTTTGGGACACCTCATATGGGGCACGTTGTATCTCGGTACGCTGCAAAAGCTGATTTACCAAGTCGTCTGCTGCGCGAGGGCGCTCGTCAATTCTAAGACTTATCGAGACAAGTGTTGTTCGCCATTTGGGGTAGAAGAGCATGGACGGTATACGTCTCCTTAAGTGGTGGAAGTGTAATTGATGCGAGATTTAAGTTGGGATATGTCAAATCTGCAGAAAAACGGGGTGAAAATACCCTCAATTCAATCGTCAGTCTAGAAATCTGAAGCCGGAATCGTTGAACCGATCTTGGACCGGTTTAGGTTGCTAAGTGGGCTGAGCCACATGCATGGACTGCCTTGTGTGCGGTGTGCGTGGGCGTTGAGTCTGGGCTCGACTTTGGAGCGCCCTGACCTTAGGCTAATGAGTGTTGGGCTGCTCCATGTGCCGCATCTGTTTAGGCTTGGATAGCTTGGGCAGTACACTGAGTAGATGCATGCAAGGCTTGGGCCTGCACTGCTGGGGCAACGGTTTAAGCTGCCTCTGGTGCTTGGGCCTGCTGCTACGAAGTGGCGTGGGCTTAGGCCTATGGTTACCTCGTTGTTCCTTCCTCACCGTGGGCTTGCTGCCATGGAGCTGGCCAACTCCCCACTGCCACAGTGGCCCCTGATGCTCTTTGGTGGCAAAGTTCCTCCTCTTGTCATCACATTGAGCCTTGTGGATCGTCGTGGGGGGCTACATCGCGTCCTCCATCATTTGATTCGGATCTTTGAACATAGGAAGTTCCGTTCGTTGTGGTTTTCAAATTCCCCACCGTTGTATTTTTCACCTACGTCTATTCAAAGAATAAAAAAAATCTAGGAATAAGAATGTATGAAAAAAATTACGAACGAACGAGAAATGAGAAACTTTGAACGCGAGAGTCTTCTTCAAGCATGTGAATCACTCTCAATGAAAGCACCAATTTGTGGATTCAAATTTCCACCATCTTCTTCTTTGACAAAAATTTACCAGCAAAATAATAACACTTGACTCTTCCTTGATTGAGCCATTATTGTCAGTTGGGAATCTCGGTATGCTTCCAAGGTAATTTTGTCCTTCTCACCCAAAAGTCCACGTGTCACCTCCATAATTTGTTTGGATTATTTTTTGCTCCACATTGGGTTCAATTCCAGGCCTGTATTCCACATGGCACATCCTAAATCCAATTTCTGGCGCTGGTGAATCACACGATGATGACCAGGGGAGGCTAAAATGCCTATGTGAGTGTTGTGGCAAACTAGAGATCGAAAGAGTCAAAGCCAAGGAGGAAAAGGAAAGTCGAGAAGACCATATTCATGTGCAACTGATTCAATAGGATTGGTTATGAACCCAAGAGTGGATAGGAGTACTCATACTCAAAGACCGGAAGCACTCACAGCGTCAAGGCAAAGAATCGCTCCTATTTGAAGAAGAGCATATACGATCAAAGTGGAGGGAATGAAATAGTAATTGCAGCTATTTCTGAACTTTCTAACTTCAACACCAAAAATTTCTTTCCTTTTTTTTTCTTTGGGAAATTAGGGGTTTTAGAAGGATTTCGAAGTGGGAGTACCGAAATAGAAAATGGTATGTGCTTGTTGACATGAAACCCCAAATCTTCTGTCATTTGCAAATGCAAACTGCATCGTTGGAATTTTGTACTTTAATTCACTTCGAAACTAATCAATTTTCAAGCTAGGGTTCATCTTTTGTTTGAATAAAAGAAACAAGATTGGTTGCCAATTTGTTTGTAAACTTGAATATTTGAATTGCGGAGATGATTAAATGGCGTCGAGTTTTGATCGGTGGGAGAAAGATCCATTTTGCTCGGCGGTAGAGGAACTTCAGTAATCCGCGACGTAACAATTGATTGCTATTTCCGTAGTTTTAATCACATATTAACAATATCGTAATCATATAAACAACATATCCAAGTCCAGCATGTATCGATAACTATACCAAACACTATAAACCATATTAATAATATCCATACCATTCTTTTTAGGGTAAATCGCCAAAATTGTCCCTGAGATTTGCATAACTCATCATTTTGGTCCTTGAGATTCCAAATCGACAAAAGTGATCCCTGAGATTGTCCACCATCCATCATTTTCGTCCTTATGTTAAAAACTCCGTTAAGTGTCCCAGAGCTCTTGGCCGGAAGTTTGGGCAATTTTCAAAGTTTAATAACTCAATCGTTTCTTAACCAAATTCGACCCATAATATATCAAAATGAAGTTTGAAAAGTGCAGAATAAGATTATACATATTTCGAAGCCCAATGGTTGCCGGAGATTGCCGGAAAACAGCCTTAAAGTTGACTGGTCCGAGTGAAAACTTGAAAACTCGCCGGAAACTGGGTAAACTTTAAACGTTCATAACTTCTTCAATACTCAACGAAATCAAGTGATTCAAAAACGAAAATCTTACTTTTCGACGAGAAAAAGAGAATTGTACCTTTTTTTATGGCTAACTCGCCTTGGTTTGGCCGAAAAACGGCTCGAAAATGGATGTCTTGGTCTCGAGTTAGACACTTTCGAGCCGTTTTCCGGCTAAACCACGACGAGTTAGCCGTCGAAAAAGATACCATTCTCTTCGTCTCTTTGAGAAGTATGATTTTTCATTTTTGAATCACTTGATTTTGTTGAGTATTGAAGAAGTTATGAACGTTTAAAGTTTGCCCAATTTCCAACGAGTTTTCAAGTTTTCACTCGGACCAATCAACTTTGAGGCTATTTGCCGGCCATCTCCGGCAACCATTGGGCTTCAAAATTTGTATAATCTTATTCTACACTTTCCTATCTTCATTTTGATATATTATAGATCGAATTTGGTTTAGAAACGATTGAGTTACGAAGCTTTGAAAATTGCCCAAACTTTTGGCCAAGAGTTTTGAGACACTTAAAGGAGTTTTTAACGAAATGGCCAAAATGATGGATGGTGGACAATCTCAGGGCCCACTTTTATCAATTTGGAATCTCATAGACCAAAGTGATGAGTTACGCAAATCTCAGGGATAATTTTGGCGATTTACCCTTCTTTTTATCAACAAGCATTGTGAGCACTCGAGGGTGTTGAAAAGTACTTCCAGCTTAGTAAATACGACACTTTCATCCTTAACAAGGAACAAACATGCGCAGCTTGTTTCGCTCTTGTAATGGCCTCTAGGAATGAACTAAAGGAATCCATTTTGGTGCGCAGAAATGTGTCCTCGCTCCTCGTATATGGATTGATTCCATACAATAATTGCTAGACACCTTCGACAAGAGGATCAAGCTGCCATTTCTCATGTTAAATGAGCACAAAAGCTAGGAAATAACTTCACATTATTCACAGTTCTTTACAAAGCACATTATCAGTTTGGCTCTTCATTTATTAGACCCTCACAACTTCGACATAGAGTAGTCCAAAGCATCGACAAGGAAATCTGCAGGCATGCAATTATAATCAAAGTATGTATTCCAACCAAGTAACGTGAACTCTGAGCACAACAATTTCATCAATTATACACAGCCACACACGCACAGTTAAGCATGCAAGTCAACCGTTCATACAAGATTTAACAGTTGAAAACATATATTCTCCCTCACAAGGGATTTTACAGTGTACCCCGTACACAAGGCTGTACACCAAATATTCTCCCTCCATTCATCTTATGACAAGTGGAGGTACACCACGTGTACCAGCTCATCCATCACGAGTCCTCATTTAAGGACTTGTTAGAGAATAATTGTGTGTCTTAGGTTGATGATGCTGTTCTTTCTCATCTCGTAGGATATTTTTCAGTTACCACCAATTTATACCAATTGTAAGAGAGAACAAGTACCTGCATCATCTTTGGTAAAACACATCGGTGGCTTTATCCTAAAAACATTTCCATGTAGTCCTCCTTTCCCAACTAGAACTCCGAGATCTTCATCAATAACGAAACTACAATTAGCACGTAAATAGGAATTCCATGGAGATGTAAGCAGGAGATAAATGTAATTCAAATTTTGATCTTTGAACATTAGAATTAATAGTATGAGCTGGGAGAGTATTTAGATACCTCTGAGTTTCTCAAACAAAATGGCAGTTTCTGCCTTCGCAGGTATCTTCTCATTCCTGTCATGGACCAGTTCTATCCCCACCATTAAGCCCCGGCCTACGACATCTCCAATGACTGAAACAGCATTTAGATGTCAAACAGTCAAAGTATGGCACCACACCAGAAAGGGAAGTGCCAATTTTTTAACTCAATCAGTTGTGACTCAACTGATTCTACTAGGGGCACAGTGTAGTGAGCGGGAAAAATCAAGTCTGAGCATTTAAAACACTAACAGGGTTATTTAAATGATACAGAGAAACTGTTCTATAACCAAAAAGAAAACAAAGTAACAAAGAAAGGGAAATTTAAAACCGGTTGTGCATGTAATGATCAGCCACTCAACCATTCCCCTGAAACATCATTCTCACAGTTCCCTTATGTGACCAAAATATTTTAGAAGGCTCGCTGAACCAATTTATTTTTGAAAATCTATTTGTTTGTAACAATGATTGGGCATGATGAGCAGTGTTCATAAACATATATAACTTTTTATGGAATAAAGCAAGGCAATTTATTCATTACCTATACCAACTATTATAAGATTTATTTCATGCCAGTCATTGCCCTTGTAGTATGGTCCCTTGGATCTGTTAAATATGACAGAAAATTGTAAATGCCTATTTCAACTAAATTGTTATTTTGTGGCCTTAGTAGGTCTGTCTCCCACATCTTCCGTCCATAAAATATTTTGTTTATTTAAATTTAAAAAAAAAACAAATATAAGAGGAAGAAGACGAATAGATAGAAGGAAGACACCTCACATAGATAAATCCCACCATGTGAAGCCAACACCAAAAGCGCAAATAGACATAACCACAAACACCTAGACCACAAGCATCTGAGAAGGCAGACCAAAATGACACCTACAAAAACCCCTTAGCAACAGAAAGAGAACTAGCATAAAACACGGACCAAAAACACAAAAATGTAGCCGGTGGAGAAAGCCTTAACCCTACACTGCTGTCACAATGAATAGGCAATAGCATGGTAGTAGACCAAAAAACCAACAACCGATTAAAGCACCAAGAAACCAATACAACAAGAAGGTTCACCTACAAAACCTCCACCATGCCACAAACATGTGAACCCTGACTTGCAACGAAATATCTCATTTCCCTTCTTTATGCCGAAATCAAACCAAAAAAGAAAACAAAAATCTCCTTAATAATTAAAAACATCAAATTTATGACCCTTAAAGACTTAGTATGGAGTGGATTTCTCTCCAAGTGGACTTATCCCATGGTGGCAAAGTCTCAGCCCGTGTGCATCAATGGATGAGGGAGATGATCACATATTTCCTCTAAAAACATTTGGAGACAAAGAAAACTAGAGCAATCAACTCCAATTTTCAATGGCTTCCAACCTTTTGCCTCTTACCAGCCACCAACACTATATTCCATCATTTTGGAATATAATGTTGGTGGAATACCACAATAAGTACAGGATAGTTCTGCACTCCTCGAGAGTTAAGCTTTGCTTTCCCAATCAATACAGGGCTGTGAGATATATAAGCACTGGAAAATTCATATTTAAATTAAAGAGAACTTCCAAAAGCACTGAGTTCAAGGGTAGTTACTTTCATATCTTTCCTGAAGATCTCTCAAACGCCCAAGTAAGTGAGAGCCAACATCAGCGCAATGAACTTGACGCTTCTCCTTATCAATAACTCTTAGCACTGCAAGCCCTCCCGCAGAGCATACAGGGTTTCCACCAAAAGTGTTGAATTGAATCTTTTGGGCTAGTACACTTGTCACTCGCTATTTCCAGTGTTGTCATCAATGCTCCCAATGACAATCCGTTTCCAATTCCCTGAAAGTAAAGTAGGAACAATAATTTGTAAATTTGTAAGTTACTGCTTTTCACTACAGCCAAAGTCATCATCTATAGAAAATGTTGGAAATGAAAATATACACCACAACCACATAGTACTGACATACACCAAAAAAACATAATGCAAACCTTTTAATAGTAAAAGACAAACTCTCAGTTGAAATATAAAGACCTTGGCCATGGTAGGTATATCAGGAATGACATCCTGTGTTTCAAAGTCCCAATAATGGCTTCCAGTGCGGCCAAATCCAGTTTGTACTTCATCAGCAATGCAGACACCACCAGCCTTGCGAACAATGTCATAAACCAGTTTTAAATATCCAGGGGCCAGTTCAACTGCTCCTCCAACTCCCTGAAGTTAGATAAAGCAAAAAATACTTCCATCAACTATTGACTTTCTCATCACACAGTGTTCTATGTATCAATTTTTTGCCACATTAAAAACAACAGTAAGTACTGACCTGTATTGTTTCAGATATAAACCCAGCAACTTTTCCTGAAGTTCCATAGTCAATGTGATCTTGTACATCTTTAGCATAACTGTTGGCATCAGAGCCAAAGATCCCTTGGTAAGGATCTGGATTTACAACGTGATGAATGGCATGACGTATTATATAGTTTAAATTGGGTAACATAGTAGGGAGCCAAATAATGAAGACTCAGAAAGTGGACAGATTGATGAATGTGTGCATGGCATAAGTATATGTTAGAAAATTTATACACAATCTAATCATAGACTAGTAAGTTTTTTCAGTCATAAGACATTATCCACTGTGAATATGTGCAACTGTTATTTGAATAAGAATGGGGAAAAGATTTAAACCCAGAAGTAGTTTTAATCGCATTTTGTAGAATTTTATTTTGAGATGTTGCGCCTGAAAAGCAACAAAATATGTCAGAAAGATGAAAAAAATTCATGGATAACTCCAGGTGTACATCACGAGACCAGATTGAACAGCATACAGACAAGTCGCAGGTAACAGCTGTTGGAATACTAAGGACATACATGTTTTCATAATCAGAATCCAATTAAAATTTGATAAACTGGTTAACTTAACGGAAACCCCTTCCCTACCTCCCCGAACAAAACTTTAGTTATTCCCAGGTTCTACGTAGAACTAACAATAGCATATAAAATTTAGATGTATTCTAATAAGAGCATGCTTGGAGATGGAACTTTGGGGCTATAACGAGATATCCAGCAACAAGAAGAAGGAAAAGGAACAAACCTGTGGAATTGGATACTTCCATGTGTTTAAAGCCATCAAACCAATTGTGTTCGAACTTCCCCCATGATATGCATTTCTCAACGAAATCATATCGAGACTACCACTGTATAGACAAGCCATCAGCATTGCTAATTCATTTGCTTCTGTCCCAGAATTCACAAAGTAAACAACCTGCATTTTATAACCGTCTATCTATTTAGTAGTTGGAGACAAGAAAAAGGTGATAATGAAGCACACAAAATGGATTGCACAAGTATCCTAGAAGTTCGACAAAGATGCCAATAATGAAGCACATGTTTCCAATTATAATAAAACCAAAGTTAGTTATTTAACGATCGCACTGCTTGAGATGAGTGAGTAATTGAACAACACAACTTTAAATTTCCAGGCATTTTGGAAGCTAATGCCTCGTGTGGTGTAAGTAAATGGTTGTGGCACGCTGTAGAAGCCTGCTCTGTTCTACGATAGCATTCAAAACATCTGGATGACAATGTCCACAAGAAACGGTTACTATCCCGGCGAAAGCGTCAAGATACCGCCTGCCATTCTCGTCGAACAAATATTGCATCTTCCTTCAACAATATGGAGCTGTGCACACAATGAGAAATGGAACTAATTTCAAATCCCGAATGAAGGAATTTAAAAACCCAAATCCGAAATCTAAAATCCGTAGAGAAAACAAACAAACAAACAAACATACATACATACAGGATTCTTATAATAATGGAAAAGGGAAGGACCCAGAAACTTGTTTCGCTTCTGGAATACTTGATCGGCTAGAGGTCCATTGTAAGGCTGAGGCTCGTAATCGAAGGGTGGCAGCAACGGTTCATCAATACCACCAGCAGCAGAAGAAGGAACCGTAGTGGTAGAGAGACGACCTGCGGTAACAATGGTGGTAGTCAGCAATCTTGGCCTTAGCTTCTCCCCTTCCTCCTCCTAAAGCTTTGTTCAAGAGCTGCCTCCGGAACGCCATGGATGATTTGATTCGATTTGACGTGAAAGAGTGAGGGACCAAAAGCCAGGAAAACCAGAATTTTTTTTAAGTGTTCAGCGCGTGCGACTCGAAAGATTCCTCCGTATCGCATCGGTTTATGACAAGAGAGGACGGTTAGCAGTGGCGAAGACAGCAGGGCCGAAATTTAAAAGATTCCAAAGTTCAATCGAAGTAGTTGTTTTTATGTTTGAGATTGCAAAGTTTTGAGCAATATTCATAACAAAAAATAATTTTTTCACCAAAACGGTTGTAAGCGGTGTGGACGCAAATTTCTTACTCCTTGATCTTGGACAATATTGCACCTACAAAACAATTAACATCTTCGGGTCAAGGCCAAGAGCCTCACGCGCCCATGATGAATGGGGGGTTTTGGCCGAAGGACATCCGATGTCAAAGTTAGAATTTAGAGAGAAAAATGTTTAGAGAGTTTTTGGAGTTTTGCAAGAGTGTAGACTTAGTCTTTCAAAGAAAATGGAGTTCTATTTATAGAGCATTGGGGTGTAATGGTGATTAATTTGGGGATTAATGGATTAATTAGGAATTAATCCATTAATTAGCCTAATTAATTTAATTTATATGGAAGGTTTTGAAGGTTATGGAATGATTTCCTTGTAGAGGATATGGAGTAAAGATGTCGTTGTTGTTCCTGTAGAGGATCATGGTACTGCGGTAGTGCTTGAGATGTCGATCCGAATCTTCGTCTCCCTTGTACGGAGTGAAGTGATGCATAGTGAACCCGCGAGGTGGATATGTCCGCTCGATGATCTCATTCGTGAATGGTGACATGCTTATGTTGGTCATGTCTCGTCGAAACGCATCATCAACAGGCTCGTTACGTTGGAAATTGCGCAATCGTTTAGTTAGGAGCCTCTCAACTTCTTCTTGAATTTGCCTCTGTTGGGGTAGTGGAACTTTCGGCTGCCCCCGGTCGTGACCTATGGGTTTGGGCCACTCTTCCCTATGATCGACTCGTCTATGTCGCGCCTGCGGTGCATGTGGCATGTTTCTGGCAGGTAAACAGGCTGCTCACAAGCTGTTGGTTGAACTTGAGTCGGATTGAGTGACTGCTTTTCTCCGTCTACCGTGCTGCCTACTCCAATATGAGGTGGAGAATACTCCTTGCGCGCCTAGTTGTGAATGAACACTTCGCCTGGAAGGTTGTCCATATTGATAATCGGAATGTGACTTTAACCGTGATCGTATGGTCGTCCATGGGTTTGATCGGGAATGCACGCTCCTCCGTGCGCTAAGACGAGAGTATACGCTATCCCAAGGATCCAGGCGGGAGCGTAAACTGCCAGAACGCTCGAATCATGGCTGGTTGATGGGCTGCTCGATGGGAGCAGGCTGGGCCACGGGAGTAGGTTGGGCCAAGGGAGTGGGCTGTTTGGCGGGAGCAGGCTGGGCCACGAGAGTGGGCTGCTCGGCAGGAGCAGGCTGGGCCATAAGAGTGGGCTGCTCGGTGCGTGATGCACGCGAGTGCGAGGCTTGGACTCGGCTTGGCAACGCATTGGGCTCCCGTTGGGCTTGCTTTGGTGGCACGACTTGGGTCGTGGTAGTGGTGACACCATGGACCTCGCCACGGGTGGCTATCGTGGTAGCCACCGCGGTGGTTCCCGTGGTGGAACCTTGTGGTGGTGGTGCCGCTCCCCCTAAGATCACATTTAGTCTCGTGGATCGCGCGGTCCCATTTCTTGAATATTGGAATTTTCACTCATGGAATTTTTAAAATTTCTAGCCATTGTATTTCTCTTTTACGTTTTATCAAAGAATCTTTGTAAATAAAAAATTCTAATAATAAGAACATACGAAAAAATGCAAGTGGACTAGAAAATAGAGAAAAACCTTTTTATGCGAGAGTCTTCTATGAGTGTGTGACTCTTCTCTCAATGAAAGCACCAATTTGTGGATGCAAATTTCTTCCTCCTTGATCTTGGACAATATTGCACCTACAAAACAATTAACACCTTCGGGTCAAGGCCAAGAGCCTTACGCGCCCACGATGAATGGGGGGGCTTTGGCCGAAGAACCTCCGATGCCAAAGTTAGAATTTAGAGAGAAAAGTGTTTAGAGAGTTTTTGGAGTTTTGCAAGAGTGTGGCTTAGTCTTTCAAAGAAAATGGAGTTCTATTATAGAGCATTAGGGTGTAATTGACACACCCCGACCGAGATCAAGGCATGTTGGCCGTCACGTGAGAGTGACGTAGCCATGTGCACAGTGCGGAAGCGATAATGAAAAGAAATATATGAATAATTAAAAAAACCAAATTACTAGAGTGCACTACTAAACAGGAAGTGATAGGAGTTAGTTACAACAATGAACACTCCTAATCAGAGCATAAAGTCTAGGTGCAGTCCAGTAGGACAAGTACTAGTTATACAGTACCAGGAATGTCCTACTATTATTTAGATAGGTTAGAACTGCCGACGTCCTCAAGCCACCAACAGCAAGCTTACTTAAAATCTGGAGAGGCGCAAAACAGAAAACGTGAGTGGGCAAAAACAAATGTTTTACAAAATCATTTCATTTATCAACATATCTAACCCCTCGCTGTAAAACATGTATAATTTTCCCAGAATCAAGATATAAGCATATACATATACATATATATATATATATATATATATATATATATATATATCTGAAATCATAACAATTCAATTCATACTTCACATAATCATATTCATATATATGCCATGCCAAAATATAACAAAGTAACCAATCCAGGTAAGAATGATTGCATAGAAATATGATATGTTAGCCGGAACCCCTGTGGTAGTTTGTACGGCTGAATTCATAGCTCAAAAGTCAATCTAGCCGGAGTCACTACAATGACCTATACGGCAATATACTGCACATAAGTCGGAACCACTAAAAAGGGGTCTGTACGACAAGATTGGGTGTAATATAATTATGCTCAATTCTATTCTTTCATAATAGCCGGGCGATAAATCGCTAGTCACCTACGAGTCGGAACGATAAATAAGGTATGTACGACAAGACTGTGCACTTAAGTTGGATCCAATATGAGCATATAGTGCGGGAGGTGACGTAAATAAACAGGCTTGTACTTCACATTTCTGGCTAAATCACAATTACCCTAGGTGCAGTTTTATGAGCTCAACATTATTCAGTCACATATCATATCATCAATGATTCATATAACCAAACATAATTTACCTGAACTTACCTGTGCCTCCACAGCACTACATTTATATATATATGCAACCATGAAATGCATATTCAGAATATAAAAGCATTTGGCATATTATTTCAAAGCATACTTTCTTAAAAAAATGCATCTGGGAAATATATCAAGTATATAAGTATATACTGAAAACAAAAGCCCACTCACTGGTATGTCGACGGGTCGTAACCCCCGAGTCGCCCGTGGATACGCTCGTCCTCGGGATAAGCTTCACCTATATGCGAATTAACTATAAAAACGTTATTTTAAAGCACATATACAAAACTAGCTAATAACTTCTCATACATTGCTCAATTTTGGTATTTGAATATACCAACGTGACCTACACAACCTCACGAACATCCCCAAATTTTTAGATAAATTTTTCGAGCTCCCACGCGCTGGCAAAGGCACGGCAAAACGCGCCCCCACGCGCGGCCAAACCTGACGGATTCCCTAACCACCGTTATGGAATATTCTTTTAAACCTAATAGATTCCGTTAAAATTGACTGACGGCGTCAGCATATTCCGTCCAAACTGACGGAATATGCCGTCATCTTCTACGGCGAGTCGCCGGTCGCCGGAAAACTGGGTAAAACTTTAAACCCACTATTCTCACTCATTTTTCAACAATTTTTCATGAAATTGGTACCAAAATGAAGCTAATAACATGTAGAATCACGTTATACAAGTTTCAAGGCTTAAATTCTACAAGATTTTTCTTGAGAAAGGTCGATAGCTCGGCTTACCTAGAAACACGTCGATCTCAGTCCTCCGACGTCCAAATCCTTCCAACGAAGTACCCCTAGACTCGTGAAGACCTCCTTAAGCTTCCTATGTCCTTAGAATTCCCTGAAACACAAGGTTTTACGTGTGCATGAACAATGCACAAAATCGGGGTTAGGGTTTTCTCGGGTTTTCGAAGCATTCACGTCCAAACAAGGGTATCAATGTACTCAGGAGGTTACAATGAGCAAGAACCTTACCTTTAAAGCTTCGATCCGTGAAGTTTCAAGGGCTTTGGATGTTTGTCCGTTTGAGTTCGAATGAGAGAGAGAGTGAGAGTACGGGAGAGAGAAGAGAGAGAGTGTGTGTATGTGGCCTAGGATTGGTCAACCACCAAAAAGTACCATAACTTAATCCTAATTGGTTCCAAACAATTAGGATTTAAGAATATTAACCCAAAGCTACACTTAAACCACATTACACAATTAACGTCCAAGGGTATTTTCGTCAATTCACGCCATTGATAAATATATATTTGGGACGGGCTGTGACAGTAATGGTGATTAATTTGGTGATTAATGGATTAATTAGGAATTAATCCATTAATTAGCCTAATTAATTTAATTTATATGGAAGGTTTTGAAGGTTATGGAATGATTTCCTTGTAGAGGATATGGAGTAAAGATGGATGAGATAAATTTGAACTTGTTACCTATTTTGGGCACTCTTGACTCGGTTGATGGATGATTCTCCGCTGCTCGCGTGTAGGAAACCCGGTGTGTCTCGAGGGTAATTTTGTCCTCTTCACCTAAAAATTCACGTGTCGCCTTTTGATTATTTTTTGGCTCCACAAGCGGTAATATCAAAGTCATGTAAGAAGCTTAAATTGGTTAGGATTAGATTCTAAAAAACGTTAGGCACTAGTCAGACAGCGAACTGAGCTAGGCGCCTATACGAGATTTAGGCAGAAGCCTAGATGGATTTAAATAAATTTCTTTTATTGTAAGATACGTATTAAACAATATTTACATTATTTTTTTAAAATTAGTACAATATTTATAGATAATGTGAGAGACTTTTATCATTGTTCCCTTCAACCTCCCTCCTCCGTCGAATCCACCCTTGTTCCCTCCACCGAACCTTCTCCCTCATCGCCCTTCCTTTGAAAATCCGACCACTTCGTCTGCAGTGGCGGATTCAGACTTTTATCATAAGGTGGTCCCAGTATTGGAGTTGAATTATCCGAAATCGGATTGAACCCGCCAAAACTGGTGTTATACTATTCGAAATAACATTGTTTAAACTAATTGAGTATGATTTTCATGTGTTATATCGTTCCATGTTCTTAATTTATACACATTCAATTATTAAAACAAAAATTCATATCAATTAATGGAGCTAAAAACACACACACACACACACACATATATATATATATATATATATGTTCAAAAACAAGGGGATCCCCATTTTTCTAAAAAAATAGGGACATCATCTTGACCGTTGGATTTGACTTTAATGAAATTGTGTGGTTGAGATTGTATGGCATGTGATTTATTCTCAATCACACAATTTTATTAAAGCCAATCCAACGGTCAAGAGGGTGTCCCTATTTTTTTAGAAAAATGGGGATCCCTCTTGTTAAAGGACATGTGTGTGTGTGTGTGTGTGTGTGTGTATTATAAATAGAAACTAACCATCACATGATCAAATCAATATAAAAAAAATCATAAATTACAATCCAAGCAATAACTAGTATCTATTAGGGGTGTGTTTGTTTGACATCCTTAGCTCTCACTGAATTGGACTAGACTAATAGCTAGTGTAGTCCAGTGTTTGGCGCAACAAAGGCTTAGCTTTAATGACGCTAACTCGGACTCGCCTCGACTTTGGGCCTCGCTAACTGGCGATAACTAATCCCAACCGAAAGTATGGTATTAGTCAGGACTAGATCTCGCTGCTCACTTGTCTTCTCCATATTCGTCGCAAGCATCCTTCTTCACTGACTATAGCCCCTGCGACTTAAACTCTTAGAACCCGATTCTGATTACCGTCCATTGATTGGACGGGGAAAAAGGCGGAGGGAAGAGAGGGAGGGATTTGGACTAAAAACAAAGGGAAGAGAGAGAAGGAGCTGAGTAGGAAAATCGTCATGGCCGCCATTTGAATTGGTGATCCTAAGCTTGAGAGGGATGAGTTGGGGTTTTTTTGGGAATCGAGAATTTGAGAGGCAAGTCTCCTGTGATGATATTTCCAATCGCATGTGTAGCAGAGGGAGGAAAGTAAAGTAGTGACTGGGGGTGAAACGGGACAAAAAAGATAGAGGGGACGGAGACAGTGGTATTGAGAAAAGGAGGGAGAAAAAGGCAAAAAAAATGGAGAAGGGAAGGAGGCAACGGACAGAGATAAAAATGATGGAAGAACATGATTCTAGCGAAAGGGAAAATATTGTATATATAGATTTAATAATATAATATTTGAGTAGCCGTAATATAGATTTAATATTACAAACTTTGTGTCTATTCAAATAAGAAGTTTATAGCCACTTAGTAATATGGTCTAGTGGTATTCTTCTTCACTTGTAAGTGAGAGGTCTTAGTGCCAAAGGCGAATTTGAACCACGTTAGCTAACCTATTGTGAGACTAAGCTAACCCAATTTCCTTAGTGTAGATAATATCGTTTATTCAAAAAAAAAAAAAAAAGTTTACAAACTGTGAATCTTTGTTTAAGTACAATAGCCAATTAGGCTGACCAGCTAAGCCCAATACTCTTAACATTTATTTGTTTTATTACAATTAATTGAATAAAAACAGTAAACTTGTTTTGTATGTGAAATGTGAAACGTCAAGAGACTCAAACATGTTCTTATTGACTTGAAAAAGAAACTTTCTTATTGACTTGGAAAAGAAACCTATTTAATTTTTTTGTGGCACTCCCCAAATTGGTAGCCACTAAACGCTAAACAGCTAAACCCCTTCGGCCTTTGTCGCATTCCCCAAACAAACATCAAATCCTAAGCACACTTGTTTACTGTAATAGGAAATAGACAAAACCCTCAAATTCTCAATCTTAGACTCCTGACTATAAATTTATACGGTTCAATTCAGTTTTCTAGTTTGACAATTTTTTATGCCCACCCCTACTTCTAACAATGGTAGCTGGTGGTGGTCACAATGTTTTCAAGGGATAAAATGTGTATAGGATAAATAATGTCACTTTGAAAAGTAATGACAATATTACAGGAATTGAAAATATTTATTAAATGCTCAATTCTGATTTTTATGAAAGAAACTTTTGAAAGCAACCTATAGGCTGCTTTTAAAAGTTGCAGGATATTTTATTTTAATCAAATACTTTAATTTTTTTAATTTTAAAGTGAAGTTGCTTTTGGTGTAAAAAGACAAATACCAAATGGATCTTAAACTAATACCTAGTTAACGACTGTTTTTTACTGTCGCTTGCTTATATTTTTGTACTAGTTGCCCAATGATTAAAGAAATTTTGTTGTAATATGTATGATACAATAATAGTGAAGTATAAAAGAAATAAAACAAATTCTTCCTGTGTTTGCAACTCTCTAAGAAAAATAGCTGAATTTAAGAGCTAGTTTTAAGGCAGAGCTTATTAGATGTAGAGCTGTGAATTGTAGAAAATGTAAAAACCCTAAATTAGAAAAAGAAAATAGTTTGAGAAAAGTTGACACCTTGTATGGCTCTTGTATACCATCCAACTAAAATTGGACTTTTCTATTCGCTTCCATTGGTTGTTTTACAAAAGAGAGGCACAGCCTTTGCCAAAACCCATGAGCACGTACGTTCCTAACTCTATTGCGACCATCCGTATATTTAAACTCTTCCTTCAGCCCCAAGAAACTTCCCCATCACCCAATTAATAAACCTAGGCCCTGTAGCCTAGATAACACAATCAACCACTAATTGGCTGGCTATCTTCTCAATAGTCCAACATATTGGAGCCGGTGCAAGCCATGGCTCGAGCCGTGTTTCTCGTATGGGTCTTGTCGGTAATTTTGGCCACAACCAACCTTGCACAAGGTTTAGGTGTCAACTGGGGTGCAATGGCGTCGCACCAGTTGCCTCCTAAAAATGTTGTTCAGATGCTCAAAGACAATGGGATCAAGAAAGTGAAGCTTTTCGATGCGGAACCTTCGACCTTGAACGCATTGGCCGGGTCAGGTATTCAGGTCATGGTTGGAATCCCCAATGAGAAATTGGAAAAGCTTGCTGATAGTTACTCAGAGGCACAACAATGGGTGAAAGAGAACGTTACCAAATGGCTTGGCAGCGTTAGTATCAGGTTTGGATTAATTTTCTTTTCCTTAATTTGTATATATAATTAGGTTGTAATACATTGATACGGTCGGAAGTTTAATTTACATATTTTTGTTGTGTTTAACTTTAATTTACAGTTATGTGGCTGTTGGTAATGAGCCATACTTGACGAGTTACAACGGTTCCTACGTTAAGACTACTTACCCGGCATTGAAAAACATTCAAAAGGCCATACGTGAATCAGGAGCTGGGGACAAAGTCAAAGCCACAGTGCCCTTCAATGCTGATGTTTACGAATCGTCGTCAAGCAAACCATCAGACGGGCGTTTTCGAAAGGATATTAAGAACAATATGGTCGAGATACTTCGTCACCTTCGCGACAATAAGTCCCCTTTTGTCGTAAACATCTACCCCTTCCTTAGTCTCTACCAGAGCTCCGATTTCCCCAAAGAATTTGCTTTCTTTGAAGGTGGTAGCAAGCCAGTGAGCGACAACAACATTGAGTACAAGAACGTGTTTGATGCAAATTGTGATACGCTGATTAATGCACTAAAGAAGGAAGGTTTTGGTAACATGGAAATCATAATTGGGGAAGCCGGATGGCCTACCGATGGTGACAAGAATGCCAATATAAAAAATGCCAAGAAATTTTATGATGGCCTTCTCAAGAAACTTGGCAAGGAGGAGGGCACCCCTCTTAGGAAGGGAAAACTCGAAGTCTACTTGTTTGGCCTTTTCGACGAAGACCAGAAAAGTATCGCTCCTGGAGACTTTGAACGTCACTGGGGTATTTTCCGATATGATGGGCAGCCAAAGTTCCCCATGGACCTCAGCGGAAAAGGAAACGGAGATCAAATGCTGAAAGCCGTAAAAGGAGTTGAATACTTGGAGAAGCAGTGGTGCGTGTTGAACAGCGACGTTAAGAACATGAGCCAAACCGATGCGGAACTCAACTACGCGTGCGCTGGGTCTGATTGCACAAGCTTGGGGACTGGAAGGTCATGCGATTTGGATCAACATGGCAAAGTCTCTTATGCTTTCAACTCCTACTTCCAAAACAGAGACCAAGATGTTCGAACATGTAACTTTAATGGGATGGCAACCATCACGAAAAACAATCCCTCAGTAGGAGATTGCCTCTATCCAGTTCAGATTGTCAACACCGGACCGCCGAGGCATGGTGCAGTTGGTGTGGCTTATGCATTCAGCATCTTTGTAGGACTGTTGTGGATGATGATATGAGCTTCTTCACATTAATATTGATGTAAGCTAGTTAGACATACATGCAATGACTAATACATACATATAAAGGAATTAATTAGCCAGCCAATATTATACAATTAAGATATGAAAAATATTTCTGCAATACAACATTAATATTGTACTAATTACATAAAATTAATAATTAACTGTATATGCATTGTGGTTAATCAAGTTTAAATATCCTTGTATGATACTTGTATTAGATAATTATGGTATTCTAGCTAAATTTTGAACTTACCTAGTTTCAAGGCTCGTTTCTTTACAGCCTTGAACACTGGAAATATGTACGTAGGATGTAGAACGATTTAGACAACGAAAAAAATGATATGAGGAAAGTAGACACTAGTAGAAAAGAGCCAGCTAAATTTAGAAATCAGTTGGTTAATTAGCCTGGTAACAAACTTTTTGAGCGCTTCAACTTGTATCTTTTATTACAAATAAGAGGCCTTCAGTTCCGTCGAACCCATGCATATATCTTGTTTAACTCCACACCATTAATTAAACTTTTCTTCTTAAACTCCATTAATTCCAGAATTAAAGAGTACTCACAATTCAAAAGAAGCGTAGCCATCTCGATTCGTAGCTAGCTAGCTAAGAGCTAAATGTTTCTTGTGTGGTTGTTGTGTTCCGTAATGCTGGTAATCTGGGTAGACCTGGACCTTGTACAAGGTTTAGGTGTGAACTGGGGGCAAATGTCGTCGCACCCTTTGCCTCCCGACAACGTTGTTAAAGATGCTTAAGGACATCGGGATCAAGAAACTGAAGCTTTTCGATGTGGATCCTAAGACCATGAAAGCCTTGTCCTGCACTGGTATTGGTGTCATGGTCGGAATTCCCAATGAAAAATTGAACAAACTTGCTCATGATTACGCAACTGCCCGAAAATGGGTCAAACAGAATGTCACTGCATATCTTCATAATGGGGGAGTCACCATCCGGTATGCATGTGTGTGTTTATGTCCAAAATGTGTCTTCCGATTCAATATTAGCGAAACTGACTGAATCAATCCATCTTTTGTTTAAAAAAAAATTTCACAGCTATGTGGCTGTCGGGAACAAGCCATTCTTCACAAGTTACAACGGTACTTATGTTAAAAATGTATACCCGCAAGTGAAAAACGTCCAAAAGGCCCTAGATGAAGCTGGCGTCGGAGGAAACATCAAATGGGTGGTGCCCTTCAATGCTGATGTATACGAATCTCCTTCCAACAAACCATCAGACGGGCGTTTCCGAAAGGACATTCTGAAACAAATGTCGAAAATACTAGAGTACCTTCGTACGCATAGGGCGCCATTTGTTGTCAACATTTATCCCTTCCTTAGTCTCTCCGGAAGCTCTGGCTTCCCAAAAGAATTTGCTTTCTTTGATGGTGGTGGCAAGACGGTTAGAGACAACGGTGACCCGTACAATAATGTGTTTGATGCAAATTATGATACACTTCTTTGGGCGCTTAAGAAGGCAGGCGTCCCGAACTTGGATATCGTAATTGGGGAAGTAGGATGGCCTACTGATGGCCACGACTACGGGAGTAAGAAATTGGCGAAGAAGTTTTATGATGGCTTCCTAAAAAATTGGCAAGTCAAGTGGGAACCCCTCTTAAGAAAAGCTACTTGGAAGTGTACCTATTTGGGCTCTTTGACGAGGATCAGAAAAGTGTTGCTCAGGGGACTTTGAACGCCATTGGGGAATATTTAGCTACGATGGCGAGCCTAAATTTCCCATGGACCTCTCCGGCCAAGAGTCCGGACATCAGATGTTCAAAGGCGCAGAGGGATTGAAATACTTGCAGAAGCAGTGGTGTGTGTTGAATAGCGATGTTAGGAACTTGAGCCGTGCACTAGCGGAATTCAATTACGCATGCACTCGGGCAGACTGCACAAGCTTGGGAGGGAAGAGGTCGTGTGACTTGGAAATGCATGATAGAATCTCTTATGCTTTCAATGAGTTCTACCAAAACGGAGACCAAGATGTACGAAAATGCGATTTCAGCGGCATGGGAAAGAAGGTAACACGCGATCCCTCTCAAGGAGATTGTCTGTTCCGTATACAGATTGATTTATTATGTGTTGCCGGACGGAGGCACGCCCTAGGTTGTGCATCTACATCACTGTTTTTCATCATTGCCTTCTTCACATTATTCTAACTTTCTTTTATTTATTCGTTTATACAAGCAACAATGAGGAAGAAAGGAATTTTTGTTTTCCTTTTGAAATTTAAACCTTTTGCACAACCTATCCTCAATCAGAGGGCCGGCCAGCAGCACCGAATGCGACGGCCATTTATAGGCTTCGAATCGAGTTGTGAGAGAGGCGTTGAGAGTGCGATTTTTAGAGGATTACAATTTTCCAAATACTTTTTACAGCAAATTGTGCTTTTTTTGGTTTTTGTCAATGTTTATGTATTGTTTTCATTACAGTTTCATCCATGATCAAACTCTTCTCCAACTAGTTCTCATCACATTATATTCAAACTACAAAAAATCATATTGCTAACATAGCTATGAACTGTCGAGAAAGACATCTCTTGAGCTTAAAAATGTTAGGTGTAACTTCACTGACAAGTGACAACTAATAAATATGAAGCAATAAAACCATCTCCGTATGTTGGCAACCTTCAACAGTGCAACAGTAACATGCACGCTCGCAATTTCAATTCACTGAATTCAATTTATCATCAGAATGTTATTAAGGAATTGGAAAGAAAGAACATTATCTATTCTAAAATTGAGGAATGAATTGACTGTAGCTTAGCTATAGTCACAAGTTTGCCATCCAATTTCACCTTATTTACAAGAAACCCATCTCATTTGTGCTGGTATTGGGGCTGAGTTGTTTTGGGCTTCTCATGATACTTTCCTTGGGCTTTCTCATTTGTTGGTGTGAGGCCGGCCCTTTGGGAGTCTAAATGACGAGACTGCCCATCTGGGCTTCAGATCGCACCATCAGGATTACAAGTTTGAGGGGTGGAGTGACATTTCGTTCTTAGGGTTTCAGAGGGATTGGGGTTAGGTTGTTCCCATCATTTCCTTCTTCTTTCTTCAACCTAGTCGTGACAGAGAGACAGAGAGATAGAGCTGTGACAGAGAGACAGAGAGATAGAGACAGATAGAGAGAGAGCGAGAGGGTAGAGGTAGGGGTTGGGATGACTGCCCATCTGTGCTTCAGATCGCACGATGAGGATTACAAGTTAGAGGGTGGAGTTGTCATTTCGTTCTTGGGGTTTCAGAGGGATTGGGGTTAGGTTGTTCCCCATTATTTTGTTCTTCTTTGTTTAACCTATGCCGTAACAGAGAGACAAAGAGATAGAGACAGATAGAGAGAGAGAGAGAGCAGGAGGGGAGAGGTAGGGGTCGGGATCACTGCCCATTCTCTGTTGCATCGTCAGATAAGCTCTGTTTCAACTTACATTTTGTACCAAATTTCTACTTTTTTATATTGTTTCTTGCAAGTTGTTGTTAGTTTCTTGCATTTAGTGTTAAAAAGTTTTTTTTTTAAGAAGTTTTTGTTCTGTGATTTGAATTGGTAATTAGTGTGTAAAACCCTTTGACCAATTTGAATGCGATGTTTTTATTTCGATTGTTTGAGAACAAGAAAACTAATTGTTCTTTTCTTTTTTATGGATTGTAGGAAACGTACCACCAACTCGGGATTTTGCATTACAGGTTTCATTCACTAACCCTAAATTTTTAATGTTGTGCGACTATAATTGTTTGTGGCTTACTTATTTGTGTTGTCCAAAATATTTTTGTGTGGTTTGTGCAAAACGTTTTTCATTTGGTGTTTATTATTGGACAACGATGTGATTAATTAGGGTTCTTTAAAAAACCTTTAAAAAACGTTTCTCCTTTAACTGTTTGCGGATTAATCTAGGTTTCATTTTCCATATGTGTTTATCTTTTGCTAATGAATTTTATAAATGTATGTGTTTATCTTTTGCCAATGAATTTTAGAGTGTTGTTAGTTGTTGTTAAGTTGTTGCCATTTTTTGGTGATTAGCATTAAAAACTTTTTTTTTTTCAAGAAGTTTTTGTTTTGTGATTTGTATTGGAACCCTTTAACTAAACATGTTTTTAGAGTGTGTACATCTATATGTATGTCTCTGTACATGTAAAAAACTCTTTAACTAACTACACATTTTTACAATTGTGAAACACTCCCATTTGTTGAAAAGTGCAATTTATATGTGTGCATGTGTATAAATGTATGTGCAATATGTATCAGTATATACCGAGGTATATGTCTAGATATATGTATAGGCATCTGTATAAATATATGTATATCTGTGTGCATGTATATATGTATGTATGCATCTGTGTGTGTATGCACATGTATGTGTATGTATGTATGCATCTATGTGTATGTGCATGTATACATCTGTATATATGCACCTGTTTCTGTACAAACATGCGTATGTATGTATGCATGCATTTGTGTGTGTATGTACATGTATATGTATGTATGCATGTTGTGTGTGTATGTACATGTATATATGTATGTATGCATGCATTTGTGTGCGTGTGCGTGTGTGTGTGTATGTACATGTAGATGTGTGTATATGTAAGGTTTAGGGTTTAGATAGTTTGTGTCTGGAGTGAGTGGCCTTTAATATTTAGGGAAAATTTCGAAGTTAGTTACTGTTACAGGATTAGTGGTGATGGATTTTCTATGTTTGTGAATTTCAGAAATTTGGATACTCGAAGGGAACACTTGGGGCTTTGGCTTTTAAGGTATATTCATTCATAGCGGTTTTGTAACTATAGAATGTCTTTTCTTTAAAGGTTTAAAGGTGTAACTATAGAATGTCATTGCAACTTTTGTCAACGTAAACTTTCCTTAAAGTAATTTCGATTGTATATTGGCTCTCGATGTCGACTTAATAGAGTAGCAATGTAAATTAAACTGCTTATTTTATGTATCAATTCACCTATCTCTTGCTTTTTCTTTCATTTGGAGATGATTGTCTAAATGTGTGGTTTTGTGAGCGTTACTCATGTAAAATGCGCGTTATCTGAATTGATACATTTAAGAATGTGATTGTATTGCTGTAGCATTTTTAGTTAATTTTTCTATGAATATTATACATTGGTTGAATACCTGCAGCAAAGCGCAGGCATTCCTGCTAGTTACATCTAAAAGTAAAGTTTAAAAGTGAGATTCAACCAAATTGTACATCGAGTATCACACGTTAAATGCATCCGTTAATTCCATGTGTAACTACAAGATGTATAGGAAGAAACCAAATTTTCTGATAATAGAAACAATTAAAGCTTGTCGAATTTCCAAAAGCATTACAAGTGCAATTTCAAAGAATTTTAGGCCGACTATAGTTGGTCCATAAGGGGACGTTTGATACGTAAGATTGGCTTGGCTAGGCTTAAACTAATTGTAGGATTGGCTTGGATTAGTTTGGCTTAAACTTAGTCTTGTCCCAGTTTTGGTGTTACATGGGATTAGGAGGAGGATAGCTGCAACCCAAGCGATGAGGTATCCAGTAGAAGGGAAAGTCAATGGAGTCTCTCAGACCAACAATCTCAAATCTAACCAAACCCAGTGAACCATATAGTTTGAACTTTTATCCGCGTGAACTGCGTGTTATATCAACCATAATTGCTACTTTTTTAGACTCTTTAGTTTAGATTCTTGTTATGTTTTTGAGTGAGTTTAGTTTGCTTTCACTTAGTTTCCTGCAGTTGGTAGAGTTTTTTTTTCATGTTCATCGAGTAATTATTTGCAAGTATGTCCAACTCTCTATCTCATGTTTGAGCTCTCTAATCTCTTGTCTAAGATTTGTCACCTCAGCCACTAATTATTCCACTTGTTGAGTTCGAGCAAGTAGACGTTGGCCCATGTTGGATACAAACTTGCACACTGAACATTGAAAGCTAAAGAGTCTTGAACAACCGATTCATCAGACCATTTGAAAAGTATTCTTTTACCCTTGGGAGTGAGAAGGTTCCTAGTTACCAGTGTGGCGGTTAGATCATTCTTTATCACAGAGTTCCAATCATAGGAGGACCGTTGAGGACAAGAAGGATGGGTGCAAGATATATATTATCTTGAAGAGGCACTTTCCATAGTGCGGGCAACTTTCCAAGCATGCTTTTGTTGGATACAATGGATGCCTTTATAAAAGGAGAGGCAACACGGCCACTTGTTCAAAAATCAAAGAGACATGGCTCTTCAAATTTCAAAAGCCAGATTTTCCTTAATAAAGTTCGTATGCACTTCTCAGACGCAATCTCAACTTTCTGGATATCAATGACAACTTTGTCAAAATATCTCTAACAAAATTGAAATGCGTAAATTTTACTCTTCCAACTACACCATTGTTGTCGACAAGCGGTGAATGAGATTGTCCTCACAGCACTACTTCCTACTATTGGAAAATTCCTATATATGTCGACCTCCGTCCTCCATGGTAAGGCAAACCTCCAAAAATGTCTAACTCTTCTTCATTGCTAAGAATGCATCTTCAACCAAGCCTCTCAAAATACTCAGTCATCCTCCTTTCTGAGAATACCTCTTCAACCAAGTCTCTCAAAATACCCAACTCATTCCTTCAGCAAGAAAATATTTTTGATCAAGAAGTTTTATATCAGCATCAAACTCTTCTACTATTTTTCTTCAAGAGAAAAAGTTTCTCTTAGCATCAGGGTTAAGAACAAAAGCATCACATATCATGCTTCTCTCTTGTCTTTTCCTTTGCTCTTGTTCTTGCCTGCAAGAGAAGGAGAAAGAAAGCATTCAGTCGGAACTTGATATCAAACTTTTGGTCCAGAACTGATTTCCTGGAACATTGCTTGATTACTTACCTTGCATTGTTGTCGAGTAGTCATCTTCAACTGTTGTTAGACCCGAGTTTCAAATCACCAACACCGCAGAATAGTTGGTATGATGTTGGCTCTTTGCATTGAAACTGCTAAGCATGGATGAGTCACTGGTTTGAAGGATCATCCAAAGGCTAAAGGTTGAGCACCACTTCTGTTGTGCAGGTGACTGAAGCTTAAGGATCAACGTTGAACCAATAGAAGTTCAAAGAGAGAAAATGAATGGCTAACTAAATGGAAGACCAAAGTTCAATGATGGGAGCTCACAGCCATACCAAACTCTACCTAAGTTTATGACAACCAAAGGGCAAGAACGACTCCAACTATTATTTTGTCTCACCATTTTATATCATTCCAATGATGTACAAAAGGCAATTCAACCTTCACGATTATTGTTAAACTATCAAATGCATTAATAAGTTACAAAGATGCCTCATCGATTGAAGTCTCCGTAAGATTATTCATGGATTTGGCACTACTAAACAGTTGCACACCCGAAGTGTGGCAATTGCCGTATGGATTCAAGTCCCAAAAGGACAATCTATGGACATGGCAATTCTACTATGTACTATGTCTCATCCTTGAAGATCTATAGGTTTTAGTGATTCAACTCCCTAGAAGTGGAGATTAAAAATCTAAGCTGTATAATGCTCTAGAGAAGGTTATGATCCAAATTCTCCAAACAAGTCATCTAATAAGAGATGACTGTCTTAAAAGAGACAATGTAAAGCCCCTAAAGAGGCAAGCATATCCAAAGTAATGAAATGCTTATAAAATATGCATGTGCATGCACATGAGAATTATGGGATCACGAATTGATGATAACCAATGTTAATTTTGGTTTTACAGTAGCTACTATATTCATCAATGAGCTGTATTAATATTGAGCAATGTTCTTTTGTTCATCGATGAAACGAAAAATTATAGGCCAAAAATGGAAAGAGGCAATTCCATTACAATTTGTAAGAACGTGGAAAAATGAACCTGTAGTATAAATCGCCAAATAATGTTGAACCCAGAAGGTTACATATGAGCATTAAGGTTCCTAGTTGAAACCTAAAATTGAAATATACACTTGTAAACATGATTTCCCATTGTGAAACTTGTTCATTTGAATGGAGAACTTTATGTATTATACGAAGCATATATCTCCATAAGTTAATCCCTCAATTATACATAGAAGCAAATTGCTCTATATAAATTCAAAAGGGGAATGTGTCATGAAGTGTAGAAAATCCTTGAAGAATTCAAATTGCTTAAGGTAAGCCTAAAAGGGTAAAGAACAAATTATGTACTCGATACCAATGGATGATATCAATTGCCTTAGTGAGTACTTTCATTATGATATTGTTGCAATATACTAAATCTCTTGCAAGAGTTGATATTAGAATGGGACTCTTGAAGAGTATAGAAAAATTATAAAGTGTTGAATATTGTCTCAAGTTGCCATCGAACAATAAACCAACACAATTCTTATCCATCAAAATGTTTATGGAATTAAAGAACCATATGGATTGAAGATTATGAGTTGAACACTCAAATAATTAACCAATATTTAGACACTAAGAAAGGTCATTCATTCTTGTGAGGGAATGATGAATTGATATTTTGGTCCATAAGTATCATATCTTAGTGAAGTATGTGCCTTATTGTATTTAACACAATACACTAAATCATATGTTACATTTCCTGTGAAGCACAATACCAACAGATGGGTATTAGAATGAAGTGAAGCTTATCTATGGATATCTCCAAGAAACTATAGACATGTGCTTATTCTATTCCAAAGAACTCATTAATAGCCATGGTCTTAGTGGGTGAGCAAAATCTGAATATCTCTCTAGCTTGCATACAGATCGCTTAGAGAAAGGATTTGTATTTTCATATTGAAAAAGATTAATGCTCCAACGCTCAATGATGCAAATATTTGTTGTTATATCTTCATATCTCACAGAAATACATATCTTTAAAGTTTTCCGGTACACATGAGCTTCAAAATGCTAAAGTTATTGAAGTTAGACAAATTTATTCCAATGATAAATTGGCAGACATCTTCACCAAATCTCTACCAAAGTGTACATTCCAGAAGTTTATGCATAATATAAGATTACATTGATTTAGTAATCAGTTAGATTGATGATTACGGAATCAGGAAGAGATACTCACCAGGGGGAGCATCCAAGACACATTCGTGTTGTACTCTTTTTCTTCCAACTACGATTTTTCCCACTAAGTTTTTCTTAGCAAGGTTTTAATGTGGCAACTGATATTGACGTATGGTCATCCAAGGGGGAGTGTTGTAAAAGCAGTGTGAATGCCTCTATAAAAGAAGTACCCACTTGAAGCCTTTGGAAATCAAGTCGTGGTTGGTAGGTTCATCACCTTAACTTTTGTATTTAATATTATTGACTAATGGAAATGTGAGGTAAAATGAAGAAAAGATGGTTGGCCATCTGCCTATAAAACCAAGAGGAGAAGAAGTAGCAGATAACATAGAAGAGAAATATATCAGTAAGCTATAAGGCTAGAGAGAAGAAAGAAAAATAGTGAGAGATATATTTGTACTCCTATTATTTCAAATAAAGAAAGAAATGTAAGCACACTTGCCAAACCTCGTAAATATTGTGTTTTATTTACTTTATATTCTACTGCACACATATTCTCCATTTTACAACAAATAAAAGTCATATATTGTGTCTGTATGTGCTTAAATATATAGAAATAAATAAAAAAAAAAGAAGAAATTGAAAATAAAAACAAGTTTTTCTCTCTTGTTTGAATTAAAAATAGAGTTTTAATTGAATAGAAATTAAAATTAAAAAAAATAGGAAAAAGTAGGAGGTGAGAGAGATAAAGTGAAGGAGTAAAATTATGATTAGATGTCAATGAGGAAAAGAAAAAAAGAAAGCAAACTTCTTATGTACGTAATTATTTTACTGTCCATTTTTTTCTGATATTTTCTTTTAAGTATGCATCAAAGGGTATAATAATATATTTTTTGTTTGGCAAAGAACGTTTTGTTAATAGGTAGTGTAGATACAAATATGCGTAATGATTTTTATTACAAATGGTCCCTAAACTGAAAATCGATCAATGTAGTCCCTAAAATTGAAAAATATGTCGCAAAGCAATATGGTCATTCCGTCACAATTTTGTAAAAAAAATATGCTGATGTGGGTTTAATATTTTAATAATTAATTACAAAAAGTTGTCAAAATACCTTTTTGCATAACAGGATTATTTCAAGGCAGAGTTCGCCATTTTCCGCGTCACCAAGATCACTGGAAAAGCGCCCAACAAGCTCTCCAAGATTGTTGTGAGGATGTTGATCGTCCAAAAGTTAACGGTGATGTCATAGAAGTCGTTGCCAATCCAAGTTGTCCCTAAAGGGGTCTTGATTTGGTCCAATTCAGTGAAGGTTGTTGAAGGTGTAAAAGATAGATGTCTTGAGAAATTGTTTTTCAAAGAAGAGTCGGCTAGGACTACCATAGATGGAGGTAGAAGAGTGTGGGTTGGGATCATAGGTGATTGCGGGACTGAATTTCTGGGTTTTGACAATTTTTTTAATTAATTAGAAGGACATTTTGTGTATGAAAAATCCATAATGGATCAAACTGTTTTCTTTATTTACTCATGCCATTTTTATTATTATAGCGGGGTCCACAATGATGTTGACATTTCCGTCTAGAAATACATTATTTTACATGATGCTATTCAACTTATGCTAATTTGCTACCAACTCTTCATGCTTCCATCATGTTGTCGATGTTATGCAGCTCTTCTTCTGTCAAATTGTTCCAGTACTGTTCATCTCCTTCTACCAGCTCTGCATCTCTTTCTCTATCTTCTTTCACCCTATAGTACATTTCTGTTGTTTCTTCTTTGAAATTTTGAGGCTTCCAATAGGGATGATGACTGATCTTTGTCTTGCTGTAAATATACATTTCTTCTTCTTCTGCTACTAATACTATATCATACCTAAAATCTTCAAACTCATCTAAGGCAAACATTTGGATCCCTCTAAATTTCAAAATATCTTTGTATGAAGGAGTCCACCTATGTAAGGAGATAGGGGATAGTCTAAAGGATTCTCATTAATCAGGGCTATATGCCTAGCTTTCTCCTTATACATATGTACATACCAATCTAGAGGACTACTAATAAAACTTATGCAAATTTCTTTCCATCTTTCTAGATAATCTTCTGCTACTTTCAAAAGCTTTTCAGGAAATAATTCTAGTTGGGAGACATGGTTGATAAATATTTTATCAAGATAGCCAAACTCTAATAGTAAGGCTGGGGTAACTTCTACCACATTATGCTTTTCCTGATACTTATAACTAAAATGCCATGGTCTATAATCTCTCATGTTAATCCTGGCTACAGCTATGCTAACCTCCGGTTTACAAATACAATTCTCTGTACTATCACAAAGACATGGTGGATACATCTTTGTAATAATATCCATCCCTGGTTTTGAATCAAAGATGGACTAATACAAAGCACATTGTAATTGTAATTGCAATTCTTTCATGGACTGTGATGCTTTGCTCAGGATCTCCTTTTGCATATCTGGTGGCATTATTCTTAATTTTGCTTTTGAAATTTCTTCTAATAAAATATAATCTAATATTAAGTCTGAAGATATATTCCTAAGAAAACTTTCATATTTTTCTTGTTTTTCTTTGTCACTCAGAATTTGATGCTGCCATTATTTTGATGTTGCTTCATTTCAATGTCTTCTTCTAAGAGCTCAATCTTAATTTCTTCTATGGGCTCATTTGCCTCTTGTTCTATGGGTTCAATAACCTCTTTTCCTTTATTCTTATGTTGATCAATTTCTAAACCTATTTTCAATTCTCCTTTCAAGGTGTCACTTGCCTTTTGCTGCATTCTAAGAGATTGGAATTCTTGGTTCATTTTGGTAAACTTACCAAGTAATGACTCATGGTCCCTAGAGAGGACTTGAAGGTTGTGCTCAAGAGAATGAATATGATTTTGGCTTTGATGGAAATTAAAATTAAAACTATCAAACTTTTGTTCCAAGGCTCTAATTAATTTTTCATGACCTAACCTCATGCTTGGCTGCTTGATTTGGATATCCCAAAAATTAGCTAAGAGAACCTGTTGCCTATCAGAAAGCCCTGATGCTCTTGACCTATATCTCAGAGTTGGATTTCTGATTCCTTCAACAATATTGCCATTAAAGTTGAAAGTAGGTACTGGTGGTGATGCTGGTCTGCTTATGCTATTTTGGAATCCACTAAATGGTGGAGGTTGATGGTGCATCATTATGCTACTGAAAGGTGCTCTTTTGCCTTGTGGTCTTGTGTTATTTGAGGATGATGGTCCACGATATTCCATACATGTTCAACAAATTAAGCTTGATAAGATATCGGTTAATGTATTGTCATTACCTTTTATATGTTCAAAAATTGGTTTAAAACCATTTCCTGCAATTGAATCAACAAAATTAACCCATCTTCGGGCTGCCTGTTTATTAGCATGTATCTTGTTATAATGAGAAACTATATTTTGACAATCTGTTCTAATCGTAAATACTTCATTATGTAAAAATAAAGAAAATGCTTCAAGTGAATTAATTATCCCTAAAATTTCTACATCTGTTGATGGTAATCTTGACTGTACATCACTAAATTTTCCTGATGAATATCTACAAACTTGTTCGTCAGACTTTGGTGACTCCTTATGCTATTTCTGGTATAGTATACTTGCCCATCCTAATGATGAAGCACCTGTTTCAACTATCTTGTAACTATCATCTAATTGTAATGTTAATGGCTTAAGTTTAGTAATTTCTTCTTTTATATTTTGAACTTATTTAATATCTTCACTATTAAAATATTTTTGTCCTGTTTTGCTAGTTTTACTATGTAATACTGCTATTTTTCTTCCTAAATCAGGGATAAAATTTCTTGCATAATTTAACAATCCTAAAAATGCTTGTAACTGTTTCTTATCTTCTAATTTGTCTGGAAATTCTAACACCTTTTTAGCTATATGATCTTGTAATTGTATGGTACCTGACTTGATATACATTCCTAAAAATTCTATATCTTGCTTTTCTAATGCTATTTTATTTTTCCTAATCACAATTTCATTATTGATAGATTATTGTAATACTATCTCTAAATGCTTCCTATGTTCATTTTTATTTTTACTATGTACTAAAATATCATCTACATAAACACTACAAAAATTACCATATTTTTTGAAAATTTGATCCATCTTTCTTTGAAAGATTGAAGGAGCATTTTTAAGTCCAAATGGCATAACTAGCCACTCAAAATGTCCTTCTGGACAAGTAAAAGTTGTCCACTCAATTGATTCTTCTGCTAATCGTATTTGCCAAAATCCCGATTTACAATTGCATTTGCTAAAATATTTACTCTCTTGAATTTTATTTATAAGCTCATCCTTATTTGGTAACTTATAACTATCTTCATATGTATTATCATTTAATCTCTTGTAATTATAAGCTATTCTAGCCTTACCTCTCTTTAATTCTGAATGTTTTCTCACAATAAATCCTGCTGATCTATGTCTAGATGTAACATCCCACATCGCCCAGGGGAGTGGATCATGTAAGCCTTATATGTATATTTCCATCTCTACCTAGCACAAGGCCTTTTGGGAGCTCACTGGCTTCGGGTTCCGTAGGAACTCCGAAATTAAGCGAGTTCGCGTGAGAGCATTCCCAGGATGGGTGACCCATTGGGAAGTTCTCATCTGAGTTCCCAGAAACAAAACCGTGAGGGCGTGGTAAGGGCCCAAAGCGGACAATATCGTGCTACGGCGGAGTCGAGCCCGGGACGTGGTAGGGGCCTGGGCCGGGATGTGACACTAGACTTAGAGGGTCTAATTACTTTTAAATTTAATAACTCTTTTATTTGGTGCTCAAACTCTTGTTTATCTATTAAACTATAAGGCATATCAGCCGTCTTAATGGTTAAATATGGGTTAATTATATCTAATTTTGCTAGTATTTTTTTTTACTCCAATGTAACTGTGGGTCTTCTCCTATAATTCTAGTTTGTTCTGCTAATTGTAATAATTCTTCTAAACTCCTTGGTTTACTTAACTGTAATATTTCTATACGGTTTCTTTCTTCTAAAATCGGATATTCATGTTCAAATATGTATTCATCAAACTCTTCTACGTTATTATGCTTATCATTTTCTTTTGAGTTTTCTAAATGATAACTATCTTGGCAACTATACTCTTCTATACTTATGCTTTTGAATGCTTCTATTGTATTACTTTGGTCAGTTATTGTAATGCCTCTTTTGAAAAATGTTATGTTAGAGTTCATAAATAAAAAGCCTTGTAAACTTTTCATAAAGTTTAAACCTAAAATGAATGGATATGATCCTACTAGTGAAACAAATGTTAATGGTAAATTAAATTGTTGTTTTTCTACTTTAATAAACTCATTATTTATACAATGTGTTAAGTAAACTGGTCTCTCATCAAATTGTGTTATTCTCACTGGTTGTGCTAATTTTTGTCTATATTTTTCTGGTACTAACTCTTCTCTTATGACACTCTTTGTACCACTTGTATCTATCATAGCTGTTGTTTGTATCTTATGTTATTTTGCTAATTCTATTTCACAATTTATGGTAATTAAAGAACTATTTTTTGGTTTTTCTATACTATGAACAATATTTCCTAATATTTCAATACTTTCTTGTGATTCTGCTGAATTAACTTCTAATAACCTATTTTTGTTAGCATTTAACAGAATATTCCATGGAATATTCCTGACGGTGTCAGGCTAACTGACGGCACTGGCCTGCGCGTGGGGGCGCGTGAACCATCCAAAAATTATTTTAAAAATTTGGGGATGTTCGTGACGTCGAGTAGGTCACGATGGTATATTTAAATCCTAGGTTTGAGCAAACTATGGGGGTTTTATTTAGATTTACGTATATGTGCTTTAATTAATTCGAAATTAGTTATTTCACATATAGGGGAAACGTATCCCGAGGACGTTCGAGGCCAAGCTAGGCTCGGGGGCTACGACCCAGCGACGTACTTGTGAATGGGCAGTTTGTTTTTTTACCTATACATATTTATAGTTTCCATAAATTCGTATTTACTTCACTTTTACGCTTATTTTGCCAAGTATCGTTCTTGTGATATTAATTGTGATAAATGCTGCTATATGGTTTGGATATTACTATCATGACATTCACATATATATATATATATATATATATTTGTATATATATATATATATATTTGTATATATATATATATATATATTTGTACATGCTCATCTTGCTGCACTGGTGTTAGTACTCGCCCCAGGGCCAGGGCCAGGGCCAGGGCCAGGGCCAATCCTTATCGTGTACGTTCACATCGCACCGTTCGCTCGTCTTGGATCCAAGTTAGGTGCCTGTCCTGTCGGGTAGATTACATTAGGCAATCTGACTTATATGTGACCGTACTTCAGCACCAGCCTTCACGTGATCGTAGTACTAGAGCATATTGATAGCACCCAGTCCTGCTCGTGTCAGAAATTATTTGTTCGAACTCATGTGTCAGCCTAGATGGATGAGTACTTAGCTATACTTGATTATCACATGATTATATTATTGCGGCATTTGATACATCATGACTTGGCATATTTCTAGTTATAATATTGTTGATTTATCGTTTACATACCTACGTAGTATGTTTTAAGGAAACTATACTTGTTTTACGGCGATGGGTTAGTATATTCGAAAATAAAGGATTTCGTATAAGCATTGTTTTGTTGACCCACTCAACTTTGTTTTTCGCCCCTCCAGGACCTAGATAGTTGTACTCTTTGTGGCACTCAAGGAATCTCGGCAGTTCTGACAAAATGATTCTGTTTAAACGTACGAACTTATCACTGTTATGTAATAAGTGTAATTTAGTTACTTTGACTACTCTTCTGTAGTCTCACTGTCTATTACGCTCTAAATAATTGTAGTGGGTTCTTCCCACGATTGCGCACTCTTTCACTATTTAGTATAATTAGTTCTAATTAGTTTTAAATTTACTCACTTTTTACATCACTTACCCTTATGGTTACGTCAACTCACGGTGATGGCCAGTAATGCTTCGACCTTCCCAGGTCGGGGTGTGTCAGAAATTCTATGTAGTCCTAAATCATATGTCTTATATTTTTCCAAATATTATTCTTCATCTAAATGATCAATATCTTCTATAAGCTTACCTAAAATATGATCAAAATTTTGCTCAACTAAATTAATATTTAAATTATCAAAAGCCATACGTATACTCTCATTTTCGATCTCACTCTCATCCTCTTCTATTTTTTCTAGTTGCTTATAATTACTAAACCTAATTGTTGCTTGACCTGTACTAGTTTCATATATTTGTACTTTATCTGGTTGTCTATTTGTTGCTACTTGTAAATTAGGCAATGTCCATTGAGTTCCTTCTAAAAAGCTATTATCTACGGGTTTTGCTTCTATCATATTTACATGTTTACTACCAAATGTTTGAACTAAATTTTGAAACTCTAAATTAAACTTATGATTATATTATCAGACACTTTACCTATATACATTAAGCTAATACATAAATTTTTATACTCTCATTTCACATTATAATTTTTTGTTCTTATGCTCACTTTAATATATTTACTAAATTCATTAATCGTCATAACATAATTTGGAATACAACCTATGACTGCTAAGTTTGTACTTAAGTCTACTTCAGCTATTGCTATTGCTGCTTGTTGGTGATTATCCCATCTATAATCATATATGTATACTAATGCTTTTGTGCCTACTTGTGCTCTGGTTAATCCTGCTATTCCAATTAATATTGTTCTTATATGAATCTGACTAAAATGTGATTTTCTCAAATGAGTAACTGCTTCTTTACTAATTAGATTAAGTGCGACTTCTTTATCAATACAGCTAACTTCATGTTGACTGATGTTACTTACAATTCTACTCCTGTATTCGAATAAACCTAATTGATACAAGTTATATTTATTTTTCTGTGTTCTCTCAAAACCTCTTTGAATAAATTCTTGTGCTTTTTCTTCATTTGGATAAATATCTTCAACTCTAACTACTTCTTTTCCCTTTTTTCCTAAAGAGTTCCATTTTCTATTATCAAAAGGATTTAGATTAGGTCTTCTAATATTATTATTTGCACTTAAAGTTAAATTTTCTAATTTTTCTAGCAAAGATGGTGGAAGTGATGAAGATGCGTTATGTAAAACTTGGTTTATTTCTGCTATTTGTTCTTCAACTTGATCTAATTTTTCAACCAAACTTAAAACTAGTTGAATAATTAAATTATTTTTCCTAATGAGAATATTACTACTAGATACTTGTGTTGAAAAATCTGTTAAACCTACTGGTTCTTTATCTAACTTACTAATTTCTTTCAAAGCTTGGATATATTTTCTGCTAGTTCTAGAATCGGTCATTAAACTAATAATTTATCTATTTTATTATGCAACTTATTTACTTGTTCACTTAACTCCTTTTGCACTAATTGAATTTTTTGAACTTCTAATTTTAACTGCTCAACTACTTCTAATGATCTAAGTTCTACTTGCTTCGGCTTACTATCTACGAGGTCAACAAGCTCTTTTATCTCTCTTTTGCTAAGAAACTTTTGAATATTTTTATTATTATCTTCTAACTGAGATGTAATATAGTCTAAATTTTGTCTAATTGTTTTTATGGAATTTTTCTGAAAATGCTCTAATAACTGGTTTAACAAATGATTATGCTTATTATTTTCTAATTTTATTTTTTCTGCTTGACTAATAATAAGATCTACAATACTATTGGCTTGTGGATTTTCTTCACTATGCAAAATATGATTATGCTTTCTCAATGGAAAATAACAAACTAAACTATTTTGGTCTAAGGTTATTTTTCTTTTTTGAGGTTCACTAATTTCTAAATTAAGATAATCTATTATAAACTACAGTCTACCTTTCTCTAAAGTTACTGCTAACTGATTTCTTAGAAACTCTCTTTCTTCTCTCAAAGTCTCTAAAACTTGATCTGTTGCTTTTTTGCTTCTAAAACTTTATGCTGCACTTCTGTGTTATTATATTTACGAATAAATGAAGGATGTTCAAGATAACCAAGATAAAACTTTTGCTTCTTCAAAGTATTGATAATTCTTTTGGATATATATGTTAATCTTCTCTTTATGGTAGTTATAGTTGAGTGTCTGGAATAATAAATACCTAGTGGTTGTGGTTGGCAAGGTTTACAAGGACAATAATATATGTTGTTCATACACAATAAACAAATATGATATCAGTTGTATCAATGACTTCCGTCCTCAAAGTACTTTACTATTATAATTATACTATTAAAATGCTAAACTTGGCTCTGATACCAGATTCGCATAGCATGCCTGGTTAAATAGTCGGATGACCATTATAACAACTAGATATAAAACCTTGCACATGGAACTCGACATGTTTCAGCATGACGACCACTCACAGTACAAGTATAAGGCCTTAACGGATGAACTCAGAGGTACGAAAAACTCAGAGGTACCTGGTAAATGTCCAGTTATTTATATGGCAAGCATTCAACTATAACAGAGTGCTCGAACAAAGTATGATCGTTAGTTTAGCAGGTTAAAAATATAACTACGATAGTGTTTCCCTGTTTTGGACTAGAAGTCTAATTTAACAAACACACTATAGATAGTAAAGAAAGCTTACTTAAGACTTGGAGATTGCTTGAATATGTACACTTGAACTTTTATTGATATATAGAATGTTTACAAAGATAGTTGTTTACAAGAAAGTGTTTACAAGGATGCTATGAAGACTATGGATGCTTGAGAGTATGAAGATGGTGTGAGTATGAGAGTAGAGTGTTCAGGTGTTGAGTGGTTGAGGAAGTGGTGGTCTGTATAGGAGGAAAAACTCCCTTATATACAAATCCTAAAATAGAATTGTAGACATCGAAATTTCGGTAAATTAATGTTGACCGATAAATCAAAGTTTCAACGCTCATGTATTACATAAATTTTACACGTAGCATGTGTCTAAACAAAAAATCGAAATAAGTTGGAAAAGTCATCAAACATGACATGTGTCAACACCTGGCAGAAACGACTTATTTCATCTGGAATATTATATTCAAAATTAGGCCTTGAAAAATTCTATAAATAGAAGCCAATTTCATTCATTTCATTTCACCAAGGGATATGACACCAAAACCTTGAAGCTCTGAAACTCTGAAACTCCGACATTCTCAAGCATCCAGGTTCCCGAAGAATGAAGAAAGCCCTCTTCGTTCTTCCAAGATCAAGCCCCGACGGCTCTTGGATCAACAATCATCCACCTTCAAGATCAAGCCCCGACGACCCTTTGAAGAACTTCCACCAATTCAAGATCAAGCCCCGACGCCCCTTGAAGAAAGTGTTCATCGTTCATTATCCGTTCATCCTAAGATCAAGCCCCAACGCCCCTTTGGATCAACAACATCGACAAATCCATACATCCAATCATTGTTCTTCAAAATCAAGCCCAAAAGCCCTTGAAGATCCGTTCATCACTGTTCTTCAAGATCAAGCCCAAAAGCCCTTGAAGATCCGTTCATCACAGTTATTCAAGATCAAGCCTCAACGGCCCTTGAAGAAACGCTCATCCTCAAGATCAAGCCCCAACGGCTCCTTGAAGATCCGCTCAAACCCACATTCGAGATCAAGCCCACGGCCCTTGAAGAACGTTCATCCTTAGATTAAGCCCAACGGCCATTTGGATCAATCGCACATCCACAAATCAACACCTTACGGAGATCGAATCAGAGGATCAAATTAGAGAGAGATTGTAACCCAAAATCATCCAATACAAAATATTTGTTTGTGCATGTTGTTCTTGTCTCTTTCGTTTCAGGAATTTTTCGTGTTCACAAATTTGGCATGCCCAGTGGGACCATTTTTACCTCTCATTTCTTTCTCCGTTCAAGAAATTTAAGCACACTTCCAAAATCAATGGCATCAAAGAAGGCTCAAGCTGTTCCCACAACCGGCACAAAGAACAAGAGCGTCCTCGTCGCAAGTGGTGTCACTTGGGGCATCACGACTCGAAGCAAGGCAAGAGCTACTTCCACCGCCTCTTTCACTTCTGCATCAACTCTACCAAGGGAACAAGAGCACCCAGGGCACGAGCCTGTGATCACCTTAGCCTCACTAAGGGCACCAAGGGGGGGAAGCCCAAGGAAAAACTCCGAATCCATGCTCTCCGATGCCGATTCAAGCGGCAGTTCAACCATGCAAGTCATGACCACCGGAGCAACTTCAATCAATGAGCAGCTGGCTCAAATGAATGAAGTAATCGCAAGGCTAACCCAAACTGTGGAAGAAAAAGACTTGCAAATTGCAGCACTAGTCAACCGATTAGAGGCGCAGGACGGCGAGAAACCCGACCCAGAGGATGATCCACTAAAGAGAGGAGCTGGCGGAGAAGAAGAGCCTCCGCTGAAGAAAATCGATGTGAAGCTGGAGCCAGACCAAGCAGCGGCACTCATGGGATCTCTTTTTATCCAGCAACTGCAAGAGATGATCACCAACACCATCAAGGCACAGTACGAATGGAGCTCTCATGCCTCCATGTTGTACTCGAAACCTTACTCCAGGAAGATCGACGCCTTAAAGATGCCGATGGGCTATCAACCGCCGAAGTTTATGCAATTTGACGGAAAGGGAAACCCGAAGCAACATGTCGCACATTTTGTCGAAACCTGCAACAATGCAGGGACGGAGGGAGATTACCTCGCCAAGCAGTTTGTGCGCTTGTTAAAAGGAAACGCCTTTGAGTGGTACACGGACCTGGAGCCCGAGTCCATCAACAGTTGGGAACAGTTGGAAAGGGAATTCCTCAACCGCTTCTACAGTACCCGCCGCACTGTGAGCATACTAGAGCTGACGAGCATGAAGCAATGGAAGGAAGAACCAGTCATGGACTACATCAACCGTTGGCGTAATCTAAGCCTCGACTGTAAGGACAGGCTATCTGAGATTTCTTCAATCGAGATGTGCATCCAGGGCATGCAATGGGGTTTACAATACATCCTTCAAGGTATCAAACCATGGACTTTTGAAGAATTAGCCACCCGTGCCCACGACATGGAACTGAGCATTGCCCACCATGGAAAGAAGGAGTCAATCACTGATTTTAAAAGGGATAAGGTGTTTACTGCAAGAACAGACAATCATGGGAAAAGGCCCGCCAAGGAAGCTTTTACCACCAATACCACCCCTATCAAAACCTCGTCCGCACCCGTCAAAATCTCCTTCAATAACAAAGCAAAGGAGATAAAAAGAAGTGAGCCTTCCGACACCCAAGACAGGTACAAAAACACCTTGAGGGAACTGGAGCAGAAGGTATACCCTTTTCCGGACTCCGACATGGACGCAATGCTGGATGACCTGCTGGAGAAGAAGGTGATTGAGTTGCCTGAATGCAAACGCCCCGAAAACATGAATCGCGTTAACAATCCCAAGTACTGCAAGTACCATCGTATCGTGGGTCATCATGTGGGCAAATGTTTCATCCTAAAAGAACTCATCATGAAGTTGGCACAGCAAGGGCGGATTGAGCTCGACCTAGAAGACACAGCCGCAACGCACACCACTACGATCGTGTTCGGATCCTTTGATCCCGTGCCTCTTCAAGAAATGCCCGACCATTCCTATCAATGCACAAGCTACACGGCACCTTCTGCACAACCATCATTGGGGGCAAACGACCAGGATGCACCTATCGATGATGAAGAAGGGTGGACATTGGTGACCTATAAGAAGACGAGGAAGCCAAGACCACAAGCTATAAGGCCAAAGGGGGAGCAAGCGAGAAAGCCTAAAAGAAGCATAAGAGCTGCTAAGCCAACATATAATGGGGAACCTATGGAGCAAGAGCCACGTGTTCCCGTCTCCTTGCACGAATACTTCCCGGAGGACTTCTTCCAACGGTGCACTATCACTGCATGTCACATGGTCGAAGTAGAAATGGAAGAACCCTCAAAAGGCAAAGCTATCAGCACTAAGGGGGAAAAGACTCTTACAACTGAAGAAGGTCTGCCAACACACTTTAGCATCGAGGGAGCGCTCCGGTTGCCAAAGAAGATGCGAAGAGCACTGGCAGCGGTCTTGGCAAGTACCGACGACCATGAAGTGCAAGAAAGCAAGAACGAAAGCTTGAAGCTTCGGCCACATAAAGGTGCCACATGCTGTGCCGCCGATGACGCAATCCACTTCACCGACGAAGACTTGCTGCTAGGATCCAAGCCTCACAACCGACCTCTCTTCGTCTCTGGGTACGTAAGGGAGCACAAAGTCAGCCGTATGCTTGTGGATGGCGGATCAGCCATAAATATCATGCCAAAGTCAACAATGACCACAATCGGCATCAAGGTGGATGAACTATCCCTAAGCTGTCTACTAATCCAAGGTTTTAACCAAGGAAGACAAAGAGCGATGGGCATGATCCGAGTAGAGATGACCATTGGTGAACTCAAGTCAAGCACAATATTTCACGTGATTGATGCAAGAACTTCCTACGGTTTGCTCTTAGGAAGGCCTTGGATCCATGCGAATGGAGTAGTACCGTCCACCCTTCACCAATGCTTAAAATTTTACCGAGAAGGAGTAAAGGTGATCTATGGCGACACCAAGCCATTCACCGAAGCCGAATCACATTTCGCAGACGCCAAGGTCTACATGGATGAAGACATGGTGCCCGAAACTCTTCCAAAAGAGCTTAATTCCATGGGCAAAGCAACACCTAAAAAGCAGGAGTGGCAAGCCGTGCCCAAGAAGCAAGAAGAAGAGGCTATGCCATCTGCAAACAAAAACGACAATGAACTTGCTAAACCTACAACAACTAGAGGGAGTATGACGCCCTCAAATGGACTAAACATACCCGTTTTCCGATACATCCCGACGTCGAGAAGAAAGAATGGTCAATCCCCGTTTGAAACTGCAGCAAGCAAAGCCGATGCACAGCGGCAGATGGATAATGTAAAGTTGTTATGCAGTTTTGCCTCTGACACAGCTAGGCGACACTAAGGTTGCAAGACCATCACAAGGCTTCATAAAAGGCCTGCCAAATGGGGTAGAACCAAGCTTTCTCCCAACCAAGAGGACCGAAGAAGGTTTTGATCCAAACGCCTACAAACTCATGTCGAAAGCTGGGTACAACTTCACCTCCTCTGCAAATTTGGGAAAGAAGGATTTGAACACCGTCAAAGACAACGAACGTGATCTTACTAAAACTCAGAAGAAGTTGGAGGAGCATGGTTACGGGGTCAACAACAACAAAGCTAGACTTGGCTTCACACCAAATGCACCGGTGAAGATCTCCAGCAAGGCAAAAAATGCTAGCGCTCAACACATCAGCGTGAGCATTATACAAGATAAAGATGAGCCTCAACCTGCCCCTCAGACGTCAGTATTCGATAGAATGAATCGTTCAAGGCCCAGAGTTTCGGCACCTAAACTCATTGGCGGTCAAAACAGAACTTCCGTCTTCAAAAGGCTTAACACGTCAGTATCTCGAAGCTCTGTTTTCAAAAGGTTGTCGAAACCTAAGAAGCAAAGCAATGCGACTAGCTTTCCTCCACGACAGTCAGTTATGGAAAGACTTGAAGAAGCCAAAGAGCCTTCCAGAAGGAGAAAGACGACACCAGAAGTAGAAAAGATCGATCGTTTGGCAGAAAAGGATGACGTTCAAAGTTCCATTCCTTCAAGAATGAAGCGCCAAGCAATTTTGGAGGTTAACATAGTTGGATCACTGAAAGTGAAAAGGTGCACCATCATCCACACTGGACAATCTTCATGTCAACAAGCTCGAGAGGTCAACACTGAAGAAGAGGCCCAAGACGTCTTCCACATCACAATCCAAGAAGGTGAAGAAGATAAAATCCTCGAGGAAGATGTCATTGCAGCACCGTCACAACTCGAAGATGGGGGGCAAGCCACAGTTGACGATCTCAAAGAACTCAACTTAGGCACAAGTGAGGAACCGAAGCCTATCTTCGTGAGTGCATTACTAAGTGAAGACGAGATAGAGAAGTATTACCAGCTGCTATTAGAGTACAAGGACGTCTTTGCTTGGACCTACAAGGAAATGCCCGGCCTCGACCCTATCATTGTTGTGCATCATCTTGCAGTCAAGCCTGGAACACGACCAATAAAGCAAACTCAAAGACGCTATCGATCCGAGCTCATCCTACAAATCGAGGCCGAGATTGACAAGTTGATCGAAGCAAGCTTCATTCGAGAGGTGCAATACCCCAAGTGGATCTCCAACATCGTCATAGTCCTTAAGAAATCTAGACAAATACGTGTTTGCGTAGACTTCCGAGACCTCAATGATGTTTGCCCAAAGGATGACTTCCCCTTGCCAATCATTGAAATCATGGTGGACGCGACCACTGGCCATGAGGCACTATCATTCATGGACGGCTCTTCTGGATACAATCAAATTCGTATGGCTCTTGAAGATGAGGAACTAACAGCCTTCCGCACTCCAAAAGGTATCTACTGCTATAAGGTGATGCCCTTTGGTCTGAAGAATGCTGGAGCTACATATCAACGCGCAATGCAGAAGATCTTCAATGACATGCTACACAAGAACGTGGAATGCTATATAGACGATGTGGTGGTCAAGACAAAGATCAGATCACTTGAAGGATTTGCGAGTAGTGTTCGAAAGGTTGCGAAAATACAACCTCAAGATGAACCCGTTAAAGTGTGCATTTGGCGTCACATCTGGAAAGTTCCTTGGCTTCATTGTCAAGCATCGTGGCATTGAAGTGGACCAAACAAAGATCAAGGCAATTCAAAGCATGCTCGAGCCAAGAAACCTGCACGAGTTGAAAAGTCTACAAGGACGGCTAGCCTTCATCAGACGTTTCATCTCCAACCTTGCAGGGCGTTGTCAACCGTTCAGTCGACTCATGAAGAAAGATGTTCCGTTCGTATGGGACAAAACATGTAACAATGCTTTTGAAAGGATAAAAAAGTATTTATCAAGTCCACCTGTCCTGGGGGCACCTGTATCAGGGAAACCGCTCATATTGTACATCGCTGCTCAGGAAAGATCAGTTTGAGCACTCTTGGCACAGGAAAACGAATCCCAGAAAGAATGAGCGCTCTACTACCTCAGTCGAACGCTCACCGGCGCTGAGTTGAACTACTCCCCAATAGAAAAAATGTGCCTTGCCTTGATGTTTGCCATCCAGAAGCTCAGACATTACATGCATGCTTACACCATCCACTTGGTTGCTAAAGCTGACCCGGTCAAATACGTCATGTCCAAGCCAGTTTTGACAGGACGACTAGCTAAATGGGCATTGCTTCTCAATCAATACAAGATCATCTACGTCCCAGCTAAAGCCGTCAAGGGACAAGCGCTAGCAGACTTCCTTGCCGACCATCCAATCCCAGCAGATTGGAAAATCTCAGACGACTTGCCTGACGAAGAGGTGTTCTACATCGACATATTCCCGACATGGACGATGTTCTTCGACGGATCTGCACGAGCAGACGGAGCGGGGGCAGGAGTAGTATTCATGTCGCCACAAAGGCAAATACTACCTTATTCATTCCAACTAAGCGAATTATGCTCCAACAACGTCGCTGAGTACCAAGCACTGATCATCGGGCTCCAAATGGCAATCAACATGGAAATCACAGCCCTTGAGATATATGGTGACTCCAAGCTCATAATCAACCAACTCCTGACTGAATATGAGGTGAGGAAAGATGATCTCGTCCCATACTTCCGGCTGGCAACGCAATTGCTACAAAGGTTTAAGGCCGTGACACTAGAACACGTGCCAAGAAAAGAGAACCAGATGGCAGACGCTCTCGCCAACCTAGCCTCGAGCATGACATTAGGAGAAGACGAAGCTGCAAATGTGCCAGTTTGCCAAAGATGGGTAATCCCGCTTGTCACTGAAATGGTACTAAGTGATACAAACGTTATTTCAATACTTCCGGTCAACGTTGAAGAATGGAGACAGCCTCTGATCAACTACTTGGAGCATGGAATACTTCCAGATGATCCAAAACACCGCTCTGAAGTACGTCGACGAGCACATCGCTTCCTCTATTACAAAGGGACGCTCTACCGGCGATCTTTTGAAGGAGTACTTCTGAGATGCCTAGGCGAAGAAGAAGCCAATCAAGCCATGAGAGAAGCACACTCAGGAATATGTGGGGCGCATCAGTCCGGACCGATGCTTCATTTCCAGCTCAAGAGAATGGGTTACTACTGGCCAAGCATGGTAAAGGACTGCCTAGAACATGCCAAAAGGTGCCAAGCCTGCCAATTTCACGCCAACTTCATATATCAACCGCCTGAGCCATTACACCCCACAACTACTTCATGGCCATTCGATGCATGAGGATTGGACGTCGTAGGACCAATTGCGCCAAAGTCATATGCAGGAGAAGCTTACATCCTAGCTGCAACAGATTACTTCTCTAAGTAGGCTGAAGCCATACCCCTGAAGGAAGTCAAGAAGGAAACTGTCGTCCGTTTCATCAAGGAACATATCATCCACCGATATGGTGTGCCTCGCTACATTGTCACTGACAACGGAAAACAGTTCTCCAACCGACTCGTGGACGAGCTCTGCGAGAAATACAAGTTCAAGCAGAACAAATCCTCCATGTATCATGCTCCGGCCAATGGTCTCGCAGAAGCATTCAACAAGACATTATGCAACCTCCTGAAGAAGGTAATCGGCAGAACAAAGAAAGACTGGCATGAAAGAATAGGCGAAGCACTTTGGGCATACAGGACGACATATAGAACGCCTATCCAAGCTACACCTTATTCTCTCGTATATGGCGTGGAAGTTGTTCTACCGCTCGAAAGTCAAATCCCCTCGCTAAGGATGGCTATACAAGAAGGCTTGACTGACGAAGAGAATGCAAAGTTGCGCCTTCAAGAGCTGGAAGCGCTGGATGAGAAAAGACTCGAAGCCCAGCAACACTTGGAGTGTTATCAAGCACGACTCTCCAAGGCCTTCAACAAGAAAGTTCTCCCTCGTTCTTTTCAAATGGGAGATCTCGTCCTTTCATTGCGTAGGCCTATCATCACAACTCACAAGACAAAGAGCAAGTTCACGTCAAAATGGGATGGACCATACGTAATACAAGAAGTCTACACCAATGGTGCCTACTTAATCATGGCAGAAGACGGCTTGAAGATCGGCCCCATCAATGGCAGGTTCTTGAAGCGCTACTACCCCTAAAACAAATGCTCCATACTCCTGGCCCGCAAAAGCATAAACTGCGCACGGCACAAAAAAAATGCATTTGAACTACATTATGACTTGATCCCTCCTCAACAAAGGGTATGTAGGCAACTTGAAACGTCAAAACTTCAAGTACAGTCACACCATCTAAAAAATAATAATAACACTTTGAAGATCGAAGAGCAAATTCAAGAACATAAATACTTTATTTCTTGGAAAGAAGGAGTCGGCTCCAAAGCCTTATTACAAAAAAAAAAAAAAACAGAAGATACTACTTGAAAACTATGTCCCTAAAACTACGAAGGCGATCTTCAAGCAAGCTTTCCAAAGTCTTCAAAGTCTCTACCTCGGTGGGAGATAAGATGGGCAACTCCATAGTCATGCTTTTTTCTCCTTCTAGACGCGAAATCTCTTCTTGGTACTAAGAAAGTGTAGTTCCCTGCTCCGCAAGAACAGTTTCGAGTTGCGATGCTTCGATTACCAATTGCTCATGTGCTCGCACCAATGCATTTAGACGCACCTGGACAGAAGTTAAAGAAGTCTCTATGGCTTGATAATCTCCTGAAACAGCTTGCTGAAAAGACCGGACTTGAGCCAGTGACGAGTTTATTGTTGCTAGCTGATGAGCTCTATCATCTGGACTCAACTTCTCCAAGGAAATAGCACGCAAGGAAGAATACTCAGTCGAGGCGGCCATAAGTTCGGCAATCTTGATCTTCAAGGGTGAAGAATCAACGTTAAGGTTGTCAATCACGGAAACAAACTTCGACAAATCCTCATTGAGCAACGTAAGGTCTTCCAGCGGACACTTAGAAATCCTCTCCTCAATATGGCCCTTGATCTCTCCATTGCCGCACCAAGACTGATGCGATGGATGAGTTGCTCAGTACCGCTAAGGTCGGCCCTCTCAAAGAGATCTCAGAGATAGCTGGCAAAGGTGTTGGACGCATGACGGGTTCTTGCATACCTCCACCTACACATGGAAAACTCGAGAAGTTCGACGGATTTGGAACAAGCTATGCACCAGGCGAATCCCCGATCTCCATGTCTGTAGGTAGGTCGCCTCCAAATAGCATCTCTGTATAGGAATAAAACTCTGCAGTTTCCAAATGACAAGAAGCCAAAATGGTAAAAGCAGAAGAAATCACGAGAGAAAAGGAAACACGTACATCTCTCTCAAATGGCACACGATCATCACGTTGAGGAGACCTAAACACTTCTTTCCTCTTATGACGAAAATTGACATCGCTGTCAACCTGAGCACTCTCAATTGGTCGCTTGTTTGAAGCTTGTCGACGCTACTGCAAAATAAATCCATCTTCGTGCGAATCAACTGCATCTCCTGCCTCTTTAGAAGCATCTAGGTGTCGAGGAGACAAGCGTGAGTGTTGAGGAGCTAAGGCTACAGGTCTATCTTGTAAGGGAGCCACACTCGCGCAATCAAGAGGTGCCAGTTGCATAGGAACCACAGGACAACCCTCTCTCGACATATCATTGCCTGAGTGAGGAGAATTGGTACCACTTGCCATCCTCAAGTTCTTATAATGTACCTTTGACCACCAACGTACGTAAACACGGGTCACTGGATTACTCTTGAACTCGTCCTTGCCTGGCAGCGTGATAACAACATTTGTACATGCACGGGTACAAGACTCCCAATGCATATACACGCCCTGCAAGGATGCCGATTGGTTATCTTCCTTCAGCTTGCCTGGCATGCTTTGGACAAAACCAAATTGCCTGCTGAAACGGTGGGGACTATATGGCTGAACAATGCATCAGTCTTCTTGCCGCAAAGAAACAAACCCCGAGCGAAGACTTATAAGATAAGACAAGTCTGAGAAGCGGAGATGCGAATCGTCTACGATGCCTCGCCGCACCGAGCCAACTCTAGCTAAGGGGTCTATCCTCAAATCTGCACAACTTTTAAACAGCGCTCGAACCTGCAAATCATCAAGGCTCTTCGTGGAGAGCGCGCCAGAATACTTCGTCATCAAAGGCCCCACCTTGGCTGCAGTCGATGAAGAGGGCCTTGACTTGTCTAGAGTCGACGAAGAAAAATAAGTGCCAAAGTATTCACCTAACCAACCATACACATAGTGGTAAGGAAGCACCGCAGCCCGATCTTCAGTGCTAGCTGAGTTCGAAACAATGCTCAAGCCATTGTAAATGTTGGCTAAGACTGGAATAGCAAGGCTAAAAGACTCACCTGCAGCCATCTTGCTAGCAACTTTGAAAACTCCAGGACGAACCAAGTCGACGTCGCCTGTTGGGAAAACAAACTTGCAAAGCCAACAAGCTAAGAAATCAGCCAGGTAAGACTTCTCCACATGCTCTGACGCTATGCCAAGATCCTCAAACGCTCTTAACTTGTCGGAAGAGCGGCGCCTGGTTGAGCCAATAACACCGGACGGGTCTGAGTTCCCCTTTGGCCTAGTGGTCTTGTTACGGCCATTTCTCTTCAAAGGCTTCTTATACCTCATGGCCTCCCAATACCAAAATCGGATCCATGAGGAAATCCTCACACCTGATTTACCTGTAGCATCTTGGAGAAGCTTGTGATACGCCCAAAACAAACAGCGACAACTCGCAGGCAATCCTCGGCTATTGCAAAGAGAAAGTTCCTCCGCGCCGGGAATGACCTTGTCATAAAACTTACCTTGGATCGGCAAACCTCCGATCCTGTGAAGATCCCAAAGTGAAATTGACATCTCCCCTTGCGCCGTGTGAAGTGTGTTGGTCGCCGAACACCAATGCTCAAAGAACGCACGAAGGACGGAAGGATGGCGATCATAACTAAACAAAGATGCGTACACAGCGTGGTAAAGACCCACGTTAGTAAGCGTATCTTTAGATCGGCTTAAGACATCTTCAAGCCACTCCCAATAAAACTCATCAAAGATGGCCTCTCCAGTAGTCGACAGGGTACCATTCCAAGCCATAGCTCCGCTGCGGATATGATCACCAAGAAGCTTAAACGAGGCTGAATGATTGTCACGAGCATGGTGCGAAGGATTCAAGATAAGAACCCTCGACATGCACGCCTTCTTCTTTGTCTTTGGCTGAACAGAGTCTACCACCTCCCAAGATACTTCGGAAGACCATGACTTAATATGCATGGAGTTGTCTTTCGCAGGAAGAGCAAGCGCCTTGGGACCAGTCAGTGGCGCGTAAAGCCTCAACGTTGTTCCCATATCTTGCGAATCGCCGTCCTTCGCCAGAATGGTGATGGTGTTGCTCTTAAAACACTTAAAAAAATACCATGATTGCAAAAAAAAAAAAAAAAAAAAAAAATCAGCCACAAAACTTGGGCAGCACGGCAAATAGGGCAGCTACAAAGCAGTCCTTCAAAAGCATGCTACACTGGCAAAGAAAACCAAAATGCTACGCAAATCGCACTACGCAATCCCGCTGCATGCTCTTGCACAGCACCACACGGCAGCGCACCACCGGGGGAAAACTATGATCAAAAGGCACTACACAGCGAAACCTCGTTGCAGTCCCTTGCATAGGTACATCCACGTCCTGCTCACCCCGCCATCAACTACCACGTCTCTGAAAGACTTCATGAGGATCCCAGCATCCTGCTAAAGAAAAAAAAATCATCAGTGGAATACACACATTATATATATATATATATATATATATATATATATATATATATATATGCAAACGGCAAGATGGGACAACCACCTGCCATACACACACACACACACATATATATATATATGCAAACGGCAAGATGGGACAACCACCTGCCATATATATATATATACATGCAAACGGCAAGAACCATCTGCCATATACATATACATATATATATATATATATAGGCACACGGTCAATTTTTTTTTTATGGGACAACCATCTGCCATATATATATATGTATACATGACCCCAGAAATCAAAGGTCATCCTCAGCATAAGCCCTACCCGTGTAGAGGCTTCACAAAGGCACTCTGAACTCGTCTTCTTCCTTCACCGCAACCTCCAAACTGGTTGTGCAGCGAGCAAAGACTGCAGTGCAGCTTTTAAAGTCGTCCTCAGCGAGCAATGCACACAGTCGCGGCGACAGTCAGCAGCACCACGGTGCAACAAGGACGTGAAGCAGTGCAGCAAAGATGACAGGGCAGTGCAGATGGCTGTGCAAGACAGCAAGAAGGCAAAGTGGTTGTGCAGTTATGGTGTCCAAAGAAGCTAACAAACATGAAGCAGCAAGCTTCGGTGCAAATAAAACTACACTTGATAGGTTAAAACTTTCAAGCGGATGGAAAGGATCAGATACATGTCTAAAAGCCTTACAGGAAGGCTTATTTATACACAACAGAAATTGAGGAATTTGATCAATGTTACAGAGCACATGCAATGAATGATGGCGCTCGGCCTGCAGAAATCCTTTGGAGTAGGGAAAAGCTTTAACGAACGTGCATAGCATATATTTTTCTGACACTGCAAGCAGAATATTTGGAGAAGAACAAGGATATGCAGCTTTAATTGTATCTTTGAGATTATAAGGCAACTGTCATTTGCTCAACCCAATGGTTTTCCTCTTCTCCACCCATCGCCCAGCAAAAAAAAAAAAAAAAAGGGTGAAATCTTGGTGGATCAGCACCACCGAAAAGCAAAGGTGCATGTGCACCATTCTAAACAGAGTAAAAAAAATAATAATAAAAAAATGGGAATCTTGGTGGAGCAGCGCACCATCGAAAGGCAAAGGTTTTGAAAAAAAATATATATAATAATAAATCAATCAATCAAAAAAAAAAAAACAAAAAGTATAAAGGTTTCAGGAATGGTGCGGATTGCACCATATGAAAAATAAAAATAAAAAAAAATAAATAATAATAAAAAAAAAAAAAAATGCATTGAGAGAAATAAAGCCCATTTTATTTATTTCTCTGGAAAGATTACATAAAATTGCATTCTACATGCAAACAAAAAATTTACAAATGTGCAAGCAGCAAATATAAGGGAGCCTTCATCGATCAGATGGCGCCTCATCGCTCGGCGGAACTCCGGGAAGAAGAGAAGCCGGATGTTGATCATTTGGAGCTTCATTATGCGGCACAGCCCCAGAAGACGAAGGCAAATGATGTTGGAACGAACCCACAAACCTCTGATGATCAAGTAAAATCTGACCATCAGATTCCTGCATCGCGTCAATCTTCCTCTTCATGCTCGTAGCATAGTTATGTGCAAGCCTGTGCAACTGTTTATTCTCATGCTTAAGCCCTCTAATCTCTTGTTTGAGACTCATTACTTCAGCCGCCAATGATTCAACCTGACGGGTTCGAGCAAATAGACGTTGGGCCATATTAGACACAGAACCTGCACACTGCACGCTGAGAGCCAGAGAATCCTTAACAGCCAACTCATCAGACCGTTTGGAAAGTAGTCTGTTATCTTTGGGAGTAACAAGGTTCCGGGCCACAACCGCGGCGGTCATATCATTCTTCATCACCGAATCCCCAACGGTAAGAGGACCAGTAGGGGATATGAAGGATGGGCGCCATATATTGTCTAGAGAAGGCATGGTTTCCTCTTCACCAAGGTTCAAGTCAAAACGACGGTCGGAGGGGCCAGACATTTTCAAAGGTGTTGAAGAAAGAAGAGGTCGGACAAGTCAAGATCTTAGAAGTGGAAGAAGGGAGTTTCTACAGGCAGAAATTCAAGTGTGCTTTGAAATGTCCTGCGTACCTCAATAAAAATCAGCACTCGACGGGATTTCAGAGATCGAAGAGGCGAACTCAGAAATCGAAGAGGCGCTAGCTTTCTCAAAAGCTGGGCTTGCTCAGAAACCACGGGCCAATCTTCCTTTCCAGACTTGTCCTCACTTGTCACGTGCAACCTCTGCACTCGACGGAGCTCAGAAATCGAAGAGGCCAATTCAAAAATCGAAAAGGCGAGCTCAGAAATCGGAGAGGCATCTTGCTTTTCCAGACGCGTCAGCACCCGTCACATGCAAACTCAACTTTGCGGAAATCACGGGCAATTTGTCGAAGCGCCGATCCTAGATATCGAAGAGGCACCAGTCTTTTTCAGCTTCGTCAACACCTGTCACATGCACACTCAGCTTGGCGGAAATTACGGACAATTTGTCGAAGATTTCTGATGAAGAAGAAAGCATGTGAGGCCATGCTGATCAATCACTCAATGGTTGCCGACACGAGTGAAAGAATAGTACCTCTACAGGTATTAAAGAACTTCCTATAACTGTCCACCTTCACCCTCCATAGCAAGGCAGACATACAGAACCTTTCTTCATCTCTGAGAATGCCTTCCCGACAAAGCCTCTTGAGTCACTCAGTGTTCCTTATTCCTTGGGGTACCTCTGCAAACAAATGACACCAAAGCAAAAGTATCTCATATCACCAGGGTAGAAAGCAAGAGTATCTCATATCATGCGTTCTCCTTGTCCTTTCCTTTGTCCTTGTTCTTACCTGCAAAGACAAGGATAAAGAAAGCAATATGCCGGAACCTCCACTCAAACTCGGGTAAGGAACCGACTGCTTGGAACCCTTCCCTGATTGTTTACCTAGCACTACTCTCGAAGTACCCATTATCTCAACATCTTATGCTTCCAGAGAAGATGCCACATCTGCCTGGAGAACAGATAAGGCAAGTGAAAATGATACCTTGAAGCATGTGGAGACAACGTGCTAATTCATCTTCAAGATCAGTCTCCTTTTCCTTGCTAAGAAGTTCCCCAGCCCAGTTCAAGAATAAACCTGTGGAAAGATACTTCTTCAAAAGCAAAAGTATCTCATATCATCAGAGTCAAAGGCAAAGATATCTCATGGCATGCTTTTCCTTTACCCTTGCTCTTGCCTACGAGACAAGGAGAAAGAAAGCAATCGGTCGGCACTTGGACAGATTGAACAAAGAAACAGACCATCACCTCTACCTCGTGTCTACCTGCCGTGCAGAAGAAACAAGCAGAGAAGAATGCTGCATGCACACTCAATCAACCCAGCAGAAGGAGTCTGAACCAAGAACTCGAGAAGCTGCCACATCTGCCTGAAAAACAAATAAGAAAATGCGGCATGCACAATCAACTCAGCAGAAGGAGTCCGAGTTGAAGAATTAGAGGGAAGAAGGAGTCTGAGTTGAAGAACTCGAGAAGCTTCAACAACATTTTGAGGGCACCTTCGCCAAAGAGCAAAGTCTTGCCGTACAATGCCACCAAATCACCAGCACAAGGAACTTTCCTCTTCCTTGCTCAGAACTCCAAACCCAGTTCAAGAATAAGCCTGTGGAAAGTCAAACAATTGGAGGAAACCAGAAAATCCTCCAACCCAGTTCAAGATCAAAGTTGTGGAAAGTCAACAAGCGCAACGAAATACGTGCCGATTCGTCCACTACCAAAGCCAAAGATCATCTACCACATGAAGCTCATTGTGGTCCAATTTCAACCTTCAAGATCAAGCCTCAACGGCCCTTGAAGAAATGTCAAACAAAGTTCAAGATCAAGCCTCAACGGCCCTTGAAGAAATCTCCAGCCCAATTCAAGATCAAGCCTCGATGGCCCTTGGATCGACATCTACAGTAAGGGACTTCAAAACGCATCTCCTACACGTGACAAGCACACGTATACGACGCGCCTAGAAGTGGGGGCATTTGTAGACATTGAAATTTCGATAAATTAATGTTGACCGATAAATCAAAGTTTCAACGCTCATGTATTACATAAATTTTACACGTAGCATGTGTCTAAACAAAAAATCGAAATAAGTTGGAAAAGTCATCAAACATGACATGTGTCAACACTTGGCAGAAACGACTTATTTCATCTGGAATATTATATTCAAAATTAGGCCTTGAAAAATTCTATAAATAGAAGCCAATTTCATTCATTTCATTTCACCAAGGGATATGACACCAAAACTTTGAAGCTCTGAAACTCTGAAACTCCGAAATTCTCAAGCATCCAGGTTCCCGAAGAATCAAGAAAGCCCTATTCATTCTTCGTTCATCGTTCTTCCAAGATCAAGCCCCGACGGCTCTTGGATCAACAATCATCCACCTTCAAGATCAAGCCCCAACGGCCCTTTGAAGAACTTCCACCAATTCAAGATCAAGCCCCGACGCCCCTTGAAGAAAGTGTTCATCGTTCATCATCCGTTCATCCTAAGATCAAGCCCCAACGCCCCTTTGGATCAACAACGTCGACAAATCCATACATCCAATCATTGTTCTTCAAAATCAAGCCCAAAAGCCCTTGAAGATCCGTTCATCACCGTTATTCAAGATCAAGCCTCAGCCCTTTGGATCAATCGCACATCCACAAATCAACACCTTATGGAGATCGAATCAGAGGATCAAATTAGAGAGAGATTGTAACCCAAAATCATCAAATACAAAATATTTGTTTGTGCACGTTGTTCTTGTCTCTTTCGTTTCAGGAATTTTTCATGTTCACAAGAATAACATTCCAATATTTACAACTTTTTGGATAGTGACAACACACTGTTTCTGAAAGCTGGCTGTCTTATCTTCGCTTGAATGTCATGTGAATTTATGTTGTCTTGGTTGCTGCAATGTTTGCCACATTTTCTTTTGCATGTGAATCCATGTTGTATTGGTTGTTGCAGTGTTTGCCACATTTTTTTTTTGCATGTGAATTTGTTGCATGGTTTGTCTCCTGGTGCACAATTTTTTGCATGTGATATCCCTGAAATGCTTTCTCCCTTAAAATGCTCTCCCTTGTCTTCTTTTACATGCCCATTTTGGGTATTATTGAAACGTTTTGTCCTAATGATTAAAATGAAAGTTTTTTTTTGGGGGGTGTGGGGGGGGGGGGAGGGGGTTTGGTTAATTTTCCATTAAAAAAAAACTTATGGAGCCTGTGTATGTACCACATCAACATAAAACCTAATTTTGACAAAATTGTAACAAAAGAACCATATTAATTTACAATACCTATTTTAAGCGACTAGTTTAATCGATTTTCAATTTTAGAGAACATTTTAATGATGTAGGTCAATTGGAATCCATTTGTGATAAAAACTTTATATATAGTTATAAATTGTTGGTCATATTGAAAGCAGTTTGGAAGATGTAAACGGTAATAAAAGGCGGCAACGCAAGTATTATAATAAATCAGAAAAATTACAAAAGAGCGCATAAATCTGAATCATCTGATAGATTTGGGAATAATTGCACTCCGAAGTCCAAACCAATCGGGGCCTTATTAAAACAGGAGGGAAAATTCATCAGTTTCCAGATTCGACCAAAATATTTGGTTCATCTCAAAACAAGCCACTCTCAATGCAATCCCAGATCCTTAGATGAAGTTTCGGATGTCTAACGACTTCACATCAACCATTGCCTCATCCTTGAATTCCTCCCTGACAAAATATTAAAAACAAAAAGTATATATCAGTCCTGTAAAAGGAAGTTACAATTCGTAATTTTCACCAATGCCAATCGAACGATAACAAGGACTCGCATATACTGTTAAGACACTGCAAGCAAATGGTACAAATCACCGACTCTGAACAAAATTTTACCAATCACCAACTATGCTCAATAAAGGAAGCAGATTAAATAGCATGGTGCATATTTGAATCCATAACAACGACCCTCAATGGTTTAGAGCTACAAAGAAACATACATGACAAAAGAGGAGGTAGTAGGCAAAGACATGGATAAATTACCGTTTCTTCTGAGTTTCCATTGCCTCAAGAGCATCCTTCTTAAGTTCCTCCAGCTGTGCTTTGGCTTTCTTGAGTTCTAGCTGTTCTTCGTACTTTGGTAGGTCCTCCTTACGAATTCCAAGCCTAAAAAGACAAGGTTAGACTAGATCGGAATTTTCTTTCTCACATCATACAATAAGCAAGTGTTTTACAAGGCATATGCAAACCAATCAGTGGACAGTGACTAAAAGCCTGAGACACGAAGGGTTTTACTACCCCCAGGTTACAATTGTGACCATTACAATTAAGATTAACTTCACCCTCCTAAACACAATTTTCTTTTCTTTTTTTAAAAAGAAAAATAGTTTCAGCGGTTTGTGGTGGAGTGAAAAGAAGGAAATAGTACAACCAAAATCAGCTCGATATTGTACAGCGTTTGAAAATCCAGCATGTCAACAATGGGATCAGATGAGGCAATGCAATTTTAATTTAAAAGGAAAAAAAAATCAGTGTTTTACCAGAAACTACTTATCATATGAGAGTTCGCAATTAACTACATAAAAAGCTATAACCCAAAAACTTGGACCATGCAAGCACAGTAAAGGTATAAATAAAACTTAATCGAGATAACAACTTGCTCTGTATTCAACATAAAAATAAAAATCAAACTGTCACATACTTCTGGTTTATTTTCTCAAATTCTGCCATGAGAACAGCCATCCCTTTTTTATCGTTCCTCAAAAGAGGTTTCTTCAGTTCCTTTTCGACTTTCTCCAATGCATCCATCATCATAGCCTCTGCACCAAGTTCATCAGTAAGACCTCTCCTGTAAAAGGAAAGAAATAAGTTAATTGGTAAATATAATTGAATATTTAAAAAAACATTTGAAGTATGGATGTTCGCAAGGCAGACATACGTGTAAACAGAAAAACCCTAAATGACAATTTAACATTAGAAATGCCCATAAATGATTTTTTTTTTTTTTTTTTAATATTACAAAACTTAATGGGTACTCAAACAAGGAACACTGATCCTCCCTAAATAAAGAATCTATCTTATTACACATAATCCTACCAAAACAATACCACCACATAGAACCAGATTTTAGCATTAACTGCAGGCAATCAGATGATGCTGAAGATTGAAGCCCAAAGCTAAGTCCAAAATATAATACTCCTCAATTTCCTCATATAAGCCCCTCCACAGTCTTCAAAATCCTCTTGCTTCTTTCCTACCAAACTATTTAAAAGAACTGCCAGTATGCCGCATACCTTCAACACTTTAGCTGTCTTCCCTACCCCAAACAACTTCTGCCACTCCCTTAACCATGCCTGACATCCTGCTCGGATCAACCACCTACATTGTGAAAAGACAACTTTCACCTCCACACATAACACACCAAGAAGATGATAGCCGATGTTTTTGGTCAACCAGGCCAAAATCTGTACCTTCACAGGTACCTTTGCTTTCCAAATGGAGGACTAACAATAGAAGGCATTATCACCAGCATTGTCACACAAGCTTCAAAAGGTACAACAGAATAATTCCACATTGGTTCCAGTAGCAACCTTCTAAAAACAGCTCTATTGCCAAAAAAAATTTAAAATTCTCAAAATAAGGCAAGAAGTCAGCCATCAACCGTTCCTCCTAACCATTTAAGTTGTTCATAAGAATCATAGTCCCAGCTCCAAGAAAAATTAGGTCTAACTGACCTTCCTCACGGATACTTGATTTCTTGAGGATAATACTTAGGTACTCACTTTTTGGCATGAAATTTTGAACACATATTTTATTGTTTTAGTAAATAATAGGCATGTTAATTAATTCTTCTTGGACTTTGAAAAACAAGGAACCCGTGGCATCTTTTGATTGCGCCAAATCAGAAAGTGAGTACCTACGTATTATCCCTCTCTTGAATCCCATGCATGCTTCTTACACGATAAGGCTGCACAACCATTTAGTGATGTGTATCTTAACAAAAACTTCACTACACATAAACCACCCTTCTTCATTGTTAAAGACACTACCTCCCTTCTAATGGTCAAAAGGCTATGCTTTGAGATCACTAAATTGATAATCACACTAAGCTTGGTAGAAATTATTTTTTTAAAATAAGACCTCATGAGTAATAACAGAAACAACATGGAGTATAAGCACATAGATTAAAAACTATATTAATCCCATTATAACAATGGACATCCAACAATTTGATGGACAGAGTAGCACGTACTTGATCCTAATTTCTTTCAATGTCAACAGATATGTTCTAGCATCTGGGATATCTTGTGTTCGGCTTTGAATGGTGTGTTTGATGCGCTGGGATTCTGAAAACAAATCTGCCCTGCAAGACACACAATGCATTACTGACCACTTCAAAAAAGTTAAAACAATGAAGGGTGGCATCTAAAAGAAGAAAAACACAAAACGGCACATAAGCTCCCTCCTTTAATGTGATAGTAATTTTATTCACATTTCTTAGTCATGTAATACCAGTAGAAGTTAATGGAAATAAAAGGGCTAACAATATAAAAGGAGATCTACAGTAACGTTATAAAATTTTGGAAATTAAAATTAAATTATGCACTTACGAATTACAGGTTCTGTTAATTAATAATGGTAGCTAGCCTGGAACTAGTCAAGTGTCAATCTCACAAAATGGTTGATGATTTACTCCCACCAATGACAAAAGTTTCATCAGAAACAAATTAGTGCACGTTCATCCATGTAAAGGCAAAGGAAATCTTCAATGCAATCGGATGATCCAAACTGTTCAGTTTTTAGGATTTCATTCAATATCATCCTTACAAAAAATCACCGAAATCCAAAATTCAACAAACCATAGCATAAATAATATACAAACACAATATTTCTCCAAATATAACTAAATGTTCATGATGATAATCAATTGGTCAAATGAATTTGGATTTCAATAACTTTTCGTACAGATGATTCTAAGATGGAGATCTGTAAACTAGATGGTTTGGATTACTAAACCTTATTGAAGAGTGCCTTGAACAATGAATCCCTTTCAATGAAAGGGATTACTCTTATGAAGGGGTTCATATCTATTATATATGCTATGCTTCAGGTTCCTTCACTGTTGATCACAAATATTGATTGTCAATAAGCTTTACTCCCTTCCCATCCCTCCCTGTCAATTTCCTTATTTGCATTACCTGCTACTCCTTTCCTCAGTAAACTGTAGCAGTATATTATGTACAAACTACACAAAAAGATTACTACTGAATATAATGTACATTCTTGAAACATAACACTGCCATCGCTTGTGTTTATATGTTTGTCACGAAATGAGAATTTATACTACATGTGATAACAAATAGGCACATCTGCATAAAACAACAAAGCAATCATATTACTCCATGAAATATACTGGTGAGGGGTTAAAGAAACTGACTTCTCTCTTATGGTTTTCATGACCTTGGCGTACTGAGAAACAGCAGCTGGATCCTCTGGGTCAATGGTGATCTTCTCTTTGCGAAGTATTCCAAGGGCTGTCTCAAATTTCTTTTTAACATCCAAGAAGATGTTCTTCAGCATCTCTTTACCCCTCAAACGCAAGAAATTTTTAGTAAGGTGTCATCAATAATGACAAAGGAAAGACATAAATAAAATCAACAACGGATAACCAGTCACCCATAAACACATCCCATCTAAAAGGCACTAAAATGCCAGAGAAAAGTTTGGAACTTAGCATTGTATAGCACTGATATTAAAACCCATATAAATTTGTGAAAAACGTAGCGCAACCCATTGTTCTCAATGTTGTTATTTTAGGGTCAAGCATTTCGACTCACCATCACCCTTTAGCACGGGGCGACTTGCTTCCTTAGCGAAGTAGCGGACCGGAATAACGCGCTCCTGTTGAAGAATGAATCCATTGCCACACAGCTGAAACATTACAAAGAAAATTAATACAAAAATCCATGAATCCCTGGCTTTCATTCATCCAGTGTTAAAAGCCCCCGAAACTTTCCACATATTCATCATATCGGATCTTGAAAAATTAATATTAATAAAAATGCTCAATCGTGTTATAGCATATCACAAACTACGCCATCTGATCGGATAACCAATAAATTTAAGAAAATTAAAAAATGAAATTCCTAACATGAAATGCCCTAATTTTCTCAGAAGCCAAACAACTAAAGAAAGAAATTTGAGAAATGAGGATCGAGTGACTAACCTGCCTGGATTTGGATAAGAGGCGGGAAGAGAAGGCCATGATCGGAGCTCAGTTTTCGTCTTCTTCCTGTTCGGATTTCAATTTAGGGTTTATATTTGATTGCTCTGAGGCCTCTATCAGAGTTCTGAGCACTATAGAGAATGGGAGAGACAACGAGTTCCTTTCCCTTATATCTGGACCGTTGGATGCTCACCTGAAGGCGTACTTGCTGGTATTTTACCACAATGCCACTATGCTTTACCATTTTTGTTTTAATTTTTATTTTTCTTAAAAAAATAAGACTATAAATCAAATTGACTTTTTTTTTTTTTGGTGAACGAGATAATGCATTACCCGGGCAAAGATGCCAAAGAGAACAAGAAAGCTTACAACAAAGCAAACAGGCCAGCTACGACCAAGCAAGAAACGAAGTATAAGGAGGAAACATCCGACACCGCATCAAATGCTAAAAGTGTCACTCCTTGCACCAAACCTACAAGCCTAATGGGGACAAGGGAGGTCGTCATTACACAGAACATGAACAAGGGAAGATGGGGGTCGGTTAACCCAAACAAAATCACATACCTCCCTACTTTGCCGCGACTCCAAACTGTCTGCTGCCTTGTTGGTCGATCTTGGAACCCAAGACCAGCGGCAATCTTGGAAAGCCTTCCCCAGACTTGTGCACTTAGCTAGCAAAGGAAAAGCATCCCAACTGCCCATCGAATTAAGATCCTGAAGACAAGACACAGAGTCCAAAGAATCTGATTCAATGATAATATCATTCCACCCCATATACCTCCCCAACGAATAGCCATGCAAAATTGCCTTAGCTTCAGCCATTGCCACACTCGAGGCACATATCTTCTTTCTGCATGCAGCCACAAACCTGCCATGATCATCCCTAGCCACCACACCCACGAAGCCCACACTCTCCCTAGCATTCCAACTTGCGTCCACATTTATCTTGATGAAACCCGAGCCAGGAGGAGACCAAGTTAAGTCATTTCCCCGATCCAGATCATTGATCCGGGGCCTACTACTTGGAACACGATTGGCCTCTAGGAACATACCCACCGAATGATGAACAGCGGCGATAACTTGCCCTGGGTAAATTGGTTGCTGCTTAAAGATAAAGTTGCACCGAGACTTCCAAATATGCCAACAGGTAACAGCAATATATGAGAACAGTTTGATCATTTCACCCATGTTAGCAAAAGCCGTATCATAAATATCATTTAACCAATTTACCTAAGAAATTATCCCATCCCTGCCAATACCGCGAGTCATACTTCCCCCATTCTACACCGCCTCTACCCACGGGCATTGGAGAAAAAGATGTTCCGTTGATTCCTCAACCGAGTTACAGAGAAGGCACATGGGGGGATGAGAAGAGCGCCTAAAGAACAAGTTTGCCATCGTTGCCACTGCCGCATGAAGAGACTTCCACATGAATACCCTTATTTTTTGAGGAACCTCCAAATTCCACATGCACTTCCATAACTGATTCGGTATCATATCAGACCTATGCGGGTTGACATTCCTATGAATATGGGTCCTGGACAAAGCCCAATGATAACCAGATTTTACCAAGTATGCTCCCTTTTTTTCGAAAGGCCACACCAATCTATCCTTTAAGGTTGGATCACCCAAAGGGATCTCCAGAATCGCCTTGATCTCTTCCTCCACCACAAAAAGTTTCAAGAAATCAACCTCCCACTCCCCAGACTCATTACAAATCAAAGAGTTGACCCTCAAATTCCTAGAGACTTGAACCGTACCCAATGGAGAAGGTCTTCCTGAGGGGATTGAAGGAAGCCATTTGTCCACCCATACCCGAACCTCTTTGCCATTCATAATCTGCCAGTGTGCACCTCCGAGAATAATATCTCTTCCAACAAGGAGACTTAACCAAGCCCACGAAGCTCTTCCTCCCCGTTTTGCATCAAGGAAAGAACAATTAGGGAAGTATCGGGCTTTAAGCACCATCGCCCACAAAGAATTTGGTTCCGATAACAACCTCCAACATTGCTTTGCCAGAAGAGCATCGTTGAAATCTGTGAAGCACCGCAAACCAAGTCCACCATCTTGTTTTGATCGGCCCAATATTTCCTTAGAGACCCAATGAATACGGTTCTCGCCCTCTTTTTGACCCCACCAAAACTTCAATATCAAAGCATCAAGTTTATTGCAAAGAGTCGAAGGAAATTTGAAGAGGTTCATAGGATACGCAGGAATTGCTTGCGCCACCGCCTTGATAAGGATTTCACGCCCCGCCTGAGAGAGAGTAGTACGCTTCCAACCTCGGATTTTTCCTAACAGACGACCTTTGATGTAAGCAAGTCTGTTCTTTTTAGATTTACCCCAGATAGCTGGAACACCCAAGTACAATCCCGGATCCCCAACTATTTCCATACAAAGAATGGCAACTCGCTGGATTGAGAGAGACTCCGGTACATTTCCCCCAAAGTAAACACTGGATTTTGACTTATTGACCTGTTGTCCCGAAGCCAAGCAGTACTCATCCATTACCTGAACTAAATTCCTGCAATTTCTCTCATCCGCCTTCATGAAAATCAGAGTATCATCAAGAAAAAATATATGAGAGATCATGGGACCGGCAAGGCCAATTTTTACCCCTTCAATCTGTTTTCTTTCACCCGCCTGCTTAATAAGAAGAGATAGCACCTCACTGACCAGCAAAAAGAGATATGGGGACAGGGGATCCCCCTGGCGAAGCCCGCGAGAATGAGCGAACCGAGGCCAGGTTGACCATTTAGGAGAATGGCGAAACTAATAGTGGAAATACATCCCAGGATTAAATTTCTCCAACGACTATCAAAGCCCATCTTCTCCATAACTGCCAATAATAAGTCCCATTCCACCCTATCATAAGCTTTATGCATGTCCAGTTTAATTCCCAACTCCAGCTTGCATTTCGTCTTTCTTGTTTTAAGGAAGTGGAATAGCTCATGCGCAATACCAATGTTGTCTTGAATTTGTCTACCTTCCACAAAAGCATTTTGGGTTGGAGAGATCAGATCTGGCAGAAACCTTTTTAAGCGATTAGCCAGGACCTTGGATAGAATTTTGTAAGAAAAGTTGCAGAGGCTGATGGGGCGAAAATGAGACACAGACTCCGGGTTTGGAACTTTTGGAATTAGAGCCAGGTGAGTCGCATTGATTCGCAAAGGTTGTAAAGACCCAACCATCATATCCTCAATCATTTTATTTACATCCGCAGCTATAATATCCCACTGTTACCTATAAAAGATGCCTTGGAAATCGTCAGGGCCTGGGGCTTTAAGACCACCCATTTTCAAAGCAGCCTGTTTTATCTCGTACGCAGAAACCGAAGCCGATAATGTAGCATTCATCTCCTCCGAAACCTTAGGTGTGACGCAGTCAAGGATGCCACCCCAGTCCCTCTGTCCCAAAGAAGAGAATAGATCCATAAAGTGCTCATCAAACAGCCTACGAACCTGATCAGGATTATCCACCCACTCCTCGTGACCACTCTTAAGAGTTACCACCTTATTCCTCCTTCTTCTTTGTAAAGTAGACTGATGAAAGAACTTTGTATTGGCATCCCCTTCCTGTAACCATTGGACCCTTGATTTTTGTTTCCATACACATTCCTCCTGACTCCACAAATTGTCAACAGCTTTTGATAAATCATCAATTTCTTAAGAGTTGCTTATCCACAAATTGACTTTAATAAAGTATCAAACTCGTTATTCAAAATAGTATAAAGGGTGGCGCTATTTATATACTTATTTTTATTTCTCACACATCGAATGAATTGTAGAATATCAATGAACAAAAATCAACACAGGTGTGTAAGAGGTAAAAAATACTTGTGTGAATAACACTACCTAGTAGAATTCGTGATCTTAAACTTATAATTATTATTGGACCAAAGTACTAATGACAATTTTCTATTACCTTATATTTGTTTATAGATTTACTATTAAAAAATTGTACAGGTGTACATACGATGTTTCATTTTGCTCTTTGTTTTTCTACAATATGATGCGCTATCTAAGGTCATTTGTAACATACTTTGCACAAAAGTGTGAGACTTCTAGTATTTTGGTTTTACTAAAGTTTTTCTTGTTCGTGATATGCAAGTTCTTGACGACTTTTTAAACAACAATCTAACATTCAAGTTCGGCTATAATGGTACATATTACGTTTATACAAGTTTATACATGATTGAACTGGTGAAAACATTCATTAGATTTCTATAAACAAGATTCAACCGTTGATTATTAGACCACTTAGTGGTACGTACTATGAAGGAAAAATTGGTAACATTCATCATATTTCGTTAACAACCAAAAGCACTTGACAACTTCCAAGATGGTAGCACAGCCCTTATCATGTTGTAATTCATAGCCATTTAATGTGGATGGCCACTCATCCTACTACAACTCATCCCACTACCACTCATCACACAACAACTCATCCCTCTAAACATTGTCTAACACTCAAACAAAGAAGCACATGATGAAGACACCAAAACATGAGTGTGGTAGGTTTTGATTTGTCATCTTGCCTATTCATTTGCCTATATAAGGAAGACCAAAGTGTAAGAAGATACCACATCAACAAGAGAGAAAAGAGAGGAAGAAGAGATGAGAGAATAGAGAGAGTTATCTTTGTACTCCTATTGTTCCAGATTATAAATGAAAGCACCAAAGCTGCCTCGAGGACGTACTCCAGTCACACTGACTATAGAGGAACCTCATAAATATTGTGTCTTGTTTCATTTATTCCACTGCACACACTACCGATTTTACAACATGTTATCAGCACGATAAGCTCTCGTGTCAGTGGAAAGCACAATGCCACAAATCCGGTGAAGCACTACCTTCCTCTCACCTCTGTCAGCTGGAATCTCACAGATAAGAAAATCTTTTCATTTCATCTTCAAATCTTTGTACTACTAATTTTCTTGAAGCAACTATATATCTTGTTATATGACTGTATATCATCCTTTGCAGAAGCAAAAGGGTACAGACTCAAAATTCGTAGAAAATCTGACGACCATGTAAACAGCCTCTGAACATATCTACAACATATCAAAATTCGTTGAAATACTTTCTTCATGAAATTTGTTCGTCAGCCCAGTATCTACAACATATCAAATTTTTAGAAAATTTTAGCAGTGCGATCATCACAAATGTTTGAAACACAAACCCAGTTTCCAATTCCGCAGAAAACTAGACAATCATCTTATGAGTACCGAAACTCCATTTTTGGTAGCTCATATCAAAATTGTTTCTTCACAAAAGTTGTTCGGTATCCTCTTATCCATATCATACTAAAATTTGAGCTAAATATAACAGTTTGATCTTCTCATAAGTTGCAGGCACTACTCTTGACTCCAAAACATAAATTGAGACTTATTACTACTATCACTTCTTGGGTAACTAAAAGGACTTAAGAGTTGTAAAAATAAAATAAAATAAAGCGGATGAAACAAAAGGAAGTGGCATACAAAGAAAAAGAAAGGAAAACAAAAATGATGGAGACTTAATCATCACCCTTTTCTATTATTGCTTTTATTTACCATGTCTAGAATTACCACCTATTGCTTTTATTTACTGTGGCTGGAATTATCGCCTCTTACTTGAAGTTTTGATTTATTTATGTGAATGATGCTGAATTAAAGCCCTTGTCACACGCTTTATTTACTTAAAAGTAATTTATTTACTATGGCCGAAATTACTGCTTAATGATTTGATTTATTTATTGTACTTCTTTTTATTATGATGGCTATATACAGGACCCGAAGTTCCTTGATAAGATCAAACATGCAGTTTCTTGATCCTCATCATATAAAATGATTGGACCTAAAGTTCCATCATGTAAAAGGATCGGTCATGAAGTCTCTTGTTCCTCAAGATCGGACATGAAGTTCCTTGATGAGTACTATAAGTTTGAAGTGCCGCAATGCCACAACTTAATTGTAATTAAGGCCATAAGAGTCTCAGTCCACAGATTATTAAAGAAGGACTAGAAATTCCTTGATTCATGTAAATGATGATATAATCCATGTATATTTGCTGGAGAGTTTACATCTCAAGGTTTTGATGATTATTGCATGTCATTGGGCATTGATGTTGAACACCATGTTCCTCATGTTCATACTCAAAATGGTTTAGCAGAAACATTTACTAAGCGTATGAAATTGATTACACGCGCTCTGCTCATGAAAACGAAACTGCCAGTTTCTACATGGGGACATGCCATTTTACATGATGCATTATTAAGTTCAGTTAAGACCTGTTGCCAACCATCAATACTTCTCAGTACAACTCGTGTTTGGGCACCAGCCAATCATTACACATTTATGAGTTTTTGATTGTGTTATTTAAGTGCCTATTGCACTACCACAACGTAATAAAATGAGGCATCAACGCAAATTGGGAATTTATGTTGAATTTGATTCACCATCTATCATTCAATATTTGGAACCCTTGACTGGGGATATGTTTAACACATGGTTTGCGGATTGTCATTTTGATAAGTCAATTTTCCCACCGTTGGGTGGAGAAAAGACAGTTCCAGAAGAACAACGGGAATAAAAGACCGTCACAGAAGAACGACAAGAATTGTCATGGGATGTACCCATTTTGTCTTATTTTGAGTTATGAAGCAATCAATGTGAAAATGAGGTGAGGATAATTGAATGATGCAACGATATACCAATCAAATGCCAGATGCATTTAGTGATGTAACGAAAGTGATAAAATCATATATATTAGCTGCAAATGTGCCTACAAGAATTGATTTCCATGTTGGAAAAAATAATGTGACAACAAATGATTTATCTGTTGCACACCTGAAGCGTGGCAGACCTTCAGACTCAAAAGATTCGGTCCTTCGAAAGAAGACGAATATGGTACTACTAAACTATTGCATTCCTGAAGCATAATTGTTGCATGCCGGAAGCATGACAGTCACCGCATGGATACACGTCCCAGAAAGGACAATCCGCGGACATGGGAATGTTGATGTCTTGATGATAGGCATATAGGTTCTAATGACTCAACTCCGGGAAATGGAGGTTAAAATCTAAGCTCTATAATGCTCAAGAAGAGGTTATGATTCCCATTCTCTAAACAATGATTGTCCTGGAAGAGATAGTGTAATGCCCTTGAAGAGGTAATGGATATCCAAAGAAATGAAAAGCTTTTATGCATGTGCATGCACATGAGAATATGGGATCACAGATTGACGATAACCAATGGTAATTTTGGTTTTTACATGTAGCTACTAAATTCATCAATAAGCTATGTTGATATTGAGTCCCGTTCTTTTTTTTTTCGTCGACAAAAGGAAAATTATTGGCCAAAATCGAGAAAGACAATTCCATTACAATTTTGTAAGAACGTGGAAAAAATGGACCCATATATATGTATATAATACAAATAGCCAAAAGATGTTGAACTAAGGACGTTACATATGAGCATTTGTAATATAGTGAAATACACTCACATAATATGACACACAAGGTTACTAATTGAAACCTGAAATTATACTCCTGTAAATGAGTTCATATGAATGGAATTATATATGAAGGGTTGTGGGTCGCCCACATCATATCACCATAATTAAATCCATCATGTATACATGGGAGCATATTGCTCTGTATAAGTTATAAAAGGAGAATGTGTCATGAAGTGTAGAAAATCCCTGAAGTATTCAAGTTGCTTGAAGTAAGCCTCGGAAGGGTAAATTATAAATTATGTACTCAATACCAATGGATGGTATAAATTGCCTTAGTGAGTACTATCATTATGATATTGTTGCAACACACTAAATCTCTTGCAAGAGTTGATGATATTAGATTGGAACTCCTGAATAGTCTAGAAATATTATAAAATGTTGAGAGAAATATTGTCTCGAGCTGCAGATCGAACAATATGCAAACACAAATCTTATCCATGATGTTTATGATATTAAGGAACCATATGGATTGAAGATTATGAGTTGAATACTCAAATGATTACCCAATATTTAGACACTAAGATCATTTATCTTCGTGAGGGTAAAAATGAATTGATATTTGGTCCAGAAGTACCACATCTTAGTGAAGTATCTGCTTTATTGTATTTAGCACAATATATTGGAATGAAAGAAGCTTATCTATTGATTTATATTATTGGAACTGGAATATTTCATCGTTTACTCATTTATTTATTGATTATGGAACCATAAATTTCCATGGGTTTCTATATCTAACAAGCTGGAATAAAAGTTTTCAGGCATAAGGTAGGAAATGTTTATACATACATTACTTGGCAGAGCCCCAGAAGGAGGAGGCACTGGAGACAGATCATGTGAAGCTTCAAGTACTTGGCAGAGCCCCAGAAGGGGGAGGCACTAGAGATTGATCATGTGACGCCTCAATACTTGGAGAAACTCCAAAATGAAGAGGCATCAGAGATTGATTATTTGGAGCCTCAATACTTGATAAAACTTCAGACGACGAAGACAATTGGTGCATTTGGAATAAAGCCACAAACCTCTGATGGTCACTTTGGATCCAACTTTCGGATTCCTGCAGCTAGTTAAGCTTTCTTTTCATGCTCGTTGAGTAGTTATTTGCAAGTATTTGCAACTCTCTATTTTTGTTCTTGAACCCTCTGATCTCTTGTCTAAGACTTGCCACCTCAGCCATTAATGATTCGACTTGGTCAGTTCGAGCAAGTAGACGTTGCCCCATATTGGATGTAGAGTTCGCACACTGAACATTGAAAGCTAGAGAGTCTTAAACAACCAATTCATCGGACCGTTTTGAAAATATCTTGTTATCCTTGGGAGTGAGAAGATTCCTAGCTACCACTGTAGCGGTTATGTCATTCGTCATCACAGAGTCCCCAACCATAAAAGGACCATTAGTGGATAAGAAAGATGGGGTCCATATATTGTCTTGAGGAGACATGTTTGCATCTTCCACAACATTCAAATTCAAACGAAGATCAGATAGGCAAGCCATTTTCAGAAATGATGAAGGAAAATGAGGTCAGATAAATTGAAATCTTAGAAATGTAAAAAGGGGAAATTTCTACAGACATCAACTTTTCGAGCGTGCATTTTGAACACTATTGATGCCTCTATAAAAGAAGAGGAAACAAGTCCACTTATTAAAAAAATCAAAGAGGTATCGCTCTCCGAATTTCAAAAGCCGGATTTTCTTGAATAAAGTTTGTTGACACTTTTCAGACGCAATCTCAACTTTTCGAATATCATGGGCAACTTTGTCAAAGATCTCTAACAAAGTTGAAATGCGTGAATTTAACAGTTCCAATTACACCATTGTTGCCGACAAGAGTAAAGGAACAATACCACTACTTGTTTAAATCCTTATATATGTCGACCTTTGTCCTCCATTGCAAAGCAGACCTGCAAGAATTTTAGAATCATTCCGCCCAAGACATCTATATGCATAATCAAGGAAAGTTTCAAGTCTGTTAAAATAATCTTCTAATGACCTCCCAGATTGCATCTAAGATTTATCAACTAGCTGCATGGAACATAGTTCTTCAACATATGGTGCACAAATTTCTTCATATTTCCTTAAAAATGATAAAAAGAAACAAAACAAAACCACATCAAAATAACAAAAAACATGTAATTTGTAACATATAATTCTACTACTATTTGCCTATTTGTAATCAAACCAACGAAGCAGTAATTGCATTTGTATTTGCTTAGACTATAGATTCAAATTGTTGCCTCTATGTTTCCAAAGAAAAGATTGAAATCATATAGGTTATACAAAGTGCACACTTTAAATCAACAATTCAATTATACAAAGTTTCCAATTGCACAAATTATACAAACTACTCACTTTAAATCAATACTACAATAATTTAATTATACAAACTTACAAACTGCACAATGTGCACTGCTACAGTACTACTACGAAGTAGATTATCAGTTAGATTACAAACCCGCCAATTGGATATGCGAGAGGGTAAGACCGTGGAAATTTGGAATTGCAGACAATGCGATTATTGCATCAATGAGTTCGGTTAAGTTGATGATTAAAAGTACTTGGTTACACCCGAACGTCTAACAGACAATCATAATAAAGAAAGAACGAACCGTACAACTTGAATTGAATTGTTCTTACTAAGTTATCTAATGACATAGAATTGGATTGATATGGTGAAGTTGGATCTAGTGTTTCAACCATTGTTTTTAGAAATTATTTACACAAATTCTCTTTTTAATTTACTGCACTTTAGAATACTTGATCTTAAATCAACTTCTCTTTGGTTAATTATTTGAATTTCGTAGTTTAGTTGTTTTTGTTATTTTTATTATTGTGGGTACTGCATAATTGGACTTAATTAGGTGACTTTAAAAATCTCTGTGGGTATGACACTCATATTTGGTTGCTATACTATCATATCGATTCATGCACTTGCGCGAAATATAATTTGTTCATCAAGTTTCTGGTGCCGTTGCCAAGGATTTGTCTTAAAGTCCTATCTAATTATTTCTAGTTGTGTGTCCCCTAAATTTGTTTATTCAATTTTTTTTCTAAATTTATTTGTTTTGTAGGTAGTGAATGTAAGGTCGTCGATCGCTTTTATTGATCAAATGCTTGAACGCTTAGCCGGTCATTCTTACTATTGTTTTCTTGATGGTTTTTCAGGGTATAATCAAATACCAATTGCACCTGAAGATCAAGAGAAGAAGACATTTACATGCCTATTTGGTACTTTCGCATATCGCAGGATACCCTTTGGCCTATGTAATGCCCCTGTCACCTTCCAAAGATGTATGATGTCAATTTTCTCTAACATGATTGAAAGATGCATTGAGCTATTTATGGATGATTTTTTTTTTTTTTTGGCACTTCATTTGATAATTGCCTTGATAATTTTACCTTAGTGCTTAAAAGATGTGTTGAGACAAATCTAACCTTAAGCTGGGAAAAGAGCAACTTCATGGTAATGCAAGGTATTGTTCTAGGCCATGTTATTTCTAATAACGGTATTGAAGTAGACAAGACAATAATTGATTTAATTGCTAAGTTGCCGCCTCCCATGTGATTTCTATTAAGGATGTGCAAAGCTTTCTTGGTCCTGTAGGTTTTTATAGGCGTTTCATCCAAGATTTCTCAAAAATTAGTCGTCCCCTATGTAATCTCTTAGCCAAGGATGCTATTTTTAATTTTGACAAAAGCTGCCATGATGTTTTTGATACTTTGAAAAAAGAAATTAACACCGGCTCCTATTATTATGTCATCCAATTGGTCTCTTCCTTTTGAATTAATGTGTGATGCATCTGATTACGCTATTGGTGTGGTTCTTGGACAACGTGTAAGTAACTTGCCTCATGTTATTTATTATGCTAGTTGCACATTGAATGATGCTCAGTTAAATTATTCCACCACAGAAAAAGAACTGTTGGCAGTTGTCCTTGCTTTGGAAAAGTTTCGCTCTTATTTAATTGGGTCAAAGGTTATTGTATATTTTGATCATGCTGCTCTTAAGTATTTGCTAACCAAAAAGGATGCCAAGCCTGGATTGATTAGGTGGATTTTATTGTTGCAAGAGTAATTTAGAAATCAGGGGAAAAAAAAGAGCGAAAATGTGGTGGCGAACCACTTTTCTCGTCTAATGGAAGCAGTTGGCCAGGAAGTGCAAAATTAAGATGGTGTCGCACCCATTCTTGAAGTTTTTCCTGACGAGCAACTCTTTTCAGTCCATGGAGAAGAGCCTTGGTATCAAATATTGTTAATTACTTAGCTGGTAATATTATCTGTTCTGATCTAACCTCGCAGGAAAAGAAGAAATTTCTATCTATGGTTAAATATTATTTTTGGGAGGACCCTTGTTTATTTAAAAATTGTCTTGATCAAATAATAAGGCGTTATGCTTCACAAAGTGAGCAGCAGAGTATCCTAGAATTCAGCCATGAATTAAATTGCGAAGGACACTTTGGTGCCAAAAAGAGAGCTTTTAAGGTTTTGCAATCTGATTTCTTTTGGTCTATGTTATTCAAAGATTCATATAATTTTTGTGATAGGTGCCAACAATCAGGAAATATAAGCAAGAGGAATGAGATGCCGCTCACCAACAATTTGGTGGTAGAATTATTTGATGTTTGGCGATGTATATGATGTGCTAAATTATTCTACCTTTAGTAAAGGGTTGCCTAGGAGGTTTGTGCATCACACTTTTACTCATTCATTTTGCCATATCTCAAGTGTTTTGGCGGATAAAGTGTCCATGTTCGGATGATGTGGAGAAATAGTGGAGACTACCCTTGTGAGATTTTGAGTCTATGCTTTTGTTGAGAGTGTTTTATTGTTTCTACTCTTACACACTTTTTTTTTTTAATTCTTTCATTGAATTTTATGATCTCATAAACACTAATTTGCATTGGATACTAAATAACTTTTCTCTTTGTTGGGTATTTTTTCCATTGGGTTAGATGGAACTATAGAGATGAAGTTAGGCTATGCATGTTTCCACCACTAAATGACCTAGCCTTACATTACAACCATAGCACAGACCCAATGGATTTATGGGGAAGCCTTGCTTAATGGTGAAGATAAATACCTATGTTCTTAATATTTGATTCCTTTCATGAGATCTATTTTTAGAAATTGCCGTTCTTTTTAATATTACTCATATGTGATTATATTTTGATTCCCTTTACATAACTTCATTACATATGCTTGTTAAGAGTGAAAGCCTAGGTTCTGAGAGAAAATTTAGAGATATCCAAGTGAGAATTAGAGTAAAGGCGAATTTGTACACACACTGAATGGCTTGAGTGCTTGAGATGCCGGCTACATATTTTTTTCATGTGGTGTACTAGCTTTTAAAGGCATAAATTTAGTTTTGGAAGTGTGATTGACATACGTTGGTTTTCATTAATTTATGGAAGTGATGTCTTTAACAACTTTGTTTTGTAGTAAAACATTTGTGGGTAACGTAAATTGTAAACCCTCAGGAGACACAACTCCTCCAACTAGGGACACCTAGGGGTTTAAAGGCTTGTGGCACATGCTGAGTGCCATCGTGATTCCCTACGAAAATGGCTTAGATTAACTTCTTCTTTTTATTTTTTTAGTTTTTAGTTGTGTCGTGTTTTAATTTTGCTCGAGGACTAGCAAAAGATAGGTTTGGGGGTATTTGATAACACAATATTTATACATTTATATTGCCCTTATTTCCTAAGTTTTATTCTATGTTTTCTTGTGAAATTGGTTGTTTGATGTGTCTAGTGTGTATTTTGTAGACAATGGACCGTAGAGAAGACTTTGGAGTCTTTTGGTGACTTTAAGGCTAAAAAGGATCAAATCTAGGAAGAATTGAAGTCAAGAAGTATTCCAAAGATCATCAGATGCTAATTTGTTCAATCTGCAATTTAATGGTTGATGTTTGGAAATTATAACTGGAGCTGGAAGGTGCTGCGAACTATCATTTTTGTTGGGTGGTCAAAAATTCATCAAGATGAACTGGGTGTTGTGCCATATAAGTACGGAAATCTCTGGATGTCTAGTTTCGGCAGAATTTTACAGATCATGATTCTGATGCTTCTAGAAGAAATTATACCTGTTTTAGTGCGAGAAGGTCAGTTTAGGAATTGTACGGGATTCTGAATAATTGAAGTTTAGTTTGAGTTAGGAAACCGAAGTCTAATAATATTGGGACTCCTATTGGGCTGGAATTCAACAATGCGGCAAAGGATGACCTAAACTCTATTTTTCCTTTTATGTTTATTTAAATGAGGATGAGTAGCAGCGTTCTAGAGGGGGGACTCACTTCATCAGATTGTTTTTAGACTATTGACCTAAGGAGGAAGCCAGACGCCAAGGGTTCTGTAAGGGTTTTTTAATATCTTTTTCAGACTTGGTACTTATGATTTTCATAACTATGACTTTCTATAATGTGATGGCTATGGGTAACTTAATTCTTTACTAGGGATCCGATGTAGCCTTCATGATGATTTTATGTCTTTGTTAACTTTATTCTTTTATCAATTCAAAGGTTTCTAGTTTCATTTATTATGCTTAAATCATTCTTTATGTTCATGTTATTGATTAGCTACCTTTAATAAGAAATTTTAGATGTATGAGACAAGGTTATAATAGATGCCATATGCTAGCCTTGAGATAGCTATCTTGGATGAATGAATTGTTGTTGATGTAGAAGCGACACTTTTTGGTTTTCTTTGTTCTTCTTGTACTTAATGGATTTTAGATTATTGGCTTAGACTAGACGCCATGGTTAAGTTGATGATTAAAAGTACTTGGTTACACCCAGATACCTAACGGACAATCATAATAAAGAAAGAACGAACCCTAGAACCTGAATTGAATTGTTCTTACTAAGTTATCTAATGACATAGAATTGGATTGATATGGTGAAGTCGGATACCTAGTGTTTCAACCATTGTTTGTAGAAATTATTTACACAAATTCTTTTTTTAATTTACTGCACTTTAGAATACTTGATCTTAAATCAACTTCTCTTTGGTTAATTATTTGAATTTTGTAGTTTAGTTGTTTTCGTTATTTTTATTCTTGTGGGTACTGCATAATTGGACTTATTAGGTGACTATACAAATCTTTGTGGGTACGACACTCATATTTGCTTGTTATACTATCATATCGTTTCCTGCACTTGCGAGAAATATAATTTGTTCATCAAATCCTATAAGTCTTGGAGTCTCTGCAATCTAAGGATAGGTGTGTGCCACAAGTAATCACAACTCCTCAGATGATGTAATATCTACTTACTAGATATCTTCTAGGATTCTCTCAGCTTAGAACAAGGATTCTATCCTAAAAAGGTCTCTCTCCCATGGTATAAATACACCTACCTAGGGTTCATCTATGGTAACACAATCTATAAACTTCAATTCTATTGCCTATTTCTTGGGTCTAAAAATCATTCACTAACTTTATTGTCAGAGAGCATTTGGCCGACACACCCCTTAGTCCAAGGCTTACTCACGGTTGTTTTACTGTTTTTCAAGTTGCTTAGATTTACTCGAATTTGTGCTCAACCCTTGTCCACGGTGGTGTGTGAATTTGGTTCCAACACCATCTTTTGGGATTTGGGTTTCGATGAAGACCATCGGCTATGATGCAGGTCCATCATCAATTGTGAAAAGCAGACTAGTCGAGGTTGAAGTAAAGCAGATGAGCCGAGGTCGAAGCGAAGCAAATGAGTCCCTGGTCGAAGAAAAGCACAGTTTTAGTCAGTCATGTGCTTTTCGGGGGCTTCAACTAAGACCCTTTGGTGAAGGTTTTAGTCGGGCGAGTCCTCTGTAGTCCCACTAAACTTTAGTCATGTTTATGTATAATCTCGTTTGGATGTTTAGAAATCTAATACTATGGTTTAGTTAATTTATTAGTAATAATTACACGCCTACGTTTATCATCTTTTTAATTTTGATATATAATTCAATTACCAATGAAAATTCACATTCGCCAATATATATGAAATTTCACCATTGCAAATATATTCTTGACAAAGCTTCATTTCGAAAATATATATTCCCGATGAAACTTGTCATTGCAAATATGTAACTGACAAAGCTTCACCATCGGAAGTACATATTTTCGAAGACACTTGAACATCGCAAATATGTTTTTGTGCCTATTTTTAACAAGTCGTTACGTATTTTTGACAACCTGGAATTATCGGTAATCATAATTGCGACAATTTTGCACTCTCATAAATAAAGATTATTTTGTTAGAAAAAGATTTTCCAACACAGTTGTTTGGTCGAAAAAAAATTATTGCAAAAAATATATGTCGTCGTTTGGAAAATAATTTCGACAACTATATAAATATTTATGATCACATTTCCATCTCATAATACAATAAATTTGTCATTTTGAAAATGCATTTCTTACACAAAGATAACTAGTAACAACGAGTCGTGTGCGTAAAAAATGAAGTATTTTTACGGCTAATCGGAATTAAAATATTTTCAATAGGACAATTTCCGACGCCCAGCGAGGGTTTTTTTTTTGTCAAAAATATGTATTTGTGATGACCAAATGCCTTTTTCGACGGCATTTGACCCTTGCTAATGGCACTTCATTTTGTAGTTGGTGCTCAATAGAGAATGAGTTCACTAAGCACAATTAATCAGGATTTCTCGTATTCATGTCATATGAAAGCTCAATAGTTGTGATAATGCAAAGTAGTCCTTTGACATATGACATAAGACACTATTGTTGTCTTGTGGATGCGTCATTGGTCGTCGGCTATATGAATCCTAGAACGTCATTGCGCTCGGTTCTGTGTCACATCTTCCGTTAGATCCAAGTACTCTAAGTCTTTTCTTAGAGTTTCTTCCAAAGTCTTCCTAGGTCTTCCTCTACTCTTTCGGCCCTAAACCTCTATCCCGTAATCCCATCTTCTAACCGGAGCGTCAGTAGGCCTTTGTTTCACATGTTCAAACCACCGTAACCAATTTTCTCTCATCTTTCCTTCAATTTCGGCTACTCCTACTTTACCTCGGATATCCTCATTTCTAATCTTATCATTTCTCATGTACGTGTTGATGCTTCACCGCCTAACATTTTGTGCCATAAAGCATTGTTGGCCTTAATGTTGTCCTATAAAATTTTCCCATGAGCTTCAGTGGCATACAACGGTCACACAACAAGCCGGATGTACTCTTCCATAATTTCGTTCAGGATTCATTATCATAAGGATTCAACGTAAAATAGGGGTGTCGGTTATCGACTACCTGACTCCCTCCCCCTCCTCCTTTATCCGGACTTGGGATCGACAATGTAAGATAAACTTACATAGACAAAGTTTATTTTCTATATGACTAAGTTGTCGGTAAACTGTTAAAACCCCTATAGATGCCATAATATTAAAGTGGAAACAAAAATAAATAAATAAATAAGAACTTAATCATAATATCATCAGGTATCCTGAACCCAGAACCGTCTTCTAAACCCTAAAAATAAAAACCCAAAAAAACAATATTATCTACCACTTTGAACAATTAGAATTTTATTTTCAATTCATATTACAACTTCCCGTCTAAGTCTCAACAATTTTGAATAATTCATCATTCTCATGCTTCTTCTGATAAGATATGTTTGCTCTGCTTAAAATATGGCAAGAAAATATGTCCCTCTGGCTCTCTGGGAGTTTTTATTTCTTTCCATTTATTTTTTTTATACTTGTTAATTGGTGTGTTGAATTGATAAAGGAAAAACATCTGCTTGTTAATTGGTGTGTGAATTGGTAAAGGAAAAAACATCTTCTATGGAGATGGAATTGCATTGCTTTATTGCATAAATAATATTAGGGTTCTGGGTTTAAACCCCAAAAAACTTTTGTGTCAATGATGCGAAAATTAACTAACGCACAAATTTAAACCCTATTTGTGACAATTGTAGTAATGATGTAAGTAGGGATCGTTCTAGGCCGGGGATTAACTAGGGATGCTAACCAAAGTAAAATTAAATTAAAAACGTAAAAAAACAAAATTTAAAACACTAAACTAAAATCAAAACACTTAACTAGAATCACTCAAAATAAAACTAACAAATAAACCAAAACAAATCCAAAGACTCAAAATAATTCAAGACTCAAGAAAACACAAACTAAATTTATTTCTAACAAATCTAACACTTTAAAATAAACGGGGGATTGATTTTTGACGAAATTGAATTTAAAACAGAAACTTAAAAACAAACTTCAAAGAAAATATATTCTATAGAAATAAAATGACGAAACGTTAGTTAGAGGGGTCCTTATCCACACATGAACAAATGCATATAATTTGATTCCCAGTTATGACTTCAACAAACGAATAAATGACAATGCTCCAAGTTAATTAGGTCCGCTTAAATTAACCTTCAGATTTCCCTAAATTCATTGAATTGGACGGGATACGCATCACAACCAAATTATTTTTATCAAGCTCTCTAACTATGGAATACGCATGATAGAGAGACATATCAAAAATCATTAAGTTCAATGGAAATCATAAGCATCGACTAGGCATTCATAACTATGGAATACGCATGTTAATCCAACCTAGGGTTTACTAAACACAATCGTGACTAGCGATTTTTACTACTCATGGATATAAGTTCATAACGATTAGGTGAAATTCCCTTATATCCTAGAATCAAGTCTAAGCATGCAAATTAAGTGTCGACCCTTAACCCACATACATAAACAAGTTATTAATCAACACAGAAAAATAAACCACATCCAACGTTCAAGAATTCATAACTGGAGTAAATCAAATCATAATAAACATTTATCCATGATTTCAAATTCACCTCTAACTAAATAGAAATTAATTATACATTATTCATAAATTAAACCATAAAATAAAACATAAGTTTGGAACGAATTAACCGAGAGAGGAATTTCTTCCTCTGTCTCCGTGCTGCTCCTGCGTGTTGCTGCCTGTCTCGCTGACCTCTATTCTTCTCAGCCTTCTGACCTGTCCTCTGCGCGCCATGGCTGACTTGCCAGACTCCTCTGTCAGTCCTCTGAGCTCGCCAGCTGCACAAGCTGCCAAGGGCAGCTTTCTTCCTTCTTCCGCATGTCGCGTCTCCCTTCCTCGCACGTCTCGCTGACCTCATGCGCGCGCCAGTCCGTGGCCTCCTCGCAAGCTGCAAAGGCAGCTTGCCTTCTCCCCTTCCTGTTCTCTCTTTCACGCTGCTGTCCTCGTCTCCATTTCCGCGTGTCTCACTCGCAAGCTGCCAAAGGCAGCCTGCCCTTTCTTTCCACTCCTCTTCCCCCCGAGCCCCCTTGACTCTGCTGCTTTCTTTATATCTTATTGTTTCTTCCTAACTTCTGTCCAAGCCGCCCTCTATCTCTTTTATTTTATTTCTTCTTTATCATTCTTTCCGCACGCCTCCACTGCTTTCACTCAGTGTTCCACTGCTGTCCTCCACTTCTTGCATTTGCTGTCCACATGTGCTTTGTTCCTTTTCTCATGTTACATCCCCGCAAATACCCATATAATGTAACATTTCTATCACATTTATTATTCAAACGCATTTTTTCAGGTGGAGCGACATCTTCAAAACGATCTACCAAAACATAAAGCAGTTTTTGTTATTTTTTTTTTTTTCTAAAGCTACAAAAATCAAATAAGTGAGCAAGATAATTTTTAACGAATTTTGTCACTTAAAATCTTTCTTGTGCTAATTTTATTTTCTTAGCTAGATAAATTCGAAAAAACACAAAAACAAAGTAAATAGCATAAAGATATGAGGAAATAACTAAGAAAAGACAAGAGAATTTGATGTAAAAATATATATAAATATGAGCTTATCAGTCAATGTGTGAATTTTGGTTAGCTTCTCTCTGTGTGGATAATGAGAGAGAGAGAGAGAGAAGATATTTCAAACTATTCACATTACGATAGTGGGTATAATGTTCCTTAACCACATCATTTTAAGCTTTTCACTGATCCTGTTTGATCATGCCAGTTGTTTCCGTTTGATTTATTCATTCAATGGCTGGAAATAAAGATAGGTGTGTGAGAAGCTAAAAGGCGTACATGAAAATCACCTCCCTAATGATATACTGCAGAAAGTTTCAACTGTGATGGTTGGCTCTTAGCAGTCGTGTTGAGGTTAACCAGTGAATTGATTTCCTTATCGCATTTCCTGTTGAAATCTCATTGGTGAAATTAAACTTCTGTTTACAGTTTTCTTGCTCCCTCTTTCGGGGAAAAAATCGTTTTTACATGTAGCTCGAGGTTCTTTCACCATGTCCTAAATTTCTTGACTTCAGTTACATATATATTGGTTTTAGTTAGGCCAAAAGTGACATTTGGAAATTTTTATAAAGAATGCGCATACGAACAATCTAATGATGACTAAATGTGAACTAAGTTTTTTTGTATTTCGTATGTATAACGGATCCAAGATTTCAAGATCGGGGGGTCCCAAGATGAAAGTTCAAAAAAAAAAAATATTAGACTAGTTTGTTCCATATCACTATTTTTTATTGAATTTGGTTCATTGAATAATCAAAATTAATCAACAACATCAAGTGGCTCAGTGGTAAGGGCACAGATTTCGGCTCTCAAAATACAAAAACAGGGAGGTCCAGGGTTCGAGGCTCCAAGCTGGTGAGTCTGCTTGACTGTGGCTAGGAGAAAGTTGAAATGCCTATGTGAGTCTTCCAGGCCCCTAGAAGGAGTGGATCTTAAATGAATTTGGAAGAAATAAAATTAGGCAGCTAGAGGTGGTGGAACAGCAACAACAAATGGTGTTGGGGATGGGGTAACTCGAGTTTAAAGTTAGGAGGTTGCAACGATTTGGGGTTGCGAATTCTTAAATATAATTTGGGGATACTGGAAAGGACTGGGATTTGGGATTCTCGGGCTCTGTATAAAAAACAGAGATATTTTAATTTTTAAATCTTTTATAATTACCTAGCTAAAAAATGTTGTCGTTTCAGCTAGGTCTTTTAAAACAAAAATTAGAAACCTCTTCTTCTTTGTTATAAGCACTGTTGCATGCACATCCATGGAGGCAACAAGCCTCTCCGCTGCACTTGCCCAAATTGTTGGAGAGTCCAGAAGGTCGATCACAAGTGTTTCTTCGGGCTTCCGGAGGGTCCCGGGACCTCCCAGGTCCCTATATGGATCCGCCCATGTGTATGTTAAAGACTGCTAAAGAAGAGAATGGCCTTGAATTGGTGGTGGTGGAAGTGTGGTAGTCCCTTTTAGCAACTATCCCTGTAGTGGTTGCAGGACAAGCATTTTGAGTGAAGAAAATGCGTGCTGAAGAACAGAGATTAATGAGTGCTAGGGGGAGAGAGGAGTTCTTGATGAGTTTTTCGTCTGTGAAAGGGTGTGTACATCAAAGAGAATGCTGAAAAAGGTTGGTGCATTTTCAAAGTATCCAATTCCTGATAGTTGTGTTACTGTGTGCGGTGTATCTGGATGCATGTGCACACATTGTATGCGTAAACCAACATCAAGTACCTAACTGGAATGACATCTGCCTTTGGAGATGCCAGAATGAATGTCCTAAACTTTGTTCTTCCAGTTCTTCTTAGTAGCTTCAATCTAAAAAGGAAATGCGTATTAGAAGTTGAGTTACTTAGTGTCAGCTACTGCCCTTTTGTGAAAAATATTTGGAGAATGTGATTGTAATTGACTTGGCATCTATTTTAAGATCACTAGCATGGACTAATAATTTTTGCTTTATCGCTCAAGCTTTGTTCGTTGGCTTTTCCCATTACTTTGCAATGTCCTTTTCTGTGATAGGTTGATAAATGGGTTGATAAATGTGTTGACGTGTCACGTTGTAATTGGGTGTTGTATAGAAATAGTTAGAAGTGTTGGTTCTGCTATAAGCTATATATACCACTGTGTAGTGTAATTATAATCATCTAATGAAAAGAATATTCAGTCTCTCTCCCTAGTTTGTTAACTTTCTCACTCTACATTTACTTTCTGTAAATCTCCACTGTTGACATGGTATCATTGCCGATCATGGCCACCGCCATCGATTGACGACCTGGTTGCTTCCGTTCGTCTTCTTGCTTTCCTTGTCGTTCTGTGCTGCTTTGTCGGTGGTTTTTTTATTAAAGTCGGTCGCTTATGTGATTGCAGTCGGTGGTGTTCGATCGAAGTCGGTGCTCAAACCCTAAGATTTGGGGTTTTTTGGTGCACAATTGCGCATCTGCTTCTGCGCTCGTTGTGGTTGCTTGCAAGGTGTTTCTTCTTCTTTCTTACATCTGTTCTTTGGGATTCTTCACTTTCTGAATCGATTTGGTAGTCGTACCTTGTTCAATTTCTTGTGCCTTGTCTGCGATATTGTTCTTGCGTGAAGATTTGAGGGTTTTACTACTGTTTGTTGCTGTGTGTGTTGTTCAACTTCGAAGTTTTATTTGTAGTGAAGTAATCTTGATTGTACACAATGGTGAACCCGAATCAGTTGGCTCTTACTCAATCGCCAATTTCTTCATTGATTCTAAGTGTGGGTAACACTGTGACAGTGAAATTAGATGACTCTAACTATGTTACCTGGAATTTCCAAATAGATCTTCTTTTGGAAGGGAATGGTATTATTGGTTTTATTGATGGATCAATTTCCTGTCCTAAGAAGTTTGAGACTAATAAATCTGTGGATTGTGCTGTTGACACTACTGAGGTCATCTCTGATGCGTACAAAATATGGAAGATCCATGATAAAGCTCTTATGACTCTTATTGCTGCCACTTTATCTACTTCTGCATTGTCCTGCATCATTGGTTCTTAAAGTGCTAAGGAAATGTGGGACAATCTCCGTGAACGGTTTGCTAGTGTTACTCGTACTAGCATTGTGCAAATGAAAATTGATTTGCAGAATATTAAAAAAGGGCCTAAGTCTATTGATCAATACCTTCAGTGGATCAAGGATTCTAGAGATCAATTGGCTGCTGCTGGAGTTACTATTTATGATGAAGACATTGTTATTGTGGCTTTACGGGGTTTACCATCTGAATACAACACTATCAAAGCTGTCACTCGTGGCAGGGAAAATCTGGTGTCTTTAAAGGAACTCAGGTCCCAATTAAAGGCTGAAGAATCTACATTGGCTGAAGTTCACAAGCAAATCCATTTAATGTCTGCTATGTATGCTCAGGGTGCTCGAGCTACATATGATCCAGGCCAGTCTTCGAGTCATGTTGGAATACAAGATGAGACTTCTTTGAATCATTCCCAGATGTCTATGTCTGGTTTTTCACATGTGCCCATGCCTAACTATTCACAACCAGTGCCTGTTCAGATGCCTATGCCTGGTTATTTCCCGTGTGTGTTTCCCTTTCAATATGCTTCTGGTTCCTTTAACAACTTCAGAGGTACTAATAATTTCAAGTCCAAAGGCAAAGGCAAACGTTTTTCCTCAGGTTCTCAGTCGTCCTCACAATCTCTGTATGGTGCAAATAATTCTCAGAATTTTTTCCCTGCTCCATTTCATTCTGGTTCCGCCTATAATCATTCTCAAATTTGTCAAATTTGCAATAAGAAAGGTCATTCTGCTCTCAATTGCTTCCAGAATGGGTGTCAAATTTGTCACAGGAAATGACATACTGCAGCTACTTGTTTTGACAGGAATGCTTCTCCACAGTTTCATATGGTTGGTTCTTCCTCTCATCAGATGAATGTTCATCCATCTTCTCAGTTTTCTTCTGTTGGTGCTCCACCTGGCTATTATTCCCGTGGACCTCAAGTTCAGCAACCTGTTTCATATCAAGCTTCTCAGCCTGTAGTTATGCAAGCCAGGGCCAACTTGACTCCAAGTGCATCTCATCAAGATTTTTGGCTATTTGATTCTGGTGCAACCAACCATATGACTTCAGATATTGCTAATCTTCAAGCTGCAGTCCCTTATCCATCCACTGAGACAGTCACGGGTGCTGGTGGTGAAGGTTTAAGTATTGCTCATATTGGCAACACTGTATTTCCCACCAAATCACATATTTTTCAGCTTAATTCTGCGTTACATGTTCCGAAACTGTCTCAAGATTTACTCTCCATGTATCAATTATATAAAGATAACACATGTCATTGTATTGTTGATGAGTTCTCTATTTGTATACAGGACAAGGTCACAGGGCAAGTGTTGTATCAAGGACTGAGTAACAATGCAGTCTATCCAATTCCAGTTTTCAAGTCTTCCAGATCACCCGTGACTACTCCAGCTGCATTTTTAGGTCAAAATGTGTCCTCTGATCTTTGGCATTGTAGATTAGGATATCCTTCCAATGCTATTACCACTGCAGCCCTTAGGAATTCATCCATTTCTGTTCCCTGTAATAAAGATTCAATTACCTGTATTTCTTGCTTGCAATGCAAGTTTTCCAAATTACCTTTCCCTAATATTGCTTCCAAATCTATGTTTCCCTTTGAAGTAATACATTCAGATGTGTGGGGACCTGCTCCAGTTGAGTCTTTAGAGGGGTTTCGGTATTATGTGTCCTTTGTGGATGAATGTACAAGATATACATGGGTTTTTCCTATTATCAATAAATCTGCAGTTCTATCTGTTTTTGCTCAGTTTGTTGCCTATGTTCAAACTCAGTTTCATGCTACTGTTAAAACAATTCAGAGTGATGGTGGGGGTGAGTATATGGGTTTAGCTTTTAAAGAATTTCTTAGAGATAAGGGTATTGTTCATCAAATGTCTTGTCCTTATCAGGGCCGGCCCAGGCCCAGTGCAGGCAGGGCGACCGTCCAGGGCCCAAAAAAACTAGGGGCACCAAAATTATTAGGGTGATATATTTATATATGTTTTTATAAGAGTATAAATTTATAAAATTTGGTTCAAAGACATAGAAATTTAACTAGAAGTGGTGGTTTGTTATGTGAAAATAATGAGGAGGTCTTGGGTTCAAAACACCATGTGTGCTTATTTACTTTCCATTTTTTACAAATTTCTTTTTATAAGAGTATAAATTTATAAAATTTGGTTAAAGGATCAAGAAGTTTAATTAAAAACAATGATTTTTGTTGTTTAAAATTAACAAGAGGTCCTAAGTTCGAAATGCCATGTGCCATGTTTATTTTTTTCAATTTTTACAATTTTTTGTTTGGTTGTTAATTTATTTTTAGTTACTATCTAGTAGCTATGTGGGTTGTTATTTTTAAATATTCGTTTTAATTCAAGTCTAATCTTCAACAAAGAATAATACGTAGATCAAATTTGCAAATTATATGACGTGTCATCAAAATGTTTAATTTAGTGCCCATTCATTTAATACATATCAATTAAAGACTCGAAAACATCATTATTTTTTAGTCCCATATTGACAAGGTTAGTAAATAAGAAAAAAAACATCTCACGATTTATTCAAAAACACATTCAAAGTTCAGATGGAAAACAAAACTCATCATCTATCTACTTGTAAGCCTGAAGTTTTTTTGTTTCCCTCTCTCAATACAAAATAAATTAATCTTTCTGTGTTTCTAAATTATTGAGTTTGAAGTGTTTTTCTAAGTATAGTTTTTTTCGATGTCTTATGTGTGAAAATAAATAATTTTCTTACATGAAGTTAGGGCACTTTTTTTGACGTCGCCCCGGGCCTCAAAAATCTCTGGACCGGCCCTGGTCCTTATACCCCAGAACAAAATGGGTTGGCTAAGAGAAAAAAGAGGCATTTGTTGGAACTCCTATTACTTTACTTCCAAAAGCCTTCATGCCTTCTTATTTCTGGTTTCATGCTTGTGCTACGGCTTCATATCTCATTAATAGGATGCTTACACCTGTTCTTCATATGAAATCTTCCTTTGAACTTCTGTTTAAGTCTGCACCAAAGCTTGATCACTTGAGAGTTTTTGGTTGTGCATGTTTTCCTTCCTTGCGACCTTATCGGAACAACAAGTTAGATCCCAAAACTTCAGAGTGTATATTTTTTGGGTATGCTTCACAATACAAGGGTTATATTTATTTTTCTCTCAGTACTCACAAACTCCTTGTGTGTAGACATGTCATATTTAATGAACAAAGCTTTCCCAGCATCAGATTATCATCTTCTTCAGCTCCTAACAATGCACCATCTTCTACTCCTAATCCTGTTGTTCATCCTAATACTTTTACACATCATTTAGTCATACCTATCCCTCTACCTCAAATGTCACAATTCTTGGGTTCTGGAGCTTCAACAGCTGCTATTACTCAGTCCAATTCTGCATCAACATACAACAATGGTGACCTTGTCTCTCCTTCACTATCTCCTACTCATGGATCAGCTGCACAATGTTCTTATTCTGGAACTAATGGTTCTCTAGAACTAGATCCTGACACTACATCTTCTCAAGTTGATACACTGCAATCTGTCACAGTTTCCACACTTAATAGTCATCCTATGCAAACTAGATCGAAATCTGGTATTGTGAAGAATAAAGCTTTTTCAGCCATAGTTGGTGCTGCTATTCCTCTCACAAAACCTACAACTTATTCAACAGCTTCCAAGTCTGTGGAATGGCAGGCTGCCATGAACGAAGAAATGCAAGCCTTAGTTCAACAACAAACCTGGAAACTTGTTCCTCTTCCTCGCAACAAGAACCTTGTAGGCTGCAAGTGGATCTATAAAATCAAAAAGAATTTTGATGGTTGTGTCGCTCGGTATAAGGCTAGGTTGGTTGCCAAAGGGTTCTCACAGGAAGCTGGAATGGACTATTATGAAACTTTTAGTCCTGTGGTCAAACCTACAACTGTGAGGTTAGTGTTGTCCTTGGCTGCTACAAATGGTTGGAAACTGAAACAGTTGGATGTTAAGAATGCCTTTCTTCATGGCTTTCTTGATGAAGAGGTGTACATGTCCTAACCACAAGGTTTCTTGGATCCAATACATCCTGAGTATGTGTGTAAGTTGGAAAGGTCTCTATATGGCCTTAAACAGGCTCCTAGAGCATGGAATGACAGATTTTCCAAGTTCTTACTTTCATTAGGATTCAAGTCATCTTATGCAAATTCATCTCTTTTTGTTCAACATGTTGGCAATGAGGTAGTCATCCTTCTACTTTATGTTGATGACATTATACTCACAGGCAGTAATGATAAATTGATACAATCTGTGATAACTCAACTTACCAAGGAGTTTGATATGAAGGATTTAGGTCTTTTGCATTTCTTTCGTGGTCTGCAAATTGAGTATCGGTCTGCAAATTGAGTATCAGTCTCAAGGATTGTTGGTTCATCAAACCAAGTATATCAAGGAACTCTTACAAAAAGCTAACATGGTTGATTGTAAGCCTTGTCTTACTCCATGTCATCCTAATAAAAAATTGTTGAATCATGGCAGCCCTCCTTTTTCAGATCCAACTTACTATCGAAGTCGTGTTGGTGCTTTGCAGTACTTAACGTTCACACGACCTGATATAGCATTCCCTGTTAATCAGGTTTGTCAATTTATGCATTCTCCTCTTGAACAACATTTTGCAGCAGTAAAGAGGATTTTGCGGTATCTTAAAGGTTCCATGCACTTAAGTTTGTGTTTTCGATCTGGTCCTCTATCTTTAAAAGCCTACACGGATGCAGATTGGGTTGGTGATCCCAATGACAGGAGGTCAACTACTGGTTTTGTTATTTTTATGGGTTTTAATCCTGTTTCCTGGAGTTCTAAAAAGCAACATACGGTTAGTAGGTCTTCCACTGAGGCTAAGTATAGGGCTATGGCTACTACCACAGCTGAGGTTGTGTGGATTCAACAACTACTCAAGGATTTACATGTTCCATGTCTTGATCCACCTTTGTTGTACTGTGATAACATTTCAGCAATGACACTTGCAACTAATCCTGTCCTGCATTCTAAGGCTAAGCATATAGAAATTGACTGTCGCTTTGTTCGTGAAAGGGTTCAACAAGGCTCTATTGTGTTGCAGTTTGTGGCTTCTGCTGATCAATATGCCGACATCCTGACTAAAGGCTTATGTTCTTCCCTATTCAACTATTTTTGTTCCAATGCTTGGCTGCTCCAATCATGGGATTGAGGGGGGATGATAGGTTGATAAATGGGTTGATAAATGTGTTGACGTGTCACGTTGGAATTGGGTGTTGTATAGAAATAGTTAGAAGTGTTTGTTCTGCTATAAGCTATATATACCACTGTGTAGTGTAATTATAATCATCTAATGAAAAGAATATTCAGTCTCTCTCTCTAGTTTGTTAACTTTCTCACTCTACATTTACTTTCTGTAAATCTCCATTGTTGACATTCTGTTCAACATATTTCCTCTGTTTAAGCGTGCAACTGATGTGGATTTAGGTATTTGGAGAAGTTGTCATGCATCGCTTGGTATTGTGCTTGAGTAGCAATAGCAGACAGCTAAAGCGGGTGTAACTTGATCTCAGGTACACAAGCATATAAGTGCCAATGTTTATGCATCGCTTAGGATTAGAGGACAGTGAGTGGCTTATCCCTTAGTTTTTTATGTTTTTAATTTTTTATTTGCACACGGATAATGGAATTTATGAAATTCTTGGTCTCGGGGGGATGTAATTGGGATAACTTCTCAATTGAAGACATGAATCTCTTGATTTCCCAAAATGCACCAGCAGGTAATGCGAAATTTTGGACTTCCGCTGGGAAATATCACTAAACTTAGAAGATTTTATCCTAACTTTTAATTTCTTTTTGTTACAAGGGAAGACAAACGAACTTTTGATCTGGTCTAATCCTAACGCATTTCCACCCACCTACTCTCACGGTGAGTGGATTAGATGAAATTTGGTTGGTTTCGTATGGTTGTTTTTTGTTATCAGAAACACAGATTTATGAGCTGTTGCTAAAGGGTTTGTTGCTTTAAAAATCATTCGGGAATTCAGAAATAAAAAAGCTCTACTTTTACTCTTCCTTTAGGCTCAATTTTTCAGGTTCCTGAACTTCCATAATTTATTGGTTGCTATACAGAATAAAAAAAACTGATTGGTTGCTATACAGAAAAATATCGTTTGTAGACTTAAATGATTAAAATAGGGAAATGTATGCTAAAATGTACTTATAACGGTATTTAATTGTCAGAAAATGAAAATTATGACAAATTTTTCTTTTGTAATTTTCAAATTGTTAAAAAAAATAATGTAGACGGGCGAAAAAAAAGGGTAAATGGGTAAAAAAAGGATAAACGAGCGAAAAAATGGGTAAACGGGTAAATGGTTATGGTTATGGTTAAATAGGTAAATGGTTATGGGTAAATGGGTAAATGGGTACACGGTTATGAGTATGGATAACTGTTTATAAACGGTTATGGTTATGAGTATAACCATTTATGTAATTACCCAACGGGCAAACGGTTATGCGGGTATGAACATAAACGGTTATGGGTAAATAATCGCGGTTACTCGCCCGCCATAACCGTTGCCCATCCCTACTCTCACCACTTGGCCATCAACTAATAGACTCCGATTGGGGTGGCTGTGTTTGATGACTTACATGATTAGGATGGTCAATGGTTCGACCTTTCGATATAACAAACAAATGAAAGAAGGTTATTATTCATCAATGGATTGAATAGCTTCCCATGAGATCACTGATTGCTGAAGTATAAAACCGAATCAATGCATATTTATACAAGTTTACAATGAATGATAGAAATGTTTAAGCCAAAAACGCCTTAACTAGACTAATTTAATCATTAAACAAAAAAGATTATTAAAGCTCTGCATGAGCAGCAGGAGTCTCTTCATGCGGAGAGGCCACTGTCTCCTTTACCTTTTCTTCTGTCTTACGCACCGTCTCTCTCACAGCTTCGCCTGCAGATATAGCCGATTCCTCCACTGTCTGTTTGCTTGTTTTGAAACTCTTCTGTGCTGCCTCTTTCACTTTTTCTCTCATCCCTTGATCATCGCCTTCGCTTCCCTTTGCATTTGCTTTGTCTCTGCCCCTGAAACTGATAAAAACTTCACAAACCCCCTTTGTTTTCTATTTTTCTTTAGTTTGGATCATAACAAGACTTGGAACCTCTTTCAACATTATATTGAAAAATATCATTTTGTATAAAATAGGGTTATGTTTGGGAAGATTGGATAATAATGATAGAAAGCATTGGATATTAAAAGTTACTAAACTTACTCTAAATTTGGAGGGGAAAATTGCAACTGCATGTCATTTATGATGGTTTTAACTTTGTCCCATGCATTTTGATGAGACTTTTGGAGGACAGATATTGTATCATAGAGCATAGACATTGTATCTTGCATTGTTCTTCCAAAAACAGTTTGCTGATCTGCTTCCTCATTCTTTTCAACCTCCGGTTGCGCTTCCCCAATCATTTTTGGAATCTGGAGCAAGACGATGATGAACCAGAAAAGAAAGAGTGCTGTTCTTCTGCTAAATCTGTCCATGCCACCAAAATAATAGGAGATCAATTGGGTTGTTTGAGATCTGAACATTTTCTAGGCTTGTAGCTGATATTTACGCTAACGTGGGGTTAGTTTCTTGCATGTAGGATTCCACATTTGAACTTGTCAATCATGGTTGACATGTAATAATACGACAGTAATTTAGCATTAGTAATTTATGGCTTGCAATTTAAATTGACTTTGTGAAAGAATGTCAGCTACAAATTATAACTAATCTTCTGGATCTCTACCATGTTATTCTGATCCAAGTCCCATTGTGAAGTCTCATTGTAATGGATTTAATGTTTTTTTCTCCTCCCTTTCGGAGCCTAAACTTTGAATTGTGTCCAAATGTGATGCTTGAACTAATAATAGTAGTACTAAAGTATCAAATGAAACTTGGAACTGCAAACGTGTGTGTTGTTAAATTAGTTAGAAAGTCTATGCTCCCCACTATTCACCCGAGTTTGAATTTGGATCCTTGAACATTTACCTACTTTGGTGTTAAAAAAATATTTTCAAAACAAAACAATCAAATTTGAAAAGTGATAGACCAACGACCGATCCGACCAATGAAAGCTAATGATATCTCAGTGGAGTCGAACAAACCGTCAGTACTGTTACGAAATTTAATTTTGCGGTACCTTTTTGAAGGTATAGAGGTCTCCATTTGGTTTTAAACGTTAATACTCCATAGCTAACTCATAGGGCCATTTGGTGGGCAGGATGAGAACGGGTTTTAGGGAAAAGATTGATTGGCAGGGATATGTAAGACAAAACTTATAACTCATGTATAAGGATAAGTTAGATAACTCACTCTATTATAGATTAATAACTCATCATGTCCAGTTCTGTCAATTTCACATTTTGACACAACAAACAAATGACTGAACTTAAGTCCATTTTAATTGTTCAAAACATATCCCTACCAGCCCACCTCATAAAAGACTTTAGAAACATGTTCTAAAGGCTTGAATATCAATTCAAATTGAAAAGAGATTTTTCATATGAAGTGGGAAGTGGGAAGTGGGAAGTGGGGCCGCTTAACAAAGATTGTAAACCAAGTGATACATAATTTTGATTGGCTTCAGTACCAATTCAGAAAGGGTGTGTAAACCAAATGATACATAGTTTCGAATGGCTTCAATACCGATTCAGAAAGGACACCTAATCATTTAAATAGAGATGATTTCTAGAAAAAATAATTACTACAATTCGTTCTCTACATCCTCCATTTATTTTCAAAGACAATAAACTCTAGAAACTAAATTTTGCAACTTTAATCTCTAGAAACCTTTGAGCTCTTATTGTGTTTGTTTCAACTTATAATAAGTGATATATAAGTGAAATGCATTTATCTATCAATGAATCAAGGTACGTTGCATATTGTCCACGATATTTATAATTAATGTTAGTAGCAATTGCTAACTATTCTGAGCAATCGGTAATTTGCATACTTTATACCTCATATATATATAACCACATGCTGAGCAGATTTCCTTTAACATAACCATGCATAATTCTTCTAATAATTTTCAAATAGTTACTGCGGAGCAAGAATAATCACAAAAATTCAGAAGACGACACATGGACCTTCTCCCAAAGAAGACAAGATTGCCCTCCTTAGATGGGCAAGGCTCTCAAATATTCCCACGCGCAGCTCAATATCCCTGGAGGCTCAAGCAGCTGCCTACGACTCCATCAAGTTCATCTGATGGTGCCATGGAAAAGTCAAAGGCATTAAAGAAGGATTAATCACCTAACCCTATCTTTAATGCATTCCTAATTGAAGAACAACTCAAACATGTAAGGAATCTTCATCACCATCAATCAAGGATACTTACTTGATAACTCTAAGATATTATCTCCTAATTAATATCTCAGAATTGTTCCTTCCTCATCCATCCAGATGACTTACCTTGGCCAATCGAAAGCCGCTATGTGTAGGGAAACCCTGACCCTATGACAGACCACTTCCTATAAATACCTCATCTCTACCATTCACTGGTAAGCTCTACGCTACAAGCCCTAAACTTTCAACTCCTTTTAAAGTTACTAACTTAGGCATCGGAGATCCATTAGCTAAACCCCCCCTCTTCGTGAGTGCGTGATGTTAAAGTTCAAAGAGAGATCCAGTAAGAGAGATAGAGAGAAGAGAGAAATGAAATTGTAATTTCTATTTCTTGAATAATGTTACACTTTTGGTATATATACCATGATTTACATATAGGATAACTACCTAACTTATTAACTAAGTAAGGTGTAACAAACTTCTCACAACAACTCTAACAACACTCACTTAGCATCATTTACATTACTACCCTTAACATTCCCCCTCAAATTAAGTTGAGGTAGCCGAAGAGAAAGTTTGTCTCGGAGAAGAAGAAACCGATCCTTGGATAATGCTTTAGTGCAAATATTTGCAGTTTGGTCCTGTGTACATACAAAGTGCACGGTGACACTAGAACAAAACAGTTCATCTACCACGTCAATTCCATCACGGGCATATATAGCTCGTGGTAAAATCTATTAAATTACCACATCCAAGTTTAACTTGTGGTAGATAACTTTAATCCACCACGGTCAAATTTTGGCCCGTTGTTAAAAGCGAATAATCTACAACGGATATTTAAATCCGTAATGGAATATCATAATTACCACAGGATATGCTCGTAGTGGTTACTTCAAACTACCACATCATCTTTTGTGAATTCACCACACCTTTAGCCCGTGGTGGATGATTTTATCATTCATAAAATTGAAAGTATTTGGAATAGGCGGGAGATTAAAAATTTGGAGGGCTACCAAAATTTTGGCTTAGCGCCCAAAATCTCAACTCCCTATTTTCAAAGAGAGCGCGTTAGCTCTCCCTCCTCCTTTTCATTTCTCTCTCGCAGCTTCTCTGCCTTTCCTCTTCAAAAATTTCCAAACGCCTCCACCTCTGCATACCCGAGCCCAATGTTGGAAATATGCCCTGAAAGTCAATCTTTGGAAGAAACCTTTCAGGACAAATGAATGGATGTATAGATGATTCTTATACGTCAAATGGCAAAGACACGAATTAGGACTATCTCAATAAACGATATATGTCTTAAATAGTGTATCCATGGACAATGGATCGATTGAAGAAGTAATCTAATGATGTTAGACTACAGAGACCTTCTTCAGATAACCAAATGTCCAAAAGGTTCCTGGTCATTGGATTGTCGGAGGGAAACTGACAATGCGTAGATCGGTACATACTGTGTCTGCTTCAAATGGAAGGATGGAAAGTCTCATCCCATTCGTGTTGTGACACTAAGACAAGTATGTAGGTGCTCATTAGGGGAATGAGTTCACTGAACACAATCGAACGAGAGTACTTGCATGGAGGTCTACTCACATGTCAAGCAAGTAACTCTAATGGTTGGAATAATGTAAGTAGTCCTTAGACCTGAGGCATCGTCGTTGTCTTGTGGTTAAGTACTTGATCTTTGATTATGTCAAACGTCACTCTTTCAGAATGTCAACGGCATAGTCGGGGTTAAGCCACTTAGTCATGAAGGCAAGTGTATGCGCAACAAGGAATCTCTAATCCTCGATAAGAGAGGAAGAATACTCTAAGATATGATTCGGGAATCTTCGGCCGAAGTATCGAGCGTATTAAAAGGAATGCGTTCCTATACGACTCAAAAGAATCATATAAGAAGGAATAATCACATTAGGGGTTTGACATAATATATCCATACCCTAGTAATATGATTGAGAGTATTGTATTAGAGAAGGATCGAATTACATTGTAATTCCAATGGAATAGGTTCTCCGAATAAACTTCTACATTAGCTTGGGTAGCTATGACATATGGTTAGATGTCACTCATAGCTTGTGAGTTCTTCTAGATGATTAAATGTAGTTATCAAAGAAGAAAGGTGAATTAAAATGAAGTTTTAATTCACTAAGTGATTGAATTAAATGTAATCAATTGGATTGATGCCAATCACCTCACTGCCTTGCTAATTAGAACCTAAAATCATTGTTCACCAATACACTATTGTAGTGAGTAATTAATGGATGATGGAAACAATTAATTGGATTAATTAAGTGTTGGGATTAATTTAGAAAGTCTAAAGAAATCATAAAAGCGATAAAGATCGTTTTGGGCTTAAAGAAACGTTCGGGTTCAATTGGGCCCATTGGGCCTAAACCCATTGGGCTTTTATTCAAGCATTAGATGACTTGAAATAAATGAAAGCCCAAAGCCCAAATCAAACACAAAGGGCCGGCCAACTAAGGGTTTGGGTGAGATGTTTAGTCAATTTGTTGACTAGGTTTATTTATGCTATATAAGGAACTTTATAGAGATTGATTCCTTTAGGGGTTTTTGTGAGTTTAGAAACACAAAATTAAGAAAACCATCTCTCTCTCTCTCAAACAAAGCGCCGGCCAAACCAAGAGGTGAATTAGCTAACAATCTTTCACCCTTTTGGTCATTCCATCATCCTTCTCATTACACTAGTGGGTGAGGATCTTTAGAGGTCTTCTACTTTGGAGACTTAAGGAGAACCTTGGAGCACTCATTCTATCAAAGTGGAGGAGGCAAGGAGGGAAGCTAGGCTCAAGGAATTCAAGGAACAAAGGGCTTGGAGGTGGTCCATCCTTGGTCTAAAATCAAGAACAAGAGGTATAGATCTATTCCTTGACTTTGTTCTTAAGTAAAAATGTTTTGATGCATTATATTTAAACCTATGAACCTTGAAGGGGATTTGCATGACTATAACTTTGATAACATGTTATAAATGCTTCCGTTGCGTATGTATATAAATCTTGAATTGTATATGCATGCTAGTCATCTTGAAATCCCATATCATGAAAACTTATAATTTTCCCTTCACCCAATTCCACCTTTTTGGAATCAGAAACAAAACCATCTCTATTTGCAAACACAGCGAGTTCCTCGCAAACTCGTCCTCCCTTCTGTCGACTGCGCACCCAAGTCCATGGCTTTTTCTGTAAGGTAAAAATCCCAAAGCTTGTTCCGATATGCTCATGTATGTGTTCTGTATATGAAAATCCATACGAGAATTTTCTGAAATTTGATCACGGTGGTGGCTCCGGCGGCTCCTATTTAGATGATAGGTATGAGGGATACTACCGAAGCTGATCCGATTTGGGTTCGGATCCATATGGGAAGCGGTATAATGCAGGTCCCGATGCAGGTATGGCGATGGTGTCTATGCTTACGGAGGTGATAAGGTGGAGCTGTATGGAGCTCGCGGCACCGCACCCAAGTCGTCAAGTTCAACTTTGTTCGATGATTACGGGAGGTCGATCAGTGTCCCATCTGGAAAAACCACACCGGTGAGCTCGAACAAGATCGTCCGGCAATACCTAAGGCCGATACGCAAGAGGACACGAAGAGTGGGGTGCAAAAGTTTTGGGTCAAGCTGTTGGCTGAAAGTGGAAGGCAGAGCACTATGGATGTCCTTTGCCAAGTATGAACAAGGAGATACTGTGTTCTATATAAGTAAAATTAACTTTAATTAGAAGCATGTAACTTGTTAGTGTCTATTGTTTTTACTGTGATTGGATTTTCACATTGTTAATTTTCACTTATAATTGTGTTGTTGTGGGAACGGATTAGTTCCCTTATGTCGCTCAATGCCACTGATTTCAACAACTTAACTTTGTAGCTTAGGTTACAACTACAATTGGGAGCCTTAGCAGAAGAAATCATGTTTTCACATAAATGTTACTCTAACATTATGGCCTCTTGGTCTATGTTGGAATGGATTACCAAGGTAAGAGTTATAAAAACACCACCTTGGACTCACCTATTTTTGAAATGCATATTATCATGAAGCTGTTTTTGGTATTCCTCGGGATGATCATCTTTATGTTGGTTTATAGTATGGGTAGTGTTTAGAATGCCATCCATTGCTCTTGTTTAGTTCATTCCCCTTGCTTTCTTTCAAATCTTTCCTATTCATTTTGCTTTAGCATCAAGTTTGTTAAGGAACTTTTAATTTATGTATTGAGGTAAAAGTAATTTGTATGTTTATTTTTCTTCTCATGCAAAAAAACTGACTCATCTACCTTCGCCTTTTAGTCAAAGAGCTCTGTGGATATTAAGCAAAGGCGTATTAGATTGCAGTCAAATAGTTACATTGCCAACACCTTTTGGATACAGTGACTGCTGCAACTGTACAGGTTGGAAACTTGGGAATTTTGCCTTTCCCCTTGTCCTAAAAAAATAATGGTCCCCCTTATTTATTGACAACATGTAATTAATTAGGGCCTAGGTGATGCTTTCCTTATTTCTGCTCTTGTTATTTGACATGTTGTCATGTAGTAAGTATAAACATTGATACTTGTTTTGAGATGTATGTGATGCTTTGGTTCTATGTGAAAATTACTTAAGGTGGGCTGGATTAATCATTTCGTGTTTCAGTTATATATGTGTTCATTTTGAGTAGGGTGGTAAACTACAGAGATTGACTTATGTGTCTGAACTTTTAGACTCGGGCCTGTATTTCATATTGATCAAATAGGCGTGAGTAGTGTACTTACATGAGGGGTAGTGTTTTGTTGTGAAGTAACGCCAGCTGATTTCTCTGTGCAAAAGTGCATGAATATCAAATATATTCCTTCAATGCATAATCTCTAATAAACTCTCAATCATTCATTTTGCGAACTTATTGAAATTTGTTATCAACGCATGTTTGGCCCTCTTATTTTGAAAACAGAACTATGAGCTTACTGTGTGTTTATGTTGATATTATGATTGGATGGTTATGTCTTTATTAAATTATATGCTTTTATTGAAGATTTGAATGATGCATAATATGGTTCATGTTTATGTCCACAAGACTGTTTAACCTTATCAGAGAGATTTTGAATGTTGATTAGTTTTAGTGATGTATTGTTCTTACCCCTTGTTACTCAACTTAAGGAAATGGGTGGAAGAATCAGGCCAACGGAATCGGTAAGGCCAAGCGAACGGTCTACAGAGAGAAAGAAAGGATTAACCGATTGAATGAACATTATAAAACCGTGAAATGTGGAGAAAGATCATTGGGTAATATTAGCTTGCCTTCCTTCCACTTTTGTTCGTTTCAATAGAATGATATAAACATGGTAGTGCTCTATATGTCTCCATGTACACCTTTTAATACAGGATACGACTGTTGCAGTTCTTCTGGTAAGTAATAAAATAATCTTGTTCTACTCTTTTGTATTTCGTTACTGCTGTTTTTTTAGGTCCCCGATGAGGCAGTTACAAAATGCACGGCCTGTGGGTCAGATTTTGGGGCTTTATAGATCTCAGGGAGGCGGAATAGATCTCCAAATAACTAAGAATGGTGTAAAACAGGTTCCCAATTCCAGTTCCAAGTTTCCAAATCATCTCCCCAAGTATGAAATTGATTTTTGTTTTAACTTGTCTTCATGTCTTCAATTGGAGAAATAGAATCAACAAATCCTGAGGCCAAAGTTCATCACATGGTGCTTGGTCCTGATTGCTAGAAAGTTTGGGTAACTGTTGTCAGAGTGGGGAATATATCTTTGTACCGCCCTACACGTGAATTTCGTGTCCTGAAGGATGCTATATCTAGTACAATTGCTTGGCCACCAAAGTACGTCCAAGTTGGAAAGTAATTTTAGTTCGTACTTAGACTAGAAAATTGTACTTTGGCACTACATGGATAGTACTTTATGACTTCCGTTGTTTATGTATTCGTTCGGAAACTCAATTATTTTTAAATTATGTTATAATATTTTCAAGTATTTTTATGTAGTTATTATATTGTAGTAAATATGCAATTTTGTTGGTTATTCTGTACTAAAATAAATAAATACAGATATATATATATATATATATATATATTTATATTTGTTAAATAGTTTTTTTTTTTAATTTTGGAAAATAATTTATAACGGGCATTAGCTGTGGTCAATTAGTAATCGACAACGGCATTAGCACGTGATGTTAGATCTCAATTTACCACGGATACAATCCGTGGTTATATTGCATTTCACAACAGGCATAGCCCGTGGTAAAAATTGAGACTTTTTATCACATCCAGAATACTAACGGGCATAATGTCCGTGGTGGATTGCAATTTATCACGGGCATTCATCGTGATAGATGAGCTTTTTTCTTCTAGTGTGATAGAATTTGCCAAGACTTTCTCCCGAATGAAGTGGTAGTCAATCTCCACATGTTTGGTTCGAGCATGAAAAAGGGGATTCTTAGCAAGAGATATAGCAGATATGTTGTCACGCCAAAGTTTAAGAGGACAGGGAAGAACAAGACCAATATCGACTAACAATTTGCAAATCCAAGTTAACTCAGCAGCAGTGGTAGCTAAAGATCTGTATTCGGCTTCAGTTGATGATCTAGCCACGGTGGGTTGTTTCTTAGCACTCCAATTGATAAGTGAATCACCCAGAAAAATACATAAACCACATGTGGAACGTCGATCAATAGTGCAACCTGCCCAATCTGCATCTGAAAAACTATGAATACTAAGAGGTGCAGAACATTTTGGAAACCAGAGACCAAGAGAAATATTGCCCTTCAAATATCTGAAAATGCGTTTAACAGCCTGGAAATGAGAATCTCGTGGACATTGCATGAACTGACAGACAAGATTTACTGCAAATGACAAATCTGGTCGAGTCCAGGTTAAGTATTGAAGCCCTCCAACTAAGGATCTGTATTCTTCTTGATTGGACAGTAATGGAGAAGAGTGGTCCAATTTAGTTGTGCTTAGTGGAGTGACACAAGGTTTAGCACCCTCCATGTGTGCCTTCTTGAGGAGATCCAGAATGTATTTAGTTTGAGAGATGAATATGCCCTTGGAGGATCGCTTGACCTCAATGCCTAAAAAATAATGAAGTGATCCCAAATCCTTAACAGGAAATAACTCACAGAGTTGAGAAATCACAGTTTTAGATGCTGCAGAATCTTGTCCGATAACTAAAATATCATCAACATACACCAAGACATATACCACTGAAGCATCTTTCTTGACAAATAAAGAATGGTCATTTTGAGAGCCAGAGAATCCAATAGAGTGTAATGCAGCAGTTAACTTGGCATACCAAGCCCTGGGAGCCTGTTTTAGGCCATACAGAGACTTGTGCAATTTACAAACATGTTGTGGTTGAGCAAGATCTTCAAACCTGGTTGAACCATGAAAACAAACTCAGTGAGATTTCCATGCAGAAATGCATTACTAACATCTAACTGATTGATAAACCAATCAAATTTAGTTGTTAGGGTTAAGAGAAGGCGAATGGTAACTGGTTTTGCAACCGGACTGAAGGTTTCATTGTAATCCAGACCTTGTTGCTGATGAAATCCTTTAGCAACAAGACGGGCTTTGTACCTGTCAACTGAACCATCAGGCTTCCTTTTAATACGGAAAACCCATTTACACCCTACCAAGTTTTGAGAGGAATCAGGAGGTACCAGAGACCATGTACCAGTTTGAAGTAGAGCATTGAACTCTTCCTGCATAGCTTGCCTCCAGTGCAAGTGTTTGGATGCTTGAAGATATGTGGAAGGTGTGTAATCAGGAGATAAATGAGATGAGAGAGGATGTTTAGCTGCTAAAAGAGCCTTAGGTTTGAAAATGCCAGACTTAGACCTAGTGGTCATAGGATGAATATTAGTGATAAGAGAATGAGGATGAATAGGGGAGGAGGTAGGTAAGGGATCTAAAAGTGAAGGAGTAGGTGAGGTAGATAAGGAATTGGATTGTGAGGGTGAGTTTAATAAAGCAGATAATGAAGAAGGTGTAAAGGAATGAGTAAAGGTTAATGAGATTGGGATGGATGGGGGAATTGGAAATAGGTTGAATTGGAGGAAGATGACTCACAGTGGATTGGTTATGATGAAATGAAAATGTGTGTTCATCAAAGATTACGTGTCTGGAAATATAAATTTTCCCAGTGTGAGCATCCAAGCATCTATAGCCTTTGTGATATAGGCTATATCCCAAAAATACACAAAGTTTGCTTTTAGGATCAAGCTTAGAGGATGTGTAAGGTTTTAACCAAGGGAAGCACCTACAACCAAAAACCTTGAGAGTTGTGTAATCTGGTGGTTTATGAAATAAATCTTCCCAAGGAGAGGGTTTACCACCAGTCGGCATTCGACTAATGAGATAAAGAGATGTTGAAAATGCTTCAACCCAATAGATATGAGGAACTTGAGATGCTGTAAGAATAGTCCGGGCAGTTTCAACCAAATGCATATGCTTTCGTTCAGCACAACCATTTTGTTTAGGAGTATAAGGGCAGTTGAGTTGATGAGAGATCCCATATGTTTTAAAAAAAAATCAGAGAAGTTATGATTGACAAATTCACCACCAGAGTCAGATCGCATAGTGATAACCTTGAATCCCAACATGTTTTCAACCACTAATTTGAAATGAACAAATGTATTGAAAACTTCAAATTTGTACTTCAATGGAAAGAACCAAGAATACTTAGTAAAATCATCGACCAAGAGAAGATAATACTGATATCCATTGACAGAAGAAATGGGCGCAGGACCCTATACATCAGTGTGCAATAGCTCAAGAGGTTTGCTTGTGTTACAAGAAACAGAAGGAAATGATTTTCGAGAACATTTACCTAAAGCACAACTGGAGCACACAAATTTATTTATCCTATCAGAAAGAGAGATACTAGACTTTGAAGCTAGTTTATTTAAAATCTTGAAGGAGGGATGGCCTAAACGTTGATGCCAGATGCCCTGAGAAGCTTTAGTATTGGTCACATGAGCATGATGATTTCCAGCAACAGAGGGTGCAAGAAAGGGATTGAATCCAGCTTTGATAGGGCCTTTAAAAAGCTCTTTCCCCGAAGTGAGATCCTTCACAATGAAGTGAAAAGGATAGAGATGAATGAAGCACCAGTTATCAACTATAAATCGATTTGCAGAATCAAATCTTGTTTCAGATCAGGAACATGCAACACATTGTTCGAATCAAACGTATGAGTAAAACTACGAAGACTACAAGAACCAGAGTGAGTAATAGGCAAACCTTTGCCGTCGCCAATATAGACCTGCTCAAGACCATTGTAGGATTCAGGACTTTGAAGATTTGTGTAACAGTTGGTCATATGAGAACTGGCGCCAGTATCAATAAGACATGTTGGAGCAGTGGAAGAAGTGTGAGCATGAAAAGCTGTCTGTGAATTCTTGTTGCCATAACTAGGATTCATACGATGCGGACAATCAATAGCCTCATGATCAAGTTGACGACAAACTTGACATGAATTTCTTTTGGTAAAATTATTGAAATTGGATCTGGAGCCACGATTATTCTTCTGTTGACCTTGGCGAGAGAAATTCGGGCGAGAGTTGTAAGAGCGAGAGTTATTAGGCCGATACTGAAAATTTCTAGGGTTAGAAAAATTATGATCCATGCCACAGCCTTGTGAAGAATTGAAGTTGGAGCTCTGTTGAATACGCCTGAAAATTGGAGTCACCGAGTGGTGTAGGAAGAATGCCGGCAGAGGAATTATAAGCTTGAAATGGCGCTGATGGAGAAACCTTCTTGCGATTTGCCAATTGAATCTCTTTACTGAGCAACAAGCCATGTAACTCATCAATAGTGGTTGAACCAAGACGAAACTGAATAGTATCAATAAAGGCATCATATTCAGGTGGTAATCCATGAAGAATAATAGAGATGAGTTCCGAATCATCAATCGGACCACCAGCAGTCGCAAGAGCATCAACGATTTCTTCAATTTGTTGAAGATAAGCAGCCGCAGTGGAATCGCCTTTAGTAATTGTTCGAAGGCAAGAACAAAGTTCATGAATGTGTGATTGAGATGTTGTCGCAAGGCGAGACTCCAATTTTGCCCACAGATCACGAGTAGAGGTAACACCAACAGTGTAAGGGATCAGAGAATCCGAGAATGTCGAATTTATCCAAATCCGAATGTTCTAATCGTTATCAAACCACGTCGCATATTGAGGATTCACAGTCGAAGTGCAATGTCCTGAAGAATTAAGAAGATACTTAGGCGGCACCATCATGGAACCATCAATCATTCCAGTGAGATTGTACCGGCGAAAGATCGGTGCAAATAAAGCACTCCAGGTGATCCAATTTGTAGTCGTCAATTTGATCGGGACCAGCGAGCCAATGTTCTGAATTGTGATCGAAGAATTGACCGAATTAGGGCACGAATTTGGGGTGGAAGAATCTGCAGGAGATGGCTACGATGTAGAATCAGAGAGAGGCAGAGGAGAGACCGCCATTGTTGGTAACGTAGAGAGAACACAGAGAACGCAGGGAGACGAAGGATCGTCAGAGGTCGTTAGACACCTGCGATAGATGCCATGTTAAAGTTCAGAGAGAGATCCAGTAAGAGAGATAGAGAGAAGAGAGAAATGAAATTGTAATTTCTATTTCTTGAATAATGTTACACTTTTGGTATATATACCATGATTTACATATAGGATAACTACCTAACTTATTAACTAAGTAAGGTATAACAAACTTCTCACAACAACTCTAACAACACTCACTTAGCATCATTTACATTACTACCCTTAACACGTGAGACTTTGGTCCCTAATCGAAAGTGTTAATTGTTTTGTTGATACAAATTCGTCAAGACTAAAGACGGCGGATTCTTGCTACCATAGTTACTCAACATAGGAATTATGGTAAGCAAATATTATGTTATAAATTTTGAGCATATTTACAAATGGTACTTATGTTGTAATGACTTTTTCTTCTTAGGTTTAATCGATGTTCCTCTAGTTAAGAATAAATGCATACATATTCCTTGTTGTATAGTTGCTTATTTTATTGGAATGCATCCTCAAACTATTGCTTAATAATTAGTACCACAATACAGATTCAACATTGGCATGCATAGGAATTTGGTCCTATTATTATACCCTTCAATTGATAATGTATATTACTTTTTACTAAAACCTACTGATTAGTCAAAGGATTAAACATTTGAGATAATTATTTAGATTACAACTTTAACAAATCCAATATAAGATTACCAATTTGAATTTTACAGAAGTTGTTTTATGGATGTCTTATGATTATTATCCAGTTTGTGGTTATTATTAAGTAATTAACTATTGTATGAATTAAGTTTTTTTAAATTATACTTTTCAACTATTGTATAACAATATATTAATCAATCTTAATAGTGTGCAAATTGTTAAATTCACTTTATACATGAATAAGAAACTTATAAAATATATTTGCTCAAGTCATTTACTGAACTTTTTATTTTGCCTCAATAGATTGCAAAAATTTAAAATGAATTATAGTTCTAACTTTCAATGATGTAGTGTTCACATTTATCGTCCTAATTTTTTTCATCACTTTTTAGTTGTGTAGAAAGATGCATTCATGTCACAACTTGTCCCGAAATATTCAGTTTTAACGATGTGAAATGACTATTTTGCCCTCGGACGTGTTGTGTGATTGTGTGATTGTGTGATTTAAGTTTGGGAGTGGACTAATTCTTTAAGTCCTTATTATTTGGAACTAAAAAGGACTTGGTTGTTGGTTTGGTGAGTGACCACGTAGACCACACACACACAAAAACTCCTTCTCTCTCTTCTCTCCCGTGCTTTCTCCCTCGGACTCACTCTCTCTCCTTCCCTCACGTACGGACGAGCACCAAACTCACACTTCAAGCATGGATCGACGATAAGAAGGTAAGATTTGAACTCCTTGCTTTTCCCTGAGTTCATATATGTCATTTTTAGGACTTGAAACCGTGAAAACCCGAGAAACCATAACCTCCGATTTGAGGTACTATTCATGCAAACGTAAAATCAAACCCGAGAAACCATAACCTCCGATTTGAGGTACTATTCATGAAAACGTAAAATCTCATGTTTTTGGGGATTTCAAGCTTATATGTAACTTAAGGAGGTCCTCACGAGTCTAGGAGTGGTTTGTTGGATGATTTTGGACCTCGGAATAGCAAGAACGACGAGTTTTAAGTTTGGCCGGATTATCGAGGCTTTTTCCAGCGGGTTTCCGGCGATTTCAAGGCTTGACTCAGGTATGGTTCGATTCTTCTTGGTGAGATCTTTAAAATGGTTCAAATTTCATTAAGTTTGGTGTTGAAATGAAGGAGAAATAAGGATTTGAAGTTTTTCCAAAAACCGGGGAACAGTCGCCGGCGTCCGGTGACTCGTCGGGGAAGAATGAGTATATTCTGTCAGTTTTCATTTAATATGCTAACGGCGTAAGGTGACGCCGTTAGTTTTTAGACTGAATATTCCATAATTTAACGGAATATTCCCTAACGCCGTTACTGCCACCGTCGGTGTGCCAGGCACGTGCCCACGCATGGGCCGCTCGTCTGGCCGTGCCTTGGCCGGCGCGTGGCGGGGCGTGGGTGGTCGGAAAACTTTTCTAAAAATATGGGGATGTTCGTGGAGTTGTGTAGATCACATTGAGAAGTTAATAACTAGTTTTGTCTATGTGCTTTAAATAACGTTTTTATAGTTAATTCGCATATAGGTGAGACTTATCCCGAGGACGAGCGCTTTCAAGGGCTACTCGGGGGCTATGACCCTTCGACATACTAGTGAGTGGGCTTTTGGTTTTCAGTATATATTTATATACTTGATATTTTCCCAGAAAATACGTTTTAATGAGATTATGTCTTGAATGCCATGCGTATAAGTTTATAATTCGTATATGAATTGGTATATGATGCATAATATATAATTGTGGTGCTGTGGACGCTCAGGTAAGCTCGGGTGAGTTATGTTTGGTTATGTGAATTATCGATGATGTGATATGTGATTGAATAACGTTGAGCTCATAAAACTGCACCTAGGGTGATTGTGATTTAGCCAGAGATATGACACAGGCATGTTTATAATGTCACCTCCCGCACCATATGCTCATATTGGATCCAATTTAGGTGCACAGTTTTGTCGTACAAACCTTTACTATGGTTCCGACTCGTAGGTGACTAGTTATTTATCACCCAACTGTTATGTGAGATTAGTATTGAGCATAATTATATTACACCCAGTATGGTCGTACAGACCTTTTCATTTGGTTCCGACTCTTGTGCAGTATAGTGTCGTATAGGTCATTGTAGTGACTCCAGTTAGATTGACATTTGAGCTATGAATTCAGCCGTATAGACTACCACAGGGGTTCCGACTAATATGTTATATTTCTATAAAGTTATTCTCACCTGAATCACTTACTCTATTATATCTTGGCATGGCATACATATGAATATGATTATGTGAAGCATGATTTGAATTGATATATTTACATATATATTTATGTATATGCTTATATTCTGATTCTGGGAAAAATTATACATGTTTTACAGCGAGGGGTTAGAAATGTTGATAAATGAAATGGTTTTGTAAAACATTTGTTTTTGCCCACTCACGTTTTCTATTTTGCGCCCCTCCAGGTTTTAGGTAACTTGTTGTTGGTGGCTTTGAGAACTTCAGCGGTTCTGACATAAGAAAATAATTGTAGGACATTTTATGGTACTGTATAACTAGTACTTGTCCTACTGGACTGCACCTAGACTTTCTATGCTCTGATTAGGAGTATTTACTTTTGTATCTTACTCCTAACACTTCCTGTTTACTAGTGCACTCTAGTAGTTTCGGTTTTTAATTATTCATATTTTTCTTATCCTTATTGCTTCCGCACTGTGCACATGGCTACGTTACCCTCACATGACGGCCAGCATGCCTTGATCTCGGTCGGGGTGTGTCAGTTTGGTATTAGAGCCTAGGTTTAGCAGTCCTGTATAGTTCATGAATATTCTAATCCTTGTGATGTCTTCTGTCAAAACTATGCCGCCTCGTAAAGAGCCCCGTCACTCAGCTGAGCCTAGTTTCCCTGATATTGCTCAATTCGGGGAAGCTATAGTTACTGCCATCCAGTCTGCGTTCCGTCCTCCTCAGAGGACACCTCTTGAGACTGTGTATAATCTAAAGCTGAATCACTTCATAGGAAATGAAAGACATGAGGGAGCAAAAAAATGGCGTAATCATATCGAGAATACCTTTCTTGTGATGCAGAGTCAGGGGAATCTTCCTCCTGATAGGTGGGTCGAGATGACTACCTGGTTTTTGAGAGGGCAGCCTGCATCCTGGTAAAGACATGAGTCTTACCAGTTGACCCCAGTGGAGATTGCGGACTGTGGAGTATTTAAAGAGTTGTTTCGGAAAAGGTTCATTCCTCTTGAGTACATTTATCGTAAGAAACAAGAGTTTACCCATTTGAAGCAAGGAAAGATGTCAGTGAATGAGTATTATAGGAAGTTCACTGATTTGTCGCGTTATGATCCGGAGGTTGCTGCTAATCCGGTTAAGATGCTCCGTCGCTTCAGGTTGGGTACTAAGAAGAAATGGAGTTCTATAGCGACATCGACTCCATGTGCCACGTACCAGGAGTTTTATGAGGTTTTACTGCGAATTGAGGATTCGGAGAACATGCCCAGTGAAAGTGAGGATGAGGAAGAAAAGAATGGGAACCAGAGGCGATATGATAAAGGAAAAGGGCAAGCATCTAAGGGACCTCGTAAGACCCAAAGTTTTAAGAGAAGTGGTGGCAGTTCCAGCTCTTCTAGTGGAGGTTTGAGTTCTAATTTGCAGAGGAGAGGTGGTAGATTTACTGGAGGCCCTAGATTTCAGAGACAAAAAGACTTTGGTGGTTCAGGTGGTACAAGTGCTCCTTTATGCCGCAGGTGTAATAATAGGCATTTTGGGGAGTGTAGGAGAGGCAGCGGTGGATGCTATACTTATGGAAAGATAGGTCATAGGGATGTTCAATGCCCTCAGAATCAGCAGAGACCCCAGCAACCTTCCTTCCCACCACCTGTGCCAACCCAGCAAGCTTCATGATCTAGTGGTTATGCCCAGACTGGACGAGGAGGTGCCTATCATTATCAAGGCGACGCCACTCCTTATACTTCAGGGCAGTATCAGTACTCTTATGACCCTCAGTATCAGGGAGGTTCTATGTCATATCAGCCACATTCAGCCAGTGGATCACAGTGGTACCAAGGGGGACAGCCTCAGCAGGTCGAGATTGCTGCTAGCAGTGCAGGATCTTCGAGGCAGTCTGGTCAGCCAAGACAGGGACGTGGTGTTCATGCTAACAGAGGTCGCGGTGGACGACAGCAGAATCAGGGGCATATCCATAACATGTCACTGTAAGATGCTCAAAACAATCCTGATTTAATCATAGGTACGTTAAATATTCTTGGTCATTTTGATAGAGTACTGATTGATTGTGGTGCTACGCATTCTGTTATTTCTCATACATTTGCTCAAGTGACGCAACCTCATCCTACACCTCTAGGATATGATTTAGAGTTTTCTATGCCTAGAGGGGATAGATGTTTTGTGGATCGGGTATATCCAGGATGTCCAGTGATGATAGAGGATGTTGTTATGCCAGCTAATCTTATACCATTGGATATTATGGATTTTGATGTGATTTTGGGCACTGATTGGTTGCATTATAATAGTGCCAAGATAGATTGTTATGGAAAGACAGTCACTTTTCACCGTCCTGGATTACCTGAAGTTACATTTGTAGGAGAGCCTAGTGGGGTGAGGCATGGTATTTTTTCTGCCATGAAAGCCAAAAGATTGTTGTCAAAAGGTTGTCAGGGATATTTGGCTCATGTGGTACTGAAAGATGATGCTCCTAGTAGTGTGGAGGATGTACGTATGGTTAGGTATTTTCCGGATGTATTCCCTGAGGATTTGCCTGGATTGCCGCCAGATAGAGATGTGGAGTTTGTTATTAATCTGCTTCCAGGTACGAATCCTATATCTTTGACTCCTTATAAAATGGCTCATGTTGAATTAAGGGAATTGAAAGTTCAGTTGCAAGAATTAGTGGATAAAGGTTTTATTCAGCCTAGTACTTCACCTTATGGAGCTCCAGTTTTATTTGTAAGGAAGAAAGACGGAACCTTGAGGCTGTGCATTGATTACAGGCAATTGAATCGGGTAACGATTAAGAACCGTTATCCATTACCTCGTATAGATGATTTATTTGATCAACTCTGAGGTGCCTGTGTATTTTCTAAGATTGACTTGAGGTCAGGTTACTACCAGTTGAAGATTAAAAATGAAGATGTCCCTAAAACCGCATTGAGAACTCGATACGGTCATTATGAGTTTCTTGTGATGCCATTCGGGTTAACTAATGCACCAGCAGCTTTTATGGATTTGATGAATCGAGTATTCCAGCCATATTTGGACATGTTTGTTATTGTCTTCATTGACGATATTCTGGTATACTCTAAGTCTAAGGTTGAACATGCTAGACATCTTAAATTGGTGTTGAACAGTTTGAGGGAACACCAACTATATGCTAAGTTTAGCACATGTGAATTTTGGTTGAATCAAGTGGCATTTTTGGGACACGTTATTTCTGCTCAAGGCATTCAAGTGGATTCTCAGAAAGTGGCAGCTGTAGAGAATTGGGAGCAACCTCGAACCGTCACCGAGGTACGGAGTTTTCTTGGCCTAGCAGGCTATTATAGACGGTTCGTTAAGGATTTTTCAGTGATTGCTTTGCCACTGACGAGATTGACTCGAAAGGATGTTAAGTTTGAGTGGGATAATAATTGTGAAAAAAGTTTTCAGCAGTTGAAGTATTATCTCACTCATGCACCTGTTCTAGCACTCCCAGATGATAGCGGTAATTTTGAGGTTTATAGTGATGCTTCTTTGAATGGCCTGGGTTGTGTATTGATGCAACATGGTAGGGTAATTTCTTATGCTTTGAAACAGTTGAAACCTCATGAGAAGAATTACCCTACTCATGATTTGGAGTTAGCGACTATCATCTTTGCTTTGAAGATTTGGAGACATTATCTTTATGGTGAGAAATGTAAGATCTTCACAGATCATAAAAGTCTTCAGTACCTGTTTACTCAGAAGGATCTTAATCTTCGGCAGCGGAGGTGGATTGAATTACTTAGTGATTATGATTGCACGATTGAGTATCACCATGGTCGTGCAAATGCAGTGGCGGATGCACTTAGTAGAAAGACTCCAGCTAGACTTAATGCCATCTATGATTGTCATGTTCCTCTTCTTGCGGATTTGAGGTCCATTGGAGTGGAGGAGTGCCTTGCTTGCTAATTTTCAAGTTAGGCCAATTTTAATTGATCGTGTGCTCGAGGCCCAGATGAATGATGAAGAGACCCAGAAAATAATTCAAGCCAGGAATCAAGGCAAAAAGAAAGATTTCGGAATTCGAGAAACTGATGGTATGCTTATGCAGGAAAGCAGAATGTATGTGCCAAATAGTTCAGAGTTAAAGAAAGAAATTTTGGATGAAGCACATATTTCGGCATATGCGATGCATCCAGGAGGCACTAAGATGTATCATACCATTAGACCATTTTATTATTGGCCGGGTATGAAAAGAGAAATTGTCGAATACATGAGTAGGTGTGCCATTTTCCAACAGGTTAAAGCTGAAAGGAAGAAGCCGTTTGGGTTGATGCAGCCACTTCCCGTTCCACAGTGGAAATGGGAAAATATTACTATGGATTTTGTGTACAAGCTTCCTCATACATAGAATGGATATGACGGCATTTAGGTAGTAGTTGATCGGCTTACTAAGTCAGCACACTTTATTCCAGTGAGGGAAAAATATTCGTTAAGCCGATTAGCTAAGTTATTTATATCGAAGATTGTGAAGTACCATGGTGTTCCAGTTAATATTATCTCGGATCGAGATCCCTGATTTACTTCCAAGTTCTGGGTAGCATTTCAGGAAGCTTTTGGTACGAGATTACTTTATAGTACGGCATACCATCCTCAGACAGATGGACAATCTGAGAGGACTATTCAGACACTAGAAGATATGTTGAGATCTTCAGTGTTGCAGTTTGGCGATGGTTGGCATGATTGTTTGGATTTGATGGAGTTCGCCTACAACAACAGTTATCATTCGAGTATTGGTATGGCACCATTTGAGGCACTTTACGGGAAATCTTGTTGTACGCCTCTATGTTGGTCAGAGGTTGGCGAAAGAGTTTTAGTGGGCCCTAAGATTGTGGACAAGACTACTCAAAATGTTCAGGTAATTAAGTCTAACCTGAAAGCGGCCCAGGATCGACAAAAGAGCTTAGCAGACAAGCATGCCACTGATCGGAAGTATAATGTAGGTGATTGGGTATTTCTGAAGCTATCACCTTGGAAAGGTGTTGTACGATTTGGAAAGAAAGAAAAGTTGAGTCCTAGGTACATTGGACCATATATGATCACCGAGCGAGTCGGTGAGGTTGCTTACAGGCTTGAGTTGCCTCCAGAGTTGTCCAAGGTACACGATGTGTTTCATGTTTCGATGCTTCGACATTATATTTCAGATCCTTCACATGTGATTCCTCCTCAACCTTTGGAGATTAATCCGAATTTGACTTATGATGAGGAACCAGTGACTATTTTGGATTGGAAAGATAAGGAGCTAAGGAATAAGACGGTGCGTTTGGTGAAAGTATTATGGAGAAATCATTCAGTGGAAGAAGCTACTTGGGAGACAGAGGATCGGATGAGAGAGATGTATCAACGCTTGTTTTATAATTATTAGTGGATGTAATTGTTGTGTATAATTTCGAGGATGAAATTTTATAAGGTGGGTAGATTGTCACAACCGATCCCGAAATATTCAGTTTTAAGGATGTGAAATGACTATTTTACCCTGGGACGTGTTGTGTGATTGTGTGATTTAAGTTGGGGAGTGGACTAATTCTTTAAGTCCTTATTATTTGGAACTAAAAAGGACTTGGTTGTTGGTTTGGTTAGTGACCACGTGGACCACACACACACAAAAACTCCTTCTTTCTCTTCTCTCACGTGCTCTCTCCCTCGGACTCACTCTCTCTCCTTCCCTCACGTATGGACGAGCACCAAACTCACACTTCAAGCATGGATCGACGATAAGAAGGTAAGATTTGAACTCCTTGCTTGTCCCTGAGTTCATATATGTCATTTTTAAGACTTGAAACCGTGAAAACCCGAGAAACCATAACCTCCGATTTGAGGTACTATTCATGCAAACGTAAAATCTCATGTTTTTGGGGATTTCAAGCTTATAGGTAGCTTAAGGAGGTCTTCATGAGTCTAGGAGTGGTTCGTGGGATGATTTTGGACGTCGGAATTCCTTGCACCAAGTCTCCAAGATCTTCCCAAAATTTCCTTCAAACTCGTATCCAACCCTACTTGAGGTGCGTACACACTAATCACATTGATGAGTTCTTGTCCTATTACAATCTTGATTGCCATAATTCTATCTCCTACCCTCTTGACATCTACAACATCTTGTGTCAAGGTCTTGTCCACGATGATGCCAACACCGTTTCTCGTTCTATTTGTGCCCGAATACCAAAGTTTAAAACCTGAGTTTTCTAGATCATTTGCCTTAAGACCAACCCACTTAGTTTCTTGTAGGCACATAATACTTATCCTTCTCCTCACCAAAACAAACTGTTAAAAATCCTCAACTCACCTTGTTCAGAACTCAATCGATTTTTTCATGCCCTTCATTTGTTTTGGATATTGACATGTGTACTTCCATGTAAAGTGCAGGCTTCTCGTACAAGTATTTAAATGCAAGATGGAATGAACGAAAAACACAAACTAATTCAAACCTATAGAAACATTAAAGTCAATGCCTCACTGGAAAAAAAAAGATACAAGGAACGCAATTGCTTAAGAAAATACTTGTGTACAAAGAGCCGACAAATATCATTTGCAAGCCTGTTAAATTTTACCTTCTCGCCACCACTCAACAGGGAAACCTTTCTATCAAGCATATCAGATTTGAAATTACAACGCCCAAGGAGACCCTTTACATCATCAAGTTTCCAGTCCTCTGCAGCTTCTTCTACTGTCTCAAGCACTGTTTTATTTAAATCAAGTGCCTCGGCCTAAAAAGACATGAATATACGTCAAACACAGAATATTGTCTGGCAAAGTAATTAAAACAGAAAAAAGAAGACAAAAAACTTCTGAGAAAGATGAATAAAAATTATGTGATGAAACCTAGAACAGCCGTGATATTCATTAAATCAATGTAAACAGTAACACACCTGATTTTGCTCAAAATAGTTCGGTAGGACATTATTCTCCCCAATCTCAACTTCACCTGCCATTGGCTGTTGTAAACCCATTATTAGTTTCAGCAAAGTACTCTTTCCACAACCATTTGGGCCAATAATCGCAATTTTCTCTCCCCTTTCAATTGTAAGATTTGCCCTGTTAAGTAAGGCCTGGTACACAACACAGATTGATGTAATATATACAATTTGTCTCGTTTCTCTTCAGCGAAATATCAAATTTGCAGATGACGAGTTTAAAGAAAAAAAAAATTTAGTACTTATTATTAGCAACGTATGTCAACTCACCTTATCCCCAAAGCCAAATTCCAGATTCTTAATCATTGCAACAAATCTTCCGCTTTGTCCCCGATCAGGAAACCTGATCTTCAATTGTTTCCTCTGGAACGGCCTTTCCACTAGATCATCTTCCTGAAGTTTCTCCAGCTTCTGTTTTTGACAACAAAAAGAATGTTAGATAAAGAATCGAAGTGGGAAGTGAAGTGATTAAAAACCACGCCATAGAGAGCATATACATAAAATACAATTAAAAAAAAATTAGGATCATAACCAACAATCATATTTGTTTTACATTTCTATTGAGTATCATAAACAAGAAACTTAATAGGTATAGAAAATTAAATTAACAGAATTTATGCAACATCTAGTTTGTTTGGCTCAAAAACATTAAAGTGCAGTTTGGTAAGAATCTTTGGACGAGACAGACTACAAGCCTACTGAAAGAACAGTCAGTGAAACGGTTTGTTTTGGAAAGACTTCCGCACCACTCAAGCATGACTGAAAATAGAAATTTAAAGCAGCTAAGTTCCATTTCGTTAAATTGAGAAATCGAAGTAACAAAATCCAACTGACTGTTCAGGTCCGACTGGTGTATTTAGTGCCTTTTATAATGGCACAGCACAATTCTCTAGTCCAGTAAACCTCAGTTTACCTTTTCAGCAGAAGAAGCACGACCAGAATTAGCTCCAGCACCCAACCTGTGTATCAAGTCTTTTGTCTGCTCGATTTCCCTCTGTTGCTTCTCCCAAGCAGCATTTTGAGTTTCAATCCATGCTGCCTTTGCCAGAATATACTGGGAGTAATTTCCCTCGTATGTCCATTGACACGAAACAAATGCTATGCCTATTGACACGAAACAAATGCTACATGTATGACACCAATTCAAGTTCGCAATTTTCCGTGTAAACAATTTTTCCTCACACCATTTGCGGTATACCACATTGTTGCATACGTCAAGCAATAATCAATGTTATAGTTGAGTTTTCTACACCGCCAACAGAGATAACCCAAAACAAAATGTACCATGTACTAAGGATATATGTTCATATACCTGAAGTAAAATCTTCCCAAGCGACATCCTCATCTGCCAACCACTGCTAAAGGAGGCTACCAATCTATCTGTATCCTCTAGAGCAAACCCAGCTTATTTATCTTTGAATCCACCATATCCAAGTCAGCCGCCTGCGCCCGATTCTGAAGCTTATCAAACTCATCCAAAAGCCTTCCCATCAACTCTAAATCATTTACGGAACTCTCCAACCCTTTTTGCACCTTCTCCAACTTCCCAGCCACCTCCATCTCCTCCTTAAACGCACTCATAAACTCCTCCTCGACCGTCCTACTCATCGAAACCTCAAATTCTTGGCTCAAAAACGCGATCTTCATGTTGGGTTTGGCCTTGATGACATTGCCGGAATCGGGTTCTTCTAAACCGGCAATAATTCTCATCCGGGTGGTTTTACCTGCTCCATTTACACCAACCAATCCAACCTTATCTCCCTTTTTTACTTCCCAAGTGACATCTTTCAACACGGTGACGCCCTTGTAGCTCTTTCGGACATTTTCGAGCTTCACACCGGAAGAAATACTGGAAGCCCCGGAATCATTCGAATTCTTCTTACCACGTCTGTTCTGATATTCGTTGTTAGAATTATCCGAGAATAAAGACTCGAAATCGTCCTTGTCGGCGGTGGTTTCGGCTACGGAAGTTTCGACGGCCACCGCCGATAAGGGGGTTGCAAATTTAGGAATTGGGGTTGTGGGTTTGTGGAGATGACTAGTGGTTTTGATGGAGTTAGTGTTGTTGTTAGTTCTAAGTGATTGAGAAGCTATCGGCTTTGAAAGGGAGCGGAGCCGGGAAGTGAGAGCGGTGGCGGGGGCGTCGAAAGGAGCTGAGCCGCTGAGGATCATCACCAAATGAAAATTTTAAGTTTTACAATTATGCAATAATATATATATATATATATATATATAGTTTCTTTATTGGGTGGCGCCATCCACATCCATTTATATCTCTCACATACTCATCGTTAATTTCTAATTTTGATATTCTTTAATTCTTTCAATTCAATGGCAAAAAAATAAAAGAGGTGTAGATAGCAGCACTCTTTATTTTATCTACAACCTAATGCATGGATCTTGTCAAGCAATAGAATTCAGTAGCTAACTAATTAGTAAGTTACTACAATGTCAGTCACAATTTTACTTTTATAATATAAACAGCTCTTTTTATGTTTTTCATTCGAAGATTATTGATGCACAAAATCAATGAGACTTTGGAACAACGTAAAGTGTCAAGTTTGTGACCTTCACCCGATTGCTTCGGTCACCTGGTGTGAATAATATGTAACTAGATAGAGATAGGGAAGCAAACACAAGATGTACGTGGTTCATCCTAAGTTTGAATACGTCCACGAAGTAGAGGAGTTCTCATTAATAGTGAAGGGTTTACACAAATACATAAGTTTAAGCATAATTATCATCAGTGGGTTCTTAATGACTAGTTTAAATACAATAATGACATTAGGGATTAATTGTAGGAGAATGGTCTCCTTTTATAGTTTAGGAGAGTCTTTAGCTTTTGTTCACAGTCGATGTGGGACTCTATGAGCTTTATTCTTACGTTGACATGTGTCGTGCTGTGATTGGTCTTCTGGTTGGAGGGAAACTCTTATGCTTCGACAGGGATGCCTCAGCATGAACCCCTCAGTGGGTACATGAAGGTATGACGTTGACCGGTGCTCGGTAGTTTCAGGATTGGTCAAGTATGGTACAAACAGTGCTCCCTTAAGTTCCCGAGTGAGGAAAGTTTCTCGGTTAGGGACTTGACAAATCCAAGTCACTAAGTAATCATGAAACTTCTAAGTACCGAGGTGTAGTAGCATATAGTAAGACTCCCTCAAATCTTCGAGCGAGGAGAGTTGCTGAAGTAGGTGTCTTGCTAGTAGCCAAGTTGTCAAAATAACAAAGCTTTGTTTGTGATATCACATATCTTCATATATGTCTCAACCCGAAAATATTTCTAACTAGTTTGAACTTCACAAATGCCCAACATTTTTATTTTTTAAAGGCCCAATTCTTTCTTGATTCATGTTGAGAAGTAGGGTAAGAATAAAATAGAAATAAGGCCCAAGTTTAGAAAGACCAACCCCTTTCCCCTTGCTCCAGCCCAAATTTAATGTGAGGCCTAAGGGAGGGGTGGCCCGCGCATATTTTCACTTTTGTTTCTAGTTCTGTTTAATTGCTAAGCCCAAGGAAGGAGAGGCCCGCTGCCTATTTGCTGGCAGCCTATTTTCACTTTTGTTTCTGTTTTCACGCGGCCCGTGTCTATTTTCACTATTGTTTCTATTTCATCAGGCCTCTCCTTCCTTAGGCTTAGCAATTAAACAGAAACAGAAACAAAAGAGAAAATAGGCGCGGGCCATCCCACCCTTGGGCCTCACATAAAATTTGGGCTGGAGCAAGGGGAAAAGGGTTGGGCTTTCTAAACTTGGGCCTTATTTCTATGTTATTCTTACACTTCTCAATATGAATCAAGAAAGAATTGAGCTTCTAAAATATAAAAATGTTGGGCCTTTGCGAAGTTCAAACTAATTTGAAATATTTTCGGGTTGAGATATATATGAAGATATGTGATATCACAAACGAAGCTTTGTTATTTTGACAATTTGGCTACTAGCAAGACACCTCCTTCGGCAACTCTCTTTGCCCAAAGACTTGGGGGACTCCTACTATATGCTATTACACCTTGGTACTTAGAAGTTTCGTGATTACTTAGTGACTTAGATTTGTCAAGTCCCCAACCGAGAAGCTTTCCTCACTCGGGAACTTAAGGGAGCACCGTTTGTACCATACTTAACTAATCCCGAAACTACTGAGCACCGATCAACGTCATACCTTCGAGGACCCATTGAGGGGTTCATGTTGAGGCACCCCTGCCGAAGTACAAGGGTTTCCTTCCAACCGTCAAGTACCCAACCGAGAAGCTTTCCTCACTCGGGAACTTAAGGGAGCACCATTTGTACCATACTTGACTAATCCCGAAACTACTGAGCACCGGTCAACGTCATACCTTCGAGGACCCATTGAGGGGTTCATGTTGAGGCACCCCTGCCGAAGCACAAGGGTTTCCTTCCAACCAGGAGGCCAATCACAGCGCGACACATGTCAACGTAAGAATAAAGCTCATAGAGTCCCATATCGACCGCGAACAAAAGCTAAAGACTCTCCTCAACTATAAAAGGAGACCATTCTCCTAAATTAATCCCTAATGTCATTATTGTACTTAAACTAGTCATTAAGAACCCACTGATTATAATTATGCTTAAACTTATGTATTTGTGTAAACCCTTCACTAGTAATGAGAACTCCTCTACTCCGTGGACGTAGCCATACTTAGGGTGAACCACGTACATCTTGTATTTGCTTCCCTATCTCTATCTATTTACATATTATCCACATAAGGTGATCGTAGCAATCGGGCAAAGGCCACAAACTTGACACTTTACATTGTTCCAAAGTCTCACTGATTTTGTGCATTGACAAAGATCATTCGTACAAAAATTCATTTAAATTCGAAATTGTTTAAGTATCTAACTATGATAACAACAACAAAAACAAAACAGTGGTGTTGGCAAACAATCAGAAATATTCAAGAGAATAATCAAATGACTAAACTATTTTGGATTTGAGAAATTTTTCATAAGAAGGAATGAAGACCTAAAAAAATAAACGACTCTAGATAAATACTCTTCTAACCAAAATGGTTTACCACTCTGCATTAGCAAGTGAGAAAAACAAGCAAGGTTTTCTTGGAAACCCATATGATAACCATTTTGTATTTAATTTTTCACTTTTTTAAAACTAAAAATTGAAATCTTGTTTGGTAACTACTATTAGTTTTGAAAGAATTTTCAAAATTTAGCCTTCAATTTTCACTTTTAGTTTTCAGTTTTCTGAAAACTAAAAGTAGTTATTAAACACGATTTCAGTTTTCAAAAAAGTGAAAACTAGAAACTTAAAACAAAATAGTTATCAAATGAACCCTAAAACAACCGTTACAAGGATATTAAAAGTTGATAACTTACTGAACAAGTTAAGTTTCGAAGTTTTTCATAAATTATGGATGCAAAACCTTGAGTTTTCTAAATACCACCAATTTTTCTTCAATGGTGACGGATACAAAAAATATATGACTAAAACTAAAAATAAAAAACCTAATAATTATGAAAATCAAATTTAACGAATAAAACATTGACATAACTGAATGCTATGTTGCATTGAAGCTGGACCAAATACTACATGTCTAAGTACAAGTTTTGTCGTAGAAAACACATCCATCTCTTCGTTGTTGTTTTCAACGAACCCAGATCCTCTATGGATCCAAAAAATCTGAGCATAAGGATCAAGTGATCTGAGCCGTTGAAATTTGATCCAACAACTACAATTATTGATCAAATTTCAACGATCTGGATCGCTTGATTTTTAGACTCAGTTTTTTGGGATCCAGAGAGGATCTGGGTTCGTTTTCAACAATGTAGCTTTTATTTTGTGGACCCAAAAAAAAGTCAGAAGTACAACAAAAACAAATCATCTGCAGCCACAGGAAAAATGAACATAACGATAACGCGCGCGGCTGAAACAGAAATATTTTAGGGGAACACATATTCCTTAAGGGCAGATTCTTCAGAGAAATTGATAGCCTCCCATCCTATTAGATAATGCCACCTGCAAATCAGTCAAATGCTCAAATTTAATTTGAGAAATGTTTTAGAGCCCATTTAGTACTCTATTTGAACACAAATTTTATAACTTAAAAACATAAAAACTAAAAATATGTGTTTGGTAAAGCCAGTTTTCAAAAACACAAACTAAAATACAAAAAGCCGTATTCATTTGTTTTTTCCCTACCATTCGACCTCCATTAAGCAGCATCATATAGATCCAACCTCCTTTTAAACAACTGCTTTGATCCTGTCGCTTCAATTCAATCGGCCTTGGAATTTTTCGCCCAACAACAGTGCCGCTCGCCGCCTTTCAACTAAGAAATCACCTTTGTGAAAACAACTTCTGACGGCGCGGTGACAAAAGAAGCTCGCGGATTTGATCTCAAACGCGAGTTCAATCACCTATTCAAACAAAGCATTTGAAATCCAATTCCAGGCACCCGACTTCCCGTCGTCTGTACAGGCCGCCTGCTTCAGTCACTTGACCAACCCTCGATTCACAACATCATTTGTTCTTCACTCTCCAAGGTATGAATTATCAATTCAGGGAATTGCAATTAAAAGCGGAGTTACCATCTTCAGAATTGCAGCGGATCCACGGATCACAACATCCTCCTTCAGGTTTAGCAACCGGGACTGAGATGGCGAAAAGCTGCTTTAATCAATGGGGCCTATAGTTGTATGAATTCTTCAATTAGCTCTTGCAATTTTTTGCCTTCCTCCCATGAAGCCTATCGCAATTAGTTCCTGATAACTATCACCAATACTGACGTCCACAAAGCTTATGGCCTTAATCGACAAAGATAAAGCCACAAGTTCAGCTACAAGCTCTACACATACCCATGGAGAAATGACCAACCCATAGACTAGAAACATTCCCTTGAAACTCATCACAAATCCTACTTCAAAACTCTAAAAGATTAAACGATAGATAATCGATCTACTGTTTGAAAATAGTTCCAAGTTTTATAACACGTTTGTCAAAATCTAATTTTCAATACAATGAAAACCCATTTTAACAAAACTGCTATTCAAGTATATTAGGATTTCAGTTAGTAACTCTTGCAGTGACTCAGTCCCAAAGAGAACGTAGTTTCCAGAAAACTTCATCACAAACGCATACTTCAACTATTCTTCAGAAACTAGGATATCGAAAATTCAAAAAATCCTTGACCAAAAGCCATCAAGGTCTGTGACAAGTTTTAAAAATCAAGACACTAGTGAGTAAAGATTGTATATGCAGCTACTAGTAGTAGTAGTAACTACTGCCGCAGCACCTGCATCAAATATACCTGCCAAAGAACTGCATTAAACAATTGAATCATGTTATAATCTAAAGATAATAGTCTGAGATTTGATGGTGCCCAAACATGTTTCACACGAAACATCACAACTCACACAGCACCATTTTCCAACTCACAAAAACACAATTTGGAAAAACCAATTAAAGATGCCCTAGATTCAAAACAATTTACTCAAAACCAAGAAAAACAATAAAGAGAACCGATAAGCAAAGTTAACAATGAGCATTGCAGTGAAAAAAAAAAACTACACAATCAAGTTCATTTAATCCACAGGATTTCGGAAATTAAAAAAGTAATTTGTTCAACCTTGCTGACTCCATAAAATACAGATAGGTTTATAAGTAATTTCTCAAACCCGAGCTTTTAAACAAATCAAACTAAAACTACACTACTTTAAAAACGCAAAAACAGAAAAGGGGTGGAAAACAGATATATCATTTGAAAGTTTTAAGATTCTGCTCTTTGTAGTAACCATCAGCTCCTTTTAAACTTCAGAAGAATCACCAGACCAGTACAAAAAGACTGATGCACCTACGTGGGATCTGCACATTTAATAAAAAAATGTGAAAAAAATTTCAGAAGAGATAAAAGATTTTAGCACCCAAAATCCCTTTAACGGGAATACTAGTTAGATTTCAACTTCAAAAGGCAAACTGGTCTCAACATTTAAATTATACATGGAATATGAACTTGCTGCACAAACTCAAATGATTCAAAACACTTAAATTTAAGAACTTCAGAGAGATCCATTATTAGGAGCTTGGGAAAAGAAAATAAAGGAGCCTTCAAATGGTATAACAATTCTGAAATCATTGTTCAAATAATGCATCACACAAAAGAATAAGCTTTAGAACTCATAAGCGTTCGTTCTGTAGGTTTTAGAATATGGTTTAACATGAGCAAAAGCTTGACATCTGTATGTTTGAACTTTGGAGTGGTACAATGGAGCACAAAGAAAATGTCTGCATTAAAGTTGAATCAAACCACAATAGTAGATACTCAGATTGATATAACATACGCATGACACAAGTACATTCAAAAAGTGAACTTATAGCAGGATCCATGCAAAAACATATAGGGTCTATGAACAGGAATGCCAAAAACCACACGGTCTTTTCATTAGTGACTCTTTACCCCGAAATTTCTGTAATATTTGACAGAAATAGAATTGCAATAGAATTGGAAGCCAAAGTATCAAGCATGCAACAGACACTATCAAATAGCTCAAGAGGGGAAGAACCCAAGATTTTCAATTCAAAAGAGGGCAAGAGAAAATTACTTGTATGGTCTTGAAGAACCCTGAAAATACCAAAGGGTTGAAATTAACCCACCCCCAATTTTCAATTTTAGTTTGTGCCGACTCCCAGATAAAGAGATCCAGCATCAGCTGGGCAATTTTAACAAACCTTACATAATGGTGGAATTTATAGGCAATTGAAAAGTCACTTATTTGGTTCTTGAAAATCAATCTAAATGCCAAATTTACTGCCATCTAGCAAAAAGGAATAAATATACGAGTGACTTTGCTATTATTTTGGATGAGGATGACTCAAATTACCAAGTAAAAGAGCGAATTTGTTATACCTCATGGGCACCTAATGCCCCATGTACGGAGCGCCACCAGATTGCCCAGCGCCATGCTGTCCCCTTCCAGAACCACCTTGCCCTAACTGCGGGTTAGGATAGCCACCTTGCATTGCACCTTGATTTCCATAGCTTCCCATCATCCCAGGACTAATACTTGCCTGATTCCCGTATCCACCCTGCATCACATGTCCTGCACCAGGAACACCTGGGTTCACATTCGGAGCTGTTCCAAAAGTCCCCAAAAGGTTTGTCAGCCCCAAGCCAGCTCCCTGTGTTGCAAGCAAAGCAGTCAGTGCCTGCCCAATAGCTGGGTTAAATGCCTGGGCTGCAGCAGCCCCCTGATTAAATCCAATCCCCCCACTCGCAGGTGCCATCAAATGGCCCATTCCTGATGCAGCTCCACCTGCATAACCTGAATTCTCATTCCTCTGAAACTTGGAATTATGTGACTTGTGGTGATGCTGGTTCTGGTGCTGAGACTTGCCCGGCTTTGGACCGTCAATAGCCTTCTGGCAATGCAAAATATGGCCCTCAAAATTCTTGTGCGGCTCTTCCAGAGCCCTCTTGGCACTCTCTGCCGACTTGTACACAAACAAGCAAAACCCTTTGGGCCTCCCGGTCAACTTATCGAGCCCTAGTGGCCCTTCCTCAATTTCTCCAAACCTAGAAAAGAACATAAGAAGCTTCTGGGGCTCCAAGTCCGCCCCAACATTGCTCACGTAGATCTTCCTCTGCGTGTACTCCGACATCGGCTGGGATTGAGCCGCCGGGGCTGCCACAGGTCCAGCAGCGGCGTTAGGAGCCGGGCCAGGGCCAATCGCCGCCAGCTGGCATGCAGTCATCCGATTACCGATCTGCTTCTGGGGCTGCTTTAGGGCTTTTCGGGCCCCAGAACGAGTCTTGAAGAGAATGAAACCGTAACCCTTGGACTTACCAGAGACCTTATCGCAAACAGCCTTGCAATCCTCAATCTCACCGTATTCCTTAAACACACCGGTTAGGGTTTCGGCGTTGGTGTCCCATCCGAGACCATGGACGAAGATCTTGCGGTGGATTGGGTCCTCATCCGCAACCTTCCGGATCCGATCCGCCACGTCGCCGTGGTTATCGGCAGCTTCGAGGAGCAGGGAGATAAGCTGTTCCTTGGTGAATGGTTCTAGAAGATTCTGGATCGGCTCGTCCTCGTCATCACCTGCACCGGCCTGATCCAAAGCGGCTGAGGCGGACGTCGTGGTTATGTTACCGGTTTCCTTATACTCACCGCCTGGCCCCTCTTCGTCCTCCTCCTCTTCCTCTTCGTCTTCGTCGGCTCCTTCATCTTCCTCCTCCTCCTCTTCTTCGACTTCTTCTTCTTCCTCTTCGACTACTTCCTCTGCTGGTTCGTTTTGGGGTTTGGGTTCCTCAACTACGACCTGTTGTTGCTTTTTGGTGGGTTCGGAGGGCTCGGAGGAGCTAAGCTTTCGTTTTTTCGCCATTAGAGGAGGGGTGCAGGCGTCGTGGATAGAGAGGATTTGGGGGTTAGGGTTAGGGTTTCTTTGAGGAGCTGCTGCAGGCGCCCAAGTGAAAACGCAGGAACTGATTGGGAATCGAGAGAGATGCAGGGTAAAAGTATCCTCATCTGTTTAGGTTAGGGGTACTTTCGTATTCCAACCTAACATTCTAATCTCTAATTCAATTTTTGAGTTTTTTTTTTTTTTTTTTTTTGTCGAAATTTCAATTTTTGTGTACAGGGTATCCTTCTTCAATCACCAAATACTCTAATCTACGGTTAATTTATTCCATTAAAAAAACTTAATTTGCTAGAAGTTACAAAATATATGTAATTTTTTTTGTCAGAAGTTACAAAATATTTTCAGCCTTCTTGTTCTTTATCTTATGCTACGTAATTTTTTTTTTCCAGAACTAATATTATTTACTGGAAGTGGTGAGCTTAGTTTTACAATAGGTTAAAAATAATGTAGTTAGCTTGTACTATATATTAATAAAATACCTTTTATCAATTAAAAATCAAGAAAGAACTATTATACCTGTTAACCCCCAAAATTAGAAATTTAACAAAGACTAGTTTGATCAACCCTTAGGGCTAGTTGGTATTGCTGTGTTTAAAAAAAAAATGATTTTGATGTGATGTGAGAATAAACAGTTGTAAAATAAAGCAGTTGAGTGTTTAGTAAACTTTTTAATAAAAGTTCTTTAAAAAAAAAAACAGTTTTCCAAGTCTTTGGTAAACTTTTAAAAGACTAAAAAGGGTATAGTGTTAGATGAAATATAATAATAATTTTTATTTATTATTTATATTTTATTAATAATCTCTCTCTAGAAGTGTCATCTCCCTTATTTTCTCCATCTTCATCTTTTTCATTTTCATCTCCTCCATCTTCTTTATCTAGCCAACAAAGCAACTGCCATCATGCAAGTCTGCACTCCGACATCGTGGCTTTGTTGATTGCACTTCCCCTGCATACGAATATGTCGTCGAGAATCCGCAATCCTCATAACCACGCCTCAGTCCTTGGCTGTATTGCCCCTTATATTAGCTCATTTTGCCCAGCCCTCAATCTCGTAGTCGTCGTATCAGTCAGCGATCCAATCCCCCTCATATATGTCATTGACGAGATCCGAAGAGAGATTGCGGTTGTCAGTCCCTCTCATAGTCGTTGTATCTGCTCCCTCTTCCAGAGTGTTGCATATTTTAGGAGGTGGGGTGGTGGATGGGTGGGTAGGATTTGGGTTATCACCTAGAAGGGAATGGGTTAGGATCCTATATTTGGTGGGGATTGGGAGAGAGATAAGGTGGCGAATTTGGGTAACAGGAAGAGATGGAAAGGATGGGGTAGCGAATCTGGGTAGCATGGTGTCGGAGAGCAATCACTCAGACTAGAGAAAAGAAGGTGGAGTTCAGAACTGGGATGAAGGAGAAAAAGAGGGTAAGGTTGCCATTTTGAAGAAATCATCTAATGGCACTTTTCACTTGTGTATTGTGAGAAAAAGCTAGTTTTCCCAAGCTGGGTTTTATTGCTTTGGCTTTTTAGCTTTCTTTTACCCCAATTGTTAAAAAAAAAATTGATTTTACAAGTTTACCAAATTGTTTAGGCCCAAATTAATGGATTTGGGCCGAGTAAGCTATTTGATCGGCCCATGATGAGATATCTCGGCCCAGTCCAGAATGCTCCGGCCGAGTTCAAGTTAATAAAGGATACTTGGATTTTCGAGATGGTTTTGGAGACTTAAGGTTTGATTCTACTAGGAGACCTCGAAAAGCAAGGTAGTGAGAATATCCTTTGAATTCTTGAGGAGTTTGGTTAGGATAAGGAAATGGATTGAATATTAAAAGACGGACAGATTCAGAATCCTAGGGGTTGGTAGGAATGTTCGAAGTCCAGTTCTGATAAGGAGAAAGATGCCGATGAAATTTAGTCCTGGTAGTATTCTACCTCGGTACCAGGAAAGTTACTACTATCAATAAGAGAGGACGTCCATCGTTCAAAGCCTCTCCAAACACACAAACAAATCTGCCCTGTGCAAACCTTCACTCTACGCGAAATCTCTCATTCTTGAGAAAACACTAACCGTCATAACCTCATCGAGCACACATTCAGTTAGTCTTAACAGCACTGTGATTGATAACCGACGACACCTTAAGTTAGTCTTAATAGCACTGGAACCGTAGAATCAGGCGACAGATGAGCACCTTCAATTAGTCTTAACAACACTGCTTCAAGTTCAACTGGTTATTTATCCAAGTCTCGGCCAGTAAGGAGTCTTTGAGTCCTTATTGGAAGAGGTCACTTTATTAGCCTTCTCCGCGAAGTGAGGTGTTACCAGGTTGCCTCGCTCGGCACATCAAAAGCCGAGTTTGTTTTATGATTGAATATTCGCAAGTACATTTCAGAGTTTGACATTCAGACGACCGAACCACATTTACAATCAAGACTCTTATCTCTTTTGAGTATTTGTGTCCGTACAGTTAGGTACCGGTTCGACGTACTTATATTTGCACAAATATAATTAGGGAGGCGAACCTGGCGCCGACAATTCGTGAACTTCTAAGAAACTAGCAACCTTGTCTTCATGCTTTAGAACCCAGAGGCTGAGGCGAGTTCCTTCCTCAACCATAATCACAATACACAGAAGTCATCAGCGCATTTGACACCACCACCACCACATTCATTTACTCACTAATTGAGCTCGATCGTCGAGTTGGCATGCCCTGCATTCAACCGAATGACGTAGTTAGCTCATTAGTTACTCGGCTTGCACGCCACGTAGTCTTGGTAGTTCTTATGATTGACATTTTGGCACGCCCGTTAGGACGTCAGTGCTAAAATCACTACGAAGTTCATGACCATCGAAACACATAGTATCAAGAAAAAGCACACCAATCGTTGTATAAACTTTTCGGAGGCCGGATGGTGCATTGGACTTCCAGGTCAAGGCGTCATGTGCCCATAGCCCGCCAATCATTACCGTGCTTTTACAGTTCAAGTATCCCAAGCTGCTAACCGTTCTAAACGGATGAGGTTAAAGAAGGTTCATCTAACAATGAAACTTTGAACTTTTTAGACTTGTGTTCATGTCAAGTTTTTCAAAGTTGGACCCTGTTTTTGAACGAGTAGGGCATTCCCTGCATCACTGAAAAATAAAGAAAGAACATGTATTTTAGACAAATAGATGCTTGTTATTCATGACCAAAATTGATTGACAATGGGGTGTGATTGAATCCGAGAAGGATTGCCTGCATATCTCAGAGATGGAGAATCGAATCACTGGTGTAGTTCTAAAGAAAAGATGATGTGATGTAAACAATTACACCAGAGATTACTTTTGACGATAAGCCTATGGAGGGGTGAAAAGAGATGAGTTCTCCATGGACTTGTCTTCGCACAAACGGTGGCGTTGCCATTGGTTCTGGAGAGGACTGCCTACATATCCTAGGAAGGAATCAAATCGTGTGTAGTTCATGTGACGCACTTATGGATAATACTTTCTGAGTTTGGTAATGTTTCACTTTTTGGTGATTGGGGTTCCATCCATATGATCTTAAGTGGTAAGTTATGTTGCCCCCTACTCTTGCGACCTTGCACGGGCTTTCCCAATTTGCCCCGAGTTTTCATTTTCCTGTGACTTTGGTGTTTTGGAAGATTTTGTTAGCCGTGATGTTTGTATGATTAAAACACAAGATACATGAGCATATATATATAAGAACTTATATGAAACTCTTACTTGTTGAAGGTGCAGTAGCCATGCAAGCAAGACGTGATCGATAAAACTCCAATCTTTATGTTTGCCGTGACAAACAGAAACACCAACTCTTCTGTAAACTCCTAGCTTTATGACAATGCTCTATGGGAAGCCTTAGTTGTCGCGTCTAGGGTTAGCAGGGACCGGTGTTTATATACTAGCCAAAAAGTCTTAGATTCCATCCATAAGGGAAAACTAAAACTCTCCTTTCTTGGCTCTCAAGTAAAATATCATAATCATATATTATTAAGGATTCCATCAATTCTATTTCCAATATAAGACACCTTATATAGAATTAATATCTTTACGAGATTAAATCACAATTAACATTATTCTCCAATATTACATTCCTATTACATGTAGTAGACCACTTAAAGGTTGATTTATATTGGATAAATCCAACATTCTCCCACTTGGTCTACAAAATGTAATATTCATGTTTATACTTGAGATTGGAGACTAATGTCTCTTTAGTGGCCATGTAACAGTGATTACATCTCATCCTTAATGCAGCTTATGTCAAATGCATTTCTTAACATGGAACTAACAAGGTTGTAGGGTTGACACAACCCAGAACCTTCATAATCACACATGCTAAGATCCTCATTCACATGAAACACAAATTATGATCAAGAGATGAAACTTTAAATTAAACTTTAAATTAACCAAAATGTCTTACTTTATATCATCTCAGGTCCACCTTATTGTAACTCACAAGTTACACTTTATGCTTTTTCGAAGCCTTAAATCTGCCAATGCAGATATCCTTCATCTAATGAAACCATCATAACCTGCAGGTGTGAATACATCTCCAAAACAATCATGCATCAATTTCATTAGATCAATAATAATACAAACGATGTTTGTAGCCAATGGACATAACTGAAAATACCAAATAGGTACATGTCCAAGTAAAATATCCCAAAAACTTCATAAAACAAATTAATTCAACACTTGTGAGCAAGATGAATTAATATGTTTTTGACATTGATCTATGCACCATACTAGTTACTTTCATAGTGATTTCCAACACCTGTGGGCAAGATGGAAATCCTCATAACTGAGGTAGTGCACAAGCCATGTCATGCCATTTAATATGCAATTTCATAACAACTTGATATCTGATATATATTTCATCAAATAATTGACTAGCACACGAAAAATGTGACTTAATGAATCCAACTGGAGATTAAATTGAATACATGGATTCTATACATACTTTATATGTCATTTGCAAATGTAAGGCATTACTAACACGAAACTCAAACTCCCACTGATTTGCAACATCGTTACTTAATTTGCAAATCAATACTTAAATCATACTTTTGAAAATATGCCTTTGGGAATAGCCTTACTTAGTCAATGAATGCATATTACCTCAATAAAAGGTACAACTAAGCATGAAAGCATTCACTGCTGTTTACACAAAAAACGTGCATCCAACAACCATTTTATATGTATTAATAAGTCCACATTTATGCTAAGTCCTTATGAGCCCCAAAACAATATGATTAATCGAGAAATCTAAATGATTGCAAGTAATAGAAAATGTACGCATATACCAAGTATCCATTTGTGCAACTTAAACATATTATAGACATTCAAGTAACACAAATTCATGGAAGATAGAATAATGCTTTAATAGATTCATGCAAGTCCACTTAGTGCTCAAAATATTAGAACGACTCCCACTAAGTTATCAGAGTTTATACTTGCAAATAAGTTAATGAGTGTGAAGCCCAATTTTCGTTCACTAATTCTCCCACTTGGGCAAACACTCATTAATATATTCTTTCAAAGATGTACCTAAAGAAAATTTCTTTATATATTAGACATAATAAAATAGACATCACAACCAACATAAAGTTGTCAAACAGAATTTCAGCAATGAGTTACACTTACTTTAGAATTTATCATAATTAATTTACAAGCTTGATTGCTACCAAATTTATACTGATCAAAATAAACATACTAATCTTCATAAAATAGAAAAATACAGAGCCGTTTTGGGTCAAAAAGTAGTCTAAAGTCACTTCTCAAAAAGACCAACACAATCTGCCAGTAAAACTGCTATACGAGTATGGGTTACTAATAAATTCACCATAATTAAAATACATGGCAGAAAATTACGAAAATTTGTAGACACATAGTAGACATATATATGTTGAACATATCAAACCTTCAGGTCATTTGGTGACCATTAGACGTGTCATTTACCCGATTTAAATCAAGGCACGCAATCTGCCATAAACAATTATGTGCATCTATCATGAATTTATGCACCCATAACAAATTCAATTTCATATCATTTCAATTTTGATGTCCAAAGGAAATTCTAGTAGTCAAATTGAATCCTCTAAACCGACATCATAATTCAAATTGAAAAGATTTACAAGCATAAGACTTAAACAATGCGTACCTTAGCAATCATTGATTAACTTTCATGGGTCCAATACTTTGCATCAACAAGTCTCATGAAGAGACACAAAATACGTCATGATGCAACCGATTTCCATGCCTTAAAACCACAACCTATTATGGGCTCATAGTGGAAATATTTTAACTGATGGCATGGAACTTTATCCCCAATAGACTTCATGAAACTAAATTAATTTACACCTGTAGGCAAGAAAATTAACTAGTTTCTAGTACTAGATTTTATGTCACAAAAGTACCTTCATGAAAAAAAAAAACTTCAACACCTGTAGGCAAGATGAAGATTTTCACAACTTTTGTAAAATAAAACCAACACTATGCCATCTTAATTAAACTAAAAGAAGTAATCCACACCTGTAGGCAAGAAGATTATCCCTTTTATTCTAATTAAGATGCAAAGTTGACCGAAGTAACTCAAAAACACAGTCTCATCATCAACTAAGCCATTGTGGCTTCCTTTAGTTGAAAAGACATTTATCAACTCCGCCCTGAAACAATGCAAAAGTCACATGGATTAATTAACTGTAAGTGACAAAATTATGATAACCTGATTCAAGCGTCGAGTCTTGCCAACAAATGGCACTAATTCCTTCATGACTCCCTTTGACATTAAATTAATCTCAAGAAACCTGACAGCATACTTGAAAGAGATTAATCACATATAGAACAAGTTTTATTCCACCACATGAATGTCAATACTTATCATTATGGAGTCAATTACTTAAAATAGAATTTCTTTGTGTAATGGGAAAGAACTATACGTTCCTTTAATTTAAAAGCTTAATCGCTCAAATTTTTCTTAAGTCAAACGAGTTCCTTTTCTTTCGTACCTTTCTTTCCGTAGTACAAGGCTCCTAAAACATTAGCATCAAAATCGTGCATTAGCCTTGTAAATACCAAATTAAATAAAGGAACTACCAAAATTCTTTTCTTCCAAAAGAAACATCTCGAATACATGCCATACATTAGCCTTGAATGATTTCTTTTCTTCTTCCCTTATGGCACAAAATAATTGACTGATCAAAACATTGTTTAAATTCTTTAGGCATAGAAAAAATTAACAAACTATATATAAGTTTGAAGACTTATGCTTATCAATTTACTCACATGCTCTGAATGAAATACATACCTTATGCCTTCATATGTTCACCACTTCTTTATAAACATATTTATAATCACATGACCAACCACAATTCTCATATAAATAGATAAAATACAAACGAGAATTGTCACATAATTACTACAAACCTCATTCTATTTGTATAATGTCATTGTTCTTGCCACTGAATGCTTTCTGTCATTCTCAATCAATTCGCAAGTTATGCATCAATTTCATAATTAACTAGTCATGTACAATTGACTATACTGAGATATGAAAGCAAAATTGTAGACAAAACTAATTTGATTAGTCATGCAAATTCCTTATGGAGTTAATATCATTATAAACTGTACTTGAATTAATCCCCAATCATACTTAAGTGCTAGTATACTGCATTACTAATCAACACATTTGTGTCTTTATATATGAACATCTCAAGCTTAAAGCAATATAGGACGACCCAATCCCTTTAATAAAACATGTCATATGTCAATTTTGCTATATGTTTGCAAAACTTAAAATTTTAATCCATATTGATTACTTCCCACAGCAAACAATTACATGGCAATTCAATTCAGTCTATATATATATGTCCCATACCTGACGAATTTTATTTACCCATGGAGATCAGAGGCAATAAGGATTTGGGGTGTTTTCCAAAACCAGTCCGTGAGGCATCTGAGGGGTTGCTTAGTGTCCCCTTTGCTTCTGCCCAACTTGGAAACTGCAGCTTGTTGTTGAAGGCCATCCAATAGTCTCACTCATGTAATACTAACAAAATAGTCATGAACAAACAAGATATATATGCACATTTATATGTATGCTTATGCCTTAAAAATTCAGCTTTTCTCAAACACACTAATTTCCACAGATTTGGGCAATTCATCAAGGAGCCCCCATCTAAAACTTTAACATTCGGAGGAAAATTACTTAAAGATCTGCTGCTAGTTAAAAGAAACTGTAAAACACTTAATTAAACAAGCATACCAAAAGGAAAGGTTATACCAAGATTTCATATGCCAATGTATATATATGAACCTTCACATCCATATATTAATGCCTTCACGTCTTTTCCACTATATGTTTTCATTCCATACATCAATTCCTTCATATGCCGGTATATCTGAACCTTCCCATCGAACTTCTTGTTGTATAGAGATCTCAAAAAATTTTCTCCAATGCAAGGTTAGAATAAATGTAAATATGTACATATTCTTACACAACTTGAAAACACATCGACATTACATGGTAAAACATTCCAGCCAAAATATTAGCATGAAAATTGAAGTAGAAAATTTGAAATATGCCATGATCTTCAGTATTGGCTAATTCAATGAACTGAGTAATCAAATTTTCTTTATCGTCCTTTATCAGAACTGTTGGTGGCAATCAAATTTGACTAATCATACTAGCAACCTCCTGACTTTGGTGGTTCAACTAAAACAAATTATATGCAAAAAGGCCTGCATAAAAAAGTCATTAACCTGACCATATATTATATGTAACTATGATAGGTATAATCTGGAAAACTGTTGGAATTCGAAGCAATCATCACCATTATTTAAATTTCATACTTCAATCCATGTTTGGATCCCATTGCAAAATATTTACATATTAGCACCATATACATATATTTATATGCTTCTCCAAATTCCTATTTGATCCACAACTTGCTACTATTCTTTATAAAATTTCCCCAAATTTATGCCATAAGATTATTAAAAGATATTCTTGATTAAAACAGAATGGTTATACAACCTATTAATAATCCTCAAATTCCACTAATTAATCCAACACGGTGGTGTTGCCGTGTACATGCAATTATATGCCGGAAACGTTATGCAGATTTCATGGAGGTTTGGCGTGATGGTGTTGCCAAGTGCAATCACAATTTGGATGTAAGATCAAAATCGCAATTCATGAAAATTTTATATAATCAAACTTCAAACTTAATAGGTCTTAATCATATAAACAGTGGCTCTGATACCAATTGTTAGCCGTGATGTTTGTATGATTAAAACACAAGATACATGAGCATATATATATAAGAACTTATATGAAACTCTTACTTGTTGAAGGTGCAGTAGCCATGCAAGCAAGACGTGATCGATAAAACTCCAATCTTTATGTTTGCCGTGACAAACAGAAACACCAACTCTTCTGTAAACTCCTAGCTTTATGACAATGCTCTATGGGAAGCCTTAGTTGTCGCGTCTAGGGTTAGCAGGGACCGGTGTTTATATACTAGCCAAAAAGTCTTAGATTCCATCCATAAGGGAAAACTAAAACTCTCATTTCTTGGCTCTCAAGTAAAATATCATAATCATATATTATTAAGGATTCCATCAATTCTATTTCCAATATAAGACACCTTATATAGAATTAATATCTTTACGAGATTAAATCACAATTAACATTATTCTCCAATATTACATTCCTATTACATGTAGTAGACCACTTAAAGGTTGATTTATATTGGATAAATCCAACAGATTTCTCTCAAGACTAGGTATCCTGCTTGTAGACTTCTGAGTTTAACACCTTTGTTGCAATACAACCAGATCTATAACTACTATATCGAGGGGAAGAGGTCAATCTTCTACAAGGGGCCAACTATCAATAAGGAGAACGGGCCCATATGGGAAATCTTCATCAACAACTAGAACTTTGAAGTTTGAACTATTAAATTGCAAGTCAATTGAAAATAAATTTGTAATTTATTTTGTTGGTTTTGAGTTTTGGTTCCATGTAATTTAAATAGCTTGCTAGTATAAAGTTAGTAATTTAGTATCCTAAATTTAGAATCATAATGAACTTTAAATTTTGATTTGTGCCAATTTTTTTACATGATTGAGACATCATGGACGTAGTTTAATGCGCCGTATTCTCAAAGTCACACATGGGCATCCCCTAACCAGAAAATTAGGCTACATCCCTCAAGATTTCTTATGTCAAACTTGTTCATTGGGTAAGTTAATTATAAACCATCCCAAAACAAGATCCTCACGGATCCTCCAACCTTTCTTCAAAGGATCAAAGGGATATTTTATGGTATTGGTTGATGCTTTTACAAGTTGGTCACACATGTCTCTTGTCCACAAAAATGCTGCATTTTTCAAACTCCTAGCTCAAATTTTTAAGCTAAGGGTTCACCACCTTGATTATCTGATTAAGTGGATTCGACTGGATAATGCTAGAGAATCCACATCGAAAACCTTCATTGACTATTGCATGTCCATTGGGATTGAAGTTGAACATCATATACCCCATGTTCATACCCAGAATGGCCAAACAGAAGTGTTCATTAAACACCTTCTATTAATCGCTCGGACTTTGGTCATGTGCACCAAACTTCTAATTTCTTCATGAGGCCATGCAATACTTCATACAACAATGCTTGTCCCTCTGAGACCCGTCACGACTCAACGTTATTTTGCGCTTCAGTTGGTCACTAGATACGAGCTCGACATCTCACATATGCGCATCTTTGGTTGTGTTGTTCATGTGCCGCTCTTACGTACCAACATGGATCCTTAGAGAAGATGTGAATTTATGTTAGATATGATTCTCATTCAATTGTTCGTTACTTAGAACCTTTAACATGCAATCTCTTTGCCACTCTTTACGCGGATTGTCACTTTTATAAGCCAGTCTTCTGTTGTTAAGGAGAGATAAGAACTTCACTGTTTTGGAATAACGACGTGAATTATCATAGATGACTCCTACTAAGTCTCATTTGGATCCTCGTACTGCACAATCTAAAACTAAAGTGCAAAGAATCCTAGATCTTCAACGCTTGCTAGATCTTTTATCGATCTAGCGAAAGTGACGAGATCACGTATACAAGCTACAAATGTGCCCACAAAGATCGACGTAGCGTACGAACGTCGAACTCGTATTCTAGAAGGATGCCATGAATGCTTTAAGTGGATTGCCCCACCTCGCGGACGTGCCTAATGAAGGAAATTTTGTGAAAAACATGTTCATTTAAGCAACATATTTTAGCATACAATTAACAATTAAATGCGGAATCATGCTTGTATGCACTTAAAAACAAAACATTAACCATGAAATTCAAAGCCTAGTAGATTGGTGAACCAAGACTCAACTCAAATCAAAGTGAGTTGAGAAATTATACCTTTGTAGATTCCTCTTTGCATAAGCAAAGGCTAATCACCCAAAGAGAGGGCCTTCATTCCTTGCATTTTAGATCTATGGATTTGGATGGAAGAATAGGATTCTCCAAGTTCCCAAAATAGAGAACCTCTAAGTCTCTTCACCAAGGTTAGATTGGAGAAGAAATGAGTGACCTTGGAGGAGTTGGATTGCTAGCTAATCCCTCCAAGGGGGCCGGCCTCTTTAGAGAGAAATGGAGAGACATGTTCTCACCAATTTTCTCCAAAAGAAACCCTTAATGAATTTAGGCTATAAAGTCCTTTATATAGTCCCTTCAAATAAGTGACCTAAAGAACCAAAAAGCCTTTCTTTCTAACATGGTCGGCCATAAGGGTTTTATTGGGCTTTTGGGCCTTTGTGAATTAAGTTGTCATACAACTTAAGTCAATGGGCTTGACGTTCGAAGCCCATTGGGCCTTGAAGCCCAAAACTAACCCGTGGTCTTTTTAACGAACTTATTCGTTTGATTAATTAACATATTAATTAATCCTTGCCATAAATAATTAAACCATTTAATTATTCTTACTCATCTCCATTGTTTCTTCAATCTCCACCTTACACGGTGTACGATCCATTAGGTTCCTTTTAGCAAGGCAGTGGGCGATTAGAACTCTTTCAAATCGATTGTGAATTGAAACTTACTTTCAATTTTCCCTTTAGTGATTATACACGTTTAGGGCTTCCACAAACCATGAGTGACACCTAGCAGCATATCATGGTTACCCAAGCTAATCGGAAGAGGTGGAGAACCTATTCAGTTTAGGATTACAAATGCAATACGGTCTTTCTCTAATACAATACTCTTGACCACATTGTTTGGTTTGATAGTTTATCCATGTCTACTATCCAATGTGATTCGTTTACTTATATGATTACCTTGAATGTGATTTGGAACGCCTTCCTAAATCTCATTCATACTCTGATCAGAGATTTTCAATCATATCATAGAGTATTCTCCCTCAAACGGTTTGAAGGTTAGAGATCCCTTGTTGCGCATTTAATTGCCTCCATGGTTAAGTGGCTTAACCCCAACGATGCCGTGGACACCCCGAATGGAGTGACTTTGACATAATCAAAGATCAAGGACCTAACCACAAGACAACTAAGATGCCTCAGGTCAAAGGACTACTTTGCATTATCCCAACCATGAGTTCTCATGTGACATGAATATGAGAACTCTTCGTTGATCGTGTTCAGTGAACTCATTCTCTATTGAGCACCTACGTACTTGTCTTGATGTCACACACACCAATGACTCGAGACTAGTCACTCTCCCTGAGAGAAGACACAGCACGTATTGATCTTAACGGACTGTCAATGCCCAATTGACAATCCTATGATCAGGAATGTTTAGGATGTGTCTACGAAAAAATGGTCTCATGAATCTAACTTCTTTAGATTGCATTCTCCCAATCACATATTCCTTGGACTTAACGTTTAAGCATATAACATTTATATGAGACGGCTCAAACAATAATCTTTGCCCTTTATATTTAAACTAGATTAGTTTAACATGTGAAATGTCCGTAAAGTATCATCATATGATTGGTTTTAGGGCACATTTCCAACACCTAACACATTGGAGGCTAGCCAATCAAGTGCTCCCACCCAGAATGTGGTAGACCAGTTGGTTTAAAGGATTCATAACCTCAAAAGAGGAAATCCCCAACACATGCTAGTGAAAATATCTTGAATTTGACCATCGCCTACTCATCCTAGATGACGGAAATGTCCTAGAAAAAATGAATCCACCTCTAAACAATCGAGAGATATTGGTTCTTTATGCTAGCTTGGATGTTATCTAGGTATGGAATGAGATGATAATCAATGATGCAATAAAATATGCAGTAGTTATTGAAAGCATGCAGTGTGATGACATAGAACCCCGTTCCGTTGATCAATGTCTACGTCGAACCGATTGGTCAAACTAGAAACAATCAATCCAGGTCAAACTTGATTCACTTGCAAAATGCAAGGTGTTTGGACTTGTAGTTCCTACACTTCCATATGTGAAGGTTACAAGTGAGTTTTCATAAGAAAGCGTAATGAGAAGAATCACATCGTGTGATACAAGGCTCACCTTGTTGCTCAAGGATTTTCTCAACGTTCTGGAATTGACTATAACCAAGCTTATTAGCCAGTCATGGATGTGATAGTGTTTCGCTATCTTGTCAGTATGGTAGTTTTCGAAAAATTGGACATGCAACTAATGAACGTGGTAACTGCGTATCTTGATGAGATCTTGATATGAAAATCAACATGAAAATTCCAGAAGAACTTCCATTCACTGGATCAAATAGTTTTAGACCATGGAACACCCTCTCAATGAGTTCACTCTATGGATTGAAGCAATGCGAACTGATGTGGTATAACCGTTTGAGTGAGTATTTGACTAGTCAGAGATATATGAACAACAACCTATGCCATTGTGTGTTCATTAAAAAGTCACATATCAGATTTGCGGTTGTTGCAATTTATGTTGACATGAACCTCATTGAGACTCCAGAAGAGCTCGAGAGAATCACTGCGCACTTGAAGTTGGAATTTGAGATGACAAATCTAGAGAAAACTCGATATTGTCTTGGCTTGGAGATTGAGCATCGTTCAAATGGTATTTGTAATACTTTGAATATTTAGAAATTATGTGGATATTCATTTATTGTTTAGGTGGAGGAAATCAGAAATAGATCGATTTATGGTTATGAAATTCGAATGGGGAAAATGTGAAATCCCGCTTTTGGATTATGAATTAATTATGTCGTATAATTTTTTGTTAAGTGGGGAATGACGAAAAATGCCCTATTTGGTTAGTGTAATTATACGAGGATGTATTTTATCCTCATATATTTTATTGTAATTCTTGATATATATTTGAATAGAGGACGACCTTATGAGCGCGTAGGTGCAAACAAATCTTAAGTTCGAGTTAGAATGAAGAAGTTACGAGCCTCGGAAGTAGTAAGACCTTTTAGACACTTGGACTTACTATTAGTAGTAAGTCTCTATAATTAGTCAGCCAAATTAGGAAGTTTCAGGAAACTAACCCGTGCTTATGTAGCTTCATAAGCTCCTCACTAAGTGAAGTGAGGATTAAGCATTTGGCTTGTAAGTCATCCTCATAGTGTCTAACATAATTTTGACACTCCTCATTTGAAGCTAGTTTCGTAGGAGGTACATGAGGAGGGGATTGCTTAAGTACATACAATATGTCTTTCACCTTTGAGACATTCTCAATGTGGCGATACCAAGCAAGGAAACGTTGGCCCTTTAGGCCCTTTTTGTCAAGTATAATGGTGGGTATAATTTTAGGCATGTCGTTCACTACATAACATAACAGAAATCGAATTAGCATTGTTGTTTAAAACTATTTTGATTGGGTCTTTTAATCAAATAGTATCACCCACCATTTTTGGCAAATTCCACATCCCTCAATAGAATTCGAGAGTTATATTGAACTCTTAGTGGGTTATGGGAGACTCACCATTACCAAGCCCACCTCACGATGATACGATGTTGGCTAGCAAAAATAATGATGAGAGAATAACGCATTATTCATTTACAACCTTTTGTAATTACCCATCTCGTTTGGCCTCTAGAGAATGTTGCCTCACGATGATACGATGTTGGCACCATTGCACTTAGTTTAAGTTATTCCCACCATGCTTAGTTCGTGAAGGGGTTCAAGAATAGCCTCACGATGATACGATGTTGGCTATCCTCGTTGCCTACACTCACCTCATCATATGTATATGGATTCCTCCTGGATATAAGCACATGCTTTGTACTCCCCCATGATAGGGTGAAGCCGGTGCATGAGTCACAAACGCTTGGAACCCACCACGGTGGAAGGCCTACGAAGAGATATTCTAAACATCTCTCGCTTATTAACTTAAATATTTGTTTGAGGGAATAGCGTTGGGCTACATCAAAACATTTTAATCACATTAAAAGAACTTGGGCCTATCACAACCATTGGTCCAAGTTTATATGAATTAGTAGTATATAATACTCCCACTGTTTCGTTGAAACAAGCGAGACTATATGGAACTACTAACGAATGCTTTGCATCCTCATATGGACTATATAGTCATATTAGGTTTTAGGATAATTATGAACCGTTTGATTTGATCCAACACGAGCCTTGTGTTGGACCTTGGGTCTAAGGTATGTAGTTGTTGATTTTAGTTACGCGTTTAATCCAATTAAACCGTTATTTCCTATTGGGCGTTGGACCCAACTATTCCATTTTGCATACATTTAAACAAAAGGAATACATGAAATAATAATAAGGGCTTATGCCCTTTTACAACATAAATGATGGACTTATGTCCATTTACAACAATCTTGAACTAATCAAATTACATTCAAATCTACACTACCAAGCCCAAACATTCATAATGTAAAGCGGCCAATCACATAGCTCAATTATCGAGGCATTTGGTTCATAATCACCCTTCTCTTAATCAAACACATTTAATTAAGAAAACAACTTTAAAACAATTGGTTTTCGGATCCATAGAATTGATTTAAATGAAACTAAATAAAATGAAAATCCAATTCTCATTTAAAGAGACAAACCATTTTGTTCTCATCTAATTTGGGCCATTTTCTAAAAACAAAAACTTTTGGGGTCACTTTGTAAAAACACAAGAGTCCACAACTTCATGTAATTACAACTTAGAACCCAAACATTTTTAATAATGTCAAAAACATCATTAAAGGAGCAAAACAATTTGTCCTTTAAAGTTTTTGGACCTTAACGTAAAAACGTAAACTTTTGGGCCAAAATGCAAATACACAAAAGTATCAAAACTTTATGTAAGTGCACAAAACACCCAAAAATACCCTATTTAATAGGGTGGCCTGCCATAAGTGGTTTTTATTGGTAAAATTCAAATTTTATACAAAGTTTTGTAAGTGGGTTATGTTAGGTGAGGTAAAGATGAAATAAAATTTTCTATGAAATGATTTATGTCATTCTTTAAAACAAAGTTTGTCTCCCATTAAAATTACTTAATCATTAACCATCACCCACTAAAATTAAATCAAAACTTTATGTAAAAACATAAAACTTTTTGAATCAAAACTTCAAAACTTTTTGTTCTTGGCAAGAACTCCAAGAACATTGAAGAACACTTATGAAAACTCAAAATACATGGCACCAAATTTTTAGTTCCAATATTCATGCTTAAATGAAATACATCTACAACATTTGAGATGCTAAATTTTCTAGCAAAATTTATATTCAAAGCAAGAACAAAGCTTGTAACATTTACAACATTTAAATCATAAAACATGAAAATCACAAAACCCAAAAGGATCCACCATACACTAGACCTAGGCTCTGATACCACTTGAAGGAAAAATTTTGTCCTAGCTAAGAACATGTATGAACATTTGAATACATATGCTAACAATTAACTCTTTAAAGTAGGCATGCATCAAAAAACAATTCATTAAACCTATGACTTTCAAAGCCTAGTATATGGTGAATCAAAAGACTCTTTAACAACATTAAAGAATATGAAGAATTTAGAGATTCTTTACCCTTGAAGCTCATCCTTGATTACACAAGGGATTCACCCAAGTGGAGGGCCTTCAAGTCACCTCCTTGCTCCTTGGATCTTCCTTGTGATTTCCCTCCTTTTAGTGCTCCTTTGCTTCTTTGAGGATTTGAGGATTAGTTCTCCAAAACACCAAAAGTTTGATGTCTTTATGTCTCTTCACCAAGGATGTAATTTGTGAGGATGAAAATGGATCACTTAGGGAAGTAAATTTGCTAGATAACTATCCCCAAGTAGCTTAGAAAACCCTAATTGAAAACAAAGCTATAAAGATGAATTTATACTTCATTTCTTAGGTGAGTGGCAAACTTGCAATTAAGCAAACTTGCATACCCTCACCCTAAATGGTTGGCCTATATGGTTATTGGGCTTATTGCCCATTTTGTTTTAGTTGTCATACAACTTAAACATAATGGGCCTTGTGGACTAAAACACTTTTGGGCCCCGAAGCCCTAAAACCAACTTAAAAGCCCAATACGAATATTTCGTATAATTAATTAACTAATTAATTAATCTTGACCATTCTTCAATTAAACCATTTAATTGCTTATCCATTTCATTTAATTGCTTCACATACATCCTTATTTGGTGTGCGATCCATTAGGTTCCAATTAGCGAGGCAGTGGGCGATGTTACTCTTAACTATCGATTGTGAATTGAAACCACATTTCAATTCTCCCTTTTTGATGATTAGTGTTTGCTAATCAATAGGGCTTCCACAAACCATGAGTGACACCTAGCAGTATGTCATGGTTACCCAAGCTAAGTAGAATTGGTTGGAGAACCTATCCAGTTACAATTACAATGCAATACGGTCATTCTCTAATACAATACTCTTAACCACATTGTTTTAAGTGATAGTTTGTTTCATGTCTACTATCCAATGTGATACTTTCTTATATGATTCCCTTGAATATGATTTGGAACATCTTCCTTAGTCATATTCATTTGCTTTGGCCAAAGACTTTAGAATCATATTTTAGAGTATACTCCTTCCACCATGGAAGGTTAGAGATCCCTTGTTGTGCATTCATATGGCTACATGACTAGATCACATGACCCCAACAATGCCGTGGACAATCCGAGGGAATGCCTTTGTCATGATCAAAGATCAAGGACCTAACCATTAGACATCTATGATGCCTCAGGTCTAAGGACTACTTTGCATATTGTAACCTTAGAGTTCGTACATGACATGTATGTTTGAACTCTCATTAATCGCAGTTCAGTGTACTCGATTACTCTTTCGAGCACCTATGTGTTTGTCTTAGTGTCCAACACCAAATGACTTGAGACTAGTTCATACTCACGTTTGAGTCAACATAACACATACTAACCTTAGCGGATTGTCAATGCCCAATTGGCAATCCTATGGCTAGGAACGTTTTAGGAATGAACATAAGAGAAAGGTCTCCTTAATCTAACTCATTAGATCACTTATCTCTTATGTCAAATACATCCCTTGGATTCTCTTATTGATTAAACACATGATTCAATAAATAGTGATTAACAATAAGTATTGCCCTTCCGTTAAACATATAAAAGTTTAACATATTAAGTATTCCAAAAAGCTATTACATCAAATGAGTGGCTTTGTGGGCATACTTCCAACATCTTCCACTACCTCGAAGGTACTACAGATTTGAGTTTGTTCTATCCATATGAATCCTTGAGTAGAGTCGCCACCCCCTCGATTCTTGGGTTAATTCTTACCTTGTTGGTTATGCTAACACATGGTATATGTCTGATCTGCACAAGGTACGTCCTCAAACGCATTACATCTTTACCGTTGAAGATACTGCAATATCTCAGAGATCAACCAAACAGACCATAATTGCGACTTCTTCAAGCCATTCTGAAATACTCTCCCTACATGATGCCACTCAGAAATGCTTTTGGTTGAGAGTAGTTGTGGGACATATTCAAAGCACCTGCAAATTCTCTTCCGTCGTTGACATCCTTACAACGATTTATGAAGATAACGCATCATGTATCAAACATCTCAATAAGGGATACATTAAAGGAGACAACACCAAGTATATTGTGATGAAGTTCTTTTTCTCTCATCAGCAACAAGAACATCAGAACATTGAAGTCAATCAAATCCGTTCTCAAGACAACCTGGCCGTCCTTTTCACTAAGTCATTGCCGAAGTTTACTTTTCAGAAGCTTGTTCAAGGAATTGGTATGTGTAAACTTTTTGCGTTGTAACATTGTTAGTTCTCTTTGGAATTGTGTCAAACTCAAGGGAAGTATCTCGAAGTATACTCACTTGATCTTAATGTACTCTTTTTTCCTACGCTCAGGAGCATGTTTCCCTTTGGGTTTTTGCTACATGACTAGGTTTTAACGAGGCACCCATCATGGATGGTCCTACCCTTGTGTACGTCCCATTGGTGTTTAAATTGGCTTTGCATCCAACTCATTGTTTTCCTTAGAGTATTGGTTTTTGTCCCATATTGGGTTTTACCATAGCTGAGTTTTGTGAGACTTATTTCCATATCCAAGATCTATGTTTGAGACTAGTGCGTTCCTAGATTAGTGCCGACGAGTGGATTTTCTCAACTTTGTCGAACCTGATATTGCATCTACTTGAGTATTTACACACTTAAGAGAGTGAGTGTTATAAATATTATGTAATTGTGAATGTGTTTATCCTAAATAAATTTGGTTTCTATAATCCATTATTCTAGTGATTCTTTTCCTATAGTATTGTACTTATTTGGACGACAAGTTATTCCTATTCTCTTGATTTACTATAACTAAAGGCACTGACATAAGGAAAATCACAACAATCCCTATACATTCTACAATTTATCCATTCTCTCTCTATATTGCCTCACCCTCTGTCTCCCTATATAACATAGACCACAACGTTAGAAAATTTATCCCAACAATTTAATTTTTTTTATTACAAACAAAAAAGTAAAATAAAAAAGGATTCGAAAAAGAAGGTATTTGCATGAAAACTTTGGCTTCTTTTTCATTCCCTCCCAAATTCACAATATATAAATCGTGTGATTGTAATTTGTAATGTTAAAACTGATGATGGTTTTTCCTTTAGGACCCCCTTTGCAAGGCTGGCCTTCTTCCACCATCAAATTATTACATTAGACATAAACACGAAAAATGCAGGTCGTGATACTCTATTAATGTTAAATCGTTTTCAAGATTCTCTCAACCCTAAAATTTTACAGAAGATTAGTAGAGCAGTAAAAGCACCAAAGAAAGAAATCTTGCATCAGAAGCGCCAGGTTTGCTTAGAGGCCAAGGCAGCATTACGACATTATACATGCCGCGAGCGGAAACATGAGCAAAGCAATATCAGATAAATACCAATCACCGAATCCGATAATACATCATAAGCATCGTCGTTATCGTCGTTATCGTCGTATTTCGTCAAATGAAGGGTGTAAGTGAGGGTAAGAAAAAGAACCGAATACTACTTATCAAGTACAAACCAATGAAAGACATAACAAGGCTTAGGAGCAGCAGTAGAGGTGATCCCCCGGGCACAGACATTATCAGGCCTTCACACAACAGTTGAAGTAGCTGAAAATACTCCGTCGAGCCTGTTCAGAGAAGAAAACAAATATAAAAACACGACAACGGAACAAAACCAAATGAAAGACTGACTTTGTGAACAATAACCAGGACCAAAATTTGTAATCCCATCCCCATCTATGATATATCCCTCTAAAAAGAAAGTTTCAAATCCAAATATCATAAGTGAAAAGGGCACTTGATCATCAAGTAGCTGAGTCAAATCCCTTCCTTTCACCATCACTACTTTAGTACTTACTAGGGCCCGACATATAAAAGTTGGATCCACAATAATTATTCACACTAATTTGATTACTCTACCTTTTCTTTATTATTATTTTTTAACAAACGATATTATCTGCATTAAAAGGGAGAGGAGGTGAGCTAAGCCTGACAATAGGCTAGCAAGAATGTGGTTCAAATTCGCCTATAGCGAGAATCAAACTTGAGACCTCTCACTTACAAGTGAAGAGGAACACCACTAGTACTAATACTAAGTAACGCATATTTTCTTTGTTTAGATATGATCAGGTACGATTTTCGTGCTATAATAATTCATATGGCCTAAAACAGCTGGTGCATGTGCACCACTTGGACTTGAGTGTAAATATCTCCCCTTGGATCACTCATTCAATTCTTTTTCCAACACACAGAACAATGAGCTGTTATTTTAATATGTTAGAGGTAGAGCATCTCATGCATGTGCAACCACTTTTATGATCGAATGTGTGTAACCTTAATACATTTACTAACAACATTCTATATTATCTATATTAATGGGGTTATCCCAGCAATTTTATGTATATTAAAAATGATTTGTGGATTGCTTGGGTGGTCAGAGCTTTCCTCTTCAACCCACTACCCACTGCATTCAGAGTTCAAATCATGCCCTTTGCTTATAATAAAAACCAAATGCAATAAAAGCTTTACCTCTGTGACCTGTCAAAGATCATGTGACAGTGAGACCGTCAAACACAAAATAAGTTTTTGTATTTTTCATTTTTTTTTTTGGTTAGTAGGTGTAGATGGTCTCTGATCCTGACCTTAGATGATTTAGTTTTCTACCCTGTATTAAACCCCCAAGAAAAAGAAAAAATAATATCCATTCTAAGTAATCCTCATGGGAAAACAATCATTTTAAAAGTATGAAAATTGGGATGAAGTTTGAAACATTAATTTTAAAAGTGGTCATGAAATCATCAACTACAGAATAAAACATGATTACCACAAAGGCGCCATTTGCGCTAATCATCGCTTCTTCTAGTGTTAATGATAACGATCACTTTCAAAATAAACAGAATGAACCTCCATGACGAGAAATTTTTAGTTGTGATAGGAATACAAGTGGTACACCATGTGTTTTAATAAAAGTGGTGGGAAATTTTATTTTTTAAGTTATTAACTTTTTAGCACACATATCCCACCATTTGTATAGTGACACGTGATGTACCATCCCGTGTACCGGTCACATTGAAAAATCTGTCCTCCTTGACCAAATATGGTGATTTTCTTTTTTAAATATAATAACTACAAAGCCAAAAATTCTTCAGATGAATCAATCTCAGTCATTCATTTCTCGTGCCACTCGTTACTATGTACACTATTGAAGAAAAGTTGTAAATGAAATGTCAATACTATATTAGACAGTTGCTACCGACTCACCTACATTGCCGACTCAACTGGTTTAATAAAAGGGTAGTCCACTCCCCAATCCCCACACATCCTTTCAGTATGCAGAAATAGCATATGCATATCGTAACTTTATACTGCTCATAATTCGTAACTACACCAACTCCTCCTCCTGCTATTTGTATATTCAATAATTGCATGGTTAATGCAAGTGGCCTTTTACCACATATAGTCAATTTTGAAAGAACTTATTGTCAACCTCTTTTAAATATGAATTTGTCTGATTCAGAAGAAAGAACTTGCATCAGTATCTCAATTTCAATTCAAACATGCGTTTGATTCACACTCCATGTTTTGAGAAATATTTACCATCTAAAAAGAGGAAAAAAGGGGATCTTTGTCTAAAGAAATGCTTTGAGAAAGGGTGAATGTATGGAACCTTTTAACGAGATAGTGCTTTTTCAACTCTCTCAAAATGGAATATATTCCTACCATATATGTAGTAGTTGAAAAGAGTTGAGGCTTGTATGATGGCGTCGGTTCGAACCCGTTGGTGGCCAATCTAACGTCTAAGCTAATAAAATCTATCGTTTGACAAAAAATAAAATAAAATGCATGTTTAAATACCATACAAAAATAAATAAAATAAAATTGAAGAAGGGGAAAGGGAAAGGAAGCATACAGTTGGAGAGTGGGGGGTCTGATGGTAATGGGGTTCATTGTGAACAGCACCCACTTTAGCAGTGTTTGAGGCAATGAGCTCTTCTTCATTTCCAAGACTGGCTCTCGAAACATCTCTCTTGTTTTGCTTCCTCATTTCCCTTATTTTTGAGAAATCAAGAGAATAGTCTGGCACTTGCCCCTTCTGATCCCAGTCCCCGAATTGTGGCACTGATAACCATGGTGCATTTTTCTGCATTCAATAAACAAACCAACTAGTTAATCGATTCACGTTGGATGAGCTTAAATTTTGAGATTTGAGTAGCAAATAGATTGGATCAAACTCATCAAACGATAACTAATGTGGCGGTGGTAATGCTCATCGCCCACTCATAGGTAAGACCAAAAGTGGCTTGAAGAGCCATAAATTAAAGGCTGTGTGGGTTGAGGGAAACATGATATAAAGATTCAATCACACCCAGGTGAAAAATTAGCCATTTATTGAAGTGAATAACGAGAAAGAGTTATGGAAGACCAAGCCAACGGACGGCGGACTTTATAAGATTCTGGTTAATGTGATAAATTTGACTGTTTCTAAGCATGAAACCTCAAAAACCAATTCAACTCCCAAGTTTTTTAACCAGAATTAAGGACAAGGAAAATGGTCCGATAACTACTTAATTAATTAACTAAAACCATATTCATAGATCTCATTAATTTTCTCAGCAATTTCAAGCTAATCAACAAATTAAACAAATTTCAAAACAACCCCCAATCCCCTGGCAACAAAAAATCAAAGCCCAAAAAACGTTTATGCTCTGTTTGGCTACCCAGAAAACGCAGGAAAACAGAACATACTATGTTTCTGAATCCACAGCAGAGCTATTTACACAAGTCAAGAAAATTGGCCACTTGGGTTTTTCTCAGTTTCTCCTCCTGCAAGAAAAACGAACCTAAACATGCACACACCCGAACAATCCTTTACTTCTTCCCACAGTTTATAATTTTCCCAGAAACCAAACAACGAATAGAGAAAAAGAGAAGAAGAGAAACACCTCCTTACGATCCTCCATGAGATAAAGACTCGTCTCAGATCCTCACAGAAACTTGTCCACCTTTATAATTTTCAAGATATGTAAAATAATACAACGGAAAATAATTAAAAATAAACTAGAAAACCAAGAAAAATTGAGAGCTTTGGTGAGAGGGAAAGCAGAGGAGAGCGGACTGTGCGTGTTTGTGATGTGTATCAAACCTTTAACAGTACCTAGACAACACGGCAGACAAATCAGACATGCTGTAAATGCGTTTACGATACTAGCCCTATTCTTGTCGGTCATTTACATAAATGCCACTTTCCTGACGCTCTATGTCTTTCGGTCTAAGGTATTAAATATCAATGATATCGGAAATATCGGTAGTCCAAAAACACGGAAATTTCAATGAAAATATCGAGATATTATCGATATCGATAAAAATTGAATAAAAACCACTGAAATTGTAAGAAAAACTTGGAAATTTTTATTGAAACTTTGCAGGATGTTTATTTAGTCAATTATCTATTAGTTTATCACAAAAAATTGGAAGGAAATGCATTGCATGATAGATATAACTGATTTAAGTTGATTATATAGCGAGCTGGCAAACATTGTGAGTGTAGAAAATATGTAGTAATTAATGAAAGAAGTTTAAACACACCATAATCATTTATATATAATGAATTAGTACAATATTTTACACTTTATACATTGCATGGTAAGATACATGAGTGACTTAGCAAGGTCTAAAATATCAATGATATCGGAAATATCGGTAGTCCAAAAAAATATCGGTAGTCCAAAAACACGGAAATTTCGATGGAAATATCGGGATATTATGGATATTTTAGACCATGGGTCTATCCTTTTGCTTCTCCGCCTTTGCTTTATAAGTTTTGGCTCTATGCTAAAGGTCTCCCAAAAAAAAAAAAAGATCTGATTTGCTTAAAAATTTATTTTCAATCAAGGAGGCTAAGTATAACATCCTCAATAATTTATTATTTTTTAGTTTATACTTTCAATTTATTGGTTAATTCAATTAAAGATGTTTTCAAATCTAGCCGTTGAATTTGAATTAAATTATTACAACTGAAGAGCTTGGTCCAAAAAAAGGGGCTAATAGGGGGCTATGTTTGGCCAGCTAGATGCCCATTTGATCAAATAATAGCATGGTGTGTTTTATAGAATTATAGTACAACCATTAGTTGGAGATGAGTTTTTGGACAAATTAGACAATTTTTTGGCTTTTAAACCTTTAGCCCTCTCCATTGATTGTTCTTTGTATGATTTTTCTTGTGGATTGATAAATCAGTTACATCTTCTTTCATATATATATATATATTTTTTTTTTTTCGACCAATCATGCAACTATAAATTTGTTTATTTTTTTTATCTTTCTCACGTAAATTTGGTTTGGCTCACTTAGATTTGATTTGTGTTCTTGAGGATTGAATGCTCAAGCAATGGATGTTGAAGGTGTTATTGCTTTATAATTTTCAACCATAGTTTTTGTATTCATAAATCTTATTCATCGTTACGTTTCTAAGGAATTTTTTTGGTTAATTTGTAATTTTCTTCTTCTTCTTTATATGATAGATTCATTTTACTATGTTTACAAGTCATGGCCATGGTAGACTCGAGAGGAAGAACATACCATGAAGGCAACCATTATGAACATGATATGAATTAAACCATTTGCCTATTTAATTCAAATTATAATGGCAGACTAAAGTGGAAGGACATACATTCTGTTTGGGTTAATATTTGAATATTGGGCTGCAAGTGTGTGGAAGCCCAGAAATGCCAATTAGAGAGGAGACTTGCCCGAGGCCCAAGCATCAAGCCTAGAGACAAATTGGTGCCTTCCCATTAATGCATAGGCTATGTGCCTATGATTTAAATGTCAAGTGTTGGGTACTATCTTACAATCAGCCAAAAAGCACTTTTCAGTGGCAATAAAAGTAAAAAGTTGATGACTCACTGCCCTCCAAGTGCTTTCAGGCAAGAACAAAGTCGCTACAGTCGGGCTAATTTGCCTATAAAAGGAGGAAGAGGCCCCATAAACAAGAACACTCAACCAATCAAACAAGTAAACATACAAACTCTGCTCTCAAGCCAGATTTGCATCTAAAAGCTGTAATTAGCCCAGATCTCAATCATTTTCAGGATATCTCCCTCACAAAAGCCATCTTTTATCTTGTTTAGAAGCTCTGCTATCACCCCTAGTGGCGTAGTATCAATTCCCTTGTGTAAACTGGTTTACCATCCATCCCTTTTTAGCATAGAAACCTCTGTAAACTGAAAGAGAAGTGTTTGCAAGAAGATCAACCTTGGCTGACAAGGTGAAATCTTGCTTAAAGTTCTTTGTGTGTTTTTCTAAGATAATAGATCTATTACTTAATGTATTCTCCAGCATGTATTCAAGTCATTTCCGCCTGTTTTCCTACTTTAAAAGTCTTATTTGTATCTGGATTTGGTCAGTTTAATGAATATGCTTTCATTTAAAACCAATCAAGAACCAAACGAATGACTTAAGGGATCTGGACTCCCCTAATTCAAATATATAAGACTATGAACTGAAAGTCCTTGGCCACAAGGCAAGAAAAAGAACTTAATATGGACTTAACCCATCCACGACAATCTTTTGATAACAAGAAGTCCGAGTAACTTGGGGCGCAAGTAATCGACTAAACACAATCTTGTTCTACATTTGCTATACTGAGATAGTAGTGGCACGCCTAGCACTTAGTTAGTTTTGATTGCGAGCCTCAAGGCCTACATCTAAGGCCCTACAAAGGCACATTTCAAAACTAACTCTGTCCTCTTCTTGCCGCACATCAGCATGCAAGAGCTCGACTACACATCCAAAGTGCCAATCCCATGAAGAGCTGTGCTGAGTGATGAGGGAAGGAGAAAACCTTCAGGTGGAATATAGAATACGGGCAACCTTAGTATTGACCAAAAACAAGCATGACAAATCATCCAGAGGATTTTCCTTCCCTCAAAGGACCAACTATTCTAGAAAGCCCGACTTCATCCGAGAAGTCAGGAGGGAATGTGACCAATGAGGACTTGCAAGCCATCATGGTACAAGTACTGAGAAGTATGGAGAAGATTTCCCTGGAAACCAGGGGAGAAGTAAGCAGACTTTGTGATGCGAAAATAAATTCACGCACAAATTTAAACCCTATTTGTGACAGTTGTAGTATATGGATAAGTAGGGATCGTTCTAGGCCGGGGATTAACTAGGGATGCTAACCAAAGTAAAATTAAATTAAAAACGTAAAAACAAAATTTCAAACACTAAACTAGACTCAAAACACTTAACTAGAATAACTCAAAATAAAACTAACAAATAATCTAACACAAATCAAAAGACTCAAAATAACTCAAGACTTAAGAAAATACAAACTAAAATGATTTCTAACAAATATAATACTTTAAAATAAACGGGGGATTGATTTTGACGAGAAGTAAATTAACTTAAATAAATTACAAAATTGACAAAAACATGAAATTAAGGTGAAAGGATGGACGACGGACTGGCTAGAGGATTATTCTCCACACATGACACATATGCAACCTAAATTGATTTTCAGTTGTTCTTTCAATAAATTGTAAATTCTCAACGCCCCAAATTAATTAGGTCCGCTTAAATTAATTCTCAGATTTTCCTTAAGTTAATGGATTGGATGATTGCATACGACAACCCAAAACATTCCCCACAAGTTCCCTACATGAATTGCATAATAGAGATACAAGCAAGAATCATTAAGTTTTATGAAAATCATAAGCATTGACGAGGCACTTGTTACTATGAATTGCATGAAACTTATGCCAAGAATTTATTTAACACGATTGTGGTCAACAACCTTTACTACTTGTGAATATAAGTTCATAACGATTAGGTGAAATTCACTTATATTCTAGCATCAAATTCATGCATGTAAATTAAGTATGCATCCTTAATCGACATACAAAAATAAGTTATCAATCAAGCAGTTAAGCAAATTAAATCACAACTCAGAAATCACAACTGAAGGTAATCAATTCATATTACAAATATATCCATGGTTTTGAATTAACCTCTAGCTAAAACAAATTAGTTACACATTACTAAAATTAAAACATAAATTAAACTTGAGTTTGGAAAGATTTAACCGAGAGAAATGCAGTTTGCTTTCTGCCCTCACTGTCCACGTCTGCCAACTTCAATCCCGTGCGCGCCACCTGCTGTGCTGACGAGCCAGCTGCACGCCAGCAGCCCAAACAGCTGCCTCCCTTCTCCGCTGACCCGTGCAGCCTTGCTGGCAAGCTGTCCTCTGTGCAGCTGCTGCATGGCAGCTTCCTGCTTCCTCCCTTCACGTGTGCAGTACTCCTGCGTCAGCCTCTCGTACCTAGTCTTTCCTCGTTCCGCGACCTGCCTTGCTGGCAGCCTCACCTTCCGTTTTGCGCTGCTCAAGGCAGCAGCCTATCCCTGCTCCTGTTGCGTCTGACTTCACGTGCTGCCCGCCAGCTGCCAAGGGCAGCGTCTCTGCTTACTGACCTCCTTGCTCGCAGCTGCCTTCGCTGCCAAGACAAGGCAGCACCTTGTCGATTCCTTTCTGACCTCTCTGTCCGTGCTTCAGCTCCCGTCCTTGCCAGCTTCTCTCGGCTTCTCTCTGTTTCTCTTTCCAAGCTGCCAAAAGGCAGCTCTCGGCTCTCTAACCTCGCTGCCAGGAAGGCAGCGTTATTCCCCTGCACCACTTTAGAGCTGCCAACTGTTCCGCCTCTTCCCGCTGCTTCTCCTCTCCCTGCTAGCTCTTTGCGTCCCTGCACGTTCTCTGTTTTTGCTGCCAAGGGCAGCGTCAGTCTGTCACTTCTCCCCGAGGCAGCATGCATCCCCTTCAACTTCCGCGTGTGACTCGCTGCCTTCAGGCAGCTTGCTCTTACGTCCCCCTCCAGCTGCCAAAAGGCAGCTGTCTTCTCTTTGTTTTTCAGTCTCCTTCTTTCCTTTTACCCCCCCTCCCTTCTACGTGTCTCCCTCCTCTTTTTATTATTTCCCCCAGGCTCCCCATGCCTTCCAGCTGCCCATTAACCTTCCCTCCTTCACAGCCAGCTCACACCTTTGCATTTTCTTATTCTTTATCACGCCACTTTCCATGCTGTCCAAGTAGCCAAACTCCACTCACCTTATTTCTTTCCTTATTATATATCTATTATTTTCTTTCATGCCTTTTCTTTCACGCTGAGACCTCCACCTTTTCCTTTTATTTCTGCCCAAAACACGAGCTGTCCTATTTCTTTTATTCACGCTGCCAACAAGGCAGCAACTAATACTTTTCTTTATTTCTGCCACCCCTTGCCTAATTATTTTCTGACAAAACGTTTTCTTAAGTTAATAAAATAAGTGAGCAATGTAAAAATGACGAATTTATTACTTAAAATCACACTTGTGCTATTTTTATTTTCTTAGCTAGATAAATTCGATAAAACACAAAAACAAAGTAAAAATAGCACAAAAATATGAGGAAATAACTAACAAAAGATAAGAGAATTTGATGTAAAATATGTATAAATATGAGCTTATCAAATACCCCCACACTTAGCTTTTGCTAGTCCTCGAGCAAAACAGAGAAAATAGAAAAAGTAATAACATGAAAATTATTAGCTTCCCCCTATGTGACCCTCATAGAATTTCATTTGAGAACACAATCATCCCGAACCATAGCTAACACCAACAAGCAATTCAAGTTCATTTTCCTTACTCAAATATTAGCAGTAATCTTTGAATCATCCTTGAAGTGTAGTGTGTGAGATAGCCATGTTAATGCAATTTCAAATTTTTATTTTAAAAAACACCATATGCAAACTAGCGACCTTCTCACGGGATATGCACTCAATCACACATGTGTTTAGTTTTAATGTGTTTCGCTCAAAGAAACGAATGTGAAAGTTCTACCATAAGCTTGCATAAAGATCACTTCTCCACAGTCATAATTGCAAAACTTAAATCAAGAGGACTTTTATTGGATGTAATGAGGCTTAGGGATAGGGTTATTGAAATGAAAGAATAGGAAAACAAGTTCCAAGCTACATTGCAAGCAATTCTTTGATTTAGATTTATAAGAAACTCAAACTTTCCAACGATTCTTCAGACATCTCCAACCAAAAACTTAAACTGAAACTTTAAAACTTTTTATTTTCTTTGTATACAATCTTTCTTTTTCTTTTCCTTTTCTTTTCTTTTCTTTTTTTTTTTTTTTTTTTTTTTTTTTTTTCAGAAACAAATATGAAAAACCCCCACACTTATTCTTTTGCCAAACACCTTCAAAGTACTTCACAAACATTTCACATAAGACAATCTTGCATTGCTCGCTTGGAAAGGGTAAGGAAAATTATTTCAGGCATAAGGGTAGACATATCTGGTGATAAGAAATAAAAGGCTCACAAATACGGCTCAAAATGGCAATCTAATGATATTATTTTTCTTTGGGAAACAAGGTTATTTGGGCCATGGTGGTAAACTTAATGCCTCTATCATTTTCAAGTTCATGCAATCAATGACAAAAATTTCGAAAGATCGTTATGCAAGTTCTAGAGAAGTATCTCACATAAGTTCATCACACATGAAAAAAATAGGAGTGTATGAAAAATGCACACACTTTCAATAGGCTCAAAAACTCACATAGGATGTATATGGTCACTAAATTCACATATGGAGCTTTAAATCATGCTTTAGTTTCACATCAACAAGGCTATGTGCGTTTGGTTTTTCAAAGATGATCAAATATGTACAAACTAACACGAGAATTAGGAATTTCACACAACACATGTTAACTAAGTTCTTGATCATCATGGTTCAAATTTTATCCAATTATATCATTGGGTCGGGAAACTAACAAAAATCTAATTCAAAACAATAAGGAAAACAAGGAAATATTTTTGGATTTTTTTTAATTTTCCGAATTATTTTTTTTATTTTTTATTTTTAATAAAACAAAACTAATTAAGAAAACAAAGCAATAACAAGAAAACAAAGCAATAACATGGAAACAAATGAAACCAGTTCAAAGTCGAAGGTACAAAAATTTTCAATTTGGTCATTTTTCATACTCTTTACCCCCACACTTAAACTAGACATTGTCCCCAATGTCAGAAAATATAATAAAATGCAAATAAAAATAATATAAATAAATATAAAGAAACAAAAAAAAGCAATAGGACTGAAAACTTCCCTAATTTGCAGAAAAATCAAGCGATGACCCCCAAGCTAAAATTCTGCAATCAATTTCAAGGGTGGAAATAACCAAAAGTTCCTGCAAAGAAAAGAAATAAATCAGTTAAGCACACAAGAAAATATAAAAGAAAACAAACGAAAAATTGAAAATGAAAATAAAAGATAATGAATAAAACTTAATAAAAGAACATTGGTCCTGTTTGGTGACTTTCCACAGCTTTGAACTTGAACTGGCCTCGGAACTTCTTAGCAAGGAAAATGAGACTTGATTGGTGGTGTTGTTGAAGCTTCTCGAGCTCTTGGTTTCAACTCAGACTCCTTCTGCCGGGTTGATTGAGTCTGCAGGCTACATTCTTCTCTTTTTGTTCTTCTGCATGGCAGGTAGGCACGAGGTAGAGGGGGTGGTCTACTTCTTTGTTCAATATGTCCAAGTGCCGACCGATTGCCTTTCTTTCACCTTGGCCCGTAGCCACGAGCAAGGGTAAAGGAAAAGCATGCCATGAGAAATCTTTGCCTCTGACTCTGATGATATGGGATACTTTTGCTTTTGAAGAAGTATCGTTCCACAGGTGTATGCTTGAACTGGGCTGGGGAACTTCTTAGCAAGGAAAATGAGACTTGATCTTGAAGATGAAGCAGCACCTTGTCTCCACATGCTTCAAGTAACATTTTCACTTGCCTTGGCTGTTCTCCAGGCAGATGTGGCGACTTCTTCGGAGGTACATCAGTGGTTGAAGAAGAGTACTCGAGAGCAATGCTAGGTAAGCAATGCTAGGTAAGCAATCAGGAAGGATTTCCAGGCAGTCGGTTCTTAGATCGGAAGATTGACACCGAATGCTGGCTGATTGCCCGCTTTCTCCTTATTACAAAGACAAGGACAAGGACAGGGAGAAAGCGTGATATGAGATACTCTTGCTTTCAACCTTCATGATATGAAATACTCTAGCTCTAGATGATTTATTTGTAAAGGTATCCCAAGGAATGAGAAACACAGAGAAACTCGAGAGGGTTTGTTGGAAAGGCATTTTCGGAGATGAAGAAGTGCTGAGAGAGTTTGCCTTTGCAATGGATGCGAAGGTAGACGTTTATAGGTCTTTTCTTCACAACCGAAACTGTTCCTTTACTCCTGTCGGCAGCCGGTGGATGGATGAACAGTACAGGTCACGCGCTTTCTGAAAAAGCCACCCGTAATTTGCGCAAAGCTGACAGCGCGCGTGACGAGTGACGACAAAATTGGAAAAGCTGTTCGCCTCGTGATTCCTGACCGCTCCGACTTTTGAGAGAGACGCCCGACTTTTGAGAGAACTGCGTCCGACTTTTGAGAAAGGAACCGACTTTTGAGACGGAGACGCCGCTTTTGAGAAAAGAATCCGGCTTTTGAGAAAGGAGCCCGGCTCTTCGATTTGCGAGAGGGCGTCTCTTCGACTGCTGAGTGATGCCTCAACGATTTCTTCTTCTTATAAGAACGCTCATTTTTGCTCCACAACACACTTGATCTCCCCTTGTAAACACTTCATCTGGTAAACGTTCCCTCCTGTAAACACTCCCTCTTGCATTTTCTTTTAATCTTGATCAGTCCAACTCTTCATTCTCAACACCTTCAAATATGTCTTGCCCTTCTGACCGTCGCCTTAACTTGAATGTTGGGGAAGATAGTGATATATCTTCTCCAACCAACATTTGGCAGCCGTCCTTCATATCCCCGAATGGTCCTCTTACAGTTGGGGATTCCATGATGATGAACGAAACAACCGCATCGGTGGTGGCCCGAAATCTGCTCACTCCTAGAGACACTAGGATACTTTCTAGGCGGTCCGACGAACTAGCTGTCCAGGACTCTATGGCCTACAGCGTCCGATGCGCAGGCTCAGTATCAAACATGGGCCAGCGCCTTCTTGCACGAACCCGTCAGGTGGAGTCGTTGATGGCTGAAGTGGCTAGTCTTCGGCAGGAGGTCAGAGTGCTTAGGCATGAGAACAGGGATTTGCACATGCTTGCAACCAATTACTCAACCAGCATGAAGAGGAAGCTGGATCAGATGCAGGAGTCCGAAGTGCGGATTCAGAGTGATCATCAACGGTTTATGGCGTTACTCCCGAGGTTTGTGTTGCCTTCGTCCTCGGGAGCAGCACCAAGTATTGAGGCTCCGAATGATCCAACTCTGGCGCTTCGTCTTTCTGGGGCTCCGTCGATCTCCAAGGCACCACCAACCAACGACCAATGAACGAAATTAGTTTACAAGTTATTGTAAAATATTTATGCTTTAAGTTTATTTAATTATAAATATAAATATAAGTATTTTTGTTTTGTTTTTTTTTTTTTTTGTTTTTTTTTTTTAATTATGTGATGTTTATTATTATTATTATTATTATTATTTTTTTCATTTTTTTTGCATTTTTTATTTTATATAAATGTAAAATAAGTAAATCAAAGTAAAAAAAAAACTAAGTTTAATCTCCCAAACAAAAATCACAACTAAATAAACAAAACAAAAATCACAACTAAATAACAAAACGTAATGAAAGCAGTAAATAGAAGGGATTAGGAATGCAAATCTGATTGTGGGTGATTTCTAGGCCTCCCTTCATTATTCAAATGCATGAGTTTATCCTTGAACGGACGGTGGTACTTGAAATGATCCGACAACGGTCTAAGTTCTAATGACGGTGCCTGAATCAACAAAATCAGATTGTTAGTAAAACATAAAATTAAAATTGGAGAAGATGGCTTACTTTCACGTTCAAACTCAATCACAAAGACCACGTCTTGGAACATTTCCGGGACTTTGAACTTAGCCAGATTTATTATGATGGTTGTGGCTTGTCCCGTGTCATCAAACTCAACTGCTTTGGGCTTGATTGTCTCATGCACAGCCTCTTGGATGTATTCTTGAAATTCTCCGGCCACCTCATTTTCTGGAATATCTTCCACAACGTCTTTTTCATTCACTTCTTCCTTGGGATTTAAAAACCTGCAAGGAAAAAGGACATTTGGTGGAACGATGTTAGAATGAAATGAACTTAGAACCTCTTCACCTGAGTTGGATGGCATAAGGACTTGAGGAGTTTGCGATAAGAATTCTTCTAAACTGCCCAAGTAGTCATCCTCATCTTCTTCTTGAAGCGGCAATTCATCCATGTTCGGGCTGTGTTTGGATGGTTCTGGGACAGCTTCATCCTCCCGGTCACCTTCCAAGGTGATGGCTTCATCGATTTCAACTTCTGCCTTTGAATTTTCAAGAGTTGAGTTGGAGACCTCACTTTGCTCTTGAATCTGTGCCATGAATTCCATAATCTGCCCAACATGCATATCCAATTCGTCCATTCTTCTGACTCGGTCTTGCATCTCCTGGTTTTGATTTTCTACTCCCTGATTCAAAGAGGTGAGTAAATTATTAAGTGTATCATTATCCAAGGATGTACCTGAATTGAATTGGGTTGATTGTTGTGGTGGATGTGACGGTTCATATGGCCACTGATAGAACTCTTCCGATGGCGGCAATTGTTCTTCTTTTTGTGAACCCTGTACCCAAGAAATTAATTCTTCAAGCATTTGATTATAATCCACGGGCATACTCTGATTCGATTGGAATTGTTGTGGGGGATGCTGTGGTGGCTGCATAGGTCTTGAATAGAACGCGTCTTCTTGTTGCCAATATCCACCTTGTTGGAATTGTTGAGGTTCTCCCCACATGTAATCTGAATAATCTCTCCAATCTGAATTGTAAGCATTGGAAAACATGTTGCCCCTTGATTGGTTATGGCCTTGATATCCCCAAACATCTTAATTTGCAGAAAATTGAGGACCTTGATATCGTTGCCCATAGGGCACATCAAGTGTAGGGACACTTGGCATTGTGGTCCGTTCGGCATTATGAGTTAATTGAGCAGTGAGCTGTGCCAATAGATCTTGAATGCTAGTAGAATCCAGGTCTTGCTCCATTTGTACCTCAATTCAAAGAAAGAAAAATAAATCAAATATCAAAAGTAACATACACAAACACAAATAAACATAAGCAAAAACAAAAATAAAAGGATTAGCAAATTTGCTAATCCCCGGCAACGGCGCCAAAAATTTGATGCGAAAATAAATTCACGCACAAATTTAAACCCTATTTGTGACAGTTGTAGTATATGGATAAGTAGGGATCGTTCTAGGCCGGGGATTAACTAGGGATGCTAACCAAAGTAAAATTAAATTAAAAACGTAAAAACAAAATTTAAAACACTAAACTAGACTCAAAACACTTAACTAGAATAACTCAAAATAAAACTAACAAATAATCTAACACAAATCAAAAGACTCAAAATAACTCAAGACTTAAGAAAATACAAACTAAAATGATTTCTAACAAATATAATACTTTAAAATAAACGGGGGATTGATTTTGACGAGAAGTAAATTAACTTAAATAAATTACAAAATTGACAAAAACATGAAATTAAGGTGAAAGGATGGACGACGGACTGGCTAGAGGATTATTCTCCACACATGACACATATGCAACCTAAATTGATTTTCAGTTGTTCTTTCAATAAATTGTAAATTCTCAACGCCCCAAATTAATTAGGTCCGCTTAAATTAATTCTCAGATTTTCCTTAAGTTAATGGATTGGATGATTGCATACGACAACCCAAAACATTCCCCACAAGTTCCCTACATGAATTGCATAATAGAGATACAAGCAAGAATCATTAAGTTTTATGAAAATCATAAGCATTGACGAGGCACTTGTTACTATGAATTGCATGAAACTTATGCCAAGAATTTACTTAACACGATTGTGGTCAACAACCTTTACTACTTGTGAATATAAGTTCATAACGATTAGGTGAAATTCACTTATATTCTAGCATCAAATTCATGCATGTAAATTAAGTATGCATCCTTAATCGACATACAAAAATAAGTTATCAATCAAGCAGTTAAGCAAATTAAATCACAACTCAGAAATCACAACTGAAGGTAATCAATTCATATTACAAATATATCCATGGTTTTGAATTAACCTCTAGCTAAAACAAATTAGTTACACATTACTAAAATTAAAACAGAAATTAAACTTGAGTTTGGAAAGATTTAACCGAGAGAAATGCAGTTTGCTTTCTGCCCTCACTGTCCACGTCTGCCAACTTCAATCCCGTGCGCGCCACCTGCTGTGCTGACGAGCCAGCTGCACGCCAGCAGCCCAAACAGCTGCCTCCCTTCTCCGCTGACCCGTGCAGCCTTGCTGGCAAGCTGTCCTCTGTGCAGCTGCTGCATGGCAGCTTCCTGCTTCCTCCCTTCACGTGTGCAGTACTCCTGCGTCAGCCTCTCGTACCTAGTCTTTCCTCGTTCCGCGACCTGCCTTGCTGGCAGCCTCACCTTCCGTTTTGCGCTGCTCAAGGCAGCAGCCTATCCCTGCTCCTGTTGCGTCTGACTTCACGTGCTGCCCGCCAGCTGCCAAGGGCAGCGTCTCTGCTTACTGACCTCCTTGCTCGCAGCTGCCTTCGCTGCCAAGACAAGGCAGCACCTTGTCGATTCCTTTCTGACCTCTCTGTCCGTGCTTCAGCTCCCGTCCTTGCCAGCTTCTCTCGGCTTCTCTCTGTTTCTCTTTCCAAGCTGCCAAAAGGCAGCTCTCGGCTCTCTAACCTCGCTGCCAGGAAGGCAGCGTTATTCCCCTGCACCACTTTAGAGCTGCCAACTGTTCCGCCTCTTCCCGCTGCTTCTCCTCTCCCTGCTAGCTCTTTGCGTCCCTGCACGTTCTCTGTTTTCGCTGCCAAGGGCAGCGTCAGTCTGTCACTTCTCCCCGAGGCAGCATGCATCCCCTTCAACTTCCGCGTGTGACTCGCTGCCTTCAGGCAGCTTGCTCTTACGTCCCCCTCCAGCTGCCAAAAGGCAGCTGTCTTCTCTTTGTTTTTCAGTCTCCTTCTTTCCTTTTACCCCCCCCTCCCTTCTACGTGTCTCCCTCATCTTTTTATTATTTCCCCCAGGCTCCCCATGCCTTCCAGCTGCCCATTAACCTTCCCTCCTTCACAGCCAGCTCACACCTTTGCATTTTCTTATTCTTTATCACGCCACTTTCCATGCTGTCCAAGTAGCCAAACTCCACTCACCTTATTTCTTTCCTTATTATATATCTATTATTTTCTTTCATGCCTTTTCTTTCACGCTGAGACCTCCACCTTTTCCTTTTATTTCTGCCCAAAACACGAGCTGTCCTATTTCTTTTATTCACGCTGCCAACAAGGCAGCAACTAATACTTTTCTTTATTTCTGCCACCCCTTGCCTAATTATTTTCTGACAAAACGTTTTCTTAAGTTAATAAAATAAGTGAGCAATGTAAAAATGACGAATTTATTACTTAAAATCACACTTGTGCTATTTTTATTTTCTTAGCTAGATAAATTCGATAAAACACAAAAACAAAGTAAATAGCACAAAAATATGAGGAAATAACTAACAAAAGATAAGAGAATTTGATGTAAAATATGTATAAATATGAGCTTATCACTTTGTTCTTTAACAGGGAGTTTGCAAAGAAGACTAGATCTGGAGTACTCTACTCCAAAGAATGGTTATGTGAGAGGAGCAAGCCCTGAGAAAGAACCAGTTATTACATTCTTTCCTTTGCTTGAGGAAAATAATGGTAAAGATAAAAACAAGGAGGGATCTGGAATTGATCAGCCAGTGTTGGAGGAAATCCTAGAAGCAGAGTTGCCCGACCCCCCCACTATTTTCACTTAATAGTAGGCGCAGAGCGGGAAAGAAAGAACCAAATGGAGGAAACCTGAAACAAGAAATGAGACTTTCTCAGGCAATGATTGTAGCCCGAAGTGGGAACTTCCTCATACCCCGCCTAATAATGCAGCTCACCAGCAGCTCAGGGATGAATTAGCCGAGTTAAGAAGGATGATAGCCCAGAATGCTCAACCCCAGGCTGACTCGCTGTTTAGGATCACCTATCAGAAGCCTTATCCTGAGTACATTAACGAGCAAAACCCTTTTCCAGTCAACTTCAAGATGCCCGCGTTCCCAACATTCAGCGGAGATGACGATAATGTGTTTTCCAGAGATCAAATTTTCAAGTTCTTTAATCATTGTGTGGCATTTGAAGACAATCCCAACTACAAGTTGAGATTGTTTGGAAACTCCTTGGTGGGCTTAGCATCTCAGTGGTACTCTTTGTTGCCCCACAATTCTATTGCTAACTGGGGGGAAATGGAGATGGCCTTCCATGAGCAGTTTTACAGGGTCAAGCCCGAGATGACTATCAACGATCTGGTAGAAGTCAAGCAATACGAGCATGAGTCAACTAAAAATTTCATGATGAGGTTCAAGAGGACAAGGATGAGGTGCCAATTCCCTATAAATCATGCACAACTCATATCCATCGCCCAGAAGGCGTTAAGATTGCCTTTAAGGAGGAAGTTTTATGACGTACAATTCAATGAGTTGCAAGAGTTGGTGATTGCGGCCACTAAGTATAAGAATTTGTTACTTGAAGAACAACAAGTGAAGCACTCATCTAAGACTCCTCATTTCTACAAAAGTAAAGCGGCCATTCACTAAGTGGAGTTTAAAAAGGCAGAGTCAGAAGAGAGTAATGACCATGGAAGAGAGAGAATGGACATGTGAGCGGCGGAGATGACTACCCCCTTTAAGCCTTTAATAGTAAAAGGGTTAGTCTAGCCAGTGAAAGATCAGAAAGTGGTAATGAATGATGATGGTTTTGTCCTAATGAAACCCCCTAAATACCAGAGTTACTCTTTCGATTTGACCAAGGCCACGGAGATCTATGAGGAGTTGGTTTGGGTGAGAGTGATTGTGCCATACAGCTCTAAAAACCTGCCCAAGCCCGATGAATTGAAAGGAAAGAAGTATTGTAAGCCGCATTATACTTTCAATCACTCTATAACCAACTGTGTCCAGTTTAGGGACTAGATACAATACCTTATAGTAAAGGGAAAGTTGTTATTGGAGAAACCACATGCCAATATGATGATTGACACGAATCCCGGAAGCCCTAATAAACATGATCGACCTGACTTGGGTTGAGAAAGAGAAATGGAAGACCACCTGGGAAGTTAAGGCAGAAATGAGGCAAGTTGATAGGCTGACTGAATGAGCTATCAAGTTGCCCGAGAAGTCCAAAGTAACCATAATCAAAGGAGTCGTGTTGTGTAGTAAATGCCAATGTGAGTGTGAGTTGGAAGTCCCAGCGTCCGGAGCTATTATCGATCATGAACTGATCATAAGAAGAGAGAAAGAAGACCAAAAAGCTCGCAGAAGTGTCTTGCGAACATCTAAGAGAGAGACCTCAAGAAATGTTTTCCAAAGGTTGGGAGTAGATTCTCAACCAAATGGCTTGTCTTCAGAAATTATGAAGCCTCTGAAAAACTGGAAGACAGAGAAGCCAAAACACCAAGATGGGTAGATCTGAGGCCACTCCAGCCAAGCTATGGAGGTGGAGATGTCAGAAGAAGAGAAATGATAGTGAACCTAGTCACGAAGAAAAATCCTGCCCGACTCGGACGGAAATGGTATGTGGTTGGAAAGGATGGGAAACCCATCAAAGAAATGGGAGCTTCTATGATTAGGAGAGTTCAGAGGCAGCACAAAGCCTACATGAACTCATTAAAAGTCCCCACTGTCTCAGAAAGCTTCGAGAATGTGAAGTTTGAGAAAGTACCTCATGAGGGAAGAAATCAACTTCAGTGGAAAAGCAAAAAAGAGGTAGAGAAAGCTAATAGCAAGACCGAAGGGGAAGGGGATCATATGCTGCAAAGCCTTCATCTTAGGAAGTACATAATCTTGAAGAGAGGTCAAGAGGATATGATAATGATGCCAACCCCAAGATGGAGTCCAGAACCAATATGCTTTGGAACTATCTCACTTGAGATGGGGATACCCTCATCTTTGTTGATCGATACTCTTTGTGATGTTCCAGGACCAGTGCCAAACTTTGGCGTAACTCAAAAGAAAGTGATGCCCGAGCTGATGTTACCTGAAGAAGCAGAAGCCTGGTTATATGAATTCATAAGCCACATTGAGGGCAAGAAGAAAGATTTACCTGGACCTAGCAACTTCCACATAAACATGACATATGTTCTATCTGCCATGTTTTGTCCCAAGCATGATCAACCTGCCACAATGGAGGGTGATTACTTGGCAACATAACCTATGATGGCACATGTTAGTGTTGAAGAAGCAGAAAAAAATGAGTCGGGCAGAATAAGCTTGCCCGAGCTTGCAAAGAAAGAGACCGAGAGAATGTACTCGAACAGAATGGTCTTCAGTCGCCCAAACTTGACCTTAACTAACCATCTCAAGCCTATTTATGTAACTGCTCATTTGGAGGAAGTGCCATTCAAGAGGGTTTTGATTGATGGAAGAGCTACGGTTAATGTGTTGCCGTATAAGCAAATGAAAAAAATGTGTAGATGTGAGGAGGATCTCATCCCCACAGATCTAACAGTTTCCAGCTTCTCCGAAGCCATTATTAGAACTCATGGGATATTGCCCCTAGAAGTTGACTTGGGTTCCAAGCAAATCATGCTAGCCTTCTTCGTGGTAGACAATGCTTCCACTTATGGGTTAATATTTGAACATTGGGCTGCATGTGTGTGGAAGCCCATAAATGCCAATTAGAGAGGAGACTTGCCTAAGGCCCAAGCATCAAGCCCAGAGACAAATTGGTGCCTTCCCATTAATGCATATGCCATGTGCATATGAGTTAAATGTCAAGTGTTGGGGACTAACTCATAATCAGCCAAAAAGCACTTTTTAGTGGCAATACAAGTAAAAAGCTGATGACTCACTGCCCTCCAAGTGCTTTTGGGCAAGAACAAAGTCACTGCAGTCGGGCTAATTTGCCTATAAAAGGAGGAAGAGGCCCCAGAGACAAGGACACTCAACCAATCAAACAAACAAACATATAAACTCTGCTCTCAAGCCAGATTTATATCTAAAAGCTGTAAGCAGCCCAAATCTCAATCATTTTCAGGATATCTCCCTCACAAAAGCTATTTTTTGTCTTGTTTAGAAGCTCTGCTATCACCCATAGTGGCGTAGTATCTGTTCCCTTATGTAAACTGGTTTACCATCCATCCTTTTTGAGCATAAAAACCTCTGTAAACTCAAAGAGAAATGTTTGCAAGAAGATCAACCTTGGTCGACAAGGTGAAATCTTGCTTAAAGTTCTTTGTGCATTTTTCTAAGATAATAGATCTACTACTTAATGTATTCTTCAGCATGTATTCAAGTCATTTCCGCCTATTTTTCTACTTTAAAAGTCTTATTTGTAACTAGATCTGGTCAGTTTAATGAATATGCTTTCATTTAAAATCAATCAGGAACCAAACAAATGACTTAAAGGATTTGGACTCCCCTCATTTGAATATACAAGACTATGAACTGAAAGTCCTTGGTCACAAGGCAAGAAAAAGAACTTAATGTGGACTTAACCCATCCACGACAATCTTTTGATAACAAGAAGTCCAAGTAACTTGGGGTGCAAGTAATCGACTAAACACAATTTTGTTCTACATATACTATACTGAGATAGCAGTGACACACCTAACACTTAGTTAGTTTTGATTGCGAGCCTCAAGGCCTATACCTAAGGCCTTACAAAGGCACATTTCAAAACTAACTCTATCCTCTTCTTGCAGCACATCAGCAGACAAGAGCCCGACTACTCATCCAAAGTGTCAATCCCTTGGGGAGCTGTGCTGAGTGCCGATGGGCCCTCTCCGGAGAAATCTTTGCTCGAACACATTCACTTAAGGGTGATGCTAGAGAGACCAAATTTACAAACCAAATGATGTGTCACCGATATGAAATAAGTATGTTAATCAACGTTTAAGTAATAATCCAATCATCAACAACTACATCATTTAGTTTGCAAATTTAATTTAAAAATTCCGGTTTCCCTAATATTATTCTTGTTTAATCAATAAAATAAAGTAAATATTGGTGATATATAACATAAATTAGGATTTAAAAACTAAACCGACATTTAATTTTGGAAATTAACCGAGACTTAAATGAATTTGGAGAATAAATAGTAATAAATGCAGAAAACATGTTTGGGGCAGATATAAATGCCCCTAATAGTTTGATTATCCGCACCTACTATTTTTTCTACGATAAACATGCTTATATGGCAATAAGAGTATTAGGAGCAAAAATATGTACTTTCCACCCTTATTTGTTATGGAGGAGGATTCTCTCCCTTCCTAATCTCCCCTCCTATTTGAAGGTCATGGTTAAGCCACGTCAACATCTTATATTAATTTTTTTTATAGAGACAATAAGACAAAAAGCAATGTGTGAGAGAAGGGGAGGGAAGATGATGGGAATAGGAGGGGAGAAAATCATACTCCATTTGTTATGGACAATATTGGGTACTCACAGGAGGTAAGGGATCCTCTTCGGATCCCTTCAACCTAATTCTCCTTATCAAACAATTCGGACCTTCGAAATTTGATCCAACAACTACAAACATGGGCCCACTCTTCAAGTTATAATAATTTTAGCCGTTGAATCAAATTTCAAGGACCCGAATTATTTGATGAGGAGGATTAGGTGGAAGGGATCCGGAAAGGATCTATTTCCCTCACAGGAGAGTACCAATTTTTACTAACCGCTGATGTGGGCCAATAATATTATAACACCTGTTAATTAAACATTCTCTCAAAATCTTGCTTTTGCTATAACCAAACACTCAATTTCTTCCTCACACAGCCACTGCTGCATATTCAAAGAACTCCTCTCTTCTTTGAACCACTGTACTCCGTCGACCACACCCCGTTTCCTCTTCTAATCTCTCTCCTTTGTCGATCCCACTTCTATCTCCTCTTCGAGCTTCCATTTCCATCTCATGTCGACCCTAATCTCGTCCCCTCCTCCAAGTTCTCTCCTCCGTTAACCCGCCCTCCACCGTCTCGATCCCCCTATCTGTAAACCTAGATCTTACATTGCTTCACCATGCTCCCCTGTCATCACTGATATCTCCATGGCTGAGAGGTGGAGAGAAGGTGTTTCGGTCCGTGAGAAATCAAGACAAGAAATGGGTCTTGGTCTTTATTTGATATGACGTGACAATGAATTGATGCTGGGATCCTTCTACCATGGTCGTGAATTTGGGAGAACGCCAGGACTGGAGAAAAGAGGTTGCCAAATCTCATAAGGTTTTTGTTAAAAGATAAAAATAAAATAAAAAATCTCGTAAGGGATTTTTTTTTTGGTCGAGAATAAAGCTTCAATCATGAAAAGGAAATACAATTTGTGTTAGAAAGGCCTAAACCCAAACAAAACACAAAACCCTACACAACAAAGAAAAACATAAGACATGCCAAAAAATGACAGCTACAACCCAAGCCACAAAGGAGGCCCACACAGAATTAGGCCCGTATACTCATGTCACATGAGAACTCATGGTTGAGATAATGCAAAGTAGTCCTTTGACCTAAGGCATCATAGTTGTCTTGTGGTTAGGTCCTTGATCTTTGACTATGTCAAAGTCACTCCGTCAGAGGGTGTCCACGACATGGTTGGGGTTAAGCCACTTAGCCATGGAGGCAAGTGAATGCACAACAAGGGATCTTTAACCTTCGAACTGTTTGAGGGAAAATACTCTATGATATGATTAAGAATCTCTGGCCAGAGTATGAATGAGATTTAGGAAGTCGTTCCAAATCACATTCAAGGTAATCATATAAGTAAATGAATCACATTGGATAATAGACATGAATAAACTATCAAACCAAACAACGTGGTCAAGAGTACTGTATTAGAGAAAAAGACCATATTGCATTGGAATCCTAAACTGAATAGGTTCTCCACCTCTTCTGATTAGCTTGGGTAGCCATGACATACTGCTAGGTGTCACTCATGGTTTGTGGAAGCCGTAAAGGTGTATAATCACTAAAGGGAGAATTGAAAGTAAGTTTCAATTCACAATCGATTTAAAGAGTTCTAATCGCCCACTGCCTCGCTAAAAGGAACTTAATGGATCGCACACCGTGTAAGGTAATGATTGAAGGATATAACGAAGATGAGTAAGGACAATTAAATAGTTTAATTGCATATGGCAATAATTAATTAAAATTTAATTAATCAGAACGAAAGGTTTGTTTTAGGGCTTAAGTTAGTTTGGGTTTCGGGACACAAAAGGGTTTCGGTCCACAAGGCACATAAGTTTTAAGTTGTGTGATAACTAAAAAAAAAGGGCAATTAATCCACTAAAAATAGGGAGGCCGGCCATGCTTAGAAAGGGAGTGGGTTTTGGACTTATTACAAGTTTGCCACTATTGAAGGTAGGTATAAATGTGACTTTATAGCCTTTTCTTCATTAGGGTTTTCTTGAGGAAATTGGAGAGAACAAAAGCTCTCCTTTTTCTCTCTAGGAGGCCGGCCACCATGGGGGAATTTACTAGCATCTAATTCTTCCATGGTTACTCATCTTCTTCCTTAACCATCCTTGGTGTCGAAACTTAGAGGTCTCCAACTTTGAGGACTTTTGGAGAACCCAATTCTTCCATCCATATCCAAGAAGACATGGAGCCAAGAAGCAAAGTTCCTCCATATAAATCCATGGAGACAAGGAGCAAGGTGACAAAGGAAAGAAGGCCCTCACATGGGTGATTAACCTTTGCTAAGCAAAGAGGTACTTCAAAGGTATAAAGTTTTTCAACTCATTTTGTTTTGAGTTGAGTCTTGTTTCACCATAACTACTAGGCTTTGAATTTAATGGGTTAAGTTTTGTTTTTGAGTGCATACAAGCATGATTCCACCTTTTAATTGTTAATAGCATGCATAGATGTTGCTCAAATGAACTAGTTTTCACAAATATTTCCTTCACCTTGTTGACACATATTGGCATATTTGAAAATGAAACAAATAGAGCTGCTGCCGAAACGTTACATACTAAAAAGGTGGCTTCAAACCGTTAATTGCGGCATTGTTTTGGACACGGAAGGGAAAGAAATAGGCAAACACGCTGACAATTCTACCATGTCCAAAACAACTCAGTTTTCTAAAAAAACTTCCAACTTGATTAACAAGGTGGTGATGTCAGAGGAAGGTACCACAGTTCTTTCCCAGACTTTGAAAGCGTTGGATACGAAGCTGAACTGTTTGGGTGGTGGTAACTGCGGTCAGAAAAGAAAACAGACTGCAGAGGGGGCTAGGAGTTCCTAACTTGAGGTGCTTAAGGATCTCATTCAAGTTAAAAGAAAAGAGGCATCAAAATTGGAGACGCAGGGGTGGGAAGAAGAATTGTCCAAGGCCAGACAGAAGGTACGCAACATAAATACGGTTTGCTTGACAATATATTTATGGCTGTAATATTTGAAATAACTTTGGATTGGTTTATAATTGTTCAGTTCCTGCTAGAGCAAGCCCAAAGAACGTACATAGGCGACACTGAGCCCCGATCATGGTGATGTTACCGGGCAAAATGAACCTGCTGACCCTAAGCCTAATTCAATGCCAACCCAAAGCAGTAACACTGAACTTACGGGTGGTAATTCGGGGGTGCTAGATGATTTTTAAGAATATATGATGAATGACCATTAAAAGGGGTGTGAATAATTAAATTGTGGATATTCATTTTTTATGCAAGATGTGTTAATTTTGCAGGGGTGAACTATTATTTACTTGTGGCCACAGTTGGTTTTTCAAAGTTTGTGTGGGTGACATTACTGTTAGAATGTGTCATCAACTGCAGCTGACATGTTATGAGATCGAATGAATATTTGTGAATATACAGGAACATCTATGAAACTTGTAGTTGCAATACTTACTTAAGCTTGGAATTACGATATAGTTACAAAATCCCTAGAAAATGTAGATAATTAGGATGGGAGCAAATATATAGCAAGGGAGATATGAAGTTAAGCATCTTTGGGTGTGTTGTGAGCCACCTTCATGTACTTGTGTTCGATGTACTCACTACCATCTCTGACGATGTCTTCCACTTGCGAGGCCATAATGCAGTCCCAATCATATCCAGGCCAAACCCGATGAAGTTAGGAATGAAATTTGTCAAACCCATCATAGAAAGGCGAGTCACACTCTTCTTGGAGATACTTCGTCTGCCATGAATAGATTGACCTACGACGTACATCTTCCTTCTCTTTTTTCAACTAGTGCTTCATACTTACACTTTTGGCTATGTATTAGGCCCTTGTACTTTGCTGATTTGCACAATGCCTCGTTCAGCTGTTCAATGTGTGCTCCTTTTCGAGGCACTTTTCATGCCACTCATTGATAGAGCATGAGTTTGCATAAAATTTGGCCTTTGATTCTGCAATTTGATCGATTTGATCATCGGAATCACAGTCACTCTCCGACAGAGCCATGACATGTGTGGCTAAACCATAGCTAGTAAATTTTTGTTGCCTTCATTTTATAGATGATCAATTTAGATGTCATTAAATGTCACAGGAAGACATAAATGGATGGAAACAGATTATTTGTTTACAACTAGTTCGTTAGCAATACTCCTTCCAATTGCTTACCCTTTTTTGTGTAACTATATTAGGAATGTATCGTGTACAAACCAAGTTTTTTCCAATGACTTGTCCTTGCTTTCCATGTGTTGATGATCAATTTAGATGTCATTAAATGTGAGACCAACAAAAACTGGACGGACTTGACTAATTTGTGATTGCCTATTGTAGGTATATGATGGCTTGTGAACGGTGGTGTTCAGGCTGTCAGGAACTGAGTTTGCAACTTCTTGTTCATAAAAAAATCCTTCCAAATCCTAAACCTTTTATTGTAACGACATTAAGAAAGTGTTGTAATGACATCAAAATAGGGCAAAAAAATTGACCTTTCTATATATGTGTGTGTTTATGAGCATTATGAAGACCATTGTCTGCCCTCACACAGTCTTGTCACTTTGGTCCTTCAAGTAGCAAAAAATGTTTTTGGAAACACACAAGTGAGACAAAAAATTAGTACTACACAGAAACGTGTGAGCACTCCCACATCCAATGTTGAAGAAAGTGTACAACCATTTGTGTTCCAAAAAACATGTACTCATCCTACTCCCACATCCACTATTGAAGACATTGTACAAACATTTGTCTTCCAAAAAAAATGTACTCATCCCACTCCCACATCCACTATTGAAGACATTGTACAAACATTTGTGTTCCAAAAAAACATGTACTCATCTTACTCCCACATCCACTATTGCGAACATTTTACAAACATTTGTGTTCCAAAAAACATGTACTCATCCCAGCCAGCCCCACAAACTTAAAGAGGTGAAGCATTACCATAGCCAATGACCTCGTGTATGGCTACTTGAAGGATTTCTTGATCATTGGGCATCACAAGTTGGGCATAAAACTTCATAGAATTAACCCCTTCGTGCGCAACATCTTTCTTCTTTATTTCAACTTCCTCCTTAATGTAGGTGGATGCCTTGGAAATCTCTATTGTATAATTTTCATTCAAATGTTTCATGTGGTGGATGTCGGATAGCAACCTAGTTGCCTTCATCCTCAAGTCTCGGTTCTGGGTTTCAACAGTACTCAACTTTCCACGAATACGCTCGATTTCCCCTTCTAACTCAAGGTGTATACTCTTTCAAAACAAATACACTATGTTGAGATATGTCTACCTGATGAAACATGCTTGTAAAGACGGGTACCAGCACCTGGCTTAGGATGGGGTCGCTTCTTGCCACAGTTTGATTCTTTCACAGGGGGTGCATTCAGGGTGATTGGATGCTAAGATTTGGAGTTTGGTGTAGCCCCAACACAATCATCATTGGGAGTATTAAAGATGATGGGATTTATTTTGGGAGGTGGGGTAATAATTGGAGGAGAAGTTATGGATGTTGGTGTATTTAAGAAGATTTGGGATGGAGTTTTAGGTGTTATTGGTGTATTGATTTGGAATGGAGGCGAATTGGGTGGTGTTCCCATGATTTAGTGTAGTAAATGAAACTGTAGAGCTGAGAGGGGTGGGGTCGGTTGAAATAAGTGGAATGCAATTGGGTAGGGGTAAAAGCCGATAACATGGGATTAAAATCCCATTTTGCAAGCGTGTTAAAAAATTGAGGGATTAGGAGGGAAATGGTCACCCTCATTTTGATTTGCCGCCCGAATTTGCCGCATAAAATGATGCAGGTGGCGGCCTCAAGGGGATGCCACGTGGCATTGCATATCCAATAACAACATTGTATAAAAATAAAACCACATGTACTGTTCATCTCTCGCAATCCAAACCGTTCATCTCGCAATCCAAACCATTCATCTATCGCAATCCAAACCGTTCATCTCTCGCAATCCACCAAAATATGAAAATTGGACAAAAATAAAGGCCCATAAACCTTAACGGCGATGACCATGAGGCCGTCAACTAAAACTTAAATCAAACAGTTAGTTTTCGCGGCTCATATTTATGCACGATGGGTTAAGGTTTTCGAGTTCAATCCTTTGTACACAATGATTGGCCCTTGAGTTTAAGAGTGTTTCCAAATTTTTTTGCACAATTTTTCCTTTTCAAATTTATCTTGTATTTTGTCGAAAACAATGTCATATCTTAGTTTAATCAGTATTCATAACCGTTGAGTTTGTTCCCCAGCCCAAGATCGACGTATGAACCCGCTCATATCGTACTAGATGTCATCCCGAACATCTCCATATTTTCATAATTGTGATAAAATTGCACTTTACAAAATTGTGTTATTACACATCATGAAATGCCACGTGGCAATCCCATGACGCAGCCACGTCCATAATTTTAGGTGCTTGATGAAGACCATGGAAAATCATAGCCTCCCACGTGTTCAATCAAGTGGTTAGGAAGAGGGGTGGGGTGGGGGACTTTGACTTCAACATTTGGTTTTCCCAATAGGGACCTAATGATACGCTCCCACCTCGACAGGTTGCAGTTTTCTTTTCTGGGTTACAAACGCAGGCTTTAGTGCCATAACCTTTCACAACCCATCATTCGAAAATAACTAAACTGACGACTTCATCATAAATACCCAAGTTGGAAAACCCAGTGCTGGGAACAAATGCCACTTATTGTTAATGCAAACATAACTGACATATCTGCACACGTAATGTGACATTTGCTATCATCATTAGTTGTTCGTGTGCTTGTACACGTTACCATATACCTGTATTTATTGGGTCCTCTTATTTGTGCATCACATCACCACACTTGTTATCTCTTCATTGAAACCCCTAACTGCAAATTGGAAGTTACTGTTTCACGTTATCAATGGCTTACAACTTCCAACTTGATTCAACTTCCTCCCGCCCTAGAAGATTAATCTCCATGAGCAGGCTTCCTGACTGGGTGAACCCATTCCCACTTCCTAACTGAGGGGAGCCTCATGTTGTTGTCGAAAGAGAGAATTGTAAGTTCACAATCGAAAATGGTATCTTAAGGGTTGAGACCATCGTCATTTCCACCATTAATGTTGAGCATGCAAAGACAAGGGTGTTAATGGGGAAAGTGTTTGGTAAACTCGAGAAAGTTGATGCCATCCACAGGGAACTCGCTCTATCTTGGAATAAAGGTGCCAAAAACGCCTTCTTTGTGGACCATTTTGGCCGCAATTGGTTTGTGTTGGAGTTCAGTGACGAAGATGAAGTGGAGTATGTGCTCTAGAGGCATCCTTGGTATGTGAGGGGCCAGATTTTCCACTTGGAAAGGTGGATGGAAGACTTTAGGGAATCAAACCTTATAACTTTTTTTAGGGTGTGGGTTCGAATCCTTCTAATACCGATGCAGTTTAAGGAGGTGGAAATCATGAAAAACATCACTCTACCCATCGACCGACTTGTAAGGCTTGATGATGCTTCTATTAATTCCCTGAATGCAAGGCCATTAAGGTGTTGTTCGTCTGCCACTCAAGCAGGTTCTCGTGGTTTGAGGAGCTGCCAACTTTCATCAGTTACGAAAAAAATTTGTTCGAGGTTTGCTTTTATTGTGGCAAACATAAAGTAGAGAATTGTGGATGTGATGAGGAAGATAAGGATGTCAGTTGGTTCATGGTCAAGAAGGTGTTCGGTGATGATCCCATCGTGATATCGGATGAGGGTGTTAAGGGTTTAAGGCTTGCATTCCCAGACACGGAAGATGATCTAATCTTTTGCTTCCCTCAACTAGGAATTATCAAGGAAGATGGGCCAAGAGACAAGTCAAGCGTGGGCCTGGATGACAGTGACAAGACAATCACTCATGTGGTTGAGGGTCCACCAAAAAAAAGAAGACGAGATCTGATAGGTGAAGGTGCAGGTTGTAGTCATGTCGTGGGTGAAAATTAGTGGTGATTAGGAAGAATTGGTATGATATGAAGGTTTATGTTTGCATGTTTGAAGTAATGCTTTAGATTGTTAAGTTTGACGTATATGATGGTTTATGTTTTAAGGTTTACATTGTACGTAGAGACGTAATGTTTTTTGCTAAATTTCCTTCTGTTGTTGGGAATGTACCACTTAGTAGTCCAACTTGCAGTCCTTAATACAGTTGCTTTTCTGATCGCTAAATGTCTGCTCGTACTATTATTTCTAAATGATAACTGTAAATGTAATATGGTAAAAAAATAAAAATAAAAATAAAAACGTAAGACCCTAGATTCATAATACAGAAATAATTTCTCACAAATGCTCACAAGTATTCATAACACAACCATGGGTTTCTATTACTGGCACTGCTTCATACGCCAAAATTTGATGATTCATATACACTAAAATACATGATAAAATCTTTATCAAACCTACATAAAATGTCATACAAATTATTTTGGTTCACTGGGTAAAATGTCATACAAATTATTTTGGTTCACTGGGGGTGTTTTTGTCTGCCACAATGATGGGTTGAGTTTGAAACATTAGACCTTTAATTTTTTTTTTTTTGCCTCACCGAGGTGTTTTTGTTCACTACAGAGAAGGGTACAATCATCTTAAACCATGGTTGTTTTTGTCTGCTGAGCATAACACCACTGTTCGAAATTGACCTACATAAGGTGTGACAGGTTATGATATTTATGAATGTTTATGACAGAATATGAACATTTCTTCCAATAACGCTTGAGAGCTGTTGGGATGATTAAGTGGAGTTACTTATTCAACACACATGTAAGGATAGTTGGGAAATTAATCATGCAAGGACAAGTGGGCATTAGATAGAGATGGGAATTGATCAACTATCTTGACAGGAAGTAGGGGCCGAATTAGGTGAAAATGTGGGATTAAAATCCCCTTTTTCCTGCCTTTTGCAAAAACAGACGATTTTTTAGGAAAAAGGATCCCCGCATTTTTCAATTCTCGCCAGCAGGTCAGATAATGCCGCATGGGAAATGATAGGAATATTGAATTTTTATGCATAAAAATTCAAAGAAAAAATTTTAAAATGTTAAAAATACCCAAAAATTATGGACACGCTCAGGACAACATCTTGTATGTGATGAACATGGGCATATGGTGCTGTGGAAATTTTTTCACGATCGAAACATTGGTGAATCTGGGTTTCACTAGTTTGGCTATAAATTTGTTAAAAATAAAGTAATTTTTTCATAAATTGGAAAAATATGAAAAATTAATAGCAACGATCGTATGGACAAGGGATACAACTTTCGTGAACGATGGAAGTCCAACCCACGACCCGATCATTGAGAATCCGTTGTGGCCAATGCTAACCGTCAAATTATCGTTTACGATTACGGCTTCTTTGGTCATCGCCGTAAGGGTTTCGGGGTAACTTTTTATTTTAAAAGTATAATATTTTAGGGGCCTGAAAAAGATGAACGGTTCAAATTGTTGACATCGCATTCAAAAAAATTTAGTTTGCTGAAATATTGCTCAATGCTTGATAAGTTTTTAAAAGATATAAAACATCAAGAATATTTCAGCAATCCAAAAATTTCTGAATGTTATGTGAATTATCCGAACCGTTCATCTTTTGCAACCCGCTAAAAGATTATAATTTAAAAAGAAAAAAAAATTACCCCCAAACCCTTATGGCAATCTACGAACCGACAATTATTATTGGCCACTGCCCAATCTGCATGTTGGGTACAGGTTTTCAACTACCATCCTTCAGGAAAGTTGCCGCCGTCGTGGTGACGACATTTTGCAGTAATTTTTCCAAATTTTAACGGCCATAAATTAGTTACTAATTTGATTTTCAATGTTAGTCCCCTTGACAGTGAACTCACTATTCACGGGTGTTTCGATCCTTTAATGCAACCTTTTTTCCAATCACGCACCTCATGTCGTGCATGATGACAGCCCGAGCTTATGTGTAATTTTTTTGTATTTTCCCCGTTTGGAAATTTTTTATTATTAATTTTCATTAACAATATCATGTTAGTACACATTTTAATCCACGTGGAAAACCTTGAAGGAGCCACATCGGAAATTTTGAGCCGCATTATGGTATAGGGAGAGAATGTGTGAGGTTGCATGGTAACAGGTGGGGGCAAATCTCAACCACCCACGTGGTCAATCTCGCAGTTAGCAATGGAAAGAGGTGTCTTTTCGTAGACCGTTGGGTTTCTTAACAGTCACAATGATAGGCAAACACGTAATGGTTTAGGGTTTTCTAGTCATAACATTTCACAAGCTGTCATAAAAAAAAAAAAACATGCCCGCTGGGAAGACGCATGTTAGGAATAACTACCATGATTACCACCCATTGGCATGCAGACTTTTCGCGTTCTTCCGGAGGTCATTATAACCTTATATTTATTGGCTGTCACATTTGTCCATCTTCACATAGCTCAAATACTCTAACATTATTGAAAACCCAACCTGCAAACTCCACATTACTGTTTGGTTTCAGTAATGGCACAACATTTAGCCCTCGCTGCAACTTAGTCCTGTCCACGACAATCAATCTTCATGCCCAAACTTCCTTCCTGGGCAAACCCATTCCCACTTCCTAACTCGAGGGAAGGCCTAGTTGTCATCCGCAATAACAATTGCATGTTCAAAGTTGAAAGGGGTGTCACAATGGTTGACACCGATGTCGTCTCCACCACGAACGTCGAGCATATAAAGCGGCAGGTTTTGATAGGGAGGTTGTGCGGGAAACCCAAAAGCGCCGAGGTCATACAAACTGAACTAACTCTGTCATTTGGTGAAGCTGTTAAAAACCCTTTCTTTGTCGACCATTTCGGCTGAAGTTGGTTTGCATTGGAGTTCATTGACGAGGATGAACGGGAAAACGTGGTGGAGGGACATCCATGGTTTGTGATGGGCCAAATCTTCCACTTACAAAGGTGGACGATAGACTTTAAGGAATTAGACCCTATATTTTACTTGAGGGTATGAGTTAAAATCCTTAGAATACCAGTACAATATAGGAAGCTGAACATCTTGAAAACTATCACTAAACCCATCGGCGACCTTGTTAGGCTTCATGACCCTTGTATTAACTCCCTCAATGGAATGGCCAGAAGGGTGTTAATGGAAGTGGATGTTCGTCTCCCCTTGAAGCATCTTTGTGGTGAATGGAGACAAAGAGCTGCCAACCTTGCTCAGTTATGAAGGTCTGTTTGAGGTTTACTCCTACTGTTGGAGGAAAACAATACTCAAATGCGGCTACGATGTCAATGTGTTGGATGCCAGTTAGTTTATGGTGAACAAGGTGTTCGGCAATGAGCCAAACATGTTGCCTGAAGATTTCAACGATCCGAATCTCACTTTAGGTGACCTTGACAATGACCTCATCATTTGCTTCCCTTAACCACCAAGGGCTGTCACCGATGGTGCACACTCTGGGGTGGGTGCGGACGACTAGGAAAAAAAGAAGAAGAGAAACTGAAGGTGACAATGAACATGAAAGAAAGGGTGAAGGTAAGGCTGCAGGTCCAGGTACAGGTGTTGGTGATGGCTTAGGTGCAAATAATTGATGACGCTGGATGACGTGATGAAGTGGCCAAATGGATTTAAGTAGTTTAGATTAAATGTTAGCATGTTTTAATTAATGTTTTAGTTTTAGTCTTTTATGTTGGACATTTTTTATATATCATTGTTCAGGGGGTCAGATGAGTTGATTTCATTTTAGCATGTATTAATTTATGTTTATGTTTAACCAATTAAGTTGGTTTTAAGTTTGAAATGTTTACGTTTAAGAAGGTTATTTTTAGTGTGTTGGTTGGGATGGAAACATCACATTGCACTATACAATTTATTTTGTCACTTTCAATTTCACCGTCTCCTATCATTTGTGCATGACCCTTTCCTACTACTTGATCACAAACATTCATAAGAAATAAGTATCGATTCATATATTTTTCACAAGTATTCATAACGCATAAACGATGTTTCAAAAATTCTCTTTCAAATTAATCAACTTGGCACATCCATAACAACAAATCATCTGGAAAGAGATAATGAAAGTATCCCCAACCCCATTACATTCTTCCACACCAAGTACAAATTGTCCAATTATTAAAGTTTACCTTCCAATTTCCTTTGTCTGATTCTGGTTCACTGTCGAACTTATTTGTTGAAGTAGGTTTCATAGTACTCCAACTTGCTCTAGTACATCATTGATTACAAACATTCATATCTTGAGATAAAGCATTCATAAATTGTCACTTGCTTTCACAACACATAAGAGGTGGTTTGAAACTTGCTGCTCAAATTCATTCCATTTAACTGATCCATAACAACAAATAACCAGGAATGAGATAACCAAAGCATCCCGAAACTCATTAAAATCATCGAGGACAAGTAAATTCATTATGTAACATCATCCACAATGAAAGACTTGGACATTAAATTATATTCTTCCCAAGCAATGGAACATGTGTTAACAAAATAACAATATATACACCACCACATATTCTACAAAATACTACTTGTTTTATCGACTACAAGATTACATCAACAACCATTGAATCATCGAACGCCGCCTACACATTGTGCACCTTATGCAACATGTCGACCGCCATCCTCAATCTAAATGCAGGGACGTTTTGCTGCTTAATAAGATCGAGAGGAATGCCGGTAGACAAGAACTCTATGACTTTTAAAGTGAAAATCCCACACTTCCCCCTAATCCACCAACAAGTTTGAGAAACAATTCACACACAATGTAATCATTTAACTTAACTAACAATTCAATAAATTTTTAACTGACCCTTTGTTTTGTTGTGGAACCCTTCTACTTACAACGATGGGCCAAGGCCCATCATTCACCTCCCTCAACATGCTTCGTAGGACATCGGCCATCACATAGGAGATTGGAGCCAATTTTTTCGTCACTTTTCGGGAGTGTGTTGTTGATCGCAAGGAGTCCTACATTGTGATTCTCGAAGCTTTCAAGTTCATCTCCACAACAACCCAATGGTTATTGAGGTTGAGGGGCATGTACACCCTTTCAACATCAACCAACCAAAATGTAGAAAATGGCTCCCCCTCCTCCTTCACTGTTTTCAAAATGACAGGTACGAATGGAGTAGACGTTTCGGGTTTCCGCCCTCTGGTTGCTCTTTGATATGTCATTTGAGTGTGGTTGTGCTCACAGTACGTCTGTACACAATCAAAGTATAAATTAAAAGACATGTACAACAATTCTACTGCCCAAAATCTCACTCAGCATAACAACTGCACATATTTACATAAGTAGCACAAATTATGTTGGATATTTTACCAGAGACCAATTGTTTGTGTTGGTTGGAACTTTGAACTTCTGCGTGGTCATGCGCTATCCTTTCTCCGACCAGTGCAAGCATCTTTTCGCACACATCTCCAGGACATTCCAAATTAAAAGCCCCTACAAGGTCCTGGAAACCCACTTCCTCCACACCTCCCATAAGCTCCTTCCCTCTTGATCCCTCGACTTCCCCCACTTTGCCTTATTCACCCCCGTTTTGACCACCCTCTTATTGTTCTTTCCTTTTGTGGACACCATTTCATATAGCGCCGCAACTTTGACCGCCATCTTCTTCTTCTTTTACTTGTTCTTTACCTACTTATTTCCCCTCATCATCATCATCATCATCTACATCTTCTTCTTTTTCTTCTTTTTCTTCTTCTTCTTCTTCTTCTTCTTCTTCACATTCACCTCCTCCGTTAACTCTTCCACCTTCAACACATTCCTCTGAAAAATATCCTTCTTGTGGGCCAAACACCCCACTGCCACCTTCAACTCCCTAATTTGTGCTTTAAGTTGGCCGACATCATTTGTATCCGGAGTCGGTTTTCGGCATCACAACATCAACATTATCGCCCTATGTCCAATAGCCTAAGTTCTTATCCACTACAGTGGGCACTATCTCCCGAATCCCCACCACCTGCCATTTATCGCCAGTCATCAAAATTACATTTCTCCAAACAAGCTTTCATAAACATGCATAAAGGTTCACCAAATTTCACACTGATATTCAAATATTTTCACAATTCCTCATAAAGTTAATAACTTTTCAAATAAGGTCATACATCTCTGCTCTCAGTTATGTACATTTCTCAAAACATGTATTCATAAGTTCATAACTTTTGAAATAAGGTCATACCTCTCGGCTCTCAGTTATGTGCATCTGGACCTGTTCATCAATCGGCTGCTTATTCGTTGTCAACCACCAAAGAATTCTTGGGATGGCTGCCGAATCAGTCATCTTGTAATAGCATGGTGGCTTATCCAATTGCACAATTTTTTCGTACGCCCACACCTGCACGTACATTGAATTAGTGCTCATCACAATCACAACAATTTAACCCTTATTAGTACTCAATCAAACCAACAAATTGTACCTGAAAGGCATAACTAAACCCTTTGCAGCCCCATCCGGATCTCTGCCTCTCTTATTTTCCCTCGGTTGTTCCTCTTTATCCTCCTCATCCTCCTCATCTCCTTCCATATCACCATCCCCTCTTCATCTTCCTCCCCTGGTAGCAGCAAAACAGAGGTTGTCTTGTAGTTGTTCAAACAATATGGCACCCCAAGAATAAGTGTTGAACCTATCCATGTCCTTTACGAGGTCCAAGTACTCTAGGTTCACACTCACATTACTCTTTGCCCCTATCAACACACCCTCGGCGAAGTAAACCAACCCCATCTTCAATGCATCATCCTCATCCTCGCATTGTTTAAACGCCATTTAAAGCTAGACACATGTCACTGAAACCTTTTTCGTAGCTTTCTTGGGGGTGGTCTTCACTTTACCTTTGCCCTTCACAACCTTACCATTACCCTTGCCCTTACCCTTGCTACTCTCTCCAACAAAAACCAAACTTATGAGGAAAATACTTAGTCAATAGTGTAATATTGGAAGGCTAAACCTCTAGATCATAGGGTTCGTCACAATGAAACCCCGTAATGAGGCAAAAGTCCTTTGTGAACCGGGTGACCTCATAGCCTATTAAATATGTGAGTTCCTCTAGGTCCTTCACCCCCTAATTTGCCACTCTACGAATCAACAATTGATGCACCAGCTGCCTATTAAAGGCTAATCTATCGACACTCTCTAAGTGTCCAAATCATGAGGCCCTAAATTGTGCATCATTAAACTTGTGACGCAAGACTCCTACGACATGACTAACTTGAGAAAGGTTGTTAACCCTTCCTCTATAAGATTCTTCCTGTTTTGTTGTGAGTTCAACCACCTGATTTGTCATCTTGTGTACACATAACAATACAACCATTCATCACAACCAAATTGAACAACATATACCCTGATAACAACCAAATACAACAATGTTTATCATTGACACAACCTGTCAACAGGTTATCATATCTATACATGCACTTGACACAGTCTGTCAACAAATTCTCATGGTTATACACCAATTCTATGAACTTACTTTCATGAGTTACAAAATACCAAATTAATTCATAAAATTAACAAAGATTCATCGAAAAAAATCATTCCAAAGTGAACAAAACAAACTGAAGAACATATATCTTGTACACAACCTGTCAACCACAGTTCATAAACTTACATCTCACTAAATTTTCCAAATACTTCCACATCAACTAATTTCATCAACCCACTTGCATAATTAACCATAAACCCTAAAAAAAATACACAATTTTACATACATAACAAAATTATTTTCTAGGGTTCCAAATTTTCAAACTCACCAAATTTCAAATTTAGTTTCCGGAATCAAGTTTGACTGCAACTTCCGTGGAAGCAACCATTCTGAACCCACTCCAATCAAGGAACCACCGGATTTTTTCCATGTAAGCAACTGCTAACCCTCAAACCAAAGATGGCTGAATGTCAAAGTACACTGAGCCGGAGACAACCACACCAAGTCCTTTCTCGCAGGTACCGTTTTCAATAACTTACAGGTCTTTTTTATCCCGGTTTCACACTAAGTCCTTTCTAATGGATTTGTTTTCAGCCGTTCAATCCTACGGTCCATATCCCGTCTGCACGCACCGTCCACAAAGCTCTATCCGCACCTTAGGTATTAGATATTGCGTACTCTTTCCTCCCTTCCCCTTCTTCATTTCTTAAACTGGACTAATCCATCAGTACGGCCCCAACCAAATGTAGCGCACATTGTGATCGCAGTAAACCAAGAATAAAAAATTTACCAAAAAAATAAGAGCTTCCTAATCCCATTCCTTGTGCTCTTTGGACTTGCAAAACTTGGCCAACTTAAACATATAAGTGGCGAAAGCAAGGGAAATCACAAACTAAACAACTTTCTTTAATCCTCTGAACTTCGTAATACATGATATTATTATACTATCACAATTCACAAACTAAAGAACTTTTAAAACGACAACACAAAAAAAGGGCAGTGTGATATTAAATATCAAACTGCCTCAAGTTCTGCCTAGCCTTACACCCCAATAAGCAGACACCGGAGGAGTGCTGTATGGTCTACAAATTACAACGATCCAAAGTTGGTTGAAAAGGAAAGCCTCATCTCAAAAAGCTTTTACTCTCGCACGGTGACATCCTGATGTGCTAAGTTTATAAGACTTACCGACTTTGCACCAAATCACACCTTTTTGATAATCTGAACAACATCTTCGTCTTCAAGCAGATGTTCCTGTTGTGTCAAAGCAGCAAATATGCATATTAATTAACGCAGTCAACGTCCATTGATAGAAATAAATCAAGTAGTCGCGTGTGGAAGAGATGAGCATGGTGTAACATATATTTAAAATAAAAAAAACAAACCAACCAACCTTGCCAACTCTTTGGGGCTTGTGCTTTGCGCTTGACCCCCAAACAAGAGCACTGCCAAAAAACAAAGTTAACTTCAAATGAAATAATGAACCACATATAAGTGTCCGCGGAACAAGTCATAAGTATAGCAACCAGATTTACATGGGAATAAACAAATGCCAGATTCTGAAACCCTATATATTTGAAGATGCATGAAAAATACTTCAATGTCCAAAAGAGTGGCAATAAGGGTGACTTATCTGTCGACTTTTCCACTATCACCCCCAAAAAACTAAACTCTGCCTTACGTAAAGTTGCCAGAGTACGCTTAACCTCTGGATTTGAAATAACGCAACCAAATTAAAACTACGACATAAAATCCACATCCTCCTTAAAGCTTTAACTTAGCACAGATGTTGACACAAGCACCTTTTTTCTTTCCCCAGAAGTTTGTGTTATCTTTTTCAGATCAGAAAAACTTAAAAGAGTCTTTTAATGTCCAAAAGTAACATACCATTGAGTTGAAACTTCTAAACAAAGTGGAAGCCTATATTTACTTATGCTCTAGTTTTGCTTGTTATCATTTAAAAAACAACAAAATATCAGACGGATCAAAACTAAGAAAATTAAAGAGAGGTACATACTACTTAAATTGTTTGATAAAATCTTTATGAATCCGTTCGCAGAAATCCTCAACCGTCCTTGTCTTAGAAGACAGGATCACAGGGTCTTCATAGTCTGGATTCATCCCTTTAGGTTTTGTATATATGCGAGTTAAATTAAGATACTCCCATATTTTCTCCAGCAAACCATCAAGGTTCCACTCCAGATGAGCACTGCAGATCAGTCATGGCAAATTGCACAAGTAAAATTAACAACAATTTCAGAAATCATAAGCCAGCAAAACTATACCTGAAAGTGAAGAAAAGTTAAAAAGAAATAAACAGCATTAATATAAATAACAAATATTTCCAAGGAAAACAAATCTAAACAATGATTCATGAACGCTACACAATCCATATGCTATTATTTGAAATTATTCATTTTGTCATCTTCGTGCAACTGCAGACAGTTTTAACACTCAGTCCAGTGTATAATTAAGCATTATTTAGGATTACAATTTTTTCTATATGCTTCAGTTACAATGTTTTATATAAGCTGCTGATACATTATGCATTGTAGAGTTGTCAAAAAATGGAGATGTTCTCTGCCAGTCATGTTTCTACCCTAGGAGGGCCTACTCTTCTAACAAGCTATAATATATTTAACTGATGCAATGTAGAGTTGTCAAACATCGATAGTGTCCTCTGCCAGTAATGTTTCAAAACTACATTAGGCCTACTCCCCTAACAGGCTTTAACATTTTGAATTGGAGTTTCCAACGTGTAATATCTCAATAATACATGGAAGTCCAAGTTCTCGAAAGAGAGGGAGATGGAACATCCAAAAACTTCAAATTATCCTAAAAACATTTTGCAACAATAATCCACTATGAAACTATAAACTGTGGTCTTAGATAAAAGATTACCTGACGGGACAGTAGTGAGGAAGTTTATCCAAAATCTCAAGCTCTTCAAGTGTAATCTGATCAATCTTGTTCACAACATAGATGCAAGGCATATATATCCTACTGCCTTCAATTACATCTATGAGGTCATCGGCCGTTGCATCAAACCTAAGAGTGATATCAGCATTGTGAATTCTGTATTCACTGCATATTGCCTTCACAGTTTCAAGATCCAGATGTGTGTTTGTAACCGTTGAAGTGAAATTAATACCACCCTTATCTTTCTTCCGGAATGTAAGGTTAGGTGGTTCCTTGTTTAACCTGCTCACAATAAGTATTTAGCTAATTATAAGTATAAACTATCTAGGAAGAGAAGATACAAGCAAAGGGTCTAGATAGTGTGAGAAAGATTACATGCGCATACATCTACATATACACATGTAAAACATTTTTTGTAAGCATTACATGTGTGCGTGTGGGCACTTGAATAAATTGTCACAAGTATGCAACTTAAAGGTTTTGTCAACTAACTCAATAGACATGGTGTTTGCAGCAAAAGAATAAAGGTCACTGAACTGAACTTTCCATATTTGATAAAAGGAAGGATTAATAGCTTCTGATGTTTACCAAAAGGGGGAAAGAACTTTGAAGCATTATATAACCTGAAAAAGATTTCGAATCCAGACAAGCCTATACAAGCTAATTCAACAACACATCGTCCACATAAATGTACATCCTAGGAAGATTTCGCATAAATTTTTATTTTTATATTAAAAAAAAGGTTGAATCAGCATCTCACAAAGGGTTGACAAAAGAGTTCATATGATGTAAACATAACGTAGAGCACAGGTACAATCAAATTTTGAAAATCCAGCAGATTCAAATTATGTAAACGAAACGGAGAACTTCTGAAAGTCATGCATTACCGACCAATGCATAAATGGCCTTAAGATCTGCTAAACCGAAGTAACAAAATGATAAAGCTATACAGACCAGAAACAAAGCTATAGCTGACCTTATACCAAATCCCTCGAGCTCTTTTTCAATTAGACGCTTGTGAGTTATTGGCTTTATTGCATCAAGAACAATTAAAATGCAATTGCATGTCCTAGCAGTGCTGATAACCTGGATGACATGAAAGTCCAATAAGTGAATCTAAAAGCATATAAGGAATACCCAAAGACAAAGGGCAAAAGCAACCATTTTCTGTATTCCAAACAATCTCTGCCATATCTCAAGCCTTCATCAGTGTGACATATCAAACAAATTATAACATTATTCACAGCCAAAAGGAAAATATACCTCAAGCATATTTTACCACTAGAAAAGGTTCACAACATATAAGGAAGGTCTGTCTGCAGAACTATGTTAGTCCAGATCTTTATAAACTAGCCAAGATCATTGTTATGCAAACATCTTTCTGAAAGCTATTCCATACACTTAAATGATAAAAAACCATCAGAATACTTGTAAATCCATGCAAGGGTACAATATTGGTCATTTATTTATTCAAACGTTGTTTGGTCTATCTATCCAACCACATATTGTACAAATTTTCTTGCAACGAAAACTGATCTTAAGGCATGCATCTACATTCATAGAACACCATTGTTCAGGTCTTGTCCAGCAGCCTTGTAAAATATAGCCTACTTTCTAAGGACATGGACAGGGTATTGAAGCATATATGCATACCGTACAACATGCTTGCCCAAATCAATGCTTACAACATGCTTGCCCCCAAATTAATGTACAGCTGCAAGCATGTCAGGAACATGACCTCTGCCTCATGCCTAAGATTAACTCAAGACAGTCAACATTAACATTCTCTAGACACGAGAAGGAATGCAGAGAAAGAGATTGCAATTCCCATTCTCTAACATGTCCGTTACATTGTTTTTCGTATTAATACATGCTTGAGTTAGGTTATATTGCCTGTATCGTTCCTTGTTAGGCAGATTCTGTGAAGAGGGATGGGAGAGGGGCGACGCAAGGGATGGGAGAGGGGCGCTTGGGAGAAACGGGTAAGGGTACTTCCAAGCCCTCGGTGGTCAGGAAGGAATGTGAGATACAAGCATTTAGCCAGAGACTTCAAGGTAGAGCAAAAGGTTTTCATCCTAGAAGTGGAAGACAAGTCCTTGGGTGAAAGGATCTGTTTAACTGAGAGGACTAGATTCAGAGGGTTTCAGATTTCTTTTGACTTGGGCTGTGCCTCTTGGCTCAGTGTTCAGATTAAAACGGCGATCACCGCAAGTGCTAGGAGCTTTTTCAGACTGTATAGGGGTCTGAACTACCAGTTTTGGGTGGAAAGTTTCAACAACAAGAATGGGATCTTCCTTGTTCTGTCCATATCAGAAAATCAGGGGCTTGTAAGGAAGGTTATCGTTCCCAAAGGAGTCAATTTCTTTGGGTGGAGGAAGATGGAGGAGTTATTGTCTGAAATCTTGCGAGGAGGACAGAAAGGGGAGGTTGCTTCTGGTACTCTTTTTCAATCAAAAAGGCTTGCGAGGAGGGAGGTACCCGAGCCCCCCGAGGACCCATTCGTGCGTGGTTCCTCAGTCGTCGTATAAAGATGCAGCTCTAGGAGGCATAAAGACAACAAACCTGGTGCCGAATGTCGCAGGTGAGAAAATTTGGATTGAGAAGAGTCGGACAAAGAGTGACAAATCCCCGGAAGCCTTTAACTGGGGAAGGGTAATTGTCTGCGAGAGACAAGTGGTGCATCAGCCTTGGAGAGAGGTAGAGGACTCACTTCTAAATATCATGGGAAGGAAAGCACGCCTTGTGCCCTTCCAATGCAATAAGGCTTTGTTTGTTTGCAAGAATGAGGAGGAAGCAGCACAGATTGCCCAATTTGGAGTCCTTTCCATGATTGGATTCCCGGAAGTGGTGCTGTCAGGATGGTGGGATAGCTTCAAATCAAGCGAGAGGAAGGTGGTCAGTTATGGAGGATGGATTGCTCTGGAAGGATTACCGCCGCATCTGTGGACAAGCGATTTCTTTCGTGAGATCGGCGACGCTTGCGGAGGTTTGGTAGAAATTGACCGGAAAACAGCTGATTTTGAATTCTTGCTCGAAGCTAAGATAAGAATCAAACAAAACAACACTGGCTTTATTCCAGAGTTTGTGGAAGTGGCAGAGGGAGATTTTGTTGTCAGGGTAAAAATTAGACAAATTTCGCCAGCAAGGAGACCTAAGGCTTCGGTAGCCGGGTACGGAGAATCTCGTCATCTGAAGATGTCACGACGCCCTTTGCAGGCCGAACGGAAGACACAGAAGGCGAACGGAATACTGCCTCCGGCAATGGCGAGTTCTAAACCGGGAAATCAATTTTGTCCTTCAGTCGAGTCACGTGTGTGCTGTCAGATTGGGGAGTTTAAATGTCCCATCATCATGGGTTCTGGCAGAAAGCTAGGCGTGCAGTCGGGAGAAAAGCCGACAGAAGGTGGGGATTATTCTAATCTGTCAAAAGGATTGTCTTCAACAGTGGGTGGGATTTCTAATTGTCTGGAAAAGGAATTTTATATTCATGAAGAGGTTGTGAAGGCAAGTGGGTTCTCCACACATCAAGGGGTGTTTAATATTAATTTTGAGGGGAAGGTGGGTTGCGGCCCAATCACAGCTTATGACGGACAGCCCCAAGTGGATTGTGGGTCTACTAGTGAACAGAAGATCTTCAATGTTATTGTTGGGGGAAAAGACGGGTTCGGCCCACACAAAGTCTGTAACGGACATATCAAAATCGGGGCATTTCTTGGGCCTCTCCAGAGACCCATAACGTTAGAACTCTTTGGGCTAAATTCTCGAGCCCATCACGGAAACGAAGTTAGGGTCATACCATCCTTTAAGTCTGTAGATCTGTTTTACACAGTCCAGATGGCATCTGAAAGGAGCACCTCTCGAACCCACGAGAAGGGAATCGAAGCTACTATAATTTGCAGCAATCTGAAATTTATTACGAAATTCGGAGATTTAGCCAATGTAGCGAAAAGGTTTAAACTTGCTTATCCAAAAGAGTTCGGATCGCAGCTAAACCTCATTGAGGAAGATGTACCAAAGAAAATCGGTGCTTCTAATCTTCTATCCCTAGATGACGATTCGGATCAGGACGAAGAGATGGAGGAGTTATTGGGTCACAATCCTCTTTGTGTAACATCAGTCACAGAGAGGATGGCACCGGTCATCGGCAATAATTCCTCAAGAAACTTTTTTCCAACTGTGGATTTCGATTATCTTGCTCAAGTAACGCATGATGAGGAAGATGATTGGTCTCAGGGCTCTGAATCAGAAGTTGAGCTCGGGGATTCGTCCCAAGATGAAGAGGCTAATTTCGATCCAATTGACAGTGGTGAAGGTATACTGCAGAATCTATTCTCCGATGGAGACAAGGAAATGATTTCGGCAACTGAAGAGGAGGGTACCTTACGGGATTACAGGCAAGATCTTGAGGAAGTCGAACAAAATCAAACCAAGGAAAATGACGACAACAACAAAGTGATTAAATACAGCAGGAGAAAAAGGTCCGGCCGAGTCTCTGACAGATGGGAGGCTACTGGACGATCCAGCGAATTTTTGTCAAAAATGAAGATTTCGTTGCTGCCATTAAAAAAATCCTTATTCCTCGGCAAAAGCTCAGGGGTGCGGGTGGGAAGAGGAGAGATAAGGAAGAGCAAAAGGGGTTTGATAAATTTAAATGAAGATAATTAGCTGGAATATTAGAGGTTTGGGTAGCAGAAGGAAAAGGGTTCTTTTGAAGGACTACTTCCGCCGAGCACGGGCTGATATCATCATTTTACAAGAAACTAAAATAGGTACAATTGACAGAAAGCTAGTGGCAAGTGTGTGGGGAAGCAGATTTAAAGAATGGGTTTTCGCCCCGGCACGAGGAAGCTCTGGGGGTATAGTGGTAATGTGGAACACTAAACATATTTCAGTAATCGAGTCTCTAATAGGAGTGTTCTCAGTTTCCATCAAAATTAGAGAGTTGAATGGTTTGGAATGGTGGCTCTCAGGGGTCTACGGCCCTTGCAAATATAGGGAGAGACAAGATTTCTGGGAAGAACTAACTGGCCTTTATGGTCTCTGCGGTCCAAGATGGTGTGTGGGGGGAGATTTTAATGTGGTGAGGTTCGAAAACGAGAAGTCTAATGGGGGAAGGTCTACTGCAAGTATGAGGATTTTTAACCAGTTTATCCAGGACTCTGAACTCATTGACCCAGATCTGCTCAACGCTCAGTTCACTTGGTCTAATTTTCGTGAAGAAACAGTTTGCCGAAGATTAGATAGATTCTTATTCTCTGGTGGTTGGGAGGAGTCGTTTCCACACGTAAGGCAAAAGGCTCTGGCAAGGGTAGCCTCTGATCATTGCCCGATCGAATTAGATACAACCAAGGTGAAGTGGGGGCCAGGCCCCTTTAGGTTCGAGAACTCATGGCTACAACATCCAGATTTTAGAAACAATCTTAAAGAGTGGTGGCTTTCTGCGATAGTCGAAGGCTGGGAGGGTTACAAATTTTCCAATAAGTTAAAAATTATCAAAAATAAGTTGCAATCTTGGAGCAAGGAGGTCTTCGGTGACACTGAGAGAAATCTTAAGGAAGCCCAGGCCACATTAGAGGAAATTGACTTTAAAGAAGGAAGGGAAGGTCTAGACCCGGATTTAAAAAGAAAGGGAAGAGACCCGCTTCTTAGTGGAAGATCTGGCTTGGAAGGAAGAAGTAAAGTGGAGGCAGAGAAGCAAAGTGGAGTGGGCCAAAGTTGGGGATGGCAACACTAGATTTTTCCATAAGGTAGCAAGTGGGAGAAGGAAGAGAAATCTTATAGAGAGATTGGAAGTGGAAGATGGTAGAATGGTAGAAGGGGTAGAGGAGATTGAAAAAGAAATCATTCTTTTTTTCAAATCTCTGTACAGTAGTAACGAAGAGGAGTGCTGGGGGCTGGATGGTTTAAACTGGTGTCCAATTAACGCCACCGAGGCAGCTTGGCTTGAACGGCCGTTTGAGGAAGCTGAAGTCAAAAAAGCCGTTTTCGACTGCGGAAATGATAAGTCCCCTGGCCCGGATGGCTTCTCTTTGCAAATGTTCCAAAGTTGTTGGGATATCTTGAAGCCGGACATCTTGAAGGTGGTGGAAGAGTTCTTCGAAAATGGGATTATAAACGCAGTGACAAATGAAACTTATATCTGCCTAATCCCGAAAAAGGCAGATTCTGTGAAGTTGAGGGACTATAGGCCTATAAGCTTAGTTACTAGTCTTTACAAGGTAGTGGCGAAAATCCTTGCTACAAGACTAAAGAATGTCATGGGCAGTACAATTTCCACATCTCAAGGAGCTTTTGTTAAAGACAGACAAATTCTGGACGCTGTCCTCGTAGCAAACGAGGTGGTAGAAGAGGTGAGGCAGAAGGAGGGTTTGGTTCTTAAGATCGATTTCGAAAAAGCTTATGACCACATCGATTGGAGATTCCTGGAAGAAGTTTTACTGAGAAAGGGATTCGGGCATAGATGGAGAAAATGGGTGCTTGGTTGCATATGCACGGCTAATTTCTCAGTTCTGATCAATGGGAGACCTAGGGGAAAATTCAAAGCTTCAAAAGGACTGAGACAAGGTGACCCTCTGTCTCCTTTCTTGTTCACCCTAGTTGTAGACGTGCTGAGCAGATTGATTGAGAAGGCTCAAGATAATCTTTTGATCAAAGGGCTGCGTGTTGGGCAAGATAATGTGGAGATCTCTCATCTTCAATTTGCGGACGACACCATCTTTTTCCTGGAAGGGCATGAGGAGGTTTGGAACAATTTATTACATTTGCTGCAAATTTTTGGCAAGGTTTCTAGTTTGAAGATTAACAAAGCAAAGTGTTCCTTGGTGGGAATTAATTCCGATGGTGACAAAATTACAAGGCTTGCAAGTTCTTGGGGCTGTGAGGTGGGCAGTTGGCCAATGAAATACCTGGGTCTTCCCCTCGGAGGCAAGCCAAAATCTATTAAGTTCTGGGACCCGGTGATAGAGAAGGTGGAATTGAGACTTCAGGGTTGGAAGAAAGCTTTTTTATCTAGAGGCGGAAGATTAACTTTGATCCAAGCAGTCCTGGGCTCCTTGCCCATATACTACATGTCCCTGTTCAAAGCCCCACGCGGGGTCATTGGGAGACTGGAAAAGCTAATGAAAGGGTTCTTTTGGGAAGGGGTTGAGGAAGGAAAGAAGTTGCACTTGGTCAAGTGGGAGAAAGTGTGTAAAAGCAAGAAGGAAGGTGGCCTTGGTCTGGGAAATTTGAGAAATCGGAATGCCGCTTTATTAGCCAAGTGGCTGTGGAGATTCCCGCGCGAATCAAATTCTCTTTGGCATAGGGTAATAAAGAGCAAGTATGGTCTGGCGGCAAATGGTTGGGATGCTAATTGTCCGAATCGAGGCTCGAGCAGGTGTCCTTGGACATACATCTCGGCTGGTTACCCTTCCTTTCTTCACTCTTGCAAATTCGAGGTTGGTAACGGGGAGAGGCTGAGATTCTGGGAGGACGGTTGGTTGGAGGGCGGTCCGTTGAAGGAGCAATTCCCTAGATTATTTTCTCTATCAAGGACAAAAAACCAAAGTATTTCCAATTTGGTAGTTTCTTCTTTACAGCCGGTCAGTTGGAATTTAGAGTTTAGGAGAAACCTAAGAGAGTCGGAGATTGAAGAGGTGGCGGGTTTACTGCAGAAGGTGGAGTCCGTTCGGCTGCGCCATTCTAGAGAAGACAGGAGAAGATGGAATTTAGAAGGTTCTGGCCAATTCACTTGCAAATCCTATAACTCTTTCCTATGCAACGATGAAGTTGTGCAACAACTTCCCCCTTTCGCTCAGATATGGAAAGCAAAAGTGCCTCCAAAAGTCAAAATCCTCGTGTGGCTAGTGGTGCTCGGGAAGGTTAATACTTGTGATCAAGTCCAAAGACGAATGCCTTTTGCATGCTTCTCCCCCCATTGGTGCGCTTTGTGCAATTCCGGGGAGGAAAGCGTCGACCATGTTTTCCTCCATTGTCCGTACAGTATTCAACTTTGGTGGAAATTGCTCAAGGAAGCTGGAGCAAGATGGGTCACCCCAAGGGGCTGTTCGAGCTCCTAAGCACTAAGTTCGAAGGTCTAGGGAAAGGGAGGAAAGCCAAAACTTTGTGGGGATCTCTGCTGATGGCCCTCTTTTGGAACATTTGGTTGGAGCGTAATAAAAGAATCTTTGAGGATTACAAGGGAGTGGGGGTTGAGGAGCTTTGGGATAGAGTAAAACACTGGGCAGCCCTTTGGGCTTCGGTTTCAGTGGAGTTTAGAGATTATAATTTCTCTTCTATTTTTAGGGATTTGTTAGCAGCCGTTATTTGATTTGGTCTAGCCCTTCCTCTGTTCAATTAGTCTTCTTTAGGGGTCTGTGCTAGTTTTTTTCTTCTTCCAGGTGGATTTCTTTTCCACGTGGTGTACTTTTTTCTCTTTTGTATTCTTTTGTTTTATAAAATTCTTTCGTTTCTCTTCAAAAAAAAAACATGTCCGTTACATTCATGTCATGTGATTTGCATGTCAAACACAAATGTTATTGCGATGGTGTCAAGTACCCGTATTTCACAACCGTTACTGTGAATATAAATATGAAGAAAAAAATGAGTATAAGAAGTAAGTGCACCGAAAAAAAACACCAGCATGTTACGGTAGCACAATGAGGAACAAATATCACACTTTACCTGTCTTCCTCTACCCTTTCCATCCTTAGCACCCTCAATAATTCCAGGGAGATCTAACAACTGCACATTAAAGTGTGACAATTTAAAAATATTTATTGTAAGGGAGCAAATGGATCATAAATCTAGAACAGCTATTCATCAAAAGCTTCTCTTTTATTGGGAAAGAGATTATAAAACACACACACACACACAAAAATAAACAGACATAAGTACAAGAATAGTGAACAAGAAGTCCAAATCCAAAAAAAAAACCAAAAAACTACAACCACCAACTAATTATTTAAAGTCCAATTATATAAGCAAATATAATGAATAAAGCAAATTATAAAATTATAGTACCTGAATTTTCGCACCTCGATACACGATCACTCCTGGTATGCAAGTTAAAGTAGTGAATTCATAGGAAGCAACCTGTACACAAACACATTAGGTGGTCTTCAAAACTTCAAGAATTTTCTTTGCAATGATATAAATTATCTCAGTAGGCAGCCTACATTTATTGCATGGCTGCACAATGAAGGAAAGAATAACAATAATAACATTCAGGTTTCACGTAGCAAGCAACAATTTAGGTCTTATCACACACAGGAATCCTGACACCCCCTACCCCTAAGTTTTCACACAGAAGGTACAAAAGAAATCAAAATTTCAAAAGGATTTCAATACAATCCTCCGTTCCCAAACAGTTTCCTAGATTTCAGTGCAATATAAAGCTTGGAAGACATCAGACCAAATAGAATACGAGGAACCTGTAAATGGTGGGACCCTAATATTGTAGTTGAGGCTTGTTTCTTTCCATTTCTGCATTAATATTAGGTTCTAGGTGATGATCCAGAAGTATCCGATCCATATAATTTTCTACACCTTAATGGACTCAGGACTCTAAAACTCTAACACTACCAAATTTGCCAATCTTTGTTGAATCCTTTCCAACCAGTTGGAACTTTCTTTTCCAGAGAAGTCTAAATAATCTGGAGGCAGAAGAGCTATCTCTCCACTCTCTTTGCTTGAAAATGGCTCCTTTCAACTGAATAAAGGTACACAAAAATAGTGAAAAAGGAGGTCCACTAATAAAAAAATACATCTGATTACAAGAGAAAAACAACGAAAACAACTACAAGGAAAGGAGAATGTAGATGTCTGAATTCTGACGAAACTGAAGACCAAAGGACCCCACCCTCTCCCACAGACTTCTAGCCCTAGATTGGATTAGCATTCATGATCAAATCAATACTTGTGACATAGTTCAGAGGAGGCCTTATGTTTGTTTATCTTCCTATTGACCTTATTTACAAAAATGAGGTCGCACGTATAGACCACCTATTTTTCATTGTTGTACCACTTTAAATCTTCGACAGTAATTGATTGCGTAACAGGTGATTTCTAGACTCTGCATTTCCATGCTTGTTGAGAAGCATTATGCTTTTGGAGAAGTGGAGAGCAAAATTCTTGGGAGTTGTGGGCTGGCCACTTTTGGGCAGTGTGAATGAAATGAAACTCGACTTCCGAAAATTCTAGGAAGGAGGAAGGTTGTGGGGTAGTGTCTTACTTTTTGGCATCCTTGCGCCTTCAGTTTCCTCTAAATTTTGGGATGTCATCTTTCTTTATCCATGTGAACTGGAAGGTGCCACATATACATATTTACACATTATAACCGTCAAAACAGAGTCATTGGAATATTGGCCACTTGCATATGCAAAAGCTAAGATGAATGTCAGCAAAGCAGAATGTTCCCACTGGACATATAATTATGTCTCATTCCTCTACAGTCTCAGGTCATCCTGTTCTAACAACATAGATAAGAGTATAGCAATTTGTATGGTCCATGACCCAACTTTTGGAATAAATAGATCAAAAGACATTAAAATGTTGAAATCACAAAGCAACCATCTAAGAAATAACTACATTTGAAAGAGGGTTTATCACTATGTTCAATTAGTTTTAGTGCACACCTGAACTCCCCAATAAGTTAATCCATCTAAGAGAAGAATATTCAGCTAATATTTAAAAAATATAAAATATAAAAAAGCATCACTTAAATAAATTTTACATTTCTAGTACTAGTGACGAATTTCCACAGTACATAAGATCTCTGTACAGAAAGAAACCGCTTCTAAAGAATCTCTGGGAGAACAGGCGACGATTCCCAGTAGACTGCACAGAGAGTTAGAAGCTCAAATTCGACCTAATATTAGAGACCCACATTTAAAACATAATAAGTGATATAATCAAACTCTACATGCTTTCATGCCTAACATAACGAATCTCTGGGACATAATTGTCTCTCTTCAAATAAAAATTTGTTTGCCTCACACAGATAACGTTTGAAGTGAGATAAATCAACAGTTCTGTACCTCTGAAAAGGTCCCAGTTAATTTATTCAGCAGTGTAGATTTCCCAACTGAAGGGAAACCCACCAAACCAACTCTTGCATCTCCGCTTTTAGTGACATCAAAACCCTCACCAGCACCGCCACCGCCTTTTGACGGAGGCTCAAGTAGGTCTCTCCTTAGCTTTGCAAGTTTAGCCTAGCAAAAAATGATGGATCACTATTGTCAAAAAAAATTGAGCATGAAAGGCAATTTCATGACGAACATTAGAATGAAAAAGAATAACTCACCTTCAGCAAACCCAAGTGATGGGCAGTAGCTTTGTTCTTTTGAGTCCTAGCCATCTGCAATTAATAAGCAAATAAATATTAAAATTCTAGTTAATATGAAATATCCAGATTCCAGAAGCATCACTTCGGAAACAATAAACGGATTTCGACGGTTAACTGAGAAAATAATAAATCAAATTTTCGTTGATTGGAGAGAGTTGAGTTCGTCATGGTAAATTTTTCACTCGACAAATTTATTGAAATCCCTAAGCATCTAACAAGTGATAAGGGTATATATAAAGCATTCAATTTCCCTAAATTAATTTAGGATTTGTCGTTGGCAGAGAAAGTAGAAGAGAGGATACTGGGGGTGCAGGCAAAAGTACCTCATCTTCGATGTCCTTGATTTTCTGCATCAGAGTCGCCATTGTTGAAGCACGCTAGCTCCGAAACAGAGGAAAGGGTTTTCGTCGGCTTGTAATGATTCTGCTCAAATGCTACTAGCCTACTACGCCACAGAGAGAGGGAGAGAGAGGGAGAGAGAGGAGAAGGTACCAGAAGTAAATGGGGTTAGGGCACGTCCTCCTCTTGCCCATATTTCACAAACCTATCCACTACAATAGACCTAGTAATTTCCTATGACCTTAACACCCACAAAGCGAACACACAAATAATCATTTTTTTATCAACACCATAACTAATCAAGTCATCTGTTAATAATTCATTATTCACACGATAACTAATCCGATTACCCATTTAACGTGCCGTTAAGAAAAAGTTAGTTTGATAATTTTAAACTATTAAAAAAAACCTTAGTAATTTCCTATGACCTTAACACCCACAAAGCGAACACACAAATAATCATTTTTTTATCAACACCATAACTAATCAAGTCATCTGTTAATAATTCATTATTCACACGATAACTGTGACAGCCCGTCCCTAATTTTAAGAATTTTTAAAGTTTAATAAAGGATTTTACAAAAATGGCCTTTGAGGCACGCACGTCATTCGAGGTTAATCGTCATGTCGTGCCATCTAAGATTTGTTTTCTTGGCATATCCTCGTAGTACTCGTCGCTACGGACGCGTGGGCGCAGGCGGTTCGTGATTTGGATTTATATCGAAGAAGTTATTAACGTTTGAAAATTGGGCATTTAGGAATTTTAATTTTAATTAAATCTGGAATTTATTTTATGAAAGTGGATGGCCCAGATTTAATGAAGATTTGAAATGGATGGCTTGGATGTGAGGGAAAGAAATAAAAATAAACATAAGGTTTTGTGTGTGTGTGTGTGTGTGTGTGTGAAGAAGAAGAAGGATTGAGCAAATCTGCCCAACCAGAAGAGAGAGAGCCGAAGCTCCGGGAGAGAAAGGAGAGAGAGCCCAGCGAATCAGGAGAGGAGAGGGGGAGTTTCTGGCCAACCAGAAGAAGGAAAGAAGGAAAGGAGGGAGAAAGAAAAGGAGAGGATCGACCTGGCGACCTGGCGACCCGCGCACCCGACCCGCGACCCGCGACCCGCCGGTGTTCTTCACCAATTTTCGTCGAACTTTCTCCATTTTTCCGACGAATTGAGCCATGATTTCACTTAGTAAGTATCCTACTACTCCTTCCTCATCATTTTCATCTCAAATTTGGAGAGATTTGGTATTGAAATTGGGAAAAACGCACCAAAGGGTGCGGCAACTTTGTGTCTTCGATTCTCTTATTTTTGAAACAATTTCTCTCAATTGTTGCCATCATTAGACTTCCCTTGAGGCCTAGAACAATGCCCAATTGTTGGTTGGAGCAACGGAGTTGAATTGAGGACGAATTGAAGATCACCCAATTTTAGGGTTTCGTACGGGTTTGATGAAATTGAAGTGTTTCCAGGCCAAATTGGCCCTGGCCACAGGTATGAAAGTTACTCTACTCATTGAGATCTTCAAATCTGCAAATTTTGGTAATTTTTGGAAATAGTTAGATTTTCCGGCGAGCCGGGGCGGCCCGTGCGGCGGCGCGTGGCCAATGGCCCGCCAATGTCATCCTTAGCATGTGTTTAATGCTCTAGGTTCAGTTTTGATAATTGATGGACGTAAATTGAATAATTGAACCTAAGTCGGTTACGATTCGGGGTTAGGTGAAAATGTGAATTGACGATCCGACCGTTGGATCGTCACCAAACTTGGATACGTTGTAATACGTAATATTTGAGGATTATAGGAACTTACGGATCGGGAATCCGATTTACGGATCTTTCGGAATTGGAGTTGTAAGTTCATAAAATAGAACGTTAACCGTCACTTGGTTTTGGAAATTGACGGAGATCCGACCGTTGGATGGTAATGAAATTTTAGGATGTTGTCCTAGATGTATATTGTGGACCTCTGGAAGTTATGGATTGGAAATCTGAGTTGCATATCTTCCAGATCGAACTGCGTAGTGACGTGTTTTATATAAGTTGTATTCTATCGATATGATTCTGAGATTGGATTTGATTATGGTTCTAGGCACCGATCATCTTGACGCGTTGATGTGTTGTGCTGGGGAGTTGTAGGGCGAACTCCAGGTGAGTGGGCTGTTTTGATTTCATATTTACCTATATACTATTGTTTTCCCAGAAAATGCTTTTATATGAGGAAATGAATTTAAATTGCCATGCATGAAAACATTGAATATTTGATTTGATAATGGATATATGTATATGTACCTGAATTGATATATGATGCATACATGTTGCATGGTGCTGTGGAGGCGCAGGTAAGTCAGGTGAGTCATTATGCATTGAATTATTGATATTGAAATGTTTAAGCTCATAACCTGCACCTTAGGTGTTAGTGCTTATATTAGTTTCACCACACCGCACGCTCGTCTTAGATCCAAGTAGGTGGATGTCGTACAGACCATGTGAGGGTTCCGACATGCCAGTTGTACAGACCATGAGAGGGGTTCCGACTGGTGGGTGATTTTAGATTATGTGCACAGTTGATTGATGTGAGAAGCACTAGAGCGTAAATATACACCTGTCATCGTACAGACTACCTTATGTAGTTCCGAATGACTTGCAGAGTTAGACCGTATAGGTCACCGAGGTGACTCCGGTTAGTGAGAATGTTGAGCTTAGAATTAATCGTATAGGACCAACTGCAGGGTCTCCGATTGATTCCTTATTATTCACCTGATTTATAAATTGATTCATGGCATGACATGTTTTTCTTGAAAAATGTTAAAGATTTGGAATATGAATTTTGAGATTATATATATATATGATTTTATATATATACTATTTTCTGGGAAAGTATACAGGTTTTACAGCGAGGGGTTAGAAATGTTTTAAATGAAATGTTTTCAAAAAACTTTGTTTTACTGACCCACTCAATTTTGTTTTGCGCCCCTCCAGGTTCAAGTTAGCAGAGCTTTGGTGGCCACGAGGAATCCAGCGGTGTTCTGACAGAATTCACAAAAGTAGGATTCACCCTCGGGTGTTATATCTTAGATATCGTATTCTTTAAAGCTTCCGAACTGTGTAAATGGTTACGTCACTCTCACGTGACGGCCAGCATGCCCTCCTTCGGGACGGGGTGTGTCAATAACTAATCCGATTACCCATTTAACGTGTCGTTAAGAAAAAGTTAGTTTGATAATTTTAAACTATTAAAAAAAACCTTAGTAATTTCCTATGACCTTAACACCCACAAAGCGAACACACAAATAATCATTTTTTTATCAACACCATAACTAATCAAGTCATCTGTTAATAATTCATTATTCACACGATAACTAATCCGATTACCCATTTAACGTGCCGTTAAGAAAAAGTTAGTTTGATAATTTTAAACTATTAAAAAAAACCTTACTAGTTACTTACATAATATCATACAAGTGAGATTAAAAATTTCCAAAACATATTAAAAATACCAAAGCACATTAAAAAAAATTCATAATAATTCATTTACAAGTGTGAAAAATGTGGAAAAAAAAAAATATTTAAACGCTCATGGTCGCATTCTTTACTCTTTGATGATGGCTACATCGTTGTTTGAATTTTTAAAACCCTACAAACCCTCATGGATAGTATTTTTAGGGCAATTCGAAATAAATAAAAATTCATAATAATTAATGTATAAGTTGAAAAATATGAAAGAATAATAAACGCTTGTGATTGCACCCTATACGCTTAGACAATGGTTACATCGTCGTTTAGATTCTTAAATTCCTCCAAACCCTCATGAATAGGTTTTTATGTGAATGCAAAACTCATAAAAAATCACAATAATTAATGTAAAACTTCTGACTTGTGAGAAAGGCTCCAGAGCCTTAAAAAAACTCTCTTCATTTTGCATAGCCTTGAACATTTGATATTTTGTAGTAACGTACTAATGTTTTTCATTAGACTCTTATTTTGTGGTATGTTATATTTGAAAGACAAATGTGTTTTATGTTTTAAAATAGGGTAAAGTACAAAAAACTACCTCAACTATTGGTGTCACGACACTTTCATACCTCATCTTTTAAAATTGACAATGTCATACCCCATCTTACGAATTTGTGCCAATGTTATACCTTCCGTTAGCTTGGCGTGAATTTCTCAGTTAAATGCTGACGTGACTTCATCCGGAACCCACTTTTATTAAAAAATTAATAAAATATTATTAAAAACTAAAAAAAATTATTTAATATTTTTTAAATATTAAAATAATAAAAAAAGTAAAAAATATATATATAAAAAAACCCTTTCTTCCCTTCCCCCTCTCTCCTCTTTCTCTTCTCCCCTCAAACCCCCTGGCCCAAATTAAAAAACCTATCTTCTTCCCCCTACTTGTTTTTTTTTCTTTCTTTTCTTTTTTCTCTCCCTCTTCTTCTACAGGTTGTGTGGGTTGGGGAGGGACAGACGAACTGGGTTTTGGGTTTCCTTTTTTTTTTTTTTTTTCTTCTTCTCTCTTCTTCTTCTTCTTCTTCTGCAAGTTGGGTGGGGGTGAGGGGGGGGGAGGAACGGACGAACTGGGTTTTGGGCTTCTTCTTCTTCTGCAAGTTAGGTGGGGTGGGGTGGGGTGGGGTGGGGTGGGGGGGGGACGAACGGACGAACTGGGTTTTTTTTTTTTGTTTTTCTTTCTTTCTTCTTCTTCTTCTACAGGTTGGGGGGTGGTGGATTTGGGTTGCAGCTGTGGGAAAGATCTGGGTCGGGGGGGTTTAGGAATGGGGTTTCGGGGTTGATGGGTTTTCAAATTTTTTTATTTTTTTATTTTTGTTGAAGATTAAGCAAGTAGAGGAAGAAGATGAAGGGGGAAGGGACGAAAAGGGGGGAAGGATGGACGAACCCTTCAACTGGGTTTCTTTTTTTTTTTTTTTTCTCTCTCTTCTTCTTCTTCAGGGGGGGGGGTGGGAAAATGGTTCTCTTTTCGTATTCTGCATTTTCTCGGCAACCAAACAGACAAGGAAGAAAAATTGTTTGCTTGAAGAAACGAAGTGGAAAAATGGTTCTCTTTTTGTATTGTAAAACATTTGTATGGCATATGAAATGTTTGTGTGATTTCTCACTGGATGTGTGTTGATGCAAAAGCTCAGATCTGCCTTGATTTTCTCTACATATATTCCGAAAGTTTACAATTTTTAGGCCAGAAAAAAGAAGGAGGAGGAAGAAGGAAAAAAAAAAAAAACGTTGCAACCCAGAAAGAAGAAGGAGGAGGAAGAAGAAGAAGAGGAAGAAAAAAAAAAAAAAAAAACGCTGCAACCCAGAAAGAAGGAGGAGGAAGAAGAAGAAGAGGAAGAAGAAAAAGAAAAAGAAAAAAAAGAAAAAAAAACGCTGCCCCAAAAAGAAGAATGAGAAGGAAGAAGAAGAAGAGGAAGAAGAAAAAAAAAAAAAAAATACAGTGCAATGCGGGTGGAAGGGAAGGCCGGATCCTTAGGCCATTTTTTTTTTAGTTTTTTAATTTTTTAATTTTTTGAATATTTAATTATTAAAAATATATTTAATTATTTTTTAATCCAGTTGGATTAGTGAGTGGGACACGTGTCGGGCCACGTCAGCATTTAACAGAGAAATTAACAGAAAAACTGACGGAGGTCTGACATTGTCACAAATTCGTAAGATGAGGTATGAAAGTGTCGTGACACCAATAATTGAGGTAGTTTTTTGTACTTTACCCTTTAAAATAATATTTATGTGACAATATAGTATATACATACTTAGTATTATGTTTTTCATTTGATTATTTGTTGATTTAAAATATATTTTCTTTAAAGTCGTATTACCGGTTAATATTAACAGGTCGATTTCGGGTTGAGTCATATTACCCATTTATTTTAACGGGTGTTACACGACACAACCCGTTAAGATATCGGATATGTCACGAACACGAAAAACACGACACGAATGCCAAGTATACACTTCAGAGTGTGAGAAAGCGTGAAGGAAATATGAATACTTTGTAGAATCCCATTTTACCCTTCAACTAGCCTTTCTGCGTGTGCTCGACAAAGAAACTGCAAATTTTGGTTACGTGCTACATATTACAAATTATGTATGTTATGTAGATTTACAATTTTTGTTAAATTGATTGATGCGAATTATTTCACTTGTTTCTTATTTAATTTTTTTGTAATTATGAGACTGATTTCAAGCATATGTTTAGGTCAGGAATTCTCAAATTTCTAGAGATTTAGGTATAATGAGATCACAAAAAAGTAAATAGGAGAATTAAAAAATGCACCACATAAGCATGGACGTTCCAAGGGGTGACTTTAATTGAATCAAATCGGATGAGAACATTCTAATGCCAATCCAAAAAGTTTCGAAACCAAATTTCTGTATCAATTTCAGAATGTTCAGACTTTTTCCGAATCAGTATTATTTCGGAATTTCATAACATAATTCGAATGAAATTAGGATTAGTGTGTAAATACTTAAGTACATGGTGCATCTAGTCTAATCAAATTAGGACTAGTGTATGTAAATACTTAAGTAAGTGGCTCATAGAATTCCTATACATAATCTACTAGGATTTACACAATCACACTTAATGAAATTTGGACTAGTGTGTAAATACTAAAGTAAATGGTCCATCAACTCTTCACCGATGATGTAGAAATAGTAGATAAAGTCGTCTCATCCAGTCGGCACAATGAGCGAATGCGAATCTCAAAATATACGGAACAATACATAAGTAGTAAAACTTACAAAACCTGGCTATGGTAAAACCCAAGGTAGGATAATACCCATACTCTAAGGAGAAAAATGAAAAATTGCATTAAGTCAAAACTAAATGTCTTCAAGACGTAAGTAGAAAGCACACAAGGGTATGACCAGCCCAAGATAGATGTCTCATTAAAACTTCATCAGGTAGCAAAAATCCAATAGAAAAAATGCTCCTAACGCAGGAAAAATAGTAATTAAGATCAAGTGAGTATACCTCGGGATACTTCCCTGAGTTTAACAAAACTCCTAAATGAGAACTATAAGCATTGAAAATCAAACAATGTACGGATACTAATTCCTCAGAAGAGTTTCTGGAAGGTTGACTTCAGTTGTGACTTTGTGAAGGGGTCAGCAAGGTTGTCTTGGGGATCTAATTTGCTTGACTTCAATCTTTTAATGTTTTGCTAATGTGATGAAGGCGCAATATTCTTGGCGTTGACTTTGTTGATGTATCATGTCTTGGTATGGTTGATACATACAACATTATCTTCGTAAATAGTTGTTGGAACTCAATGATGTATGAAAAACCACAGATACTTCGAATATGCTCAACAAGAACTCTCAGCCATATCTCTCAGGTGTGGTGTAGGATGTACGGTGAGTTTGGAATGATTTGAAGATTTCGCAACTAAGATCTATTTCGTGGACCTGCAAGATATTGCAGTACACCAAGTGGTAAAGACATAACCATTTGGGAGCGTATCTTGTGTGGGATTGATAAGTAACTAGCGTCAACATAAAAAACAAGGCAAGCATCATTCGAGGATCATAAGGTTGGATCCTTCTCGGGATGCGTAGGGATAGGCCTAAATCCATAATAACTTCAAGGTAGCGAAAAACCGTCTTTAATGTCAATTCAATGGTTGCTTATAGGCTTAGTGTTGTATCTTGTCAACATATTAATAGCGAAGGAGATGGTATGTCTAATGCAATGAGCTAAGTACAACAAAGCGCAAAATTGAACTTAGATATGGAATTTCAGGTTTCATAACCTCGTAAAGAGTCTCATTTGCATCTAGCGTATGAATGATCATGGCTATATTCAAAAGGTAACACATTCGAGGTGTAGCTAGTGAACCATAATACCGTAAAAACAATGCTTGAACTTCAGGTCAAGGCAAAAATGAGTTTTCCCAAGATCTTTCATCCCAAATTCCATCTTCAGGTGTGGCGCAGTTTTCTCAAGCTTTTCCAGAGTCTTAGTGGGATTTATGTCATCAACATAGACTACAACTCTAGCAACTTAGAATACTTCTTAGTTAACATGCAAATGCATTATATATTCATAACTCTAACTGATGAAATAATCACTTAGAAGAGGATGCCACATCTGCTCCAATTGTTTTATTTGAGTTGAAATGGTATTTCGTAGTTTGGAACTATTTGAACTAGTCCATATAATTCTTCAAGAATTTACAAGTAAATCTCTATATCAATATCCACATTCATATACTGCAATCAATCACAAAGCGTTTAAGAGAAACCTTATGCCATAAGGCGTGCATTATATCACACTATTTCAGTCATCTCATTATACTTTTTTTCCCACTTGTCTAATAACCTAAAACCTCAAACTACATAAAAGTGACGTAAGACCAACAAAAAAAAAGGGTTTTAGTTGTTTACTTCATCCTAGAAGTCATTGGTTATTTTCGTATTACATACTTTTTCGAAGCTTGAAACATTATAGAAGCGGGAAAATGAACTTTAAGGTAAAAAGACCAAAATGCCCATATATGTTTTCTTGTTTTTTATTTTTATTTGATTTGTGTGTTTTTGTGATTAAAATGTCTTAGGACATGTCTCTTATCTAGCTAAAATTATGTCTTTGTTGTTGAGGATTTTTTCGTTGTTTTGCGAAGTTTCAAGATGGGTGACTATTTTGGCCCTATAAGTCTCATCTTTAAGCTGAAATTTAAAGCTCATCACACATCAACTCAAGGCAACTTGGTGTTGGAAACAAAACTGAAAATATGATTTATTGATAACAGTATTAGAAATGACAAACTACTAATAATAATAAGGACAATGCAAATGAAAATGAAATATTAAATGAGCAAGAATTTACTAACCGCTGGATGATAAAGGCTTGCAAGTTTGCAATGTCCTTGTAGACAAAAATTTGGCCTCTACATTTGTGCAGTAGTTCTTGTAAGCTTCTGTCACTAGGATTCAACTATCACAATCAAAGTCCTTGCACTAAGGCTTTGATTCTATCGAAGTACTGAGTATTTCTCTCCAAAATATTAATGTTATATGAAAATTGGGTTGTAAAAAAAGTTGATTTTCTGAATGGAACGAGTTGGTGGATTTATAGACTTGTCCATGCTATTTGGACGAGAATGAACAACTCCCTTTTGCAGTTGTGTCGTTTGATAGATAACTGATCATTTCAGTTGCAACGTTTGATTTGAATTAAAACTCATAGTTATATGCAAATATATATCATATATATATCATATATATACATATAAGGATTAGATTAATTATGAGGCCCCAATGCCCGAGCCCTTATCTTAATTGCTTTAATTATGGGCTGCATCCTAATCCATACCAAACTCTTTCAATTCATACTTAATTCAATATGCTAAGTCTAATGTTGTAAGACATAATTTGAATGTGCAAAGACCAATCCACCAATGCGGATTAAAATAAACTCATGGTTTTTTCCATTCAAAATTCCAACAATACCCCACATTTTGAATTGGAAAAAATGAATGCAATTTTATCTAAAATATATATATAATAGTAGCAGAGAGTTCGTCGAAATGATATGCATCAAGATAAGTGTCTTTTGGACTTGAACCTTCCTTAGTGAGAACTTACCGAGCTTACATAGTGATGCAGTGAATATTACATCTTGAACTGTTCACCATTTTTAGAAAAAACTAAAACAATAAGCTTCACACACATCAATTCTTAACACTTGTTCAGCGCTTATGGTTGTGCTCATTTTGGTCATGAACAAATCCTGGATTTATGGGAGCTTTAGAGAAATTAAGCCATCTCATTCTCATAAATGGGAGCCCACATTACTCCCATATAGGTAATACTAATTAAGAGTACTTTGCGTATACTTCTCTTGTGAATAAGATACTAGTGTTATTAAATATGAATATTGTAAATTTTGGAAGGTGTTAATTCACCGATTCTCATTAATTGAAATTGTCTTTACAATACTACTATATGTAGTCATATATTTACAATCAATTCCTACAAACTAGCTACTAATAGACAACTCATAATACAAAATAGGAATATAATTAATTACAATATATGGCAAGTATCTTGATGATGATCCTTGACTTTCTCAACACTCCCCCTCAAGTTGGTGAGTGAATGTTTCGAACTCCCAACTTGCCTAGCAAAGAATGAAATCTTTCCTTCCCAAGAGCTTTAGTGAACAAATCAGCAAGTTGTGATATGGAAGGAACAAATCCCGTCACAATTTTTCCTTCCATAATCTTATCTCGAACAAAATGACAATCAATTTCAATGTGCCTTGTTCGCTCGTGAAATACCGGATTTGCCGCAATATGAAGAGCAGCTTGATTGTCGCATAACAAGGTAGCCGACCCTTGGTCTTGAACTTGAAGATCTCGAAAAAGGCTTTGGAGCCACGCAAGCTCACAACATGCTGCTGCCATGGATCTATATTCAGCTTTAGCAGAAGATAAGGATACAGTTTTCTGTCGTTTGCTTTTCCATGAAATAAGGCTATTTCCAAGGAAAACGCAATAACCAGTAGTGGAACGCCGAGTGGTAGGACATCCTGCCCAATCGGAATCACAATATGCCTTTAACTTCAATGAATTTTGAGATGGAAACATCATGCCTTGCCCTAGTGTACCTTTAAAATACTTTAAGATGCGTAAAGCAGCTTCATAATGAGACTTTTGAGGTGATTGCATGAATCTACTCAACAAATGAACTGAATATGTAATATTTGGTCGGGTTATAGTGAGATATATCAACCGACCAATCAATCTTCTGTACTTGACTGGATCATCCAATGCATGCCCATCATCAGGGAGTAATTTGAGATTTTGTTCCATAGGAAAGCTTGCAGGCCATGATCCTAGAAAACCAACATCATTTAGGATATCCAATAAATACTTTCTTTGTGAAATGAAAATACCTTGTTTCGATCGTACCACCTCAATTCCCAAAAAATATTTCAAATTACCAAGATCTTTGATACGAAACTTGGTATTAAAAAAGGATTTGAGATCATCAATTGCTTTCAAGTCATTCCCCATTATCAGTATGTCATCCACATAGATGAGAAGCACAATAAATGACTTCCCTATTCTCTTAGTGAAAAGTGAGTAGTCTGCTTTAGATTGAACATAACCAGCTGATCGAATAGCTTGTGAGAACTTGAAAAACCATTGCCGAGAAGCTTGCTTCAACCCATAAATCGACTTATTAAGGCGACACACCAAATTCTCCCCCTGTCGCCGAAGACCAGGCGGGGGAAGCATGTATATTTCCTCCATGAGATCACCATGAAGGAATGCGTTATGGACATCAAGTTGATGAAGTGACCATGAGTGAGTAGCAGCAAGAGCAAGTAAGCAGCGGAAAGTGACAAGTTTGGCTGTGGGAGAAAATGTATCATGATAGTCAATACCTTCCAATTGGGTGTAACCTTTAGCAACCAACCAAGCTTTGTAACGCTCAATACTCCCATCAGATTTTCTTTTGATTTTATAAACCCACCGACAGCCAATTGGTACCTTCCCGGAAGGGAGAGGAGAAAGTGTCCAAGTGTCATTGGCCTGAAGCGCCTGGAGTTCCTCGTCCATGGCCTTGCACCAATGGGGATGTTTGGCAGCTTCTGTATAACTGTTAGGCTCCAAAACAGTAGACAATTGTGCAATGAAGGATTAATACTTGGGAGAGAGCCCTTGATAGGACAAATAATTAGAGAGAGGATACCTTGTATGAGGACCGGAAGGCGAGGAGTTGGCGGGGGGCAACGAAATAGTCGGACAAACATAATCATGGAGCTTGGTCGGCGGAAGTCGGATACGACTGGAATGGCGCAAAGGAGCAGGGGATGCAGCGGCAGGCTGGGCAGATGTTGGACACGGGTCTAGAGAGAGAGCAAGCCCATCAGGAAGAACTGAGACTTGGTCAAGCCCGTCAGTGGCAGAGGTGGGTATTTGTGGGACTGGTGCTGGGCCAGGAGAAAGGCACGGGTCGGTAGTGGGGTGGTCTATGTGGGAAGGGATGTGGACTGTAACAGGTGGAGAGGAAAGTAGGCCTGGGTCAGCATGGGGATCAGTATGTGGGTCGGTGTTTGGGATAATGTTTGGGTCAGTATGTGGGTGCGGGGTAACTGTTGATGGGTGAGGATTTGGGTGGAATGGAAAAATATTCTCATGAAATGTGACATCTCGACTAGTAAAAATTTGTTTGGAATGAAGATCATATAATTTGTAAGCTTTTTGGCCAAAAGGATACCCAATGAAAACACATTTCTTAGCCCGAGCATCAAACTTATGTTGGGGGTGAAGATTAGTGGCATATGCTAAACACCCAAAAGTGCGTAAATGGGTATATGAAGGAGGGTGACCAAATAATTTCTCATAAGGCGTAAGACCCGATAAGAAAGGGGTGGGAATGTGGTTAATTAGGTAAATGGATGTGAGAATGCATTCATCCCAAAAGTGCAAGGGAATATGTGACTGAAAATGAAAAGCTCGTGCAGTTTGAAGAATATGTCTATGCTTTCGCTCCACAACCCCATTTTGTTGAGGGGTGGAAACACAAGAGCGTTGAAAAAGTATGCCATGATCATTAAAGAAGGGAAGCATAGAAACAAATTCGCCGCCATTGTCAGTTCTAATGGTTTTAATTTTGTGGTGAAATTGTGTTTTGGCATAGGCAATGAAAGATTTAAGCAAAGATTGAGTGTCTGATTTATGACGCATGAGATAAACCCAAGTGCAATGAGTAAAATCATCAACAATAGTAAGGAAATAACGAGCACCCGAACGGGATGCTACTCTATGGGGACCCCAAATATCACAACGTATAAGTTCAAAAGCATGCTTAGTATTAATATGACTTAATCCAAAAGACAATCGAGTTTGTTTTGCCAAAGGGAAAATGTCACAAGGTTTATTTTCAGAAAGGGAAATTTCAGGAAAATGTTTAGCTAAGAGTTGGAGTCTCAAGGGTGAAGGATGACCAAGTCGTCGGTGCCACGTGACGGAAAAAACCTTGGTAGTTGTAGGTGATGTCCGCCCTTTGGAGTCCACCAAATAATAAAGTCCATTATGTTGTCGCCCCCAACCAATCATCGTCCTCGTCTTCAGGTCCTGTAAAATACAAAAATCAGGATAAAAGGTTACTGAGCATCCCAACGATCGAGTGATCCGACTAACGGAAATTAAGTTGATAAAAAAAGAAGCTATGCCAAACACATTATAAAGAGATATTTGGGAACCAAAATTGTATGTGCCAATAGAATTGATGGGAACCCGAGTCCCATTAGGTAATGCCACAGGTGGTAGATGAGGATTTGAGGTTGCATTAGTCAATGGGAGACTAGATATGTGGTCAGTGGCACCACTGTCTATAACCCATTGGAAAGAAGGAGGCCCACCTGCTAGATTAGCCTTGGAATCAAGGCCCATCTTTTGACTCATCATGGATAAGAGTTGCTGAAATAGGTCGGTGGTGAGGTTGGGCATGGTCGGTGCAGCGGTGGAGGCCACGTTGTTGACAGCTGGTTTGCCGCTCGGTGCAGCGGTGGAGCGCCCACCAAAACCACTTGAACTACTGGACTTACCATGAAGACGGTGTCCCGGTGGATAGCCATGGAGCTTCCAACACGTGTCAATAATGTGATGATCCTTATCGCAGTATGAGCAATGCAGTGGCTTCCTCTCGGACGATCTTCCTTTTCCATGGTTGCCATTGTTGCCACGGCTCATTTGAACAACCATAGCTGCAGGTTCAACGAGGCTAGGCCCAACAACCATGCCTCTCTGCTTCTCTTCTTGTGTTAACATGGAATAGACAGATCGAATCGAAGGCAATGGTTGAATAAGTAAGATCTGCCCACGAATCGCAGAATATGAGTCGTCTAACCCCATTAAAATCTGCAAAAACCTTGGTTCTCTCCACCTGTTCGTTATTAGATTGAATAGCCCCGCAAAAACACGGCTTTAAAGTTTGGTAGGAATCCATCTCATCCCACAAACCTTTAAGCTTGGTGAAATACACGTTGATAGGTTGTTGACTCTGTGTAAGACGTGCAAGTTCACGTTGGATTTCAAAGAGACGAGACACGTTTTGTTGAGAAAAACGTTCTCGAAGATCATCCCAAACATCTTTGGCTGTCGTCATGTACACCACACTGGTGGCTAGGTCGCTAGAAAGTGTATTGATAATCCACATAAGGATCATGTCGTTGCACCGTTGCCAAAGAGCAGATTCTGTGGGCTTTGTCTTCGCAGATGGCTATTCAACACTTCCATCAACAAACCCTAATTTGTTCTTTGCACTGAGTGCAATTGACATGGAACGACACCAAGTGCCATAATTTTCATCGGTAAGTTTGGTTGAAACGAGCATCATTCCCGGGTGATCAGAATGATGAACGAAGAAATGACTAGCAGGATCACTAGATGGTTCAAGTTTAGCCATTGCTGATGTTGAATCCTTCACCATAATCCAAGAAAAAAAGGAACTAAGAACCCAGGAAGGGCTCTGGTACCATGTAAATTTTGGAAGGTGTTAATTCACCGATTCTCATTAATTGAAATTGTCTTTACAATACTACTATATGTAGTCATATATTTACAATCAATTCCTACAAACTAGCTACTAATAGACAACTCATAATACAAAATAGGAATATAATTAATTACAATATATGGCAAGTATCTTGATGATGATCCTTGACTTTCTCAACAAATATCCTAACACTAGCAAACAATACACAAAATCACCTTAAGAATGAAGTAAGGTGTATTCGTCTGTTTGAAATATATCTAACTAGTTTGCCTATTGAACCTAGTCTAATCATCTAGGTTAGGTTTTCGTCAGTCTAACTCATTCAATTTGCTTTAGCCTCATTCCCCTCAATGAATATTTTACTTGCTCTCTTGGCACACCTTTGGTAAATGGATATGCTATATTTTCCTTCAATTATAACATAATCAATGGAAATGATTCCATCAGAGAGCAATTTCTGGAAACTATTGTGTTTGCGTCTTATATGTCGCGACTTTCCGTTATACACTTTATTCTTTGTTTTTGCAATCGCAGTCATGCAGTCACAATGAACGCATGAAGTTGTCATAGGTTTAGGCTATATGGGTATATCCTCTAGAAAAAATTGAAGTCATTCTACTTCTTCAACAGTTATATCTAAGGCAATGAATTCTGATTCCATCGTGGAACACGCAATTAATGTTTGTTTAGAGGCTTTCTGGGATACTGCTCCTTCTCCCATTGTGAAGACATATCCTCTGGTTGATTTGGATTCTATACTAGCAAAAATCCAATTTACATCAGTATAGCCTTCTAACACGGGTGGGTATTTTACATAATGTAAACCAAAATTAATAGTACCTTTAAATATCGTAGCACTCTCACTAGTGCATCCCAATGCATTAATCCAGGATTACTTGTGTATTGACTAAGCTTGCTTATAGCGTATGCTATATCAGGTCTTGTATTATTCATCACATACATTAAACTCCTGATTACTCGAGAGTATTCTAATTGTGATAACAATCTTTTAAATTACAATTGGTGTCAAATAGAGTAGCTAGTGGACTACTCTCAAATTGTCCAAACCGTTTAAGAACTTTCTCTATATAGTGCAATTGAGAAAGTACATAACCATCAACATTTCTAGTAATTTTAATTCCAAGTATAATATCTGCAATGCCCAGGTCTTTCATGTCGAAGCATGAATGTAACATTTTCTTAGTGGAGTTGATCACGTCTTTATTTGATCCAACTATAAGCATATCATCCACATACAAACACACAATGACATATGAATTTGTGTTTCCTTTGTAGTAAACACATTTATCACATTCATTTATTTTGAATCTCTGTGTCAACATTGTATGGTCGATTTTTTCATGCCATTGTTTAGGTGCTTGTTTAAGTCTGTATAGAGACATAACAAGTCTACAAAATTTGGTTTCTTGGCCTTTTATAACAAACCCTTCAGGTTGTTCCATGTATATTTTTTCTTCTAATTCACCGTTTAAAAATGCAGTTTTGACATCCATTTGATGGCTTTCCATATGCGGTTTTGTCAAGAATCACATATATTGCCATAAACATCCGTATAGATGTGATTCTTGACACTATCAAAATAGTCCAAGCCTTGTTTCTATGGGTACCCTTTGGCAAGAAGCCTCTTGACTAGTCATGCCTTCTTTATACGTTTGAGGTTCATCCTCATTTAATAAGGTCATGAAATCAGAATCAAAATTTTTTTGGAGTTTTCGTCCTTTTGTTTCTGCTTGGTTCTAGTGTTTCCTCTGGAACACTTGATGAAGAAGTCTCTCCATGGTCAATTGTTCTATTCTTATTGGAACTTGAAACTTTGTCTTTATAAGGAAAGATGTCCTCAAAGAACTCAACATCCACATATTCCAATATTGTGTTATTATGAATATCAGAGATTTCAGAATTATAAACTAAAAAAGGGAAAGTTACACTATTTGAAACTAATCCTATGAAAACGCAATCTACGGTTTTAGGTCCAAGTTTAACCCGTTTAGGCAAAGGAACTTGCACTTTGGCAAGGCAACCCCACACTTTTAGCATTTTATATGTTGGCAGCATTTCTTTCCAAATTTTATATGGAGACTTATAAGTTTTTTTATGTGGGATTCGATTTAAAATTATATCCGCAGTAAGCAAAGCTTCACCCCACAAATTATGGGGAAGTTCATAACTATTCAACGTAAAATTTGTCATGTCCTTGAACCCTCAATTTTTCCATTCTACAACACTATTTTGTTGTGGTGTATATGGTGCAGTGGTTTGATGTATGATCTCATTCTCTGCACAAAATTATGCAAAAGCCGAACATTCATATTCTCCAGCTCTATCGCAATGAAGAAGTTTAATCCTCTTGTCAAATTGGTTTTCAACTTCTGCCTTGTATATCTTAAACATATCTAAGGCTTCATCTGTACTGCGAATTAGATATACATAACAAAACTTGTTGCAGTCATCGATGAATGTTATGTAATAGCATTTTCCACCTTTAATTGGCATTGACCTAAAATCACATAGATGATGCTAAAATTAACTTAACACAAATTAAACCCTCTTGTTGACAATTGTAGTATGGATAAGTAGGGATCGTTCTAAACCAGGGATTAGGAAGGATTGCTAATCTACTCTAAACTGACTCAAAACACAAAAATAAACTTAAAAACACTTAACTAGACTCTAATGACTCAAAACAAACTTAAAAGACTCAAAACAGTTTAAAACAACTAAATAGACTCAAACTAGACACTAGGAATGACTTTGGACGAAAATTGATTTTAATTTGACTCAAAACACTTTAAAACACAAACTAATACAGATTCTAACTAATTTGACACACAAAATTAAAGGGGATTGGGTTTTGGACGAATTTAAAGTGAAAACAAGTGAATTGAAAACTTAAACAAAGTTGGACGAATTTGGTGAATTAAATGGATGGTGGGCTAGCTAGAGGGTCCTTCTCCACACATGACACACTTGCATACAAATCAATCTCCAGTTGCTTTTTCGATAAACCATGAATGACAATGCTCCAGATTAACCGTGCCATCACTAATTAACCCTCAGATTTTCCTTAAGTCATTGACTTGGATGGGATACGCATCATCAACCCAAATCATTCTTCAATAGTCCCCTACATGCACATCATAATAGAGATACAATCACAGATCATTAAGCGCTATGAAAATCATAAGCATTGACAAAGCATTCGTAACTATGACATCATGATACTCATGCTAGGAATTTAACTTAACGCGATCGTGACCAGCAACCTTCACTACTTGTGAATATAAGTTTGTAACGATTATGTGAAACTCCCTTATATCCTAGCATCAGATTCAAGCATGCAAACTAAGTAGGTCTCCTTAATCAACATACAAGAATAAGTTTTGAATAAAACAGTTAAGCAAATTGCATTCACACTTTATGAAATCACAACTGGAATTAATCAATTCATAATGCAAATATGTTTATGGCTTTGAATTTCCCCCCAGCTAAAACGAGTTTAGCTCCTCATGTTCGCAAAACAAAGATATATAAACTTAAACATTGAAAACAAAAGATAGATTACACCTAAGAATGATCCAGCAATCCAAACTTCTTGAATGGCAAGAAAGCTGTGGTGCAAGGGATGGGTGAAGGTTTTAGTGATGAATTGTGGTGGTGGATGGATATAGGTGAGTTATAGTGAAGGGGGGATTCTCCCTGCTCAATGAGGATGCTGCAATGGGTATTTATGGGAAGAAGATGGACTCAACTTTGCAAAGGAAAGAGATTTGTTTAACTCAATTTCTGGTGGGTTAGGTGAGTGCACAATCCACTCAACTTTGCAAAGGAAAGAGATTTGTTTAACTCAATTTCTGGTGGGTTAGGTGAGTGCACAATCCATTCAATTTCTAGTGGGTTAGGTGAGTGCACAATCCACTCAATTTCTGGTGGGTTAGGTGAGTGCACAATCCACTCTTGCACATTGCATTTGTTTCTCCAGATTTGTAGCATTTTCCTAGCCTCTTTTGACTTCAAATTTGTCCATCCATCTTGCTCCATGCATAAGCTATCCAATCTTGGCCAAAAACTGCTCCTAAATGCTCCAAATTACACTTTCTTGCCAACTTTGTCATTTGAACCTACAAACACACGAAAATAGCTTAAATCACTATAAAAAGTAGAAACAAGCTAACTAAGTCGCATAAATATGCTCCTATCAAATTCCCCCACACTTAGCTTTTGCTAGTCCTCGAGCAAAACAAACAAGGGAAACAAACAACCTAAACCTTCCAACAATCGCCTAAGGGATTTCCAATGAAACATGACATGTTAAAAATCACTATTCACATAGATTTTAGCCATCCTTACCCTTGAGCGCATACTTGATCGCAGTCACCACTCACTAGCTCACATTTAATCAATTAAAACAATGTTTTGAATGTAGTAACATGCCTTAGAGAATTCACTCAATTCCTTATCGGATATGCACTCGACTTTCACACAGATTTTCTGACTACACACCCTACACTAGGTATATGTGAGAAGATTGATGTAAACATGTAGACTAGCACTTACATATAATTATAACAAAGAAGGAACTTTCTGGAATTATTAATACTTGTGCATAAATATGATCTCATGAATTGAATGCCACTACTTAGACGCGAGAACCAAGGACACCATATGCTCATAATCCCAAACTCCACATATTGAAACACATAACACTCAAGATAGAAGTTAAGGGTTGTAACAGGGCTTAGGGTATTGGCTAACAAAGAAAGGTAAGGATAAACAAACGTTCTTAAAGCAATAGTACGCAAAGTAATGAAATTGATACTTAGAATTCACTTTTGCATGCAAAAATCAACTTTAAACACAGAGGGAAAGATTCACACATCTTTTAGGGCCAGATTCACACAATTTTTTTTTTCGTGCCTTTTTATGTTTTCTTGGCACAAAAATCCCTACCCCGACACTTATTTTTCTGCATAAGGACAATCAAAAGGAATTTCTTCGAAGTCATGCTTCACTATGCCTTAAGAACAAGGGTATGGATAGTCCTATTCTAGGCTAGGTAGGGATAATGTGGCTAGCAAAGAAAATAGGCTAAACAAGGCTCAATGGGGTTTAAACCTACAAAACATAATGCAAAGGGTAAGGCTTTTTGGTTTTTGGTTTTAACTAACAACTTCATCTTGTTTATGTGTTATGCAATTCAATGTCATGCTTTGAATGAGACGGGTATGAGTTCTAGTATTTGGAACTATAGTGATGAAACGCCTTCTAAGTAGCAACCAAGCAAAGAATAATGAGATCATGCAACGACTTTAGAAAACAAGAAATCACAGATTAATAACTCTCCAAATAAAGTATAGGCTCAAGTCTCTCAGGGTTATAGCGTTAGTTTGAGTTCCTTCCTTCAAGCATGTTACAAAAACTGATTTTTTTTCTTTATGATTACATGTGAATTCGTAAACGACAACTACAACTAAGCATAAACCAAAGAGCATATCAAACTTCCATCCATGTTTGTAACTTTCTTTAACAGTCATGCAATTAAAAACCAAATCCTCATCATTGTGTTGGAAGGTACCCTAAGACACAAACAAACACACAAAAACAACTATTTTTTGGGTTTTTCAAAACATTTTTTTTTTCTTTTCAAATTTTCATATTTTTCTTTCAAAACACATTAAAACACTTCAAAACATACTAAAAACACTTCAATATAATGAGTAACAACTTAGCTTCATGTGGTAGATGATCTTTGGCTTCGGTAGTGAATGAATCGGCACGTATTTTGTCGTGCTTGTTGACTTTCCACAGCTTTGATCTTGAACTGGATTGGAGTTCTGAGCAAGGAAGAAGAGAGTTCCTTGGTGGTGGTGGTGATTTGATGGCATTGTACGGCGAGGCTTTACTCTTTGGCGACGGTGCCGTCAAAATGTTGTTGAAGCTTATCGAGCTCTTGGATTCAACTCAGACTCCTTCTGCTGGGTTATATGATTGTGCAGGGAAGGGTGTCATGCTATAGTGATCTGTTCCATCTCACCATGCTGCATTCTTCTCTGCTTGTTTCTTCTGTACGGCAGGCAGGCACGAGGTAGAGGTGATGGTCTGTTTCTTTGTTCAATCTTTCCAAGTGTCGACCGATTGCTTTCTTTCTCCTTGTCCCGCAGGCAAGAGCAAGGGTAAAGGAAAAGCATGCCATTAGATATCTTTGTCTTCGACTCTGATGATATGAGGTACTTTTGCTTTTGAAGAAGTATCTTTCCACAGGTTTATTCTTGAACTGGGCTGGGAAGCTTCTTAGCAAGGAAGAGGAGACTTGATCTTGAAGGAAATCGGACCATGAGCAGTCTCATATGGCAAGTGATCCTCAGCTTAGTTGAGGATGAATTAGCACGTTGTCTTCACATGCTTCAAGGTATCATTTTCACTTGCCTTATCTGTTCTCCAGGCAGATGTGGCATCTTCTTCGGAAGTACATCAGCAATTGAAGATGAATACTCGAGAGCAATGCTAGGTAAGCAATTAGGAAGGGGTTACAGGCAATCGGTTCCAGATCGGAAGATTGATACCAAGTGCTGGCTGATTGCTCTCTTTCTCCTTATCCCGCAAATGAGAACAAAGACAAGGAAAAGGACATGGAGAAAGCATGATATGAGATACTCTTGCTTTCAACCTTCATGATATGAAATACTTTTGCTCTTGATGACTTGTTTGCAGAGGTACTCAATGGGATGAGGAACACTAAGTAACTCGAAAGTCTTCGTTGGGAATGCATTCTCGGAGATAAAGAAAGGTTGAGTAAGTTTGCCTTGTTATGGAAGGTGAAGGCTGACATTTATAGGAATTTCTTCATAACCGGTAGAGGTACTATTCTTTTACTCTTGTTGGCAACCGTTGGGTGATTGAACAGTAAGATTCACGCGCTTTCAACTTTGTCAGAAATCTTTGACAAAGTTGCCCGTAATTTCAGCAAAGCTGAGGTTGCGTGTGAAAGGTGCTGACAAGTCTGGAAAAGTTGATCTTTTGAAATTTGGAGATCGGCCCGTGGTTTTTTAGCAGCCCGGCTTTTGAGAAAGGATCGCCCCTTCGATTTCTGAGCAGGCGCCTCTTTGATTTCTGATTTTTATTGAGGCATGCATTACGTTCTAAAGCGCACTTGAATTGCCGCCTGTAGAAGCTCCCTTCTTGCACTTCTGAGATCTTAATTTGTCCGACCTCTTCTTTTTCTTCAACACCTTCGAAAATGTCTTGCCCATCTGACCGTCGTCTTGACTTGAATGTCGGGAAGATATTGACATGTCTTCTCCAGACAACATTTGGCATCCGTCCTTCTTATCCCCCAATGGTCCTCTTACAGTTGGGGACTCTATGATGAAGAACGATACAACTGCTACGGTGGTTGCTATAAATCTTCTCACTCCAAAAGATATTAGGATTTTTTCCAAGCGGTCCGACGAGGTGGCTGTTCAGGACTCTCTGGCCTTCAACGTCCAATGTGCAGGCTCAGTATCAAACATGGGTCAACGCCTTCTTGCTCGATCTCGTCAGGTTGAGTCTTTGATGGCTGAGGTGGCTAGTCTTCGGCAAGAGATCAGAGGCCTCATGCATGAGAATAAAGAGTTGCACATGCTCGCAACTAGTTACTCAACGAGTATGAAGAGAAAGCTTGACCAGCTGCAGGAGTCCGAAGTTCGGATTCATAGTGATCATCAAAGGTTTGTGGCGTTACTCCAAAGGCAACTTTTGCCTTCGCCATCTGGATTTTCACCAAGTGTTGAGGCTCCAGAAAATCAAACTCTGGCGCTTCGTCTTTCTGGAGCTCCATCGAGTGCTGAGGCACCACCTGACCAATGAAGGTTCCCTCCTATTTGTTTGCACATTCTTGTAATAAATATATATATATTTTTTTTACCCAATGTTCCTTTCCCACGAAAATCAATGTAAAAATAGCTTGTTTACCCCCACACTTAAACCAAACATTGTCCTCAATGTTTCAAACATAGATTCACACATAAGCAAACAAACAACTAATGAACTAAGCATGGCAAGATAAATGCAGTAAAAAGAAGGGTTTAGGAACGCAAATCTAATTGTGGAGCGATTCCTAGTTCTTCCTTATTTGAATACATGGGTTGCCTCCCAAGAAGCGCTTGCTTTAACGTCTTCCAGCCGGACGAATCCTTCATTTAAGCTTCATTGGAGCCCACGGCATGGAGGTGTATTTCCTCCATAACCTGCCCCACCACATTCTTATAATATGGCTTTAAACGATGCCCATTCACCTTGAATTCTCGGCTTTGAATTTGAACTGCACCATATGGAAAAATATGAGTAATAACAAAAGGTCCAATCCATTTAGAACGTAACTTACCGGGAAACAAACGTAGGCGGGAGTTGAAAAGCAACACTTTCTGCCCTATTGAGAATGTCTTGCTACGAATCATCTTGTCATGGAATGCCTTTGTCTTCTCATTGTAAATGCAAGCATTCTCATATGCCTCGTTCCTGATTTCTTCAAGTTCATTCAATTGGAGCTTCCTATGAATTCCAGCTGCATCTAGGTCCAAAATGAATGTCTTGATAGCCCAATGTGCCTTGTGCTCCAACTCCACAGGGAGATGGCATGGTTTCCCATAGATTAGCCGAAATGGAGACATCCCAAGTGGTGTTTTGTAGGTTGTACGATATGCATACAGTGCATCATCCAAACGCATACTCCAATCTTTTCGCGTTGGCCCAACGGTCTTCTCCAAAATCTGCTTGATCTCTCGGTTGGAAATCTCGGCTTGCCTATTTGTTTGAGGATGGTAAGGTGTCGAAACCTTATGCTTGACATTGTACTTCTTAAACAGCGCCGCAATGGTCCGATTGCAAAAATGGGAACCTCCATCACTTATGATCACCCTTGGCATCCCAAATATGGAGAAGATGTTAGTTTTGATGAAATATGCAACCACTCTAGAATCATTAGTACGGGTGGCTTTTGCTTCCACCCATTTCGATACATAATCAACCGCAAGCAAAATATAAGTGAAACCATAAGACGAAGGAAAAGAACCCATGAAATCAATGCCCCAAACATAAAAAATTTCAACATTGAATATGGCAGTTTGCGACATTTGGTCTCTTGCACCTATATTTCCTATTCTTTGGCAACGATCACATGTTATGCAAAAGGTTCTAGCATCTTTAAATAGAGTGGGCCAATAAAATTCACATTCTAAAACCTTAAGTGCTGTTCTTTGTGTGCCAAAGTGACCACCACATGCATATGTATGATAAAAGCTTAAAATAGAATGAAACTCAGATTCATTCACACACCTACGTACAATCTGATCAGGGCAATATTTCCACAAATAAGGGTCATCCCAAACATACAACCGTGCATCATGTTTAAGTTTATCACGTTGGTGCTTGTTTAGGTCAATTGGAACTTGTTTAGACACCAAATAATTCACCAAATCAGCATACCAAGGTTCACTTACCTCAATGGACAGCAATTGCTCACCAGGGAATGTATCTTGGATAGGCACGGCATTGGCATCCTCTTCATGCACCATTTGGCTCAAGTGGTCAGCCACCACGTTTTCACTCCCTTTCTTGTCCCTAATTTCAATATCGAACTCTTGGAGAAGAAGCATCCATCGAATAAGCCTTGGTTTAGCTTCTTTCTTTGTAAGCAAATACTTCAAAGCTGCATGATCAGTGAAAACAATAACTTTAGTGCCAATTAAATAAGAACAAAACTTATCTAATGCAAACACAACAGCAATAAGTTCTTTTTCAGTGGTGGAGTAGTTCAATTGAGCATGCATAATAGATGACATGTGGCTGCTTGTTCTTCCTTTGGCCTAAAATAGCTCCAATTGCATAATGTGATGCATCACACATTAGTTCAAAAGGAAGGCTCCAATCTGGTGGAATGATGATGGGGGCCAAAGTTAGCATGTCCTTGAGGTCTTTGAAAGCCTTCTCACATTCCTCGTTGAACTCAAAGGCCACTTCTTTTTTGAGGAGACGGCATAGGGGCTGTGTAATCTTTGAAAAATCCTTGATAAATCGCCTATAGAATCCTGCATGACCAAGAAAAGAACGAACCTCTCTCACCGAAGTAGGAGAGGGTAAGTAGCGTACAAGATCTATTTTTGACTTATCAACCTCAATTCCTTTTTCAGAGATTATGTGACCTAAAACTATGCCTTGTTTCACCATAAAATGACATTTCTCCCAATTTAAAACAAGGTTAGTTTCAACACATCGTTTCAAGATCAAGGTCAGATTATCCAAGCAATCATCAAAGGACTTACCAAACACACTAAAATCATCCATAAAGACCTCAATGATCTTTTCAAAATAATATGAAAATATACTTATCATGCATCTTTGGAATGTGGCTGGTGCATTGCATAAACCAAATGGCATGCGACGATAAGCAAATGTACCAAATGGGCAAGTGAAAGTGGTCTTTTCTTGATCCTCCGGGGCTATTACAATTTGATTATAACCTGAATATCCATCAAGAAAACAATAAAATGCATAACCAGCTAACATTTCAAGCATTTGATCAATGAATGGCAAAAGGAAGTGATCCTTCCTTGTAGTGGCATTGAGCTTCCTATAATCAATGCAAACCCACCAACCGGTTTGGATACGTGTAGGCACAAGCTCATTCTCTTTGTTCTTCACCACAGTGACTCCAGAATTCTTAGGAACAACTTGGACCGGCGAAACCCATTAACTATCAGAGATTGGATAAATCACTCTACAATCAAGTAGCTTGATTATCTCATTTTTCACAACTTCCATCATTGGAGGGTTGAGTCGGCGTTGAGCTTCACGTGATGGTTTAGCTCATTCCTCCAAGAGTATGCAAGTTGTGGGACTTATACCCTTGATGTCGGCCAAGGTCCACCCAATGGCTGTTTTGTATTCCTTCAACACCCTCACCAACTTCTCTTCCTATTGTGCCGTGAGTGTGGAAGACACTATGACGGGCAAAGTCTCTTGTTCTCCCAAGAAAACATACTTCAAACGGCTTGGTAATGGTTTAAGTTCAAGGGAAGGTGGCTGCACAACTGATGGTAACATTTTATTAGTAGAAATAGGAATTGACATTGGTTCGGAAGGCTTACCATTTTGTAGTGGCAATGAATCTAGGGCAGCCACTATCTCAACTACATCTTCACTAGGATGCACGGCATGGACATATTCATGCTTGCCGTGGGTAAGCATAGGTGTTGCTCCATTGTTTTTTAGTCTTATCCCTTTCATAATGGTTGTTTCAAGCGCATCCTCATTCAAATCTTCAAAGTATTGATGCGCCAAAGAATCAATGATATCAATAGAAAAACAAGAATGATCATCACTAGGATACTTAATAGTTTCAGAAAGATTGAAATCAATAACTTCCCCATCAAATTCCATGGATAACATCCCTTTGAACACATCTATCTTGGTGCGGGCTTTTTTCATGAATGGCCTTCCAAGTAGAATAGGCAATGAGGAAGAATGAGCCGAATCTTCCATCTCAAGCACATAGAAATCAGCCGGAAAGATCAAGTGATTAACCTGCACTAAAACATCCTCCAAAACTCCTTTTGGATAGGCGTTAGATCTATCGGCTAATTGAATAATTACCCCATCATTTTTCAGCTCACATAAGTTCATAGATGCATAAATTGAATAGGGCATGACGTTAATAGATGCACCTAAGTCTAACATGGCATGTTCAAAACGAGTATTCCCTATAACACAAGGAATGGTAAAACTACCCGGATCTTTGCATTTAGGGGGTAGTTTTCTTTGCAAGACGGCTGAAAATTTCTCACATACCATTACCACCTCCTTTTTTGAAATCCTCTTTCTTGTGGTGCAAAGTTCTTTCAAGAATTTGGCGTACTTTGGGGCTTGTTTAATTGCATCCAAGAGTGGGATATTGACTTGTACCTTCCTAAATGTCTCAAGAATGTCCTTATCACTTTCTTCCTTCTTTGTTTGCATGAATCTGCGAGGAAAAGGTACATTGGGTAGAATAGGGTTAGAATTAACCAAAATTGGACCTATCTTACCTTTGTTGGACAAATTGGATGGATTAGGAAGTGTAGGAGGCTGCGGCAAGGTTGCTTCCTTCCTTGTCGTGGCCTTGTCTTGCTCATTTTCTTCGATTTGCAACTTCTCGTCCTTTTTTGGGCTGATTTAGATGGTTGGGGATCAGTTCCTACTTCTTTTCCACTTCTCAATGTGATTGCTTTGGCAAATTCAAAGCCTCCTTTTGGATTGACAATGGTGAAGCTAGGAAGTTTTTCGTCTTCTCAAAACTGCCCCATAAACTCTGCCATTTGCCCAATTTGCTTCTTGACTTCATTCATCTCCTTAGCTTGATTTTGTTGGCCCTGAGTCAAGGAAGTTAGTAATTTAAGAAGTGTATTATTATCCAAAGACGAACCTGAATTGGTTTGGGCAGATTTTGATGGAGGTTGTGGTGGTGCATATGGTCTTGGAAACATCCCAGGTGGTGTTTATCGAAATCCCCCTTGTTGGGCAGGTTGTTGTGGTTCTCTCCACTTGAAATTTGGATGATCTCTCCACCCCGGATTGTAAGTGTTGGAGTAGGGGTCATTACGTTGCTGATTTGGTCCTTGATAACCCACGGCATGGGCAGTTTCCCATCCTCCATTTTCAATCAGTTGAGGGCATTGGTCATTGAGATGTCCTTGCATCGAACACACTCCACATATGGCTGCATTTTTTGTTTTAGATCCATCCACAACCTGTGACACAAGGGTAGTGAGGTTAGCTAATTGAGATTGAATTTCAGAAATTGCACTTACCTCATTAACTTGGGGTTGTTGCCGTGGGGCCTCTCTTTGTCCAACGCCTTCGTATTGTTGTGCATTTAAGGCTCGGTTGGCAATTAGTGTCTTGGCAGCCACGGGTGTTTTGTCCACCAAAGCACCTCCCGTTGAAGCTTCTAGCATTTGTTTTTCAATGGGAAAAAGTCATTCGTAGAAATATTGAATGAGAAGCTCATCTTTCATTTGGTGTTGGGGACATGATGCAACAATGGCTTTGAAACGTTCGTAGTATGCTGGAAAGGATTCTCCATGATTTTGTTGAATGCCACTAATCCGCTTCCTCAAAAGTGAAGGAAAAATTTTGTCCTAGCTAAGAACATGTATGAACATTTGAATACATATGCTAACAATTAACTCTTTAAAGTAGGCATGCATCCAAAAACAATTCATGAAACCCATGACTTTCAAAGCCTAGTATATGGTGAACCAAAAGACTCTTTAACAACATTAAAGATAATTAAGAATTTAGAGATTCTTTACCCTTGAAGCTCATCCTTGATTACACAAGGGATTCACCCAAGTGGAGGGCCTTCAAGTCACCTCCTTGCTCCTTGGATCTTCCTTGTGATTTTCCTCCTTTTAGTGCTCCTTTGCTTCTTTGAGGATTTGAGGATTAGTTCTCCAAAACACCAAAAGTTTGATGTCTCTATGTCTCTTCACCAAGGATGTAATTTGTGAGGATGAAAAATGGATCACTTAGGGAAGTAAATTTGCTAGATAACTTTCCCCAAGTAGCTTAGAAAACCCTAATTGAAAACAAAGCTATAAAGATGAATTTATACTTCATTTCTTAGGTGTGTGGCAAACTTGCATACCCTCACCCTAAATGGTTGGCCTATATGGTTATTGGGCTTATTGCCCATTTTGTTTTAGTTGTCATACAACTTAAACATAATGGGCCTTGTGGACCAAAACACTTTTGGGCCCCGAAGCCCTAAAACCAACTTAAAAGCCCAATACGAACATTTCGTATAATTAATTAACTAATTAATTAATCTTGACCATTCTTCAATTAAACCATTTAATTGCTTATCCATTTCATTTAATTGCTTCACATATATCCTTATTTGGTGTGCGATCCATTAGGTTCCAATTAGCGAGGCAGTGGGCGATGTTACTCTTAACTATCGATTGTGAATTGAAACCACATTTCAATTCTCCCTTTTTGATGATTAGTGTTTGCTAATCAATAGGGCTTCCACAAACCATGAGTGACACCTAGCAGTATGTCATGGTTACCCAAGCTAAGTAGAATTGGTTGGAGAACCTATCCAGTTACAATTACAATGCAATACGGTCCTTCTCTAATACAATACTCTTAACCACATTGTTTTAAGTGATAGTTTGTTTCATGTCTACTATCCAATGTGATACTTTCTTATATGATTCCCTTGAATATGATTTGGAACATCTTCCTTAGTCATATTCATTTGCTTTGGCCAAAGACTTTAGAATCATATTTTAGAGTATACTCCTTCCACCATGGAAGGTTAGAGATCCCTTGTTGTGCATTCATATGCCTACATGACTAGATCACATGACCCCAACAATGCCGTGGACAATCCGAGGGAATGCCTTTGTCATGATCAAAGATCAAGGACCTAACCATTAGACATCTATGATGCCTCAGGTCTAAGGACTACTTTGCATATTGTAACCTTAGAGTTCGTACATGACATGTATGTTTGAACTCTCATTAATCGCAGTTCAGTGTACTCGATTACTCTTTCGAGCACCTATGTGTTTGTCTTAGTGTCCAACACCAAATGACTTGAGACTAGTTCATACTCACGTTTGAGTCAACATAACACATACTAACCTTAGCGGATTGTCAATGCCCAATTGGCAATCCTATGGCTAGGAACGTTTTAGGAATGAACATAAGAGAAAGGTCTCCTTAATCTAACTCATTAGATCACTTATCTCTTATGTCAAATACATCCCTTGGATTCTCTTATTGATTAAACACACGATTCAATAAATAGTGATTAACAATAAGTATTGCCCTTCCGTTAAACATATAAAAGTTTAACATATTAAGTATTCCAAAAAGCTATTACATCAAATGAGTGGCTTTGTGGGCATACTTCCAACAAAAAGAATGATTCTTAATGTGGGGAAGAACTTCTCTAAAAATGCTCTTTTCATGCTCTCCCAAGATGTGACAGTTCCGGGAGCTAATTCGTACAACCAATCCTTAGCCTTGTCCATCAGAGAGAATGGAAAAGCTTTCATCTTCAATATGCTTCCATCAACGTTGACTGGGGTCATGCTTGAACAAACCACTTCAAATTCTTTCAAGTGCTTGTTGGGATCCTCCATGGACAACCCATGGTACTTTGGAATGTGATGTAACAAACTGGACTTCAACTCGAACTCTTCGGTCTTGCCTTGAGCTACCATGGGATATTGGATGCATAAAGGTACGGCATTGTCCAATCCCGAAGCGGAAAGCTCATTGATTGTTCGATTGTCTGCTGCCATGACTTGTGCTTCCTCAAAAACCTTGTTGTGGCCTCCTCTTGCTCTTACTTCTTCTTCTTCAAGCACGGGTTCAGGGCTAGGTGGATTAGATTCTTGTTGATTCCTCTTCCTTCTCAAAGTCCACTCAAAATCGTTGTCAAAGTCAAAGATATGCTCACAAACTGGTTGAGAACTCCGAGTCATAAACTAGTACCTAAAAACAAGAAAACAAAACAAGGTCAGAAACTAAAACAAAAACACATGAAAATAAATAAAAAGAAATAACGAGGGATTAGAAAAGTTGATAATCCCCGGCAACGGCGCCAAAAATTTGATGCTAAAATTAACTTAACACAAATTAAACCCTCTTGTTGACAATTGTAGTATGGATAAGTAGGGATCGTTCTAAACCGGGGATTATGAGGGATTGCTAATCTACTCTAAACTGACTCAAAAACACAAAAATAAACTTAAAAACACTTAACCATACTCTAATGACTCAAAACAAACTTAAAAGACTCAAAACAGCTTAAAACAACTAAATAGACTCAAACTAGACACTAGGAATGACTTTGGAGGAAAATTGATTTTAACTTGACTCAAAACACTTAAAACCACAAACTAATACAGATTCTAACTAATTTGACACACTAAAGTAAAGGGGATTGGGTTTTGGACGAATTTAAAGTGAAAACAAGTGAATTGAAAACTTAAACAAAGTTGGACGAATTTGGTGAATTAAATGGATGATGGGCTACCTAGAGGGTCCTTCTCCACACATGACACACTTGCATACAAATCATTCTCTAGTTGCTTTTTCGATAAACCATGAATGACAATGCCCCAGATTAACCGTGCCATCACTAATTAACCCTCAGATTTTCCTTAAGTCATTGACTTGGATGGGATACGCATCATCAACCCAAATCATTCTTCAATAGTCCCCTACATGCACATCATAATAGAGATACAATCACAAATCATTAAGCGCTATGAAAATCATAAGCATTGACAAAGCATTCGTAACTATGACATCATGATACTCATGCTAGGAATTTAACTTAACGCGATCGTGACCAGCAACCTTCACTACTTGTGAATATAAGTTTGTAACGATTATGTGAAACTCCCTTATATCCTAGCATCAGATTCAAGCATGCAAACTAAGTAGGCCTCCTTAATCAACATACAAGAATAAGTTTTGAATAAAACAGTTAAGCAAATTGCATTCACACTTTATGAAATCACAACTGGAATTAATCAATTCATAATGCAAATATGTTTATGGCTTTGAATTTCCCCCCAGCTAAAATGAGTTTAGCTCCGCATGTTCGCAAAACAAAGATATATAAACTTAAACATTGAAAACAAAAGATAGATTACACCTAAGAATGATCCAGCAATCCAAACTTCTTGAATGCCAAGAAAGCTGTGGCACAAGGGATGGGTGAAGGTTTTAGTGATGAATTGTGGTGGTGGATGGATATAAGTGAGTTATAGTGAAAGGGGGATTCTCCCTGCTCAATGAGGATGCTGCAATGGGTATTTATAGGGAGAGGATGGACTCAACTTTGCAAAGGAAAGAGATTTGTTTAACTCAATTTCTGGTGGGTTAGGTGAGTGCACAATCCATTCAATTTCTGGTGGGTTAGGTGAGTGCACAATCCACTCTTGCACATTGCATTTGTTTCTCCAAATTTGTAGCATATTCCTAACCTCTTTTGACTTCCAATTCGTCCATCCATCTTGCTCCATGCATAAGTTATCCAATCTTGGCCAAAAAACTGCTCCTAAATGCTCCAAATTACACTTTCTTGCCAACTTTGTCATTTGAACCTACAAACACACGAAAATAGCTTAAATCACTATAAAAAGTAGAAACTAACTAAATAAATGCCAAGAAACAAGCTAACTAAGTCACATAAATATGCTCCTATCAATAGATCAGTGTGATTAAGTCTTAGTAATTCGTTGGACTTATCTGGAACACTTTTGAAAGTTTGCCTTGCAAACTTTGATTTCACACACACTTCACAATTTTAATTTTTTATTGAATAAAATTTTGGTATTAGACAGCCATTTTATGCAGTGAATGATAATTGATATATCCTAATCTAGCATGCCAAATATTGGAAGAGTCAACAATATAAATGGAAGCATTATTCTTATTATGTTATTAGTAGCGGCAATTACATTGAGTTTGAACATCCTATTCGCAAGATATCCCTTTCCGGCAAACATTCCCCCTTTAGTAAGAGCAAATTTGTCAGACTCGAATACAAGCTTAAATCCTTTGTTGCTTAACAAAGGTCCTGACACCAACTTCTTACAAATATCTAGAACATGCAGTACATCCAGGAGGGTCAATTCTTTGCTCAAGTTAAATTTCAAAATCATGTTTCCTTTTCCTGCGATCACAAAAGCAGAGGCATTGCACATAAACAGATTTCCTTCATTGTTGAGTTATTGGTATGTGGTGAAAAGATTTATGTCGCCACAAACATATTTAGTGGCTTCAGTGTCAATCCACCACTCTTCTGCATTAGCCACCGAATTAATCTCAAACACAACAGCAACAAGAGTTTCCTCCACCATATTTGCTTGATTGTTGTTGTCGTTCGAGTTTGCAGCAACATTTTGAATTTTCTTATGGCAGCACACTTCTGCTTTATGACCAGGTTTACCAAACACCCAACAAAATCCTTTGATACATTGATTCTTGAAGCTTTTTCCTTTTGATCCAAGAAAGATGACATTCTTTGTAATTCCTCCCGTGTTTTTTTTCTTATGACGAGGGAACTTTTTCTTAGATGTTTGTGCTTCAATAGCATGAGCCTTGGTTTCCACAGATGAAAGCCCCACCAATCTTCTCATTTTTTATGTTATTTTCTTCAATACAAAGCCTCATAACCAATTCTTCCATGATCATCTCTTTAAGCTTGTATTTCAGATAGCTTTTGAAGTCATTCCATCCATGTGGCAATTTTTCTATAACAACAGCCACTTGGAAATGATCACTTATATCATTCAGAGTGAATGTCATGAATTATGATTTGAAAGTCTTCAACTTGTTTGACCACTCGTTTAGAATCAGTCATTTTGAAATCAAGAAATTTTCCAACAACGAACTTCTTTGAGCCTGCATCCTCCATTTTGTATTTATTTTCCAACGACAACCATAAGTCTTTGGCTGTCTTACAAGATACATACACATCATAAAGTTTGTTGTCTAGTTCATTGAAAATGTAATTTCTCAGAGAAATTCACAATGATTCCAAGCATCAATGACATTCATAGTGTTTTTATCAACTGGGAATTCTTTTGGTTAAGGAGCCTCTTTGTGAAGTCTAGTTTTATTGTTTAGCTTCCCTTGTCAAATGTTGTAAATTGTATCACACATGCTCTAGTTAGATTTAGGGTTAAAATACTTATTTGGGATCATGCTGCTGGAAAGATTCATCTCAAGAGCTTAATTTATCTACATCAAAGGTTTGTTCATACATATGCATTTCATGTCATTAATTCCACTTCATTCTGTTTAGTGGCTTTGTCTAGTAAAAAATTCTCGCTGCTTTCAAGCGAGTTGTGCACACAGTTTAAGGCAACCCACATGTGCTTTCTAATAGCTTTTTCCCCGAGACAGTTTTTCATCCCTAGATCTTTTCAAATTGCTTTTGCACATGACACATGGCTTTTCGATCCCCTTCTCTTTGTTTGAAACAAGCCACTATAAAAGCTTCATCTAGGGTTTCATTTCAATTTGGCTAGGAGATTTTTTTTTAATTTTTTTTTTAAAGGTTGATTTTAGCTTGGAGCCGCCCTTCGGTTCTCACTTGAAAACCCTAGCCACAAAATCACACTAATGCACTAAACACTCACATCATTGCATATTAGGGTAACATTGTTTTTGTGATTTTGATTTTTGTTCTAGGTCAAGCTTCTTAAGTTTCAAATCTTTGAGCTAACCTCTTTTTGGATTCGAGTCAGTTTCATCTTTCAAATGTTTGACTGGTGAAACTGACTAGACGGTTGAATCCAGATTTGCATCAACTTCATCATAATATCATTTGCATAAGTTGATCGGATATCGGTGCCACAAGGTGAAGAGATCAGGAGGAGCTACCACTTTGTGAAGACCAAATGAGTTCATCTCGTGAAAGGCAAGGTTGCACAAAGGTACAAGCTACTCCGTAGATAAGGATCTAGGAATTGAGCTTGTGTGGTTTTTCAAAGTGTGAGAAACAATTGTGTTGAAAATAAATCATGTGATCAATCCTCTGAAGATGAATTTGCCTTATTTGTTAAACAATTTCAAATGATACTTAAAACCAAGGGGAAAGAGGTCAAAAAGACTGGAGAGTCATGAACTAATCACATGATTCAACCTCATGAAAAGCTCAACCTTGGAAGAAAGCAAGAGAACTTTGTTGATAGAAGGGACAAGTCTTTCTTAAATGTACATGGACCTTGCTTTGCATGTGGTGGAAATGGTCATCGTGCTGCTGAGTGTGCAAACAACAAAGTGTCAAGTAAAAAACGTGATAAGGCCATGATGGTGACATGGAGTGATAGTGAAGATGAAGTTTCTAACAGCTTTGAAGAGTCATCAGATGCTGAAGAAGATGTAGTTGCTTTTGTTGTTTTTGTTAAAGAAGTGTGTTCTAACAATGATGAGGTAACTTTGAATAATGATGAGAAGATGTCCTATCAGGATTTGTCTACCATGTATGAATCATTGTTCGATGAGACGTGTGTTGCCAAATTGGACAATGTTAAGCTAAATCTAAAGATTACTAAACTGCAAGAAGAAGTTGAGTCTCTCCAACTGGTAAGAATTGATATAAGTGAACAAGTTATCTCCCTTGAGGCTCAAAGGGGTTATGTTTGTGGTAATGAAGATGAAATAGATGATCTTATTGCTGCGCTTGAAGCTCAAGTTCAAGAGCTGTTTCTCCAAGAAAGGCTGCAGAGTGGTTGATAAGAAGTGAAAGAACTTGCTTATTGTTCCCAAATCAGAAGAAAATTGCTACACTCTTGTGGTTTCTAAAAACAATGAATGGCCTTTGTGGGGTAAAGAAACTAATGAATTTTTTATCACAAACAGGCTGCCACTGCTTTTCTTCTCTAAATGCCACTTATGTGAATCTTGTAATGTGGAAAAGCACTCTATGATGTCTCATATGGAAGTCACCTACTCTAAAATTCCAATAACTCCACATCTGGTTGAAATGATCTCAAATGACCAAAATCTAATGGTGTCTTATAGGAAGATAATGACAATCTTAATTGCTTGTTGCATTGAAAACCAAAGGTATGTCTCCAAGTGTCATACTATTTTGTTTCCTTGTGATATTTTGGTATGGATGTTGTAAATGTTCAATAATCTTGGTGTGAAACCTTTTGCTAATTGTTTTCATTATGATCTCGTGTGTAACATTGACTTCTAGATGAATCTTGTTCAACAATTATCAACAAATTATTTTGAAACAGAATCTCATCTCATTGATTAAGTGTTGGAAAGAATGACAAAGTGCTCTAGTCTTAGTACCGCTTAAGAAATAGCTAGTTAAACATCTAACAAGTACTCTTGTCCATCGAGGAGATAAAAATCTTCGATGGTATGTTGTCCTGTGTGCAATCAACTGAACAGGTTGAATAGCTATGCAATTTTAATTGCTGCATATGTAGTTTTTATTGTTGTTTGGGACTAGTCAAACATCTCATCAGTTAGCTTTGCTGTTCTCATTTTGCATCTCTTGCAACTAGTCCCAAAAAAACTTAGCCTACCAAACTCAATCATTTCCTTACCAACTGCTATAACTATCTCGAAACAAAGCGAAAAGACAGAAAAATAGTAAAACTCCAAGTCCAAAGGCAAGCACAAGATATAATTGGCTCGAAAAACATGAAAATAAACGCATTAAGCAAGTTATTTAACTTCCCTGTGAGAAAAGACTTACAGTGTAATTATCGACTATCCATAGGCAAACATCCACACGTAGGCACCCTTGTGGAAACCAAACAACTCCTCACCATCATTACTGGCTCCTCCCAACTCGTTAACAAATTCATACAGAGGAATGAATAGGCAGAGACACTTTTTCTCTTTCTTAAATCCAGGCCAAATACTCAGATAATATCTCAAGCTTTTAGGAGAAAAACTCAACTGGAAATTTCCTATAAACCCTAGATCTCTTCCAAATCTTTATGCCAAATTAGCTAGACTAAATTGACGAGGGTCAGTAGCCTGATGAACTTAAATCTAGCATAAACTAACCATATACTTAATATAATTGCTCCCCAATCGCAATAAACCATTATCTCGCACTTGATGGATAACATTTGATAAACTAAGCTCATTAAGCAAAATAACACATGCATTTAACTATTAAATGGCGGAAGCATGCTTGTAGCTTGTATGCACTTATAAAAAAAAAACTTGAACCATGAAATTCAAAGCCCAATAGTGGTGGTGAACCAAGACACAACTCAAATCACAAAGAGAGTTGAGAAACATTATACCTTCGAAGCACCACTTTGTTCTTACTCAACTTCATTATATCCTTCAATCACTACCTTAGACGGTGTGCGATCTATTAGATTTCTTTTAGTGAGGCAGTAGGGGATTAGAAGTCTTACTCATCGATTGTGAATTGAACCTTACTTTCAATTCTCCTTTCAGTGATTATTTATCTTGAGGGCTTCCACAAACTATGAGTGACACCTAGTAGTCTGTCATGGCTACCAAGCTAATCAAAAGAGGTTGGAGAACCTATTCAGTTTGGGATTACAATGCAATACGGCCCTTCTTTAATTTAATACTCTTCATCACATTGTTTGGATGATAGTTAATTCATGTCTACAATCTAGTGTGATTTTCTTGTCTATATGACTACCTTGAATGTGATTTGGACAACTTCCTAAATCTCATTCATAATTTGGCCAGAGATGCTTAATTATATCATAGAGTATTCTCCCTCAACAGTTTGAAGGTTAGAGATCCCTTGTTGGACATTCACATGCCGACATGATTAAGTAGCTTAACCCTAACTATGTCACCCTCAAATGGAATGCCTTTAACACAGTTAAAGACTAAGGACCTAACCATAAGATAAGTATGATGTCTCAGGTCAAAGGACTACTTTGCAATATCCCAACGATGAGTTCTCATGTGACATGAGTATGAGAACTCTTTGTTGATCACGTTCAATGGACTCACCATCTTGAACACCTTTATACTTGTCTTGATGTCATACACAACAATGACTCGAGACCAGTGACTCTCTTCGAAGAGAAGACATATCATGTACTAATCAATCTGGATTGTCAATTCAATTAGCAAGCATATGATCATGAACGTTTAGGTTATGTGTGTGGAGGAGAAATGTCTCATGAATCTAACTTCTTTAGATCACATTCTCTTAATTACATATTCCTTGAACTTATCATTTAAGTGTAAAACATTTAATAAGACAGCTTTAAACAATAATCTTTGCCCTTACATTAAACTAGATTAGTTTAATATGTGAAATGTTCGTAAAGTATTATCTTATGATTGGCTTTTGGACACATTTCCAACAACAGCAATTTCCTGAACTAATTAGCCGAATCAAGGCCAAACAAGAGTAATTTGAAACCCCAATTCGGAACCCTAACCCTAACTCTAACCCTTTCCTCTTTTCGACTCTCATCCCTCCCGTTGTACTTGTGTAAATTTATTTAGTTTACAATTTAGTTCTTTGTAGTTACATATGAATCTCATAAAATTAGAAATCTAGGTTAGAGATAGTGGAATTTTGTTTTTTTTTTTTTGAGTATATCGATATTTTTACACTAAGGGGAGGGGGAGTTCGGCTAAGCCACACAATGGGCAACCTAATTTGCCATCCACAAGATTCGAACCTAAAACCTCTCACTTCCAAGTGAAGAGGAATATCACTAGACCGTAGTACTGAGTGGCAAAGACAATGGAAATTAGGAATGGTAGTATTTTAGTTTGTAATTCAGTTTCATGTTGTTAGATATGTTTAATTCAAGGGTAATTGTCATTTTACAACCCTCAAATATCGTGAAATTCGCACTTTGCTACCCTTAGTGTTTTTTTCGTCTCACTTTCACACCTAAAGTTACAATTTGTTCTCAAAGTCCTACTTCTGTTAGTCTAGCCATTAAATCCTTCGTTAAACGATGATGTGGCATGCCTTTAGCCCCAACAAAAAAAATTTAAAACTAATTAAAGCTCAAAAATCTTATCTTTATTACTAAAAAAACATAAGTATTGAAAAATTAAAATACAAAAGAAAAAAAAAATCTCTCTACCACTCTCATCTCGTCCCCACCAACGCAATCTCTTGCACATCATTCCCACCACCACTGGACTCCTCCCCTCTATCTTTATTCTGGCGGATACTCCTCTGACCCGTGTCCTGATAGGATTAAAAGCACACCACAAAGTTGCACACAAATGTCCTTTTGATTTTCCTTATTAACACTAAGATTTGTCAATTGTAACATATGAAAATAAGGGTCTTTCCAGCAGAAAATTGTTTTATCTAACTATTTAAAATGTCACAAAAATTGGGTTGCTGTTGTCACAGCCCATCCGGAAAATAATGCTTGTTGACGTAAATTGACGAAAATGCCCATGGACGTTAAGTTGTGTAATGTGGTTTAAATGTTATTTTTGGGTCAATATCCTTAAAATCCTAATTGTTTGGAACCAATTAGGATTAAGTTATTGTGTATTTTTGTTGTTGACCAATCATAGGCCACACACACATTCTCTCTCTCCTTCCCGTGCTCTCTCTCTCGCCAACTCTCTCTCTCTCTCTTCTCTCTTGTACGGACGACACCCAAAACCCTTCAAAACGTGACAGATCGAGGGTGTGAGGCACACCATTGTATTCGTGAAGCTCATACGATTCGATTGGTACAATTTTCAGGTAAGGAAACCTTCGATTCCACGTCGAACCATGAACCATCAATTTTGTCACTGTTCATGCAAACGTAAATATGTTGGTTTCAGGGAATTTCAAGCTCATAGGGAGCTTTAGAAGGTTGTCACGAAGCTCGGGGTGTATCGTTGGAGTGTTTTGGACGTCGGGATAGCGAGTTACAACCTTGGTCGGTTTTTCTCAAATTTTCCCGGCGAGATCCCATGGTTTTTTAGGCTTGGAAGAGGTATAATCTTGTTCTATTCTTCATGCACTTCATTTTGGTATAAAGATCGTGAAACATGGTGCAAAAATGGCAGAGATATCAAGGTTTCAAATTTTCCCAGTTTTCCAGCGCCGGCCACAGTCGCTGGAGTTCTGAGGTAGGAGACGACGGAATATTTCGTCAAGTTTGACGGAATATTCCGACGCCGTCAGTTAGTTTGGATGGATTATGTTAGGACTTAATGGAATATTCCTCGGTATATGCCTGATGGCGTTGACTGACGTCGTCAGTATGCCTGTCACATGGCCACGCATGGGGGCGCGTATTGCCGTGTCTTGGCCGGCGCGTGAGGGGTCAAAAAATTAATCTAAAAATTTGGGGATGATCCTGAGGTTGTGTAGGTCACTGTGGTATATTCATATACCAATTTTGAGCATTGTATGAGAAGTTATTAGCTAGTTTTGCCTATGTGCTTTAAATAACGTTTTTATAGTTAATTCGCATATAGGTGAGACTTATCCCGAGGACGAGCGTGTTCAAGGGCGACTCGGGGGCTATGATAGGAGCATTTTTATGCGACTTAAATGGCTTGTTCTCGTACGTTTACGTTGTGTTTCTTTAGTTATTTTAGTGTTTAAAGTCACTTTTATGTGTTTTCAGGTCCTAATAACAAAGTTGGCAAGAAAAGTGCATTTTGGTGCATTTTGGAGCAATTTTGGGCTGAAATGGATTGCATGCACTTGGAGACATGAGGATGGACGTTTTGGGAAGATTAGAATTCAATATTTGTGTGTGCAAGTGTGTGACCTACAACTAACAAACATCATAGCTGCCATGTGATGGAGAAAATGTGTTGATTTGTGGCTGAAATAATGAAGAGCATGTGTGTGTGCAAGTGTGACAACTTGTGGATGTGGAAATAATGATAACATGACAACAAAGACACATGCAAAGAGGCCTTGAGCACCATCCTTCACACTTGTGCAGCAGCAACCCTTCATCATTACTTAACATTTCTGCCACAAGAACATGGAGACAACATCATACAAGGCATGTGCAAAAGAAGAACATGGACAGCCAACAAATTCGTCAAAACTGCCTGTGCAGATTAGCTGACTTTGGAAGCATGTTACGAACAGCTCACAATGAATGAGAGAATGAGCTTTATATTCTTGGAAAGCTGCGGATGTCTATTTTCTGGAGCAATTTACGGATTGTTAATATCATTTTTCTAGAAGAAGTTATGGGCATTGTAACACTGAAAGGTTCAGAAACGGGCTAAGCAGATTTGGCTAATCAAATGAGAAAGTAAAGGCACTTGTTTTGTGTTTTGCTTTGTCATCAACACTCAGCAGCAAATGGGGTTATGATTGCACTCATTTGGCTTTGGAGCAAGTGGAAATTCACAGCCAGAAAGAGAAGACACACCCACATGCAAAGGAAAGGAGAAACATGGGCAGAAAATGGGTGGATTGGTGGTTGAAATGATGAAGCATGTGTGTGCAAAAGAAAAGGAGAAATATGGACATCACACACCAATGTAATCTGCACATGCAAAGGAAATGGAGTAGTCCTCTCCCTAGCCTATAAATACATTCACCACCCCTCTTCCAAAGAAGACCATCTTGATCCACAAATGCTACATCTCCATACACTTCCATTTCCATGCCTTGAGCTCCATTCCATCTCCATCCTAGATCACACTACATCAAAAATCACCCCTAGCCACACCACCCATCAACCCTAAACATTTCCATACCATTCCCCATCCATTATACACCATAAAAACCACCCAAAACCTGTCCAAAACCTCTAGTACCGCAGCTTGCAAGGAAGGAGAAAGAAGAAGAAACCTGGTGCCGTGCCTAAGCCCAAGCCTTGGGAGTGTTGGTGCGTTTCTAGGTGTTTTCTATCTTTGTTTTTAATGTCTAAATTTATGCATCTTTGCTTTGTGAGTATGAGGAACTAAACCCCTCTTAGTTAGGGGGTGATTCGAAACTATGTTCATGCTTGCAATATGATTTGATTACATCCAGTTGTGATTCATAAGTTGTGAATTCAATTTACTTATCTGTTCGTATAAAAACTTATTTGTGTATGTTGGTTGAGAGTGCACGCTTAATTTTCATGCATGAATTTGACGCTAGAATATAAGGGAATTTCACCTAATCGTTATGAACTTATATTCACAAGTAGTAAAGGTTGCTTGTCACAATCACGTTAAGTAAATTCTTGGCATAAGTTTCATGCAAATCATAGTAACGAGTGCCTCGTCAATGCTTATGTTTTTCATAAAACTTAATGATTCTTGCTTGTATCTCTATTATGCAATTCATGTAGGGAACTTGTAGGGAATGTTTGGGTTGTCGTATGCAATCATCCAACCCAATAACTTGTGGAAAAACTGAGGGTTAATTAGTGCAATTCACGGTTAATTTAGGGCGTTGAGTATTCATAGTTTATCGAAAAGCAACTGGAAATCGTTTTGTATGCAAGTGTGACATGTGTGGAGAAGAACCTCCTAGCTAGCCTTCCATCCATAAGTTTCATTCAAATTCATTTACAATCTGTTTTGTTTTACAAAGTTTGTTTTGTTTTCAAATTCGTCAAGAACCAATCTCCTATTTAATTCAAAGTGTTAGATTAGTTAGTAATCACTTTAGTTTGTGTTTTTAAGTGTTTTGATTAACCCAAATTTGCCTAAGAATCTGTTTACTTTGTTCATGTCTTAATTTAATTATTTTTCGTCCAAAATCAACCCCATCTTATTTCTTTGAGTCATATTAATTAGAACTTGTCTTAGATTATGTTTTTAAGTGTTTTAGTTCATTAGAAAACCAAAATTCGTCCAAGTTTGTGTTAGAGTCCCAAAACTGCCCAGAAAGTGTTTTTAAGGCAATTTTGAGTCTTTGGTTGCTATTTTCAATTTTTTTTGTTTATCTTAGTATTTTAAAGTATAGTTTTGCATTCTTTGAGTCTAGTTTAGTGTTTTAAACTTTGTTTTTACATTTTCAAGTCAGTTTCCAAGTGATTTAGCAATCCCTCCTAATCCCCGGCCTAGAACGATCCCTACTTACATACTTTACTACATTTGATAAAAAGAGGGTTCAATTTGTGTGCTTATATATTTCGCATCAAATTTTTGGCGCCGTTGCCGGGGATTAGCAACATTGCTAATCCCTTGGATTGTTTTATTTCTGTTTGTTTTAATTCGTTCCAGATTCTGAGTTTGTTTTGTTTTCTTGTTTTTAGGTACTAGTTTATGACTCGGAGTTCTCATCCGATTCGTGAACACATCTTGGACTTTGACGACGATTTTGAGCGAGAATTGAGACGAAAAAGGAAGAATCCAGAACCTAGTGAATCAAGTTCAAATTCTGAAGCCGAAGTTGAGTTTGAAGAAGAGGAACCCACGGCAAGAGTGGGTGAAGTAGAGGAAGCCATGGCACAAGACAATCGTACAATCAAGGAGCTTTCGGCTTCGGGATTAGACAATGCCGCACCCTTATGCATCCAATACCCCATGGCTGCCCTAGGGAAGACGGATGAGTTCGAATTGAAGTCAAGTTTGCTACACCACATTCCGAAGTACCATGGGTTGTCCATGGAGGATCTTAACAAGCACTTGAAAGAGTTCGAGGTGGTGTGTTCAAGCATGACTCCAATCAATGTTGACGGGAGCATATTGAAGATGAAGGTTTTTCCCTTTTCTCTCATGGAAAAGGCGAAAGATTGGTTGTATGAATTAGCTCCCGGAACGGTCACATCTTGGGAGAGCATGAAACGGGCTTTCTTGGAGAAGTTTTTCCCAACTTCTCGAGTCATCCTCCTACGAAAAAGGATAAGTGGAATTCAACAAGATGAAGGTGAATCTTTTCCTACGTACTATGAACGTTTTAAATCTCTTGTTGCTTCATGTCCACAACATCAGATGAAGGAGGAACTTCTTTTACAATACTTCTACGAGGGGCTACTACCAATCGAACGTCAAATGCTAGATGCCTCGGCGGGATGAGCCTTGGTGGACAAGACCCCCACGGCTGCAAAGACATTGATAGCCAATCGAGCGTTGAACGCTCAACAATACGAAGGTGTTGGGCAAATGAGCAACCCACGTCAACACCAAGTGAATGAGGTAAGTGCCATAACCGAACTTCAAAATCAAATGGCTAACCTTACTACTTTGCTTTCTCAGGTGGTGGAAGGTCCAAAAGTGCAAAACGTGGCAGCTTGTGGCGTATGCTCCATGCAAGGACACCTTACGGACAAGTGCCCACAATTTATAGAGAATGGAGGGTGGGAGACCCTCAATGCCGTGGGATTTGGCAACCAATACCAACCGAGGAATGACCCATTTTCTAATACTTACAATCCTGGTTGGCGTGATCATCCAAATTTCAAATGGCGAGAACCCCAACAAGGCCAACAACAAAGCACATTTAGGCAACAACCCCCGAGTTTCTATCAAAAGCCGTTGGCACCCACACAACCTTAAGCACAACCTACCCAAACCAATTCAGGTTCGTCCATTGATAATGATCAGATTTTTCAGTTACTAACTTCTATGGCGCAGGGTATGCAAAATAGAGACAAAAGGATGGATGAATTGGAGAAGCAAGTAGGGCAGATTGCAGAGTTCATGGGCCAATTTCGAGAGCAAGGCAAGTTGCCAAGTTCAACCGTTGTCAATCCGAGGGGAGGATTCGAAACTGCCAAGGCCATCACGCTAAGGAGCGAGAAAGAAGTAGGAACTGAGCCACAACCATCGAAATCTGCCGCCAAGGAAGACGAGAAGTTGCAAATAGAAGAGGATGAGCAATCCTTGCCGCAACCACCCAAGCATTCCAATTCGGCCACCATAGGTAAGGAAGGTCCAATTCAAGTTAATTCTAATGTCATTCCTCTGAATGTTCCGTTTCCTAGCAGATTTTTGGAAGCCAAGAACGAAGAAGAGGAGAAAGATGTCCTCGAGACGTTTAGGAAGGTGCATGTCAATATCCCACTCCTTGATGCTATAAAGCAAATCCCGAAGTATGCTAAGTTCTTGAAGAAGCTTTGTACAACAAGGAAACAGATTCGGGAGAAAGAGGTGGTACACGTAAGTGAGAATGTATCTGCAATATTGCAAAGAAAGCTACCACCTAAATGCAAAGATCCAGGTAGTTTCACTATCCCTTGTGTTATTGGCAATGCGAGGTTTGATCATGCTATGCTAGATTTAGGTGCATCCATTAATGTCATGCCATATTCTGTTTATACATCTATGAATCTAGGAGAGCTTAAAAATGATGGTGTTATTATTCAATTAGCCGATCGATCTAATGCATATCCGAAATGAGTGTTGGAAGATGTTTTGGTGCAGGTAGACCACTTAATTTTTCCTGCAGATTTCTATGTGCTTGATATGGAGGATTCAGGACACTCTTCACCATCACCGCTCTTACTTGGACGACCATTCATGAAAACGGCTCAAACCAAGATTGACGTGGCCAAGGGAGCAGTAACTATGGCCTTTGGTGGTGATATGATTAACTTTAAGATTTCTGAATCGGTTGAGAATACTAATGATGTTCGTTCTTGTTGTGCCATTAATATAATTGAAAATATAGGGCAGGAATGTTCAACACTAATCAAGAAGAATGTACCCCGAACCACCATCGAGGAGGGAATTGGAGTGAACAACAAATAGTGCACGGCCCCAACCTTGAAATCACCAAATCTGGCAAGTGCACCCCTTGTGCATCTATTCATTGTGCTGCCACTCCTTTGCCGCACATAGGTAAGCCACCTATTCCAATTTCGATTCCCATTTCAACTAATAGGTTGTTACCTTGTATGGTGCAGGTACCTAATCGAAGTCAACGGGGTGGGAGAGTTCGTGTTGATTTAGCGAAGCAAAACATGACAATAAGAAAGGATCATTATCCCATCCCATTCAAGGACCCAAAGAATGAAGTATTTCGTAGGACAGGTTGTGGAAAAACCCCTCCATGCCGTGGGGTTCCATAAACCTTCAATTGAGCATCGTCCGGCTGCAAGACGTTAAAGAAAGCGCTACTTGGGAGGCAGCCCATGTATTCAAATAAGGAAGATCTTTGAATCGCTTCACAATCAGTTTTGCGTTTCTAAAAACCTTCCATTTTACTGCGTTTATTTTGCGTTATTTGTCATTTTTATTTGTTGCTTGTTTGATTGTTTTTGGTGTGGATTTTTGTTTGAAACATTGATAGGTAAACAAAGTGCTTTTACATTGACTTTAGTAGAGAAGAAACATTTAGTAGAAAATTTCAAAGATGTGCATACAAACAAGAATGAGTCTTCATTGGTCAGGAGGTGCCTCAACATTCGACGGAGCTCCAGAAAGACGAAGCACCAGAGATTGATTATCCGGAGCCTCAACACTTGGTGAAGCGCCAGAGGATGAAGGCAGAAGTTGCCTCTGGAGTAACGCTACAAACCTCTGATGATCATTCTAAATCCGCACTTCGGACTCCTGCAGCTGATCAAGCTTCCTCTTCATGCTTGTTGAGTAATTAGTTGCGAGCATGTGCAACTCCTTATTCTCATGCCTAAGCACTCTGACCTCTTGCCGAAGACTAGCCACTTCAGCCATCAACGACTCAACCTGACGAGTTCGAGCAAGAAGACGCTGGCCCATGTTTGATACTGAGCCTGCACATCGGACGCTGTAGGCCAGAGAGTCCTGAACAGCCAGTTCGTCGAACCGCCTGGAAAGTATCCTAGTGTCTCTAGGAGTGAGAAGATTTCTGGCCACCACCGAAGCGGTTGTATCATTCATCATCATGGAATCCCCAACTGTAAGAGGACCATTTGGGGATATGAAGGACGGCTGCCAAATGTTGGTTGGAGAAGATATGTCACTATCTTCCCCGACATTCAAGTTAAGGCGACGGTCAGAAGGGCAAGACATTTTTGAAGGTGTGAAGAAAAAGAAGAGGTCAGACAAATCAAGTTCTTAGAAGTGCAGGTAGGGAGCTTTTACAGGCGGAAAATTCAAGTGTGCTTTGGAATGTGATACGTGCCTCTCTTTAAAAATCAGCACTCGACGGAGCTTCAGAAATTGAAGAGGCGAGTTCAGAGATCGAATAGACGTCTGTTTTCTCAAAAGATGGGCTGCTCAGAAACCAAGCGCCGATTCCAGATATCGAAGAGGCGCCAATCTTTTTCAGCCTCGTCAACATCTGTCACATGCAGCGTCAGCTTTGAGGAAATCACGGGCAGTTTGTCGAAGCGCCGATTCCAACCATCTGCTTTTCCAGACGTGTCAACATCTGTCACATGCAGTGTCAGCTTTGAGGAAATCACGGGCAGTTTGTCGAAGCGCGGATTCCAGATATCGAAGAGGCGCCAGTCTTTTTTAGCCTCATCAACATCAGTCATATGCAGCGTCAGCTTTGAGGAAATCACGGGCAGTTTGTCGAAGCGCGGATTCCAGATATCGAAGAGGTGCCAGTTTTTTTTCAGCCTCGTCAGCATCTGTCACATGCACACTCAACCTTGCAGAAATTACGAGCAATCTGTCGAAGATTTCTGGTGAAGTAGAAAGCACGTGAAGTTTACTGTTCAATCATCCAACGGGAGCCGACAAGAGTGAAAGAATAGTACCGGTTATTAATTCCTATAAATGTCGTCCTTCACCCTCCATAGCAAGGCAGACATACATAATCCTTCTTCATCTCCGAAAATGCATTCCCAACGAAGCCTCTCGAGTTACTCTGTGTTTCTCATTCCTTGGGGTACCTCTGCAAACAAGTCATCAAGAGCAAAAGTATTTCATATCATGAAGGTTGAAAGCAAGAGTATCTCATATCATGCTTTCTCCCTGTCCTTTTCCTTGTCTTTGTGACAAGGAGAAAGCGAGCAATCAGCCATCACTTGGTATCAATCTTCCGATCTAAAAACCGACTGCCTGGAACTCCTTCCTGATTGCTTACCTAGCATTGCTCTCGAGTGCTCATCTTCAACTGCTGATGTACTTCCGAAGAAGATGCCACATCTGCCTGGAGAACAGATAAGGCAAGTGAAAATGATACGTTGAAGCATGTGGAGACAACATGCTAATTCATCATCAAGATCAAGTCTCATTTTCCTTGCTAAAAAGTTCCCCAGCCCAGTTCAAGAATAAACCTGTGGAAAGATACTTCTTCAAAAGCAAAAGTATCTCATATCATCAGAGTCAAAGGCAAAATTATCTCATGGCATGCTTTTCCTTTACCCTTGCTCTTGCCTGTGGGACAAGGAGAAAGAAAGCAATCGGTCGACACTTGGACAGATTGAACAAAGAAACAGACCACCACCTCTACCTCGTGCATACCTGCCGTGCAGAAGAAACAAGCAGAGAAGAATGCAGCCTGCAGACTCAATCAACCCGGCAGAAGGAGTCCGAGTTGAAACCAAGAGCTCGAGAAGCTTCAACAACATATGGACGCATCAGTCGCCAAAGAACAAAGCCTCGTCGTACAAGGCCATCAAATCACCACCACCAATCAAGTCTCATTTTCCTTGCTAAGAAGTTCCCTAGCCCAGTTCGAGTTCAAAGTTGTGGAAAGTCAACAAGATCATCTCTCCATAACCAGATTTGCGTTCTTAAACTCTTCTCTGTCTGGTTTTTACTTTGCCATACTTGTCATGTTTATTCGTTAATTGTTTGTTTACTTGTTTTTGTGTGAGTTTATGCTTAAAACATTGAGGACAATGTTTGATTTAAGTGTGGGGGGTAACCAAGTTGTTTTGCATGAAATTCGTGGGAGTTTGTCACCCATTACTTCTAGTGTTGTTCCTTGCTGTTTTAAGTGTTTTTATGCTGTTTTGGAGTGTTTTAGTGTGTTTTGACATAAAAATCCGAAAATCTCATAAAAATTTGAAAAAATTGTTTTGAAAAAACCCAAAAAGAGTTGTTTTTGTGTGTTTGTTTGTGTCTTAGGGTACCTTCCAACACAATGATAAGGATTTGGTTTTTAATTACATGACTGTTAAAGAGAGTTATAAACATGGATGAACATTTGATTTACTCTTTGGTGTATGCTTGGTTGTGGTTATAATTTATGAATTCACATGCAATCATAAAGGAAAAATTAGTTTTTGTAACATGCTTGAAAGAAGGAACTCAAATGAACGTTCCAACCTTGTGAGACTTGAGCCTAAACGTTTAATTTGAGATTTATTAATCTGTGCAATTTTTTTTGTTTTCTAAAGTCGTTGCATGATCTCATTATTCTTTGCTTGGTTGCTACTTAGAAGGCGTTTCATCATTTAGTTCCAAATGCTAGAACTCATGCCTATTTCATTCAAAGCATGTTATTGATTTGCATAACACATATTCAAGATGAAGTTGTTTAGTGAGCCAAAAGCCAAAAAGCCTATCCCGTTCATTATGTGTTTAAGTTTAACCCCGTTGAGCCTTGTGTTGCCTATGTTCTTTGTTACCCACACTATCCTCACCTAGCCTAGATTAGGACCATCCATATCCTTGTTCTTGAAGCATAGTAAAGCATCATTTAGAAGGAATTCCTTTTGTTGAACTCTTGCAGAAAAACAAGTGTGGGGGAAGTGATTCTTGTGTGTGTGTGTGCCAAAGTCCTTCATAAGGCACGGGTAGAAAAGAAAAAGAAAAATTCGTGGAAAATAGAATGAAAAGAAGAAAAGTTGTGAAAAGATTTGAAAAATTTATGAGAAAGAGCTCTAAAGTGTTGTTTGTTGAAGAAAGGGTCCAAAGCATTGAATTCGATCCTAAGTGTTGCATGAATCTTCCCTTTGTGTTTAAATGTTGATTTTTGCATTCTAAAGTAAATTCCAAGTGTCGTTTCCATTACTTTGCTTGCTATCGCTTTAAGAACGTTTGTTATTCCTATCCTTTCTTTGTTAGCCATTACCCCAAGCCCTGTTACAACCCTTGACTTCAATCTTGAGTGTTGTGTGTTTCAATTTGTGGAGTTTGAAATTGATATGAGCATATGGTGTCACTGGTTCTCGCATCTAAGTAGTAGCATTCCATTCATGAGATCATATATATACATGAATTAATAATTCCAGAAATTGCTTCTTTGTTGAAAAACATATGTGAGTACTAGTTTCATGTTTACATCAATCTTCTCACATATACCTAGTATAGGGAGTGTAGTCAGAAATTCTTGTGTGAAAATAAGAGTGTATCTAGTAAGGAATTGAGGAAATTCTCTAAGGCATGTTACAATATTCAAAATGTTGTTTTAATCGATTAATTGTGAACAAGTAAATGGTGACTATGATTAAGTATGTGCTTAAGTGTAAGATGACTCAAATCTGAGGGGGATAATGATTTTTAACATGTCATGTACATTGGAAATCCCTGAGGCAAATGTTGGAAGGTTTAGGTTGTGTTTTATTTGTTTTGTTTCGTTTTATTTCTTTGTTTTGCTCGAGGACTAGCAAAAGCTAAGTGTGGGGGAATTTGATAGGAGCATTTTTATGCGACTTAAATGGCTTGTTCTCGTACGTTTACGTTGTGTTTCTTTAGTTATTTTAGTGTTTAGAGTCACTTTTATGTGTTTTCAGGTCCTAATAACAAAGTTGGCAAGAAAAGTGCATTTTGGAGCAATTTTGGGCTGAAATGGATTGCATGCACTTGGAGACATGAGGATGGATGTTTTGGGAAGATTAGAATTCAATATTTGTGTGTGCAAGTGTGTGACCTACAACTAACAAACATCATAGCTGCCATGTGATGGAGAAAATGTGTTGATTTGTGGCTGAAATAATGAAGAGCATGTGTGTGTGCAAGTGTGACAACTTGTGGATGTGGAAATAATGATAACATGACAACAAAGACACATGCAAATAGGCCTTGAGCACCATCCTTCACACTTGTGCAGCAGCAACCCTTCATCATTACTTAACATTTCTGCCACAAGAACATGGAGACAACATCATACAAGGCATGTGCAAAAGAAGAACATGGACAGCCAACAAATTCGTCAAAACTGCCTGTGCAGATTAGCTGACTTTGGAAGCATGTTACGAACAGCTCACAATGAATGAGAGAATGAGCCTTATATGCTTGGAAAGCTTCGGATGTCTATTTTCTGGAGCAATTTACGGATTGTTAATATCATTTTTCTAGAAGAAGTTATGGGCATTGTAACACTGAAAGGTTCAGAAACGGGCTAAGCAGATTTGGCTAATCAAATGAGAAAGTAAAGGCACTTGTTTTGTGTTTTGCTTTGTCATCAACACTCAGTAGCAAATGGGGTTATGATTGGTGGTTGAAATGATGAAGACACACCCACATGCAAAGGAAAGGAGAAACATGGGCAGAAAATGGGTGGATTGGTGGTTGAAATGATGAAGCATGTGTGTGCAAAAGAAAAGGAGAAACATGGACATCACACACCCATGCAATCTGCACATGCAAAGGAAATGGAGTAGTCCTCTCCCTAGCCTATAAATACATTCACCACCCCCCTTCCAAAGAAGACCATCTTGATCCACAAATGCTACATCTCCATACACTTCCATTTCCATGCCTTGAGCTCCATTCCATCTCCATCCTAGATCACACTACATCAAAAATCACCCCTAGCCACACCACCCATCAACCCTAAACATTTCCATACCATTCCCCATCCATTCTACACCATAAAAACCACCCAAAACCTGTCCAAAACCTCTAGTACCGCAGCTTGCAAGGAAAGAGAAAGAAGAAGAAACCTGGTGCCGTGCCTAAGCCCAAGCCTTGGGAGTGTTGGAGCGTTTCTAGGTGTTTTCTATCTTTGTTTTTAATGTCTAAATTTATGCATCTTTGCTTTGTGAGTATGAGGAACTAAACCCCTCTTAGTTAGGGGGTGATTCGAAACTATGTTCATGCTTGCAATATGATTTGATTACATCCAGTTGTGATTCATAAGTTGTGAATTCAATTTACTTATCTGTTCGTATAAAAACTTATTTGTGTATGTTGGTTGAGAGTGCACGCTTAATTTTCATGCATGAATTTGACGCTAGAATATAAGGGAGTTTCACCTAATCGTTATGAACTTATATTCACAAGTAGTGAAGGTTGCTTGTCACAATCACGTTAAGTAAATTCTTGGCATAAGTTTCATGCAAATCATAGTAACGAGTGCCTTGTCAATGCTTATGTTTTTCATAGAACTTAATGATTCTTGCTTGTATCTCTATTATGCAATTCATGTAGGGAACTTGTAGGGAATGTTTTGGGTTGTCGTATGCAATCATTCAACCCAATAACTTGTGGAAAAACTGAGGGTTAATTAGTGCAATTCACGGTTAATTTGGGGCGTTGAGTATTCATAGTTTATCGAAAAGCAACTGGAAATCGTTTTGTATGCAAGTGTGACATGTGTGGAGAAGAACCTCATAGCTAGCCTTCCATCCATAAGTTTCATTCAAATTCATTTACAATCTGTTTTGTTTTACAAAGTTTGTTTTGTTTTCAAATTCGTCAAGAACCAATCTCCTATTTAATTCAAAGTGTTAGATTAGTTAGTAATCACTTTAGTTTGTGTTTTTAAGTGTTTTGATTCACCCAAATTTGCCTAAGAATCTGTTTACTTTGTTCATGTCTTAATTTAATTATTTTCGTCCAAAATCAACCCCATCTCATTTCTTTGAGTCATATTAATTAGAACTTGTCTTAGATTATGTTTTTAAGTGTTTTAGTTCATTAGAAAACCAAAATTCGTCCAAGTTTGTGTTAGAGTCCCAAAACTGCCCAGAAAGTGTTTTTAAGGCAATTTTGAGTCTTTGGTTGCTGTTTTCAATTTTTTTTGTTTATCTTAGTATTTTAAAGTATAGTTTTGCATTCTTTGAGTCTAGTTTAGTGTTTTAAACTTTGTTTTTACATTTTCAAGTCAGTTTCCAAGTGATTTAGCAATCCCTCCTAATCCCCGGCCTAGAACGATCCCTACTTACATACTTTACTACATTTGATAAAAAGAGGGTTTAATTTGTGTGCTTATATATTTCGCATCAGGCTACGACCCTTCGACATACCAGTGAGTGGGCTTTTGGTTTTCAGTATATATTTATATACTTGATATTTTCCCAAAAATATGTGTTTAAGTGAAAGTATGCCGTAAATGCCATGCATATAAGTATAATTCGTATATGAATTGGTATATGATGCTTTATATATATAAATGTGGTGCTGTGGACGCTCAGGTAAGCTCAAGTGAGTTATGTTTGGTTATGTGAATTGTCGATGATGTGATATATGATTGAATGATGTTGAGCTCATAAAACTGCACCTAGGGTGATTGTGATTTAGCCAGAGTTATGGCACATGCCTGTTTATTATGTCACCTCCCGCACCATATGCTCATATTGGATCCAATTTAGGTGCTCAGTCTTGTCGCATAGACCATCTTAGGTGGTTCCGACTCGTAGGTGACTAGCGAGTTATCGCCCAGCTATTATGTGAGAGTTGTATTGAACATGATTATATTACACCCATTATTGTCGTACGAACTTTTTCCTTTGGTTCCGACTCTTGTGCAGTATGTTGCCGAATAGGTCATTGTAGTGACTCCGGCTAGATTGATGTTGAGCTATGAATTCAGCCGTACAGACTACCACATGGGTTCCGGCTAACATATTATATTTATATGAAATTATTCTTACCTGAATTGCTTACTCTGTTATATCTTGGCATGGTATACATATGAATATAATTATGTGAAGCATGATTTGAATAGATATAATTTCATATATATTTATGTATATGCATATATCTTGATTCTGGGAAAAATTATACATGTTTTACAGCGAGGGGTTAGATATGTTGATAAATGAAATGGTTTTGTAAAACATTTGTTTTTGCCCACTCATGTTTTCTGTTTTGCGCCCCTCCAGGTTTTAGGTAAGTTTGCAGTTGCTGAGTGCGAGGACTTCGGCGGTTCTGACACATCTAAATAATTGTAGGACATCTTATGGTACTGTATAACTAGTACTTGTCCTACTGGACTGCACCTAGACTTTCTATGCTCTGATTAGGAGTGTTTACTTATATATATTACTCCTAACACTTCCTGTTTAGTAGTGCACTCTAGTAGTTCGGTTTTAAATTATTCATATATTTCTTATCAGTATTGCTTCTGCACTGTGCACATGGCTACGTCACTCTCACGTGACGGCCAACATGCCTTGATCTTGGTCGGGGTGTGTCAGCTGTCCCTACTGACCAGCCACCAAAAAATAATTATTAGACCAACTTACACTTATCTAAATTCAACGAATTTTTATATGTAGACACTAGACACACAGAGGTACACTCACACAAAATTTTGGGAGTTCATTTTCTATTTTAATTAAATCGAACAAAAATAAGACAAAAACAGATTTTAAATAATAAAAATAGATTGTAGCTCACAAGTTAAGAAAACGAGTTAGGGGAATTGATTTCCACCCCTAAATAATCATGCAAACATGTTATGTTTCATTCAAATTCCTTTTATTTCCGGATGAAGATACTCAAGTTGGCTCAATTTTAGAACTCAACCTATTACTCTTTCTTATTTAGTATGTTAAGAGAATGACGTTTTCAACTTAACTTAGTCCCCAACATGCAACCTAAAATGGCGTGTTCATAGATTTAATAAGTAGAAATCATTACAAACGAAAAGAGTTTGAGTCATCATAAAACATTATAAATACTGGCGTCTTACTTATCCTAGATATTGGTTCACATGTTAATCGCAATTAACAAGTACTACTCTATAACATATGTAGGTCCTCATTCAACAAGGGCAGACACACATATTCATAGCATTAGAATCCTAGATATGCTTACTAAATATGCATCCATAGAAAACACATAAAGAATTCATCACTGAGACAAGTAGTGAAGCAATTTTCATCATTTCATAAAAGAAATTGAAAAGAAATGTCATAACATATTTGCAGTCATATTCGGGGCTTCAAAACAGCCCCTAACTTCTAAAAATTAGTTACACATAATCCTTAAATAAAACCAAAAGAAAAACATGAGTTTGAAAAGATAAAATCGAAAGAAGAGAATGTCAAAATTTCCTCATTCCTCCTCTATTGCTTCTTGTCAGCTTCCTTTTCTCCTTGCATTTTATTTTTGTTCTATTTTCTTCTTTTCTTCCCACCTTGCCGCTGCAACCAGCAACCTTCTTGCTTTTCTTTCTTTTAAAATTTTCAGTCATCCATCTTCTTATTTCTCAATAACTCACCCCACTAATAGCCATTTAGTGATGACAATAAGTGAGAGGAAATGGTAAAACAATTATAACTCTATGGGTAGCCTTTATGCCAATTACTCCCACTTAATCCTCATCTTTAATTCCATTTCCTTTGATATTTGAATAGGTGTTGGCTGGCTGGTGGTTTTCTTGGCTGATAGGATTTATTGGGTTTATTGCTTTCATTGCTTCTTACAAACTGCTCAGTCTCTTGGGAACCTTTCGGTTAAAACAAGTATAACTTCTTCTAGAAAAATGATATAGACATCCGTAGCTTTCCAAGCATATAAAACTCATTCTCTAATTCGTTCTGAGCTATTCGCAACTCGCTTCCAAAGTCAGCTGATCTGCACAGGCAGTTTTGACGAATTTGTTATTTAAACTCCAACTTGTGCTATTTTTCTCTTTTTTTTGCTTGAAAAATCCTACAAAACACAAAAACAAAGTAAATAGCTTAAAAATATAAGGAACTAACTAAGAAAAGACAAGTAAATTTAATGTAAAATGTATATATAAATATGAGCTTATCATGTCCATCAGTGAGTTCGTGCAGTTCTCTCCAAACACTTTTTTATGATTTTAATTTTGGTGAGCCAAGGGCCTGCTACGTTATCGTTCAATGGATAATTTAACGGCTAACGGAGTACGAATTTGGCAGAAATTTCTTTAAAATTGGGAACGTGTTGCGTGGCGTACATCTCCACTGTAGGAAATTGTATCAATGGAAATGGAAATAGGGAGAATCCGAATCCCAAAAAACACGAGGGTAAGGGTAAAAAATTAAAAGGAAAGAATAAAACAGCTAGCTAGCCACTAGCCACTAGCCGCCGCTTGCATAGCATATGATAGCATCGCAACCCGGTGGTTCTGCTTCTTCTGCTTCTGCTTCTTCTGCTCAAACCAGGAACCAACTTCAACCATGGCAACTGTCTGCACGCACCCTAAAATTTTACCAACACCGGCAGCCACCGTTTCCTCCATCAATATCCCCAAGAGCTCCCAATCCCAACTCCTCTTCCGCTCACATTTGCACAACCCCAAGACCCCCAATTTTCTAGTTTCCCCTCCCAATCTCCACACCACCTCTAACCCCCACCACCTCAAGCCCCACATTCTCTGCTCTCAAACTGACAACCCCAAACCTACTCGCCGCCCTGATTACATCCCTAACCGCATCTCCGACCCTAACTACGTCCGCATCTTCGACACCACTCTCCGCGACGGTGAGCAGTCCCCTGGTGCCTCCTTGACCTCGAAAGAGAAACTCGACATTGCTCGGCAGCTTGCAAAGCTTGGGGTTGACATAATCGAGGCGGGTTTCCCAGCCTCTTCCAAAGACGATGCCGAGGCTGTGAAGATGATTGCAAAGGAGGTTGGGAATGCAGTTGACAAGGACGGTTATGTTCCTGTCATTTGTGGATTGTCACGGTGCAATAAAAACGATATTCAGACGGCATGGGATGCTGTGAAGTACGCCAAAAGGCCAAGGATTCATACTTTTATTGCCACCAGTCCCATTCATTTGGAGTACAAACTGAGGAAGAGCAAGGAGCAGGTGATTGAAATTGCGAGGAACATGGTCAAGTTTGCCAGGGAGTTGGGATGCGATGATGTTGAGTTTAGCCCCGAAGATGCCGGGCGGTAAGCTTGTAACTTTGACTCAACCTTGGATGAGCTCATTTGAAAGTGCTTTTAAAAAAGCTGAAAACGCTTTTGGTGAAAATGTTTTTTAAACCAATTCTTAGTGTACATACAAGTTAGGTGGTTCATCACTTTAATTGCTTTTAGAACCCAAAAACGTTTTCAGTCATTTTAAACCCTTCCAAATGAGCCTTATATCTTTGAGCATGTGTTTCTAGTGTATTGTAGTGTAGTTTTGGGATCTCTGTGGAGAAAGCCTACTTGGTTTGTTTGTTAGGAAAAGAAAATGGTTATATGCTTTCGTTTGCCCGTGTATGTTGATGGTATCATTTCTGCAAATTATTAAGCTTATATTTGTGTTTCTGAGTATGATTTTCCTCATCTTCCTTTTCCCATACCCTACCAGATCCGAAAGGGAATTTCTATATCAGATTTTGGGTGAAGTTATAAAGGCCGGGGCAACAACTTTGAACATTCCTGACACCGTAGGTTATAATGTGCCAGAAGAATATAGTCAGTTGATTGCTGACATAAAATCTAATACCCCTGGAATTGACAACGTTATCATTTCTACTCACTGCCAAAATGATCTTGGACTTTCTACTGCCAACACTTTAGCGGTATGCCTTTATTTATGTTTCGGTGTTCTTATTACGCTCCTAATTAATAACACAATGCACTCACATCTTATCTCATCCATGTCCAGGGGGCATGTGCAGGTGCTCGACAATTGGAAGTAACAATCAATGGCATTGGTGAAAGGGCTGGGAATGCTTCATTAGAGGAGGTGAGGGTTACTTCTTCAGCAACATAAATTTGCATACTTTCCAGATTAATTTGTGTAGTTGAATTTGAAAATTTTATCAAATAAAGTGCTTTTGATGAACTTGATGCCAACAGTGTTCACTTAAATTTCATGTTGTTATTGGCAACAAATAACATCTCCAAGATGTCTTGCTAATTTTGCTCCAAGATGTCTGGCTTAGAAATTATTGCTAAGTTGGAAAGTGGAATGTGCATCTTCCTGTGGTTAGTGTATGGGAAGGAAACAGTGACTGTTTGGCAAAATGGGAAATTGGTGAGTAAAGCTAAAGAGGATGGAGGGATGGGTTTGGGAAATTTAACGCTAAAAAATTAGGTGCTGCTTGCCAAATGGCTATGGAGAATTCCTGAGGAAAGGGATGGTTTGTGGCATAAGGTAAAAGTAAATATGGGATAGCAGAAATTGGTGGGATTTCTTATATCAAGTCTAATGGGAGCTGCCGGAATCCTTGGAAGGATATGAAGATTTTGTAGAAATTCTGAAAGTTGGCAGTTGAGAAGTCTTGGAACTGATGTTTTCGTGATTTTGGGTTTTAATTTTTAGATTCTCACCTCATTTAGAAAGATTCGGATATGTGTTCGAAGATATTACAGAGTTATTCATGTCCTGTGCTGATACAATTTGAATAAGTCTTCAGGATAAGTTTCTGTGTTACATGTTTCTAGCATCTTACAACATTCTCATCCATCTTGTTACCCAACAGTATATAAGAATTCACTGATTAATTTGATGCTTTCCTATGTAAATTGGTGCCAAAACTATCTGCTTTGTGTCATTTGCATTCTTCGTTAGGAAATATGACTGAACCTTAAAATTTTCTTTCTGAATATGGCTTCTTCATGTTTCTGTGGCAACATGGATCATCTTCGAATATATTACGTTGTTTTATACTGTTTGACTCGGTCCTTAAAACATTTATCTGCAGATGTTACTCTTCATATGCTCTTCTTGTTTTCCTTTATATTACAATTTTAATCGAATATATATGCAGGTTGTCTTGACCTTAAATTGCCGCGGGGAGCATGTTCTTGGGGGCCTTTATACCGGAATCAATACTAAGCATATCTATGTAACAAGCAAGATGGTATCTCGTTAACTGCTTTTGGAACTTCAACCAGTTACTCCTCCATTACTATAAGTCCTTTTTTTTCAGAGTTTCTTACTGAGTGATTTGCTTGTTTAGGTGGAAGAGTACACTGGGTTGCATGTGCAGCCACACAAGGCTATTGTTGGAGCTAATGCTTTTGCACATGAAAGTGGTATCCATCAGGTTTGTCGATTTGATGGCTTATCATCTACCTAACCCATATAACCTGCTGATTCTTTCTATGGCTGATACAGACTTTGTCTATTTTACGGGAGGTGTATTTAATTTGTAATTATACAGACTTTTGTAGACTTCACAAATTTTCTACTGCTGGTTTTTGTTGAAAAATAATTTTAATAGACTCCATAAAAGTTGTGATAGAATTACATAGAGTTTTATTAACTTTTACAGACATGTTTTCTACATTCATCTTTCCCATCTTCCCAAAACACAATCATGGCTTCTTTAGTTATCACCATCAAAGGTCTTTAAAGTCCACCAAAGTTCTAATTGAATACACCTCCCCTAAATGTCTTTGCTAATTTCCATGTTTCAGATTATACATTGAGTTTGTTAATATGTATTTGTAAAAGGCTTTCTGATCTGTAGGATGGAATGCTTAAGCACAAAGGTACATACGAAATTATATCTCCTGAAGATATTGGGTATGAACGGTCCAATGAAGCTGGTATTGTTCTTGGGAAACTCAGGTATTGTATTCCTGTTATGCTAATTCTAATATGTGGGCTTGAATACCCTTTTTTTTTTTTTACCTGTATGGTATCTTGCATTGATAAACACAACATGCAACAAGTAAGCACTCTATTCCTCCTATTGGAATGATTAATAACCACGTTACTAAGGAATAGCTTCTTAATTTTCTACGTCCTTCTTGGTGGCTGGCTGAGGTGTTAACTAAACCTTGAGAATTGTGCGTTCTATCCGTATCGTAAGTGAACCATGGTTTGTGAAGCTGGCTATTGAATTACTATAAACAGGCAGTGAAGTTCATGTTAGAGCATCCCTCTCAGTTACTAGTATCTTATTTATGTGCACCAAGACCAATTTAGTGGCTTTTTCATCATGATCACACCAGAAGTTATGCAATTAATATTTGGGAGCTTTAATGAAAAGGGCTTAGGCTAAGTTTATTTTAACCAAAAATCATCCTATAATTATGAAAAATTCTTAAATTTTAATGAAAAGGACTTAAATTTTAATGAAAAGGAAAAATAAAATAGAAAAAGTAATAAAAAACCTACACGCACGATCGTATATCACACACACTATTTCTGAAACTGAACGGTACTACACTTTTCTGAAACTTAACGGTACTGTACTATTTCTGAAACTAAACGGTAATACACTATTTGTGGAACTGAACACTTTTGAAAACTGAACACTAATTATTTCTAAAACTGAACACGGGTACTACACTATTTCTAAAACTGAACACAGGTACTACACTATTTCAGAAATTGGACATGAGCACTATTTTTTTAACTGAATATGGCATTTCTCCACTTGAATTTTCTTGGCACTTTCTCACCTTCCAAACACCTTTTCTTCTTCATTTTTCTTCGATTCTCATTAAATTTTATCTGAATATCTTCAATTTCTTAGCTTTCTACACCAATTACTTAATTTTCTTTCATTATACGCGCATATGCGGCTTCCTCTTCTCCTCCACCTACAATCTCACATTCTTCCTCTGCAAAATTGAAAAATAACAGAAATCAAATCAATAAAATCAAATACAAAAATATCCATCAAATAATCAAATACCAAAATTGTCCAAATTCGTCAAAGTGCTCTGTAATATGCTCCTCCACCTACAATTTGCAGTAGCATTTTTCAGTTTTGTTGGGCTTGGGCCTCCGCCCAGCGTTCATTGGATTTCTAATTAATTTTGTACAGAAGGAATGAACAAATTTGTGATGATGATGGTAGAAGTTTCAGAGCATAGAAATGTAAATTTGGGCCTCCGCCCAGTATATGTTAGAATGTGGGATGATATATGCTAGAATATGGTGATGATATATGAGCAACTAAAAGAAAGTATATTTTTGTTGATATATGTTAGAATCTGGTGGTGATATATGAGCAACTAGAATCTATGATGATGGTAGAATTTTCAGAGCATGTTACAAAGTAAAGGGAGTGGGTGTTCGTGTTGCATGCGTTGGGCTATGTATTTTTTATTTATTTTTCTTTCTTTTGTCCTTATCATTAAGTAAAGTTATCAGATGGTTTTTTTGGTTAAAAATTAAAATGCAAAGTTTTGCAGTTTTCCTTTAATATTTTACTTTTTTATTACTAATCTTTATACTTCCTATAGAACTTTTTGATTTGGTTTAGATAGTTAATTGAATTTGCTAATCTTCGGAACTATTTAGCTTTGCAACTTTAACTGCTCTTCAACTTTTGACTTTCATAATCAAGTTAACTTTTTCCAACAAATTGCTTCTCTTCTGGTTTGTAAGATGCAACAAATTGTTTCTTTCAAGTCAAACTTTCAACATGTAATGGACTGTTTGATATTGTTTTCATTTTTTTGTTTCAGTTTTTATTTCATTTGAATTTTTTATTTAGGGCTGAAGAATATTTAATTTTCTTTTATTATTATCCTTTTTACAGGGGAGGTGTATATGTATGATTCCATATACATTCTCTAATATCTTCTTTACATCTGACTCTTTTCAAAATCTTTGTTTATAATCCAAACAGATTCCAAAATTAAAATTTGTTATCAAACGAGCCTTGATCTTTTGTGTTTTATTTTGAGACTTTGGACCTTCATCTTCCAACTATTTTCATATTTTTTCGATCACACTTTCACTTCAGTTTGAAGGAAATATGAGAGAAAATCGGTTACGGTGGTTTGGACATGTGCAAAGAAGGCCTACTGACACTCCGGTTAGAAGATGTGACTACGGGACAGAGGTCTAGGGCCGAAGGGGTAGAGGAAGACCTAGGAAAACTTTGGAAGAGACTCCAAGAATAGACTTAGAGTACTTGGATCTAACGGAGGACATGACACAGAACCGAGCGCAATGGCGTTCTAGGATTCATATAGCCGACCCCACTTAGTGGGAAAAGGCTGTGTTGTTGTTGTTGTTGTTGTTGTTGTTGTACACTTTCACTTCAGTGTTGACCTAGACTGGATCAATACAACGCTTTCAGATTTAAAGACCTAGGGTTGGGAGGGAAGGATCTGAATAGTTGCAGTTTGGTAGATTGTTAAGTTGAATTTGTGAATCCATAAATACAAGTTCGTGGATGTATACTCCATTTGCTTCTTAATGTGAGTTCTTATCGTATAATAGTTAACCACTTTATGCATGTCATGCTACCATGATTGCGCTAACATGCCCTTTGTTCTCTTAATGTACTGTTCTTCTATTTCTTGGGGAAATATTAGTGTAGCCAAAGCTCAAGATCTATCAAGAAAGAATGAGCTCATTAAGAATCTTGAAGCCTCTGCTAGTTATTCAATAAGACAAAAAGCACGATTTGGTTTTTTTTTTTTTTTTTTTCACTTAAACATGGATGAACAGTCATTTACTTTATTGGAATTTACTTATTTTTACGTGTGACAACTTGTTTACTCCCTCAAAATAGTAAATTTTCATTTCCTTTTTGTTCTGGGTGTAATGTTTTTTCTGCAGTGGACGTCATGCTTTGAGAAACCGACTTGCAGAGGTATGCAATGAGTCTCATTCTTTGCAACGTATATCTATTAAATTTGTTAGTTTCATTCATGCACCTCCCTTATGCTCTTCTTTACTATTGGTAGCTTGGCTATGAGCTTGAGAATGATCAACTTGCTACTATATTCGAGCGTTTCAAAGCTGTAGCCGAACAGAAAAAGGTAAATTTAAAGGTGTAACAGTATCCCCATGTTTACTTAATAGGTATGCTTCTCTTATATGGTAACTTGTAAACTGCAAGGATGAAAATGTTGATCTTGTACAAATATTGGTAGTTGGGGTTTACTGTTCATCCATGTTTAAGTGAATATTGGTAAATATTACAGAAACAACAGAAGATTGCTGTAAACTGAGAAAACTGTGAGTAAAGTCTTGGGAAATGCTGAATCAATAATAATGCATTGATCAAACCTGTAAGCTTTTTAAGCTGTCCATCCATGATAAATATATAACATCTATAGGTGAAATTGTTTGTACCGTTGGCACCTAAGCATGACCATCATATGGGAGAGTTTTGGGTTGATTGCTATTGGACACTGACAAATTCATCTCATTGTCGTAAAATTAAGGATATCGCTATATCATCTAATAAGGCCATAGAGGAGAAAATCACCTTCATCATTTGCTTGCCTAACAAATAATTTATACAATATCTAGTGCCTGTTTGCTCTGCTGCTACCAATGCATTTCTTGCTATTGAAGATTTTGCGGTGAATATTGGGAAAACAAGGCTTACCTGTGTTTCAACTGGTACAATAGTAAACCTTAATTTTGAATAAGCTACTCTAATATTGGTGTGTCCTGCCCATAAACGAAAATATAGGCCAATATTTTGGTGGTATGGACCGGCATAGTAAAGAGTGGTCAAACCTCAAAAGATATTGCTTGTTATTTTAATTTTCCTAAAAAATCCTACGCAAACACCATTAAGACAGTAAACTTCTTGTCAGATGAGTTATTCCCTCTCCTGAATTCCTCTTTTGTCGACGTATGGTAATTTTTTTTCTTGAAAGACGAGACTCTGAAACATTGGAATCTGCATAGGAACCGTCGAATTGATTCAGATGCGCAGTGAAGATGGATTATTGACCGAATAAACTCTTGACACATATCAATCTTTAACATATTTATATCCTATTTTGGTGCATCAAGATATTCTTGTTTGAACTCATTTTTTGAACTGTTGGTATCCCAGAGTATAACTGATGCAGATCTCGGAGCATTGGTGCGAGATGAAGTTTTTCAGCCAGAAGTTGTCTGGAAGCTTCATGATCTACAGGTTTTTCGAGATAGTGTTTTTCCATGTTCATTTTCTGCCCCATGAGTTATAAAGAGTTAATCATCTAGTTAATCATCTCTAATGTACTTGGACTGTGGATGGTCAGGTTACCTGTGGAACTCTTGGTCTGTCTACAGCAACTGTTAAACTAATTGATGCTGATGGGAGAGAACATGTGGCATGTTCAGTTGGAACAGGTCCCGTAGATTCAGCTTACAAGGCTGTTGATCTGATTGTGAAGGTTTGATAAGACCATTAGTTTTCACCACTGCAATTTTATTTACTTTTTATGCTTGAAATTTTTTTGTTGCAATATACTTGTACTACTGTTGAAGACAATTTTCTAGCTTGCCGTGTCTGCTTCGATGAGTTTATGACTTAAAAAAATTTGTCACTGAAGATGAATGATGGACGATGATGATCACACAACTTATCGTTGAATTTGTTTATATTGTGAAACTTTATTTTCCCATAAGCTGTACATGTGCTGCCACAACATTATCTGCCTGTGTGTTGTGAAACAGTTTGTTGACTCTTTGCATAGCAGGAACCGGTAACCCTGGTTGAGTACTCTATGAATGCGGTAACAGAAGGAATTGATGCAATTGCCACTACTCGTGTGGTAATCCGACTGGAAAACAGTCATACGGTTACTCATGCTCAAACTGGAGAATCAGTCCAGCGGACATTCAGGTTTGGTGTCTACAAGTCAGCTTTTTTTTCAAATACCTTCTTCTATTCGCCTATTAACAGTATGAAATTCTGTATTGTCCTCTGGTGGCAGTGGAATTGGGGCAGGAATGGATATAGTTGTCTCTAGTGTCAAGGCCTACATCGGTGCATTGAACAAGATGATAGGTTTCAAGGAAAGGTCGCCGCCAAAGTTTCCAGCTGAACGAAACAAAGTGTCTGCATGAAGGGTGGTAGGTGCATTTTGCACGTGATGTGTGAGCTCTCAAATCATGGTTCCATTTGGTTTCTTGTACAAAGATGTCGAGAAATTCACTTCAGGGACGACATGGATTGGCTCTATTGTGTATGCAGTGTTTTGGAAGAGGAAGTGTTCATAGATTTTGTACCATGGAATTGAACTTGGGTGCACTTTGTTTTGAATTTATTTTTGTACTATCGAAACAATTTTTTGCTATGAATTTTTAGGCATTCAATTGTGAAAACCAAAATAGGGCCTTATACCTTATATCATTGTAGAACCATGGTAAAATGTTTTTTTTTTTTTTTTTGTATAATTAATTTAACCTCGGTTTGAAACTCTAGAAGTACATGGGCATTATTTTTTTTCTGCCATTGCGGTAAAGCACTATCTGCATTAAAGAAACAGCTTTTATTAAAAAAGTCATTATGCACTTATAACTTATTTACTGAAACGTAAAAACAAGATATATTAGACCAATGAATTGGACCAATCACTTATAAACATATGCAAGATTCATTCTTTTTCCAATATTAGATTATCATTAAGAACGGGATGATTTGGAAGGTTGCATTTTTTTTTTTATATTTTAAATTGGAGAAAATCTGCACACCTAGGCTTAGTGTAGCTAGCTAGAGTATTGTGTTCTTCTTACTAATTCGAATCCCCGTGACCCCGTCTCCTCTGTTTAGAGAGATAAATGGTGAGGATTTGGAAGATTTGCCTTTTTTCCTGCAACAAAAGGTATCTCTCGTTTCTGTAATATTCTTCAATCTCAAGTTCTCTGAGAAGGAAGAAATGCAATGAGTTGCATCAATTTCACAACTTTCAAGCTTATACACATTTGCAATTTGATTTTGCATTACACGGTGTTAAAATTTAAGTTTCACATTGGGAAATTGAGAAAATGAAATATATGTGTATGGTTTCACTCCTAATAACATTGAGGCATTTTATGGTAAAAATTCAATACCTAATAATAGGTGGTTAAGTTGGAGCAATAGCTCGTCTATCTGAATATCTGACATGGTATCAAAGCAATTTAGATTGTGGGTCTTGTGGGTTCTAGTCGTGCCCGAGTTACTGATTTAATGTAACACCATGCTTCCACGCTTAATGGTCCATTGTGGGATTGGTTGCACGTGTGGCCCACTATGTGGTGATATCACGTGAAGGGAAGTGTTGAATATAAGTCCGACATTGGGGAATTGAGAAAATAAAATACAATACATAAGTGTGTGGTTCCATTCCTAACAACACCGGTTCTTTATGTGATAAAAACCCATCTTGCAATAGGTGGTTGTGAGGGGACAATATGAGTGTAGTCTAGACGTAGTTGTCTTGGCTTTCCTTGTCAATCTTGTAAGTATGTACCACATCTATTATTTAGATCAATTTTCCTTAGAATATGCATTTGCATTTTACATCTAAATTTATTATGCATTCTAATTAGTGAAGTTGTCTAGCCAATTTATGCATACATTTTACATGCAAGATGGGAACAATTCAAGACAACCCACATAGGTTGGCTGACACCTTTTATCTGAGAATGAGCTATCACCCTTTATCTTTTATAATGGTTTTAGTATTTGGCACATGTCTTGTAGTGTACTTGGCTACTACAAAAAAAAAATATAGTTGTTTTAAAAGGGTTGTGGGTTTTTAATTTTGGGTTGGAAATCCATCTTCAAAAAGGGAGTGTCTTTGTTTTTCCTCTCCAACTCAAATCTCCTAGAAGTATCAAGCATTTTCTACGTAAAGTTGTCATACAATATTTATAAAACTATCCTTGAAAATGCTTGCTTACATCTTCTTAGAAGCTCATTTGTTTTGGGCTCCCCGAGCCTCTCTTTGTTCTTCTAAAACCCTAGCTGCATACACCTTTTTTCATACATTAAGTCTTGTGCTAACTCACTGACATCATTCCTGAAAAAGGTTTACATTGCTCATAGTCTGGATCTTAGTTTCAATTCTTCATTTAGAACTTACTTTGGATTCTCATTTAGTTTCCTCCTTTGACTGTTTGTTGTAAAGGCTGAAGACTACTCCAGCTAAGTGAAATATAAGGTTGTACAATGGTACAAACTGCTCCTTAGAATACATTTAGGAGTTGAGTTGTTGTTTGCTTAATGAATTGATTGATGAATGTGTTTTAGCTTGTGATTTTATGTTGTGATATATATCTATGTAGACCTTGACTACTCAAACGTACTAGTCAATCAAATTTAATTCTTGGAACTATGATTTTCATATCTGACAAACTCATATCTTGTTGACTATTTCATCTGACTAGTTTACTGTGCAACATTTAACTTTTATTTTTGCAGAATATTCCGCCTAGTACCAATTTCAGATTGGGCCAATAGCTCGTCTCTCTGGATATCTGACATGATATCAGAGCGGGTTCGATTGTCTTGTGGGTCCATGCTGTGCCCGAGTTACTGATTTTAATGTAACACCACGTTTCTGCGCTTAACATCTGATGTGGGATTGGTTGCAAGTGTTGCCCACTGAGTGATTGTCACACCCCGATCCCGACATACGTCAAGGATCGACACGTAATGTTACCAAATACCCACATCACTCACATACCCCGCCTTCGGGATATGGACAATGCACAACTCAAGATTCGAATTTCATGATAATTTTTCTTATACTTTATGGCTACATCTAACCTCATCGTTAGACTGACTACGTACCCTCAAAAGGGATCAAGCCATTCGTAGTTCACCAATCTTCAACTCTAATCTTTCCGTAAAATACTTCTAATAGAAAATCATAATGCACCATATTACACATCAACCTTACGTCAAACAACAAGTATCATCTTTCATACACGCATGTAACCCATTCTCACACAGATACTTTCCAATTCATCCATCATATAAATCACTCTGTTTCACATAAAACCGCAAATCATAGTATGTAACATATTAAAGAACCAACGAAGCACAATGTTATTCTCAAGTCACATTAATCAATTACTCTAATCATAATAATCTCAATCATACCCAACGTCATTCCACAATCACATCAATTAATTAATTAATCATGAATCAAAGATACATGATCTTAGCATTTAATTGTTTAATCAATGAATGCAGTAACATATCATTTCATAAATTTAACCAAGGAACTCTAACAACTCCGAAGGAGTCACCCAGACATCCAACGGTTCGTCTGAAACAAATCACAACAGCTCATAATCATAATCTCATACAACACCATGAAAAGTAGGGCTAGAGCGACACAGTTCGGCCGAAGCCTACATCTCTGAAGCTGAAAACAAATCCAAGGGACCAAGACACCAAAGGGATTCTGGACCACTCAACGGAATCTCGGAGTACCATGCATATAGAACCGAACCATTCAATGAAATACAAGCTGGATACGATTCCAGACCATCACTCAACGGAATCCAACGCGGATTAACCAAGCAGGATCAAGATAACCAAGTAGGCAGTGACTCCCCAATGCGGATTAACCAAGCAGAGTCATACCTACAAAACTGTTAGGCAGTGATCACCCAATATGGATTAACCAAGCATGATCACCCCTAAGTATAAATGGCCATAAGGATCGCCCAACGCAGATTAACCAAGCACGATCCATAAAGAGTATGGTCCCCCAATGCGGATAAACCAAGCAGGACCAGCCATGCACCACGTCTACATGGTGCAGTCTCATCATCACACCTTATACATAATTATACGCATACATGCTATCGATTTCGCATATCAACCAGCATCTAGTCATATGGAGCACAACATAAGGAATTCCCTCAATTACTAATTCTACTAAAAATCTAATAAAGTACCTAACTCATCTCTTGACTTTCATCTCCATCTCATGCTAGGTAATAGTGCCAAGTTCAAATAAGTATTCAGTTGGCAATCATATACAAATAATTATCAAACAATATTTAGATCCCATAATTGTCATAACATTCTTCATAATTATCATTCACATTATTAAAAGTTAATTAAACACATATATATCACAAACATCATGTATACACAAGCCAAATAATATTTAATTAGCATAGGTCTATGGCTAAATATATAAAATTCACATTTCAATAGAAATCATATTTATAAGACCAATTCATATTCACAAATGATACTAATATAAGAAATTAAGATAATAATCATACTTCATATATTCAAGTCGCTATCTAACCAATGTAGGCCCACTAGACTTCACTTAGTCCCCCGTAGTACTAATTTTAGTAATTAGGGCGTTTCGAGACATGTTGATCAAAAGTCAACTTTCGGTCAAATGTAGGGTCCACAATTCTACACAATTCAATCCGGAAGATCCACGCATTGGATTTCAGATCCGTAACTTTCCAAAGTCCACATTATGCAAAAAATAACAACATACTAAAATCTCAACACGACCCGACGGTCGGATCTCCGCCAATTTCAAAATTCAAGTGGCGGTCGACATTTAATTTTACAAACTTAGAAATCCAATTAAGGAAGATCCGTACGTCGGATTCTTGATCTGTAAGTTTCTATGATACAAAAATATTATGTTCTATCACGCATTAAGGTTTGGTGACGATCCAACGGTTGGATCGTCGAATCATATTTTTTGACCTAACCACGTACCGTAATGAAATTAGGTTCAAACAATCAAACCATATCATAAGGATATCAATTATGAAATCAGGGCATCTAATTGAACTTAAAAGGACATCGTCGACCCACTAGCCAGGCGGCCGCCGCACGCGCCGCCGCGGGTGGCAGTCGGCCACCCCGACTTGCCGGAAAATTCAACTATTTTTAAAAATTACCAAAAATTACATAAATGAATATCTCAAATAGTAGAGCAAACTTTATACCTGTGGCCAAGTCCAATTTGGCCGGGAAACACTTCAATTTCACTCAAACCCGCCGAAACCCTAGAAAAGGGTGTGCTTTGATTCGGCTTCCAATCGAACTCTGACGCCTCCAACATTTCTTGGGCTTTGTTCCCAGGGTTGAGGGAAGTCTTTTGGTGGTGGTCATGGACAGTGAAACTTGCCGAAGCCACCGGGAAAAGGGATAAAGCCGCCGGAACACCCGTGGGTTTGTGGCTTCAAACTGGAAAAATGGGAAAGAAATTGGGAAATCTAACACTACCAGGATGTATGGCTCATCAAGGGCTTTCCATGGACACCAAGATCACCCAAAACGGAGTTCGTATGAAGGAGATATGGCCGGGTCAAAAATGGTGGTTCGCAGGTCAAAAATGACCCATTTCGGGTCCCTCCTTTCCCCTCCTTCTCCCCCTCCTGATTGGGCAGCTCCTAACCTTTTAAAAATCTGACTGGTTCCCTCCCTCTTCTAACTGATTGGTCCCTTAACCCAAATATCGAATTGGGCCTCTTTCCCACAAAGTGGGAGTCTAAATAATTCCTAAAATCTATAGTATCACAACTTCAAACGCCCGTAACTATACCGTTATAACCCGGACTCGCAAACGGCTTTTGCCTATGCGTTCGTGATCTCGAAATCTAATCAACGATATAAATTGTGACCTCGAATGGTCTACGGATTTTAAATAATTAATTTCCCGAAAAATAATATAAAAACTCAATAATACCAATACTTAGATTATAATAATGAAATCTAGGAACAGGATTTCACAGTGATGGTCCCACGTGAGGGGTGTGTTGAATGTAAGTCCCCATCGGGCAATTGAGAAAATAAAATACAATATATGTGTATGATTCTACTCCTACAACACCGAGATTTTTGTGATAAAAACCCAACACATAGCAATAGGTGGTTAAGTTGGGAGAATATATGTGTGGTTAGGAGTGAGCCCATCTCTCTGAATACATGACCGAAAGTAGATGTCATCTTGACCATCAGCACGAACTATTTGTGCAGTAATCTCACTCACTCAAGTTTGAACCTCATCTCCCAGATAAGCAAAATTCTTCAGATCAAGTTCCCTGCAATAATGTGCTTGACCAGCTTATTAAACGGGACTTGTGATCCAGCGTTTGCCTGCAAGCGGGTTGCTTCTTCCTTAATCCTGGTAGAAAACGAACCCGAATGCGCTGAGGCTTCAGATAGGCGTAGTTGTGAAAATACCTGCGGTGTGAGAAAAAAGGAGAAAAATTTCTGTTGGCATACCCATTCATTCATTACCAAAACCAACAGGAAATCCAATTGAACAATGTTAAAAATTTTGCGAATCAATGAAGCATACTATTGAACGAATCTCCTCCCTATAAAAGACGGTAAGAAAGACGAGAAAAATCCTTCACTACTGGTAATAGCACATGAATTAGTTAGTTAATCTATGAACAAGTACGAGAAAGAGTATTAGAACGTGAAAATTTGTCACCGCACAGCTTAACTATAAACCAACAAATTCTAACATAAACAATGCAAAACCATATGCCAATTCTAGCTGCGCCAGATATGAACTGTCCACACATACGAGCAGCTGTTGGAGCAGCACATTGCATCTGACAATGTAAAGTCTCAAGTACAAGCAATTACACATCCTTAAAGGCAAAGGACGTTCAAAATTCCTGTGAAATAAAATATTTAAAGGACGAACTCTCTTCAAATTAAAATTTATCACAGATGAAGGGATTATGGGTTTTAATTTTATCCACAAACCTGGCGAGCACGAATGAAAGGTAAGAGAGAACATGAAGGAAGGAACGTTCCAAATGCCCTAAACAAGGGCAGAACAAGTGTTACTCGCAAACAACTGCAACCATCTTGGACAGCAAAGCAGGCCCTTCCTCAGAATCACTTGAAACATTCATACTTTCACCAAGTTCTGCATTCCCCTTTAGACATAAGGCCCTGGGAATCAAATGTATATGGACACCCAAGAGAATTCAAAATATAAGAAACTGAAGCATCTGAGGGATCTCTTGGGATGGGTTTTAGAAGCCACCTTCATTTTGAATTTTGCTTACTGTAATTAAAAAAGGGTTTACTTCCTGCTGCAGGGAATTAGTAGCTTCCATGGCCGCTCTAACATTTTCTGCAATTCTTGAAGCAATATCATTCACCTTAGTGGACGAAGTTTTCCTGAGGAGAATAAAGTTGCAATCAGATGCTTTGAAGTTTTGCAAAGTAATGTATCGGAAATCACAACAGGAGAAATTGACATCACAAAAATATGTAAACCAAGAGTGAAGTCAATGAGTCCAAAAATAAAAATATTCATATAGATATAACGTCATTTGTATACACAATCCAGGAAGCATCACTTGTAAATGGAATATCAGCAGTAACCTTGTTGCAGTAATTTCCAGCCAGTCTGTTATGCAAGATATGGGAGACACATCTGTAAAGCAAGATGCAATCACTGCAAAAATTGGCCAAGGACAGCTCAGTTTCATCAAAATGGCATCACAAGGAAATTTCTGCTTTTCACATTCTGATAAACTAGCCAATCAGAAGGAGCCCAAGATTTGCTCCCGTCAAGCTCAAGCTTCACTTCAAAAAGATGCACAGTGCAAATTTTCATTTCATGGTTTATCAAGAGCTCATAATGTCCGTTTCACTGAGCATTACCACACCATGTTTCATCTCAGTCATTCATCACAAGTGTCGTAATATCAGGCACATAACCAACACCTTTAATCTGCAGAATCAAATTGTCTAGAATTGAAAAAATTAGATCTGCCTCACTATGTGTTCTATCTCTTGCAGCAAATGTATGAACTTCATTATTCACTTCAACCCAACTACAGCCGGTTTCTTTCACCACCCCATCATTGTCCATTTTTTCCCTCACCACCTTGACATCAGCCCACATACCTCTGGATGCATAAATATTTGAAAGTAAGATATATGATCCACTATCCACTGGATCATTCCAAATTGCCATCTCTGCTGCATATGTTCCCAATTCAACATTACCGGCAGCAGTGCACGCGCTGAGCAAGCTCCTCCATACAATTGCTGCTGGTTTTACCGGCATTTTCTCAATGAATTCCTTAGCTTCAAATAATTTGCCAGCACGACCGAGGAGAGTCACTATGCAAGCATAATGTTCAGTCCCTGGATCAATCCCAAACTGAGGCATTGATTCAAAGTGGCGAAGTCCATCTTCCACAAGGCCAGCATGGCTACAAGCTGATAACACACCCACAAATGTGATATAGTTGGGTTTTATTCCCTCCTTCATCATTCTTGCAAACATCAGAAGGGCTTCTTCTGCTTGTCCATGTTGAGCATATGTTGATATTATGGAATTCCAACAGGCAACGTCACTCCAAACTTTTGAATTAAATATTTTGCAAGCCTCTTCAATGCTTCCACACTTGGAATACATATCCACAAGGGCATTTGTGACAAACAGATCACTGTCAAGACCCATCTTAATGAGCTGGTTATGGAACTGTTGGCCATGCTGCATACTTGCCAGGTTACTGGCTGCTGAGATTAGGGCTGCAAAAGTAAATTCATTAGGATTTTGTCTCGATAATTGTAATTCTGTGTACAGTCTAAGAGCCTCTTCACTTTCCATCTGTTGTGCGTATCCGCAAAACATCGCATTCCACACTACAATGTCTTTCTCATATATCTCATCGAATACAAGTCTGGCATCTCTAATACCTGAGCACTTTGAATAAACATCTATCAGACCACTGCCAGAAAATACATCCAAACAGTACCCATATTTGGTGATCAAACCATGGATTTGCTTGCTCAACTGCAACGTGAATAAAGCAGCTGAGATACCAAGAAGGCTGACGAACGTCAAGAGACTCGGCTGGAACGATCTAAGTCTAAGCTCATTGAAAAGATGCAGCGCTTCAGACAGCTTATCCTGTCTTGAGTATCCTTCGATCATCGTATTGTAAGACACAACATTATGATCAGTCATTGAATCAAATACTCTTCTTGCATCAGTAAGGGAATCACATTTTGCATACATATCAATCAAACTATTCTTCACATAAGCTTCATAAACAAGATTGACTCTAATAGCATACGCATGGACTTCTCTCCCCTGATTAAGAGCGTCAAGTGAACCACACGAAGTAAGAATGCTACTGCATGCAAATCCATCCGGCTTCCAACCCAATCTGGCCATTTCAGAAAATAACTTAACAGCCTCCCGCTCAAATGAATTCTGCATGTACCCGGCTATCATCGTGGTCCACGAAATGAGGTCCTTGACTACAATCATATCGAATAACTTCTTTGCTGCCTCCACTTCACCGCACTTGGTATAGAAATCTACAAGCACATTAACCACTGAAACGTCCATTACGGTTCCCCTTCTAAGCACATAAGCATGGATTTGCTTGCCGCCTCCAATGAATTTGAGCGCAGAACATGCAGTCAGAACACTAGACAGAACATATTTGTCAGGAAGAACATCGGTGTCTCTCATTTGGTAAAACAATTTCAAAGACACTTCACTTTTTCCACATTTTGCATACCCTGCTATCATTATGGTCCAAGTAACTGCACTTTTCACGTTCAAACCCTCAAAAATCAGGTCAGCTTCATCTATATCGCCATTTTTGACGTAAAAATCGACTAAAGAAGTAGCCACATAAACATCCTGATAAAAACCAGTCTTGACAACAAAACCATGCACTTGGGCACCTTGATCAATCCCTCCCAACTGCGTACAAGCGCGGATAACACTGGCCAACGTATACTCATTCGGGTGCCCATCGGAATTCCTGCAGAAGTCCGAAAACATAAGCAATGCTTGTTCATAATTACCATGCTTGGTATACATAGAAACCATGGAAGACCAAGTAACCGAGTTCCTTTCAGGCATTTTATCAAACAGTTTCCGCGCGTAAATAACAGAGCCAGATTTGGCATAGGAGTGCAAGAGAAGATTAGCAAGAAAAACATCGTCTCGAAAGCCGGAGAGGAGAATCTGGGCATGAATTGCGTTGTAGTAGAAAATGGGTTTGTCGGAGTGGTCGCGTGGTTGTAAGAGGTCGAGTAAAGCGCGCCTTTTGGTTCGAATTGGAAAGGTAGGAGGAGCAGGAGGAGGAGGAGGAGGAGGAGGTACTGGTAATGCTGCTAAAGTGGATGCGTTGAGGGTTTTGTGAGAATTTCGTCGCCTACTTAGGTAGTGGTGAAGTGCAAAGTTTCTCATAATAATACACCAACGACAAGTACACGAATTTTCCAGAATTGGGAGATAGAGGATAATGTCAACTCATTCAAATGCCGTGACTCTTGTGCGCTAGTGTTATAACATGACTAATCTAGTTCTAAACTTGTTTAGCAACACTTTACAAAATAATTTTTAAACAACTGTTTTGTAAAACGAAAACGACAAATCTAGTTGTGAATTTATTATTATGGTTTCAAAATGTATTTGCTAGTTTATTAGTATTCCTCCTCACTTGTAAGTAATAGCTATTATGTTTAATTCTCGTCAAAAGTAAAGTTAAATAACATTATTATGGCAAGCCCATTGTAAGGCTTAACACTCCCCCATACCCTTAGAGCACTTCCAGTGTAGTACGCCCCCTGGACAATAGGCAATTCAATCCCCTTAAATGAAAAGTAATTGCATATAATGAACACTACTTGCCCAAGTGAATATCTCAGGCAATTTGTATTAAAATATTAGTATTTTATTTTATTTTATAAAATAATAAAAGATAACTTTATTTTTAATTTCATATAACAATAAAAGTAGTGTAATGTGGAAGAACATGATTAGGTATTTATAGAAGAAAAACAACTATAGTTTTTTCATATTTATAATTAGTTTTTTTTTATATAAATTATAATTTTAATGGTTAAATTGTGACTGACGTCATGATGCCTTCATCCTTGCGTTACATGTAGGGCGTTGGACCAGACGACTATTGCCTAACTTCTCCATCGGGCTCGTCTTGACCAAATTACCCAAGTGGGCTGGAGTGTTTTGAGGAGGAAGAAGTGGATTGAGTTACTCTTAATGTAGATACTATCGTTTATTAAAATAAAAAAAAACATTACTAATATAAATTTTAACACTGGAGCCCTCCCCCCAGGCAATACACTATGATATCCACCCAGTGAACAGTAACTGCCCTAATGAACAATAATCCCTCAGGCAATACACTTTTGCATCTCCACCGTTGCACTTCAATAGCCCTGACAATAGACAATAAAATATTAGTTTTTTTTCTAAATAATACAAAATACTTTTATTTGTAATTTCGGATAAGATTTTTAATCGGTCTCGTTGTCACAGCCCGTCCCGGAGATGTATATTATTTTATTCTTGATGATGTGAAATGACGGAAATACCCATGGACGTTAAATTGTGTGACGTGGTCTAAGTGTTGTATATGGATCACTATTCTCAAATCCTAATTGTTTTGGACCAATTAGGATTAAGTATATTGTGTATTATGGGTTGTTGACCAATCCTAGACCACACACACACATCCACATCACCTTCTCTCTCTCACTCCCGTACTCTCCCTCTCGGTTCACTCTCTCTCTCTCTCTTCGAACTCGTACAGACACACACAAACAAACCTAAAATCTGCACGGATCGAAGGTTCTGAGGTCTCCAGTGTGTTCCTAGGATCCTTACGAATCAAGTGGTACCCATTTTTAGCAAGGAAACCTTCGAGAAACCCTAGTTTGAAAGGGAGTCGTGGGTGTATAGTACACCAAACTAGTTCGTGGAGGTTTCAAGCTGTTCTAAGGCTCAAAAGGTAATCTCTTAGTCCTCTTGATTGTTTTGGCATAAATTGGATCGATTTTGGACGCCAGAAAACCCTGGAAAATGGACCTTCAACTTGGGTACTATTCATCAACTTTTAAATCCTTTAGTTTTTGTGAATTTTAGGACCACAGTGAGCTCGAGGAGGTCCTCACGATGCTCAGAGTGCATCGTTGGTAGGATTTGGGTAACGGGAAGCTTGAAAACGAAGTTTTGCAGAGGTCGTCGGAGTTTGAGGACTTCTCCAACGTGATTTCATGTGATTCAAGGCGTGAAAGAGGTATAACGCAATTATTTACCTCCTAAACTTCATTTTGGTGGAAATTGCATGAAAAATGGTGCAGAAATGAGCTAGATTAAGAAGTTTGAAAATTTGTCCAGTTTCCGGCGCCGGTGACGGTTGCCGGAGCTAGAGGTAGAAGATGAAGGAATATTCCGTCAAGTATGACGGAATATTCTCATGCCGTCAGTCAAATATAACGGAATCTGTTAGGTTTAACTGAATATTCCCTAACGGTGGTTAGGGAATCCGTCAGGTTTGGGCTGCGCGTGGGGGCCCGTGGCGGCGCGTGGGAGGTCCAAAAATATTTCTAAAAATATGGGGATGATCCTGAGGTTGTGTAGATCACTGTGGTATATTCATATACCCATTTTGAGCAATGTATGAGAAGTTATTAGCTAGTTTTGCCTATATGCTTTAAAATAACGTTTTTATAGTTAATTCGCATATAGGTGAGACTTATTCCGAAGACGAGCGTATCCATGGGCGACTCGGGGGTTACGACCCGTCGACATATCAGTGAGTGGGCTTTTGTTTTCAGTATATATTTATATACTTGATATATTTCCCAGAAATGCATTTTTAAGAAAAGTATGCTTTGAATTAATATGCCAAATGCTTTTATATTTTGAATATGCATTCATGGTTGCATATATATATAAATGTGGTGTTGTGGAGGCACATGTAAGTTCAGGTAAGTTATGTTTGGTTATGTGAATCATCGATGATGTGATATGTGATATGTGATTAAGTAATGTTGAGCTCATAAAACTGCACCTAGGGTGATTGTGAATTAGCCAGAGATATAAAGTACAAGCCTGTTTATTTACGTCACCTCCCGCACTATATGCTCATTTTGGATCCAACTTAAGTGCACAGTCTTGTCGTACAGACCTTATTTATGGTTCCGACTCGTAGGTGACTAGCGATTTATCGCCCGACTATTATGAGAGAATAGAGTTGAGCATAATTATATTACACCCAATCTTGTCGTACAGATCCTTTCTAGGGGTTCCGACTTATGTGCAGTATACTACCGTACAGGTCATAGTAGTGACTTCGGCTAGATTATTTACTTTGTTATATTTTGACATGGCATACATATGAATATGATTATGTGAAGCATGAACTGAATTGATATGATTTCAGATATATATATATATATGCTTACATCTTGATTCTGGGAAAATTATACATGTTTTACAGCGAGGGGTTAGATATGTTGATAAATGAAATGGTTTTGTAAAACATTCTTTTTGCGCACTCACGTTTTATGTTTTCTGCCCCTCCAGGTTTTAAGTTAGCTTACTGTTGGTGGCTCGAGGAAGTCGGCTGTTCTGACTATTCTATAATATAGTGAGAGATTCTTGGTACTGTGTAACTAGTACTTGTCCTACTGGACTGCACCTAGACTTTATGCTCTGATTAGGAGCGTTCACTGTTGTAACTAACTCCTATCACTTTCGTTCAGTAGTGCACTCTAGTAATGTGGTTTTTAATTATGCATATATTTGCTATCTTTATCGCTTTCGCACTGTGCACGTGGCTACGTCACTCTCACGTGACGGCCAGCATGCCTTGACCTCGGTCGGGGTGTGTCAGTTTGGTATCAGAGCCCAGGTTTAGCAGTCCTGTATAATTCTTGAATGTTCTAATCCTTGTGATGTCTTATGTCAGAACTATGCCACCTCGTAGAGAGCCCCATCAACCAGCTGAATCTAGTTTCCTTGATATTGCCCAATTAGGGGAAGCTATAGTTTCTGCCATTCAGACAGCATTCCGTACTCCTCAGATGACACCTCTGGAGACAGTTCATAATCTGAAATTGAATACCTTCATGGGAAATGAAGGTCATGAGGGGGCAGAAAAATGGTTGAATCATGTGGAGAAGACCTTTCAGGTGATGTAGAGTCAGGGAAATCTTTCTTCTGATAGGTGGGTCGAGACGACTACCTGGTTTTTGGGAGAATAGCCTGCATCCTAGTGGAGACAAGAGTCTTACCAGATGAGCCCAGAAGAGATTGCGGACTGGGGAGTGTTTAAGGAGTTGTTTCGGAAAAGGTTCATTCCTCCTGCATATATCGATCTTAAGAAACAGGAGTTTACTCATCTGAGGCAAGGAAAGATGTCCACTAATGAGTACTACAGGATGTTTACTGATTTATCGAGATATGATCTGGAGGTTGCTGCTAATCCAGTAGAGATGCTTCGCCGTTTCAGTTTGGGTACTAAGAAGAAATGACGTTCCATAGCGACATCTACTCATTGTGCCTCTTACCAAGAGTTCTATTAGATTCTACTGAGGATTGAGGCCTCAGAGAACATGCCTAGTGAGAGTGAGGATGAGGAAGGAAAGAATGAGGGCCAGAGACGAGATGATAAAGGAAAAAGGCAAACATTTCAGGGCATCCGCAAGACTCAGAACTTTAAGATGAGTGGTGGCAGTTCTAGCTCTTCTAGCAGGGGATTGAGTACTAATATGCAGATGAGAGGTGGTAGATTCACTGGAGGTCAGAGGTTTCAGAGACATAGAGATTTTGGTGGTTCAGGTGGATCAGGTGCTCCCGTATTCCGCTGGTGTAATAATCGGCATTTTGGGGAGTGTAGGAGAGGCAACAACAGATGTTTTACTTATGGCCAGATAGGTCATAGGGTTGCTCAATGCCCTCAGAGTCAGCAGAGACCCCATCAGCCTTCCTTCCCACCACATGCACCTACCCAGCACGCTTCAGGATCTAGTGGTTATACTCAGACTGGACGAGGAGGTGCCTACCACTCAGGGCGACGCCGCTCCCTACACTTCAGACAGCAGCAGTACTCTCAGGATCCTCAGTATCAGAGTGGGTATCCTCAGTACCAGGGATGATCTATGTCTTATTAGCCTCATTCAGCTGGAGGATCTCAGTGGTACCAAGGGGGACAGCCCCAGCAGGGAGAGATTGCTGCTAGTAGTGCAAGATCTTCGAGGCAGTCAGGGCAGCAGAGGCAGGGACGTGGTATTCACCCCAACAGAGGTCGCAGTGGACGACAGCAAAATCAGGGGCGTATCCACAACATGTCACTGCAAGATGCCCAGAATAATCCAGATTTAATTCTGGGTACGTTAAATATTCTTGGTCATTTTGCTAGAGTATTGATTGATTGTGGTGCTACACATTCTGTTATTTCTCATACATTTGCTCAAGTGACACAAACCCATCCTACACCTCTAGGATATGATTTAGAATTTTCTATGCCTAGATGGGATAGCTGTTTTGTGGATCGGGTATATCCAGGATGTCCAATGATAGTAGAGGATATTATTATGCCGGCTAATCTTATGTCGTTGGATATTATGGATTTTGATGTGATTTTGGGCACTGATTGGTTGCATTATAATCGTGCCAAGATAGATTGTTATGGGAAGACAGTCACATTTCATTGTCCTGGATTACCTGAAGTTACATTTGTAGGAGAGCCTAGTGGGGTGAGACATGGTATTATTTCAGCCATGAAAGCAAAGAGAATGTTGTTGAAAGGTTGTCAGGGATATTTGGCTCATGTGGTGCTGAATGATGATGCTCCTAGCAGTATGGAGGATGTTCGTGTGGTCAGATATTTTCCGGATGTATTCCCTGAAGATTTGCCTGGATTGCCGCCGGATAGAGAGGTGGAGTTTGTTATTGATCTGCTTCCAGGTACGAATCTTATATCCTTAACTCCTTATAGAATGGCTCCTGCTGAATTAAGGGAATTGAAAGTCCAGTTGCAAGAGTTAGTGGATAAAGGTTTTATTCAGCCGAGTACTTCACCTTGGGGAGCTCCAGTGTTATTTGTGAGGAAGAAAGATGGAACTTTGAGGCTGTGCATTGATTACCGACAATTGAATCGGGTAACCATTAAAAACCGTTATCCATTGCCTCGTATAGATGATTTATTTGATCAACTCAGAGGTGCCTGTGTATTTTCTAAGATTGACTTGAGGTCGGGATACTATCAGTTGAAGATTAAAAATGAAGATGTCCCTAAAACCGCATTTAGGACTCGATATGGTCATTATGAGTTTCTCGTGATGCCATTCAGGTTAACTAATGCACCAGCATCTTTTATGGATTTGATGAATCGAGTATTCCAGCCATATTTGGACAGATTTGTTATTGTCTTCATTGACGATATCCTGGTATACTCCAAGTCTAAGGCTGAGCATGCTAGACATTTGAAGTTGGTGTTGAACAGTTTGAGGGAACACCAACTATATGCTAAGTTTAGCAAATGTGAATTTTGGTTGAATCAAGTTGCATTTTTGGGACATGTCATTTATGTTCAAGGCATTCAAGTGGATTCTCAGAAAGTGGCAGCTGTGGAGAATTGGGAGCAACCTCGAACCGTCACCGAGGTACGGAGTTTTCTTGGTTTAGCAGGCTATTATAGACGGTTCGTTAAGGATTTTTCAGTGATTGCTTTGCCACTGACGAGATTGACTCGAAAGGATGTTAAGTTTGAGTGGGATAGTAAATGTGAGCAAAGTTTTCAGCAGTTGAAGTACTATCTCACTCATGCACATGTTCTAGCACTTCCAGATGATAGCGGTAATTATGAGGTTTATAGTGATGCTTCTTTGAATGGTTTAGGTTGTGTATTAATGCAACATGGTAGGGTAATTGTTTATGCTTCAAGACAGTTGAAACTTCATGAGAAGAATTACCCTACACATGATTTGGAGTTAGCAGCTATCATCTTTGCCTTGAAGATTTGGAGACATTATCTTTATGGTGAGAAATGTAAGATCTTCAGAGATAATAAGAGTCTTCAGTATTTGTTTACTCAGAGAGATCTCAATCCTCGACAGAGGAGGTGGATTGAGTTACTTAGTGACTATGATTGCACGATTGAGTATCATCCTGGTCGTGCAAATGCAGTGGCGGACACACTTAGTAGAAAGACTCCAGCCAGACTTAATGTCATCTATGATTGTCATGTTCCTCTTCTAGCAGATTTGAGGTCCACTGGAGTGGAGCTAGGAGTGGAATTTTGGGGAGAAGCCTTACTTGTTAATTTCCAGGTTAGGCCAGTTTTAATTGATCGTGTGCTTGAGGCTCAGATGATTGATGAGGAAACCTAGGAAATAATTCAAGCAAGGAACCAAAGCAAAAAGAAAGATTTTGAGATTCGAGAATCCGATGGCATGCTTATGCAGGAAAGCAAAATGTATGTGCCGAACAATGCAGAGTTAAAGAAAGAAATTTTAGATGAAGCACATATATCGGCATATGCGATGCATCCAGGAGGCACTAAGATGTATCATACGATTAGACCATTTTATTATTGGCCGGGTATGAAAAGAGAAATTGCCGAATATGTGAGTAGGTGTGCCATTTGCCAACAGGTTAAGGCTGAAAGAAAGAAGTTGTTTGGATTGATGCAGCCACTTCCCGTTCCACAGTGGAAATGGGAAAATATTACTATGGATTTTGTGTACAAGCTTCCTCGCACACAGAATGGTAATGACGGTATTTGGGTGGTAGTTGATCGGCTTACAAAGTCAGCACATTTTATTCCAGTAAGGGAGAAGTATTCGCTAAGCCGATTAGCTAAGTTATTTATATCATAGATTGTGAAGTACCATGGTGTGCCAGTTAATATTATCTTGGATCGGGATCCCAGATTTACTTCCAAGTTCTGGATAGCATTCAATGAAGCTCTTGGTACGAGATTGCTTTATAGTACGGCATATCATCCTCAAACATATGGACAATCTGATAGGACCATTCAGACATTAGAGGATATGTTGAGATCTTCTGTGCTGCAGTTTGGAGATAGTTGGCATGATTGTTTGGACTTGATGGAGTTTGCCTACAACAACATTTATCATTCGAGCATTGGTATGGCACCATTTGAGGCACTTTATGTGAAATCTTGTCGTACGCCTCTATGTTGGTCAGAGGTTGGCAAAAGAGTTTTAGTGGGCCCTGAGATTGTGGATGTGACTACTCAAAATGTTCAAGTAATTAAGTCTAACCTGAAAGAGGCCCAAGATCGACAAAAGAGCTTAGCAGACAAGCATGCCACTGATAGGAAGTATGATGTAGGTGATTGGGTATTTTTGAAGCTATCACCTTGGAAAGGTGTTGTACGATTTGGAAAGAAAGGGAAGTTGAGTCCTAGGTACATTGGACCATATATGATCACCGAGCGAGTCGGTGAGGTTGCTTACAGGCTTGAGTTGCCTCCAGAGTTATCCAAGGTGCACGATGTGTTTCATGTTTTGATGCTTCGACATTATGTTTCAGATCCTTCACATGTGATTCCTCCTCAACCTTTGGAAATTAATCAGGATTTGACTTATGATAAGAAACCAGTGACTCTATTGGATTGGAAGGATAAGGACTTAAGGAACAAGACTGTGCGCCTGGTGAAGGTATTATGGAGAAATCATTCAGTGGATGAAGTTACTTGGGAGACAGAGGATAGGATGAGAGAGATGTATCCACGCTTGTTTTATGATTATTAGTGGATGTAGTGGTTGTATGTAATTTCGAGGACGAAATTTTATAAGGTGGGGAGATTGTCACAGCCCGTCCCGGAGATGTATATTATTTTATTCTTGATGATGTGAAATGACGGAAATACCCATGGACGTTAAATTGTGTGATGTGGTCTAAGTGTTGTATATGGATCACTATTCTCAAATCCTAATTGTTTTGGACCAATTAGGATTAAGTATATTATGTATTATGGGTTGTTGACCAATCCTAGACCACACACACACATCCACATCACCTTCTCTCTCTCACTCCCGTACTTTCCCTCTCGGTTCACTCTCTCTCTCTCTTCGAACTCGTACGGACACACACAAACAAACCTAAAATCTGCACGGATCGAAGGTTCTGAGGTCTCTAGTGTGTTCCTATGATCCTTACGAATCGAGTGGTACCCATTTTCAGCAAGTAAACCTTCGAGAAACCCTAGTTTGAAATGGAGCCGTGGGTGTACAGTACACCAAACCAGTTTGTGGAGGTTTCAAGCTATTCTAAGGCTCAAAAGGTAATCTCTTAGTCCTTTTGATTGTTTTGGTATAAATTGGAACGATTCATCAACTTTTAAATCCTTGAGTTTTTGTGAATTTTAGGACCACAGTGAGCTCGAGGAGGTCCTCACGATGCTCAGAGTGCATCGTTGGTAGGATTTGGGTAACGGGAAGCTTGAAAATGAAGTTTTGCAGAGGTCGCCGGAGTTTGAGGACTTCTCCGACGTGATTTCACATGATTCGAGGCGTGAAAGAGGTATAACGTAATTCTTTACCTCTTAAACTTCATTTTGGTGGAAATTTCATGAAAAATGGTGCAGAAATGAGCTAGATTAAGAAGTTTGAAAATTTGTCCAGTTTCCGGCGCCGGCGCCGGTTGCCGGAGCTGGAGGTAGGAGATGAAGGAATATTCAGTCAAGTATGACGGAATATTCTCATGCCGTCAGTCAAATATAACGGAATCTGTTAGGTTTAACTGAATATTCCCTAACGGTGGTTAGGGAATCCGTCAGGTTTGGGCCGCGCGTGGGGGCTCGTGGCGGCTCGTGGCGGCGCGTGGGAGGTCCAAAAATATTTCTAAAAATATGGGGATGATCCTGAGGTTGTGTAGATCACTGTGGTATATTCATATACCCATTTTGAGCAATGTATGAGAAGTTATTAGCTAGTTTTTCCTATATGCTTTAAAATAAAGTTTTTATAGTTAATTCGCATATAGGTGAGACTTATTCCGAAGACGAGCGTATCCACGGGCGACTCGGGGGTTACGACCCGTCGACATATCAGTGAGTGGGCTTTTGTTTTCAGTATATATTTATATACTTGATATATTTCCCAGAAATGCATTTTTAAGAAAAGTATGCTTTGAATTAATATGCCAAATGCTTTTATATTTTGAATATGCATTCATGGTTGCATATATATATATAAAAATGTGGTGCTGTTGAGGCACATGTAAGTTCAGGTAAGTTATGTTTGGTTATGTGAATCATCGATGATGTGATATGTGATATGTGATTAAGTAATGTTGAGCTCATAAAACAGCACCTAGGGTGATTGTGAATTAGCCAGAGATATAAAGTACAGGCATGTTTATTTACGTCACCTCCCACACTATATGCTCATTTTGGATCCAACTTAAGTGCACAGTCTTGTCGTACAGACCTTATTTATGGTTTCGACTCTTAGGTGACTAGCGATTTATCGCCTGGCTATTATGAGACAATAAAGTTGAGCATAATTATATTACACCCAATCTTGTCGTACAGACCTTTTCTAGGGGTTCCGACTTATGTGCAGTATACTACCGTACAAGTCATAGTAGTGACTCCGACTAGATTAAGTTTAAGCTATGAATTCAGCCGTACAGACTACCATAGAAGTTCCGGCTAACATATCATATTTCTATGAAATTATTCTTACCTGGATTGTTTACTTTGTTATATTTTGGCATGGCATACATATGAATATGATTATGTGAAGCATGAACTGAATTGATATGATTTCAGATATATATATATATATATATGTATATGCTTACATCTTGATTCTGGGAAAATTATACATGTTTTACAGCGAGGGGTTAGATATGTTGATAAATGAAATGGTTTTTTAAAACATTGTTCTTGCCCACTCACGTTTTCTGTTTTGCGCCCCTCTAGGTTTTAAGTTAGCTTGCTGTTGGTGGCTCGAGGATGTCGGCTGTTCTGACTATTCTATATTTTAGTGGGACATTCCTGGTACTGTGTAACTAGTACTTGTCTTACTGGACTGCACCTAGACTTTATGCTCTGATTAGGAGTGTTCACTGTTGTAACTAACTCATATTACTTTAGTTTAGTAGTGCACTCTAGTAATGTGGTTTTTAATTATTCATATATTTGCTATTTTTATCGCTTCCGCACTGTGCACGTGGCTACGTCACTTTCACGTGACGGCCAGCATGCCTTGACCTTGGTCGTGGTGTGTCACTCACTGTACCATTTTCTATTAAAAAATTATTTTCATTATTTCTTTTCATATGGTGCAGCACACCATTCCAAAACCTTTTTTTTTATTATTATTTTTTCTTCTTTTCACATGGTGCCAACGCACCATTTTTTCTTCAAGCTCAGCAACGCATCCCCTCCCACACCCAGTTTTCAACCCGTCTCTCCCCCCCCGCCCCCAACGCACCAATCCCTTATCGCCTCTCTTCCTCCATCTTCACCCTCACCGCCGCCTCTCTTCCTCCATCTTCACCATCCCACCCACCTCAGCCTCCATCAACGGTCTCGATCTCCGGCGACCCATCTCTGCCATTTTTCTGTGCCATTTTTCAAGCTCAGCAACTCCCACACCTTAGCCACCCATCTCTGCCATTTGTCTGTGGGTGTTCATCACCTCGGCGACGAACTCCGGCGAGAGTCGTTGAGTTCAAAGCTGGGTTTTACAATTTTTTTAATTTTTTTTTAATTTTAAATTTTTTTTATTAATATTTTATATTTTTATTAATTTAATATTATGACTGACGTCGCTCTGACGTCAACCCTGCGTCAGATCCACTCGAGCTCTCGGGCTGGCAATTCCTCACAGGCCCGCTATTCGGGCCTCCACAGTCCCTCTGGCTCCCCCATGCTGGAGTCCACAGCCCGGCCTCTAAGGCCCTTTTTCCTTGCCTGTCCCCCGAGCAAACTCCAACGGTGGAGTTGCTCTTAAGGGGGTGATGATAATGTAATTGGGTTGGTGGCGATAGTGGTGCTGGGGTATGGGTGGTGGCAACAGATAGGAAGAGCAATTAATGGTGGTGGGAGTGATGGTGGTAATAAAAATAGTGATTGAGAGGTGGTGACAAAAATTGTTGACGTGGTAGTGGCCGAAGGGTGGGCATATTTTGGATTCAACCGACCAAACCATCCAACCCAATCCGCTTTAGGTGGTTTGGATCGTTTTTACCCAAGTTTCTTAGCAATCCATGTCATAACCGCCCACCCATGAAATGGAGTCATAATGTGGGTGTATCAAATACCAACCGGTCAAGAACCAACCCATACGCATATGGTAAAAATTTAATCATTTTTTTTTTAACAAACGCTATCATCTATATTATGGGGTGGGAGAGTAAGTAAGCTAAGTCTCACGATAGATTAACAATAATGTAGTTCAATTTCTCCTTTGGCTATAATCAAACCTAAGACCTCTCACTTACAAGTGAAGAGAAATACCACTAAACCGTAGTACTAAATGGCTGATAAAAATTATTACATGATTTGTATTTCAAACCTATGAGTGCTATGGATTAAACTCATCCACATATGGTCAAAATAAATAAATATTTATAATAATTAATATATATATATGTGTGTGTGTGTGTGTGTGTGAAAAGTGTGAAAAAAAAATGGGTAAAAGACTGTTTACTACCCTCATGTTTCGTGGTTTTCAACATTTAGTACATCAAGTTTTTTTCGTCTCAGAGTCATACCTAAAGTGTAAATTTTGGGACAGTCTCCTACATCCGTTAGTCAAACTGTTAAATGTGCCGTTAATTGTGACGTGTCGCCCATGTGGACAATGACTGGGCGCCACGTGTCAGCCACGTTTTTTTTTTCTTTTTTCTTTTTTCTTCTTCTTCCTCCGACTGCAATTTTTTTTTTCTTCCTCCTTCTTCCTTCCCCTTCTTCTCCTTCTTCCTTCTTCTTCCTTCTCCCTTCTCCTTCCCCTTCTTCTTCCTCCGAATTTGGGGAAGTTTTTTTTTTTTTCCTTCTCCTTCCTCCTTCCTCCTTCCTCCTTCCTCCTTCCTCCTTCTTCCTTCTCCTTCCTCCTTCTTCCTTCCTCTTCTTCCTCCGAATCTGCCCAGATTCGGTTTTTTTTTCTTCCTTCTTCTTCTCCTTCTTCCTTCCCTCTTCTCCGTCTTCCTTCTTCTTCCTCCGAATCTGGGGAAGATGAAGGTTTTTTTTTTTTTTTTTTTTTTTTTTGAGGAAGATGAAGAAGAAGGAAGAAGGAAGAAGGAAGAAGGAGAAGAAGGAGGAAGGAAGAAGGAGAAGAAGAAGGAAGAAGAATGAGGAAGAATGAGGAAGAAGAAGAAAGAAGAAAAAAAAAAGTTGCAGTCGGAGGAAAAAGAAGAAAAAGAAGAAAAAAGAAAAAAAAATAGAAAAAAAAAGCCGAATCTGGGCAGATTCGGAGGAAGAAGAAGAAGAAGAAGATGAAGAGGAAGGAAGAAGGAGGAAGGAGAAAAAAAAAAAAAAAAAAACTTCCCCATATTTGGAGGAAGAAGAAGAAGAAGAAGAAGAAGAAGAAGAAGAAGGAGAAGGAGAAGAAAGCAAAAAAAAAAAAAAAAAAAAAAAAAAAAAAAAAAAAAAAAAAACACCGAATCTGGGCAGATTCGGAGGAAGAAGAAGGAAGAAGGAAGAAGGAGGAAGGAGGAAGGAAGAAGTAATCGAATCTGGGCAGATTCGGAGGAAGAAGAAGGAAGAAGGAAGAAGGAAGAAGGAAGAAGGAGGAGGAAGAAAAAAAAAAAAAAAAAAAAACTTCCCCAGATTCGGAGGAAGGAGAAGGAGAAGGGAGAAGGGAGAAGGAAGAAGGAGAAGAAGGGGAAGGAAGGAGGAAGGAAGAAGGAGAAGGAGGAAGAAAAAAAAAAGTTGCAGTCGGAGGAAGAAGAAGAAGAAGAAGAAGAAGAAGAAGAAGAAGAAGAAGAAGAAGAAAGAAGAAAGAAGAAAGAAGAAGAAAGAAAGAAAGAAAAAAAAAACGTGGCTGACATGTGACGCCCAGTCATTGTCCACATGGGCGCCACGTCACAATTAACGGCACATTTAACAGTTTGACTAACAGATGTATGAGACTGTCCCAAAATTTACATTTTAGGTATGACTCTGAGACGAAAAAAACTTGATGTACTAAATGTTGAAAACTATGAAACATGAGGGTAGTAAACAGTCTTTTACCCAAAAAAAAATATACAAACGCTCGTGATTGCATTTTGTACGCTTAAACGATAAGTACATCGTCATTTGGATTTTTAAAACCCTTCAAACCCTCATGAATAGTGTTTTTATTTTTGAGTCCAAAATTAATAAATATTCATAATAATTAATTTACAAGTGTGAAAAATGTAAAAAAGAACATATAAATGCACGTAGTGACAAACTCTAAAACTTTAGCGAAGTATTCAACTCCAATTATATTTAACCATTGATTGTTGTTTAAGTTTACTCTTCATTATTCTCACTGGATTTCGCTTTTTCAGATTTTCTTTTTTGAAAACATGATCTTGTAGCGGATGAAGAAAGATAAATGGTTTGGATCATTAATATCACGTTCAAATTTTTACGGTTAGCGAAAATATTGCTCGGAGTTTATAAAGTCTCTATAAAATATATGACGACCACTCATATTTTAGTTTTTTTATAAATGTCAGAACGTGATATCAACAATCGGAACCATTCATCTTTCTGCATCCACAAAAAAAAAATCATGTTTTCAAAAAAGAAAATCTAAATAAAGGAAATCTGTTGAAAAGAATGAAGTGTAAACGTAAACGACAATCGATGGTCAAATATAAATCTAGAGTTTATGGATTATGGTGTCAAATTTTGGAGTTGAGCTCTTCATGATAGTTGTAGATCTTGTCATTATGAGTGTTTATATATTTTTGTTACATTTTTCACACTTGTTTCTTACATTAATTATTATAATTTTTTTGTAAATTTGCACTCAAACATAAAACATTATTCATAAGGGTTTGGAGGGTTTCATAATCTAAACGATGATGTAACCATTGTTTAAGCGTATATGATGTAATCACGAGTGCATGTATATTCTTTTCACATTTTATACACTTAACATTGATTATTATGAATTTTTATTTATTTTGAATGCCCCAAAAATATTATTCACGAGGGTTTGGAGGGTGTAAAAATTCCAAACAATGATGTACCAATCGTCAAAACGGAGATGATGGGATCGCGAGTGTTTGCATATTTTTCACACTTGTAAATTAATTATTATAAATTTTTTTAATATGCTTTGGTATTTTGTAGGAAAAATCAAATTACATTAAAAAAAATTCATAATGAGGGGTCCAAGTTCACTACCCTTGATCGTTGGCTGCCATACCATCGTTGACCGTTGACTAACATTGATCAACGGTAAGGATTTAATATCACTTGTATGAAATTAAACCCTATGGCTATTGTAGTAAGGTTTTTTAAGTAGTTTAAAGTTACCAAACTAATTTTTTTCTTAATGGGTTGAAACAGATTACCAACAGGTAAATCTATTAAGAACCCATTAACAGGTGACCCGATTAGTCATCTCTCTCTCTCTCTCTCTCTCTCACCATATCGACATATTCTCTCTCGTATCCTTATGATTTAATTTTTTTCTTAATGGGTTGAAATGGATTATCAGTGGGTAAATCTGTTAAGAACCCATTAACAGATGACTCGATTAGTCCTCTCTCTCTCTCTCTCTCTCTTTCTCTCTCTCTTATCCTTATGATTTTGGTTTTTTATGTAACTCGATTAGTCATCTCTCTCTCTCTCTCTCTCACCATATCGACTTATTCTCTCTCGTATCCTTATGATTTAATTTTTTTCTTAATGGGTTGAAATGGATTACCAGCGGGCAAGGAAGAAAATATCGGTAATATCGGAAATATCGGTAGTCCGAAAACACGGAAATATCGATGGAAATATCGGGATAATATCGATATCGATAAAAATTACATGGAAACCACGGAAATTGTAAGAAAAACTTGGAAATTTTTATTGAAACTTTGCAGGATGTTTATTTAGTCAATTATCTATTAGTTTATCACAAAAAAATTGGAAGGAAATGCATTGCATGATGGATTTAACATTATCAAGTTGATTATATAGCGAGCTGACAAACATTGTGAGTGTAGAAAATATGTAGAAATTAATGAAAGAAGTCTAAACACACCATAATCATTTATATATAATGAATTAGTACAATATTTTACACTTTATACATTGCATGGTACGATACATGAGTGACTTAGTACCACATAGAGTTCCTATGAGGTTCAAAATTTTCACTATCTTCATCATTTTTATGTGTAGAGAGTGTATTGTGAAGAGTAGTTAGCAACCATGGCAATGGTTTTCAAGAACCAAAACCCAAAAGTCAATAGGAAACCGAATACTTCGGTATTTTTCGGGATTACCAAACAAATGGGATTTGGAAACCAATCCCATATCGAAAATTTCGGTATTTTTCGGGATGGGATTCCCGAACTTCAGGATGGTTTTGGTTTGGGATTTTTCGGTTTGGTTTGGGATTTTCGGGAAATTTTTCCAGGCCTACCATGTAAGTGACCAAATAAAAAATAGAAAAATTAAAAACCACATGCCATTGACTAAGTAATTAATTGACACAATTTAAAATATAATACCACAAAAAATTTGGAATATGTGCAAATTTGTTTCTTGTAAAAAGAATTCAAAACAAAACCATATATATAAATATTGTAGCATATTATCACAACAACATAAGTGGTATGGTGGTTAAAGCGTTAAGGAGTCTAGTGGGAGGGGTTCGAATCCCTCTAGTCTCAAAATTGAGACTTTTCAGAAATTTTCAAGAATTTTTGGACTAATATCGCGATATTACTTATAATATCGCGATATTATCGATAATATCGCGATATTTTGACGAAAACTCATCGGTAACTCATTAAAATATCGGTAAACAAAAAAAACAAAAATATCGGCGATATTTCGCCGATATTTTCGATATTTTCTTCCATGCCAACGGGTAAATCTGTTAAGAACCCATTAACAGATGACTCGATTAGTCCCTCTCTCTCTCTCATCCTTATGATTTTGGTTTTTTATGTAACTTTTTAAATTTCGCTAGTTGCTTTCCATTTCAACTTTCAACTTGAATTTAACTTATTTATTATGCCATTTAAATTTTGAAGTTACATAAAAATTTGTGACTCAAATTCAAATCATCGAACTCACATAAAAAAATTGTAGCAATGGTCCCTCAACTAAAAATCTGACACACCTCGACTTAAATCAGGGCATGATGGCCGTCATGTGAGAGTGACGTAACCATGTGCACAGTGCGGAAGCAATAGAGATAAAAGGGAATTGCGAAGGAATAAAAACCAAACTACTAGCATAACTAGTTAAGATAGAGTGCTAGTGAGAGATTAAGTGCGAAATACACAACCAGAGCATAAATAGTCTAAGTGCAGTCAAACAGGACAAGTACTAATAGTACAACACCTGAGGGTGATCCTACATGGTGATGTTCTGTCAGAACCCCCGTCAGAATCCTCGTGATCCACCAAAGCACTTCTACTTAAAACCTAGAGGGGCGCAAAACAGAAAGTGTGAGTGGGAAAAAACAAAGCTTTTCAAAATCATTTCATTTCTCAAAAGTTCTAACCCCTCGCCGTAAAACCTGTATAATTTCTCAGAAAATAATAATAATAATAAGCTGTATCCGAAATCATACTCAAGATGAAAATCCATAGAAGTATACCATGCAAAAATATCTCAATGCAATGCTATAGGTAAACCAGGCAAAATATATAAATGTCAAATATCGCATCAGCCAAATCTCTCTAACTCAAACTGCACTGCTGAATATATAGCTTATAACCAATCTCAATCATATCAAATCAAATCCTGCACACGAGTCGGAACCATCTACAGTGGTCTGTATGACAAGACTAGGTGTAAAGTAAATATGCTCTAGTGCTACGATCACGTGAAGGCTATGCGAATGATCGCGGGTCACCTACGAGTCGAAACCACCTAAAGTGGTATGTACGATAAGCCTGTGCACCTAACTTGGATCCAAGGTGAGCATATGGTGCAGGAGGTGAACATCACGTGAAGGACTGTGCCCTAACTCTGGGCGGGAGCACTAACACCGGGGTGCAGGTTTATGAGCTCTCAATACATCACATCATATTTGACATAACTGAAGTAATCTCAATCTTTAATTCATGAACTTACCTAACACTTACCTGTGCGTCTGCAGCACCAATTATAAATATATGCAACTACTAATGCATAAATAAAATAGGCAGATACTTTGCATGGTATTTCAAAACATATAATCATTCAAATTCATTTTCTGGGGAAAATCTCAAGTATATAGGTATATAAGGAAAACCAAAAGCCCACTCACTGGTATGTCGAAGGGTGGTAGCCCCAGAGCCTCGATTGATGGCGGTCGTCCTCAAGATAGGTCTCACCTATATGCGAAATAACTGAATAAACGTTATTTAAAGCACATACACAAAACTAGGAAATAACTTATCATACATTGCTCAAATGGGGTATTTGAATATACTACCATGATCTACTCAACCTCAGGAACATCCCCAAATTTTTAGAAAAAATTTTCAACCACCCACGCGCCCTCACGAGCCGGCCAAGGTACGGCCAGACGTGCCCCCACACGCGGCCACGTGCCTGGCACACCAAACGGATTCCCTAACGGCGTTAGGGAATATTCCGTTAACTATAAGCATATACCGTTAAAATCAACCAACGCCGTTAGTCGCCGTTAGGAATATTTCGTCAATTTTGACGGAAAACTGGAAAAACTTTAAAACCTTATAACTTCTTCATTTTTGTACCAAAATTCACCAAATTTATATCAAATTGAAGCCCTGAAGGAGTAGAATAAAACCTTACCACTTTTAGACCATAAAACTCAGGGAACTCGCCGGAAAAAGCTCTGATAATCCGGCCAAACTTAAAACTTGCCAATCTCAAATTCCCGAAGTCCAATTTACTTGGTTTTTCTTCTCTGAGCTTTGTAAGGATGTTCTAAAACTTCCTACAAGCTTCAAATCTCCTGAAACATCCATAATTACGACCACATGAACAGTACCCCGAATCGGGGATTCTTAGTCCTTGTGAAATCGAAGGTTTCATGTCTTAAAATTAGTATAAATAAACTCAGAAGCTTGCAAGGAGTTCAAAAATTACCTTATTAACTCGATCTGTGCATGAAAGCTTGAGTTCAAAGTTCGTCCGTACGGCTTGTACGGAAAATGGAAAGAAGTCCGAGAGGGAGGAGAGAGAGAAAGCACGGGAGTGATGTGTATGTGTGTGAGTGAATGTGTGGTCCAAGTTGGCAACAACCACCAACCACAAACTAGGAAAGTTTAGTTCTAATTGGTCCAAAATAATTAGAACTTAACATATTGGTCCACAACCCAAGTCTAAACCACACAACACAACTCAAAACTTCCAAGGGCATATTTGAAATTTCACGCCTAAAAATATAATATTTCCGGATGGGTTGTGACAAAATCCATTACCATTGGTCCCTCAACTCATCAAAACGTGCAACTATGATTATTTTCGTCAACTCTGTTAGAACTTCCGTCAAAATGAGTCATGTGACATGCACGTGAGGCTAAATCAAGGGGCAAATTGTCCCTCAACTGGAGAAATTGTCTCTCAACTTTAATCCAATTAGAGCAATGGTCCCTCAACTTTAACTCAATTGTAGCAATGGTCATTCAAACATAACTCATTTTGACAAAATTCTGAAGGAGTTGACGAAAAGGACCATAACTACACATTTTGATGAGTTGAGGGATTAATGAGAATGAATTTTTAGTTGAGAGACTATTGCTTCAATTTGATTAAAGTTGATGGATCATTGCTACAATCTACTGTTACACTTAAAAATGAGCTAAAATTGGAAAAGCCCAAAAAATTTGCCCAACAAACGAAAGCCCAAACCAAATTTTGAGTTTACCAAACCATTCCAATTTTTTAGTTTACTGAAAATTTACTGAAAATTTTAGTTTGGTTTTAGTGATCTAGAAACCGAACCAAACCGAACCGAACCGAATTAATTAAATTTATTTTGGGTATTATTTTCTAAACCCAATTTGTAAGTTAAAATGTGCTAAACCCAATGTGTTGCCAAACTTTAAGCTCAAAATATTAAAAAAAGGCCTATAAAAACTCTAAACCCTAACCTATTATTTCTCCCCCATATAAGGTTCCGGAACCAAACCTCATCCTGAAGTACCTACATCCATCTCCATAGCACTGTCTACTTATGCCCCAGCTTTCTTTTCCAAATCTACTCTCATATAACATGTAACATAATCCATAAACATTTATTTCGGGTAGATTATTTGGGTAATTTGTGATGGAAAAGAATTCAACACACACTAAATAAATCCACCAACGTATTACTTTTACTAATCAAGTTGTCAACATGCAGTTACAAGCAAACAACCCTGATCTTTGAACAATATCATACAATTTAACTTTTCTAAGTCATTTGTACGATTTTTGTGTTGTGAGGTTGTTAGTTTGGACTTTGGAAGACTTGATTGATGATTTTAGTTCAACTTTAAATGTTTATTTTCATTGTCTTTGATTTTAATTAGAATGCTTATGTTATGATTGTGTTGGATATGTTAAAATTTAAAATTTCAATGTTTTTCATTTTTTGAAAAAGAAAAAAAACAAAAAACCGAAACCGAACCGAAACCGAACCGGAAAAAACCGAACCGAAAAAAAATCGAACCGAAAAAAATATGAACCGAACCGAACCGAACCGATATTTCGGTTTGGTTTCGATTTTGGCAAAAAACCGAACCGATTTAAACCGAACCCACCCCTACCGGATAGTTGCAGACTGCAACTTGCAGTGCATTGCTTCTAGTTTCAATACCTGGTTCCAAAATAAATCACTAGAAAATGGAAATTACAAGCATTTCCAGTTTAGAAAATTATTATATAAGTAGTAAACAAAATTATTTTTTAACATAAGAATCTTACTACTTGTATAGAAATATGCGGTATAGCAGCCCATGTTAGCACATTGAAAAATGTCTTCCTGTGTCATCGAGTCCACCGACCCACCAACCATGGACCAGAGACCCGCGAGTAAGTTGACGCTTATGCTACCAACCCTAACATCACCATTTGATTATGCCTACGCTTACGAGGGTTGGTAGCATGTGGAAAAGTCACAGCCTCTTGCCAATCTTACCCGCATGTCACTACCACGTACCCCATTAATTTTAAAATATAAAAGAAATAAAAAATACAAATGATTCAGTCCGTCAGATAGCACTACCATTACCACCAGTACGACCAACCCCTCGGGGGCACAGAGATAGTGCGTACCCCCGCCGGTGTTGTAACAAAAACAAATGAAAAACCGAATTCTGATGACTAGGCTCAGCGACAGGCACCAACGCTTTAAATAAACAATGTGGTTGCAGAGAGGCATGAACGAGCGCGAGAGAAACAGCATAGCGTGAAAAACGACTCACATCTCTGTGTCGTTGATTCTGCTTTTGGTAAGCCGTAGAGGTACGTGCCCCCGCTCGTCTTTCCGAAACTCGTCCAATCCAATTGTTGATATCAAATGTTTGTTTGTCTGTTTGTTGCGCCGCCGCTTTTCGTTTAGATTTGTATCACATTTTTCGAGATTGAATAGTTTTAATCTGACTGCGGTGGCGGTGCAATCACAGCCGTTGAGCTGCTTGTTTGAGGGAGGATGAGTATGGAGGCGGCTACGGTTGCGCCGAGATTGCAAATTTCAACATGGATGGTGGATTCCGACAGGGTTGCGAGGAGGCGGCCGAAGAGCACGTGGGCCGCCTTCTCTCGGAGATTAAGGGACCAAAACATGACCCAGGTGCTTGTTGCAGCTGCAGCCGCTCACCTACCAACCTCAAAAGTCTCTAATCGACAACGACATGTCGCTTTGGAGGTTTCGTGCTCTTACAACAACTTTCCAAGTAACTTGTTCAATTCAATTCAATTCAATTCAATTCAATTCAATTCAATTCAATTCAATTCAATATATATATATATATATATGTATTGGATTTTTGGTAGTGTTTAACCGTGATTTGTAATGTTTATTTGGTGATTGAATCAATTTCCTATATCCTTTTTTATTACCAAAGTTGGTTAATTTCAATCTTGGTGTTGAAATTGCATAAGATGAAGGATTAAAGACACAAAATTTAATGAATATATCCAAGGAAGAATGACTCTTTGGTAAAGGACAAGTAATCAGATTTGTATTAGTTTTGTTGCATTGAGTCCCAAGTAAGTTGCTGTCCTAATCGTCTACCTAACTTATGTTAGGTGTACGTACCCCCATTGAGTTTAAGAAAACTAATAATATTTTTAACCCTAGTAATTTAGCCTCAGCCATGAGAAGCTTTACAACTGTGACGCGCATTCTTTTTTATCTCAACTTAAGTTCCTAACAGTAAAATTCTGCAACTTTGAACCGAAAATGGAATTAATTTGTTTTCAATATATTTATCGTATACAATTTCATATGCGTAACAGAATTGGTTATCTTTTGAGAATTCTGGAGTGTGATGACCTCAAGGCTTGAGAATCTGTTTTAATGAGGTTTCCGTTTCATGATAACCGAAAATCTTACTTGTAATCTGGAAAAATCTTTACGCAATTTATTTTCTTTCTGAGGATTGACTTGTTATTTCAAATCTCACTTGTGTAGCTTCAACAGTGGAATCTGGAAACTTTCATACTTCTGATCAATCACTGGTTTTGAAGGTATGACACACCTTTTTCTAGTTTGTTTGGGCCATGAAATCCTGTAAATCAAACCCCTTTTGGTCTTGATAAATAACAGAATCTATCTCCTGCCAAATGAGAATGTGAACCCTGGTTCCAAGATAAAGCAAAACCATATACATTTACTTATTTATTCTTGTGTGGCACACACATGCATATGTCTAACTAGAAGTTATAAAATTGCAGAATAAGGCACTAGCAATCGAGCCATATTTGAATCGACGTTGTATATATCTAGTTGGTAAATCTCTTTATAAGCCATTTGTATTTAGTCTGGGATATAATTACTGTGCACTAATAAACTAATTCTGAGTTGCAGGTATGATGGGATCTGGGAAAACAACCGTTGGCAAGATTATGGCGCAATCACTTAGTTATTCTTTCATTGATAGGTATTTAATCTGCCTACTTTCGAGTTTGGTCTTTATAGAAAAAGTGCATGCTCTGTTAGGATTGCATAAAGAATGAAGGGAAGGATAAATAGTTCTTTTCTGTCAATTATCTCATTTTTCTAAGTCTATCTGAAGTAGCTTATTTAGGGTATCAGTTTATGTTACTTCGTACTAAACGGTTTTCTGTATTTTGGTATATTCTTGTGGATGCTTTAGTGATTCATTGGTGGAGCATGAAGTTGGTGGAACTTCCGTCGCTGAAATTTTCAAACTCTATGGAGAGGGCTTTTTCAGAGATAAGGAGGTCAGTTGCAAACTATTTCCGTTGATTCATATTTTTGCAGATTTCATGTTTGGAGACTATATGTTACCTAATGATTCATTATGTATTAATAGAAAAATGTCTGATTATCAGTTAGAACTCAAAACTGCTTAATTTTTTATTATTATGAAACCATGTGTAGCCAACCCCACTTGGGAAAAAGGCTTTGTTGTTGTTGTATGAAACCATGTGTAATCAGTTTGTAATTTTTAAATTTGGTGTCTCATGATTGGTGGCATTATGGCATAGTTCCATGAAGTGCCGCTCGTAATAAAAAGTGGAAGTTGCAGGTCCTATACAATGCCGTACACCTCATGTACATGCATACACACGTATAAAAAACTGAAACATTCTTAGTAGTTGTCCATTCAATATACATGAAGATAAAGAAGCAGCAGCGTATTAGTGTAGCTATGCACTGTAGGTTGATTTTTTTTCCCACTCTTCTCTCCCTTCCATTACTGCAATCATGGTTTATAATTATATAATTGTACTTATTCCTTTTAGACTGAGGCGCTACGTAAACTATCTTTGATGAATCGTCTAGTTGTTTCTACGGGTGGAGGTGCAGTTGTACGCCCTGTCAACTGGTTAGTAGTAACACAAATTTCTATGCTTTTGAATTCTCTCAAATTGTATTAACTTTGTAATAACTTACTATACACATATTGGTGCATCAGGAAGTGTATGAAGAAGGGGATTAGTGTCTGGTTAGATGTTCCCTTGGAAGCCTTGGCTCAGAGAATTGCAGCTGTGGGAACTGGCTCTCGCCCCCTTTTGCATCACGGGTCAGGGGATGCATACAGAAAAGTAAGCCGTTTATGTTTAGCTGAAAATTGTCACTGAAATAATCATCATCTTTCTTATTGATCTATCAAATGAAAAGGATAACAACTCATTGGTATGTTGAAACTTTGCCTTCCATCCAGACTTATATGCGTCTGACTAGTCTTTTTGAAGAGAGAGGTGATTCATATGCCAATGCCAATGCTAGGGTTTCCTTGGAAAGTATGTCAGCTTTCCGACTTTAATTCTTCTCTTGACATAGTAAAATTAGTAAACGAAAGAGTTTCTCTTGTAAGATATTGATTCCTTACGTTATCTGTCGTGCAGATATTGCAGCCAAATTGGGCTGTAGAGATGTATCCGATTCCAATCTCACACCTACTGCCATTGTGATTGAGGTTTCCTCTCTCTTTATCACTCTCAATATTGCATTCCCATGTAAAGGAATACTTGTTAATCATCCTTTTTAAAAACCAAAAACAGGGCTATGAGCCTATTTGGGAGTGCTTTTGTAACAATCAGTTCTACTCATAAGCGCTTTTGTTAGAAGCACGTCAAACTTTTAATAAAACGAAGCAAGTCCTTGGGTGAATAAGCATTAAAAGTGGTTTTATAACCCATAGGGAGTTTTAATGTTCTCTTCATAGCGTCGGCCAGATCACTTTAGTTTTCTGGAAGCGCTTTTAGCCCTTCAATAAGCATTGCCAAATATCATTACTTGGTTACAAATTATGTGTTGTTTTGCTTGAAGTTATCTGTTACCTATTCTTATCACTACTTTTACCGTACCCTTTGACAGGCGCTTGAACAAATTGAAGGCTATCTGAAGGAAGAACATAGACATGCACATATTACGTTCTAAGACGGAAAAACTTCCGTGTTGGATTCTGGTTATGGTAAATTTATTAATTTAGTTTTCAAACGTGCTAGGTTTAGGTTTCTACTTTTTAAATAACGAAACATGGTGTGGTTTTATGCGTCCATTGTGTTAATTGGGGTTTGTCATGCAAAAGTTAGGAGAAATGAAGTACTATAAGATTTTGAATGTAATGTAATGTTGAGTACGCTGTAGCTGTATATATATTATATACCTTGTAGCTGTATAACCTCTCTACGATATTTCCGTAACTCTGGGGAACAAGGTTTCTCCTCGAGCAATAAACTTGTCGTTAATTGTTTTTTGCAGATTAAACGTTTAATTGTTAGTTGAATTTTGAAATGGATGTGAATGTTCCCTAAGTTGCAATTGTTTCTTTCCTTGTGGACAGATAATAACAATAATAATAAATTGAAAACTGTAGAAAATAAGAAAGGAAAACTAATGAAAAATAGCTTGAAAACTTTGAGCTTTAATCAAAATGATAAAAAGATGTTGTAAGTGAATAGTATCAAGAGTTATTTTTTAGAGTAAAAATGTATTTTTCATTAAAAATGAACAATAACGGGAGTATTTCGTTAAAACTTTCAAATAAGAAGGGTTTAAGGCCACCTCAAGTCAACCAATGACGAAGTTTTAAGGTCATGACGATGCTTAACGTGCTCGAAAAAGAATGAGGATCATCTTTGGATTCTCTTTTTGAGGATTTCAAAGATCTTCTAATAACATTTGTTCATCATATATCGTGCGGTCTGAAATCATTGTAAATTTTTTTATTTAAAATTAAATATAAGCAGTACCTAAAAAAACTAACCGCACGATACACGATAAAAAAAAATGTGATTGGAGAATCTTTGAAAGAGAATAAAAAAAAGATCGTCATTCCTTTGAGAAATTCTTGTGGTGTGTGGGTGGACAACAACTCACCTTTATATTTAGGTCCCACCACCCGCTAGATCGCGCAGTAAGGGCGCCGTACGTAGAAGACTTAACTCCATTTGGTCCATCACATCGCGTGCCAACCCCATAAACCTCGAATTGCAACTAGCATCATCAAAGACCAAATTTAGTCCTTTGGTTTTGTTTATTTTGGTAGGAAAACAAAGAAAAAGTTGGTTGGCGGTGTAGGGCCTACCTCTTATAATCTTGACAACAACAGGTATATGGGGGGGGGGGGGGGGGGGAGAGAGAGATGGTTGTAAAAAGAAAAGGAGCACCTCACACCACTTGGATTGGAGTTGGAGGCTCCATCCAACAAAGACCTTTGCATAGAAACAATATTTACCCTTAAGACTATCAATAAGTATAAGTTTTGGAGCCATGTGAGATGGCACCTCTCGCCCTTGCTTTGTGTTTTGGTAGATTATTCGTCGAATACTATGAATAAATAAAAGTTTTTGAGCTCATGAACGACCCTAGGATGCCGTATAGTATGATTGCAAGTATTCGCCGGATAATCTAACAAAGTACGAAGCAAAAACAAAAAAAAAAGGAACAGAAAGGAAATCCCCAACTTCTTGTCTAGCACCTTAAACAATGAGTATAATAATAAGTACAGGCCTCAAGTCGTCATGCTTGCAAGTGACGGAAGTAAAGAAGGGCCAAGAAATTTGCCGACTTTCAGATAAATGACACTAATTGAACGATCTCAAAGCAAAAACAGCAAGCAAAACAAAGACTTGACAACAGTTCCGTACAAGTATCAAGAGCATAACAAAGATGATCATGTGAAACCAACGCACGTTCCTTGGAGGCTAGCTCGTACCGTCATACGACAGCACATCACTGCTTCCTTCCATACAAGTATCAATGCAACACACATGCCCCACCGGCTAACATATGCATTGCATTGGCACACACAATCACAAACATGTGAGTAGGCGAGGGGAGGCATCGAAAAAAAAAAGGACCACCGGCATGACATAGCACTAAGAAGTTGAGTAAGCAATAAGCAACTACCAGATGGTATATAAGAGCAAGTTCACCCCAATTCCAACCCCCTAGGGGATAGCCCATTTATTCCCCCCTCCCTCCCCCCACCCGCAACAAAAACCCACTCCATCCCTCCCAATCCACTGGGCTCTGGGAGAGCCCAGCTTCTCACCCAGACAAAAATTCCCTAACCCAATACCCAGCTGATTTGATGCCTGACGTCAACCACCTACTTTAATTTTTTTTTTTTTACGCCACGACATGTTGCAAAGCGGGGGGCTCACACTGGCAGGCACACTAAGGGTCTCGGCTAAGGGTGATGTGGCACAACGTTGGCCGTTGGATTTCTAATGGCTAGTTTTCTAGACTATTGGATTTCTAACTGTCAAAAAAATTTGAAATTTAAAACCAATGGTTAGTTTTTCGGCCTAAAAAAAAGAAAGTCAGAAATCTTACCGTTGGCCAAGTGTCCAAATTTGAGCTGTTGGATTTCAATCTTTTTGAAATCCAACGGTCCGTATTAGTTAACTTAATAAAAAATGTTAAAAAAAAACAGAAAAATAAAACAAAAATTATATATTTTTTTTCTATAAATACCTAACACCACATTTTAATATTTTCAATACTTTCAACCAAAAATTATACTTTTGGATAATGACGCGTGACGTGACAAAATTGGTTAAAAAATCATATTCGAAGTTAAAAATAAAATTATTTTTTATTTATTTTATTAAAAAAAAAATAGTAATATTTTAATACAAATTGCCTAGGCAATTCAGTTTATGAGTAGAATGCACATGAGCAGTTACTATTTATTTGGGTAGATTAAATGGACTATTGCCTAGGGAGTAGGGATGGGCAACAATTATAGCGGACGGGTAACCGCGGTTATTTACCCATAACCGTTTATGTTCATACCCACATAACCATTTACCCGTTGGGTAATTGCATAAACGGTTATACCCATACCCATAATCGTGTACCCATTTAACCATAAACCATAACCATTTACTCATTTACCCATTTACCCATAATCGAGATGCCTAATTTAGTATCTTAGCTAATGCTAAATGAGAGAGAGGCACTTGGTCCTCTGCTGCTGAGTTGTCTTTGGCCTGAAATGGAGCAGAGTCAAACTCAAATAACAAAATAAAATGGAAATTGTCAAGGCAATATAAATTGTCCATGTAAATGGGAACCATGCGACATTATTTGAACCAGGTAATCCAAGAGTTTAAGAAAGCATAGTATACAAAAGCACATCCATGATATAAATGCTCCATGTTTCAGAATATTTGTTCCTCGGGTAATGAGCGAAACATAGTCCTTCAAAATTATTATAATACTTGTCCGCCAAAACTAGAATAACTGAAGCGGAGATTTTGATTCATGAGTTATTGATTAATATTATTTTTTACACGAAACAAACTTTTATTAATGAAAAAAATAGTACAACAAAGGGGAACCAAGTCGTCGAGGAGAGATAGATGAGCGGCGGAGATGAGAGAGAGGGCAGAGAGGAGGAAGAGATGAGCGAGAGACGGGACGTTTGAGACTCTGAGTCTGGTGAAGAGATTGAAAATTTAGGGTTTTTAATTTTTTTTTAATTTTACATATATTAAATTAAATGAGTAAATGGATATCTGTTATGACCGGGGATAATACCCATAACCAATGGATACCCGTTATAACCGCGGGTAATACCCATAACTGCCCATTTAAATTTCACGGATAAACGGTTATACCCATAACCATTTGTTCGTCTAAACGGTTACCCATAACAGTAACCGTTAACTTTAAATGGACGAATAACCGTGGTTACCAAAACCCATGGGTATTTTGCCATCCCTACTAGGGAGCATTTTATGGGAGGAAATGCTCTAAGAAAGCAGCTCATATGCTGAAGAAATCCGCAGATCTAACTACATGAGTTCCTAAGCCGCACTTTGTCCCCTTACATCATCGTAGCATTTCGTTCAAAATCTAGTCTGTTGGTCAATAAATTCCTCTGCTTCTTTAAGGAATCCCCATCGGCCTAGAAGATCAACCATGATCAAACCCTGGGTTGGATACTATATTTATGAACCATAGAACCATATATATATATATATATATATATATATCTGATGGCCTTCAACTACCTTCCCTGCAGTGAGGATGCTGCACACAGTGAGGACGCCAAGGAATGTGACATTGTCAGGCATAACATGAGATTGCCTCCTCTCATCAAATATCTTCAATGTTGAAATTCACCCGTAAAAATCCAGTAAGAATTAACTAGTAAATGCATCTGAAATTTGGAACAAGACACCAGCTAACATAAAAATTACCCTTTTGAGATGACTAGAAATCATGATATCATGGCTTGCAGTCTCCTAGAGCTCTGAGAAAGTGAAAAAAAAAATTTATGCCACCTTGATGAAAACATTTTCCTTTCTCGCATTTGTAGGCATCATCCACCATGTATTGATTTGTATCATTGGAACTAGGTACGCAGGTATGAAATAAGAAAACAAGTCACGATGAAGAGACCGATGAATAGTAAGTTCAGGTAGTGAGGGAGTAAAACTAGCAATATCTGTCTGGTTCGTTTCGCCCAGTGGCGTAACATGCTCTTCCAGGAGCAGAAATCCCTAAGACCCACAACACATTGTCTTCAAAGTTCCAAATGTTTTTCTTCATCTAACCTTTCCAAATACCATCACTATAATTTCATTCTGCACTTACCTCTGATACCACTCTAGTCTTGCTTTAAGCTCTGTGCGAAGCAACAAAACTTTTGCAAGTTTTCTGGCATAGCCGCATAGCAATAGCATCATGCATGCACTCTCCATCACCTTTCGTGTGCAAACATCACTAGAAAACTCCTGCATATATAAAATATACGTGCATTCCAATTGCAGTAATAGTCACAGAAGCAAAGCCATGGTTTATAACCCAGATAATGGAGAAATGGAAGGAAGTTTGAACTCTTGTATCTCCGACTCGCTCATCACCTTCCCAGAAATATTTCAAGAAGTTCATCTGTTTTAGAATCCTGAGTCAATGTGTAATCCCCTGGGTGACATATGTGAGGCTAATAATAATTTCGATATGAGGTCTACTGTTGTGCACCTAGTGCCTATGTATTGCTTACTTATTGCCTATGATGCCCTTTTTCAGGAGTTCATCCTCGATGTTGACAAGCGAAGCTCTGTCCTCAGTAAAGTACACAACAGTTGTAGGATCTATTACAACCCACGTGTTATCAATATACAATCAAGATGTGGTCTATATAAAATAGAGAAGTCATCGAAATTTTATAGAGATTTTTAAATTTTCATCGCAACGCATCAACCAAAGTACTATTTTGATTTTTGTATAAAAAAACATTTAGATAATTTATGAACGGAACAATTGATTACATATGACATAAAGGGTACTGGAGCCTCTAAAAAGCTACAAGGAAATCATAGATGGCACAGCAATTCATCATCATCTTCTTATCTGCTAATTGTTTCCTTTTGTCCTTAACAATCAGTTGCCTACATATTGCTTATTTATTCAACATAATGCAACATACAATTACATGGATAGTACACACAAGGAGAAATATTAAAATTCAATTATTACCAAGTATTGAAGCAGTTGAGTGTGTCACGGCCTAACTCAATGGTGCTTTGATTAGGACCTTTGCAAGTTTGCAGTAGTCCCCTAATTCATGTAAGTGTTTTGCGAGAAGAATGGGCATCAATTTGAAGTATCCTTCTGCACTCCCCTGCTGGAAAAGGATTTTGGTGACCTACATATGAGGAGGAGGGGAGACAGACCTGTGTTACGTAGCTAAAAAACATGGCAGTATGGCAATCAATGATAGGAAAAGTAAAACAATAAACTTGAACGCAGGGGCACTAGCACAACAATCTAGTGGTTTTCTTCTCCAAAACCAGTAGAGTTGGCGGTTGTCAAAGTCCTATGCTGGATTTCTTGGGGAAGATTGTCAGATAATATCCCCAAACAGTATAATCATTGGTTCTAAGTTGTATTTCTGTGTCCCAATTCACTTATTTCTAGCTGCAAAGAACCTAGCATGGGCATAATATGTTTCTCTACTCAGTGAACTATGAAATTGCAATATAGGTATAGCACTCACATAAATATACACCTTAAAAATCAAATTTTTGGGTCAGCTTAATGTTTGATAAGTTTACATTCACAGGCTCATTACATTTGCAAACTTAAATGATCAACTTTTTTCTTTCTGCATCAAATAAAACATCATTGATCATAATACGCACAAGATTAAAGCTTACCAGGAAAGCTTACAATCATATTATACAATGCAATGAAATTCCAGCGAAGGAGCGACATCACAAGGAAACCGCCAAGCAGTTGACGATGGAAGAACCTTTCGGAACTGAAAGAAGCTTATGGGACCAACCAATGTTTCCCCACAACTCCCCATCAACTCCCTTTTCGTCCACCACAATTTCAGCACACCAAATCTCGATTTCTTTGCCATTTCCCTTCCCTTCCCATAACACAACCAATTTTTCTGCCACATTGGCCATCGTAGCGCCGCACAAGAACTTGGGCAGCCCCTTCTGCACACCCTTGAGCTCTTTCCAAGCCCTCTTCTTCATATCAAACCCTCTGATTTTCCCCAAATAGTCATAGCAGTACAGAATCCCATGCACCACACAGGCCCTCCCTCTCCACCCTAAATCAAGCCTTTTCTCAACCCCTTCCCAAGCCCCAGTTTTGGGATCAAAAACCACCCCGCCCCGGTCCGCCATGGCATACACGCGGCCGCCGATCACTGCGCTCGAGTGCATCCACTTGCCGCGGACCTCAATTGCAGCGCTCGGCACGGCCTCCCAGCGGCCCTTCTCTGGGTCTAGAACCTCCGCCCAGTGCTCGTTCCGGGCCCACGAGTCCACAACGCAGCCGCCGATGACGTAGACCTTTCCGTTGACGACGCCCGCCGCGGCGAACTCGCGCGCTACTCGCATGGGGGGACCCGGTTGCCAGGTGTGACAGCGGCAGTCGAGAAGCCACACATGGGAGGAGGGAACGTCGTTGACTGAGCCGCCGAGGACGTAAATGGTGGGGCCCAGGACGGCGTAGGCAGCGCCGAGTGATGGGGCGGGGATGGGTGGAAGGGGGATGAAAAGGGGAGGTCGGTCGGTGGTGTTGGGGTTTTGATAGAGTGTGAACCAGGCGGAGGGGTTATGGTGTGAGCGGAGGGTTAGGTAGAGGAAATGTTGGGTTGAATTGAGGAGGGAGCGGGCGGTGAAGAAGAGTGGGGATGAGAGGAGGGAGCGGATGGGTCTCGACACTATCGACAGGGTGGGGTGGTACCAACGGGGGACTCGGGCTAAGCAGTTCAGAGCGACGTCGTCTGGGAGGGATGGGATTAGTTGTGCCGTTGCGTCGGCGGCGCCGGCGGTGGTGGCGGTGGTGGCGGTGGAGGTGGACATGGCTGTGCTTTGTCTTAGTCGTCGTTGGGACTCGAAGTCCCTAACACAAAATTCCCAACTATTCGGGCCTCCAATTTCTCCAATCTCGAAAGAATTTTTCTGCTCCCGCCCCACCAAATATCCGAATTCACCCACTAACACTATGTTTAAAATGACATGATTTTATTTTTCTTGTTTAGTTAACTTATCGTTTTTTTTATGTAAGCCTGTTTATCAATCTTCACAAAATTTGAATTTTATTTAATTTATTTGTTAACAACGTCCTTAATAAAATTTTGAGGGATAAAATAATAAATGTAATATATGATTGGTCATATAATCGTGGTTACATAGATGATTTTTATATACTATTATTAACTAAATGTATAAGAAGATTGGTTCAACTAACTCATTTTTTTTGATAGACGAGTGATTGATGGAATTACGAATGGAGTCGGTATTGCGATTTTTTTCGTAGGAGAGAGTATCAAATATGTAGGGGCGGTCGAATTTTTTCTTATCTTTTAGTGTATGTATCTTATGTATTCATTTTGTTTGGATGAAGAAATTTAAGATTACTAAGAAATTTTAAAATGACAAAATTGAAATGACCAGATTTTATTTTCTAGAATTTTTGAATTTTCTTGTTTGGTTAACCTAATAAAACAATGAAATTGAATACGGAATTTGTTATTTTTAAACTCTCAATCATAGAATTTGGGAAATGACACCTATTTACATGGAATTTAAACTTGGAAATTAGAGGTCCCATATTGTAACATCCCACATCGACCAGGGGAGTGGATCATGTAAGCCTTATATGTATATTTCTATCTCTACCTAGCACGAGGCCTTTTGGGAGCTCATTGGCTTCGGGTTCCATCGGAAACTCTGAAGTTAAGCGAGTTCGCGCGAGCGCAATCCCATGATGGGTGACCCACTGGGAAGTTCTCGTGTGAGTTCCTAGAAACAAAACCGTGATGGTGTGGTAGGGGCCCAAAACGGACAATATCGTGCTACCAAAACTTAACCATATCGTAGTGCTTCCAAATATATATATATATATATATATATATATATATAATGTGGCGTAAAACGCAAAATCTATAACGCCCTACTCCCGAACTATTAATTGTCGGGAATAATTATTGGTGACAAGCTCAACTAAACACTAATTTGACTAACTATCAATACTTACGATTCTTTACTTCAATTTCTCAATCCTTCACACAATGATTTATGACCAACATCCAATCACTAATTCATAAGGTTAAATCTCACATTTTCCACCAATGTCCCTCACATTGCACAATTTCCCAAACAAAGCTATTGTCTCAATTATTTTGGTCTCATTTATGGTATGGCTACATCTAATGTCTCGTTAGACTGCCTACGTACCCTAACCAGGGATCAAGCCATTCGTAGTTCGCATTAATACTTCAAGGCATTCACAGTAATTATATGCAATAATCAATTTATAACCGTTTGTGGAATTATCAATCATATATATATATATATATATATACGATAGAAAGGAAAAGACCCACTCACCTGAGGTCCGCGCTACGACTCCCTAGCACGCATATCGAGACGTCACGAACCATCGTCGCCTATGACCAATTATCAAATCACATCTCAGAGTTCTTACTGATAGAATACATAATTTACATAAAACACATCCCTACGTAATTCAATTCGGAAGATTTGCATCACAGATTTCCGATCCGTTGCTTCCAAAGATCCACATTATACTTCTAGAACAACATCCTAAAGTTCCATTACGATCCAACGGTCGGATCTCTGCCAATTGCCAAAACCAAGTGGCGGTTAACCTTTTATTTTATGAACTTACAAATCCAATTCGGGAAGATCCGTATATCGGATTCCCGATCCGTAGTTCCTATGGTCCTCAAATATTACGTACTATAACATATTAAAGTTTGGTGACGATCCAACGGTCAGATCGTCGTTTCATATCTTTACCAAGTAACGTATCCTAAAGAGTTTAGGTCCAAACGATCAACCTACGATATACAATTGCCAAAACTGAACTCAAGACATCTAATTTAGCCTAAGGATAACATCGACGGTCCCCTGGCCACGCGCCGCAGCACGTGCAGCCGCCAGTGGCGGTCGGCCGCCCAGACTCGTCGGAAAATCCAACTATTTCCAAAAATTACCAAAATTTACATGAATGAAGATCTCAATGAGTAGAGTAACTTTCATACCTATGACCAAGGCCAAATAGGCCAAGAAGAGCTTCAATTTAATTAAAACCCGTCGGAAACCCTATACTTAGGTGTGCTCGATTCGAACTCCAAACTTGCTCCGACGCCTCCACCACTGCTTGGGCTTTGTTCCTGGGTTCTAGAGGAGCCTAATTGTGGTGGAGATTGACGTGATTACCTTCGAAAATGGCCGATTGCCTACGTGACCTGTCACACCCACCGGTGCCATTCTTCATGATTCCGAGCCCAATTTCTTCAAATTTAGGGTGGAAATGATAAGGAGAGGGCCGTGGAGTACATCCCAAGTGGTGGTTAGCTTAAACCGATGTAATTTGGCCGGCGGAACCCAAGGATTCCATTATTTCTGACCAGGTCGAGACAAAAAAACGGGTTAAGGTGGTGACCCGGTTTCTTCCCCCTCTTTCTCTTTTCCCTCATTTCCCTCCTTTCTTCCTTCTCCTATTGGGCACCCTCATTTTTTTTTCTCTCCTCTCCTTCTCTGGTTCGTTCGCCTCCCATCAGATGGGAGCTTCCTCCCCCGTAGCCTCTTCCCTCACTTTTAATTTGTTACCCTTCCCACATGGTGGGAAGTTTTTTAATTAATTTATATCCAACTTTAAATTACAAATTTCAAACGTCCGTAATTATACCGATATAATCCGGACTCATAAACGGCTTTCGCCTATGCGTTCGTACCAACGAGCACTACCCAACTACGCTAAAAGAATAAGTCATACGTTTCTCTAAACGATGATCAACAGAAGTCAAAGTCCTTACCTCTAAGGGCACTTTCGTAAAATCAAGCTTTTAAAATTAATAAAAATGTAAAATTTGGGACTGGTTGTCACAATCTACCCCCCTTAAGGAAATTTCGTCCCTAAAATTTTAAAATTATTGTTACACAAACCTCAAAGATAGGGAAGAATAAAATATATGCACTAACGTAAAAAAAAAAGACCTACATATTTATTTGCTCCACTAATCCCACAAATAAGTCCTTGATAATACGGTCTGCAGTCCGTGATGTCGACAACTCATTGTTGTCATGCTAAGTAAGTAACGAATTCCTGAAGGTGCAATATAACCATCATGCCCCCCATTGGAAATACACAAACAACGTCTGAACAAGCCTTAAACGTGCTCACGCACAACTTTCTCAAGCAGCATCGCCCATACCATAAAATTTCCGTGTCACAATCTCCATCATTCTAATACGTACCCACAACTCTCTGCTACAACTCATATATTGTTACCATATCTCAAATGGTACTGTACTCATAACTAGGAATGTAACCTCAGTTACACATAACTCTAACAAGGCTAAGTGTATAACAATCATGTATTGTGCATAAAGTCTCTGTATATCGACTCTATTGGTATCATAGCTAACCATAGTTACATGCAACTAAAATAGAGATAATGGTATGTTACACCCATACAACTCGTGGGACAAACCAAATGCAACACGTCCACTAAAGTTTGAGTAACTCGCTTCAATCTAATCGTTAGTTTAGGGGTGGATGACACACCCCGACCTAGATCGAGGCATGCTGGCCGTCACGTGAGGGTGACGTAGACATGTGCACAGTGCGGAAGCAATAAAGATATAAGGAAATGCGAATAAATAAAAACCAACTAACTAGAGCACTAGATAAGGTAAAATGCAAGACGAGAATAAGTGTGAGTTCACAATCAGAGCATAAGTAGCCTAAGTGTAGTCCGACTGGACAAGTACTAGTTATACAACACCCAAAGGTGATCTTACATTTGTGATGTTCTGTCAGAATCACCGTCGATATTCCCATGAGCAACCAAAGCACTTCTACCTAAAACCTGGAGGAGCGAAAAACAGAAAGTGTGAGTGGACAAAAACAAAGCTTTTCAAAACCATTTAATTTAACAAAAGTTCTAACCCCTAGCCGTAAAACCTGTATAATTTCCCAGAAAATAGAATGCATTTATATATATATATATATATATATATATATATATATATATCTCAAAACCATGCTCATAAACGATATTCATAAGTATGCCATGCCAAATTTCTCAAAATAACATAATAAGTAAATCAGGTGAAATAACATATCAGCTGGATCAACCTAAAGTGGCTTGTACGGCTGAATCTCTAGCTCAACAAGTATGCCTGCACACGATTCGGAACCACCTAAAGTGGTCTGTACAACAGGACTGGGCGTAAATGAATAAATACGCTCTAGTGCTACGATCACGTGAAGACTGTGCGAATAATCGCGGGTCACCTACGAGTCGGAACCACCTATAGTGGTCTGTACGACAGGAATGTGCACCTCACTTGGATCCAAGGTGAGCGTATGGTGCGGGAGGTGAACATCACGTGAAGGCCTGTGCCCTGGTCAAGGGCGGGAACACTAACACCGGGGTGCAGGTTATAAGTTCTCAACACATCTCACATCATCATCAAATCACATATAAATAGCCTACATCTTACCTGGTACTTACCTGAGTGTCCACAACGTCAAATCACATTTATGCATACTATACTAATGCATACTCTAAGCATAATTCAATAGGCATGGCAATTCAAAGCATAATTTCCTATAAACGCATTTTTTGGGAAAAATACCAAGTATATAAGTATATACTGAAAACCAAAAGCCCACTCACTAATATGTGGAAGGGTCGTAACCCTCGAGCCTTGCTTGACTGCGCTCGTCCTCAGGATAGGTCTCACCTATATGCGAAACAATTATATAAACGTTATTTAAAGCACATACACAAAACTAGGAAATAACTTTTCATACATTGGTCAATTGGGGTATTTGAATATACCACCGAGACCTACTCAACCTCAGGAACATCCCCATATTTTTAGAAAAAAATTCCGAGCACCCATACGCCCTCACGCGCTGGCCAAGGCATGGCACACCAAACGGATTCCCTAACGGAATTAGGGAATATTCCGTTAAAAATCAGCATATACCGTTATAATTAACTGACGGCGTTAGAATATTCCTTCAATTTTGACGGAATATTCTCCTCCTTCTTCCTTGGTTCACTAGAGTCCGATTCCGGTCACCGCTGCGATCGTTGGATTCTGGAAAAATTTTAAAGCTTCATATCTTACTCAATTTTCGACCAAAATCCATGAAACTTAAACCAAAATGAAGCTTGGGACAAAAGGAACAAGTTCTTACCACTTTAGAGTCCTAAAACCAACTGGAAGTCACCGGAAAATCCTTCGATATTCCGGTTACTCCTGCAACTCGCCAAACCCAAGCTTCCCGATGTCCAAATCACTTCAAATTTCTTCCCCGAGCTTCGTGAAGATGTTCTAAAGCTTCCTAGGGTCTTAAAACCCACTGGAAGGTCCACGATCATGATCGAATGAACAATGCTTCAAAACTGGGTTATCTGGTTCTCGAGAAAACGAGGTCTTCACGTCGAACTAGGAACATGAATGAACTCTAGAGCTGGCAAGGAACACAAAATCAACCTTCAAAGCCTCGATCCGTGATTAGTGAGTTAGGTTCGAAGTGGTTCGTACGGTTGTACGGAAAATGGATGGAAGTCGAGAGAGAAGTCGAGAGAGAGAGTCAACGTGTGTGTGTGGGTGTATGTGTGGTCTGGATTGGTCCCCAACCAAAAACAAGAAAATAACTTAAGTTCCAAACACTTAGGAATAAAAGAAATGGGTCCAAATCCTAAACTTAGACTCCACAACACCACAAAACGTTCAAGGGCAATTTAGTCATTTCACCATCGATAAAATATATTTCGGGACGGGCTGTCACAACCTACCCCCCTTAATAAAATTTTGTCCCTGAAATTTCACACAATAATTACAAACCACTAGTAACCATAAAATAAGCACGGATATAACTCTTTCATAGGTTCCTCAATCTCCTAGGTGGCCTACTCCACCGAGTGATTCCTCCACAAAACTTTCACCAAGCGCACAGTCTTATTCCTCAGAACCTTATCTTTCCAATCCAAAATCATCACTGACTCCTCATCATAAGTCAAATCTGGATTAATTCCTAATGGTTGGGGAGGTATCACATGTGACGGATCTGAAATATAATGACGAAGCAAAGAAACATGGAATACATCGTGCACTTTGGACAACTCTGGAGGCAACTAAAGCCTGTAAGCAACTTCACTGACTCGCTCGGTGATCAGGTACGGTCTGATGTACCTAGGACTTAGCTTACCTTTCTTCCCGAACCGTATCACACCTCTCCACCGTGATAGGTTCAAAAATACCCAATCACCAACTTTATACACTCGGTCCGTGGCATGCTTGTCTGCTAAACTTTTCTGCCGATCTTGGGCCGCTTTCAGGTTAAACTTAATTACCTGAATATTCTGAGTAGTCTTATCTACAATCTCAGGGCCCACCAAAACTCTTTCACCAACCTCTGACCAACATAAAGGTGTACGACAAGATTTACCATAAAGTGCCTCAAATGGTGACATACCAATACTTGAATGAAAGCTGTTGTTGCAGGCAAATTCCATTAAATCCAACCGCTTATGCCAAGCGTCACCAAACTGCAATACTGAAGATCTCAGCATAATCCAACGTCTGAATAGTCCTCTCTGATTGTCCATCTGTTTGAGGATGATATGATGTACTATAAAGTAATCTCGAACCAAGAGCTTCCTGGAATGCTATCTAGAACTTAGAAGTAAATCTAGGATCACGATCCGAGATAATACTAACTAGAACTCCATGGTACTTCACAATCTTCGATATAAACAATTCAGCTAATCGGCTTAAAGAATACTTCTCCCTCAAAGGAATAAAATGTGCTGACTTAGTAAGCCGATCAACTATCACCCAAATGCCATCATAACCATTTTGTGTACAAGGAAGCTTGTACACAAAATCCATAGTAATATTTTCCCATTTCCACTGTGGAACGGGAAGTGGTTGCATCAATCCAAAAGGCTTCTTTCTTTCTGCTTTAACTTGCTGACAAATGACACACATGTTGGAAATGTGCCCTAAAGCCAATCATATGATGATACTTTACGGACATTTCATATGTTCAACTAATCTAGTTTAATATCAAGGGCAAAGATTATTGTTTAAGCCGTCTCATATAAATGTTATATGCTTAAACGATAAGTCCATGGAATATGTGATTGAGAGAATACGATCTAAAGAAGTTAGATTCATGAGACCATTCTTTCGTAGACACATCCTAAACGTTCCTGATCATAGGATTGCCAATTGGGCATTGACAGTCCGTTAAGATCAGTACGTGCTGTGTCTTCTCTCAGGGAGAGTGACTAGTCTCGAGTCATTGGTGTGTGTGACATCAAGATAAGTACGTAGGTGCTCAATAGAGAATGAGTTCACTGAACACGATCAACGAAGAGTTCTCATATTCATGTCACATGAGAACTCATGGTTGAGATAATGCAAAGTAGTCCTTTGACCTGAGGCATCATAGTTGTCTTGTGGTTAAGTCCTTGATCTTTGATTATGTCAAATGTCACTCCAAAAGGAGGGTGTCCACGGCATCGTTGGGGTTAAGCCACTTAGTCATGGAGGCAAGTGAATGCGCAACAAGGGATCTCTAACCTTCAAACCGTTTGAGGGAGAATACTCTATGATATGATTTAGAATCTCTGGCCAGAGTATGAATGAGATTTAGGAAGTCGTTCCAAATCACATTCAAGGTAATCATATAAGCACACGAATCACATTGGATAGTAGACATGAATAAACTATCAAACCAAACAATGTGGTCAAGAGTATTGTATTAGAGAAAGACCGTATTGCATTTGTAATCCTAAACTGAATAGGTTCTCTACCTCTTCTGATTAGCTTGGGTAACCATGATATGCTGCTAGGTGTCACTCATGGTTTGTAGAAGCCTTAAACGTGTATAAACACTGAAGGGAGAATTGAAAGTAAGTTTCAATTCACAATCGATTTGAAAGAGTTCGGAATCGCCCACTGCCTCGCTAAAAGGAACCTAATGGATCGTACACCGTGTAAGGTAAAGATTGAAGAAACAATGGAGATGAGTAAGAATAATTAAATGGTTTAATTATTTATGGCAAGGATTAATTAATATGTTAATTAATCAAACGAATAAGTTCGTTAAAGACCTCGGGATAGTTTTGGACCTTAAGGCCCAATGGGCTTCGAACGTCAAGCCCATTGACTTAAGTTGTATGACAATTTAATGAATAAAGATTCACAAAGGCCCAAAAGCCCATATCCCTTATATGGCCGGCCATGTGTATTGAATTAGGGTTTTTGGTTCTTTAGGTCATTTAAAGAAGTGACTATATAAAGAACTTTATAGCCTAAAATTCATAAGGGGTTCTTTTGGAGAAAATTGGAGAGAACATGTCTCTCATTTTCTCTCTAGGAGGCCGGCCCCCTTGGAGGGTGGATCTAGCAATCCTACTACTCCAAGGTCACTCATTTCTTCTCCATTCTAACCTTGGTGAAGATACTTAGAGGTTCTCAATTTTGGGAACTTGGAGAAACCTATTCTTCCATCCAAATCCATAGATTTTAGATGCAAGGAATGAAGGCCCTCTCTTTGGGTGATTAGCCTTTGCTTATGCAAAGAGGAATCTACAAAGGTATATATTTCTCAACTCACTTTGATTTGAGTTGAGTCTTGGTTCACCAATCTACTAGGCTTTGAATTTCATGGTTAATGTTTTGTTTTTAAGTGCATGCAAGCATGATTCCGCCTTTTAATTGTTAATAGCATGCTATTGATGTTGCTTAAAATGAACATGTTTTTCACAAATCTTCCTTCAACACCTACTCACATATTCATCAATTTCTTTTTTCATACTTGGCCAATAATAAAATGGTCGAATGGTATGATACATTTTAGTACCTCCTGGATGCATTCATAAGCTGAAATATGTGCTTCATCAAGAATTGCTTTCTTTAATTCCATATTATTCTGTACATACATTCTACTCTCCTGCATAAGCATGCCATCAATTTCTCGAATTCTGAAGTCTTTCTTATTTCCCCGATTCCTTGCTTGAATTATTTCCTGGGTCTCTTCATTATCCATCTGGGCTTTAAGTACACGATCAATTAATATTGGCCTGACTTGAAAATTTGCAAGTAAAGCTTCCTCTCGATCTTCCACTCCTAACTTCACTCCAGTGGACCTTAAATCCGCAAGAAGAGGAACATGACAAGTGTACAAAGCATTAATTCTCCCTTGAGGCTTCCTACTAAGTGCATCCGCCACTACATTCGCACGACCAGATACTCAATCATGCAATCATAATCACTGAGCAATTCAATCCACCTTCGTTGCCGAAGATTAAGATCCCTCTGAGTGAAAAGATACTGAAGACTTTTATGATCTGTAAAGATCTTACATTTTTCGCCATAATGATAATGTCTCCAAATCTTTAAAGCAAAAACGATAGCTGCTAACTTAAGATCATGAGTAGGATAATTCATCTCATGAGGTTTCAAAAGTCGCGACGCATAAGCAATCACCCTACTATGTTGCATCAACACACAACCTAGGCCATTCAAGGAAGCATCACTGTAGATCTCAAAATTACCATTATCATCAGGAAGAGCCAAAACAGGTGCATGAGTGAGACAATATTTCAACCGCTGAAAACTCTGCTCACAATTATCATCCCACTCAAACTTAACATCCTTCCTAGTTAACCTCGTCAACGGTAATGCAATAACTGAAAAATCCTTAACAAACCATCGATAATAACCTGCTAAACCAAGAAAACTTTGAACCTCAGTGATGGTTCGTGGTTGCTCCAAATTCTCAACGGCTGCCACTTTCTGAGAATCCACCTGAATACCTTAAGCAGATATGACATGTCCCAAAAATGCCACTTGATCCAGCGAAAATTGGCATTTGCTAAACTTAGCATACAACTGATGTTCCCTTAATTTCTTTAGCACCAAAGTAAGATGTCGAACATGCTTTGATTTAGACTTAGAGTATACCAGAATATCGTCAATGAAGACAATAACAAACCTGTCTAGATATTGCTAGAATACTCGGTTCATCAAATCCATAAAAGCTGCATGTGCATTAGTTAACCCGAATGGCATCACAAGAAACTCATATTGACCATATTGAGGCCTTAAAGCTGTTTTAGGAACATCTTCACTTTTAATCTTTAATTGATAGTAACTAGACCTAAAATCAATCTTAGAAAACAAGCAGGCACCTCGAAGCTGATCAAATAAATCGTCTATACGCGGCAATGAATAATGGTTTTTAATTGTTACCCGATTCAATTGCCTATAATCAATACATAGTCTCAAATTTCCGTCTTTCTTCCTTACAAACAAAACTGGAGCTCCCCAGTATGAAGTACTAGGCTGAATAAAACCTTTATCGACTAATTCCTGCAACTGGACTTTCAATTCCCTCAAATCAGCAGGAGCCATTCTATATGGAGTCAAAGATATAAGATCCGTACCTGGAAGCAAATCAATAGTGAACTCCACATCTCGATCTGGTGGCAATCCAGGTAAATCATCAAGGAACACATCAGGAAAATGCCTGACTACTCAAACATCCTCCACACTACTAGAAGCAACATCATTTAGCACTACATGAGCTAAATATCCCTGACAACCTTTTGATAACAACCTTTTTGCTCTTACAGTAGAAATAACACCATGCCTCACCCCACTACGTTCACCCACAAAAGTAACTTCAGGTAATCCCAGACGATGGAAAGTAACTGTTTTCCCGTAGCAATCTATATTGGCACGATTATAATACAACCAATTTGTGCCTAAAATCACATCAAAATCAACAATATCTAATGGGATAAGATTAGCTGGCATAACTACCTCATCCACCATCACTGGACATCCTGGATATACACAATCAACATAACATCTCTCCCCTCTAGGCATAGCAAATTCTAAATCATACCCTAAATGTGTAGGATGAGGTTGCGTCACTTGAGCAAATGTATGAAAAATGACAAAATGCGTAGCACCACATTCAATTAAAACTCTAGCAAAGTGACCAAGAATGTTTAATGTACCCATGATCAAGTCCGGATGATTCTGAGCATCCTGCGGAGAGATATTGTTAATACGTCCCTGGGCTTGTTGTCGTCCCCCACGACCTCTATTAGCTTGATTACCTCGCCCATGCACACCTCGCCCCTGACTTGGCTGACCAGATTGCCTTGAAGATCCTGCACTACTGGAAGCAATCTCTACTTGTTGGGGCTGTCCTCCTTGGTACCACTGAGATCCACCAGCTGGAATGGGAGAATACGGCGTATACCCTCAAGGATATTGAGAATACCCACTTTGGTAATAAGGATCCTGCGAATACTGATATAGTCCTAGAGCATAAGGAGGGACATCGCCCTGATAATGGTAAGCACCACCTCGACCCATCTGACCATAACTACCAGACCCTGGAACTTGGTGGATCGGCGCTGGTGGTGCCATAAAAGGATGCTGGGGCCTCTGCTGATTCTAGGGACAATTTATAGCTCTATGTCCCATCTGCCCACAAGTAAAACATCCACTGCTGCCCCGCCTACACTCTCCAAAATGCCTATTATTACATTTGGGCACAAATGAGCACTTCCTCTTCCAGAATCTCTTTGCCTCTGGAATCTAGGACCTCCTGAAAATCTACCACCTCTCTTCTGACCAGTGGCACTAAAACCTCCGCTAGAAGAACTAGAACTAGTTCCACTTCTCTTAAAGCTCTGAGTCTTGCGAGGTCCTTGAGAAGACCGACCTTTGCCTTTATCATCTCTCATTTGATTTCTATCATTTTCTTCCTCCTCACTATCGCTGGGCATATTCTCTGAATCTTCAATTCATAGCAGAACCTCATAAAACTCTTGATAAGTAGCACAGGAAGCTGTTGTCGCCATAGAACGCCACTTCTTTTTAGTACCCAATCTGAAGCGACGAAGCATCTCAACCAGATTAGCAGCAACCTCCGAATGATAGCGAGATAAATCAGTAAACCTCTTGTAGTACTCATTAGCCGTCATCTTCCCCTGCTTCAAATTTGTAAACTCTTGTTTCTTGCGATCTATACACTCAGGGGAAATGAATCTCTTTTGAAATAACTGCTTAAAAACTTCCCAATCAGTAGCTTCCTCTGGTGACAACTGATACGACTCCTGTTTCCATCAGGATACAGGCTGCTCACCTAAAAACCAGGTAGTCGACTCAACCCACCTATCATCCGGAAGATTTCCATGTTTATGCATCAAACATAAAATCTTCTCAAGATGATTAATCCATCTCTTTGCTCCTTCAGACCCTTCATTACCCAAGAAATGATTCAACTTCAAATTATATACAGTCTCCAGAGGAGTCATTTGGGGAGGACGAAGCGAAGACTGAATAACATTAGCTATAGCTTCCCTTAACCGAGCAATATCAGGGAAACTAGGCTCAACTGAAGGACGTGGCTCTTTATGAGGTGGCATAATTCTATCAGAAGATACCAAAATAATTAGAATATTCACAAGATATGCAGGACTACAGACCTAAGCTCTAATACCAACTGACACACCCCGACCTAAATCGAGGCATGTTGGCCGTCACGTGAGGGTGACGTAGCCATGTGCACAGTGCGGAAGCAATAAAGATATAAGGAAATGCGAATAAATAAAAACCAACTAAGTAGAGCACTAGATAAGGTAAGGTGCAAGACAAGAATAAGTGTGAGTTCACAATCAGAGCATAAGTAGCCTAAGTGCAGTTCGACTGGACAAGTACTAGTTATACAACACCCAAAGGTGATCCTACATTTGTGATGCTCTGTCAGAACCACCGTCGATATCCCCGTGAGCCACCAAACACTTATACCTAAAACCTGGAGGGGCGCAAAATATAAAGTGTGAGTGGGCAAAAACAAAGCTTTTCAAAACCATTTCATTTAACAAAAGTTCTAACCCCTCGCCGTAAAACCTGTATAATTTCCCAGAAAATAGAATGCATATATATATATATATACATATCTCAAAACCATGCTCAGAAACAATATTCATAAGTATGCCATGCCAAATATCTCAAAATAACAGAATAAGTAAATCAGGTGAAATAACATATCAGCCGGATCCACCTAAAGTGGTTTGTATGGCTGAATCTCTAGCTCAACAAGTATGCCTGCACATAAGTTGGAACCACCTAAAGTGGTCTGTACGACAGGACTAGGTGTAAATGAATAAATAGCTCTAGTGTTACGATCACGTGAACACTGTGCGAATAATAGCGGGTCACCTACGAGTCAGAACCACCTATAGTGGTCTGTACGACAGGACTGTGCACCTAACTTGGATCCAAGGTGAGCGTATGGTGCAGGAGGTGAACATCACGTGAAGGCCTGTACCCTGGCCACGGGCGAGAACACTAACACCGGGGTGCAGGTTATAAGTTCTCAACACATCTCACATCATCATCAAATCACATATAAACAGCCTACAACTTACCTGGTACTTACCTGAGTGTCCACAGTGTCAAATCACATTTATGCATACTATACTAATGCATACTCTAAGCATAATTCAATAGGCATGACAATTAAAAACATAATTTCATTTAAATGCATTTTTGGGGAAAAATACCAAGTATATAAGTATATACTGAAAACCAAAAGCCCACTCACTAATATGTGGAAGGGTCGTAACCCCCGAGCCTTGCTTGACTGCGCTCGTCCTCAGGATAGGTCTCACCTATATGCGAAACAACTATATAAACGTTATTTAAAGCACATACACAAAACTAGGAAATAACTTCTCATACATTGCTCAAATGGGGTATTTGAATATACCACCGAGACCTACTCAACCTCAGGAACATCCCCATATTTTTAGAAAAAAATTTCAAGCACCCACGCGCCCTCACGCGCCGGCCATGGCATGGCTAGACGCGCGGCCCACGCGCAGGCACGTGCCTAGCACACCAAACGGATTCCCTAACGGTGTTAGGGAATATTCCGTTAAAAATCAGCATATACCGTTATAATTACCTGACGACGTTAGAATATTCCGTCAACTTTGACGGAATATTTTCCTCCTTCTTCCTTGGTTCGCCGGAGTCCGGGGCCGGTCACCGCTGTGATCGCCGGATTTAGGGCCGGTCTAGAGATTTTTGAGGCCCGGGGCGACGCCACAAAATGTGCTCTCATTTTATATAAGAAAATATTTGTTTTCACACATAAGACATCGATAAAATTATACTTAGAAAACACTTCAAACTTAATCATTTAGAAACACAGAAAAACTAAATTATTTTGTATCGTGAAAAGGAAACAAAAAAACTCCGGGTTTACAAGTAGATAGATATGAGTTTTGTTTTCCATCTGAACTTTTAAAGTGTTTTTGTATGAATCGTGAGGTGTTTTTTCTTATTTACTAACCTTGTCAATATGGGACTAAAAAAATAATGATGTTTTTGAGTCTTTAATTGATATGTATAAGTAATAAATGGGTACTAAATTAAACTTTTTGATGACATGTCATATGATTTGCAACTTTAGTCTAAAAATTTGGTCAACGCATTACTCTTTGTCGAAGATGAGACTTGAATTGGAACAAATGTTTTAAAATTAACAACCCACATAGCTACTAGCTACTAATTAAAAATAAATTAACAACCAAACAAAAATTCGTAAAAATTGAAAAGTAAATAAGCACACATGGTGTTTTGAATCCAAGACCTCCTCATTAATTTCAAACAACAAAACCACCAGTTCTAGTTAAATTTCTTTGTCATTGAACCAAATTTTATAAATTTATACTCTTATGAAAACATATATAAATATACCACCCTAATAATTTTGATGCCACCAATTATTTTAGGCCCCGGACGGTCGCCCTGCCTGCATTGGGCATGGGCAGGCCCTGGCCGGATTTTGGAAAAATTTTAAAGCTTCATATCTCACTCAATTTTCCACCAAAATCCATGAAACTTAAACCAAAATGAATCTTGGGATGAAAGGAACAAGTTCTTACCACTTTAGAGTCCTAAAACCAACGGGAAGTTGCCGGAAAATCCTTCGATATTCCGGTCACCAAACCCAAGCTTCCCGACGTCCAAATCACTTCAAATTTCTTCCCTGAGCTTCGTGAAGATGTTCTAAAGCTTCCTAGGGTCTTAAAACTCACTGGAAGGTCCATGATCAGGATCGAATGAACAATGCTCCAAAATTGGGTTCTCTGGTTCTCGGTAAAACGAGGTCTTCACGTCGAACTAGGAACATGAATGAACTCTGAAGCTAGCAAGGAACACAAAACCAACCTTCAAAGCCTCGATCCGTGATTAGTGAGCTAGGTTCGAAGTGGTTCGTACGGTTGTACGGAAAATGGATGGAAGCCGAGAGAGAATGAGAGAGAGAGAGAGTCAACGTGTGTGTGTGGGTGTATGTGTGGTCCGGATTGGTCCCCAACCAAAAACAAGAAAATAACTTAAGTTCCAAACACTTAGGAATAAAAGAAATGGGTCCAAATCCTAACCTTAGACCCCACAACACCACAAAACGTTCAAGGGCACTTTAGTCATTTCACCATCGATAAAATATATTTCGGGACGGGTGATAGGAGCATATTTATGCGACTGAGTTAGCTTGTTCTCATGCATTTATGTTGTTATTTCTTAGTTAATTATGTATTTTAAGCTATTTTCGTGTGTTTGTAGGTCCATAGGCCTTACAAAGCAATAAGGTGAATTTTGGTGCATTTTGGGCTTGGAATGGATAGCACATGCATGGAGCAAGGTGGATGGATGAAATTGAAGACTAAAGAGGCTAGGAATGTGTTAAAGAGAAAGAATAATTAATGTAAAAAGGACAAATAGCTCAGCCACAAAGAGGTGTCACTCCACCATTCACCTTTCCATCATTGTCGTGCACCACCATTGCACTCCCTTTGGATTCCTATGCCATGCATCATTATCCATGTTCCCTCCATTGACTCATTTGTTGCATCATTCCACTTCCTTTCCTTTGTCTACCATGTGCACAATATCCTTTCACCTCATTGTACTCATTGATTCACCACTTACTCACCTTTCCACCCATGCCATGCATAATCACCCTTGTATCCTTCATTATTTCAGATTTCATGCATCATTACATTGAATCATTGCACTCAATTGCTACACCATTCCTTGTTCCCTCCATCATTTCAGATTCATACATCATTACATTGAATCATTGCACTCAATTGCTACACCATTCCTTGTTCCATCCATCATTTCAGATTTCATGCATCATTACATTGAATCATTGCACTCAATTGCTACACCATTCCTTGTTCCATCCATCATTTCAGATTTCATGCATCATTGCACTCAATTGCTACACCACTCCATGTTCCCCTCCATTGCCATGCACTTCCTCTATAAAAGGAAGTGTGTGTAACATAAATTGAGTTAGTTTTTGCATTGAATCATTGCACTCAATTGCTACACCATTCCTTGTTCCCTCCATCATTTCAGATTCATGCATCATTACATTGAATCATTGCACTCAATTGCTACATCATTCCTTGTTCCCTCCATCATTTCAGATTTCATGCATCATTACATTGAATCATTGCACTCAATTGCTACACCATTCCTTGTTACATCCATCATTTCAGATTTCATGCATCAGATTTCATGCATCATTACATTGAATCATTGCACTCAATTGCTACACCATTCCTTGTTCCCTCCATCATTTCAGATTTCATGCATCATTGCACTCAATTGCTACACCACTCCATGTTCCCCTCCATTGCCATGCACTTCCTCTATAAAAGGAAGTGTGTGTAACATAAATTGAGTTAGTTTTTGCTTGATCATTCATCCCCATTTCAATACAACCTTCATCCAAACACATCCATTCATCTTCACATTCATTCCTCCATACAAACAAACCTTCAAACACTCACCAACACCTTGTGCCGTAGCAAAGGAAGGGAAGGAAAATGTTTGGACGTGCTTGTTGTCCAACTTGGATCGTTGGAGCGTTTAGGTGTTTTCTTTCTTTTGTTTCCAATGTTTAAATTCATTTTCTTTCATTTTGTTGTGAACATGAGTGGCTAAACCCCTCTTAGCTAGGGGTGATTTCAAAGCCATGATTATGTGTGTAATATGATTTGATAAATTCCAGTTATGAACTCTTGAATTGTGAATGCAATTGGCTTAACTATTTGATTGATAACTTATTTGTATTTGTTGATTAAGGATCGACACTTAATTGGCATGCATAAATCCGATGCTAGAATATAAGAAAGTTTCACATAATTGTTACAAACTTATATTCATAAGTAGTGGAGGTCGCTTATAAACGATCGCGTTAAGTTTAATTCTAGCATGAGTAACATGATGTCATAGTTGCAAGTGCTTTGTCAATGCTTATGATTTTCATTAAACGTAATGATCTTTGATTGTATCTCTATTATGATGTCATGTAGAGAACTTTTGAAGAATGTTTTGGGTTGTCGAATGATGTCATCCAATCCAATAATACAAGGAAAATCTAAGGGTTAACTAGTGATGTCACGGTTAATTTGGGGCATTGTCGTTTATAATTCAATGAAGTAGTAACTGGAAATCGAGTTGTTTGCATACATGTCATGTGTAGAGAAAAAGCCTCTAGCTATCTCATCCATCATCTTATTTCTCAAATTTGTTTTACAATCTATCTAATTTTTCATACTTGTTTGTTTGTTTCAACTTCATCCAAATCAAAACCCCCCTTTTAGTTTCTTGTTTCAAAGTGTTTCAAATCTGTTTTAGTTTGTGTTTTTAAGTGTTTTGATTAAAGTAAAAGTCAATTTTCGTCCAAAGTCATTCCTAGTGTCTAGTTTAAGTTTATTTGATTGTTTTAAGCTGTTTTGAGTATTTTAAGTTTACCATGAGTCTTGTGAGTCTTGTTAAGTGTTTTTAAGTTTAGTTTTATGTTTTTGAGTCAGTTTAGAGGTTATTAGCAAGCCCTCCTAATCCCCGGTCCAGAACGATCCCTACTTATACTTATACTACAATTGTCAAAAGAGGGTTAAATTTGTGTGTTAAGATAATTTTCGCATCAACGGGCTGTCACAACCTACCCCCCTTAAGAAAATTTCGTCCCCAAAATTTCACACAATAATTACAAACCACTAATAACCATAAAATAAGCACGGATATAACTCTTTCATACGTTCCTCAGTCTCCCAGGTGGCTTCCTCCACCGAGTGATTCCTCCACAAAACTTTCACCAAGCGCACGGTCTTATTCCTCAGAACCTTATCTTTCCAATCCAAAATCGTCACTGGCTCCTCATCATAAGTCAAATCCGGATTAATTCCCAATGGTTGAGGAGGTATCACATGTGACTTGCGATACTTCGCACAACCTTCACGTGATCGTAGCACTTGAGCGTAATTATTTACACACAGCCTGTCATACAGACCACAAGAGGTGGTTCCGACTTGTGTGCAGGGATATGTGATGAGCTATGGGTTCAGCTGTACAGGCCACAAGAGGTGGATCCGGCTGATATTACTGGGATATTGATTGATGAGATATGGATAAGTCGTACAGATCACTATAGGTGACTCCGACTTATATGCTAGCGTTGATTGATGAGATATGGATAAGTCGTACAGGTCACTATAGGTGACTCCGACTTATGTACTAGCGTTGATTGATGAAATATGGGTGCAGTCGTACAGGTCACATTAGGTGACTCCGACTTGCGTGCTAATATAGATTATTGAGCACATGATTATTTATATTACTGATGAGTTGCTGTGTCGTGGTATATTCATGGAATTACTGTTGATATATTTTTGATTTCACATTGATAAATGATATGATTTTCTGGAAACTATACAGGTGTTGTATCGAGGGGTTATAACGTTTTAGAAGGCTTCTATTAAAAATTTTATTTTTAGGGTCACTCACCCTTGTTTTGTTTTCACCCTCCAGGTTTTATTAGCTGAACTTTCTTATCGTCGAGGATTCGTGGCAAATCTTAGCATTGGAGATTCTTTCGAGGGTACGATTCTTAATCCACTCTAATGTACTTACTTATGCTCTAACGTCACGTGTGAAGTGGGTTCATTCCTGCTCACCAGCGCACTTTGGTATTTAGGCACTCTTAGGTTCAAATTTATTCATATTTTTCCACATCATCACACTTTATGGCTTCGTCACCTTCCAGGTGTCGGCCAACACAACTCGATTAGGAGTCCTTGTGGACATTCCGGGTCGGGGTGTGTCACAGATTCCAAGTTTTTTTTTCCACGCGGAAATTCTAAATTTCTATGTTTATGAATCTAAACAAGGGAATTGGAGCATGTCAATTTATAAATTGGGACTTTTATCCAAATTCCAAGTTTATTTCCCTCATCCAAACATAGTGTAAAAGAACAATGGAATTGAATACGGAATTTGTTAATTTTAAATTCTCAATTATAGAAATTGGGAAATGACACTTATTTATGTGGAATTTAAACTTGGGAATTGGAGGTCCCAAATTCCAAGTTTTAGTTTCACGCGGAAATTCTAAAGTTCTATGTTTATTAATCCAAATAATGGAATTGATGCAAGTCAATTTATAAATTCTAACTTTTACCCAAATTCCAAGTTTATTTTCCTCATCCAAACATAGTGTATTTGTTTGGGAAAATTCTAGAGTGGCTAGAATACATGCATTTATATTAATTTTTTTTTATAATAAAAACGTGATAGTATTATTCTAGCAATGTGATTATGTAAATTAGAAAGTACGAATCATATAGGATTTAGAAATTTCTTCTCTTGTATTACTTGTATAACTTGGAGGGCAAGTAATAAATAAAGGCACAAGCTCAAGGTAAAAACACAATTTTAGAAACAATGAGTCATTTTTCTCTCTCTCTAGCTGACCCCTTCTCTCTACCTTCTCCCAAATATTCAAAACTATTCAAAAGTAAAGATAATCTTTTCTTTTTGAGTCCAAAACGATTCAAAAGGGGTCATCTTTTTAGATATTATAATTTGGTGTCATTTTTCTAAGATTTGATTGTAGATTTGGAAAATGGGTTATGTTTGTTGTCGTGTTCATGTCCTTTTGATGTCATACTCGTTATCTTAACGGATCATGTCCAAAACTATTCAAAATAGGTCAGTTTTTGGATATTATAATTTGGTATTATTTTTGTAAGATTTCATTGTAGACCAGGAAAACGGGGTCATGTTTGTTGTATTTGTGTCGTTTTGATGTCATATTCGTTATCTTAACGGATTGTGTCGTATCAAACCTAATATTTTAATGAATTCTTAACAAGTGACCCAATAATTGTGTCGTAATGCTCACTTCCCAAACTCTTCGGCTAAAGAAATAAAGTTAAGGGGATAAGAAGAACAACACAGTTGATATGGCCGAGTTGGTCTAAGGCGCCAGATTAAGGTTCTGGTCCGAAAGGGCGTGGGTTCAAATCCCACTGTCAACAAAAAAGCATTTTTTTTCTTTTTCTTTTCTAGTTTTTCCCTAGTTTCCATATAATTACGTGAGAGGGAGAGGCATGACGAGGTGCTGCTTCGACATGGCTATAAAGGCTGCTTCTGCTTCCAGTTTATTAGTAGCCTCCTCCTCCTCCACTGACTTTCGTTGTCTTCAGGGGTTGCGAATCGGTGCTTCTTCCTCAGCTGCTCCTTCTGGTGTCGATCTCAACACCCTCCAATCCGCCATTGCAAAGGTTCTTCTTCTTCCCTTTCGTTTATTTATTTTTCATTATTTGTTGCAATGCAGTTAGTAATTTCTCTGAGGAAAATCACTCGTTATATAAGCCTAAATAATTCATTAATGCATTTGAATCATTGATTTTTCTCCGAGGAAAATAAAAACATCCAACTCAAAATTTACAATATTAATCTCATGGCCATTGGCATAATTGGCATTGCTATATATGTACGTGCGTGTGTCGACATATATATGTATCGGCAAGTAATGTATACGCATTTGGTTGCTGCAGAAAGATAGCAGTGCGGTTAAAGAGGCACTGGATCAGCTAATGAAATTGGTTCGGCCAAGAAATGGAGTTCTCGGCCACATGTCTCGCGGCGTACGGTCAGTCTCCATCACAAGTACTATACTTGAATGAATGATCTGTAAGATCAATATATGCGGAATAAGTAAATCACAATACCAAATTAACCACTAACCTTGTGACGCCATTGCTGCAATGACCTAAGGGTTTCTACTCTCAAAGCAGACTGAATGCACTGCTACAATCAATGGGGCTTGATATCTTTTTGTGCGTAATTAGTGTAAGAGCAGGGGACCCTATTATATATCCTAAATGGTGGTGTTTGATAAGGATACTTCCCATCATGTAATCCTTGTCAAACTATCAAACTGATAACCCTTATCACCATGAAACCATACTATTCATATCAGTATGGATATATCTACTCATATCAGAATTACTTTAGCTATATATCAGTCCACATACATTCCTTGATAGCTTACAAGTATAGTCAATCCTAATCTCTTATGATCTCAATCCCTTAAGCACGTGTTAAACAAGTGAGCAGCTCTAACAAAGCTTACATGATCATCATCTTTTCAAAGTGTATTCTATCATGATTCTTAATTACTACACCATTTCTTTACGTAATTGTTTTTATTTCGATTCCTAATTTCAAGTGGATTCAACATTTATGCATGCATTGGACCGTGCAGACATCACTTATGGAGCTGATAACTCTTGGGATTAAAAATGCAGAAACTCTTGCAGTTGCCAGTGTCAGAAATGATGCAAGTATTACTGGTTTGGGTTGCAATACTTGCATTCTTTCATCATGTGCCAAAATCTTTTAGCATTTTCATCACAGCTTCTTATGTAAGGTTGTGAATGACAATGAATGATGTATTGGATTACTTATGTTGTAGGCCACTTGTTTATTGAGTTGTTAACAACTTAAGTAATTTGATAGTCCTAATGCAATAAGGATTATGGAGTCTTATCCCTTGCAATTGACCTAAAGAAATCTGATGGATTTCACTACAAAGATATAGCATCATGGTGGGACTTAAACACTTAAGTGATAGGGTTTGACTTTCACAACCAATAATAGGATGGCTGTGATTAAACCCTAATGATATAAATACTATGGTTAAGTCCCTGCTTCCATACGCTAAATCTCTCAGATACGCTGAACCCTATTCATATAGCAGAGAGATATTATTGAAGTACTGGAAGTAGAAGACAACCTAGAAATCTGCAATGTCTTCCGTATTCTACAGATAAGTTTAATATAATTAGTTAATCTCTATTTTATATTGATTTGATTTATTCGTGATCCTAATGTCTTGTTGTTGTGATTTCAGAATGTGTCTTACATGTGGTATCAGAGCCACACAACAAGCTTAGGGTTCGGATTAAAGGTAATTGTTTGATTACATAATATTGTTTTGGTTGGCTGATTTCTATCATTCTATCCTATGAAATCAGTTAACATGCTTCCGCGATTCTGAATTCTGTATCAATTAAATTTTCATAAGTTTATTATGTTTATATTTTACGGAAAAATAAAAGTACATATTTATATTCATAATCAAAGTCACTATTGTTCTAGTACTTCACCGTTAAAAGAAAACTTCTCTTCGAATTGCAATATGACATGGTTTCCTTTTGAATTGCATGAAATTTTGTAAACTAAGTGCAGGTTTTGATGGCGGTTGACCAAACCTAATGTTGGATGATATTTGGATTTATTATATAATCCTCTTATTATCGATTTAGTTGCGATAATTCTATTTCATTATTATTTATAAAAAAGAAAAAAAAAGAAAAAAAAAAGTGAGATAGGGCGTTGAAACAGTAGGGGTTCTTCTCTCTTGCGTGTGAACTCTTTAGCTCTCTTGCAAAACTCCACAATAGCGGCTTTTTGGATCTATTCGGCATTATCCGGTAAGAATTCTCTCTGGAAATGTATGAAATCGTGCAATTTAATCTACCTAATTTGGTTGAGTTAAAATTAAGCTTTTGGTTCCAACTAAATTGAGAAATAGATAAAGATGATGTTGATTCTGGGCAATCAACCTTTATTTTCTTATTTATTTCTCCATCTCAAAATTGATTGAGTTGAGAATTTATGCTTCCGCTTATTGCATTGCAAAATCTAGCCTTTAAAAAAAAAATTGGTTAGTTTGCTTATATATTGGATTGTTCTCTGTTACGATTTTGTCAAATTATTAAATTAATCCTTGCAGATGTGAGTTTTCTGGATGAATATTGTATTGGTTTTCATGCTTTCATGATTTAAATTTTGGATTTAGCATTGTTAATTAATATGTTCTAAAAGGCATTCCCAATTTGTTTGTTTTCTGATGAACCGATAATGCTGAAACTACTTGGCAACTTACGTATATATAAACAAGGGTAAAAGACTGTTTACTACCCTCATGTTTCATGGTTTTCAACATTTAGTACATCAAGTTTTTTTCGTCTCAGAGTCATACCTAAAGTGTAAATTTTGGGACAGTCTCATACATCCGTTAGTCAAACTGTTAAATTTGCCGTTAATTGTGACGTGGCGCCCATGTGGACAATGATTGGGCGCCACGTGTCAGACACGTTTTTTTTTTTTTTTTTTTTTCCTTCTTCTTTTATTCTTCTTCTTCTTCTTCTTCCACCCGACTGCAACATTTTTTTGTTTCCTTCCTCCTCCTTCCTTCCCATTCTTCTCCTTCTTCCTTCTTCTTCCTCCGAATCTGGGGAAGTTTTTTTTTTTTCTTTCTTCTTCCTCATTCTTCCTCCTTCTTCCTTCCTCTTCTTCTTCTTCTTCTTCTTCTTCTTCCTCCGAATCTGCCCAGATTTGGCTTTTTTTTTTTTTTTTTTTTTTGATTTGAGGAAGATGAAGAAGAAGGAGGAAGGAGGAGGAAGAAGAAGAAGGAAGGAAAAAAAGAAAAGAAAAAAAGAAAAGAAAAAAAAAAGAAGAAGAAAGAAGAAAAAAAAAAAAGGCCGAATCTGGGCAGATTCGGAGGAAGAAGAAGAAGATGAAGGAAGAAGGAGGAAGGAGGAAGGAGAAGGAAGAAGGAGGAAGAAGAAGAAAAAAAAAAAAAAAAAAAACGAATCTTGGCAGATTCGGAGGAAGAAGAAGAAGAAGAAGAAGAAGAAGAAGAAATAAGAAGGAAGGAGAAGGAAGCAGGAAAAAAAAAATTTCCCCAGATTCGGAGGAAGAAAAAGGAGAAGGAGAAGGAGAAGGAAGAAGAAGGAAGAAGGAGAAGAAGGGGAAGGAAGAAGGAGGAAGAAAAAAAAAAAGTTTGCAGTCGGGTGGAAGAAGAAGAAGAAGAAGAAGAAGAAGAAGAAGAAGAAAGAAGAAAGAAGAAAGAAGAAGAAGAAAGAAAGAAAGAAAAAAAAAAAAAAAAAAAAAAAAACGTGTCACAAAAAAAAAAATACGTGGCTGACACGTGGCGCCACGTCATTGTCCACATGGGCGCCACGTCACAATTAACGGCAAATTTAACAGTTTGACTAACTGATGTATGAGACTGTCCAAAAATTTACACTTTAGGTATGACTCTGAGACGAAAAAAACTTGATGTACTAAATGTTGAAAACCATGAAACATGAGGGTAGTAAACAGTCTTTTACCCTATAAACAAATTATTGTATTATGAAGGATTGCTTGCTGTCATAATTTTGATGTGTGGTTAATTACATTATTATGAATTGCTTTCAGTCGGTTCGTATTGGGGTTTTCAATTTTTTTAATAAATTGATTCATTGTGGTGTGAATTATTTCTTGCTAAACTTTTGTCAAAATTAATCATGCTAAATTATAGTCCTTTCAAACTATAATATTATAGGGGTATGACTCCATTAAAGTCTCATTAAAAGGAAACCCATTCATGTCAATAACCTGGGCTTGATAGACTTCCATAACTTCAAAAATTATGAAATTCGGTCATGTCGTAATATTAAATGGATTGTAGACGCTGGTATCTTTCCACGTTTTTTTGGACAAGAAATGGATTTATGGTAAATTTTTAAGAGTGATACCATGTTGCTGGAATTCTGCGGAATAGTCTGTTTGTGATATTATTTTGATATATCAATGTAACTCATAAATTCATGAAATTTTAGTATGATATACATTGAGATGTGTTTTTTTTTAAATATTAAAATTTTCACGAGCATTGGTTTGAAAATGAATTACTGGTGAATTTTTTATCTCGAGATTGTACTGAAGAATTTATGCGGTTTCTGCAGCACGTTCCATTTAGATTTTATTTTTAGCCCACTTGTAAAATTCGAACTGTAACAGCCCGTCCCTAATTTTAAGAGTTTTTAAAGTTTTAATAAAAGATTTTACAAAAATACCCTTGGAGGCACGCGCATTATTCGAGGTTAATCGTTGTGTCATGCCATCTAAGATTTGTTTTCTTGGCATATCCTCGTAATATTCGTCGCTACGGACGCGTGGGCGCAGACGGTTCGTGATTTGGAGTTATATCGAAGAAGTTATTAACGTTTGAAATTTGGGCATTTTAAGAATTATAATTAGTGTAAAATCTGGAATTTCCTTTACAAAAAAAAAAATGGACGGCCCATATTTAATGAAAATTAAATGGATGGTTGGGATGAGAAGAAAGAAGGTTTTATGTGTGTGTGTGTGTGTGTGCGACTGGTGAAGAATCATGAAGCAGAGGCAGAAACAGGATTGGGCAAGGCTGCCCAATCGGAGAAGAAGAAGAAGAGGGCGAATGGGGAATGGAGAGAGGAACCAGCTTGGCCAATCGGAACAGAGGAAAGGAGAAAGGAGAGAGGGTGAGAAGCGGAGGAATAGAAGAGAAACGGGTTGGGAGAACCCGTGACCCGCGCGCGACCCCGTCGGGTTTTCTACACATTTTCGTCGAAATCCCACCATTTTTCCGGCGAATTGCTTCAAGAAACTTCATGGGAAACACTCTAGGAGCCTTCCTCTATCCATTCCATCTTAAATTTGAAGAGATTTGGCTTTGAAAATGGAGAAAACGCAAGGAGGGTGCCGCGACTTTCTTGTTTGAATTTCACCCAATTCCGAAGCAATTTCTTTCAATTGCCACCACCTATATACTTCTCTTGAGGCCTAGAACAAAGCCCAAGCATGAGTTGGAGCATCGGAGTTGATTTGAGGACGAATTGGAACTCACCCAATTTTAGGGTTCCGCACGGTTTTGGTGGAATTGGAGCATTTCTGGGACAAATTGGCCTTGGTCTCAGGTATGAAGTTTACTCTACTCGTTGAGATCTTCAATTCTGTATTTGTTTAGAATTTTTGGAAATAGTTGGATTTTCCGGCGAGCCGGGGCGGCCAACCGCCACCCGCGGCGGCCCGTGCGGCGGCGCATGGCCAGTGGCCCGCCAATATCATTCTTAGCATGTGTTTAATGTTCTAGGTTCAGTTTTGATAATTGATGGACGTAAATTGAGTAATTGAACCTAAGTTGGTTACGATTCGTGGTTAGGTGAAAATGTGAATTGACGATCCGACCGTTGGATCATCACCAAACTTTGATACGTTATAATACGTAATATTTGAGGATTATAGGAACTTACGGATTGGGAATCCGATTAACGGATCTTCCGGAATTGGAGTTGTAAGTTCATAAAATAGAATGTTAACCGTCACTTGGTTTTGGAAATTGACGGAGATCCGACCGTTGGATGGTAAGGAAATTTTAGGATGTTGTTTTAGAGATGTATTGTGGACCTCTGGAAGTTATGGATTGGAAATCTGAGTTGCAGATCTTCCGGATCGAACTACGTAGTGACGTGTTTTATATAAGTTATTTATTCTATCGATATGATTTCTGAGGCTGGATTTGATTATTGTTCTAGGCGCCGATCGTCATGACGCCTTGATGTGTTGTGCTAGGGAGTTGTAGGGCGAACTCCAGGTGAGTGGGCAGTATTTCTGTTTATACCTATATACTACTGATTTTTCCCAGAAATTGAGTTTTAATGAAAGTATGTTTCTAAAAATGCCATGCATGCATGAGATGAACGATATGAATTATATGAATTATATGAATTATATGAATTGATAATTGATGCATATATATATGTGAATCGGTGATGTGGACGCACAGGTGAGTATCAGGTGAGTTTATGTTATTCATGTGCATTGTTGATGTGTTTTATGTTGATAGCTCATAACCTGCAATCATGGTGTTAGTGCTTATATTATTCACCTCGCACCGCACGCTCACCTTGGATCCAAGTAGGTGCATGTCGTACAGACCATGAGAGGGTTCCGACATACTAGTCGTACAGACCACCGAGGTGGTTCCGACTAGTAGGTGACTTTAGATTATGTGCACAGATGATTGATGAGAGAAGCACTAGAGCGTATTATTACACCATTCATGTCGTACAGACTACTTCAGGTAGTTCCGACTTATCTGCAGTGTAGTGCCGTACAGGTCACCGAGGTGACTCCGGTTGGATTGGATGTTGAGCTATAGAATTAACCGTACAAGACCAACTGCAGGGTCTCCGGTTAATTCATCATTTCACCTGTTACATTGATGCATCATTCAAACTGTTTTTGAAAGTTTTGACATGGCATACTTTCTGGTTTTAAGAAAGATGATGATTTGAGATTTATGAAAAACTATATGCTATTATGCTATTTTCTGGGAAAGTATACAGGTTTTACAGCGAGGGGTTAGAAATGTTTTAAAGGAAAGGTTTTCGAAAAACTTTGTTTTACTGACCCACTCAATTTTGTTTTGCGCCCCTCCAGGTTCAAGATAGCAGAGCTTCGGGTGGCCACGAGGAATCCAACGGTGTTCTGACAAAATTCACAAAAGTAGGATTCACCCTCGGGTGTTATATCATAGTAATTGTATTCTTTAAAGCTTCCGAACTGTGTAAATGGTTACGTCACTCTCACGTGACGGCCAGCATGCCCTCCTTCGGGACGGGGTGTGTCACGAACAAATTATGGAATTTTGAGTGACAGTAAATTTATATGTCTACTTTATTTCTGGAAACTTTCATGCACATTGGAGAAAGATTGAAGTTTTGGTGAATTATTTAGTCTCGGGTATGTTTTGCAGAATTTCTGTTGTTTCAGTATCACAACTTATTTCGATTTTGTTTTTAGTACACTTGTAAAATCTCAAAAATTATGAAATTTTGGGAATTAACAGTTTCGTATGTTTTATTTATGTCTGAAAATTTTCATGCATATCAGATGAACAATGAATATTTGGTGAATTTGTAATCTCAGGTCTGTACTGAACATTTTCTGCAGTTTCTGCAGCACCTCTCTTTTCGAATTCATTTTTGGCTCGCTTAAAAATTTTAAAAATCATGAAATTTTGCGAAATAGTAGCCATATATGTCTAGTGCATACCTAAAAATTTTCATGACAATATAAAGAGAATTGAGTTTTTAGTGAATTTGCAAACTAAAGTAGTACTGCTGAATTTTGGTACTTCAAAACTAGTTTTGTTATGTGATATTGTTTCACTGATTTGTGCACATCTATTGGTACCAATTATAATACAAGTTTATGGTTCCAATATGTCCTTATTTCAGGAAATCACTCACCAATTATAAATTAGTATTATAGCAAATCATAAAGTATTTCTAACATATTTTCATCTGGCCAAAGCCGTTGAAGCTATATGTATGTTGTGTATTTTATGTTTTGGCTAGCTATGCATGTATTTTCTTTGCATGATTAGTTTCTGCCCAAAGGTGTAACAATCATGCAATTTGGAGTTGATTCAATCCTTCACAACTCGACTACTTCCATGGTGAATCTTTCAGAATCGAGAATGAGTAGGTAAATTTGCCAATCTTTTTCGTTAATTTTCTGTGAGTTCTAAATTGGATTAAAATTATTGTCGAAAATTTGATGTTGAGATATCTATGTGTTTACTTTAATCGACTTTGTTTTAGAATTAAAACATAAATTTTAAGTTTGGATTCTCTTATTAGGTTTCATTTTAATTTATGACCTAATCTTTAACACATATGTGTCTTCTCTCATACACTAAAATAAATTTTGTAGCCATTGGTTTATCTGATCACTTGTCACTTTTATCGATTAATGATGTTGAGATATTGTTCCTTATATAATCCTAATTTTGATACATATAGATTGGTTTATTATGTCCAAATCAACTATTTTGTGACTCAACATAAAATTTTCGTGTTTTGAGCATATTAAAGATTGTAAATTGGTTTTATTTAAATTATGATTAAATCTGAAATTTTGGTGGAGCTTGGGAAATATTGATGGAGTTTTGCATACCTTGCAACGTGTCCTATTTGATTACAATTTTGATAGATTTTTCTAACTCCAAACTTTGTAAAAATTTGCCATGTTATATTATATAATGGATTGTGTACACTATCTTTATTGATTCAACTAGCCTATATTTTGTTATATGAAAACCACTTTCTCTAGTGTTTAATCTTGCAATTTTGAGTATTTGCCCAAGTGGGAGAAATAATGTATTATGGGTTTCACACTCATCAATTTTGCATGCTTTTAATGGTCATAGTTTTGGTAGATAAAACGTACATTATCATACTAGTTTATATTTTATATATGCAACTAATCTTGTAGGAAATTCAAGAAGGGTTAATGATATATTCTGCTCAAAAGTGTTTTGCTTATTAATTCTTGTTTGTTGTTCAAGAAATTGGACTTGTGATTTATATGTTATTGATGAATAATTAATCTGCTCAAAAGTGTTTTCTTATTCAATACAACTATAAATCAATGTATAGTGAAACATGAAATTGACAAGATTGCATATACTTCATCTGCTCAAAAGTGTTGAAGCTATATACGTTTGCCCTTGTATTTTATGTTTTAGTTATGCAAACCTAATATAATTAGTTTCTGTCTAAAGATGATTCTAGAATTATATGTTTTTGATGCAGTAAGAAAACATTTAGTTAAAGTTTTCTATTTCTGTCAAATGTTAGATGAACAAAACTGACCAAATGATTTTGTATAGTTTTTCAGTCACAAGAGTCACTTCCCTACAGATATCTAGAATAAAGATGTTGAGCTCACAAATTTTATGTTTTAGATCCCATGACTAATGTTTTGCTAATGGGAGTATTTGAAAGGTATCTGTTTCATTCTGTAGACCTTTACAAAGTTTATTTTATTTTATTTTACTTTCTTAATCAGTGGGAGTAATAATAATTTATATAATTTTGTCTCTTTTAATCAGTGGGAGTAAAAGATTACCTTTTGTGTTAAAATTTTGAAGTGTTAGTGGTTGATATTTTAGGAGTTTTTTGTTTAAGTTTTGTTCATAAGTTTTAATAAGAGATCCTAATTTGTAAATAGTATGTCGTATTTTACTTATTCTCTTATCATATTCTAAATTGACAGAAAAGTTGGATGTTGTTACCAACGTTATTGAGTTCTTTTGTGAACTACTTTTGTACTGAAATATATTTTCATATTTTCAGTTCGACTATTGTGAGCTAGTGTTTTGACTATTAGCTCTTGACGCCATGACTTTGTTAGCAACAAAGTGCTTTAAGTTGAATGTGTATGTGATCTTGGAATGCAAGGAACAGACCAAGTTGTTCTTTGTTATCTTTGGTTCTGCATTCGATTCAAAGTGATAGGTTGCTAGGAAAGGTTGTTGCATACTTATGAAGACTCAGTGATCACCATGAGTTCTTATTTGTTAGGATAAATCATCGACATTCAAGTGGGAGAATGTAAGGTTGTGAATGACAATGAATGATGTATTGGATTACTTATGTTGTAGGCCACTTGTTTATTGAGCTGTTAACAACTTAAGTAATCTGATAGTCCTAATGCAATAAGGATTATGGAGTCTTATCCCTTGCAATTGACCTAAAGAAATCTGATGGATTTCACTACAAAGATATAGTATCATGGTGGGACTTAAACACTTAAGTGATAGGGTTTGACTTTCACAACCAATAATAGGCTGGCTGTGATTAAACCCTAATGATATAAATACTATGGTTAAGTCCCTGCTTCCATACGCTAAATCTCTCAGATACGTTGAACCCTATTCATATAGCAGAGAGATATTATTGAAGTACTGGAAGTAGAAGACAACCTAGAAATCTGCAATGTCTTCCGTATTCTACAAATAAGTTTAATATAATTAGTTAATCTCTATTTTATATTGATTTGATTTATTCGTGATCCTAATGTCTTGTTGTTGTGATTTCAGAATATATCTTACATCTTATTCTTATGGTCTTTTGTGCAAACATTGTCTTCTTTTCTGTCACTGCCTTTTTGTGAATCCGAAATTTCATGAAACACGGGATTTGTATCAGACCAGTTTTTTGTGAAGTGTTAATAGTGTTCAGTGATACTTACAGGCGGCCTTTCTATTCACCGTAGTGGGGACAGCAGGATTCTTAGGTCTTCTTGCTGGCCAACTTCCTGGGGTAAATTTGATTATATCTCCTTTTCTCTGTAAGTCCAGATATAAAGTATACATCAACTATCTCAACAGTTATTAAATAGGAGCCATTTTCGTATTCCTATATATATACTTTTGCAATGATTCTTTTACGGAATTTTGTATAGTTCAGATGAAAGTATGCGTTTTGCTACTTGCAAGTCAATAGAGGAAAGTTGTCTTTGCAAACCACCCTCTTTGATCTTGTGGAAGAGAGAGGAACATGGTGCGTCAGAATATTACTTGTCTCTCTTGCATCATCTTTCGTATAAGTAGAAGGCATTTTCTTAGTTCCTTTGCTTGTGAATGTGATCACATATTAAGCATGGATTGAATAGATGATCAGGTTATATGCCCGGGGTTGAGGAATCCAATTAATTATGTATAGTCTATCCCTCTGCAAATATTTTTTAACTAGATATAGCTGTGGATGCAAATTTTCTCCTCCTCGATCTTGGACGATTTTGCACCTACAAAACAACTAGCACCTTAGGTTAAGGCCAAAAGCCTCACACGCCCACGATGAATGGGGGAGACTTTGGCCGAAGAACCTCCGATGCCAAAGTTAGAATTTTAGAGAGAAATAGTTTTTAGAGTATTTGAGATTTTTTGTAAGAGAATTGGAATGAATATTTGGTGAAAATAAGAGCCTATTTATAGGGCTAGGTTGGTTCACTTTAGAGAGGAATGTGGCCGGCCACTTAGTAGGGTTTTTAGGTTTTGTTTTGGTTTAATTAAGCAATTAATTGGCTAATTAAACATAAAAGGAAATGTTTTGGTGGTTATGGAATTTATTGGCTAATAAAAAGGAAGAAATGGTGAAAAAGGTAAAAAAAGTGATGGATTAGGTTTTGAAATGGGGATAGCCGGCCCTCTAGTGACTTTTAGGTTTGAATGGGTGTTTCAATTTGGTAATTAAGGGATTGATTAGGTAATTAATCCCTTAATTAGTCAATTTTTAGGAAATATGAAAGGAATATATTATTTAGCTAATTGATTAGTTAAATAATGGAATATAAAGCATATTAAATAAATTAGGTTTTGGGAATTACCTTATAGAAAGGATTTGATGAAATAGGCTTTAAATTGTTACCTATTTTGGGCACTTTTGACTTGGTTGAATGATGATTGCCCACTGCTCGCGCGTAGGAATCCTGGTATGCTTCAAGGGTATTTTTGTCCTCTTTTGTCCAAAAATCCACGTGGCGCCTAGTGAATATTTTTGGCTCCACAAATGCCCCCACACCTGTTGGGCTGCTTGCAGAAAAGGGCAACAGGTGTAGAGATTTTCTTGCTTTAGGAAACTTTGAATTGCTTCCTATTTTGTTGTTGATTCTCTCTTTTAATAGGAAATTAAATCCTTCTAGGAAAAGGAAATAAATTTCCTCAAAGCTTATTTAAGTCCACCTTAAGTGGATTATTAAATCAGCTTTTAGAGAGAAACTTATTCAACCTTACAAGAGAGAAAGAGAGCTTAGAGGATATTTGTTCCCCCTCCTCTAGCAATCTTCTACGTCTTGCCCATGTAAAGGATCGTCTTTCGTTGCGTGCTTCGTCTTCTCGCTGCTTCTAGGTAAGAAAAAATTAATTTTCTTGTCTTCTTGGTTTTCTTGAATCTTTGGGGCTTGAAATTTAGCTTGATGAGAATTGAGGACCGGTGACTGGATATTTTGGGAACCTCGGCATGGCTATGTCGTAGGTGAAACATTTTTTTTCTTGCTTTTGTTGGGCGCTGGGCGCTGCTGTGCATTGAAGCAAGCCAGGCCGTGGGGCCTGGCGGGTTTGCTGGGTCCTGCGACCTTCATTCATTTTTATTTATTTTTTTATTTTTATTTTTAAAACAACTCTCTAACAAATCTTCCTTGTACTTTTGTAGAATTTTCAAGCATGTCTTCCTCGAGCCACAAGAATGATGATGGTGTGCCCCTGTTGTATCGTCAAGGCGGGTCTTTGAGCAAGGTTGGCTACTTCAAAGCTGCTCACCTCAAGATTAGCTCCGACGATTTGGTTAGAGATTTTCTTGAAGCGTATTGGCATGCCATTCCGTCGGGAGTGCGTGTAAGGCGAGTTAAGGATGGTAGCAGCCGGGAACTGTTGGAAATGTGCCCTAAAGCCATTCATATGATGATACTTTACGGATATTTCACATGTTAAACTAATCTAGTTTACATATAAAAGGCAAACATTATTGTTTGAGGCGTCTCATATAAATGTTATATGCTTAAACGATAAAGTCCAAGGAATATGTGATTGGAAGAATGCAATGTAATGTAGTTAGATTAATGAGACCATTCTTTCGTAGACACATCCTAAACGTTCCTGATCATAGGATTGCCAATTGGGCATTGACAGTCCGATAAGATCAGTACGTGCTATGTCTTCTCTCAGGGAGAGTGACTAGTCTCGAGTCATTGGTGTGTGTGACATCAAGACAAGTACATAGGTGCTCAATAGAGAATGAGTTCACTGAACACGATCAACGAGGAGTTCTCATACTCATGTCACATGAGAACTCATGTTTGGGATAATGCAAATTAGTCCTTTGACCTGAGGCATCACAGTTGTTGTCTTGTGGTTAAGTCCTTGATCTTTGATTATGCCAAAGTCACCCCATCGGGGTGTCCACGACATCATTGGGGTTAAGCCACTTAGTCATGGAGACAAGTGAATGCGCAACAAGGGATCTCTAACCTTCAATTGGCTTGAGGGAGAATACTCTATGATATGATTAAAATCTCTGGCCAGAGTATGAATGAGATTTGGGAATGCGTTCCAATTCACATTCAAAGTAATCATATAAGCACAAGAATCACATTGGATAGTAGACATGAATAAATAAACTATCAAACCAAACAATGTGGTCAAGAGTATTAGATTAGAGAAAGACCGTATTGCATTTGTAATCCTAAACTGAATAGGTTCTCTACCTATTCTGATTAGCTTGGGTAGCCATGATATGCTGCTAGGGGTCACTCATGGTTTGTGGAAGCCCTAAACGTGTGTAATCACTAAAGGGAGAATTGAAAGTAAGTTTCAATTCACAATCGATGTAAAATGGTTTTAATCGCCCACTGCCTCGCTAAAAGGAACCTAATGTATCGTACACCAAATAAGGTGGAGATTGAAGAAACAAAGGAGATGAATTAAATGGTTTAATTATTTATGGCAAGGATTAATTAATATGTTAATTAATCAAACGAATAAGTTCGTTAAAGACCTCGGGATAGTTTTTGGACCTTAAGGCCCAATGGGCTTCGAACGTCAAAGCCCATTGACTTAAGTTGTATGACAACTTAATGAATAAAGATTCACAAAGGCCCAAAAGCCCAAATCCATATAGTGATGAATTAGGGTTTTTGGTTCTTTAGGTCATTTAAAGAAGTGACTATATAAAGAACTTTATAACTAAAATTCATAAGTTGTTGATTTTAGAGAAAATTGGTGAGAACACAAAGCTTCCATTTCTCTCTAAGAGGCCAACCACCTTGGGGGATATTGTCTAGCAATTCTATTTCCTCAAGGTCACTCATTTCCTCTCCAATCCAACCTTGGTGTAGAATCTTTAGAGGTTCTCAATTTTGGGAACTTGGAGAACCTATTCTTCTAACCAAATCCATGGAGCTAAGAAGCAAGGAATGAAGGCCCTATCTCTTGGGTGATTATCCTTTGCATATGCAAAGAGGAATCTACAAAGGTAAATATTTCTCAACTAACAAATTGTTGTTTTTAAGTTGAGTCAAGGTTCACCAATCTACTAGGCTTTGAATTTCATGGTAGATGTTTTGTTTTTGAATGCATGAAAGCATGATTCCGCCTTTAATTGTTAATTGCATGCTATATGATGTTATTCAAATGAACATGTTTTTCACAAAATTTCCTTCAGGAACCATGCAGTGGAACTCGGAGAGCTATCAAGTTCCATCCTTACTATTTTGTGTTAGGGTTTACTTTCCCTATGCCGCGCTTCTTCCAAGAAGTGCTCTGCTCCATGAAATGTGCGCCTGCCCAATATTCCCCAAATGCGGTCCGAGTGATGGTGGGGTTCCACAATTTGAGCAAATTCTTTAACTTGGAACTAACCACCAACGAATTTTGGTATTTCTTTGACATAGGTCGCATTGATAGAGTTGGGCAACTGCGATCTCGTCATAAGTTTTTTGATAATTTGAGCAAAGGAGATCATGACTGGGCCAAAGAGACTTTGGAGATAAGTGGAGAATGGGAGTCTGATTCTTCCCCCGAGCTGCGTGTGCCAACGGTCTTCATATCTGGTAAGCAGGCTGCTTAACCTTCTCGGCTGCTTTTTGCTTTTTAGTGTCAAGTTAGTCTTCAATTTTCTGATTGTCTTCCGTTGTTGTTTTTTTTTTAGATTCGGAATTCGGCTCAACTCCTAAGGTTTCTCCAGACATGAAAAAAGTACATGTCGCTTTGGGTATCCCTTCCGAATATCGTGAGTGGCGTTGGCTGCTCAGTCCTCTTCGTAGGGAAAAAGGTGGGCTGCCCCCAAAAGAAGAAATAAAATGGATCAAGGCAGACGTGATGGCTCGTCCTATCACTGTGATGGAGCCTACTATCAACGAAGGTGGGAAAAAGAAACATTCTCTGCCTGCTCAATAGATGCCTGCTGAGAAGAAAACGAAGACTGCTCGTGGGGATTCTCCGGCTGTTCCCAAGATTGTGATTGACTTGACTTCCTCTAAGGGTAAGAAAGAACGAACTGTTACATTTGTGCCGGTAACGCCTATTGCTTCGAAAGCTGCTAGCTCAATTGCTGAAAAAATTGCCCAGCGTAGAAGTTCCTCCGTGCATCCGGTCCCGAAGTTTGTGCCAAAGCGTCTGTTTGAGGCTAAGTCTGGCTCACCCTTGAAGAGGTTTGCTACTATGAAGAGTGATAAGGTGTCCCTGCCTGCTAAAGTGGCGCCAAAACCTGCTTCTTCCGTTGCTGCAACCAACTCGTCTGCTGATAAGAAGGAAACTGCTCGTTCAGGCAGGCTTGAAGAATCCACCAAGGCTGTTTATGGGGAAGCTGTTGAGATTTGCGCGCTTTTGAAACCAGATCTTCTTGAAGACATGGATGTATGTGCCAAGTTTGTTGATGGCGTCAAAGAGATTATTGGTCCAAGTATTTTTGCGAAGCACACACCCGAGTATAGGAAGGCTGCTCTGCTAGCCATGATGCAGAAAACAACAATTGTGGCAGCCGAGTCTATGTTCCTTGACCAAGAGGATACCAAGGCTGCTAAAGAGATGGCAAGAACCATGGCTGCTGAAGCTTACTCCTCGGTCGAAAAAATCAAGAAATTGGAGTTTGAGCTTGCTGCTTTAAAGGGATCTAATATATCTGCCCCCACTTCTCTGGAGCTTGAGGCCGCTCGCCAAGAGATCATGGATTTGAAGACTAGGCTTGATGCGATCCAAGTAAAGTATGAAAGTGCAGAGAAGGAAATCAAGTGTTACATACCTCAGATTCAGGATCTTGAGCGTTCTATCTCTGAATTTCGCTCCACTGCTTATGCAAAGGATGAACAATTGATTGCTACTTACAACCAAGTGATCCACTTCAAAAAGGTTGTTGACAGGCTTGAACCTAAAGTGTTGGAACTTCAAAGTGTTTTGAAGACCAACGACAATCTGAAGAAGGAAATTGAGGAGTTGCGGCGAGTTCGTGCTTGCCTGCTTGAGCAGAACGAGCAGTTGAAGGGTGAAAATGATGGTTTCGAGGCTTCGCTTACTCAGAATCAAACTGATTTCTACAAGCTGGGCTTGTAGATCATCTTTATGGGCGGTCGTCTGACTTTGAGTTTTCCGATAAAGACTTCGAGACCTTATCTATTTCTCCAGAAGACTTGCTCGCTTTTACTTTTGAGTCTTCTATCGGTGAAGTAGTTGGAGGAGTTGGTGCCCAAGCTGGAGCAGCCGAGGGTAAAGAGTCGGAGGATGCCACTGCTGAAAACACCAAGGCTGCTGAATGTGTGACGACCGAGTAGTTGTGAGATGTCCAAGCTATTGAAGAGTAGTCTTCTAGGTAGCTTTTAGGATTTTCTTTTCTTTCCTTTGTTGCTTTTGCTTGAACTCCTTCGGTATTTGCTAGTTGTTTATCAATTTTCCTATAAAATTTAATAAACTTGCTTCTTTTGCTTTTCCCATCTTTGCTTCTTTTTTGGTCCATGCCCTAACCTTTAAACCTTATAGACTAGTGGCAGGCGTGCTACTTTTCTATAAGCAGACAGGTCTGCATAGCCTACGCAGCCATAAGTGTTGGTGTAGAACTTTTGCAAAGCTGTTAGCCATAGGGTTGGTAGCCGGATGCCTTACTTACAGAAGCAGACGAATCCGCGTAACCACTAGGCTGTTTAACCTTGGCTCTTTCCAATTCCGTAGGTTGTGTAGTAAGTATCACAACACTTTAGGACTTGGTTTAGGTTGTTCTGCGTTTGGCAGTGGTGAAGCTTATCGACTACATAGCATGTCGGCAGTGGATAAAATCTTCGCGTATTCATGCTAGCTTGTTTAACCTTTCACAAGAATGTGCGGTTGCATAAGTCTATCGTGGTTCTACTGCTTGAAGGGCAAGCCGTAGGCAGTATTCTGGAAATCCGTAGGCTACCTTAGTGCACTCGGTAGCAGCTTTAGGTTTCCAGGGCAGCCGCCCATTGGGTGTGCTGCGTAATGTGCCCCATCCGTCTCTAGGGCCTGGTTCCCTGCGGATTAGGTCGATAGACCCATAATCCTTCAACTAGCTAAGCCTTGAAAAAGACCATTGTGGCTACTTCTAGGAATCCCAGCGCAAGCCATTATGCACCTAGTTATACTAGGGCAGCCAGGCTCATCCATGTCTGGATATTCGGAGTGTTGAGTTTATCCTCCCGCCTTGGAGAGCACAGTTGGTCCCTCGGGGGGTGCAATTTCCTGCAGTAAGTCCCAAATGGGGGTGCAATCTTCTTTTGAAGTGCAGAAAAAGATAAGTTGTTGTAGACATATAATCGAGCCAAGTTACAAATTACTTCTGAATTCTTTATTGAAAAATGAATAAAATGAGCGAAAAACTTGGTTGCAAAAAACTGCATGATGATTGGATAATCCTCGGTTTACGAGGTGGTGCCCGTTGAGCTGCTTGAGTCTTCGGGTTTTGATATAGTGGGAAGTCACACATGGTATTTCCTCAAGAGTGTAGCTACCCTTGCCGCCTACTCTGCTGATCTTGTAAGGACCTTCCCATATGGGATCCATTTTTTTCGAGCCTTCTCTGCGGGCAGTGATGAAGGCCTTTCTTAGGACTAGATCTCCGGGTTGGAACTGTCGAATCTTGGCCCTTTTATTGTAGCTGGAAATGAGTTGCTGCTGGTAGGCTGCGATGCGGGTGATGGTCTGTTCGCGCCTTTCTTCTGCCAGATCTAAATCTGTGGCCATCTCTTTACTGTTCTGCTCAATGCTTGGCAATAGAGTATTGATACTTGGCACAATGACGTTGGGAGGAATGATTGCTTCTGAACCAAATGCCAAAGAGAAACGAGTTTCACCGGTTGCTTGTCTTTTGGTGGTGCGATATGCCCATAAACATCCTGGGAGCTCATCTGGCCATTTTCCCTTTTTGTCGGTGAGGGATTTCTTGAGGCAGTCGAGGATCGTCTTGTTGGATGCTTCGGCCTGCCCATTGCCTTGAGGATATCTTGGCGTGGACATGTGTTTTTTGATACCGTATTTTTGGAAGAACTTCGCCAAATCTTTTCCCACAAATTACGGGCCGTTGTCAGTGATGATGGACTGAGGGATGCCAAATCGACAAATGATGTTCCTCCATATGAAGCGCTCTATGTCCGTCTAAGTCGTGGTCGTCATGGGTTCTGCTTCTACCCATTTGGTGAAGTAGTCGGTTGCCACGATCATCATGCATCTTCCTCCCGTAGCAGGCGGCATAGGCCCTACCAAGTCGATTGCCCATTGCATGAATGGCCAAGGACTCGTCTGTGGGTGTAGCTCACTGGCGGGTAGTGCTGGTACTGGTTTGTAGCGTTGGCAACGGTCGCACTTTTGTACTAACTCCTTAGCATCTTGGTGCATGGTAGGCCAGTAGTAGCCTGCGTTAAGAGCCTTCTGGGCTAAGGATCGGCCTCCAGAGTGATTCCCACAAACGCCTTCATGAATTGAGCTTAGAACCTTCAAGTCATCGGGAGGTGCTAGGCAGCGGAGATGTGGTCCGGTGTAGGACATTCGGACGAGAATGCCATTCCACATATAGTAGCGCACCGACTTGATTTGGAGCTTCCTTGACTCCAATCTTTCGGTGGGTAGTGTGCCGTTGACCAAGTAGTCTATAATTGAACTTTGCCAGGTGGGAATTACACTAACCTGTGACACTTCGGCTATCGGCTCCATCTCTATGCTTGGCTTGTCTAGATATTCCACCAGAATGAAGCGTTTAAATTGGTGGTCAAGGGCAGAGCCTAAACCAGCTAGTGCATCTGCATGGGCATTGTCTGCCCGCGGAACTTGAGTGAGAGTGTAAGTCTGAAATGCCTCAAGCTGCTGGCGTACTTTCTCTAGGTATTGTGCCATCCTGGGATGTTTTGCCGTGTATTCCCTATTAGCCTGGCTGGTGATTAGCTGGGAATCAGAATGAATTGCGAGTTTTTTCACCGCCAAGTCTTTTGCCATTCGGAGGCCTGCTAGTAGAGCCTCGTACTCAGCTTCGTTATTGGATGCTTTGAAGCCAAGAGTGATCGCCTGCTCGAGCATTGAGCCGTCTGGGGTAACAAGGACTACACCTGCTCCCGAGCCTTTATAGTTGGATGCTCCGTCGACATGCAAATTCTAGAAGTCTTTATTGGATGGAGCAAGCATGACTAAGGTACTCTCGGCTGCTTCTGGGGTGTCGTTGGGCCGCTCTGTTGCGTTGCCTAGGCTAGGCGTGAATTCCTCTACGAAGTCTGCCAAGGCTTGGGCCTTTATTGCTGTGCGAGGTCGGAAAACTAAACCGTATAGGCCAAGTTCCAATGCCCATTTCATCACTCGTTGAGAAGCGTCTGGACCATGTAATATTGATCGTAAGGGATACTGAGTCATGACAATGACTGTATGAGCTTGAAAGTATGGTTTGAGCTTCCGAGCCGCAACAACTAATGCCAAAATTAATTTTTTGATATTCGGATATCTTGTTTCCGCATCGAGAAGAGCTTTAGAAGTGTAGAATACCGGCAGTTGGGCCCCCAGCTATTCTCGTATGAGGGCAGAGCTCACTGCTACTTCAAAAACTGCCAAATAAATGTATAAATCCTCCGCTGCTTCCGGCTTGGATAGTAAGGGAGGTGATGTGAGATAATTCTTCAAGTCTTGGAAAGCTTTTTCACATTCTTCATCCCATTTGTCTCTTTGTGCCCTCTTGATAGCTTTGAAGAAAGGCTTGCATCGATCGGTGGATCGTGAGAGGAAGCGGTTTATGGCAGCTGTTCGTCCGGTCAAGCTTTGGATCTCCTTCAAGGTAGTTGGAGACTTCATCTCTAGGATTGCTCGTATTTGCTTGGGATGTGCTTCAATTCCTCGTTGGGTTACTAAGTACCCTAGGAATCGACCTGAAGATACTCCAAACGTGCATTTGGTAGGGTTAAGCTTCATCTTGTACTTTCTAAAGATAATGAAAGTTTCTGCCAAATTGCGAATATGATCTGATCGCTGCTTGCCCTTTACCATGATATCGTCAACATAGACCTCCATGGTTACCCCAATTTGTTTTTTGAACATCATATTTACTAGCCTTTGGTAAGTGGCTCCCACGTTTTTTAGGCCAAAGGGCATGACTTTGTAGCAGTACGTACCCCGCTCTATCACAAACGCGGTATTCTCCTTGTCGGGCTCATACATGGCTATTTGATTGTAACCGGAGTATACGTCTAAGAAGCTGAGCAGAGCAGCTGGTTCCCAGAAGTTGAATCTACTAATAGATCGATCCGGGGGACAGGATAAGGGTCTTTTGGGCATGCTTTGTTGAGGTCAGTGTAGTCTACGCAAACCCTCCATTTGCCCTTCTCTTTCTTCATGACTAGTACGACATTAGCAAGCCATGCTGAGTGTGCTACCTCTTCTATGAATCCGGCCTCCAATAGCTTGTCGATTTCCGCCTCAATGATCGCTACCCGTTCGGGTGCGAAATGTCTTCTTTTTTGGATTACACGTTTGGCAGTGGGATCAACGTGCAGCTTATGGAAAGCCACCTTGGGGTTAATACCGGGCATGTCGGATGGTGACGCGAAGACATCTCGGTTTTCTCTAAGGAAAATAGTGAGTTCCTCATTTTCGGTTGGGCTTAGTCGTGAGCCAATTTTGGCCGTCTTTTCCGGCTGCTGGGGATCAAGAATGATGTCTTCGGCGTCCTCTTCGGGTTTCCATCCTATCTCGTCTGCTTGGGCACCATATTCTCCATCCTCCTGCTGTAATTGCTATTTGGTAGTCTCTTTGTCCTTTTGGACTTCGGTAACCTCTACGGAGGTAAAGGTCTTTTTCTTTGATTCTTTCAACATTTGCACAGTGCACCATTGAGATGAAACATGGTCAGACTTGATCTCTCCGACTCCCCCTCCCGGGATGGGAAATCAGATTTTTTGATACTTTACGAAAGTGACAGTATCCAGCTTGATCAACCAAGGTCTCCCAAGAATCCCATTGTAGGGAGATGGATCGCTTACGATCATGAACGTTTGCTTTGAGACGACTGGCGATGTTTTCACGTCAAGTGTGATATGGCCGATGGCAGTTGAGGTGTGTCCGTTTAATCCAGTAAGTACATCTGCCTGGCGTATGATTGTACTTTCCAGGCCCATCTTCTGAATGACTGAAAGTTGAAGTAGGTTGACTGCACTTCCATTATTAACCATCATCCTGTCGACTATAGCATGGGCTAGTTGGACATATACTACTAGTGCATCGTCGTGTGGGAAGTCGACTTCTTCCGCATCCTGCTCAGTGAAGCCAATAATAGATCTAGGTTGGGTATCGACTGCTTGAACTTGTGAGATTAGTAAAGCCTGCTGGATCTTCCTCTTTTTGGAGTTATTAGTGGCCCCCAAGTGCTCAAATTCAACGAAAATGCCATTGATTCGAATCATCTTGGTTGGTGGCTCCTCATCTCCGTCTGCATTCCTTTTAGGCTGCGCAGCTGGCTTGTCCAAGTATATATCGACTTTGCCTTCTTTCACGAGCTTCTCTAGGTAGTTCTTCCAAGTGTAGCAGTCGTCGGTTGTGTGACCAGGACCTTGGTGGAATGCGCAATACTTGGTGTGGTTCAACTTGGAAGTATCTCCTTTTGATTGTTTCGGCAACTTGAACCATGGTTCGTTCTTGATGTCACGAAGGATTTGATGAATCAGAATTGAGAATTTAGAATAACTATTGGTTATCGGGCCTTCTTTGGTTGTGGGTCGGTCTCTGCACTTGACCTCCTGCCTGCCCTTGTTGGGCTGTTTTCCATCCTCCTTTCTTTGAGCAGCTGCCGACTCTTTTCGAGGCTATTCGGACGCCTTTTCTGCTTGTCAAGCCTCATCCCAAAGTGCATGCTTATCTGCCAGAGCAAAGGAATTTGCTAGAGTTAGGTCTTCTTTCATGATCATTTCTCCAAACAGTGGGTGGTCTGTTGGGAGTCTTTTTTGGAAGGCTGCACTTGCTATCGAGTTATCGCATCCGACGATCTTCGCCTTCTCTGCTTTGAATCTCTTCACGTAATCGCGAAGTGACTCTTTTGGGTTTTTCTTTACGTTGAACAAGTGATCGAACTTTTTCTTGATCGAACGATAAGATGAGTATTCTTTGGTGAAAACCAAGGAAATATCATCAAAATTCTGGATGGATTGCGCCGACAAGGTATGAAACCAATCTTGTGCCTTGCCTTGTAAAGTAGTGGTGAATATTTTGCACATAAGGGCGTCATTATTCCGATAAAGGACCATCACACTTTGGTAATGCTTCAAGTGTCTTTCGGGATCCCCGTCTCCTTTGAAAGATGTGAAGTGCGGCATGCTAAACTTGCGTGGAGGCTCTGCCTGTTCGATCTCATCCGTGAAAGGTGACCTACTTATGTTGGTCATATCTCGCCTTAGTGCTTCATCAACCATTTTGTTGCGTCGAAAATCACGCATATGTTCATTGAAAAACCTTTCTACCTCTTATTGGATTTGCCTTTGTTGGGGGTAGCGGAGCCTTCAGCTGCCCCTGGTCTTTACCTACCGATCTAGGCTGCTGTTCTTCATGTTCAGCTCATCTATGCCGTGGCTGCAATGTATGAGATAGATTCCTAGCAGGCGAGAGATTTCTTTGCAGGCTACCGGTTAAACTAGAGCTGGATTGAACGATTGTTTCCTTCAGTTTGTCAGGCTGCCTACTCCGATGTGATGTGAAGGATACTCATCGCGGGCCTAACCGCGAATGAATGTTTTGCCTGGAAGGCTGCCCATGTTGATTATCAAAGCGTGGCCTCAACGGTGAATGTATACTTGCCCGTGGGCCTAGTCGAGAGTGCACGCTCCTCCGCGTGCTAAGACGGGAATATACGTTATCTCGGGGGCTCAATCGAGAGTGTGTACTGCCTGAATGCTCGACTTATGACTGCTTTCCAGGACACTGCTTAAGAGGCTCCTCGTCTGCCCTTGTTCTACTTCGGGATACTTCATCGTGGGCGCGTTGGATCTCAGTGCGTTGCAAAAGTTGATTCACCAAGGTTGTTTGTTGTGCAAGGGCGCTCGTCAATTCTATGACTTGTCGGGACAATAGAACTTGGATGGAATGCACCTCCTTGAACAATAGAAGGGTGGTTGACTCCAAGTGCGAGATTTGAGTTGGGGAATGTCAAATCTGCGGAGAAATGTGGTGAAAACGACCCAGCCTCGATGATTGGTCCGGATGGTTGAGATTGTCTCGGGCTGGCTTGGGCAGCTTGGGAAGCCATGAGAGCAGGCTGGGCTGCAGGAGCAGGCTGGATCACGGGAGCAGGCTGGATCGCTGGAGCAGGCTGGGCTACAGGAGCAGGCTAGATCACGGGAGCAGGCTGCTCAGTGCGTGGTGCATGCGAATGCGAGGCTTGGGCTTGGGTCCATGCAAACTTGGATGGCACGGCTTGGGCCATGGTGGAACCTCGTGGTAGTGGTGCCACTCTGTTTACGACCGTATTTTGCCTCGTGGATCTCCGCAATCCCATTTCTTAAGTATTCGAATTTTCACTTGTGGTATTTTCTAAATTTCTAGCCATTATATTTTTCTTATACGTTTTATCAAAGAACCTTTGCAAGTAAAAAATTCTAATAATAAGAACGTATGAAAAATATTCAAATGGACTAGAAAAATAGAGAAAAAACCTTTTTGTGCGAGAGTCTTTTACGAGTATGGATTTCAACTCTCAATGAAAGAACCAATTTGTGGATGCAAATTTTCTCCTCCTCGATCTTGGATGATTTTACACCTACAAAACAACTAGCACCTTAGGTTAAGGCCAAAAGCCTCACACGCCCACGATGAATGGGGGGGCTTTGGCCGAAGAACCTCCGATGCCAAAGTTAGAATTTTAGAGAGAAATAGTGTTTAGAGTATTTGGAATTTTTTGTAAGAGAATTGGAACGAATATTTGGTGAAAATAGGAGCCTATTTATAGGGCTAGGTTGGTTCACTTTAGAGAGGAATGTGGCCAGCCACTTAGTAGGGTTTTTAGGTTTTGTTTTGGTTTAATTAGGCAATTAATTGGCTAATTAAACATAAAAGGAAATGTTTTGGTGGTTATGGAATTTATTGGCTAATAAAAAGGAAGAAATGGTGAAAAAGGTAGAAAAAAGTGATGGATTAGGTTTTGAAATGGGGATAGCCGGCCCTCTAGTGACTTTTAGGTTTGAATGGGTGTTTCAATTTGGTAATTAAGGGATTGATTAGGTAATTAATCCCTTAATTAGTCAATTTTTAGGAAATATGAAAGGAATATATTATTTAAGTAATTGATTAGCTAAATAATGGAATATAAAACATATTAAATAAATTAGGTTTTGGGAATTACCTTATGGAAAGGATTTGATGAAATAGGCTTTAAATTGTTACCTATTTTGAGCACTTTTGACTTGGTTGAAAGATGATTGCCCACTGCTTAGGAATCCTGGTATGCCTCAGGGTATTTTTGTTCTCTTTTGTCCAAAGATCCACGTGGCGCCTAATGAATATTTTTGGCTCCACAATAGCTGCTCGACATTTTGTGAGAAGTATTAGAGTCGTACATTGACATTAGAGAGAAACTTTCGCATACTTTACAGAGATTGTGGCTCGGGGTTCTTACTGACATGCATCTTGGTTTCACACACGTAATACTGCTGCTGTAGGATTGGGGTTTTTTCGTGCCATCCATGCTTGGGAGCATCTCTTTAGTCAATATTGGGTGTTGGAAGCACTGCCCCTGGGTAAGAGTAAGACAAAGCTTTTTTTTGTATGGAATTGAATTGTAATTTATATATATATATATATATATATATATATATAAAAGTTTGGCAGTATTTTCTTCCATAAAAGTTTATCTGTATTCTACTGCACTTCAGGCTTCTTCAAGCTGCCATATCTGGCTTTTCGTCATTTTTCCCGGATTATCAGAACAGAATTGCTAGTCATGAAGCTGCTCATTTTTTAGGTACTAAATTAACACCAGATACTATAAAACTTGTTATGATTTGTGATCGATAAAATAATGCTTTGATTTTGTTAGTTGCTTTCTTGGCAATTTGCATACTGATTAAGAATTCTCTCTTTGAATAGTTGCTTGTTTGCTGGGCCTTCCTATTCTGGGATATTCTCTCGATATTGGGAAGAGCATGTCAACCTTATTGACGAAAGGCTCGAAAATCTGATATACAGCAGGCAGCTCGATGCAAAGGAACTAGACAGGTATTTAAATATATGAGGGTAGAGTCATAGCTACTGCAAGGTCTGGAACTTTAACATTTTCCTCAAGTAATATTCCACTTGTGAAGTGCAACAAATGCGCTCTTTGTTCGTTTGAGAATAGTGCAGCTGTTGTCTGTAAATCCATTAAACATATCAATATTCCCTCATATAATCTGATTCGGTTTCATGCACAAACAGTCGATTTGCATTAAGGTTACCTGTTCCAGAGTCTTCACTTCACACGAACTTTATCAATACAAATCCAATACGTAATTATACTCCAATTCTGCGATAGACATCATGTTGAATCCATAAATTTTATGACGTTTTAGGTTGGCGGTTGTAGCAATGGCTGGATTTGCAGCAGAAGGTCTGAAAGATGACAAAGTTTTTGGCCAATCTGCTGATCTTTTCACTCTACAGGTTAACGACCATTTTCCTAAGATTATTTGTTTTCTTTCATGATAATATGTTTATGCTACCCCCAAGTTCCGAGACTTGCCTATTTATATCTCTTGTGTTCAGAGATTTATCAACAGAAGCAAGCCGCAGCTCAGCAAAATCTTACTAGATGGGCTGTAAGTTCATAACCATACAACCTCCTGTATACGTATACAATAAATGATGCGGAACACAAGTGGTGGCCTTCCTAAATCAATGGGTGTTTTAGTATTTTAATATTTAGAGCTTTCGTCTTTTGATTTGCTACTTTTATAAGAATTAAGATTCTTTCCAATTTGATTAGGATTAGATTTAGTTTCCTATAATAAGTTTACTTTCATGCAAAGTCCCTCCTTTCATCAACGTATGACGAATTTTTCATCAATATGAGATTCATTCTCAACACGCCTTCTCACGTATGGCTTGAAAAACGCCCCCTCACGTATGGCTAATTTTCAAGCCTAACACGGTGGATAACACAACGGGGGGACATGCAGCATAAAACCAATTAGCAATATAGAAAGTAGCCAAACCTCTTATAAGCCCATGCAAGGTTCCTCCCTTCATCAATGTGGGATTCATTCTCAACACTTCTTAAGGTTTAAGGCATTATAAATGTCCTTGCAATCTAGTAATCAAAGGGGATGAAGAGTAGATGAATAGGAAAGCTTTGTTTTCCAGAGATAGGAATTCTTATCCTGCCATGGGATTATTGTGGTGAGAGGCCAAGAACTGGTGTGATGCCCCAGAAGTGATTCCAGTTAGACTTTTGTTATTGTTTAAGTTTCATGTGTTTTCGCTTCCGCTAAACTATTATAAGTTCCTCTGCCCAACTCTGTCCTACGCCAATTCAATTACGCCTTTCTTCTAGTAGCAAATAGTAGTGATAATCGAGAGAAATGTTTTGTGTATTTGCAGTCTTTGTTTGCCGGGTCGCTCTTAAAAAACTACAAGACGATTCATGAGGCCATAGTAACAGCTATGTCGAACAAGGCAACTGTTTTGGAATGCACTGAAGCAATTGAGAAAGCTGCTTGATTCAAACTACTTTGCTGTCACGAAATCTGACTTGCGTTTTCTGCTTGATCTTTTTGGTACACTCGGTCTTCTTATTTTGCAGGCTATGAAACCTGCGACTTACCTTTTCCCTACTTGATCACTAGGTACATTCATTCCATCTGTATCACATCCTTAAGGCTACAAAGATCCCTATTTTATCCTTTGTATTCATGCATTTCCATTTACACGCCTAAGCCCGTGTGATCCGAAACTACTGTGTACATCACGAGAGCTAGGACTGTCGCCCGCGCTAGTGTGGCCAGGAATGTCCAGGATTCGTGCACGCATCAGCGCATGTTCGCATGCACAATGGATCCTAGAATTTCCAGGTTGTATCATCTTCTCACTTTTGTACCAATTTAGCAGTGAAAATAGAGAATGTGGTGACTTGTTTTGTATAAGCTGCTGCATCAGCAACTATGTTACTGAACATCAGGGCTTGTGACTCAATTGATTTAGATTTAGAGCAATAACCAGGGACATAGTGGGTTGAAGACGAAGCCCTAATCACCATGGCAATCTACCACTAGAAAGATTTCCCTCCTGCGTTCATCTAAACGAAAAGAACAAAGAAATAAACAAAAATCGAGATGGCACTTTATTTTGAGGTGCCATTTTATTCAATTGAACTTTATATGATTCCAACGTTTTTATTCAACTAATTTGTTGGCTTTCATGATTAATATTTGCTCAATGGTCTATCCTGAATTCGTCATATATATTTTGTGCTCTTCTAATGCGGCGCATCCACCATGAAAATCCTTCTTTCTCCATTGATTTCCAATCATACAGACAGAGGGCTTTAATTCAGACATTAGGCTTACAGTAAGCTTAATGATATTCTATAGAATAGCACAACTGACCACAACATAAAATTGAAGGATTATGCATGAGTTGTATAAACCTGTTCCATAGCTGACCAGTTTCACTAAAAACATCAGGGGGAACGCCACTAACTTGAAGAGGAAAACCATTTCTGTTCTGCAAGACTAATATACGATCAGTAACAGTAACTGACACCTGGTACAGCATGTTGTGGCATGAACATGTTCCTTTACCTACTAAAAATTACTCACCAGCAAAAAATGTTTTCTATTGGCCCAAACATCTGCACTGTGATAACCCTACGTAAATAGGTATGTCTCCCATGATACTAATTCCCTTCATCTATGCATACTTGCGAACTTTCTGCCATTGCCTTTGGAACAAAAATTGTTCGACGATGAAGATACTTATCTGCACAAACAAACGATGAGGGGAGATGGGCAATGAAGGAGTTCCTAACACTAAGTATATATAAATGTTTTAAAAGGCTCGCCTCAGGGTGCGCCTAGGTGCCCTCTGAGGCTGGGAGTGAGGGTTGCCGCCTCTGTTTTGAGGGAGTGGGCGGAAGGCGTCGCCGGAGCTGCCTAGGCGCACCTCAGGGCTTTAAACTCCCAAACCCAAATTTTGGTTAGGGTTTTAACTGCCTCATACCTCTTCCTTGCACTATCGTCTCTCTGCCTTTTTTTTTCTGATTTTTTTTTTTTTGGTAAAAGACTGTTTACTACCCTCATGTTTCATGGTTTTCAACATTTAGTACATCAAGTTTTTTTCGTCTCAGAGTCATACCTAAAGTGTAAATTTTGGGACAGTCTCATACATCCGTTAGTCAAACTGTTAAATGTGCCGTTAATTGTGACGTGGCGCCCATGTGGACAATGACTGGGCGCCACGTGTCAGCCAAGTTTTTTTTTTTTTTTCTTTTTCGTTCTTCTTCTTCTTCTTCTTCTTCTCTGCAATTTTTTTTTTCTTCCTCCTTCTCCTTCTTCCTTCCTCCTTCTTCCTTCCCCTTCTTCTCCTTCTTCCTTCTCCCTTCTCCCTTCTCCTTCTCCTTCCTCCGAATCTGGGGAAGTTCTTTTTTTTTTTCTTTCTTTTTTCTCCTTTTTTCTCCTTCCTTCTTCTTCCTTCCTCTTCATCTTCTTCTTCTTCTTCTTCCTCTGAATCTGCCCAGATTCGGCTTTTTTTTTTTTTTCCTTCTTTCTTCTTCTTCCTCCTTCTTCTTCTTCTCCTTCTTCATTCCTCCTTCTTCCTTCACCTTCTTCTCCTTCTTCCTTCTTCCTTCTTCTTCATCTTCCTCAAAAAAAAAAAAAAAAAAAAAAAAACAACCTTCATCTTCCCCAGATTCGGAGGAAGAAGAAGGAAGAAGGAGAAGAAGGGGAAGGAAGAAGGAAGGAGGAAGGAGGAAGGAAGAAGGATAAGAAGAAGGAAGAAAAAAAAAAACCGAATCTGGGCAGATTCGGAGGAAGAAGAAGAAGAAGAGGAAGGAAGAAGGAGGAAGCAGAAGGAAGAAGGAAGAAGGAAGAAGAAGGAAGGAGGAGGAAGAAGGAAAAAAAAAAACCTTCCCCAAATTCGGAGGAAGAAGAAGGAGAAGGAGAAGGGAGAAGGAAGAAGAAGGAAGAAGGATAAGAAGGGGAAGGAAGAAGGAGGAAGGAAGAAGGAGAAGGAGGAAGAAGGAGGAAGAAAAAAAAAAAAAAAAAAAAACTTCCCCAGATTCGGAGGAAGGAGAAGGAGAAAGGAGAAGGGAGAAGGAAGAAGAAGGAAGAAGGAGAAGAAGGGGAAGGAAGAAGGAGGAAGGGAGAAGGAGAAGGAGGAAGAAAAAAAAAAAAGTTGCAGAGAAGAAGAAGAAGAAGAAGAAGAAGAAGAAGAAGAAAGAAGAAGAAAGAAGAAAGAAGAAGAAAGAAAGAAAAAAAAAAAAAAAAAAAAAAAAAAACGTGGCTGACACGTGGCGCCCAGTCATTGTCCACATGGGCGCCACGTCACAATTAACGGCACATTTAACAGTTTGACTAACAGATGTATGACACTGTCCCAAAATTTACACTTTAGGTATGACTCTGAGACGAAAAAAACTTGATGTACTAAATGTTGAAAACCATGAAACATAAGGGTAGTAAACAGTCTTTTACCCTCTTTTTTTTATAGGGAATCATACAAAATGGTCTCTGAGATTTCCATGATCAATAGAAATGGTCCCTGAGATTTCAAATCAATAGAAATGGTCCCTGAGATTATCCACCATCCATGATTTTGGTCATTCCATTAAAAACTTCATTAAGTGTCTCGGAACTCTTGGCTGGAAGTTTGGGCAATTTTCAAAGCTTCGTAACTCAATCGTTTCTTAACCAAATTCGACCCATAATATATCAAAATGAAGATAGGAAAGTGTAGAACAAGATTATACCTATTTGGAAGCCCAATGATTTCCGGAGATGGCAGGAAAATAGCCTGAAAGGTGAATGGTCCGTTGAAAAACTGGAAAACTCGCCGGAAACTGGGTAAACTTTAAACGTTCATAACCTCTTCAATACTCAAAGAAATCGAGTGATTCAAAAACGAAAATCATACTTCTCGATGAGACAAAGAGAATGATATCTTTCTTCACTGCTAACTCGTCGTGGTTTGGCCAGAAAATGGCTCGAAATTGGCTGTCTTAGTCTCGAGTTAGCCACTTTTGAGCCGTTTTCGGCCAAAACACGGTGAGTTAGCGATTGGAAAAGGTACCATTCTCTTCGTCTCGTCAAGAAGTATGATTTTCGTTTTTGAATCACTTGATTTCGTTGAGTATTGAAGAAGTTATGAACGTTTAAAGTTTACCCAGTTTCCGGAGAGTTTTCCAGTTTTCCCTCGGACCAGTCAACTTTGAGGCTATTTTCTGACCATCTCCGGCAACCATTGGGCTTCCAAATAGTTATAATCTTATTATACACTTTCCGATCTTCATTTTGATATATTATGGGTCGAATTTGGTTAAGAAACGATTGATTTACGAAGCTATGAAAATTGCCCAAACTTTCGGCCAAGAGCTCCGGGACACTTAACGGAGTTTTTAATGGAATGACCAAAATCATGGATGGTAGACAATCTCAGAGACCATTTCTATTGATTTCAAATCTCAGGAACCATTTTTATTGATCATGCAAATCTCAGGAACCATTTTGAATAAAAAGCCTTTTTTATATAATGGATGTGTATGTTATCTGCGTGCATTGTTATATGTGTGCTCATTGTACTTTTCATCCTCTATTATATATATATATATATATATATATATATATAATATAATATATGTATATATATGTGTGTGTATATATTTATAATATATGTGTGTTCAAGGTGATTATTGATTAATAATCTTTTTTTTTAATATAGTATATGTGTATGCTCAGTGTATATATTAAAAAATTTAGGTCCCATGAGGCTTCACCCTCACGCCTAGGCCGGGCTATCCCTTGGACACCTCGCCCACGCCTCACACTTTTAATACATTGGTATATATACAATAGCAAACTATTAATCAATAAGTAACAGTCAGTCACCCAGATCTCACAAAATGCTGTTTGCTCTGGTAAATTTCTTCCAGTGCTGCGAGATGGCGATTTTTTAAAGGTTCAGGCCACTCGTACCAACTGAAAGCAGTGAAACTGCTGTCAATTGCTGCAAAATAAGCTGCATCCTCAAGCCAGCCTACAAAATTATGAAACAAGAATCACAACTGAAAGGGATACAAATCTCCACACAAGCAGCACCCTGGTTCTGCATTCTTAATCTCTTAGTGCAAAGTAACTGCACCAGGGACCACTTAGTTCAAGAAATTGAAAAACGGGATAGCTTTTCACCAAGTTAGAAACCAAAAATTAAATACTTTCTTGAAGTAAAATAAAGAAACTAGTGGCAACCCAGCACCATCCATGGTATTTCTCTGTGTGTGTGCACACACTCACCTGTATCCTTTTGTGTGTGATTATATATGTCTGCATGTATTAATGTATGTGCATGCATTCAAACTGAAAGAATCCAGAACAATTAGAATTATGCCAATCTGAAGATTGTCCAGAACTAAGTTTAATGTAATTTTACTTCCGCTAGTTTCAAATCATAACACATACAAAATTGTCAGCAACAGTATAAAATATATGATACAATTAGTGCACAAGAAGAAAGAAAATCCCACTTCATATATCAGTTAAAAGGTCAGTACGGAAAGCTTCAAGCTGACTTTTAAGTTCACCTTCACTCCTAATAAGCCTCTCTGCAGCCTGAGAATGAACTCAACTAAGAAATTTTCTCTTGGTATATAAAAAGGATCAACTACATTTTAGCCCCCAAGATTTGGGGATGGTTTCCAAATCTGGTCATGAGATTTCAATTTTAGCAATTTACACCGTGAGGTTTTAAATTACATAAATTTAAACCTTTCATCCGAAAAACAGTTGAGTATGCTGTTAAATTGGGGATATGGCGACTACATAACCCACATCACTTATCCTGAAACGTGGATAGAGAGGGGCTATACAACTGGTTGCATGGTAGAATAAGCCCAGTAGTGGTGGGCATGCTGGAATGAAGAAGAGCTGGGGATGAGCTTGTTCCACACATCAGCACAAAAATAGGCCCCGCAGTTGCCACATCATCAATTTAAGAACAGATCTAATGGTCAATTAGAGAGAAGATTTAAACTGATGCAATGTTTAAGTTAATAAAATGGACACCTCTTGACAATCAAAGTCTCATGGAAAATACATCCAACTGGCTCAATGGCCTTCATAGAAACCCGGCCATGAAAAAAGAAGAAAACAAAAAAATCAAGAAAGGTACCTTGAGAAACTGTAAGAATTATGTTGGTGATAATATTGGTAGACAACACTTGCTAGTTTCACCAAATGGCAAAGACACAATCAAGATTGGTATGTCGTAATTTTAGTAGAGTTAACAAAGGGGTTGTATTCAAGTTGAAAACAATTTATAGTTTTCAAAATTGATGAATGTAACTAAATTACACAATAATACTAAACAGCTGCTAAATTTTTTGCTCTTCTTTTGAAATTTATGGGTAGTTATCCAGGCTGCTTTCGTCTAACCACAATACCAACTTCAGTTTCACCGTCCGACATAAAAAATTGTTCATTAGGCAGTCTGAAGTGAAAGTCATGGATCGGAATCACATAAACTCTAGTAGTAGCAATATTGTTTACCTTAGTTATTAGAGGATCCTTAATGTCAGCAATAGTAGAGTAGTTCACACGCTCAGAATCACTGCATTGAATTGAATGAGTGTCACACTACCATCCTAGAGAGAGAGAGAGAGAGAGAGAGAGAGAGAGAGAGAGAGAGAGAGAGAGAGAGAGAGAGAGAGAGAGAGAGAGAGAGAGAGAGAGAGAGAGAGAGTTAACCCTAAAACCTACCAAGCATACATGGCGCGCATGTCGAGTAACTAATAAGCTAACTACGTCCTTCGGTTGATGCGGGGCGTGCCAACTCGTCGGCCGAGTTCCGCCGAGGAGTAAAATGTGTTGATGTTGCGTTCAGCGCACGGCTGACTTCTCGATCTTGCGACTACGGCCGAGGAAGGAACACGTCCCAGCCTTTGGGTTCTAGAGCCTGAAGACAAGGCTACTAGTTCTGCAAAGTTCACAAATCGTCGGCGCCGAATTCGGTCACAGTGATTATATTTGTAAGAGTATAAGCACGTTGAATCGACACCAGAGTATAGGGGCACAGATACTCAAAACAGATATACGTCTTGATGGTAAATGTCGTTCGGCAGTCAGCATGCCGAACTCTAAAGCCTACTTGTGAGTAGCCAATCATAAAACAACTCGGCTCTCAATGTGTCGAGCCCTGGTAACACATCACTTCGCCGAGAAGTCTGATGAGATGACCTCTGCCAATAAGGATTCGAAAATCCTTCTCGACCGAGACTTAGATAGATAACCAGTCGACCCCGTCGCAGTGCTGTTTATCCAAACTGAAGGTGCTTCACGGTCGGCTGATTCTACGGCAACAGTGTTGTTTATCCAAACTAAAGATGTTCGTCGGTTGCCTCCATAGTGTTGTTTATCCAAACTGAAGATGTGTTGGCGGAAAAAGAAAGTAAAAATCTCAAGGTTGTTGAGAGGTTTCGCATGGAGCGAGAGTTTGCGCATGGCAGTTTTTGTGTTGAATTGAAGATGCCTGAATGATGTCCTCATCCCCCTATTTATAGTAGCTAACCTGCTTCCGATCGAATCACAACCATTCTCGAATTGGGACTCCTTTCCTCGATCTCCCCTTATCTCGGCCAATCCTACTCCTACTAGGACTTTGAACTCAACCCGTTATCAAACTGGATTCAATCCCAAACTCCAACATTCTTATCTTATCGAAACTCCTTCTCGTATTAGGATTCAACTATCCATGGATTCCTAATAGGACACGGCAGGCCTTGGCTATGTGGCCCATAAACCTGATGACCCCCAATGACTCCTAAGTACGGCCTCTGGGCCGAGAGCAATCTAGTGCTCGGCCCAAACCAATATTTTGGGCCCAAACAGAGAGTAATACTGAAAGCAAAAGGTAGGCTCACACTGGTTTTGGAAGCTCTTCCTTTGTCAACAAACCATCCTTAACAAGCTTCTCCACATATATCAACAAAGTGTTGCCACAGTTTGCATCCTGAAAAAGTCACCATCCATCCATCCATCCATCCATCAACCACAATTAACTTAAGGGGACGTTTGATAACCATTTCGTTTTCAATTGTTTTTGTTTTCACTTTTTTCAAAAACTGAAAACTAAAAGCTGAAAAGTGAAAACAAAATGGAATCAAATGGCCCCTTAATTACCTAAAATTTTCAATTGCGAATCATCAAATATCGGCTTCGTTTTTATCACAATTCAATTTATTTCGCGTCCGAGAGTAATGAAATGAATCGAAGCTGATAAGCTTAGCAATTGGGTTGTTAGGTTGAATATTTATACATGACTAGAGTAAGGGGATCCCTCCACATTGGCCTTCCGACCAGGAGGGACAAACGGAAGTACCTGCCAAAGGGAGCACCCGGCCTCATGAAGCCAATCTATGAACTGAAACGCCTCTTCTCCGAGATCGCCAATGTCGTGGGCCCCACGGAACAAGGTCGGGTGCAGCAGCACGCCCGCTCTTCTGTGCTATCTTGGATCGGCCTTGGGGAAGATGTCGTCGTAGTCGAAGGGCAGGTTCTCTCCGATGCCGACTTTTGCGGCAAGAGTCGAAAGGGCGGCGGATTTCATTGGGCAGTGGTTTTGGAGGAATGGAATAATTTTGGTTTTGCTTTGGAAGTGAGTGGGGGAGAAGAGGAAGGGGGAGGATGAGGAGGAGTTGGAAGAGAGGTTGGGAGAGAGAGTGGAGGAGTGGAGGAGTGAGAGAGAGCTATTTAATTTCAAGGCCCTTGGTTTTCAGACTTCACATTAGAGACAGAGAGGAAATGTGGATGATGAATCAATGAAGGCATTAGAGAGAGAGCTGGAGTACGTATAGTTATTGTCTCCTTCCAAATATTGTATGAATCTCGACTGTGAGGCTAAGCGCTTTTTTTTTTATATAGATAAAATCGTTTGTTCAAAATAAAAAATAACAAAAAAATATTTTTGAGTCTCAACAGTATTTGAAAGTACTTATTTTTTCCTGCCAAAAAAATTAATTAAATTTAAGTGTTTTTCATGATTCAATTGTTGTAAATTTTTCTAGTTTAAGTGTGATTGTGTAAATCCTAGATTAGATTTGATTCTAGTTATCATTTCCTATTACAACTTGTATTCCTCGGGGATGAAGGAATTCCTTCTCTCCTTTTACTACTATAAATAAAGACACTGTGTAGAAGGGATAACCCACACATTCCCCTACAATTCTACAAAAACATCTCTCTCAATTTCTCTACCCTTGTCGTCGGTCCTATTCCCTTTGTCAGATAAAATAGGCTACAACACGTTATCAGCACGCTCCTACCACTGCGCTTAGGAATCTGACGTTGAAGTTTTTTCTGCATCAAATTAGTTCATCCATATCATCACGCAATCAAGTTCTTTCAAAACAACGGTTTTTATCTCGATATTTGTGCAGCTCTGATAGCATGAACATTCACCATAATGCATGACCCAACTTTACATTTTTCGAATTTTAGATTCTACATAAATTGTGTATGCATTATATTCATAATTGTTAAATTATGTGAATTTGATATTTGTCATGAATTGAATTAAATATATGTACATGCATTAAAATATTATTGATTTGAATATGCATATAATTGAAAAAATAAAAAATCGCCGCCTGGGTTCTTCGAACCCGTGACCCCGAGCAAGCATGGAGCATCAAAAGTTACAGTCTTTATAATTTTTAAACGTGAAATTTCGAAAATGCCCTTCAAGGCAAATGCATTGACTTTTGTTGACCGCAGTGTCGAGTTATGTAAGATTCATTTTCTTGGTGTATCATCATAGTACTCGTCGTTACGGACACGTGGGCGTAAACAGAGCGCAATTTGGAGTTATAATGAAGGAGATATTAACGTTTTAAGTTGGGGGCATTTTAGTAAATTAATAAAGTTCAAGAAAGCTCCAGATTTTTGAAGCAAAATCTGGAAAGCCACGTGTGTGGCCCAGATTAAAAGAAAAGAGAGATGGTCGGTGCAGATGGAAGATAAAGGAGAGAAATGAGGGGAAACCCAACCAATGAGGAAATGAGAGATGATAGAGTAACCAATCAGAGAAGAGAGAAAGGAAGGAAAGGAGAAAGGAGGAGCAGGAGGGGAACCAAACTGGATTCCCCTTAACCCGCGAACCCGGTTGCGACCCATAGGTTTCTCTGGCGAAATTCATCATTTTCCAATGGATTGGGCAAATTAACCACTCCCAATCATCATATAGACCTTTCTTTTACCATTTCTATATCAAATTTGAGGAGATTAGGTTCGGAATTGGGAAGAAATGAGCCTGTGGGTGCCGTGAGACCTGTGGCAGAGATCCACCAAATCTGAAACATGTTCTTCCAATTATTACCACCATTAGACTCCTCCTGAGGTCTGGAAAAAAGCCCATGCATTGGTTAAGGCGTCGGAGCTTGTTTGGAGTTGAATCAAGAACCACCCATTTCTAGGGTGCCGACGGGTTTTCGTGAAATTGGGGTTTTTCCCGGCCAAATTGGCCTTAGTCACAGGTATGAAAGTTGCTCTACTCACTGAGATCTTCATTTCTGTGAAGTTTGAGAATTTTTAGAAATAGTTGAATTTTTCGGCGAGTCAGGGCGGCCGACAGCCACCTGTGGCGGCAGGTGGGCCGAGGCATCCCCTGACCTTCCTAAGCTAAATTTGATTCTCCAATTTCGTATGTGAAGTCCGATTAACGAATTTCCGTCGTTTGAACCTAGTTCCATTAAGGTCCGCCACTCGATTATTATAGCAATTGACGATCCGACCGTTAGAGCGTCACTAAACTTTGATACGTTATAATACATAATATTTGAGGATATTAGAAACTTACAGATCGGGAATCCGACTTACGGATCTTCCCGAATAGGATATGTAAGTTACATGTTCTATTGATAAGAATTCTAATACATGATTTGATAATTGTTCTAGGCGCCGATCGTTCGTGACGCCTTGATGTTTGTGCTAGGGAGTTGTAGCGGGGACTCTAGGTGAGTGGGCTTTTGGGTTTTCTATATATATATATATATGTTTTCCATTTTCCCATAAATTGTTTTAAATGGATTTACGTTTTTAAATGTCATGTCAATTGCATTACATTTTAGTATATGCATTAGTATGGATATACATATTATTGCATGATGCTGCGGACGCTCATGTAAGCTTCAGGTGAGTGCATATTGATGATAGTGATTGCAGTGTGTATGGTTATGTTTAGATGCATTTAGTGCTCATTATCTTGCACCCCGGTGTTAGTGCTCCGCCCGAGGCCAAAGCCTAGCCTTCACGTGATCATTCACCTCCCGCACCACACTTCACCTTGGATCCAAGGCAGGTGCCAGCCTATCGTACAAACCACATTAGGTGGTTCCGACTCGTAGATGACTTACGATACTTCGCACAACCTTCACGTGATCGTAGCACTTGAGCGTATCTATTTACACCCAGCCTGTCGAACAGACCACATTAGATGGTTCAGACTCGTATGCAGGAATTGGTTAATGAGCTATAGGTTCAGCCGTACAGGTCACGTTAGGTGACTCTGGCTGACATATCATTTTATATTGATTCACAGCACCTGGCTTACATATTTATTACTGAGATACTTGACATGGCACATATTTTGGTTTTCATTGCTCTCAAGCCTGATTTCTATATACTTATGTATTATTATTTTCTGGGAAATTATATGGGTTTTACAGTGTGGAGTTATAACGTTTTCAAAAGGTTTTTATTAAAACTTTATTTTCAGGCCCACTCACCCTTGTTTTTCGCCCCTTCAGGTTTTAGCTGCTGAAAGTTCGTATCGACGAGGATTCTTGGAAAATCTCAGTATATGTGGCTACCTCTGAGGGTATGATCCTTACCCACAATACTGTACTTTACTTATGCTCTGACGTCGCGTGTGAAATGGGTTCATTCCCGCTCACATCGCACTTTTGTCTTTAGGTACTTTTAGGTTTAGATTTATTCACATTTTCCACATCACTACACTTTATGGCTTCGTCACCTTCCAGGTGTCGGCCAGCACAGCTCGATTCGGAGTCCTAGTGGACATTCCGGGTCAGGGTGTGTCACAACGCCTATAACGTAACCCAGAAAATCCACATCGCCTGAAGTGAGACCATGACTTTGCCGTGCAATTTTATGACCAAATCTGATATGGTATCTAATTTTGATTCGATAGCATTGAAATTCCTGAAGAAATTTCATCGAATTTGGGTGAAATTCCAGTTTGAATTTCTTTTTCCCTGATGTCGAGGTACTTTCTCCATCCCCCAGAACTTGCTCACCATCGAACTTATGACTTTGCACCGAGAAATTTTTCCCAAAACACGGTCGCCTGCAGCGGCGGCACTGGCCTTAGTCCCCGGTGACTGCACCCAGCTCTTGATGGGGTGTTTTTTTTTGTTGAAACCCTAAACCCCAAATCTTTGGGCTTACCTTCTCGGCCCGCAGAAAAAAAAAAGAATTTTTTTTAAGAATAGGGCTCGCATGATGTGGCCCAATCCTTGGCTCGACCCAACACTAGCCCGAGGGGCCATGGTGTCCCGATGTTGTGTGTTGCACTAGATCCCAGCTCCGCTGGCGCATTTGTGTTCCCCCATATCGCATCATACATGATCCGGCCCCTGTTTGGGCCACCCTTTTGGGCCGGACTCCTTTTATGCAGCCAGTCTACAATATTGGGCTTGCAGTCCACTATTAATATTAGGGCCTGATCAGTCCGTTTTGTCCTTCTCCTCCCCGTGGGCTTGAAGCTTGTACCCGAGAAACCCCAGCCCAATTTTTGGGCCTGGGTCACACGGACCGAATTTGCTCAGCCCCTCGTGGGCTTTGGCCTATATTTTTGGGCCCCGAGCTTCGTTGTTTAATACTTTTAGACAATTTGGGTTATATATATATATATATATATATATATTTTTTTTTTTTCACCCACACTTTAAATTTCGGCCCGAAGTCCAAATACTTAATTCAATTATAACTATAGACCTGAAGTTCTGTTTGGATATTTTTGTGTATATATTTGTGTTTGCCTGCAGGAACAAATGAACCTGAAGTTCATAATTATTTTGAAACCTGACGTTTCTTATAAACATGCCTTGTTTGAAAACCTGAAGTTTTCTTTAAAAACATCACCTATGAAAACCCGAAGTTTTTCCATGCAAAATTAAACCAATACATGTCTATTAGAACCTGTATGTTTTACTCCTATGTAAATGGATTGATTTTTCTCCATTACACTCACCACATCTTGTTCATTTATTTTGTGATAGGAACATGTCAAATTTGAACAAACTCGGCTTTGGAGGTCTCTAGAAGGAACTACCTCAAGTGGATCCAAGATGTGAAGCTCCACCTCACTGCAAAGAACTTGCGTCCCGCCATTGAAGAAGAGACGGACAATCCTATTGGCGAAGCTGAAAAAGCCACTGCTATGATCTTCATCCGAAGACATATCCATGACTCCTTGCACAATAAATACCTTGCTGAGGAGGATCCACGTGCACTATGGGTCGCTTTGGTTGATCGTTTTGATCACCAAAATGACGTATTCTTGCCTGAAACAAGACATGACTGGCAGCATTTGCGCTTCCAAGACTTTAAGTCTGTGAATAAATATAATTATGAAGTTTGTCGAATCCGATCACTTCTCAAGTTTTGTAATGAAACTTTGACAGAAGAGGATCTCCTGGAGAAGACCTATTCGACCTTCTCTGCTTCTAATATTGTCTTGCAACAATAATATAGAGCTCAGAAGTTCACTAAGTTCTTGGATTTGATGAAGAACATTATAGCACAAACCAATGCCCAAAACGCCAAAAAAGGAGTGGTAGGGGCGGCCAGAAGCCACCCTGTGAAGGTCAATAGAGTCAAGGCCCATCCAAGGGAGGAAATAAAGCCCAAAAGCACTCAAACCTCGCTCCCAAGGCCTCGAACTTCAAGAATAAGGGAAAAACACCTAAAACCATGGATACAAATATGTGTTATCGTTGTGGTTCAAAGGACCATTGGTCCATTGTTTGCCGAGTTCCCCAGAAGGTTGTAGCTGAATATCATTTTCGTCGTAAGAAGTTTGAATCAAACTTCGTGCAAGTGGACGAACTGGAGACTACAAAGATGGAGGTTTTTGACTTTCAAAAGGATACCACCCCTATGGAAGATTAGAATCTTAGACATAAACAATTTTAGTTAGTTAAAATTGCACAATGTGGCTGAATTCCACCTAGTGGCCGAACCCCCCACCCCTTTGTTTTTTGGTTGATTTTTGAACAATTTTCCTTTATGTTTGGATTATTTGTTGGTGATTTGTTTTTGGATATTAAGTTTTAATTAATTACCATCCTTGAATAAATGAAATTATTTTGAATTGGTATTTATTTTTGGAACTTTTATGCATGTGACCGATTCAAATTAATTTTTCATTCTAGGTATGACTAGTGGGGAAGTTAGTTGTCTGGCAGATATTGCAACCACGCACACATTTTTGCGTGAACGCATCTATTTCACTAACTTCATACCTAAGAATGCACCTCTGACAACCGTTTTAGGCCCATCCAACCTGATAGAAGAATACGGTAAGGCACATATAATGTTGTCCAATGGTACAATCTTGACCATTTTTGAGGCACTCTATTCTCCACGTTCCGGAAGAACGTTGTTAAGTTTCAAGGACATTAGAGATAACAATTACCACGCTGAAACCCATGTAGAAAACGGAGTTGAATTTCTGTGCATAACTTCCTATGAATATGGCCAGAAGTGTATTCTAGAGAAGATGGAGCGTATCCCGAATGGTCTGTATACTACAACCATACGCCCCATAGAATGCCACTATGTGGCCAACCCTACTACTGGGACCGCGCACGAAATTGCACTTTGGCATGATCGTTTGGGACATCCTAGACAAATAGCGATGCGCCGTATCCTCAAATCATCACACGGGCATCCACTAACCCGAAATTTAGGTTTGATCCAAGGAATTGCATGTCAAACATGTTCTAGGGGAAAGCTTATTACTAAGTCTTCTTATGACAAGATTTGTTTGAATCCTCCCATTTTTCTACAACAAATTCAAGGGGACATTTGTGGACTAATTCACCCTCCATGCGGACCATTTAGATACTTTATAGTTTTGGTTGACGCTTCCACACGTTCGTCATACGTGTGCTTGTTGTCCACAAGGAACGTTGCATTCTCCAAATTATTGGCTCAGGTTATCAAGCTCAGGGGCTCACCACCCTGATTATCCGATCAAATCTATTCGATTAGATAATGTTGGAGAATTCACATATAAAACTTTTGATGACTATTGCATGTCGATTGGGGTTAAAGTTGAACATCTCATACCCCATGTTCACACCCAGAATGGCCTGGCAGAGGCTTTCATTAAGTGCTTACAAATGATTGCTCAATCATTGGTCATACGTACCATGTTCCCGATCGCTGCTTGGGGCCATGCAATATTACACGCAGCAAAGTTGGTTCACCTGAGGCCTGTTGCGATACAGCCATTTAGTGCCCTTCAGTTGGTTACCGAATACAAACCCGACATATCACATCTGCGCATTTTTGGTTGTGCGGTATATATGCCGATCTCGCCGCCCTTAAGGATGAGAATCTATGTTGGATATGATTATCCTTCGATTATTCGTTACTTATAACCCTTGACAGTGATATGTTTACCGCTCGTTTTGCGGATTGTCACTTCTATGAGACAGTCTTCCCATCGTTAGGGGGAGATAAAAACATCAACGTTCCTGAAAAACTACGCGAATTATCGTGGACGACCCCCACTTTGTCTCATTTATATCCATGCACCGCTCAGTCTGAAACTGAAGTGCAATACATATTAGATCTCCAGAGCATAGCTTAGAGTATGCCAAATGCTTTTACTGATCTAGCGCGTTTTCACTGATCTAGCGAATGTGACAAGATCACATATTCCAGCTGCGAATACGCTTGCAAAGATGGATGTAACAAATGTACGACGGGCTTCCCTTCTGGAGGCTCGAGACGCCAATCTTGGTGATCCATGTACATTAGTGGCTAGCCAATCATCAGCCCCTACACAAAAGCGTGGCAAACCTCTTAGTTCAAAAGATTCACACCCCCGGGAGAGGAAATCCAAGGCACAAGGTCCCGAAGAGCCTACCGTGAATCCGACTATCGCTTACTCATTCTATCCAACTCATGAGGAAATTATAGATTATGGAAGCGTCTTTGAAGAGACAAATCCTCCCGAGAATCGTGAGATTTTGGTCTATTATGCTAGCTTAGATGATGTGTGGCGTAGAAATAAGATGATTGTCGACGATGCATTAGCATATGCAGTAGCTACTTAGATCATGTTGAGCAATAACATTGAACCTGAAGTTCCTTATTTAAGTGTGTTAGGTGCTTTATTGTACTTAGCTCAATGCACTAGACTCGACATCTCATTCGCTGTTAATCTTTGGTAAGATACAGTAATACACCAACACACAGACACTAGACTGGTGTGAAAGAAATCTTCTGTTACCTTAAGGGTACTACGAATTTGGGTTTGTTCTATCCCTATGGATCCTTGAGTGATACCGCACCCCCTGTTTCTCGAGTCGTTTCTCGCCTTGTTGGTTATGTCGACGCAGGATACTTATCTGATCCGCACAAGGTGCATTCTCAAACGGGTTATGTCTTTACCGTTGGAGGCATCGCAATCTCTTAGAGGTCAACTAAACATACCTTAGTTGCCACTTCATCTAACCATGCTGAAATTCTACCTTACATGAAGCAACTCGGGAATGCTTTTGGTTGAGAGCAGTAGTGGGCCATATTCGAAGTTCCTGCGATCTCTATTCACAGTTGATGTCCAAACGACGATCTTTGAAGACAACGCAGCATGCATCGAATAACTCAAGAAGGGTTACATCAAAGGAGACAACACCAAGCACATTGCATGGAAGTTCTTCTTTTCACATCAACAAGAGTATCAGAAGATTGAAGTCACATAAATCCGTTAACAAGACAATATGGCCGACCTCTTCACCAAATCATTGCCGAAGACAACGTTTCAGAAGCTTGTTCATGGAATTGGTATAAGTAAACTTTATGAGTTGTAACATTGCTATTTCTCTTTGGAAGTCAAACTCAGGGGGAGTATCCTGAAGATACTTGCTTGATCTTAATGTACTTTTTTTCCCTACGATTAGGAGCATTTTTCCCACTGGGTTTTTGCTACCTAACTAAGTTTTAACGAGGCACCCACCTTGGGCTGGTCATATCCCTGATGACGTCCCGTAGACGTTCTTTTGACTTTGCATTTCTCATGCATTTTTCCTTAGACTATGGATTTTGTCCCTCCTCGAGTTTTTGTCATAGCCTTAGGGTTTTTTAGTGAGACTTACTTATTTATGCAAGTTCCTACCTTATTGAGAATAAGTGTTGTTCCTTAGAATCAGTGTCGACGAGTCGATTTCCTCAACTTCTGCATGATGCTAAACCTACCTTGAATATTTACACACTCAAGGGGGAGTGTTGTAAACTTTCCTAGTTTAAGTGTGATTGTGTAAATCCTAGATTAGATTTGATTCTAGTTATCCTTTCCAATTACAACTTGTATTCCTTGAGGATGAAGGAATTCATTATCTCCTTTTACTACTATAAATAAAGGCACTATGTAGGAGGGATAACACACACATTCCCCTACAATTCTACAAACACATCTCTCTCAATTTCTCTACCCTTGCCGCCAACCCTTTTCTCATTGTCAAATAAAATAGGCTACAACATCAATTACATTTTTATTAAATATTAATTCTAAAGCATCTTAAACAAAACCCTTCAAACGAATTTTAAAACTACTTTCAAGGGGCCTTTGTATATCACGGGTGTATATTAATAACACAACGATGTTCTATTTTAAAATATAAAAATATAATTAATTTCTTTTCACATGTTCTTGTACTATTAGCTTAAAACGTCACTTTGAAGGTGCAGTCTTACCATACAAGTCATGTAAGTAAACCATTGGGATCTATGTGTTTGCTTTTATTCAATCTCAAGTTAAGCCACCGACTGTTTTGCACAATGTATAATAACATGGGGGACGCCAACATGTACAACATCCTTGTCTTTTTGCTCTCTAACCATCTTATTCTCGGATTTATGATACAAATTTTAAACACTCGTTTATATTTCATAGACGACAATGGTTGAATACTAGAAATTTTGAACATTCATAGCGACAAGAAAGTTTAAACACTCTTTCTGTATAACTCATGAGTTTATATTTCAAACACGTCCTTTAGTTGAACTCATAAATTATTGTAAATGAAGGGATAATGAACTCATGAGCTTAATTTGATACTATATTGTTTTGAAAAGAAAAAAAAAATCATTTTACTAAAGGAAGGGAAAGAGTTTGAAACTATTACAATAATTTATTACTATATGTGTGTGTGTATATATATATATATATATATATCTTCACTAAAGGAAAAACCGACAAGAAGAACCAGTAGTAAGACGATCAAAATCAAAACCAGGGAGCACAGACAGGAAGAGCACGATCCCAAACACAAGTATCAGAAACACCAATTCCTAAACTAGTGATAATATCAGCAAGGAAACTGGCCTCCAGAAAAATGTGATACCAAGAGATGTTCTGAAAGGAAGACGCCAAGCTTCTAATGGATCGAAGTTGGCATGGTATTTGGAATCTCCCTTCAACCACTTCAATGACAAGCTTATGATCCCCCTCCACACAAACATTCTTGAAACTCCTATTCCGAGCAGCTACCAAAGCAGAGCCTCACGCAACGCAAAAGCTTCTGCAACTGAAATTGTGTTTTGTCCTACACTTGTTGCCCCCGCAACAATAGGACTTCCACAATCGTCTCGATTGACAAAACCAATAGCAGACTTGGGACTCACCACTGACCCATCAAAATTTAGCTTCAAATAGTTCTGTTCCTTCTTCTTTTTCTTCTGGTTAGCCTGAGCAAATTCTCTCCCCACCACAGCAGCTCGCAAAGGAACTTTTAAAACTAAAATTGTTTCTCTCATTATTCCAGATTTGCTAGCAAATAAGCAGGGCAAAATATCCTAACCATTTTCCACAATCCATCTTAGTCTCATGAGTAAAACATTTCTACTTTTAAAAATTCCTTTCCGGGTTAGGGAATGATTTTGCCCTACTTTTTGCAGTTAAAAAGTCCTTTTGTTGTAAGTATTTTTGTTTTACAATGTACCCACCAGTTTTTGTTATCAGTAAGAATTTTGCAACCTAATTTAGCTAAACAAGCATTGTTAAATTAATCCAGTCTTTGAACACCTAGACCACCAACAGACTTGGGTTTGCACATGAGCATTTAAAACGTATCATGACATGATTGGGCGTACCTGAAGACTTAACCAGAGTAAACTTCCTAGCTCTAGAAAGGGTGTTAGCTTTCCACCTAGCAAGTTTTTAATTCACTCTAAGAATCAATTCTTTGGCATTGATACGGTCCTTCAAGAAAATGATATTATGAATGCCTAAATACTTGCCAATGGTTGTTGTGTGTTGAATTTGCAGAGTATTAACAACGTCATTGCGATTTTGATTAGGTGTATTTTGAGAGAAATACAGAGACGATTTATGAAAGCTTTACCTGCCGCCCAAAAAGCATCAGAAAATTATGTCTTAGCCTATTACAAATTTCCATTGTTATTATTTTGTAGCTGACATTCAAAGACTTATTGGTCTATAATTATTCCTACTTTCAGGCTATTATACTTTAGGAATCAAAGCCACATTAGTATGATTGATGAGTCTTAGACTAAATTACAAACCGTGCCCTTGACAGTATCCCAACATCCTTGATAAAATGCAACATATAACCCATCAGGCACGGGGGCCTTGAGAGCACCAATGTTATTTACAGCATTCCAAACTTCTTCATTTGTCACTTTGCAAGTGAGCGTTAAATTTTGTTCCTGAGTGATGAAGGGTTGAATTTTATCTACAAAATTATGGACTACGTTTTCACTAGGGATACTAGAGAAAGAAAACGCAATTTAAAATTCTGCACAAAAACTTCCTTCAATCCTTCCCCTTTGACCCACCAAAGACCATTGCTATCCTTGACTTTGGAGATTTCATTTCTTTTCCTTCTAATGTTTGCAAAAGTCTGAAAATACTTGGTGTTTCTATCACCTAATTGTAACCAGTTAGCTCTTGCTTTCTGAGCCCACATAATCTCCTCATTCTTCAACAGCTCAGTCAGTTGATCCCTTATGAGTTGCTTACTTGCAAGCTCACTATTTATAGGTGCAGTGATCCTGTTCCTCTTTTGGATAGTATTTAACTTTTCAAGTAAGCTTTTGATCTGGATTTGGGTGTTACCAAACAGAACCAAAGCAAATCGCAACACTAGTGAGCTGATTACATCGATTCTAAGCCATTGTGATTCGGTTGTGGTTTATTTAGGCAAACCGTAATGTGCGGTTTGATCCACTTGGATAAGAGATTTAATGATTAAGTCTGATGCCTTAGTGTTCATAACAAGTTGCTAAATTTATGTGTGTTGCAACTCATTTACGTTACTCCTTTCGTTTTCGTTTACGTTTCAATTGCATGTTACTTTAGCACTTCAATTATTCTTTCAATAGCTTCTTCCTCCCTCCCTTTTTTACTTATCTAATTACTCATCCTATGTTTGTTTGGTTAGTTAGTTGAGTCTTAATTGAAAATTCCTAAATAGAATTAGAAGTCAGATTTTTGTTTCTAGATTTTGCACATAAGATAGTTCAAGATCGCAGCGCATTAAACAATTTTGCAATCCGATAAGTTTTTGACACACCCTGACCCGGAATGTCCACCTGAACACCCGAATCGCGATGTGCTGGCTGACACCTGGAAGGTGACGAAGCCATAAAGTGTAATGATATGGAAAATGGAAATAAATTAAAACCTAAAAGTGACTAATTTAGAATGCGCATGTGAGCGGGATTGAACCCCATATCACACAACTGATGTCAGAGCATAGATAAATTGCAGTAAAAGACGAGTAAGGACATTTATACCGAAAGGAGAAGTCTCCTATGTAACAGCTTTTACCATCAATCCTCGTCGTCACGAAACCTCTGCCACTAAAATCCTGGAGAGGCGAAAAATAAGGGTGAGTGTGCCTGAAAATAAAGTTTTGTAAAATCTTTTTGAAAAGTGTAACCCCTCACTGTAAAACAAGTATATGGATTCCCAAAAATATTATAATAATAGTATGTAATAGGTACCCTGCAGCAGAAGTGAGTCAAAGATGTAGGGTACAACAACAAGGTATCTCAGCATTAAATCTCAAACCTTTATTACAAGAAATCAATGCTCATTAATTTATGTAGGCACACAAGTCCATTGCATCACATGAGTTGCGCTAGTCGCATCACATACGAGTCTAAAACATCACACAAAAGGACAAGCTGGCACCTAATTCTAGATCCAAAGCGAATGTAAACGGTGCATGTGAACTACATGTGAAGCTAGTTCTTGGCCCAGGATAGTACAAATAACTAAGAGACACCGTGCAAACATGTAATAATGAGCAGATAAAACACAAGGATGTCATGCCACAAGTTTATGCTCACAAATAATACGAAAAGTCTATTTGTAAAGCTAAACATGACATGTCACATCATAATATATAAAAGCAGTTGTTGGGAAAATCATATGTACACACACACACATACACACACACACACATATATATATATGTAAAAACAAAAGACCCACTCACAGGTACTTGCGATGTCACATCCTTTCGAGCTAAGAAAGTCGGAGTCTTCGATAGTAATTGAACCTAAGCATAATGTTGGGTTCCATCAGTAAAACTCAACTAAAACATTTTAATTTGGAAAAACGGACGGTGGATTCCGAATCAGCGCGTCGAAATATGCTAAGAGGGCTCCCGAGCAAAATTTTGTAAAAAGTCAACGAAAAGTCAACCGTTAACTCTAAAAAGTCAACTGAGACGCCCCGGTGGCCAACTATGTTAAAACTTCAGAATTTTCCTAAATGGATGTCAAGATGTCAAAAATGGACTTGGGACGTCGAAATTCGCCTACGAGGGTTTCCAAGAAAATTTCGTAAAGTCAACACAAAGAATATTCCAAGAATATTCTAGGATCCATTTTGGAATTGAGCCGGGGCTGGATCTTGGGTTCAGATCCAGATTCGGATTGCAGATTTGGGCTTCCATTTTTTTTTTTTTTGTCGCCGATCGAAAACTGCAGAAATGGTCGGATTTTATGGGTAAATTTTAAACAACGATATCTCACTCGTTTCTTAACCAACATTGTCCCATAATATATCAAAATGAAGCTAGGAAAGTGTAGAACAAGATTATGCCTGTTTGGAGTTCAAAAAGTGGCCAGAGATGGCCAGAAAATAGCCTGAAAGGTGACTGATCCGTCGGAAACTGGGTAACTCACCGAAAAACTAGACAAACTTTAAACGTCCATAACTTTGTCAATACTTAACAAAATTGAGTGATTCTAAAACAAAAATCATACCTTGGAACAAGACAAATAGATTTGTACCCTTTCCCGATGATAAATCGCCATGGTTTGATCAGAAAATAGCCTGAAAGCCGTGGAGGTCGGCGGAGTTTGTCGTCGAGAAAGACATGCATGCATATGCAGAGGATAACAGGGCTAAAAACACACGGATTCAAGTTTCAACTCAACATAACGTTCATTTCCATCACAAACAGAAGCCCAGAAATTGAAGAGAATGAGCGATTCTCATCTGAGATTGAGAGTTAAAGCTCAAAGCTCTCAGGTTCCCTGGCAGGTCACTGCCCAGTGCTTCGGTGGCACATGCAATGGTATGGCTAGGTTCTTCTCGCCCCAGAGATTAAGGTTTCATGGTTTTGGAATTTGATTTGTGAAGGGATTAGGGTGATAGTGTGTGGGTTCTCTATCTCGGTGCTAGAGAGAGTGTGAGTTCGAGAGTGCAAAGAGAGAATGGAGAGATACAGAGTGATTTCAGCTGAGGGAAAAAGAGAGAGAGAGAGAGAGGAAAAAGAAAATATATTAAAAAAAAGGAAAATAAATTATGTCTGATGGATGATGGCACACTTAAACCAACTTTCTTGATTTCCAATGTACATAACGCACAAGGCTAATCAGAAAATCAAACCAAAGCAGTGGCACACTGCACAAGAATTTTGAATTTGAATTTGCCTCAGGTAAATTTACACTATTTTGAACATAACTTGTTCGTTATAACTCTGAATTGAGTTCCGTCTGCAGCCACAAGTTTGTAAAACTAAATACTATTTGAAAATAGTAAAATAAGATTGGAAAAGTGAAAGGAAAATTGAGGTTCACATGGAAGGCCTACGTGGTATCTCAAGGGTATTCTGATAATTTCATCACTACTAAGAATAAAATACAATAAATTTCGGGACAGGATGTCACAGTTTTGGCCTTTCAAATTGTTTTCGAAAAGAAAAATGCTAAGAGCATCTCCAAAAGAGATGTCAAAAAGTACACATCAACAATCACGGTAAAAAAAAGACAGCATTAGTGTTTTCCAACCAAAATGCCAATTCTTATATGGCAAGACATGAAATGGCAGAGGGAGTTGCTGCCAAATTTAACAGCAGATTCATATCTATTTTTAGTGGATAATAAATGCTTCTTATAATATTTGTTATTATCTTTTGTTTTAAAAATACTAGTTACGGTTATAAAAAGTAAATATTGCTAATAATTTAAATTTGACATATCGTTGGAAAACAAAATTCACAAAAAAGATCAATGTGCCATATAAGCCTTCAAATTTAAATTTTGTGTTAAAAATTTGACATCTCCTTTGGAGATGTTCTAAGGAGACTATCTAAAAAATGGGACTTTCTATAGATTCTCCACCACCTCATATTTTTGGCTTAATTCATATGCCAACATTATAAAACATTGTGACAAAATATGAGTTGGCGGAGAGTCCTCGGAGAGTCCCACTTTGAAAGAGTCTCCTTAATATTTCTCATTTGAAAAACGAAAGGGGTGGCCTTAGCCTCACAATGAGCTAGCAATAATGTGGTTCAAACTCACCTTTGGCGAGAATCGAACCTATGACCTCTCACTTACAAGTGAAGAGGAATATTACTAGTGACACATCCCGACCCGGATTGTCCACTAGGACTCCGAATCGAGTTGTGTTGGCCGACACCTGGAAGGTGACGTGCCATAAAGTGTAGTGATGTGGAATATGTGAATAAATTTAAACCTAAAAGTGCCTAAATACGAGAGTGCGCTGTGAGCGGGAATGAATCCATTTCACACGTGACATTAGAGCATAAGTAAAGTACAGTAGAGTGGATTGAGAATCATATCATCGAAGGTAATCTCCAATACCAAGATTTGCCACGAATCCTCGTCGATAAGAAGGCTCAGCTATTAAAACCTGGAGGGGTGAAATGAAAACAAGGGTGAGTCGGCCTGAAAATAAAGTTTTAATAAAGACCTTCTAAAACGTTATAACCCCTCGCTGTAAAACCTGTATAGTTTCCAGAAAAATCATACTACGTATAAGTATGAAATCAAATACAAATCAACAGTAAATCCAGAGATATTCCAAATCACTACATATCGGCAACAACATAATAAAATCAGGTGCTCATCAATCTATGCTGACACACGAGTCAGAGTTGCCTAATGCAACCTGTACGACTCATAGATCAATCTATGATAACACATGAGTCGGAGTTGCATAATGCAACTTGTACGACAGTGCCAGAGTTGCCTATTGCAACATGTACGACAGTGTCGGAGTTGCCTATTATTGCAACTTGTACGATAGTGTCGGAGTTGCCTATTGCAACCTGTGCAACAGTGTCGGAGTTTCCTATTATTGCAACTTGTACGACAGTGTCGAAGTTGCCTATTGCAACCTGTACGACAGTGTCGGAGTTGCATAAAACACAAATATAGTCATGCCATAACTCAATCATTTCAAATAACACCATAAACTCACATGAAATTACTTGCACGTCCCGCATTCACCTTAGCACTTCAAAGCATTCACAACAATTATATGTAGGTAATATGTATATGGATATGCCATGATGCAATCTAAAACTCAACCGTATCATAGTATTTTAGAATATATAAATATATATGACATGGCATAAAATGTATAAATCAATTTAAAAGCATTTGTAGAACTATCAATCATAAATATACGACAAAAAGGAAAAGACGCACTCACCTGAGGGCTGCGCTACGACTCCCTGGCACGATTATCGAGACGTCATGAATTATCGTCACCTAGAACAAATATTCAGTCACGTCTCAGAACTCTTATCGATAGAACACGTAACTTACATAAAATACATCCCAAGGACATTCTAGAATGATTTGAGACTTATTGACCAACATCAACCGTCGGTCAAAGATAGACGGTAGGGTCCACAACTCTACGTAACTCGATCCAGAAGATCCGCCCATTGGATTTTGGATCCGTAACTTCCTAGGGTCCTCATTATACTCATAGAACATCATACTAAAGTCTCACCACGACGGTCAGATTTTTGCCAATCACAATTTCCAATGGCAGTTAACGTTTTATTTTACGAACTTACAAATCCAATTCGAGAAGATCCGTACATAGGATTCCCAATCCATAAGTTCCTATGGCCCTAAAATATTACGTACTATAACGTATTAAAATTTGGTGACGATCCAACGGTCGGATCTTCGATTCACTTAAGGTTCAAGGGGCGGTCTCTATCCACACTATAGTCATACGATGAGAATCTGTCAATCGAACTTCACAGATGGAATTAGAGTATCTAAATTAGTCTATGAAAGGTAGGTGAGGTCTCAGCCCATGCGCCGCCGCACACGTCGCCGCATGTGGCGGTCGGCTGCCCCGACTTGTCGGAAAATTCAACTATTTCCAAAATTTACCAAATTTTATAGGCAAATAGATCTCAGTGAGTGGAGCAGGTTTCATACATGTGGCCAAGTCCAATTTGGCCGTGAAACACCTCAAATCACCCACGAATGGCCAGAACCCTAGAATTGGGTGTGCTCCGATTTGACCTCAAAACATGCTCCGACACTTCAACCACTGATTGGGCTTTGTTCCTGAGGTGGAGGGATGTATTTTGGTGGTGATAATCGATGGAGTGAGCTTCGAAAATGGTAGATCACCGCCGAGACGCCATCGCACCCATTGATGCATTTCTTGTGAATCCAAGGCCAAATTGCATGAATTTTGGGATGGAATTGGTAGAGGGTAGGCTAGGAAGTTTTTTCCAGGTTGTGATTTGGCTCGATTTGCCGTGAAAATCCATGAATGGCGTCGGGAAGCATGGCACGCCGCCGGTCTTGTCGAACCAAAACGGGTCGGGGATCCGATCCCTTGCGTCCCCTCTCCCTCATTTCCCTTTTTTCTTTCTTCCCTGATTCGTTCTCCTTCTTCCTCACTCCTCATCTGATTCGTCCCACCTCCCTCATTTCTCTCCCGGAATTCTTCTCTCATCCTCTGATTGGGCAGCTCTGCCCAATCCTTCTCATCTATTTCTCCTCCTCCCCGATTCCATTATATTCCCCTCTCAGCCACACACATGTGGCATAATAATTTACAAGTATAAAATAATATAATATAATTAAAATAGTGATTTCTTCAAAGTACTTTCGATTTCGTAGCTCCATGAAACTTTAACCGTAACTCCAAATTTGCTTCTGTTTATGCCTACACGTCCGTATCGTCAAGTACTTTAGGAATACGCTAAAAGAATATTTTGTACGTCTCACTACATGTTGGTCAATGAAAGTCAAAACCTTCACCTCTAGGGCATTTTAAAATCATAGAACTAGGGACGGGTTGTCACAATCTACCCACCTTAAAAAAATTTCGTCCCTGAAATTTGAAATCATTTGCTAAACATAATGTACTCCAGAAGATAGGAAAAGTATATATATATAAGGAGGAAATCAAGCGGTTGCATAAAAGAGAATGACATTCTGTCGCGATCGGATTGCAATGATTCTTCTTTCATGCCTCCAAACTCGAACTTTCCTTCTCCTTCAGTACAATACTACAATATACTGCTTTTATAAAACATACAGCAAAAATATTTATATATGTATAATAACATCCTGTCAAAATACATATATAATAACATAAAGTTATTGTACTGAAATTAAAACTAAACATAGACTATTTTTCACCTACGCACTCGTTGCGTTACATACTCTGAAGATAAGCATGTAGTATCTTTGGGTCGAGCCCAGACAATGAATAACTAATTAAATAAGTAAATACAAATGCTAACGTAGAATGACCTACTTGTCTACTTGCTTAACAAACCCAACAAATAAGTTATTGATATTACGGTTTGCAGCCCGCAATACCGACAACTTACTATTGTCTCGCTAAGCAAGTAACAAATTCTCGAGGGTGCAATAATACCATCTTGCCCCTCATTGGGAAATATACATACATTGTCTGATCCAAGTTTTAATCGTGCTCACGCACTACCCTCATGGGTAACATCAACAATAATCATAGATTTTTTATTTTTTATTTTTTTTATATCGTAATCTCGATCATCCAAATACCTGTTCGTAATACTCATTTGTCAAACAGGTTCCATGCGTAAAATCTCTATACCAAGGCTCAAACAATACCATAGCCAAACCAGAAATGTAAATGTAGTTACACATAACTCTAACCAAGGTAAGTGCCTACCATGACTGGCTAAAACTGTAAAATATTCAAAAGCAATATGTCATTCAAGGTCCGGATAGTTCATTCAGACTAAGCATTAGTCTAAGGGTGAAATGATGTACGTGACAAAGCTTAATGCACATGGCCTTCAAGAAGGCTTCCCAAGACTTGGAAATGAAATATGTATCACGGTGAGATATAGTAGCGATATACACACCACATAACCCAACAATGCAATTCATAACACCATAGTGAGCAAGTTCATATTGAATTTTCCCTCGATTTTAGCAAAACTACACCAATAAGAACAATCAAGAGTTTGAAGGTTAAACAAGTCCAACAAATCTAGAATACAACGTAATTGAAATTAATGTATGCCATCTCGCTACAATGGTAGCTTCTGGACATTCAATCACCAACGGTTAAGATTCGTTTAGCAGAGTATTTGTTGGGTGATTGAGAAATTAATGTTCATGACTAAATGTCAATGTCCTAGCAACTCCTCTAGATGATTTGCTTGTTTCAAAAATAATACAAAGTGTAGTAGGGTAGACATGGACCCAAAATTGACTAGAATACCTTCTAGCACAAAGAGATGAATATGGAATCCCCATCAGAATAGATGCTAGTCTAAACGCTCGAGAAATCTGATAATTTCATGAATGAGAAAGTTTACCAAGTGGTCAAAAATGTAGTCCCTCTGGACCAATGAAAAAAATGGGTTGACTTGTCAAGTCGATCTATAAACATCGAAACATCATCATCATCTCCACATGTACAAGATACCTCGTACCGAACGTGTATGATGATATTTCCCAACTCCCTTCATATACAAGAAGTGATTATGACTATTCAAACCATTTCTTGATATCTCGCAAGTAACGTCAAAACAATACCTGTGAATTCCAACTGAGGCAGGATAGGACAGGCTTAAAGTGTTCAAGTATACATATGTCTTTTGCTGCATTAAATACTAAATTCATTTGCACAATCGGGATAATACACGATAGTGCAATCATAGAAGTTGATTTAGTTCTTCCATCATCACTATCAGAAATTTTAGCTTATCTCAAATGAAGATGTATTTGAGAAATCTAAGGTTGGTAAAGGTTCTAGACACGTTCTCACCGAGAAGTGTCATCCAATATTTCAAATGAAGATAATAACACTTGACTCTAGTCATGAATAGGATGGTTCATTTCGAATAGTTTTAACCGTTGGAAAGTATAAGCGATTCTCCATCATGCTGACTCAGCATAGTCGAAACATCCAGAGAACAAGTCATCATGGATTTCCAAATGATCAATGTCATCGAAAGATGTAAAGAAAAGGTAAGGTGAGACAACAGTTCATTTGTCAGAAACTTTATTCATAATTAACATCCCAAACCAAACTAATTTTCCTTGGTCGACAAGTGAGGAAAAACACTATAGTAAAAAAGATCGATAACAATTTGTCAATAAGTTCGACAAGGCCAAAGATTGTCTCGAATTTCACAACACTTTGTGAGAATTCCAACTTTCTTCTACTACTACCCTTGGAGAAAAGAAAAAAATATCATTTACAAAAATCACATCTCCCAAGAGAAGTACCAATTTACACAAAGGTAATATTTGAGGAATTTGATGTGAAGCTGACTGTTGATAGTTGGAGAATTTAATCTCGTTACTAGAATAAGTGAGATAGTCGTCTACAATACTATTATGAATTCGTCAAACTACAGAAGGAAACTCGAGTTACAAAGGTTGGTCGATTAGACCATCAACTCAAAGTAAGGGATAACGGTTTTCAATCGTCATCCGAGGAAGTTGCTAAAATCTAGGTACGATCCTGAAGATCAGTCTTTCACCTTCGCATATAGGTTTGAGATTTCCAAGATAATGTGTTGAATAACTAAGTTCTTTCAATGAAGTAGGACTTGTTCGAAAAGTCATAAGGAAAATTGATATAGGAGTTATTTGATAACAAATAGGGAGAATAAATGTGATGTTAACAAGGTGGGTCAATGGTGTATTCTACTTCTCGCATTCGGTGGAATCCCAAGTAAAAATTTGAGAATTGATGCCAAAGGTAAACATCCTCAAAACGTACTATACTACTAACCAACTCTACTACACGAACTAAAAGATCTTCACAGTTTTCTCGACACTCAAATCACTCCAACAGAGAGATATCATCTCATCTTTCGATTTTATTGTCTATCGGTGGAAGTGATGGAGAGATGGCTAGTCGAAGAAGTTTTGATTACCTAAATAGGTAATATGGTTAACATAACTGTGAGTTTACTGTCGTAATACAGAGTTTGCCCCTAACTTTCCGAGATTTAGCTTATTAGGCTCCAGCAGTAACTGTTAGTCAGTCTATTGGTAAAGAACTAGTACTAGGAGCTGGTTCCATAATTCTAGGGAAAATACTTACTACTTCGAGGATTTCAACTGACCGTAGATATAACAATTCTTACTCTCGTGCCAATGCTCATCAAAATGACTAGTATAGCACCAAAAGTAATGTGGGAAATTAGTATTGGTTGGAGTGTTCTAAAGTCGGAAAAATAGAATTTTCTAGTAATCTACTTTAGAATGGACTTAAACATAAGTCAATCTTCCTGCTGAAGATCCATAATGATCACTAGCGTGTTTGGAAAAATTTGTGCTATCAGGGACCAAAAGTGATTATCCCAAGATGTTCTTTCGCGTAGCACCACATTCTCACTCGAGACATTTCTGGAAATTTCGACGAAAACTAAAACTTCGTAAGGATTTTGATAAGTGAAACATTAATGGGTACTGCCAAGGAATCAAGACTATTTATGGTTTCCTAACTCGAACAGGTTGGAAGAAATGACTAGATAGTAGTGGAATTGGTAGGAAATTCTTTTCTTATAATTTAGAGGCGTTTGCCAAAATGATCTTCTAAAACGTCGACAAGTCGACAAAACTGCCCAAAACTTAGGAAAAACTAACACATTTTTTGTATTCTACGAGGTAGCAAGATTTGGAAATTAGGTTCAAGAATCAAGTAGGACAAGTACTGGACTGCACCTAGACTTTCTCACTCCTAGCACTTCCTGTTTATTAGTGCACATTAGTAGCTTTCGGTTTTTATTTATTCATATATTTCTTATCTTTATTGCTTCCGCACTGTGCACATGGCTACGTCACCCTCACGTGACGGCCAGCATGCCTCGATCTCGGTCAAGGTGTGTCAATATTTGTATGTATGTATGTATTTAACACAATTATTATTTAATTGTCAGATAATAATTATATTAATTGCATGTAAGTATTGTAATCAATCCTCAAATTGATTGCATATAAGTATTGTAGTAAATCCTAAAATTGATCATCAAATTAATTGTATGTAAGTATTGTAATAAATCCTAATATTGATCATCGAATTGATAACCATTTCGTACTTGCATAAGTTGCACTATAATACAATTCGTACACTTTGAATTAAGCTCACATATTATAAAAAAATAAAAATAAATAAAAGTTCTCTCTTTCGTTAAAGTGCTCACTCAATCATGAAATTTAAGTGCCATGGGCCATGGGTTTTGTAATTATGTAATTCTATTTGTGACATGATAGATCTGTTTTTTTTATTTTTTATTTTTTATTTTTTTATAACAATATATTTTTCACTAATAAGTGGGGAAAGATGATAGTTCTACCAAAACTGTAAAGAGTTTACCGAACGAGTTTACTGTCATTGTCATTCCAAACCAATAATGCATTATCATCATTGTCATTCAATATTATGTATAATTTTCTTTCTGGTCATAAAAGCTTTTCTCTACAATGTGGTGAGAGTTATTCTCTTGTGATGAGAGTCTTTTTCACTTTGTGTGAGTGATCTTTAATCCTTTGCTTCCTTCAAGCGCCGATTCTAACAATGGCGAGGGTCGGTGGCAACTCGTTTATTACTTCTTCCTTTATTCTTTACCTTATTTCTTCTTCCCTCCCTTCCATCTCTGCCAGTCTGTGTTTTACCCTCTTTTTCGACCTGATTTTTTTCTCCTCTTCATTTAACTGACCTTAGTCCTCCATCGACAATCTCCCAATTCTGACCTTCCTTTTTCTCTTCTCCATGCTATTTTTCCACATCCATGGCTCTATCTAGTCTATTTTTTGGAAGGTAAGTAGAGTTTCAGTTCGGGTGTTCACACCACCACCTTCCATCTATGTGGTTTTTCGACACTCTTACTTGTGGGATGTATTTCCCACTGGTTTACTTTCCCTTGTGGTTGCAAATTTGAGTTTTGTGGTTTGGTGGAGGGTGGAATCTTTTTTTTTCTTTTTTTTTATTTTTATCTGATTTGGAGCCTTTGTTAGGTTGGATCTCTGGTTCCAAGAGGTGTTGGTTTGTGGTTAGCAGCTTTGGCGGGTACCAGAGTTGGCAAAAGTTATTTGCTTTCTATTTGTATCAATGTACCGGGCTCAAACTTTAGGTTGGGCTTTTTTGCTTTGGGAGTCCATTTTTAGTTTTGTGTTTCAATTGTAATTGGGCCTCGATTTGTTTTGCTTTGTTGATACTGGAATTTACTTATGTTCAAAAGAAAACAAAACAAAACAAAACAAAACAAGAATTTCTCACTTTTTTTTAATACATCAATATTTTTACACTAGAAGAGGGAGATTTTGGCTAAACCACATAATGGGCAGTCTAATTTGATATCGGATTTGCCATCCATGAGATTCGAACCTAAGACCTCTCACTTTTGAGCGAAGAGGAATACCACCTAGGGGTGGTGTCACATCCCGGCCCAGGCCCTCACCATATCCCGAGCTTGACTCCGTCGTAGCACGATATTGTCCGCTTTGGGCCCCGACCACGCCCTCACGGTTTTGTTTCTGGGAACTCACACGAGAACTTCCCAGTGGGTCACCCATCCTGGGATTGCTCTCGCGCGAACTCGCTTAACTTCTGAGTTCCGATGGAACCTAAAGCCAGTGAGTTCCCAAAAGGCCTTGTGCTGGGTAGAGATGAGAATATACATATAAGACTTACAGGGTTCACTCCCTTGGGCGATGTGGGATGTTACAGGTGGGTAAACGGGTAGATGAACCGAGGGTCAGGTCAGGTAATGTAGGTTTGGGGCGGGTATGGGCCGGGTTCTATTTTTTTGGGAACAAATGAGACGGGCTGGGCTGGGCCATTGTTATTTACGAGGCGGGCCGGTTCCTAAACCTTAGAAAAATGGGACCCCGGACCGACCCATTTCTAATTATAATCAACGGTCGAGATTGAATGATAATCTATCATCCAATCTGAACCGTTAATTTGTAACCTAGGTTTCCAAATCAGTTTCAGTCTCACAGTCTCATTCTCTCACACAGTCTCTCTCAGTCCCACGCCCACCTCTCCACCGTCACTCCCTCGACTCCCTCGACTCCAACGACATCCCAGAAAACGCCCATCACCGTCACCGCAACCAACACAACGACACCACCACCACCCATCTAGCCATCCTCCGACCTCGACGACATCCGTTACTTCGCCGGCTACTGTAAGTCTACTGTCAGTGTCTACTTCTCCGAATTTTATTTTTGTTGATGCGAAGGATCTCAGATTGATCAGTAGCATGAATAATATGATTGATTAGAGAACTGCGAGCGTTTTTCAGATTTGGGGTTTTTTTTTTAATTTTTTTTCCTTCTAGTTTTGATTCAAGTAGTCTCCTTGCATTTTTCAGACTTATGCCCATCGTTTTGATTTAAGTAGTCTCCTTGCGTTTTGATTTCATGGAAATTCCTCTTCTCAGCTTTTACTTTGTATCGACATTGTGCAGACGTTTTTGGTGTGGTAGCTGAGTTTTTCTGCCTTTCTCTTGGGGAGAACAAACACACTCAATCAGATTGTTCATTCGGTCCAAGCAACTTCTCCTTACTGCCCTTGTCTTAGGTGTCAAAGAATGTAAGCATTTGATTATAGTGTAGTCGGATTTATGAACAGGTGTTTGAGCTTCTGATTCAGTTTTTTGATCAAATGAAGTTATGCATTCGTGTTTAGATTTTCCAGTTTGTGCGAAAATGAAGGTTTCTTAACTAGAGCAAATATTTGTTCCTTAATTTGTTGGAGGATGACTTACCTTTACAGGTTTCAAGAACTCATGAACCAAAAGGTGAATGAATATATATATTTTTTGTTTGTTTTTATTTTATAGAAGTGAACCTCTATTTTGGAAGTGAAGAAGCTTAGGGATACAAAAAACCAAAATGTTACGAACTAGATTTGAGTACTGTCGGACTAGATCAACATCTTGTGATTCATTGAATGGAGAGCCAAGACAAAAGTAAATCCCGTTCTATATGAGTTTTGTAATTTTTTTCATATAATGGATCATTACAGTTTTATTTTTTAAGGGATTTTGAAAATTGTGTTGGATTGGACCTGTAGTAGTTTACATTCAGAGCTACTTTTTTTTGTTTGACTGTTGATTGATTTATATGATTTCAATGTCTTGCTAGTTTAGTCACGTGTATTTGCTCATATACGTGAGTAGTAACTTATAATAGGTTGCTAACCATAATGCGGTTTGTTGGACGATGTAATATTGTTATTTTGGATGTATTGTTAATCTATGAACTTGAATGTTGGATTTTGTATTTAGATTGGATGTGAATAATGGTGAATTTGTGCAAAATTTGCATAAATGCAGTTTGTGACTCTGTGCAGTTGCAATATGTGCAAATCTGTGCAGTTTGCAATCAGTGCAAATCTGTGCACTTGCAGTTTGCAATCTGTGCAAATTTTATTATTATTTTTGTTTTTCAAATCAAAAAAAAAAAGAACCCGTGGACCCGACCTGAACCGGCCCGTTTCAACCGGGCCGGGTAAGGTCCGGTTCCTATATTAGAAAATGTGATCTCCGGCCCGACCTGGCCTGTTTTCTTTGAACCCATGTCTGGTCCGGTCCCTTCAAAATTGGGCCCGGCCCGTGCCCATCCCTAATACCACCAGACCGTACAATACATTACTAAACCAGAACATATTGAATGTAAATTGCTCTGGTTAAAACGACTGTTTCCTTACGCGCGTCAGTTGGAGGTTGCCTGGATATATTGTAACTATATCTATATATATATATATATATCTATATATATATCTATATATATATATATATATATATATTTCAACATCAATAAACCAAACCTCCTCAGCTGCACCTTCATAAATACGGTACTACCCTTTCACCATCCAGTTCTTTATTCAAACTCTCTCTCCTCTCTCTCTCTCTCTCTCTCTCTCTCTCCCCAGCAAAGAAACCAATTTCTCACCTTTTTCTTTTTTATTTCTGCAGGAAAAACCCATCTCTGATTTGCTTTGCAAGACTACTGCAACCTCTCTCTCTCTGTGTTTGCAGCACATCTTGTTCTTGTGCAGTTTGTAATTGTTATACTTGCAGCGGGTCAAATATTTGAATATGTACAATTTTGGGGATGAATTTACAATAGAAAGCTACAGAATCCCATGGCTGGTATGGATCCAGGTGATGGTGATGGTCCTCCTCCTCATCCTTCTCTACTGCTTCAGCTTATTAGTCATAGATCTCTCCAATGATGACATCACCACCACCACCACCACCACCACCAAACCTTCATCTTCCACCAGTCGCTTAGTTTCCGATAGCACCGCCACCTCCACTACGCTTGTCACCAACCGCCTGCAAAATTCCCAGGTACGGAATCTGGATCTTCTTCCCTCAGTTTGACTTCTAAGTGTTCCTTAATTACTGTTTTATACTAGTTTTGCCTATCTTTTTGGATATTTCAAGAGTTGAATCCCTTGTAATGTAACAAAAAAGAAAGAAAAGGATGATAGAAAAAAGAAAGATCCCTAATCAGTTGTACTGCTTCCTTATTTTGAACTGATTAGCCTAAACTCAAAATTCCTAATCAGTTGTACCATGAATCACAATTTCATTCGGATCCAATAATACACAATAATACAATGTCATGATGAAAAACTTACAATATTACTGTTTTTACTTTTTCTAATTTCGGTGGGGTGTGTGTTAAAAGACGTACAAGTTTCATTTTGTGCACTCGTCATTTTTATTTTTCTTTCTGCAAAGAAGTTATTAGGTAATGGTTTTGTTGCGAGAATTTACTCTTTTGGAGTTAAAAGGACTTGGCATTTCACTTTTTTCTGACTACCATCATATAATTTACCAGTGTCTTATATCGAATCTAAGACGGAACGTGTGTTGCATACGGTTTGGAATTCGTCCCAACCACTTAATTGAGTATTTTTAGATGCTATATTTATTTTCTAACAATTGCCTAATTTGACACCACTTTTTTACTTTGGATACTTCATCATAAATGGTATGATTTGCTCATAATTACTATAAAAACAAAAAACAAAAGAAAAAGGATTGCCCAAGTCATGCGTACTTCATTCGAAAATGCATAATTATGTGTTGAACATGGAAAAGTCACCATTCATAACGTTTCGTCGTCTACTTTGAGTTGGTTCCATCTTCTTCTTCTATGGTCACTCTAGACTTTTTGTTTTTTTTATATTCCGCAAACATTTTGAGGCAAACTATTAGAATTTCTTTTTAATGATGGAGGTATTTATATTATAAGTTATTATGTAATAATTTACCAAAAAAAAAAAATCAATTAAAACTAGAATCGTTTTAGCAATCAACTACAGATCGTACTATAAAGCATTGTGAACTTTCTAGGTGTCTTACCCTTTTCATATAGTTGTTGAGACTTTACACCTCAGTTATCATTTTCTTTTGGTAAATCCCTTGAACCTTGTAACTTACCCCAACCACGCACTTTTTTTTTTCTTTCAACATGTGCTTATATTATTATCACAAGATGTTATCGGTCGGTGTATTTGTGTAATATAAGTTGCACTCTTGGTATAGAAATTCAATCACAATGGGAGGAATGTTCAGAGCATGCCACCATAAGCTTGGTAGTTTGTTTCTAATATTTGTTTAGATGTTTTCCAAAATATAAAGTTGATTGAAATTCTTTTATTACGTAAAACAAAACGTCGCGTAGAAGTCTGGATAATATCTAAAAATCACAAACCATAAACCATCAAGGAGTGGTCTAATAGTTGGGGCTGGTGAATTGTTGTGTTTGATTTCTAGTGCTCATGATTCGCATGATGATGGTCAAGGAAAGTGTCTTTTCTAGTTTCAGAAGAGTGGACTGCTATAGTGGAACTACCGGCTCATTTTCTCTCCAGCTCTTTTCATCTCCGTCCATCCCTTCCTTTTATTTTCTTTAATTTGTCTTTTAACTTTCTATAAAAAAAATTAATATAAAATGTTGACGTGGTTTAACTGTGACCGTTCAAATAAAAGGGAAGGGAAGAGAAGGCAAAAAAAAAAAAAAGAGGAGAGAATCTTACTCCAAAAATGACAAACCATATCGACATGTTACATGGGGACTACTTAAGCAAAGCACGTGAGGGCAGTGCAGGACAGGCAACAGCCTTCTGCATTAACCACAACCCACGAGGATAATTTATAAATTGATTTTTGTTTTATGTTTTTTATGTTTTGGGTTTGGAGATGGGATTTGGATCTTCTCCTGAGTTTAGGAGGCTGAGCTTTCTGAGTAAATCACACGGACTTGTTACAATTATTAACTTTTAGAGAGATTTTCTGTTTGTAGTCGTTAAATAAAAATTCAACTGTCTGTATGATTTACTCATGAGGCTCAGCCTCCTAAGCTCAGGAGATGATCCAAATCCTTGGAGATGAATTATAAACGACTTTTGTTTGTAGTTTTCCATTTCTAAGATATCGAAGTCCTCCTCCTGCATTACCTGGGTCTGTGATAACTTCTTCAATTATTTATTTTTTTAGTTTGAAATATTATTAAAAAAAATTCTCATTGTTTATATCTATACATACAAGAGTTAACAAATTTTGTTAAAATTATGATTCGTTTGATAATTATTTTCTTTTAGTTTTTTTATTTTGTTCACTTATTTTATTTAAATTGAAATGTGGTTTAATAATGACTTTCAAACAAAAAACCAAAAGCTATTTTTTTGAGTTCTCAAAAATTAATTTCAATTTTTAGGTTTTGATAGTCATTTTTCATTTTTCATTTTTTTTGAAAATTGCAAATAGTTATAAAGAAGTTTTAAAAAATAATAAAAACTAAAAACTAAAGGGGCAATTAGATTACCATTTCGTTTTTAATTTTTATTTATTTTTTAATAAAAAAATTGAAAATCTGTTTGGTAATTACTTTTAGTTTTCAGCTTTTAAATAATGAAAAATGAAAACATAAAGTTTTTTTGTTTGGTTTTTAAAATTTGACTTTATGTTTTCAAGTTTAGGTTTTCAATTTTAAGTTTTCTAAAAATTAAAAAACTGAAAAGTAAATGGTTATCAATCGCCCAAAATTGAAATGGTGAACAAAAAATGCCATAAATAATGAGGCTAGAATAAGATTTCATCTCACAAAGTTTTGTTCGTGAATCATTTTGCAGGCTAGTTATAATAAAACATGTTTTATTTGAATAGCTTGTGTTGGGATTAGAAATTAGGTAATTACATGTACGAATAATGAGAGTTTGTAAGATTTTGGCAGGTAGGAGAAAGTATAAAAGGGGAGATAGTAACAAGCACAAGTAGAACAATGAGAAGAGAGGAGATGGTAGAAATGGAGGAGGCATCAGCAGCAGCAGCCCACTTATACTTCCACCCTTGCTACTATTTTAGGCTGGCAAGAATTGCATTTCTCAAATGTTTAGGGTTTGACTCCACCTTTGAGAGTTCTTCAACCCCATAAAGAGGAAAGACAAAAGAAAGTTGACATGAATTTTAATGTACCTTCATCTTGTCTACTCAACTTGAAGAAAACTTCACCAACAGGCAACAGCCGTAGATAGAACTCACGACGGAGTTGTGTACAGCGTTCTGTATATCCGAGCATGTAGGAGCTCTTCGAGATCAACGGCAAGTATCATTCGTCGGCGCCAATTTGTTCGCTAAATTGGAAGTTGGATTAAGGTTATTTTTTGACGGATACATCTGTAACCGAAAGGATTTAAGTGATGGGACCGAACAGTTGTGTTTAGAGTTTACCTTTGAGCCTCCACTAACATGATGTTAGCTAATTGTCATCCAGATTGTGCTACCAAATAATAAATCTTACTTCGAGTCAAGCCTATTTTCTATGTAACCTAATTTTATATGCATCTTTAAAAAATTCATGTTCGCCTTTTAGTATTACGGTCTAGTGATATTTTTCTTCACTTGTAAGCGAGAGGTTTTAGTTTCGATTCTTATCAAAGGTGAATTTGAACCACATTATTGTTATCTTATTGTGAGGCTAAGCCCACCTCCTCTCATTTAGTGTAATAATATCGTTTGCTAAAAAAAAAAAAAAAACCAAGAGGTTCTTGGTCATTGTATGTGTATGCACAACAAATAAGTCGGGTGGCCATAAAAGCTAAGAAATTGGGGCAAACTGAATGAAAAAACTCTGGAAAAAAATCGAGGTGACAAAAATTCAGTCAAACTCGGACCCAAACAAAATCGAACCAACGGAATCGATTTTAGCTTTTGTTTTTACTTGCAAAGAGCCTGTCCAAACTAAATGGAATCGACTATATTGTTAATGCGGGGTCCTTTTTTACCACAAAGAGGCCGAAATGAACACTGGTCCAAAGGAAGAAAGGCCAAGGCCCAACAAGATTGGGAAGGATGATCTTGAACGCTACAGATGACCGCTCGGGGTCTAGATTGTCTGCCAACAACGAAGCCGAGCACTTCCTCATAAAGTACTTTCCAACCATCGGGAGCAAGTTGGTGTATTGATAATTTTACAGCATGAAGTTCTAAGGACATGCCTGCTGAGGCATCAACTCTAGGGCACATGGCAACTATTAGATAGAACAGAAGCCTATAAAGGGACGTAAAGGCTGACAGATTAAGGGCTCGAGTGTGGATTCCCACCAACCCCAGGGGTCGAGCAAGGCACTTGGTACACGTGGTCCAAGAAAACATGCAAGTGAACCAAAACGGATGTCACTTAGTTGTCACAGATCAACTAAAGAACAGAGGGGCAGCTAGCAAGTCAAGTCTACGTATTTGGCACATTAATGCAAAGACAGAGGAAGACTCAAACCCAAAGACTTGGGGCACATTGAGGGCCTATATAAAGAGGACGAGTACTTTTTAGAACATGTTAGACGAATTAAAAGAGAAAGTCAGACAAATTAAAAGAGAAAAGAGACCATATTGAATTAGGCGCTGTTTGTAACCTTTTATTCAATATTTTGATGCAAAAAATTAGTGAAAACTTCAAAACAACGTAAAGTGTCAAGTTTGTGACCTTCGCTCAGTTGCTCCGGTCAGCAAGTGAGGATCTATGAGCTTTATTTTGACATTGACATGTGTCATGCTGTGATTGACCTCCTGGTTGGATGGAAACTCTTGTGCTTCGGCATGGGTGCCTCAGTGGACCCTTGAAGGTATGAAGTTGGTCGGTGCTTGGTAGTTTCGCGATTGGTCAAGTATGGTACAAACACAATATATACGAGAGAGTCAGTGGACGTAGCCCAATTTTGAGGGGGTGAACCACTTAAACGTTGATGGTCACTTCTTATCAATCCAACACTAAGACCCCCAAGGATTGACACATAACCATACTGATCTTTGTTAGCCTCTCCATATTTGAGCGTTAACATATATTGCTTTACCTTTTTTTTATTAGTCTAATTCTTTAGGCCTTAGTTTTATGTAAATACTCATTTATATACACATGAATGAGAAAATAGATATGGAGTGCATGCATGATGAAGCTTTTAGAGTGCTAATAGCATCTCTCATTTTGTAAAATATAATATTATAACATATAAATGCATGGACTAGTTGCTGCTTCTTCTTCTTTGTTTTTCAGGTAGTACTAGGAGACTAAATTTTGTAAAATAAATATTATCGAAGTTGATAAATGCTAGGGAAACCAAATTTTGTAAACAAAATAATGTGGATGTTGATGATTGGATTAGTACTTAAGTGTTGATTAACGTGCTTATTTCCTATTGGTGACGCATCATTTGGTTTGCAAATTTGGTTTAAAATTTGGTCTCCCTAGCATTATTCTTAGTTTATTACTTAAGCGTTGATGAACATGCTCATTTTTATTGGTGACACATCATTTAATTTGCAAATTATGTCTATAAATTTAGTCTCCATAACATTATATAACTAACGTTTAAGCATTAACGTATAGCCATGTAGCAAGATTTCTATGTGATCGTTTGTATAACTTTAATTAGGAAAATGCTAGGGAGACCACATCTGATATGGCAAGTGAAGTGCACATGCCACATCAGATGATATATAATATTGTATAAATATGTGATCTCCCTAGCATTACTCCTATAATTAATGTGTCACTCACGAGAATGGATACGTGACACCCTTTTTTTTACATAACTTATGACACATTTTTTGGAGGCTCACTTCGTAATGTGTGACAACCTGTCCCTAATTTTACGATAATATAAATTTTAAAAGTGTGAATTGATGAAAATGCCCCTAGAGGTAAGGATTTTGAATTACGTTGACCATTGTTTATAGAGACGTATGACTCATTCTTTTAGCATATTTACGTAGTACTCGTCGATACGAGCCCGTGGGCGTAAACGGAATGTAATTTGGAGCTATAACGAAGGAGTTACTAATGTTTAAAGTCGGGGGCATTCTAGTAAATTTAACCAGGCTCCAGATTTTCTGGAGCAATGTGATGTGCCACGTGTGTGGCTGGGATGAAAAGAAATAAGAGAAAGAAGAGAGATGGATAGCTGAGATGAGAGAAAATGAGGGATTGGGGGGCTGCCCAATCAGAAACAAGAGAAGGGAGGGGAAATGAGAGAAAAGAAAAAAAAAGAGGGAATCAGATCCATTTGAAGACCTGAGACCTAAGCCGAGTTCCGGCGACTATCCCAACGATTTTCCATCCATTTTTCCGGCTTTCCTCAACCTCACATCACCATTAAAGCTCATCACAACATCCCATTCTAGCCAAAATGGACAAGAATTGGTTACGATTTCACGAAGTTTGAACTCGTGGGTGTCGCGGAAACCCTTACCCGAGATCCACCAATTCTGAAATGATTTCATTCAATTAGCACCACCAAAACACTCATCTAGAGGTCAGGAACAAAGCCCAAATAGGTTTGAGTGCGGCGGAGCACCGAAGGTGACGAATCGAAGCCACCAATTTCTAGGGTTTCCGGCGAGTTTGAGTGAAATTGGGGATTTTCCCGACCAAATTGGACTTGGACACAGGTATAAAACTTGCTTTACTCATTGAGATATTCATTTCAATGAAATTTGGTAATTTTTGGAAATAGTTGATTTTTCCGGCGAGTCGGGGCGACCAGCCGCCGCGTGGGCTGAGACCCCACCTGACCATCCTAGGCTAATTTGATGCCCCAATTCCATAATTGACATCCATTTAGTGAAATCTTGATGTTTTAATATAGTTTCGTAGTTGGACCGCCTAGTTGGCCGCCACTTGGTTATTATATGAATGGACGATCCGACCGTTGGATCGGCACCAAACTTTAGTACGTGATAGTACGTAATATTTTTGGACATTAGGAACTTACGGATTGGGAATCCGAAGTACGGATATTCCCGAATTGAATTTCTAAAGTTTGTAAAATCCAATGTTGACCGCCACTTGAATTTGCGATTGGCGAAGATCCAACCGTCGGATCGTAAAGAACTTTTAGTATGTTGTTCTAGAAGCATAGTGTGGACTTTGAGAAGTTACAGATCGATCCATGGGCGGATGTTCCAGATTGACTTGTGTAGGGTTATGGACCTCACCTTTGATAAAGACTTGACTTTTGGACAATATGCTACGAATTGATCTTAAATATTAAAATCAGTATTACTAGAGACTATGTAGGGCTTAGTGGGCCTATATTGATTAGTGAGTTGTCCCAGATAATATATACATCGGTTAACTTTTAGGGTTAACCGTTGACTTTTTGTAAAATTTGACGGGGACCCTCCTTAGCGTATTTCAACACGCTGATTCCGAATCTGCCGCTCGTTTTCCAAAATTCAACTGGTTTAGGATAGTTTCTTTATTAGCCATACTTTGTATGAAAACACATAATTTCATTAGCACTTTATATTTACCTAAATGGTTTCGTTTTTAGGCGAAATGCATCGCAAGGATTCTCGATGCTACGAGGCGGGTTCGACTCGGCGACATGATCTGTGAATGGGTCTTTTCTTTTTATATATATATATATATCTATATATATAGGTTAGTTTCCATATATACAAGCATTAATACATTCTTTATGTGATTGCCATGATTAAATTAATGTTTATAAGAAATACCTTATTGTTGGGAAATGATGAAATAATCCTACGTGATGCACATGTAAGCTTACTATGAGGAGATGCCTTGATTATATTTATGGTCATGAACAGTACGATATTGATTAGAATTGTTGAATGGATTTGGCATGACTATATTGATGTTATCAGCTCATCGTTTGTTGCACTAGTGTTGGTACTCGCCGGGGCCAGGGCCAGTCTTTCATGTGTATGTGCACATCGCACTGTACGCTCACTTTGGATCCATTGTAGGTGCCAGTCCAGTTGTACAGGTTGCCATAGGCAACTCCGACTTGTATGTGATGCGCATAGTGCCAGTCTTCACATGATTGTACTACTAGAGCGTATATTATTATTACACCCAGTCATGTTCATGTTAGAATACCTCTGCATGAACTCGTGTGTCAGCATGTGTCGATGAGCACTCGATATGATATGTTGCTTATGTGAGATTTTGTGATTATGGATGTCATGCCGTTATTTATGAGATATTGTGCCGTATTGAATTCTTAAGATTTTGCAGGCTATGATAAGTATTTTCTTACTATGCGTAGTATGTATATTTTGAAAACTATAATGGTTTTACAGCGATGGGTTATTATGTTTTCGAAAAGGTTTTTACAAAGATTTGTTTCTAGGCCCACTCACCCTTATTTTTCGCCCCTCCAAGTTTTATTGCTAAGCTTACAAGTCGACGAGGATTCTTGACAAATCTTGGTGTAGACGATTACCGTTGATGGTATAATTCTCACCTTATCTTTCTATACTGTACTTATGCTCTGACATCACGTGTGAAATGAGTTCATTCCCGCTCACCGCACACTTTATTACTTAGGCACTTTTAGGTTTAAGTTTATACACATTTTCCATATCACTACACTTTATGGCTTCGTCACTTTCCAAGTGTCGCCCAGCACGGCTCGGTTCGAAGTCCAAGTGGACAGGGTGTGTCATAATGTATTTTAATGATCCGAACCGTTTATTTTTAAGTCTTCACTCAAAGATCCTATCTACAAAAGATCACCTAAATCTAAAATCATATGACCGTTGGGTTAAAGCTTTAGGATTTCTTTGGAAAATCGTATTCGTCTATTTTTGTTCACTACAAATGAATGCCTTAATAGTTTTGGATTTCATCTAATTTTTTGCAATGATGATCTATGAATGATGTTTAAAAAATAGATGGTTCAGGTTGTTAAAATAAATTACGAAGTGGGCCTTACGTGACACACCCCGACCGAGATCAAGGCATGCTGGCCGTCACGTGGGAGTGACGTAGTCATGTGCACAGTGCGGAAGCAATAGAGATAAGAAACATACGAATAATTAAAAACCGAGTTACTAGAGTGCACTACTAAACAGGAAGTGATAGGAGTTAGTTACAAAAGTAAACACTCCTAATCAGAGCATAATAAGTCTAGGTGCAGTCCAGTATGACAAGTACTAGTTATACAGTACCAGGAATGTCCTACTATTATTTAGATAGGTCAAAACTGCCGACGTCCTAGAGCCACCCACAGCAAGCTTACTTAAAACCTGGAGGGGCGCAAAACAGAAAACATGAGTGGGCAAAAACAAATGTTTTACAAAATCATTTCATTTATCAACATAATTAACCCATCACTGTAAAACATGTATAATTTTTCCCAAAATCAAGATATAAGCATATACATAAATATATATGAAATCATATCAATTCAATTCATGCTTTAGATAATCATATTCATATGTATGTCATGCCAAGATATAACAGAGTAAGCAATTCAGGTAAGGTTAATTTCATAGAAATATAACATGTTAGCCAGAACCCATGTGGTAGTCTGTACGGCTGAATTTACAGCTCAAAAATCACTTAGTCGGAGTCACTACTATGACCTATACAACAACATACTGCACAAGAGTCGGAACCAAACAAAAAGGTCTATACTACAATAATGGGTGTAATATAATCATGCTCAATACTACTCTCACATAATAGTTGGGCGATAAATCGCTAGTCACCTACGAGTCGGAACCATAAATAAGGTCTCTATGACAGGATTGTGCTACTAAATTGGATCCAATATGAGCATATGGTGCGGGAGGTGACATAATAAACAGGCATGTGCCATATCTATGGCTAAATCATAATCACCCTACGTGCAGTTTTATGAGCTCAACATTATTCAACCACATATCGCATCATCGATGATTCACATAACCAAACACAACTTACCTGAGCTTACCTGAGCGTCCACAACACCACATTTATATATATAAATCATCACATACCAATTCATGTATGAATTATAAACTTATATGGATGGCATTATGGCATACTATCATTTAAACACATATTTTTGGGAAAATATCAAGTATATAATATATACTGAAAACCAAAAGCTCACTCACTGGTACGTCGACGGGTCGTAACCCCCGAGTCGCCCGTGGATACGCTCGTCCTCGAGATAAGTCTCACCTATATGCGAATTAACTATAAAAACGTTATTTTAAAGCACATACACAAAACTAGCTAATAACTTCTCATACAAAGCTCAATTTTGGTATTTGAATATACCAATGTGACCTACATAACCTCACGAACATCGTGATATTTTTAAAATAATTTTTATGTGGCTCACGCGCCCCCACGCGCCAGGGAGGGCACGGCCTCACGCGCATCATCTTCAACCTCCAAACACCGGAACAGTGTCGCCGACGCCGGATTCTGGGCAGACCTGCAACTGCCTTTTTCTCGCTCGTTTTTGCACCATTTTCCACAAAATTTTCACCAAAATGTCATAAATCATGAGAGGAAGAAAGTTATACCTCTTTGGAGCTTCAAATCCTTCGAAAACTCGTCGGGAAAATCCTACCAAAACCGGCCACCTTCGAACCTCGTGATCCCGACGTCAAAATTGAGCCAACGAAGCACTCCGAGCTACTTGGGAACCTCCTCGAGCTCGCTGTGAGCTTGGATTGTCCTAAAACATAACCATTCAAAAGTTCATGAATAGTGCTCAACTCGGAGCTTGAGTTTTCAACGTGATATCGGACGAGTTCTTACCTGAAATTGGTACCTTTGAACTCGAAATGGACTAAGGAACACAATGGTGTGCTCAAAACCTTCGATCTGTGAAGCTTGAAGCATTCTTGCTCTTGTCCGTACATATAGCAAGGAGAGAGAGAGAGTGAAACCGAGAGAGAGTACGGGAGTGAGAGAGAAGGTGATGTGGATGTGTGTGTGTGGTCTCATCTGTCCACCCACCAATCAAACCAATTATTTTTCTTACTTGCAATTGGGTCCAACATACTAGGGACTCATCAAATTGGTCCTTAAACCAAAATTTAGTCACACAACGCCACCAACGCTCAAGGGCAATTTTGTCTTTTCACATCGCCCAAAATTATTTCCGAAACGGGCTGTGACATTACGTGCTTTATTGTGTTAAAAAAGTGGTACTACGTATACATATATTTCTATTAAAGGCTAAACTCAAGGCGAAACCATTTAATTTTTTTTTATTCTGATCATGAAATTTCAATGTTGTTACGATACTATTTTCATCAATTTCTTTGATCATAACTAGATGTGTCAACATGTGAACAGACGGGTAGTGGTACAAGAATGTGAGGCTGCGAGGAAATCGAAAGTTTGATTGTTAAAAAAAAAAAGAGTTTTAAAATTCCAAGAGGAAAAAACATGGTAATGGTCACGGAAACCAAGAACTGTTTAGGGGATAATGCGGGCGGTTGAAGCCTTTGAAGAGCTTTGTACTTAGGTACCATTTGGTACGTGGGACGGGACGAAACGAAATAGGACGAAGCGTTCCGTCCCACGTTTGGTGCACCTAAAATGGGTGGAACGCGCTGTTCCACGGGATGAATTTTGGGTGAATTTTCGTTCCGCCTCACCTCCTGGAACGACTCGTTCCACATTTGTGGAACACAAAATTATAACCTATCCGTCTCCTTCTTCTTCCTCCTTGTTTCCATCCGAGGGCATCTTTGCTCCCTCTCCGTTCCGTCCCGTCCTGTCCCGTCCCATTCCGTTCCGTCCCGTCCCGTCTGCATACCAAACGATACCTTGTTTGGCTTAAATGTCAAAATGGTTCATGTGTTATAGCTATATGGCCAATTTAGTCCCCGTGTTTTTGATTTGGCTAATTTAGTCCTCATGTTTGTTAGCCAATTAAGGACATTTCATTCAATCTATGTTAAAAAATTCATAAGAGATATAATTACCCTTTTTCTTTACAGAAAAATGCAAATCAATGAGAAACAACACATATAAGAGATAAAACTTTCAATCTGAAAAAAGATTAAGGTTGTGACATAGAAAAGAGAGGGGGGTAACGTTAGGGAGGAGGTCGGGAAGTTGGGAGGAGAATAATTTTTCTTTTAACAAATCAAATAAATAATTTTATAAATAAGTTTATAGTAGTTTATAATTTTTTTTTTTTTTACAGAAATTAGATGAAAATGTCTTTAATTGGCTAACGAAAATAAACACAAGGACCAAATTGGCCAAATTGAAAATACAGGGACTAAATTGACATAGTGATTAAAACACAGGGATCATTCTAATATTTAAGCCTAATTGTTTTGTTTTAGTTGGTGCTTTATCTCTTGCAAGTTTGCAAGCTAGAATCTCAATGTCGGTCTTTACTCTATTCTTTCCCCATTTCCAAATGACCAGCATTGGAGACTGCTGGTGTGAACGATACGACTAGACTTTATTTAACCAAAAGAAAAAGGCCTGATCAGATAGATGGTCCTTGTGGTGATAAGGTCATCGGAAGATAACCCTCGCGATAAAAAAATTAGGATTTAAACCCTCGTGGTGCAGTCCGTTAGCAAATTTAGTCCACAAGTAATTTTTCCGTTAGTTGTCCGTTAAATGCGGGGTAAAAATGTGCTTTTGACGTGTTCTTCTTCCTTGTCTCTCTGCATTTCCTCGTCTAGCTGGGTTTTGATTTTGTTGGGGGAGTAAGCGATGGTAAAGGAGGAAGATCCATCGACGCTTTTCTGCAATGGCCACTTTGCCGCTGGATCATTGCAAATTTGGGCTTTTTAGTATTTTTAATCACAAAATTTTGAATCCCCAAAATTTGGCGCCCAAACCCCAAATCAAATCGCCGCCTAAATTTTCAGTAATACCAAAATCCTACATCGACTTGTGAAAAGCAGAGAAGAAAATGTCGACCGTGTTCATCGCAGTTTAGTGCTGCCAATGCTCCACCATGCAGGTATGTACATGCGTGTGTGTGTATATATATATGTGTGTGTGTGTGTGTGTGTGTACGAACACTTGAATCTGAAACTTGATGATTTTGTTTGGCGATGAATACCGATTAAATTTGCAGGTGAAGCAGAGGAACAAAAGCAACAAGTGGACATGCGTTGTCTGCAATCAGAAACAGTCTATCTGCCAAATGTTTGCTCAAGGTCCCATGCCCAGAGACCTCCGCCTCTTCGTCCAGTCCTCCAACACGTCTCTGCAGTTCGCCCAGCAAACCCATGATCAACAACAACAGCAACAGCAACAAGAACAAGATACTCTTATTTCTTCCGATTTCTTGTACAAGGAAAAAAGCCCTCGCTCACTAGCATTTTAATCGTTAGATGTTGGGTCAAAAACACCTAGAGCACCATAGAATTTTGGGAAATATCCTAAAATATGTCAATTTCTTAATCTTGGAACATAAATAGGATTTTTTGAATATGCACACAGCATGCACAACAATGGAATAAAAAAAAAGGAGTTTTAACGAAAAGCCCACGGTACTGTTCACTTTAATGAAAAACCACATTTTTACACTAAAAAGTCAATTCTAGTACTATTCATTTTACCCTTTATTTTGTCCTTATCGTTAAAACTCAAAGTTTTCAAGCCATTTTCATTAGTTTTCTTAAAAAAAAAGATTTTTTTTACATCTTAAAATGTCCAAGTTACTCTCGTATATAAATGAGTTAATTTTATAATTTCTCTCCTCTATTCTCTCTCTACGACGTCCACACTCTCTTCTTCCCAACCCGCATTCAATTTCTTCACAAATTGCTAACCCTAACCCTAACCCTAACCCCCTTTCAATATGCGATATGGGTTTTAACGTGCAAGAGTTGTACTTGAGTTTGATAGCAGATAACGATCTGCAAGTTCAAACCCATTTCCAATTTCTGTGAATGCTCTAGAGTCTCTCTCTATCTTATTCTCTGAAGGAAAAAGACAATGGAGTCCACCGAGCCCTCCTACATGTCGTCACCGGAGGCCCCACATAGAAGCTTATCGCCGCCGCCGCCCAAATCACCTTTAGCAATTACATTCGTTTCCATGAGTACGTCTCCCAATTCTCTCATAATTCGCTTCTTTTTCCCCAATTCTTACATTTTCCTAACCCTAAGTTTCATCCTAATCTGGTCCAATTTTGTAAGTCTGAGCAATCATGTTTATGTATGTATTTGAGTATCTAATTGCGGTGTTTATGGGTGGTTACTTTTGTTGTTTTCTTAGGAATTTAACATTGAGAAGCTGCATGTGGTTAGAGGCTGAGAAGAGAAGATTAAGCACATGCAGGGGCAGAGCCACAGTGGGGTCAATGGGGTCGCACGACTCCTTGGAAGCCATGGAAATAACCTTAGAGGTCCATTGGAGCTGCTGGTGCGACCCCTTGGAGCTGCTGGTGCGACCTCTTGGAGCTGCACACCACGTGTTCGATGAAATGTCTGAAAGAAGAAAAAGACTTCGGTTGCAGGTTGAAGAAGAAGGAAGGGCGCGCGCGCGAGAAGAAAAAGACTTCGGTTGCAGGTTCTGTGTAGAATTTCGTTGTGTGCACCTCGTTAGTTTCATTACGAAGCTTTTACTCCTTTTTTTTCATGTCCATCTGAGCCTTTTGTTCTTCTGAGTTGAGGGTTTTAATCAAAGTGTAAATCTTCATCAGATTTGATCTTAATTTTCTTTGTATTTTACCATTGTGGAGCTTTTAAGTAGTGGTATGAGAAATTAGGAGGTTGGGTTTACAGGATTGGAAGGTTCATCAACATGGTTAACTGCAGGTGGGAAAGACGACGAAGAAAGGAAGACGACCTGCGTTTTTTTTAATTTTTTATCTTCCTTCATTTTTTTTTTGTTGGTGCACACATTATTCTTTTTTTTTTAATTCTTTTTTAGTATTCTCCTTTTTTTTTCATTTTAACACCAATTATTTTGTTAAAAATTATTAAAAAAATTTATTATTGTTCCATGCATAGATTAATCCGACACTGCACCAAACGTCCGACTAATTTAGTCAATACTATCCGACGACTATTTATCCTATCCGACTGAAATAGTCAGTACAGTCCGAAGTACCAAACGAGGCTAAAAAAAAATTTCGCGCTACGCGCGCTATCTTTATTGACCCCCCAAACATTATTTCCTGAATCCGCCACTGAGCACATGTATTGATTATTTTTTATTTTTAAGTATTGTAATCAAACTTGTTAACTGCACTTGTGCTTGAACGAGTTGAGGACATAACAGAACAAATTCAATAATTACTTTAACCAAGAACAGATTATTGGTGCTGGTGTACCGCATGGTGATTGGCGTGATTATTGTTGTGCTGCATGTTTATTCTAAACTTTTAGTTCTTGTGGGTAGAGAATTATGGGTTTTTATTATAAGTGGTCCTCGAACTAGTTTTATGTTTAGATGTGCCTAATCTGTAGTTTAATGAACTTTTCTAGACTCGTACTGGTTCCTTATGAGCTGATATGGTTTTCATAATTTTGCATGTTATTGAGCATATGGTGTTATAAGAACGCAATATTTACCTTAATAATCTCAATAGTTATAAGGATATGACTTCTGAGTTTGGGGTGCTGCAAATGACTAAAGCATATAGTTTTCTACTTGTTCCTTATCTCTATGTCATTTATGATGGACCAACCTTATCAATTTTTAGGAGTAAAGACCTCCTGACGATCATCAAAGATCAATGGTTAAGACTTGGTTAGTTTCATATGTTAGAGTCAATGTTAGTTAAAGAATATGTCAGAGTTTGTTAACTTTGTTTTAGAGTCAATGTTAGTTAAAGAATATGTTAGAGTTTGTTAACTTTGTTTAGCTGAGTTGTCTTCTAGTTAATCTATGTATATCTGAGTATTTAATCATCTTTGTAACCATTATTCTCCCGTAATGTAAAAATCATCTATCTCACACGTTTTAACTAGTTGAGTTTAATACAATAACTAGATCATCTGCCACTGAGGGACTGCTACATGGTTCTAATGAAGCATGTCATCTGACAGAGATTGTTTTAACTAGGGAACCCGAAGCCACCTATGCACAGGAGCGTACATGAGCGTGCTTGTATTCAGAAGGTAAGGGTTGCTATATGTAAAGTGGGATTAAGACTTAATTGAGTTTATATTGCTTTTTATGTCTGCTACTTTCTAGGGATTTCATTCTTCCTCAATTCCGGATAATAATGTTCTGTTTTCATGTAAGATTTCTTGTGCATGTAATTCATGTTTTATTACTTCTATCTGAATCTAATTGAAACATGTTGTGTTGTCACATAGGATGGCGGTAATGTGAGTTCAATGGACAACTCCAGGGGCACCTTGAAGTTTCTAGGGCCTTTGGAGATTGCCAGTTCAAAAAGGTTCTATTTTCTCTTCGTTATAACTTTCCTCTCTCATTATTTGGTTCCTTTGTTTTGAATGTAACATAAAACAATTGTTTATAGCTCTATATTAAAAAAAGATCAAATCTGTAAAACTTGTGCTATTATCAATAAATATAGCTCAAGTTATTATAAATTGGGAATTTTATTTTTAGAAAGAAAGCCTATGTAAATGATTCTTTTGTAATTACTAAATATGCTTAATTAAGTTTATCCACTTCTCTGGGGACAAAACCATATTACTTTACTCTGCAAAAGATGGTTGAATTGAATGTTAAAGTACTAGATGCTTTGATTGTATTATCTCTGTTTTTCCATTGAATGAATTAACTGCTTTGGGTTGTGACAACCATAAATTATCAACAACTACTAGAATGTTAAGTAATGTAATATAGTTGTACAATGTATTTGCTAACTATTATATGATAATAAACATGAGGACTATGTATCTTTGTTATCTTGAGCGCCTAGCATGTCCTAAACTACCTTAATGCGAAAAGCACCAAATATGTAAATACGCACTATATACACTGTATGTACACGACATGCACATGATATGCACATCATGTTTACAACGTATAACTGACCTTTCAACTTCCATATACATGTTAGGTCTTGGATTTGTAACTTCAGTTACATTCATATTTCTCGTTTGGGTGTATCTGTCATGGGCCTTGGAGAAATGATATTTTGTAACTGGATTATGTAATGTCCAATGTTGACTATTAAGTATGGTTACGCTGGTAAAATGAGAATGTGCATTTGACAAGAAAATGTTGCGTGCATTTGTAGGGCAAGTATTTTTGTGAATTCAAGTGGTTGTTTCTCTAGTGTATGTAACAAATTTTATTTGATTACTTTAGGCAAACCAAGATCCACAATATTGGGGCAAGGCTTGTAGGTGTTGATAGTGTTGGCAATAAATATTATGAGAAGCTTGACACTCAATATGCTTAGTGTTCTCTACATTTCCCCCCTCAAATTCACTGCAATTTCAACAATGTTGTTCTTCAAATTTTGTTGCAGCTTTTGATGCTAAAACCAAGGAGGTACGGCATTGAACACAAAGAAAATTTCAGAGGGGGAAGGTGATGAATTTATTTACCATTCCAAAGGGCACAAACTCAATCCAGAGCAGAGAGCCTGGACTTAGGGATGGGCAAAATACCCATGGGTTAGGGTAACCGTGGTTACCCGCCCTTTAAAGTTCACATTTACTTTTATGAGTAACTGTTTAGACGAACAAACAGTTATGTGTATAACCGTTTACCCGTGAAATTTAAATGGGCGGTTATGGGTATTACCCGTAGTTATAACGGGTATCCATTTACCTATATAATATATATATATATATACAATCAGAAAGAAAATAGAAGATATTGTGTACCACTGCGATGTGACGTTGACGATAATCTTCCCTTTGTAGGTGCTAAGATATATATATATATTAGAGAGGAGAAGGACTAAGGATTTGTAACAACCCGTCCCAGGATTTACTGTACAGAAAAGGTATTTTTGTATTTTCACCAAGTTTGGGAATTTATTTTCCTTTTAAAATTTGTTTTTGGGTCTTAAATGGTAAGCCAAGGGGACCTACCCTTGATTTCTGTCCCCAGCCTCCCATCTTTCTCTTCTCTCTCTTTCCCGTATCTCTCTCCATTTCTCTGCAACTCTCTCCCTCTCACCCGTGTTCTCCCTCCTTGCACACCCTCATCTCCCTCATCATCAACACCATCAGCTTTCCCTCTCTCTCCCGCCGCTGCAAGTCAAGGCATAAACCCGAGGAAGAGCTCCGGCGAGTGTCTGTCACACTCGACATGGGTAGGTCTCGAAAAACACTCCAAATACTTCTCTTTTCATCCCTATAGTTCTTTTCTGACCCCGTGGTTGTGTTTTTGGACGTCAAACCATGAAGAAACATGTCGGGGAGACTTCCCTGGATTTCCGACGAGAAACCGACAGCTTTCGAGCCAATTTCCAGCTAAACCACGGTGAGTGGCCGGCATGTAAGGTATCAATCTCTTCGTCTCTCTGAGTACTACAACCTTCCTTTTTGTTTCACCCAATTTCGTTGAGTATTGAAGAAGTTATACTCATTTGAATCTTATCCAATTTCCGGCGAGTCCGACAGCTTTTGAGGCGTTTTCCGGCCAAACCACTACGAGTTAGACGTCGTGCGAGGTACCATTCTCTTTCTCTCTTCGAGAACTACAACTTTCGTTCTTGTTTCACTTGATTTCGTTGAGTAGTGACAAAGTTATGGCCGTTTAAAGTTGGGTGGTTTTTCGACCGAATTTCCGGCCTTCTTCTTCCTTTGAATCCGGTAGCCCAGAAACCCCAAGGCCTTTGGGCCTTTCCTGCCGAGCCCAACCCAAAACCCATTTCTGTTTTATTATTTATTTTATTTGTTGTTTTTAAAATAAGGACCTTGGGCCGGTTTTTGTTAAGGGCTTTAAGCCCAAAACCCTTTTAACCCTCTAACTCATTTAACCTAAAATTCAAATCCTTTTATTTTGTTTTAAGCCCAAACCCTAAAACCCACTTCCGTATTTATTTAAACTCTAAACCCAATCCTCTAACCTATTAGCCCAAAACCTATTTAAGTTAGGAGACCCTTAACCCTAGATCTCGTCCAACCCAAACCCTTTATGTGGAATATTCCGTTAGGGAATATTCTCTGGAATATTCTTTTGACTTTACGAAATGTATCTGGGACTCTTCTTAGGGTAAAACGACGTCCTGAATCCGTCTCCAACGTCTGTTTTCCCAAATTCAATTGTCTTAATATAGTTTTATTAAATGTAACCTTTATGTGCTTAGGGGCAACTTTTGTGACGTTTCCGTCTTCGCTAGTACTGTGAGTGGCGCAGCTTTTGGCGGCTAAGTACTGTGAGTGGACCCCTTTTAAAATTTCATGATTTTATAGTTTAATTGCATAAATGATTAGCATGCCTACGAGTTTATGATTTGATTTATGTTAAGCCTGTTTACTAAATATATTGATTTTCGTCTCGTGTTTTTGGTGAGGAATTAAATGTGGGCCTATATTGAGCTATATTTTAATATCTCGTATTTTCTATAAAAATCATGAACTGGTAGGCTATCCGATGGATGACGATATGATGCTAGGACATGTTTTAGAAACCCCTCTTTATAGTATAGACAATGGATGACTTTATACTATGAATTGGTTATTTATGAGAGGCGTAACTATTTGTGCGTACCTAGAGGACACTATGCCGCATGGGGTGATAAGCTCATATTTATATATATTTTACATCAAATTCTCTTGTCTTTTGTTAGTTAGTTTCTTGTTCTTTTGAGCTATTTACTTTATTTTCGTGTTTTATGTGATTTGGCTAGCAAAGAAATTAATAATAGCTTAAGTGTATATTTTTAGTAATAAAATCGTCAAAACTGCATTGCCCATTATTTTTGGTTAATAAAAATAAGATAGTATTATAAATATATATATATATATATATATATATATATTTATATATGATGTTGAGTAAGTGCAGCAAATAAAATAAGAACCAAATGAAAAAGAATTAGAAAGAATAATGGGCAGTGGGGGAGTGACGGAAAGGAGAGCACATACAAAGGTGGAAGGCTGCTTTGCAGCGTGGTGATAGTGGAAGAAAGAAAAAAATAATATAAGGCTCCCTTGGCAGTGGAAGGAAGAATAATGGGGGAAAGGAGGAATAATATAAGAAATATTAAGGAGAATGGAGCTGCACGTGGGCAGCTAGGAAGGTTAACGAGGGGGATGAATAAAAAGAAGCTGTCAGGAAGAAAAGGGGGGAGACACGCGGGCTCGGGATTTTTGAGAAACCAGCTGCACTTGGCAGCTGGCAGCGAGGACGTGAGGGAGAAAGCACAAGGAAATAACGCTGCCTTTGGCAGCGAGGAACCAAGCGAGAAGAAGGGAGCAGGAAGCTGCCTTGACAGCTGTACGCAGGGCAGCAAGCAGTTAGCACGGAGGAAAGGCTAAGGCAGCAAGCTGCCTTGGCAGCTGAGATCAGCGAAGAGGTCAGCGTGGAATAAGGCAGCGATCAAAGGGAGGAGGAGCCTCGGCCTTAGCGACAAGGCAGGCTTGCAGAGATTGACGGCAGAAGCAAGGCTGCCCTTTGGCAGTTGACGCGAGGACTGACGCAGAAGAGGACGCAGCTGCACGAGGAAGGAGCTGCCTTGTGCATGCAGGCAGCAGCTGACAGCAGCGAGAGAGAACACTTGGCAGCGTCTGAAGCTGCGAGTCAGCACGGAGGGGTCAGTACGGGAGCAAGTGGACGGAGTCAGCAACAAGGTCAGCATTGGACAGACAGGAGCTACCAAGTGCACAGTGAGGGCAGAGAGCAAAGTTTCACTGCAATTTCGCTCGGTTTAATCTTTCCAAACTTCTCTTTTATTTTCTGTTTTAATTTAAATAATGTATAACTAATTTTATTTTGGCTAGAGATTAATTCAAAACCATGGATATATTTGTAATTTGAATTGATTACCTTCAGTTGTGATTTCTGAGTTGTGATTAAATTTGCTTAACTGCTTGATTGATAACTTATTTTTGTATGTCGATTAAGGATGCATACTTAATTTACATGCATGAATTTGATGCTAGAATATAAGTGAATTTCACCTAATCGTTATGAACTTATATTCACAAGTAGTGAAGGTCGCTTATAAACGATCGCGTTAGGTAAATTCTTGGCATAAGTTTCATGCAATTCATAGTAACAAGTGCCTCGTCAATGCTTATGATTTTCATAAAACTTAATGATTCTTGCTTGTATCTCTATTATGCAATTCATGTAGGGAACTTGTAGGGAATGTTTTGGGTTGTCGTATGCAATCATCCAACCTAATAAAAGTAGGAAAATCTGAAGGTTAATTTAAGCGGACCTAATTAACTTGGGGCGTTGAGAATTTACAATTTATTGAAAGAACAACTGAAAATCAATTTAGGTTGCATATGTGGCATGTGTGGAGAATAATCCTCTAGCCAGTCCGTCATTTATCATTTTACTTTAATTTTATGTTTTTGTCAATTTTGTAATTTATTTAAGTTTAATTTACTTTTCATCAAAATCAATCCCCCAGTTTATTTTAAGGTGTTAGATTTATTAGAAATCAATTTAGTTTGTATTTTCTTGAGTCTTGAATTATTTTGTGTCTTTTTAGTTTATTTGTTAGTTTTATTTTGAGTTATTCTAGTTAAGTGTCTTGAGTCTAGTTTAGTGTTTTAAATTTCGTTTTTACGTTTTTAATTTAATTTTACTTTGGTTAGCATCCCTAGTTAATCCCCGGCCTAGAACGATCCCTACTTATCCATATACTACAACTGTCACAAATAGGGTTTAAATTTGTGCGTGAATTTATTTTCGCACCAAATTTTTGGCGCCGTTGCCGGGGATTAGCAAATTTGCTAATCCTTTTATTTTTGTTTTTTTTGCTTATGTTTATTTGTGTTTGTGTTTGTTACTTTTGATATTTGATTTATTTTTCTTTCTTTGAATTGAGGTACAAATGGAGCAAGACCTGGATTCTACTAGCATTCAAGATCTATTGGCACAGCTCACTGCTCAATTAACTCATAATGCCGAACGGACCACAATGCCAAGTGTCCCTACACTTGATGTGCCCTATGGGCAACGATATCAAGGTCCTCAATTTTCTGCAAATGAAGATGTTTGGGGATATCAGGGCCATAACCAATCAAGGGGCAACATGTTTTCCAACGCTTACAATTCGGATTGGAGAGATTATTCAGATTACATGTGGGGAGAACCTCAACAATTCCAACAAGGTGGATATTGGCAGCAAGAAGACGCGTTCTATTCAAGACCTATGCAGCCACCACAGTATCCCCCACAACAATTCCAATCGAATCAAAGTATGCCCGTGGATTATAATCAAATGCTTGAAGAATTAATTTCTTCGGTACAGGGTTCACAAAAAGAAGAACAATTGCCTCCATCGGAAGAGTTCTATCAATGGCCATATGAACCACCACAACAATCTCCCCAACCAAATTCAGGTACGTCCTCGGATAATGACATTTTGAATAAGTTACTAACCTATTTGACCCAGGACGTAGAAAATCGAAACATGGAGATGCAAAATAAAGCCAACAAGGTGGATGCATTGGAGGAGCAAGTTGGGCAGATTATGGAATTCATGGCACAGATTCGAGATCAAGGTGACATGGAGGATGAAGTTGTTCCTGAACCATCCAAACAGAGCCCGAACATGGATGAATTGCCAATTCAAGAAGAAGATGAGGATGACTACTTGGGCAGTTTAGAAGAATTCTTATCGCAAACCCCTCAAGTCCTTATGCCATCCAACTCAGGTGAGGAGGTTCTAAGTTCATTTCATTCTAACATCGTTCCACCAAATGTCCTTTTTCCTTGCAGGTTTTTAAATCCCAAGGAAGAAGTGAATGAAAAAGACGTTGTGGAAGATATTCCAGAAAAGGAGGTGGTCGAAGAATTTGTTGAACTTATCAAAGAGGATGTAGTTGAGACAATCAAGCCCAAAGCAGTTGAGTTTGATGACACGGGACAAGCCACAACCATCATAGTAAACCTGGCTAAGTTCAAAGTCCCGGAAATGTTCAAAAACGTGGTGTTTGTGATTGAGTTTGATCGAGAATGTAAGCCATCTTCTCCATTTTTAATTTTAATTTATACTAACTTTTTTCTAATTTTGATGATTCAGGCACCCACTCTTGAATTTAAACCATTGCCGGATCATTTCAAGTACCACCGTCCGTTCAATGATAAGCCATGCATTTGAATAATGAAGGGAGGCCTAGGAATCACCCACAATCAGATTTGCATTCCTAATCCCTTCTCCTTACTGAATTTATTTTACTCTATTTAGTTCTTTCATTGTTTGTTGGCTTTTGTGTGAATTTATTTTACGTTGATTTTTTACGTTGATTTCATTTTGTTTTGTTTATTTAGTTGTGATTTTTGTTTAGAAAGTTAAACTTAGTCTTTTTACTTTGTTTTACTTATTTTACATTGTTATTTAAAAAAAAAAAAAAAAAAAAAAAAAAAAAAAAAAACTTAAAAACATAAACATTCATATAAATAAAAAAATACATAAAAAAAAATATATATATATATATATATATAAAAAAATAAAAATAAAAATAAAAATAAAAAAAAAAAAAACTTAAATGCATAAATAATTTACAATAACTTGTAAACTAATTTCGTTCATTGGTCGTTGGTTGGTGGTGCCTCGGTGGTCGACGGAGCCCCTGAAAGACGAAGCGCCAGAGCTGGATCATTCAGAGCCTCAATATTTGGTGCTGCTCCCGAGGACGAAGGCAACACAAACCTCGGGAGTAACGCCATAAACCGTTGATGATCACTCTGAATCCGCACTTCGGACTCCTGCATCTGATCCAGCTTCCTCTTCATGCTGGTTGAGTAATTGGTTGCAAGCATGTGCAAATCCCTGTTCTCATGCCTAAGCACTCTGACCTCTTGCCGAAGACTAGCCACTTCAGCCATCAACGACTCCACCTGACGGGTTCGTGCAAGAAGGCGCTGGCCCATGTTTGATACTGAACCTGCGCATCGGACGCTGTAGGCCAAAGAGTCCTGGACAGCTAGTTCGTCGGACCGCCTAGAAAGTATCCTAGTGTCTCTAGGAGTGAGCAGATTTCTGGCCACCACCGAGGCGGTTGTTTCATTCATCATCATGGAATCCCCAACTGTAAGAGGACCATTTGGGGATATGAAGGATGGCTGCCAAATGTTGGTTGGAGAAGATATATCACTATCTTCCCCAACATTCAAGTTAAGGCGACGGTCAGAGGGGCAAGACATATTTGAAGGTGTTGAGAATGAAGAGTTGGACTGATCAAGATTAAAAGAAAATGCAAGAGGGAGTGTTTACAGGAGGGAACGTTTACCAGATGAAGTGTTTACAAGGGGAGCTTAAGTGTGTTGTGGAACAAAAATGAGCGTTCTTATAAGAAGAAGAAATCGTTGAGGCATCACTCAGCAGTCGAAGAGGCGCCCTCTCGCAAATCGAAGAGCCGGGCTCCTTTCTCAAAAGCCGGATTCTTTTCTCAAAAGCGGCGTCGCCGTTCTCAAAAGTCGGTTCCTTTCTCAAAAGTCGGACGCCGCTCTCTCAAAAGTCGGGCGTCTTTATCAAAAGTCGGAGCGGTCAGGAATCACGAGGCGAACAGCTTTTCCAATTTTGTCGTCACTCGTCACGCGCGCTGTCAGCTTTGCGCAAATTACGGGTGACTTTTTCAGAAAGCGCGTGACCTGTACTGTTCATCCATCCACCGGCTGCCGACAGGGGTAAAGGAACAGTTTCGGTTGTGAAGAAAAACTCTATAAACGTCTACCTTCGCCTTCAACAGCAAAGGCAAACTCTCTCAACACTTCTTCATCTCCGAAATTTTTCATCTCCCAAAATGCCTTTCCAACAAACCCTCTCGAGTTTCTCTGTGTTTCTCATTCCCTGGGATACCTTTGCAAATAAGTCATCTAGAGCTAGAGTATTTCATATCATGAAGGTTGAAAGCAAGAGTATCTCATATCACGCTTTCTTCCTGTCCTTGTCCTTGTCTTTGTGGCAAGGAGAAAGCGGGCAATCAGCCAGCACTCGGTGTCAATCTTCCAATCTAAGAACCGACTGCCTGGATATCCTTCCTGATTGCTTACCTAGCATTGCTCTCGAGTGCTCTTCGTCAACCACTGATGTACTTCCGAAGAAGTCGCCACATCTGCCTGGAGAACAGACATGGCAAGTGAAAATGATACTTGAAGCATGTGGAGACAAGGTGCTGCTTCATCTTCAAGATCAAGTCTCATTTTCCTTGCTAAGAAGTTCCCCAGCCCAGTTCAAGCATACACCTGTGGAACGATACTTCTTCAAAAGCAAAAGTATCCCATATCATCAGAGTCAGAGGCAAAGATTTCTCATGGCACGCTTTTCCTTTACCCTTGCTCTTGGCTACGGAGCAAGGTGAAAGAAAGGCAATCGGTCGGCACTTGGACAGATTGAACAAAGAAGCAGACCACCACCTATTCCTCGTGCCTACCTGCCATGCAGAAGAACAAAAAGAGAAGAATGTAGCCTGCAGACTCAATCAACCCAGCAGAAGGAGTCTGAGTTGAAACCAAGAGCTCGAGAAGCTTCAACAACACCACCAATCAAGTCTCATTTTCCTTGCTAAGAAGTTCCCGAGGCCAGTTCAAGTTCAAAGCTGTGGAAAGTCACCAAACAGGACCGATGATCACTTTTTAGTTTTATTATTATCTTTTATTTTCATTTTCAAATTTTCGTTTGTTTGTTTTTTCTTGCGTGCTTAACTGACTTATTTCTTTTCTGTGCAGGAACTTTTGGTTATTTCCACCCTTGAAGTTGATTGCAGAATTTTAGCTCGGGGGGTCATCGCTTGATTTTCTGCAAATTAGGGAAGTTTTCAGTCCTATTGCTTTATTTTGTTTCTTTATATTTATCTATGTTATTTTTATTTTTATTTGCATTTTATTATATTTTCTGACATTGGGGACAATGTCTAGTTTAAGTGTGGGGGTAAAGAGTCTAAAAATGACCAAATTGAAAATTTTTATACCTTCGACTTTGAACTGGTTTCATTTGTTTCCATGTTATTGCTTTGTGTTTTCTTAATTAAGTTGTTGTTTTAAAAAAAAAAAAAAATAAAAATAAAAAAAAAAAAAAAAAAAAAAAAATCGGAAAATTTAAAAAAATCCAAAAATATTTCCTTGTTTTCCTTATTGTTTTGAATTAGATTTTTGTTAGTGTCCCGACCCAATGATATAATTGGATAAAATTTGAACCATGATCATCAAGAACTTAGTTAACATGTGTTTTGTGAAATTCCTTATTCTTGTGTTAGTTTTGTACATATTTGATTATCCTTGAAAAACCAAATGCACATAGCCTTGTTGATGTGAAATTAAAGCATGATTTTAAGCTCCATATGTGAATTTAGTGACCATATACATCCTATGTGAGTTTTTGAGCCTATTGAAAGTGTGTGCATTTTTCATACACTCCTATTTTTTTTATGTGTGATGAACTTATGTGAGATACTTCTCTAGAACTTGCATAACGATCTTTCGAAATTTTTGTCATTGATTGCATGAACTTGAAAATGATAGAGGCATTAGGTTTACCACCATGGCCCAAATAACCTTGTTTCCCAAAGAAAAATGATATCATTAGATTGCCAATTTGAGCCGTGTATGTGAGCCTTTTATTTCTTATCACCAGATATGTCTACCCTTATGCCTGAAATAATTTTCCTTACCCTTTCCAAGCGAGCTAGTGAGCAATGTGAGATTGTCTTATGAGAAATGTTTGTGAAGTACTTTGAAGGTGTTTGGCAAAAGAATAAGTGTGGGGGTTTTTCATATTTGTTTCTGTTTGAAAAAAAAAAAAAAAAAAAAAAAAAAAAAAAAAAAAAGAAAAGAAGAAAAAGAAAGATTGTATACAAAGAAAATAAAAAGTTTTTAAAGTTTCAGTTTATGGGTGTGGTTGGAGATGTCTGAAGAATCGTTGGAGAGCTTGAGTTCTTATAAATCTAAAGAAAATAATTGCTTGCAATGTAGCTTGGAACTTGTGTTTTCCTATTCTTTCGTTTCAATAACCCTATCCCTAAGCCTCATTACATCCAATAAAAGTCCTCTTGATTTAAGTTTTGCAATTATGACTGTGGAGAAGTGATCTTTATGCAAGCTTATGGTAGAACTTTCACATTTGATTCTTTGAGAGAAACACATTAAAACTAAACACATGTGTGATTGAGTGTATATCCAGTGAGAATGTCGCTAATTTGCATATGGTGATTTTTAAAATAAAAATTTGAAATTGCATGTGCATGGCTATCTCACACACTACACTTCAAGGATGTTTCAAAGATTACTGCTAATATTTGAGTAAGGAAAATGAACTTAAATTGCTTGTTGGTGTTAGCTATGGTTCTTGATGATTTGTGTTCTCGAATGAAATTCTATGAGGGTCATATAGGGGGAAACTAATAATTTTCATGTTATTACTTTTTCTGTTTTCGTTTGTTTTGCTCGAGGACTAGCAAAAGCTAAGTGTGGGGGTATTTGATAAGCTCATATTTATATATATTTTACATCAAATTCTCTTGTCTTTTGTTAGTTAGTTTCTTGTTCTTTTGAGCTATTTACTTTATTTTCGTGTTTTATGTGATTTGGCTAGCAAAGAAATTAATAATAGCTTAAGTGTATATTTTTAGTAATAAAATCGTCAAAACTGCATTGCCCATTATTTTTGGTTAATAAAAATAAGATAGTATTATAAATATATATATATATATATATATATATATATTTATATATGATGTTGAGTAAGTGCAGCAAATAAAATAAGAACCAAATGAAAAAGAATTAGAAAGAATAATGGGCAGTGGGGGAGTGACGGAAAGGAGAGCACATACAAAGGTGGAAGGCTGCTTTGCAGCGTGGTGATAGTGGAAGAAAGAAAAAAATAATATAAGGCTCCCTTGGCAGTGGAAGGAAGAATAATGGGGGAAAGGAGGAATAATATAAGAAATATTAAGGAGAATGGAGCTGCACGTGGGCAGCTAGGAAGGTTAACGAGGGGGATGAATAAAAAGAAGCTGTCAGGAAGAAAAGGGGGGAGACACGCGGGCTCGGGATTTTTGAGAAACCAGCTGCACTTGGCAGCTGGCAGCGAGGACGTGAGGGAGAAAGCACAAGGAAATAACGCTGCCTTTGGCAGCGAGGAACCAAGCGAGAAGAAGGGAGCAGGAAGCTGCCTTGACAGCTGTACGCAGGGCAGCAAGCAGTTAGCACGGAGGAAAGGCTAAGGCAGCAAGCTGCCTTGGCAGCTGAGATCAGCGAAGAGGTCAGCGTGGAATAAGGCAGCGATCAAAGGGAGGAGGAGCCTCGGCCTTAGCGACAAGGCAGGCTTGCAGAGATTGACGGCAGAAGCAAGGCTGCCCTTTGGCAGTTGACGCGAGGACTGACGCAGAAGAGGACGCAGCTGCACGAGGAAGGAGCTGCCTTGTGCATGCAGGCAGCAGCTGACAGCAGCGAGAGAGAACACTTGGCAGCGTCTGAAGCTGCGAGTCAGCACGGAGGGGTCAGTACGGGAGCAAGTGGACGGAGTCAGCAACAAGGTCAGCATTGGACAGACAGGAGCTACCAAGTGCACAGTGAGGGCAGAGAGCAAAGTTTCACTGCAATTTCGCTCGGTTTAATCTTTCCAAACTTCTCTTTTATTTTCTGTTTTAATTTAAATAATGTATAACTAATTTTATTTTGGCTAGAGATTAATTCAAAACCATGGATATATTTGTAATTTGAATTGATTACCTTCAGTTGTGATTTCTGAGTTGTGATTAAATTTGCTTAACTGCTTGATTGATAACTTATTTTTGTATGTCGATTAAGGATGCATACTTAATTTACATGCATGAATTTGATGCTAGAATATAAGTGAATTTCACCTAATCGTTATGAACTTATATTCACAAGTAGTGAAGGTCGCTTATAAACGATCGCGTTAGGTAAATTCTTGGCATAAGTTTCATGCAATTCATAGTAACAAGTGCCTCGTCAATGCTTATGATTTTCATAAAACTTAATGATTCTTGCTTGTATCTCTATTATGCAATTCATGTAGGGAACTTGTAGGGAATGTTTTGGGTTGTCGTATGCAATCATCCAACCTAATAAAAGTAGGAAAATCTGAAGGTTAATTTAAGCGGACCTAATTAACTTGGGGCGTTGAGAATTTACAATTTATTGAAAGAACAACTGAAAATCAATTTAGGTTGCATATGTGGCATGTGTGGAGAATAATCCTCTAGCCAGTCCGTCATTTATCATTTTACTTTAATTTTATGTTTTTGTCAATTTTGTAATTTATTTAAGTTTAATTTACTTTTCATCAAAATCAATCCCCCAGTTTATTTTAAGGTGTTAGATTTATTAGAAATCAATTTAGTTTGTATTTTCTTGAGTCTTGAATTATTTTGTGTCTTTTTAGTTTATTTGTTAGTTTTATTTTGAGTTATTCTAGTTAAGTGTCTTGAGTCTAGTTTAGTGTTTTAAATTTCGTTTTTACGTTTTTAATTTAATTTTACTTTGGTTAGCATCCCTAGTTAATCCCCGGCCTAGAACGATCCCTACTTATCCATATACTACAACTGTCACAAATAGGGTTTAAATTTGTGCGTGAATTTATTTTCGCACCATGGGGCGAGGATCTGGTGTTGGCATTTAGGCCGGGAGAAATAATCCCTAGCTACGGGCTGAGGGACATGGAGCAGGCATTGGGCCGGGAGTTGGTAATCTCTGGCTACGGGCGCAGAGACCACGAAGCAGGTATTGGGCTAGGAGTTATATTTATTCAGTTATCTTTTTAGCAGCACACCGCGCTTACGAGACGATCTATGAGATGTTTACTGTTTTGATTTCTGCGATGTTATTCCGTGACATGACTTTTGAGATATTTTTGGCATGCTAGGATTTTTATTAACTCTATCACTTATTATGCTAGTAGTTTTCATTATATAAACTGTGGGGGTTAGTACATTGATAACAGTTTTATTATTATTGTATATATGAACTTGGTCCACTCACCTTTGTTTTGCGCCCCCATTCAGGCACCTAATCCCGGCGTCAAGACACTTCCGCAGCAGTATCTTTGAATCCTCTCGATGTAGGACTCACTTCTTTATTCATTCAATTTTATCTAAATTCGTTTTAGTGATTTGGTTTAGTTGTATGTTCTGAGCACGTTCCAAAATTTTTAATTCATGGTATTTTAAATTCATAACCCTTATTTATTTCTTATCCTTAGCTTTTGTATCAATTAATGGCTTTCGTCACCCTCGGGTGTCGGCCAGCACGTGTCTATCCTGGTATTCAGGGAATATCAGGGTCGGGGCGTGTCAGATTGGTATCAGAGCATGGTTTGTTCGGGGAATATTTAGGATTCTCTTCTATTCTCGTAAAGTGTCGGTTTTGACATCATTTGGATGTCAGGACTTCTAGATTTGGTGTCATTCGGCGCAGTTGTGCGAACCTTTCTCTGTTTGAATTGTCACCTTCTGGTTGAAATACAAGAGTTCGTGTCGGGATTGTGCCTCATAGGTGACGAATTGGTTTGCTGGACGACTTTCAACATCGAATCGATACTCAGTGACGTGTTTTAGAAATCTCAGTTTGAGAAATTCTGGTTAAGACCAACCGAGGTTCTGAATCGGTGATATCACTCTGCAACATGCGTTCCCTAGGAATTGAGGGTGGAGTCAGCTTTGCATGGAAATCTTGGGAAACGGAAAAACATTGGTGGTACGAGTTGGTTAAGACCAATTAGAAATCTAAAACGGTGATATCACTCTACGACATGCCTTCCCCAGAAATGGCGAGCATAGCCATGTCTTAGTGGTAATTGGTGGGATCAAATCAGTGTTCTCGAACTCATTACCACTGAGGAAATTCATGTGGATCTTTAGAACAATTTTCGGTAATTATTCTATTGATAACTTTCTTGCTTTTTCCAACGTCGAAGTTAAGTTTCCTAATTATTGACCGTCAGCTTTACATCAAATTCTTTGAGCGTTGACTTCGTTTGCTTTGACTGCTTTTCTTGGGAACTCCTTGGTAGCAGATTATTCTCATCATTTTCCAAAATGGAGTTGCGATTCTTATTGTTGTGGTAGTTGGACATGGATAATGAAGATTCAGTCTTGTTTGGATAAACAGATTCCTTGAAGTTCACCAAGTCGGGTACTCGGCGAAAAACTCTAGTTCCTCATCCGCGTACTTTTCGGTGAAGGTGAACTTAGCCTCTTGCTTGCAGCCTAGCTGTTTAGCCTTGTGATTTTCAGTGTGATGGTTTGAGACTCTACCATATTCATCATTGTACGAAGATTGAGCTTTACTCTGAATTTCTCTGAACTCATTAAGCTTTGGTTTGCTCAAGAGCATCACTTTAAGGTAATTAATCGTGTCATTGCATACGCATGCTACTTTGTATCTTTCATTTTCGTCATTCTGCTGATTCAGAGGTTCTATGTTTAATTTTTGAACTTTGAAACAGCTCTCACAAAGTATTGTGAATTTCGAAATTTCTTTAGCGTCATCAAATCTTCTCAACAATTCTTAACTATTCTTAAGCTTAGACCTATTTTCTTTTGGCTTGAGATTTGAGCCGTCTTTTGGTAAGAGTTTGGTGAAGATTGTAGTGCAGGTGATCAGCAGATTGCATCAGTATCTTCAGACTGAATTGTTGATCACCATCTTGCTACAATTCATAAGCATCACATCGGTATCTCAAGGTACGGTTATCAAGTGAGTTCCTCGTTGACAAAATTTTGGAGTTGCTGGTCACATTTGAAGGAACTGAGAAGAATAGAATCCTTGGTGCTAGTTAGAGTTTTGACGACAACAGTTTTTGTTTCGTTTGGTTTGGGTACGACACTTTTGCGACATGGTACGAGAACTTTTGCAAGCACCACTGGATGACAAAGGGATTTTGTGAACTGGTATTCGGAAGATGAAATTTACGACGTGGGAAATTTGCACCCTCAGGGAATTACTTGCTTGCTTATCGATACAACAAATATGAGGTCGATATTACGGGCTGCAGACTGTGATATCGATATCTTATTTGTTGGGTTCGTTAAGCAAGTGGGCAAGAAGACCCGTCTACGACAGTTGTTGCGGATTTATTATTCTTGGGGCTCGATCCAAAAACATTCATTCTCGTAGTACGTGACGTTTCATATGCCTAGGCGAGATCCACTCTTATTTTTCAGTTTTGGATTTTCAGTATAAGTATTTTAACTTCCTTTACTTTAGTTATTTGTATTTTCGAAGTTACAAATGTTTTGGGGAAGTATTTACGTTTTCAGTTTTAAGTTTAGCACGAGTTTTCGACCTATATGTTTTTACCTATCTATTTTGGACGTTAGCGTATTTTATGTACTTACTTTTGACCTTAAGTTATTTTGTGTTTTCGACCTTAGATCTTTATAAAGTATGTTTCTACGTTTACTTTGATGGGGAAGAAAGCAAGAGCTTGGAGGCATGATAGAGGATTTTGTGACCTGCTCGCGACGGTGTGGCATATTGTCTTTGATGCACCCACTCTGACTTGATTACCCTTTATACATATATTCTTCTTTCTATTTTCGAGTATTTTAATTAAGTAAATTATTTTAAATTTCGGGACGAAATTCTTTTAAGGGGGGTAGATTGTAACAACCCGTCCCGGGATTTACTGTACATAAAAGGTATTTTTGTATTTTCACCAAGTTTGGGAATTTATTTTCCTTTTAAAATTTGTTTTTGGGTCTTAAATGGTGAGCCAAGGGGACCCACCCTTGATTTCTGTCCCCAGCCTTTCATATCTCTCTTCTTTCTCTGTTCTTTTTTTCCCGTATCTCTCTCCATTTCTCTGCAACTCTCTCCCTCTCACCCGTGTTCTCCCTCCTTGCACACCCTCATCTCCCTCATCATCAACACCATCAACTTTCCCTCTCTCTCCCGCCGCAGCAAGTCACGGCATAAACCCGAGGAAGAGCTCCGGCGAGTCTCCGTCACACTCGACATGGGTAGGTCTCGAAAAACACTCCAAATACTTCTCTTTTCATCCCTATAGTTCTTTTCTGACCCTATCGTTGTGTTTTTGGACGTCAAACCATGAAGAAACACGTCGGGGAGACTTCCCTGGATTTCCGACGAGAAACCGACGGCTTTCGAGCCAATTCCCGGCTAAACCACGATGAGTGGCCGGCGTGTAAGGTATCAATCTCTTCGTCTCTCTGGGTACTACAACCTTCCTTTTTGTTTCACCCAATTTCGTTGAGTATTGAAGAAGTTATACTCATTTGAATCTTACCAGGTTTCCGGCGAGTCTGACAGCTTTTGAGGCGTTTTCTGGCCAAACCACTGCGAGTTAGATGTCGTGCGAGGTACCATTCTCTTTGTATCTTCGAGAACTACAACTTTCGTTCTTGTTTCACTTGATTTCGTTGAGTAGTGACAAAGTTATGGCCGTTTAAAGTTGGGTGGGTTTTCGACCGAATTTCCGGCCTTCTTCTTCCTTTGAATCTGGTAGCCCAGAAACCCCAAGGCCTTTGGGCCTTTCCTGCCGAGCCCAACCCAAAACCCATTTCTGTTTTTTTATTTATTTTATTTTTTGTTTTTAAAATGAGGGCCTTGGGCCGGTTTTTGTTAAGGGCTTTAAGCCCAAAACCCTTTTAACCCTCTAACTCATTTAACCTAAAACTCAAATCCTTTTATTTTGTTTTAAGCCCAAATCCTAAAACCCACTTCCTTATTTATTTAAACTCTAAACCCAATCCTCTAACCTATTAGCCCAAAACCTATTTAAGTTAGGAGACCCTTAACCCTAGATCCCGTCCAACCCAAACCCTTTGTGTGGAATATTCCGTTAGGGAATATTCTTTTGACTTTACGAAATGTATCTGGGACTCTTCTTAGGGTAAAACGACGTCCTGAATCCGTCTCCAACGTCCGTTTTCCCAAATTCAATTGTGTTAATATAGTTTTATTAAATGTAACATTTATGTGCTTAGGGGCAACTATTGTGACGTTTCCGTCTTCGCTAGTGGTGCAGCTTTTGGCGGCTAAGTACTGTGAGTGGACCCCTTCTAAAATTTCATGATTTTATAGTTTAATTGCATAAATGATTAGCATGCCTACGAGTTTATGATTTGATTTATGTTAAGCCTGTTTACTAAATATATTGATTTTCGTCTCGTGTTTTTGGTGAGGAATTAATTGTGGGCCTATATTGAGCTATATTTTAATATTTCGTATTTTCTATAAAAATCATGAACTGGTAGACTATCCGATGGATGACGATAGGATGCTAGGACATGTTTTAGAAACCCCTCTTTATAGTATAGACGATGGATGACTTTATACTATGAAGTGGTTATTTATGAGAGGCGTAACTATTTGTGCGTACCTAGAGGACACTATGCCACCTGGGGCGAGGATCTGGTGTTGGCATTTAGGCCGAGAGAAATAATCCTTAGCTACGGGCTGAGGGACATGGAGCAGGCATTGGCCCGGGAGTTGGTAATCTCTGGCTACGGGCGCAGAGACCACATAGCAGGTATTGGGCTGGGAGTTATATTTATTCAGTGATCTTTCTAGCAGCACACCGCGCTTACGAGATGATCTATGAGACGTTTACTGTTTTGATTTTTGCGATGTTATTCCGCGACATGACTTTTGAGATATTTTTGGCATGCTAGGATTTTTATTAACTCCATCACTTATTATGCTAGTAGTTTTCATTATATAAATTTTGGGGGTTAGTACATTGATAACTGTTTTATTATTATTGTATATATGAACTTGGTCCACTCACCTTTGTTTTGCGCCCCCATTCAGGCACCTAATCCCAGCGTCAAGACACTTTCGCAGCAGTATCTTTGAATCCTCTCGATGTAGGACCCACTTCTTTATTCATTCAATTTTATCTAAATTCGTTTTAGTGATTTGGTTTAGTTGTATGTTCTGAGTACGTTTCAAAATTTTTAATTCATGGTATTTTAAATTCATAACCCTTATTTATTTCTTATCCTTAGCTTTTGTATCAATTAATGGTTTTCGTCACCCTCGGGTGTTGGTCAGCACGTGTCTATCCTGGTATTCGGGGAATATCAGGGTCGGGGCATGTCAGGATGGCTTCTGTTTGCTTTTTTTTTTTTTTTTCTTTTCTGATAACTGAGTGTACAATGTAAACCTTCTGTGACCACTTACCTCTGTTGGATTCATGTTAATTGGTGTCGGTGTTCCTAAATGGGATACTAATTCAATTTATACATTTCTTTTGTAGGCCTCTTTTGGTGACAACGAGTCGATGAGACTTTATGATTGAACGTGCTAAAGCATTAGTGTTCGAAAGTGTTTAGTTTCGGAATATTTTGGAGCTTTGAATCATCTAGTATTCAAGATAATGACTACTTTTTGTTTTTAGAAGCTTTACTTTGTAATCATATGGATTATAATTAAAGACTTGCTTGGGTGTAGCGGAAAAATATCGTTCGTAAACTATTATTTCAATTATTGGAATTGTATGAGGACTTAAATGATTAAAATAGGAAAATTTATGTCAAAATGTATCTATAACGGTGTTTAATTGTCAGAAAATGAAAATTATGACAAATTTTTCTTTTGTAATTTTCAAGTTGTTAAAAAAAAATGTAGACCGGTGAAAAAAGTGTAAATGGGTAAAAAAGGATAAATGGGTTCAAAAAGGGTAAACGGGTATATGGTTATGGTTAAATGGGTAAACGGTTATGGTTAAATGGGTACATGATTAAAAGTATGGTTAACCGTTTATAAAATGTTATGGGTATGGATATAAATGTTTATGTAATTACCCAATGGGTAAACGGTTATGCGGGTATGAACATAAACGATTATGGGTAAATAATTGCTGTTACCCGCTCACCATAATCGTTGCCCATCCATAATTTGACCATATACTAACCTTGGGAACCAGCCAGGAAGGAGCGAGTACGTAATTTCTACGACACGTGAGTGCTCAAACTTGAAAAAATTTAGTTGTATTGTGCTGTGTATTCTAGGGGTGGGCAAACGGGTATAGGAATCGCGGGTTGGGGTGGGTAATCAAGGTTTGGGGCGGGTACGGGCCGGTTCCTAATTTAAAAAAAAAAAAGAAACGGGGTGAGGCGTGGCGGTCCTTTGTAATTTTTGGTTTGGGTCGGTTCCCAAAGTATAGGAACCGCGGGTACCCGTACCGGCTCTTTTGTAATTGAAATGGACGAACGAGATTGAAGAGATAATCTCTCCATCTAATCTTAACCGTTAGTTTTAGGTTTCCTCGTCCTCGACCTCGACTCTGTCACTCGAGTCCTCGAACTCGATTCCGTCTCCCACAATCTCTCTCCAAACCCAGTGCCTTGTCAGCAACCCAATCGATTGACGATTGTTGGCGCTGTGAGGATGTTGGAAATGTGCCCTAAAGCCAATCATATGATGATACTTTACGGACATTTCACATGTTAAACTAATCTAGTTTACATATAAAAGGCAAACATTATTGTTTGAGGCGTCTCATATAAATGTTATATGCTTAAACGATAAAGTCCAAGGAATATGTGATTGGGAGAATGCAATCTAATGAAGTTAGATTAAGGAGACCATTCTTTCGTAGACACATCCTAAACATTCCTGATCATAGGATTGCCAATTGGGCATTGACAGTCCGTTAAGATCAGTACGTGTTATGTCTTCTCTCAGGGAGAGTGACTAGTCTCGAGTCATTGGTGTGTGTGACATCAAGACAAGTACGTAGGTGCTCAATAGAGAATGAGTTCACTGAACACGATCAACGAGGAGTTCTCATACTCATGTCACATGAGAACTCATGTTTGGGATAATGCAAATTAGTCCTTTGACCTGAGGCATCACAGTTGTTGTCTTGTGGTTAAGTCCTTGATCTTTGATTATGTCAAAGTCACCCCATCGGGGTGTCCACGACATCATTGGGGTTAAGCCACTTAGTCATGGAGACAAGTGAATGTGCAACAAGGGATCTCTAACCTTCAAAATGGTTTGAGGGAGAATACTCTATGATATGATTAAAATCTCTGGCCAGAGTATGAATGAGATTGGGGAATGCGTTCCAAATCACATTCAAGGTAATCATCAAATGCAAATGAATCACATTGGATAGTAGACATGAATAAATAAACTACCAAACCAAACAATGTGGTCAAGAGTATTAGATTAGAGAAAGACCGTATTGCATTTGTAATCCTAAACTGAATAGGTTCTCTACCTCTTCTGATTAGCTTGGGTAGCCATGATATGCTGCTAGGGGTCACTCATGGTTTGTGGAAGCCCTAAACGTGTGTAATCACTAAAGGGAGAATTGAAAGTAAGTTTCAATTCACAATCGATGTAAAATGGTTTTAATCGCCCACTGCCTCGCTAAAAGGAACCTAATGTATCGTACACCAAATAAGGTGGAGATTGAAGAAACAAAGGAGATGAATTAAATGGTTTAATTATTTATGGCAAGGATTAATTAATATGTTAATTAATCAAACGAATAAGTTCGTTAAAGACCTCGGGATAGTTTTTGGACCTTAAGGCCCAATGGGCTTCGAACGTCAAAGCCCATTGACTTAAGTTGTATGACAACTTAATGAATAAAGATTCACAAAGGCCCAAAAGCCCATATCCATTTAGTGTTGAATTAGGGTTTTTGGTTCTTTAGGTCATTTAAAGAAGTGACTATATAAAGAACTTTATAACCTAAAATTCATAAGTTGTTGATTTTAGAGAAAATTGGTGAGAACACAAAGCTTCCATTTCTCTCTAAGAGGCCAACCACCTTGGGGGATATTGTCTAGCAATTCTATTTCCTCAAGGTCACTCATTTCCTCTCCAATCCAACCTTGGTGTAGAATCTTTAGAGGTTCTCAATTTTGGGAACTTGGAGAACCTATTCTTCTAACCAAATCCATGAAGCTAAGAAGCAAGGAATGAAGGCCCTATCTCTTGGGTGATTATCCTTTGCATATGCAAAGAGGAATCTACAAAGGTAAATATTTCTCAACTAATAAATGTTGATTTAAAAGTTGAGTCAAGGTTCACCAATCTACTAGGCTTTGAATTTCATGGTTGATGTTTTGTTTTTGAATGCATGAAAGCATGATTCCGCCTTTAATTTGTTAATTGCATGCTACATGATGTTATTCAAATGAACATGTTTTTCACAAAATTTCCTTCAGAGGACTGGAGCAATAACCCAATCTCACCAGTCACCCCTCTCAAGTCTTACCAGTCACTACAACCAGAAACCAAATTTCTCTCTCTTTCTCTCTCTAACCCCTTCAAGTTTTTAAAGCGGCGTCATCGTCGTTAAAGAAAATCACCCTCAAGAGCTTAGACGGCAAGTCGTTTGTGGTCGAGGAGGCGGTGCTGCTGGAGTCGCAGACCATCAAGCATATGATCGAGGACGATTACGCCGACAAAGGCATGCCAACGACGCCAAGCCCGATGAGAAAATCTCCGAGAACGATCGTAAGGCCTGGGATCAGAATTTGGTTTGATTCTAGGGTTTCAGAATTTGGGGATTCAGTTGGGTTAGGGTTTTTTTTATTTGGGGATTGGGGTTAATTGTGTTGTTTTAGGGCCTAGGGGTACTGATTTAAGGTTTGATGTGATGGTGGATTGAATTTGAATGGCGAGCAGGTATTGGGTGGTGTCTTTGCCGGTTCAAAACTCGGCGTTGTCTCTATGGACCTCCAAAGGTACTTCCGCCGTTTCATTTTTCTTTTGCAATTTTATTTCTTTAGCAATTCAATTTTATTTCGATTTGGGTATTCATTGGATTTGATCGATGTGAAGCTAATGTAAGGTGAATAATTACTGATCTGGAAAGTTGGCGGTGGAGATGGGCAGTTGCAGGCCTCTTCGTATTCGATTTCGAGCGGCGCAGCCACAGGTGGTGGTGGGATTTGCTGTTCTAGTTTGGGACACAGTTTGGACTCGGCCTCAGGGACTAGTGTTGCAGCATCTGTTGCCACTGCACGAAGCGACTGCTCAAAACCATGACGAGGAAGCTCGACAAGAAGATGACTGCGACGAGGATGTCTGGCAAGAAGGTGGTGGTCCGGTTCGCGGAACGATTGAGAGAGTTAAAGAAGAAGAGAAGAAGAAAAAAAAAAAAAAACCAAGGACCCGTGGACCCGACAGGCCGGGTTCGGTCCGATTCCTGTAATGAAATATGATGCACCCAGCCTGGCCCGTTTCTTTTAAACTCTGGTCCGGTCCGGTTCCTTCAAAATTGGGCCCAGCCCTAGTGTATTCCATTGGGTTAATAAATGGAATGTGTTAGTTGTGAATCTTTCGGGATGTTTGCTGTATGTAAATAACACTCCTAAACTTGATAGTTTAATAAAATGTTGGTATTTTGATTTGTCAAGGGTAAATTATCTCACTTCATGTCAAAAGGGTTGTGTTTCACACTTTGCAGTGTTAATAATTTGCCGATTGGTGTTTGTCTTGCAATGTGCATGTTTTTAGTATGCAGTATGCATATCATGTTCATGTGTTGAGCATGCAATGTGCACGACATACACATGAGCATGACATGTGCATCCTTTAAGCATGCAGTGTGCATAGGCCTGGCAAATGGATCGTGTTTGTCGTGTTTCTTGTCATTTTAGTGTAACACCTGTTATCTTAACAGGTCGTGTCGTGTCACACCCGTTATCTTAACGAGTCCTTAATAGGTCAAGTCATTTTACCTAACAGGAAAAATGACCCATTAAGAAAAATATTTTTTTCTTAAATTTACACATACCACATTGCCACATAAATATTACTTGAAAACATAAAAACACATTTGTCGTTAAGTACTACATCTACACTCCAAAATAAGAACCTAATAAAAAAGCACCAATACACTAATAGTCTACTACAAAATAATGAAATATCAAATGTGCAAGGATATGCAAAATGAAGGAGTTTTTCTTTTCGAGGTTGTGAAGCATTTCTCAGAAGTTAAAACCTTGCCAATGAAACTCAGAGATTGCATGTTATTCATTTTACAAAATCCTTCAATTTCATCAATCATCACGGGGAAATTGTATTGAAACTTTGGCTTGTTCTATTGCCTTCAAGAGTTATTGATGATGTTTTCAGTAAGGTTTTCTACATCAGAACTCTCTTCTGCATAGACTAAGTATGGAAAAGCCAAACATTATAAACCATTCAAATTATGAGAAGTTTACCAAAATAATTATGAAAAGAAATAAAACAATAGTACTATACCATATAAAAAGATATTAATTTTCTAAATTTAATTATATATATAGAGGAAGCCTTTAAGGGAATGAATCTCCATTTAAAAAAAAAATGGGAACATCCTCTTGACCATTAGATTTGGCTTTAATGAAATTCTGTTGTTAAGATTCTGTGGCCTGTGATTTAATCTCAACCACATAATTTCATTAAAGCCAGATCTAATGGTCAAGAGAGTGTCCCATTTTTTTTTGAAAAATGGGGATCCCTTCCCTTAGAGGGCCTGTATATACACACGCACACACACACACACTAATTTTAGGGGTATAAAATTATTACATTAATATTTTGCTTATCGCGTATCGGGTTATCCACGTATATACCCGGACCAACCCATTATCTTAACAGGTGCTTATTGTGTTGCACGATAATGACCCGATTCGTTATCGTGTTGACCCGATAACTTGTTAATTTCGTGTCCAGTTAACAGGTCGTGTCAGAAATTATCAGGCCTAAATGTGCATGACATGTGCATCCTTTGAGCATGCAATGTGCACGAGCATTTATATATCCTTTTCGAGCATGCAATGTGCACGAGCATTTATATATCCTTTTCGAATGGTTATGAAATACGACTGACTAAACATTGCGCATTTACCGGGTCGTAATCACAATCACAGTGGCTTGAAAATTTACAGAAAGTTGTTAAAGCAATTATCAAGAAAATATTTTTTGGTGAACCAACATCGGAAATGATAACGGAATTCTATTATAATTAATAAAGGCAAACCAACGTTGGAGGGGCAATAACCCATTTATATGGGGGGCAATTTGGTCATTGGCTTGTGTTTTTTAAAATAAAGGCTCTAACAAACTAACTTTCGAAGAAATTTTTTGGGAAAACTTACATCTGGATTATAAAAGATTAACAAATAAATGCATGCTTCATTACACCAACAACTTGTAATTGAATTCCAAATGCAAAGAACAGGGAAAAAAAAGGTTTTCAAGGAAGAAGACAGTAATAGACCACCAGGAAGATAACAGTGATCACACATACTGAAAGGGTATTTCATTGATCAGGATGCCTAATTATTCTCTGCAAAATCACTGTCCTTGCCTTCCTTATATTCCAGCTACACTTATCAGCATGTTGGCTCACATTATCAATGGTTTCCACAAACACATGAATCTTTTTCTTGATCTCATCTATCACTAGCTTCACAGCTACGCTTTCTTCTCCAATAGCAAAATCAACGTTGTGCAACAGCGATTCAATCCCAAACAATTTCAAATTTGTCAACAAGCACCCGGATGTTGTCCGTTGAGCTGATTTTCTCCCTCTGCCCTTTCGGTCCCCTCTTGTAGTTAATCCAAAGCATATTACACCATTTTGCCACTAAACATATTGGAACAGCCAATGCTCCTGCCAAGGCCGTTACAAGTAGTGGTGCAGCAATGGCAGCTGCCACTACAAAGAAACCAATACAGAGACAAATGTGTCAACAAAAATAACATTTGACACCCTCCTCCAAACTTTCACTGATTTCAACTTCTTATCAAGTTTTCTCTTACGAAGTTGCAGTTTCTCAAACATCGATGCCTGGTTCTTATAAATAGCCTGATTGCAGCTTCCCATCTGCCCATGCGGCCATGCCCCTACTTCTTCCTCAAACTGCCTAATTGCAGCTTGAATTATCAGCTGGTTATTAAGCGCACGCTTAAGACTTTGCTCGAGGGAAGTACAAATGTTCAACGTTTGAAGATTTCTCAAAGTATTCCTCCACAAGAGAGAACATTTCTTTACTGTTCCATATATCCTTCTTGCATTCTAGAATCACGTTGACCACTTCCTGGTCTCCTTGAGCGAGTCAAGGGATAGGGACCAAACTTCCAGCCCAGCTGAAACCGAGTGAATGACACCACTTGTGCACTGCTGGAGATTGACATCAAACGATTACAAGCCTGGATCGAGCTTACAGGCTACCACAACGAGATTTAAATTTAGCTAATTTATCATAATTTAAATACACGATCAAAACCAGAGCTCTATCGACATCCCCCTCTTCCAACCCATTAAAATTATGTCATCATCTATGAATTATTACTATTTATATGTGGGTATTTTAGTAATTTAGATTTTGTCCTATTTCTGTCCCAAGATTAAGAAATTGTATTGTTTATGGGTATTTCCCTAGAATTTCTCCCATACGAGTTAAATGCCAAACAAGGCACTCTGTTATTGACATTAACCGCAACTTACTTTTGGTTCATGTCTTATGATTCCTAGAGTATCCATTCTCTTTAGTAATGTGGTACCATTACATATATTAAATCTCGTAACCTCACATTCAACTATATTTTCAATCTAGTTTTCGTTCTAGCCCTGGATATACAACACACTGACCCTTAACGCTACGTTTCAAATTACTAACAACTTTATCCTCAATTGTTAAAATTAAAAGACAGGTACACTACCAATGAACTACTCAAATGTATTGCATACTCAAAAAATTTACCCTAAGTTCCATGCAAGTTTAAATTCCCTCATCCAAACGAACTAAGCTCTAATGTCTCAATTCCAAAATAAAATCAGATCATAACATTGCACACTTTACAATTTACTGCTAATTGATTCGGGCACAATTCTATATTCAGAATAAATCAACACGTTATGATACCTAATGCCCAAAATTAATCAGCAATCACAGCACAAAATAAAATCAGATTATAACATTGCACACTTTGACTTCACCAACTTTAATTAAGCTGTTAAGTATTAGGGGGGAGTTTATAGCAAGGAGATGATGTTATTTGGTCAAGTAGACAGCCTTGCGGAGGTGTTCTCATACAAATCTACGAGATACTAAGGGCTGGTTTGGTATTGTTGTGCTTTGAAAAAAAGTTGCTGTGAGAATAAGCGGCTGTGAAATAAATCAGCAGAGTGTTTGGTAAGCTTTTTTGAAAAAGTGCTTTTGGAAAAAAAAGCAGTCTGATAGTGGGTCTTTTCATTAAAGGAGCACTGTAGCTCCGTGTGCTTTGAAAAAAAGCCAGTTTTCCAAAGCTGCAAATAGTAGCTTCAACTTTTTCCTTTGATTTCAGCTTATTCTCACAGCAGCTTCCAAAATAAGCCATTTTTTTTCAGTTTACCAAACACCTAAAACCCTCACAGCTTTTTTTCATGGGTGCTTTTTTTTTAAGCACCTCACTCCCAAACCACCCCTAAAAGTAACAGCACAAAGCAAGAAGCAAATCAAAGGATGTTTATCTTGAAGCAACACTCTGAAACGGAAAATCCTCATAAGTCATAAAAAATAACTTAAATTATTAAACTGAAAAATGAAAATGTGAAAAGTTATGTACATTCACAAAAATCTGATGTGGCTCACCATGATGCTCTTGCATGTGTTGTGATCTACCCTACTACTTAGTTCGATTTGTTATATAGTTAAGTGCCAACCTAGAAAACCGGGTAAGAGTGAAAAACATTTGCCATAGAGCATGACCCTTAAAGATCCCCTCCCGTATGCCTCTTGCAGTTTTAGCCAAAACGGGCCCTGACACCTCAGTTTTCTGACTTACTACCTGCACCGATGCTAAGCAAGTAAAGATGAATTTTACATCCACTGCTCCAAAACCAAATTGAAAACTCACTTTTTAAACAACAACAAAAGAAAACTATAGAAAACATGGATAACCTGATGGAGCCATGTTTGTCAAGCGGCGCAACCTCTCCTCGGCCACGCGAACAGCTCGAGTGGAACTTCTAACGCCTTGTGTAATTTCCTGTCTGGACAACAAACAAAACCGAATGAGTCCACAGAGAATGTCTTTTTAAAGAACATTAAACAAGTGATAGATTTCATTCATCATAAGACAACGACATAAGTGCGTTGGAATAGCAATGCCAACCCAAGATCGCTGAGCTCCATAGTGAGGTCACTAATCTCCATTCCGGATAAACGAACAGCAGCCATTGTGTCGGGAAGCTCTTCCCTCATAACATCCATCAGTTTTTCAAGTGATTGAGCTGCCCTCTTGAAAGCCTTCAGAAACAACCACATTGCAAAATTCACTTTACTAACAACGATTGCACGACAAAAACAATACCCGATTTCCAATTGCCAATACTAATTAAAACCATCGAGCATTCAAAGATTACGAACCAGTAGGGCGGGGATCGCAGAGCAGAAGAGCCACGTCGCGGAAACTGCTACCTATTAAGAGCACAGAAATCAAAATGTTATTCAATAAGAAAAACCCACCAATTGCTGTAAATTCAAGAACAAATAATTGCAGAGAAATTTTTAGGTTTGCTTGTGCAGATTAAGGTTAATTCAGAGCGGAATTACGCTTCCAAAAGCATAAATATATGAACTTAGAGAGAGAGAGAGAGAGAGAGAGAGAGAGAGAGAGAGAGAGAGAGAGTTACTGCGCAAGCAACGACATTGAGGAAGACGATGTGCCGGTGGGTGAGGTTCCACTGAGGGAGGTGAAGAAGTGAAGTCTGCGAAAGTGATGGAGATCCGAGGGTTTCAGAGTAAAGCGATGAAACTGACGTCCCAGATGCTCCGTTAACATACTGCGACTGGACGGACAGTGAGATGAGCCGTCGAGGCGGCAGCCTGAGATGGTGGGGCAGACGGCGAGGGTTTATGTTGCCCTCCAGGCTGTGGTTGGCGTTTTGGTTAATCCTAGGGTTACTCGCCAGCTGAAATTTCCCACCCACGAACATTGCCATAGCTTCTGTCTCTACTCTCTCCTATGAGAAGAAGAGATGACGGATGAGTCTCTGGGTCACTCGGCCCTCGCAATCTCCGCCAGCAAGCAGACCTGAGGCCATCTCCAACCAACCCAAGGGTGAGGGGCCGAAAATAGTCTTAAAATCGTCTCTAATCGAGGGTCAAGCCAAATGGCTCATGGATCTCATTGGTCAACCGGCCGGCCCAAATGAGCCAGCCAGCCGGCCCCAGGTTGCGCTAAAAATTTTGAATCTCAACGGCTAGTTGACGTCAGCTAGCCGTTATTTTTTATTTTTATTTTTTTTACATTTTTTTTTAGGCAATTTTTTTAAAAAAAATAGTTAATTAAGGTCCAAAGGTGATTGTTTCTATGTGAGGATGTTGCTTTTATAAGCATGTTTGATTGCTCAAACCTCTCCCATAGCCGATGTGGGACAAAAATAATGGGTGCCACACATGCAAGATTTTGCTTGCTCAATTCTCTCCTGATGTGGGACAAATATAATGGGTGCCCCAAATATAAACTTCCTATTCAAGATGATAAATGTGCATTTATACATGGTAAATGTGCATTTAATTTAAGTTTTTGTAGTTTTTAAATTGGGAATTGTTATTAGCACTCAAAAAATCTCATTATACATTCCAAACTTTCTATATTAGGAAAGAAAAATACACTTATGAGGAGTGTAGAATGATATTTTTGGAGTGCCAATAACACTTCCCTTTTAAATTTAAATAATATGTTTGGCCCTATGGCCCTCGGTTGGAGATGGTAAGAAATATAGCCCTACACTGTTCATTAAAATATTAATTTCTTAGAGGGCCAGATGGCTAAAACGAGTCATCTGGCCAACCTTCGGTTGGAGATGGTCTGAGGCTGAATGTTTATCAAATATAGCCAAATATTAGCGCCTAATTTAAAAAATGTCAATTTTTATAATAACTTTTAAATATATTCAAAATCTCTCTTAAATAGACACAAATACCCTTAATTCATACAAATAACTAGTTGTTGACTAAAAGATTCTTGTGCGATAATCAAGTGGTGTTTTTGTGACAACCCGTCCCTAATTTTACGATAATATAAATTTAAAAGAGTGATTTTACGAAAATGCCCTTAGAGGCGAGGATGTTTGACTTTCGTTGGCCGTCTTTCGTGACGTGTATAAGCTACTCTTTTGCGAATTCTCGATGTACTCGACAATACGAATGTGTAGGCGCAAACAGAACGCAATTTGGAGTTATAACGAAGGAGTTATTAACGAATGAAGTCGATGACAAAATGGTAAATTGATTATTTTCTAGAAGGCTCCAAATTTTTGGAGCAAAGAATTGTTATGCCACGTGTGTGGCAGTGATGGAAATATGAGAAATCAGGAGGGGAAAAAGGGCCAATGGGGTGACAAGTGGAGTGACCAAAAGGATAAGGAGAGAGCCCCATCGATTGGGGAAGCATGACGAATCAGAGAACATAAGGGGGGATGGACCAATCGGGGAGGAAATAAAGGAGAAAACGGAGAGAAAGAAAATGAGGGAGCCAGCGGGTCGGGTTGGAGAATAACCCGAGTGACCCGACTGTTGACCTGACAGCAACAACCTCGAATTCAGGCGATTTTCCGGCGAGATGAAGTCTGCCACCACCTGTAAATGTCTTATCGTCATCCCTCCTGCAATTTCCACCTAAGTATCGACGAGTTTTGGTGTTATTTCTCGAAGGAAACTCGAGGAATGAACGTGTTCTTCCCAGAGTCCACAACGACAAATCCCACCATTTTTTAATGTTATCATGTCAATCACCACAACCATTAGACTCCCCTTGAGGCCTGGAACAAAGCCCAAACAACCATAGAGGTGGCGGAGCACCGGAGGTAACGGATTGAAGCCACCCATTTCTAGGGTTTCCGGCGAGTTCGAGGGAAATTAGAGGTTTTCCTAGCCAAATTGGACTTGGCCACAGGTATAAAACTTGCTTTACTCATTGAGATCTTCATTTTTTGTAAAATTTGGTAATTTTTGGAAATAATTGATTTTTCTGGCGAGTCGGGGTGGCCAACTGTTGTGTGCGGCGGCGCGTGGGCCAAGGCACCCCTTGACCTTCCTAGGCTAAATTTGATACCCCAGGTGAAGTCCGATCGATGAAATCTCATCGTTTGAACATAGTTTTGATAGAAACTGCCACTTGATCCTTATATGAATTGACGATCCAACTGTTGGATTGTCACCAAACCTTAATACACTATAGTACGTAATATTTGAGGACGATAGGAACCAACAGATCGGGAATCTGACGTACGGATCTTCCTGAATTGGATTTCTAAGTTTGTAAATCTAAATGTTGGCCGCCACTTAATTTTAACGATTTGAGGAGATCCGACTGTTGGATCGTTCTGAAACCTTAGGATGTTGTTCTAGAAGCTTATTGAAACTCTTGGAAAGTTATGGATCGGAAATCTGAGGTGCGGATCTTTTGGATCGAGTTACGTAGGGTTGTGGACCCTACCGTCGACCTTTGACCGATAGTTGACTTGTGGTCAATGGGTTACAAATCATTCTAGAACGTCCTGGGGGATGGGTTTTATGTAAGTTGTGTTCTATAGATAAGAATTCTGAAATGTGATTTGATATTTGTTCTAGGTGACGATTGTTCGTGACTCCTTGATATTCGTGCTAGGGAGTTGTAGCGCGAACTTCAGGTGAGTGGGTCTTTTCCTTTTTATAGTATATATGTATATGATTGATAGTTTCCATTTATGCATTTGAGAAAGAATTTCTTACATATGCCTGGATTAGACTAAAGTTTATAAGAATTAGCGAAATTGCGGAATTTATGAAATATGCTACATCCTATGGGATGCACAGGTATGCTTATAATCTTTGATGCCATAATTATATCTACGGCTATGAATGTTAGTATGTTGATTAGAATTATCGAATCGCTGTGGTATGCTTATGTTTATGTAGTCTGCTTATCATTGCTGCACCCCGGTGTTAGTGCTCGCCCAGGGCCAAGGCCAGTCTTTCACATGTATGTTCACCTCCGCACTGCACGCTCGCCTTGGATCCAAGTAGGTGCCAGTCTTGCCGTACATGTTGCATTAGGCAACTCCGACTCGTAGGTGACCGTGAATAGCTCCAGTCTTCACGTGATTGTAGCACTAAAGTGTATATTATGATTACACCCAGTCCTGTTATACAGGTCGCATTAGGCGACTCCGAGTGGTGTGCTAGCATAAATTGATGAGCATTAGTTCAGTCGTACAGGTCGCATTAGGCGACTCCTACTTGTGTGCTAGCATAGATTGTTTGAGCACTTGATTTTACTTATATTACTGTTGAGATTTTGTGATTTTGGATATCCTACCCTTAGTTACGAGATATTGTGCCGTAATGAATTCTTGAGATTTTGCAGGCTATGGTAAGTATTTTTATACTATACATAGTAAGTATCTTTTGGAAACTATACTTGTTTTACGGCGAGGGGTTACAATGTTTTCAGAAAGGTTTTTATAAAACTTTATTTTCAAGCCCACTCACCCTTGTTTTTCGCCCCTCCAAGTTTTAGCTGCTGAACTTTTGTATCGACGAGGATTTTTGGCAAATCTCAGTATAGGTGGCTACCTTTGAGGGTGTACTCCTTATCCTACCTTACTGTACTTTACTTATGCTCTATCATTACGTGTGAAATGGGGTCATTCCCGCTCAGCAGCGCACTCTTATATTTATGCACTTTTAGGTTTAAATTTATTCACATTGTCCACATCACTACACCTTATGGTGTTGGAATTTATGGTTAGCCACATGCATAGATTACAACCTAATACAGGGGACGAAAGAGCACACAAATTTGATGAAGCCATTAATGGATGATCGAGGAAGAGTCTTCTACTCAATGGGGACCTTATGTTCTCACTAGAATAGGGCTAGTTACTAAAAGAATGTGTTCCTCTTGAGCAGGGACTAAACCATTTTATAGATGTATAACCACAACCGTTTCCACCTATCACATAATCTGCTTGGCAAAACTGCACGCCCATTTACATTCCAATGTGGGATATCCACTCACCAACAAACTGCACGCCCATTTACATTCCAACGTGGGATATCCACTCACCAACATGTTTAGCCTTATTGTCCTACTTTAAAGGAATGAAGACTTATTCAAATATTAACTCTAACTGATTCCAATTTCAACTAAACTCAAAACCCTAATGAGATCAGTTTAGAGTCCAATAGGGTTCCAACATTCTCCCACTTGGACCTAAAACGATCATCCTTGTTTCGAGCCATGTTTCCACCAAAACCAATTCCTTAGTGATCACGTGAGTTAATAAACGAATAACCAATTCCTCACACATCCACCATGAGTTATTCGAGACATAGAACTTCAGAAAAGACATGCACTATCATAGCACAACCACTCTGAAATCACCATATCACAAAACCATTCACGTATGATGCATAAACATGTTGACCATAAGGAATTTTACTTTATACTCCCACTGGACAAACCATTACCTTATTGTTGCTTAGTTTTAACAAAGCATCTTCAGCTATCTTTCACGCTGAAATAGTTAAAACCACCTGAAGTTTCAAATAAGCAAACAATGCTACAAGGGATAGTAAAATGTATAGAAACCCCAACAGCCAAACATTTGCTTATTACTAACATTTCATGTCAAAACCAACACATAGAACCAAATCAGCAAGTTTTCTCACATTTATTTGCAGAAATAGCTATAAAGTAAACAAAATCAAATTATAAGTTTACTGTCACATAGCTGCTGAATCGAATAATTCTAGCACTCCCATCCTTGCAACATGCTCTTTAAACACAGAGACTTTGGTCCTTTATCAAACTCCAACGAGTTTGCCTAAATACTTCAAGTGAAGCATCAATATTGCCATATGCAACTATGAATTTAATTGAAAGTCTTAAATAGAAACAACATAGTGCGAACAACACTCCCACTAATTTAGCATATCAACAATGTAATGTCTAAAAGACTTTCTCATAGAAGTAGAATTAGATAATTATTCTAATTGGTTAACCACAAGGATTCTTTATTGCGCGCATCCTTTAAACAAGCCAAAAGAAATACTTACGAAATAAGCGTACATTATAAGTTAATATGCAAGATATAAGGCAAAACAATATAGAATTATCTCCCCATTAATCTACAACATCATAACTTGATTGTAGAACAAAAGCATATTATCATAAAATTTCCTTCTCCTTTTAACTTTCCTTAACCATGTATGATTGAAACACAAAATCATACCGAAAGTAATCAAACAGTAAGAGCTAATGAAACTAGTAGAGATATAGGTATTAATTTTAGGTCTTATTAAAATCATACTCATTATAAAAGATCAACATGCAACCATCCAAGGTAACCATATGCAAGAGACGAAATATTGACAATGTACACATAGATCATATGCGTTTAACATATAAAAAAAAATAAAAAATAAAAAATAAAGCCATTTGATAATCATTAGATGAGTAATTCATCAAACTTTATTCAATACATGCAATCTGCCCGGAAAACTCTGTGCATCTGCCAAGAAGATATATTCTTAACAAATTCAATTTCATATTAAAATTCAATTTCGTATCATTTTAATTTGGTGCCCATAGGAAAAACCAGAAAATCGAATTTTATCATTTAATATTACAAGACAACGTCCAAACAGACATCATGATTCAAAATTGAAGAGACTGAAAAGCTTAAAACTCAAACAATGTGTCCTAAGTAATCTTTGGTTAACCTTCATGGGTCCAATACATTTGCATCGACAAGTCTCATGAAGAGACAAAACATATATCATGATGCAACCAATTTCCATGCCACGAAACCACAAACTATAACGCGGCTCATAGTGGAAATATTTGTAACTGAAAACACATAACTTTATTCCTGGGTCATACATTACATGAGTTACCTTCATGAAAAACTTTCAACACCTTTGGGCAAGATGAAGCTTTCACAAACTCTTGTGAAATAGAATCCATACTATGCCATCTTAATTGAACCAAAAATAACGATCTACACCTTTGAGCAAGAAGATCATCCCTTTGTTATAATTAAGATACAAGTTTGATCAAAGAACCTTGAAATCACCATCCTAGTATCAAGCAAGTCATTGCACTTTGCTTAGTTGATGCAAGAGCGTGATAACTTTGATCAAATTTAACCTGAAACAGAAACAAGCACATAGAGTGAATGGCAGGTATATGTGATCTAGGTGCAGAAAGCAATGATATGTTTCATTCTTTTGTACTCCAAGTTCACCAAATTCAGCACTTGATCAGACATGCTTTCCGATGCTTCAAGGCCAGCAATTCAGTTCATGCTGGAAAGGCCAAGCAAGCAGCATAGCGTAGATTGTAGACTAGATAACTAGCTAATCACTCCTAAACACACTTCGAAACAAATTCTTTTTTTCCAGAATGTTATGAGAAGCACATGAAAACTTAAATAGTATATATGTAGTAAGCTCTCCAATAATTGTTCAAGTAAAAACAATAATAAGAACCTACTCAGCAATGAAAAAAAAAAGTGTTACAATTAAACAGATGGAAGAGATAAGATTCACTTTGATATTCAATTAATCTCAATTTTCAGCATGCTTGAAAATGATCACATCATATATTATTAAGTACAAAGAATAAAATATCATGTGCGATATAGTGGTTTATATCCATATTTCTGCTGGCCTTGGTTGTTAAGATTCATACAGATTTCCTAAGTATAATATTTTATCAAAATTGCCTACATTTCATCATAGCGCTCCAACTTCGTTTTCAAATTCACGTGAAGGCTGCACGTGTGGCTTCATGTGTGTGTGCAAGGTTTCGTGGTGTAGCTGGTTATCACGTCAGTCTAACACACTGAAGGTCTCCGGTTCGAACCCGGGCGAAGCCATGAATTTTGAAATGAAAAGGTTTTGATGTGTGTACGCACTTGCTTACCAATTAAATCATGCTCACATTTCACACGGACAATAAAAATATATTGCTTCACCACATCACTGCAAGAGTGAGATTCATAACATATGTATACAATCATCGGTATACATATTAAAATAAGACAACAAAACCTTACACTACTACAAAACCATTTATTAGTGTTGCTATGATAACCACCAAGAAACTTATATTAATGTCGGATTTTAAGCAAAATCCGACAGAAAATGGATGTAGTGGCGGATATAATAGGCGACAGAATTGCCAGCGTCAGGAAATGAATTTTCCGACAGAAAATACTCTAAAACCGACAAAAATTGTGTCGGATATAACCGACAGAGAATATATTAATAATGAATAAATAAGAGCATTTATGTCGGCTAAAACCGACATAAAATACTAAATTCGACAGAAGTCCTGTCGGTTTTAACCAACAGAGAATTTATTAATAAAATAAATAAAAGCATTCTTGTCGGTTAAAACCGACAGAAAATATATTAATAATAATAATAAATATAAACAACCACTTTCTCCATATTCACTGCACTTTCTGCATTTTCCATATCCCCTGCATTCACTGCATTTTCCATATTTGCATTCTCGATGCTACTCGATGCGACATGGCTAGCACAGGTGTAAAGAAGCTGGATCAGGCATAAACCTCTCTCCTCAGATTTTAGCTCCCTTAGCCATGGTGAGTATGGAGATCCTATCCCAGGAGATAGCCAGGGAAAGAACTGCAGCACTGATGAAATAATAGATCGTGTATCGTCATCATCACTATCTTAAAAAGCATGGAGAGTACCTGAGAAACTAAATCTTGAGTCAAAACTGATCCACTAAAGCCTTCTCCTATATTGCTGACAGTATGATTTGAATCAACTCCAGGTGAATAATTAATATTTTCCTTGTCTTCCCCATTATTGGGTGGTTCACTTTCACACAGACCTGACTTTGGTATATCATACATTCACATGCCTGTTTGGTTGTCGAGAAAATAAAATCAGACAAAAAGAGGATAAATCGAGGTAGCGCAAGAGCTTCAGCCTCCCAATTGAATCTGGCGGTGTGACAACTGTGCTTGAACTCATGTCGGGTTGCAAGTGTTGAACCCATCAGAAGGAAGGGAGGGGAGAAAAGAGGGAATGAAGGAGGAAGGGGGAAGGGAGAAGGAAATGAGGAGATAAGAGAAGAGAAGAGAAGGAAATGCGGAGAGGAGAAAAGGGGGAGGGAAAGGGAAAGGAAGAAGGCATCGACACAAGGAAGAGATGGAGTGGTATTATGTTGGAAAATTTTCATTACTGTCGGTTAAAATCGACAGAAACATTTTTTTTAAATATAAACCGACATAAAATTTTCATTCCTGTCGGTTATAACTTGGTTACGATTTAAAAAATAAAATAATAATTATTTGGTTTAATAAATAAATAAATAATATGTATTTAAATATAATACGTGTCACAGCCCGTCCCGAAATTCATTTATCAATGATGTGAAATGACAGCTTTATCCTTGGACGGGAAAATGGTAGTGTGTATATGTGACATATTGAGACTTAGAGGTTGTTATGTGGTCTTGGATTGGTGACCACGTGGATCACACACACCACACTCACTCCTTCTCTCTCTTTCATGTGCTATCTCTCTCATCTCTCAGACTCTCTCTCTCCTCTTCTTCTTGTACGGACAAACACCAAGGACCTCTCAAACCTCACAGATCGAGGAAGAAAATGGTACCATTGTGTTCGTGAGGACCCTATGAGTTCAAAGGTATCAATTTTAGGTAAGGAAACCTTCGATTTCATGTGGAAACCCTAGCCCCGATTTTGGTCACTATTCATGTGGATGTAAATATGTTGATTTCAAGGAATTTCAAGCTCATAGAGAGCTTTAGGAGGTCCTAAGGAGGCTCAGGGTGGTTCGTTGGATAAATTTGGACTTCGGAATAGCTAGTTTCGAAGTTGACCGGATTATCGAGCTTCCTCAGGTAAATTCTAGTGGATTTCAAGGCTTAAAAATGGTATAACGTGATTATATACGTTGTTAGCTTTCCAATGGTTCAAATTTCATGAAAAATGGTGCAAAAATGAAGAAGTTAGGACGATTTTAATACTTTTCCAGAAACCGGCGAAGTCACCAGCGACCGGCAACTCGCCGGAGAAGACAGGGGAATCTTCTGTCAGTTTTGACGGAATATGCTAACGCCGTCAATTAGTTTGGACAATTACTGTTGGGTTTTAACTGAATATTCCGAGGAATATTCCTAACGCCGTTCCTGTTCCGTTACACGTGCCAGGCACGTGGCCGCGCGTGGCCGGCGCGTTTTGCCGTGCCCTTGCCTGCGCGTGGCGGTGCGTGGGAGCTTGAAAATTAATCTAAAAATATGGAGATGTTCGTGGAGTTTTGTAGATCACGTTGGTATATTCAAATACCAAAATTGAGAATTGTATGAGAAGTTATTAGCTAGTTTTGTTTATGTGCTTTAAAATAACTTTTTTATAGTTAATTCGCATATAGGTGAGACTTATCCCGAGGACGAACGTATCCACGGGTGACTCGGGAGCTACGACCCTTCGACATACCAGTGAGTGGGCTTTTGTTTTCAGTATATATTTATATACTTGATATATTTCCCAGAAATGCATTTTTAAGGAAAATATGCTTTGAAATAATATGCCAAATGCTTTTATATTCTGAATATGCATTTCATGGTTGCATATATATATATATATATTTATATATGTGGTGTTGTGGTGTTGTGGACGCACAGGTAAGTTCAGGTAAGTTTTGTTTGGTTATGTGAATCATCGATGATGTGATATGTGATTGAATAATGTTGAGCTCATAAAACTGCACCTAGGGTGATTGTGATTTAGCCAGAGATATGAAGTACATGCCTGTTTATTTGTGTCACCTCCCGCACTATATGCTCATATTGGATGCAACTTAAGTGCATAGTCTTGTCGTACATACCTTATTTATGGTTCCGACTCGTAGGTGACTAGCGATTTATAGCCCGGCTACTATGAGAGAGTAAAATTGAGCATAATTATATTACACCCAATCTTGTCGTACAAACCCCTTTTTAGTGGTTCCGACTTATGTGCAGTATATTGCCGTATAGGTCATTGTAGCGACTCCGGCTAGATTGACTTTTGAGCTATGAATTCAGCCGTACAAACTACCACAGGGGTTCCGGCTAACATATCATATTTCTATGAATTTATTCTTACCTGAATTGCTTACTCTGTTATATCTTGGCATGGCATACATTTGAATATGATTATGTGAAGCATGAATTGAATTGATATGATTTCATATATATATTATGCATATGCTTATATATTGATTCTGGGAAAAATTATACATGTTTTACAGCGAGGGGTTAGATATATTGATAAATGAAATGATTTTGTAAAACATTTGTTTTTGCCCACTCACGTCTTCTGTTTTGCGCCCCTCCAGGTTTTAAGTAAGCTTGCTGTTGGTGGCTTGAGGACATCGGCAGTTCTGACTTATCTAAATAATAGTAGGACATTCCTAGTACTGTATAACTAGTACTTGTTCTACTGGACTGCACCTAGACTTTTATGCTCTGAATATGAGTGTTTACTGTTGTAACTAACTCTTACCACTCCCTGTTTAGTAGTGCACTCTAGTAATTTGGTTTTTGATTATTCGTATATTTCTTATCTTTTTCGCTTCCGCACTGTGCACATGGCTACGTCACTCTCACGTAACGGCCAGCATGCCTTGATCTCTGTCGGGTGTGTCAGTTTGGTATCAGAGCGTAGGTTTAGCAGTCATGTATAATTCTTGAATGTTCTAATCCTTATGATGTCTTATGTCAGAACTATGCCGCCTCGTAGAGAGCCCCGTCAATCAGCTGAACCTAGTTTCCCCGATATTGCTCAATTAGGGGAAGCTATAGTTTCTGCCATTCAGACTGCATTCCGTACTCCCAGAGGACACCTCTTGAGACAGTTTATAATCTAAAGTTGACTCACTTCATTGGAAATGAAGGTCATGAGGGGGCAGAAAAATGGCTGAATCATACGGAGAAGATCTTTCAGGTGATGCAGAGTCAGGGGAATCTTTCTCCTGATAGGTGGGTCGAGACGACTACCTGGTTTTTGGGAGAACAGCCTGCATCCTGGTGGAGACAGGAGTCTTACCAGTTGACCCCAGCAGAGATTGTGGACTGGGGAGTGTTTAAGGAGCTGTTTCGAAAAAAGTTCATTCCTCATGCGTATATCGATCGTAAGAAACATGAGTTTACTCATCTGAAGTAAGGAAAGATGTCCGCTAATGAGTATTACAGGATGCTTACTGATTTGTCGAGATATGATCCGGAGGTTGCTGCTAATCCGGTAGAGATGCTTCGCCGTTTCAGTTTGGGTACTAAGAAGAAATGGCATTCCATAGCGACATCGACTCATTGTGCTACATACCAGGAGTTTTATGAGATTTTACTGAGGATTGAGGACTCAAAAAACATGCCCAGTGAAAGTGAGGATGAGGGAGGAAAGAATGGGGGCCAGAGACGAGATGATAAGGGAAAAGGGCAAGCATTTCAGGGACCCCGCAAGACCTAGAACTTTAAAAGGAGTGGTGGCAGTTCCAGTTCTTCTAGCGGAAGATTGAGTACTAATATACAGAGGAGAGGTGGTAGATTCACTGGAGGCCCTAGGTTCCAGAGGTCGAGGGATTTTGGTGGTTCAGGTGGATCCAGTGCTCCCTTATGCCGCATATGTAATATTAGGCATTTTGGGGAGTGTAGGAGAGGCAGCAGTGGATGCTTCACTTGTGGTCAGATGGGTCATAGGGCTGCTCAATGCCCTCAGAGTCAGCAGAGACCCCAGCAGCCTTCCTTCCCACCACCTGCACCTACCCAGCAAGCTTCATGATCTGGTGGTTATACTCAGACTGGACGAGGAGGTGCTTACCACTATCAGGGTGATGCCGCTCCCTACACCTCAGGACAGCAGCAGTACTCTCAGGATCCTCAGTATCAGAATGGGTATCCTCAGTATCAGGGAGGATCTATGTCTTATCAGTCACATTCAGCCGGAGGATCTCAATGGTACCAAGGGGGACAACCCCAGCAGGGAGAGCTTGCTGCTAGTAGTGCAGGATCTTCGAGGCAGTCGGGTCAACAGAGGCAGGGACGTGGTATTCATGCCAACAAAGGTCGTGGTTAATGACAACAGAATCAGGGGCCTATCCACAACATGTCACTGCAAGATGCCCAGAATAATCCAGATTTAATTATGGGTACGTTAAATATTCTTGGTCATTTTGGTGGAGTATTGATTGATTGGGGTGCTACGCATTCTGTTATTTCTCATACATTTGCTCAAGTGACACAACCCCATCCTACACCTCTAGGATATAATTTAGAGTTTTCTATGCCTAGAGGGGATAGATGTTTTGTGGATCGGGTATATCCAGGATGTCCAGTGGTAGTAGAGGACGTTATTACGCCGGCTAATCTTATGCCGTTGGATTTAATGGATTTTGATGTGATTTTGGGCACTTATTGGTTGCACTATAATCATGCCAAGATAGATTGTTATGGAAAGACAGTCACATTTCATTGTCCTGGATTACCTGAAGTTACGTTTGTAGGAGAGCCTAGTGGGGTGAGGAATGATATTATTTCAGCCATGAAAGCAACAAGATTGTTGTCGAAAGGTTGTCAGGGATATTTGGCTCATGTGGTGTTGAATGATGAGCTCCTAGTAGTGTGGTGGATGTTCGTGTGGTCAGATATTTTCCAGATGTATTTCTTGAGGATTTGCCTTGATCTTCAATTTAAAATATTTACACTAGTGGATACCACAAAATTTTATTTTATACTTGATGGGGAAGTATAACATTAACTCTAAGTGTTGGTTTAATCTACCGTTTTGATGCGATACGCATTCTACGAAACGTTTTTCAACGATCCAACCGTCAAACATGTTTGTACACACTCCAAGATCGCATACGTAAAAAATCGCAAAAAACGAACATTCAGAGATTAGGTAACGGAATAAAAGTTTTCGATGGTTATAAACAAAAAATCATAATTTAACGGTTATTTTAGCTCCGATTTTGATGATTTTTTGTAGCTACACTCCTCGATCCTATAAGAATGCAATGAATGAATTCGATCTTCAATTTAAAATATTTACACTAGTGGATAAATCTTATTTTATACTTAATGAAAGTATAACATTAGCTCTTAAGTGTTTGTTAAATCTATGAATTTGATAGGATATACATTCTACGAAACTAGTTTCAACGATCCAACCGTCAAATATGTTTGTATATACTCTGAGATAGCATGTGTAAAAAATCGCAAAAAAAAACATTAAGAGATTATTCTGGCGGCCGTCCAAAATTTTGCTTTGTTTGTGTCGGTTATATCCGACAGGGCCATGAGTGAAAAAAATATATTTAAAACATCTGTTTATTTATTTATTTTTAATCAATATAACTTTTTAAAATAATAAAATTAGGCATGATAGAGTACACCAGATGTTTTATGTGCCAGACAATGTGCTTTGTGACGCATTGAAAAAAATTGTTTGAATTTCTTTGTATCTTGTTGCTTGCCTGTGAGGGAGCATAATCCTTATTACAAAAATGATAGAGCTTCAGATTGCAGTCTGTTGTTATTATTCTCTCAGAAAATTTATGGCTCGTGGGAATTGGGTTCATTAGACTTTAGGGTCAGGAGTGAAAAAAAAAATATTTAAAATATGTGTTTATTATTTATTTTTAATCAATATAAAATTTTAAAATAATAAAATTTTCATTTATGTCGGTTATAATCGCCAGAATACTAAAATAATAACCGCCAGAAAGTAAAATAATAAAATAGTTAATTTCTATCGGTTATAACCGCCACCATTAACTTAAAAACCGCCAAAATCTGTAAAAAATATTTAAAAAAAAAATTCAAAAATACTATCGGTTATAACCGACAGGATTTTTTTGATATCCGCTAGGAATTTATGTCGGATATAACCGACAAGATTTTTCTAATATCCGCCACCATCATCCGCCACCTAAAGCTAATATTGTAGTAGTGTTACTAAACTACAATTGCACTACACCAATGGTTGTGTGCCAATACATATTGATATATTAATATGTATTATAGTGCAATCAAGAAGAGATTACCTGTATGCAAAGTGTGCAACATCAAACAACATAGATTTATGTTACACCTTTGGGCAAGAAACATAAACTGTCAAATATGCATTATGCATCCTTATTTGTATAGCTATTTCACAAACTTCACATTCCAACTTGAATCACATCTTTGGACAAGAGACTAAAGTTGCCTTACGGAATCATGAAATACTATACACTGAGTCACAGTTTGAACCAATCATTATTTCTTTCTTTAGAAAGATTAGTCTCATGTAATAAACTATTACTCACAATTTTAAGTAAAAATACCTTGAACAGAACTTCCCAATAATTCTCACTTTGGTGTAAAATTATATAAACATTTGTTCAAGAATACTTTATCATGGCTGTTGCTCCTCCAAAAGCAGTTAGTTGAGATGAGTTATCTTTATCACCATGCCTTTCAACGTGTGTCTGAAAAACTTTATACACATGAACCATTAATATAATGACCACCATAAACCATAACTAAATTTTTGTCAAATAAAATTCCTGATAATCCCACTTTGGTGAAGATTATTTTATTTGGTGTCTTTAACAATATTAATCTTAAGAAGCTAGAAGATGTTAGCAATATAACAAAACATATATTAATGGTTCATGTTCAACCTTTACGTTTATCACCAACTGTTTGGATTAAAACTTGAACTTTGGGCTCAAGAAGGAGCTGGCCCAAAGGGAGGCCTAGAAGGAGAGATGGCCGAAGCCCAGCTGAAGCCCGGAAAGCAGAAAAGGCCCTTTCCGACTTGGTGCAGCTCGTTTGAACCACTTGCTCACCTACTTAGAGACCAAGTGGTATATACCAGCCAGCTAATCAGCCCAAAAACACTTTACAGTGGCAGTACAAGTAAATAGTTGCTGAGTCATTGCCATTCAAGCTGCATTCGGGCAAGGTTACTGCTACAGGAGGCCAAGCCGAAGTGTCTATAAAAGAAGAAAGAGAAATCAGAGATGGAGACACTCAATCAAACAAACAAATACAAGCACAAACTCTGCTCAAAGCCAGATTTGCCTTCAAACGAAGCTGTAGTCAGCCCAAGCCTTCATCCTTCTCGGGATAAACCCTTACCAAAAAGCCTTTGTAATAGCTCTGCTACCTTGTCCTAAACCTGCTGTAGTATTGATTTCTTTCTGTAAACTCATATCTCTACCCTTTTTCTAAAGCTCTCAAACCCCTTGATAAACCACAAAGATAGGAAGTTGCAAGACGATCAGCCTTGCCCGACAAGGTTAAACCTTGCCCGACCCTCTTTGTTTTTGTCTTTTCATTCATTAATCTAGCAGTATGTTGTATACTTCCAGTTGTATCCAAGTTATTTCTAGTAAGTTGATGATTAAAAGACTTCTCAGCTCTTGAATCTGATTTGAATATGTCTTCACGGTTCAAACCAGATCTAAGTTCTAAGCCCTCGGGCATGTAAGATTGATCATTCAAAAGTCCTTGGTCTCAAGGCATAAAAAAGAACCTTATGTGGACTTAACCCATCCACGACAAGCTTTGATAAACAAGAAGTCCGAAGTTACTTGGGGCGCAAGTAATCGACCTATCTCTTAGTTTTATTTATATTATATTATGATTATCGTAGAACGTTTGAGTATAGAAGGAATTATGATGGGAAGCCTCAAGGCCTATATCTAAGGCCCTACAAAGGCACCTATTTGGGTTCATTCTGCCCTGCGGGCTCGGGTAATTAGAAGTATAATGGTTATAAGACTCGTGGAATCAATAAAACAGACATCGTATATTCGAGTACTGGGTTAGTTCTTGACTGGAAGCCTCAAGGCCAACACCTAAGGCCCCACAAAGGCACCTGTCATAACTAACACGGTCTCTCGAGTATATATACAACTAAAACTCAACATCCTTTTTACATCTGCCATGCTGAAGATGGCAGTGGCACGCCTGAGCACTTAAAAGTTAATCATGATTGTGAGCCTCAAGGCCTACAACTAAGGCCCCACAAAGGCACCTTTCAAAGTTAACTCTGTCCTGAGCACTTAAAACTGCCAGAAGACTTGCAAACTACCTTGTTACAAATGTTGCAAAGATTGGAGAGCGCCTCCACAGGCTTCAGAAAAAAAACAGACCTGGTTATAAGACAAACTATTCCTATATCTTTACCTCAACTTCGGGAAAAAGATGATAGGGAAGAAGAGAAAGTGAAAACCAGCCAGCCAGAAGAAGCAGTGGCGGACAAAACTGCAGATCCCTTCTCAGAGGCCCCAGTAAATATGATCAGTATGGCATGGGCTGAGAAGGGGAAAGAAAAGGTCACAAGGGAAGAAGAAGGAATACTAGCTGACAAATCCACAAAAATGGTGATCAAATTGCCCGAACATCCAAAAGCAGCCATAATCAAAGGGATGGTTCTGTGCAGTAAATGCCAATGCGAGTGTGAGCTCGAAATTCCCCCAGCAGGAGTCCTCATTGATCATGAGCTGATCAAGAGGAAAGAAGAAGAAGAAAGGAAAGAAGCCCGCGAAAGAACCAGGCGGGCAATAGGAAGAGATATTTCCCGAAGTGTTTTTCAACGATTGGGAGGTGATTCCCAACCTAAAGCTTTATCAGAAGTATTTCGAAACCATGAGGTTTCTGAGGAGGCAGAAGATAAGGATGCTAAAAAGCCAAAAGGGAAGGGTGTATAGCATTCTCAATACGGCCATATGGGAAGAGAAGTCAAGATGAGTGATAGGATAACAAATCCTGTCCAGAAAGATAACCGTGCCCGCCTCGGGAGAAAATGGTACGTGGTTGGGAAGAATGGACAGCCCGTTAGACAAATGGGAACCTCCATGGTCAGAAGGCTCCAAAGGCAACACAAAGCCTACATGAACTCCTTAAAGACCCCTGCGACATCTGAAGCATCTAAGAATCAAAAGTTGGAGAAAACATCATCTGAGAGGAGTAGTCAGTTCCGTTGGAGGAGTAAAAAAGAAGTGGAAAAGGCTAATAGCAAGACAGAAGGCGAGGGAGACCATGTACCATAAAGCCTACACCCTGGGAAATATAAGATCTTGAGGATAGCTCAAGAAGATATGATCATGGTGCCAACTCCTGGATGGAAGACGAAGCCTATTAGTTTTGGAACTGTTTTACCAGAAAGAAAACCACCTTCTCTGTCAGGGGTGGATCATTTCGGTGAGGTTCCAAAGCAAACACCATATTCAGGCAGGAATCAACAAGAGGGGGCACCAGAACCATTGCTTCCAGCAGATGCGATGGCTTGGTTAGATGAGTTCATGGACCAGATTGAGAGCAAGAAAGAAGAACTGCCCGAGCCTAGCAATTTTCATATTAACATGGCGTATGTGCTATCCGCCATGTTTGGTGCCAGACCTAATCAGCCCGCCACTATGGAAGGTCACTACGTAACAACTGAGCCAATGATGGCCCATGTCAATGTGGAAACAGCTGAAGAGGGAGAATCGGGAAAAGTTGAATCATCTGAAGCATCCAAGGATGGACCTTTAAGGATCTATACAGACAAAATGGTGTTCAGCTGCCCGAACATTTCGCTTGCCAATCATCTTAAGCCCATATATGTTACAGCTCATTTGGAGGGGGTGCCATTCAAAAGGATTTTAATTGATGGAGGAGCGGCTGTTAATGTACTACCGGCCAAGCAAATGAAAAAGTTGGGGAGATGCACAGAAGATCTTATTCCTACGGACCTCATGGTTTCAAGCTTCTCGGGCGCTATCACCAAAACTAATGGGATATTGCCCTTAGAAGTGGATTTGGGGTCCAAACAGATCATGCTGGCATTTTTTGTGGTAGATTGTACTTCCACCTACGGAGCATTACTTGGAAGGGACTTGATCCACCAAAGTCTTGCCATACCCTCCACCATGCATCAACAAGTCGCTGTCTACCATGAAGCAGGAACGGAGGGACCAGGCTTTTGGGAAATGGTAGAGGCCGAATCACGGCCAGTTCTCCCCACAGCCAATGTTGCGGAAGCAAGTTTCTACAACCCCAACATAGGAATTTTGAAATGTTCAGGAGCAAGTGGTTCTAGAACAAGGAATGCTCCTTACTAAAGAGGAGTGGGATAGACCTTGTATCGTCCCGATGCCCCTACACCATCAATGACAGAACAAAAAAGGAAAGATCAGGTAATGGCAGTCAGGTCCCTCATTAAAAGACTGTTGGTGTATGGAAAAGGAAGAAAGCATGAAAGGGAGCTCTTAGACAAAGAAGAGCAGGAATGGCAGTTATGAGCTTCGACCAACCAAGATGAAAGCAGGGAGGAATCTTGTAGAGAAGAGTTGGAGAGGACCATACAAATGGCCGAGTGCATATATGACCTAGATGGGCCAGACGACTTGCCCGAGATCCCGGAGTTAGTCAAATTTTTGTGTGCAGAAACTGATAAGCCACCACCAGAAGTTTAGGATCATTTGGAAGTTATTGATCTAGGGACAGAGGAATATCCAAGACCAATACAAATCAGTGGCTTATTAAAGACTAATGATCGGGCAAAGATTATATGTCTTTTGCAAGAATTTAAAGATTGTTTTGCTTGGCATTATACTGAGATGCCATGTTTAGATTCAACATTGGTGGAACATAGAATGCCCATCAATGAGGGATATAAACCTGTTAAGCAAGCATCGCGAAGGATGTCAAATGAGATAGAAGAGAAGGTCAAAGAAGAGATTGAGAAGCTAGTAAAAGCTGGCTTTATCAGACCAGCCAAATATGTGGAGTGGTTAGCCAACATTGTACCCGTTTTAAAGGCTATAACAAAAGCAGTACGATGTTATGTTGATTACAGAAATATTAATGGCACTACACCAAAAGATGAGTATCCCATGCCCATGGCCGATATATCCATAGATGCAGTGGCAAAACACAAAGTCTTATCTTTTATGGATGGGAATGCCGGGTATAATCAGATAAAGATGGCCCCGGAAGATATACATAAAACAACTTTTAGGTGTCCCGGTCATGTGGGGGCATATGAATACCTGGTCATGCCATTCGGGCTCAAAAATGCTGGTGCAACCTACCAAAGGGCAATGAATGCCATCTTTCATGATTTGATTGGCCAGAACATGGAGGTGTACATCGATGACATCGTGGTGAAATCCAAAACAGAATAGCAGCATCTGATAGACCTCAGGCAAGCATTGACAAGAATGAGGATCCACAAACTGAAGATGAATCCAAAGAAGTGCGCGTTTGGAGTGAGAGCGGGCAACTTCTTGGGATTCCTGGTGCATCAAAGAGGTGTAGAAGTAGACAAGAACAAATCTCGGGCAATAATGGAATCGCCCCCGCCCACCAACAAAGTGCAACTTCAGAGGCTGCTGGGTAAAATTAATTTCTTGAGAAGATTTATTGCCAATTTAGCGGGCAAGATCCAGCCGCTAACTCCTTTGCTAAGACTGAAGGATAAAGAAAATTTCGAGAAGGGACCACCACACCAAAAGGCTTTCGACAGCATCAAAGCCTATTTGACTTCTCCACCAGTATTGGTACCACCTCAAATGGGAAAACCCTTAAAGCTATATATCTCTGCTTCAGAGAAATCAATCGGGAGTTTGTTAGCCCAAAACAATGAAGGCGGGAAAGAGCAGGCAGTGTACTACCTCAGTAGAATTTTGACCTCAGTAGAAACAAGATATTCCTCAGTAGAGAGATTGTGCTTAGCTCTGTATTTTACTGCCAGCAAGCTGAGGCATTACATGTTACCTTGTCACGTGCACATCATCGCCAAGACAGATGTGATAAAGTACATGTTGTCAAAACCAATGCTAACATGAAGGATTGAGAAGTGGATTCTAGCATTATCAGAGTTCAGTTTTCAATATATACCCCAAAGGGCAGTCAAAGGCCAAGCAATTGCTGACTTCTTGGCGCAGCATCAAGAGTCTCAAGATGAGATAATCAATATCCGGGGACCTTGGAAGTCACTAGTGTTTGGATCCCGCCAAGCAAAGAAATCTCGGGCAAAGAGGAGTGGGTCCAGCAAGAGCTAAGAAGAGTGACTGGCCTCTAGATTACTCATTGGAAGCTGTATTTTGATGGTTCCTACACTCAGAAGGCTTCAGGAGCTGGGATTGTAATTGTCAACCCTCAAGGGGTTTATCATTATTACTCATTTCTCCTAGATTACCAAGGGAACACCAATAATTGGGCAGAGTATGAAGCCTTAATAATTGGTTTGGAAATCTTGATGGATTTGGGGGCAATGGAGGTAGAGGTCTTTGGTGATTCAGAGCTAGTGATAAACCAGCTAAATGGGGAGTTCAAGTGCAGACATATCACCATGGCAGGGTATTATTTGGCGGCTACGCAATTGCTGAGTTATTGGGATTTTGAGATATCAGTTAATCATATTCCCAGGGGATCCAACCTAGCGGCCAACAAGATGGCGCAATTAGGCTCAGGCGTACCAATACAGGAAAGAAAATATGGGGTGGATGTCGAGATTCAAAGAAGAAACCTTCATTCTATCCTGGAAAGAGGATTCAGTCTGGATGTAACGGTTCTAGAAACTGAGATAGAAGATTGGAGGTCGCCTATCATTCATCATTTAAAAGATCCCTCTTCACCCACAAACAAGAAGAATAGACAGCAAGCAACCAAGTATGTCTTATGGGCGAATGACCTGCTAAGGAAAACTCCAGATGGGTTACTATTGAAATGCTTAGGCCAAGAGGAATCTATGAGAGTAATGGCCGAGGTACATGAAGGAGTATGTGGAGCACATCAGGCTGGAACGAAGATGAGGTGGTTGCTTAGAAGGTATGGTTATTTCTGGCCCGACATGGAAAAAGATTACAAGTCCTATGCCCGAGGCTGTGAAGAATGTCAAAGGCACGGTCCCTTACAACATGTGCCTTCAGTGCCTTTAAATCCAGTGGTCAGGCCTTGGCCCTTCAGAGGATGGGCAATGGACTTTATCGGGCAGATCTATCCAGCTTCTAGCAAGGGGCACACTTTCATAATTGTAGCAACGGATTACTTCACCAAATGGGTAAAGGCCTCGGCCGTAAAATCTATAACCTCAACTGTAGTCAAGAATTTTATTGAGACCAAGATTCTGTATAGATTTGGGGTGCCCGAAACCATAGTAACGGATCGTGGGTCATCTTTTATTTCAAAAGAAGTTGAAGAGTTTGCAAGCAAATACAAAATAAAGATGATCCAATCCAGTCCTTACTACCCACAGTCAAATGGCCAGGCAGAATCCAGCAACAAGATTTTGGTAAACATTATCAAAAGAATGGTGATAGATAGTCCGGAGAAGTGGCATGAAAAGTTGGGGAATACTTTGTGGGCATACAGAACTTCCAAGAGGGCAGGAACAGGGACAACTCCTTATGCTTTAACTTTTGGGCAAGATGCAGTGCTTCCCATGGAAATCAATGTAAGTTTTGTCAGAATTCAAAATCAGTTTGGGTTACATAGTGAAGAGTACATCGAAGCCATGTGTCAAGGGATTTAAGACTTAGATGTAGCCCGAATTGAAGCCTTGAACCACATTCAGGAAGGAAAGAAATTTGTTGCTCGAGCTTATAACAAAAAGGTGAAGATGAAGTCTTTGAAAGAGGGAGATTTAGTGTGGAAGACAGTCCTCCCTCTAGGAACTCAGCTTAGGGGCTTTGGAAAGTGGAGCCCGACATGGGAAGGTCATTTCATGATTAGTCGAGTATTAGACAAGGGAGGATACTAATTGGCGGACCTCGAAGGAAATTGGCAGAAACATCCCATTAATGTTAAATTCTTGAAAAAGTATTGTCCTACATTATGGGATGTTAGAGATTGTTATATTGAAGAGGATGCAAGGTAAGGTAGACTTTGGGATATCAAAGTGCAGTGTATGTTCATCAATCATTCAAGAAGACAGAAAGACAAAAACTTGCTAAAATAATGTTTATTTCATTTCGACAAATTGGTGAAATTTACAACAGATTCAATTCCGACGTGCTACATTCGATTCCTTTTGGATGCAATGGTGTTTTCAGCTAGTTTTCCGATGTCTTCATGGATAGAATCCGATCAGGTGATCGGGTTGTGCGGCCAAGATGAGCTTGGTAGAGGATCCTCAGACAGAGTCATCACCATATATGATGGTGAAGCCTGACTTATCATAGCAGCAAGCAGGAAGACAAACCTTCATGAGGAAACCACCTGACCAAGGGTGTTGGGGATAACGGGGTGTTTGACCAAAGCTGTTGGAGATAGTAGTAATCTGATGAAAACTTTTTTTACGAAAATGGAGTTTTAGGAAACCCCACTTAAACCCTGAAGAACTCATTTCACAGTTTTAGAAGAAAACTAAGGAGGCAGAAACACTTGGGGTGGATAAAGATGAGATCGATGATGATTTGTTGAAAGAGCAAGAATTTATAGGAATATCAGAAGGTAGTTCAACAGCCGTGGGAAGATCAAGAAACTCCGGGTGGCGTTGATCTCAACCAGAAGATACAAGTTCCAAGAACAAGGGTGCAGGCGCATGCAGCTATTCAATCAATATTGGCGCCTGGAATTCCAGGCTGAATATCAATTAAAGGGGGCACTGTTTGGATTCAAACTTGAACTTTGGGCTCAAGAAGGAGCTGGCCCAAAGGGCGGCCTAGAAGGAGAGATGGCCGAAGCCCAGCCGAAGCCCGGAAAGCAGAAAAGGCCCTTTCCGACTTGGTGCAGCTCGTTTGAACCACTTGCTCACCTACTTAGAGACCAAGTGGTATAGACCAGCCAGCTAATCAGCCCAAAAACACTTTACAGTGGCAGTACAAGTAAATAGTTGCTGAGTCATTGCCCTTCAAGCTGCATTCGGGCAAGGGTACTGCTACAGGAGGCCAAGCCGAAGTGTCTATAAAAGAAGAAAGAGAAATCAAAGATGGAGACACTCAATCAAACAAACAAATACAAGCACAAACTCTGCTCAAAGCCAGATTTGCCTTCAAACGAAGCTGTAGTCAGCCCAAGCCTTCATCCCTCTCGGGATAAACCCTTACCAAAAAGCCTTTGTAATAGCTCTGCTACCTTGTCCTAAACCTGCTGTAGTATTGATTTCTTTCTGTAAACTCATCTCTCTACCCCTTTTCTAAAGCTCTCAAACCCCTTGATAAACCACAAAGATAGGAAGTTGCAAGACGATCAGCCTTGCCCGACAAGGTTAAACCTTGCCCGACCCTCTTTGTTTTTGTCTTTTCATTCATTAATCTAGCAGTATGTTGTATACTTCCAGTTGTATCCAAGTTATTTCAAGTAAGTTGATGATTAAAAGACTTCTCAGCTCTTGAATCTAATTTGAATATGTCTTCACGGTTCAAACCAGATCTAAGTTCTAAGCCCTCGGGCATGTAAGATTGATCATTCAAAAGTCCTTGGTCTCAAGGCATAAAAAGGAACCTTATGTGGACTTAACCCATCCACGACAAGCTTTGATAAACAAGAAGTCCGAAGTTACTTGGGGCGCAAGTAATCGACCTATCTCTTAGTTTTATTTATATTATATTATGATTATCGTAGAACGTTTGAGTATAGAAGGAATTATGATGGGAAGCCTCAAGGCCTATATCTAAGGCCCTACAAAGGCACCTATTTGGGTTCATTCTGCCCTGCGGGCTCGGGTAATTAGAAGTATAATGGTTATAAGACTCGTGCAATCAATAAAACAGATATCGTATATTCGAGTACTGGATTAGTTCTTGACTGGAAGCCTCAAGGCCTACACCTAAGGCCCCACAAAGGCACCTGTCATAACTAACACGGTCTCTCGGGTATATATACAACTAAAACTCAACATCCGTTTTACATCTGCCATGCTGAATATGGCAGTGGCACGCCTGAGTACTTAAAAGTTAATCTTGATTGTGAGCCTCAAGGCCTACACCTAAGGCCCTACAAAGGCACATTTGACAGTTAACTATGTCCTTCTCTTTCAGCCTTGCCCGACAAGCCTTGCCCGATAAGCCCGCCAGTAAAGCAGAAGCTCGACATAAAGCATCAACCGGCGCCAACCTCTCGAGGAGCTGTGTGCTCGTCGGCCAGGAAACATCCCCAGCGGAAATTCCAGCCACGAACACCAACATCATTTTATCTTCACTGAGCATCCATCTCCACTTTGAGCAACAACGCCAGAGATAGCTTTGGCGGGAAGAGTGAGGGACCCACCGTTGCTCTTCAGAATCACGGACGACAGGCCCTGATACAATCCAATGGACCGGACCTTGCTCTCGCACAATCTCCGAGGCGACCCGAAACGCGCGTTGGCATGCCAACTTGCCGTGCAGCGGAAACCACGTCTTTGTTACGTCTACCGGAAACATCATCGTCTCCGCCACCATGGCCAAGACCAACTCCATCAAGATCTTCAAGTTGTGCCATGGCTGAGGTTCAGCAAAATTCCTCAAATTTTCCAGGGGCTCTCTCTCCCTTGCCGTGTATCAACTCTCCTCTCTATGTGGATGCTTGCCCCATTTTGTTTCTTGGGAGATCTGAATGCTCTCACCTCTCTCACTCTGCTTCCCTATATTCTTATTCAACCAAAAGCAACAACCTTTTTCTTTTCCCTTAAATTAAGGCACGGAAAGGCAGCCTATGCCTTTCATTCTTCTTTGCTTTTTCACATTAGCTTTAATCCTGCATCTGATAAAAACTTCAAGAAGCAAGACATCAAATAAACACAGTAAAAGCAATAATCTAATTTATATGTCGCCAGTAATCATCAAAAGAATCTATGTAGAGCTAGCCGAAGCTCTGATACGAAATGTTGGAATTTATGGTTAGCCACATGCATAGATTACAACCTAATACAGGGGACGAAAGAGCACACAAATCTGATGAAGCCATTACTGAATGATCGAGGAAGGGTCTTCTACTCAATGGGGACCTTATGTTCTCACTAGAATAGGGCTAGTTACTAAAAGAACGTGTTCCTTTTGAGTAGGGACTAAACCATTTTATAGACGTATAACCACAACCGTTTCCACCTATCACAAAAACTGCTTGACAAAACTGCACGCCCATATATTCCAACGTGGGATATCCACTCACCAACAAACTGCACGCCCATTTACATTCCAACGTGGGATATCCACTCACCAACATGTTTAGCCTTATTGTCCTACTTTAAAGGAAAGAAGACTTATTCAAATATTAACTCTGACTGATTCTAGTTTCAACTAAACTCAAAACCCTAATGAGATAAGTTTAGAGTCCAATAGGGTTCCAACATATGGTTTCATCACCTTCCAGGTGTCAGCCATCACAGCTTGATTCAGAGTCCTAATGGACATTCCAGGTCGAGGTGTGTCGGTTTTCCCTAATATTTTTCTCATTTTTTTATTAGTATAATTAATTGTCAATTTGTGGACCAAAATAAGAAGAATAAAAACACAAAGAAAGAAAATTTTCTATATCGTAAACCCTCATTTTTCTAATATGCACTAAATGAATTTCAATTAGCTTTCCTCTAATAGATCGGCAAATGGTATTAGGTTTGTCAATCTTCCCTTGACAAAAGAAACATAATTTTTCTAGTATGCACTAGAAGAATTTCTATTCCATATACCTTAAAAATATGTTTTTTGCACTTTCTAAGAACACAACAGATCTCTCGATTCACTACCACAATCAATGATAACTTTCAAAACAGAATCTGGACAAGAACAACACCCTTAATAATGCAAAGGTGTGGAAATTAAATACGAAGCACATACAATCCAAGGGAAAATTGAGATAAATAACGTTACAAAAATTGACAGTTCATTATTTCATAAATATTCAATTGAAAGAAGAAAATACAAAAGTAAAGAGAAAACGTAGACAAGGAAAAATGCAAAAAAAATAACAATCTACACTCACCTTTGTTTACGGGTGCACAAGTCTCCACCAACAGTAGATGGTTTTAATAGGTCTCCACCATTTTTTAGGTTTAGCCATGAGAACCTTCATCTAATAGGGTTTTAGTTTTTTAATTTATTAGGTTTAAAGTTTAAGGGTATTTGTGTCTATTTAAGTGATATTTTGGACATTTGAAAGTTTTTATAAAAACCGATATTTTTGAAATTAGGAGCTAATATTTGGCTATATTTGATAAATTCCTCCTGAGGCTCAGCAGAGAACAGTTTGTATGTGTGTAATTTCGAGTTAGGCACAAGGGGCTTTTTATCATTTCAACATTGTAAGAGTTTCTTCTTTGTGTAATTTCTGGTTAGGCACAAGGGACTTCACCTTTGTGTCTCTATCCAAATGGTTCACTAAGTTTATTGTAAACTATATAGTGAACATTAACCGCACACTCACCAAATTCTTTGATGTGTATAAACACAATTGAAATCAGTTTCAAGAGAGATAGTGGGAGTTTAGGGACCATGACTATTGTAGTCAATGGAGAAGTCAAATGAAGAAGGCGAAATAACTCCAAGGGAATAAACTTTCTTTATGAACGGATGGACATTGGAAGGGGTATTTGCAAGAATGTCTTGCAAGTGTCAAGAACACACCTTTCGAAGGTGTTGTAAATTGTTTTTGAATAAGTTCAAAACAGTTGGTTCTTCTACTTGAATGCTTAATTCCGTATTAGTAACTATGTTTTACAATAGTTGTAAAAGTGTGGCTAATAAGAAGTAGAAGATTAATGAGAGAAGAGAAAGTACTTCACATTCGGAACGTGAATAAAATATAGATCTCTGTGAAAGCAGATAATACTTACTTCCTCGTATGAACTACCAAAGAAATTGGAAAACCAAAGATTGTCTTTACATTCCAATTTGAATAAGGAACTTAATTTCGTCACTATAAGAGATGGATGAATGTTTTGTTTGACAAAACATTATTCTTTATTAATGAATGATTGGATTATTGTAATCTAATTCATTGTCTCTATAGTAGAGATGATGTGGTAGTGTTAGTTGTTTAGAATATAATGATGCTTAAAACCCAAAAGGTTGCAAGGTAGTGACTAATCTCACTGAGTTGTGACACCTCTAAAACATAAATTACAAGTTGGTCATAGATGGATGTTTTGGATCGTTAGATCCGGATCCAATGTCTTCTTGTTGAAATTGTATAAAGGCGAAATGTTCAAATCATTATTCTTTTGGAAAGAATAAAGAATCACAAAGTTGTTGAGGTTAATTCACTTAGATGTTAGTAGCACTTGTCCACAACATAATACTACTCATGTTGTATGACATTCATCGAAGATCGCTCTCGGTTGGACTATTGTTTATTTTGAATAAACACAAGTCTGAATACTTTGCAAAAGGTTTCAAAGAATTCAAGAATGTAAGTTGATGAGTAAGATGTCTAAAGTATTTATCTCCTTAGATTTGATCCAAGGAAAAATAACATTTTAGAAGAGTTTCCTTGAAAGATATCAAGGAAAGTAGCATCATAAGATAATGGATTTCTCCATTGGGAGAAGAACGAACTTGAATAAGATTTAGTTCGTTGGATGTTATCAAATACCCATATATAGGATATATACTTCTAAGACAATATGATTGCCAATTAGAAGATCTTCCAAAATTTTCATGACTCCATAGGATGTAGTTGGAAAGAATGACAAGTCTTAAGCGTGTTAAGATTTGGGGTTGTGTGCTAATAAGCAATATTTGTTTGAGAACAATCTTGTGGGATATCCTTAAATTAACCTTTGGATATCACTTCTATAAACCAACTAATAAATGTTGTTTGTTGGGTAGTTCACTATAATCCTACACTAGGATTTGCCTAAGAGCAAATGAACGATAGATAGATTTCAAAGAATGGGTTCTTTGAGAGACAAGATAATAATCAACAAAAACAACAACCTAGTTCCTACACCACAAGCTCAAAGGTAGTTGAGAAGGATTTATAAACCGTCTCAGTTGAATGGTTTGAACTTTATGACTATGTCATAGAGTTACACCTCTTAATTCGAAATAAATAAGAATGAAAAATCCTTATGACTACATTGAGTGTATATGACACACCCCGACCCGGAATGTCCACTAGGACTCCAAATTGAGCTATGCCGGCCGACACATGGAAGGTGACGAAACCATAAAGTGTGATGATGTGGAAAAATGTGAATAAATTTAAACCTGAGAGTGCCTAAATACCATAGTGCACCGGTGAGCGGGAATGAACCCACTTCACACTTGATGTTAGAGCATAAGCAAGTACAGAAGAGTGAATTAAGAATCGTACCCTCGAAATAATCTCCAATACCAAGAATCGCCACGAATCTTTGACGATAAGAAAGCTCGGCTAATAAAACCTGGAGGGTGAAGACAAGACAAAGGTGAGTGGCCCTGTAAATAAAATTTTAATAGAAACCATATAAAATATTATAACCCCTCACTACAACACTTGTATAATTTCCAGAAAATATCATAAATATACCACAAGACAGCATTTCGTCAGCAATATCAAATAATCATGTGATTAATAACTCATACTAGTACGCAAGTCGGAGTCACCGATGGTGACCTATACGACTTACCCATATCCCATCACATATACTAGTTCATCACATATTTCATCGCATATGCTAGCTTATCGCATATTCATCACATATGCTAGCTTATCGCATATTCATCACATATGCTAGCTCGTCACATATTCATCACATATGCTAGCTTATCACATATTCATCACATATGCTAGCTTATCAGTCGGAGTCACCTCTAGTGACCTGTACGACTTATCCGTATCTCCTCATATATCTCATTAATCATTGCTAGCATATAAGTCGGAGTCACTTATAGGGACCTGTAAGACTTTATTTATACCTCCTCATATATCTCATTAATATACTAACCGGAGTCACCTCAAGTGACCTGTACGGCTGAATCAATATCTCATCAACATGTTAGCCAATCAATATCTCATCATCCATATCTCATCATATATCTCATCAATATACTAGCCGGAGTCACCTCACGTGACCTGTATAGCTGAGTCAATATCTCATCAACATGCTAGCCAATCAATATCTCATCATCCATATCTCATCACATATCTTATCAATATACTAGCCGGAGTCACCTCACGTGACCTGTATGGCTGGATCAATATCTCATCAACATGCTAGCCAATCAATATCTCATCATATATCTCATCAATATACTAGCCGGAGTCACCTCACGTGACCTGTACGGCTATACTAGTCAGAGTCACCTCACGTGACCTGTATGGCTGGATCAATATCTCATCAACATGCTAGCCAATCAATATCTCATCATCCATATCTCATCATATATCTCATCAATATACTAGCCGGAGTCACCTCACGTGACCTGTACAGCTGGATCAATATCTCATCAACATGCTAGCCAATCAATATATCTCATCATATATCTCATCAATATACTAGCCGGAGTCACCTCACGTGACCTATACTTCTGGATCAATATCTCATCAACATGCTAGCCAATCAATATCTCATCAATATACTAGCCGGAGTCACCTCACGTGACTTGTATGGCTGGATCAATATCCCATCAACATGTACTCACCTGAAGCTTACATGGGCGTCCGCAGCATCATTTAGTACTTCGAAGCATTCACAATAATTAGGTTCAGGTAATACACATATAACTATGTCATTATGCAATCTAAAACTCAACTATAACATAGTATTTTCAAATATATATATATATATATATATATATATATATAACATGGCGTGAAATGTATAATCCGTAACGCCCTACTCCCGAACTACTTATTTTTGGAGATAATTATCAATGATAAGCCCAACTAGATACTAGTTTAATTAACTATCATTACTTACGTTTCCTTACTTCAAATTCCTGATTCTTCATACATTGATTTATGACCAATATTTAACCACCAAATCATAAGGTTAAATTTTATATTTTCCACCAATGTCCCTCACATTACTCAATTCCCTAAACAAGGATATTGTCTCAGTTATTTAGTCTCATTTATTGTATGGCTGCATCTAACGTCTCGTTAGACTGCCTACGTACCCTAAATAGGGATCAAGCCATTCGTAGTTCACAATAATTAATTGTAGGTAACATGCATAATTCACTTTAGAAGCGTTTGTGGAACTATCAATTATATACCTATGATAAAAGGAAAAGATCCACTCACCTAGAGTCACGCTATGATTCTCTAGCACGTGCATCGAGGCGTCCCGAATGATTGGCGCCTAGAACAATTATTGAATCACATCACAGAACTCTTTATCAATAGAATACGCTATTCACATAAAACACATCCTCAAGGAAATTCTAAAATAGTTTGAGACCCATTGACCATAAGTCAACCGTCAATCAAAGATCGACGGTTGGGTCTACAACCCTGTAAACTCGATCCGGAAGATCCGCATATCAGATTTCCAATCCACAACTTCTAAAGATCCACATTATGCTTCTAGAATAACATACTAAAATTTCATTACGATCCAACGGTCGGATCTCCGCCAATGCCCAAAACCAAGTGGCGGTTAACATTTATTTTATAAACTTACAAATCCAATTCGGGAAGATCCGTACGTCGGATTCCTGATCTGTAAGTTTCTATGGTCCTCAAATATTACATACTATAATGTATTAAAGTTTGGTGATGATCCAACGGTCAGATTGTCGATTACTATTCTAATCAAGTGGCAGACCATAATGGAACTTTGCCAGATTCTGCAGATTTTGCAGATTTCCTGGGCAATCTTTGGAACTCCATATCTCACTTTTTTCTCAACCAAATTCAACCCATAATATACCAAATCGAAGCTAGAGAAATGTAGAACGAAATTATACCAGCTTGGAGTCCAAATGGTGGCCGGAAAATGGTTTGAAAGACGGTTGTCCGCGGGAAAACTGGTAACTCGCCAAAATTTCTAGGCAACCTTACACGGTGGCTATCTCACCGTGATTTGACCAGAAAACACCTCGAAAGTGGCGGAGGTCGCCGGAAACTATGGCCAAGTCCAATCTAGCCAGGAAACACCTCAATTTTATGAAAATCCGCCGGAAACCCTATAAGGGTGTGCTTCGATTCTTCCTCCTCGACGTTCTGCCGCCCCTAAAACCTATTAGGCTTTGTTCAGAAGTTCAAGGGAAGTCTATTGGTAGTGATAATAGAATGAAATTGTTTCAGGTTTGGTGGATCTTGAGCAACCTTTCCCGCGGCACCCATGGTGGTTTTTCCACCAAACCTCAACCAAATTCCTTCTAATTTTGGGTGGAAATGGAAGAGGGGAGGTTATGAAAGAGGTTACATGTAATGGATAGGTGAATTTCGCCTGAAAATATGATGGAAGTGGCCGGAATTTCACACCGGTTCGAAACCGGGTCTTGTCGCGGGTGTCCTCTATAGGAAGAGAATGCTGGGAGCTTCTCTTTTATTGGTCAAATGCCTAATTGGCCCACCAACAACAAAAAAATCTGATTGGTTTCCATTCCCACATGGTGGGAGCTCTAATTAAAATAAAATTCTATAGTTTAGTAAGACGACTTCAAATGCCCGTAACTATACCGTTATAATCCGGACCCACAACCGGCTTTCGCCTATGCATTCGTAACAATAAGCACTACACCAATACACTAAAAGAATAAGTCATACGTTCCTCTAGACGATGGTCAATGGAAGTCAAAGAACTCGCATCCAAGGCATTTTCGTCAATTCACACTTTTAAAATTTATAAAATTGTAAAATTTGGGACGTGTTGTCACAGTATATACGACATACACACAAGGAAATGGTATAATACCATTTGACCCGAAATAGTGAAACTTTCATAGCTAATTGGTAGCTTAAGGTGACTACAATCAACGAGATTGGTTGACTTGGAAGAAACCATCTTTCATGTAGTCTTGGTTTCTATTAATTCGAAGATTGCTAGCTATAACTAAACGGTGATTCAATGTTTGGACATAATATGGGTTTCCGAAACCATTATCAAGATAGTCTTGATAATATATGTCTAAGACTAGGAATCACAAGACTTGTAAGTTGTAGAGATCCATACATCATGAATCTTAGCAAGCGAGTGGGAGCTATAAGCATCTTATAAGAGAGATCAAATCGTTTGATTCCTTATAAGATGTAAATGAATCTTTTGTTCACTAGGTTTACAAAAGATTAGTGGGAGTTAATCATATTCCTAAAATTGAACATATATATGATATATTAATTTTAGGAATTCTTCTTCGTTAAAGTTATGACTTTAAACATTCTATAACGATAGAATGTGTATGGGAGACATAGTCTATATACATGGGATGGAAATCTATAATGATATATTTCAGGTTATAATTGGATTATCTCAATCCTCATTGATAGACGATAGATGTAGGAAGTTTCTCGAATGATAAACTTCAATCAGAAGAAAAATTCTAGTGAGACTAGAAAGTTGCTCTTCTCAAAGGGAACGTATCCTTTGACTCCCAAAGAAGCTTAATGCGTAAATAGAATCATTTATGCTTACGCATAAGGGAGATTTACGTATTACATATTGTATGAAAAACATTGATATGAGTTGTACCAAGATCGACACAAGATGATATCAGTGCAAGCCCAGGATCAGAACCATGCCAACTATCAAGTGAGTCCTTAAGCATTTAAGAAATACTAAAGGACAGATTCCTTAAGAATGAGGAAGAATTAGAGTAATGCAAGGGAAGTGTAAATGTATTAGATTATGAATCTAATATCGTATCCATCACATGGATGTCTCTTCATTTTGAATGAAGAGATAATTGGATATCTCTTTATTATGACTAAAGAGATATTTGGGTGGAGATATTAAAAGTAATGACTTTAGTGTGTTCCATCGTGCATGCAAAATATATCGCCATATAGAAGCTTACAACAATGATGTTTGGATGGGAAAGTTCATTTATGAACTCTCTATTCGGTTCCAACCAGAAAGTGTCTCTAGTGTGCCGGCACTACGACACTAATGGGGCGATAGCTCAAGCCATGGAATCAAGGTCTCATCAAGATCCGAACTCAGTTGAGAGACTGAACCACATGATTGGAATCATGTATATTGGTGATGTCATTATTCTCAAGGTTGCTTATATGGATAACATATAAATATCCATTGTCTAGGCCTAATGCTCAGCCATTTATGAAATGAATTCAAAAGAGGTATCATCACTGATGACCAAGCTGATTGGCTCTAGTGCAAGTAGGAGATTGTTGGAAATGTGCCCTAAAACCAATCATATAATGATATTTTACGGACATTTCAGATGTTAAACTAATCTAGTTTAATATAAAGGGCAAAGAATATTGGTTTAAGCCGTCTAATATAAATGTTATATGCTTAAATGATAAGTCCAAGGAATATGTAGTTGGGAGAATGTGATCTAAAAAAGTTAGATTCATGATACCATTCTCTTTCGTATACATATCCTAAACGTTCCTGATCATAGGATTGCCAATTGGGCATTGATGGTCCGTTAAGATTAGTACGTGTTATGTCTTATCTTAAGGAGAGTGACTGGTCTCGAGTCATTGGTGTGACTGACACCAAGACAAGCATGTAGGTGCCCAATAGAGAATGAGTCCACTGAACACGATCAACAAGGAGTTCTCATATTCATGTCACATGAGAACTCATGGTTGGGATAATGCAAAGTAGTCATTTGACTTGAGGCATCATAGTTGTCTTGTGGTTAGGTCTTTGATCTTTGACTATGTCAAAGTCAGAGGGTGTCCACGTCATAGTTGAGGTTAAGCCACTTAGCCATGGAGGCAAGTGAATGTGCAATAAGGGATCTCTAACCTTCAAACTGTTTGAGGGAGAATAATCTATGATATGATTAAGAATCTCTGGCCAAAGTATGAATGAGATTTAGGAAGCTGTTCCAAATCACATTCAAGGTAATCATATAAGTAAGAGAATCACATTGAATAGTAGACATGAATAAACTATCAAACCAAACAATGTGGTCAAGAGTATTGTATTAGAGAAAGACTGTATTGCATTGTAATCCTAAACTGAATAGGTTCTCCACCTCTTCTGATTAGCTTAGGTAGCCATGACATACTGCTAGGTGTCACTCATGGTTTATGGAAGCCCTAAAGATGAGTAATCACTGAAGGAAGAATTGAAAGTATGTTTCAATTCACAATCGATTTGAAGAGTTCTAATCGCCCACTGCCTCTCTAAAAGGAACCTAATGGATCGTACACCATGTAAGGTAAAGATTGAAGAAACAATGGATATGAGTAAGGATAATTAAATGGTTTAATTATTTATGGCTAGGATTAATTAATATGCTAATTAATCAAACGAATAAGTTCGTTATAGACCTCGGGTTAGTTTTGGGCCGCAAGGCTCAATGGGATTTAAATGTCAAGCCCATTAACATAAGTTGTATGACAACTTATTGACTTAAGACCCAAAAGGGCCCAAACAGCCCAAAGACCATAGACGGCCGGCCATATTGATGAAATAGGGGTTTGGCTCTTTTTGTCATTTAAGTGAAGTGACTATATAAAGAACTTTATAGCCAAAATTCATTAGGGTTTTCTGAGGAAAGATAAGAGAACACAAAAGCTCTCTCTTCTCTAATGAAGGTCGGCCACCCTAGAGGAATATAGCTAGCAATCTTCCTTCCTCTAGGTCACTCATCTCTTCATCAATGCTCTCCTTGGTGTGGAGACTTAGAGGTTCCCTTTCTTGGGAACTTGGAGAATCCATTCCACCATCCTCCTCCAAGAAATCCATGGAGCAAAGAAGTGATGAATAAAGGCCCTATCTCTTGGGTGATTAGCCTTTGCTTATGCAAAGAGGAATCAACAAAGGTATAATATTTCTGAACTCACTTTGTTCTTGAGTTGAGTCTTGGTTCACCCAATTACTAGGCTTTGAATTTCATGGGTAAAGTTTTGTTTTTTAGTGCATACAAGTATGATTCCGCCTTTAATTGTTAATTGCATGTTGTAGATGTTGCTCAAATGAACTTGTTTTCACAAATATTTCCTTCACGCATTAGTCTTTTCATATCTATTCCAATATACTTGCAATTTTTTATTTTAGAAAAAAAATTTTGAAACCTAGAAAAACTAAACAATGAAAGCCCACCAGAGTCAGAGTCACCATCTCCATAACCACCAACCCCTCTTTTCTTTCTTCATCTCTCTCTCACGCACCCAATATCGAGGAGTTCATCCCAATCAACAATGCAAGAATGGGGAACGTAAAATTGGGGTTCCGAACGTAAAATTGGTTCGGATCGGGGCTTGTGTGGGTTGTTTGTGGCTACAGTTGAGGGAGGGGGAGAGTGGGTGTTGGGTCGGAATTGGGTATGGGCAATTGGCATGGTGGTTTGAGGATATGGATTGTCGATGAAGGTGGGATTGGGGTGTAGTCGTGTGGAGGAGTGAGGTTGTTGGACGGTGTGGTTCGTTCGGAATGACTGATGGAGGGTGACGGTGGTTTTTTTTTTATTTTCTTCCACGCTTTGCTTTTATTTTCATAAATTAATTGTAGTTTTATATTTGTTTCTTTTCATTTTATAAAATTATTTTATTTTATTACCACATGGCGTATTTTATTGGTCCATGTTGCTGACATGCTGACATGTTAACAACAAATTGGACGGAATCTAGCAGTAAGGGGTCAATTGACTAATTTAAAAAAGTTCAAGTCCTTAATTTATCAAAAAAATAGTTCAAGGGATCAATTTCAACTAAGGTGTTAGTTCAAGGGTCAAATGACATTTATCCCAATTTTTGGATTGACTTTGTGCCTTAGACCCAAATAAGGTATCAAATCCTAAGTGGAATGGCATCAAATTAATTTTGAAGGTATGAAGAAGCTTCAAACGATATGTCAATTGTACATGGATTGACATATGAATCTTTTGATGTCAAATTTGATATGACACCATCTCCAAAGGAAATGTCAAATTAAAATTGATGGCTGATGTGGTAAGCTGAAGTCTTATGTCAAATTTTATACTTCTTCAATTGAATTGTCGAGTGTTATTTTCTTATTAAATAGAGGTTGTAATTATTAAAACAATGTTGAAACCGTTGTAGGCATAATTTACTGAACAATTATGGAGGCCTTAGAGAGAGAGAAAGGTGCGGCAATGGAGAAGAAGAAGAGAGAGATGTGTAATTGTGGGTGTGTGTTATTCCACCCCATTGTGCCTTTATTTATAGTAGTGGATAGGTAAAAACCTTTCCCTTTAGGATTACAACATTTAATGGGTAATATACTCCTAATAGGAATGTAAGAGATAATCCAAGATATACTAGGATTTACACAATCACATTCCTAATCTAATAGGACTGCAACACTCCCCCTTGAGTGTGTAAATACTCAAGTAAATGGCGCATCAGGTCTTCAGTGATGAAGCAAGTACAGTTGATGAAGTCGTCGGCACAATGAGCAAATGCGAGTCTCAGATCAACGGAAGAATGCGTAAAAAGGTAAAACTCACAAAACCTCGCTATGGTAAAACCCAAGGTGGGAGAAAAACCCATAGTCTATGGAGAAAAGTGAGAAGTTGCATTAAGTCAAAACTATACATCTTTTGGACGCAAGTAGAAGAACTCACAAGGGTATGATCAGCCCAGGATGGGTGCCTCGTTAAAACCTAGTTAGGTAGCAAAAACTCAGTGGGAAAAATGCTCCTAATCATAGGGAAAAAGAGTTGTAAACACGGAAATTCCTCCGATGAACGAGACAAGAACACTTGTACAAAATAATATTTTTGTATTAATGATTTTGGGGTTACAATCTCTCTCAAATTTGATCCTCTGATTCGATCTCCGTAAGGTGTTGATTTGTGGATGTGCGATTGATCCAAGGGCCGTCGAGGCTTGATCTTGGATGAACGGTTGGAAGTTTCTTCAAAGGCCGTTGGGGCTTGATCTTGAAGGTCAAGGGAAGTTTCTTCAAGTGGCCTTTGGGCTTGATCTTGAAGGTTGATGGATGAACGGATCTTCAAGGCTTTTGGGGCTTGATCTTGAAGAACTGTTGATGAACGGATCTTCAAGGGCCTTTGGGGCTTGATCTTGATGAACAGTTGATGAATGGATCTTCAAGGACTTTTGGGCTTTATCTTGAAGAACGGTTGGATGTGTGGATTTGTTGATGTTGTTGATCCAAAGGGTCGTTGGGGCTTGATCTTAGGATGAACGGATGATGAACGATGAACACTTTCTTCAAGGGCCGTCGGGGCTTGATCTTGAACTGGTGGAAGTTCTTCAAGAGTCGTCGAGGCTTGGTCTTGAAGGAGGATTTGACGAAGAACGAAGAGGGCTTTCTTGATCCTTCGGGATTTCTTGGGAATTTAGGAGGTTGGATGCTTGAAAGCTTTAGAACTTCAAAGCTTCAAGGATTTAGGGAATTCTCTTCCAATTTGGGAGTAGAGAAATGTATATGTGAATTCCTTTTTTTTTTATCCCCTTCTTGTATGAAATGGCTTCTATTTATAGAATTTTCCAAGGCCTAATTTTGAATATAATATTCAGATGAAATAAATCGTTTCTGCCAGGTGTTGACACATGTCCTGTTTGATGACTTTTTCGATTTATTTTGATTTTTCGTTTAGTCACACGCTACGTGTAAAATTTATGTGACACGTAAGCGTTGAAATTTTAATTATCGGTCAACATTTATTTTACCGAAATTTTGATGTCTACAAGAGTACATTAAGATCAAGTGAGCATACTTCTGGATACTCCCCCTGAGTTTGACATAACTTCCAAATGAGAACTACAAGCATTGCATATGATAGTTAGGCATACCAATTACTCGGACAAGCTTTTGGAAGGTTGACTTCGGTAGTGACGTCGTGTAGAGGTCGACAAGGTTGTCTGGGATCGGCTTGCATGATTTCAATCTCCTGATGCTTTGCTGATGTAGATGTGGACGCAATATGTCTTGGTGTTGACTTCGTTGATGTATCATGTCTTGGTCGGATGGATACATGTGGCATAGTCTTCATGGATCGTCGTTGGGATTCAATGATGGATGAAAACAGCAAGTACTTCAAATATGCTTAACAAGAACTCCTAACCATGTCTCACTTGTGGCGTAGTGAAGTGAGGTGAGTCTTGGAATGATTCAAAGATTTCGCAACTAAGGTCATATCATGGACCTACAAGATATTGCGATATCCTTTAACAGTAAAGACATAACCATTCGGGAATTTTGCCTTGTGCGGGTTTGATAAGTAACCTGCATCAGCATAACTACAAGGCAAGCATCATTCTGAGGATCAGGGGGTTGGATCCACTCGAGATGCGTTGGGATTTGCCCATGTAGTACCTTCAGGGTAGTCTTTAATACCAATTTAGTAGATGCGTGTAGGCGCGGTGCTGCATCTTTACCAAGATCAATAGCGAAAGAGATGTCCTATCTAAATACAATGAGCTAAGTACAACGAAGCGCAAAGTTGAACTTAGATATGGAATTTCGGATTCCATAACTTCTTCAAGGGTTTCATTTGCATATAACGTATGGACGATCATAGGTATACTCAAAGGTCACACATTCAAGGTGTAGTTTGACTGGTAGACCAAAATACCGTCAGAACAACGCTTGAACTTCAGGTCAAAGCATAAACGAGTTTTCCCAAATTCCATCTTCAGGTGCGAGGTAGTTTTCTCAAGCTCTTCCGGAGTATTAGTGAGATTCGTGTTAACAACATAACTGCAACTCTAGCAATTTGGAATAATACTTCATAGTTTAACATGCAAGGGCATAATTCATATCCCTGACTGATCAAATAATCACTTAGATGGGTATACCACATCCGTCGGATTGTAAGTGAATGCCTGAAACAAGTTAAGAAGGTGTTCCGTGGTTTCGGAACTATTTGAAACAATCCATGTAATTCTTCTAGAACTTACATGTAAATCTCCATATCTATATCCCCATGGAGAAACACTAACCACATTTCATAATGTTGCTATCAATCACATAATGTTTGAGAGAAACCTTGTGCCGTAAGACGTGCATCATATCGCACTATTTCATTCATCTCAATACGCTTCATTTCCCACTTGTAACACAACAGGGTTATCTTGGGCGGTGTAGGAACGATAGGTCCAATACACACTTTGGTAAGGAATTTGACCTAGATTGTAATTTTAGTTGTCCAATCAGTTCTACGTTGTCACTTAATCAACAGAACACGGTTCGATATCATCGCTTTTCATTTATGTCGATAGCTACCATATAAGTGAAAACATCATCGATGGTAATCTCATTTCAATTCCATTTTCTCATCCAAACTAGTATACTGGACCAAGAACTTTTAAGTCTCGGGAGAAATCCGGATTAATCTCATGAGATGGAAATGATTTGAGACAGCAATCAAGTATGGATTCATTGTTGTGCCGTGTCTTCTTCTTCTAGGGAAGTGAATCATACGAATCGAGTGATCTGTCATGCTCTAGGCCAAGACAGATTGATTGGCTATCCGTCGGTGTACCGAACCGTCCAACAGAGGCATCCAAACCGTCCAACAGGGGTGGCACACCCTCCAGGGATGTTGACTCGACGTCCGTTAAGTACGTCTATCCTTGCAGGCATGTTTGCAGCTGGTATATGATCTCGTCACTTTAGCTAGATCAGAGGAATGCGTCTGGAGCAACATTCTGAAAGCTAGAATTCATCGCACTTGCTTATCACACTTGTGCAGTATGGGGATCGAAATGCGACATAGTGGGAAACGTCCACGCAAATTTGTGCCGTTCTCCAGGAACGTTGACGTTCTTATCTCCCCCTAACGGCGGGAAGACTGTCTCATTAAAGTGATAACCCGCAAATGAGCGGTAAAGAGATCATGTGCAAGGTGTTGGAAATGTGCCCTAAAACCAATCATATGATGATACTTTACGGACATTTCACATGTTAAACTAATATACTTTAATATAAAAGGCAAAGATTATTGTTTGAAGCCGTCTCATATAAATGTTATACGCTTAAACGATAAGTCCAAGGAATATGTAATTGGGAGAATGCGATCTAAAGAAGTTAGATTCATGAGACCATTCTCTTTCGTATACATATCCTAAACGTTCCTGATTATAGGATTGCCAATTGGGCATTGACAGTCCGTTAAGATCAGTATGTGTTATGTCTTCTCTTAGGGAGAGTGACTGGTCTCAAGTCATTGGTGTGACTGACACCAAGACAAGTACGTAGGTGCTCAATAGCGAATGAGTCCACTGAACATGATCAACGAGGAGTTCTCATACTCATGTCACATGAGAACTCATGGTTGGGATAATGCAAAGTAGTCAATTGACCTGAGGCATCATAGTTGTCTTGTGGTTAGGTCCTTGATCTTTGACTATGTCAAAGTCACTCCATCCGAGGGTGTCCACGACATAGTTGGGGTTAAGCCACTTAGCAATGGAGGCAAGTGAATGCGCAACAAGGGATTTCTAACCTTCAAACCGTTTGAGGGAGAATACTCTATGATATGATTAAGAATCTCTGGCCAGAGTATGAATGAGATTTAGGAAGTCGTTCCAAATCACATTCAAGGTAATCATATAAGTAAGAGAATCACATTGGACATAAGACATGAATAAACTATCAAACCAAACAATGTGGTCAAGAGTATTGTATTAGAGAAAGACCGTATTGCATTGTAATCCTAAACTGAATAGGTTATCCACCTCTTCTGATTAGCTTGGGTAACCATGACATACTGTCAGGTGTCACTCATGGTTTGTGGAAGCCCTAAACGTGTATAATCACTAAAGGGAGAATTGAAAGTAAGTTTCAATTCACAATCGATCGTTAAGAGTAACAATCGCCCACTGCCTCGCTAAAAGGAACCTAATGGATCGTACATCGTGTAAGGTAGAGATTGAAGAAACAACGGAGATGAGTAAGGATAATTAAATGGTTTAATTATTTATGGCTAGGATTAATTAATATGTTAATTAATCAAACGAATAAGTTTGTTATAGACCTAGGGTTAGTTTTGGGCCACAAGGCCCAATGGGATTTGAATGTCAAGCCCATTAACTCAAGTTGTATGACAACTTGAATAAACAAAGGGCTTGAAAGCCCAATAAACCCTTAAGGCCGGCCAAATAGAGGAGGGTAGTGAACTTGCTTTAATTGCAAGTTTGCCACTCCATTGTGGGGTGGTATAAAGGCAACTTTATAGCCATTTCATCCTTAGGGTTTTCTTTTGGGGAAAGGATGAGAACACAATGCTCTCCTTTTCTCTCTAAGAGGCCGGCCCCCTTGGAGGAGATTAGCTAGCAATCTCTCATCCTCCAAGGTCACTCATCCTTAGATATCAACAAATTCATATTGTATAGGATGTAAACGTAGAGATGAAATGATAACTCTATTGGTAGAATGAAGGTCAAATATATGTAGAATGGACAATTTTATTTTTTCCTAAAATTTCATATAATGGCACTGCCACACATGAATATATGATTAATGGCCAACATATGAATATATGATGAATGGCATAATAAACATTTTTTTATTAAAATTAGCAATCACTAAAAAAAGGCATCAACTTGCAACGTGGTAATTTTGCCGTTCACACCCCATATTTGCATTTCTAATAACGAATGCAGTGTGGTATGTCTAGACAACAATTTTCTCATAACAAATAAGCCAACAATATAAATGTACACTAATGTTTATGAATCAAATAAATTGAATAGGCAACAATAATTGAAAAAAGGATGCCTGCACTGTAAAACACAAAGACTAATACATGCAAAAGCAGAAAAAGAAAGGTGAACAAAAGTCTTCAACTTTTGACAATGTCACACCAACTTTAAGACTTTTGTATGCTCACAAGTACGATTCTCTCATCTCCTATTTCCGTCCCTTTTCCTCCTCTTCTTTCATATGTTGTTTTTTGTCTTATTATTTTTATAAAAAAAAATAATAGAAGATGTTAACGTGACTTAATCGTTTAAATAGAAGGAGAGAGAAGGGAAGAGAAATTAGGAGAGTAGGATTATCTCCCCTCCTATTCTCATCCTCTTTCCTCCCCTCATTTCACATATTATTTTTTGTCTTATTATCTCTATAAAAAAATCAATATAAGATATTAACGTGGCTTAACTGTGACTGTTTAAACAGAAGAGGAGAAAAGGGAAGAAAGATTAGGAGGGGAGAGAATCCTCCTCCCACACACAGAGCCTTCGGCTAGGAAGAAGGTTGTCACACTCTGCGCTTTCTGCCACTTTTGAAAACATTGACATCTATCAGAAAGGACAAGGATTGTCTGCCCTCCCATTTCCGGTGCCCTCCCGTGCCCTTCTGTTTTGTGTGGTCACGGTTAAGCCACGTCAACATTTTATATTTTTTTTATATAGATAATAAGACAAAAATGAATAGTAATATAAAACATTGACGTGGTTTAACCGTGACCACACAAACAGGAGGGAACTAGAAGTGGGAGGGCAGACAATTCTTGTCCTATCAGAAAAGTCTTTGGGCCACTTTTGAAAACATTGACATCTAGTAGAAAAGTGAGAGAGATAGAGAGAGAGAGTTGAGAGATGAGTGAGAAAATCGATAAACAAAAACCCCCCAAAATCACAAAAGGAAATTTGAACAGAAAACAAATTTGCAAATCCAAAATCACAAAAACGAAATTGAAACACCCACACTGAGAAGGCTATAAAACTCACCAGGAAACGTTAGCTTTTTTGAGTAAAAAAATTATTCAAATTATTCGAATTGAGTTGAAGAACCGAGGAAAGTTCTACTGGTTCAGTGGTTTTTCCAGCAACAAAGCACCTTTCTCCCTCTTTTTTCGCCTTTCTGACCATCTCCAGGTTGGAGAATAAATGGATAATCACTTAACCATTCGTTAAAGAAAAATGGTTGCATTAGAAAATCCTCTTGTACTCATAAAACAATAATAATATTACATCAGAAATTCCAGAATTCTTACCAGCATTGGGTTTTTAGCTGAGCCTATAGGTGTAAAATTCTCACCAGAAATTACCAATATTTTTCCTGAAACTTTTCTTTATCTTCGTGAGAATCAGAAGATGAACTCGAGCATCCTCCTCCAATTAGATGCCTGCATAAAGCCCCCAACAAATTCAATTAGTGTTTAAAAATTAAAACATTCAAAAGCAATATTTGTGATACTTTTTACTTGTTATTTTAAAAAAGCATGCTCAAGAAACCTCTAGCCTGTCAGAAAAGGTCATCAAACCATATAGAACCACAAACACAAAGCACATAAGAAATGCAAAGGTGCAGATTTTCAAGGAAGCTTAACAAGTGATGGGTCAATATTATATTATATATTTTACTCAATTCTTAGTATAATTTGGTAATTATTTTGGTAGAATTTTGATACTTTGTTTTATATTTTTAATATAAGACATTCGACTTCCTTTGGAGCAAAACGTAATCAAACGTACGAATTTTGGAGTGACTCAAATTGAAGGACGTTAGTCTGTCTCTTGGCTTGTTTGTGTCAAAATTTGGGATTTTTCTACCAAGCGGTTACTTTGTAGCCCAAGATGACCTTAGATGGGTTTGTGGCCTTCTGTAGAATTGTTCAGAACAGTCCAAACTTTAGATCCAACTATTTTGGGCAAGTTTTGGAGCTGATTTGGGTCCAAAACGTGGCTGTGCAGATTTTTGGGCAAATTTAACAAGTTAATTTAGGATTATGTTTCCTATTTTTGGGCGAATTTACTAGTTTTATTCTAAGACCTTTTATTAGGAGGATTTTATTTAGAGTAGTATAAATAAGCCTTTTTGGGCTAGCCTTAGGGGGGAACACACGCACTACTCTAGAGAGTTTTTAAAGTTTGTTTTCAAGGTGTTTTCTATCCTTTTTCTATTTCAATAGAATTCCTTTTGTTTTATGGTTGTTCGTAACTAATTTTCTTTTGCTTGAGAGATGCCTTGAACCTTAGCATGAATATGTAGTTTTTATTTAATTGCTTATGATAAACATGCATGCTTTGAATTATTAATCATTGTGCTTTAAACTGTCTATATATCTTAATGCTTAGCTACCATTAGGATGTTTAGATAAGTAATTGGATGCAATTCGGTCGAAATACCACTAGGGGATTGAGTATTGCTTCTTGTGGTTGATAGTTGTTATTTCACCTAGGGCGAATACTACGTCTTAGGGGTTGCATGGTTTTTCAAAAGGTTTTCACAAAGCATAATGAGTCATGCATGTTTATATTTTATCTGAATACCACAGACAAATTGCATGTTTGATATACGTTATAGCTTGAATATCACGAGTAGAATATGCATTAGGAAAACCTAACCTTCAAAATTGCATGTGTAATTCATAAGTAATTGGTAAAACTACATAAGATTGTTAAGGGAACGACGGAACCCCAGTGCTTTTCCAAATTTATTTCTCAAAACCTTTTCTTTTTTATTTGATTTATTCTTAATTGGTTACTTGTTGTTTTTCCTAAATTACTTTTATTAAATTCGTTTTTATTACATTTAAATTCAAAACCAACCTTTTCCAATCTTTGTTTTCAAATAATTAGCTAAGAATTAGTATAAATACATATTATTCATTCAATCCCTAAGGAAACGACATTTCTTAAGCCATTTATACTACAACTACTTTGTTCTCCTGCAAGTATTTTTAAGTGTTTTTATCCCTACTTTTGCAGGTGGTAAAAATCTCTATCAACAACCTCCAGGAGCAAGAAAAAAATGCAAGATGGATTCGTACAAAATGCTACAAACAATAAGCAAATTCATGCCCATTTTAACATGAATACAACAGCAACATTACCTGCCATTCCAGTCAGACAGAAACCTACGAAAAGGATGAACAATAGGTAGCAAATCATTCCGCCTCATTTCAACCTCGTGAACAGGAACCGTCTCTATTTCCATTTCTCCACCGGTAAGATCTTTACCAAAATTTAGCTCACCAGCAGCAGACGGACTCATTGTATAGAAATATATCTAAGACATAAATGAAAGGATCACAAACATGTTTGACAATGGTGATAAGCAAAGGGATCTCGCTGTCAAAATATGAAAGGTACCTTAGACTTTTGCCAGATTGGAATCCTTCCGGAATTGATCTGAACCTCAGCATTAGAGAGGTACGCGTGTGATCGTTCAAGGGGCTTTGCCAACTCCTTATCCCCCAACATCATTGTCATCACAGTCAGAACTATCAACTCTGTCAATATCGTCTTGTTTCCCAAGTATAATCCCAGAAATGCCTTCCTCTCTTTCAGGCTAATCGTTTCTTTGGCAAACATCCATGAAATGAAAACAAAGGAAAAAACAAATAATACATTTATATACGTTTAGCACAGAGGGTTCCAAGAATCTGAATAAAAAATACCAAAATCTAAAAGGCACCGTTTCCCGAAACTGAAAAACAAAACGATCAAACATGCACAAAAACAATCTGTAAAACAAACGCATCAAACATGCAAAACTCACCTGGAAACACCGGATTAGATGGGTCTCAACCAAGTTTGAAGCGATGGTCCGGTAAACAATAAGTGATGGTAGGGTTTAATGGGTTTATTGATAAATTTTAGTTTTATTATTAATTTCATTTTGTACTTAATAATAATTATGCAATCGGGTAAAATAGACTATTAACAATTTAAATTTAAGTTGGGTGTAGAAAGAGGTTAAATGGGTTCAAATAAAATTTCCCCTTATCTTATTATCTTATATGAATTGTTATTAGCATTCCAAAAATCTTATTTTACACTCCTCACAAGTGTATTTTTCTTTCTAATTATAGAAAGTTTGGAGTGCCAAATGAGATTTTTTAAGTGCTAATAACAATTCCCTATCTTATTTGCTTATTTATTTATTCATAAATATTTATATATAAAAATAGGTCTACGTGTATATTGTTTTGGAAATTAAAATTTATTAACTAGCCCATAAATGAAGTTATTTAGGACATGGGCAATTTAGTAATTAAACTAGTTTTAATACCAACTTAGGGGTGTTTGGTAAACAGCTTGTATGGAGTCAACATCATTCATATTCCGATTCCAGATAGTTTAGTAAATAGTTTTTATAAGAATTTGATTCTGATTCCTCCTCAATTTAATTCTCTCTATTCTGATTACAAATTAGTAAACGTGTCGTTAATGTATTCATTTGGCTTTTAGATTGGACACAAATTTTAGCCATAAGCAAAGTCAAATATGACTTTTAAATCTAAATTTTCAGTGCATTGGAGAAGGAATTGAGTCAAATATGACTTTTGACTCTAATTTTTTTTACCAAAAGTTATGACTTTACGTCTTGACTTGGAACTTTCATGGGTCCGTTTGATATATGATGTTAAGAGGAATGCTTGTCTCCTTAAGACTAAGGAATTATTTTTCATGATACTTTGTGGCAAATTTATAAAATTTCATGCTTATGATCAGAATCATTTGACACACCCCCAACCCTGATAACACAAGTTACAAGGTCATGATGTGCTGGCCGGCACTAAATTTGACACACCCCCAACCCTGATAACACAAGTTACAAGGTCACGATCGAATGCTCATCAACACATGCTGACACACGAGTTCATGCAGAAATATTCTGACATGAACATGACTGGGTGTGACAAAGATATATGCTATAGTACTACATTCACGTGAAGACTGGCGCTATGCGCAGCACATACGAGTCGGAGTTGCCTATTGCAACCTGTACGACAGGACTGGCACCTACAATGGATCCAAAGTGAGCGTACGGTGCGATGTGCCCATACACGTGAAAGTCTGACCCTGGCCCGGGCGAGTACTAACACCGGTGCAGCAAACGATGAGTAGAAAACATAAATATAGTTATGCCACAGTGATTCGATAATCCTTGTCAACATAATAGTATTCATGGTTGTGATTCTAATTAAGGCATCCCATAGGATTTAAAATGATCTCCTAATTCTCATCATTAAGTCATTTCTTATAAATGTTAATTTAGCTATGACATTCATATAGAAAATTTGTTATTAGATGTATATATGGAAACTAAATATATATATATATATATCTGTATATATATATATATATATATATCTGTATATGTATATATCAAAGAAAAGACCCACTCACAAATCATGTCGTCGAGTCGAACCCGCCTAGTAGCATCGAGAGTCTATGCGATGCGTTTTGCCTAGAAACGAAACTATTTATGTAAATATGTAACGTACTAACGTATAAACTTGTTTTCGTACAAAGTGTGGCTAATAAAGAAACTAATTTAAAACGGTCAAATTTCAAAAAATGGAGGGCAGATTCGGGTCCGACACGTCGAGAAACCTAAGGAGGGACCTCGGGTTTCTCCACATGCCGCCGCATGCGCAGCCATTGGTAGCCACGTGCCGCATGACCCACATAAGCTCACGCGCTCCCATGCGCCTGCGAATACCATCGTACTTACCTTCCTTGCGAAGGCCTGCGTTTTGCAGGTTGTTGGTTCAACTTCCCGAGCTCCTATCGAGCTCGATTCTCCACCAAAATCAATAATTCAAGAGCCATTTTGAAGTTAGAAAAGTAGAGAGCAAAACCATATCAAGGTGAGGCCAACTTAAGGTCGGTGTTGGTCAGAAAAATGGCCTAAAAGTGGTCGGATGACCACGATTCCTAGTTTTCCAGAAATCTGGAAAACTTCCTCCCTCACCATTTTTGTCATGAAACTAGTCCAAACCTCACTCATTAAGCCTAAAAGTCATTTTAAACCATGAAGGGAGATCACACAAAGCATAATCGACACTCACCTTCACAGAAAGTGGTGAGATCCATCCCGGACAATCTCCATAGTGTTAAAGCCCCAATATCCGAGATCCATTCCCATTGGGATGTCTGGAATTAAACCTAGGGCTAGGTTTTAGATGATATGATATCTTGGGAACGTTGGTTCGATGGTCATCTGCCATGGAAGACGGCGATGGTGATGACCCTAGCCTCACGGTTGTCCCGTGTTTGTGGAGATGAGAGAGACAGTAGGGAGATTGAGGGAAAGAGATGCATAACAAGAGAGAGACAGAGGTATATGGTATGGTGGTTCAGGTGTAGTTCGCCGAATAGGTGGTGAGGTGGTGGTTGTGCTACTCGACTCCACCCCTTTTTTTTTACAGAGAGAATAGAGAGGTGAGAGATGAGAGAAAGAAGATAGAGGGAAGAGATAGAGAGTTTCGAGTGATTTGGAAGGCACAGGATTGGGGGGGGGAAGAGTGGGGAGTCCCACGTGGGTGGGTCCTACTGGACAAAAATTCAAGGGAAAATATTAAAATAATAGAGAGCCAAATATTTAGGATGATGAAATTATTAAAATGCTCTTCGACTTCGTAACTCCGTAAAATTTTCATCGCAACTCCGAATTCGTTCCTGCTTGCACCTACGCATCAATAGTAGCTTGTACACGTCACGAAATGACGGTCAACGAAAATCAACAACCTCGCCTCTAAGGGCATTTTCGTCAAATCACTCTTTTAAAATTTATAAAATCGTGAAATTAGGGAGAGGTTGTCACAATCTACCCACCTTAAAAAAATTTCGTCCCCGAAATTTGAAATCACTTGTTATACATAAAATATTCCAAAAGATAGGAAGAAATTCTATATAAGGAAGAAATCAAGTTAGAGCGGTTGCATAAAAGAGAATGCCATTCCGTTGCGATCGGAGTGCAGTGATTCCTCTTTCATGCCTCCAAACTCATACTTTCCTTCTCCTTACTATAATAAAATACTTCTTATAAAACAATAAGTTGAAAGTATTTATATGTGTATAAAAATCCTCCCGTCAAAATACATACATACATACATACATACATACATACATATATATATATATATAATAACGTAAAGTTAAAATAATTGTACTGAATATAAAATATTTTTCACCTACGCACTCGTTGCGTCATGTACTCCGAAGGTAAGTGTGTTGTATCCTTGGGTCAAGCCCAAACAATAAATAAATAACTAAAAATACTAAGGTAAAAGGACCTACTTGTCCACTTGCTTAACGAACACAACGAATAAGTTATCAATATTACGGTATGCAGCCTGCGATATCGACAACTCACTGTTGTTTCAATAAGAAAGCAACAAATTCCCGAAGGTGCAATATTACCATCATGCCCCCCATTGGGTGCAATATTAGCAACAAATACACATACATCGTCTGATCAAAGCCTCGATTGTGCTCACGCACTACCCTCTCGGGCTACATCATAGTTTGTTTGTGGTACCTGACCACAACTTTGTACCCATAGCCTTTAAAGAGACTTCCCAAGGCTTGGAAGTGAACCACGTGTCACGGCAAGATGCAGTAGTTGTTGGAAATGTGCCCTAAAGCCAATCATATGATGATACTTTACGGACATTTCACATGTTAAACTAATCTAGTTTACATATAAAAGGCAAACATTATTGTTTGAGGCGTCTCATATAAATGTTATATGCTTAAACGATAAAGTCCAAGGAATATGTGATTGGGAGAATGCAATCTAATGAAGTTAGATTAATGAGACCATTCTTTCGTAGACACATCCTAAACGTTCCTGATCATAGGATTGCCAATTGGGCATTGACAGTCCGATAAGATCAGTACGTGCTATGTCTTCTCTCAGGGAGAGTGACTAGTCTCGAGTCATTGGTGTGTGTGACATCAAGACAAGTACGTAGGTGCTCAATAGAGAATGAGTCCACTGAACACGATCAACGAGGAGTTCTCATACTCATGTCACATGAGAACTCATGGTTGGGATAATGCAAATTAGTCCTTTGACCTGAGGCATCACAGTTGTTGTCTTGTGGTTAAGTCCTTGATCTTTGATTATGTCAAAGTCACCCCATCGGGGTATCCACGACATCATTGGGGTTAAGCCACTTAGTCATGGAGACAAGTGAATGTGCAACAAGGGATCTCTAACCTTCAAAATGGTTTGAGGGAGAATACTCTATGATATGATTAAAATCTCTGGCCAGAGTATGAATGAGATTTGGGAATGCGTTCCAATTCACATTCAAGGTAATCATATAAGCAAACGAATCACATTGGATAGTAGACATGAATAAATAAACTATCAAACCAAACAATGTGGTCAAGAGTATTAGATTAGAGAAAGACCGTATTGCATTTGTAATCCTAAACTGAATAGGTTCTCTACCTCTTCTGATTAGCTTGGGTAGCCATGATATGCTGCTAGGTGTCACTCATGGTTTGTGGAAGCCCTAAACGTGTGTAATCACTAAAGGGAGAATTGAAAGTAAGTTTCAATTCACAATCGATGTAAAATGGTTTTAATCGCCCACTGCCTCGCTAAAAGGAACCTAATGTATCGTACACCGTGTAAGGTGGAGATTGAAGAAACAAAGGAGATGAATAAGAATAATTAAATGGTTTAATTATTTATGGCAAGGATTAATTAATATGTTAATTAATCAAACGAATAAGTTCGTTAAAGACCTCGGGATAGTTTTGGACCTTAAGGCCCAATGGGCTTCGAACGTCAAAGCCCATTGACTTAAGTTGTATGACAACTTAATGAATAAAGATTCACAAAGGCCCAAAAGCCCATATCCATTTAGTGTTGAATTAGGGTTTTTGGTTCTTTAGGTCATTTAAAGAAGTGACTATATAAAGAACTTTATAACCTAAAATTCATAAGTTGTTGATTTTAGAGAAAATTGGTGAGAACACAAAGCTTCCATTTCTCTCTAAGAGGCCAACCACCTTGGGGGATATTGTCTAGCAATTCTATTTCCTCAAGGTCGCTCATTTCCTCTCCAATCCAACCTTGGTGTAGAATCTTTAGAGGTTCTCTATTTTGGGAACTTGGAGAATCCTATTCTTTCAACCAAATCCATGGAGCTAAGAAGCAAGGAATGAAGGCCCTATCTCTTGGGTGATTATCCTTTGCATATGCAAAGAGGAATCTACAAAGGTAAATATTTCTCAACTAATAAATGTTGATTTAAAAGTTGAGTCAAGGTTCACCAATCTACTAGGCTTTGAATTTCATGGTAGATGTTTTGTTTTTGAATGCATGAAAGCATGATTCCGCCTTTAATTGTTAATTGCATGCTATATGATGTTATTCAAATGAACATGTTTTTCACAAAATTTCCTTCAGTAGTGACACACATTCCATATATTCAAACAATGCAGTTTACAATACCATAATGAGCAGATTCATATTGAATTTCTCTCGAATTTAGCGAAAAATTATGTTAAGAAGGCTAACATAACACTCGAGAATTTGAGGGTCAAAACAAGTCCATCAAATCTATGATACAAGGTAACTGGAACGAATGCATGACATCTCGCTACAACGGTAGCTTCCGAAATATTCAATCACTAACGGTAACAATTCGTTGAGCAGAGTATTTGTTGGGTGATTGAGGAATTAATGGTCACAATTAAAATTTAAATATTCTAGCAATTCTCCTAAACGGTCTGCCTTTTTCAAAATTAATACAAAGTGCAGTAGGGTAGACATGTACTCAAGGTTGACTGGAATGCCTTCCAGCACAAGAAGTGAATATGGAATAGCAATCAGAGTAGATGCTGATCGAAACGTCAAAAAATTAGATAATTTCAAGAATGAGGAATTTTTACCAAATGGTCTAAACATAGTTCCTCTGGACCAACGGAAGGTGAGTTGACTTGTCAAGTCGATCAGTAATCATCAAAACATCATCATAATCTCCACATGTATAAGATATCTCGTACCGAGAGTTTACGATGATATTTCCCCATCTCTATTTGGATACAATAAGTGATTATAACCACTCGAACGATTTCTTGATAATTCAGAAATAACGTCAAATCGATGCTTGTGAACTCCAGCTGGAATGGGATAGGGAAGGCTAAAAATGTCCAAGGGTAAATATATTTTTTGCAGTGGTAGACAGTAACTACGTTTGCACAATCGGGATGATACACGATAATGCAATCGTAGGCATTGATTTGGTTCTTCCATCATCGCTGTCAAAAATTTAGTTCCCTTCAAATGAAGATGTATTTGAGAGGTCTAAGGTTGATAAAGATTTTGGACACGCTTCTCCACAGAGAAGTGTCATCCAGTTTTCAAATGAAGGTGACAACTGTTGACTCTAGGTCATGAATAAGACAGTTCATTTCGAACGGTTCTAACCGTTGGAAAATATAAGCGATTCTTCGTCATGCTGCCTCAGCACAGTCGAAACATCCAAATACACGTCATCATGGATTTCCAAAATGACCAATGTCATCGAAAGGTGTAAACCAAAGGTAAGGTGAGACAACAGTTCGGTCGTCAGAAACTTTATTCATAATTAACATCACAACTAAACTAACTTTCCTTGGTTGATATGTGAAGAAAACACTATAGCCGAAAGATCGCTAACAAATTGTTGATAAAATCGAAAAGACCAAGAATATCTCGCATTTCACAACACTTTGTGAGAATTCCAACTTTCTTTCGCTAAAACCTTTTTGGGAAAAGAAAAGAATATTATCCGCTGAGAGCACGTCGCCCAAGAAATGTACCTGCTCTAAACAAGTTTAACATTTGAAAAATTTGGTATAAAGTTGACTATTGGTGTTTAGAAAATTTTCTCTCGCTGCTAGGGTAAGTGAGAAGGTCATCGGTAAGACCACTACAAATTCATCAAGCTACAAGAGAAAACTCAGGTTACAAAGGTTGGTTGGCTAAACCAACAATTCAAAGTATGGGTATTAACAGTTTTAATCATTGCTCGATTGAGTTGTTAAAATCTAGGTACAATCCTAAGGTTTAGCCTTTTGTCTTCACATATAGGTTTGAGATTCCCTAGATAAAGTGTTTGGTTGTGTAAATTCCTAATAGATAAGCTTTAGTAACTAGATTCTCTCAATAATGTAGGACTTGTTCGAAAAGATGCAAGGAGAATTGGTGTAGTACGAGAAAGTAGATTGATAGTGTACTTCACTTCACCATTTGGTGATATCTCAGGTAAAATTTTGGGAAACGACGTCAGAGATATACGTCCTCAGAAAGTACAATACTACTTCCTTTCACTACCCCACGTGCTAATAGGGCTTCACAGCTTTCTCGATACTCAATTCGCTCTTACAAGGGGAAACTAATTCGTGCTTCAAACTAATATTTGGAAGTGATCGGAAAGGTGACTGGTCAAATGTGTTTTGGTTACCTAAGTGGAAAATATGGTTAGAACAACTACAAGTTTACTGTTCCCAACAAGACTTGCTCCTAAGTTTCCATGATTTAGTTTCTTCGGCTCAGGTAGTCACTGTTAATCAATCCATCAGTAGCGTCGCTAATTAACGCATTTATGATATTTTGATATTGTTTGCTACCCTGAAACTGTGAACCGGCATTCTGGCATAAGGGTATCACTCCTAGATACTAGTACATATGTCCGGTATCAGAAATCATACCGCCTAAATACTGGTTGACAGTTCTAAGATATCGGATAATATCGTCAATTAGTAGCGCCATTGTAGGCTGATTACAGGTTAAGGCTCGCTCGGGTGGATGGTTTCGGACGATTGGTAAGGAACTGGTCCTGTGAGGTGGTTTCAGTAATACTAGGGAAAATACTCATTACTTTGGGGATTACTACTTACTGTAGGTATAGTAACATGTACACATGTGCCTATGCTTGTCGAGATGACGAGTACATCACCAAAAGAATTTTTTGCAAAACTAGTATTGGTTGGGATGTCGTAAGGCCGGAAAAGGAATTTACTAGTAATCTACTTTAGGACAAACTTAAACGGAAGTCGATCTTCCTCCTGAAGATCCGGAATTATCACTAGTGCGTTTCAAAATATTAGTGTTATTGGGGACCAAAAGTGGTTATCCCCCAGATGTTCTTCCATCGAGTGCTACCACTTTAACACTAGGTTATCGCTCAAGACTTTTCTGGAATCTCAACGAACGTAACTTCGCAAAAATCCTGATATGTGGTAGGCTAACGGATGCTGCCAAGGAATCAAAACCATTGATTGGTAAATCTCTAGCCATACACAACCATCGATACATTAGCCCTGTTGCGGTGCTATCAACTCATCTCCAAAACAGAATTTTCCGTTGGCATAAAGGTTCGTCGTTTATGGTCTAGGGGCGATCACCCAAAATGATTTTCTAGAATGTCAATAAGTCGCCTAAACCGCCCAAAACTTAGGAAAACCTAACCCATTTTTCGTAGTCGATGAGGTGGCAAGATTCGAAAATTAGTCTCAAGAACCGAGAATGCTTACATCACGCGTGTGATGAACGCAATATTGCCCAAACTTATGCTCTGATACCAAACTGACACACCCTGACCCGGAATATCCACTTAGACTCCAAATCAAGTTGTGCTAGCTGACACCTGGAAGGTGAGGAAGCCATAAAGTGTAGTGTAGTGGAATATGTGAATAAATTTAAACCTAAAAGTGCCTAAATATAAGAGTGTGCTTGTGAGCGGGAATGAACCCATTTCACACGTGATGTCAGAGCATAAGTAAAGTACAGTAAGGTAGGATAAGAATTATACCATCAAAGGTAGCCACGTACACTGAGATTTGCCAAGAATCCTCGTTGATACGGAAGCTCAGCACTAAAACCTGGAGGGGCGAAAAACAAGGGTGAGTGGGCCTAAAATGAAGTTTTATAAAACCTTTTCGAAAATATAATAACCCTTCACCGTAAAACAAGTATAATTTCCAAAATATACATACTACGTATAGTACGAAAGTACTTACCGTAGCCTGCAAAATCTCAATATTTCAATACAACACAATAATTCGTAAATAAGTGCATGACGACCATAAACATATAATCTCGCATAAGCAACCATATCACAATCGAATGCTCATCAATACATGCTGACACACGAGTTCACGCAGAGATATTCTGGCATGAACAGGACTGGGTGTAACAAAGATATACGCTCTAGTACTACAATCACGTGAAGACTAGCGTTACGTGCAGCACATACGAGTCGAAGTTGCCTATTGCAACCTGTACGACAGAATTGGCACCTACAATGGATCCAAAGTGAGCATACGGTGTGATGTGCACATACACATGGAAGCCTGACCCTGGCCCGGGCAAGTACTAACACCGATGCAGCAAACGATGAGCAGAAAATATAAATATAGTTATGCCACAGTGATTCGATAATTCTAGTCAACATAATAGTATTCATGGTCGTGATTCTAATTGAGGCATCCCATATGATTTATAATGATCTCCTAATTCTCATCATTACGTCATTTCTTATAAATGTTAATTTAGCTATGGCATTCATATAGAAAATTCGTTATTAGATGTATATATGGAAACTAAATATATATATATATATATATATATATCAAAGAAAACACGCACTCACAAATCATGTCCCGCCTCGTAGCATCGAGAGTCCTTGCGATGCGTTTCGCCTAGAAATGAAACCATTTATGTAAATACGTAACGTACTAACGTATAAACATGTTTTCGTACAAAGTGTGCCTCGATGATGCATGCAAGTACATTGCAGGGTTCCTCCAGTCTCTGGGATTCCAAAAATATAATTTTTGGGTTCGATTTGTTGTTGTTTCAAAGATAAGAGAGGGTGGGAGCTTTAGAAGCTTTAGAAGCTTAGAGACAGAAGAAGAATGTCGAGAGTTAGAGATAGAGAGAGAGATTTGTTTTAGCTAAGGGAGAAAATAGAGGGACTGAGAGTTATGCAATCCCTCTTAAACCCATTAAGTGAAATTACAAAATTGCCCCTCACTAATTGTAAAAATTACAATTAGATCCCTAAGGTCTCAATTCATGACTCAATTTCGACGTAAAACTACGTACCAAAATTATGAAACTTAAGAAAGTATGAGGATATAATTCTTGAGTCGATGCTTGATAAATTAATTAAGAAACCCACTTAGGGGCAAAATAGTCATTTCACGTCTCGAAAATAAAATACAATATTTTAAGGTACGGGTTGTAACAGTCTACCCCCGTTAAGGAAATTTTGTCCCCGAAATATCTACCACTCTAGTAGAACAGATAGAGATAGTAAGTTCTCATACTTTCTTCAGTTTCCCAAGTAGCCTCTTCCATTTTGTGAATTCACCAAAAGACCTTCACCAACGATATCATTTTGTTCCTAAGTGTTTTCTCTCTCTGATCCTGTATCGAAACTGGTTTCTCTTCATAACTCCGATCTTTTTGTAGCTCCACCTGTGATGATTCCAACACATGCGACTCGTCTAGAACATACCCTCGAAGCATTGAAACATGAAACACATTGTGAACACGCGACAACTTCGGAGGCAAATCAAACGATAAACTACATTTCCCACTCTTTTAGTGATATAGTAAGGACTAATGTATCAAGGACTCAACTTTCCTCACTTTTTGAACCTCACCATGCCTTTCCATGGTGACAACCTCATGAATACACTATCCCCAACATTATATTCACGATGCATCACGTGACCATCAGCAATACTCTTCTGTCTGTCTTGAGCCGTCTTTAAATTTTTCTTGATTACTTGTATTTTCCCGGTAGCCTCATCTACCAACTCTGAACCCAAAATAGTTCTCTCACCAACTTCATTCCAACAAAGTGGGGTCCGGCAAGCCTTACCATACAAAGCCTTGAAATGTGACATGCTGAGACTTGTATGAAAGCTATTGTTATAAGAAAATTCCATCAACAATAGATGACGATCCTAGCATTCGTTTAAACTGCATGACATTTGTTCTCAACATGTCCTCAAGTGTGTGGATAGTCTTCTTGGACTACCCAAAATTACCCAAATACCATCATGGTTAGCTCTAGCTCTTGGTTGAGATAAACCAACGACCTTCTGTCATTCTGCTTTGACTTGCTGGCAAACAAAACATTTATTTACATACTCAGCGATATCCCTTTTCATTCCTGACCAGTAGTAAAAAGGCTTGATAGTATGATACATCTTGGTAGAACCAGGATGCAAAACATAAGCTAAACTATTAGCTTAATCTAAAATTTCCTTCATCAGCTCTTCATTCCAAGGAACAAAGAGTTAGGTTCCCGAAACAAGCATGCCATCCTTTCATACCTTCAGATCTTGTCGTGTACCATTCGCCACATCTTCTTTCAACTTTTGGCATAATAGGTCATTTTGTTGAGCCGAGCGAACTTGATCAACAAGTACAGGTCAAACTTGAAAATGAGCCACCAACGCTCCATCAACACCCAATTCCAATTTCCTCAATTCCAAGAAATTAGGAGTATAGGTTTCCACCAAAGAGGATATCTGACCATAAGACTTCCGACTAAGAGCATCAATCGTACAATTATGCAATTATAATCAATCGTACAATTATAATCACTAATGAGCTTCTTCCATGTTGCTACCGGAGATTCAATTCCTTCTGGTCAAAAAGATACTTCAAACTTTTATGATCAGAAAAAATTCAGCAAGTTTCACCATAGAGGTAGTGTTGCCACAACTTCAATGCGAACACCACAACTGCCAATTCCAAGTCAAGGGTAGGATAGTTCTTCTCATGACGTTTTAGTTGTCGATAAGCATAAGCTATTGGTTTCCCATGCTGCATCAAAACACAACCTAAACCTTGGTGTGATGCATCATTGTAGACTTCATATTCGCTGCTCTCGTCAGGAAGTGCAAGAACTGGAGCGTGAGTGAGGCGATGTTTCAGTTCTTGAAAAATACGCTCACAAACTTGTCTAAATAAGGTTAAAAAACTGTATTCATTAAGTCCATGAAAGCTGCAAGAGCATTTGTCAAACTGAAAGGCATGACAAGGAATTCATAATGGCCGTTTCAGGTTTGAAATACAGCTTTATGAACATCCTCAACTCAGATCTTTAGCCGATGATACCTCAATCTTAAATCAATCTTGGAAAAAACTTTCACCCATTTGAGTTGATCAAATAAGTCATCTATCCTCGGTAGAGGGTAGCGATTCTTGATCATCACCTTGTTCAATTGACGATAGTGAATGCTCAACTGCATACTACCATCCTTCTTCTTAACAAATAGGATCGGAGCACCAATGAGAGATACTCTACTGAGTGAAACCCTTATCAACAAGTTCTTGTAATTGGATCTTTAATTCTCTTAATTCGTCAAGTGCCATACGATCCGGAGTAAGAGAGATAGGATTAGTACCTGGCAAAAGATTGATGGTGAATTCAATCTCCCGATCAGAGGGCAATCCAGGTAAATCCTCCGGAAATACATCAAGATACTCATTCACAACGGGCACATCTTCATCATTAGGGACTTATTTCTCTTTCACCATGACATGAGTGATATATCTCCCACATCCTTTGGATATGAGCTTCTTAGCTCAAAGACAAGAAATTAGACTATTTTTCAAAATCTTTCGTTCACCTTAAAATTTCACAAGTGGTCCTCCAGGAGGACGAAAAACTACCACCTTCCGAAAACAATCGATGTGGACATGATGCCTCGATAACCAATTCATGCCTAAGATAAGGTCGAAGTCAACCATATGCAAAGGTACAAGATCCACTTCAATGAGTACTGCACCCACGAAGATTGGACAATTTCTGAATTCCCAATTAATTCAAATAGTTTCTACCATAGGGATAGATAATCCAAACTCATAATCTAGAAGAGTAGGTTGAACATTCGCCATACGAGCAAATTGAGGAGACAAAAAAGAATGAGTAGCACCCAAATTAATTAAAAAAAGCAAGATAACCAAAAGCATTCAACATACCAATAATAACATTAGGGTCTTCATCCGCCCGCTGTCAATTCATCGAGAACATCTGATTCTACGCTGCACCACTAGAACCACTAATAGTACGTATGGAACGTGCTTTGAGTCTGATTCCTACAACCCTGTCGGTTATTCTAAACTCAGTTACTAGAAGTTCCCCATGCTGATCTACCCTTGAGGAGTATTCTGCTGAATGAATTACAGAGTAGAATGTGGTGCTAGAGGCATAACAGGCTAAGGAAATTGGTGAATAGAAGGATATCCATACGGACTAGGCTGAAAAAACTGCTACCCATAAGCATGATAAAGTGCAAACTGCTAATAAGAATTATTCGAAACTCCAGGCTCAAGCTATTGAGTCATCCTATAAGACATCCCCCATTGTTGTTTTAGATTAGGGCAATTCCTCCGATCATGTCCAGGTTGACCATAGTTAAAGCACACTCTCGTACCTGTTCTACACTCACCGTCATGGTATGTAAAGCAAGTAGTGCAAAGAGGTATAAGATCCTTATGGAAAGAGCCACCTCGAGATCCGTTACCAGAGAATCGGCCACTACCACTTGAATCCTTACTGGCAGGAGGTGTAGTATTATTAGATCCACCGCTGGTAGACCAAGAAGGTTGTCCCTTCTTCTTAAAAACCATCTTACTCTTCATTCCACCCATAGACAACGCTTTATTGATATTCTTGGCCTTGAACTTACTCGTGAATCTTCCAGATTATTTTCCACCACCACTAGCGTTCGCTTGCTTACCCTTAGCTATATGCTTATCCTTCTTCCTATTAATCACTTGTTCAACCCGCTGAGTTGTACGGAAAGCTATCTCATAGGTAACACCGTCATTAACCATAGCATAGGTGCACAACTCAAGATTCAGGCCAGAAATAAATTGCTTCTTTTTCTCATCGGCATTATCCCGAATACCAGAACAATACTCAACCAAACGCCAGAATTCCCGCTCATAATCGACAGCAGACATATCTCCTTGCTTAAGTGCCATAAACTCCCAACTTGGGGACACAAATTATCTCAAGTTTAACCCCGCTATTAATCACACCACATCAGAGCAGCTAGAAGTTTCACACAATAGTAAATACAACAGAGTACAGTGTTATGCATAATCAAACGTACGATCATGCAAATATTATTACAACTAAGATGAAACTACAGTAAAGGAGCCATCACCCAAAGTCCAAAGGATGAAAGCCTCACTGCCAAGCCCACTCGTCCCCACTGGTGCTCTCCCTAATCTCGTTCTATCCTGAAGGGGTCAATAAAACAAAATGTGAGTGGACTAGTTTAATCACAGTTATAAAATCATTTTTAAATATAATAACCCCTATTTTGAAAACATATATAGCGAAGACTATACAATATAATACTACCATAATAGTAAAGTCTCATTCATCAATATTAACGAAAAACCATCAAGGTAAGTCTAGAAATCATACCTTCCATCAATCAAACAGCATCCACTAACATAAGTATAGCAAGCAGGAAATATACTAGCATCAACTAGGTAATCTCAATACCGGTAATACTCATCGACCCTAGCATCCATTAGGACAAATATAACCTGTAAACAAATCTACAGCCGAAGATAGCTATACGACTCATCACATGATGACCATGTGACGAAAATAGATTACGAATGATCTAAGATATTAGTAATATCATCGCGAGTCTCATCTGAGACTATCACAACAATATGCATCCACATATTAAGCATTTAAGCATATACGTAAATATATATATATATATATATATATATATATATATATATTAAACTTATTTTCAATACATATCTGCATCATTAATTCTAATTTACTATTTTCATTATGAAGAATATTTTCATCACAACTAATTTGGAATGGCATAAATGTCTTACTCTTATTCAGTTCATTGAGTATCTCAAATTCAAGGTAAATAACGACCAATCGTTTATTATCTTCTTCCTATCTGTTTATAACATATGGTTTGATATTTGCACTCCCAATGATCATAATGACTGTAGTCTTGACTGTTGCCCTCATAATTTCTATCATCATCAATAGATAGGTTTCCGCACCCATTTTGGTATCAGAGCCAAGTGAGTGGTAATTGCATTAGCATCTTCTTAATCTGCAAGTCAGGTTCATCATTTTCGGTCTTTCAATCTATAGTCTATCTTAGTTGTTAATCTTCTAAGCTTGTTTGTTCGACTCCCCAACCAAACAGTAAGGCGTGTGCCAAACAAAAAGTCCCAGGAGAGGCATGAGCAGATCGCATGAGCGGGGAATGAGTTTAGCTAATACGCAAGGAAGGTGATGCAATTAAGTTTTCTGTATTTTGTTTGCCTGAATTGTAAACTTCATGATTAGATTATTTAGATCTAATTCAATGGCCAACACTAGCTCTAGATCCAGTCTAGGCACAATTCCAGATATTGTTAATGAAGAACAAAAACTTGATTTTCAAACTGATGAAAGTGTTGACTTTGGAGATTGGAATATCCCAAAGGTTTCAAGTAAAAATATTTACAAAAAAAAATGGTCAGTAGCCTCATTTAGAAGTGAACATCATGTTAAAACAGTTGAAAAAGCTTATGCTCTTAGTAAAGAACATGAAACTTGTCAATTGTTTTCCCCTGAACAAATCAAAACACACAGAAAAGATGGTCATAACTATATTCACATTGGCTTAGTTCAAATAGCTGTAAAACCATTAACACGTAGAGGCCTTAACACCTCTATTTTGTTTTGTCTCCGAGTTGCTAGATTCACTAACTTTAGTGATAGTATTCCTGGAATGATCGAGTCAAGTCTCTACAATGGACCTATCCATTTTGATTGTTTTCCGGGCCTCACCATAAGCCTTTCAAACCCTCACATGCTGAAAGCACTCACATTAAACATTAAAACTTCAAGATACCAAGTCCTTGAAGGAACACAACCCTTGGCATTAATATACCGAGTTTACTACAAAGTCACTGGCACAAATATGAATTTCCAGGCTTTAACCAAAAGTCCTAGAGATCATACACTTTTAATCCAAACAAATCAAGAAAATGCAAACATCAAAGTTCCCAGAACCATTAGGTGGTCAGATATCAGTCTACCTTCAGATTGGTGTTTGATCAATAAAAGTAAACCAGTAGCCATCCAGAATAGTCTAGTCAACCTAGACAACATAAAACAGTATTTTGACGAAACTGTTAAAATCCACTTTGACTGTCCAGCCAGAAAATCTTGTGAGTCCTCCCAGTCGCACAAATCATTTGCTCCTAGCAGAAATTTTTTTTCTGGATCCATACCAACCGATAAGATGGGTCAAGATCAAGAGTTAATCAATTCATTAGCCAATATAAAGTTGAAAGCAGTAGACACTAGTTCATTTGTTACCCAACAAGAATTAATCAATGATTTGATTAATATCAAATTAAAATCAGTAGTAACAACTTCCCAAGTAACACACCCGAGATATCAATCTCACACCCAAGACCAGTGAGAACAAACTTCTCGAACAGAATCTGATTTCGAAGCAGGTCAGATTAATCACCAACTTTTAGTTCTAAACAAACCTTTCAAATGGAACAAGAAAAGGCTCAATGCCGATATTGAAGCCACAGAAAATATTCCCAGAAGGAATGTTTTCAGAAACAAATATACCAAAGAACAAAAATTGGAAATTTACAAAGAATGGACCAATTTTATGGAAACCCAAAGGTTTGAAGTATTTTTCTTCGATTATGTTGAAAAGTACTATAAGCCTGCAAAGAAATTAGAAGTAATAACCAAAGAAAATTGGCTTAAAGATGACAAGACCATTGTCTCTTCTAGCCATCCCCCACAAGAAACAATCCTCATCACCACTGCCAATACCCAACTTCCAGCTACTCCTTTTAAGCTTCCTAAGGAAGATGCAGGAGTTAAACTCGTTATTGAACATAATAATTTCACTAATCAGAGTCTTCACACCATAGGAAAACAGTTAGATAAAATAGAAACAAAGATAGATAAACTTTCTCAACCAAAACCAACGCACAAAGAAAAACCATTAATCAACTTCCCAGAATCTTCATCTAGCATAATCGCTTTAAAGACAATGTCCACAAGTCAAAAAATAGACCAAATGTTACAACAGTTAAAACAAGAAAAAACAGTCAATGTTTTACAAAATCAAGATGAGTCTCATGTAGAAACAATTTCTACAATATGGGATTCAGAAAAGGAAACTGACACAGGTTCCATAAGGACAGTGGAACAAGCTTTTCAAAATCTTGAACTCAAATGAATTACCAACAAACGTGTTAACCCAACATCCCTCACAAAAAACTGGTATCCCAGACCTAAATCTCCTGATATTCAGTTTGAAGAAAGAAATATCCAAAATCAATTCTCCGTCTCTTCTGATAAACTCTATGAATGGAATATAGATGGCTTATCAGAATAAGAACTCTTAAACAAACTTCAACATATCTCTATGGTAACTAATAGCTATATCATCGATTATAATCTAAGCCAAACACAGGTTGTCGACCTTTTGGTCACTGGATATACTGAAATGCTTCATTCCTGGTGGGAGAAACATCTCACTAAACAATCCAGAATTGAAATAAAACATGCAGTCAAAAGAGATGAAGAAGGAATACCCATTTTTGACGAACAAATAGGGCAAGGAGTCCCTGACACAGTCAACACATTACTTTTCACGATCATAGAACATTTTATAGGAACACCTAGTAATGTCAACTCTAGGATCCATGATCAACTCAGTAATTTAAGATGTCATGTATTAAGCGACTTTAGATGGTACAAAGATGTATTCATGTCTAGAGTCATGCTTAGAGAAGATAGTAATCATCCATTTTGGAAAGAAAAATTTATTAATGGATTACCAAACCTCTTTGCTCATAAAATTAGAAACGTCTTAGTTAATGAAGACGGTGTCATACCATATCATACTCTTACTTATGGCAATATAATTAATATTATCCAGAAGGAAGGTTTGAAAATTTGTATAGATATGAAAATTTCAAAACAAGTTAACAAAGATAAATCCATCGCTAAGTATGAATTAGGAACGTTCTGTGAACAATATGGACTACCTCATATTGCTCCTTCCAACAAGAAGAAAAGGTCACAAGTCTACCAAAATTACTCCAACAAGTACTCAGGTAGGCAATACCCTAAATACAACAAATATAAATCTAAAAATAAAAACTTTGAAACCAATAAATTTTATGAAAAAACCCAAGACTGATAAGTCAAAAAGAAAACTTTCAGGGAAATTTTTCCCTAAAGACCAAAAAAGAAAATGCTACAAATGTGGCAAATTTGGCCATTATGCCAACAAATGTCGTGTTAAGAAAACTATCAACCAATTGAAGATCTCTGAGGAAGAGAAACTTCAATTAATCCAAGTCTTAGAACTTAGGAACACAGACCATAGTCAATCAGAAGATGATTTGGAATTATCCTCTTCTGACAACAATTCCTCACGTAGTCTTTCATCACCCAATATTAAAATAGGTTGTACCGATACTTGTTGCAGTAACAAGATTTCAATACTCAACAAACAAGAAGAACAAGAAAATCTTCTTATTGAATTAATTAGCAAGGTCGATGACCCGGAATTAAAATCCTTTTACCTCCAGAAACTAAAGAAATTAGTTTCTCCAGAAGAACTTGGCACTAGCCAATCCCAACAAAATCCAAAAATATCTCTTAGCACAACCTTGAAAAGAGCAGTCAAATGGATAATGAAGTGGGAATTATGAAGTTGACTATTTATGAATGTTTATGATTGATTGTGTTGGGAAATGTAACTGTGATGACTGGCAATAAATGGAAGGCGGTGGCGATTCGGGAGATGGTGCCCACTGAAGCAAAGAGGAACTCAAGCTACTGGACATGGGGTGATGATGTTGATATCATGATGCTTGAAACCCTGACTCTGGATACAAATGATGTCAGAGAGCTTAAAGTACAAATTAAGGAGTTGAAGGTGGCTGTGGGTGTTTGGCCCACGAGAAAGATATTTTTTAGATGAATATGTTGAAGGTGGAAGAGTTGACGGAGGACGTAAAGGAATTGATGAGGGAAGTTAAGGAAGAAGAAGAAGAAAAAGCCCTGACTCTGGATACAAATGATGTCAGAGAGCTTAAAGTACAAATTAAGGAGTTGAAGGTGGCTGTGGGGGTGTTTGGCCCACGAGAAAGATATTTTTTAGATGAATATGTTGAAGGTGGAAGAGTTGACGGAGGACGTGAAGGAATTGATGAGGGAAGTTAAGGAAGAAGAAGAAGAAGAAGAAGAAGAAGACAAGAAATAGACGAGAAAGATATATTTAGATGAATATGTTGAAGGTGGAAGAGTTGACGGAGGACGTGAAGGAATTGATGAGGGGAAGTTAAGGAAGAAGAAGAAGAAGAAGACGAGAAAGATATTTTTTAGATGAATATGTTGAAGGTGGAAGAGTTGACGGAGGACGTGAAGGGAATTGATGAGGGAAGTTAAGGAGGAAGAAGAGGAAGAAGAGGAAGAAGAGGAAGAAGAAGAAGAAGAAGAAGAAGAAGAAGAAGAAGAAGAAGAAGAAGAAGAAGAAGAAGAAGAAGAAGAAGAAGAAGAAGAAGAAGAAGAAGAAGAAGAAGAAGAAGAAGAAGAAGAAGACGAAGAAGAAGAAGACGAAGAAGAAGAAGAAGAAGAAGAAGAAGAAGAAGAAGAAGAAGAAGAAGAAAAGAAGAAGAAGAAGAAGAAGAAGAAGAAGAAGAAGAAGAAGAAGAAGAAGAAGAAGACAAAGGAAGAAGAAGAAGAAGAAGAAGAAAGAAGAAGAAGAAGAAGAAGAAGAAGAAGACGAAGAAGAAGACGAAGAAGAAGAGGAAGAAGAAGAAGAAGAAGAAGAAGAAGAAGAAGAAGAAGAAGAAGAAAGAAGAAGAAGAAGAAGAAGAAGAAGAAGAAGAAGAAGAAGAAGAAGAAGAAGAAGAAGAAGAAGAAGAAGAAGAAGAAGAAGAAGAAGAAGAAGAAGAAGAAGAAGAAGAAGAAGAAGAAGAAGAAGAAGAAGAAGAAGAAGAAGAAGAAGAAGAGAGAAGAAGAAGAAGAAGAAGAAGAAGAAGAAGAAGAAGAAGAAGAAGAAGAAGAAGAAGAAGAAGAAGAAGAAGAAGAAGAAGAAGAAGAAGAAGAAGAAGAAGAAGAAGAAGAAGAGAAGAAGAAGAAGAAGAAGAAGAAGAAGAAGAAGAAGAAGAAGAAGAAGAAGAAGAAGAAGAAGAAAGAAGAAGAAGAAGAAGGAGAAGAAGAAGAAGAAGATGAAGATGTACAAGATGATGATGATGAAGAGGGGGATGAAAAGGGGAAAGAAAAAGGTAAGAAGATGAAGAAGATGAAGATGTACAAGATGATGATGATGAAGAGGGGAATGAAGAAGGTAAACAACAAGAAAAATAAGAAGAAGATGGTGGTTTAAAGTTGTGGTGGTGTACGAAATAGAGGAAAGGTGGCACTGAGGGATCTCGAAGAGGTCTACTCGACCTGTGTCTCCTCCATGTGGGAAGTTGTACGTTGTCATGATTATCCCCTCTAAGGAGCTGGAGGAAACTGAGATTTCCAACTGGCTGGGAAGGAAGATAAGATATGACAAACTTTTACAAAAGATCAGTGGGTAGTTGAGGCCCTCTCAACCCCTGCCACCTGTAATGAGAGTACTATTTTGAAACTGCTGGGGCTTGGGAACCCCCGGACAGTTCAAGCTCTGACTGGAATTCTCCATCAGCAAGGTCCCTAACATTGCATTTCTGTGTGAGTCCAAATGCAATAGTTGTGTTCTTAGGACTCTAAAAGTTAAGCTTGGCTTTGACTTAGCGTTCTACGTTGATTCGAATGGAAAAATATGGTCGATTGGTTCTTCTTTGGGATAGGGAGACAACCTTAAGGATCCTTACCATATTGACGTTGCAATTGTTTTTTTTTTTGGGGGGGGGGGGGGGGTTATGGCAATTCGGACCACTGGCGTCTGACAGGGTTCTATGGCCATCCTAATACCAACCGCCATTCTAAAACTTGGGCTTTACTCCGATCCCTGGCTTCCCAATCATCCCTCCCCTAGATCTTTAGGGGAGATTTTAATGAACTTCTTCAATCTGGGGAAAAATAGGGTAGGAGTTTCAGACCCATTCATCAGATTCTAAATTTCCGTGAAGCTATTGAAGATTGTTGATGAGTCAATTTCATATTATATATTTTACCCTATTCTTAGTATATTTTGGTTAATATTTTAGAAGAATTTTGATACTTTGACTTGTATTTTCAATATAGGATTTTCGATTTCCTCTGGAGCAAAACAGAACCAAATGGATGAATTTTGGAGTAATTTCAGTTGGAGGACGTTCGTGAGTCACTTAGCTTGATCGTACCAAAATTTTGATTTTTCCACCAAGCGGTTATTTTCTAGCGATAAAATAAAGGAGCTATGCGCGGTGTTGGAAATGAAGTTTCTAGGCTTAAGTTGCGTTTTTTGGAGCCCAAGATGACCTCGGATGGTTTCATGGCCTTCTGAAGATGTGTCCAGAACGTCCTAATCTTTCAAACAAGTATCTTGGGCCGGATTTGGAGGAGATCTGAGGGGAAAACGTGGCTGGACAAGTACTTGGTAGATTCTCCTAGTTTAATTAGGGTTTTATTTTCTAAGATATTTTATTATTTTTCTTAGTTTCCTTATTGGAATAAGAGACCTATGCAACTTTGGAGACAGAGAGAATTGCTAGGGTTTTATGGATGGCTTAGCAAATATATTGCTTTGCCGTTCTTAGTTTTGACTACGCTTTCTTTTATGCAACTTTGGAGACAGAGAGAATTGCTAGGGTTCTTGGAGTATTTTTCTACTTTAAGGTGCTTTCAATCCTTTTCTTAATAATATTTTTTATGATTTTAATTATGAATATGCGTAACTAATTCCTTTTGCTAGGGCGAAGCCGTGAGCCTTAGCATGAATATGTGATTTTTATTTAATTGCTTATGATTGATTGTATGCATACTTTGAATTATTAATCATCGGGATTAAAACTATCTAATTGTCTTAATGCCTAATCATCATTAAGATCTTTAGAAAAGTAATTTGATGCAATTTTGGTCGGAAGGTTCCCTGAAATTGACGATGGCTTCTTGTGATTAATAATTGTAATTTCACTTAGGATGAACACCACGTCTTAAGGGGTTTGCATGGTTTTTTCAATAGGGTTTTCATAAAGCATAATGAGTCTTTCATGTTCAGATTTGATCCGAGCATTCGGACGGGTTGCATGTTAGATATACGTTCTATGTTGGAGGTTCCAAGTAGAATATGAATTAGGAAAATCTATCCTTCAAAGTGGCATTTGTAGATCATACGTAGTTGGTAAAAGTTCATAGGATTGCTAGGTGATGGTGGAACCCTAGTGCTTTCCTTAATTTGATCTCTCCAAAACTGGTTCCTTTTCTTTCATCTTTAATATTGCATATTAGTTTACTTTTTTTTAATTAAATTCGTTTTTAATTTAAGCATGTTATAAAATCAATCATCTCAATTTCTACTTTACAATAATTAATTAGAATTTGGTTTGTGTTCGAATTATTTAATAATCCCTATGAAGAACGACCTTGCGTGATCCGTTTATACTACAATAACCTTGTCATTCTTGCTAGTATTACAGGAGTTTTTAGCCCGTTTACGTGTGAGTAAAATCCCTATCAATCGTCACTTGAGTGATTTGGGATTCACCGAGGAAAGTTCACTTGGCTGACGAATAGGCATGGAGGAATTAAGGAATGCCTGGACCGTGTTCTCTCAACTTTTGACTAGAAAACAACTTTTCCCATATCTTTGGTGCACCACCTCAATCCTAGTATGTCTAAGCACATCCCCATTCTCCTTAAACTTCGGCGCAATCTCAAGCAATCTTGGAAAAACCGGTCTCTTTTGTTTTTGAGGAGATGTGGACGAAACATGAGAGGTGGGAGGATGTTATAAGCCAAGCGTGGATTACTCCGGTGTCTGGTGTCTCGATGTTTCAGTGTGTGAGAAGATCAAGCTTGTCAGGGTGACCCTACTCAAATGGCACCCGAAGACATTATGAGAGAGGGAGCTCAGAATTGACTCGATTCGTGCTAAAATTGACTTCATCCTCAGCCAACCGCTCTCTGATGCTCTCTGAGCCGAGAGAGCCAACCTTCTTTCCCAATTGGCGGCAGAGGGTCTAGAACCACATGGCTCAAGCATGGGGATCAAAATTCTCGCTACTTCCGTGGATCAATCACCTACTAATTGCGGACGATAGTCTCCTATTCGCCAAGGCTGATTCGGCTAATTGCTCTCAGATTGTTGAGATCCGGAACCGCTACGAAGCTACCTCGGAACAATCGTTTAACGTGCACAAAAGTGCTGTTTGTTTCAGCCGCAACACCTAGGAGTAGGGAGCTTCCCATCAGGGATGTCCTAAGCTGGTCTATTGCGGGTGACTCGGGTGGATAGGCACGAAGAGTATTTGGGGCTACCCACTTTGGTTGGCCGAAATAAAACCGCGTGTTTCAATTCATATCAAGGAAAGACTTTGGAAGCGGCTGCAAGGCTGGAAGGAGAAAACTATCTGTTTGCACTCAAAATATTACCAATTTTTACTTATTTGGACAATTTGGGCTAAAATATGGCATTTGGAGGATTAATGAGCAAGAAAACCTAACTTTGAAGATATTTAGCTATCAAGTGGAGGGGTTTGGCACTATAATATTGTTTCTCCCTCATTTGTTTGGGTGGTGAAGGTTGTCAAGCCTTTGTTTAAATCAAGATACATGCATATATTGCAAGTGGATGGGAAAGCTTTCGGACAATGATAATGTGAAAGAAAGCCAACTTGCTTTCTTTTAAATGTTAGTTTATTACAAGTGGGAAAACATGTGATGAAAGCATGTGGTGGAAATGCAAGTTCCCATTTTAATATTATTTCTCCATTCAAGTAGACAAGTGAATGCAAGCTACCCAAGCAATGGAATACAAGCTGCCCAAGCTTCTTTCGGGCAAGTACAAAAACCTCAGCATGGGGTTTCTTCCAGACCTCTATATAAAGGAGCTCAAGCACAAGGATTATGGACACTCAAACAAACAAACAAAAGCACAAACTCTGCTCAAACCAGATTTGCCAAAAGCCCTCTTTATCTAGTTTATTAGCTCTGCTGCTCACTTGCGGTATCGATCTCATTTGTAGCTTTTATGTACTCATTTCCAGCCATATAAATTACAAGCAATCTGCAATTTCAGTCACTTTCCTCTGTCATTTATATTTCCAAGCAACCTTGTCATTTACATATTGTTCTATCTCTCCATATAAGTAAAGTCCTTATTTTTAAGGCAAACAAAGAACCTTAATTTGAGTAACTCCCACTCAATGGCACAATCTCTTGATTTGAAGTCAAAAGGCGCAACCTCAATCATTCAAATCCCGTTCTACTAGCGGCATCTAGTAGTGGCACGCCCGCACCACCAATCTCGTATGTGCAGTCAATCCCCGACTTGCCCGCGAGGCACCATGACGGATTTAGGGAGCGAACACTATCTCTCAAGGCACCATTTTGACTGAATGCTATAAATGTCCAAGCGCACAGTTTTGAGAGACAGAAAGCCAAAAGAATTTCCTTTCCATTTACATCTCATATTTACAAAAATAATCCCCTCTAAGCTCTAAAGCTCTAACCTCTTCTACAAAATTCGTAACCAACCATCCCCCCGCAACGATCTTCTCCATACCCTAACCACCTTTAATAACTGATATCGATCATGTACACACTGTATAACTATAAATCTGACTGCAGAAATTGGAAGTAACTTATCTTCTATATTTCTTTAATTTTTCCTTCCTTGTGAGCTCTATCATTTCACAACCATCTGTGGCTGATGCTTACCCAGGATCGATTGTTCGGTTGCTGACCTGCTCAAGGATCACTAGAAGGGGAAACAAGAACACAAACTAAAAGGGAATGACTACAAAGCAATGTTTTCAACCCGTCTTCTCACTGATCAGGACAACGTCCACAACTGTTGCATTGCAAAAAAAACATCTGTGGCAATTCAAAAGATGCCTGGTTATGCAACCATAACAAGACCTGTGCGAACAAGGTGAAAACTGGGCATCTGCTTCACGGGTGTAACAGATGCAGCACATGCCATCATCCCCATCCTTTTCACCCCTGCATATTGCATTTTCTTGTGATTGGCTCTGGCTGAGAAGGCTCAGAAAATTCTCTAGCTGGGCAAGTTTTACAAGATACGCATCACCTCTACAGGTTCCATCCTGAAAAATTAACAAACTACAGTATAAACAAGTCTGGAAAATACAAAAAGAATCCAGTGTGAAGCTTTAATCGTTTGTTTTGTTGGTGTTCCTAATATTTCGTTATGTGGAGTTCCAAGAATGTCAAGGACAGAGCTATACAATAATCCACCTAAATACACATCTACAAAGCCCAACTCAATCACTTTAAATCCTTCACATAACTCCTGAATACGTAGAAACGAGGTCATTGATATTTAATTAATTGTATACGTAAGACAGGAACGATGATAAAACCAGATTGACAATATAGTATGATATTTATCAGTAGCTCTCATATCATTCCGAAACAGCCAACATTACACTTGAACTCGCTTCGAAGGAGAAGTTTTAGTTTTAAAAAGAATTTGCTTTTGAGAGAGAGAGAGAGAGGAGCTAACCCAGTTGTAATCCACTAGGTACTGGAATCTGCAATGAAAACTGTCAAGGCAACCCATGCTTGCAAAGATGCTCACAACATCATTGTGCTCCCTGCATTCCATATGTTCGCTGGCATTTAACAAATTCAAGATAATGCCTACAAGGGGTGCCAATATCATCCCTCGGTTTATTTTTTCTATAGATTGGCCATGTCGTCTCAGCGACCTGCAAAAAAACATCATAAATGTTAAGGTAACTAAGTAAACAGACCAGGTTCAGTTTATCATAACCCAGGTTATGAGAACCAACATGAGAAAGCTAGATCAAGCTACAAAACTCTAAAATGAACAATGAAAATTCCAAAGAAGAAAACACTATGGAAGATAGACGGGGACTTTCATATGCACTCCAGAGTTTTCTTGCATGCCTTAATGTGAGAGCATAGAGAAGTGTGAGAAGTCATTTTTGGAGTGCATATATCATCTCAGATGATAAATGGAAAGTAATAGTAGACTGCATTTGCAAGAATGTGAGCATAGAGAAGTGTGAGAAGTCATTTTTGGAGTGCATATATCATCTCAGATGATAAATGGAAAGTAATACTAGACTGCATTTGCAAGCACAGAATCTTACAAGTCAAAAAATTCAGCATCTTCTGCTGAAGTTATGTGGTTCAGAATAAAGACAACCAACTCCGTCAACCTTCGAAGGTTTGTTTCAGCTCCAGACAGAAATGCTTGAGGTATCGCGTGGGTACAGAACTCCAAAAGCCTTGTCAAATTGCATGAAAGATCAAATATGACACTGCATTTCTTTTGCTGGAACTCTAATACCTGCAAAAGATGTTTTCTTAAATTTAAAAAAAAAACAAAAAAAAAAAGTCTGATGGGTAAATACGAAAGACTGGAACATAAAATAGCCAAGTCAAATTGGTTAAATATTAGGCCATTTATCTCTTTATCCAAAACCAAAATTAAAACAATATTCTATTTTCTGATTAAGAAAAATAACCAAAGTTCAGACAAGGTCCAAATTAAAAAAATAATATACATATAATTTTTTTTCCATATAGAAGAGGGTCTCAAACAAAAGTAATTTAAACTGCTTTAACAAATGCGCCCTCGTTATTTATTCTGCCCAAATGTTTGAAAAGATCTTAAATATTTGGTGAGGAGCATATTAGGCTCTGCTTTAAAAAAAATTTGGAAATTCTCTATTTTATCTTCCAAACACTACTATGGACTTGGAGGAAAAAAAAAAAACTCTCTTTATTTTGGCCAGTTCTTTCTTCACTTATAATGTCACAAACAAGATAGCACATCTCTCTTACATTACTCATTCTGCCCTATACCAAGGCTTTGAGCGGCCTCGTGGGAATTGTGCCCATGGTTTTGAGTTAATCTCCTCTTCAGGAATTTTTCCAGTAAAGAGAACCCCATATCAAAGCTCCACCAGAGAATTTGTGCAAGTTGAGGGTTTGGGATACCCAAATACACGGCTAGGGTTTGTGAATAATGCATTGGATCTAGGCACAGATGAGCTCACATGCCAATCCAAGCTAGACAAAGACGGACTTGCTTCACTTAATTTGATTATGAACGATTAATTATTTTGTATTATATCTCTTCATAACTGGATTTTCACTATATTTTTTATTTTCAGTAACTAAAACCATATAAAAAGTAGTCTATATTTAATTCCTAACATCAAGCATGGCAACAGAAATTGTAGTGCATGATAATTTCTATTGCTAAGAATACTAAAATTAATGTTTTCATTTTCTATTGCTAAGAATACTAAAAATGAATGTTTTCCTCTAGTAGTCATTTTATGAAATTTTTTTGCATTTCATTCAGTAAAATACAAAACAAGCTATGTAAAGTTTTTCCTTCGCTGTGAGTATGCCTATACATATAGCACGTGAGTCTTTCTTCTCAAGAGGACCAAGGGGTTTAAGCTTAGAGATAACCAGAAAATAGAGATAAAACTAATCAAGTCAAACATATGAATATGACCTAAACCCTAAACCCTATCATCGTAGCAATAATATTTATCCATACCTGGTACATCACTTGCATTTCTCTAACAGAAACTGAGAATTCAGTCATTGTCCAGCTGAGAGTGTTAAATAGGCGATTGAGAAAAGCTGAGAACAATTCTTGATCGTTGATACATGTTTCACCTAACAATCTCTTTACGGATTAAAAGGCGAAAGAAGAATCAGAAGTTATTCGGTTGTAATACATTATACGACAAAAATCCTAAAACAATAATCAAGGATCATTCACCTGGAAGACAACGGATGAAGACGACGATTCTCCCGGCTTTGAAGAACCAAAGCCAGATCCCTTGCACAAACGCAGAAGAATGTTTGTCACTGGAATCCAGGATCTATTATCAAATGCTGACAGCAATGCCTTAGGCATTCTCTGGGTGGCTGCTTCATTACTTTCAAAGACGGACAGATATTCTTTGTACTGTACCAAGACTGAGATTGATTGGAGAAGCAGATCCCTAAGATCCGCACTTGATATCCGAGGATCGTTGAAGTGTGTGACCACAAAAGTGACCTGGGAAACAAGACACTCAAAAATCTAGAAGGAAAAAAAAACAAAAAAAAAAAAAAACTCATAATCTTCATCAAGTCCTGCCAGGCCATGTTTTTGCCTGTCAATATGATTCAGGATCCAACTTTCAGAGGATCTACTGTGTTAAGATAAAAGAATTATGAATAGCAAGACATGCGTTTACAATTTATATGAACCCAAACAATAATACGGAACATTAAATAAGACAAATTCATATAGTTTTCCTTCATGGGCATGCTTAAATATAGAACTTAAAAAGATAGATAATATTCACCGGGTAAATCAAAATATAAATTACCTCGATGCTCAATTATCGCATCTAAAACTAAATAATTTATCGTTTTCAAATCCATCAGGCCTATAGTTTGTATTTTATTATGTAAATGTCTTGTCAAATTATACGCAGCAGAGCATATAATAGAAAGTTGGAAAAAACAAGACTAAAAGAATAAACATACAAATGAAGCAAGGCCTTGCTTGATAAATATTGATGAAGGTACAAATGGAGGATCACTTTTGCGCAACACATGAAAGCAATCGACCTGCAAGGGAATAGAAGAGTAATGAATAATTCCAAATACAGGGCTTCAGAAGAACTGGCTCAAGAGGTCATTGCAATTAGAGGCTAGATCCAGTATTTCCCGAAACATTAACGAGCAGATGAACTTTTTCTATCTTTTTTACATTTATCACATATCAAAAGTCAGAGGTTGACATATTTGTAGAAAATTAAAAACTTTCCATCTCAGAATTTTCCCAAGCAGTTGTATAGCATCCTAATGTAATTCCAGAACTACTCTTAAGGGTGAGCACATACTGCATCCAGAGGCGGATTTACTAAGGGACCAGGGTGGTCTCGGGACCACCCAGAAGCTCGGATAAATGGCTGTGGGAACCTCCTAGGACCACCCAAGTCTGGGCAGTGGGAGAGAAGAGCAGCAGCCATGGCTGCTGCGCTGTGCAAAACTGAAGAAAGGGTTTTTTTTTTTTAATGACTTGACCAAAACGACGTCGTTTTGAGCCAAGTCATTAAAAAAAATTTAAAACCAACGTGAGAGCCTTCACGTGATAGCACTCACCATCTTTTATTAAAAAGTCAAACAATTTGAAATTTAATAAAAGCCCATGGCTTTTCATTAGTCTCCTTTCAATCAAATTCAATTTTATCAAATATAATATACCTAATTGCCTGCCGCTCCTATTCCTCACGCCACCCAAGCTAGCGAAGGCCATCAACAGCAATTTCAGAATTTCTGTAAGTTTTCTAGTTTAGTGTTAGTTCATCCATATTTATTGTTAGGGTAAAGTACAAAAAACTACCTCAACTATTGGTGTCACGACACTTTCATACCTCATCTTTTAAAATTGACAATGTCATACCTCATCTTACGAATTTGTGTCAATGTTATACCTTCCGTTAGGTTGGCGTGAATTTATCAGTTAAATGCTGACGTGACTTGATCTGGGGCCCATTTTCTATTAAAAAATTAATAAAATATTATTAAAAACTAAAAAAAAAATTTAATATTTTTTAAATATTAAAATACTAAAGAAAAGTTAAAAAAAAATAAAAAAAACCCTCAAGTCAGTTCGTCCTTCCCACCCCTCTTCCTGCAACCCAGTTCTCCCAACCCAACCCATCTCCCCCCTCCCCAACAACAAACCCAGAAAGAAGAAAGAGGAAGAAGAAGGAAAAAAAAAAAAAAAACATCAAACCAAACCCAGTTAAAAAAAAAAAAAACCCAGTTCGTCCGAACCCCCCCCCCCGGCGCACCCACCCTCTTCCCTCCACACCCATTCCCCCCCCCCATTTTCTCCGTGCCCAGGTTCTCAACCTTTGGAATCGGCCTGGCGAAGGTTTCCCGATTCCACCTCAACGGGATCTGGGTTTTTTTTTTTTTTTTTTTTTTTGGGTTGCAGGTACTGGGTGGGAGGTTGGGTGTGGAGAGTGGGTGCGGGGAGAAGTGGGGGTGGGGAGGGGGGAAGACAAATTGGTTTTTTTTTTTTTTGTTCTCTTCTTTTTTCTGGGTTGGAGTTGCAGGAAGGGGGAAGATGATGATGATGGGGAGAAGAGAGAGAAGGGGGGAGGGGACGAATTGACTGAGTGTTGGTTTTTTTTTTTTTTTTTTTTAGAACTTATCTTTATTATTTTAATATTTAAAAATATTAAATATTTTTTTTTAGTTTTTAATAATTTTTTAATAGAAAATGGGTCCCGGATCAAGCCACGTCAGCATTTAACTGATAAATTCACGCCAACCTAACGGAAGGTATAACATTGGCACAAATTCGTAAGATGAGGTATGACATTGTCAATTTTAAAAGATGAGGTATGAAAGTGTCGTGACACCAATAGTTGAGGTAGTTTTTTGTACTTTACCCTTATTGTTAACTTGTTAGGATTTTTAGTTTTAGTTTTTTATTTTATTTTTTAAGAACATTAATTAAACACAGAAGGCTGAACAGTGAATACATATATGTAAGGGTCTTTGATAATGGTTTTTGGTAAGGGTTTTTGATAAAAAGCCAAAACAATCACACACTAACGGGTTTTAGACTAAGTTCAGCCTTATTCATTGTTAATTTCTTAGGATTTTTTCATATCTATTTTAGTGTTTGTTCATACATATGTATTGTTCATTTGTTAGGATTTTCTAATATTACTTGAATTGTGTTACAATGTTTTTTTTTTCTGTCGAAGATTATGTTACAGTGTCAGTTCATACATATTTTTTGTCGAAGTTGTAGTTTGCCATTTATTTTTCAATGTTATTTTCGTTTTTTTTTTTCTGGAACTTGTATATTAGGACCACCCTATGTTAAAATCCTGGATCTGCCACTGACTGCATCTACCTGATATCCTTGAAAATTTCAATAACATGCAAATATCGCCATCAAAGAAACATTGAATGAAAACAATTAGAAAACAAATTAAAAAAAATGGATTATCCTTTCAACATGCAATAAAACAAGTGTAAACACCAAAGTCTGCAAAAACAAGGGAAAGCACAAATATTCTCCTATTAGGAAGGAAAAAGACAAGCATTCGTACTCAAAAGCAAGATCACAAAAGTTTATGACAACGACTCATTGCATATCAAACATTGTTAGATTCAATATAAAAAGAGTTAACTTACAAGAGCTTCCAGATAATATTCAGGGATATAAAGGAACAGCAGATCGACTTTGGTAAGAACCAAAAGCAACTGGACAGTCCACATGCATGTTGCATACATTCCTCTTTGCTTCCATCGAGAAAATAGAGAAATACGGTACCTGCAAGGCATGAAAGAGTGATGAAAGGAAACAGATGTATGTAAATGTGTATAAATAACTAAAATATGTACAATCTTTTCAGGTACATACTAAAGTATGTAAAATTAAATGACCTGCTAAGCTGTTCTTTTATCAGAGATCATTCTCAACACTCCACTAAGCAGTACAACTAAGACTAAGGTTAAACTTAACTAACAAATCATGCAGTGTATATTTAAAAAGAAAAAGGAGGGGGCAAAATTCAGTTAAATATTCTGAACACTTGCAGGCAAGAAAATTGATGTAAACAGTACATAAACAAATTATGGAACAGTACATAAACAAATTATGGAAACAAGCTAATCTTCAAGGTCATCTTACCAAGCACATTGTCTGACACAATCAATAACTTCTTCTCTATAACCATTACGAGCTTCTTTCAAACGCTTTAATTGCTCACTGCAAGCTTTTTCTCTTATTTGTTTATCAGCTTCTTCCATGAGGGATATTGACTGTGACTGGTGAGACATGTAGTATGATGCCTGCAACCAGTATTTTTAATAATTCAGAAATCTCGCAACAATCGGGATAGAAGCACACACAAATGCTCAATGCAAGCTCTTTCCCTTATTAGTTTATCAACTTCTTCCATGAGCTATTTAAGATTAAATGATAAGAAGACAACGATCTCACCTAGAAGGTTTTGTTCATTTCACATAGAAGACAAGACAAATATACAAATAAATAAAAGCACACAACAACATAGCAGAATAAAAGAATGAGAAGTAGAAGATCACAATTAAATCAAAAGGATAAAACCAAACAACAGTTGAGCATTCGAATAAAAAAAATCAGAATTCCAATGTATTCTGCGTTTGAGCCTTGACAAATTTCTATCATTTTAAGAATGTTAACCTTAAAGCCAACCATACTAGACCATGACTACAACAATATTGGTATTGAGCACAATAGGTTAAGGATAACAAAAACATTTATCAGTAAAACTCTGTATTCTGTAAGGATAAGAACAATCATGCCCCAATATCTCCTTACCTGCTTAAAATTTGGTGCAAGGCCTATATGATATAACAACAGCAAAACATCTAGAAGTTCTTCTTCACTGAGTGTAGCTGAAGACATATTACTTTCCCTTGGTACAAACCTCATATGCTGCACTGAGCGATAACTAAACTCAGATTCAGATTGATAACTAGAGCTTGGTTTATCTTCTATTTCATCATTCAAACTTCCAGTACTGCATTCTGTAGCAACATGGGCAGATCTCTCTGGAATGGAACTGCAATGGACACGAGAACCTTTGGCTGTGTATCGAATTGGATACTTTGAGATTCTTGTAAAATCATCATTGTAGCATGAGCAACAACACGGCTTTTTTGTACTTGAATGAGTCACTCTGGTTTCTTCATCATCCATACAGCCTTCCTCCCACCGAATTAGTTCTGTTTCTTCATCATATACCCGGTTTGATTTTGAAAGATGACTAAACGACCCTCCAAGCCGAGAACTGTCATTTCGATGAGGATCATTTCTAAGAAATAGACCTACAGGAAAGCTTCGGTGACCACCCCTATGAAGAAAACCAACATCAGGGCCATTTTCACTGCTTTTCAACCGGCCGCAAATATCTCCCATGCCAAACCCTTCAGATAAGAAATGAAGTATAACAGTGTACAAAGAAACAAGAACAGAATTGCTTGAAACTCCAGGAGGTGGAAGATTGCGGTCAGCTCCTCTATTCTTTAGTAGAAGGTTCTGTAAAAAAGTTCTGAACACTGAACCAGGAAACTGGGGAGGTGTCACAGGTGGTATAAACTGTATGACCAAGTGACAGAGATCCCTATGCTTCTCCTCAATCTGCAAATATAAGATGTATTGTCAGCTAAAAAATTCGTGAGGGACTGCACAATGTGAATGTTCCCCATAATAAGCTCTAAATAATTACGACCAAGGGAAACCCCGATAAAACAAGCTGCTTACGTTATATATAGTTCATCATGTCAAACATATAATGCATATTGCATCAAATATAAAGCAGTTCTCCCCAAACTCAGTTTACAGCATATACCCAGAAAAGGAAATTCATTATTAAAGTCAAAGCTAAATTTGTTAACAAAAAAAATTCGTCCAAAGAAATGACCATGGATCTTTTTTCCCAAAGAAATAAGCATGGATTTATAATTTTGTATTGATACAGGAATATGAAACTAGATTTTTCCTACAACATAAACACAAATGGCCTTATCTATATTTTTAACAACTCAATTTGTTCCCAAAAATGGCCTGGTTAGAAAAAATATGCCTTTACTTTCAATTCAAAAAAAAGCAAGAAACATGTCGTGCACAATGAATTTCAAAAAATTCAAATGTATTATAAAAAAGTTTCATGGCATGTAGAAACCTACTTATAGTTTCAAAATCATAAGTGTATGTTCCTGGTATAAATATTACAGAGCATTTATGAGTGCTGCCAACATATATGGTTTTACTGCACACCGAAGCTCAACTTATATGCCTGACTTGATCTAAATGGAATCATCCACGGAGAAAATTGTGAAATTCATAGTACTTCCTATTCAAACACTCTTACAAATGTTTCCATATACTTCCACTCTCGTTTATTATGATTAATATTTTCTAAAAGACTCATCACTGTGCCTAAAATTCACATTCTCAATATAACACGGACAATACAAACAAGATAAATTCAGCAATGGCATGAAAGAAAATCAAGCTCTTTAGCTCAATATGTTATTACCTTACTGACTGCTTCAGATAAAGCTCTAGTTGTCAACAACATGCTACTTTCATATGACACATCCTCACTTGAACCAGGCCACGAAACAGATGGTATCATGGATTCAAGGTCATGCTTATTTGGATTCTTCCGTGACAGAAACCCTTCAAAAAGGAATTCAAAATCAGGTGATTTCCACCAAAGCACCATAAGCTCTTGTCGTCGCAGGATGTGGATTGCCACCGCAAGGTATGGGTATGACCCTGAACATGGGCAATCTTCCAGAACCAGCAGAGCTGTTTTGCAACCACAAGCCAAGGCATTTATGAAATGTTCAAACAACAAATGTGATCCTTCAAATTCTAGAAAGACATCAAGAACTCTATCTATACTTGAATAATCATGTGGAATCTGCAACCCGAACACTTCCATCATGAATGACAGAAATGGACCCCAGGCAATGTACCCTGTGCTCCACACATCTGCCTCAAGTACTGAGAAAATTTCCTCACATACGCCACGAGAAACAGGATAAAAAAGTTCTTCATGTGAAACAAACCTCTTCAGTCTCCTCAACTTCTGAACAGAAGAGTGCTTTGCCTGTTCCACAGAATGCAGACCCAACAGCCTTGACAAGCAATGCAGCAACCGAGTAGCAAACGGAACTAAGGATGGAGGTGCCTGAAGGGGGAGGTAGCTTTCAATGGGGAACCTAAAGGGTCGGGCACCAAAATTTAATTCACATCTTTCGCCTTGAGAAAGAGAAACTGCAGGATAATATCCAGATCCTGGTCCCATCTTACGAATGCCATGAAATGCGGGCCCAAGTGAGACACCATTTCTGTAGAATGATATTTCATTACAATCCAAATCTATGCAGCAACCAATGGCATCACCAACAACCCATGACTGACCATATGGCTCAGCTTCCTTGTTCCATTTTCTAACCCTCCTCCCATCAAATGCATATGAATCGTCCGCATCACCTACACCCTTATGGTCAGTGAAAGGGCAAGAAACAGTTGCCCACCCAAGCTGCTGAATTCCTGAAGTTTCTAGAATAACTTCATACATCCATTTACCTTTCCACACAAAAGCACTAGCCCTGGCACTGCTGAACATTGCCAAGCTCTCGATAAGCGAAGGTGGTTTAATCACTCTAATATCACCACGAATACTGGATTCATCAAGACCAATGATGTGGGGTGTACAACCATCTCCAGAAATACAAACTCCATCTCTGTTTCTAAACACACTTGAATTTGCATGCAGTTTAGGGAATTCATTCCGTATAATACAACGAACTAGATTGCTGTCAACTGGACTGGCCAACGAACTAAAATATTTGTTAGGAAGACCAAGAACATATTCTAAGCTACGCTCCACTGATCGGTGGCCAAAATTATCACAATTTGAAACAAGATGGGTTTTCAACGAATTCTCTTTACTGCCTTCGCCATTCAATAACACGGCTAGACCAGAAGAAAGCCCACCAAGTCGTAGGCCGTCTTCTGCCATTCCGAATATATGCCCAAAACTAACCCAAATCACAGGACAAATTATCGTTCAAACTCGAATGTTCCTCACAGAAATCCAGTTATCTCCAAAACAAAACTCAGACGCCCTTCATATCACAATCACGACCTGAAAGTTCATGATGTCAACACATACAACTAAGTTTCAGAAACAATCCACAGAGCGTTGTTTTTGTTTGGTGGGCACAATGAAAAGACATAAATAATTTCAGCACAATTGGTGGGCAAAGTTAACCAACATTTTTACATTACCCTGTCCCTTCCCATCCCTTAATTTTCTCGGAAGCCAAACAGGGATCAAAGGGAAGATAAATTGAAGCAAAATTCGACATTAATCATAGAATTACAGAAAAAAATACACCAACGTCAAAAAATTCAGCGCTCAAACAATAAAATTGTACATAAATTTGAGAAATGATGAAGATGAACTCACAGGTCCTGCCCAGGCGTTGTCGTTTCGACAGTAAAAAGCGGCTAGGGTTTTGTAGCAGCAACTTCCAGAGAGGAGAGAAGAGGGGAAGGGAAGAGGACAAAAATAGAATTCTGAAAATTTTCGCCAAAAGGTCTGAGGGAAGCGAGAGACAGGACAGACAAACAAAAATCGGAAAGGAGAAGCAGCTGCTGCTTCAAACCCACGCACGCTGACCACCAAGCCCTAAGGATGGTATTGACCGACACGTGTCCAGCACCTGCTGGAGGAACCGGCTGCTGACATGGCGGGTCCTTCCAAACTGCGCGGCGTTCTCTTTGTTTTGTAAGAGAGGGTTGCAGCGGTAACTTTATCCATGACAATGACGTGGACTTTTTTTCTTTTTTAATCTTTTTTTTTATTTAATCTTCTTCTTTTTTCCGTCAAATGTTAAATTTTGCTAAATTATATATTAGATTAGCTATTGACGAGGTTTTAAACCACGCTGTCATGCAAGAGCTCAATACTTTTTCATCATTGTGGTAAAGGTACATGCTTTTTATATTTAATCATTAGATGATGAATGTTGTAAGGGATTTGGATCATCCAGGGATCCTCACATCATATCTGTTATCGTACATCGTGTGGTCAATAAGCATTTTGAATTTTTTATTTCAAATTAAACACCAATAATACTTAACAAAAATTAACCGCACGATGTACAATAAACAGATTTGATGTAGGTATTGTAACTAGGCTTAAATTTCATGGCCTGACTACAGTATTTATATTTATTTAGTAAATTTATTTGGTAACGGTCACATGGCTATGGCCAAAAAATGATACTTTCTTTTTAGGGTAAAGTACAAAAAACTACCTCAACTATTGGTGTCACGACACTTTCGTACATCATCTTTTAAAATTGACAATGCCATACCTCATCTTACAAATTTGTGCCAATGTCAGACATCCGTCAGTTTTTCTGTTAATTTCTCTGTTAAATGCTGAAGTGGCCCGACACGTGTCCCACTCACTAATCCAATTGGATTAAAAAAATAATTAAATATATTTTTAATAATTAAATATTCAAAAATTAAAATATATATATATATATTAAATCTCTCTCACTCTCTCCTCTCTCTCTCGCCCCTTTCTCGCCTCTCTCTTCTCTGCAACCCAAAACCTCTTCCCACCTGTCGTCCACCACCCTCTCTCTCCTCTCTCTCTCTCTCCCCCTTTCTCGGCTCTCTCTCTTCTCTCCATCACAGAAAACCCAAACCCCGGAGGAACAAAACCCACCTTCCCATTGCAGCAATTATTGCCGCAATTCGAAAACCCCAAAACGAAGAACCCAATATTGCTCGACTACTCCGCCTCCCTCACTCCGCCACCCTCGATCTGGAGATCGCAATGACGTCGTTCCATGTCATCATCTTCCTCGACTACTCCGCCTCCCTCACTCTGCCACCCTCGATCTGCACCTGGACGCCCAAAACGACGGCGTCGACCTGAACTCAGACTGGGAACCGGTCTGATTTGCGACAAAGTCCGAGTCTGTGGGGGTAGTGGGAGGGGACACGGGTCAATGGGCAAGAGTTTGGCGGATGAAAAACCCAGGTGGGTTTGGGCGGTTTTTGGGCAGGCAAGAGAGAGAAGTGGGGAGGAATGGGTGGGTTTGGGCGATTCTGGGCACGGCGAGAGAGAGAAGTAGGGTGGAAGGAGACAACGGTGGAGAGGCGAGAGAGAGGGGAGAGATAGGGTGGTGGAGGACGGGTGGGAAGGGGTTTTGGGTCTTCTGGGATGCAGAGAAGAGAGAGGTAAGAAAGGGGGGAGAGAGGAGAGAGAGAGAGAGAGATTTAATATATTTTTTTTTTAATTTTTGAATATTTAATTATTAAAAATATATTTAATTATTTTTTAATCCAGTTGGATTAGTGAGTGCGACACATGTCGGGCCACGTCAGCATTTAACAGAAAAACTGACAGATGTCTGACATTGGCACAAATTCGTAAGATGAGGTATGACATTGTCAATTTTAAAAGATGAGGTATGAAAGTGTCGTGACACCAATAGTTGAGGTAGTTTTTTGTACTTTACCCTTCTTTTTAATTGCAAATGACAATGTATTAAGAAATACATGTACATTAGTGATTAATCGTTCTTAAATTATAATCTAAAAATATTTGTAGCAAAATCAGAATTTTGTTATAAACTTTGTATTTAAGTGTGATTATGTAAATCCTAAGTTAGATTTGATTCTAGTTATTTTTCCCTATTATGACTTGTATTCCTTGAAGGAGAAGGATTTCTTCTCTCCCTTATTACTATAAATAAAGGCACTGCATAAGGGAATAACACATCATCTACACAACTCTACAAACACATCTCTCTATATTTTCTTTGTGTCGCCGGCCCTTCTCCCTGTGAGTTAAATATAGGCCCCAACAAGTTATCAGCACACTCTTAACACTGAGCATACGAATCTGACGTGGAAGTTTTATGCCTTAAATCAGTTCAACAATATCATCACACAATCAGGTTCTTTCAAAATAACGGTTTTTATCTCGATATTTTTGCAGCCCTGGTAGCATGAACATACACCATAATGCATGACCCAACTTTACGTTTTTCAAATTTTAGATTGTACATAAATTGTGTATGCATTATATCCATAATTATTGAATTATGTGAATTAATATTGCCATGAATTGCATCATATATCTGTCCATGCATTAAATTATATGTTGAATATGCATGAAATTGAATTAATTTATAATATGAAAAAACAATTATTAAAATTAGGGTTTATTGAAACCCATCCAGTCACCATCCCACACCGAGTGCCGCTAGCTTCCAAGCCACGTCGAGTCGAGCCACCAGCACCAGGTGTAACATCCCACATCGTCCAGGGGAGTGGATTCTGTAAGCCTTATATGTATATTCTCATCTCTACCTAGCACAAGGTCTTTTGGGAGCTCATTGGCTTCGGGTTCCATCGGAACTCCGAAGTTAAGCGAGTTCGCGCGAGAGCAATCTTATGATGGGTGACCCACTGGGAAGTTCTCGTGTGAGTTCCCAGAAACAAAATCGTGAGGGCATAGTCGGGGCCCAAAGCAGACAATATCGTGCTACGGTGGAGTCGAGTCCAGGATGTGGTGGGGGCCCAGGCCGGGATGTGACACCAGGCATGCAGCCTTTGTGGCTATGCCAAGCTACGAGACCACTGGAGCCATGGGCTCCAGGTTCAAACCTAGAAACCCTGACTCCTTCCACAGCGTCCATATCGTTGTAGGTTAGCATGCAGCCAATCCTCACCCACAAGTCAACGTTTTGACGACCTGCAACTCGTCCCCGACAACGCTTAATCGAGATTCTATTGAATCTCGTCGGATTTTTCAAATTTTCGATTTGAATTTCTAGGGTTATAGTTGAAACGTTGAAATTTCTCTATCTCTGTTCATATTCGTTATCCCCGTTAACTTACAAACTCGCCCCGAGAATTTTTGTCCCAAACCACGGTGTGGATGCAAATTTCAGCCGTCTTCAGTCTTGACGAAAATGCACCTGCAAAACAATTAACACCTTTGATCAGAGACCTAAGCCTCACGCGCCCACGAGGTGGGGGGATTAGGTCAACAGATCTCCGATGCCTAAGTTAGTTTCTCTGAGAGAGTAAAGTGTTTTGAGGCTTTTTAGGGTTGTCAAAAGCTCTTAGAAATTGGTAGAATATGGAGTATTTATAGGGCTAGGGCCGGCCATATAGGGTTTAATGGAGAAAATATTCTCTAAATATTCCCAAGATATCTAATAGGAGATAATATCTTGAGATAATCGGGTAATAATTCTTAATTGGTTTAAATTAGGATTACTTACTTGATTGGAGTCAATCTTCAATCAGGAATGTATTAAAGATATGATTTAGGTAATTAATCCTTATCTTTAATTCCTTGCCATGGGCAGGTGAGCTGTGGGCAGTTGTGTTCAGCTGCTGAGGCCTCCAGGGATGTGAGCTGCGCATGGGAGAATCTGAGAAGCCTGCCCATTTATTAAGGGCAATCTTGTCCTTCTTGAATAAAAGTTCACGTGTCGCCACTAGAATTTTTGGGATTATTTTTTGCTCCACACACGGCTGCCTATAGCGGCGGCGCCGGCCTTCGTCCCTAGTGACCACACCCAGCAAAGTTGGGTTGTTTTTTGTTCAAACCCGAGCCAAATTGGGCCTTGGTTTTCTCTGCCTAAAATTATTTTTTCCTTTTTGGGATCACTTGCAGTGGCTCAAACCATTAGGTCGACCCAATTCGACACCAGTACATAGGGCTATGGTGTCCCCGTGCATAGAATCGCACTAGATCCCAACCAGTAGCTGGTGAGTCGGTGCACCTCCACCGTGACACACCTGATCACAGCTCCGCATAACTATGGTACTCTCATGTACCGCGACACACATAATTGCGTCCGCCCAGGTATATGTGTCCGCAACTCACCAGATCATAGCTCCTTTTTAGGTCTTTGTTTTTTGGCCTAATCAGCCCAAGCCCAATCTAGCCCAATTTTTTGGGCCTAGGCCATAACACCAATTTGCTCAACCCACCTGTGGGTTTTGGTCCCTATTTTTGGGCCCTGAGCTTAATTGTTTATTTTTTTTTTAGACAATTTGGGTTTTATAATTTTTCACCCACACTTTAATTTTGGCCCAAAGTCCAAATAATTAATTCAATTATTATCAAGACTTGAAGATCTATTTGCATATTTTCTTGTTGCATATTTCTATATATATATATATATATATATATATATATATATTTGTGTTTGTCTGCAGGAATATATGAACCTGAAGTTCATAATTATTTTGAAACCTGAAGTGTCTAGAAACATGACTTGTTTGAAAACCTGAAATTTCCCTTAAAAACATCACCCATGAAACCCTAAAGTTTTTTTCATGAAAATTTAAACCAATTCATGTCTATTAGAACCTGAATATTCTACTCTTATGTGAATGGATTGATTTTTTCTTCATTACACTAACCACATCTTGTCCATTTCTTTTGTGATAGGAACATTTCGAATTTGAACAGACTCGACTTCACCACTTTGGAGGTCTCTGGAAGAAACTACCTCAAGTGGGTCTAAGATTTGAAGCTCCACCTCACAGCAAAGAATTTGTGCTGCACCATTGAAGATGAGACGGACAACTCGGTTGGCGAAGCTAGAAAGCCATTGCCATGATCTTCATCCGAAGACACATTCATGATGCACTGCAAACCGAGTACCTTGCTAAGGAAGATCCACGAGCACTTTGGGTCGCTTTGGCTGATCGCTTTAAACACCAAAAGGACGTCTTCTTGCTTGAAGCAAGACATGACTGGCAGCATTTGTGCTTCCAAGACTTTAAGTCTATGAATGAATATAATTCTGAAGTTTGTCGAATCCAATCACTTCTCAAGTTCTGTAACGGGACCTTGACCGAAGAGGATCTTCTGGAGAAGACCTATTCGACCTTCTCTGCTAATAATATTGTCTTGCAACAATAATACAGGGCTCAGAAGTTCACTAAGTTTTCGAATTTGATCTTTGTTTTACTTCTCGCTGAAAAGCAGAATCAGTTGTTGATGAAAAATCATCAAGCTAGACCTACTGGCAATTGTTGTGCCTGAAGCATACTATACCATGAACCAACGTCTAAAACGCCAACATAGGCATGGTAGGGTGGCCAAAAGTCACCTCGTCAAGGTCAACAGAGCCAAGGCCCATCTAAGGGAGGAAACTGAGCCCAGAAGCTCCCTAACCTCGCTCTTACGGCCCCAAACTTCAAGAATAAGGCAAAGCACCTGACATCATGGATGCAGACATGTGTTATTGTTGTGGTTTAAATGACCATTGGTCCCGTGCTTGCCGTGCTCCCCAAAAGGTTGTAGCTGAATATCATTCTTGTTGTAAGAAGTTTGAATCAAACTTTATGCAAGTGGATGAACCAGAGAGTACCAAGATGGAGGTTTCTGACTTTCAAGAGGTTTTTACCCCTATGGAAGATTAGAATCTTAGACATGAACTATTTCTAGTTAAATTTTAGAATAATGGAGCCGAATTCAACCTAGTGGCCTAACCCCCCTTGTTTTTTGGCTTAAGTTTGAACAATGTTCCTTTATGCTTGGATTAATTGCTGGTGATTTGTTTTTGGATATTAAATTTTTATTAATTACCATCCTTGAATACTTAAATTATTTTGAATGGATATTTGTTTTAAGAACTTTTATGCATGTGACCAATTCAAATTTATTTATAGGTACAACTAGTAGGAAAGTTAGTTATCTAGCAGATAGTGCAATCACGCACACCGTTGTACGTGAACACATCTATTTCACTAACTTCATATCTAAGAATGCACCTCTGACAACCCCTTTAGGCCCATCCAACCTGATTGAAGGATAAGGTAAGGCACGTATAATGTTGTCCAATGGTACAATCTTAACCATTAATAAGGGGTGGTTTGGGAGTGAGGTGCTTAAAAAAAAAGCACCCATAAAAAAAAGTTGTGAGGGTTTTAGGTGTTTGGTAAACTGAAAAAAAAGGCTTATTTTGGAAGCTGTTGTGAGAATAAGCTGAAATCAAAGGAAAAAGCTGAAGCTGCTATTTGCAGCTTTGGAAAACTGGCTTTTTTTTAAAAGCACACGGAGCTACAGTGCTCCTTAATGAAAAGACCCACTATCAGACTGTTTTTTTTTTTTCAAAAGCACTTTTACAAAAAAGTTTACCAAACACTCTGCTGATTTATTTCACAACCGCTTATTCTCACAGCAGCATTTTTTCAAAGCACAGCAATACCAAACCAGCCCTAAGGCACTTTATTCTCTACGTTTCGGAAGAACGTAGCTAAGTTTCAAAGATATTAGAGACAATAATTACCACGCTGAAACCTATGTAGAAAATGGAGTTGAATTTATGTGCATAACTTCCTACGAATATGGCCACAAGTGTATTCTACAGAAAATGGAGCGTATCCTGAGGGTCTGTATATTACGACCATACACCCTATAGAAAGTCACTATGTGGTCCGCCTTACCTCTAGGACCGCGCACGAAATTACACTTTGGCACGATCATTTGGGACACCCTGGACAAACAAGGATGGGTCGTATCCTCAAATCTTCACACGGGCATTTACTAACCCGAAGTTTAGGTTCAATTCAAGGAATCCCATGTCAAACCTGATCCATGGGAAAACTTATTATTAAGCCTTCTCATGACAAGATTCGTTTGAATCCTCCTATTTTTTCTACAAAGGATTCAATGGGACATTTATGAACCGATTCGCCCTCCCTGTGGACCATTTAGATATTTTTATGGTAACGCTTCCACACGTTGGTCACACATGTGCTTGTTGTCCATAGGGAACGTTGAATTCTCCAAACTTTTAGCTCAGGGCTCACCACCCTAATTATCCGATCAAATCTATTCGATTGAATAATGCTGGAGAATTCACATCTAAAACTTTTGATGACTATTGCATGTCGATTGGGGTTGAAGTTGAACATCTAATACCCTATGTTCACACCCAGAATAGTCTGGCAGAGACATTCATTAAGCATTTACAAATGATTGCTCGATCATTGGTCATACGTACCAAGCTCTTGATCGCTGCTTAGGGCCATGCAATATTGCACGCAGCCATGTTGGTCTGCCTGAGGCCTATTGCGACCCCACCATATAGAACAATTTAGTTGGTTATCTGATACGAACCCGACATATCGCATCTACGCGTTTTTTGTTGTGTGATCTATGTGTCGATTTCGTTGCCCTTACATACAAAAATAGGGCCTCAGGGAAGGATGGGAATCTATGTCGAATATGATTCTTCTTCAATCATTCGTTACTTAGAACCTTTGACAGGCAATCTGTTTACTGCTCATTTTACGGATTGTCACTTCTATGTGACGGTCTTCCCGTCATTAAAGGGAGATAAGAACATCAACGTTCATGATGAACGACGCGAATTATTATGGACGACTCCCACTTTGTCTCATTTAGATCCGCGCACCGCTCAGTCTGAAACTGAAGTGCATCATATATTAGATCTTTATAGCGTAGCTCAGAGCATGCCAGATGTTTTCACTGATCTAGCGCGAGTGACAAGATCACATATTCCAGCTGCGAATGTGCCTGCACATATGGATGTACCAAATGTACGACGGACTTCTCTCATGGAGGCCTAGGACGACACTTTAGTTAATCCACGTACATTAGCAACTAGCCAATCCTATGCCCTACACAAAAGCGTGGCAGACCTCTTGGTTCAAAGGATTCACACCCCGAGAAGAGGAAACCCACGACACAGGCCCTTGAAGAGCCTACCGTGAATCCGATTGTCGCCTACTTATTCTATCCAACTTATGAGAAAATTCTAGATTATAGAAGTGTCCTTGAAGAGACGAATCTACCTCCCGAGACTCGTGAGATTTCGGTCCATTATGCTAGCTTGGATGATGTTTGGTGTAGAAATAAGATGATCGTCGACGATGCAGTAACTACTGAGATCATGTTGAGTGATGACATTAAACCACGTATTGTTGATGAATGTCGACGTATAAACGATTGGTCAAACTGAAACAAGCAATCAAAGTCGAACTCAATTCGTTTACGAAAAGTAAGGTGTTTGGACCTATAGCTCATACTCCTCCACATGTGAAGCCCGTTGACTACAAGTGGGTTCACCAGTTATGGATGTGATTACTTTTCGCTACCTTATCAGTTTGGTAGTTTCCAAAAAATTGAGTATGCAGCTGATGGACGTAGTAACTGTGTATCTCTATGGGGTTCTTAGTACAAAAATTTATATGAAAGTTCCCAAAGGACTTACATTGACTGGATCAAATATTTCTAAACCCCAAAGCACGCTCTCAATTCTGCTGAGGCGTTCACTCTACTGTTTGAAGCAATCCAGAAGAATGTGGTATAATCGTCTGAGTGAGTATTTGACTAGTCAAGGGTATGTGACACAACGAACTATGCCCTTGTGTGTTCATTAAGAAGTCACAATCCGGTCTTGCAATTGTTGCAGTATATGTCGATAACATGAATCTCATCGGAATTCCTGAAGAGCTCCAGAGAACTGTCGCGCACTGAAGTCAAAATTTGAGATGAAATATCTAAGAAAGACTCAATATTGTCTCGGTCTCGAGATAGAGCACTGTTCGGATAGAATCCTAGTACATCAATCGAAATACACCCATAAGGTGTTGCATCGCTTTAACGAGGATAAAGTGAAGCCTTCAAGTACTCCTCTAGTCTTTCGATCGCTAGATACAAAATGAGATCCATTCCGTCCAAATGAGGAGGATGAAGAGATTTTGGAGCCTGAAGTTCCTTATCTAAGTGTGATAGGCGCTTTATTGTACTTAGCTCAATGCACTAGACCCGACATCTCCTTCGCTGTTAATCTTTTGGCAAGATACAGTAATGCACCACATGCAGATGATAGGAGCATATTTATGCGACTTAGTTGGCTTGTTCTTGTGCATTTATGTCGTGTTTCCTTAGTTATTTTAATGTTTAAAGTCATTTTCGTGTGTTTTCAGATTTTATGGACAAAGTATGCAAGATGATGCATTTTGGAGGCCTTTGGAGCAGTTTCGGGCTTGGAATGCATGTCACATATTTGGGCCAAAGTGGATGGACGAATTTGAGAATTAAAGAGGCCAAGAATGTGAAGAATTATGGTCCAAAAGATGAAGAATTCAGCCCAAAAATTTGTCACTCCAAGTTGCACACTCCTTGCCATGCAAAACACATAGAATTCCCTTTGGATTCCCATGCCATGCTTGATCACTCTTGTCCCCTACATAATTTCTGATTTCATGCTTTAATTCATTTAATTATTACACTCAATTGCTTGATACCTCTTGTTCCCTTCACCCATTAGATTTTAGACAACCTTTACATCCATTACATGCACCAATTGATGCTCCATCATTCACATTTGGAATCCAATGCCATGTGCAACACATGTTGTTGCACCTTTGACCCATTTGTTGACACATTTCACCTCCCTTTCCATCTCTATGCAATGTACACAATCATTCATGCTCCCTAGCTGCAACACCACTCCATTTTACCCTTCACACTTTGCATCATCACTTCATTTTCACCCTTGGACCATTGCACACCACACACACCAACTTGCCATGCATTTCATCCCTAGCCTAACCTGATTTTCTAAGGTTTTTGGGGCCTATAAATACATGTTGACACCCCTTGGCCAAAGAACAATCCCCCATATTCATCATTTTATCACAGAAATTCGTCCATACACACCCTAGGAAGCAAAACACCCCAAAAACACCATTCTAGCGCCTAGAAAACATAACAGCCACTCCACCTTCTTCCACCCTTTTTGCCTAGTTCTCCACCACCTTCCAACCATCAAACACTCTTTCACACTCACCCTAAACCCCTCCATATCATTCCCCATCCATTCTACACCAGAAATCACCCAAAAATCTATCCACAAGCTTCATGCCGCAACAAGAAGGAAGGGAGATCCATTGATGCACTTGCTTTCCAAGTTGGAGCATTTTAGGTGTTTTCTTTCCTTTGATTTTAATGTCTAATTTTATGTATCTTTGTATTGCAAGTATGGGGAACTAAACCCCCCTTAGCTAGGGGGGGATTCAAAGCCATGATTACATTTGTATTATGAATTAATTACTTTTGGTTGTGATTTAATAATTTGTGATTTCAATTTGCTTAACTATTTGATTGATAACTTATTTATGTATGTTGATTAAGAGTGCACGCTTAGTTTTCATGCATAAGTTTGATGCTAGAATATAAGGGAATTTCACCTAATCGTTATGAACTTATATTCAAGAGTAGTGAAGGTTGCTATCCACAATCGTGTTAAGTGAATTCTTGGCAAGAGTATCATGCTTTTCATAGTTACGAATGCCTCGTCAATACTTATAGTTCTCTTGAATCTTAATGATCTTTGATTGTATCTATATTGTGCTTTTCACGTATGGAACTTTTAAAGAATGTTTTGAATTGGTATATGTGCTTTCCCATTCAATTCATTAAACTAAGGAGAACTTGAAGGTTAAAAAAAAGTGCTATCACGGTTAACCCGGAGTATTGAGTTTCATAAGTTATTGAAAGAACAACTAAAAATTAGTTTATATACAAGTGTATCATGTGTGGAGGAAACCCCTCTAGCTAATCCATTATCCATTCAAACAACCATATTTTGTGCTTAAATCTATCTAGTTTTCAATTTGTTTATTTTCAAGTTATTCTCATCAAGATCAAATCCCCCTTTTTCAATTTTTGTCTTTTGACTTGAATTTACCTTATTTGATTTCTTTTGAGTTCTTTGAGTAATTTAGTTTAGAGTTGGTTAATTTTCATAGCTTGAATCTTTTAAATTCATTCGTGATTTTGTTTTAGTTTATTTATTAATTTTATTTTAAGTTATTCTAGTTTATTTGGAATCATTTGAATCTAGTTAAATGTTTTGATTTTGGATTTGTGTTTTTAAAGTTTTATTTAGTGCTTCTAAATTCATTTTATATAGATTAGCAATCCCTCCTAATCCCCGGTTTAAGAACGATACCCTACTTACATCTATACTACAATTGTCAAAAAGAGGGTTTAATTTGTGCGTTAGTTAATTTTCGCATCAAAATTTTGGCGCCGTTGCCGGGGATTAGCAACTTTGCTAATCCCTTATTTCTTTTTATTTTTTTTTTATTTTTTATATTTTAATTTAGATAGTAACTTTGCTTTATTCTTCTTGCTTCTTAGGTACTAGTGTATGACTCGAAGTTCTCATCCGGTTCAAAAGCATATCTCTGACTTTGACAATGACTTTGAGCGAACTTTGAGAAGGACAAGGAAACAACAAGAATCTCAACCATCCAATCTTGAACCTGAGCTTGAGGAAAACAAAGTAGAAGAGGAAAAGGAGCCCAAGGCTCAAGGAGTTGAGCAACCACAAGTCATGGCAGCGGACAATCGGACCATTAAAGAGCTCTCAGCCTCAGGGTTGGCCAATGCCGCACCATTATGCATTCAATACCCCGCGGCTGCCCAAGGCAAGACCGATGAGTTCGAGTTGAAGTCGAGCTTGTTGCACCACATTCCGAAATACCATGGGCTGTCCATGGAAGATCCCAACAAGCATCTCAAGGAGTTCGAGGTGGTTTGTTCGAGCATGACACCCATTAATGTCGATGGGAACATTCTGATGATGAAGGCTTTTCCATTCTCACTTTTGGAAAAGGCTAAGGATTGGCTCTACGAGTTAGCACCCGGAACGGTTACATCTTGGGATAGTATGAAAAGGGCATTCTTGGAGAAGTTTTTCCCGACTTCAAGAGTCATTCTCTTGAGGAAACGGATTAGTGGCATCCAACAAAATCAAGGTGAATCGTTTCCATCTTATTATGAACGTTTTAAATCTCTTGTTGCTTCATGTCCACAGCATCAAATGAAGGAGGAGCTGCTCATTCAATATTTCTACGAAGGACTCCTTCCTATGGAACGCCAAATGCTAGATGCCTCGGCGGGAGGTGCATTGGTGGACAAGACTCCAGTGGCTGCCAAAGTTCTAATTGCCAACCGAGCACATAATGCACAACAATACGAGGGTGTTGGACAAAGAGACTCCCCACGGCCACAAGTGAATGAGGTAAGTTCTACGTCCGATATTCAATCCCAACTAGCTAACCTTACTTCTATTGTTTCTCAGTTGGCCGAAGGAATGAAGATTCATGGACCAAGTGTTTGTGGCGTGTGCTCGATGCAAGGACATGCCAATGATCAATGCCCTCAATTGATTGAGAATGGAGGGTGGGAATCTGCCAATGCCGTGGGTTTTGGAAGCCAAAATCAGCCACGCCATGATCCATATTCAAACACCTACAATCCGGGGTGGAGAGACCATCCAAATTTCAAATGGCGGGATCCTCAACAACCCCAACAACAAGGAGGACTTAGGCAGCAACCACCGGGCTTTTATACAAAGCCATTTGTCCCTAATCAAAATCAATTGCAATCGGCCCCAACAAACTCAGGTATGTCTTTGGATAATGATCAAGTTGTTAAGTTACTTACTACTTTGACGCAGGAAGTACAAACTCAAAACAAGGAGAGACAAATCCAAGACAAACGAGTGGACAATTTGGAGAAGCAAATGGGTCAAATTGCCGAGTTCATGGGGCAGATTAGAGAACAAGGCAGATTGCCTAGTTCAACCGTTGTGAATCCCAAGGGAGGATTTGAAACCGCTAAGGCAATCATGTTGAGAAGTGGTAAACAGGTTGGAACCGACTCAAATACATCTAAATCAAGTCAAGAAGAGGAGGACAAGTTGCTGCAAGAAGAGGCACAGGGAGCAAAGCCCACGGCCAATGATGCTCAAGCAAGGCCGCAACCATCTAATGCTTCTAAACCGTCCCAAACTACCAAGGTAAGTCCAAATTCGACTTTTTCTAGTTCCATTCCACTAAATGTGCCCTTTCCTGGCAGGTTTAGGCAATCAAAGAAGGAAGAAGCCGAGAAAGACATTCTAGAGACCTTTCGGAAAGTTCAAGTGAATATCCCGCTCCTTGATGCAATTAAGCAAGTCCCAAGGTATGCTAAGTTTTTAAAAGAACTTTGTACAACAAGAAGAAGGATTTCGAACAAAGAGGTGGTTCAAGTAAGTGAAAATGTGTCTGCTGTGTTACAAAGGAAATTACCCCCTAAATGCAAAGATCCGGGTAGTTTTACAATTCCGTGCGTTATTGGTAATACTAAGTTTGAACAATGCATGTTAGACTTAGGGGCTTCGATTAATGTTATGCCATACTCTATTTATGCATCTATGAACTTAGGTGAGCTTAAAAACGATGGTGTGATCATTCAATTAGCCGATCGTTCTAATGCATATCCAAAGGGTGTTTTGGAAGATGTTTTGGTGCAGGTTGGTAATTTGATTTTTCCAGCGGATTTCTATGTGCTTGACATGGAGGAGGCACCCCATTCTACCCCATTGCCGATTCTATTAGGGAGGCCTTTCATGAAAACTGCCCGCACCAAGATAGATGTGTTTAAAGGGACTTTAACGATGGAATTTGATGGGGAAGTTATCGATTTCAATCTTTCTGAAAGTATTAAATTTCCAAAGGATGATCACTCTTGTTTTTCTATTGATATAATTGATGATTTGGCGCAGGATTATCTTGATTCGTTGGAGAGGGATGCCCTTGAAACCACAATTGCACAAGGAATAGGGAATAAACTCAAAGATGTCGTGCCTAGAAGTGAAGAAGAGGCTGAGATTGTGGCCGCCCTTGAGTCATTGCCTCAACACCATGGTAAGCTTTCAAACCCAATTTCAATTCCCGTTTCTACTAATAAGTTGTTACCCTCAGTTATTCAGGCACCCGTACTTGAGCTTAAACCGTTGCCCGACCATTTGAAGTACGCGTTTTTGGGAGATAACGAGACGTTGCCCGTCATTGTCTCCTCATCACTCACGGCCTTAGAGGAGGAGAAGTTGATTCGAGTGTTGAAAGAGCACAAGACGGCCATTGGGTGGACTTTGGCCGATATTAAGGGAATTAGCCATACGACGTGCATGCATCGCATACTTCTAGAGGAGGGGGCTAAACCAACTCGAGAGGCTCAGCGCCGTCTCAACCCTCCAATGATGGAAGTTGTGAAGAAGGAGATTATCAAACTTCTTGATTGTGGAGTGATTTATCCGATCTCTGATAGTCGTTGGGTTTCGCCTGTGCAATGTGTTCCAAAGAAATCCGGAGTGACCGTGGTGAAGAATGCCGAGAATGAGCTTGTGCCAACCCGTATCCAAACAGGTTGGCGAGTGTGCATCGATTATAGGAAGCTCAACGCCACCACAAGGAAGGACCACTTCCCTTTGCCGTTCATCGATCAAATGCTTGAAAGGTTAGCCGGTCATTCTTTTTATTGTTTCCTTGATGGTTATTCTGGATACAATCAGATTGTCATAGCTCCGGATGACCAAGAAAAGACAACTTTCACGTGCCCCTTTGGTACCTTTGCCTATCGTCGCATGCCTTTTGGTTTATGCAATGCTCCGGCCACGTTTCAAAGATGTATGGTAAGTATCTTTTCAGATTTTGTGGAGAAGATAATTGAGGTATTTATGGATGATTTTAGTGTATTTGGTGATTCATTTAATGGTTGTTTGGAAAATCTCACAATAATCTTGAAACGATGTGTAGAAACTAACCTTGTGCTTAATTGGGAAAAATGTCACTTTATGGTCAAACAAGGAATAGTTTTAGGGCATATTGTTTCAGAAAGAGGAATTGAAGTAGATAAATCGAAAATAGATCTTGTACGCTACTTACCCTCTCCTACTTCGGTTCGAGAGGTTCGTTCGTTTCTTGGACATGCAGGATTTTATAGGCGATTTATCAAGGACTTCTCCAAGATCTCAAATCCTCTTTGCCGTCTCCTCCAGAAAGATGTGGCATTTGACTTCAACGAGGAGTGTGAGAAGGCGTTCAAACACCTCAAAGAGATGCTAACTTCAGCCCCTATCATAGTTCCACCGGATTGGAGCCTTCCTTTTGAGCTTATGTGTGATGCTTCCGATTATGCATTAGGAGCAGTTTTGGGACAAAGGAAGGACAAACGGCCCCATGTTATCTATTACGCATCCCGGACTTTGAACGATGCGCAATTGAATTACTCTACCACTGAAAAAGAACTTTTTGCTGTTGTGTTTGCTTTAGATAAATTCCGTTCTTATTTGCTTGGTACTAAAGTTATTATTTATACTGACCATGCAGCATTGAAGTACTTGTTCACCAAGAAAGAGGCCAAACCACGACTCATTCGTTGGATGCTTCTTCTCCAAGAGTTCGATATCGAAATCCGGGATAAGAAATGAAGTGAAAACGTGGTGGCTGACCACTTGAGCCGTATGGTGCATGAGGAGGATGCCGTGCCTATCATAGAGACATTCCCAGATGAGCAATTAATGTCCGTCAAGGTAAGTGAACCATGGTATGCTGATTTGGTGAATTATTTGGTGTCTAAACATGTTCCAAGTGAATTACTGAAACACCAACGTGATAAATTGAAGAAAGAGGCACGGTTTTATGTGTGGGATGACCCGTATTTATGGAAATATTGCCCTGATCAGGTTATACGTAGGTGTGTGCACGATTCTGAGTTTAATGCTATTTTAACCTTTTGTCACACTTATGCTTGTGGAGGACACTTTGGCACTCAAAGAACAGCACTTAAGGTGTTAGAATGTGGTTTCTATTGGCCTACAATCTTTAGGGATGCTAGAGCATTTTGCATGTCTTGTGATAGGTGCCAAAGAACGGGCAATATAGGTCCTAAACAACAAATGCCGCAAAACCCCATTTTTAGTGTTGAAATCTTTGATGTTTGGGGTATTGATTTCATGGGTCCCTTTCCTTCATCACATGGTTTTCTTTATATTTTGCTTGCTGTGGATTATGTGTCGAAATGGGTGGAAGCCAAAGCCACCCGGACTAACGATTCTCGAGTGGTTGCAGATTTTGTAAAAACTAACATTTTTGCAAGGTTTGGAATGCCAAGAGTGTTAATCAGTGATGGAGGTTCCCATTTTTGTAATCGAACCATCGAGGCATTGCTCAAGAAGTATAATGTCACGCATAAGGTGGCCACACCTTATCATCCTCAAACAAGTGGGCAAGCCGAGGTTTCGAATAGGGAAATCAAGCAGATTCTTGAGAAGACCGTTGGGCCTACAAGGAAGGATTGGAGTTTGCGCTTAAATGATGCATTGTGGGCATATCGCACTGCCTACAAAACCCCGATTGGGATGTCCCCTTTTCGGCTCATCTATGGGAAGCCATGCCATCTTCCCGTCGAGCTAGAGCATCGTGCACATTGGGCCGTCAAAACATTTAACATGGACATTGATGCCGCAGGTCTACATAGGAAGCTTCAATTGAATGAGCTTGATGAAATCCGGAATGAAGCTTATGAGAATGCCCGGATCTACAAGGAGAAAACCAAGGCGTTCCATGACAAGATAATCCGGGCCAAAACGTTCTCTATTGGGCAGAAAGTGTTATTGTTCAATTCTCGCCTTCGATTGTTTCCAGGTAAGTTACGCTCCAAATGGGTTGGTCCTTTTATTGTCACTAATGTTTTTCCTCATGGTGCAGTGCAAATCAAAAGTTTGAGGACACAGCAAGAATTCAAAGTGAATGGGCATCGGTTGAAGCCATATTACGAGACGTTTGAGGAGCATGTCGTGGAGGATGTACCCCTCCATGCCAGGGGGCCTAATCAAGCTTAAACGGAGGTACTGTCCAGCTGGAAGACGTTAAAGCAAGCGCTTCGTGGGAGGCAACCCATGCATTCAACAAAGGAAGACCTAGGAATCACTTCAATTCCAGATTTGCGTTCCTAACTCTTTCTCTTTGTTGTTTCTATTCTACTATGTTTAGTTTGTTTAATTTGGTTTGAGTTTCTGTTTAAAACATTGAGGACAATGTTTGATTCAAGTGTGGGGGGGAACAATCTGTTTTGCATGATTTTCGTGGGTTTTATTCACCTATCACTTCCAATGTTGTTTTTCACTGTTTTAAAGTTCTTTTAGTGTGTTTTGAAGCATTTTAGTGTGTTGTGGCTTAAAAATTCGAAAAACTCATAGAAATTTAATAAAATTGTTTAAAAAAAAAAAAAAAAAAAAAAAAAACCTAAAAAGAGTTGTTTTGGTGTGTTTGTGTCGTAGGTACCTTCCAACGCAATGATGAGGATTTGGTTTTGAATTGCATGGCTGTTAAAAAGAGTTATAAGCATGGATTGAAGTTTGATATGTTCTTGGCTTATGCTTAGTTGTAGTTGATGTTTATGAACTCACATTTGATCATAAAGTGGAAAAAATTAGTTTTTGTAACATGCTTGAAGGAAGGAACTCAAACAAACGCTACAACCTTGTGAGACTTGAGCCTAAACGTTTATTTGGAGAGTTAAAATCTGTGCATTATTGTTTTCTAAAGTCGTTGCATGATCTCATTATTCCTTGCTTGGTTACTACTTAGAAGGCGTTTCATCATTTAGTTCCAAATGCTAGAACTCATGCCCATTTCATTCAAAGCATGTTATTGATTTGCATAACACATATTCAATATGAAGTTGTGTAGTGACCACCACCATAACCAAAAAGCCGTGAATCCCCTATGTCGTTATGTTTTGTAGGTTTTAACCCCATTGAGCCTTGTTTAGCCTTTTCTTTGTTAACCCACACTATCCTCACCTAGCCTAGATTAGGACCATCCATACCCTTGTTCTTGAAGCATAGTAAAGCATGATTCAAATTGAATTCCTTTTGATTAATGTATGGCAGAAAACAAGTGTGGGGGAAGTGTTTTCATGTGAGTTAGTGTGCCATAGGCACGGGTATAAAGAAAAGAAAAGAAAAATTCGTGGAAAAAGAAAAAAATGAAGAAAAAAGTATGAAAAGTATAAAAAAAAAAAAAAAAAAAAAAAAAAAGAGTTGAAAAGTTGTGAAAAAGAGTTTTAAAGTGTTGATTGTTGAAGAAAGGGTCCAAAACATCGAATTAGGCCCTAATTATTGCTTGAATTTTCCCTCCGTGTCTAAAAGTTAATTTCTGCAATCTAAGTGAATTCTAAATCTCAATTTCATTACTTTGCTTGCTAATGCTTTAAGAACGTTTGTTTTCCCAATCCTTTCTTTGGTAACCAATACCCCAAGCCCTGTTACAACCCTTAACTTCTATCTTGAGTGTTATGTGTTTCAATTTGTGGAGTTTGAATTTGGTATGAGCATATGGTGTCACTGGTTCTCGCATCTAAGTGGTAGCATTCCATTCATGAGATCATATCTAAACATGCTTATTAACTCCAGAAATTGCGTTCTTTGTTATACATATATGTGAGCGTTCGTTTTCATATCTACATCAATCTTCTCACATATAACTAGTATAGGGTGTGTAGTTAGAAAATCTGAGTGATTGAGTGCATATCTTGTAAGGAATTGAGCGAATTCTCTAAGGCATGTTACTACATCAAAAACATTATTTTAATCGATTAATTGTGAACAAGTAAGTGGTGACTATGATTAAGTACGTGCTTAAGTGTGAAGATGACTCAAATCTGTGGGGATAATGATTTTTAACATGTCATGTGCATTGGAAATCCCTGAGGCAAATGTTGGAAGGTTTAGGTTGTGTTTTATATACTTTGTTTCGTTTTATCTCTTTGTTTTGCTCGAGGACTAGCAAAAGCTAAGTGTGGGGGAATTTGATAGGAGCATATTTATGCGACTTAGTTGGCTTGTTCTTGTGCATTTATGTCGTGTTTCCTTAGTTATTTTAATGTTTAAAGTCATTTTCGTGTGTTTTCAGATTTTATGGACAAAGTATGCAAGATGATGCATTTTGGAGGCCTTTGGAGCAGTTTCGGGCTTGGAATGCATGTCACATATTTGGGCCAAAGTGGATGGACGAATTTGAGAATTAAAGAGGCCAAGAATGTGAAGAATTATGGTCCAAAAGATGAAGAATTCAGCCCAAAAATTTGTCACTCCAAGTTGCACACTCCTTGCCATGCAAAACACATAGAATTCCCTTTGGATTCCCATGCCATGCTTGATCACTCTTGTCCCCTACATAATTTCTGATTTCATGCTTTAATTCATTTAATTATTACACTCAATTGCTTGATACCTCTTGTTCCCTTCACCCATTAGATTTTAGACAACCTTTACATCCATTACATGCACCAATTGATGCTCCATCATTCACATTTGGAATCCAATGCCATGTGCAACACATGTTGTTGCACCTTTGACCCATTTGTTGACACATTTCACCTCCCTTTCCATCTCTATGCAATGTACACAATCATTCATGCTCCCTAGCTGCAACACCACTCCATTTTACCCTTCACACTTTGCATCATCACTTCATTTTCACCCTTGGACCATTGCACACCACACACACCAACTTGCCATGCATTTCATCCCTAGCCTAACCTGATTTTCTAAGGTTTTTGGGGCCTATAAATACATGTTGACACCCCTTGGCCAAAGAACAATCCCCCATATTCATCATTTTATCACAGAAATTCGTCCATACACACCCTAGGAAGCAAAACACCCCAAAAACACCATTCTAGCGCCTAGAAAACATAACAGCCACTCCACCTTCTTCCACCCTTTTTGCCTAGTTCTCCACCACCTTCCAACCATCAAACACTCTTTCACACTCACCCTAAACCCCTCCATATCATTCCCCATCCATTCTACACCAGAAATCACCCAAAAATCTATCCACAAGCTTCATGCCGCAACAAGAAGGAAGGGAGATCCATTGATGCACTTGCTTTCCAAGTTGGAGCATTTTAGGTGTTTTCTTTCCTTTGATTTTAATGTCTAATTTTATGTATCTTTGTATTGCAAGTATGGGGAACTAAACCCCCCTTAGCTAGGGGGGGATTCAAAGCCATGATTACATTTGTATTATGAATTAATTACTTTTGGTTGTGATTTAATAATTTGTGATTTCAATTTGCTTAACTATTTGATTGATAACTTATTTATGTATGTTGATTAAGAGTGCACGCTTAGTTTTCATGCATAAGTTTGATGCTAGAATATAAGGGAATTTCACCTAATCGTTATGAACTTATATTCAAGAGTAGTGAAGGTTGCTATCCACAATCGTGTTAAGTGAATTCTTGGCAAGAGTATCATGCTTTTCATAGTTACGAATGCCTCGTCAATACTTATAGTTCTCTTGAATCTTAATGATCTTTGATTGTATCTATATTGTGCTTTTCACGTATGGAACTTTTAAAGAATGTTTTGAATTGGTATATGTGCTTTCCCATTCAATTCATTAAACTAAGGAGAACTTGAAGGTTAAAAAAAAGTGCTATCACGGTTAACCCGGAGTATTGAGTTTCATAAGTTATTGAAAGAACAACTAAAAATTAGTTTATATACAAGTGTATCATGTGTGGAGGAAACCCCTCTAGCTAATCCATTATCCATTCAAACAACCATATTTTGTGCTTAAATCTATCTAGTTTTCAATTTGTTTATTTTCAAGTTATTCTCATCAAGATCAAATCCCCCTTTTTCAATTTTTGTCTTTTGACTTGAATTTACCTTATTTGATTTCTTTTGAGTTCTTTGAGTAATTTAGTTTAGAGTTGGTTAATTTTCATAGCTTGAATCTTTTAAATTCATTCGTGATTTTGTTTTAGTTTATTTATTAATTTTATTTTAAGTTATTCTAGTTTATTTGGAATCATTTGAATCTAGTTAAATGTTTTGATTTTGGATTTGTGTTTTTAAAGTTTTATTTAGTGCTTCTAAATTCATTTTATATAGATTAGCAATCCCTCCTAATCCCCGGTTTAAGAACGATACCCTACTTACATCTATACTACAATTATCAAAAAGAGGGTTTAATTTGTGCGTTAGTTAATTTTCGCATCAGCAGACGCTGGACTGGTGTTAAAGACATTTTCTGTTACCTTAAGGGTACTACGGATATGGGCTTGTTCTATTCCTACAGATCCTCAAGTGATGTCGCAACCCCCTTATCTCGAGTCGATTCTTGCCTTGTTGGTTATGCCAACACATGATACTTATCTGATTCGCACAAGGCGTCCTCTCAAATTGGTTATGTATTTACCGTTGGAGGCACCGCAATCTCTTAGAGGTGAACTAAACAGACCTGAGTTGCCACTTCGTCTAACCATGCTAAAATTCTCGCCCTGCATGAAGTAACTCAGGAATGCTTCTGGTTGAGAGCAGTTATAGACCATATTCGAAGCTCCTGCGATCTTTACCCCGTCATTGATATCCCGACGATGATCTATAAAGGACCAATGTTTCACGTTTTCGTCATGTGAAAAAAAAAAAAAAAAAAGGAAAATAGTACTTTTTATTTTGTGATATGACAATTAAGGCCACTGGAGTAATGCGAAGTCGTTAACATTGAGACCCTGTGAATAAAACCTAATACATTTAATTTTTTTTATATACTAAAATGCGGAGTAGTAAATTAATTGCGAACTTGTCATTCACAATATAAAAACTTAAGATCTTTAACTTACAAGTGAAAGTAATACTGAAAAACCATGATACTACGTGGCAACGCATCTACTTATAAGTGTATGAAAATATGACTAGGATTTACAGTGCTAATTGACAGTATGCCAAAAAAGAAGTTAACAGTAGACTGTAAACACGAAAATCTTGTAACAAATAAAACAAGAACACATGTACAAACTAATAATTGTATTAATGAGTTTAGGGTTACAATCTCTTAACAACTTGAATCCTCTAATTCGATATCCGAAATGTAAAGTGTGGAGTGTTGTTGACCCGATGGTCGTGATAACTTGATCTCGAATGAACGAACGCCTCAAGGTTTTGGCTTGCGGCGATGGAAGAATCGATCATGTAGTGGTGCTTGACTAGTTATTTTCCACCAAATGTCGACATGTGTCCTCAATGACTCATCCGCCCTTGCATGCCACGTAAACCCTCGCATGCCGAAATTTAATGCATTGGTGAACATTTATTTTCACCGAATTTGCATATACATAGACATAACCAAAGAACAAAATGCCGATAATATCGGCGATATATCGCCGATATTATCGGTTTTTCGCCGGACCGATATTTTAATAGGTATCCAAAGGGTTTTCGTCAAAATATCGCGATATTATCGCGAAATTTCGGAACTGTGCAAGTCCGAGACGAACGCCGGAGCTTCTACAGCTCCGGCCGACTGTAAAACAGCCCCTAGACTCTGATCTAGGTATGAAAATGAAATAGTCGTTTTTATAATGTCCGTTTGCCGTGAAATGGTCGGAGGTGTTCGGAAAGTTCGTCGACACCCACGACCTCGCTGGAGATGGGTGTGCCTATTCCCGAGCCGATTTCATCCCAAAAACCTTGCAAAAACACGAGATAGAACTTCAATTTCACATCTAAGCTTCGATCTAGAACAGAAAAAGAAAAACCCGAAGCTTACCTAACTGGAGAAATTGAAGGAACTCGCCGGAGCAGGTGCGATGGTGTGTGTGTGGGTCTCGGTGCAGAGAGAAATGAGAGGTGTATGTGGGTCTCGATGCAGAGAGAAGGGAGAGGGAGGAGCAGAAGGTCGTGGTGTGTGTGTGGGAGAAGGGATAAGAGAGATCGAGAGATCTGTGTGTGTGTGTGTGTGGGAGTGGAGAATGGAGAGAATAGAGAAGGATCAAGAGACAGAGACAGAGGTCTTTGTGTGTTTGCGTGTGTGATGTTTGTGTGCGTGTGTTGTGTCACACTGTGTGGTTGCGTGCGTTGTGTGTGTGTGTGGGGTTCCTCCTGTCAGGACACATGACTCACTCAGGAACTTCTGACAACTTTTACAATTATTTTGACAATTTCAGACCACTTTTACAATTATAACTTGTACAATTTCAGACCATGGATGGTGGTTTCATTCAAAACCGTGTGCCATTGTGATATTCTTTCAAGAGGTGGAGTATCAAAGCCATTCAGAGCATTTTCGTTTCTTCTTCTTCCCTTACCCCTTTCAAAGTTGCCACTGTGATATTCTTTCAAGAGGTGAAGTATCAGAGCCATTCAGAGCATTTTCGTTTCTTCTTCTTCCCTTACCCCTTTCAAAGCCATTCCAGATCCATTCCAGAGCTTGAACACAAAGGGTTCCATATTTAAAGTAAGTTTACAAACTTATATTTATATTATTGTAATTTATACAACAACAAAAAAATTTGTGTGGACTCGTATGTTAATTTTTTTAAGTAATTAATACTTGCATGTTAGTTTTTGTAAGTAATTAAGTAATGTTAACAATTACATGTTAATTTTTTTAAGTAATTAAGTAATGTTGTATAATTATTCCCTAGGATAATTTTAATATGTTTAATGTTATTTATTATTTTATTAATATTAGGTTTTATTATCAAATTGGATTATTATTCATTAATATTAGGTTTTTTTTATTATCAAATTGGATTATTATTCATTAAATTGGATTATTATCAAATTGGATTATTCATTAAATTGGATTATTATTAAATTGGATTATTATCAAATTGGATTATTATTCATCACTATGTTTTATATTAGGATTATTTTTTTGTCAAATTGGATTATTATTCATTAATATTAGGTTTTATTATTCCATATTATTTTTATAATTACTTAAATTTTTACAATCATTTTCTTTACTTCATATTTAATTCTTCTGTAGAATAACTTTATTATTTAGGTTCTCTTATATAACCGTCATCACTACTATATTTTTTGGCCAAAAAATAATTGTCTAATTTTCATGAAAAATAAATATAGGTACGTTTAAGATGTCCAGTAGAGTTACTAAACGTGATCCAACTTGGGAACATGGAGACCCAATAGACGGAAACAAACATGGCACAATTTGCAAATATTGTGGTCGGGTAATGAAGAGTGGCGGAGTAACACGACTTAAGTATCATCTTAGTGGATTAGATCCAGCAAAAAATGTCCAACGATGCGATAATGTCCCCCCAGAAGTGAAGGCATTCATCAGCACATTATTAAAAAATAAAAAACAGCAGAAGGAAAAGATAACACATGGAATGGAAAATATTCGAGCTGGGCTACGAGGAGAAGTCATTGGCCAAGCGGTTGACAGTGATGATGATGACGATGAGGACGAATGTGATAATGACATGGGACCTGAAGAACGACGCAGTTTGAAACAAGCATTACGTGCCTCCAAACAGTCAGCATGGGAAAGAGAACACCTTCATAAAATTCCTAATAGAGCACAAGGTTCTGGGACAAGTGGTGATGCACAAATGAGACGGGGAGGCAGTCTTAGAGAATCACAACCAACACCACCAATAGCCCCAAGTTTATATAAGTCATCCAAAGCACGTCAAAAGAGTGTTTGGAGTTATTTCACTGGAGGTAATGTGAAGGAGGGAATGGGGCGTCTAATTAGCAAGTTCTTTATCTATGAAAATGTCCCTGCTGAGAAAGCATCATCACATCATTTCAAAAATATGGTAGTGGGATGTCAACAGGCCGGTGTTGGAGTACAACCTCCCACTCCCTATGAGATAAGAAACAAATATTTGGATATGGAGTATAAAGACATTGGCGAGTATGTTAACAAGTTGAGGTCAAAGTGGGAAACTAATGGTTGCACAATCATGTGTGACGGATGGACTGGCCCGACCAGATTGTCTATCATAAACTTCATGGTATACTTCATGGGAAAGACAATTTTTTTGAAGTCTGTTGATGCTTCAGACCATATAAAGAACTACAAGTATATTTACAAATTATTGAGGGATGTAATCATGGAGGTGGGAGAGCATAATGTTGTCCAAGTCGTGACCGACAACGGTTCTGCATTTGTCAAAGCTGGAAAAAAGTTAATGAAGCATCATAATGTGTTTTGGACATCATGTGCAGCACATTGTATTGATCTCATGTTTGAGGCAATGGGGAAGAGAGAGAATGTTGCTACTGTGGTAAAAAGAGCTAGAACGATCACAAATTATATTTACAATCACGCTTGGTTGTTGGCAAAGATGCGTGAATTTTGCAACGGAGAAATTATTCGTCCAGCTACCACTCGATTCGCCAACTATATTGCATTAGACAGCCTACTTAAGAAGAAAGCAGAGTTGAAGCAACTATTCACTAGTGACGATTGGGCCAACCACAATTTCAGCCGCTCAAATGCAGGTCGTATGGTGGAAAGTATAGTGCTTGATCATGCTTTTTGGACTCAATCAGAACATGTGTGCCAAGTGTTTGAACCTCTTTACAAAGTTTTACGGATCGTTGACACAGAAGTGTATCCTACTATGGGGGCAATATATGAGTTGATGCGTGTAGTGAAGGATGAATTGGAAAGAAAACATGGTGCAAGGTGGGTCATAAAGATAATTGAAGACCGATGGTATAAAACATTATACCACGATTTGCATGCAGCAGGTATAAATTATGTCATAATTTGCAATTCATTTCTTTAATTGCATAAGTATTATTTCTCTTATTAGAGTATGTGTTTCTTTGAACAGCATATTATTTGAATCCTCGATACCAATACAGACCCGGTGTTGGAGATGATGGTACCCTTATACGTGTTGTACATAATGTATACTCTAAATTAGACCCTGCATCACTAGCAGTTGGCCAATTTGGAAATGAGGTACACAATTACTTAAATTATAATAATTACTTTGTTGGATTAAACTAACACGATTTATTGAATTCAGCTAACATGGTTTAAAGATGCAAGAAGAACTTTTGGAGAACCAACATCAGTTGCTGCTTGAACAAAAATGTCTCATAGTGAGTGTAAACATATTTCACGATAAGTTTATAATAGAATTTGTTGGAGTTATTAGGCTTATCAACATTGTTTTTGTAGCTGAATGGTGGATAATGTATGGGACCGATGCACCAACTGTAAGAAAGTTAGCAATCAAAGTATTATCACAAACAGCTTCATCATCTGCTTGTGAAAGAAATTGGAGCACATTTGCACTCATACACACAAAGCAAAGAAATAAGTTGGCTCATAGTAGGTTGGAAAAATTAGTTTATTGCTACTACAACATGAAGCTTCAAATTCAAGATAAGGAAGCAGAAATAGATCATGTCGACCGTGGTGACCCACTAGATGTGTTTGATATTGTTGTTGAAGATGATGATACAGAGGGTAACCAACTTTATCAATGGATTAGACCTCTTCATTTAGATGATGATGAAGGCAACCCAGCTCCCAGAGTTGCTGAAGAAGCACATAATGAAGGGATAAATGTAGAAAGAGTATTAGCGGAGGAGGTGGGATCTAGCAGCGCTGACTCTTTGGAAGAACTTTTGCCCCCAAGACCAAGAAACACTGGAATTCCACCTTCTTCCAATCCTACACAACCACAACATTGTGCTGATACTAATGATAGCTCTAGTACAAGATCAGGAGGAGACTCACCTACCACCGGAGGTGGGAATGATGAAGGATATAGTGGAGCTGGAGGTAGTGGTGGTGGATATGGAAACTATGTTGAACCACCTCCCGGATTTATGAGCCCCTTCACTGGTGAGGCAAACTCCACGCATGGAACACAGAATGAGGACCATGGCAGTAGGCGGGCAGGACCAAGAATTGGTGCCATAGGGAATGACTATACTCGTAGAGAAAGAGGCAGGGGGATTTTGTCAAGTGAAGAAGATGACTCGTTATCTATAACTTCGGACGCTGTTGGATTGGGAAGTAGTAACTATGGTTATACTCATAACCAACCATTTCCCTACCCTTCATATCCCATTCCTGTTGGGATGGAATCGAGTGACTCATGGAAACAATCTGAGACTCAATCTTCAAATGATTTTGCTTATGGACAAGGTCAACCAATCTCGGATCCATATGGGTGGCATGTTAACAATTACATGCAAAACTATTTTGGGAATTTATCATTTGATAACTACTCTTCACAATACACTCACTCTACACATAGAGGAGATGAAGATAGTGAAAATTTTGAACCTCATAGGAACTCTATGTGGTACTAAGTCACTCATGTATCTTACCATGCAATGTATAAAGTGTAAAATATTGTACTAATTCATTATATATAAATGATTATGGTGTGTTTAAACTTCTTTCATTAATTACTACATATTTTCTACACTCACAATGTTTGCCAGCTCGCTATATAATCAACTTGATAATGTTAAATCCATCATGCAATGCATTTTCTTCCAATTTTTTGTGATAAACTAATAGATAATTGACTAAATAAACATCCTGCAAATTTTCAATAAAAATTTCCAAGTTTTTCTTACAATTTCCGTGGTTTCCATATTATTTTTATCGATATCGATATTATCCCGATATTTCCATCGATATTTCCGTGTTTTCGAACTACCGATATTTCCGATATTATCGATATTTAATACCTTGGACATAACCAGTTAAAATTATTTAATTAATATTGCAATATATTCATTTGAATATCTGATAATACACATCAAGAGCTTAAACAACCCCCAACCCCTGGACGCAAGCCCCTCCTCACTACACTCAAAATGCTAATAGTACACAGCAAATTACAATGCCAGCCTGACTTATTCCGGCATATGATACAACGGCAGCTTCCCATAACTTACAAACAAATTATAATGCCGGCCTCTGTTATGCTGAAACTCAAAAGCTACCTCGTCAAGTAAAAAGAAGCAGCTCGTCTCAGCACTCCACAAGCCACCTTTCATCACCAGTAACCAAAATCAGTGACCCACACCACGAAATGATGTTTCCATTCACCAAGGCTTGCGAAAGGCAAGAGGCCGCAAAACACTGGAAGAAGCAGAAACAAAATAGCAAAGAACACCACTTGCCGGATACAGTATGGCAACCTTGTTTTTCTTTTTGCTCCTTGGGAAACATCAACTGATCCATACAGGATAAGGTACAAGGTCGATGTAAAGACATTACATAAGAAGTGCAAAGCGCAAAAAATCTCCCACCACATAACCCAAATATTACCGTTCCCTCCCAATGTGTCTATGCAGAACTTGCCCGCAGTACCACACAAAAGTCCCAACAGCAAGACTATGTAAGTTACTGGCATTATCCGTTTTGCAGTTGCTGAGCAATGGAGGAAAACGAAAGTAATTGCAACAATCGTTAAGAGACCAATTAGCGCTCGAGATACAACTTGAACCTTACACCATAGAACATTAAACCATGAATTGAAAGATGTCATTGGATCCCAGGCTTCCCATCTCAACCAAGACTTCGACCCCTGAGACAAAAAAGAATCACTAAGATTTCCCAGACAACTTAAATCAATGTTAGTGCATGAAGTGGAGAAACATCATATTTCACGCATATGATTTTTCTTCCAGTAGAATAACTACAATTTCCAAAAGGTTTGGGATTGGTTTTTAAAGTCGGCCACGACGTTCAGTTTTTATAAACTTACAACGCTAAGTTTTAGAATTTCATGAATTTAACCTTCTGTCAGATTGATCATTACTTCTGCTGTTTAAGTTGATGTTGTGGGAAGCTAGTGTCTATCATCTTACGAGAATAGAGTATGGTATAGATCAACCGGAAGAGGTATGCATAAAAGTATTTGCCTCAAGGAGGAATCCTAGAATTCCATTTGTTTTCTGGGTTTGGAAAAGTGCGGATTTTCAAGAATAACCATACAAGAACAATTTTATTAATATCTTAAATCCAATTAGTTTTCACCTATCTCTGTGCTTTTAAAATTTTTATTAACTTTCTTCCCAACGTTAGCATAAAAAATGAATTTCGTAATTGCTACATCACCAATTAAGCAAGACTTAACTTAATCATCATGAAAGCTTTTAGTTAATGTAATCTTAAAACTTCAGGGTGTCAAATGCTAACATTAAAACCTTGTGGTCCATCTTGAAAAAAATGTAGTTTATCCTAAAAACCTATACAACAGAATACAATAATAATCAAACTCAACTAACCAAATTCTTAAATACTAAAGATTTAAAAAGTTACATAGCTGAACCCTGAAACTATAGGTTTAAAAGAATAAAACCAAATGAAGTGAACCTAATTTCTTAGCTTGAATCTAAGCCCAACTAAATCAAAATTTTCTTTTAGTACTGGTCATCGGATAGTCTTCCCTCTATAGTAAAATCAAATCCTAAATATTTTCATATGAGATTTTCTCACCTGCAATCGATTGATGATGTAACTCTATGAACAATCCAAAGATCCAAAAATCTGAAGCCAATGAATAGTTCTGGCTGTTTTTGAAGATCTTTCTATGAACGTGACCAAGAAAGAGGTTGCTGCTGATTTTTCATACATAAAGCTTAGTATGAGAGATTTATTTTTCCTACAGAATGTGTCTTGGTATTTTTCCTACATCAATGCATACACAAAAAGAGTGTAGCGGAGATGAGAATGCTTCGTTGGATGTGTGGGCACACGAGAAATGACAAGACTAGGAATGAGAATATCTGAGGTAAATTACGAGTAGCCGAAATTGAAGACAAGATTATAGAGAATCGGTTAAGGTGGTTTGGACATGTGAAACGAAGACCTACAGACACTCCGGTTAGACGATGTGATTACAAGATAGGGGCTCAAGGCCAAAGGGATAAGGGAAGACCTAGGAAGACTTGGAAAGGAACTCTAAGAAAAAACTTGGGCTACTTAGATCTAACAAAAGAAATAGCACAAAACCGAGCGCAATGGCATTCTAGGATTCATATAGCTGACCCCACTTAGTGGGATAAGGCTTTGTTGTTGTTGTTGTTGTTTTGAACTGTGTCTTGGTATTCTCTCGCATTGTAAACAATTTGCAACATCTTGTCAACAGGATTATGTGTACTTGTGTAGGAAAGCCAAGTCATAGCAGTACCGACAAATAAGTGAACCTTGTACCAAATCAGATAAAGCCAGAGAGAAAAAGGGAAATACCTTTGTTGAAGGAGATGTACAGGATGCAGTTCCTTCTGTAAGTCTTTCGTATGAATAGACATAAACACCATACATCAGGAATCCAGCCATGACAAGCAAACCAAAAACTAGACAATCGTTACACCTTCGGAGCAGCTCAGCATGTCTGATGTCTTCTAATTGACTCTTAAACTTTTCAGCTTTAAACGATTGCTTTGATATGCCCATTGCAAATTTTGATCTTTCTAGTTGATTAGAATCATAGTGGAGATCCAGCTGTGTCTCTTTCATCTTCAGTCTTTGCATTGTAAGATTAAGCTCCAATGTTTTGAGGTCATTTGCACGGGCTTGCTCCATGACAGATTTCCCAATAGTTTTAAGAATAGACTGGTTGGTTCCAGATTCAGATGTCCTTGGGAAAACACAAGCCAACTGGTTTGTTTGCCCATGCAAAGAGAGCTCCAGATTAAGAGAATTTGTTAACATATTCTGCTGTACTTCGTCTCTATAATTTAAACGACCCAGGGTTGCATTAGTGTGGGGAATCTCTTCTGAGTGACAATCTTCTATAACAGAACTGCTTTCTCTTCTTAAACAATCATCATGCTCGTCATGAGGCACACGTAGATTTGACCTGTCCATGTTTTGGTGGCTTGAGATATATCCCCTGTTTTCTGTAGATGATTCCTTGATCAATTTTAGAGTCCTCAAGGTGCTTCCAAATGATTCTTCAAAGTTCCTGATAAAACAATCATATGTGTTCCCAAAATCCTGTTGGCACATAGGCATTCAAGGAAGATAAATATCACTTTAGGATCTAGGACCTGTGGGGCGTTGATTATGAACTACAAGAAGGAACTTCTAAAACCACTTTCAATGGATGAATCAGCAGTTAGGTCTGGCTTACATTGGCTAAAGATTCTCTGACAGCTGAAGCACATATCTGCATTACAGAAGATAGATTATATTAGAAAGAAAAAAAACACTATTATGAAGGATAGAGAAAGGAAAGGCTCAACCCCACAATTACAGACATGCTTCACTTTTTGTGTGACAATAATTCCATCAATTGAAGCAAAATGCCTCATACCACAAGCCAAAATGTCACTAGAAGTGTGACTTTTGCCATATGAACATGCAGTTTTCATTAGTAGTAAACAAGTAACAATCAATTACATGTCCAATGGACTAACTAACTATAAATAGTGAAGTTTGAAAATGAAAGAAATTAAATACAAACAGATAACCAATGGAGTAAGGTAAAGCTTATTGTTGACGTAGGTCGTCTAGGATGGAAAGAAGAATACCTTAGCAAGATGATCAGATGACATCCCTCCACCTAGCTCACCATTTCTTTCCAGAATCTGGAATAAGAAAGCATCGTACCCAAATTGTCAATGTTTAATAGTTACTGAGAACAAAAAGTGGAAATGAAGCATAGAAGTTATCTCTGAAAGAACCACAATTAGCCAGATAGGAATCACCATGTGAAAGTAATAGCCGGAGAAGAATGACCACATGAAACTAACACCAGAAAAACACAGGAGCCAAGACTAAAGAAAAGAAATTAAAGATGAAGACCAAATGAATTTTCAAAAACACGAAAAATACATTAATACCATGTGAATAAAATACTGTTTCCGTCATAGAGTAATAAAACTAGAACATGTAAAACAAACACCAAGCACCTTCAACTGACATAGGATTTCTACGTTTAGCATGGACCACATCTGTAATTACATCCTCACAAATCCATTTCACTGAAGCTTTACAGGACCACAACAAGATATCCACATTCATATGCAGGAGCATATTACTTAAGAAATAGAAGATAAAGATACTATACTCATAATCTATAATTCGCAAACACCAAATCACGTTTAAACCAGAAAAAGAATCGCTACATAAAGAAATACCAACAAGCCGCAACCCCAGGCTAATCCAAATATGTTCCATATTTCCTTAAAGAGCGACAATTAACAATATTTTGTACATATAAATCCCCACCAGCCAATACCTATTTAACCACTACCATCAATCCTTGTAAAGAAGCTCATTACTATTAAACATGAAATCAAAAGACACAAACTTTATATCAATACAACATTGTGAACTACAAAAATAACGCAGCGTTGGCCACCAAATCCAAATCATCCACGGTTCAATTTCAGAAACTAGCGACAGAATTCTTTGAATTAAACCATAAACCCAGCTCACAGTTACCTAGCTACGCAAACTTCAACTGCATTAAGCCCATTCCAGAGTCCAATACCAAAAAAATAAACTTCGAGAGAGTTGAAGAAGCCGAATCACAAACAACTAATGCTTAAATGTCACAACTTTTCCACACGCACCACAAACGAATGCCGAAATTCAACTAAAGATATGAAATTTACACATGAACATCAATTAATTATTAGAAACCCACAATTTAGCAAATCAAACACAGAACAAATACCCACCAAACAACCAAAATAGAAAAAATGGGACCTGGGCAACAAAAGCTGCAATTGACATCCCCAGCCGAAACGCAATCTCGTCTGCATTAGGGTTTCTTCGAGACGCCGTGGAAACCACCTTAGGGGTTCGGCGCTTGCCCGCCACGCGTGTTCCTCTGACAGACGAACCCGAAGATGTTGAAGCAGAAGAAGAGGATGACGCTGCAAAAGGGTCTCTTAATACCCTCTTCTTCGCCTTCGTTTTGTTCCTGCCGATGGGTTTTTCTGGGCTTGCATCACCCGGCAGAGGGTTTGGGACCGCCGGATTTGAAGGGTTGGGGTTGGCATCAACGGTGGTGGTGGTGGTGGTGGTGTTTTCATGGTCTGCGGCGTCGGGTTGATCGACGGGAACGGAAGGAGTGGAGCCCAGGGGATGTAGAGAAGGTGAAGGAGAAAAAGGGGCATCCATGGAACGCAAGGAATAGTGGGAAAGGGAGCAAATTTTCCTTCATAAATATTTGAAAAGTAGTCAAGTCTTCTCGATACGGTTTTGGTCTGGGAAATGTTATTTAAACTAGAATTGTCCTGACACGATCCGATAATCCGACACGACACGACAAAATTAACAGGTATTTGGGTCGACATGATAACGAATCGGGTCGTTATCAGGTAACCCGATAAGCACCAGTTAAGATAACGGGTTGATTCGGTATACACGTGGGTAACACGATACACGATAAGCAGAATATTAATTTTAGAGTAAAGTACAAAAAACTACCTCAACTATTGGTGTCACGACACTTTCATACCTCATCTTTTTAAAATGACAATGTCATACCTCATCTTACGAATTTGTGACAATGTCAGACCTCCGTCAGTTTTTCTGTTAATTTTTCTGTTAAATGCTGACGTGGCTCCCACTCAATGGTTAAAAAATAATTAAATACATTTTTAATAATTAAATATTCAAAAATTAAAAAAAAATTAAAAATTAAAAAAATTAAAAAATGGCCTAAGGGATCCGGCCTTCCCTTCCACCCACAGCACCAACCTTTTTTTCCTCTCTCTCGCCTTTCTCTCTTCTATCTCTCTGGACACCTGCATCCCCAAAACCCAGAAACCCTTCCCCCCAATCTTCATCCACCACCCACCCTCTTTTTCTCCTCTCGCTCTCTCAACTCTCTTCTCTCTCTCTGGGCAATATGCATCCCAAAATCCCAAAACCCATTACAAATCTCAAAATCCAAAATCTCATCAAACCTCCGTCACCAGAAACGTCGTCTTCTTCTTCGGGTCCAAACCCTACCTCTTCATCGCTGCTATAAACTCCGTCGTCTTCGGCTTCTCGAACTCGTCGCTGAAATCCTCCACCACGATCGTTTTCTCCGCGGCGCTCGCCATCTCCGTTGAAATTGCCAGCCGCTTCTCCATCTAAATGATCTTGATGCTCCAATCCCTGGGCTTGGGTCTGAACACGACCCCTCCGCGCGGGTGAGGGTGGATGTTGTGCTGCTGCGCTTGTTCTGGAGGTTGACGATGATGGCGCGGTGGACGACGGCGAGCGCAGCGCGGACTTGAGGTAGAGGAAAGTTTCCCCAACTTTGTCGCCGGTGAAGGAGAGGACTGCGAGGGTGGTGAGCTCGGCGGAGACGGAGAGGGGTTTAGAGGTTTTGAGAAAAAATTTCGGTGCGAGGGCAGAGAGGGGTTTGTGGGAGGAGGAATGGATAGATGAAATGCCTCTGATTTGGGGTAAGGATTAGAGAGAGAGGGTAGGTGGTGGAGGAAAGTTGGGGGGACGGGTGGGAAGGGTTTTTAGGGATGTAGGTTGCAGGGAGAGAGAAGAGAGGAGATTTGTAGAGGTGGATCCCACAATTTTATATAAAAAAATAATTTATTTTTAATTTTTGAATATTTAATTATTAAAAATACATTTAATTATTTTTTAACTAGTGAGTGGGAGCCACGTCAGCATTTAACAGAAAAACTGACGGAGGTCTGACATTGTCACAAATTCGTAAGATGAGGTATGATATTGTCATTTTAAAAAGATGAGGTATGAAAGTGTCGTGACACCAATAGTTGAGGTAGTTTTTTGTACTTAACCCTTAATTTTATAATTTTATAACCCTAAAAAAATATTATAATAATTATATATATATATATATATATATATATTAATTTAACAATTTTATACCCCTAAAAACTATAATAAATAAATATATATATATATATATATATTAACTATAATAATTATAATAATTATATATACTATAATAATTATACCCCCAAAATATTAACTATAATAATTATATATATATATATATTAAATTTTAAATTAAATTTTATAAAAACTATAATAATTATTAATTAATATGCATCCATTGATTCCATAATTCTATTCCATTCCTGCCGCACCCTTTGAAGAGAAAGGGAGGGAAAATGAAAATTATAAGAAAAGCTGAAAATGAAACAAAAAAAGAGAGAGAAAGATGGGTAGGCTGCTGCCCTTTGAAGAAAAAGAAGAGAGTGAAAAATGAAAATTATAAGAAAAGCTGAAAAAGGAAACAAAAAAGAGAGGGGAAAATGAAAATTAATAAAAGTGGTGAGAATTTTTTTTTTTTTAAGTTATTAACTTTTTATCACACATATGACATATCCCACTATTTTTATAATGACACGTGATGTACTACTCCGTGTACCGGTCAATTCTACGTACAAAATAAATAGATTTAAATCTACATAATATATATATATAAATATATATATATATATATATATATATATATACACACCATTGAACTTGATGGGATACAAATTATACAAAACTAATTTCAACGATCCAACCGTCAAACTTGTTTGTATATACTTCGAGATCGTATCAGCAAAAAATCGCAAAAAACAAACATTCATAGATCAAGTAACCGACCAAAACTTTTTGATGGTTATGAAATGAAAAATCACGATTTAATGGTTATTTTACCTCCGATTTTGATTATTTTTTATAGCTACACTCCTTAATCCTATATGAATACAATGAATGAATTCGATCTTCAATTTAAAATATTTACACTAGTGGATACCACAAAATCTTATGTTATACCTAATGAAAGTATGAATAAACTCTTAAGTATTAGTGAATCTATTGTTTTTTATGGGATACTCATTCTACGAAACTAGTTTCAATGATCAACCGTCAAACATGTTTGTATATGCTTCGAGATCGCATACGCCAAAAATTGCAAAAAACAAACATTCAGAGATAAAGTAACGGGACAAAACTTTTCGACAGTTATAAAAAGAAAAATCACGATTTAACAGTCATTTTAACTCCGATTTTGATGGTTTTTTTGCAGCTACACTCCTTGACCCTATATGAATACAATGATTGAATTCGATCTTCAATTTAAAATATTTACACTAGTGGATACAAAAAAATCTTATGTTATACTTAATGAAAGTATGAATAAACTTTTAAGTGTTAATGAATCTATTGTTTTGATGAGATACACGCATTCTACGAAGCTAGTTTCAACGATCCAACCGTCAAACATGTTTTTATATACTTCGAGATCGCATACACCAAAAATTGCAAAACACAAACATTCAGAGATCAAGTAACGGGACAAAACTTTTCGACGGTTATAAAATGAAAAATCACGATTTAACGGTTATTTTAACTCCGATTTTGATGATTTTTTACAGCTACACTCCTTAACCCTATATGAATACAAAGAATGAATTTGATCTTCAATTTAAAATATTTACACTAGTGGATATCACAAAATCTTATGTTATACTTAATAAAAGTATGAATAAACTATAATAATTATATATATTAATTTAACAATTTTATACCCCTAAAAACTATAATAATTATATATATATATATATATTAAATTAAATTTAAAAAATTGATGACCATTGGATCGGCTGAGATCAAGCCAAAGTTCCAATACAATTTCATGATGATCGATGTAAATCGAGGATTTTGTAAATTGAGGTTTAAACTTTTGAGAAAGACTTCACAACCTTGAAAACAAAAACTTTTTCATTTTGCATATCCTTGCACATTTAATATTTGTAATAGATTAGTAGTGTATGTATTATTTTTTTATTAGGCACTATTTTCGAGTGTAGATGTAGTACTTAAACGACAAATGTGTTTTAATGTTTTGAAGTAATATTTATGTGGCAATGTGTGGTATGTGCAAATTTAAGAAGAAAAAAAATATTTTTCTTAACGGGTGTGACACGACACGACCCGTTAAGATAACAGGTGTTACACGAAAACGACAGACACGACCCGTTTGCTAGGCCTAATTTAAACCCATGTAATTTATTTTTACACCCAACTTATTTTTTGCAACCATTTGATTTTTAACTAAACTATTAATATCTTTTTAAACCTAAATTTATTACCTATTATACCCTCATTAACCCAATTTAATATGTAGATTTTTCTTTATACCCATTTGATTTTTTAACTCTATCTTTACACCATTTGGAAATGGGCACTGAAAATTGGGGTGTGAATTCTGTGACGATCTGTCCCTAATTTTCATATGTAATTTCTGCCCGAGTATGTAATTTGATGATTATGCCCTTATTGGCAAGTGACGTGGACTTATCCCTATTGCTTTCCATTTTAGTTCTCACTATCGTTTTTAAATTGTACACGCTAGTACGAGTAGGCGTAGATTTTAAAGTGTAAAAATATCTACTTCGGATAGATTTCGATTTCCTTTTACGGTAGGAAATCTAAAAACCTATCCATTGGATCCCCTTTTTATCCTACCCGTGCACCCTCCATTATTTCACTCCCTCACCTATCCCATCTCTTCTTTATTTTATGTCCCCCCAATCAGAAAAACATCTCTCTCTCTCTCTTCTCCCTCTCCCTCGCCGCATTTCTTCTTCTTCTTCCTCTTTGCAACCTTCACAAAAACACACCAAAACACTCAAACGTGAAAAACAAATTACACCACTCTCAGTCCCACGATCACAACCATGTCCTTGAAATCTGGTGTGGACGAGTTTTGACTCACCAACTCGGAAGGTCGACTCAGCGAGTTTGACATATTGATTTTCAAGCCATTCATGGCTTTGGTAAGCCTTGAGAAACCCTTAGAACCTTCATTTCACTTATATGGGTTGTTATTGATCTCTTGCTTGTGTTTTGAACGTATGGTTTCACCCAGAAAACTTGAGAAGAATGAGGACCTGCATTTTTTCATTCAAGAACCGTGGCCATTTGGTCACTTTCAAACCATTTTTCTGGTCAACCTCGACCACAACTGGACTCCTACTAGGTACAAACTGTTCTCTACATTCCTAACTTCATAATGGCTTTTGAATCACTGAGTTTGGTTAAGTAACGAGTTAGAAATCAACTCTGGAAGTTAGGAAGGAAATTTTAGTTTTCTGGAAAATTTCAGCCGTGGTCATTTGGCCACTTTCAGGCCAAATTTCTGATTAACACGGACTATATTCGAACTTTCTGTGAAGTGGGATCGGTACACCACATTCCTAGCTTTAATTTGGCTTTTGTAGAAGTGAATTTGGTTGAGAATCGAGCTCGTTAGGAGCTCTGGAAGTTGGGCAAAAAAATCTGCAAAAACTGCAGAAAATCGCGAGGAAGGCGAGTACAGTGTACTCGCGGGCGTGTGGGTTTTCTGGCAGCCCCTTTGGGAGGCGCGTGTGGGCGCGTCCGGCCTCCGACCGGCGTGTGGTTGACACGTGTGTGTTCGTGTCGTCGAGTAGATCGATTTCATATATTTAAACCCTAGGTTTGAGCAAACTATGGGGGTTTTATTTAGGTTTCCGTTATGTGCTTTAATTAATGTTATTTTAGTTATTTCACATATAGGGGAAACTTATTCCGAGGATTTACGAGGCCAAGCTAGGCTCGGGGGCTACGACACAGCGACGTACTTGTGAGTGGGCAATTGTTTTATACCTATACATATTTATAGTTTCCATAAATGCGTATTTACTTCACTTTTACGCCTATATTGCCTAGTATCATTATTGTGACATAAATTGTGATAAATGCTGCTATATGGTTGTGATATTACTGTCATGACATTCATACATATTTGTACATGCTCATCTTGCTGCACCTGGTGTTAGTTCTTCACGTGTTTGTTCACATCCGCACCATTTGCTCACCTTGAATCCAAGTTAGGTGCCAGTCCTGTCGGGTAGATTGCACTAGGCATTCCGACTTGTATGTCCAGTCTTCACTTGATCGTAGTACTAGAACATATTAATTACACCCAGTCCTGTTCATGTCAGAAACCATCTGTTCGAACTTGTGTGTCAGCTTAGATGGATGAGCACTTAGCTATACTTGATTATCACATGATTATTACTATGGCATTCGATACATCATTACTTGGCATATTTCTGATTATTATACTGCTTAAATATTATCGAATTATCGTTTATATACTTGAGTAGTATGTTTAAGGAAACTATACTTGTTTTACGGCGAGGGGTTAGTATTTTCAAAGTTAAAGGTTTTCTTATAAGCATTGTTTTGCTGACCCACTCAACTTTGTTTTTTGCCCCTCCAGGACCTAGATAGCTGTACTCTTTATGGCACTCAAGGAATTCCGGCAGTTCTGACATTTCCTTATGTTTTAGACGTATGAACTTATCACTATTATGTAATAAGTGTACTTTGGTTGCTTTGACTACTCTTCTGTAGTCTCAGTGTCTTACGCTCTGAATAATTGTAGTGGGTTCATCCCACGATTGCGCACTCTTTCACTGTTTAGTTCTAGTTAGTTTTAATTTTATTCACTTTTTGCATCACTTACCCTTATGGTTACGTCACCTCACGGTGATGGCCAACATGCTTCGACCTTTCCAGGTCAGGGTGTGTCAAATTTAGCCATGACTGACAACAAGACTAACACTTCTATAAATGTTGACAAAAACCATGTATCACCATCTCTCCCTTTGCATTATCGATCAACGGGTGCATTGTTTTGGTTTTGTTTTTCTCTTCAAGTCCCCCCCCTTTTTTTATTTTTTAATTCGATAAAAGGCCATATATGAAAGGAGATTGGAAGTTTGAATAAATTGATGAGCTTAAAATTTATTCATGATGATTTTTGGTTAATTAATAAATTAGGTAGGGTTTGAGGTGATTAGGTTGTGTCTTATCGAAGTTTTTTTTTTTTTTTTTTTTTTTTTTTAATGATTGGGGGGTTTCACATAGTTGCAGGCAGCTACAGAAAAAAGAAAATCGGCGCAAAAGATGGAAAGAACGAGAGAGAAGGTGGTGGTAGTGGTGGTAAAGACGAATCGCTGCACGTGAATCAGGAAGAAGCATTGAATTTGAGCAGAAGCTACGCAGGGACTCCTCATTCGATCAATTGATTTCAACATGGCTTCTAATATTAATTGAAACACTTTCTTTCTTTCTTTTTTGTTAAGCGACTGCAGCAATTTGCTGTTGCAGAAAGATAAACAAACTATGCGGGATTGATTGAAAAAAATTAAAACCAAAATACTCATCTTCTAAATTCTAGAAAATTGAAATCAAACGAATAAAAAATTCATAAATTGAGTCATATCTTGGTTGGAGGATTCAAAACTTCAAAATCACACTACTCCAATATATGCTATCACCGTCGAAGCCAAAACCGACGAGAAATCCGATTTCTGTCGGAATTTTGGCAAAAATCCGACATAAAACAATGTAATGTCGCATTTTCAAAGCGACACTATTGCTAGCGTCACGAAAGGGCTTTAGCGTCGGTTTTGTGGCTTAAACCGACACTAAACAGCTTCGCTTTAAAGCGACACTAAAATTTACGTCGGTTTAAAGCGACGCATACGTACAGGTTACGTCGCTTTAAGGCGACGTTCATTAGCAATTTAATTGTAAAATATACATCCTACTGTCGCTTTTAAACGACACTGAAATAATATTAAATCAATTTAATAACCCAAAAACCGACGTCAAATAACAATTAAATAAATAAAATATGCAAACTAATAACAGTCTTAACCGACACCACCTTTGTTAATAATAATAAAAAAAACTGACAAACTGCATTCGTCTTCAGTTCATTGTAACAGAAAAAATTTATATAATTATATTAATAAATTCCAAGGCCAAAATAAACATTAATGAAAATAATTAACAAGAAAAATAGTGCCAAAATACACAAATATTGTACATACATTAATGAAAATAATTAACAATAAAAATAGTGCCAAAATACACAAATATTGTACATCTAACGTTCCACTTAATATACAAAAACTCATCCGTCATAACAACTACTAAATCCGACATTACAAACATAACATAAAAAAACAAAAAAGATAGAACGATTAAAATGTCATATTTAACCGACAAGAAAGCGAACCAAATAAACTACGGAACCAAATCTGCGCCTGAACGTGGCACATATCCTTCTCGTCCTTGAGGTCCTACATTTGATGCCAACATCCTCGACAAGTCCACATCAGATCCAACACCCGTAAGCATTTCAGCAAACCCCCCAGCTGGAAATTCAGGACAAGGAGCAGCCATCTCGGGTTGATATACTGGCACTTGATAAGGCGGCTCCTGCATGTAAGGCATGGGAGGCTGCTGCATGTATGGCATAGGCGGCTGCTGCATGTATGGTGTGGGCTGCATAGGCATCAGATACATAGGATACAGAGGTTACTGATTATGGCCAGCATACGGATATGCATGGGTTGGCTGACTTTGACCCGTCTGTTGAGGAGGAGGAGGCTGACTCTAGCCTAACTGTTGGGTTCCCGGGCTATATGGTGGTTGTGGTTGTGGCTGAAATCTTTGGAAAAGCCACGCAAACATCTGACTTTGCTTGTTCTCTAGGTCCGAAATCCGTTTATTGTTATTTTCGTCCCTCAATTTCAACTCATTATTTTGAGTCATCAGCAATGCCATTGCACTGTTAGATGACCTCTTGGAGGAAATTGATGTAGAAGACGAAGAAGACGCATATGACACCATATCAGGAGTCACCCCATGACCGTATCCTCTGACTCTATTATACCTCTCAGGACCCATTGTATCAACATACACTTGGGTCCTAAGATCTTCATTATCCTCTTGCCCCGACTGAATCAAAGTTTGCAGATTGCTCTCCATTGTTGCCTAGCATTACAATTTTTAAAAATAAAAATTCAATCATAAAACAGAAAAATAAGCTATAGATAATAAAAATTAATAACAATGAAATACTAACACAATAAAATAAATTACCCATGTACGCTCCGATTCTTCATCAATCCAAGTTTCATTTTTTCGTGTATGACATTCACGAAAAAAGGTTACAGGATCGGCTTCTTTCCCATGCTTCTTCCGCTTTACCAAAAATAAAATTTCACACAAACAATTTTAGGCAAACCTCATTAAAATTAAAATTTATAACAACTATAGAATATTTAAAATAACATTTCTTCAAATTGTACAATCCATACATATTCTTGCCGCTTTCTTGCAAAAGATTTTGTACCAGTAGTATGGTTCATTGTTTTCCTTTGCCGATTAATCTTGTGTTTTTTCAGCAACCTCCTGAAAATAAAAATAAAAAAATTATTACACAAATTTATAGTTATAACGAAATAAACTACATCGATTACCTTTGTTTTATCTCCACTCCAGTATGCCAACAAATTACCCCACTGGGTAGGATTCACATCAGGAGGAGGCTGACGACGCTCCTCTGCAGCTTTCTCGGTATAATACTTTTTTTTTAACTTATTTCTAAACTCTTTATGTGCATGCTCAGCAACCTTAAGTGTCATAAAGCGGATCAAAGGCATTTTTGGTATATCTGCATCTTCAAAAACAATATTTCCCTACATCCATAAAAAAAAAAAAAATCAACCAAGTCAAATATTATAACAATCATTGCATTATTCTTTTATTTTCTAATAAAAATAAAAATACCTATACCTTAATTCTATTCCAGAAAGCTTCCTTATCTACATCCTTAATCTTACGCCAATGCTTCGCCAATGGGAGATTTCTGTGGTCTCTAACCTCCGATGCCACATATTTTGAAAATGCACTAGAATTATCACTAATGCATTTTCCGGACATATCAAACGAACAAAGTTGTTTCGTCCATTTGGGAACTGAGGGTCCTCGCCTTCTTTGAGATGTTCCTTGTTCATACAAAAACCACAATTAAAACACACCAAAAAAGTAGGAAACAGATGTAAATTTTCAGTTTATAAGAATAATAGAAGATTAAACACAAAAAAAAAACGAAACTAATAATAATATGGAAAAATAACCAGCTTCGACCTCCTCATCTTCCACATGAAGTTCCTCATAACGTTGATGATCACTATTACTATCCATAGCAAAAGTAAAGGAATCACGGAAGAAATGCGGAATACAGAAGATGGAGAAGAAGAGGGAGTGAAATGAGGGAGTGAAGGGAGTGAAATGAGGGAGTGAAGGGAGTGAAATGAGAGAGACGGAAATAGGTCGTAGAAGCTTAAATATGCAAAAAAACTTAGCGTCGAAATATGCAAACATTACGTCGCTTCAAACCGACACAACCTCTGACACACTTTTGACTGCAAGGATTCTGGTGTTGAAATAGGGTCATATTGCGTCGCTTAAAACCGACGTTAGTATGACGGATTTGACTAGCGTCGAAATAGAAGACAATTGCGTCGGTTTGAACCGACGTTCTTCTGACAGACAGTCATTGCAGTGGCCTCGGAATTGGACGTGCGAATGAATCGAGGCATCAAAATAATAAATGCTTGCGTCGAAACAATAACTGGTTGCATCGGTTTAAACCGACGTATGAAACGAGGCGTCGAAATAATAAGTGGTTGCGTCGAAATAATAAGTAGTTGCGTCGGTTCAAACCGACGCCACTACTTATTATTTCGACACAACTATTTATTATTTCGATGCCTCGGTTCATTCGCACGTCCAATTCCACCCTAATTCTTCCAATCCATTTCCCCGTGCAAAAAACACCGGGAAAATTCCCGCCCAACATAAAAAAAAAAAAGAGTTTAACTAAAAAAAAAAAAAATTTAACCCAAAATTAAAAAATAAGCAGTTATGTTATTTCATATAATATTTTAATATATAAAATTTAACTTATACATAATACTTAATAAAAAACAGAAATATAATTTTAGGATCATTTTGATATAGATGCCTTATATTTGAATTTTTTTAATCAAACATCTATAACTTTGAAACTTTTGATCAAACATTCTTCTGTTAATTTTTAATTAAAATTTTTATTTTTATTGTAAATAATTGACCAACTAGTTCATAAAATAATATGATAAATATTCTAAAATCACCACAAACATCCTATCTTATCTTATCATAATTCGTTTAAAATGAATTTTTCTTATGCAAATAATTTGTTGTATTAAATTATAAAAACATATAAACATCATATTAACATACAATTATGAAATATAACATGCACAAATATTAAATATAACGTACCAATTTGTATTAATTTGGGTATAACACAAGATTTTGTGATATCCACTAGTGTAAATATTTCAAATTGAAAATCGCATTCATTCACTGTATTCATATAGGGTGAAGGAGTGTACATATCAAAAATCATCAAAATCAGAGTTAAAATAACCGTTAAATCGTGATTTTTTGTTAATAACCGTCAAATAAGTTTTTCCCGTTACTTTGTCTCATAATGTTTTTGTTTTGCAATATTTGGCGTATGCGATCTCGAATTATATACAAACATGTTTGACGGTTCGATCGTTGAAATTAGTTTGGTAGAATCCGTATTCCATCAAAACGATAGATTCACTAACACTTAAAGAGTTTATTCATACTTTCATTAAGTATAACACAAGATTTTGTGATATCCACTAGTGTAAATATTTCAAATTGAAGATCGCATTCATTCACTGTATTCATATAGGGTGAAGGAGTGTACATATACAAAATCATCAAAATCGGAGTTAAAATAACCGTTAAATCGTGATTTTTCGTTAATAACCGTCGAAGAAGTTTTTCCCGTTACTTTGTCTTAGAATGTTTTTTTTTTGCAATTTTTGGCGTATGCGATCTCGAATTATATACAAACATGTTTGACGGTTCGATCGTTGAAATTAGTTTCTTAGAATTTGTATTCCATCAAAACGATAGATTCACTAACACTTAAAGAGTTTATTCATACTTTCATTAAGTATAACACAAGATTTTGTGATATCCACTAGTGTAAATATTTCAAATTGAAGATCGCATTCATTCCCTGTATTCATATAGGGTGAAGGAGTGTACATATAAAAAATCATTTAAATCGGAGTTAAAATAACCGTTAAATCGTGATTTTTCGTTAATAACCGTCGAATAAGTTTTTCCCGTTACTTTGTCTCAGAATGTTTTTGTTTTGCAATATTTGGCGTATGCGATCTCGAATTATATACAAACATGTGTGACGGTTCGATCGTTGAAATTAGTTTCGTAGAATTCGTATTCCATCAAAACGATAGATTCACTAACACTTAAAGAGTTTATTCATACTTTCATTAAGTATAACACAAGATTTGTGTGATATCCACTAGTGTAAATATTTCAAATTGAAGATCGCATTCATTCACTGTATTCATATAGGGTGAAGGAGTGTACATATACAAAATTATCAAAATCGGAGTTAAAATAACCGTTAAATCGTGATTTTTTGTTAATAACCGTCGAATAAGTTTTTCCCGTTACTTTGTCTCAGAATGTTTTTTTTGCAATTTTTGGCGTATGCGATCTCGAATTATATACAAATATGTTTGACGGTTCGATTGTTGAAATTAGTTTCTTAGAATTCGTATTCCATCAAAACGATAGATTCACTAACACTTAAAGAGTTTATTCATACTTTCATTAAGTATAACACAAAATTTTGTGATATCCACTAGTGTAAATATTTCAAATTGAATATCGCATTCATTCACTGTATTCATATAGGGTGAAGGAGTGTACATATAAAAAATCATCAAAATCGGAGTTAAAATACCACATAACCTTAGCTGCGATCTTTTTTCTCGACCTATCCGCTGGGTTGGTAATTTTATATCTTGATTCACCAAAAACCGAGCACACGGTCAAATCCGAAGTAACTTTCCAATAGATCATGCAATCATTGGGACATGCATCAATTTTCACATACGTCAGACCCAAGTCATTTATAAGTTTTTTTGCCTTATAACAAGATTCTTGCAAACAATCCCCTTCAAGCAACATTCTTTTAATTAACTCCAGTAAAGTTGTGAAGATATCGTCTGGCATTCCCGCTAAACACTTGATCTGATACAGTCTTACAATTGCTTCTAATTTCTTAAACTCCTTACACCCTGGCCACAAATCTTGATCTGCCTCTTCAAGCAACCTAAAAAAAGTCTCCACCTCTTCTGGACGCCCTTCCCCAATAGACGGTTCAGTAGACGGCCCAACACCTTCTTCTGTTAATGGTTGGACAAATACATCATTAAGGAAGTCGTGCATGCCAATCACCTCATCTCCTGTTTCTTCTTCTCCAATTGCCACATTTTGCTCTCCAATGTTTTGCTCGCCATGATGTCGCCAGCAAGTATTTTTATAATCTTTATCCATATCATACAATATGAGATGTTCAATAATAGTGTTCCTAACAAAAGTATATCGATTACAACATCTTTTGCAAGGATATCTAAACTTATCAGGACCAACACCATTTGCAACTGCTTGATCCAAAAACAAATTCATTCCAGCTGTATAAGCTTCAAAATTTCGGGGTATCGTTGAAGGAAATTTTGTGAATAACATGTTCATTTGAATAACATCATATAGCATGCAATTAACAATTAAAGGCGGAATCATGCTTTCATGCATTCAAAAACAAAACATCTACCATGAAATTCAAAGCCTAGTAGATTGGTGAACCTTGACTCAACTTAAAAACAACAATTTGTTAGTTGAGAAATATTTACCTTTGTAGATTCCTCTTTGCATATGCAAAGGATAATCACCCAAGAGATAGGGCCTTCATTCCTTGCTTCTTAGCTCCATGGATTTGGTTAGAAGAATAGGTTCTCCAAGTTCCCAAAATTGAGAACCTCTAAAGATTCTACACCAAGGTTGGATTGGAGAGGAAATGAGTGACCTTGAGGAAATAGAATTGCTAGACAATATCCCCCAAGGTGGTTGGCCTCTTAGAGAGAAATGGAAGCTTTGTGTTCTCACCAATTTTCTCTAAAATCAACAACTTATGAATTTTAGGCTATAAAGTTCTTTATATAGTCACTTCTTTAAATGACCTAAAGAACCAAAAACCCTAATTCAACACTACATGGATATGGGCTTTTGGGCCTTTGTGAATCTTTATTCATTAAGTTGTCATACAACTTAAGTCAATGGGCTTTGACGTTCGAAGCCCATTGGGCCTTAAGGTCCAAAACTATCCCGAGGTCTTTAACGAACTTATTCGTTTGATTAATTAACATATTAATTAATCCTTGCCATAAATAATTAAACCATTTAATTATTCTTATTCATCTCCTTTGTTTCTTCAATCTCCACCTTACACGGTGTACGATACATTAGGTTCCTTTTAGCGAGGCAGTGGGCGATTAAAACCATTTTACATCGATTGTGAATTGAAACTTACTTTCAATTCTCCCTTTAGTGATTACACACGTTTAGGGCTTCCACAAACCATGAGTGACACCTAGCAGCATATCATGGCTACCCAAGCTAATCAGAAGAGGTAGAGAACCTATTCAGTTTAGGATTACAAATGCAATACGGTCTTTCTCTAATCTAATACTCTTGACCACATTGTTTGGTTTGATAGTTTATTTATTCATGTCTACTATCCAATGTGATTCATTTGCATTTTATGATTACCTTGAATGTGATTTGGAACGCATTCCCCAATCTCATTCATACTCTGGCCAGAGATTTTAATCATATCATAGAGTATTCTCCCTCAAGCCAATTGAAGGTTAGAGATCCCTTGTTGCGCATTCACTTGTCTCCATGACTAAGTGGCTTAACCCCAATGATGTCGTGGACACCCCGATGGGGTGACTTTGGCATAATCAAAGATCAATGACTTAACCACAAGACAACAACTGTGATGCCTCAGGTCAAAGGACTAATTTGCATTATCCCAAACATGAGTTCTCATGTGACATGAGTATGAGAACTCCTCGTTGATCGTGTTCAGTGAACTCATTCTCTATTGAGCACCTACGTACTTGTCTTGATGTCACACACACCAATGACTCGAGACTAGTCACTCTCCCTGAGAGAAGACATAGCACGTACTGATCTTATCGGACTGTCAATGCCCAATTGGCAATCCTATGATCAGGAACGTTTAGGATGTGTCTACGAAAGAATGGTCTCATTAATCTAACTACATTAGATTGCATTCTTCCAATCACATATTCCTTGGACTTTATCGTTTAAGCATATAACATTTATATGAGACGCCTCAAACAATAATGTTTGCCTTTTATATGTAAACTAGATTAGTTTAACATGTGAAATATCCGTAAAGTATCATCATATGAATGGCTTTAGGGCACATTTCCAACAATCGTCAACCAACTCTTGTCCATGTTTTACAAAGTTTACGAGGGTAAAATATTACGCTGACACTAAGATGCCTACAATCTTGCAATCCCTATCATGTAGGCATAACTATTAGAATTTTCAATTTCTATCTTTCAACCCTCGAACTCTATCACGATTGCAATCTTTTAATTTTCAACACCTATTATAGTAAAAACAAATTAAAATAACAACAAAAAGTTATCAAAATTATGCTCATCTAATCCATTCTAGTAAATTACAACCAAAAGTTATCAAAATAACAATAAATTAAAATAACAATTATAGTGCAAAGTTATATTTAATATTGTTAATTTAACATAAATGCTTATTTAAATTATTCATTCCATTTTCTCATAACAATTCAAATTGTAAAAAAAATTAATTTAACATAATATATTCTTATTTTACTAAAAATGATAAGTTTATGTTATCTTAATATTGTTAATTTAACATAAATGCTTATAAATATTATTCATTTCATTTTCTCATAACCATTCAAATTGCAAAAAAAAATTATTTAACATAATATATTTTTATATTACTAAATATTATAAGTTTATGTTATATTTAATATTGTTAATTTAACATAAATGCTTATAAATATTATTCATTTCATTTTCTCATAACCATTCAAATTGCAAAAAAAATTAATTTAACACTGAAATAATATTACTAAATATTAATAAATATTATAAGTTTATGTTATATTTAATATTGTTAATTTAACATAAATGCTTATAAATATTATTCATTCCATTTTCTCATAAAAATTCAAATTGCAAAAAAAAATTATTTAACATAATATATTCTTATATTACTAAATATTATAAGTTTATGTTATATTTAATATTTTTAATTTAACATAAATGCTTATAAATATTATTCATTCCATTTTCTCATAACAATTCAAATTGAAAAAAAAAATTAATTTAACATAATATATTCTTATATTACTAAATATTATAATTTTATGTTATATTTAATATTGTTAATTTAACATATAGCTTTTCATAAATCTCAAATCATCAATTTTTTTTCTCAAAAATCAGAAAGTAGCCATGTTATAATTTCAAAAACAGAATGAATGATGCATCAATGTAACAGGTGAAATAATGAATTAACCGGAGACCCTGCAGTTGGTCCTGTACGGTTAATTCTATAGCTCAACATCCAATCTAACCGGAGTCACCTCGGTGACCTGTACGGCACTACACTGCATATAAGTCGGAACTACCTGAAGTAGTCTGTACGACATGAATGGTGTAATAATACGCTCTAGTGCTTCTCTTATCAATCATCTGTGCACATAATCTAAGGTCACATATCAGTCGAAACCCTCTCATGGTCTGTACGACATGTCGAAACCCTCTCATGGTCTGTACGACATGCACCTACTTGGATCCAAGGTGAGCGTGTGGTGCGAGGTGAATAATATAAGCACTAACACCATGATTGCAGGTTATGAGCTATCAACATAATATACATCATCAACAATGCACATGAATAACATAAAACTCACCTGATACTTACCTGTGCGTCCACAGCACCAATTCACATATATATATGCATCAATTATCAATTCATATAATTCATATAATTCATATCATTCAAATCATGCATGCATGGCATTTTAAAAACATACTTTCATTAAAAACTCCATTTCTGGGAATTTCAATAGCATATAGGTATAAACAGAAAATACTGCCCACTCACCTGGAGTTCGCCCAACAACTCCCTAGCACAACACATCAAGGCGTCATCACGATCGTCGCCTAGAACAATAATCAAATCCAACCTCAGAAATCATATCGATAGAATAGAACTTATATAAAACACATCACTACGCAGATCGATCCGGAAGATCTGCAACTCAGATTTCCAATCCATAACTTCCAGAGGTCCATAATATACCTCTAGGACAACATCCTAAAATTTCATTACCAACCAACGGTCAGATCTCCGTCAATTTCCAAAACCAAGTGACGGTTAACATTTTATTTTATGAACTTACAACTCCAATTCCGGAAGATCCGTAAATTGGATTCCCAATCCGTAAGTTCCTATAATCCTCAAATATTACGTATTACAACGTATCAAAGTTTGGTGACGATCCAACGGTCGGATCGTCAATTTACATTTTCACCTAACCACGAATCGTAACGAACTTAGGTTCAATTACTCAATTTACATCCATCAATTATCAAAAATGAACCTAGAGCATTAAACACATGCTAAGAATGACATTGGTGGGCCATTGGCCACGCGCCGCCTCACGGGCCGCCCCGGCTCGCCGGAAAATCCAACTATTTCCAAAAATTCTCAAAAAATACAGAATTGAAGATCTCAATGAGTAGAGTAAACTTTATACCTGAGGCCAAGGACAATTTGGCCTGGAAACACTTCAATTTCACCAAAATCCGTGAAGAACCCTAGAAATCGGTGTTTTCAATTCGACCTCCAAAACCACTCCGATGCTCCAACTACTGCTTGGGCTTTGTTCCAGGTCCTAAGGGAATGCTAATGGTGTTAGTAATTGAAAGAAAACATTTCAAGATTTGAAGAATTTTCACACTAACCCACCGCACACCCTGCACGGTTTTAATCAAATTTCAAGGCCAAACTCCTTGATTTTTGGGGTGTAATAAGAAGAGGGAAGATCATAGAGGGTTTTCCAAGTGATGGATTGATGTAACTCACCGAAAAAATGATGAAATTTCGACGGAAATGGGTGAAGAACACCGGCGGGTCGCGCGGGTACACGGGTTGGGGAAAACCCGTTTCTCCCTTCTCTCATCCGCTTCTCGCCATCTCTTCTTTCCTCCTTTCCTTCCTCTGGTTGGTCAGATTCTCCATCTCTCTTCTCCTGATTCGCTGGACTCCCTCCTTTCTCTCCCGGAGCTCCGGCTCTCTCCTCTTCTGGTTGGGCAGTTTCTGCCCAATCCTCATTCTTCTTCTTCTTCTTCTTCTTACGCACACACACACACAAACCTCATTCTCTCATCCCAGCCATCCATTTAATCTTCATTAAATCTGGGCCCTCCAAATTTTAATAATAAAATTTATAAAATGTCCAAACTTCAAACTTTAAAATCTTTTTCGTTATAACTCCAAATAACGAACCGTCTGCGCCCACGCGTCCATAGCGACGAGTACTACGAGGATATGTCAAGAAAACAAATCTTAGATGGCACGACATGACGATTAACCTCGAATAATGAGCGTACCTCAAAGGACATTTTTGTAAAATCCTTTATTAAAACTTTAAAACTCTTAAAATCAAGGACGGGTTGTCACAGTTAATTTCGTTTATAAATGCTTATAAATATTATTCATTCCATTTTCTCATAACAATTCAAATTATTCTCATCTAATCCATTCTAGTAAATAACAACAAAAAATTATCAAAATAACAACAAATTAAAATAACAATTAGAGTGCAAAAAAATTTAATTTAACATAATATATTCTTAAATTACTCAATATTATAAGTTTATGTTATATTTAATGTTGTTAATTTAACATAAATGCTTATAAATAATATTCATTCCATTTTCTCATAACAATTCAAGTGACAAAATTAATTAATTCTCCTAAATATTAATTAATTTAACAAAAATAGTAGAAATTTATCTAACTACTTAAATTACAATTTTTAAATAAATAAACTTGTGTATTATACAATTTAAAAATTAAAGAATTTAGTGATTGAAACCTGAATTATAGAAGAATTCCGTCGTCGATCAATTCTTTATGTACTCAACTAGCTCAAATAAATTCCCTACAAAAATAAATTGTATCTAAAAATTAAACATAAAACATACCCTTGTGAAGAATAATGAACTTGCAAGCAAGAAAAACTGGTGAAAGAGAGAATAAAAATATTACAAGCAAGAAAAACTTACCTTTGTGAAGAATGAACTTGCAAGAACTCGGGAAGAAGAAATTGCAATGGTGAAAGAGAGAACCAGAAGGCTTCGTAAATCGTGAGAATGAGATAAATGCAAGAGAAGAAGAAGAAAACACGGGGGAGGGTATATAAAGACTATCAATCTGTCGCTTACAACCGACACCGGGTTTCAAAATATTTAAAAAAATAAAATATATGTCGCTTAGAACCGACGCAGGATTTAAAATATATAAAAACAACAATTAGTGTCGCTTCTATATGCGACACCCATACTTTATGTCGCTTAAAAGCGACACTGTTTTATTTAAAGCGACGCAAGTATTTAAAATTATTAAAATGTGTGTCGGTTATAAGCGACATTAACTGTTTACGTTGGTTTAAAAGCAACGCATGCTTTGTATGACACGCCCCGACCCTGATATTCCCCGAATACCAGGATAGACACGTGCTGGCTGACACCCGAGGGTGACGAAAGCCATTAATTGATACAAAAGCTAAGAATAAGAAATAAATAAGGGTTAGAAATTTAAAATACTAAGAGTTAGAAGTTTTAGGAACGTGCTCAGAGCATACAACTAAACCTAATCACTAAGAAGAATTAAGATAAAATTTAATGAATAAAGGAGTGAGTCCTACATTCGAGAGGATCCGAAGATGCTGCTGTGGAAGTGTCTTGACGCCGGGATTAGATGCCTTGATTCTAAGTCCTGAATGGGGGCGCAAAACAAAGGTGAGTGGACCAAGTTTATATATATATAATAATAAAACAGTTATCAACATACTAACCCCCAAAATTTAATAATGAAAACTACTAGCATAATAAGTGATGGATTTAATAAAAATCCTAGCATGCCAAAAATATCTCAAAAGCCATATTGCGGAATCTCATCGCAGAAATCGAAACAGTAAACGTCTCATAAATCGTCTCGTAAACGCGGTGTGCTGCTAGAAAGATCACTGAATAAATATAACTCTCGGCCCAATGCCTGCACCTCAGTCTCTGTGCCCGTAGCCAGAGATAATTCCCTCCCGGCCCAGTGCCTGTCTCCGTGTCCCTCAGCCTTTCGCTAGGGATTATTTCTCCCGGCCTAAATGCCAACACCAGATCCTCGCCCCAGGCGGCATAGTGTCCACTAGGTACGCACAAATAGTTACGTCTCTCTTAAATAACCACTTCATAGCATAGGTTACTGATCATCGTCTATACTATAAAGAGGGGTTCAAAAACATGTTCTAGCATCCTATCGTCATCTATCAGATAGTCTACCAGTTCATGGTTTTTATAGAAAATACGATATATTAAAATATAGCTCAAAATAGGCTAACAATTAATTCCTCACCAAAACGCGAGACGATAATCAATATCTTAAATCATCAAGCTTCACATAAATCAAATCATAAATTCGTAGGCATGCTAATCATTTATGCAACTAAATTATCAAATCATGTAATTTTAGAAGGGGTCCACTCACAGTACTTAGTTGCCAAAAGCTGCGCCACTAGCCAAGACGGAAACGTCGCAATAATTGCCCCTAAGCACATTAAATGGTAATAATTAAATAAAAGGATTTTCTAAAAGATTGGGTTTGAATTAAATAAAATAAGAGAATTGGGTTTGGATGGGTTTAGGGTTTTTAAGGGATTTTAGGAACCTATATTTTGGGTTAAAATGGTTTAGGGTTAGGAAAGGGTTTGGGCATTAAGCCCAAACATATACTTACAACACACACACACAGAAAAAGGCCCCAAGGCCTTATAAAGAAAACAGGGCTCTAAGCCCTTTTTTTAAAACCGGCCCAAGGCCCCTAAACTATAACTAAAAAAAATAAAAACAAAAAGGGTTAGGGTGCTGGGCTAAAACAAAACGGGCTTGGGCCCGAGGGAAATGGGAGAGGCCAAATGGCCTGGGTTTGTTGATAGAGAAGGCCGGAAATTCGGCCGGAAAACTACCCGACTTTAAACGGCCATAACTTTATCACTACGCAACGAAATCAAGCGAGACAAAAATGAAAGTTGTAGCCATTGAAGAGACGAAGAGAATGGTACATCACACGACGTCTAACTCACCGTGGTTTGGCCGGAAAACGCCTCGAAAGCCGTCGGACTCGCCAGAAACTGGGTAAGATTCAAATGAGTATAACTTCTTCAATCCTCAACGAAATTGAGTGAAACAAAAAGGAAAGTTGTAGTATTCAAGGAGACGAAGAGATTGATACCTTACACGCTGGCCAACTCGCCGTGGTTTGGCCGGAAACTACCTCGAAAGAGGCGGTGCTCGCCGGAGCTCGTGTACGGGGCTTCGTGGTTCGATTTTCAAGATGCCAATACTATGGTTGAGTTCGTAGCAACGAGATAAAGACGATGGTGGTGTTGAAATTGTGATTTGATGATTTTAGGATATGGGTTATGGGTGTGTGGTTTTGGTTCATGGGGAGAAGGAGAGAGTGCTGAGAAAGAGCACGGGAGAGATGGAGAAAAGAAGAGAGAGAGAGAGAGAGAGACCGGGAAAATACATACACAAAAATAAAATAAAACAAGGTGGGCTCCACGGGCTCACCAATTAAGAATTAAAACTATTTTTAAAATAAAATGGTGTTGGGGTGTTTCATTGTAAATCCGACGTCATATTCAGTGAGTGTCGCAACTCTCTTGTGCGCCACTATATTATATTAAACCGACGCAACAACTGACACTATAAGGCCCTTTTGTAGTAGTGTCACCATCCATCAATAAAAAAACTTATTTTTCTCTATGAGAGCTATTAGGGTTTTAGCCGGAATGAACGTATGATAAACAAAGAGTGATCGTAGGGTTTAATTATAGTGTTTGGGTTTATTGATAAATTTAAGTTTTATTATTAATTTCATTTTGTACTTAATAGTAATTATGCAATAGGGTAAAATAGACAACTAACATTTAATATTTAAGTTGGGTGTAGAAAGAGATTACATGGGTTTAAATAAATTTTCCCCTTTGGTTTTTATTGGTATATTCAAACTACTTTTCCTTTTTTCTCTTCTTTTTCATTACTTTTGGGTTTTGATCACAAATATTCTTTTCTGTTTCATCAAAACTCATCAATTTCATTCCTCATTATGTCTTGTTTCAATTCTCAAATTTGTTCTTGTCATCTAACATCGTTAAAAAACCTGTTAGTGTGCTTACTTGTTATTCATATAGAGTCCACAACCCAATCATGTGTTGCCAATGGATTACTTAAATATCAATTTTAAAAGCGTTCTCAGTATATTGATTATATGACACTTGCATTTCTTGTTATTGATGATGAGATTTCATCCACTTACAAAGAAGCAATCAAAAGTTTAAAGTTTGGAGATTGGAATGTGTCTGTGGATGAGGAGTTGGATCACTTCATAAGAATGAAACTTGGAAAAGAAGAGAAAGCATTTGGGTGCAAATAGGTTTATGCTAAGAAGTTGAAATCTTTGGGAGAAGGCAATGTAAGATTTGTGGACCCTAAAATAATTCCAAAAATTCGAGAGGCGACATGTGGACATTTTGCTCAAGAAAGACAAGATTGCCCTCATTAAATGACCAGGCTCATCAGATACTCTCACACTCAGCTCACACCTCTGAAGGTCCATGCAATGGAATACGACTGCCTACAGCTCACCTGCCTTTGACAAGGAAAAGTCAAAGCTTAATCTCTTCATTCGGAGGCAGCCCGCCTTTCTCCCGACAGAGAGGACTAAGCAGCCAACGCCACTCACGGTACTTAGCAGAAATGCCCAAGGCAATGTGCACCTTCTTCATATCCACCTCTTGGAGTTGAGCCAAAATCCGAATCTACACAAAGTAAGAAGGATAATCAAATTGAAGTCATGAAGCAGCTGAAAAAATTCAAGCAGGCCAAGAATGAAGCAGTTCATTTACCGTTGATAGATAAAGTCGGAACACGCAGCTCGGGCGAAGAGTCGAACTCCCACTCTCCACTTACCTCTAAGGTATCTCTCGCCCACTCATGATCACCTTTGCAGGAAGCATCAAGCAACCTATGGTGAGACCACAGCTGCCCCACGCCTTCCTTGTGGCCAATTTCGAAGTAGTACCATAACTCATTGATGGTCAAGCCAAGATCAAAGAACCTACTCAAGTTCGAAAATCCCACCATCGAACGAACTGCATTCGAGGAGCACTGAGCAGACGCGTATTTCATGGAGCAAATCACCTCCTGAAAAAGACGCGGCATGGGAAAAGTAAATCCTAACACGAACTAATACAGATGGAATTTGATGGCCCTCTTCCTATCAATGGCACCCTCGCTGCTATCATCCTTCACCCGCTTGACATGAACCCCTGACGGAATTGCATGCTTGTACGTCTCAAGAAAATCCCGAAACAGCTCATTGAAATTGATCTTGACATGTGCAGCCTTGAAATAGCCCACTTTGACAATACAAAGGTGGAGGATATTCGTCACTTTTTCCATCAGAGGAAGACATCTCAAAATTTATGCAAAAAAGTATAGAGAAAAATATTTAGAAGGTAGCTCACGACAAGAAAAATAAAAAAAATATATATAAAGGGGGGACCACAGAGCCCAGCATCCCAGCACCAGGCCCTACGACCCAGCTCGCCAGCTTGGCTAGGCCACAAAGGCCCAACCCTCATACTTTCTCTCCTCCAACGCGGGCTCAAACAGTAGGAACCCAGCTACGTGCTAGGCCCCACGGTCCGGACCCCTGCCATCTTTCTCTCGCGCCCAGCGTGCCTAACAGGGCCCAAGGCTTCTTGGCCCAACCTGCCAGTAAGCGCCATGTGCCAGTCTCTCTCTCTTTTTAGCCCTCCACATCAAGCTCAAGCCTGCTCCTCCATGCTTGTCATGCTCCAAGCTCGAACCCAAAAGGGTTAGAGCCTCATGGCTCGCCCAGCTCCGCTCCCCAGCGCGCCTACACCTCGACCCAGCTTAGCCAAGTCTTGGTCCATGCCAGCCGAGCTTCGCCACTGCACCCCCTACACATCCAGCAGCCCCGTGGCACCCTTGCCATGTGTTTCACATGTCCTCGGCCCTATGCGAGCTAATTTTTCAAGCCCCAAGGCTCTCAAGAATTAAGAAGAAGAAAATTCAAAATTTTCTTACCTTGGTGCAGCACAAAGGAGAAAGAAAAAAAACAATGATAGACGACTCTTTGCAAAGGCAAGAGAAGAAGAAAGTTAGGGAAGAGGGAACAAATTTCCTCTTGCTTCTCTCTTCCTTGTTGGAATGATGATTGTTCTCCAAATTTATTTAATCCCCTGCTTAAGGCAAAATTAAATAGGTATTGAGGGCAATTGGCTTCCTTTTCCTATAAGAAGTCTATCTCCAAATCAAGGAAGGATATCTTATTCAAATTGGGACACAACTCTACAAGCTCATGCAGCTAGGGATTTCTACACTTACTGCCATTTTCCTACGTGCAGCCCAGCAGGTGTGGCGGCATTTGTGAAACCTAAAATAATCCCAAAAATTCAAGAGGCGACACGTGGACTTTTGCTCAAGAAAGACAAGGTTGCCATCATTAATTGGGCAGGCTTCTCAAATACTCCCACGCGCAGCTCACACCTCTAAAGGTCCATCCAGCTGAATATGATTGCCAATAGCTCACATGCCCTAGGCAAGGAAAAGTCAAAGCATTAAAGATAAGGATTAATTACCCAAATCCTATCTTTAATACATTCCCAATTGAAGATTGACTTCATTCAAGTAAGTAATCCCTATTTAAATCAATTAGGGATATTTACTTCATTATCTCAAGATATTATTTCCTATCTAATATCTTGAGAATATTTCTCCATAAACCTTGGCCAATAGGATGCCGCCATGTGTAGGGCAAACCCCTAACACCATGGCCGACCCTCTCCTCTATATACATATCCCCAATTCTACCAAATTTCGGTAAGCTTTTGCTACCTCTAAAAGCCCTAAACACTTACTCTTTTTCAGAGAAACTAACTTAGGGCGTGTGAAGCTTAGGTTTTTTTTTATCAAATGTGTTGATTGTTTTGCAGGTGCATTTTAGTCAAAGCTAGAGATGGCGGAAATTTGCATCGACAAGAGTCAAAGCAGATTGGTAGCTAAGGGCTACGCTTAGAAAGAAGGCATTGACTACAATGAGGTATTTTATCATGTTGTAAAGCATTTTTTCTATTCGTATTTTGCTAGCTTTGGTTGTGGAGTATGACCTCGATTTGGCACAACTTGATGTCAAGATGGCGTTCTTACATGGTGATTTGAAAGAAGAGTTTAGGCCATCTCCAACCGAAGGGTCCAAAGGGCCAGAGGGCCGAAAATAGCCCGAAAACCGTTTCCAACCGAGGGCTAGGCCAGAGGGCCCTACGGAATCGGAGAGGGTTGGAGGGCTGGCCAGAAAACTGCTTAATCCTGTCGGTTATAACCAACATGAATTCTTAAAAAGAGTTTTGAATCCAACGGCTAGCTGGCGCCAGTTACCGTTGGATTCAATTTTTTTTTTTTTAGGTTTTTTGGGCCTTTTTTTTTAATTCTAAAAAATTCTATGTTTTTTTCCTATCAATACCTAAACCATTCATTCACTATTCCTCACAAAATTTTTAAATTTAAGTTAATGTTGTTTTCAAATTTAATTTGTAGTTTTTAAATTTAATTTGTCATTTTTAAATTTTAGTTGTAGTTTTTAAATATAAGTTGTAGTTTTTAAATTTAAGTTGTTGTTGTTTTTAAATTTAAGTTGTTGTAGTTTTTAAATTTAAATAATAAATTATGTTTGGCCCTATGTCCCTCGGTTGGAGACGGTTTTTTGTGACAGGGCTAAAACAAGCCCTCTGGCCCTCGGTTGGAGACGGAGGCAAATATGGTCGTGTACTGTTCATTAAAATATTAAGGCCATCTCTAACCGAGGGCTGGCCAGAGGGCTCGTTTTAGCCCTCTGGCCCTCCAAGATTCCCCAAGATATTAATATTTTAATGAACAGTACATGGCCATATTTGCCTCCGTCTCCAACCGAGGGCCAGAGGGCCAGATAGCTCGTTTTAGCCATTTCACAAAAAACCGTCTCCAACCGAGGGCCAAAGGGCCATAGGGCCAAACATAATTTATTATTTAAAAACTACAACTTAAATGTTTTTAAAAATGTTGTTTAAGTCTCATGTTGTATAATTTTTATGTTGGTTAATATTATTTAATGTTGTTTCATATTGTTTAATGTTGTTTCATGTTACTTAATTTAATTTAATGTTGTATAATAGCTTAGGAAGTTATAGGAAAAAAAATAGAATTAAAAAAAAAATATGAAACAAATTTTGTGAAATAGAAGTTATAGAAAAAAATGGAATTTAAAAAAAATATGAAACAAATTCTGTGAAATAGAAGTTATAGGAAAAAATGGAATTTAAAAAAAATATATGAAACAAATTTTGTGAAATAGAAGTTATAGGAAAAAAATGGAATTTAAAAAAAATATGAAACAAATTTTGTGAAATAGAAGTTATAGGAAAACAAATGGAATTTAAAAAAAATATGAAACAAATTTTGTGAAATAGAAGTTATAGGAAAAACTAGAAGTTATATGAAAATTTTTGTAAATAAAAAAAAATAATAATAATGTTAAAAAAAAAAAAATCAAATCAAATGCAACGGCTAGTAGCCGTTTCATTTGATTTTTTTTTTTAAATCCTGTCGGTTATAACAGACAAGAATACATGCCATTATTTAGTATATTAAATAATAGCATGTATTCCTGTCGGTTATCTTGAAATGGCCTTACATTCTCAGCCATAAAGTTTTAAAGTTAAGTTGCTGGTAAAGAGGTTTGCAAATTACAGAAGTCATTGTATGATTTAAGACAGCCTCCACGACAATGATATAAGCGATTTGATCGATTGAAGTTCCAGTAGAAATAGACAATAAGTCCTTATGACCATTATGTCGATTTTCGCAAGCTACAAGATGGTACCTTCATTTAGTTGCTATTATATGTTGATAGCTTGTAAGAGCAAGGTGGAGATTGAAAAACCGAAGACTTGGTTGAGTAATGAATTTGATATGAATGATTTGTGAGAAGCAAAGAACATATTGGTATGGAGATTGAAAGAAATTGAAAGAATGACAATATCAGTCTGTCTTAGAAGCATTATTTGAAGAAGGTACTGTTTGGACCGAAACTTGACTTTGGGCCCAAGAAAATCTGAATACAACTGAAAGTATACAACATACTGCTAGTTTAATTAAATGAAAAGACAAAACCAAGAAGGGACAGGCAAGGTTTTCACCTTGTCGGGCAAAACTGGGCGTCTTGCAACTTCTTGGGATTGGGGTTTATCAGTAGGCTGAGAGTTTAGAAGAAAAGAGGTTTGAGAGGTGAGTTTTCAGAGGGAGATCGATACTACGGCAAGTGTTTTGGACAAGGTAGCAGAGCTTACAAAAAGGGTTGAGGGGGAGGGATTGATCCCGAGAGGGATGAAGGCTTTGGCTAACTACAGCTATCGTTTGAAGGCAAATCTGGCTTTGAGCAGAGTTTGTGCTTTTGTTTGTTTGTTTGAGTGTGTTTAATCCTGATTTTTCTTTCTTCTTTTATAGACAACCCAGCATGTCCTCATGTAGCAGCAGCCTTGCCCAAATGCGGTTTGAGGGTGATGACTCATCAGCTTTTTTACATGTAATGCCACCATAAAGTACTTTATGGGCTGTGTAGCTGGTCAGTTCTACACCACTTGGTCTTTGGGTAGGTGGGCAAGTGGTCTTCATGAGTTGCACCAAGTCAGAGGATGCCCTTTCCTGCAGTCTTCAAGTAAGCTTCTGTTCTTCTTCCCCAAACTGCTACCTTTCTTCCATATCTAACTTTTCTTGTTTTCTTCGAGAAACAGGACCTCAAGCATCTAAAAGACCAATCATTGCTTCTAAGGAGGAACCATTAAGAGCTGCTATGCACAAAAAGGCTGAGGAACTGCAAAAAACCGCTCTTGCAGAACTCGAGGTATGACTTATATCTTTATCTGCACACCCTTCTTGCCTTCATAGAACTCTAAACCTGATTATTTGAGTCAGGCCGCAAGAGAGGCGAAGCTTCTTCCGCCAAAGGTCTCCTCACCACTTGCCCGAGAAACCAGCCTTTCTCCTCATCAGGTTAACCCTTCAGAAGTACCTTTTCTTTCTTGAGTAACTTGATAGTTTCTGGACTTAATCCCTGAATCTTTCTTTTCCTCCTATCTGTACTTAGGCTGAGGCATCTGCCTCATTGCCTAGTTATGGCCCTCCTCTGAAGCCTATGACTCCTTCGACTACTCTGGATGCAACCCTTTCCTCTCAATTTCATCCATCTACATGAGTTATGTTGCACTTCGTGGATGAGGATAGTAACTTGGTGAGTCATTTTTCCACATTGAAATTCTGTACACTGCTTCCCAACTAACTCTTACTTCCGTTCTTCGTAGCCTTCTCCGGTATATGAGCCACCTCCTCCATCAGTGGTTTCAGATAATGAACCTGTAGTTCCTGAGATCCCTGTAGCTTTAGAGGTAACAATCTCACGGGTATTTGCTTGCCCGACAGTTGATGAACCTGCTTCTCCTCCTCAAGACCAAACTCAGGTATGGGCGTATTTTCTTCTTCTTGTTTTTTTTTTCTTTACTGATAATTACTGCTATCTCTGGGCACCTCTAGGGCACTGGCATAGGTTCAGGTGCAGTTCTTCCCTCTCCTGCTGGTGGTGAAGAATCCCCTCCCCAACAAGGAGTTAGTTCTCTTCCTGGTGAAACCCCCGGGAACTGCTATGCACAAAAAGGCTGAGGAACTGCAAAAAACCGCTCTTGCAGAACTCGAGGTATGACTTATATCTTTATCTGCACACCCTTCTTGCCTTCATAGAACTCTAAACCTGATTATTTGAGTCAGGCCGCAAGAGAGGCGAAGCTTCTTCCACCAAAGGTCTCCTCACCACTTGCTCGAGAAACCAGCCTTTCTCCTCCTCAGGTTAACCCTTCAGAAGTACCTTTTCTTTCTTGAGTAACTTGATAGTTTCTGGACTTAATCCCTGAATCTTTCTTTTCCTCCTATTTGTACTTAGGCTGAGGCATCTGCCTCCTTGCCTAGTTATAGCCAAGGAAGAAAATATCGGTAATATCAGAAATATCGGTAGTCCGAAAACACGAAAATATTGATGGAAATATCGGGATAATATCGATATCGATAAAAATTACATGGAAACCACGGAAATTGTAAGAAAAACTTGGAAATTTTTAATGAAACTTTGTAGGATGTTTATTTAGTCAATTATCTATTAGTTTATCATAAAAAATTGGAAGGAAATGCATTGCATGATGGATTTAACTGATTTAAGTTGATTATATAGCGAGCTGGCAAACATTGTGAGTGTAGAAAATATGTAGTAATTAATGAAAGAAGTTTAAACACACCATAATCATTTATATATAATTAATTCGTACAATATTTGGAGGTTTTATTTAGGATATTAAAAAAAAAAAGGGAAGTGAATAAAATGATGAAGAATAATGTGCCGAATTTGACACTTTAAATTTCTTACACATAAGAATAAGACTAAACTTTAATTTGGATGCCGATTATGTTTTTTCAAGTTTATATAAAGTAAAAGAATTGAATTTTGGAAGCCAGGAGTGTGTCAATTGAATTTTGGCCCTCGTGCAAGGTATCAATCTCTTCGTCTCGTCGAGTAGTACAACTTTCCTTTTTGTTTCACTCAATTTCGTTGAGTATTGAAAAAGTTATACTCATTTGAATCTTACCCAGTTTCCGGCGACCTCAGTGGCTTTCGAGGCAATTTCCGGCCAAACCACAACGAGTCAGATGTCGTGTGAGGTACCATTCTCTTCATCTCTTCGAGGGCTACAACTTTCCTTTTTGTTTCACTCAATTTCGTTGCGTATTGAAAACGTTATACTCATTTGAATCTTACCCAATTTCCGGCGACCTCAGTGGCTTTCGAGGCAATTTCCGGCCAAACCACGGCGATTTGGCCGGCGTGGAAGGTATCAATCTCTTCGTCTCGTCGAGTAGTACAACTTTCCTTTTTGTTTCACTCAATTTCGTTGAGTATTAAAAAAGTTATACTCATTTGAATCTTACCCAGTTTCCGGCGATCTCAGTGACTTTCGAGGCATTTTCCGGCCAAAACACGACGATTCAGACGTCGTGTGAGATACCATTCTCTTCCTCTCTTCGAGGGCTACAACTTTCATTTTTTTCTTGCTTGATTTAGTTGAGTTTTGACAAAGTTATGGCCGTTTAAAGTGGGTGTAAATTTTCGGCCGAAATTCTGATTTTCTCCTATTGGGAGAGTCCCACATCGCCCATGCTTGCTCACTGCCCTCGCAATTTTTCCTATAAAATCCACATTCCCCTTGCTGAGTAAGCCATATCTTGTTCGCTCTTTGGGCTATGATCAAGTGAAGTATGTGTTGAGTTTTCTCAACATATTTAAGTATTTTTTAGTATTATGTGTCGATATTATTGATAATTTCGAAAATATCGCAATATTATCGATATTATCGATAATATCCCGATATTTTGACGAACATCATTTGGATAGTTAAAAAAATATCGGATCTCCAAAAAAACGATAATATCGGCGATATTTCGCCGATATTATCGATTTTTTCTTCCATGGTTATAGCCCTCATCTGAAGCCTATGACTCATTCGACTACTCTGGATGCAACCCCTTCCTTTCAATTTGATCCATCTAGATGAGTTATGTTGCACTTCGTGGATGAGGATAGTAACTTGGTGAGTCATTTTTCCACATTGAAATTCTGTACACTGCTTCCCAACTAACTCTTACTTCCGTTCTTCGCAGCCTTCTCCGGTATATGAGCCACCTCCTCCATCAGTGGTTTCAGATAATGAACCCGTAGTTCTTGAGATCCCTGTAGCTTTAGAGGTAACAATCTCACGGGTATTTGCTTGCCCGACAGTTGATGAACCTGCTTCTTCTCCTCAAGACCAAACTCAGGTATGGGCGTATTTTCTTCTTATTGTTGTTTTTTTTTCTTTTTTCTTTACTGATAATTACTGCTATCTCTGGGCACCTCTAGGGCACTGGCACAGGTTCAGGTGCAGTTCTTCCCTCTCCTGCTGGTGGTGAAGAATCCCCTCCCCAACAAGGAGTTAGTTCTCTTCCTGGTGAAACCCCAGGGCTGAGTCAGGTACAATTATCTCCCCAAAGCCTTTTTCTGCCTCAAATCGTATCCAGATTGTTTCTGACCTGGTACTCTTGGCTTTCGCGGCAGGCTCCAACAGAAACTTCCCCTCCTCCTTTGGTCCGTAAATCAAAACGCTCACATCCTCATTTATCTTCTGGCGGTACTGGGATTCCTTCTTCTGGAGTTGAGCAGGTCGGGCAAGCTGAGACTGCACCCTTAATAGGTATTGCTTCATCAGAGGGAGCCGTAACGCAGGACCCTCTCCCTGTCTCATCTTCAAACCCTGCTAAGTTGCCCAAACTTTTTGAAGCACTCGGGCGTCTTGAGACACGGTTGAAATCTTCAAGACAATCCTCAGCAACCTTCATTTCTTCAGAGCAACAGCGAATCTTTCAGGAATGGGCACAGAAGGATTTCACTGCTTCATTCAGCCTCAAGGCTCTTTGTGATCTTGAGAAGGTCGTAACTGAGTCTTTCAAAACCGGTCGGCTATCAAAATCTCAACATGATTCCTTTATTTCTTTCTTTGAGAACTTGAGGGCTCTCAGGGAACAATACCAGAGAGCGGACATACAAGCTAATCGGGCAAAATGCTTTATGGAGAAGGAATCAAGCACCTCCACTCAAGTTGATCGGTTGATGGAAGAAAGTTTGTCGACAAAAAAGAGGGTCAGAGTTGTTACTTCCGAAATCCAAAGCTGGAGGAACAATTGGTTACTCTTAAAGCGGAACAAACAACTCTCCTAGATACCCTTGAAAACTAAATTGAGGAAGTGGAGAAGTTAAACTCGGAGTTAGAGCAAGTCCGGTCTGAACTTGTAAACAGCCATACTGTTCTGGCCGAACCTAGTAGGATTTTTTCCATTATGCAAACATATCATTCTCGAATAATCACCCTATGTGAAGATGTAAATTTTTTAGAATAGGATGATTTGTAACTCTTCTCTTATTGGAATGAAAATGTGTTTTGCTTCCTGCTCTGCTCTTAGTACTGTTTGTTTTGACCTCGGGCAACTCGCTGCCCCCTTGTTTATTTCCTTCTGTCATACTGATTGGTGACCCTGGTTCCTCTTCTTTACATGAGGTTGATCATGCCGATAGGAGCCTCTGGGAAAGGGTTTCTATCTACCAACATACTGGTTTGGGGCTTGTCAAGTAACAACTTTCCCTTCACTATCAGGTCCTGTATCCAATCTCTAAACTGGACGCAATTGACTATAGAGTGGTTGAAGGTATAGTATAGCTTACAATACTTCTTCCCTCTGAGTTCTTCTGGTTTAGGCATCTTCTTAGTACCGTCGGGCAAGATTACCCTTGCCCGCACCAGTTCCTCATAGATCTCAGGCGCCTTGGTTAGATCGAAAGAATAACTATGGTACTTGGGTGGTTTTATGGGGACGAAACCACCGTCGTTCATCACGATCTTCTGATCTTTGACAGGTTGGATTACCCATTTTACCGTTAGTGGTTTAAAAGGTGTGGTCATTTCAGCGGCACACACGTCAATGTCTTCTTCATTATGGCTACCTTCGTGCCCTGGCCAGCTTTCTGCTACTTCCACTCGATGAATTGCATCTTTATTTTTGTAGAAGGAAGGAACTTTGGAAGCATGCTTCACTTGTTGCTCCTCTTGCAACAACCTTTCATACTTAGTGGCAGCTATTACCAATTCTTGCAGCTCGTTGAATTGTGTATCATAAAATCTCTTCCTCAAAGGTAATTTCAGAGCCCTTTGAGCAATAGATATGAGCTGTGCTTGGTTGACGGGGAATTGGCATCTCATCCTTGTTCTTCTGAACCTCATCATGAAGTTCTCAGTAGACTCATGATCGTATTGCTTAACTTCAACAAGGTCATTGATGGTCAGTTCTGGCTCCATTCTGTAGAATTGTTCATGGAAAGCCATCTCCATTTGTCCCCAGTTGGCAATAGAGTTGGGGGGCAATAGAGAGTACCATTGAGATGCTAATCCTGCCAATGAATTCCCAAACAATCTCAATTTGTAATTTGGATTGTCCTCATATGCCACACAATGATTGGAAAATTTGAAAATGTGGTCTCTGGAAGACACGCTGCTGTCTTCACCCGTGAATGTTGGGAATGCAGACATCTTGAAGTTGAGGGGAAATGGATTTAGCTCATCAATATATTCAGGGTACGGCTTTTGGTAAGTGACTCTGAACACTGGGCGGGCCCGCGGTTGAGCGTTTTGAGCCACTGTCCTTCTCAGCTCAGCTAATTCTTCTCTCAGCTGTTGAGTAGCTGAATTATCATTATAACCGACAAGAGTAGGTTCATTCCTTGGGTTCCGGTCATTGCCCGTGCTTGCTTCTCTCCTAGGCTCAGACTTTCTCCAGTTAGCCCCTCCTCCCTTGTTAGTCAACGAGGGTGGCCTGTAAGGTGGAGGTTTATCTGCAGTAGTGGTGGCCTCTTTTCCGCTAGTTTCTCCCATTATAACTGGCATTCCGTACCTCGTTCTCTCTTGCTCGCTCTGCCCCCTATTATTAAATGAAAATAATGGGAAGCTGGGAAACTCCTTCTCCAGAGCTGGCTCTATTATTGGTTGACACTCTTCAGAAACCACCTTCTTCTTTCCTCTATCTTTTTCTTCTTCCAATAGTGGGAATAAGGGAATGATTGGTTCACTTCTCATAATAACTTGGCTCATCCTGCTAACCTTGATTGTGAGCCTTAAGGCCTACACCTAAGGCCCCATGAAGGCACCTTTCAGAGTTAACTCCGTCCTTCTCTTTCAGCCTTGCCCGACGAGCCTTGCCCGACAAGCCTTGCCCGACGAGCCTTGCCCGACGAGCCCGACGGTGAAAGCAGAAGCGCGACAGTAGCCCTCAACCGACGCCAAAACCTCTCCTGGGGAGCTGTGTGCTCGTCGGCCAGGAAGCCTCCCTGACGGAAATTCCTGACGCGAACAGGTACTACATGTTTTGGGATGAACGACAAAACAAAACCGATTAGTACACCTCCTGTTTTTCATTTCAAACTTAATGCTTCTATGTCTCCTAGAACAAAAGAAGAGAGTCAGGACATGTTACAAATTCCATATGCTAGTGTTGTTGTTGGCTTGATGTATGTTACGGCGTGTTAGGTGTGATATCTCACAAGTTGTTAGCATTGTGAGTAGATGATTTTGTCAAGAAAACAATGATTATGACAAAAACAATGATAATATGTATAATTCAGGAAAGGGCATTGATGAATCGTGAAATGGATTCTACGGCATATTCATGGGTGTGATACTTGAGTTCCTATGTATTGTTATGGAGATACATCATACATCAATGCAGAATAAAGAATCTTATCGCCATCTACCGAAACCACTTGGAGAGCCATCTCGAAAATCTCTTGGCAAAGTAACTGTTGATCAAGCTATGTTTGTAAGAACTGCTTCAACATAAGATGCATCATGGTGACCATAGATATCTATATGTGATTTGACATTAATCCGTTGCACTTAAATCTTGATTGGGAAATGTATGGTAGAAGAACCGAGTTACGTTGTAACTACAGTCAAGGTTCGAAGAGTATCATGATTATTTCGTGTATACTTCTTCTAATCCAGTTAGCCATGAAATGCTACTAGGTGTCACTCATTGATTGTGAAATTAAATTAATTAATTGATTAATCAACGTCTCTACTGACTTTAGTTAGAACCTAAGATGTCACACACCTATGGTAGTTTTAGCAATGTTAACTAGGATAATGATTAGATGCACTTAATTATTAATTATATTAGATGAATGATTTTGGGTCCATTGGACATGTTTAATTAAATATGCTTCAGGCCTTATTTAATTAAAAATGAGTCCAAGTCACAAGCTCAAGTAGACTTTATTTATTAGATGGCCATTCTAGTGGGAAACAATACACTTGGGCCGATGATATCTTGCTTGAGGATATTATGGTTGCAGTGGGTAACGATATAGATAAGATGTCAACTTTATTGAAAGCAATGGTTTCCCCCGGCCCCGGCAGCTCTGAAGAGAATAACTAGACTAGCATTTGAAAAATAAACTCTAGTTCAAATGTCTCTTCAAGGGATTAAAATAAATGTTCCTCAATCTACTATTCAAAAACGTCTCAAAGCCAAGGACAGGCTGCACTTCCATCAGCTGTGACAAGTTTCCTTAACGAGAATGGGTCTAACAAGCTGCCATTGGTATTGCTTAGTTTGGTGTGTAAATGATGAAATGTTGTATTGCAGCAGGTATCGTTTTGAGGAGTTGAGACCAGGTGTAATCACGGTACGGCCCAAGTTCCGTCACAGATGATTGCTTTCTTTGCCCAGAATACAAATCAGGCAGTTTCCTTCTTGTTATCGGAATCTCATATTTGCATGATTAGGAGTAAAGATTTAGTTTTGTATTAGTAGCCTAACCCATGTGCTAATTTAAAACAGATGGATCTCATTTCTAGATCTAGACTCGTTTAGTTGCTGAGAACTAATCGTGAACTTGATTGATTTGCAACTAGTAAGCAACCGCAACATCACTTGGTGTTAAAATGCTTATGTGAGTTTGTGTCTCTAGGGTTTTTCCGGAAGAGAAATGCTGGATATATCTGAAAGGTTTTTTGGCTCACCATCCTTAAGTGGTGGAGAACACTACCACCACATTAATTGTCGTTGGATGAGCGTGATGTAATTTACTTGTATACATAAATATCGTAAGTCATACTCATCCAATCGATGCAATTAAGCCTTTTGCCTTGTGGGTCGAAACTCAAGCACAATCCAATTACAAAAAAACAAAAAACAAAACAACCTTGAACTTGAAGTGCAAAACCAAGTATTAGCATCTTCAAATAAACAATAAACTATATCTTGCTCCAAGCACCGGCAATACCAACTGATGTTCATATGCACGTGCGCATTTAGTTCAGCTAAATTACGGAGAACGAAATTCAAAATCGAGTGGTGATGGTGAGTACGTGCATATTTAATTCATTTAAATCATGGAGAATGGAATTCAAACACGAGGAATTCCAACAGGAATAGAAAGGGTGGAGCACAGCAAGCACTCTATCTTTGCAGTCACAAAATTCTCCGACTGACACGTCAGCCAAAGCAATCTCTGAGAGTGGCGCGCGAGCCTCGCAGCCAATGAGAAGCCTCCTTCTTCAAAACACTCATCCGCCTTACTTGCCACGTGTCCTCCCCACCTCCACCCCTTTCCCTCCCTTTTCTTCTTCGTTTTCCTCAGTTGCATCTCCCTTCCTCACTCCCAAACAGACTCTCTGTCTTCTTCTTCTGCTTCTCTCTCTCCCGGGCATGAAGATTGGGGATTAGGGTTTTGATCAAATTCCCGATTCCTTCACCTCAATGGCTGCTTGTTCTCTACCGCTGCCGGAACTCTCGTTTCTCTCACCACAAACCACTCCTAAACGCCGCCTTTCTATTTCTGGAGTTTCTCTCTCTAAATTCTCTCGTAATGGGTACCCGAGGTCTGGTGTTCGATCCCGAATCAGAGCGGTTAAAGAGGAAGGTGTTGTAGTTGAAGAGAGGATCAAGAAAGTCAATGGTGTCGAGTTGGGTGGTAATGGAGCTGCTGCTGCTAGTACTAGTGTTAGCGGTTACGGGTCCAATGGCTCAGTCAACAGCTACTCCAATGGCAGTGCGGGTGTAATTCGGAGTAAGAATGGGGCAGTTAATGGGAGCTTGGTGAAGTTCGTGAGTGGCAATGGAGTGGCAGCGGAAGTGGTGCAAGGAGTTCAAGTGTTGGAGACGAAGGAGGAAGGAAGGAGGAAGAATATTGAGGAAATTGGAAAGGAAGATGCGTGGTTTAAGCAAAGCGGGCTGCCAAAAGTTGAGGTATGATTCCATGATGTTGATTGATTGGATTGTCTTTATGGGAACTGCGTGTTTGTGCTAAGTTATGTTGGGAGTGTGAATCCCACATCGGGGAATTAAAGGCTTATGTAATAGTTTGAAGGCGTGCCTCTCTTCCTATTTCAATTGGTTTAGGGTTGGATGCTCACACCCTAACAAGTAACAAGTTAGTATTAAATCTGAGTCAGCATTTCCGCAGAGTTTGTAACAAAACATTGATTTCGAAAGTAGATGGTAGATGTTGGATTTCAGTTGAATTCCTAATTGGTTTGAATGCACAGACAGAAAAATTATTGATCTGCATTTGGATTGGACTAGAATTCTAATTCACATAGAGGTTTATTTTGTAGTGTTTAAGGTTTTGATTCTAGCTTTAATTGTTTTTGTATAACATTCAAGCTGTATCTATTAAAGAAACAGTTGTTTACAGATTGTTCTTAGTAATAGTAATGGTTTAGGTAACTCTGAAGCTGGCCTAATTTTATTGGATGAGGAAAGGATGAAAGATGTTTAACAAGTGAAGATGGAAACTGAAAGAAAAATTGTTCATGCAAACCTTAAAAGGGGATCATTGATCATTTTAGAGTTCTTATTCACGCTTTAATGACAAATAGATGCTTCTAGTACTTTATTGCGAACAATGTCTTGTATCTGGATTATGGAGGGAGAATCTACTCTATATAGCATTGTGCATTTGAGTTGGCTGTATAATATTGAAATGGCTTCATTTAATAACTTTGTAGGTTGCTTCATTTGAATTTTGAGGTTTATTATGTGCACAAGTATGCCATAGTAATATGGTACTTTTGGTTTTTTCAGGTCTCCGTTGCTCCTGGTGGCCGTTGGAGTAGATTTAAAACTTACTCGACAATCCAGAGGACCTTGGAAATATGGGGATTTGTTCTAAAATTCATCATAAAGGCTTGGTTGGGCAATAAAAAATTCACTTATCGAGGTTAGTCACTTCCTGTAGAATGAAATTTCATGAGTTCTTTGTTTTGGGTTTCCAATTGAGTAATTAACCAAAAATGTAAGAAACATTTCAAACTGGGAAGTCCTTGCAAAGCTCATGAAATAATAGTTTTAGAGCCTTATTTCCACTTCCCATGGAAATGCTTTCTAATTTTACAATCTAATAGTATGTTGTCAGTTTTGGAGATAATTAGCACAATTTGAAGTTAACCACAATGTACCTTGTAACTGGTACCAATTTGATATGGTGGTGGAAGACTCTTTGGTTTTGGTACCAGGTACCAATACACAGTACATTGGTACCTGGTACCAATATACAGTACATTGGTGCTGGTACCAATATACATTACATTGGTTCCTGGTACCAGACAATCTATATACCTTTCAATAGTTAAGAAGAAATGCTTGGCTTCCATGTCACATGATTTTGAAGACTAGAGTACCGTACATGGTTTAAGTTATGATCTGGATTATAGCTCTGGAATAGGAAATCCTTGTAACATTATTCAAAGTAGGGGGCCTAAAAATGTTATTCAATGGTACAAGTAATAGTCAGTCTTGATTATGTGCCAATGGGAGGTTGAAATTGCTCCATTCCTTTAAGCTTTGGCACAAGTTGTTAATGGGATGCGAATTTTGTTAGTTTTAATGTGGAAGTGAGTGATGCCTCGGTTGTTGTATGTATGAACAAAATATCAGGTCTTTATTTTAATTAATTTTTCGCGGTAAGGAACCAGGAGTGTTTGTGGGATAAAGTTTGCATTTGGTCATCTTTGTGGTTTCCACTTTCTCTGGATTTTGGGATATACCTTTCTTTCTTATGAAGGCCGATTCACAGTGTACACCCGAACTCTCTCAGATATAATTTTGTGAAAGTACATAAAGGACAATTATAGAAACTGAGGGTGCTGGTGCCATGGCAGTGTCCATGTCATCTGGGAATTTCCATGGGAAACACCCTCGAGAAAAAGGAAAAAGAAATTGGATGGGGTGCTGCCCAATCAGCCATACAATACTGAGTGAGCGAAAGATGGTGGATCGGCTGAGCAGTTTGGGCATGATAATCACACTGCCTAATAATTCTTTTGGTCTTTCTTATAAATAAATGGTTAACGGGAACTAATCTTCTTGGAATATGTTGAATTGTATTTGGAATCTAGAATTCTTTTGATTAGGCATCCCTCTGTAAGATAGCTAGACTGTGTAGTATTTGGTGCTTATATCTAATTTAAAGGAAACAAATGTTCAGGGGGAATGACAGAGGAGAAGAAAACCTTGAGGCGTAAGGCACTTGCCAAGTGGCTTAAGGAGAACATTTTGAGATTAGGTCCAACATTCATTAAAATTGGCCAGCAGTTCTCCACAAGGGTGGACATTCTTGCCCAAGAATATGTTGATCAATTGTCAGAACTTCAGGTTGGAAATTCTTTAATTCAATGTCAACAAGATTGCACATTCCTACTGTATGCTTCTGTTCTTATATCAGACTCCTAAATCTGTAGTTCTTCAAGTTCTTTCCTGTTCAACAATTATTTGTTGGAATTTGAAGCCTTGACTTGCGATGCGTCTTCTGTTTTTGTTTTGTTTATCTTTTTCACTCTTTTGCTATCATGTTTAAAATTTGGCTGTGCAAGAGGCTGGGATTTGTGAGATGACATCCTCTATGCTTATTATATTGTCTGGGTTGTTGTTCCCAGATGTTTTAATCTATTCTCTTAACTTATCAAAAATTGAAAAGAAAAATAGAGTTTTTGAGAGGGTAGAAGAAGAAATACATTTTTATTTTCTTCTACTTCAAAACTCAAATTTTCTTGTTAACTGAAAAAACCGCATTTTTTTAGTATGGGAATCTAATATTGCTGTATGTTTTAGTACTATACAATGCTGTTAGGGTAGCAGTTGTCTCTGAGCATGCTGAATATGTAAACAGTGGATGAAAGATTTGCTTTTTCTTTTAATCATGTAAGTTAGCTTAAGCCTCTGTCATTTATAGACACTTGCTCTGAGCACACCAAACATGCAAAAACATCATGAAATATATGTTTTTTATTAATAAAAAAAAATTATAAACCTAGCTTAGTGAGCTTAGTGAGCTTTGACTTTTAGTTTTCTTTTCTTCTACTTTCCATACTACACTGTTTATATCCAATCCGCTACTTAATGTAGAGCCAAATTTTGTTTGTCGTATCCTTTCTAAAAAACTATCAGTTACCTATCTATTTTTAATTGGTAATTCCTAAGGCATAACTGAATCACGGTTTAATTTTCAGGATCAAGTTCCTCCTTTCCCATCAGATACAGCTGTTTCTATTGTTGAAGAAGAGCTTGGTGCTCCTGTGGGAGATATCTTTGATCGGTTTGATTATGAACCAATAGCTGCTGCTAGTCTTGGTACTCCTGATTGCATTTGTACAGTTTCTGATAGCAAAATTTGTGCAAAAAAACGAGAAATCAGAAAATGAAACTAGCATAATTGTTTTATTTATTTATTATTTTTAAAAGTTATAGTCCAGTTTTATAAGAGACAAAATGTAAGAATATGGTATCATCCTTTATGCAGGTCAGGTTCACCGTGCAAGATTGAAGGGACAGGAAGTTGTTGTTAAAGTACAGAGGCCTGGACTCAAGGATCTTTTCAATATTGATCTTAAGAACCTGAGGGTCAGTTTCTCATATTGGCTTACAGTTCTGGATTAGGACTATCAATTTTGGGATTTTTTGTACATGTTCACTTGATGCCTTTCTTGTTGAATGTGAATTCAACTGTATCATTAGATCTCATAACTTTCTCTCTATCCGTTTGGTTGTGTCTTGTGTATTATGTGCTTGTTTTACTATGTTGTACATGAAATACACGTGAAGGTTCCTCTTGATCTTGTGAAGGCAGTGGGAATTCTGATGAACATTGTCATATTGTCATTTTCTTTTCCAGGTAATTGCAGAATATCTTCAAAAAATTGACCCAAAGTCAGATGGTGCGAAGAGGGATTGGGTTGCTATCTATGATGAGTGTGCAAATGTTTTATATGAGGTATTGAGATCCACTTTCATTGTTTTAACCATTTTGGCACTAAATAGTGAGCCAAAAGGCACATAAATCTTGTGTTTTTTTTGTTTTGTTTAGTGTAGGTAAAGGTCGCATTCTCCACAGTGGCTTCTGTTTCCCTCTACATAATACGTTGAACTCTTCATGGAATAAGATGTCATCCATGTTGAGTGTAATGCAAGGATATTGACTTGGATGAGTAAAGGTGTAGGAAGACATGGAGTAATAATTATGAACTCATGTGAGGGAACTTAGGTGATATAGATACAGGAAAAGAGGTCAATAATAGATGGTTCAAAGTCCAACAAAGACAAAGCAAGGCAATTGAATATTGAATTTTTGTTCTTGAAAAGAAACAAATTTTATTGTTCACAGCTTGACAGTATTCTTAAACTTTTTAAATATAGATTTTTTTCTTTCTATTACATGGTAAAGATAATAATAGAAGATAGTTTATGCTCATTTGTCACGTTCAAAACATTTTAATCTTAAAAACTGCCTTCTTAAAGACATTGTGTTTGTTTCTATTCAGTAAATGATAGCTAATAATTATAAAGTTTTCCAGGAGATTGATTATACCAAGGAAGCTGCTAACGCTGAGCTATTTGCCAGTAACTTCAAAAACATGGATTATGTCAAAGTCCCAACAATAATATGGGAATACACTACACCACAGGTTTTAAGCTTTCACCGCTAAAGATTTTTGATCCTCTAGATGTTATTATGCTTATTAAATCCAACTACCGATAATATAATTATCAGGTTCTGACAATGGAGTATGTCCCGGGGATCAAGATAAACAAGATACAAGCTATAGATCAATTGGGCCTTGATCGGCAAAGGTCAGTATAGTTTCCTGTCTCTTATATTCTGGGTAAAATCTTGTTAACTTGTGACCTCTTCTTATCACTCCTGTTGCTTCTAATATCAATTTGAATTTCCTCAGGCTGGGTCGATATGCTGTTGAATCGTACTTGGAACAAATTCTGTCTCATGGGTTTTTTCATGCTGATCCTGTGAGTTTTTGTTGTTTAATTCAATTTTGGTTCTGAAGCATGATTTGGATGTCAAAACATAGAAAACTGGGAAAACCTCAGAAGTGTGGGTATGGTATGAGAAAATACCTACTCCTCATTCATGGTCATCAAATTTAACAATATGGCCTCTTGTTTTTTAGTTCTCTTATACGTCATGTCTGTGAAATTCTGTAGTTTAAGAGGCAATTTTTGAAACTATTGCTTCAGATGGCAAGAAATTTGCATAATTGCAGAAAGAAAATTGTCCTGCTCAGATGCATAAGCAATCGCTCATGGCTGTCAGATTGGGACTTCTACTGATTTATGTGCTCTACCCTTTCAAAGTTTTAGGGATCAATATATCTGTTGCACTTGCACATAAGAAAGCTGTAGTCTTCATGTTTCTTGATTACACATTTCGGGATTCCTGTCATTTAATATCCCCTGCCAATGTGTAACCACAATTTTCTTTTACTCTTAATGCAGCATCCTGGCAATATTGCTGTGGATGATGTCAATGGTGGAAGGTTGATTTTTTATGATTTTGGAATGATGGGAAGGTAAATCCTTGATTGTGTTTGCTAATCTACAATCTTCCAACCACCACTCTCCAAGTTTTAATTTATTTTAATATGTATCTCGATATTTATACAGTATCAGCCCAAACATTAGAGAAGGTTTGCTGGAAACCTTTTACGGAGTTTATGAGAAGGATCCAGATAAGGTTTTTTCATCTTTTCCCAGCATTTTGGTTTACTAAGTACGGTTCATTATACCTTGGTGGTCAGGCAATCAGAATTACAGTTGGCTTACATTAATTATACTATGGTTCGAATGTCTGGTTATGATCTTCAAGTGACGGAAACTATTTTAACTGGTGCAGGTCCTTCAGGCAATGGTTCAGATGGGTGTTCTTGTGCCTACTGGAGATATGACAGCTGTCAGACGAACAGCACTATTTTTTCTTAACAGGTGCTTCTGATAGAGAAGAATTAGCATGATTCCGTTGTTCATTCCTTAATTAATTTGTTGAGTCGTTCTTTCTTTTTCTGTACAAAATTTAAATTCACTGTTATTGAGGAATTTCAGAGCTACTTGGGGTATAATGCCTCCGTAGCAAATTAGAATTATATCCACATGTCTGCTATATGTAACTTGCTAGATAAGGCACTATATCAGCTATGGTTACGTATGGAGTTATTTATACCAGTTCGAATGTAAGGAAGTATTTATAATGGTTTGAATGCAGTTATTTGTATAGTTGTCAATTGTTTTACGAGCTGGGGTATAATTTACATTGACTGACAGCCTGCTCTCCTTGTTTTTGCAAGCTAGGTCTTAACCTAAACATACTGTGTTTACTTTGATTAGTAATTCCGTAATTTAAACTCTATATCTTGAGTTCTTTTCTAATGCTCAAATTTTGCAGTTTTGAAGAGCGACTTGCTGCACAGAGAAAGGAGAAAGAATTGGCAACAGCAGAGCTTGGGTTTAAAAAGCCATTGAGCAAGGAGGAAAAGATAATGAAAAGGAAAGAAAGGCTTGCTGCAATTGGTAATTTACCTTGTTTAAATCTTGTGTCTATGTTAGGGTTCTATACCCTACATAGTTTTGGTCTTAACAACTCAATATTTAATGGAAGAGTTGGAGGCTGAGCTTTCTTAGTTAGCCAGACCTATGTCAGGTATTAGAATTTAAGTCAAGTCCTGTGAAAATTTGATGCTAAATTAGTAAATTTAAAGCCATGTTTTGTGGGATAGAATGGAAATGAATTGTACTCCTTTACAGTCTCTAGCTTCTTGTTTAATTTAGTGAATAAGAACCAGTGAGCTTTTTCATTGCTACATTCATACTGGAACCAGTTTATGCCATGCCAAGTTTAGACAGGATTAACTGAAAATTAAAAGGCTTCTTAGTCCACAGAGATGTATAAGTTAGTAGGTAGCGTTACTCTCGTACTTGAATTTGGTTTACAGTTGAACAAGTAATCAATGAACACCAGGTCCAGTAATCATATGTCAAATATTTTCTAATCTGGTTAAACATGTTCCTTATTATCATGTATTCTATATTGTCTAAATAATATTTTGGGGTTTTCCTTGTGGCTACCTTACTGATATGAAACTTGGAATTATTCTTTTGGGTCTTTGGTTTAAGCTCAGCCACCTGAGCTACTTAAATTTGATGTCTAATTAGGGGTCTTTTAAATTAAACATGCTTATGCACCAAGTTTGATTATGCTAAATTTTCCAATTTAAATGATGTAAAATTTGAGTCTGGGCTCCAACTGTAATTAAGGACACCAAGTTTCTGTCCAGTAGCTGGATTTCCAGGATTGGTTCGTTGTGAATAGTGTCTTGCATTCTTCCACTAAGCATTGATGTTTGATACTCAGTACCTTGCATTCTTTTAACAGGGGAAGATTTATTAGCCATTGCAGCAGACCAACCCTTCAGATTTCCTGCGACATTCACATTTGTTGTCAGAGCATTTTCAGGTACCGTAATAGAAACACAGTGGACATATTTTTGTTGGAAATATGTTTTCATTTTACATTGTTTATGTAATGTGTTTATATGTACTTACAGTCTTGCACACAGAGATATATATTTATAGGGGGCGGATCCGTGGCACCACTTTTTTTACACAATTTTTTACACACGTTTTTGTGGGGCCTACTCCGTAATGTATTTAACAATCCGAACCGTCTATCTTTTAGTAGACATGATCTTTGACGGAGAACCTAAAAGATAGATAATTCGGATTGCTGAAATACATTAGAAGTGGCCCCACAAAAACGTGTCAAAGTTGTGCAAAAACGTGCCCCATATTTATATGTTTATATCTTCCTAAAAGGACTTCTTTGTTTTCTGTCTTTTCAGTATTGGATGGCATTGGAAAGGGTCTTGATCCTCGATTTGACATTACTGAGATAGCCAAACCGTGAGTTTACTTTAGCTTTAAAACCATCCCAAAGTTGTTCCATAAATACCTTCAAAGATTTGGTAACTGTTCCTTCCCTTTATTTCTGACAAGGCTTGGACACTCTGCCTTGTAGCTATGCACTGGAATTGCTAAAATTTCGAGAAGCTGGAGTTGAAGTCATTATAAAGGCATACTCTTGACCATCTGTATTAAATGTCATATTGTACAATCTTTCTAATACAAACGCTATTCTTACACTAAACTTATAAATGTTCCAGGACCTAAGAAATAGGTGGGACAGGCAGTCGCGTGCATTCTATAACTTATTTAGACAGGCTGACAGAGTTGAAAAGCTTGCTGAAATTATCCAAAGATTGGTACCAACTGATTTTTTTATTTGTGTGCTAAATATGAATACTTTGAATATCTTGTTATGATTTTCTCAGTTGTGGATGTCCCTTGTTTATTTATAGGAGCAAGGTGATCTGAAGCTTAGAGTTCGGACTTTGGAATCTGAGAGGGCATTCCAGCGGGTTGCAACTGTCCAAAAGACTGTAGGAAATGTGAGTTGAGCTTACTCATGATCTAGTGCCATATACATCATACTTATCTATGTTGGAATTTGTTTTGATATATCATATCCTGACAAGAGAGCTCTGATTTGAATTTTCTTTTCTTTATTAGGTTCCATTAGATATATACAAAATATACTTTGTTAAAGCCTTACTTTGGCTCTATCCTACTCACGTCCGCAACCATGGAAGGAGTTTATTTTAATGATTTATACACATTTTCTCATAAGTATATGACACTGACATTATCTCTTCCTCGACAACAGTGGGGGTAACATATCTGGATATCAAATGAACCAGTTTTCACTGTAACATTATTGAATGGCATTCAAAAAAGTTCTTACAGAACAAAAAAATAAAAAAGCAGAAGACCCACATTGACAGTTTGGGAAAAAGAGAAAAGAGGTTTTGATTACTTTTCTGAGTCATCTTACTAGGTGCACGTGCACAGTTCCGTATCTCTCGTCTGCTAAAGCTTATATGAAAAATATCATATTGTACTGATGTATTATTTACAGCTTAACTAGTTGAACGTCTCTCTTGTCTGCTAAATCTTATAATGGCATAATGTCTACTTGGATTGATCTTTACTTTGACTAACTTGCAGGCAGTTGCTGCTGGAAGCCTAATAAATCTCGCAACAATCTTGTATATTAGTTCCATTCGAGTAAGCTATCAAGTTTACTTTTGGTATCTATGGCGTTGTGTGGACTCCCTGTTGTCTGATTTTATTCAGAGCTCGATTCTGATGCTACTTATTTATTTTCAGGTTCCTGCCATTGCAGCATATGTCTTTTGCGCATTTTTCAGTCTTCAGGTTCTCATTGGCCTCATAAAGGTGAAAAAGTTTGATGAGCGGGAGAGGTTGATAACAGGAACTGCTTAAACAATTGGTGAGTGACACTTGTTCTATTAATGTAATCTCTCTTTTTGGTTCTTCATCCTTGAGATAGAGAAACAAGGTTTCAAATGCAAATAGAGCCCAAGCTTCCATAAAGGGATGCTCCAAAATGCGGTTTCTGCTCATGTAGATAAGTTTATTGATAAGTGATATCATATTATTACTTTTCTTATGCTCATTGTTTTATGTCTTCGTGTTTGTAATGGATGGAAAAGTTTGGCAACGTGTTGAATGACTTATATTGTCAAACCTTGTCTGGGATGATTACTTGATCAAACCCACCGACATTTGTCTCTTATATTGTTAACGAATCTTACCACATCACTAACAGGAAAAAGATATGATCCATATGATATAGATGGGTCTTAGAGAAACCAAATGGGTGAGTACGGCAACTCGTTAATTGTTAGAAATTCTTTGTAGTCAGTCTGTTAATGTCTGTTAACGTACAAGAATACCTTATGTGATTGCTATTTGCAACTACAAGTACACTTATTGTTTGCTCTTTCTTATAAACATATTATGTTGCATTTTTCAAGTGGAGGGAGATCCAGCGCACATCATTTTACAGGTCAACCTTCTGATTCTTGAAGAGAATTAGGATTGATCGTGGGAATACAGACTACACCCCGGTTCTTCCAGAAACAATATGATCTGAACTTCCATTTCACAGGTTTGTTTAGAATGGACGTGTAGAAGCTGAACACGGGGGCTTATTCATCCAAATTTTATTAAGAGTTAGATTTGTACCTCCGTTAGTGTTAGGTTAGGTTCGCTGTGTCCCAAAATTACGTTCCTAAATGTGGTTATATTGAAGGCGTGTCGTCATTTTTCGGGTCAATGACTGTATAAGGCAGCTTGCTTGTTGTAGTCCTAACATAGTGTAATTTGTAACAATCTTTTAGCTTAAGAGCCTGACATTGTCTCCCATAAAAAATTGGCCTGGTGGGATCAGGGATGTGCATAATTCTTGTATAATGTTGTATCGGACAGATTTTGTTTCGAATAAATTAAAGTTGGCCAAAGTGTGATATAAAGTTTATTTAACAAGTTTTCTACTTTAAATCAGTTGCATTTGTAAAACTTACAAGTTTGTTGCTTGCCTTTTGGCTTTCAGCAACAAAATAGACACTAATGGTGGTGTACTATTTGCACATATGGTAATCATCCACCGCACTGGTGATATTGGTTGCAAGAGTGTCGTAAACAATTTACATGACAAGGGTACATCTATGTGGACAAAACTTACGTCTTTCTTTCATAGGCACAAATGTTACTATCGATGTACCCGTGCTACTAATAGTGTTGTACTCGTGCCATATTGGTCGTTGTCGTGCTCCTTTTTCTTTGTGGTTAATTGTCTTCACAAGCTGACAGAGCTGCTGACAAGGATCCTTGTCACTGTGATCCATCCATCCAGCCCAGCGGGTTGCTTTGCTTTCCCCTGTTTTTAATTATTGTAAGTTAGGGTTTTGATTTTGTGATTCAAAATCCCATCCCAAGTCAATCTGGCATCATCATTCTTTGCTGGAATATATTGTTCACATTTTAGCTGAGATAGCAAATATTCTATCATTCTGCTGCCAACCAACCTCGCCCTCCATAGGTAATGAAAGAAAATATCACTCTTGTCCAACACTCTATCGTTTCATTAACTTCTCGTTAGGAAGTAGTGCATAATGACTTTATTGGAGTGCTAATAATAGCTTGCTTTTTTAACCGTCCAAATTATAGTTATGGCTCTTCTTATAGTTTGAGTGAAGTTTCACTTTGACGGCAAAATTAAAGAAAATCTCCATTCTCAAACTACAACTTATAGGCCATTTGATAACCATTTTATTTTTAGTTTTTGTTCACTTTTTGTAATTTAAAAACTTGTTTGTGTTGTAGGCCTATTTTACTGAGGAATTATAGAGACAGGGTGCGGCAGCAATAGAGAGAAGGAAGAGAGAATTTGGTGATTTTGTGGTGTGATTTCTCACCCTCTTGTGCGTTATTTATAGTGCTTACTGCTTAGGGAGAGAGAATCTTACTCCCCAAGGAATACAATTACAATAATCTACTAGGATTTATACAATCACATTCCTAACTAATTTAGGATTGCAACCCACCTCCTTGAGTGTGTAAATTCAAACAAATGTCGCATCAAATCTTCAGCGATGATGAAGAAGTAGTTGATGAAGTCGTCGGCACAATGAGGAATGCTAGTCTCAAAACAAATGAACCTTGCTATGGTAAAACCTAGGCTAGGATAAAACCCATAAACAATGAGAAAAGTGACAAGATGCATTAAGTAAAAAACTAAACGCCTTCAGGACGCTAGTAAAACGCACACAAGGGTATGACTATCACAGGGATAGGTGCCTCATCAAAACCTTGTTAGGTAGCGAAATATCAAAGAGAAAAAAGCTCCTATCGTAGGAAAAAGAATACATTAAGGTCAAGTGAGCTTACTACTGGGTACTCCCTCTCAGTTTGACAAAACTTCCAAATGAGAACCAAATCATATAATTTACACATACCAATTCCTTTGGCATGCTTCTAGAAGATAGACTTTGGCAATTATTTTGTGAGAAGGTCGGCAAGATTGTCTTGTGAACGGATTTGCTTGACTTCAATCATCTAATGCTTTTGTTGTTGATGTGAAAAGAAGAATTTTGGTGCAATATGTTGTTTCCTTTGATGTATCTGTTCTTGATCTGGTCGAGACATGTGGCGTTCTCTTCATAAATCGTTATAGAGATGTTAACGACGGAAGAAAGTCTGCTAGTACTTTGAATATACTTAATAATAGCTCTCATGCAGAAGCATTCATGAGTAGCTTTGTGTAGGGCAAGAATTTAGCATGGTTCAAAGAAGTCGCAACTAAGGTATGCTTGGTTAACCTTTAAGATATTACGGTGTCTCCAACGGTAATGACATAAACCGTTTGAGAACGTGCCTTGTGTGGGTTAAATAAACAACTTGAATCAACATAACCAACAAGGCGAGAATCAACTCAAGAACCAAAGGGGGCAACAACTCCAATCGAGGACGCATAAGGATAGAATAAGTCCAAATCCGTAGTACCTTTGAGGTAACAAAGATGTCTTTAACAACAATCCAGTGTCTACGTGTAGGCACTCTTACCAAAAGATTAACATCGAAGGAGATGCCCAGTCTAGTGCACTGAGCTAAGTACAATAAATAACCAATTGCACTCAGGTATGGAACTTCAGGCTACAAAATGTATTTCTTATCATCTTTAGGACAAATGATCTCGTTTTGCATCTAGCGTACAAACAACCATAGGAGTCTTAAAGGTTTAGCTTTATCCTCATTAAAGTGTCTAAACACCTTTTAGGTGTAGTTCGATTGATGAACCAGACTACCATCTGCACAACGCTCAAGCTCCAGCCATGACAATTTCACAAATCAGGAATGTGACTTCTTAATAACCATGCATGGGCATAATTCATTATTCACATATCCCTTACTAATCAAATACTCACTCAGACGGTTATACCACATCCGCCTGGATTGTTTCAATCTGTAAAGTGAATGCCTCAATCTAATCAAGAGGGTGTTTTGTGGTTTAACACTATTTGATCCAATCAATGTAAGTCCTTCAGGAACTTTCATATAGATTTTTGTATCAAGATCCCCATAGAGATATGCGGTTACCACATCCATAAGCTGCATATTTAGTTTTTCAAAAACTACCAAACTGATGAGCTAGCGGAACCTTGTAACATTCATTACGTAGGAATGTCTTCGTAATCAATCCTAGAGCGTTGAGAGAAGCCTAACGCCATAAGGCGTGCCTTATATCACATTATTTCATTCTTCTTATTACGTTTCCCAATGAAAACTCACTTGTAGCCAATAGGCTTCACATGTAGAGGTGTAAGAACTACGAGTCCAAATAATATACATTTTGCAAGTGAATCAAGTTTGACTCGAATTTCTTGTTTCCAGCTTGACCAATCAGTTCTACGTCGACATTCATCAACGAAACTCGGGTTCAATGTCATCTCTCATCATGATATCAGTAGCTACTATGTATGCAAATGCATCGCTTACTATAATCTCATTTCGATTCCAAACCTCATCCAAACTAGTATAGTAGACGAAAATATCACAATTCTTGGGAGCAGATTCATCACATCAAGGATGCTTCCGTAATCTAGAGTAACATCATGCATTGGAATTGTTGAGTACGCGATGGTCGTATTCAAACTAGTTTCACTAGGTTGTTTCGTGGGCTTCCTCTTATGGGATTGTGAATCATTTAAACCAACAGGTCTGCCACGCTTCATGATATGAGTAGATGATTGGCTAGCCGCCAATGTACCGGGCCGAATAGCACGTGCGGCCAAACATCATTCAAAAGTAGCTCGTCCTTCGGGGGCGATGTTTCAACATATGTTAGGTACATTTATCCTAGCAAGCACATTTGTAGTAGGTATATGTGATCTAGTCGCTTTCGCTAGTTTAGTAAAAGCAACCGCCATGCTTTGAGCAACACTTTGTAGATCTAAAATACGTTGCACTTCAGTTTCAGATTGTGTAGTGCGAGATCTAAATGAGACATAGTGGGACTAATCCAACAATTCGTGGCATTCTTCAAGAATGTTAATGTTCTTATCTCCCCCCTAACGACATGAAGACTGTCTCATCAAAGTGAAAATCCACAAAACGTGCGTTAAAGAGATCGCATGTCAAGGGCTCTAAATAACGAATAATTGATGGCGAATCTTAACCGACATTAGATTCCCATTCTTCTTTGAGGATTCATTTATGTACGTAGTGGCGGTGCTATAGGCACATAAATTGCGCCACCTACACATGCGTAATTGCGAGAAGTTAGGCTTGTACCAGTAACCAATTTTAATGATGAAAAAGATTGGGTGGTGGTGGACTTCAAGCGGACCAAGTTGCATGTAGAATTGCATGGCCCTAAGTAGAGATTGGAAACTTGGTGCACATGACCAAGGTCTGAAGGATCAATTAAAGACACTTATGAATGCTTCTGCTAGGCCATTTTGGGTGTGAACATTGGGAACATGATGTTCAACTTCAATCCTAACTAACCTGTAATAATTGTCGAAAGTCTGCGACGTAAACTCTCCAGCATTATCCAACCGAATCGACTTAGTCGGATAATCAAGGTGGTGAGCTCTAAACTTAATAATTTATGATAGGAGTTTTGCAAATACAACATTGCATGTGAACAGTAGGAAAACATTTGACAAACGTGTCGATGCATCAACCAACACCATAAACTATTTAAATAGTCAGAATGGTGGTTAAATAGGTCCACAAGTATCCCATTAAATCCTTTTAAGAAACTTCGGGGGTCATGGGTAATCTTTGTATTTGAGGGTTGAGTTAACAATTGTTCCAAAGTAAGCAATTGGTCTGGAACTCGAACTTCTAGCAGGCCACATGGTGGGCCTCCATGGCTCATATGGTTGTAGTAAACAATCCATTCGGGAGGCGTTCCATTTTCTAATGAACACATTTATGGACATATTCATATGAAGTGATACAAAGATATTCCAAACCATTCTCTTCAGTGGTGTCAACATGATAGTTATTCTCTCAAATATCCTTAAAGCTCAACAACGTTCTTCCTGAATAGGGTGAGTAAAAGACCTCTTTAATGGTTAATTCAATACCATGAACAACATTATACTGGCAGTGCCATACCTTTCATTAGGTTGGATAGGCCTCAAATGGTTGTTAACGGTGAATTTTTAGCTACGAAGTTAGTAAAATAGTGGTGTTCACGCTAGATGGTGTGCATGATTGCACTATTTGTCTAACAACTAATATCCCCATAAGACATACCTAGAAACAAATTAATTGAATTGGTCCCATGTATAAGGAAAATTTGAATTCTATTCATTCAATTAAATATTCAAGAAATAATATCCATAAAGTAATTGTCTAAAAATTTAAAACAAAACACCAAATAAATAATCCAAATACATAGGAAATTGTTCGAAAAAATTAAATCAAGAGAAAATAGGGGATTCAACCACTAAGGGGAACTTGAACAACATGTCTAAAAAAGCTTAATCTAATATTTCATAGAAGCGGATGCCTCATGAAAGTCTAAAATCTCCATGGCAGTATCTCATGATTGACCACATGTACAAAGTTTGTCTCAATCTTCTGACAATGTGAATGATATTCAGCAATAGCTTGAGGAGAAGCTCGGCAAACGCATGACCAATGTTCTTTTGAACCACAACGATAGCACATATCAAGATCAGTAGAAGCTTGATTGGTTTGAGTTTTGCCTTTATTATTGAGGTTGGAAGCCTTGGAACCTAGTGAATTGTGCTTTGGGGTCAGATTCCTCCCTTGGAACCTAGGGATTCGGCCCTTTGCCACGACCATGAAGCCTCTTGAGTCCTTTGTGACCTTGAGAAGTGGTGGCTTGCGCTTTAGGCGTAGTGTCCGAGCCAGTAGGTCTAACTTGATGATTCCACACCAAAAGCTATTTTTGCTTTTCAGCAAGTAGTAAGACAGATCAAATTCGAAAACTTAGTGAATTTATGTGCCTCATATTGTTGCTGCATGACAATATTGAAGGCATGGAAAGTTGAATAGGTCTTCTCCAAGATATCCTGTTCAGTCAAGTCTTCATTACAGAACTTGAAAAGTGATCAGATTTAACATACTTCGAAGTTGTACTCATGCACACACTTGAAGTCTTGGAAACATAAATAATGTCAATTATGTCTTGCTTTAGGTAAGAAAACATCTTTATTGTGATTGAAGCGCTCTGCCAGAGTGAGCTAGAGAGTGTGCAAATCTTCTTTAACAACATATTCGGTTTGCAGTGAATCATGCATATGTGTTTGGGTGAAGATCATATCAGTTGCTTTGTCACCTTCACCAACTGGTATGTCTATAACCTCTTCAATGGTGGCTTTGAAACTTTTGACCGTGAGATGAAGCTTCACATCTTGAACTCACTTCAGGTAGTTTCGACCAGAAACTTCCAAAGCGGTAGAGTCGAGTTTGTTCAAGTTTGACATGGCGCTACAATGAAGAGAACAAGATTGTGGTTAGTCTTATGAAAAAGTAAATATCTATAGACATAAAGTAGAATCTTCTGGTTTTACAGACATGTTTTTGTTTAACTTTCATGAAAAGCTTTAGGTTTCATGGGTGTATGTTTTGTATGAAAACTTCGGGTTTAAAAGGCACTAAATTCGAAACTACCGGTTTGATTTTAGATGAACTTCATGTTTATAAAAAAGGTACCTGCCAGAATACAAGATACAATATACAACTAGTGTAGTGATTTCGGGTTGCTACGGGGACTCAATGTGAGTAGTTTCGGGACTATGAAAGGCTGTCAATGGTTCAAGGAAAAATAATAAAATATTGATTCGTTAATTTATAAAAGTTCACTATGGGCCAAATTTTTTTTTCCCGTATTGTACGACTGTAGGTCACTAAATTAATTCAATAATAGGCCCAAATAGGAGTCGACAGTGGAAGCAAGAAAAATAATGATTCGGCCTTTAATATGATTGTATGGCTGTGAGCTAAACAAGTGGGAAAGCCCAAAAATTGGTGTGGGTTGTGAACAACACACCCTAGCAAAAATTAGGCGCGGGCTGGAAGCAAAAGCAACCTATAAGGGGCTTGGACTGAGAGCAGGTGGCAACCTAGCAACACGAGGCTGCAACTTTGCAGGGAAAAGGCCCTACATAGGGGTTGGGCCAAGAATATACCCCAACAACTTGGCCAAAAGAAGAAGCCCAGAAACATTTGGCTTGGACTCCACGCACAGCAAGCCTAAAAGGCTTGGACTGCAAGACCAAGACACCAAAATGATGCTGTTTTGGGGCTGCTTCAAGTGCATTTGGCTAGGCGCAGCGCGGCTCGACTCAGCTCGACTTCAGGTCGTACGAAGTGCACATCAGCTCGGCTTAGCTCAATGATTAGGATTTTGAAAATGAAACTAAATTTACTATTTTCTTGTTTTTACATTGTACTCACACATTTCATAATAGCAATATCGAATAATATAGTAAAATATAATATTACATAGCGCAATCAACATAATAAAATTATGCGCATGTATGAACAAAATATATACTGAGCAGTACATGCCCTTTATCCAAAGGGATCTCTATTTTTGGTTAAAAATGGAGACTAATTGTAGGGCCCACTTCACGTTGAATTTCTATGATCTAAACCATTTATTTTGTAGTCTCGATTCATAGATCATCCTTGCAAAAATTCAATTTAATCCTAAATCATTTGCCTATTTAATTATCATGATGAGATTTCATTGTTTCTTATAGAACAAAGTGTTCGTCAATTTCTTTGAACTCAATTAGATGTCTTAATTATTTCCGATTTGGCTAATATTTTGCAAGGATAATCTATGAGGTCCAATTTGAAAAATAGACGGTTCAAATTGTTGAAGTTCGATGTGGTGTGGGCCCCACAACTAATCCCCATTCTTATAAAAAATAGGAATCCCCATTCTTATAAAAAAATAGGAATTCCTTCCCTGAAAGGCCTCATTGAGCAGTATAAGACAATATATAAAGCATAGGTAAATTTGAGGGTTCATGCATTATGGTGAATGTTTTCATGCAATTATGGCTTATAAAATATCGATTTCGTGTTTCTAGAAGAACTTGGATTAGATGGAAAAGATAAAAGCCTTTGAATATTTGATGTCGTGTTTCTAGAATAACTTGGATTGGATGGAAAAGATAAAAGCCTTTGAATGTTTGATGTAGAAAAACTCCTCGAAAAACCTTAAGTTTATTTGCGCAGCGGTATGAGCATGTTGATAAAGTATTGTAAGCCTATTTTGGGTGCATGCAATAATGTCATAGACTCATAGATTCATTCAATATTGTATAAAGTTGAGTCTTGAGAGTTGAGAGACATGGGTAGCACTAAGGTTAAGTTGAAGTAGGAAAACATTACTTATTATAATATTAATTTGACACCAAGTTAAGCATTAGTTTATATGATTACTTAATAGTGCAATGAGACGGTATATAAGTTCGAAAATCTCATAATGGTCCAAAATCATTAATTAAATGCTTCTAAATTATCTTGTAAAGGTCAAGTTCCCATGTCTCTCTATCTCTCTCTATCTTCCTCTCAATATAAAATCTTGACTTGGTCGAAGCCAGGTCATATGCACTCAGATTACAAGGCAAACATCACATTAATTAGTCTCTTAATTTCATCAATACAATAGGTGTGTCCAAAATATATGTATGAGGACGAGATTTCAGTTATAATCTCAATTATGAAGTTAAAACATATATTATTTTACAACTTTTTTTTTTCATGATATGTAGTGCCGAGTTGTCTAGAAAATTAACGGTTAGGTCTTACATAGAGAGATCTAATGAATTGTAATGATTGAATCTTACATAAAACTTGTTCCACTCAATAGTACGTACATTGTAGCAAGACCCTTTACTGAGTGTTAATGATATAATTATAATTAATGACCATGGAATATAGTCACTCATCTTTAGTCACAAAATGACCAAGAGAACGGAATTCGCCAACTTCAAGAATGCATATCTGGTGTTGCAGTGCTTTAGGCAAAAGAAAATGCGAATTGTTTTTGTCACAGAATTGAGGACCTTCTGGTAGTTCGTCATACATTTTTTTACTGTTTGGTTCGAATAAAACTGTGTTTACATCCATGCTTGTTATGCTCTAAGACAATTTTTCTATATTTCTGTTGGTTAAAAGGGCTTTGCATGCTTCGGAGCTGGTTCTTGTGGCCAAAGCAAGATACGAGAGAGAGATACTGCAAGTTACATAAAGATAAACTAGTCCTATTCTCACTCTTTCTCACTCTCCCATATGTACATGCATATACAGTAAAACCTCTCTAAAGTAATACTCTACAATAGAATACAGCCTACTCAAAGTTATAAAAAAATTTGGTCTCAACATGGGACCAGTTATGTATTGGAATAAATTATATTTTTTCTTGGTCTATCTTAAAGAAACACGTCTTCACATAGTTATAACTGTCAATGAGTATGAGAATATATATATATATATATATATATATATATGTGTGTGTGTGTGTGTGTGTGTGTGTGTGTGTGTAAGTGCGCGCTATATATGTGTGTGTGTGTGTGTGTGTGTGTGTGTGTAAGTGCGCGCGCATGAAACAACGGGGCCTTGGGAATCAAGGAACAATGCTTTCAAGTACAAGTAAAAAAATGTACACATGTGCAAAAAATAAAATACTTGGCGCCTAAGAAATCATATTTAGGAGATACAACATTCATTAAGGATAGATAAGTAATGATTTTGTGAGGAATATCATATGCGTTTAATGGTGTTCGTCCAAAAGAAGGCAAAATTAGGACTGCGTACTACAAAAACAAAAGTACAAGAGAGAACTTCAAGTGTAGTAAGTGGCTGTCTTCTTGAGTATTGTAAAAGCCCTTATTCCTTAGTGGATTCTTTTGTCAACTACGTGCCTATGAATTTCCCACATTGTGCATGGGATTTTACTATGTAAAATATATCTTTGTGTTCATTGTTCTCGTTATATATTTACCAATATTTTTCACTGTTACACTACACCTAGGCTAGAACCATTCAAGTTTTTGTTTCATAACTGTTCTTTTTAACGGTTAAAAATCCTTAAGTATAGAATACTTTGAGTAACGAAGACTAAAATATCATTATTACTTGCCCCAAACACCATACCCAAAAGTTCCCCAAACCCATTATTGACACACCCCGACCGAGATCAAGGCATGCTGGCCGTCACGTAAGAGTGACGTAGCCATGTGCACAGTGCGGAAGCGATAATGATAAGAATTATACGAATAATTGAAAACCAAATTACTAGAGTGCACTACTAAACAGAAAGTGATAGGAGTTAGTTACAACAGTAAACACTCCTAATCAGAGCATAAAGTCTAGGTGCAGTCCAGTAGGACAAGTACTAGTTATACAGTACCGGGAATGTCCTACTATTATTTAGATAAGTCAGAACTGCCGACGTCCTCGAGCCACCAACATCAAGCTCACTTAAAACCTGGAGGGGCGCAAAACAGAAAACGTGAGTGGGCAAAAACAAATGTTTTACAAAACCATTTCATTTATCAACATATCTAACCCCTCGTTGTAAAACATGTATAATTTTCCAAGAATCAAGATGTAAGCATATACATATATATATATATATATATATCTGAAATCATAACAATTCAATTCATGCTTCACATAATCATATTCATATGTATGCCATGCCAAAATATAACAAAGTAGACAATCCAGGTAAGAATGATTTCATAGAAATATGATATGTTAGCCGGAACCCCTGTGGTAGTCTGTACGGCTGAATTCATAGCTCAAAAGTCAATCTAGCCGGAGTCACTACAATGACCTATACGAAAATATACTGCACATAAGTCGGAACCACTATTAAGGGGTCTGTACGACAAGATTGGGTGTAATATAATTATGCTCAATTCTATTCTCTCATAATAGCCGGGCGATAAATCGCTAGTCACCTACGAGTCGGAACCATAAATAAGGTCTGTACGACAAGACTGTGCACTTAAGTTGGATCTAATATGAGCATATAGTGCGGGAGGTGACGTAAATAAACAGGCATGTACTTCATATCTCTGGCTAAATCACAATCACCCTAGGTGCAGTTTTATGAGCTCAACATCATTCAATCACATATCACATCATCGATGATTCATATAACCAAACATAATTTACCTGAACTTACCTGTGCCTCCACAGCACCACATTTATAAATAGGCAACCATGAAATGCATATTCAGAATATAAAAGCATTTGGCATATTATTTCAAAGCATACTTTCTTAAAAATGCATTTCTGGGAAATATATCAAGTATATAAGTATATACTGAAAACAAAAGCCCACTCACTGATAGGTCGAAGGGTCGTAGCCCCCGAGTCGCCCGTGGATACGCTCGTCCTCGGGATAAGCTTCACCTATATGCGAATTAACTATAAAAATGTTATTTTAAAGCACATAGGCGAAACTAGCTAATAACTTCTCATACATTGCTCAAAATGGGTATATGAATACACCACAGTGACCTACACAACCTCAGGATCATCCCCAAATTTTTAGATAAATTTTTCGAGCTCCCACGCGCCGGCAAGGGCACGGCAAAACGCGCCCCCACGCGCGGCCAAACCTGACGGATTCCCTAACCACCGTTAGGGAATATTCTGTTAAACCTAACAGATTCCGTTAAAATTGACTGACGACGTCAGCACATTCCGTCCAAACTGACGGAATATGCCGTCATCTTTTCCGGCGAGTCTCCGGTCGCCGGAAAACTGGGTAAAACTTTAAACCCACTATTCTCACTCGTTTTTCATCCATTTTTCATGAAACTGGTACCAAAATGAAGCTAATAACATGTAGAATCACGTTATACCAGTTTCAAGGCTTAAATTCTACTAGATTTTTCTTGAGAAAGGTTGATAGCTTGGCTTACCTAGAAACACATCGATCTCAGTCTTTCGACGTCCAAATCCTTCTAACGAAGTACCCCTAGACTCATGAGGACTTCCTTAAGCTTCTTATGTCCTTAAAATTCCTTGAAACACAAGGTTTTACGTGTGCATGAACAGTGCACAAAATCGGGGTTAGGGTTTTCTCGGGTTTTCGAAGCATTCACGTCCAAACAAGGGTATCAATGTACTGATGAGGTTACAATGAGCAAGAACCTTACCTTTAAAGCTTCGATCCGTGAAGTTTCAAGGGCTTTGGATGTTTGTCCGTACGAGTTCGAAGGAGAGAGAGTGAGAGTCCGAGAGAGATGAGAGGGTACGGGAGAGAGAAGAAAGAGAGTGTGTGTGTGTGGCCTAGGATTGGTCAACCACCAAAAAGTACCTTAACTTGATCCTAATTGGTTCCAAACAATTAGGATTAAGAATATTAACCCAAAGCTACACTTAAACCACATTACACAATTAATGTCCAAGGGTATTTTTGTCAATTCACGCCGTCGATAAATATATATTTGGGATGGGCTGTGACAATTATCGTCTTGCATTTTATTCAGTTGAATATCAGAATGTGCGAACAAAACTACAAAATAATAATAATATTATTAAACAACAAGAATGCCAAAACGGCTATAAAATCCTTAGATGTTACATCATGACAAACTTATTCTACAGAGAATACGAAGCATTATATTTATAGAGAACAAAGCTAACCCTAATACTAATAGGCTAGGTTCAGACTAAACTTATAAGAAAACCCAAACAATATAATACCTAAAATACTAATATTTTCCAACATATTCTTCATAGACGATTCATTTAGTGGCAAAGCTCTATGACAAACCAGACCCGTAGGAAAAATTGCCATCCTCGTGTCCATAAGAAAGACAAATCTAATTATTGTTGTTAATTGGCTTGAAAATAAACAACAATTATTTTGGTAACTTAATGTAACTGTTACCAAACAAATTGAAGAACACAATATTTTAAAAATGGTTTCTTTAGATTTAAGTCATTGCAACTTTTAAACTCTAGAAAAAAACCCACATATATTATAACTTCTAAATAAAACCCAAATTTTAAATATGATGTCATGTTGGATAAAAGATGTCCATGAATTTGTGTTTATTTACAAAATCATGCCACCAAATCTCTTATACATTTCTTTTAAACATTTAATTTGTTTAATATATTTTTAATTTTGTGTGAACTCCTCCAATCCAAAACCTAATTAGATCAAATATATACGGACATATATTCTACATTTATGTACACTAAATTACTAATACCATAAAAAAAAGTAGGTAAATTAATTTTGTTACAAATTTAAAAAGTAGGCACATTAATTTTCATGTAATTATACAGTAGGTAAATTATTTTCATAAAATTAAACAATAGATATTGTTTTCAAAAAATTAATTTTCATAGTAGGTAAAATTTTTCATGTAATTATACAGTAGGTAAATTGACACACCCTGACCCAGAATGTCCACTTGGACTCCGAATTGAGTTGTGCAGGTCGACACCCGGAGGGTGACGAAGCCATAAAGTGTAGTGATGAGGAAAATGTGAATAAATTTAAACATAAAAGTGCCTAATTATAAGAGTGTGCTGGTGAGCGGAATGAACCCATTTCACACGTGATGTCAGAGCATAAGTAAAGTACAGTAAAGTAAGATGAGAATTATACCATTGAAGGTAATCTCCAATACCAAGATTTGCCAAGAATCCTCGTCGATATGAAAGCTCAGCTACTAAAACCTGGAGGGGCGAAAAACAAGGGTGAGTGGGCCTGAAAAATAAAGTTTTATAAAAACCTTTTTGAAAACATTATAACCCCTCATCGTAAAACAAGTATAGTTTCCAAAACATACATACTACGTATAGTATGAAAATACTTATCATAGCCAGCAATGTCTCAATAATGCAATATGTCACGACATTTCGTCAATAAACACATAACGCCCAGTAATCACAATATCTCGCCGAACTAAACATATCACATTAAGTGCTCATCGACATATGCTGACACACGAGTTCATGCAGAGGTATTCTGACATGAATAGGACTGGGTGTAATAATGATATACGCTCTAGTACTACAATCACGTGAAAAATGGCACTATGCGCAGCACATACGAGTCCTAATTTCATATAGCAATCTAGGACAGGCCTGGCACCTACAATGGATCCAAAGTGAGCGTACGATGCGATGTGCACATACACGTGAAAGACTGGCCCTGGCCCGAGCGAGTACTAACACCGGTGCAGCAAAGATGAGCAAGTAACACAAATATAGTCATGCCATAGTGATTCGATAGTTCTAATCAACATAATATCATTCATAGCTGTAAATATAATTATGGCATCAATAATAATACTCATACCTGTGCATCCCGTAGGACGTAGCATAACTTCTTAATTTCTATCAATGTGCTAAATCTTATAAACGTCACGTTAATCTAGGCGTATTGTAGAAAACTCTTTATGAAATGTATAAATGGAAACTAACAATTATATATATATATATATGCTATATAAAAGAAAAGACCCACTCACAGTTACTTGCGATGTCACATCCGTTTAAGCTAAGAAGGCCGAAGTCTCCGATGGTAATCACACCTAAGCATAATATTGGAGCCCGTTAGTAAAATTTAACTAAAACAACTAAATTTGGGAAAATGGAGTGCGGATTTGGAATCAGTACGTTGAATTACGCTAAGAGGGGTCTCGAGCAAATTTTGTTAAGTCAACGGTCAACCCTAAAAAGTCAACCGAGATGCCCCGATGGTCAACCACGTTAAAACTTTGGAATTTCACTAAATGGATGTCAAAAACGGACTCGGGACGTTGAAATTATCCTAGAAGACTTTTCGAGAAAATTTTGAAAAATCGACATAAGGAATATTCCAAGAATATTCCATACAATATTCTCAGCCCATTTGGAAATTGGGTTGGCTGGAGCAGTGGCCCAATGGTTTGGGTCACAGATTTTTGAGCTTAAAGCCTTCTTTTTTCCCTCTTTTTCTTCTTCGGCTGGTTGCCATTGCAATCGCTGGAATTTGGAATTACATTGCCCAGGATAAATCCCGGTTTCGACTAGCCAAACACATCACTAAACCTAGCCTTCCAATATACCAAATCGAAGCTCGGAGAACAAGGAATCAGAATATACCTTTGGTTTCCTTGTCTGTGGCCGGAGTTAGCCAGAAAAAGGCTCGAAAGCGTCGAAAAATTGGGGGAGTTTTCTTGCTTTGCTCCTACACTCACCAAACCTTATCGAAAAGTGTCTAAACCTTGAGATTGTTCATTGACAATGAAAAAGGTGAGGGAGAGAGGGGTCCTAACACTTACCTTGGTTGGGATTCATGGAACTCGCAGGAAGCACAGTGAACAGTGGAATGAACGACATCGTGCTTTGGTTTAATTTCATGGTCTATGTACCTAGGTTTTAGGAAGGGATAGAAGGTTAGGGAACGATGGTGGAGTTGAAACTCATCGGCTGGGTTGGTCTTTTAGTTCATCGAAGAAATGGCGAGGTGGTGGTGCTGTGACCTTTGTACATAGAAAAGGGCAGGAGAGAGAAGAGAGAGAGAAAAAAGTCGAGAGAAGAGAGAGCTGAAAGGGTTAAAGGGAAGGGATGATGTGGCAGGGAGAGAGTGGAGACTGAGATGGGAGATAGTTGACAAATGAGAGAGAGTCCCAAGAGATAGGGAGACACGAAAGAGAGTAGAGGAATGGAGCGTGGGCCCCACTTGCCACATATCCCAATCCACAACAAGATGAAACATGAATAAAATATCCTGTAAATGTAAAATTATTAAAACACCCTTCGAGTTCGTAGTTTCGTAAAATTTTAACCGTAGTTCCAAATTCGATTTCTTTTGTGCCTACGTGTTCGTAGTGACGAGCACTATGAGGATACGCTAAAAGAATGTTTCTGAAGTCTCCCAATATGCTGGTCAACGAAAGTCAACACCCTAGCCTCTAGGGGCATTTTCGTCAATTCACTTATTTAAAATTTATAAAATCGTAAAATTAGGGACGGGTTGTCACATAAATTATTTTCATAAAATTAAACAATAGATATTGCTTTCAAAAAAATAATTTCATAGCAGGTAAACTATTTTCATGTAATTATATTGTAGGTATAAAATTAAACAATATATATTGTTTTCATATAATTAATTTTCATAGTAGGTAAATTATTTTCATAAAATTAAACAACAGATATTGGGCTTTTTATATCAGCACCCCACAAAATGTTGAATGCACCCCACATTAAATTTTAATATTAAATAACTTATATACCCTACTATGCAATGGCAGTTTTGACCTTATTAGGTTTAAAAAAAAATTCTATATACACCCCAATTCACTTTTAACGTATTATTTATCTTCTTCAACTATCAAAACTCCTCCGACCCTCTATTATTGAACAAAACCCTAACCAATGAAACTACAAACATGTTGATTGAGAAAAATTATTTTTGACGAATGAAACACGAAATCGATGTTTCAGAAGCTTCACTTGAGGTAAGACTTCATATTTTTTATTGTTTTAGTGATTTTGACGACATCGATAATTATTTAATCTTGCTTTTGATGCGTTATTCAAGCTTCTATGTTCGTATTCATCTTTTAGGGATCACATGGATTATATGAAGAATTAAACACCTAAAATTACCACCAAATATTAAAAAAAAATGACATGGGTTTTAATGGGGGAATTAAAAACAACTCTGATGACCCGTCCCTAATTTTCCATGAAATTTCTCCCCGAGTGTGTAAATTGACATGTATGCCCTTGTTGGAAAAGTGACGTGGACGAGGTTATTCGGATTTTAATTATTTTTCTCGTTAGCGTAATTAAATGGTACTCGTTGTTACGAACGCGTGAGCACGAGTTAGGCTCGAAACAGACTTGTAACGAAAAAGTTACATTTATTTAAAGCGCGTTAATAGCGGGTAGATTTGTACACGTGCTTATAAATTATTCTGTGTTGGAAACACTGTTTTAGATAGAAAGTTAGATTACAGTGGATTTCGAATTGTATCAATTTTATCTCTTTTTCTCCTTAAAAATGGGATCCGTGTTCCATTTCTTCACAAATTCACAAATCACAACCCCTAAAACCCTCACATTCACTTGTTTTTCCCTATGTCCCTCCTCACCAATCAAATTCACGCTCACTCTCACTCTCACTCAACCAATCAGAAACACTGTCTCTCACTTCTCTACCCCAATCAGAACACACACACACACACACACACACACACACACACACACACACACACACACACACACACACACACACTCTCTCTCTCTCTCTCTCTCTCTCTCTCTCTCTCTCTCTCTCTATCTCTCTCTCTCTCTCTCTCTCTCTCATCTTCTTCTCTTTCTCTCTCTATCCTATAACTCTCTCATCTCTGTAACAACAAGGACCCTCATAAAAAATCATAGATCGAGCTCACAAACTCCACCATTGTACTCCTCTCGAACCCCAACCGTACCAACTGATGGTGAAATGATCGAGTTTTGACTTGTCAACTCGGAAGGTCCGACTCGGTGGGTTTTGCTCCGATGAGTTTCAGGCCGAGTTACAAGGTTTTAGGACGTGGGGAAGCTTCTACACAACTCCCTAGGGTCCCTAGACTAAGTTCGGAGTCGAGTTGACGTCGAAACAAGCGAGTTCAAGGAGTCGAAGTTTAGGCCGAACGTTGTGAGGATTTTTCAAGCCATTTCTTGTCCATTTTTGGACTTTTGGTAGGTAAAATCTTGTTCTCCTCGTCATGGGCTTCATTTCCATATAAAGATCGTTGAATTTTTTTTCCAAAAACCGGCGAACCGGACAGCGGCGGACGGCAAGGCTCACCGGAGAAGACGAAGAATATTCCGTCAAAGTTGACTGAATATTCTAACGGCGTCAGGTAACACCGTTACTATTTAACAAAATATTCCATCAATTTTGACGGAATATTCCTAACGTCCGTCAGTCTCTGTCAGTCACTGTCAGTCACCGGCGAGTGCTTGACATGTATGGGTCTATGACGTCGAGTAGAGTGTTTTTGTTTATTTAAACCTTTTGTTTGAGCAAACTATGGGATGAGGGGTTTGTCCTAGCTTTTAGTGTATGTGTTAATTAATTAATTATTATTAGTTGTTTCGCATATAGGGGAGACTTATCTAGAGGACATACGAGGACAAACGAGGCTGGGGGGCTACAATCCATCGACGTATTAGTGAGTGGGCATTTGTTTTCGTGTGTGTATATATAAATATAAACTTTATATTTTCCACAACTACTTTTGAATTGATTTATGCATATCATGCCATGATTAAATAATGTTATTAGAAATGTTATACTATGGTGAAATGCTAAATAATCATACGGGATGCGCATGTAAGTTTATTGTCAGGTAAGGTTATTATAGTGACTAGAATTATTAAATTGTTATGGCATGCTTATATTCATTTAGTCTGCTCATCATTGCTGCACCCCGGGTCAAGGTCAGTCTTTCACGTGTATGTTCACCTCCGCACTGCACACTCGCCTTGGGTCCAAATAGGTGCCAGTCCTGTTATACAGGTTGCATTAGGCAATTCTGACTAGTAGGTGACTGCGATTAGCGCCAGTCTTCACGTGATTGTAGCACTAAAGCGTATATTATGATTACACCAGTCCTATCGTACAGGTCACATTAGGTAGCTCCGACTCGTGTGCTAGTATAGATTGATGAGCATTAGGGCCAGTCGTACATGTCGCATTTGGTGAGTCCGACTTGTGTGCTAGTATAGATTAATTGAACACCTGATTTTATTTATATTACTGTTGACATATTGTGATGTGGCATACTTCTAGATTTACTGTTGATTTGCATTTGATTTCATATCTATACGTAGTATGATTTTCTGGAAACTATACATGTTTTACAGCGAATGGTTAGTATGTTTAGAAAATAAATGGATTTTATAAACTTTTGTTTTTGCTCACTTACCCTTCTGTTTTTCACCCCTCCAGGTCCTAGATAGCTGAATTACTTTGTGGCGTACAAAGATTAGACGGTGATTCTGACATATCCCTGTTTAAATGTAAGAACTGTTCCCGTTGTGTATTAAGTACTTAACTAGTTTCGACTGCACTATTTGTCATCTATGCACTGAATATTTGTATTCTATGGGTTCTACCCACTACTGCACACTCACTTTATTAGTTTAAATTAGTTCTAGTTTTGGTTTTAATTTATTCACATTTTTGCATCACTTACACTTTTGGTTACATCACCTTAGGGTGATGGCCAACATGCCTCGACTCCGGTCGAGGTGTGTCAGTTTGGTATCCAAGCATAGGTTTAGGTAGTCCTGAATTCCTCGTATGTGTTATAGGTCCTAATGATTTTTGATCTCTTATGTCAGAATCATGCCACCTCGTAGAGAGCCACGTGTCATGTTTTAGACTAATTTTCTGGATTTTGGGCAGCTTGGTGAGGCGATCATCATTGCCATTCTGTCCACACTTCGTCCTCCCCAAAGGACTACCTTGGAGACAGTATCCCATCTCCAGATTAATAATTTCTTGGGCAATGAAGGGCTTGAGAAATCTGAGGTTTAGATCGACCATGTTGAGAAGACTTTCCACAGCGTTAGAGGAATCTTCCAAATGAGAGATAGGTTAGGACAGTGACTTGGTTCTTCCATCTGGGAGTTGGATCATGGTGGGCTCAAGAGTCATGCCCATTGTTTGCTCAAGATGCCACGAATTGGGATGTTTTTAGGTGTCTGTTTGAGGCTAGGTTCACACCTTTAGAGTATAAGGACCGGAAGAGAAAGGAATTCACAGAGTTGAAGCATGGAAAAATGTCAGTCACAAAGTACCACCGAAAGTTCACTGACTTATCCCGCTATTATCTTGAGATCGCTGGGAATCCCAGAGAGATGCTCCGTTATTTTAAGAAGGGGACTCGTAAGACTCAGAATTTCAAGAGAAGTGGTAATAGTTCTGGATTGTCGAGTGGTGGTTCAAATTCCAATACGCTGCGAAGGGGCGGCAAGTCCACAGACAATTCCTGCTTTCAGAATCAGAGGAACCCTAGCAATTCTGGTGCTCCGCACTGTCACGGATGCAATAACTGTCATTTCAGTGAGTGTAAAAGGGGAAATAATGGGTGTTATACTTGCTGTCAGGTGGGGCACATAGCTAATCAGTGTCCGTAGAGTCAGCAAAATCAGCCTCTTACACTACCACCTGCAGTTCATCTACAGCAGATTCAAGGACCTGGTACCTATCCACATATAGGTTATGGTGGTGCTTACCACTACCTGGGTGATATAGCTCAATATCCAGGAGGAGCATATCCATACCCACATGATCCTTATTACCAGGGCGGTTATCCACAGTACCAGAGGGTTATACGCAGTATTAGGATGGCGGATCGCAATGGTATGCTGAGGGTCAGTCCCAGAATCTTGAGGTAGCTTCAGCAGCAACGCATAGACCAGGTAGCCTAATCTAACAAATCAAGGTTGAGGTAACCAGGGAAGAGGAAACCAAGGAAACAGGGGTCGAGAAAGTTGATAACAGTCATAGGGTCGAGTCAGTTACATCACCTTGCATGATGTTCATGGTAACCCCGACTTGATTATGGGTACATTGAATGTTCTTGGTCATTTTGGTAGAATATTAATTGACTCTGGTGCTACTCATTCGGTTGTCTCCCACATGTTTGCTCAAAAGACTTAACCTCACCCCACTCCCCTTGGTTATGAGTTGGAGTTCTCGATGCCTGGGGGTGAAGTTTGCTATGTTAGTTGGGAGTATCGTGGATATCCCATTCTCATCGAGGATGTCGTAATGCCAGCTAATCTTGTACCCTTAGACATCGTTGATTTCAATGTTATCTTAGGCATGGATTGGTTAGATTACAATCGTGCCATGTTGAATTGTCACCAGAAGATAGTTACCTTCCATCGACTAGGCATGCATATGGTAACTTTTGTCGGTGAACGTAACGTTTTGAAACATGGAGTTATCTCAGCTATAAGGGCGAAGTGGTTGTTGAGGAAGGGTTGTCAAGGCTACTTAGCTCATGTAGTGGCGACTGAAGATAATCTTGCTCGTGTGGAAGAAGTTCGGGTAGTTAGACACTTTCTTGATGTTTTTCCTGACGATTTACCTGGCCTACCACCGGATCGTGAAGTGGAGTTCACCATCGACCTAATTCCAGGTATCGACCATATTTCTCTAACTCCTTATCGTATGGCTAATGCGGAGTTAAGGAAATTAAAAACCCAATTACAAGAACTTGTTGAAAAAAGGTTTATTCAGCCGAGCACTTCCCCTTGGGGAGCTCTAGTCTTGTTTGTGAGGAAGAAAGACGGAAATTTGTGGTTATGTATTGATTACAGATAACTGAATCGGGTGACGATTAAAAACCGTTATTTGTTGCCTCATATCGATGATCTTTTCGATCCGCTTCGTGGTGCTTGCGTTTTCTCGAAAATCGATCTAAGGTTCGGTTATTATCAATTGAAGATCAGAAGTGATGATGTTCCGAAAATAACATTCCAAATTCGATATGGTCATTATGAGTTTCTTGTGATGCCATTCGGGTTAACTAATGCTCCGGCAGCTTTTATAGACCTAATGAATCAGGTATTCCGTCAGTACCTTGATAGGTTCGTAATTGTCTTCATCGATGACATCCTAGTGTATTCTAAGAGTGAGGTTGACCATGCTAGATATCTACGTCTGGTTTTGAAGAAGCTAAGGGAGAATCAATTGTACGCTAAGTTCAGTAAGTGCCAGTTCTGGCTGGATCAGGTGGCTTTCTTGGGACATGTGATATCAACACAAGGTGTTCTTATGGATCCTTAGAAATTGGCAGCAGTGGAAAATTGGGAGCAACCTCAGATTGTCACAGAAGTTCAGAGTTTTCTTTGTCTTACGGCTATTATCGACGCTTTGTGAAAGGCTTTTCAGCCATAGCCCTGCCTCTGGCAAGGTTGACTATGAAATGAGTTAATTTTGAATGGAGTGATGATTGTGAACGAAGTTTCCAACAATTGAAGTACTGTCTCACTCATGTGCCTGTTTTGGCACTTCCCCATGACAGTGGGAATTTCGAGATCTACAGTGATGCCTCTCTGAATGGCCTACACTGCATGCTGATGTAGCATGGAAAGGTGATTGTGTATGCTTCGCGACAGTTAAAGCCCCATGAGATGAACTATCCTACTCATGATCTTGAATTGGCAGTTATTGTTTTTGCTTTGAAAATTTGGAGGGCATTATCTTTATGGGAAAACATGTCGAATCTTCACTGACCATAAAAGCCTCAAGTATATCTTCACTCAGAAAGAACTTAATCTCCAGCAGCGTAGGTGGATGAAGTTGATCAGTGATTACGACTACACTATTGAGTACCACCCTGGTCGTGCGAATACTGTAGCAGATGCTATTAGTAGGAAATTTCAAGGCCGACTTAATGCTCTTTATGCATGTTGTGTTCCTATTCTCATTAACCTAAGATCTACTGGAGCGGCTTTAGAAGTGGATCACCAGGGAGCTTTACTTGCCAACTTTCAAGTTAGGCCAGTTTTGTTGGATCGTGTTCTCGAGGCCCAGATGAATGACTCAGAATCCCAGGAGTTAAAACAAGCGGTGCTGAACGACAATAGGGGAGATTTCAGGATTTGAAGGCCTGACGATATGTTGATGCAAGGCGATCGGATGTATGTACCGAATATGGAAGAACTAAAGAAAGAAATACTCAATGAGGCGCATATCTCAGCTTATGCGATGCATCCCGGGAGTACTAAGATGTATCATACTATCCGACTTTTCTACTACTGGCCGGGAATGAAAAGAGAAATTGCGGAGTACGTGAGTCGTTGTTCGGTCTATCAGCAGGTCAAGGCTGAAAGACAAAGTTCTCAGGAACAAGACCACTTGTATGGTGAAAGTCTTATGGAGAAACCACTTTGTTAAGGAAGCTACCTGGGAGACAGAGGAGCGTATGCGAGATCTTTATTCACGTCTGTTCTTTAATTAAGATCTTTAGTAGTGTTGAAATTTTAGGGACCAAATTTTTTAAGGGGGGTAGGTTGTGACGACGCGTCCCTAAGTGTCCATGTAATTTCTCTCCGAGTGTGTAAATTGACGTTTATGCCCTTGTTGGCAAAGTGACGTGGACATGGTTATTCAGCTTTTAATTATTTTTCTCGTTATCGTAATTAAATGGTACTCGTTGTTACGAATGCGTGAGCGCGAGTTAGGCTCGAAACGGACTTGAACGAAAAAGTTACATTTTATTTAAAGTGTGTTAACAGCGGGTAGATTTGTACACATGCTTATAAATTATTCAGTGTTGGAAACACTGTTTTAGATAGAAAGTTAGATTACGTTGGATTTCGTGTTCCATTTCTTCACACATTCACAAATCACAACCCCTAAAACCCTCACATTCACTTGTTTTTCCCTATGTCCCTCCTTACCAATCAAATTCACCCTCACTCTCACTCTCACTCAACCAATCATTAACACTGTCTCTCACTTCTCTCCCCCAATCAGAACACTCTCGTTCTCTCTCTATCATCTTCTTCTTTTTCTCTCTCTATCCCGTAACTCTCTCCTCTCTGTAACAATAAGGACCCTCGTCAAAATCACAGATCGAGCTCACAAACTCCACCATTGTACTCCTCTCGAACCCACGAACCCAGTTGTACCAACCGATGATGAAATGACCGAGTTTTGACTCGTCAACTCGGAAGGTCCGACTAGGTGGGTTTTGCTTCGACAAGTTTCAGGTCGAGTTACAAAGTTTTAAGACATGGGGAAGCTTCTACAAAACTCCCTAGGGTCCCTAGACTAAGTTCAGAGTTGAGTTGGCGTCGAAACAAGCGAGTTCGAGGAGTCGAAGTTTAGGCCAAACGTTTCGATAATTTTTCATGTCACTCCCATCCATTTTGGAAGGTAAAATCTTGTTCTTCTCGTCATGGGCTTCATTTCCATATAAAGATTGTTAAAAATGGTTGAGAAATAAGCAAGCTATGCGATTTTGAAATTTTTCCCAGAAACTGGCGAACCAGACGGCGAGGCTCACCGGAGAAGATGAAGAATATTCCGTCAAAGTTGATGAAATATTCTAACGACATCAGGTAACACCGTTACTATTTAACGGAATATTCCGTCAATTCTGACGGAACATTCCTAACGTTCATCAGTCTCTATCAGTCACTGGCTTGCGCATGGGGGCGCGTGTGGCCGTGGGCTAGCCAAGGTGTGAGGGCGCGTCTGGCCACCGGCCGGCGAGTGCTTTACATGTACGGGTCCGTGACGTCGAGTAGAATGTTTTCGTATATTTAAACCTTCCGTTTGAGCAAACTGTGGGGGGTTTTTTTCTAGCTTTTAGTGTATGTGTTAATTAATTAATTATTATTAGTTTTTTCACATATAGGGGAGACTTATCTTAAGGACGTACGAGGACAAGCGAGGCTAGGGGGCTACGATCCATCGACGTATCAATGAGTGGGCATTTGTTTTCGTATATATATATAAACTTTATAGTTTCCACAACTGCTTTTGAATTGATTTGTGCATATCATGCCATGATTAAATAATGTTATTAGAAATGTTGTACTATGGTGAAATGCTAAATAATCCTACGGGATGTGCATGTAAGTTTATTGTCAGGTAAGGTTATTATGTTGACAAGAATTATTGAATTATTATGGCATGTTTATATTCATATAGTTTGCTCATCATTACTGCACTCCGGTGTTAGTGCTTGCCCCGGGCCAGGGCCAGTCTTTCACTGTATGTTCACCTCCGCACTGCATGCTCATCTTGGATCTAAGTAGGTGCCAGTCATGTTGTACAGGTTGCATTAGGCAACTCTGACTCGTAGATGACAGCGATTAGCGCCAGTCTTCACGTGATTGTAGCACTAGAGCGTATATTATGATTACACCTAGGCCTGTCGTATAGGTTGCATTAGGCGACTCCAACTCGTGTGCTAGCATAGATTGATGAGCATCAGGGCCAGTCGTACATGTCCATTAGGTGACTCCGACTTGTGTGCTAGTATAGATTAATTAAACACATGATTTTATTTTTATTACTGTTGACATATTGTGATGTGGCATACTTCTGGATTTACTGTTGATTTGCATTTGATTTCATATCTATACATAGTATGATTTTCTGGAAACTATACATGTTTTACAGCGAGGGGTTAGTATGTTTAGAAAATAAATGGATTTTATAAACTTTTGTTTTTGCCCACTTACCCTTCTGTTTTTCGCCCCTCGAGGTCCTAGATAGATGAATTACTCTGTGGCATACGAGGATTAGCCGGCGATTCTGACATATCCCTATTTAAATGTAGGAACTATTCCCGTTGTGTATTAAGTACTTAACTAGTTTCGACTGCACTATTTGTCATCTATGCTCTGAATATTTGTATTCTATGGGTTCTACCCACTACTGCGCACTCACTTTATTAGTTTAAATTAGTTCTAGTTTTGGTTTTAATTTATTCACATTTTTGCATCACTTACACTTTTGGTTACGTCACCTTTGGGTGACGGCCAACATGCCTCGACTCCGGTCGGGGTGTGTCAACAACCCACATATGCTTTAAATCCCAGGTGACATCTTTTGTCAAAATTCTAGTTGGCATTTTTTGTCCAAATTAAAGGCTTTATAAGATTTGAGAAATATGGGGTGTATAGAAAATATGGGGGTGCATGTAGAAAATGTAAGGTGTATATTAAGAATGTGGGGTGTGAGGGTATTATGGGGAAGTATGTGGGGTGTATTAAGATATTTTTTAATTGAAAAATCAAGGCTTATTATAATAGCACCCCACAAATTGTTGAATAAACCTCACATACTTAATACACCTCACATTTACTTTTTCAATTAAAAATTATCTTAATACACCCCACTTCCTTCCCCATAATACCCTCACACCCCACATTCTTAATATACACCTTACATTTTCTATACACACCCCACATTTTTTAAACACCCCACATTTCTCAAATCTTATAACAGTCATTTTTAATTTTGCCGAATGATTTCAAACCATCTAAACTTTAGTTTGCCGAATGATTTCAAATTGAATGATTTGAAAAAATGTTTAGGTTCATTTGAATGTTTTTCAATAACAATAATAATGATTTCAAAGCTTTCGAAACACCAATTTCGTGTTCCATTTGTCAAAAATAATTTTTCTTAATCAACATGTTTGTAGTTTCATTGCTTAGAGTTTTATTCAACAATGAAGGGTGTGATGGGTTTTGATAGTTGAAGGAGATAAATAATACGTTAAAAGTTAATTTTATTATTATTTTTTAAACCTAATAAGGTCAAAATTGTCATTGCATAGTAGAGTAAATAAGTCATTAATATTAAATTTTAATGTGGGGTGCATTCAACATTTTGTGGGGTGCTAATATAAAAAGCCAAAATAAAATGTGGGGTATATTAAGTTTGTGGGGTTTATTCAACAATTTGTGGGGTGTTAATATTGTCACAGCCCGTCCCGAGATTTTCATATCAAGGGTATGAAATGACGGAGATGCCCTTGACGTTATTAAGGTTTGTGGGTGTGTGATATTATTTGGTCTAACCTTAAATTGTGTTGGAAGAAAATTATAAGATAAGGTGGATTATGAATTTAAATTATGTTATGTTGATTAAGGATGTGGACAAATGAATGGTGTGGATTGTTTGTGGACATCACAAACCCTCATTCCCTGCACCCTCTTCCCCGTCACTCTCTCTCTCTCCTCCCTCACGACATTCTCTCTCTCTCTCACACCCAACGTACGGACCTCACCCAGAAACCCTCCAAAACTCGACGGATCGAGGCAACCAAGGTATGCATCTTCATCCCTGGGTCATTGTGAGACGATTGGTACTAGTTTTAGGCCGTGAAACCTTCGATTTCACGTGAACCCGAAACCTCCATTTTTGGTTACTGTTCATGCGAACGTAAAATGTTGTGTTTCAGGGAATTCTAAGCTTATGGTGAGCTTAGTGAGGTCCTAAGGAAGCTCGGAGTGCTTCGTTTGAAGGATTTGGACGTCGGGATCACGTGGTTCAAGTTTGGCCGAATTCTTTGGAATTCTTTTGGTGAGATTTAGTTGTTTTTAGAGCCTTAAACTAGTCTATTATGATTCTACATGTTTGGGGCTTCAATTTGATATAAAATACGAAGAAAATGGGTGAAAAACGAAGGAGAACGAAGAGTTACAAAATTCGCCGGAAACCGGCCACCGGAAAAACCAGTCCGGCGACCCAAGGAAGAAGAAGGGCGCGCGGGGGCGCGTAGACCCGTGCCACGCGCGGCGCGTGGGGGCGCGTGAGCCCTCCAAAATTTTTTCTAAAAATTTCCCGACGCTCGTGGCGTCGAGTAGGTCGATGTGGTATATTCCTATACCCAATTTGAGCACTGTATGAGAAGTTATTAAGAATTGTTGGTTAGGTGCTTTAAATAGCGTTTATAATTGTTTTGCATATAGATGAAAAATGTGAATTGACGATCCGACTGTTGGATCGTCACCAAACTTTGATGCTTCGTAATACGTAATATTTGAGGATTATAGGAACTTACGGATTGGGAATCCGATTTACAGATCTTCCGGAATTGGAGTTGTAAGTTCATAAATTAGAATGTTAACCGTCACTTGGTTTTGGAAATTGACGGAGATCCGACCGTTGGATGGTAATGAAATTTTAGGATGTTGTTCTAGAGATTTATTGTGGACCTCTGGAAGTTATGGATTGGAAATCTGAGTTGCAGATCTTCCGGATCGAACTGCGTAGTGAAGTGTTTTATATAAGTTATATATTCTATGGATATGATTTCTGAGGTTGGATTTGATTATTGTTCTAGGCGCCGATCGTCATGACGCCTCGATGTGTTGTGCTAGGGAGTTGTTGGGCGAACTCCAGGTGAGTGGGCAGTATTTTCTGTATTTACCTATATACTATTGAATTTCCCAGAAACTGAGTTTTTAATGAAAGTATGTTTCTCAAATGCCATGCATGAATGAGATGCATGATGTGAATGAAATGCCATGATAGGAATGCTATGCATGTGATGAATGATATGAATTGATAATCGATGCATGTATATATATATATGAATTGGTGCTGTGGACGCACAGGTAAGTCAGGTGAGTTTATATTATTTATGTGAATCATTGATGATGTGCATGACGTTGATAGCTCATAACCTGCCCCTAGGTGTTAGTGCTTATATTATTATTCACCACACCGCACGCTCGTCTTAGATCCAAGTAGGTGGATGTCGTACAGACCGTGTGAGGGTTCCGACATGCTAGTCGTATAGATCATTAGATGTGATTCCGACTAGTGGGTGACCTTAGTTATGCGCGCTGATGATTGATGAGAGAAGCACTAGAGCGTAATTATACACCTGTCATCGTACAGACTACCTTATGTAGTTCCGAGTGACGTGCAGAGTTAGACCGTACAGGTCACCGAGGTGACTCCGGATGGATTGGATGTTGAGCTATAGAATTAACCGAACAGGACCAACTGCAAGGTCTCCGGTTAATTCATTATTTCACCTGTTACATTGATGCATCATTCAAACTGTTTTTAAAAGTTTTTACATGGCGTACTCTCTGGTTTTAAGAAAGATGATGATTTGAGATTTATGAAAAACTATATGCTATTATGCTATTTTCTGGGAAAGTATACAGGTTTTACAGCGAGGGGTTAGAAATGTTTTAAATGAAATGTTTTCGAAAAACTTTGTTTTACTGACCCACTCAATTTTGTTTTGCGCCCCTCCAGGTTCAAGTTAGCAGAGCTTTGGTGGCCACGAGGAATCCAACGGTGTTCTGACAGAATTCACAAAAGTAGGATTCACCCTCGGGTGTTATATCTTAGTAATCGTATTCTTTAAAGCTTCCAAACTGTGTAAATGGTTACGTCACTCTCACGTGACGGCCAGCATGCCCTCCTTCGGGACGGGGTGTGTCAAATATAATAAGCCTAGATATTGTTAAAAATAAACACTAATTTAGGTATATTCAAATTGAAATTAAAAAAATTCCAAATTAATTCCTCCATCTAGAACCATATTTCATGGCTACAAGACCTTGCCAAATTCAATGCACGTGATCAATTAAAACAAAATTACAAGAACTTTCTATACTGGCTTAGATGGAGTATATTAGAGATCCAAAAAAAAAAATCTAAAAACGGACACACAAACTTAATTTGGTAAGTTGCTTACTTGGATCCTAATCATTGGGTTTTATTCGGATAAATATTATATGATGGGCTAGAGGTTAGAAAAAATGAGTTTGGAGGGGAAAAGTTAAATTTTCAGTAAAATACTTAAATGGTCACCATTTAACGAAATAATTCACTAGTAGGAAAAATAGCAAGTCACGGTAATAGGCATAATCTGTGACTATGGGTGATTATATATTCAAGTGTGACTTAAGTTACTTATTTTTAGTGACAAGAAATTGTGCCTAATAGGCACAGCTAATACCAACAGTTATACTTACAAAAAAACGAGTGACTATTACTTTTTTTTATTTTTTATTTTATTTTTTATGGAAAAATAAATTTATTCAAAAAGAGAAATCTCGGGTACAACCGTTTTCAGTACAATCAAAGAGATGAGCATTTCTAGCAATAGTGGGTAAGGACCTATCCCAATTAAAAGTATCATGAATGGAGTGTACAATGCTAGTAGTGATACTAGCAAGAAAGTTGACCTCCCGAAAAACATGAGCCCAAGATATAGAAGAAAAAGAACGTGCAAGTAATTTGATGTCCTCAATAATAGTCTTCAATCCCCAAGGCATTATGTACTTGTTCAAAATAGAATCAATAACGAGCTTGGAATCACCTTCAACATAGACATCCTTAAAACCTTTAACTTTTGCAAATTTTAGCACATCACTTAAGACAAGTGCTTCAGTAACAGATATAGTATTCTCCCCAAAAATTGCAAGTCCTAGCAACAATAGGAGACCCATTAACCTTGGAATGCCTCTCGTGCTCCATGACTCAATTAATTTTGATAGTTCGGTGGTAGGATCTCAAGCGGGTGACTATTACTATTGAGACTATTAGATCATTGAATTATAAAAAGGAATGAAAAACATAATGTGCATGGATCCATCAACTGAAGACTATTGTAAGAATATGCATATGTTTTTGCATCAAGCCATTCAAGACTTCAAGATTAAGGTCATGTTTGTAGGTGATTGAAAACACTAGTTTCTAGCAAACATGAAATCATGCATGATTTTTTATCACAAATATATGATTTTTTTTTTTTTTCAAGATTTCGAACGGGCAGCTGGGTACCTTTCGGTACAGTTCCCACATACCATAATGTGAAATTTTAAAGTTTTAGTAACTATTGCGTCCATGAAAGGGAATGATTTAGCTTTAGTCATAAATTTTTTTTTAATATAACAAGACATTTACATTAAAGAGTGGGAAAATAAATCATAAAAATTAAACTTTCATTTCAAACTTTTCATTTCTTATATTTACAATATATAGTGGAGTTGAATATCAGAGTGCGCAACGAACAAGACTAACAAAATAGAAAGAATATTATTAAAAGAACGAGAATGCCGAAATGGCTACAAAACCCTAAGAGGCTACATTGTGACTGACTTGATTGTAATTAACTAATACAAGCACTACTATATATAGTGAAAACTAAAGCAAAATTCTAATCCTTAAAGGATATAGAAAACTCTAATAAACCCTAAATCCTAACCCTTAAAGGATATAGAAAATTCTAATATCCTTATCCCACAAGAAAACCATAAACAAAAATAAACTAATAACTAATTTTCCAACAAGTGGATATAAGGATAGTTAATACTTAGTTTTAGGCACTTTAGAAATATTTCTGAATCTTTAAAATTTTGTGCTTGCAAGTGATGGTATTAATTGAAGAAAAATAATTAAATAAAATATAAGGGAAACAACTTAAAAAGATAAAAATTAGGGGAAATGTTATTAGCACTCCAAAAATCTCTTTCTACACTCCTCACAAGTGTATTTTTCTTTCTAATTATAGAAAGTTTGGGGTGCAAAATGAGTTTTTTGGAGTGCCAATAACAATTCCCAAAATTAAATGCAATAAAATATGTAAATTATACATAACGTGCGTGATTAGAAAAGAGAAAAACCTCGCGCGCGCTCATATCTGATTGGTGAGCTTTATCGACGAGAAAAGGTGGAAGATTTGGACTCAGCCGTACAATGAGCTATGTTGAAACGAAAATTCCGCACCATCTCGGACGGAGGAGAGTGCGAGGTCAACCACCTACAAAAGAAAGTAATAATCGTAGTTAACATAGGGTACCGGTATGGTCCAATAAAAATCATGGTCTAACAAATGCGCCTAACTATGCTTCGGAAATGGTGTTCCTCTTAGGATGAATAGTTACCAAGGACCATGCCTTTTTGGGTAGATTGGAATAACTTACCATTTGGAATTCTTTAACATTACGTGTCAATCCAGTTCCGTTACTGATGCTGGTTAGTAGAGACGTTCCGAATTTAGGCATGCAACTTTGAGTCATGCCATAAAGACATCAATGATGAAGAGACGCCATATTATGTGTGCATGAGAAACGAGAATTGCATTTTTACGTCTCCTCTCTCTTTCTCATTTTTATGTGCAAAAAAACCTCCATAAAACTTGAATCCCATTTTCGGCTTTCTTCTCCAAATTTCCGACGAAAACAAGGGATGCGGTTCTTGATGTTTATCCTGCCCCTCACCCAAATTACCATACTTTGTTCGAACCTCCATTTCTTAGAGTGAGGAACCAAGAAGATTGCGATGGTTTCATACAACCCAGACATAATATTCTCAACGACTACATCATCTAGTGGGAGGCCGACAAACATATCCACTCTCAGTCCCCGGATTCATCCAACCCAGAATGTCCTTATAGTAGGATTCAACCTTGGTACCTAGAATTGGGTCTGAGATTCTGTTGACCCTAAAAACTACCAGGCCTACGTGGCGCGCAGGCTAAGTAACTAATGAGCTAACTACGTCATTCGGTTGTATGCGGGCGTGCCAACTCATCGGCCAAACTTGGTCGAGGAGTAAAATGTGTTGATTTTGCGCTGGGTGCGCGACTGACTTCTCGATCTTGCGACTGCGGCCGAGGAAGGAACACGTCCCGGCCTTTGGGTTCTAGAGCCTGAAGACAAGGCTATTAGTTCTGCGAAGTTCACAAATCGTCGGAGTCGGATTCGGTCACAGTGATTATATTCGTAAGAGTATAAGCACGCCGAATCGACACCAAAGTATAAAGGCACAGATACTCAAAACAAATATATGTCTTGATGGTAAATGTGGTTCGGCAGTCAGAATGCCGAACTCTAAAGCCTACTTGTGAGTATCCAATCATAAAACAACTCGGCGTTCAATGTGTCGAGCCCTAGTAACACCTCACTTCGCCTAGAAGGCTGATGAGATGACCTGACACACCCCGACCGAGATCAAGGCATGCGGGCCGTCACGTGAGGGTGACGTAGCCATGTGCACAGTGCGGAAGCAATAAGGATAAGAATATACAAATAATTAAAAACCGAAAGTTAATAAAGTGCACTAATAAACAGGAAGTGTTAGGAGTGAGATACAAAAGTAAATACTCATAATCAGAGCATAGAAAGTCTAAGTGCAGTCCCGTAGGACAAGAACTAATTATACAGTACCATAAGATGTCCTACAATTATTTATTATGTCAGAACCGCCGAAATCCTCAAGGCCACCAACAGCTAGCTTACCTAAAACCTGGAGGGGCGCAAAATAGAAAACGTGAGTGGGCAAAAACAAATGTTTTACAAACCATTTCATTTCTCAAAAGTTCTAACCCTTCGCCGTAAAACATGTATATTTTCCCAGAAATAAAATATAAGCATATGCATAAATTGAAGGAAATTTTGTGAAAAACATGTTCATTTGAGCAACATCAATAGCATGCAATTAACAAATTAAAGGCGGAATCATGCTTGCATGCACTCAAAAACAAAAACATCAACCATGAAATTCAAAGCCTAGTAGATTGGTGAACCTTGACTCAACTTAAAACAACATTTGTTAGTTGAGAAATATTTACCTTTGTAGATTCCTCTTTGCATATGCAAAGGATAATCACCCAAGAGATAGGGCCTTCATTCCTTGCTTCTTAGCTCCATGGATTTGGTTGAAAGAATTGGATTCTCCAAGTTCCCAAAATAGAGAACCTCTAAAGATTCTACACCAAGGTTAGATTGAAGAAGAAATGAGTGACCTTGGAGTAGTAGGATTGCTAGATTCACCCTCCAAGGTGGTTGGCCTCTTAGAGAGAAAATGAGAGACATTTCTATCTAATTCTCCCAAAAGAAACCTTAATTGAATTTTGGCTATAAAGTCCTTTATATAGTCCCTTCAAATAAGTGACCTAAAGAACCAAAAGCCCATTCTCTGTAACATGGGTTCATTGGGCTAATTGGGCCTTTGTGAATCATTATTCATTAAGTTGTCATACAACTTAAGTCAATGGGCTTGACGTTCGAAGCCCATTGGGCCTTAAGGTCCAAAACCATCCCGAGGTCTTTAACAAACTTATTCGTTTGATTAATTAACATATTAATTAATCCTTGCCATAAATAATTAAACCATTTAATTATTCTTACTCATCTCCTTTGTTTCTTCAATCTTTACCTTACACGGTGTACGATCCATTAGGTTCCTTTTAGCGAGGCAGTGGGCGATTAAAACCATTTTACATCGATTGTGAATTGAAACTTACTTTCAATTCTCCCTTTAGTGATTACACACGTTTAGGGCTTCCACAAACCATGAGTGACACCTAGCAGCATATCATGGTTACCCAAGCTAATCAGAAGAGGTAGAGAACCTATTCAGTTAAGGATTACAAATGCAATACGGTCTTTCTCTAATCTAATACTCTTGACCACATTGTTTGGTTTGATAGTTTATTTATTCATGTCTACTATCCAATGCGATTCGTTTGCTTATATGATTACCTTGAATGTGATTTGGAACGCATTCCCTAATCTCATTCATACTCTGGCCAGGGATTTTAATCATATCATAGAGTATTCTCCCTCAAACCATTTGAAGGTTAGAGATCCCTTGTTGCACATTCACTTGTCTCCATAACTAAGTGGCTTAACCCCAATGATGTCGTGGACACCCCGATGGGGTGACTTTGACATAATCAAAGATCAAGGACTTAACCACAAGACAACTGTGATGCCTCAGGTCAAAAGACTAATTTGCATTATCCCAACCTTGAGTTCTCATGTGACATGAGTATGAGAACTCCTCGTTGATCGTGTTCAGTGAACTCATTCTCTATTGAGCACCTACGTACTTGTCTTGATGTCACACACACCAATGACTCGAGACTAGTCACTCTCCCTGAGAGAAGGCACAGTACGTACTGATCTTATCGGACTGTCAATGCCCAATTTGGCAATCCTATGATCAGGAACGTTTAGGATGTGTCTACGAAAGAATGGTCTCATGAATCTAACTTCATTAGATTGCATTCTCCCAATCATATATTCCTTGGACTTTATCGTTTAAGCATATAACATTTATATGAGACGGCTCAAACAATAATGTTTGCTCTTTATATGTAAACTAGATTAGTTTAACATGTGAAATGTCCGTAAAGTATCATCATATGATTGGCTTTAGGGCACATTTCCAACAATCTCCCACTTGCACTAGAGCCAATCAGCTTGTTCATCTGTTATGATTCCTCTTATGTAGTCATTTCATAAATGGCTGAGTAGTAGGCCTAGGCAATGGATATCTATATGTTATCCATAGAAGCAACCTTGAGAATATCGACGTCACCATTATACATGATTCCCAATCATGTGGTTCAGTCTCTCATATGAGTTCGGATCTTGATGAGACCTTGATTCCCTGGCTTGAGCTATCGCCCCATTAGTGTCATACACTTTCTGGTTGGAACCGAATAGAGAGTTCATAAATGAACTTTCCCATCCAAACAACATTGTTGTAAACTTCTATATGGCAATATATTTTGCATTCATAATGGAACACACTAAAGTCATTACTTTAATGTTTCCATCCAAATATCTCTTTAGTCATAATAAAGAGATATCTGTTTATCTCTTCATTCATAATGAAGAAACATCCAATGATGGATTAGATTCACAATCTAATACATTTACGCTTCCATTACGTTACTTTAATTCTTCCTCATTCTTCGAGGAACCTATCCTTTAGTATTTCTTAAATACTTAAGGACTCACTTGACAGTTGCCATGGTTCTGATCCTGGGCTTGCATTGATATCGCATTGTACCTTTCTAGGTACAACTCATATCAATGTTTTTCATACAATATGAAATACATAAATCACCTTTCTGCGTATGCATAAAGGATTCGATTTACGCATTATTTCTTTGGGAGTCAAAGGGTACGTTCCCTTTGAGAAGAGCTACCTCCTAGTCTCACTAGAGTTGTTCTTCTTATTGAAGTTTATCATCATATGAGAAACTTCCTAGCATCCTTTTGTCTATTATTAGGGCATGATATAATCCAATTATATCCTAAAATCTATCATTATAGATTTCCATCCCATGTATATAGACTATGTCTCCCATATACATTCTATCGTTATAGAAAGTTTAAAGTCATAACTTTAACAATGAAGTATTCTTTTCATTTCCAAAATTAATATATCATACATATATTTAAATTTAGGAATATGATTAACTCCCACTAATCTTTTGTAAACCTAGTAAACAAAAGATTCATTTACATCTTTATGAGAAATCAAACGTTTTGATCTTTCTCTCATAAGACGCTTATGGCTCCCACTAGCTTGCTTAGATCCATGATGGTTGGATCTCTACAACTTACATGTTTTGTGATTCATAGTTTTAGACATATATTATTAGGACTATCTTAATAATGGTTTCGGAAACCTATATTATGTCCAAACATTGAATCAACATTTAGTTGTAGCTAGCTATCTTCGAATTAATTGAAACTAAGACTACGTCAAAAATGGTTCCTTCAAAGTCAACCATTCTCTTTGATTGTAGTCACCTTAAGCTACCAATTAGCTATGAAGGTTTCATTATTTCGGGTCAAATGGTACTTTACCATTTCCTTGAGTATATATCGTATATACACTCAATGTAGTCATAAAGTTCAAACCATTCAACTGAGACGGTTTATAAATCCTTCTTGACTACCTTGGAGCTTGTGGTATAGGAACTAGGTTGTTATATTTGTTGATTATCATCTTGTCTCTCAAAGAACCCATTCTTTTGAGTTCTATTCCTAGTTCATTTGCTCTAAGGCAAATCACATTGTAGGATTACAATGAACTACTCAACAAACAACATTTGTTGGTTGGTTTATAGAAGTGATATCCAAAGGTTAATTTAAGGATATCCACAAGATAATTTTTAAACAAATATTGCTTATTAGCACACAACCCCAAATCTTAACATGATTAAGATTTGTCTTTCTTTCCAACTACATCCTATGGAGTTATGAAAATTTTGGAAGATCTTCTAATTGACAATCATATTGTTTTAGAAGTATATATCCTATATATATGGGTAATTGATAACATCCAACGAACTAAATCTTATTCGAGTTCGTTCTTCTCCTAATGGAGAAAATCATTATCTTATGATGCTAATTTCCTTGATATCTTTCAAGGAAACTCATCTAAAGTGTTACCTTTCCTTAGATCAAATCTAAGGAGGTAAGTACTTTAGACGTCTTACTCATCAACTTACATTACTTGAATTCTTTGAAACCTTTTGCAAAGTATTCGGACTTGTGTTTATTCATAATAAACTATAGTCCAACCGAGAGTGATCTTCGGTGAATGTCAAACAACATGAGTAGTATTATGTTGTGGACAAGTGCCACTAACATCTAAGTGAATTAACCTCAATAACTTTGTGATTCTTTCTTTTTTCCAAAAGAATAAAGATTCGAACATTTCGCCTCTATACAATTTTGACAAGAAGGTATTGGATCCGGATCTAACGATCCAAAGCATCCATCTATGACCAACTCGTAATTTATGTTTTAGAGGTATCACAACTCAGTTGGGATTAGTCACTATCTTGCAACCTTTTGGGTTTTAAGCATCATTATATTCTAAACAGTTAACGCTACCATATCATCTCTACTATAGAGACAATCAATTAGATTACTATAATCCAATCAGTGATTAATAAAGAACAATGTTTTGTCAAACAAAACATTCATCCATCTCTTCTATAGTGACGGAATTAAGTTCCTTAAAATTGGAATGTAAAGACAATCTTTGGTTTTTCCAATTTCTTTGGTAGTTCATATGAGGAAGTTAGTACCATCTGCTTTCGCAGAGATCTATATTTTATTCACGTTCCGAATGTGAAGTACTTTCTCTTCTCTCATTAATCTTCTACTTCTTATTAGCCACACTTTTACAACGATTGTAAAACATAGTTACTAATATGGAATCAAGCATTCAAGTAGAAGAACCAACTGTTTTGAACTTTTCAAGAACAATTTACAACACCTTCGAAAGGTGTGTTCTTGACACTTGCAAGACATTTCTTGCAAATACCCCTTCCAATGTCCATCCTTTCATAAAGAAAGTTTGTTCCCTTGGAGTTAATTTTATCTTCTTCATTTGACTTCTCCTTTGACTACAATAGTCATGGTCCCTAAACTCCCACTATCTCTCTTGAAACCTTTTTCAATTGTGTTATACACATCAAACATTTTGGAGAGTGTGTGGTTATTGTTCACTACATAGTTTACAATAAACTTAGTGAACCATTAGGATAGGGACATAAAGGTGAAGTCCTAGCTTAGTTTCCGTCTCGTTAAGTGGTTTATCACTTCAACACTCAATGATTCAAAATCATCATAAGTCCATGTTGATTGACTATTTTTGTCAACCAACCATTATGTTCTAAACATAATTACAAACTTTCAAGAGTTGTTCAAGGCAACTCTTATTTCTTCATACAACAATTTGTAAGTGAAGAACTATGACACTAAAAGTGTCATTGTCTTTATGCTAATCTTCTTAAGTTCCTTTGTTCATATAACGAAGGAATAAGCATTGGTTGTTTGTGTTGTCCTCTACATGATAGACATTTCTAACATGTTCTTCCAATGATACATTATCATTAGGAAGATTGTGAGGATGAGACTTCTTAGGTACATGCACAATCCATTTAAGACAATCTTTGGGATTGTGTTACCAAGTCCGGAAACTAAAACATTCGGTTTTTCTTTGTCAAGTTTTGGATAGCGTTTGCAAATATATTGGTAAACAAATACATAACGAATATAAATTGATTGATTTTAAGCCATTTGATTTGGGTCTTTAAATCAAATAGCACCACCCACTATTTTTGGCAAATTCCATATCCCTCATTGGAATTCGAGAGTTTTGGAGGAAACTCTTAGTAGGTTATGGGAGACTCACTATTACCAAGCCCACCTCACAATGATATGATATTGGCTAGCATTAATAATAATGAGAGAGTACACTTACTCATTTGCAACTAATGCAAGTACCCATCAATTTGGCCTCTAGAGAATGTTGCCTCACAATGATATGATATTGGTGCCATTGCACTTAGTTAAGTCATTCCCACCATGCTTAGTTCGTGAAGGGGTTCAAGAATAGCCTCACGATGATACGATATTGACCATCCTCGTTGCCTACACTCACCTCATCAAGTATGTATATAGACTCCTCCTGAGTATAAGCATGCACTTTGTACTCCCCCATGATAGGGTGAAGCCGGTGTACAAGTCATAAACGATTGGAGCTACCACGGTGGAAGGCCACGAAAGAGTGTTCTAAGCACTCTCACGCTTATCAACTTAATAATGGTTTGGTTGAGGGTTTTAGGTCTCATCACATATAAGTATTCATTTTAATCTTCATTAAAACAATTTTGGTCCTATTACAACTATTGGTCCATTTGATTCAATTTAGTTGTATATAATACTCCCACTATACTTATAAAACGGTTTTTTAAAGCAAGAGTATATGATACTACTAACATAAGGTTTGCATTCATTTGATGGACTATATAGTTGCCTTAGGGCCTTAGGATGACTATGAACCTTTGTTTAGATTCAACACGAGCCTAGTGTTGAATCTCGGACTAGGGATGGAGATTGATTTTAGTTACGCGTTTAATCACATTAAGGCGTGTTGTCTTAGGGGCGTTGGACCCAACTACTCCATTTTCATGCATATCAAATAAAACAAGAAAATGAGTACTTTAAAGTAAAGGTGAGCTTATGCTCATTACAACATTTGCATAAAACAAATTACTTTAAAGTAAAGAAGAGCTTATGCTCTTTTACAACATTTGATCAAATCAAATTACAACCAAAATTAATCTACACATTCCCATGGTTCAAACAAATTTGAAACGGCCTTTCACATAGCTCAATTATCGTAGGCTTAGGTTCATAATCACCCTTTAATTAATTAACACTTTAACTAATTAAACTTGAATGCAACATTTTCATTTTGTTTTTGTATCCATAAAATTGATTTAAATGGAGCTAAATGAAATGAAAATCCAATTCTCATTTAAAGAGACAAAACAATTTTTGTTCCCTACTTAATTTGGGCCATCATTCAATAACCACAACTTTTTGGGCTATATTGCGAAACACAAATTTTTGGGGTCACTTTGTAAAAACACAAAAGTCCACTACTTCATGTAATTACAACTAGAACCCAAAAATTTCAACAAATACAAAAAACTTCATTAAAGGAGCAAAACAATTTGTCCTTTAGCGTTTTTGGGCCTTAACGTAAAAACGTAAACTTTTGGGCTAAAATACAAATACACAAAAGTATCAAAACTTTATGTAATTGCACAAAAGGCCCAAAAATACCCTACATGTAGGGTGGTCGGTTTTAGGGATAAAATAGAGTGGAGATAAGTCCAATTGTACAAAGTTTATGAAAGTGGATTTTGTTAGGTGAGGTAAAGATGAAACATATATGATATATATTGAATTTATGTCAAACTTTTATAAAAGTTTGTCTACCATTAAAGCCATTAATAATACTTTACCAATAACCATCACCCACTAAAATTAAACCAAAACTTTATGTAAAAACATAAAACTTTTTGAATCAAAACTTCAAAACTTTTTGTTCTTGGCAAGAACTTCAAGAACATTGAAGAACACTCATGAAAACTCATAATAGCTCCATGAATGTTTTCACTCACCAAAACTCAAATTTTCACCACTCAAAAGATGGCTAACATCCTAGGGTACTTAGGGGTTCCAAAAGTCACTTTAAAACCATTTTAACAAGACAAACATGAACCCAAAAAATCACCCTTTGGATTTGGCCGAATTTCCCCAAAAACATGGCACCAAATTTTAGCTCCAAAATTCATGCTCATATGAACTACATCTACAACATTTGAGATGGCAAATTTTCTAACAAAATTTACATTCAAAGAAACAAGAATAAAGCTTGTAACATATTACAACTTTTAAATCAAAAACTATGAACTACAAAACCCAAAATGATTCACCAACTACTAGACCTAGGCTCTTGATACCACTTGAAGGAAATTTTGTGAAAAACATGTTCATTTGAGCAACATCAATAGCATGCAATTAACAAATTAAAGGCGGAATCATGCTTGCATGCACTCAAAAACAAAAACATCAACCATGAAATTCAAAGCCTAGCAGATTGGTGAACCTTGACTCAACTTAAAACAACATTTGTTAGTTGAGAAATATTTACCTTTGTAGATTCCTCTTTGCATATGCAAAGGATAATCACCCAAGAGATAGGGCCTTCATTCCTTGCTTCTTAGCTCCATGGATTTGGTTGAAAGAATTGGATTCTCCAAGTTCCCAAAATAGAGAACCTCTAAAGATTCTACACCAAGGTTAGATTGAAGAAGAAATGAGTGACCTTGGAGTAGTAGGATTGCTAGATTCACCCTCCAAGGTGGTTGGCCTCTTAGAGAGAAAATGAGAGACATTTCTATCTAATTCTCCCAAAAGAAACCCTAATTGAATTTTGGCTATAAAGTCCTTTATATAGTCCCTTCAAATAAGTGACCTAAAGAACCAAAAGCCCATTCTCTGTAACATGGGTTCATTGGGCTAATTGGGCCTTTGTGAATCATTATTCATTAAGTTGTCATACAACTTAAGTCAATGGGCTTGACGTTCGAAGCCCATTGGGCCTTAAGGTCCAAAACCATCCCGAGGTCTTTAACAAACTTATTCGTTTGATTAATTAACATATTAATTAATCCTTGCCATAAATAATTAAACCATTTAATTATTCTTACTCATCTCCTTTGTTTCTTCAATCTTTACCTTACACGGTGTACGATCCATTAGGTTCCTTTTAGCGAGGCAGTGGGCGATTAAAACCATTTTACATCGATTGTGAATTGAAACTTACTTTCAATTCTCCCTTTAGTGATTACACACGTTTACGGCTTCCACAAACCATGAGTGACACCTAGCAGCATATCATGGTTACCCAAGCTAATCAGAAGAGGTAGAGAACCTATTCAGTTAAGGATTACAAATGCAATACGGTCTTTCTCTAATCTAATACTCTTGACCACATTGTTTGGTTTGATAGTTTATTTATTCATGTCTACTATCCAATGCGATTCGTTTGCTTATATGATTACCTTGAATGTGATTTGGAACGCATTCCCTAATCTCATTCATACTCTGGCCAGGGATTTTAATCATATCATAGAGTATTCTCCCTCAAACCATTTGAAGGTTAGAGATCCCTTGTTGCACATTCACTTGTCTCCATAACTAAGTGGCTTAACCCCAATGATGTCGTGGACACCCCGATGGGGTGACTTTGACATAATCAAAGATCAAGGACTTAACCACAAGACAACTGTGATGCCTCAGGTCAAAAGACTAATTTGCATTATCCCAACCTTGAGTTCTCATGTGACATGAGTATGAGAACTCCTCGTTGATCGTGTTCAGTGAACTCATTCTCTATTGAGCACCTACGTACTTGTCTTGATGTCACACACACCAATGACTCGAGACTAGTCACTCTCCCTGAGAGAAGGCACAGTACGTACTGATCTTATCGGACTGTCAATGCCCAATTTGGCAATCCTATGATCAGGAACGTTTAGGATGTGTCTACGAAAGAATGGTCTCATGAATCTAACTTCATTAGATTGCATTCTCCCAATCACATATTCCTTGGACTTTATCGTTTAAGCATATAACATTTATATGAGACGGCTCAAACAATAATGTTTGCCCTTTATATGTAAACTAGATTAGTTTAACATGTGAAATGTCCGTAAAGTATCATCATATGATTGGCTTTAGGGCACATTTCCAACATATATATATATATATATATATATATATATATCAATTCAAATCATGCTTCACATATTCATAATCATAGTATGCCATGCCAAGATATAATAGAGTAAGTAATTCAGGTGAGAATACATTCATGGAAAATAACATATTAGCCGGAACCCTTGTGGAAGTTTGTACGGCTGAATTCATAGCTCCATAGTCAATCTAGCCGGAGTCACTACAATGACCTATACGACACTATACTGCACACGAGTCGGAACCAAATGAAAAGATATGTACGACAATACTGGGTGTAATATAATTATGCTTAATACTACTCTCTCATAATAGTTGGGCGATAAATCGTTAGTCACCTACGAGTTGGAACCCTAGTAAAGGTCTGTACGACAAGATTGTGCACCTAAATTGGATCCAATGTGAGCATATGGTGCGGGATGTGACATTATAAACAGGCATGTGCCATATCTCTGGCTAAATCACAATCACCCTAGGTGCAGTTTTATGAGCTCTAAGTTTCTCAATTAATCACAACCGTTATTCACTTTCATATTTCATAACTCACATGGGCTTACCTGAGTGTCCACAGCACCACAATTATATATATGCATTATATACTAATTCATATACGAAATATAAATTTATATGCATGGCATTCAAGGCATACTTTCATTTAAACGCATTTTCTGGGAAATTATCAAGTATATAAGTATATACTGAAAACCAAAAGCCCACTCGCTGGTATGTCGAAGGGTCGTAGCTCCTGAGTCGCCCTTGAACGCGCTCGTCCTCGGGATAAGTCTCCCCTATATATGAAACAACTATAAAAACGTTAATTTAAAGCACATAGACAAAACTAGCTAATAACTTCTCATACATTGCTCAAATGGGGTGTTTGAATATACCAACGTGATCTACAAAACTAGCTAATAACTTTCGTTAAAAAGGTAGCATATACCGTTAATTATTAACGGCGTCATCCAACGCCGTTAGCATATTTCGTCAGTTTTGACGGAATATACCTTCATCTTCTCCGACGAGTCACCGGACGTCGGTGACTTCGTCGGTTTCTGGGTTAATTTTCAAAACCTTATATCTCTCTTATTTTAACACCAAACTTCATGAAACTTGAACCATTTTAAAGATCTCACCAAGACGAACCAAACCATACCTAAGTCGAGCCCTGAAACCGCTGGAAACTCGCCGAAAAAGCCTCGATAATCCGGCCAAACTTAAAACTCGTCGTTCTCGCTATTCCGACTTCCAAAATCTTCCAACGAACCACTCCTAGCCTCGTGAGGACCTCCTTAAGCTACCTATAAGCTTGAAATCCCAAAAAAACATGAGATTTTACGTTTGCATGAATAGTACCTCAAATCGGAGGTTATGGTTTCTTGGGTTTTTCAAGGTCTCAAGTCCTAAAAATGGCATATATGAACTCAGGGACATGGAAGGAGTTCGAATCTTACCTTCTTGACGTCGATCCATGCTTGAAGTGTGAGTTTGGTGTTCGTCCGTACGTAAGGGAAGGAGAGAGAGTGAGTCCGAGGGAGAGAGCACGGGAGAGAAGAAAGAGTAAAGGTTTGTATATGGTCCACGTGGGTCACCAACCAAAACCACAAAAACTCATTTCCAATTTGTTCCAAAAATTAGGGGAAAACGCAAGTTTGGACCCCCATTTACATGCATAACACACCACAACGCTCACATCCAAGGGTAAAATAGTCAATTCACATCATCGATAAATTATTTTGGGACGGGCTGTGACATGACCTCTGCCAATAAGGATTCGAAAATCCTTTTCGACCGAGACTTGGATAGATAACCAGTCGGCCCTGTCGCAGTGCTGTTTATCCAAACTGAAGGTGTTTCACGGTCGGCTGACTCTACGGAAACAATGTTGTTTATCCAAACTGAAGATGTTCGTCGGTTGCCTCCACAGTGCTGTTTATCCAAATTGAAGGTGTGTCGGCGGGAAAGGAAAATAAAAATCTCAAGGTTGTTGAGAAGTTTCGCGAAAGCGAGGGTTTGCGCAAAGCAGTTTGTGTGTTGAATTGGAGGGGGCTTGAATGATGTCCTCCTCCCCCTATTTATAGTAGCTAACCTACTTCCGATCGAATCACAACCATTCTCGAATTAGGACTCCTTTCCTCGATCCCCCCTTATCTCGACCAGTCCTACTCCTACTAGGACTTTGAACTCAACCTGTTATCAAGTCGGATTCAATCCCAAACTCCAACATCCTTATCTTATCGAAACTTCTTCTCGTATCAGGATTCAACTACCCATGGATTCCTAATAATACACGGCCGACCTTGGCTATGTGGCCCATAAACCAGATGACCCCCAATGACTCCTAAGTACGGCCTCTGGGCCGAGAACAATTTAGTGCTCGGCCCAAACCAATATTTTGGGCCCAAACAGATTCCCTCTGTCAGACTTCACTAAAGAAGCGCTTATCAGCTATGGACTAACCCTGTGTAACCAACTTTTAAATCCTCCTTCCAAGCCCCTATATATTTTGAGACCCTAAACTCTGTATTTATAAAAGTCGAGTCTAAAATCTCTGAATTACAAATAAATAGATCTGCATAATTTTCTTGGTCGAATTACCTATTGGCTAACCACAAAAAGTTAAGGACACACATGTAACACAACTCACGTCTGGAGTGTTTTATGGTTGTCGTCTGGCTAACGGCGTGGAAAAAGCATGTGAGGTGAGTAGGGGCATATGGGTCTGCTCACTCTTTATTACTGAAGGATGTTTTAGTCTTTTTGACCCTAAGTAGCCTTGTTCCCCCTTTACAGACTGTAGTCACTCACCCTCACCAACCACCACTCTCCACCTGCCAAACCGCCATGTTTAACGGAATTTTCCTCTCAACCCTAGAAAACCAAATAATTAAAAAAAAAAACCCTACGCAGTACACCCTCCTCTCTCTTCTCCTCTCTCTCCTCCTGTCTTAATTTTCCTCTCAAATCTCAATCTAGGGTTTTGAAATCTCCCCCATTTCTCTCTCTCTCTCTCTCGCCCAGTCTTCAAGTCTTAAGCTTTGTCCAATGAATGATTAGGGTTTTTCTGGCTACAATGAACAATCTCACTCTCTCTCTCTACTTCTTCTCCCTTTTAATCCTCTCCGCTTCCTCCGCCTCGGACTCGGAGCTCCGATCCCTTTACGAATTCAAGAAAGGGATCCAAACCGACCCGCTCCGGAAAGTCCTTGACTCATGGACCCTTAGCTCCCTCTCCAACACTCACTCTTGCCCTCCCTGGACCGGCGTTTTCTGCGACACCACCGGCAATGTCGTTGCCTTAGCTCTCGACCATCTTGCCCTCGGCGGCGAGCTCAAGTTCAACACTCTCACTGGACTCACTGCATTGCAAAACCTCACCCTTTCTAACAACGACTTCACGGGTCGGGTCCCGCCGATTCTCGGCACAATGTCATCTCTCCAGCACCTGGATCTATCTGGGAACCGCTTCTACGGCCCGATCCCGGCCCGGATATACGACTTGTGGGGCTTGAATTATCTCAACCTGTCTGCCAATCACTTCAAAGGCGGGTTTCCGGATCGGTTGTGGAATCTCAATCAGCTCAAAGTGTTGGATTTGCATTCCAATCAGCTGTGGGGCGACATTGCTGATTTGTTCTCGCGATTGCACAATGTGGAATACGTTGACTTGAGCAGGAACGAGTTTTTCGGAGGGCTTTCGCTTGCTTCGGAGAATGTTTCGAGCTTATCCAACACAGTGCGGTACTTGAACTTGAGCTACAATAAGCTTGCTGGTGGGTTTTTTAAGTCTGATTCAATTGGGTTGTTTAGGAACTTGCAAGTTTTGGATTTAGGTGGTAACCAGATCACAGGGAAGCTCCCTTCATTTGGGTTGTTGCCGAATTTGCTGGTTTTGAGGCTCGGGAGTAATCAGTTGTTTGGGGAAATACCGGAGGAGTTGTTTGAGAGTTCCATGACAGTGGAGGAATTGGATCTTAGTGGCAATGCTTTCACAGGTATGGACTTGAACTTCATTCACCATCTTGTCCTATCGTGCTATCTATTGAGTTCAATCATCAAACTGTAATTTTTTTCACGTTTTTCATGAACACTAAAACATCATATGCATTAAAGGTAGTAGAGATCTGAAGTATACCTTATCCACCACTCATTTTGCTAACCATGGCCTCACCGTTTTTAATCCTGTATATTTCGACTGTTTATTGTTGTCAATATTTGTATGTTTTCAAAGAAATCGGAAACCTTTGGAATTTAACATTGCACTCTTATTTATCACCATTTATGTGTACAGGTTCCATTCATGGAATTAACTCTACAACTTTGAAAGTCTTGAATCTTTCGTCAAATGGTTTGTCTGGCACATTGCAGAATGTGGATATGAGGAGTTGTGTAGTGGTGGATCTCAGTGGAAATAAGATCTCAGGTGACATATCCATTGTGCAGGATTTGGGGGCTGCTTTAGAAGTGCTTGATTTGAGTTCAAATAAGTTTTATGGAAGCTTTCGACAGTTGACATCACAGTTTGAGAAATTAAGTACGCTTAGTCTAAGAGATAATTTATTAGTTGGTCCTTTACCTTCATTCTTGAAGGCCTGTCCTAGACTCTCGACAGTTGACTTGAGCCTAAATGATTTCAGTGGGTCCATTCCTGGAAGTTTCCTCTCTTCAACCACCCTAAAGAGACTGAATCTTTCAGGGAATCATTTAATTGGGCCAATTCCTCTTGAAGGTGCACATGTAAAGGAATTGTTATCTCTACCTCCAGATTTGCCGATTGAGAGTCTCGATCTCTCCCATAATACTTTATCTGGCGGCTTGCCTCGAGACATAGGTAACATGGTGGAACTCAAATTGCTAAACCTTGCAAAGAATGGCTTTTCAGGAGAGCTGCCGAGTGAACTGAGCAAACTTAGTAAATTGGAGTACCTTGATTTATCAGACAACAAATTCGAAGGTGGAATTCCTGAGAAGCTTCCATCCAGCCTAAGTGTATTTAATGTTTCCAATAATGATCTATCAGGTTCTGTTCCCCAAAATTTAAAACACTTCCCTACAAGTTCATTTCGTCCTGGAAATGACATGCTAAACTTACAAGAGAATGGTCAGGCAACAACTTCAGTTCCGGGTCGTATTTCAGATCAAGGGAAAAATCATAGTTCAAAAGGTCATATCAGAGTAGCAATCATTGTTGCTTCAGTTGGAGTTGCCTTGATGATAATCTTTGCTTTTTTGGCTTATCACCAAACACATATCAAAGAATTTAGTGGAAGAAGTGGGTTTGGTGGCCAAGATACAGGGAGAGATGTTAAGATAGGAAGATTTACACGGCCTTCACTTTTCAATTTTCATACAAACGTTCAGCCTCCACCAAGTTCATTGAGTTTTTCCAATGATCACTTGCTAACTTCACAATCAAAGTCATTATCAGGGCAGACAGAGTTTGTAACTGAAATTGGTGAGCATGCTTTACCTGGGCAAACAGCAACTAGTTCTGCACCTACAAATCTTCTAGATAATTATCCTACAACATCAGGAAGGAAGTCCTCCCCGGGTTCTCCTCTCTCTCCTTCACCTCGTTTTATGGAGACACGTGAACAACCTGTGATATTGGATGTATACTCACCAGATCGGTTGGCTGGTGAACTATTCTTCCTGGATTCTTCTTTGCAGTTTACTGCTGAACAATTATCTCGAGCTCCTGCAGAAGTTCTAGGCAGAAGCAGCCACGGAACTCTTTACAAAGCTACTCTAGATGGTGGACATATGTTGACTGTGAAGTGGTTACGAGTGGGACTTGTCAAACACAAGAAAGATTTTGCCAAGGAAGTTAAAAGAATTGGCTCTATAAGGCATGATAACATTGTTCCATTACGAGCATACTACTGGGGGCCCAGGGAACAAGAGAGGCTTCTTTTGGCAGATTATATCCAGGGAGACAGCTTGGCCCTACATCTGTACGGTAAGAGCTCTATAAACCTTTTCTTGAACATATAAAACAAAACTAACTACTCCTGTTAAATTTTGGATGGATTGGGCTCTATAAACCTTCTTTTTTCTTAATAAAATAAAACTGGTTACCCTGTCAACCCATTATTTTGGCTGGTTTAGCTATAGAAGGATTAAAATTGTTGCAGAAGCATAATCAATACAAGTTGGCTGTAATAATTTTACTTTAAATCTATAGGAAATTCACGATAAATTATTTACTCTTTAACCCATTACATTTTATGGTGTTTTACTTTAAAATGCACTAAATGAAGTAAATAGTTCAATCGTTGTAGTCAAATGAGTGGTAAGCTGAATACGTGGGTGTGAGCTATGCTCTGTCACCTACTTGTGGGTGATGCTACTCTCCTTCCTTGTTATGAACATGGTAAGTGGGAATATTTTCAGTTGCTGCCCTTTGGTTCATTTAATTATAGTGCTGTCTATCAGTCATCATCAGTTCCATTTGATTTTTAGACTTGCATCTCAAAGTAAAAGGTTGAGGTGTAGACATTTATGCTAAGAGGTTCTTAAACGGTTATAGTGTAACTTTTTGTTGGCATAGAGTCAAGGAAATTGAAAAACGTGTCAGAAATCTTTTAGGGGGATAGATTTCAATAACTTCTAGGCCGTTTAGAACTGCTATGGCTGGACGGAGCTCTTTATTTTTATCCCTAGTAAATCTCATTTTCAAATTCAACGTGGTACCTAATTTTGGAAAGGGTTTTAGAGGAAAATCTTCCTCGTGAGCCCATCCCCTTTTGGTTTGACTTCATAGGAGTAATTGGACTACGAAGTTAAAATGATGTTATGAGGATAACCGTTATGAATCTGACGAGATGATTGTTTTTCCTTACTTTGTGATTTAGACCTTTTCATCTGGCTGCTATTTATTCGATTATTGCCTTCAACTGTTGAACTTTCTTTATATTGAAGGACCAATCAGAAACAATTCAATTTATGCATTGTTACAAAAAGACCACACTAAATACTATTATCTATTCTAGAAAGAGCTTTTGTGAATTTTTCTTTTGGGATGTCAAATGAGTGGCGAAAGAGCACTTTGGTGCCTATCTACAAGAATAAGGGCGACGTACAAAATTGCATGAACTATAGGGGTATTAAGCTAAGGAGTCATACAATGAAGCTCTGGGAGAGTCATTGAGCATAGATTGAGGCAAGAGACACGGGTTTCGGACAACCAATTCGGGTTCATGCCAGGGCGCTCAACCATGGAGGCAATCTATCTCTTACGAAGATTGATGGAAAGATATAGAGATGGGAAAAAGGATTTACACATGGTCTATAGATTTGGAAAAAGCGTATGATAGGGTCCCAAGAGACATTCTTTGGAGGATTTTAGAGAAGAAAGGAGTACGAGTAGCATATATCCAAGCTATAAAGGATATGTATGATGGAGCAAAGATTGCCGTAAGAACTCATGAAGGACAAACCGAAAGCTTCCCCATAACTGTAGGGTTACATCAAGGCTCATCCTTAAGTCCTTACCTTTTTGCATTGGTAATGGATGAGTTAACATGACATATTCAAGATGATAGTCCTTGGTGTATGCTTTTCGCAGACGATATAGTGTTGATAGATGAAACCCAGGAAGGGGTAAATGCGAAGCTTAACCTTTGGAGAGAAGTGTTGGAATCTAAAGGTCTTCGCCTAAGCCGATCAAAGACAGAATATATGGAGTGCAAGTTCAGTGCAAATGGAGGCCAAAATGAGTTCGGGGTGAGGATCGGAGATCAGGAAATACCAAAGAGCGACCGCTTTCGCTACCTAGGATCTATCTTGCAAAAGAACGGAGAATTAGATGGAGACCTCAACCATAGAATACAAGCTGGATGGATGAAGTGGAAGAGTGCATCTGGCGTGTTGTGCGACCGTCGTATGCCACTGAAGCTCAAGGGAAATTTTTATAGGACGGCAATAAGGCCGGCGATGCTGTATGGCACAGAATGTTTGGCGGTGAAGCATCAACACGTACATAAAATGGGTTTAGCGGAGATGAGGATGCTTTGTTGGATGTGTGGGCACACGAGAAAGGATAAGATTAGGAATGAGAATATCCGAGGTAAAGTAGGAGTAGCCGAAATTGAAGGAAAGATAGAGAAAACCGGTTACGGTGGTTTGGACATGTGCAAAGAAGGCCTACTGACGCTCCGGTTCAAAGATGTGACTACGGGATAGAGGTTCAGGGCCGAAGGGGTAGATGAAGACCTAGGAAAACTTTGGAAGAGACCCTAAGAAAAGACTTAGAGTACTTGGATCTAACGGAGGACATATCACAGAACCGAGCGCAATGGCGTTCTAGGATTCATATGGCCGACCCCACTTAGTGGGAAAAGGCTTTGTTGTTGTTGTTGTGGATGTAAATGAAGATTCAAACATGAAGGCATGTGTCAGATGGACTTAGATTGACGCTTACAAGAGATTTTAGCATGTGCTTACTTTAAATATTAGGCTTGTAGTCTCTGAAACATTCACATCTCTGAATGCTATTGAACGAAGAGAAAGAGTTAATAAATTAGAAGGTTAGCATTCCCAATCCCCTTTCACTCTATGGTTCAAACCTTATCAAACAAGTCATTGATATTTCGTTAGTTGGCAGTGAAAGGTACTTGCCGAAACATATAGCAACCACAACTGACCCATCTGAATACCTTTACCGTCAGGCATGAACAGCTCTGGGAATTTACTTTTTGAGTCTAATAGGATACATCATAAGTCTCTTGAACTTGATACAAACTGTGAGCTTACAGAGGAACAGATAGGAGTCATAGGACTGGTCAATGGTGTACATTTTGGGAAGTGAAAAAAAAAGGAAATTGGTATTATAAGTGTGCTTATGATTTTACTGCTCCGGATATAAGATCGGTGGGGTGGTTTCTGAAATTTGTTTCAACATGAGAGTTTTATAATTGTCATCTGTTTTGAACTTTTGAAGTGCTTGGGTGGCTTGATTGTTAATTGATTTCTTGTATATTTATTTGGAAATGGAAAGATAATAATACGTACATTAAAATGATAATATACGCACATTAAAATTAAAATTATACGTACATTAAAAGGAACAAGAATCTTTTTAATGAACTGAGGCCTTTGAAGACAAGTTTAGTGTGTCATGCTGCCCTTTATTTTAGATTCCACTTGTTCTGTCTCAGATTGATGTTCACGAGAGTGGACTTCTGGATAAAGCTTGTTTCCTTTGTTCCGAATTGTCTGAGCGTGTCTAAATGTTGGCGAGCAGCAATTGTTATTTTCTATGTTGTGCCAGTATTCAGGGTTTCATAGATATTAATGTCTTAAATCTTGATTTTAATTTTTCTCTTATTTTCTAAGTATGCATCTGTATTATGCAGAGACCACACCTCGAAGGTACTCTCGATTATCGTTCAAGCAGAGGCTAAAGGTTGCTGTGGAGGTCGCTCAGTGTTTGCTTTACCTACATGATAGAGGCCTGCCCCACGGGAACCTAAAGCCAAGTAATGTGCTCCTGGCAGGTCCTGATTACAGTGCTCACCTAACTGATTATAGTCTTCACCGTCTGATGACACCTGCTGGTATCGCCGAACAGATTTTAACTATGGGAGCACTTGGATACCGTGCTCCAGAGCTTGTCACCGCAACCAAACCAGTCCCTTCTTTCAAAGCTGATGTGTATGCTTTTGGGGTGATTTTGATGGAATTGTTAACTAGAAGAAGTGCAGGAGACATTATATCGGGACAGTCGGGGGCGGTTGACCTCACAGACTGGGTTCGGCTGTGTGATCGAGAAGGACGAGGAATGGATTGCATTGACAGAGACATTGCTGGTGGGGAAGAACCCTCGAAAGCAATGGATGAATTGCTAGCAATATCGCTCAGGTGTATTCTACCTGTAAATGAGAGGCCTAACATCAGACAAGTCTTTGAGGATGTCAATTCTATATCCAGTTGAAGTTTTTGTACATGCGTCTTGGAATTAGCTTTTTTTTTATTTGTTCCTTGACCCCTTTTTTTTTTTTTGTTTTTTGTTTTTATTTTTATATTTTCACCCTTTATTATTATTATTTTTTCCTCCTTAATTGGTTTCTAGCCTTTTGACTTTGGGCTATTATTAATTGTCACATTTTTTCCTGTGAAATTTTTCTTGTAAAGGAATATTTAACCTATCCATTTATCACTTGATCGTGTTTTGATTTTGATATTTAATTGGCAAATTCTTATGTGTTGTCATATTCCCTTTCACTCTTTCTTCTCATTTTTTCCATTCCTCCTCTATTAACTTTTGGTTTTGTTATTGTTGGACCTAAAAATTACAGAGTCTACTTGGTGCACAGATTGCGTAACTATTAAGCTAATTATGTTCTTTTGTAGTTGATTGTTGATGCGGGCGTGCTAATTTGTAACCTAGCTCGGTCGGGCTAATATATGGATGTGAAGTAATGGTGAAATGCAATGTTGACTTCTGCACTGAGCGATTACGGTTAAGGGTTCTGTTAACCTGAATACAAGGTTATATCTTTTGTTGTGAAGTTCAATAATGGTTCGGCTTTCAATGTGCAGTACACTAACACGTGTAACACCTCACTTTTCTGAGCAAGCTAATAAAGTGACCTCATTTAGCAAGAGAATCAAAGACTCCTCGCCAGCAGAGACTTAGATATGTAACTAGTCGAAAGAAGGGTAAGTGTTGTTTAACCAAACTGAAGAAACTCCTGGACCGAATTGATTCTACGACTCCATTTATATTTAACCAAACTGAATTTTCACCAGTTTGTCAACCCAGTGATATTTAACTAAACTGAATATATGTTGACGTGTTAGCAGAGCAATTAGTGTTTTTTTTTCCAGAAGTGTGAGAGAATTTCGTGTATAGAGTTAATTTGTGTGTTGAGTTAATGTCATTTTTATGTTGCATGGTGCTTTGTATTTAACCCTCGAAGACCTCTGTTTGTTTGTATTGACGCAACTTTATTGGAGGATATATCTGCCGGCTTTTTCATGATAACCTTGAATTCTCTTTCTTGACTAATGTTAACCAGTTAAGCAGATATATTTGCACGCATGATAACCTTGAATTCTCTTTCATGATAACCTTGAATTCTCTTTCTTGACTAATGTTAACCGGTTGTTTGTTTGTTTGTATTGACGCAACTTTATTGGAGGATATATTCGCCATCTTGCTTTCACGCAACATCAACCCACACGCATGTCCATATATGTTATAAAGAATCCCAAACCTATTTGAAGTGTGCTGCTCACCATGTCCATCTTCACAATCCTATGAATTTATGGAATTGGAAAGCAATCACACGTGCCCACACCTCCTTTTCACGTATGAGGATATACCACTGTTAACGTTCTTAACTGGGAAGTCAACAAAGATTGGTATGGTCAACCTTTGGTGAAGTTGGGATAAAATCTATAAGAACTTGACAACAAAGATTGAGGGGTTTATCTCTAAAGATTGGGCTACGTCCAATGTAGTACTAGTATATATTGAATAAAGGTTAAAAGAAATGCTAAGTAATAGTCTAATTTGTTGGAGCAATATTAGAAAATATGAGAATAATAAAAGAATTTCAATGATAATAATTATAAAGAAAATCACAATATCAATTGTGTAAAAATAATATAAACAACGTAGAGAAAAAGTAAGAAAAATTGACAAACTTAGAGAATGAGGCTTGCATAAATGCAATGTCTTAAAGACAGAATTTCGCTCCTACTCGTGTGCTTTTAATTTGGTAGCCGTTCGTCTCTCAGGATTTAACAATATATAATCCGAAGTCAAAACACTGCAATATTCGGACTCTGACTCACCTAATATATTCCGTACTTTCATAACACGACTCAGAATTGAACAACAAAGGATGAGAGAAATAGAGTAGGGAACCCTATTTCTCAGGAGTAATAATTAAGTCAAATTTTCAACTTTCAACGATAATAGTTTCATGGGTTTATATAAGACCTAGGACACTGATTGACGACAATACGCAATGTAGTGCCTCTTTTTATAAGATGACACCATTTGAATAACATATACCGTTTGATACTGACGGTTAATAACTTTTCATTCAAACATTGAATTAAATATTATAATTACTAATATTTGTTGAGGCCTAGAAATGTCACACACCAACCCAATCAAATCTCAAAGTCCAATTATCATGCAAGCCTTCATTCAAGCCCAAACACATGCCAAGGTGCAGATCGATAAGGAAATATATTTACAAACATGCCACACTATGGTAATTAAGCCGGATATCAACACTAAGGTTCTAAAAAACGCTAGGCGCTAGTCGGGCAGCATGCTGGTGCCTAGAGCTTAGGCCAATTTAGGTAAATTTCTTGTATATCTTGTAAATAAGTGCATATTGACACTTACAAAAAATTATACTTGTATGAAATCGATGGATAAGATAATAAAATAATGATAAAATGCAAAAAGAGTATCCAACAAGTCCAAAATTTAAAAACACATTAAGCATATATGTCATATAACCATAGTAAGGAGTATTGTAGGATAAACAGATCTCGCAAGGTCGTTCTCCACAATGATTATTAAATAAGGAAAACTAATGAAAATGGCTTGAAAACTTTGAGTTTTAATGATAAGGACAAAATAAAAGGTAAAGTAAATAGTACCAGGATTGACTATTTAGTGTTAAAATGTGGTTTTTCGTTAAAGTGAATAGTACCGGGTGCTTTTCGTTAAAGTTCCCTATTAAATAATGCAAAACAAACCAAATTGTAATTAATTATTGTAAAAAAAAAATGTATGATAATTGATTTTATGTCCTACTTTAATAAAAACAAACACCTAAGATAAAGAAACTAAAAGAAAGGAAAAACATAAAAGAAACAAATAAATTAAAATAAACAAATAATAAAACAAAAAGAAAAGAAGAAAAAGGAAAGGGCTCACCTAATTCGAAATCAAAACCTGGAGCCATGGGAAGGGCACATTAAAAAGAAAAAAAAAATATGATGGGCGCATGGTTCGAACTGGAGACCTGGGAGCTTGTAAGGACGCGCTGACCAACACATCTAAGTCCATAGCAATGTCAATCTTTCGCAACAACTACAATATATGCTAATTTAGCAGCATCATGTTCATTTCAAAAAAAAAAACCCTAGCATTTGCGACACTCTCTGTCTTGCCTCGAGCCCAGAGCCCTAAACGGCTCTATGTCTCTCTATGTCAGAACGTCCCTTTCAACAGACATGGCATGCCACATGTCATGCATCCATGTGGTGAACTTCTTAAGATTCCAAAATAAAGGCTAAGATGTGCTCTCATATCTCTCATTTCTGATTGCTTTTTAGAAACCCTATGCCTTTCTCTCTAGAATATGAGAGATCTCTCTCAATAATAGCAAGACCCCTCTCATTTCACTCGGCTCTCTCCCCCATTTCTCTCAGACCTATCTGTTTAAGATAAAAACAAAAATAGCTCTCATTTCCTTATAATGAAGAACCCTAGCCGCTCCTCATCTACCATTTTAGCTCCAATGCTTGACCCTCCTCTGTCATTTCAAAACACCCACTCACCTTTAGCCGCTCACAATAGTCAATCTTCTATGCAAAAACCAAAACTAGCGAGTCCTACCATGGAAATGGTGGCACATTGAAGCTCCAATCTTCCCACAGAGGTAAGCATTGACCCTGCCATTGTTGAATATGTGTCCATTTGATGATTTGAGACAGACAAAATAAGAAGACTAACACATGCTTTTATTTATTTATTTTTTTTTTTTATGTATGAGGGTGAGGAACCGCCTAGCCGCCTAGGCGTTCGCCTAGAGCCCAACTGATTTTTCCAACTGATTTGCAAGAAAACACCTCAAGTCACCACCGTCCAGCGCCTAGGCCCTTTTTTAGAACACTGATCAACACAAATCATGCCATGCTCATGCCTATTCATCATGCCAAGCTTCCTCATGCTAAGCCCAAGTCACATGCTCGGGGCTTGTCAAGTGAATTGTGGTGTGGATTGTTATGGAAGGTTATTGGGCCTACTCAAAATCGGGGTTATGGAAGCTCATACCCTTTGCATTTCACACAGGCAAACATTGGGCGAGAACTAGCCTAGTTTACCTCTTTTCCTAGCAAGCCAACCCTCTTCGTTAGGACTAAATTAGATTCCTGCATTAAATGTATGTTAAACCCAGCAAGTGAGGCATTTAATGCCGACTTTCCATTCCTAGCTAGCATAGACAACCAATGCGTGAAAAGCCATGAGGCACGCTACTGGAAGTAGCGCCTGCAGAAGGTTGGCCTGGGAAAGCAGCGCCTCTGGAAGACGCAGAATGCAGGTTTCAATAGTGCAGCTACCTTACACCAAAAGGGAAATAGTATGAGGGCTAGGGAGAAAGGAAAGGGAAGACCAAGCCACAAAGGGAGATTCCTTTGAAGCCTATAGAAGAACCCTTCATTTACTAAAGGAAGGAGAAAACCATTATGCAGAAGATAAAGAGAACGCAGAAAGGGAGAACCAAGAAACATCACCCAGAAAGTAAACTCAGAGAGCTCCATTTAGCCTAGAAACATCCTTCAAACCTCAAGAATCATCTTTCATGCTACCTTAGTAATTCCCACAGTCTTCCATTAAGGATCCCAGCCATTAGAAGCCTTATTATTACCCCAGGAAAGCCTAACTTATCCCGCCAAGAATGCCATGCAATCATGCAAACCTCTTCGCTCTCATGTTAAACCAGTAATCTTTTAGGTTTCACACCACGCTTCATTTGAGCAAGTCATTATCTTGATCAATCATGCTATCTTCGAGTCATTGATATTACCATGGTATTTCCTAAGACAAGCTAACTCTTTTGAGATATTCTGGGAGTTGGTACGAATCCGAACCAAGGGAGACAAGAGGACGTTCTCAAAGCCCAAGTCCTCCTCGACCTAAAAGTCCTCGAACAATATTATAATATTTAAATTCCAACAATCCCCACATGAATGAAAAATTAGGAAGAATTCTTGAAGCTACCCTAGTGAATACTTATCGTATTTATTGATGATGTAGTGTGTATAGGAGACATTGAACTGTTCACCATATATAGTAAACCAAGACAATAAGTAACACACATCACTTATCCTAATATATTGTGGTTCATACGGTTGTATTCATTTGGTCATGAACAAATCCCGAATTCATGAGAGCTTTAGATAATTTAGACACATCACTTATCCTTATAGGAGGGACTGCTAATCAACTCAAATTAGACTCAATCACACTTAACTAGACTTAAAAACACTAAATTAGACTCTTATGACTCAAAACTGACTCAAACTACTCAAAACTACACAAAACAACCAAATTGACTCAAAACTAATACTAAGGGTGATTTTGGACGAAAATTGAACTAAAAAGACTCAAAACAATAAAAAGACACCAATTGGACAGATTCTAACCTAAAGACACGAATTATAAAGGGGGGGAGTGGTTTTGACGAATTTAAAAATTAAACTAAGTTATTTGCAGAGAACAAACTAAGTACTACGAATTTAGGGTGTTTTACAAGGTGAATGTTGGAAATATGCCCTGAAAGTCAATCTTTGGAAGAAACCTTTCAGGACAAATGAATGGATGTATAGATGATTCTTATACATCAAATGGCAAAGACACGAATTAGGACTATCTCAATGAACGATATATGTCTTAAATAGTGTATCCATGGACAATGGATCGATTGAAGAAGTAATCTAATGATGTTAGACTACAGAGACCTTCTTCACATAACCAAATGTCCAAAAAGGTTCCTGGTCATTGGATTGTTGGAGGGATACTGACAATGCATAGATCGGTACATACTGTGTCTGCTTCAAATGGAAGGATGGAAAGTCTCATCCCATTCGTGTTGTGACACTAAGACAAGTATGTAGGTGCTCATTAGGGGAATGAGTTCACTGAATAAGCTTGAAATGTTTTAAAGCTAATACACAATGTCTTATACCAATATAATCCACTTTTATACATTTTGTATGTATGAAATGATTTCTCATTTAAAGTCATGAGAAATAGTGGGAGGTGTGAAAATGGATATAAACTTGAATATGATTGGTTTATAGTTGTCTAAAGAATAATAGTACTTGACTATTATTAAAGAGTTTGCAATTTTAATTGTTAAAGGACTCAAGCTCTACAAACGTTAAAATTCTATGTTGTGCGACATTCTAAAGAATAGTCTTTGAATGTTGGTTTTCTCAACCTAGCATAAAATGGTTATATGTTGGGAGTTGTCCATTATTCTCTTTTATGAGAACAAGTTAATAACAAAGCATATGGACAAGTTGATGAAACAAAAGGGAATTAGTTTCAAAAATGAGTCACAACATATGGTTTAACAAACAGACAATCCAAATTCAACATCTCATGTAACGATATTGCTCTATGTAGTTTTGATAATGAATTATATCAACCACCTAGAAGGAATGGTTGAGTTTCTATATCCTTAGTAGGAGCCATGCTTCCACTAAAGACTTGGATAATTCTTATATGACTACATTAAAGGTCTTAGCATGACTAAAACTTGAAGAATGGTGTATGACACCATATAATGAATAGACTTGATAAAGCAAGTCACACATTTCAAGGAATTACTTGAGAAGAAATTCTTTTGTATATGATTCGTTTAAATAAACTTGTGTTAGCTAGAGTTGTTGATATTCTCAAAATAGTTAAGACATCATCAAAAAGCTAATGGATCTTAATGATTGTCAATAGATCCAAGACAAGTTAAAGGGAGCAATATGCATTCAAATCAAGAAAATATAATTGTTAATTTTTGAATGAATGCTAAGTTACGACAAGGCCAGTGGGAGTGATGTTATAATTTGAGCAACATGATGTAGATAAAGTCTATTTGATAGACTTGACTAAACATAGATATTACTCGAAAAATGACAAAACATGACACGGTCAATTTTGAAGTATGGACTTGAAATTGGACTTATTAATATAGCAAGGCTATCTCAATAATGTTATATGGGAATTAAATCTCAAATGTTGAAGATTTAAGAAAGCATTTTCCTATGTGATATGAAGTCACTTTCATAACCCTTATAATGAATGTGTCATGAAATCACAAAAGGGACACATGTATTGACTTATGAAGTAGATATCCAAAGGTGAAGAAACCACTGAGTTTATCACTTTAAGATATTACTATATCCCAGGATCAGAACCAAAGCAACTGATAGAGTATTATTGTCTTTAAGAAAGAAACATCAGATTGGACTCTGGAAGCGTGCATTCACTTAGGTTGTTAACCAAAGTGAAAATAAGCCATTTTAACAAATGGAACTTCATAATGGATGAAGCACTAATCATATGAATGAATTGTTAGTATTGTACTACAATGGTCTCAAGGTTGGAGCAAAGTTTGTATAAATTATACAAACGAAATATATGTCGATATATAGTTTTAGAAACTGCTTCAAAAGGTGTTTTGAATGGAAGGGGTTCTTTTAGAACCAATGATTGAATCCAAACCATAAGGTCGTTAGTAGGGTACTACGACGTAATGGGGCGATAGCTCAAGCCATGGAATCAAGGTCTCATCAAAATATTCGAACACAATAAAGAGACATCATCAAATGTTTTGGAAACATTTGATAAGAAAATCCCTTTTAAATAAAAAAGGGATTAATACATAACCAAGTTAACCTACGAGCATAAGCTCTCTCGACTAGATGTATAAGATACACTAGTGATTGACTTTAGTGCAAGTGGGAGATTGTTGGAAATATGCCCTGAAAGTCAATCTTTGGAAGAAACCTTTCAGGACAAATGAATGGATGTATAGATGATTCTTATACATCAAATGGCAAAGACACGAATTAGGACTATCTCAATGAACGATATATGTCTTAAATAGTGTATCCATGGACAATGGATCGATTGAAGAAGTAATCTAATGATGTTAGACTACAGAGACCTTCTTCACATAACCAAATGTCCAAAAAGGTTCCTGGTCATTGGATTGTCGGAGGGATACTAACAATGCATAGATCGGTACATACTGTGTCTGCTTCAAATGGAAGATGGAAAGTCTCATCCCATTCGTGTTGTGACACTAAGACAAGTATGTAGGTGCTCATTAGGGGAATGAGTTCACTGAACACAATCGAACGAGAGTACTTGTATGAAGGTCTACTCACATGTCAAGCAAGTAACTCAAATGGTTGGAATAATGTAAGTAGTCCTTAGACCTGAGGCATCGTCGTTGTCTTGTGGTTAAGTACTTAATCTTTGATTATGTCAAACGTCACTCTATCAGAGCGTCAACGGCATAGTCGGGGTTAAGCCACTTAGTCATGAAGGCAAGTGTACGCGCAACAAGGAATCTCTAATCCTCGATAAGAGAGGAAGAATACTCTAAGATATGATTCGGGAATCTTCGGCCGAAGTATCGAGCGTATTAAAAGGAAAGCGTTCCTATACGACTCAAAAGAATCATATAAGAAGAAATAATCACATTAGGGGTTTGACATAATATATCCATACCCTAGTAATGTGATTGAGAGTATTGTATTAGAGAAGGATCGAATTACATTGTAATTCCAACGGAATAGGTTATTCGAATAAACTTCTACATTAGCTTGGGTAGCTATGACATATGGTTAGATGTCACTCATAGCTTGTGAGTTCTTCTAGATGATTAAATGTATTCATCAAAGAAGAAGGTGAATTAAAATGAAGTTTCAATTCACCAAGTGATTGAATTAAATATAATCAAATTGGATTGATGCCAATCACCTCACTGCCTTGCTAATTAGAACCTAAAAGATTGTTCACCAATACACTATGGTAGTGAGTAATTAATGGGTGATGGAAACAATTAATTGGATTAATTATGTGTTGCGATAAATTTAGAAAGTCTAAATAAATCATAAAACCGATAAAGATCGTTCGGGTTTAATTGGGCCTATTGGGCCTAAACCCATTGGGCTTTTATTCAAGCATTGGATGACTTGAAATAATAAAAGCCCAAAGCCCAAACAACACAAAGAGGGCCGGCCACTTTAGGTAAGAAAGGGTGAGATATTTAGTCAAGTTGTTGACTAGGTTTCTTTTGTCTATTTAAGGAACTTTATAAAGATATTGTTCATTAGGGTTTTTGTGAGTTTTGAACAACAAAGAGGCAAAAGAAAATAGCTCTCTTGAACCACAAAGGCCGGCCACCTTAGGGGTGTTTTTACTAACATATCTTACACCCTTTTGGTTATTCCTTCATCCTTCTCACTACACTAGTGGGTGAGGATCTTTAGAGGTTTCCTACTTTGGAAACTTGAAGAGAACCTAGGAGCACTCATTCTAACAAAGTGGAGGAGGCAAGGAGGGAAGCTAGGCTCAAGGAATTCAAGGAACAAAGGGCTTGAAGGTGGTCCATCCTTGGTCTCAAGTCTAGATCAAGATGTATAAGACTAAACCTTCACTTTGTTTTCTTTATAAAATTGTTTTTGATGCATCATATATAAACCTATGAACCTTGAAGGGGATTTGCATGACTATAGCTTTGATAATATGTTATAAATGCTTCCGCTGCTTTCGTATATGAAATATGATTTGTATATGCATGATAGTCATATTGAAATCCCATTCTAGAATCTCATAAATTTCCCTTCAGTGAATGGCTAGCTAGAGGGTCATTCTCCACACATGACACATATGCATACGAATCGATTTCCAGTTATTCTTCCTATACGAACAGCATGATAGAGATACATATCAAAGATCATTAAGCTCTATGAAAATCATAAGCATTGACAAGACATTCGTAACTATGAACAACATGATACTCCTGTCAGGAATTCACATAACAAGATCATGACAGTGACCTCCACTACTTGTAAATATAAGTTCATAACTATTAGGTGAAATTCCCTTATATTTTAGCATCAAATCCAAACATGCAAACTAAGTAGTCCTCCTTAATCAACATACAAGAATAAGTTCTGAATCAAACAGTTAAGCAAATTGCATTCACGATTCATGAAATCATAACTGAAAGTAATCAATTCATATGCAATATATGTTCATGGCTTCGAATTCTCCTCTAGCCAAAACGAGTTTAGTTCCTCATGTTCGTACTTAAACAAAGATAACTTAAATTAAACATTGAAAATAAAAGATAGAAAACACCTAATAACGCTCCAGCAATCCAAGGGTCTTGAATGGCAGGTCACGGCAAAGGGTCTCCTCTCATTTCTCCTTGCAAAGCTGCGGCACAAAGGGGATTTCTGAGTATGATGGATGTATGGTGCGAATTTGTGGTGAGAGATGGTGAATTATGAGTGCTGCGGCACTTTGTATTTATACGGAGAGGAGGATGCACGACATAGGCTGAAAAGGAGAGGAATTAGGACTCCAAATCAACAAGGAATAAGGATACTTCTAATCAGATTCGAGGGAGGAAAATGAGTAGTCCCTGCAGCAGGAAATAGAGCTTCTAGAAGGGCTAGGTGTGGCACACTTTTAGGGATAATGTCTTGGCTTCTAGAAACCTGATTTGTAGGTGATTTAATGTGAAATTGATCCCCCTTTGCATCTAGAATTAAGGTAGGATAAGATTAGGATAGGATAAGATAAGATAAGGTTAGTTTGGATAAGATAAGGTTGGATAATGTTTTGGATAATGTTCCTTCTTTGTGGCTGATTCCTTATCTTCTTTGTCTTGAATTCATTCTTCCAGATTTGTAGCACATTCATAGCCTCTTTGAACTTCAAAAATGTCCATCCACCTTGCTCCATTCATATGCTATCCCTTCTTGGCCCAAAATTGCTTCAAAATGTTCCAAATTGCACTTTCTTGCCAACTTTGTCATTTTGACCTACAAACACACGAAAATAGCTTAAATCACTATAATAAACAGAAACTAGATATGAAAATGCAAGAAAACAAGCTAACTAAGTCGCATAAATATGCTCCTATCAAATTCCCCCACACTTTGCTTTTGCCAGTCCTCGAGCAAAACGAAACAAACAAAACATAACCTAGACCTTCCAACGTTTGCCTCAGGGATTTCCAAAGAAACATGACATGTTAAAAATCACTACTCCCACAGATTTTAGCTATCCTTACCCTCGAGCACACACTGAATCGTAGTCACCACTCACTAGCTTGCATTTAATCAATTAAAACAATGTTTTGAATGTAGTAACATGCCTTAGAGAATTCCCTCAATTCCTCACCGGATATACTCTCTATTTTCACACAGATTTTCTGACTACACTCCCTATACTAGGTATATGTGAGAAGATTGATGTAAACATGTAGACTAGCACTCACATATATTATAATAAAAGAAGGCACTTTCTAGAATTGTTAATGCATGTATATATATGATCTCATGAACGGAATGCCACTACTTAGAAGCGAGAACCAGGGATTTCATATGCTCGTACCAATTTCAAACTCCACATATTGAAACACATAACAACCAAGATAAAAGTCCAAGGGTTGTAATGGGGCTAAGGGTATTGGCTAACAAAGAAAGGTCAAGGATAAACAAAGGTTCTTAAAGCAATAGTAAGCAAAGTAATGAAATCAACACTTAGAATTCAACTTCTGAATGCAGCAACTAACTTTAAACACAAGGGGAAGATTCACACAATACTTAGGGCCGAATTCAAACTTTTGGACCCTTCTTCAACAACCAATACTTGTGAGTTCATTTTCACTTATTTAGAACTCCTTTCCTTTCTTTTTTCTTTTCTTTTTCACGTTTTTTTTTTTTTTTTTTGGTTGGAAATAACCTTCCCCCACACTTATTTTCTGCAAAATGTTGATCAAAAGGAATTCCCTTTAAGTCATGCTCCACTATACTTTAAGAACAAGGGTATGGATAGTCCTATTATAGGCTAGGTAAGGATAATGTGGCTAACAAAGAAAATAGGCTAAAGGCTCAAAGGGGTTAAACCTACAATACATATGCAAGGGATTAAGACTTTTTGGCTCTGGTGGTAACTAAGCAACTTCATCTTGTTATATGTTATGCACTCAATTTAAAGCTTTGAATGAAACGGGCATGAGTTCTAGTATTTGGAACTATAATGATGAAAATGCATTCTAAGTAGCAACCAAGCAAAGAAATAATGAGATCATGCAACGACTTTAGAAAACAAGAATTCACAGATTAATAACTCTCCAAACGAAGTTTAGGCTCAAGTCTCTCAGGGTTGTAGCGTTAGTTTGAGTTCCTTCCTTCAAGCATGTTACAAAAACTGATTTCTTTCTTTGTGATTACATGTGAATTCGTTAATGACAACTACAACCAAGTATTAACCAAAGAGCATATCAAACTTCCACCCATGTTTGTAATTTTCTTTAACAGTCATGCAATTAAAAACCAAATCCTCGTCATTGTGTTGGAAGATACCCTAAGACACAAACACACAAAAACGACTCTTTTTGGGGTTTTTCAAAACTTTTTCTAATTTTTTTTCAAATTTTCGTATTTTTCTTTCAAAATACACTAAAACACTTCAAAACACACTAAAAACACTTAAAAACAGTGAGAAACAACTCTAGTGGTGCTAGGTGGTAAAATCCTACGAAAATCAATGGAAAACACTTTGTTTACCCGCCCACACTTAAACCAAACATTGTCCTCAATGTTTCAAACAGAGACTAACACGCAAGCAAGCAAACAACACAACTAACCAACATGACAATTATGGCAAAGTAAAAGCAATAAAGAGTAGAGTTTAAGAACGCAAATTTGGTTATGGAGTTAGAGATTCCTAGGTCTTCTTTATTTGAACGCGTGGGTTGCCTCCCAAGAAGCGCTTGCTTTAACGTCTTCCAGTCGGACGATACCTCCTCTTAAGCTTCATTGGAGCCCACGGCATGGGTATTTCCTCCACGACATGCTCCTCGAAATTTTCGTAATAGGGCTTCAAATGGTGTCCATTCACTTTAAATTCTTGTCCTATCCTTAAACTTTGAATTTGGGCTGCACCATAAGGAAAGACATTAGTAATAACAAAAGGACCAATCCATTTAGAATGCAACTTACCGGGAAATAATCGAAGGCGGGAATTGAAAAGCAACACTTTCTGCCCAATGGAGAACGTTTTGGTACGAATCATCTTGTCATGAAAAGCCTTCATTTTCTCCTTGTAAATATGAGCGTTTTCGTAAGCCTCGTTCCTAATTTCTTCAAGTTCGTTCAATTGAAGCTTTCTATGAAGTCCAACCGCATCTATGTCCATATTGAGCATTTTGACTGCCCAATGCGCTCTATGCTCCAATTCCACGGGGAGATGGCACGGTTTTCCATAGATTAGCTGAAATGGGGACATCCCAATTGGTGTTTTGTAGGCTATCCGATAAGCCCACAATGCATCATCCAAGCGCAAGCTCCAATCCTTTCGAGTTGGTCCGACTGTTTTCTCCAAAATCTGCTTGATTTCACGATTAGAAACTTTGGCTTGGCCACTTGTTTGAGGATGATAAGGTGTCGAGACCTTATGTGTGACATTATACTTTTTGAGCAGCGCCTCGATGGTTCGATTGCAAAAATGGGAACCTCCATTACTTAGGAGTACTCGTGGCATTCCAAATTTGGTAAATATGTTAGTTTTGACAAAATCTGTAACCACTTTGGAATCATTAGTACGGGTGGCTTTTGCTTCCACCCATTTTGACACATAATCAACCGCAAGTAAAATATAATTGAAACCATGAGATGAAGGAAAAGGACCCATGAAATCGATGTCCCAAACATAAAAAATCTCGACAGAGGGAATTGGGTTCTGTGGCATTTGGTCTCTTGGACCTATATTCCCTGTTCTTTGACAACGATCACAGGTGATGCAAAAAGTTCTAGCATCCTTAAATATAGTAGGCCAATAAAATCCACATTCTAGAAGTTTAAGGGCTGTCCTTTGAGTGCCAAAATGACCCCCACATGCATATGTGTGACAAAATGTTAAAATTGAATTAAACTCAGAATTGTGCACACACCTACGTAGAATCTGTTCAGGGAAATATTTCCACAAGTATGGGTTATCCCACACATAAAACCGTGCCTCCTTTTTTTAGTTTATCACGTTGGTGCTTGTTTAGGGTGCTTGGAACTTGTTTAGTCACCAAATAATTCACTAAATCGGCATACCATGACTTACTTACATCAATGGACAACAACTGTTCGTCTGGGAATGTTTCTAGGATCGACAATAGCTCCTCATTGTGCACCAAACGACTCAAATGGTCAGCCACCACGTTCTCACTCCCTTTCTTGTCTCGGATTTCAATGTTGAACTCTTGGAAGAGAAGCATCCAGCGGATAAGCCTTGGTTTGGCCTCTTTCTTCTTGAGCAAATATTTCAAGGCTGCATGGTCAGAATAAATTATGACTTTAGTTCCAAGTAAATAAGAACGAAACTTATCTAAAGCAAACACAACAACAATAAGTTCTTTTTCAGTGGTGGAGTAGTTCAATTGAGCGTCATTCAGGGCCCGTGAGGCATAATAGATGACGTGTGGCTTCTTGTCCTTCATTTGTCCCAAAACAGCCCCTATTGCATAATCTGAGGCATCGCACATAAGCTCGAAAGGAAGGCTCCAATCTAGTGGCACTATGATGAGGGCCGAAGTTAGCATTTGCTTTAGATGTTTTAATGCCTTCTCACATTCCTCGTTGAATTCAAAGGGCACATCCTTTTGAAGGAGACGGCAGAGAGGTTGGGAAATCTTTGAAAAATCTTTGATGAATCGCCTACAGAATCCTGCATGTCCAAGAAAAGAACGAACCTCTCTCACCTAAGTGGGAGAGGGTAAGTAGCGTACAAGATCTATTTTCGATTTATCAACCTCAATTCCCCTTTCTGAAATTATATGACCTAAAACTATGCCTTGTTTTACCATAAAGTGACATTTTTCCCAGTTTAAAACAAGGTTAGTTTCCATGCATCATTTTAAGATTAAGGTGAGATTAGCTAAACAATCATCAAACGAATCACCAAACACACTAAATTCATCCATGAAAACTTCAATGATCTTCTCAACAAAATCTGAAAATATACTTACCATGCATCTTTGAAATGTGGCTGGTGCATTGCATAAACCGAATGGCATTCGACGATAGGCAAACATACCAAATGGACACGTGAAGGTGGTCTTTTCTTGATTGTCCGGAGCTATGACAATCTGAGTATATCCTGAATAACCATCAAGAAAGCAATAAAATGAATGATCGGCTAACTTTTCAAGCATTTGATCAATGAATGGCAGAGGGAAGTGATCATTCCTTGTCGTGGCGTTGAACTTCCTATAATGGATGCAAACTCGCCAACCTGTTTGGATATGGGTGGGCACAAGCTTGTTCTCTTCATTCTTCACCACAGTGACTCCTGATTTCTTTGGAACAACTTGAACCGGGGAAACCCGACGACTATCCGAAATTAGGTAGATCACTCCACAATCAAGTAGCTTGATAATCTCCTTCTTTACAAATTCCATCATTAGATGGTTGAGTCGGCGTTGAGCCTCTCAGGATGGTTTAGCCCCCTCCTCCAAAAGTATGCGATGCATGCATGTTGTAGGGATTATACCTTTGATGTCGGCCAAGGTCCATCCAATGGCCGTTTTGTACTCCTTCAATACCCTCACCAACTTCTCCTCCTTTAGTGCCGTGAGTGCGGAAGATACTATGACCGGCAAAGTCTCTTGGTCTCCCAAGAAAACGTACTTCAAGTGATTTGGTAATGGTTTAAGCTCGAGGGAAGGTGCCTGAATGACTGAGGGTAACAACTTATTAGTAGAAACGGAATCTGAAATTGGGATTAAAAGCTTACCATATTGTTGTGGCAACGACTCTAGGGCTGCCACTATATCGGCTACTTCTTCATAAGGGGGCACGGCTAAGTCTTCCTCATTGGTGCTGTGGGTGTGTACTACCTTTACCCCTTGGTTTTTGAGTCCAATTCCTTTTGTAATGGTCGTTTCAAGGGCATCCCTATGTAAGTTTTCAAGGTGTTCCTGCGCCAAAACATCGAGTATATCAATAGAAAAACAAGAATGATCATCAATAAGATACCTTATGGCTTCAGAAATGTTGAAATTGATAATGTCGCCATCAAATTCCATTGTCAATGTCCCCTTGAACACATCGATCTTGGTGTGGGCTGTTTTCATGAATGGTCTTCCAAGTAGGATCGACAATGGAGTAGAATGGACCATATCTTCCATCTCTAGCATATAGAAATTGGCTGGAAAGATTAAATGATTAACCTGCACCAAAACATCTTCCAAAACTCCTTTCAGATATGCATTAGAACGATCGACTAATTGAATAATAACTCCATCATTTTTCAGCTCTCCTAGGTTCATAGATGCATAAATAGAATATGGCATGACATTGATGGATGCACCTAAGTCTAACATGGCATGCTTGAATTTTGTATTGCCAATAACACAAGGGATTGTGAAACTACCTGGATCCTTGCATTTAGGGGGTAGTTTTCTTTGCAAAACTGCTGAAACATTCTCACTTACCCGTACCACTTCTTTGTTCGAGATCCTCTTCTTTATTGTGCATAGTTCCTTAAAAAATTTGGCATATTTTGGAACTTGTTTGATTGCATCAAGGAGCGGGATATTGACTTGCACCTTTCTAAATGTCTCCAGAATGTCCTTTTCACATTCTTCTTTCTTTGATTACATAAATTTGTGAGGGAAAGGTGCATTCAGAGGAATAAAGTTAGAATTAACCGAACTTGGACTTAACTTACCTGTGTTGGACGTTTGAGAAGCTTTAGGAGGATGCGGCAAAGGTTGCTCTACCGTTGCCGTGGCCTTGTCTTGTTCATCTTCCTCAAGCTGTAGCTTTTCGTCCTTCTTTTAGCTTGATTTGGACGTTTGTGGGTTGGTTCCAACTTCCTTGCCGCTTCTTAACGTGATGGCCTTGGCGGATTCAAATCCTCCCCTTGGATTCACAATGGTTGAACTAGGCAGTATGCCTTGTTCTCTAAACTGTCCCATGAACTCCGCTACTTGCCCCATTTTTTTCTTCAATTCGTCTACCTCTTTAGCTTGATTTTGCATCTTTTTGGTTTGATTTTGTACTCCCTGCGTCAAAGAGGTGAGTAATTGAATAACTTTATCATTATCCAAAGACATACCTGAATTGGGTTGGGCCGAATGTGGTTGAGGTTGCATTGGTGCGAATGGCCTTTGAAACATCCCAAGGGGTGGCTGTCGAAATCCTCCTTGTTGTTGAGGTTGTTGAGGCTCTCTCCACTTCATGTTTGGGTGATCTCTCCAGCCCGGATTGTAAGTGTTGGCGTATGGATCATATTTTGGCTGATTTTGGTATCCAATTGCATTGGCACTTTCCTATCCCCCATTCTCTATTAAATTAGGGCATTGATCCCAGGGGTGTCCCTGCATAGTGCACACGCCACAAGTGCTTGTTCCTTGCACTTTTGATCATTCCGCAAACTGTGACAAAAGAACAGTGAGATTAGCCATTTGGGATTGAAGTTCGGAAATTGCACTTACCTCATTCACTTGAGTCTGCCGTGGGGGTTCTCTTTGTCCAATTCCTTCGTATTGTTGTGCATTCAAGGCTCGATTTGCAATTAAGATCTTTGCATCAATTGGTGTTTTATCTACCAACGCACCACCTGTTGAGGCATCTAGCATTTGTCGCTCAATTGGAAGTAGTCCTTCGTAGAAATATTGAATTAGAAGTTCTTCCTTCATTTGGTGTTGAGGGCACGATGCAAGTAAAGCCTTGAAACGCTCATAGTATGCCGAAAAAGATTTTCCTTGGCTTTGTTGAATCCCACTAATTTTCTTCCTCTAAAGAATGACTCTTGAAGTTGGGAAGAATTTATCTAAAAACACTATTTTCATGCTTTCCCAAGAAGTGACCGTTCCAGGTGCCAATTTGCATAACCAATCCTTAGCCTTTTCAAATAGAGAGAATGGAAAGGCTTTCATCTTCAAAATGTTCCCATCTACATTAATTGGCGTCATGCTTGAGCAAACAACTTCAAATTCTTTCAAATGCTTGTTTGGATCTTCCATGGACAGACCATGGTATTTGGGAATGTGGTGCAGCATTTTGGCTAAACTCATAGATCAATTTCAAATTTCAGTGATCAACATGAAGAGTTATCTTAATCCGAGCACCATTTTGGCTAAAACACCTTTTATTTTTTTTTTAATAATGCTAGGAAATCCAATTTTAAACCAAATTTTGCAAACCGAATTTTTAAACAAATTTGCAAATCAAATGGTGTGTCACCAATAGACCTGGCATTCGTGTCGTGTTTCTCGTGTTCGTGTCATTTTTGTGTCATACCCAATATCTTAACGGGTCGTGTCGTGTAATACCCATTAAAGTAAATGGGTAATATGACCCGACCCGAAATCAACTCGTTAATATTATCATGTAATATGATCCGACCCGTTATGTTACATCCCACATCGCCCAGGGGAGTGGATCTTGTAAGCCTTATATGTATATTGCCATCTCTACCTAGCACGAGGCCTTTTGGGAGCTCACTGGTTTCGGGTTCCGTAGGAACTCCGAAGTTAAGCGAGTTAGCGCGAGAGTACTCCCAGGATGGGTGATCCACTGGGAAGTTGCTCGTGAATTCCCAAAAACAAAACCGTGAGGGTGTGGTCGGGGCCTAAAGCGAAAATATCATGCTACGGTGGAGTCGAGCCCGGGATGTGGTGGGGGCCTGGGCCGAGATGTGACAATTTGGTATTTGAGCCTAGGTTTGGCAGTCCTGTATATTTTGGGAGCATTCTAATCATTTTGATGTCTTATGTCAGAACTACGCTCCTCGAAGAGAGCCACGTACTTCATTCTGAGTCTGATTTTCCTGATATTGCCCAACTTGGGGAGGCTATTGCTAATGCCATTCAGTCCTCATCTAGTCCTCCCTAGAGAACTCCCTTGGACACTGTGTATAACTTAAAGTTGAATAATTTCGTTGGTAATGAGGGGCCCGAGGGAGCTGAGCGTTGTCTCAATCATGTCGAGAAAACTTATTGAGTGATGCTGAGGTAGGGGAATTTCCCTGAGGATAGATTGGTTGAAACGACTACTTGGTTTTTAGGTGAGGAGGCTGTAACCTGGTGGAGGCAGGAATCTTTTCAGTTGTCACTAGAAGAAGCCACTGATTGGGAGATTTTTAAGCAGCTATTCTAGAAGAGATTTGTACCTCCAGAGTATATATATCGTAAGAGGCAAGAATTCACGCATCTAAAGCAAGGGAAAATGTCAGCTAATGTGTACTATAGAAAGTTCACTGATTTATCTCGGTATTGTCCGGAGATTGCTGAGAATCCTGCTGAGATGTTTCGACGATTCAAGTGGGGTACTCGAAAGAAGTGGCGTTCTATGGCGACCACTACACCCTGCTCTACATATCAGGAGTTTTATGAGATTCTACTACGGTTTGAGGATTCTGAAAACATGCCCAGTGATAGTGAGGAAGAGGAAGAAAAAGATAATAGCTAGAAGAACAATAATAATAAAGATAAAGGCCAGTCATCTCAAGGACCTTGCAAGATGCAGAGTTTTAAGAGAAGTGGTACTAGTTATAGTTCTTCTGGTGGGGGTTTGAGTTCCACTGCGCAGCGAAGAGGCAGCCAGTTTTCAGGAGGTTCCCGGTTTCAGAGATAGAGAGATTCTAGCAGTTCAAGTGCCACGCTGTGTCGTAGGTGCAATAATCGGCATTTTGGGGAGTGTAGGCGAGGTAGCAGTGGATGTTTCATGTGTGGCTAGGTGGGACATCGGGCTATTCAGTGCCCTCAGAATCAGCAGAAGCCCCAACCATCTACCTTGCCACCACCATTTCTTATTCAGCAGATTCCCAGGCCTAGTGGTTATACCAAGACCGGTTATTGTGGAGCATATCAATATCAGGGTGATATAGCTCCATATTCTGGATGACAGTATCAGTATCCACATGACCCGTATCATCAGAGGGGTTATCCTTAGTATCCAGGAGGTTACACGCCATATTCACCATATTCAGGTGGTGGATCACAGTGGTATCCCTGAGGGTAGTCCCAAAACGTGGAGGTTGCTTATAGCAATGCAAGGTCATCGAGGCAGCCTAACCAGCCTGGTCAGGGACGAGGTACACAGGGACGTGGAAACCAAGATAACAGGGGCCATGGAGGACAAAAACAGCCTCAAGGCTGTGTTCACCATATCACCTTGCAGGATGCTCAGAACAATCCTGATCTTATCATGGGTACGTTGAATATTCTTGGCCATTTTGCTAAAGTATTAATTGATTTTGGTGCCACACACTCTGTTATTTCCCATACGTTTGCTCAAACGACGCAACCCTACCCCAAGACATGTTATGTTAGCTGGGTATATCAAGGATGTCCTGTTCCAGTGGAGGACGTCGTCATGCCAACTAATCTTGTTCCATTAGATATCGTTGATTTTGATGTTATTCTGGGCATGGATTGGTTACATTACAATCGTGCCAAGATGGATTGTTATGAAAAGACAGTTACTTTTCATCAGCCGGGCTTACCTGTGGTTACATTTATGGGTGTACATAGTGGACTAAGGCACGACATTATCTCTGTCATGAGGGCTAAAAGGTTATTGAAGAAAGGTTGTCAGGGTTATTTGGCTCACGTGGTATTGAATGAGGATGCGCCTATCTGTGTGGAGGATGTACAGGTAGTTAGGAATTTCCCTGATGTTTTCCCTGATGATTTACCTGGATTACCACTAGATAGAGAAGTTGAATTCACTATTGATTTAGTCCCAGGTACAGATCTTATTTTCTTAACTCCCTATCGAATGGCTCCCACGGAGTTGAGGGAATTGAAAACTCAGTTGCAGGAATTGGTTGATAAAGGTTTCATTCAGCCTAGTACTTCACCTTGGGGAGCTCCAGTATTATTTGTACGGAAGAAGGACGGAACCTTAAGGCTGTGTATCGATTATCGACAGTTGAATCGGGTAATGATTAAAAACCGTTATCCATTGCCGCGTATAGATGATCTATTTGACCAGCTTCAAGGTGCCTGCATGTTCTCCAAGATTGATTTGAGGTCAGGATACTATCAATTAAAGATCAGGAGTGAAGATGTTCCTAAGACGGCTTTCAGGACTCGATATGGTCATTACAAATTCCTCGTGATGCCATTCGGGTTAATGAATTTACCTGCAACTTTTATGGATTTAATGAATCAAGTATTTAAGCCATACCTTGACAGGTTTGTCATCATCTTCATTGATGATATTTTGGTGTATTCTAAGTCTAAAGCAAAGCATAGTTGACATCTCACTTTGGTTTTGAAGAAATTGAGGGAACATCAATTATATGCTAAGTTTAGCAAATGCCAATTTTGGTTAGATCAAGTGGCATTTTTAGGGTATGTAATATCAGCCCAGGGTATTCAGGTGGACCCACAGAAAATAGCTATAGTTTAAAATTGGGAGCAGCCACGAACCGTCACTAAGGTACGAAATGTTTTGGGCTTAGCAGGTTATTATCGACGGTTTGTTAAAGATTTTTCAACCATTGCTTTACCACTGACGAGGTTGACTAGAAAAGATGTTAGATTCGAGTGGGACGATGATTATGAGTAGAGTTTCCAGCAGCTAAAGTATTGTCTCACTCACGCACCTGTTTTGGCGCTTCCAGACGACGGTGGTAATTTTGAGATTTACAGTGATGCTTCCTTAAATGGCTTAGGCTGCGTATTAATGCAGCATGGTAGGGTGATTGCATATGCCTCGCGACAGTTAAAGCCACACGAGATGAACTACCCTACCCATGATCTTGAGCTAGCAGCCATCATTTTCGCCCTGAAGATTTGGAGACATTACTTATATGGAGAAAAGTACAAGATTTTCACAAATCATAAAAGCCTCCAGTACCTATTCACCCAGAAAGATCTTAACCTTCGACAGCGGAGATGGATAGAATTACTCAGTGATTATGATTGCACGATTGAGTATCATCCTGGTCCTGCAAATGTGGTGGCAGATGCACTTAGCAGGAAATCTCGAGGCCGTACAAATAATACTGGAGTTGATTTAGGAGTTGATTTGGGAGTGATAGATCGAGAAGAAGCTTTACTTGCTAGTTTCCAGGTTAGACCAATTTTAATTGATCATGTGCTAGAAGCTCAAGCGGAGGATGAGGAATCCCAGGAATTAGCCTAGGCAGTGTCACGAGGGAAGAAGAAAGATCTCTGAATTCATGAATTTGATGGCATGCTTATGCAGGGAAATTAGATGTATGTGTCGAATATTGAAGAGTTAAAGAAATATGTTCTTGATGAAGCGCATATATCAGCCTATGCGATGCATCCTGGAGGTACCAAGATGTATCACACTATTCGACCTTTCTACTATTGGCCATGCATGAAAATAGAGATTGCTAAATATGTGAGTCGATGTGCAATTTGCCAGCAAGTAAAAGCTGAGAGAAAGAAGCCTTTTGGATTGATGCAGCCACTTCCCGTTCCCCAGTGGAAATGGGAAAATATTACTATGGATTTTGTGTACAAGTTTCTTCGTACTCGAAATGGTTACGAAGACATCTGGGTTATAGTGAATCGGCTTACTAAATCAACACACTTTATACCAGTTCGAGATAACTATTCTTTAAGCTGATTAGCTGAGTTATTTATATCAGGGATTGTTAAATACCACGGGGTTCCGGTTAGTATTATTTCTGATCGGGATCCTAGGTTCACTTCTAAGTTTTGGGTGGCATTTCAGGAAGCTCTTGGTTCGAGATTGCTTTATAGTACAACATATCATCCACAGACAGACGGGCAATCTGAGAGAATTATCCAGACACTAGAAGATATGCGGAGATCTTCGGTACTGGAGTTTGGCGACGCTTGGCATAAGCGTTTGAGTTGGATGGAGTTTGCCTACAATAACAGCTACCATTCTAGCATCGGGATGTCACATTTCGAGGCACTATATGGTAAATCATGTCGTACACCTCTTTGTTGGTCAGAAGTTGGTGAGAGGGTGTTAGTGGGCCCAGGGATTGTTGATGAGACTACTCAGAATATTCAGGTAATTAAATCTAACCCGAAAACAGCCCAAGATCGACAAAAGAGCCTTGCCGATAAACACGCCACTCATAGAGTCTATAAAGTTGGAGATTGGGTATTTTTGAAGCTATCTCTGTGGAAAGGCGCTGTGAGGTTTGGTAAGAAAGGTAAGTTAAGTCCTCGCTACAGACTTGAGTTACCTCCAAAATTATGACGGGTGCATGATGTTTTTCATGTTTCTATGCTTCGTCATTATGTCTCTGATCCATCACACGTGATACCTCATCAGCCACTAGAAATTAATCCAGACTTGACATATGATGAGGAACCAATGACGATCTTAGACTGGAAGGATAAGGTTCTAAGGAACAAAACTGTGTGCATGGTGAAAGTTTTGTGGAGGAACCACTAAGTGGAGGAGGCTACTTGGGAGACGGAGGATCGTATGTGAGATATGTATCCATGATTGTTTTATGGATATTAATGGGTCTGTCATGTTAGTGTACAGAAATTTCGGGGACATAATTTTATTAAGGGGGGTAGGTTGTGACGACCAGTCCCCAATTAATATATATTTTATTCTCGAATGTGTGGAAATGACGATTATACCCTCGAGTTGTGGTGACATGGATGTACGTATATGGTTTTAAATTATTTTCTTGTTGACATAATTAAATCATACTCGATGTCACGAGAGTGTTGACGTGAGTTAGGTCTGAATTGGGTTCGTAACAAAAATGTTACGAATAAACGATTGTGTAGTCGGGCTAAGGAAATGGACCAATCATCATACCTCCTACTTTCTTGGGTCCAATTAGAATTGTGGGTTTGTTTTGATTTAAATTGTTATCCCTAAACCTTATGGGCTAACCAGGCCCATATTCTTCTATTTTTGCCCAATCCCATGACCAAAAACACACATACACCCACACGTACAAACTTTCTCTCCTTCATCTCTCTTCTCGACTATTCTCCCTTGTCCGTACAATCCAAGCCTTCAACTCTCAAACACCATCCAAACTTCATCGATCGAGCTTGAGCTTTGCACCAACGTGTTTCTGGTGACCTCACGAACCTATCAATACCATTGGATCAAAGAACGGATCACGGGAACTCGAGAACCTAAGAGCTCCAGCGTGGTGCTCTGTTGCTCCATTGTGATCATGGTTATTTCACGGAGTTTTAAAGCTGAAGGGAGTTTTAAAACTACTCCATAGAGACCTGGGAACAAATTTTGGGAGGATTTGGACGTCGGGATAGGTCAGTTCCACAAGTTGCAAACTTAGCAGGAATATCGAAGGATTTTCTGGCTACTTTTCGTTGGTTTTAGGACCTCTAAGAGGTAAGATCATGTTCTACTAGTTCAGGGCTTCAAATTGATATAAAATTTGTTGAATTTGGTTGAAAAGCAAAGAAGATATTGAAGTTTTACTATTTTCCAGTTTTCGATGACGCAGCAATGGCCGGCGCCGGATTCCGACGAACCATCGGAGAAGGAAGGGGAATACTAACGGCGTCAGGTAAAGTTAATGGTATATGCTACTATTTAATGGAATATTCCTTAACGGCGTTAAAGATTTCGTCAGTGTGCCAAGCACGTTCCTGGGCGTGGCAGGCACGTGTGGCCGTGCCTTGGCCGGCGCGTGGAAATTCGAAAAATTATTCTAAAAATATAGGGATGCTCATGGTGTTTAGTAGGCCACGATGGTATATTCAAACACCCCAATTGAGCAACTTATGAGAAGTTATTACACGGTTTTGGTTATGTACTTAAAATTAACGTAACCACATATAGGTGAGACGTTTCTAGAGGACGAGCGCAGCCAGGAGAGACTCGGGGATTATGATCCAGCTACATACCAGTGAGTGGGCTTTTGGTTTTCTATATATGCATAGATATATATATGCTTTGCGTTTTCCTAGAAGTTTGTTTTAAATGGATTTACGATTTTAGATGCCATGTCAATTGCATTATGCTTTAGAGTATGCATTAGTATAGATATGCATATTGTTGCTTGATGTTGCGGACGCCCAGGTAAGCTTCAAGTGAGTATATATTGATGATAATGGATGCATTGTTTGTGGTTATACGTAGATGCATTTAGAGCTCATTATCATGCACCCCGGTGCTAGTGCTTCCGCCCTTGGCCAGGGCACAGCCCTTCACGTGATGTTCACCTCCCGCATCGCACGCTCACCTTGGATCCAAGTTTGGTGCACAGCCCTGTTGTACATCCCACATTAGGTGGTTCCGACTCGTAAGTGACCCACGATTATTCGCACATCCTTCACGTGATCGTAGCACTTGATCGTACTTATTTGCACTCAGCCCTGTCGTACAGACCACAATAGGTGGTTCCGACTCGTGTGCAGGCATACCTGATAAGCTATAGATTCAGTCGTACAGGTTGTTGGAAATGTGCCCTAAAACCAATCATATGATGATACTTTACGGACATTTCACATGTTGAACTAATCTAGTTTAATATCAAGGGCAAAGATTATTGTTTAAGCCGTCTCATATAAATGTTATATGCTTAAACGATAAGTCCAAGGAATATGTAATTAGGAGAATGTAATTTAAACAAGTTAGATTAATGAGACCATTCTCTTTCGTATACATATCCTAAACGTTCCTGATCATAGGATTGCCAATTGGGCATTGACAGTCCGTTAAGATCAGTATGTGCTATGTCTTCTCTTAGTGAGAGTGATTGGTCTCGAGTCATTAGTGTGACTGACACCAAGACAAGTACGTAGGTGCTCAATAAGGAATGAGTTCACTGAACACGATCAACGAAGAGTTCTCATACTTATGTCACATGAGAACTCATGGTTGGGATAATGCAAAGTAGTCCTTTGACCTGAGGCATCATAGTTGTCTTGTGGTTAGGTCCTTGATCTTTGATTATGTCAAAGTCACTCCATTCGCGGGTGTCCACGACATAGTTGGGGTTAAGCCACTTAGCCATGGAGGCTAGTGAATGCGCAACAAGGGATCTCTAACCTTCAAACCGTTTGAGGGAGAATACTCTATGATATGATTAAGAATCTCTGGCCAGAGTATGAATGAGATTTAGGAAGTCATTCCAAATCACATTCAAGGTAATCATATAAGTAAATGAATCACATTGGATAGTCGACATGAATAAACTATCAAACCAAACAATGTGGTCAAGAGTATTGTATTAGAGAAAGACCGTATTGCATTGTAATCCTAAACTGAATAGGTTCTCCACCTCTTCTGATTAGCTTGGGTAACCATGACATACTGCTAGGTGTCACTCATGGTTTGTGGAAGCCCTAAATGTGTATAAACACTAAAGGGAGATTTGAAAGTAAGTTTCAATTCACAATCGATTTGAAAGTGTTCTAATCGCCCACTGCCTCGCTAAAAGGAACCTAATGGATCGTACACCGTGTAAGGTAGAGATTGAAGAAACAATGGAGATGAGTAAGAATAATTAAATGGTTTAATTATTTATGGCAAGGATTAATTAATATGTTAATTAATCAAACGAATAAAGTTCGTTAAAAGACCACGGGTTAGTTTTGGGCCTCAAGGCCCAATGGGCTTCGAACGTCAAGCCCATTGACTTAAGTTGTAAGACAACTTAATGACAAATAATTCACAAAGGCCTTAAAAGCCCAATGAAACCCTATGGCCGGCCATTTTGTTAAAGGAGTGGGTTTTGGACTTAATTACAAGTTTGCCACTCCAATGAACAAAGGTATAAATATGACTTTATAGCCAAAATTCATTTAGGGTTTTCTTTTAGAGAATTGGAAAGAACATATCTCTCTCTTTTCTCTCTAAGAGGCCGGCCCCCTTGGAGGGATTAGCTAGTAATCTTTCTCCTCCAAGGTCACTCATCTCACCCTCACATCTTACCTTGGTGTGGAGACTTAGAGGTTCTCAATTTTGAGAACTTGGAGAAACCTATTCTTCCATCCAAATCCATGGATCTAAGAAGCAAGGAATGAAGGCCCTATCTTTTGGGTGATTATCCTTTGCTTTTGCAAAGAGGAATCTAGAAAGGTATAAATTTCTTAACTCACTTTGTTTTGAGTTGAGTCTTGGTTCACCTAACTACTAGGCTTTGAATTTCATGGGTTATGTTTTGTTTTTGAGTGCATGCAAGCATGATTCCGCCTTTAATTTGTTAATTGCATGCCATAGATGTTGCTCAAATGAACATGTTTTTCACAAAATTTCCTTCACAGGTCACGTTAGGTGACTCCGGCTGGCATATCATTTTGCATTGATTTATTTCACTTGGCTTACTTATTTCCATGCTGAGATACTTGACATGGCATATATTTGATTTTCACTACTCTTGAGTGTGATTTTTATATACGTATGTATTATTATTTTCTGGGAAATGATACGGGTTTTATGGTGGGGGGTTATTACTTTTGAAAAGAGAAATGGTTTCGAAAAGCTTTGTTTTTGCCCACTCACGTTTTTTGTTTTGCGCCCATCCAGGTTCTAGATAGAATTTCATGTTGGTGGCTCACGAGGACTCTGCGGCGGTTCTGATAGACATCCATCAATGTAGGGTTTTCTCTCATATCCTGTATAATTAGTATTTAGCCTGCTGGACTGCACCTTGGTACCTACGCTATGATTATGTGTATTTACACTTTAACACTTCCGTTCGTACTTATATACTAGTCTAGTGTAAGTTAGTTAGTTTGGTTTTTATTTACCCACATTTTCATATTAGTCACTTCCGCACTGCGCACATGGCTATGTCATTATCACGTGACGGCCAGCACGCCTTGATTTAGGTCAGGGTGTGTCACGTTACCTGTTAAGAAAAATATATTTTAAATCAATAAAAATGAAAACGAAAAACATAATTTGACCCAACAGAGCATAAATAGCCTACGTGCAGTCAAGCAGGACAAGTGTTAACTATACAACACCCCAGGGTGATCCTACATTTATGATGTTCTATCAGAACCATCGTCGAAATCCCCGTGAGCCACCAAAGCACTTCTACCTAAAACCTGGAGGGGCGCAAAACAGAAAGTGTGAGTTGGCAAAAGCAAAGCTTTTCAAAATCATTTCATTTCTCAAAAGTTCTAACCTCTCGCCGTAAAACCTGTATAATTTCCCAGAAAATAATAATAATAATAAGCTGTATTAGAAATCATACTCAAGATGAAAATCCATAGAAGTATACCATGCCAAAGTATCTCAATGCAATCCCATAAGTAATCCAGGCAAAATATATCAATGTCAAATATAGCATCAGCCAAATCCCTCTAACTCAATTTGCACGGCTGAGTATATAGCTCATAACCAATCTCAATCATATCAAATCAAATCCTGCACACGAGTCGAAACCACCTAAAGTGGTCTGAATGACAAGTCTAGGTGTAAAATAAATATGCTCCAGTGCTACAATCACGTGAAGGCTGTGCGAATGATCGTGGGTCACCCACGAGTCGGAACCACCTAAAGTGGTCAATACGACAAGCCTGTGCACCTAACTTGTGAAGGAAGATTTGTGAAAAAACATGTTCATTTGAATAACATCATATAGCATGCAATTAACAATTAAAGGCGGAATCATGCTTTCATGCATTCAAAAACAAAACATTAACCAAGAAATTCAAAGCCTAGTAGATTGGTGAACCTAGACTCAACTCAAATCAAAGTGAGTTGAGAAATTTACCTTTGTAGATTCCTCTTTGCATAAGCAAAGGCTAATCACCCAAAGAGAGGGCCTTCATTCCTTGCATCTTAAATCTATGGATTTGGATGGATGAAAAGGTTTCTCCAAGTTCCCAAAATTGAGAACCTCTAAGTCTCTTCACCAAGGTTAGATTGGAGAAGAAATGAGTGACCTTGGAGTAGTTAGTATGGCTAGATACACCCTCCAAGGGGCAGGCCTCTTTAGAGAGAAAAGGAGAGACAAGTTCTCACCAATTTTCTCTAAAAGAAACCCTAAATGAATTTTGGCTATAAAGTCATATTTATACCTTTATTCATTTGAGTGGCAAACTTGTAATTAAAGCAAGTTCACTACCCTTCCTCTAAATGGCCGGCCATGGGGTTTTGTTTGGGCTTTTGGGCCTTTGTGAATTAAGTTGTCATACAACTTAAGTCAATGGACTTGACGTTCGAAGCCCATTGGGCCTTGAGGCCCAAAACTAACCCGTGGTCTTTAACGAACTTATTCGTTTGATTAATTAACATATTAATTAATCCTTGCCATAAATAATTAAACCATTTAATTATTCTTACTCATCTCCATTGTTTCTTCAATCTCCACCTTACACGGTGTGCGATCCATTAGGTTCCTTTTAGCGAGGCAATGGGCGATTAAAACCATTTTACATCGATTGTGAATTGAAACTTACTTTCAATTCTCCCTTTAGTGATTACACACGTTTAGAGCTTCAACAAACCATGAGTGACACCTAGCAGCATATCATGGTTACCCAAGCTAATCAGAAGAGGTGGAGAACCTATTCAGTTTAGGATTACAAATGCAATACGGTCTTTCTCTAATCTAATACTCTTGACCACATTGTTTGGATTGATAGTTTATTCATTCATGTCTACTATCCAATGTGATTCGTTTGCTTATATGATTACCTTGAATGTGATTTGGAACGCATTCCTAAATCTCATTCATACTCTGGCCAGAGGTTCTAAATCATATCATAGAGTATTCTCCCTCAAACCATTTGAAGGTTAGAGATCCCTTGTTGCGCATTCATATGCCTACATGATTAGATAGCTTGACCCCAAAAATGCCGTGGTCACTCCAATGGAATGCCGTTTAACATGATCAAAGATCAAGGACCTAACCATTAGACATCTATGATGCCTCAGGTCAAAGGACTACTTTGCATTATCCCAACCATGAGTTCTCATATGACATGAAGATGAGTTCTTATTAGTCATACTTTTACAACGATTTGTAAAACATAGTTACTAATACGGAATCAAACATTCAAGTAGAAGAACCAACTATTTTGAACTATTCAAGAACAATTTACAACACCTTCGAAAGGTGTGTTCTTGACACTTGCAAGACATTTCTTGCAAATACCCCTTCCAATGTCCATCCTTTCATAAAGACAGTTTGTTCCCTTGGAGTTATTTCGCTTTCTTCATTTGACTTCTCCTTTGACTACCATAGTCAAGGTCCCTAAACTCCCACTATCTCTCTTGAAACTTATTTCAATTGTGTTATACACATCAAACAATTTGGAGAGCATGTGTTTATTGTTCACTACATAGTTTACAATAAACTTAGTGAACTATTAGGTTAGGGACATAAAGGTGAAGTCCTAGCCTTAGTTTCCGTCTCGTTAAGTGGTTTATCACTTCAACACTCAATGATTCAAAATCATTATAAGTCCATGTTGATGGACTATTTTTGTCAACCAACCATTATGTTCTCAACATAATTACAAACTTTCAAGAGTTGATCAAGGCAACTCTGATTTCTTCATACAACAATTTGTAAGTGAAGAATCATGGCACATTAAGTGTCCATGCCTTTGTGCTTTCTTCTCAAGTTTCTTGTTCATGTAACAAAGAAATAAGCACTAAGTGTTTGCATTGACTAAGGGTTGTTCAAAACAACTCATTATTTCTTCATACAACGATTTGTGAGTGAAGAACTAATAACACTAAAAGTGTCCTTTTCTTTATGCTAATCTTCGTAAGTTCCTTTGTTCATTTAACAAAGGATTAAGCATTGGTTGTTTGTGTTGTCCTCTTCATGATAGACTTTTCTAACATGTTCTTCCAATGATACATTATCATTAGGAAGATTGTGAGGATGAGACTACTTAGGTACATATCCAATCCTTTTAAGACATTCTTTGGGATTGTGGCACCAAGTCCGGAAACTAAAACATTCGGTTTTTATTTGTCAAGTGTTGGATAGCGTTTGCAAATATATTGGTAAACAAATACATAACGAATATAAATTGATTGATTTTAAGCCATTTGATTCGGGTCTTTAAATCAAATAGCACCACCCACTATTTTTGGCAAATTCCATATCCCTCATTGGAATTCGAGAGTTTTGGAGGAAACTCTTAGTAGGGTATGGGAGACTCACTATTACCAAGCCCACCTCACAATGATATGATGTTGGCTAGCATTAATAATAATGAGAGAGTACACTTACTCATTTGCAACTAATGCAAGTACCCATCAATTTGGCCTCTAGAGAATGTTACCTCACAATGATATGATGTTGGCTCCATTGCACTTAGTTAAGTCATACCCACCATGCTTAGTTCGTGAAGGGGTTCAAGAATAGCCTCACGATGATACGATGTCGGCCATCCTCGTTGCCTACACTAACCTCATCATATGTATATGGATTCCTCCTGAGTATAAGCATGCACTTTGTACTCCCCCATGATAGGGTGAAGCCGGTGTACAAGTCATAAACGATTGGATCCCACCACGGTGGAAGGCCACGAAAGAGTGTTCTAAGCACTCTCACGCTTTTCAACTTAATAATGGTTTGGTTGAGGGTTTTAGGTCTCATCACATATAAACATATATTTTAATCTCTATTAAAACAATTTTGGTCCTATTACAACTATTGGTCCATCTCATTGTTTTTAGTTGTATATAATACTCCCACTATGCTTATAAAACGGTTTTTAAAGCAAGAGTATATGATACTACTAACATAACCTTTGCATTCATTTGATGGACTATATAGTTGCCTTAGGGCCTTAGGATGACTATGAACCTTTGTTTAGATTCAACACGAGCCTAGTGTTGAATCTCGGACTAGGGATGGTGATTGATTTTAGTTACGCGTTTAATCACATTAAGGCGTGTTGTTCCTAGGGGCGTTGGACCCTCTACTCCATTTTCATGCATATCAAATAAAACAAGAATGGAGTACTTTAAAGTAAAGAAGAGCTTATGCTCTTTTACAACAATTGATCAAAATAAATTACTTTAAAGTAAAGAAGAGCTTATGCTCTTTTACAACATTTGATCAAATCAAATTACAACCAAAATTAATCTACACATTCTCATGGTTCAAACAAATTTGAAACGTCCTTTCACATAGCTCAATTATCGTAGGCTTAGATTCATAATCACCCTTTAATTAATTAACACTTTAACTAATTAAATTGAATGCAACATTTTCATTTGGTTTTTGTATCCATAAAATTGATTTAAATGGAGCTCAATGAAATGAAAATCCAATTGTCATTTAAAGAGACAAAACAATTTTGTTCTCAACTTAATTTGGGCCATCATGCAATAACCTCAACTTTTGGGCTATATTTCAAAACTATTGGGGTCACTTTGTAAAAGCACACAAGTCCAATACTTCATGCAATTACAACTAGAACCCAAAATTTTAATAATGCAAAAACTTCATTAAAGGATCAAAACAATTTGTCCTTTAGCGTTTTTGGACCTAAACGTAAAAACGTAAACTTTTGGGCCAAAGTGCAAATACACAAAAGTATCAAAACTTTATGTAATTGCATAAAAGACCCAAAAGTACTCCCACTTGAGGGAGGGCCGGTTTTGGAGAAGAAAAGGGGTGATGTGTGTGTTGATTTGTGAGTTTTGACATAAAGCATGCAAGTGCACAAGTGGTGTGTGTGAAAGGGAATTAATCCTTTCACACCCACCATTATTTCTATTACCATTTAAACAAATATCTAAAACATTTAAACATTTGAAAAAACATAAAACATAAACTTTATGAAATAAATCAAAACTTTGAATCAAAACACAAACCTTTTTGTTCTTGGCAAAAATGTCAAGAACAATCAAGAACATTCATGAAAAACTCAAAAAATTTCCATGAACATTTTTCATCCAAAAAACATCCCAAAACCATTTTAACTTTAGGGAAATAACATATAACCAAACTAGGGTACATAGGGGTTCCAAAAGTCACTTGAAAACACTTTTAACAAGTCAAACAAGAACCCAAAAATCCACCCTTTGGATTTGGCCGAAAATCCCCAAAGTCATGGCACCAAATTTTAGCTCCAATATTCATGCTCATATGAACTACATCTACAACATTTGAGATGGCAAATTTTCTAACAAAATTTACATTCAAAGAAACAAGAATAAAGCTTGTAACATTTACAACTTTTAAATCAAAGACTATGAACTACAAAACCCAAAAGGATTCACCAACTACTAGACCTAGGCTCTGATACCACTTGAAGGAAGATTTGTGAAAAAACATGTTCATTTGAATAACATCATATAGCATGCAATTAACAATTAAAGGCGGAATCATGCTTTCATACATTAAAAAACAAAACATTAACCAAGAAATTCAAAGCCTAGTAGATTGGTGAACCTAGACTCAACTCAAATCAAAGTGAGTTGAGAAATTTACCTTTGTAGATTCCTCTTTGCATAAGCAAAGGCTAATCACCCAAAGAGAGGGCCTTCATTCCTTGCATCTTAAATCTATGGATTTGGATGGATGAAAAGGTTTCTCCAAGTTCCCAAAATTGAGAACCTCTAAGTCTCTTCACCAAGGTTAGATTGGAGAAGAAATGAGTGACCTTGGAGTAGTTAGTATGGCTAGATACACCCTCCAAGGGGCCGGCCTCTTTAGAGAGAAAATGAGAGACAAGTTCTCACCAATTTTCTCTAAAAGAAACCCTAAATGAATTTTGGCTATAAAGTCATATTTATACCTTTATTCATTTGAGTGGCAAACTTGTAATTAAAGCAAGTTCACTACCCTTCCTCTAAATGGCCGGCCATGGGGTTTTGTTTGGGCTTTTGGGCCTTTGTGAATTAAGTTGTCATACAACTTAAGTCAATGGACTTGACGTTCGAAGCCCATTGGGCCTTGAGGCCCAAAACTAACCCGTGGTCTTTAACGAACTTATTCGTTTGATTAATTAACATATTAATTAATCCTTGCCATAAATAATTAAACCATTTAATTATTCTTACTCATCTCCATTGTTTCTTCAATCTCCACCTTACACGGTGTGCGATCCATTAGGTTCCTTTTAGCGAGGCAGTGGGCGATTAAAACCATTTTACATCGATTGTGAATTGAAACTTACTTTCAATTCTCCCTTTAGTGATTACACACGTTTAGAGCTTCCACAAACCATGAGTGACACCTAGCAGCATATCATGGTTACCCAAGCTAATCAGAAGAGGTGGAGAACCTATTCAGTTTAGGATTACAAATGCAATACGGTCTTTCTCTAATCTAATACTCTTGACCACATTGTTTGGATTGATAGTTTATTCATTCATGTCTACTATCCAATGTGATTCGTTTGCTTATATGATTACCTTGAATGTGATTTGGAACGCATTCCTAAATCTCATTCCTACTATGGCCGGAGTTTCTAAATCATATCATAGAGTATTCTCCCTCAAACCATTTGAAGGTTAGAGATCCCTTGTTGCGCATTCATATGCCTACATGATTAGATAGCTTGACCCCAACAATGCCGTTTAACATGATCAAAGATCAAGGACCTAACCATTAGACATCTATGATGCCTCAGGTCAAAGGACTACTTTGCATTATCCCAACCATGAGTTCTCATATGACATGAATATGAGAACTCTTCGTTGATCGTGTTCAGTGAACTCATTCTCTATTGAGCACCTACGTACTTGTCTTGATGTCACACACACCAATGACTCGAGACTAGTCACTCTCCCTGAGAGAAGACACAGCACGTACTGATCTTAACGGACTGTCAATGCCCAATTGGCAATCCTATGATCAGGAACATTTAGGATGTGTCTACGAAAGAATGGTCTCATGAATCTAACTTCTTTAGATTGCATTCTCCCAATCACATATTCCTTGGACTTTATCGTTTAAGCATGTAACATTTATATGAGACGGCTCAAACAATAATCTTTGCCCTTTATATGTAAACTAGATTAGTTTAACATGTGAAATGTCCGTAAAGTATCATCATATGATTGGCTTTAGGGCACATTTCCAACAACTTGGAGACAAGGTGAGCATATGATATGGGAGGTGAACATCACGTGAAGGACTGTGCCTTAACTCTGGGCGAGAGCACTAACACCGGGGTGCAGGTTTATGAGCTCTCAATATATCACATCATATCTCACATAACTGAATTAATCTCCTATCTTTAATTTATGAACTTACCTGGCACTTACCTGTGCATCCGCAATACCAATCATAAATATATGCAACTACTAATGCATAAATAAAATAAGTAGATACTTTGCATGACATTTCAAAAAGTATAATCATTCAAATTCATTTTCTGGGAAAAATCTCAAGTATATAGCTATATACGGAAAACCAAAAGCCCACTCACTGATATGTCGAAAGGTCGTAGCCCCCGAGCCTTGTTTGATGGCGCTCACCTATATGCGAAATAACTGAATAAACGTTATTCAAGGCATATATACAAAACTAGGAATTAACTTCTCATACAATGCTCAAATGGGGTATTTGAATATACCACCATGACCTACTCAACCTCAGGAACATCCCCATATGTTTAGAAAAAAATTTCATGACCCCACGCGCCCTCATGTGCCGGCCAAGGCACTGCTAAACGCGCGGCTCACATGCAAGCACATGCCTGGCACACCAAACGGATTCCCTAACTGCGTTAGGGAATATTTTGTTAAAAACTAGAATATGCCGTTAATTATACCTGACGGCGTCAGAATATTCCGTCAACTTTGACTGAATATTCTGTTAAAAACTAGAATATGCCGTTAATTATACCTGACGGCGTCAGAATATTCAGTCAACTTTGACTGAATATTCTTCTCCTCCTTCCTTGGTTCGCCGGAGCCAGGCGCCAGTGCCACTGCTATCGCCGGAACCTGGGAAAATAATCAAACCTTCATATCTTCTTCGTTTCTCAACCAAAATTCATGAAACTCAAACCAAAATGAAGCTTACAATGAGTAGAACAAAACCTTACCAATTTAAAGCCCTGAAATCCATGGGATTTCGCTGGAGAAACCTCGATAATCCGGCCAAACTTGAAACTTGCCAAACTCAACTTCTCCACGTCCAAAACACTTCTTTTTTCTTCTCCAAGCTTTGTGAAGACATTCTAAAGCTTTATGGCAGCTTAAAATCTCCTAAAAACTTCACATTTACGATTGCATGAACAGTAACCAAAAACTGGGTTCTCGGGAAAATTAAGTCTTTACATCCAACCAAGGGTATATGTGAGCTCCTGAGCTCACAAGGATCACAAAGACTACCTCACAGCCTTGATCCGTGACTGGAAGGGAGGGTTTGAAGTTTGTCTGTACGTTGTACGGAGAATGGAAGAAATCCGAGAGAGAGTGAGGAGAGAGAGTCAACGGGATGGGTTGGTGTGTGTGTGTGGTCCAGTTTGCAGTCAATCACAACAAATAACAACCACAAATTTTAAGTTCCAAAAACTTAGGAACTAATTAGATTAGTCTAAAACCCAAACTCAAACCACAACATCACACAACGTACTCAACATCCAAGGGTATTCTAGACAAATCACACCATCAAAAATTTTATTTCGGGACGGGCTGTGACAACCTACCCCCTTAAGAAAATTTTGTCTTCGAAATTCACACAATAAATACAGCCCACTAATAATCATAAAACAACCTTGGATACATTTCTCTCATCCGGTCCTTTGTCTCCCAAGTGGCTTCTTCCATTGAGTGATTCCTCCACAAAACTTTCACTAAGCGCACAATCTTATATCTCAAAACCTTATCTTTCCAATCCAAAATAGTCACTGGCTTTTCATCATAGGTTAAATCCGGATTAATTTTCAAGGGTTGAGGAGGTATCACATGAGAAGGATCTGAGATGTAATGACGAAGCATAGAGACATGAAGGACATCATGCACTTTTGATAACTCTGGAGGCAACTCAAGCCTGTAAGCAACCTCACCGACTCGCTCGGTGATCATATACGGTCCAATGTACCTAGGACTCAGCTTCCCTTTCTTTCCAAGCCGTACTACACCTCTCCACGATGATAGCTTCAGAAATACCAAATCACCTACATTATACATCCGGTTAGTGGCATGTCTGTTTGTTAGACTCTTCTGTCGATCCTGGGCCGCTTTCAGGTTAGACTTAATTACCTGAACATTCTGCGTAGTCTCATCCACGATCTCAAGGCCCACCAAAACTCTTTCACCAACCTCCAACCAACATAAGGGTGTACGACAAGATTTACCATAGAGTGCCTCAAATGGCGACATACCAATACTTGAATGAAAGTTGTTGTTGTAGGCAAATTCATTAAATCCAACCGCTTATGCCAAGTGTCACCAAACTGCAATACTGAAGATCTCAACATATCTTCCAACGTCTGAATGGTCCTCTCTGACTGCCATCTGTCTGAGGATGATATCTTGTACTATAAAGTAATCTCAAACCAAGAGCTTCTTGGAATGCTATCCAAAATTTAAAAGTGAATCTAGGATACCGATCCGAGATAATACTAACTGGAATCCCATGGTACTTCATGATCTTCGATACAAATAGTTTAGCTAATCTGCTTAGAGGATATTTCTCCCTCATAGGAATAAAATGTGTTGACTTAGTAAGCCGATCAACTATCACCCAAATGCCATCATAACTGTTCTGTGTACGAGGAAGCTTGTACACAAAATCCATAGTAATATTTTCCCATTTCCACTGTGGAATGGGAAGTGGCTGCATCAATCCAAAAGGTTTCTTTCTTTCTGCTTTGACTTGCTGGAAAATGACACACCTACTCACATATTCAGCAATTTCTCTTTTCATACCCGGCCAATAATAAAATGGTCGAATGGTATGATACATTTTTGTACCTCCTGGATGCATTGCATAAGCTGAAATATGTGCTTCATCAAGAATTGCGTTCTTTAATTCCATATTATTTGGCACATACATCCTACTATCCTGCATAAGCATGCCATCAGTTTCTCGAATTATGAAGTCTTTCTTCTTCCCCCGATTCCTTGCTTGAATTATTTCCTGGGTCTCTTCATCATCCATCTGGGCTTCAAGTACACGATCAATTAAAATTGGCTTGACTTGAAAATTTGCAAGTAAGGCTTCCTCTCGATCTTCCACTCCTAACATCACTCCAGTGGACCTTAAATCCATAAGAAGAGGAACGTGACAAGCATACAAAGCATTAAGTCTAACTGGAGTCTTCCTACTAAGATCATTAGCAACTACATTCGCACGACCTTAAATCCACAAGATACTGAAGACTCTTATGATTTGTGAAGATCTTACATTTCTCACCATAAAGATAATGTCTCCAAATCTTCAAAGCAAAGATGATAGCTGCTAACTCTAGATCATGAGTAGGGTAATTCATCTTATGAGGCTTCAATTGTCGTGAAGCATAAGCAATCACCCTACCATGTTGCATCAACACGCAACCTAGACCATTTAAGGAAGCATCACTGTAAACCTCAAAATTACCATTATCATCAGGGAGTGCCAAAACAGGTGCATGAGTGAGATAATACTTTAACTGCTGAAAACTTTGTTCACAATTATCATCCCACTCAAACTTAACTTCTTTTCTAGTCAACCTCGTTAATAGCAAAGCAATGACTGAAAAATCCTTAACAAACCGTCTATAATAGCGTGCTAGGCCCAGAAAACTCCGTACCTCAATGACGGTTTGAGGTTGTTGCTAATTCTCCACCGCTGCTACCTTTTGAGAATCCACCTGAATACCTTGAGCCGAATTGACATGTCCCAAAAATGCCACTTGATTCAACCGAAATTGGCATTTGCTAAACTTAGCATACAACTGATGTTCCCTTAATTTCTTCAACACTAAAGTAAGATGTCGAACATGCTCTGCTTTAGACTTAGAGTATACCAAAATGTCATCAATAAAAACAATGACAAACATGTCTATATATGGCCGGAATACTTGATTCATCAAATCCATGAAAGCTGGTGGTGCATTTGTTAATTCGAATGGCATCCCAAGAGACTCATAATGACCATAACGAGTCCTGAAAGTAGTCTTAGAGGCATCTTCACTACTGATCTTCAATTGGTAAAAACCAGACCTCAAATCAATCTTAGAAAACACACAGGCACCTCGAAGCTGATCAAACAAATCATCTATACGCGGCAACGGATAACGGTTTTTAATTGTTATCCGATTTAATTGCCTATAATCAATACATAGCCTCAAAGTCCCGTCTTTCTTCCTTACAAACAAAACTGGAGCTCCCCAGGGTGAAGTACTAGGCTGAATAAAACCTTTATCGATTAATTCCTGCAACTGGACTTTCAATTCCCTCAATTCAGCATGAGCCATTATATATGGAGTCAAAGATATAAGATCCGTACCTGGAAGCAAATTAATAGTGAACTCCACATCTCGGTCTGGTGGCAATCCTGGTAAATCCTCAGGGAATACATCAGGAAAATGCCTGACTACTCAAACATCTTCCACACTACTAGAAGCAACATCATTTAGCATTACATGAGCTAAATATCCATGGCAACCTTTCGATAACAACATTTTTGCTCTTACAACAAAAATAACACCGTGCCTCACCCCACTATGTTCACCCACAAAAGTAACTTCAGGTAATCTAGGACGATGGAAAGCAATTGTTTTCTCATAGCAATCTATCTTGGCACGATTATAATGCAACCAATTTGTGCCTAAGATTACATCAAAATCAACAATATCTAACGGGATAAAATTAGCTGGCATAACCACATCCTCTACCATCACTGGACATCCTGGATATACACAATCAACATAACATCTCTCCCCTCTAGGCATAGCAAACTCTAAGTCATACCCTAGAGGTGTAGGATGAGGTTGCGTCGCTTGAGCAAATGTATGAGAAATGACATAATGCGTAGCACCACAATCAATTAAAACTTTAGCAAAGTGACCAAGAATGTTAAACATACCCAGGATCAAGTCCGGATGATTCTGAGCATCTTGCAGAGTTATATTGTTAATATGTCCTTGGGCTTGCTGTCGTCCCCCACAACCTCTATTAGCTTCATTACCTCGTCCCTGCACACCTCGCCCCTGACTTGGCTGACCAGATTGCCTTGAAGATCCTGCACTACTGGAAGCAATCTCTACTTGCTGGGGCTGTCCTCCCTGGTACCATTGAGATCCACCAGCTGGAATGGGAGGATACGGTGTATACCCTCAAGGATACTGAGAATACTTACTCTGGTAATAAGGATCATGTGAATACTGATACTGCCCTGAATCATAAGGAGCGGCATCACCCTGATAATGGTAAACACCACCTCGACCCATCTGACCATAACTACCAGACCCTGGAACTTGCTGGATCGGCTCTGGTGGTGGCATAAAAGGTTGCTAGGGCCTCTGCTGACTCTGGGGACAATTTATAGCTCTATGTCTCATCTGCCCACAAGTAAAACATCCATTCCTACGTCTCCTACACTCCCCAAAATGCCTATTATTACATCTGCGGCAAAAATGAGCACTTTCTCTTCCAGCATTTCCCTGCCTTCGGAATCTAGGACCTCCTGAAAATCTACCACCTCTCCTCTGACCAGTTGCACTAAAACCTCCGCTAGAAGAGCTAGAACTAGCTCTACTCCTATTAAAGCTCTGAGTCCCGTTAGGTCCTTAAGAAGACTGACCTTTATCTTTATAATCTTGCCTCTGACTCCCATTCTTTTCTTCTTCATCTTCACTCTCACTGGGCATATTCTCTGAGTCCTCAATCCTCAACAAAATCTTATAAAACTCCTGGTAAGTAGCACAGGGAGTTGAGGTTGCTATATAACGCCATTTCTTTTTAGTACCCAACCTAAAACGACGAAGCATCTCAATCGGATTAGCAGCAACCTTCGGATGATAGCGAGACAAGTCAGGAATCTTCTATAATACTCAATTGTCGTCATCTTCCCCTGCTTTAATTGAGTAAACTTTTTCTTTTTGCGATCAATATACTCAGGGGGAATAAACCTTTTCTGAAACAACTGTTTAAACATTTCCCAGTCAGCTATTTCCTCTGGTGATAAACTGATACGACTCCTGTATCCACCAGGATGCAGGCTCCGGACCCAGAAACCAGGTAGTCGTCTCGACCTACCTATTAGGAGGAAGATTCCCCTAACTCTGCATTACATGGAAAGTCTTCTCAAGATGATTGATCCATTTCTATGCTCATTCATGTCCTTCATTTCCCATAAAATGATTCAGCTTCAGATTATACACAGTCTCGAGAGGTGTCATTTAGGGAGGACGAAGTGAAAACTGAATAGCATTAGCTATAACTTCCCCTAACTGAGCTATATCGGGAAAACTAGGCTCAACAGAAGGATGTGGGTCTCTACAAGGCGGCATAGTTCTGACAGAAGACATCAAAATAATTAGAAATTCTCAAGATATGCAAGACTGCAAACCTAATGCTCTGATATCAAACTGACATACCTCGACCTAAATCAGGGCATGCTGGCCGTCACGTGAGGGTGAAGTAGCCATGTGCACAATGCGGATGCAATAGAGGTATAAGGAATTTCGAATAAACAAAAACCAAATCAACTAGAGTACTAGATAAGATAAGGTGCCAGTGCGAGATTAAGTGTGAAATACACAACCAGAGCATAAATAGCCTAAGTGCAGTCAAGAAGGGCAAGTGCTAACTATACAACACCCAAAGGTGATCTTACATTTATGATGTTTTGTCAGAACCACCGTCGAAATCCCCGTGAGCCACCAAAGCACTTCTACCAAAAACCTGGAGGGGCACAAAACAGAAAGTGTGAGTAGGCAAAAACAAAGCTTTGCAAAATCATTTCATTTCTCAAAAGTTCTAACCCCTCGCCGTAAAACTTGTATAATTTCCCAAAAACTAATAATAATAATAAGCTGTATCAGAAATCATACTCAAGATGAAAATCCATAGAAGTATCCCATGCCAAAGTATCTCAATGCAATGCATAAGTAATCCAGGCAAAATATATCAATGTCAATTATCGCATCAGCCAAATCTCTCTAACTCAATCTGCACGGCTGAGTATATAGCTCATAACCAATCTCAATCACATCAAATCAAATCCTACACACGAGTCGGAACCACCTAAAGTGGTCTGTATGACAAGACTAGGTGTAAAATAAATATGCTCTAGTGCTACGATCACGTAAAGGCTGTGCGAATGATCACAGGTCACCTACGAATCGGAACCACCTAAAGTGGTCTGTATGACAAGACTAGGTATAAAATAAATATGCTCTAGTGTTACGATCACATGAAGGCTGTGCGAATGATCGCGGGTCACCTACGAGTCGGAACCACCTAAAGTGGTTAGTACGACAAGCCTGTGCACCTAACTTGGATCCAAGGTGAGCATATGGTGAGGGAGGTGAACATCACATGAAGGACTGTGCCCTAACTCTGGGCGGGAGTACTAACACTGGGGTGCAGGTTTATGAGCTCTCAATACATCACATCATATCTCACATAACTGAAGCAATCTCTTATCTTTAATTTATGAACTTACCTGGCACTTACCTGTGCGTCCGCAACACCAATCATAAATATATGCAACTACTAATGCATAAATAAAATAGGTAGATACTTTGCATGGCATTTCAAAACGTAAAATCATTCAAATTCATTTTCTGGGAAAAATCTCAAGTATATAGTTATATACAGAAAACCAAAAGCCCCACTCACTGATATGTCGAAGGGTCGTAGCCCCCGAGCCTCGATTGATGGCACTCGTCCTCATAATAGGTCTCATTTATATGCGAAATAACTAAATAAATGTTATTTAAGGCAGATATACAAAACTAGGAAATAACTTCTCATACAATGCTCAAATGGGGTATTTGAATATACCACCATGACCTACTCAACCTCAAGAACATCCCCATATTTTTAGAAAAAAAATTCATGACCCCACGCGCCCTCACGCGCCAGTCAAGGCACGGCCAGATGTGCGGCTCAGGCGCAGGGACTTGCCTGGCACACCAAACGGATTCCCTAACGGCGTTAGGGAATATTATGTTAAAAACTAGAATATGCCGTTAATTATACCTGACGGCGTCAGAATATTCCGTCAACTCTGACGGAATATTCTTCTCCTTCTTCATTGGTTCATCGGAGCTCGGCGCCGGTGCCGCTGCTATCGCCGGAAACTGGGAAAATAGTCAAACCTTCATATCTTCTTTGTTTCTCAACCAAAATTCATGAAACTTAAACCAAAATGAAGCTTACAATGAGTAGAACAAAACCTTACCAATTTAAAGCCCTGAAATCCACGGGATTTCGTCGGAGAAACCTCGATAATCCGACCAAACTTGAAACTTGCCAAACTCAACTTCCCGACGTCCAAAACACTTCGTTTTTCTTCACTGAGCCTCGCGAAGGCGTCCTAAAGCTTCCTGGCAGCTTAAAATCTCCTAAAAACTTCACATTTATGATTGCATGAACAATAACCTAAAACTGGGTTCTCGGGAAAATGAAGTCTTCACGTCCAACCAAGGGTATAGGTGAGCTCCTGAGCTCACAAGGATCACAAAGACTACCTTCACAGCCTTGATCTGTGACTGGAAGGGAGGGTTTGAAGTTTGTTCGTACGTTGTACGGAGAATTGAAGAAATCCGAGAGAGAGGGAGGAGAGAGAGTCAACGGGATGGGTTGGTATGTGTGTGGGGTCCAGTTTGCAGCTAATCACAACAAATAACAACCACAAATTTTAAGTTCCAAAAACTTAGGAACTAATTAGATTAGTCTAAAACCCAAACTCAAACCACAACATCACACAACGTACTCAACATCCAAGGGTATTCTAAACAAATCACACCATCGAAAAATTTATTTCGGGACGGGCTGTGACATGTTTTATGATTTTTAATCTCAATCTTTGCCTATAATATACTATAAAAATAAAAATAAAACTTAAAATTTTAAATTTATATAGAATAATTGTCACAGCCCGTCCCGGATATGTGCATTATTTTATTCTCGAGGATGTGAAAGGACGGTTTTATCTTTAGACGTTGAGACTGTAGTGTATGTGTGTGTCATATTGAGACTTAGAGGTTATTTGTGGTTTTGGATTGGTGACCCACGTGGACCACACACACACCACACTCACTCCCACTCTTCTCTACTCGTACGCTCTCATCTCTCTCAGACTCTCTCTCTCTTTCCCTTCTTCGTACGGACAAGCTTCGAACTCCCCATTTCAGGCACGGATCGAAGCTTTAAAGGTAAGGTTCTTGCTCATTGTAACCTCCTGAGTCTATTGGTACCCTTGTTTGGACGTGAATGCTTCGAAAACCCGAGAAACCCTAACCCCGATTTTGTGCACTGTTCATGCACACGTAAAACCTTGTGTTTCAGGGAATTCTAAGGACATAGGAAGCTTAAGGAGGCCCTCACGAGTCTCAGGGTACTTCGTTGGAAGGATTTGGACGTCGGAGGACTGAGATCGACGTGTTTCTAGGTAAGCCGAGGTATCGACCTTTCTCGGGGAAAATGTAGTAGAATTTAAGCCTTGAAACTTGTATAACGTGATTCTACATGTTATTAGCTTCATTTTGGTACCAATTTCATGAAAAATGGTGAAGAAACGAAGGAGAATAGTGGTTTTAAAGTTTTACCTAGAAACCGGCGACTCACCGGAGAAGAAAGGGGAATATTCCGTCAGTTTTGACGAAATATGCTAACGCCGTCAGTTAGGGTTAACGGTCACCGTTGGGTTTTAACGGAATATTCCAGGGAATATTCCTAACGGCAGTTAGAGAATCCGTCAGGATTCCCTGCGCGTGGCGGCGCGTCTTGCCGTGCACTAGCGGCGCGTGGCGGCGCGTGAGGGGTCCAAAAATTAATCTGAAAATTTGGGGATGATCCTGAGGTTGTGTAGGTCACTGTGGTATATTCATATACCCATTTTGAGCTATGTATGAGAAGTTATTAGCTAATTTTGCCTATGTGCTTTAAAATAACGTTTTTATAGTTAATTCGCATATAGGTGAGACTTATTCCGAGGACGAGCGTATCCAAGGGCGACTCGGGGGCTACGACCCTTCGACTTACCAGTGAGTGGGCTTTTGGTTTTCAATATATATATATATATATTTGATATTTTCCCAGAAATATGTGTTTAAATGAAAGTATGCCTTAAATGCCATGCATATGAATTTATATTTCATATATGAATTGGTATATGATGCATTATATATATATATAATTGTGGTGCTATGGACGCTCAGGTAAGCTCAGGTGAGTTATGTTTGGTTATGTGAATTATCAATGGTGCGATATGTGATTGAATAATGTTGAGTTCATAGAACTACACCTAGGGTGATTGTGATTTAGCCAGAGATATGGCACATGCCTGTTTATTATGTCACCTCCCGCACCATATGCTCATATTGGATCCAATTTAGGTGCACAGTCTTGTCGTACAGACCTTATTTATGGTTTCGACTCGTAGGTGACTAGCGATTTATCGCCTAGCTATTATGTGAGAGTAGTATTGAGCATGATTGTATTACACCCATTATTGTCGTATAGACCTTTTTGTTTGGTTCCGACTCTTGTGCAGTATGTTGTCGTATAGGTCATTGTAGTGACTCCGGCTAGAGTGACTTTTGAGTTATGAATTCAGCCGTACAGACTACCACAGGGGTTCCGGCTAACATGTTATATTTATATGAAATTATTCTCACCTGAATTGCTTACTCTGTTATATCTTGGCATGGCATACATATGAATATGATTATGTGAAGCATGATTTGAATTGATATATATATATATATATATATATATATATTTATGTATATGCTTATATCTTGATTCTGGGAAAAGTTATACATGTTTTACAGTGAAGGGTTAGATATGTTGATAAATGAAATGGTTTTGTAAAATATTTGTTTTTGCCCACTCACGTTTTCTGTTTTGCGCCCCTCCAGGTTTTAAGTAAGCTTGCTGTTGGTGGCTTGAGAACGTCGGCAGTTCTGACCTATCTATATAATAGTAGGACATTCCTGGTACTGTATAACTAGTACTTCTCCTACTGGACTGCACCTAGACTTTTGTGCTCTGATAAGGAGTGTTTACTTTTGTAACTAACTCCTATCACTTCCTGTTTAGTAGTGCACTCTAGTAATTCGATTTTTAATTATTCGTATATTTCTTATCTCTATTTCTTCCGCACTGTGCACATGGCTACGTCACTCTCACGTGACGGCCAACATGTCTTGATCTCGGTCGGGGTGTGTCAATAATAATTAATAAACAATATATACATATTCATTATATCTATTGTATTTTATAGTAAGTTTTTTTTAGTAGTTTAAAAAATTAAAATCATCAAAATAACTTTTTTCTTATCGTGTTGAAACAGGTTACCTGCGTGTTACTCTCATGTAAACCTGTTAAAGGCCCATTATTAAAGGGTTATTATCGTGTGACCAGATAATGACCTGATCAGTTATCGTGTTGACCCGAAAGCCGTTATTTTTGTGTCGTTTACATGTCGTGTTAACGGATCGTGTGAGAAATTGCCATGTCTAGTCACCTATTTGAAATAAACAAGCGTTAATCAATACTTAATAGGGGTGTGCTATTCACACACCATTTTTTACTTATCACACCCTTTGTTAATTTATGTCCGTTGATCTTCTTTATTTCATCCGATCCGACGGCCGAAAATTAGAAGGGTGTGTGAGAAGTAAAAAGGGGTGTGTGGATATCACACCCCTACTTAATAATAAAGGAAAACTAATAAAAATAACTTGAAAACTTTGAGTTTTAACAATAAGAATAAAATAAAGGGTAAAATAAATAATACCAAATTGACATTTTAATATAAAAATATGATTTTTCGTCCAAGAGCTTTTCGTTAAAGTTGCTGATAATAATCCAATCATTCACGCTGACGTTATTTGGTTTACAACTTTTTTTCTTTTTCTTTTTTATGTCTGGTTCTTCTTCATCTTCTCCATCTTCTTCTTCTTCATCCGTCTGATTTGACGAAACCTACTCATATCTCAAATCTGAATCTTCTCGGTTTCGTTCCCAGACTGAGTCCAAATTCACTACGGCAACCTCCAGCCGCATCTCTTCTCCTCCGATTTTTGAGTGTTTCATGTAAGAATCCCTAAATTTATTCACCTCTCTCTTTCCATTTTCTCCGATTCTTCTGATAATCCAATTGATGAATATTATATAAAAGATTACAACTTTATTTTATTTGGATTAATAATTGTTGAACAAGTCTATCTGGGTCATAGAGTTTGATTAAATTGATTTGTCATTTCAGTAAGCTGTGTGTTGTTACGAGAAATCGGCAATGGTGTTGTACTTGTAGTGTTTCAGAGGGAGTCATTGAAAAATATGGAGTGGGTATTGGAATTGGATGTACTTGCATGCATATGGCTATAGATGCCAATGCAAGCTTTGAAACCACTTGTGTTCTCTCCCTCGCCTCTGTATTTCCAGTACCTTCCCTCCAATGCAGCCCAACTTTCCTGTTCGCGTCAGGAATTTCCGTCGGGGAGGCTTCCTGGCCGACGAGCACACAGCTCCCCGAGAGAGGTTTTGGCGTCGGTTGAGGGCTGCTGTCGGGCTTCTGCTTTTACTGTCGGGCTTGTCTGGCAAGGCTCGTCGGGCACGGCTTGTCGGGCAAGGCTCGTCGGGCACGGCTTGTCGGGCAAGACTTGTAGGGCAAAACTGGGCGTCTTCCAACTTCTTGGGATTTGGGGTTTATCAGTGGGCTGAAAGTTTAGAGGAAAAGAGGTTTGAGAGGTGAGTTTTCAGAGGGAGATCGATACTACGGCAAGTGTTTTAGACAAGGTAGCAGAGCTTACAAAAAGGGTTGAGGGGGGAGTTGATCCCGAGAGGGATGAAGGCTTTGGCTGACTACAACTATCGTTTGAAGGCAAATCTGGCTTTGTGCAGAGTTTGTGCTTTGTTTGTTTGTTTGAGTGTCCTTAATCATGATTTCTCTTTCTTCTTTTATAAACAACTTAGCATGTCCTCCTGTAGTAGCAGCCTTGCCCGAATGCGGTTTGAGGGTGATGACTCATCAGCTTTTTTACATGTAATGCCACCATAAAGTACTTTATGGGTTGTGTAGCTGGTCAGTCTACACCACTTGGTCTTTGGGTAGGTGGGCAAGTGGTCTTCATGAGCTGCACCAAGTCAGAGGAGGCCCTTTCCTGCTTTTCTGGGTTTCGGCTGGGCTTCGGCCGACTCTTCCTTCAGGCCTCCTTTTGGGCCAGATTTGCTTGGGCCCAAAGTCAAGTTTTGGTCCAAACAGTGCCCCCTTCAATTGATATTTAGCCTGGAATTCCAGGCGCCAATATCAATTGAAAAGTTCTTCATGCGGCTGCATCCTTGCCCTTGGAACTTGTGCTTTCTGGATGAAATTAATAGTATCTGGAGTCTCTTGATCTTCCCACGACCTTTGAACTGTCCTCTGGGCCCTATAAATTCTAGCTTGGACCCCTTTTGTCAAGACATCCAATCCTCCTCGGTCCTCTCATCCATTCTCCTCGAGAGAAAACTGAGAAATGGGTTCCTCAGGCTTTGAGTGGAGTTTCCTAAAACTCCCTTTTCGTGAGAAAAAGGGGTTTCATCAAATGATTGTTATCTCCAACACCCTTGGTCGAACATCCCGCTATCCCCAACACCCTTGGTCAGGCGGTTTCCTCACGAAGGCTTGCTCTCCTGCTTGCTGCCGTTATAAGTCAGGCTTCACCATCACATATGGTGGTGGCTCTGTCGGAGGATCCTCTACCAAGCTCATGTTGGCCGCACAACCCGATCACCTGATCGGGTCCCATCCATGAAGACATCGGAAAACCAGCTGAAGACATTTACTATACTCAGAGAGAATCAAATTTAATATGTAGGAATTGAACCTTTTGTTAGTTTTATCAATTTGTCGACATGAAATAAATTTTATTTCAGCAACTTTTGTCTTTTTGTCTTCTTTGAATGGTTGATGAACAAACACTGCATATGAAACTCCCGACGCCTGCTTTACTTTGCCTCCTCTTCAATGTAGCAATCTCTAACATCCCATAATGTAGGACAATATTTTTTCAAGAACTTAACATTAATGGGATGTTTCTGCCCATTTCCTTCGAGGTCCGCTAGATAGTATCCTCCTTTATCCAAAACTCGACTAATAATGAAAGGCTCTTCCCATGTCGGGCTCCACTTTCCAAAGCCCCTGAGCTGAGCCCCTAGAGGGAAGACTGTCTTCCATACCAAATCTCCTTCTTTGAAAGGGCGACAACTTTCTTTCCTTCTTGAATCTGGTTCAAGGCTTCAAATCGGGCTACATCCAAGTCTTCAATTCCTTGACACATGGCTTCAATATATTCTTCACTATGTAACCCAAATTGGTTTTGAATTCTGACCGAACTTACATTTATCTCCATGGGGAGCACCGCATCCTGCCCGAAAGTTAAAGCATAAGGAGTTGTCCCTGTCCCGGCCCTCTTGGAAGTCCTGTATGCCCACAAAGTGTTCCCCAGTCTTTCATGCCACTTTTTTGGACTATCCATCACCATTCTTTTGATGATGTTGACCAAGATCTTGTTGCTGGCCTCTGCTTGGCCATTTGATTGAGGGTAGTATGGACTGGACTGGATCATCTTTATTTTGTACGTGCTTGCAAACTCCTCAACTTCTTTTGACATAAAAGATGGCCCACGATCCGTTACTATAGTTTCGGGCACCCCATACCTGTGCAAAATCTTAGTCTCGATAAAATTCTTGATCGCGGCTGAAGTTATGGATTTTACTGCTGATGCTTCCACCCACTTGGTGAAGTAATCTGTTGCCACAATTATGAAAGTGTGCCCTTTACTAGAAGCTGGATAGATTTGCCCGATGAAGTCCATCGCCCATCCTCTGAAGGGCCAAGGCTTGACCACTGGATTTAAAGGTACTGAGGGTACATGCTAGAGAGGTCTATGCCGCTGACATTCTTCACAACCTTTAGCGTAAGACTTGCAATCTTTTTCCATGTCGGGCCAGAAATAACCATATCTTCTAAGCAACCACCTCATCTTGGTTCCCGCCTGATGTGCTCCACATACCTCTTCATGTACTTCGGCCATTACCCTCATGGATTCTTCTTGGCCCAAGCACTTCAATAGTAATCCATCTGGAGTTTTCCTTAGCAAGTCCCTCACCCACAAGACATACTTGGTTGCTTGCTGTCTGTTCTTTTTGCTCGTGGGCGAAGAGGGATCCTTCAAATGATGAATGATAGGGGACCTCCAATCTTCTATTTCAGTTTCTAGATTCATTACATCCAGGCTGAATCCCCTTTCTAAGATAGAAGGGAGGTTCATTCTTTGGATCTCGACATCTACTCCATATCTTCTCTCCTGTATTGGCACCCCTGAGGCTAGTTGTGCCATCTCGTTGGCCGCTAAGTTGGATCCCCTGGGAACATGATTGACTGATATCTCAGAATCCCAGAAACTTAGTAATTGCGTAGCCGCCAAGTAATATCCTGCCATGGTAATATGTCTGCACTTGAACTCCCTGTTGAGCTGGTTTATTACTAACTCTGAATCTCCAAAGATCTCCACCTTTGCTGCCCCCAGCTCCATTAAAGCCTCATACTCTGCCCGATTATTAGTATTTCCTTGGTAGTCTAGAAGGAATGAATAATAATGATAGACCACATGAGGGTTTATAATCACAATTCCTGCTCCTGAAGCCTTCTGAGTGTGAGATCCATCAAAATATAACTTCCAAGGAGTGATCCAGAGACCAGTCACTCTTCTTATCTCTTGTTGGACCCAATCCTCTCTGCCCGAGATATCTTCTCTCGGCGGGATCCAAATGCTAGTGACCTCCAGGCTTCCCGGGATATTGATTACCTCGTCTTGAGATTCCTGATGCTCGGCCAGAAAGTCAGCAATCGCTTGGCCTTTGACCGCCCTCTGGGGTACATACTGGAAACTGAATTCTGATAATGCTAGAATCCACTTCCCAATCCTCCCTGTTAGCATTGGCTTTGACAACATGTACTTTATCACATCTGTCTTGGCGATGATGTGTACGTGACAAGGTAACATGTACTGCCTTAGCTTGCTGGCAGTGAAATATAGAGCCAAGCATAATCTCTCTACTGGGGAATATCTAGTTTCAATCTCGGTCAGAATCCTACTGAGGTAGTATACTGCTTGCTCTTTTCCTCCTTCATTGTTCTGAGCTAACAAACTCCCAATTGACTTTTCTGAAGCAGAGATATATAGCTTCAAAGGTTTTCCCCTTTTAGGTGGCACCAACACTGGTGGAGAAGACAAATAGGTTTTAATGCTGTCGAAGGCCTGTTGGTGTGGTGGTCCCCACTCGAAATTCTCTTTATCTTTCAGCCTTAGTAGAGGAGTCAGTGGCTGGATCTTGCCCGCCAAATTAGCAATGAATCTCCGTAAGAAATTAATTTTTCCCAGCAGCCTTTGAAGTTGTACTTTGTTGGTAGGTGAAGGTGACTCCATTATAGCCTGAGCTTTGTTTTTATCCACCTCCACACCTCTTTGATGAACCAGGAATCCCAAGAAGTTGCCCGCTCTTACTCCAAACGCACATTTCTTCGATATCATCTTCAACTTGTGGATCCTCATCCTTGTCAAAGCTTGTCTGAGGTCTACCAGATGTTGTCCTTCTGTTTTGGATTTTACCACGATGTCATCGATGTATACCTCCATACTCTGCCCAATTAGATCATGAAAAATGGCATTCATTGCCCTTTGGTATGTTGCACCAGCGTTCTTGAGCCCGAATGGCATAACCAAATATTCATATGCCCCCACATGTCCGGGGCACATGAAAGTTGTTTTATGTATATCTTCATGGGCCATTTTTATCTGATTATACCCGGCATTTCCATCCATAAAAGATAGAACCTTGTGCTTTGCTTATGCATCTATGGATAGATCGGCCATGGGCATGGGATATTCATCTTTCGGTGTAGCGCCATTAATATTTCTGTAGTCAACACAACAGCGCACTGCTTTTGTTATGGCTTTCAAAACGGGTACAATGTTGGCTAACCACTCCACATACTTGGTTGGCCTAATGAATCCGGCTTTTACAAGCCTTTCAATTTCTTCTTTAACTTTCTCTTCTATCTCTTTGGACATCCTTCGTGGTGCTTGCTTAACAGGTTTATATCCTTCCTTGATAGGCATCCTGTGTTCCACCAAGGTTGGATCTAAACCTGGCATCTCAGTATAATGCCAAGCAAAGCAATCTTTAAATTCTTGCAAGAGACAAATAATCTTTGCCCGATCATGAGTCTCCAATAAGCCACTGATTTGTATTGGTCTTGGATCTACCTCTGTCCCTAGATCAATAACTCCCATATACCAACAGTCTTTTAATCAGGGATCTGACTGCCATTACCTGATCCTTCTTCTTTTGTCCAGTCATTGATGGCGTAGGGGATTTGGGATGATACATGGTCTATCCCACTCTTCTCTAGTAAGGAGCATTCCTTGTTCCAAAAGCTTTTGGGCCGTCACCTTGGTAGGGCGGCCGTTCTCGTCAGCTCCTGAACATTTCAAGATTCCTACATTGGGGTTGTAGAAACTTGCTTCCGCAACGTTGGCTGTGGGAAGGAAAGGCCGTGATTCGGCCTCCACCATTTCCCAGAAACCTGGTCCTATTGGTCCCTCTTCATGGTAGACAGCGACTTGCTGATGCAGGGTGGAGGGTATGGCAAGACTTTGGTGGATCCAGTTTCTTCCAAGTAATGCTCCATAAGTGGAAGTGCAGTCAACCACAAAGAATGCCAGCATGATTTGTTTAGACCCCAAATCCACTTCTAAGGGTAATATCCCATGGGTCCTGGTGATGGCGCCTGAGAAGCTAGAGACTGTGAGGTCCGTAGGAATAAGATCCTCTGTACTTCTTCCCATTTTCCTCATCTGCTTGGCTGGTAACACATTAACAGCTGCTCCGCCATCTATTAAAATTCTTTTGAAAGGCACCCCTTCCAAATGAGCCGTGACATATATGGGCTTCAGATGATTGGCCATCGAGATGTTCGGGCGGCTAAACACCATTTCGTTGGTATAAATCCTTACAGGACCTCTTTTGGACGCTTCAGAAGTTTCAGCGTTGCCCGATTCTCCTTCTTCGACTTCCTCTACATTGACATGGGCCATCATTGGCTCAGTTGTCAAGTAATCACCCTCCATAGTAGCGGGCTGATCAGGTTGGGCACCAAATGTGGCAGATAATATGTATGCCATATTGATATGAAAATCATTAGGCTTGAGCACATCTTCTTTCTTGCTCTCGATCTGGTCCATGAATTCATCCAACCAGGCCATGGCATCGGGTGGTAGTAGTGGTTCTGGTGCCTCCTCCAATTGATTCATGCCCGCATCCAACGTTTGCTTTGGAACCTCACCAAAAGGATCCACCAATGGAAGAAAATGTGGTTTTCTTTCGGGTGAAACAGTTCCAAAACAAATAGGCTTTGTCTGCTCCGTCTTCCACCCCGGGGTTGACACCATGATTAAATCTTCTTGAGCCCGCCTCAAGATCCTATACTTCCCAGGGTGCTGGTTCTGCGGCACGTGATTTCACTCGCCTTCTTTTTGGCTACTGGCCCTCTCCACCTCTTTCTTACTTTTCCAACGGAGTTGATTACTTCCGTCAGATGATGTCTTCTCCAGTTTTTTGTTCTGGGAGGCTTCTGATGTTGCGGGGGTCTTCAGGGAATTCATGTAGGCTTTGTGCTGTCTTTGAACTCTCCTGATCATAGAGGCTCCCATCGGTTTGGTGTTGGACACTAAGACAAACACATAGGTGCTCGAAAGAGTAATCGAGTACACTGAACTGCGATTAATGAGAGTTCAAACATACATGTCATGTACGAACTCTAAGGTTACAATATGCAAAGTAGTCCTTAGACCTGAGGCATCATAGATGTCTAATGGTTAGGTCCTTGATCTTTGATCATGACAAAGGCATTCCCTCGGATTGTCCACGGCATTGTTGGGGTCATGTGATCTAGTCATGTAGGCATATGAATGCACAACAAGGGATCTCTAACCTTCCATGGTGGAAGGAGTATACTCTAAAATATGATTCTAAAGTCTTTGGCCAAAGCAAATGAATATGACTAAGGAAGATGTTCCGAATCATATTCAAGGGAATCATATAAGAAAGTATCACATTGGATAGTAGACATGAAACAAACTATCACTTAAACAATGTGGTTAAGAGTATTGTATTAGAGAAGGACCGTATTGCATTGTAATTGTAACTGGATAGGTTCTCCAACCAATTCTACTTAGCTTGGGTAACCATGACATACTGCTAGGTGTCACTCATGGTTTGTGGAAGCCCTATTGATTAGCAAACACTAATCATCAAAAAGGGAGAATTGAAATGTGGTTTCAATTCACAATCGATAGTTAAGAGTAACATCGCCCACTGCCTCGCTAATTGGAACCTAATGGATCGCACACCAAATAAGGATATATGTGAAGCAATTAAATGAAATGGATAAGCAATTAAATGGTTTAATTGAAGAATGGTCAAGATTAATTAATTAGTTAATTAATTATACGAAATGTTCGTATTGGGCTTTTAAGTTGGTTTTAGGGCTTCGGGGCCCAAAAGTGTTTTGGTCCACAAGGCCCATTATGTTTAAGTTGTATGACAACTAAAACAAAATGGGCAATAAGCCCAATAACCATATAGGCCAACCATTTAGGGTGAGGGTATGCAAGTTTGCTTAATTGCAAGTTTGCCACTCACCTAAGAAATGAAGTATAAATTCATCTTTATAGCTTTGTTTTCAATTAGGGTTTTCTAAGCTACTTGGGGATAGTTATCTAGCAAATTTACTTCCCTAAGTGATCCATTTTCATTCTCACAAATTACATCCTTGGTGAAGAGACATAGAGACATCAAACTTTTGGTGTTTTGGAGAACTAATCCTCAAATCCTCAAAGAAGCAAAGGAGCACTAAAAGGAGGGAAATCACAAGGAAGATCCAAGGAGCAAGGAGGTGACTTGAAGGCCCTCCACTTGGGTGAATCCCTTGTGTAATCAAGGATGAGCTTCAAGGGTAAAGAATCTCTAAATTCTTCATATTCTTTAATGTTGTTAAAGAGTCTTTTGATTCACCATATACTAGGCTTTGAAAGTCATGGGTTTCATGAATTGTTTTTTGGATGCATGCCTACTTTAAAGAGTTAATTGTTAGCATATGTATTCAAATGTTCATACATGTTCTGAGCTAGGACAAAATTTTTCCTTCAAGTGGTATCAAGAGCCTAGGTCTAGTGTATGGTGGATCCTTTTGGGTTTTGTGATTTTCATGTTTTATGATTTAAATGTTGTAAATGTTACAAGCTTTGTTCTTGCTTTGAATATAAATTTTGCTAGAAAATTTAGCATCTCAAATGTTGTAGATGTATTTCATTTAAGCATGAATATTGGAACTAAAAATTTGGTGCCATGTATTTTGAGTTTTCATAAGTGTTCTTCAATGTTCTTGGAGTTCTTGCCAAGAACAAAAAGTTTTGAAGTTTTGATTCAAAAAGTTTTATGTTTTTACATAAAGTTTTGATTTAATTTTAGTGGGTGATGGTTAATGATTAAGTAATTTTAATGGGAGACAAACTTTGTTTTAAAGAATGACATAAATCATTTCTTACAAAATTTTATTTCATTTTTACCTCACCTAACATAACCCACTTACAAAACTTTGTATAAAATTTGAATTTTCATCAATAAAACACTATATGGCAGGCCACCCTTTTAAAATAGGGTATTTTTGGGTGTTTTGTGCACTTACATAAAGTTTTGATACTTTTGTGTATTTGCATTTTGGCCCAAAAGTTTACGTTTTTACGTTAAGGTCCAAAAAACTTTAAAGGACAAATTGTTTTGCTCCTTTAATGATGTTTTGACATTATTAAAAATGTTTGGGTTCTAAGTTGTGATTACATGAAGTTGTGGACTCTTGTGTTTTTACAAAGTGACCCCAAAAGTTTTTGTTTTTAGAAAATGGCCCAAAAGTTGTGGTCATTGTTTTTGGCCCAAATTAGATGAGAACAAAATGGTTTGTCTCTTTAAATGAGAATTGGATTTTCATTTTATTTAGTTCCATTTAAATCAATTCTATGGATCCGAAAACCAATTGTTTAAAGTTGTTTTCTTAATTAAATGTGTTTGATTAAGAGAAGGGTGATTATGAACCAAATGCCTCGATAATTGAGCTATGTGATTGGCCGCTTTACATTATGAATGTTTGGGCTTGGTAGTGTAGATTTGAATGTAATTTGATTAATTCAATTTGTTGTAAATGGACATAAGTCCATCATTTGTGTTGTAAAAGGGCATAAGCCCTTATTATTATTTCATGTATTCCTTTTGTTTAAATGTATGCAAAATGGAATAGTTGGGTCCAACGCCCAATAGGAAATAACGGTTTAATTGGATTAAACGCGTAACTAAAATCAACAACTACATACCTTAGACCCAAGGTCCAACACAAGGCTCGTGTTGGATCAAATCAAACGGTTCATAATCATCCTAAAACCTAATATGACTATATAGTCCATATGAGGATGCAAAGCATTCGTTAGTAGTTCCATATAGTCTCGCTTGTTTCAACGAAACAGTGGGAGTATTATATACTACTAATTCATATAAACTTGGACCAATGGTTGTGATAGGCCCAAGTTCTTTTAATGTGATTAAAATGTTTTGATGTAGCCCAACGCTATTCCCTCAAACAAATATTTAAGTTGATAAGCGAGAGATGTTTAGAATATCTCTTCGTAGGCCTTCCACCGTGGTGGGTTCCAAGCGTTTGTGACTCATGCACCGGCTTCACCCTATCATGGGGGAGTACAAAGCATGTGCTTATATCCAGGAGGAATCCATATACATATGATGAGGTGAGTGTAGGCAACGAGGATAGCCAACATCGTATCATCGTGAGGCTATTCTTGAACCCCTTCACGAACTAAGCATGGTGGGAATAACTTAAACTAAGTGCAATGGTGCCAACATCGTATCATCGTGAGGCAACATTCTCTAGAGGCCAAACGAGATGGGTAATTACAAAAGGTTGTAAATGAATAATGCGTTATTCTCTCATCATTATTTTTACTAGCCAACATCGTATCATCGTGAGGTGGGCTTGGTAATGGTGAGTCTCCCATAACCCACTAAGAGTTCAATATAACTCTCGAATTCTATTGAGGGATGTGGAATTTGCCAAAAATGGTGGGTGATACTATTTGATTAAAAGACCCATTCAAAATAGTTTTAAACAACAATGCTAATTCGATTTCTGTTATGTTATGTAGTGAACGACATGCCTAAAATTATACCCACCATTATACTTGACAAAAAGAGCCTAAAGGGCCAACGTTTCCTTGTTTGGTATCGCCACATTGAGAATGTCTCAAAGGTGAAAGACATATTGTATGTGCTTAAGCAATCCCCTCCTCATGTACCTCCTACGAAACTGGCTTCAAAGGAGGAGTGTCAAAATTATGTTAGACACTATGAGGATGACTTACAAGCCAAATGCTTAATCCTCACTTCACTTAGTGAGGAGCTTATGAAGCTACATAAGCACATGGACACTTCTTGTGCCATGGTTGAAAGTTTGCATAAGATGCATGACATTGAGACTAGTAATGTACGATTCTCAAATATTTGTAGTCTAATGAATGCCAAAATGGCAAAGGGGACATCGGTCCATAAACATGGACAAAAGATGGAAAGGATCTTTCAAGATCTTCAAAGTTTAGGAACTTCCATCGATGGGAAAATGGCCCAAGACTTTTTCCTTGCATCTCTCTCGGATGATTTCACTAAGTTTATCGTAAACTATAAAGTGAATAGATTCGATCATTCTTTGAAAGAGATGATTGACATGTGCTGTAAATTTGAAAAAGGTTTCAAAAAGGACAATGGGAGTGAGAATGCAATGATAAGGAAAAGGTTGCGTAAGAAGAAGGCAAAGAAATCCAAAGGAACATGCTTTCATTGTGGAAAGGATGAACGTTGGAAGAAGAAATACAGGGTGTGCATTGCGAGCCTTATGACAAGGACTTTTGAAGAGACTATTTCTATCATAGAGAGTGCTTTTACAGTGAGCTCAAATTCCTGGATATTTGATTCAGGCGCTAGTCAACATATCTGTAATACGTTGCAGGGACTAACAGGGAGCAGATCACTGCGCAATGGGGAGATGGTTGTGCGAGTTGGGAACGGCACTAAAATCTCTGCAAAAGCAATAGGCACCTATATGCTTAACCTACCCTCTGGGGAAGTCCTGGAACTTAAAAATTGTTTATATTTTCCTTCATGTATAAAGAATTTGATTTCCATCTCTAAGCTTTTACGAGATGGGCACTCAGTGTTGTTTGACAAAATGAGTTGCACTTTATACTTGAACGGTCGTATTATCTCTCATGGTAATATGATAGATGGACTTTTTCACCTAGAGACGAATAGTGGGATGCACTGTATTGAAAGCGGGAATACCTCAAAACCCAAAAGGGCTAGAGAAGAAGTTAACCAAGAAAAGATGTGGCATCTTAAACTTGGACATGTGAACCTTGATAAGATTCGCAAGATGTCGAAAGACGGATATTTCCGCCCATTAGGTAATGACCGGATGGGTACTTGTGAATGTTGCTTGAAAGGGAAGATGACCAAATCTCCATTTACTGGAAAAGGAGAGCGTGCCACTGAAATTCTAGGGTTAATCCACACTGACGTATGTGGACCTATGTCTACTACGTCGAGAGAAGGCTTCTCATACTATATCACATTCACCGACGATCACTCTCGGTTTGGCTATGTATATCTTATGAAGTACAAGTCAGAATCCTTTGAAAGGTTCAAAGAATTCAAGAATGAAGTTGAGAAGCAAACTGGGAAACAGATAAAAATCCTAAGATCGGATCAAGGGGGTGAATATCTGAGTAATGAGTTCCTAGATTATCTCAAAGAGTGTGGAATAATATCACAGTGGACTCCACCGGGAACTCCACAACTTAATGGAGTTTCTGAAAGGAGAAATCGAACCTTGATGAACATGGTTCGTTCTATGATGAGTTCCGCTGATCTACCAGTAACATTCTGGGGATACGCTCTATATACAGCAGCTTACTTGCTTAATAGAGTACCTTCCAAATCAGTTTCACAAACACCCTATGAGATATGGCATGGAAGAAAGCCAAGTCTTAATCATATTAAGATTTGGGGTTGTGAAGCATATGTCAAGAAGCTTGAGGCTACTAAGCTTGAAGCGAGATCAGTAAGATGCTATTTTGTGGGATATCCTAAAGAAACTATGGGATATGAGTTCTACCATCCTGACGACCAGAAAGTCTTTGTCGCCAGAACTGCTAAGTTTCTAGAGGACGAATTTGTTCTCAAAGGAACTATAAGCAAACAGATGGAAATTAATGAGATTAATAATGAACCACAAACAAGCACTCGACATATTGACAACCCTGTTCCTGAACCCCTAGCTCCACGTAGATCTGAACGGGTTAGTAAGCCACCTATGAGGTTTGGCTTAAATAATGACTTTGATGAATTGTACCTTCTAGGTGACAATGAAACAAAGGAGGACCCTAGGAACTACACTGAAGCAATGTCCGACATTGATTCAAAGAGATGGCAAGAGGCCATGAAATCCGATTCGGATTTTGCTTGCTATAGCTGCGTACCATGATTATGAAATCTGGCAAATGGACGTGAAGACAGCTTTTCTGAACGGCTACCTACAGGAAGAGCTCTATATGACTCAACCCGAAGGTTTCGTGTCCGAGTCTGAAGAGACTAAGGTATGCAAGCTTCAAAGGTCCATTTATGGACTTAAGCAAGCCTCCAGGAGCTGGAACATTCGTTTCGACACTGAAATCAAAACGTTTGGTTTTACTCAAAACGAAGACGACAATTGTGTTTATCAAAAAGTCGTTGGGGATGCAGTTGTATTCCTAGTGTTATATGTAGATGACATATTACTATTCGGGAATGACACTGCAGTACTTTCTTCTGTAAAAGTGTGGTTGTCTAAAACCTTCCACATGAAAGATTTAGGAGATGCATCTTATGTACTTGGGATAAAACTCTATCGTGATAGATCCAGAAAATTAATTGGATTATCCCAATCAATGTACATTGATAAGGTGCTAAGTAGGTTCCAGATGGAACAATCTAAGAAAGGTTTTCTTCCTGTGAGACATGGAATTCACCTTTCTAAGTCCATGAGACCTGAGACTCCTGAAGAGATACGGCTAATGAATGAAATTCCTTATGCTTCCGCCATAGGGAGTCTCATGTATGCCATGATATGCACAAGGCCTGATATCGCATATGCTGTGAGCATTACTAGTCGATATCAATCTAACCCAGGATCAGAACACTGGGCAGCTGTCAAGATGGTCCTTAAGTACTTAAGAAGAACTAAGGACATGTTCCTCGTTTATGGAGGAGCAGCAGAGTTGCGAGTGGAAGCCTATACAGACGCAGATTTCCAATCTGACGTCGATGATAGAAGTTCCAACTCCGGATATGTATTCACTCTGAATGGTGGGGCTGTCAGTTGGAAAAGCAAGAAACAAAGTGTAATTGCTGATTACACGACAGAGGCTGAATATGTCGCTACAGCTGAAGCCGGCAAAGAAGCGTTCTGGATGAAAAAGTTCATTACTGAACTTGGAGTGGTTCCAACCATCACATCACCAGTAACTTTGTACTGTGATAATAGTGGGGCGATAGCTCAAGCCAAGGAACCCAGGGCTCATCAAAAGAACAAGCATTTTGATAGGCGCTTTAATATCATAAGATGATATGCTGCCGAGGGGAAAGTCAACATCCTCAAAGTTGCTTCAGCCGATAATGTAGCAGATCCACTGACAAAGCCAATGACTCAAATCCAGCTTGATCGTCATATGGATAAGATGAGTATTAGATACATGGGAGGATGGCTTTGAGTGCAAGTGGGAGATTGTTGGAAGTATGCCCACAAAGCCACTCATTTGATGTAATAGCTTTTTGGAATACTTAATATGTTAAACTTTTATATGTTTAACGGAAGGGCAATACTTATTGTTAATCACTATTTATTGAATCATGTGTTTAATCAATAAGAGAATCCAAGGGATGTATTTGACATAAGAGATAAGTGATCTAATGAGTTAGATTAAGGAGACCTTTCTCTTATGTTCATTCCTAAAACGTTCCTAGCCATAGGATTGCCAATTGGGCATTGACAATCCGCTAAGGTTAGTATGTGTTATGTTGACTCAAACGTGAGTATGAACTAGTCTCAAGTCATTTGGTGTTGGACACTAAGACAAACACATAGGTGCTCGAAAGAGTAATCGAGTACACTGAACTGCGATTAATGAGAGTTCAAACATACATGTCATGTACGAACTCTAAGGTTACAATATGCAAAGTAGTCCTTAGACCTGAGGCATCATAGATGTCTAATGGTTAGGTCCTTGATCTTTGATCATGACAAAGGCATTCCCTCGGATTGTCCACGGCATTGTTGGGGTCATGTGATCTAGTCATGTAGGCATATGAATGCACAACAAGGGATCTCTAACCTTCCATGGTGGAAGGAGTATACTCTAAAATATGATTCTAAAGTCTTTGGCCAAAGCAAATGAATATGACTAAGGAAGATGTTCCAAATCATATTCAAGGGAATCATATAAGAAAGTATCACATTGGATAGTAGACATGAAACAAACTATCACTTAAACAATGTGGTTAAGAGTATTGTTTAGAGAAAGACCGTATTGCATTGTAATTGTAACCGGATAGGTTCTCCAACCAATTCTACTTAGCTTGGGTAACCATGACATACTGCTAGGTGTCACTCATGGTTTGTGGAAGCCCTATTGATTAGCAAACACTAATCATCAAAAAGGGAGAATTGAAATGTGGTTTCAATTCACAATCGATAGTTAAGAGTAACATCGCCCACTGCCTCGCTAATTGGAACCTAATGGATCGCACACCAAATAAGGATATATGTGAAGCAATTAAATGAAATGGATAAGCAATTAAATGGTTTAATTGAAGAATGGTCAAGATTAATTAATTAGTTAATTAATTATACGAAATGTTCGTATTGGGCTTTTAAGTTGGTTTTAGGGCTTCGGGGCCCAAAAGTGTTTTGGTCCACAAGGCCCATTATGTTTAAGTTGTATGACAACTAAAACAAAATGGGCAATAAGCCCAATAACCATATAGGCCAACCATTTAGGGTGAGGGTATGCAAGTTTGCTTAATTGCAAGTTTGCCACTCACCTAAGAATGAAGTATAAATTCATCTTTATAGCTTTGTTTTCAATTAGGGTTTTCTAAGCTACTTGGGGATAGTTATCTAGCAAATTTACTTCCCTAAGTGATCCATTTTCATTCTCACAAATTACATCCTTGGTGAAGAGACATAGAGACATCAAACTTTTGGTGTTTTGGAGAACTAATCCTCAAATCCTCAAAGAAGCAAAGGAGCACTAAAAGGAGGGAAATCACAAGGAAGATCCAAGGAGCAAGGAGGTGACTTGAAGGCCCTCCACTTGGGTGAATCCCTTGTGTAATCAAGGATGAGCTTCAAGGGTAAAGAATCTCTAAATTCTTCATATTCTTTAATGTTGTTAAAGAGTCTTTTGATTCACCATATACTAGGCTTTGAAAGTCAAGGGTTTCATGAATTGTTTTTTGGATGCATGCCTACTTTAAAGAGTTAATTGTTAGCATATGTATTCAAATGTTCATACATGTTCTTAGCTAGGACAAAATTTTTCCTTCAGTTATTTCTCTTGACAGGATTTGCTATCCCATCATTCTCCTTAGCTTCTCTCCCCATATGGCCATATTGAGGATGATCCGCACTCCTTCGTATTTTGGCCTCTATGTCTTCTACCTCTTCAGAAGCTTCATGGTTTCGAAAAACTTCTGATAAAGCTTCATGGTTTTGAAAGATACTTCGAGAAGCACATTTCCCTGTAGTCCGTCTAGATTTCTCACGGGCCTCATTTCTTCTGATCAACTCCTGATCAATGAGAACTCCTGAGGGTGGTATTTCGAGCTCGCACTCGCATTGGCACTTGCTGCATAAAACCATCCCTTTGATTATGGCAGCTTTTGGATACTCGGGCAACTTAATTACGCCTTTTATAGTTTTGTCAGCCAATTTTTCTTCCTCCATTGGCTCCGTGACTTTTCCCTTCCCCTTCTCCGCCCATGCCATATTTGAAGGGAAAATTATGAGTTTTATGTATGGGATTTCAATATGACTATCATGCATATACAAATCATATTTCATATACGAAAGCAGCGGAAGCATTTATAACATATTATCAAAGCTATAGTCATGCAAATCCCCTTCAAGGTTCATAGGTTTATATATAATGCATCAAAAATAATTTTATAAAGAAGAACAAAGTGAAGGTTTAGTCTTATACCTCTTGATCTAGACTTGAGACCAAGGATGGACCACCTCCAAGCCCTTTGTTCCTTGAACTCCTTGAGCCTAGCTTCCCTCCTTGCCTCCTCCACTTTGATAGAATGAGTGCTCCTAGGTTCTCTTCAAGTTTCCAAAGTAGGAAACCTCTAAAGATCCTCACCCACTAGTGTAGTGAGAAGGATGAAGGAATAACCAAAAGGGTGTAAGATATGTTAGTAAAAACCCCCAATGGTGGCCGGCCTTGTGTAGTTAGAGAGCTATTTTTCTTTTGCCTCTTTGTTGTTTAAACACACAAAAAACCCCCTACGAACAATATCTCTATAAAGTTCCTTATATAGACAAAAGAAACCTAGCCAACAACTTGACTAAATATCTCTCCTCTCCACTTGTACATGGCCGGCCTCTTTGTTGTTTGTTTGGGCTTTGGGCTTTTATTATTTCAAGTCATCCAATGCTTGAATAAAAGCCCAATGGGTTTAGGCCCAATGGGCCCAATTAAACCCGAACGTTACTTTAAGCCCAAAACGATCTTTATCGCTTTTATGATTTATTTAGACTTTCTAAATTAATCACAACACTTAATTAATCCAATTAATTGTTTCCATCATCCATTAATTACTCACTACAATAGTGTATTGGTGAACAATCTTTTAGGTTCTAATTAGCAAGGCAGTGAGGTGATTGGCATCAATCCAATTGATTATATTTAATTCAATCACTTAGTGAATTGAAACTTCATTTTAATTCACCTTCTTCTTTGATGACTACATTTAATCATCTAGAAGAACTCACAAGCTATGAGTGACATCTAACCATATGTCATAGCTACCCAAGCTAATGTAGAAGTTTATTCGGAGAACCTATTCCATTGGAATTACAATGTAATTCGATCCTTCTCTAATACAATACTCTCAATCACATTACTAGGGTATGGATATATTATGTCAAACCCCTAATGTGATTGTTCCTTCTTATATGATTCTTTTGAGTCGTATAGGAACGCTTTCCTTTTAATACGCTCGATACTTCGGCCGAAGATTCCCGAATCATATCTTAGAGTATTCTTCCTCTCTTATCGAGGATTAGAGATTCCTTGTTGCGCATACACTTGCCTTCATGACTAAGTGGCTTAACCCCGACTATGCCGTTGACGCTCTGATAGAGTGACGTTTGACATAATCAAAGATTAAGTACTTAACCACAAGACAACGACGATGCCTCAGGTCAAAGGACTACTTACATTATTCCAACCATTTGAGTTACTTGCTTGACATGTGAGTAGACCTCCATACAAGTACTCTCGTTCGATTGTGTTCAGTGAACTTATTCCCTTAATGAGCACCTACATACTTGTCTTAGTGTCACAACACGAATGGGATGAGACTTTCCATCCTTCCATTTGAAGCAGACACAGTATGTACCGGTCTATGCATTGTCAGTATCCCTCCGACAATCCAATGACCAGGAACCTTTTTGGACATTTGGTTATGTGAAGAAGGTCTCTGTAGTTTAACATCATTAGATTACTTCTTCAATCAATCCATTGTCCATGGATACACTATTTAAGACATATATCGTTTATTGAGATAGTCCTAATTCGTGTCTTTGCCATTTGATGTATAAGAATCATCTATACATCCATTCATTTGTCCTGAAAGGTTTCCCCCAAAGATTGACTTTCAGGGCATATTTCCAACAATCTCCCACTTGCACTAAAGTCAATCACTAGTGTATCTTATACATCTTGTCGAGAGAGCTTATGCTCGCAGGTTAACTTGGTTATGTATTAATCCCCTTTTTATTTAAAAGGGATTTTCTTATCAAATGTTTCCAAAACATTTGATGATGTCTCTTTATTGTGTTCAAAATATTTTGATGAGACCTTGATTCCATGGCTTGAGCTATCGCCCCATTACGTCGTAGTACCCTACTAACGACCTTATGGTTTGGATTCAATCATTGGTTCTAAAAGAACCCCTTCCATTCAAAACACCTTTTGAAGCAGTTTCTAAAACTATATATCGACATATATTTCGTTTGTATACTTTATACAAACTTTGCTCCAACCTTGAGACCATTGTATAGTACAATACTAACAATTCATTCATATGATTAGTACTTCATCCATTATGAAGTTCCATTTGTTAAAATGACTTATTTTCACTTTGGTTTATAACCTAAGTGAATGCACGCTTCCAGAGTCCCACTCTGATGTTTCTTTCATAAAGGCAATAATACTCTATCAGTTGCTTTGGTTCTGATCCTGGGATATAGTAATATCTTAAAGTGACAATCCCTGTGGTTCTTCACTTTGGATATCTACTTCACAAGATGATACATGTGTCCCTTTTGTGATTTTGTGACACATTCATTATAAGGGTAATGAAAGTGACTTTCTATCATATAGGAAAATGCTTTCTTAAATCTTCAACATTTGAGATTTAAATTCCCCAAATAATATCCTTGAGATAGCCTTGCTATATCAATAAGTTCAATTTCAAGTCTATACTTTAAAATTGACCGTGTCATGTTTTGTCAATTTTTCGAGTAACATCTATGTTTAATTAAGTCTATCAAATAGACTTTATTCATATCTTGTTGCTCAAATTATGACATCACTCCCACTGGGCTTGTTGTAACTTAACATTCATTCAAAAGCTTAACACTTATATTTTCTTGATTTGAATGCATATTGCTCCCTTTAACTTGTCTTGGATCTATTGACAATCATTAAGATCCATTAGCTTATTGATGATGTCTTAACTATTTTGAGAATATCAACAACTCTAGCTAACACAAGTTATTTAAACGAATCATACACAAAAGAATTTCTTCTCAAGTAATTCCATGAAATGTGTGACTTACTTTATTAAGTCTATTCATTATATGGTGTCATACACCATACTTCAAGTTTTAGTCATACTAAGACCTTTAATGTAGTCATATAAGAATTATCCAAGTCTTTAGTGGAAGCAAGGCTCCTACTAAGGATATAGAAACTCAACCATTCCTTCTAGGTGGTTGATATAATTCATTATCAAAACTACATAGAGCAATATCGTTACATGAGACGTTGAATTTGGATTGTCTCTTTGTTAAACTATATGTTGTGACTCATTTTGAAACCAATCCCCTTTTGTTTCATCAACTTGTCCATATGCTTTGTTATTAGCTTGTTCTCATAAAAGAGAATAATGGACAACTCCCAACATATAACCATTTTATGCTAGATTGACGAAACCAACATTCAAAGACTATTCTTTAGAATGTCACACAACATAGAATTTTAACGTTTGAAGAGCTTGAGTTTTTTTTTTTTTTTTTTTTTAACAATTAAAATTGCAAACTCTTAATAATAGTCAAGTACTATTATTCTTTAGACAACTATAAACCAATCATATTCAAGTTTATATCCATTTTTCACACCTCCCACTATTTCTTATGACTTTAATGAGAAATCATTTCATACATACAAAATGTATAAAAGTGGATTATATTGGTAGAAGACATTGTGTAGTAGCTTTAAAACATTTCAAGCTTATTTGTTTCAATCTTCACTAAGTTAATGTCTTGTTATCAAGTGACTAAAGTCTTTAAACATTTTATAGATTTAGACACTTCTTTCTTGGTTTAATCACTAATACAATTGACATTTTAAAAACCTTTTAAACAATGCCCAATTAGTTGTTCAAAACTACTAATTGAATCAAGAGTGATCTTGATCATTGTATTTCAAGTGACAACCATATAAGAAACGTTTTTCTTATCATTTATATCATTATAATGTATCTTCCTTTTCTTCAAGAAAGGAATCTCTAGATTTTTTGTCAATTCATATAGAACTCATAGGTAGACAATTGGAACCAAATCTAAAGATTTATTGTATCCTTTTATGTCCTACATGTGAGATCTATCCATAATTGATAAATCTAAAGTTTGGTTATCACATTACAATAAGTGATATAACTCTTGTATCTCATCAAGGATACTACAAGACAATTTTCAATTCATAACACTACTTTAAGGAAATTGTATATTAAAAAGGCATTCCTCATATTACATTAATATGATAATTCAAACATTCATAATGTTTAATACAAAAAGAATTAGCTCTATACATTTAGAGACTAATTTAAATACCTTTATACATTTAGGCACTAATAGTGGTATTCCATCATATGAATCCACTTAATAAGTTCTTAACAAAATAAGAAAGTTTAAAGACAATCTTTAATGCCTAACAAACTTCCTAAGTAGTAAGCAAAAATTATAGTGGCCGAACCCTTCACCACATTTTCCTTGCTTGTTCATCTTCTACTTGGCTTCTCCACCTATATACAATTATACAAGTGATTAGCTCTTTATATCAAATATAAATATTTAGAAGATCTAACATTTAGAATTGAAGATAAGAACATAAACCATACCTTGTGGCTTGTCCTTAAGGCTTGCAAGGTATAACCTGCAATTCCTCCTCCAATGCCCTTCCTTTCCACAGTGGTGGCAAGTCCCTTTGGGCTCTTTTGCCTTCTTTTTCCTCACTCCTCATTTCGGCTTAGGAGTGGGTGGCTTCTTCTCCTTCCCTTTGCCTTTGCCTTGCGGCTTGGCCTTAGAAGAGGATGGCTTGTTGTAGGCTACTGCAGCAGTCCCTACAACGTTCTCTTTCTTCATAGTCTTCTCGGCAGTTACTAACATATTCAGTAACTCAGAGAGAGTACTATCCATCTTATTCATATTGTAGTTCATTACGAACTGCGCGAATGAATCAGAAAGAGAAGCCAATACGAAGTCCTGGGCCAATTCCCCGTCAAGTGGAGTACCAAGGTTCTCCAATTGTTCAATGAATCCTATCATCTTCAGTACATGTTGGTGTACTGGAGCTCCCTTGACCATCTTGGTCTTTACAAGCTCACAGACGGTGCTAAAGCGACGGTTGCGCGTCCCTTCACCATATAACTCCGTAAGATGGAGTATTATGGAAGATGCACTATCCATGCCCTCGTGTTGTCTCTGTAGCTCCTCATTCATGGAAGCCAACATATAGCACTTGGCTTGTATATCATCCTCAACGTGCTTGTCATACTTAGCACGTTTATCCTCAGTAGCCTCAGGGCTGAGAGGTATGTGAGGTGGAGCCTTGTCTAGTACGTAAACAATATTCTCCAATGTTAGGAGAATCTTGACATTACGATACCATGATGGGAAATTGTGCCCCTCTAGGCAATGCTTGTCGAGTATTTTCGCGAGTGTGCTTCCAACCATATCTATATACATAAACAATTAAAATAATTAGATTGATTGTTGATTAAGTCAAACGATTCGGGTCTTTAAACCGAATGACACCACCCACCATTTTTGGCAAATTCCATATCCCCCATAATGGAATCCGGGAGATTTCAAAGAAATCTCCTAGCGGGTTATGGGAGGCTCACTATTACCAAGCCCACCTCACGATGATACGATGTCGGCTAGCAACAATAATAATGAGAGGGTACAATTACCCATTCACAACAACCTCTTGTGATTACCCATCTTTTTGGCCTCTAGAAAATAATGCCTCACGATGATACGATGTTGGCATCATCTCTCTTAGTTAAGTTCTTTCCCACCATGCCGGTTTAGCTAGGGGTTCAAGCATGACCTCACGATGATACGATGTTGGCCACACTCGTTGCCTACCTTAACCTCATCAAATGTTTTAAATAAACTCCTCCTGAATATAAGCATGCACTTTGTCACTTCCCCATGATAGGGTGAAGGCGGTGTACAAGTCATAAACGCTTGGAGCCTACCATGGTGGAAGGCCACGAAAAAGTGTTCTAAGCACTCTTACATTTACAACTTAATATGATTGTGGTTTGAGGGATTTTAAGGTCTCATCATTTTATTTATTTAATCACATTCAAATAAATAGTCCTATTATAACTACTAGTCCAAAGTTAATGAAATTAGTAGCATATAATATCCCCACTATTCGTTTTCATAAAACAAATCAATATCAAAACATTTTTCAAAATATTGGAGATATATATAACTACTAATAGTCTTCATTATATTTTAGTAGCGTATGATACTCCCACTATTTGTTTTGAGAAAAACAAATCAATATTAAAAACGAATTTTTCAAATATTGGAAGTAACTAATACTACTAAGGTTTTTGCATTCCTTTGAAATTGGACTTTATAGTTATCTTAGGCCCTTGGATGACCATGGACTTATTAGGTTATTGCAACAACAAGCCAACATTGTTGAATATAAACTCGGGGAGGTTGTGTCAATTTAATTACGTGCTTTTCAATCCAATTAAAACATTTTCATTGAGCCATTAGAAATGAAAGACAATCATTCATTGCTAATTAGGGCATTGGACCCATTTAATCTTTAATCTCATGTCAAAACCCTCTTTTAGTTATGTCTCCTTACCAATAGTTAAAGAAACTCTAGTCTAGCACTAGAGGGAATCAACTAACGAATAGAGATTAAGAAGTAATAAGAATTACAAACCGATTTGTACAAATTCCTATAAATTACATATACTAAAAGGGGAGAGATAGATAAATGTCAAACGTGACAAGGTCCAATTAAACAGTAATTAAACCACATTCCCAAGGTTCAAACAATTTGATTTTAGCGCCTTATCTCATAGCTCAATTATCGTTTAAGGCATAAGTCCATAGTCACCCATTTTCCAACTACTTAAACACATTTAAATAATTAAATGGAATGCAACATAAACATTTAGATTTAGTGCATATGGGCATAATAGTATTATGAGTTTAAACAACTAACAAAATTAAAATCAAATATTTTAACTTTCTAGTTAGTAGGGGCCTAAATGTAAATAAGAAAAGTTAGGGGTAAAACCGTAAATACTCAAAAGTATAAAATATCAACTTTTCAAAGATTACAAAAGACCCCCCAAGTGGATAAACCCACTAGGATGGCCGGCCACTTAATGGGGGGGTGGGAAGTCTCACCCACATGCATGAATTCAATGCAAAGAAGAAAAAATCCAAATTTGCTTGTCACTTGGTTTTGGCATTAAATGGTTTTAATGAAAAAGTGATGGAAATATCCTAGACAAGTCTAGGGTTTTAAAAGGTTTTAATATGGTTATGGATGGTAAGAACATCATCCAAAACCATGAAACCATGCATGAAAACCAACTAAAAACATTTTCACCAAAAACCAAACTTTGAACACCAAGAACAAAACCATGAACATTTTTTTTTCAAGATTTGTGTATTCTTGGTGATTTTTCAAACCCAAAAACTTAAGTGACAAGTTTTCTATTTTCTAGCTTTAAAATGATGTGTGAGTGTCTTACAATAAAACACAAACACATGCCCAAAATTCCCCAAAACCGTGCCAACCACTAAGAACAAATTCCCAAAATTTTATTCATGACTTATTCTTCATTCATGCATACAAAACAACTTTTACATGCATATCTTTTCAACTCTTGATTTATATTTTTCAACCATTGAAAAACAAAAGATAAACATACTTTAAATGAAGAAATAATATGTCAAATTAGTTTAAAACTCAATTTTCATTCATGCATACAAAACAACTTTTGCATCCATACCTTTCTCAACTTATTGACTAACATTTTTCAACTATTGAAAAACAAAAGATAAACATATTTTGAATGAAACAATAATATGTCATACATAACATTAATACCCATATGCATAAAATCCAAAAGGACACATTATACATAAACCTTTGGCTCTGATACCACTTGAAGGGAAAATTATGAGTTTTATGTACGGGATTTCAATATGACTATCATGCATATACAAATCATATTTCATATACGAAAGCAGCGGAAGCATTTATAACATATTATCAAAGCTATAGTCATGCAAATCCCCTTCAAGGTTCAAAGGTTTATATATAATGCATAAAAAACAATTTTATAAAGAAGAACAAAGTGAAGGTTTAGTCTTATACCTCTTGATCTAGACTTGAGACCAAGGATGGACCACCTCCAAGCCCTTTGTTCCTTGAACTCCTTGAGCCTAGCTTCCCTCCTTGCCTCATCCACTTTGATAGAATGAGTGCTCCTAGGTTCTCTTCAAGTTTCCAAAGTAGGAAACCTCTAAAGATCCTCACCCACTAGTGTAGTGAGAAGGATGAAGGAATAACCAAAAGGGTGTAAGATATGTTAGTAAAAACCCCCAATGGTGGCCGGCCTTTGCGTAGTTAGAGAGCTATATTTCTTTTGCCTCTTTGTTGTTTAAACACACAAAAAAACCCCCTATGAACAATACCTTTATAAAGTTCCTTATATAGACAAAAGAAACCTAGCCAACAACTTGACTAAATATCTCTCCTCTCCACTTGTACATGGCCGGCCTCTTTGTTGTTTGTTTGGGCTTTGGGCTTTTATTATTTCAAGTCATCCAATGCTTGAATAAAAGCTCAATGGGTTTAGGCCCAATGGGCCCAATTAAACCTGAACGTTTCTTTAAGCCCAAAACGATCTTTATCGCTTTTATGATTTATTTAGACTTTCTAAATTAATCACAACACTTAATTAAACCAATTAATTGTTTCTATCATCCATTAATTACTCACTACAATAGTGTAGTGGTGAACAATCTTTTAGGTTCTAATTAGCAAGGCAGTGAGGTGATTGGCATCAATCCAATTGATTATATTTAATTCAATCACTTAGTGAATTGAAACTTCATTTTAATTCACCTTCTTCTTTGATGACTACATTTAATCATCTAGAAGAACTCACAAGCTATGAGTGACATCTAACCATATGTCATAGCTACCCAAGCTAATGTAGAAGTTTATTCGGAGAACCTATTCCATTGGAATTACAATGTAATTCGATCCTTCTCTAATACAATACTCTCAATCACATTACTAGGGTGGATATATTATGTCAAACCCCTAATGTGATTGTTCCTTCTTATATGATTCTTTTGAGTCATATAGGAACGCTTTCCTTTTAATACGCTCGATACTTCGGCCGAAGATTCCCGAATCATATCTTAGAGTATTCTTCCTCTCTTATCGAGGATTAGAGATTCCTTGTTGCGCATACACTTGCCTTCATGACTAAGTGGCTTAACCCCGACTATGCCGTTGACGCTCTGATAGAGTGACGTTTGACATAATCAAAGATTAAGTACTTAACCACAAGACAACGACGATGCCTCAGGTCAAAGGACTACTTACATTATTCCAACCATTTGAGTTACTTGCTTGACATGTGAGTAGACCTCCATACAAGTACACTCGTTCGATTGTGTTCAGTGAACTTATTCCCTTAATGAGCACCTACATACTTGTCTTAGTGTCACAACACGAATGGGATGAGACTTTCCATCCTTCCATTTGAAGCAGACACAATATGTACCGGTCTATGCATTGTCAGTATCCCTCCGACAATCCAATGACCAGGAACCTTTTTGGACATTTGGTTATGTGAAGAAGGTCTCTGTAGTCTAACATCATTAGATTACTTCTTCAATCAATCCATTGTCCATGGATACACTATTTAAGACATATATCGTTTATTGAGATAGTCCTAATTCGTGTCTTTGCCATTTGATGTATAAGAATCATCTATACATCCATTCATTTGTCTTGAAAGGTTTCTCCCAAAGATTGACTTTCAGGGCATATTTCCAACAATATTGATCATATTTATTGGGGCTTCTGAGAAGGGCTCTGCGGGTCTGTTTATCACTGCTTCTTCTAACTGGCTAGTTTTGAGCCTCTTCTTCTCCCTATTATCTTTTTCCTCAGGATGAGGTAAAGATGTAGGGGTAGTTGGTCTTGGGACCATACCAGCTTCCTTTTTGAAATCTATGGAGACACCTTCCAATCTCTGCAGCATTTGCAGCAGGGTAGTTTGCAGATCATCTAATAATCCTGACATATTGCTTTGATCAAGTGATCCCACCGGGCGTGCCAAAACTATGTTCACGTCAGGAATTTCCGTCGGGGAGGCTTCCTGGCCGACGAACACACAGCTCCCTGGGAGAGGTTTTGGTGTCGGTTGAGGGCTGCTGTCGGGCTTCTGCTTTTACTGTCGGGCTTGTCTGGCAAGGCTCGTCGGGCACGGCTTGTCGGGCAAGGCTCGTCGGGCACGGCTTGTAGGGCAAGACTTGTCGGGCAAAACTGGGCGTCTTGCAACTTCTTGGGATTTGGGGTTTATCAGTGGGCTGAAAGTTTAGAGGAAAAGAGGTTTGAGAGGTGAGTTTTCCGAGGGAGATCGATACTACGGCAAGTGTTTTAGACAAGGTAGCAGAGCTTACAAAAAGGGTTGAGGGGGGAGTTGATCCCGAGAGGGATGAAGGCTTTGGCTGACTACAGCTATCGTTTGAAGGCAAATCTGGCTTTGTGCAGAGTTTGTGCTTTGTTTGTTTGTTTGAGTGTCCTTAATCCTGATTTCTCTTTCTTCTTTTATAGACAACTTAGCATGTCCTCCTGTAGCAGCAGCCTTGCCCGAATGCGGTTTGAGGGTGATGACTCATCAACTTTTTTTACATGTAATGCCACCATAAAGTACTTTATGGGCTGTGTAGCTGGTCAGTCTACACCACTTGGTCTTTGGGTAGGTGGGCAAGTGGTCTTCATGAGCTGCACCAAGTCAGAGGAGGCCCTTTCCTGCTTTTCTGGGTTTCGGCTGGGCTTCGGCCAACTCTTCCTTCAGGCCTCCTTTTGGGCCAGATTTGCTTGGGCCCAAAGTCAAGTTTTGGTCCAAACATTTCCATCTCGCTTTTCTCATATCTATCTTCACCCACCATAATTCCAAATCCGAACGGATACTCTCACATCGCCGATACCTTCGAATTCACCAAAACCCAAGCCTCCTCAATCTCAATTCGATTCTCATGGGTCACATCCCCTGAAAAGCCCCAATCTGTGCATAGCTTTCTTCGATAACTTGGATTCTCTGATACCCATATCCAATCCGCTGTGCGTGTCTCGCCCCAATTTTTGTTTTCTAATATTGACAAAACCTTGAGGCCTAAGCTCGAGTTCTTCCCACAATTGGGTCTTTTTGGTTCTCATCTTCCTAGGTTCATTTCCAAGAATTTCACACTTTTGACTATTAGTTTGGACAGAAAGTTAGTACCCTGCATTGAAATTCTAAAGAAAATCTTGGGGATTGATGAGAATAGTAAAAATTTGATTCGGTTTTTATGTAGATGCAATTGGGTAGTTGCAAAGGACCCAGAATCGAGATTGTTAGGAAATATTGCCAATATGGAGAGTTGTGGAATTGTTGGTTCTCAGCTTTCCATGCTGTTGAAGAGGCAGCCATGGCTTTTCGTTGTTCAGGAATCTGTACTTGGAAGCCTTGTTGCGTGGGTGGTGGAAATGGGTTTCTCATTGAATTCTGGGATGTTTGTTCATGCTCTGTATACTGTTAGCTGTATGCGAAATGGGACAATTTGTAGAAAATTGGACTTGCTTTGTGATTTTGGCTTCTCAGAGGATGAATGCATGGAAATGTTTAGAAGAACACCAGGTTTGCTTAGGACCTCAGAGGAGAAGTTAAAGTTTGGAATTGATTTCTTCTTGAATACGATTAAGTTCAAAAAGTCGGTATTAATTCATACACCTTGGATTTTGATGTATAGCATGGAGAACCAAGTGAGTGCTCGATATAGGGTTTTAGAGGTTATAAAGTCAAAACAGTTATTGAAGAGAGATCCAACTTTTTATGATGCACTTATTTTGCCGGAGGATGAATTTTTTGACAAGTTTATATCAAGATTTAGAGGTGATGCAGAGAATTGTTGGTTATTTACAAGACTCATCTGCTTGATTCTACTGACGAAGAAGATTCTTAGTACAATCCAAATTTTCATCTTCCCAGGTGGTGGTTTTGTGCCCACTGCCCAGACAGATCTGAAAATTCATTTGCGCCTTGTCTGGAGAATGAGGTGTCAGCTCAGCTTGAAGCAATGCAGAACCCAAAGCCTCCGGGTCCAGGGTGCGACTTTGCACACGACTGGCTACAGTCTGGTAGCTTGCACAAAGTGGGAGGGTTGGAAACTTCCTTGCTCTTGCAAAGATGCCATGGCTTAACTATGTGGCTTTTACCTGTGGAAAATTGGACAATTGTACAAAAAGTAAATTGAAAAATAAAAGTGCTCCGGATTTTTTAACTGTTATATCCTTAATTTCAAAAATCAAAATCAGAATCTAATGATTAAAAACTCTGCTGAGTATATTATAACATTATTGAATATAAAATCCTATCGGAATAGTGTACGCTTACCCTGAGAAGAAAAGAGGAGGATGGACAGGATAATTAGGGTTCCAGCAAAGCGGTTCATCTTGATAAATAGAAATTGTTACAAAGGAATAAGGGAGAAACTCATTTTACACCATGATCCATATGATCCATATGATCCATCCAAACCCTTCAACATAGAAGCTAACTATAAAGAGGAAGCAGATTATATACAACATGATCCATATGATCCATCCAAACCCTTCAACATAGAAGCTAACTATTTCCATGACCTAACTACTCGGCCAGTCAGTTGTTCCATGCAAATTGGGGCACTTGAAATAACCCAATATGAAATTAACATTTTTTTTTGAGTAAATTACATTTTACCCCCTCAGGTTTAGGGTCAATTTCAATTTCTTGCAACATCTTTAAAACATTTCAATTTCATACATTTACTTATCATTTTATTTCAATTTTATATAGGGAACTTTAACGAAAAGCTCCAGGTACTGTTCACTTTAACGAAAAACCACATTTTTACACTAAAAAGTCAATCCTGATACTATTCACTTTACCCTTTATTTTGTCCTTATCATTAAAACTCAAAGTTTTCAAGCTCTTTTCATTAATTTTCCTTTTTATATATTCGTTAGAAAATCTGTTAAGTTAGCCGTTAAGTGATGACGTGGCAAATATGGGGTCTACATTTCTGCTGATGTGGTTGCCACATTTGTGTCACGTGGCTAAAACTTTATAAAAAATTTAAAATATTAAAAAAAAAAAAAAAAACAAAAACCTAGAAATCCCCTTCCCCCTTCATCTTCCCCACCCCCAAATCAAACACACTCCCTCTCTCTCTCTTTCTCTAATCACCCTCTTCCTCCTCTCCCTCTACCTCACCTCCCGCCACCACACCCGAGCCTAGAAGGCCCAGCCCGTCGCCGCCGTCCAACCGGGTCGCCATGGCCTGCAGCAATCTCTCCCTTCTCACCTTCGTCTTCACCTTCTCGGCGACGGGAAGGATGAAGAACTTCCATCGCCATCAGATTTGATAGGAATTTGAGGTAAACTTGATTGGAATTTACCCCGGGGGGGGGGGGCTAGTTGATGATGGTTCTGAGATCGGACATGAGCCGGAGCTGCGCCGACGATGCCATCTCAGATGCAAATCGTGGAGTAGAGAAGGGAGTGGAGGAGGGAAGGAAATGGTTGATTTGGGGAGAGAGAAGGAAAATGAGGTGAAAGAGAGTGGAGGAAAGGGAGAAGGTGGGTCAGGGAGGTGAAGAGGGAGGAGTGGATCGAAGAAGGGGTGGCTTGGGTGGGCAAAGGGTGGGTGATGGGGGATTGGAGAAGGGGGTGCTGTGGGTGGGGAAGACGAAGGGGGTGGAGGGGATGAAGGGGTGCTCGAGTGGAGAGGTGGAGGTGGGGAAGACGAAGTCTGGGTTTCTATTTTTTATTTATTTATTTATTTTTTAATTATTTATTAAGTGTTTAGCCACGTGGCACAAATATGGTAGCCACGTTAGCACAAATGGGTACCCCATATTTGCCATGTCATCACTTAACGGTTAACTTAATAGATTTTCTAACAGATGTATAAAATTGAAATAAAATGATAAGTAAATGTATGAAATTGAAATGTTCTAAAGATGTTGTAAGAAATTGAAATTGACCCCAAACCTGAGGGGATAAAATGTAATTTACCTTTTTTTTTCTTTGATAAATGGTAAGACTTCAAGGACTGATTGAGAGGTCAAAAGACGTTTATTTTATTCCTCTAATCAACTTGGCTATCTCTCTCTCTCTCTCTCTCTCTATATATATATATTTATAAAGTTAGAGCACCAAATGGTAAAAAATTCGAAAATTTATAAAATACCCTCACTTAATAATAATGTGCAAAACAAGGATTTAATATTAAAAAAAAACATAAAAAGCCACTTAGTACTATGGCCTAATGGTATTTAGTTCCAATTCTTGCCAAAGGGGAATTTGAATCACATTATTGCTAGGCCATTGTGAGGCTAAGCCCACCCCATCTTCTAGTGTAGATAATATCGTCTGTTCAAAAAATAAATTATTAAAAGAGGGATGAAGAGGATTTAATCTCTCTCTCTCTCTCTCTCTCTCTCTCTCTCTCTCTATATATATATATATATATATATATATATATAAACGAAGAAGACAAAAAAAGTGAAGCTTTCATAACACCAAATTGCCCTTCTAGATATCAAAAACAAATTAAAAAAAAAATCATGTTGGGTGGTTAGTAAGTTCAATAGAGAGAAGACAAAAAAGATGAAGCTTTCATAATACTCAAATTGCTACTCTCTTATTAGATTTCAAAAATAAAAACTAATAATATCTAAAATAAGTAAAATAAAAACAAAAATAATAAAAGTAAAATAATAAAAAAGAGCCAATTGGCACATGCTTAATATTAAATATTAAAAGAGGAGAAGGAAAACAACAGACAGTTCAGACTATCCAGTTTCCATTTCTGTCTCAATTTCCCACGATTTGAATGAGTGAGCAGTTTTATCCACAAACGATTCCCACGATCTGAGTTCAGTGGGAGGTTCAACAATAACTACCACATACCACTAGTGTTTAGAGATGAATAATCGAAAAGAGGTTAATTTTGGGAACCCAACCTTTGGAGGGCCTTCTTGGCACCCAGCCTTTGGGATGCCGTCTTGGAACCCAGCCTTCGGAACACCGTCTTGGAACCTGTTCGAGGCCAAAGGTGGATGGCCCATCGCACAACTCCCATGGAGTGAATGGCACTTGGCGTCTTTGTTGGTCGTCGGGCTCTTGCTACTTGGTGTACTGCAAGATGGGTTTGAAGTTAGTTTCAAAGGTGCATTTGTTGGGCCTTAGGTATAGGCCTTGAGACTCACAATCAAAACTAACAACAAACTAGGCGTGCCATTGCTGTGGAGCCAAAAATATTCACAAGGCGACGTGAATTTTTGGATAGAAAATGACAAAATTACCCTCAAAGCACATCGGGATTCATACGCGCGAGCAGTGGACAATCATCCCACAATCAAGTAAAAAGTGCCCAAAATAGGTATTTATTCAAAACCTATTTCATCCATCATCTCCACAAGGTAACCCCCAAAACATTCCTTATGTTAATTAGCTAATTAATGGATTTATTACCTAATTAATCTATTAATGGCTAATTAAACTACCAATTACACCCAAAAAACACACAAAAGGCTGGTTACCTTCTCTCCTAAGGGGGTCAGCCATGCCCTATATATACCACCCTATTTTCTCTAAAAAACCTAATCCCAATTCTCTTGCTAAACTCTCTAAATTCTCCAAACACTTTTCCCTCAAAATTCTAACTTTGGCATCAGAGGTTCTTTGTCCAAAGCCCCCCCCCCCATTCATCATGGCGCGTGAGGCTCTTGGCCTTGACCTAAGGTGTTATTTGTATTGTAGGTGCGATTTTGTCCAAGAGCAAGGAGGAAGAAATTTGCATCCACAAATTGGTGCTTTCATTGAGAGCTGAGTCCCACACTCGTAGAAGACTCTCGCATCCAAGGTTTTTCTATTTTCTTGTCCATTTGTAGGTTTTTCATACGTTTTTATTATTAGAATTTTTTATTTGCAAAAATTCTTTGATAAAACGTAAAAGAGAAGTACAATGGCTAGAAATTTAGAAAATTCAACAAGTGAAAATTCCAATATTCAAGAGATGGGACCGCAGTGATCCACGAGGCTAAATGTGACAATTAGTGGAGCGGCTCCACCACCATGAGTTTCCACCACGGTGGCCACTACCGTATCGAGGTCCATGGTGTCACCACCACGGGCCGAGCCGTGCCATCTAAGCAAGCCCAAGATGTGCCATCCAAGGCCCACCACACTAAGGCCACGGCCCAAGCCATGTCACTCCAAGCCCAACACGTTGCCAAGCTGTGCCATCCAAGGCCCACGGCACTAAGGCCACGGCCCAAGCCATGTCACTCGAAGCCTAACGCGTTGCTAAGCCGAGCCCTAGCCTCACACCCACGTGCGCCACACCCCGAGCAGCCTACTCCCCTTAGCCCTGCCTGCTCCCACCGAGCAGCCCACTCTCGTGGCCTAGCCTGCTCCAGTCGAGCAGCTCACTCTTGTGGCCCAGCATGGTCCCGCAGCCCAACCTGCTTCCATGGCCCAGTCTGCTCCCGTGGTCTTCCAAGTAGCCCAAATCGATCCAAGATTAGTTCAACCGTCCCGGCTCTAAATTTTTGGACTGACGATCGAACATGGAGCATTTTCACCATATTTTTCTGTGGATTTGACATTTCCCAACTCAAATCTCGCACCCAGAGTCTACCACACCTCCACCGCTCAAGGAGCCGCATTCCTTCCAAGCTATTCCGACCCAAATAGAGAATAACACTTATCTCGACAAGTCATAGAGTTGACGAGCGCCCTTGTACAGCAGACGACCTTGGTGAACCAGCTCTTGCAGCGCACCAAGATGCAACGTGCCCCAGACGAGGTGTCCTAAAGTAGGACAAGGGCAGACAAATAACATCTCCAGCAGCGTCCTGGCAAGTAGCCACTCGACCAGCCACGAACCGAGCGTTCAGGCAGCGTACACTCCCGATTGGGCACCCGAGATAGCGTATACTTTCGTCTTAGCGCACGGAAGAGCGTACATTCTCGACTAGGCCCACGAACGAGCATGCATTCACGGTTGGGGTCATACTCCAATTGTCAACATGAGCAACCTTCCAAGTGAAGTGTTCATTCGTGGCTAAGCCCACAAGGAGCATCCTCCACCTCACATCAGAGTAGGCAGCACGATGGATGGAGAGAAGCAGTTACTCAATCCGGCTCAAGTTCAACCGGCAACCTGCGAAGAACTCGCTCGCCTGCTAGGAATGCACCACACGTACCGCATCTGCGGCATAGACGAGCCAAACATATAGAAGAGTAGCCTAGACCAGCAAGTCACGGCTGAGGGCAGCTGAGAGCTCCGCTACCCCAACAAAGGCAAATTCAGGAAGAAGTAAAGAGACTCTTGACCAAGTGATTACGTAATTTCCATCGCAACAAGGTCACCGATGAGGCACTACGACGGAACATAACGAACATAAATAGGTTACCCTTCACGGACGAGATCGAGTAGGCAAAGCCTCCACGCGAGTTCAGCATGCCACATTTCATATCTTTCAAAGGGGATGAAGACTCGGAGAGACACTTAAAGCACTACCAAAGCACAGTGATCCTCTATCGAAACAACGACGATCTCATGTGCAAGCTATTAGCCACCACTCTACAAGGCGAGGCGCAAGATTGGTTGTACACCCTGTCGCCACAATCCATACGGAGTTTCGATGAACTTTCTTTGGTTTTCACCAAAGAATATTCATTTTATCGCCCGATCAAAAAGAAGTCTGACCATTTGTTCAACATCAAGAAAAACCTAAATGAGTCGCTTCACGACTATGTGAAGAGGTTCAAAGTAGAGAATGCAAGGATAGTCGGATGCAACGACTCGATAGCTAGAGCAGCCTTCCAAAAAGGACTTACAGCAGACCACTCGCTATTCGAAAAATTGATCATGAAAGAAGATCTAACTTTGGCTGACTCTTTTGCTCTGGCAGAGAAGCATGCACTTTGGGATGAGGTTCGACGATGCACATTCAAGGACTTGAAGAAGTACCCAACATCACCTCCCTACTATCTAAACCGGAAGCAGCGGATGACTTATTCGCTTGTTTGACGGTATCTAAAGCAGCAATAAGCTCTACCATCATACCAGAAGAGCTGGGGGCCCAACTACCTATATTCCACAGTTCAAAAGCTCTCCTCGATGTTATCAGAAATTCAAAAGCTAACTTTGGCGATAATTGTTGCAACCAGAAGCTCAAGTTTTACCTTCAAATGCACACAGTCATCCTCATGATACACTATTATGCCCAATCCAGACGCATGACGATAAAGACGTAGACCTTGGCGGATGCAAAGTTTTCTGACAAACGCAACAACTAGGGACACACTCAGAAGCAAGTTTTTTCCTCGTCGCCCCAAAAGATTCTACATAGGAGCAACATGTATCGGTAGTTGAGCATCACCTCCTGCTGCGCGTTACACCGGCAATTGAGCATCTCCTGCTGTGTGTAACATGGCCCCAGCTCCACAGCTCCCTACCACGCATTCATGACACAACATATCAGACCAACGATGCCCCGGAGGTAGCTGAGCATGCCCTAGCCGCGCCTGCTCCACCCGATGGAGACTTCTGGCATTTACATGTCAATGGCACATCTAACTACAAAGGTTCGAGAGCAGGCATAGTCCTTGTCACCCAGACGGTTCGATGCCTGAGCAGGTGATCACTCTAGGCTTCAAAGCATCCAACAACGAAGTAGAATACGAAACCCTGCTAGCAGGCCTCCGAGTGGCAAAAGACTTGGCGGTGAAAAAGCTTGCAATTCATTCTGATTCTCGGCTAATCACTAGCCAGACTACTTGAGGCGTTTCAGACTTACACCCTCACTCAAGTTCCACACGCAGACAGCGCTCACGAGAACGCACTTGCCGGCCTAGGCCCTGCCTTCGACCACCAACTCAAGCACTCTATTCTGGTGGAGTATCTAGACGAGCGAAGCATAGAGGCGAAGCCAGCAACCGAGGTGTCACAGGTTAGTACAACTCCAAACTGATAAGATTCCATTGTAGACTACTTGGTCAATTGCACATTCCCCACTGAAAGATTGGAGTCTAGGAAGCTCCCAATCAAGGCACCACACTACTACATGTGGAACGACATTCTCATCTGAAAATCCTACATCAGACCACATCTTCGCTGCCTAGCACCTCTTGATGACTTGAAGGTTTTAAGCTCAATCCACGAAGGCGTTTGTGGAAATCACTCCGGAGGTCAATCCTTAGCATAAAAGGTTCTTAACGCTGGCTACTGCTGGCTACCAGGCACCGAGATGCTAAGGAGTTAGTACAAAAGTGTGATCGTTGCCAACGCTACAACCCAGTACCATCATTGCCTGCCAGTAAGCTACACCCGCAGACGAATCCTCGCCTGTTCATGCAGTGGACAATTGACCTGGTAGAACCTATGCCGCTTGCTACTGGGGGCAGAGACATGATGATCATGGCAACCGATTACTTCACCAAATGGGTAGAAGCAAAGCCCAAGAAGACCACGACTCAGACGGACATAGAGCACTTCATATGGAGGAACATCATTTACCGATTTAGCATCCCTCAGTCCATCGTCATCGACAACGGCCCGCAATTAGTGGGCAAAAATGTGGCGAAGTTCTTCCAAAAGTATAGCATCAAGTAGCACATGTCCATGCTGAGATATCCTCAAGGCAATAGGCGGGTCGAAGCATCCAATGAGATGATCCTTGACTGCCTCAAGAAATCCCTCACCAATAATAAGGGAAAATGGCTAGACGAACTCCTCAGATGTCTATGGGCATATCGCACCACCAAAAGATGAGTAACCGGTGAGACTCATTTCTCTTTGGCATTTGGCTCAAAAGCAATCATTCATCATAATGTCATCACTCTACTACCAAGCATTGAGCAGAACAGTAAGGAGATTGCCACAAGCTTAGATCTGGCAGAGGAGAAGCGCGAACAGACCATCACATTCATCGCAGCCTACCAGTAGCAGCTCCTCTCCAGCTACAACAAAATGGCCAATATCAGGCAGTTCTAGCCCGAAGATCTAGTCCTAAGAAAAGCCTTCATCACTGTCCGCAAAGAAGGCTCCAAAAAGATGGATCCCATCTCGGAAGGTCCGTACAAGATTAGCAAAGTAAACGGTAAGAGTAATTACACCCTTGCCACTAAGAAACGACAAAAAGATCGAACAACAGTGGAGCACCTACAATCTGAGGAAGTACCATGTGTGACCTCCCACCACATCAAAGCCCGAAGACTCAAGCAGCTCGACGGGCACCACCTCACAAGACGAAGACTATCCAGTTGTTATGCAGTTCCTACCTTACAGCTAAGTTCTCGTTCGTTTCACTCATTTTTCAATGAAGAATTCAGAAGTAATCACAACTTGGCTCAGCTACATGTTTACAACAACTGATCACTCCTACACTTCAAAAGAAGACTGCGCCTTTCTTAGGGACTCATCGCAGGAATTACGCCCCCTGAGGGACCAACCATGTGCTCCAGTGCGAGAGGGTAAACCAACTCCCCGAAACCCATGAAGGAAATATTTGTGAAAACAAGTTCATTTGAGTAACATCTGCAACATGCAATCAACAATTAAAGGTGGAATCATGCTTGTATACACTCAAAAACAAAACTTTACCCATGAAATTCAAGGCCTAGTGAGTGTGGTGAACCAAGACTCAACTCAAGAACAAAGTGAGTTGAGAAATATTACACCTTTGTTGATTTCTCTTTGCATAAGCAAAGGTTAATCACCCAAGAGATAGAGCCTTCATTCCTTATTTCTTAGCTCCATGGATTTCTTGGATAAGAATGGATTCTCCAAGTTTCCAAAATAGAGAACATCTAAGTCTCCACACCAAGGAGAGTATTGATGAAGAGATGAGGGACCTAGGAAGAGATATATGCTAGTAATCTCTCCCTAGGGTGGCCGGCCTTCATTAGAGAAGAGAGAGCTTTTGTGTTCTCTTCTCTTCCCTTAGAAAACCCTAAATGAATTTTGGCTATAAAGTTCTTTATATAGTCCCTTCACTTAAGTGACAAAAGAACCAAAACCCTTCATTCTCTAATGTGGCTGGCCTTAAGGGTTCATTGGGCTTTCAAGCCCTTTGTGTTTTCAAGTTGTCATACAACTTGAGTTAATGGGCTTGCATTCAAATCCCATTGGGCTTTGCGGCCCAAAACTAACCCAAGGTCTATAACGAACATATTTGTTTGATTAATTAACATATTAATTAATCCTAGCCATAAATAATTAAACCATTTAATTATCCTTACTCATCTCCGTTGTTTCTTCAATCTCTACTTTACACAGTGTACGATCCATTAGGTTCATTTTAGTGAGGCAATGGGCGATTGTTACTCTTAAAGATCGATTGTGAATTGAAACATACTTTCAATTCTCCCTTTAGTGATTACTCACCTTTAGGGCTTCCACAAACCATGAGTGACACCTAGCAGTATGTCATGGCTATCCAAGCTAATCATAAAAGGTGGAGAACCTATTCAGTTTAGGATTACAATGCAATACTGTCTTTCTCTAATAAAATACTCTTGACCACATTGTTTGGTTTGATAGTTTATTCATGTCTACTATCCAATATGATTCTCTTACTTATATGATTACTTTGAACGTGATTTGGAATGACTTCCTAAATCTCATTCATACTCTGGCCAGAGATTCTTAATCATATCATAGAGTATTCTCCCTCAAATGGTTTGAAGGTTAGAGATCCCTTGTTACTCATTCACTTGCCTCCATGGTTAAGTGGCTTAATCCCAACTATGTCGTGGACACCCTCTGACGGAGTGACTTTAACATAGTCAAAGATCAAGAACCTAACCACAAGACAACTATGATGCCTCAGGTCAAAGGACTGCTTTGCATTATCCCAACCATGAGTTCTCATGTGACATGAGTATGAGAACTCCTTGTTGATCATGTTTAGTAGACTCATTCTCTATTGAGCACCTACATGCTTGTCTTAGTCTCGGTAACACCAATGACTCGAGACCAGTCACTCTCCCTAAGAAAAGACATAACACGTACTGATCGTAACGGACTGTGAATGCCCAATTGGCAATCCTATGATCAGGAACATTTAGGATATGTATAAGAAAGAGAATGGTCTCTTGAATCTAATTTCTTTAGATCACATTCTCCCAATTACATATTCCTTGGACTTATCGTTCAAGCATATAACATTTATATGGGATGGCTTAAAACAATAATCTTTGCCCTTTGTATTAAACTAGATTAGTTTAACATGTGAAATGTCTGTAAAGTATCATCATATGATTGGTTTTAGGGCACATTTCCAATAACCCACATGGGTCAGCTCTCCAAGACGGGAGGATAAACTCTACACTCCGAATATCCAGACGTGGATGAGCCTGGTTGCCTTAGTATAACTAGATGCATGATGGCTTGTGTCGAGATTCCTAGAAGTAGCCACAATGGTCTTTTTCAAGGCTTAGCTAACTGAAGGATTTTGGGTTTCTTGGCCTAATCCACGGGGAACCGGGCCTTAGAGATGGATGGGGCACATTACGCAGTACACCTTACAGACGACTGCCCTGGAACTCTAAAGTTGTTAACGAGTGCACTAAGGTAGCCTACGGTTTCTGGAAGACTGCCTACGCCTTGCCATTCGAGCAATAAAACCACACTAGACTTATACAAGCGCATATTCTTGTGAAAGGTTAAACAAGCTAGCGTGCATATACTAAGCTTTATCCACTGCCGACATGCTACGTTGTCGATAAGCTTTACCTCATTTTTTTCCCATTGGAATAAGTCATGTCAATCACAGGACTCTCGGCAGCAGGCGAACCCTCACAAGCAGCAGAGGAAGTCTTTAGTTTTCTCAACCGGCATGTCTTGAGCAGGCGGGGAAGATATCTTCTTTCCATATTCATTCATAATAGGCTCCGTGACAGCGTTCAGACGAGCTAATGCATCCGCCTTGATCCTTTTTACCTCCTCTCTCGGGAGCAGCCCACATTTTTCCCAGTGAAGAGAACTAAGCAGCCAACGCCATTCACGGTACTCAGTAGGGGAGCTCAACCCATACTGGCTTTTCCCTTATTTTTTCTTTTAGACTAGCAAGCACATGCATGCCCAACAATCTAGTAGCCCATGAGGCTCGCGACCTTTTCATTTCTCTCAATCGCCGGCTTGGCCCGCGTCAGGACCAAGAGCCCAAAAGACATGAACAATACGGCTTGCCTAGCACTGCGCCCCATCGCCTCAAACTGCGGCCCCAGCCGCGCAAGCTGCCCTTGGCTCTAGCCAAGCAAAGCAGCCCAAGCAGTGGTCCCTGCCACAACACCTCTTTGGCCCATGTCGAGCCGACTCCTAGCCCTTGCCAGCCGACGTGCCGCACCACCCTGACGGTTGCCCCGCGACAACACTATCCAAGAAGAAAACAAGGAAACTTAAATTTTTCTTACCTTGGTATGGTGTAGAGAAGACGAAGAAAGCAACGAAAGACGGTCATTTGCACGGGCAAGATGTAGAAAATTGCTAGAGAAGAGGGAACAAATATCCTCCAAGCTCTGTTTCTCTTGTAGGGTAGAATAAATTGCTTTCCAATGTTGATTTAATAACCCACTTAAGGTGGACTTAAATAGGTTTTGAGAGAAATTTATTACCCTTTCATAGAAGAATCTAATTTCCTATTAAAGAGCGAATCAACATCAAAATAGGAAACAATCTTATGTTTCCTCAAGCAAGAAGATCTATGCACCTGCTGCCCTTTCTTGCGATCAGCCCAACAGGTGTGGGGGCATTTGTGGAGCCAAAAATAATCAAAAGGCGACACGGGGATTTTTGGATAAAAATGACAAAATTACCCTTAAAGCACATCAAGATTCCTACGCGGGAGCAGTGGACAATCATCACACAATCAAGTCAAAAGTGCCCACAATAGGTATTTATTCAAAACCTATTTCATCCATCATCTCCACAAGGTAACCCCCAAAACATTCCTTATGTTAATTAGCTAATTAATGGATTTATTACCTAATTAATTTATTAATGGATAATTAAACTACCAATTACACCCCAAAAACACACAAAAGGCTGGTTACCTTCTCTCCTAAGAGGGTCAACCATGCCCTATATATACCACCATATTTTCTCTAAAAAACCTAATCCCAATTCTCTTGCTAAACTCTCTAAATTCTCCAAACACTTTCCCTCAAAATTCTAACTTCGGCATCGGAGGTTCTTCGGCCAAAGCCCCCCCATTCATCATGGGCACGTGAGGCTCCTGGCCTTGACCTAAGGTGCTGTTTGTTTTGTAGGTGCAATTTTGTCCAAGAGGAAGAAGGAAGAAATTTGCATCCACAACTGTTATCTCAGTATAGCAGATTGATAGGAGCATATTTATGCGACTTAGTTAGCTTGTTTTCTTGCATTTTCATAGCTAGTTTCTACTTATTATAGTGTTTTAAGCTATTTTCGTGTGTTTGTAGGTCCAAATGACAAAGTTGGCAAGAAAGTGCAATTTGGAGCATTTTGAGGCAGTTTTGGGCATCAAATGGATAGCTTATGAGTGGAGCAAGATGGATGGACGAATTTGAAGTTCAAGAGGCTAGGAATGTGCTAAAAAGATGAAGAAAATAAATCCAAGACAAAGAAGATAAGGAATCAGCTAAACAGAAGGAACATTATCCAAAACCTTATCCAACCTTATCTTATCCAAACTAACCTTATCTAATCTTATCCTATCCTAATCTTATCATACCTTAATTCCAGCTGCAAGAGGACCTAAATACTTGGTTCTAGAAGGCCTTATCTGTTCCTACATTGGTGCTGCATGTTTTAGGCCTTGTTCTCCTAGAAATCAGCCACATAACACTCATTCTAGAAGTCCCTACAAAAGTGGCGCCCCAACTCCTTCTAGAACCCCTTTTCCTAGTTGTGCCACACCTTATATCCTTGTTCCTGATGGGTTTTGATGTGTAAACCTAATTCCCCTTGGTTTCTGATTGTTTTAACTTATTCCTTGTGGATTTGGAGTGCCAATCCTTCTCCTTGACTGTTGGAAATATGCCCTGAAAGTCAATCTTTGGAAGAAACCTTTCAGGACAATAAATGGATGTATAGATGAATCTTATACATCAAATGGCAAAGATACTAATTAGGACTATCTCTATAAACGATATATGTCCTGAATAGTGAATCCATGGACAATGGATTGATGGAAGATGTAATCTAATGATGTTAGACTATAGAGACCTTCTTCACATAACCATCATGTCCAAAAGTTTCCTGGTCATAGGATTGTCGGAGGGATATTGACAATGCATAGACTGGTACATACTGTGTCCGCTTCGATTAGAAGGATGGAAAGTCTCATCCCATTCGTGTAGTGACACTAAGACAAGTATGTAGGTGCTCATTAAGGGAATGAGTTCACTGAACACAATCGAACGAGAGTACTTGCATGGAGGTCTACTCACATGTCAAGCAAGTAACTCTAATGGTTGGAATAATGTAAGTAGTCCTTTGACCTGAGACATCATCATTGTCTTGTGGTTAAGTACTTGATCTTTGATTATGTCAAAGTCACTCTATCAGAGTGTCCACGGCATCGTTGGGGTTAAGCCACTTAGTCATGAAGGCAAGTGAATGTTCAACAAGGAATCGCTAATCCTCGTTATGAGAGGATGAATACTCTAAGATATGATTCGGGAATCTTCGGCCGAAGTATCGAGCGTAATAAAGGAAAGCGTTCCTATACGACTCAAATGAATCATATAAGAAGGAATAATCACATTAGGGGTTTGACATAATATATCCATACCCTAGTGATGTGATTGAGAGTATTGTTTTAGAGAAGGATCGAATTACATTGTAATTCCAACTGAATAGGTTCTCCGAACAAACTTCTACATTAGCTTGGGTAGCTATGATATATGGTTAGATGTCACTCATAGCTTGTGAGTTCTTCTAGGTGATTAAATGTAGTCGTCAAAGAAGAAAGGTGAATTAAAAGGATGTTTTAATTCACTAAGTGATTGGATTAAAGATAATCAATTGGATTGGTGCCAAACACCTCACTGCCTTGCTAATTAGAACCTAAAATGATTGTACACCGATACACTCTTGTAGTGAGTAATTAATGGATGATGGAAATAATTAATTGGATTAATTAAGTGTTGTGATTAATTTAGAAAGTCTAAAGAAATCATAAAAACGATAAAAGATCGTTTTGGGCTTAAAGAAACGTTCGGGTTTAATTGGGCCCATTGGGCCTAAATCCATTGGGCTTTTATTCAAGCATTGGATGACTTGAAATAAATAAAAGCCCAAAGCCCAAACCAACACAAAGAGGCCGGCCATTTAAAGGTGAGAGGGAGAGATATTTAGTCAAGTTGTTGACTAGGTTTCTTTTTGTCTATATAAGGAACTTTATAGAGATTTATTAGAGAGGGTTTTTTTGTGTGTTTAAAACAACAAAGAGGCAAAAGAAATATCTCTCTAAAACACTACAAAGGCCGGCCACCTTGGGGGTGATTTAGCTAACAATTTTTCACCCTTTTGGTTATTCCTCCATCCATCTCACTACACTAGTGGGTGTGGATCTTTAGAGGTTTTCTACTTTGGAAACTAAAGGAGAACCTAGGAGCACTCTTTCTAACAAAGTGGAGGAGGCAAGGAGGGAGGCTAGGCTCAAGGAGTTCAAGGAGCAAAGGGCTTGGAGGTGGTCCATCCTTGGTCTAAAATCAAGATCAAGAGGTATAGATCTATACCTTCACTTTGTTCTTAACTTAAAATGTTTTAGATGCATTATATATAAACCTATGAACCTTGAAGGGGATTTGCATGACTATAGCTTTGATATTATTTGATAACATGCTTCCGCTGCTTTCGTATATATAATTTGATTTGTATATGCATGATAGTCATTTTCGAAATCCCATATGAAAACTCATAATTTTCCCTTCGAGTGGTATCAGAGCCAAAGGTTTATGTATAATGTGTCCTTTTGGATTTTATGCATATGGGTATTAATATTATGTATGACATGATTATTGCTTCATTCAAAATATGTTTATCTTTTGTTTTTCAATAGTTGAAAAATGTTAGTCAATAGTTGAGAAAGATATGTATGCAAAAAGGTGTTTTGTATGCATGAATGAAAATTGAGTTTAGAACTAGTTTGACATATTATTTCTTCATTCAAAGTATGTTTATCTTTTGTTTTTCAATGGTTGAAAAATATGAATCAATAGTTGAGAAAGATATGTATGCAAAAAGTGTTTTGTATGCATGAATGAAGAATAAGTTTTAGAACAAATTTTGGGGTTTTGAACCAAAAGGGAGGGCACGGTTTTGGGGGTGGTTTTTGGGTTGTGTTTGTGTTTTATTGTAAACCACTCACACATCCTTTTAAAACTAGAAAGAAGAGTTCTTGTCACTTTTGTTTTTGGGTTTGAAAAATCACCAAGAATATACAAATCTTGAAAATGTGTTCATGGTTTTGTTCTTGGTGTTCATGGTTTGGTTTTAGGTGAAAATGGTTTTATTTGGTTTTCATGCATTGTTTTGTGGTTTTGGATGATGTTCATACCATCCATAACCATATCATAAATTTATAAAACCCTAGACTTGACTAGGAGGATTTCCATCACCTTTTCACTAAAGTCTTTGAAGCAAAACCAAGTGACAAGCAAAATTTAATTTTTTCTACATAATGTGGTTATTAATGCATGTTGTGTAAGAATGTGTAAGAATGTGTAAGAGACCTCCCATCCCCTTAATGTGGCCGGCCTCCCTAGTGGATTTATCCAATTGTGGGGCTATTTTGTAATCTTTGAAAAGTTGATATTTACTTTCAAGTATTTACGGTTTTACCCCTAACTTTTCATATTTGCATAATAGGCCCCATCCATCTAAAAGGTTAAAATATTTGATTTTAATTTTGTTAGTTGTTTAAACTCATAATACTATTATGCCCATATGCACTAAATCTAAATGTTTATGTTGTATTCCATTTAATTATTTAATGTGATTAAGTAGTTAGAAAAATGGGTGACTATGGACTTATGCCTTAAACGATAATTGAGCTATGAGATAAGGCGCTAAACTCAAATTGTTTGAACCTTGGGAATGTGTTTTAATTACTGTTTTAATTGGACCTTGTCACGTTTGACGTTAATCTATCTCTCCCCTTTTAGTATGTGTAATTTGTAGGAATTTGTACAAATCGGTTTGTAATTCTTATTACTTCTTAATCTCTTTTAGTTAGTTGATTCCCTCTAGTGCTAGACTAGAGTTTCTTTAACTATTGGTAAGGAGACATAACTAAAAGAGGGTTTTGACATGAGATCAAAGATTAAATGGGTCCAATACCCTAATTAGCAATGAATGATTGTCTTTCATTTCTAATGGCTCAATGAAAATGTTTTAGTTGGATTGAAAAGCACGTAATTAAATTGACACAACCTCCCCGAGTTTATATTCAACAATGTTGGCTCGTTGTTGCAATAACCTAATAAGTCCATGGTCATCCAAGAGCTTAAGATAACTATAAAGTTCAATTTCAAAGGAATGCAAAAACCGTAGTAGTAGTAGTTACTTCCAATATTTGAAAAATGTTTTGATATTGATTTGTTTTTCTTAAAACAAATAGTGGGAGTATCATACGCTACTAAACTATAATGAATTCAATTAGTAGTTATATATATCTCCAATATTTTGAAAAATGTTTTGATATTGATTTGTTTTATGAAAACGAATAGTGGGGATATCATATGCTACTAATTTCATTAACTTTGGACTAGTAGTTATAATAGGACAATTTATTTGAATGTGATTAAATAAATAAAATTGATGAGACCTTAAAATCCCTCAACCAACAAACAATATTAAGTTGTAAGCGTAAGAGTGCTTAGAACACTTTTTCGTGGCCTTCCACCATGGTAGGCTCCAAGCGTTTATGACTTGTACACCGCCTTCACCCTATCATGGGGAAGTGCAAAGTGCATGCTTATATTCAGGAGGAGTTTATTTAAAACATTTGATGAGGTTAAGGTAGGCAACGAGTGTGGCCAACATCGTATCATCGTGAGGTCATACTTGAACCCCTTCCTAAACCGGCACGGTGGGACAAAACTTAACTAAGAGAAAAGGTGCCAACATCGTATCATCGTGAGACATTTTTCTCTAGAGGCCAAAAAGATGGGTAATCACAAGAGGTTGTTGTGAATGGGTACTTGTACCCTCTCATTATTATTGTTGCTAGCCGACATCGTATCATCGTGAGGTGGGCTTGGTAATAGTGAGCCTCCCATAACCCGCTAGGAGCTTTCTTTGAAATCTCCCGGATTCCATCTTGAGGGATATGGAATTTGCCAAAAATGGTGGGTGGTGTCATTCGGTTTAAAGACCCGAATCGTTTGACTTAATCAACAATCAAACTAATTATTTTATTGTTTATGTATATAGATATCGTTGGAAGCACACTCGCGAAAATACTCGACAAACATTGCCTAGAGGGGCACAATTTCCCATCATGGTTTCGTAATGTCAAGATTCTCCTAACCTTGGAGAAGATTGTTTACGTGCTAGACAAGGCTCCACCTCACATACCTCTTGGCCCCGACGCCACTGAGGATGAACGTGCTAAGTATGACAAGCACGTTGAGGATGATACACAAGCCAAGTGCTATCTGTTGGCTTCCATGAATGAGGAGCTACAGAGACAGCACGAGGGCATGGATAGTGCATCTTCCATCATACTCCATCTTACGGAGTTATGTGGTGAAGGGACGCGCAACCGTCACTTTAGCACTGTCTGTGAACTTGTGAAGACCAAGATGGTCAAAGGGGCTCCAGTGCATCAACATGTACTGAAGATGATAGGATTCATTGAACAATTGCTGAACCTAAGGACTCCACTTGACGGGGAATTGGCCCAGGACTTCGTATTGGCTTCTGTTTCTGATTCATTCTCGCAGTTCGTTATGAATTACAATATGAATAAGATGGATAGTACTCTCTCTGAGTTACTAAACATGTTAGTAACTGCCGAGAAGACTATGAAAAAAGAGAACGTTGTAGGGACTGCTGCAGTAGCCTACAACAAGCCATCATCTTCCAAGGCCAAGCCGTAAGGCAAAGGCAAAGGGAAGGAGAAGAAGTCCCCCACTCCTAAGCCACAAGGAGGAGTGAGGAAAAAGAAGGCAAAAGAGCCCAAGGGGACTTGCCACCACTGTGGAAAGGAGGGGCATTGGAAGAGGAATTGCAGGTTATACCTTGCAACTCTTAAGGACAAGGCACAAGGTATGGTTTATGTTCTAATCTTCAATTCTAAATGTTAGATCTTCTAAATATTTATATTTGATATAAAGGGCTAATCACTTGTATAAATGTATATAGGTGGAGAAGCCAAGTAGAAGAGGAACGAGCAAGGAAAAGTGGAGAAGGGTTCGGCTACTATGTTTTTGCTTACTACTTAGGAAGTTTGTTAGGCATTTAAAGATTGTCTTTAAACTTTCTTATTTTGTTAAGAACTAATTATATGGCTTCATTTGATGGAAGACCACTATTAGTGCCTAAATGTATAAAGGCATTTAAATTAGTCTCTAAATGTATAGAACTAATATTTTTGTATTAAACATTATGAATGTTTGAATTATCATATTAATGTAATGTGATGAATGCCTTCTAATATATTATTTCCTTAAAGTAGTGTTATGAATTGAATATTGTCTTGTTGTATCCTAGTTGAGATGCAATATTTATATCACTTATTGTAAGGTGATAACCAAACTTTAGACTTATCAATTATGGATAGATCTCACATGTAGGACATAGAAGGATACAATGAATCTTTAGATTTGGTTCCAATTGTCTACCTATGAGTTCTATATGAATTGACAAAGGTCTAGAGATTCCTTTCTTGAAGAAAAGGAAGATCACATTATAATGATATAAGTAATAAGAAAAACGTTTCTTATATGGTTATCACTTAGAACACAATAATCAAGATCACTCTTGATTCAATTAGTAGTTTTTGAACAACTAATTGGGCATTCTTTAAATTGTTTTAAAATGTCAATTGTGTTAATGATTAAACCAAGAAAGAAGTGTCTAAATCTATAAAATGTTTAAAGACTTTAGTCACTTAATAACGAGACATTAACTTAGTGAAGATTGAAACAAACGAGCTTGAAAGGTTTTAAAGCTACTACACAATGTCTTCTACCCGTATACTCCACGTTTATACATTTTGAATGTATGAAATGATTTCTCATTAAAGTCATGAAAAATAGTGGGAGGTGTGAAAATGGATATAAACATGAATATGATTGGTTTATAGTTGTCTAAAGAATAATAGTACTTGACTATTATTAAGAGTTTGTAATTTTAATTGTTAAAAGACTCAAGCTTTTCAAACGTTAAAATTCTATGTTGTGTGACATTCCAAAGAATAGTCTTTGAATGTTGGTTTCGTCAACCTAGCATAAAATGGCTATATGTTGGGAGTTGTCCATAATCCTCTTTTATGAGCACAAGCTAAAAACAATGCATATGGACAAGTTGATGAAACAAAAGGGAATAGTTTCAAAATGAGTCACAACATATGGTTTAACAACAAGACAATCCAAATTCAACATCTCATGTAACTATAATGCTCAATGTAGTTTTGATAAAGAATTATATCAACCACCTAGAAGGAATGGTTGAGTTTCTATATCCTTAGTAGGAGCCATGCTTCCACTAAAGACTTGGATAATTCTTATATGACTACATTAAAGGTCTTAGTATGACTAAAGCTTGAAGTATGATGTATGACACCATATAATTTAAATGAATAGACTTGATAAAGCAAGTCACACATTTCAAATAGAGTTACTTTAGAAGAAATTCTTTTGTGTATGTTCGTTTAAATAACTTGTGTTGGCTAGAGTTCTTGATAGTCTCAAAATAGTTGAGACATCATCAATAAGCTAATGGATCTTAATGATTGTCAATAGATCCAAGACAAGTTAGTGTAAGTGTTAAGTTTTTGAAATGAATGTTAAGTTACAACAAGGCCAGTGGGAGTGATGTCATAATTTGAGCAACAAGATATGAATAAAGTCTATTTGATAGACTTGATAAAACATAGATGTTACTCAAAAATGACAAAATTGTGACACGGTCAATTTTGAAGTATAGACTTGAAATTGAACTTAATGATATAGCAAGGCTATCTCAAGAATGTTATATGGGAATAAAATCTCAAATGTTGTAGATTTAAGAAAGCATTTTCCTATGTGATAGAAAATCACTTTCATAACCCTTATAATGAACGTGTCACAAAATCACAAAAGGGACACATGTATAGACTTGTGAAGTAGATATTCAAAGGTGAAGAACCACAAAGTTTGTCACTTTAAGATATTACTATATCCCAGGATCAGAACCAAAGCAACTGATAGAGTATTATTGCCTTTAAGAAAGAAACATCAGAGTGGGACTCTGGAAGCGTGCATTCACTTAGGTTATTAACCAAAGTGAAAAATAACCCATTTTAACAAATGGAACTTCATAATGGATGAAGTACTAATCATATAAAAGTATTGTTAGTAATGTACTGCAATGGTCTCAAGGTTGGAGCAAAGTTTGTATAAAGTATACAAACGAAATATATGACGATATATTGTTTTAGAAACTGCTTCAAAAGGTGTTTTGAATGAAAAGGGTTCTTTTAGAACCAACGATTGAATCCAAACCATAAGGTCGTTAGTAGGATACTACGACGTAATGGGGCGATAGCTCAAGCCATGGAATCAAGGTCTCATCAAAGTATTCGAACACAAGAAAGAGACATCATCAAATGTTTTAGAAACAATTGATAAGTGAATCCCTTTTAAATAAAAGGATAAATACATAACCAAGTTAACCTACGAGCATAAACTCTCTCAACTAGCATGTATAAGATACACTAGTGATTGACTTTAGTGCAAGTGGGAGATTGTTGGAAATATGCCCTGAAAGTCAATCTTTGGAAGAAACCTTTCAGGACAATGAATGGATGTATAGATGAATCTTATACATCAAATGGCAAAGATACTAATTAGGACTATCTCTATAAACGATATATGTCCTGAATAGTGAATCCATGGACAATGGATTGATGGAAGATGTAATCTAATGATGTTAGACTATAGAGACCTTCTTCACATAACCATCATGTCCAAAAGTTTCCTGGTCATAGGATTGTCGGAGGGATACTGACAATGCATAGACTGGTACATACTGTGTCCGCTTCGATTAGAAGGATGGAAAGTCTCATCCCATTCGTGTAGTGACACTAAGACAAGTATGTAGGTGCTCATTAAGGGAATGAGTTCACTGAACACAATCAAACGAGAGTACTTGCATGGAGGTCTACTCACATGTCAAGCAAGTAACTCTAATGGTTGGAATAATGTAAGTAGTCCTTTGACCTGAGACATCATCGTTGTCTTGTGGTTAAGTACTTGATCTTTGATTATGTCAAAGTCACTCTATCAGAGTGTCCACGGCATCGTTGGGGTTAAGCCACTTAGTCATGAAGGCAAGTGAATGTTCAACAAGGAATCTCTAATCCTCGTTATGAGAGGATGAATACTCTAAGATATGATTCGGGAATCTTCGGCCGAAGTATCGAGCGTAATAAAGGAAATCGTTCCTATACGACTCAAATGAATCATATAAGAAGGAATAATCACATTAGGGGTTTGACATAATATATCCATACCCTAGTGATGTGATTGAGAGTATTGTTTTAGAGAAGGATCGAATTACATTGTAATTCCAACTGAATAGGTTCTCCGAACAAACTTCTACATTAGCTTGGGTAGCTATGATATATGGTTAGATGTCACTCATAGCTTGTGAGTTCTTCTAGGTGATTAAATGTAGTCGTCAAAGAAGAAAGGTGAATTAAAAGGATGTTTTAATTCACTAAGTGATTGGATTAAAGATAATCAATTGGATTGGTGCCAAACACCTCACTGCCTTGCTAATTAGAACCTAAAATGATTGTACACCGATACACTCTTGTAGTGAGTAATTAATGGATGATGGAAATAATTAATTGGATTAATTAAGTGTTGTGATTAATTTAGAAAGTCTAAAGAAATCATAAAAACGATAAAAGATCGTTTTGGGCTTAAAGAAACGTTCGGGTTTAATTGGGCCCATTGGGCCTAAATCCATTGGGCTTTTATTCAAGCATTGGATGACTTGAAATAAATAAAAGCCCAAAGCCCAAACCAACACAAAGAGGCCGGCCATTTAAAGGTGAGAGGGAGAGATATTTAGTCAAGTTGTTGACTAGGTTTCTTTTTGTCTATATAAGGAACTTTATAGAGATTTATTAGAGAGGGTTTTTTTGTGTGTTTAAAACAACAAAGAGGCAAAAGAAATATCTCTCTAAAACACTACAAAGGCCGGCCACCTTGGGGGTGATTTAACTAACAATTTTTCACCCTTTTGGTTATTCCTCCATCCATCTCACTACACTAGTGGGTGTGGATCTTTAGAGGTTTTCTACTTTGGAAACTAAAGGAGAACCTAGGAGCACTCTTTCTAACAAAGTGGAGGAGGCAAGGAGGGAGGCTAGGCTCAAGGAGTTCAAGGAGCAAAGGGCTTGGAGGTGGTCCATCCTTGGTCTAAAATCAAGATCAAGAGGTATAGATCTATACCTTCACTTTGTTCTTAACTTAAATGTTTTAGATGCATTATATATAAACCTATGAACCTTGAAGGGGATATGCATGACTATAGCTTTGATATTATTTGATAACATGCTTCCGCTGCTTTCGTATATATAATTTGATTTGTATATGCATGATAGTCATTTTCGAAATCCCATATGAAAACTCATAATTTTCCCTTCTTTGACAGCCTAGGCCGTGCCTTTTCTCGCTATAAATACTAATGCCGCAACATTCATTCAGATCACCACCCTCTACCATATTTTTCTACACCATTCACCACAAATCCGTGCCATACATCCCTCTAGCGCCGCAACTGTGCAAGGAAGGAGAAAGGAGAGGAGACCCTTGGAGCCGTGCTTGCCATTCAAGACGTTGGATTGTTGGAGCGTTTCTAGGTGTATTCTATCCATTGTTTTAATGTTTAAATTTAATTGTCTTTGTTTAATTGCAAACATGAGGAGCTAAACTCATTTTAGCTAGGGGAAATTCAAAGCCATGAACATATTTGCAATATGAATTGATTACTTCCAGTTGTGATTTCACGAATCGTGAATGCAATTTACTTAATTGTTTGATTCAAAACTTATTCTTGTTTGTTGATTAAGGATGCACACTTAGTTTGCATGCAGGGATTTGATGCTAAAATATAAGGGAGTTTCACCTAATAGTTATGAACTTATATTTATAAGTAGTGGAGGTTGCTAGTCAAGATCGTGTTAAGGGAATTCCTGGCAGGAGTATCATATTGTTCGTAGTTACGAATGCCTTGTCAATGCTTATGATTTTCACAAAACTTAATGATCTTTGATTGTATCTCTATTATGCTGTTCGTGTAGGGAACTATTGAAGAATAATTTGGTTGCCGATGCGTTGTCCATCCAATTCAATGACTTAAGGAAAATCTGAGGGTTAATTAGTGCTGTTCACGGTTAATCTGAGGCGTTGAGGTCATGTGTGGAGAAGAACCCTCTAGCTAGCCAATCACCCATATTTCCCCCAAATTCGTGTCTAATCTGTCTAAGTTTTTAATTTACTTGTCTTTACTTTAAATTCTTTAAAACCCAATCCCCTTTATTTTGCCGTGTCAAGTTAGTTAGAATCTGTCCAATTTGTGTTTTTAAGTGTTTTGAGTCAAGTTAAAATCAATTTTCGTCCAATTCACCCTTTAGTGTCTAGTTTGAGTCTATTTGATTGTTTTGTGTTGTTTTGAGTCTTTTTAGATTGTTTTTAGTTCTTTGAGTCTAGTTAAGTGTTTTTAAGTCTAGTTTTGTGTTTTTGAGTCATATTTGTGTAGATTAGCAGCCCTAGTTAATCCCCGGCCTAGAACGATCCCTACTTTCATATACTACAACTATCTTAATAGGGTTTAATTTGTGTGTTAGAATATTTCACATCAAATTTTGGCGTCGTTGCCAGGGATTAGCAAATTTGCTAATCCCTTGTTTCTGTCGTGTCTTTGTGTTTTCTTTTAAGTGTCAGAGTGTGTTTTTGTCGTACCCTCTACCTGGTTGCTTATTTGTTTTTGTTTCTTGTTTCAGGTACTAGTTTATGACTCGTAGTTCTCAACCTATTAGTGCAAACATCTTGGAGTTCGATGACTATTTTGAGCGAAATTTGAGAAGAAAGAGGAAGCAACCAGAACCTAATCCACCTAGTTTAAGTTCAGAGGCCGAATCTGAATTTGAAGAAGAAGAAGAAGAAGAACAAGTCATGGCAGCAGACAATTGTACAATCAAAGAACTTTCAGCCTCGGGGTTGGACAATGTCGTGCCTCTTTGCATTCAATACCCCGTGGCTGCCCAAGGAAAGACCGATGAGTTCGAGTTGAAGTCAAGCTTGCTGCATCATATTCCCAAGTACCATGGGTTGTCCATAGAAGATCCAAACAAGCATTTGAAGGAGTTTGAAGTGTGTGCTCAAGCATGACACCCATCAATGTCAATGGGAGCATTCTAAAGATGAAGGTTTTTCCATTCTCTGATTGGCTATACGAATTGGCACCCGGAACTATCACTTCTTGGGAAGGCACGAAACGAGCATTTTTAGAAAAGTTTTTCCCAACTTCGAGAGTTATTCTCTTGAGAAAGAGAATTAGTGGCATTCAGCAAAGCCAAGGCGAATCCTTTCCAGCGCATTATGAGCGTTTTAAGGGTCTAGTTGCATCTTGCCCTCAACATCAAATGAAGGAGGAACTTTTACTTCAATATTTCTACGACGGACTCCTCCCAATTGAAAGACAAATGTTAGATGCTTCAGCGGGATGTGCTTTGGTTGATAAAACACCGGTGGCTGCCAAGATCTTAATTGCAAACCGAGCCTTGAATGCACAATAATACGAAGGTGTTGAACAAAGAGACATCCCATGGCAACAACAAGTGAATGAGGTAAGTGCAATTTCTGAACTTCAATCTAAAATGGCTAATCTTACTGTTCTTTTGTCACAGGTTGTCGATGGATCCAAAGTGCAAGGTGCGGCCATATGTGGAGTGTGCTCTATGCAGGGGCATCTTAATGATCAATGCCCTCAGTTGATAGAGAATGGAGGATGGGAAAGTGCAAATGTCGTGGGCTATCAAAGCCAAAATCAGCCACGGAATGATCCATACTCTAACACCTATAATCCAGGCTGGAGAGATCACCCAAACTTTAAGTGGAGGGAGCCTCAATAACCTTAACAACAAGAAGGATATAGACAGCCACCTCCCGGGCTGTATCAAAGACCATTCGTACCAATTCAACCTCATCCACAATCTGCCCAAACAAACTCAGGTTCGTCATTAGATAATGATACACTTCTTCAATTACTAACTTCATTAACGCATGGCCAACAAAATCAAGCCAAGGAGATGAGTGAAGTAAAGAAGTAAATAGGGCAGATTTTAGAGTTCCTTGAGTAGTTTCAAGAAGAAGGCAAACTACCTAGCTCAACCATTGTTAATCCAAAATGAGGTTTTGAAACTGCCAAGGCCATCACTTTGAGAAGTGGTAAAGAGATTGGAACCAAGCTAAACATGTCCACAACAAGTCTAGAAGAGGAAGAGAAGTTGCTGCTTGAAAAAGAAAAATTGGACAAACCCACGGCAAGGATTGCACAACCCTTGCCACAGCCCCCTAAACCTTCCAATTCGGCCAATTTAGGTAAGGTTGGTTCCAAGTCGGTTAATTCTAACGTTATTCCACCAAATGTGCCTTTTCCTAGCAGATTTATGCAAGCCAAGAACAAAGAGGATGAAAAAGTCATTCTAGAGACATTTAGGAAGGTGCACGTCAATATCCCGCTCCTTAATGCTATAAAGCAAATCCCGAAGTACGCTAAGTTTTTGAAAAAGCTTTGTACAACAAGGAAACAGATTCTGGAGAAAGAGGTGGTACATGTGAGTGAGAATGTCTCTGCAATGTTGCAAAGAAAGCTGCCACCTAAATGCAAAGATCCAGGTAGTTTCACTATCCCTTGTGTAATTGGTAATACAAGGTTTGAACATGCTATGCTAGATTTAGGTGCATCAATTAATGTCATTCCATATTCTGTTTATGCATCTATGAATTTAGGAGAGCTTAAAAATGATGGTGTTATTATTCAATTAGCCAATCGATCTAATGCATACCCGAAAGGAGTTTTGGAAGATGTGTTGGTGCAGGTAGACCACTTGATTTTTCCTGCAGATTTCTATGTGCTTGATATGGAGGATTCAGCCCACTTTTCACCATCGCCAATCTTACTTGGACGACCTTTCATGAAAACAGCCCAAATCAAGATTAATGTGGCCAAGGGAGCGTTAACAATGGCGTTTGGTGGCGATATGATTAACTTTAAAATTCCTGAATATATTGAGAATCCTAATGATGTTCGTTCTTGTTTTGCCATTGATGTAATTAAAGATGTAGGACAGGAACGTTCAGCACCAATTAAGAAGGATGAATTTCGAACCACCAACGAATAGGGAATTGGAGTAAAGCATAAGGGACACGCCCCAACCCTCATACCACTAAATCTGGCCGAGAGAACCCCTTGTGCATCTGTTGACAATGCTGCCATTTCATTGCAATACATTGGTAAGCCACCTACGCCAATTCAAATTCCCATTTCAAATAATATGTTGTTATCTTCTTTGGTGCAGGTACTTAATTGAATTCATTGTGGTGGGAGAGTTCACGTTGACTTACAGAAGAAAAACACCACAATTAGGAAGGATCACTATCCTTTTCCATTCAAATATCCAAAGTATGAAGTGTTTAGGGGGCAGGTTGTGGAGGACAGACCCCTTCATGTCGTGGGTTCCAATGAAGCTTAAAAGGAGGTATCGTCCAGCTGGAAGACGTTAAAGCAAGCGCTTCTTGGGAGGCAACCCATGCGAATAAAGAAGAACTAGGAAGCTCCGGCATCATAACCAGATTTGCGTTCTTAAACTCTACTCTTTCTTGGTTTTCCTTTGCCATGTTTGTCATGTTTGTTCGTTGTGTCGTTTGCTTGTTTTTGTGTGAGTCTATGCTTGAAACATTGAGGACAATGTTTAAGTGTTGGGGGGGGGGGGTAAACAAAGTATTTTTGCATGATTTCCGTGGGATTTTATCACCTATCACTTCTACGGTTGTTTTCACTGTTTGTAAGTGTTTTTAGTGTGTTTTAAATTATGTTAATTAGCTAATTAATGGATTTATTACCTAATTAATCTATTAATGGCTAATTAAACTACCAATTACACCCAAAAAACACACAAAAGGCCGGTCACTTTCTCTCCCAAGGGGGCTAGCCATGCCCTATATATACCACCCCATTTTCTCGAAAAAACCTAATCCCAATTCTCTTGCTAAACTCTCTAAATTCTCCAAACACTTTTCCCTCAAAATTCTAACTTTGGCATCGGAGGTTCTTTGGCCAAAGCCCCCCCCCCATTCATCATGGGCAAGTGAGGCTCCTGGCCTTGACTTAAGGTGCTGTTTGTTTTGTAGGTGCAATTTTGTCCAAGAGGAAGGAGGAAGAAATTTGCATCCACAACTGCTATCTCAGTATAGTAGATGTAGAACAAGTGTGTTTTATGTTGATTACTTGTGCCCCAAGTTACTCACATTTCTTGTTATCAAAGGATTGTCACATATGAGTTAAGTCTATATTAAGTTCTTTTTCTTGCCTTGTAAACAAGGAATTTTAGTTTATAGTCTTGTATGTTTAGAAATGAGGGAGTTTAGATCCCGTTAAACCATGCTTTTGATCCTAGGTTGCTCTTAGTGATCACAGATATATTGAGTTCATCAAATTCGGATGCAAATGGGACTCTTGAGTAGGAAATAATTGGAAATAAGTTGCATACATGCTGAAAAATACATTTAGGCGACATATCTACTAATTTAGAGGACAAACAAAGGGACTCAGGCAAGATTTCACCTTGTAGGGCAAGGTTGCAGCCACTTCTCTTTGAGTTTACAAGGGTTGTGAACTAAAAATGGATGAATGGTAAATAGGTTTTACACGAAGAAGATACTACAATACTGGGGAAGGTAGTAGAGTTTTTAAACTAGGCAAAATATGGCTTTTCTAAGGGGATTATGACTAAAAAAACTGAATCTAAGTTGGTTTCAGCTTTTATGGATGCAAATCTGGCTTGAGAGCAGAGTTTGTATGTTGTTTGTTTGATTGGTTGAGTGTCCTTGTCTTTCATGTTTGCTTCCCCTTTTATAGACAATCTGGCTTGACTGTTTTTATGTCAGCTCTTGCCCGAAAGCTTTTGGAGGGTAGCGAGTCATCATGTATTTACACCTTTATGCCATTAGAAAGTGTTTTTGGTTGATAGTAGGTTGGTCTCCATCACTTGTCACTTTAGTTATAGACACGTGGCTTATGTCTTGGCTGACAAGGCTTTTAATCCACATCAGGCTTCAAGGTTGGGCTTCAGGTAAATGCAACCTGTTTTACCGCCTTTGGGCTTCCTTTCTACTAAGCCCAATATTCAAATATTAAACCAAACAATGCCCCCTTTAGTCATTGTTAAGTCTGCAATTCGAGGCGTTAATGATGATTAAATGAACTGCATTCTTCTCCTCGGGACTTGTACCATTTTAAACAACCGTTTTCACCCTTGCACTAACCCATGAATTCCAATGTTAACTAACTGCTTACTATATAATCTCCACTTAAACTTCTCGGCCAACACCTTAGCAATTCTAATCATTCGTATTTCCAAAATCTCCAGATTTTCCCAGAACCCTCTTGTTCTTTGTTCTTTCTTGCTTTCTACCTCTAATTTTCTTCTATCCTCTCTTCAAAATCTTTCAATGGCACCCAAAACTACCCGCCTTGCATATAAGTCTGGCGACGGCATTGTCAACGTGCGCCACCTCCTTAATGGCCTTCATCGCCCTCAGGCAGGCCTAAACACTTCACCTTTCTTTGAAGAGGGAGAAGTACACTCCCTTGAGCATGCCTGGACCTCTAGAGTCCCAATTGCCATAGAGAACAACATGCCTAAGGCTAACTGGTTCACACCCAACCCATTTTCCACCGAAGCTGGCATCTCCTCCTCCAAATGGTTTACCTATCGAAGAGGCTTCCCTTTGATGAAAGATGAGGGCTGGGCGCATTGGGTGAATGAACTCGAGCCTATTTTCAAGAAGAAGTGGATGACAATGGCATATACGAGCTGATAATGCTCTCCAAAACCACAGTGATTGCCAAGCCACAGCTCCTAACCATAACTCTTTTATTTTGGAACAATGGGACGAACACATTCGATTTCAAGATGGGTCCCATGTCTCCAACCATCCTTGATATGGCCTAAGTCTTCGGGCTAAGGCCCTCGGGCAGGTGTGTGGATATAACCCACGACTAGTCTTCCCTGTCTAGCTCGAATGTTGAAGGCATGGATGCTTCTGACTCCATCACTCGGTTGGAGTATAATCCCTCTACTTTCAAGAGTTATGGGACTTCATTCATAAGTTTTATCTCGTTTGCTAAGAAGAGGTTTGGTCTAGGGGTAAGGCTAGAGTGGGTCCCCTTGGTGGAAGCTCTTTATTTTTTTGATGATGTGGCTACGAGGCCATTTCTTCTTGCTCATCTTTATCACTTCCTCTTCAAGATGACCAGGGGTGAACCTTTTGAAACTAACCTTAACGGACCAACCTGGATGGTCCAATTGTGGTTGCAGTGGTATTTCCCTGAACTTCGGGCACCTAACCTAGAGTTCCCCGTAGGAGTTGCTCCAACTCGCATCTTTGTCGAGGTATCTCCTACCAACCACTCCACCTTCTTTTGCCTTTATTTCTTTAGAGTCTGCAGGACTCGGGCAGACTTAGAATGAGGAGCCTCTGTTCTACGAAGATACTCATGGTTCTAGGACCAGGTTTTCCAGGAAGCCTTTGGGGAAGATGCTAGCCCACTTTGCAAGGAAAAGTTCATAAGCTGCATCCAACAGTGAGATCTGGCCTAGGGGGTACGCATCGACCTCACTGGATACAAGCGCGGGCTAGAGGTCTACCACCCCAACTTCTGCAGCAGGCAGTTGGGGTTCAGGCAGGCCATTTCAGTGCCGTTCTTTAACTCAGTGAATTGTGAAACCTCATATCGCCTCCATTCTCCTCAGGAGGTGACATTTTGGGCGGCTAGGCGTAGCCTAGAGGTGATAAGCTAGATCACCCAGAAGCCCGTAGCACCGAACTTCGAATGCACTCCCTCATTCTCTACTTGGTGGGAAGCCAAGTTGACCAAGAAGTATGGAGGGGATATCAGGGAATCTCACGACCGTCTCTTTGGGTAGCTTAACACCAGGTCTTATCCCAAGTTGAGCGAGCTTGAAAACTGGAAGGAGATGGTCCACCAGAAGAACCAGTTTCTTCTAATAGGTATCATCTATCTCCTTAACTTGTACTTTATGATGCTTTTATAATCTTTACTCCATTAACCTTTCTCTTGGTTATTTTTATGCAGCTCAAGGCATCATTGTAGAAGTGGATGTCGGGCTGGATGAAGAAGCCGCAGATGCTTTGGTTGTTCAGAGGGTTGCGACCAAAGTTGCCAAACAGGAAACTGGGTCCAGTCATGTTGCTAGAGAGGCTGGGGATGTCTCTGAGTTATTTGGAGACATTGAGGATGAAGTCGAGCCTGCAGTGGAGACTTGGGCAACTCGGCGGGCAAGGGCGACTGTGGTAGAGTCTTCTGAGTTGGAGCCAGAGGAATAACTTCAGCCTCAACTTTCTAAATCAGGTCCACGGGAAACCCCTACGAAGAAGAGAACTAGGGCCCAAACCTCCAAAGCCTCCAAAGCCTCCCCTGCATCTTCAGTTGAAGTGGGCAAGAAAAAGAAGAAGTCTTCTAGTAAGCAAGCTTTCTTTAGTCTCAAGGTTCTCTATGATGTGGAGAAGGCTATTATTGAATTGTACAAAGCCAATCAAATGTCAAAGGTTCAGTACGAGTCTTTCCTCTCCTATTTTAAGAACTTGAGGGCTCTGAGGGATCATCATCAGCGAGCTAATATGCAAGCCAATCGAGTGAAGTGCTTCAAGGAGAAACATTCCAGAACTTCGGCCTTTATACAACAACTGTTGGATAAAGGTTCAGCCACTGAAGATAAGATCAAGGTGGTGACTTCTGAGATCTAGAAGTTAGAGGAACAACTTTCTGTGCTGAAGGCTGGACAAATGACACTTTCCAGTAAACTTCACCAACAAATTGAAGAGGTGAAGAAGGTGAATATGGAGACAGAGGATGCCGAATCTCAACTGACTAATAACAATACTGTCTTAGCCAAACTTACCAGAATCTTTACAATTATGCAAACTTATTATTCTAGAATAATCACTTTGGGTGAAGATGCAAATTTGTTAGGCTAAGGTCATTGTAACTTCCCTTTTTTAATGGTATGACTTCCTTCTTCAGCTTCCACCTTGACTCATTTTTTACTTTACTTTGAAGTTTAACCTGTGGTGACTGCACAGGCTAACCTCAACCATTTTTAACATGCTTATGCTTCTTCAATATAACAATCTCTGACATCCCACAGAGTTGGGCGATATTTCTTCAAAAACTTAGCATTGACTGGATGCCTTTGCAGGGTTCCTTCTAAACCTACCAAGTAATATCCTCCTCTCTCCAACACTTGGTGGATAATGAAAGGACCTTCCCAAGTAGGACTCCATTTCCCAAAGCCTCTAACTAGAGCTCCCAAGGGTAGAATTGCCTTCCATACTAATTCTCCTTCCTTGAAGGTTTTCAACTTTACTTTCTTGTTGTACGCTCGGGCAACATCTTTCTTCCTTTCTTGAATATTATTTAAGGCTTCAATTTGGGCTACATCTAAATCTTTGACCCCTTGACACATAGCCTGGATGTATTCTTCACTTTGTAGACCATACTGGTTTTGAAGTCTAACCGAACGCACATTGATCTCCATAGGAAGCTCAACATCTTGCCCAAAGGTTAAGGCATATAGTGTAGTTCCAGTTCCTGCCCTTTTGGTGGTCCTGTAAGCCCAAAGAGTGTCTCCTATCTTCTCATGACATTTATCTGGACTATCTGCCACCATTCTCTTAATAATATTTACCAAGATCTTATTGCTGGCCTCTGCTTGACCATTTGAGTGGGGGTAATAAGGACTAGATTGGATCATCTTTATCTTGAACTTGTTTGCAAATTCCTCAACTTCTTTTGAGAAAAAATGGCCCATGATCTGTAACAATTGTCTCAGGCACCCTATATTTGTGTAGGTCTATACCTTTGACACTCTTCACATCCTTGGGCATAAGCCTTGCAATCCTTTTCCATCTTGGGCCCGAAATAGCCATACCTTCTAAGCAACCACCTCATCTTAGTTCTAGCTTTGCGTGCTCTACAAATTCCTTCATGTACTTCATCCATCATTCTCATTCATTATTCTTAACCCAAGGACTTCAACAGAAGTCCATCTGGGGTTTTTCTTAGCAGATCTTCCTCCCATATGACATACTTAGTTGATTGCTGTCTATTTTCTTACTCGTGGGAAAGGAATGATCCTTTAAGTACTGAGTAATAAGTGTCATCCAGTCTTTTATCTCTGGTTCTTTAGTCATCACATCTAGGTTGAACCCTCTTGCAAAGATAGAAGGTAGATTTCTCCTTTGTACTTCCACATCTACTTCGAACCTTCTTTCTTGGATTTGTGTTCCAGAGGCCAACTGCACCATCTCATTGGCAATTGAATTTGATTCTCTAGGGATATGGTTCATTAATATTTCAGTGCCTCAATAACGCTATAGCTGTGTTGTTGCCAAGTAATAACTAGCTATGGTGATGTGTCTACACTTGTACTCTTCATTTAACTGATTGATCACTAATTCTGAATCATCAAACACCTCAACTTCAGTTGCCCCCAACTCTATCAAGATTTCCAGGCCAATTATCAGTCCCTCGTACTCTGCCTGATTGTTGGTAGTATCTTGATAATCCAGAACAAATAAATAACAGTGTTGAACACCTTTGGGGATCAATAATGACAATCACAGCCTCAACAGCATGTTGAGTGCAAGATCCATCAAAATACAACTTCCAAGGGGTGATCAAGAGGCTAATTATTCTCTTTATCTCTTGCTGAATCCATTCTTCTTTGCCCGAGAAGGTTTTGCTTTGTGAGATCCAGAGGCTGACCACTTCTAGAGTCCCCGGGATATTGATAAGTTCATCTTATGATTCTTGGTGCTCGGCCAAAAAATCTGCAATTGCTTGCCCCTTTATTGCTCTTTAAGGCATATATTGAAAACTAAATTATGATAGTGCTAGAATCCATTTTCCAATTCTTCTAGTTAGCATTGGTTTCGATAGCATGTATTTGATTACATTTGTCTTGGCAATAATGTGAATGTGGCAGGGCAACATGTAATGCCTTAACTTGCAGGCAGTGAAGTATATAGCCAAGCATAACTTATCCACTAAGGTATATCTTGTTTCTACCTCAGTAAGGATTCTACTGAGGTAGTATATTGCTTGCTCTTTCCCACCTTCATTGTATTGGGGCAACAGACTTCCTATTGATTTTTCAGAGGTAGAAATATAAAGCTTACAAGGCTTCCCCATCTGAGGTGGCATATGCACTAGTGGAGAGGCCAAGTAAACCTTTATTCTGTCAAAGGCCTCTTGGTGTGGTGGGCCCCACTCGAACTCTTCTGGCCCTTTAACCTTAACAAAGAAGTCAACGGCTGAATCTTGCCCTCCAAGTTAGCAATGAATCGCCTAAAGAAGTTGATTTTTCCCAGTAGCCTTTGCAATTGCACTTTATTCGTGGGAGGAGGTGATTCCATTATTGCCTGAGCTTTGTTTTGGTATACCTCTACTCCTCTTTGATGAACAAGTAATCCCAAAAAGTTGCCCGATATCACCCCCAAAATCACATTTCCTAGGATTCATTTTCAACTTATTGGTCCTCATTCTTGGTAAGGCTTGTCTGAGGTCTACTAAGTTTTGGACTTCACCACAATGTCATCAATGTATACTTCCATGCTATGGCCAATTAAATCGTGAAAAATAGCATTCATTACTCTTTGATAAGTTGCCCCAGCATTCTTGAGCCCGAATGGCATTACCAAGTATTCATATGCCCCGATATGTGATAGGAGCATATTTAAGCGACTTAGTTAGCTTGTTTTCTTGCATTTATGTTGTTAGTTCCTAGTTATTTTAGTAGTTTAAGCTATTTTCGTGTGTTTGTAGGTTTAAAGGGCTAAAGTGGCAAGGATAGGTGCATTTTGGAGCAGTTTTGGGCTTGGAATGGATAGCACATGCATGGAGCAAGGTGGATGGACGAATTTGAAGACCAAAAGAGGCTAGGATTATGTTGAAGTTATGAAGAAATTAATTCAAGAAAAGGAAGTAAAGGATGCAAGCAAGAAAGAAAGAATGTTAGCCAAAGTTACCTTATTTTGTCCTAAACTTTCCTAATCCTTCACCACTTAATTTCCAGCTGCAAGGAGGATCTCTAATTATTTTAGGACACTAAATAAATGATCCTAGAAGACCTAATCCCAGTCAAAGAAGGTTGCCGCACCAAATCTGCAAGGAATCCTTCCTTGCCGTGCAAGGAAGTCACATTCCCCTTTCTTTCTAGGCTTGCCGCATATCACTTACCCTTTTCCTCTTGGGATTCTGATTTGTTACCCTTTTCTTGGAGGATTTGGAGTCTTAAACCCTTCCCAATTTAATTCCCAGCCGTGCCCCTTCCTTCTCCTATAAATAAAGGACCTTGTCGCACCATTCAAACCATTCATTCACTACCATTCATACTTTCAGCCATCCTTTCATACAATTCATCACTCAAACCTACACCCACACCTTGTGCCGCAACAAAGAAGAAGAAGGATGGCCCTTGGACATGCTAGCTATTCAAGGTGGATTGCTGGAACATTCTTAGGTGTAATCCATTTTTTGTTTTCAATGTTTAAGTTTAATTATCTTTGTTTTGCAAACATGAGGAGCTAAACTCGTTTTAGCTAGGGGGAAATTCAAAGCCATGAACATATTTACAATATGAATTGATTACTTCCAATTGTGATTTCATAAATCGTGAATGCAATTTACTTAACTGTTTGATTCAGAACTTATTCTTGTTTGTTGATTAAGGATGCATACTTAGTTTCCATGCATGAATTTGATGCTAGAATATAAGGGAGTTTCACCTAATCGTTATGAACTTATATTCATAATGTTGGAAATATGCCCTGAAAGTCAATCTTTGGAAGAAACCTTTCAGGACAAATGAATGGATGTATAGATGATTCTTATACGTCAAATGGCAAAGACACGAATTAGGACTATCTCAATAAACGATATATGTCTTAAATAGTGTATCCATGGACAATGGATCGATTGAAGAAGTAATCTAATGATGTTAGACTACAGAGACCTTCTTCAGATAACCAAATGTCCAAAAGGTTCCTGGTCATTGGATTGTCGGAGGGAAACTGACAATGCTCAGATCGGTACATACTGTGTCTGCTTCAAATGGAAGGATGGAAAGTCTCATCCCATTCGTGTTGTCACACTAAGACAAGTATGTAGGTGCTCATTAGGGGAATGAGTTCACTGAACACAATCGAACGAGAGTACTTGCATGAAGGTCTACTCATATGTCAAGCAAGTAACTCTAATGGTTGGAATAATGTAAGTAGTCCTTAGACCTGAGGCATCGTCGTTGTCTTGTGGTTAAGTACTTGATCTTTGATTATGTCAAACGTCACTCTTTCAGAATGTCAACGGCATAGTCGGGGTTAAGCCACTTAGTCATGAAGGCAAGTGTATGCGCAACAAGGAATCTCTAATCCTCGATAAGAGAGGAAGAATACTCTAAGATATGATTCGGGAATCTTCGGCCGAAGTATCGAGCGTATTAAAAGGAATGCGTTCCTATACGACTCAAAAGAATCATATAAGAAGGAATAATCACATTAGAGGTTTGACATAATATATCCATACCCTAGTAATATGATTGAGAGTATTGTATTAGAGAAGGATCGAATTACATTGTAATTCCAATGGAATAGGTTCTCCGAATAAACTTCTACATTAGCTTGGGTAGCTATGACATATGGTTAGATGTCACTCATAGCTTGTGAGTTCTTCTAGATAATTAAATGTAGTCATCAAAGAAGAATGGTGAATTAAAATGAAGTTTTAATTCACTAAGTGATTGAATTAAATGTAATCAATTGGATTGATGCCAATCACCTCACTGCCTTGCTAATTAGAACCTAAAATGATTGTTCACCAATACACTATTGTAGTGAGTAATTAATGGATGATGGAAACAATTAATTGGATTAATTAAGTGTTGGGATTAATTTAGAAAGTCTAAAGAAATCATAAAAGCGATAAAGATCGTTTTGCGCTTAAAGAAACGTTCGGGTTTAATTGGGCCCATTGGGCCTAAACCTATTGGGCTTTTGTTCAAGCATTAGATGACTTGAAATAAATGAAAGCCCAAAGCCTAAACCAAACACAAAGGGCCGGCCACTTAATGTAGGAATGGGTGAGATGTTTAGTCAAATGTTGACTAGGTTTCTTTATGCAATAAAAGAAACTTTATAGTGAAATGTTCATTAAGGGTTTTGTTAGTTGAGAAACAAAATGATGAAAACAAACTCTCTCTCTCTTAACACTCAAGGCCGGCCAACCAAGAAGAATTTTAGCTAATCCTTTCTTCTCTTTTTGGTCATTCCTTCATCCTTCTCATTACACTAGTGGGTGAGGATCTTTAGAGGTCTTCTACTTTGGAGACTTGAAGAGAACCTTGGAGCACTCATTCTATCAAAGTGGAGGAGGCAAGGAGGGAAGCTAGGCTCAAGGAATTCAAGGAACGAAGGGCTTGGAGGTGGTCCATCCTTGGTCTAAAATCAAGAACAAGAGGTATAGATCTAATCCTTGACTTTGTTCTTAAGTAAAAATAATTTTGATGCATTATATTTAAACCTATGAACCTTGAAGGGGATTTGCGTGACTATAACTTTGATAATATGTTATAAATGCTTCCGTTGCTTATGCATATAAATCTAGAATTGTATATGCATGCTAGACATCTTGAAATCCCATATCATGAAAACTCATAATTTTCCCTTCAAGTGGTATCAAGAGCCAAAGGTTTATGTATAATGTGTCCTTTTGGATTTTATGCATGAATGAAAATTGAGTTTTGAACTAAATTTTGACATATTACTTCTTCATTTAAAGTATATTTATCTTTTGTTTTTCAATGGTTGAAAAATATAAATCAAGAGTTGAAAAGATGTGCATGTAAAAGTTGTTTTGTATGCATGAATGAAGAACAAGTCATGAACAAAGTTTTGGGTTTTTTGTTCTTTGTGGTTGGCACGATTTTGGGGAATTTTTGAGCATGTGTTTGTGTTTTATTGTAAGACACTCACACATCATTTTAAAGCTAGAAAGTAGAAACCTTGTCACTTAAGTTTTTGGGTTTGAAAAATCACCAAGAATACACAAATCTTGAAAGATGTGTTCATGGTTTTGTTCTTGGTGTTCATAGTTTGGTTTTGGATGAAAATGGTTTTCATGCATAGTTTTGTGGTTTTGGATGATGTTCTTACCATCCATAACCATATTAAAATTAATTGAACCCTACTTGATTAGGTGAATTTCCATCACTTTTTCTAAAGAATTAAAAGCTAAGACAAGTGACAAACAAAATGATGTTTCTTTCTATTTTGTATTGAATTAATGCAAGATGAGTGGATTTCCATCCCCCCCATTAACAAGGCCGGCCTCCCCTAGTGGATTTCCCACTTATGGGGCCATTTTATAATTTGAGAAAGTTGGTTTTACTTTTGAGTATTTATGGTTTGACCCCTAACTTTTTCATATTTGCATATAGGCCCCCACTAACTAGAAAGTTAAAATATTTGATTTTAATTTTGTTAGTTGTTTAAACTCATAATACTATTATGCCCATATGCACTAAATCTAAATGTTTATGTTGCATTTCATATGATTATTTAATGTGATTAGATAGTTGGAAAAATGGGTGACTATGGACTTATGCCTTAAACGATAATTGAGCTATGAGATAAGGCGCTAAAATCAAATTGTTTGAACCTTGGGAATGTGTTTTAATTACTGTTTAATTGGACCTTGTCACGTTTGACATTAATCTATCTCTCCCCTTTTAGTATATGTAATTTATAGGAATTTGTACAAATCGGTTTGTAATTCTTATTACTTCTTAATCTCTATTCGTTAGTTGATTCCCTCTAGTGCTAGACTAAAGTTTCTTTAACTATTGGTAAGGAGACATAACTAAAAGAGGGTTTTGACATGAGATTAAAGATTAAGTGGGTCCAACGCCCTAATTAGCAATGAATGATTGTCTTTCATTTCTAATGGCTAAATGAAAATGTTTTAATTGGATTGAAAAGCACGTAATTAAATTGACACAACCTCCCCTAGTTTATATTCAACAATGATGGCTCGTTGTTGCAATAACCTAATAAGTCCATGGTCATCCAAGAGCCTAAGATAACTATAAAGTCCAATTTCAAAGGAATGCAAAAACCATAGTAGTAGTAGTTACTTCCAATATTTGAAAAATTCGTTTTTGATATTGATTTGTTTTTCTTAAAACAAATAGTGGGAGTATCATACGCTACTAAAATATAATGAATATAATTAGTAGTAATATATATCTCCAATATTTTGAAAAATGTTTTGATATTGATTTGTTTTATGAAAACGAATAGTGGGGATATCATATGCTACTAATTTCATTAACTTTGGACTAGTAGTTATAATAGGACTATTTATTTGAATGTGATTAAATAAATAAAATTGATGAGACCTTAAAATCCCTCAACCAACAAACAATATTAAGTTGAAAGCGTGAGAGTGCTTAGAACACTTTTTCGTGGCCTTCCACCATGGTAGGCTCCAAGCGTTTATGACTTGTACACCGCCTTCACCCTATAATGGGGGAGTTCAAAGTGCATGCTTATATTCAGGAGGAGTTTATTTAAAACATTTGATGAGGTTAAGGTAGGCAACGAGTGTGGCCAACATCGTATAATCGTGAGGTCATATTTGGACCCCTATCTAAACCGGCATGGTGGGACAGAACTTAACTAAGAGAAATGGTGCCAACATCGTATAATCGTGAGGCATTGTTCTCTAGAGGCCAAATAGATGGGTAATCACAAAAGCTTGTTGTGAATGGGTAATTGTACCCTCTCATTATTATTTTTGCTAGCCAACATCGTATAATCGTGAGGTGGGCTTGGTAATAGTGAGCCTCCCATAACCCGCTAGGAGTTTTCTTTGAAATCTCCCGGATTCCATTATGAGGGATATGGAATTTGCCAAAAATGGTGGGTGGTGTCATTCGGTTTAAAGACCCGAATCGTTTGACTTAATCAACAATCAATCTAATTATTTTATTGTTTATGTATTTAGATATGGTTGGAACTGCACTAGCGAAAATACTCGACAAACATTGCCTAGAGGGGCACAATTTCCCATCATGGTATCGTAATGTCAAGATTCTCCTAACATTGGAGAAGATTGTTTACGTGCTAGACAAGGCTCCACCTCACATACCTCTCGGCCCTGAGGCCACTGAGGATGAACGTGCTAAGTTTGACAAGCACGTTGAGGATGACACACAAGCCAAGTGCTATCTGTTGGCTTCCATGAATGAGGAGCTACAGAGACAGCACGAGGACATGGACATTGCATTTTCAATAATACTCCATCTTACAGAGTTATATGGCGAAGGGACGCGCAACCGTCGCTTTAGCACTGTTTGTGAACTTGTGAAGACCAAGATGGTCAAAGGGGCTCCAGTACATCAACATGTACTGAAGATGATAGGATTCATTGAACAATTGGAGAACCTTGGTACACCACTTGACGGGGAATTGGCCCAGGACTTCGTATTGGCTTCTCTTTCTGATTCATTTGCGCAGTTCGTAATGAACTACAATATGAATAAGATGGATAGTACTCTCTCTGAGTTACTAAATATGTTAGTAACTGCCGAGAAGACTATGAAGAAGGAGAACGTTGTAGGGACTGTTGCAGTAGCCTACAACAAGCCATCCTCTTCCAAGGTCAAGCCGCAAGGCAAAGGCAAAGGGAAGGAGATGAAGTCACCCACTCATAAGCCGAAAGGAGGAGTGTGGAAAAAGAAGGCAAAGGAGCCCAAAGGGAGTTGCCACCACTGTGGAAATGAGGGACATTGGAGGAGGAATTGCAGGTTATACCTTGCAAGTCTTAAGGACAAACCACAAGGTATGGTTTATGTTCTTATTTTCAATTCTAAATGTTAGATCTTCTAAATATTTATATTTGATATAAAGGGCTAATCACTTGTATAATTGTATATAGGTGGAGGAGCCAAGTAGAAGAGGAACAAGCAAGGAAAAGTGTGGAGAAGAGTTCGGCCACCATGTTTTTGCTTACTACTTAAGAAGTTTGTTGGGCATTTAAAGACAGTCTTTAAACTTTCTTATTTTGTTAAGAACTTAATGTGGCTTCATATGATGGAAGGCCACTAATAATGCCTAAATGTATAAAGGTATTTAAATTAGTCTCTAAATGTTTAGAGCTAATACTTTTTATATTAAACATTATGAATGTTTGAATTATCATATTAATGTAATGTGATGAATGCCTTCTAAATACATTTTCTTAAAAGTAGTATTATGAATTGAATATTGTCTTGTTGTATCCTAGTTGAGATACAAGATTTATATCATTTGAAACACAATAATCAAGATCACTCTTGATTCAATTAGTGGTTTTGAACAACTAATTGGGCATTTGTTAAAAGGTTTTAAAATGTCAATTGTGCTATTGATTAAACCAAGAAAGAAGTGTCTAAATCTATAAAATATTTAAAGACTTTAGTCACTTAATAACAAGACATTAACTTAGTGAAGATTGAAACAAATAAGCTTGAAATGTTTAAAAGCTACTACACAATGTCTTCTACCAATATACACCAATTTTATACATTTTGAATGTATGAAATGATTTCTCATTAAAGTCATGAGAAATAGTGGGAGGTGTGAAAATGGATATAAACTTGAATGTGATTGGTTTATAGTTGTCAAAAGAATAATAGTACTTGACTATTATTAAGAGTTTGTAATTTTAATTGTTAAAAGACTCAAGCTCTTCAAACGTTAAAATTCTATGTTGTGTGTGACATTTAAAGATAGTCTTTGAATGTTGGTTTCGTCAACCTAGCATAAAATGGTTATATGTTGGGAGTTGTCCATCATTCTCTTTTATGAGAACAAGCTAATAACAAAGCATATGGACAAGTTGATGAAACAAAAGGGAATAGTTTCAAAATGAGTCACAACATTTGGTTTCACAACAAGACAATCCAAATTCAACATCTAAATGTAACAATATTGCTCTATGTAGTTTCGATAAAGAATTATATCAACCACCTAGAAGGAATGGTTGAGTTTCTATATCCTTAGTAGAAGCCATGCTTCGAATAAAGACTTGGATAATTCTTATATAACTACATTAAAGGTCTTAGTATGACTAAAACTTGAAATATGGTGTATGACACCATATGAATTAAATGAATAGACTTGATAAAGCAAGTTACACATTTCAAATGGAATTGCTTAAGAAGGAATTCTTTTGTGTATGATTCGTTTGAATAACTTGTGTTAGCTAGTGTTGTTGATGGTCTCAAAATAGTTGAGATATCATCAATAAGCTAATGGATCTTAATGATTGTCAATAGATCCAATACAAGTTAGTGGGAGCAATATGCATTCAAATCAAGACGATATAATTGTTAATTTTTTGAATGAATGCTAAGTTACATCAAGGCCAATGGGAGTGATGTCATAATTTGAGCAAACAAGATATGAATGAAGCCTATTTGATAGACTTGATAAATCATAGATGTTACTCGAAAAATGACAAAACATGACACAGTCAATTTTGAAGTATAGACTTGAAATTGGACTTATTGATATAGCAAGACTATCTCAAGGATATTAAATGAGGAATTAAATCTCAAATGTTGTAGATTTAAGAAAGCATTTTCCTATGTGATAGGAAATCACTTTCAGAACCCTTATAATGAATGTGTCATAAAATCACAAAAGGGGCACATGTATTGACTTGTGAAATAGATATCCAAAAGTGAAGAACCACATGAGTTGTCACTTTAAGATATTACTATATCCCAAGATCAGAACCAAAGCAACTGATAGAGTATTATTGTCTTTAAGAAAGAAACATCAGAGTGGGACTCTGGAAGCGTGCATTCACTTAGGTTGTTAACCAAAGTGAAAATAAGCCATTTTAACAAATGGAACTTCATATTGGATGAAGAACTAACCATATGAATGAATTGATAGTATGGTACTACAATGGTCTCAAGGATGGAGCAAAGTTTGTATAAAGTATACAAACGAAATATATGACGATATACTGTTTTAGAAACTGCTTCAAAAAGGTGTTTTGAATGAAGGGGTTCTTTTAGAACCAATGATTGAATCCAAACCATAAGGTCGATAGTAGTGTACTACGACGTAATGGGGCGATAGCTCAAGTCATGGAATCAAGGTCTCATCAAAATATTCAAACACAATAAAGAGACATCATCAAATGTTTTGGAAACATTTGATAAGTAAATTCCCTTTTAAAATAAAAGGGATTAATACATAACCAAGTTAACCTACGAGCATGAACTCTCTCGACAATATGTATAAGATACACTAGTGATTGACTTTAGTGCAAGTGGGAGATTGTTGGAAATATGCCCTGAAAGTCAATCTTTGGAAGAAACCTTTCAGGACAAATGAATGGATGTATAGATGATTCTTATACGTCAAATGGCAAAGACACGAATTAGGACTATCTCAATAAACGATATATGTCTTAAATAGTGTATCCATGGACAATGGATCGATTGAAGAAGTAATCTAATGATGTTAGACTACAGAGACCTTCTTCAGATAACCAAATGTCCAAAAGGTTCCTGGTCATTGGATTGTCGGAGGGAAACTGACAATGCTCAGATCGGTACATACTGTGTCTGCTTCAAATGGAAGGATGGAAAGTCTCATCCCATCCGTGTTGTGACACTAAGACAAGTATGTAGGTGCTCATTAGGGGAATGAGTTCACTGAACACAATCGAACGAGAGTACTTGCATGGAGGTCTACTCACATGTCAAGCAAGTAACTCTAATGGTTGGAATAATGTAAGTAGTCCTTAGACCTGAGGCATCGTCGTTGTCTTGTGGTTAAGTACTTGATCTTTGATTATGTCAAACGTCACTCTTTCAGAATGTCAACGGCATAGTCGGGGTTAAGCCACTTAGTCATGAAGGCAAGTGTATGCGCAACAAGGAATCTCTAATCCTCGATAAGAGAGGAAGAATACTCTAAGATATGATTCGGGAATCTTCGGCCGAAGTATCGAGCGTATTAAAAGGAATGCGTTCCTATACGACTCAAAAGAATCATATAAGAAGGAATAATCACATTAGGGGTTTGACATAATATATCCATACCCTAGTAATATGATTGAGAGTATTGTATTAGAGAAGGATCGAATTACATTGTAATTCCAATGGAATAGGTTCTCCGAATAAACTTCTACATTAGCTTGGGTAGCTATGACATATGGTTAGATGTCACTCATAGCTTGTGAGTTCTTCTAGATAATTAAATGTAGTCATCAAAGAAGAATGGTGAATTAAAATGAAGTTTTAATTCACTAAGTGATTGAATTAAATGTAATCAATTGGATTGATGCCAATCACCTCACTGCCTTGCTAATTAGAACCTAAAATGATTGTTCACCAATACACTATTGTAGTGAGTAATTAATGGATGATGGAAACAATTAATTGGATTAATTAAGTGTTGGGATTAATTTAGAAAGTCTAAAGAAATCATAAAAGCGATAAAGATCGTTTTGGGCTTAAAGAAACGTTCGGGTTTAATTGGGCCCATTGGGCCTAAACCTATTGGGCTTTTATTCAAGCATTAGATGACTTGAAATAAATGAAAGCCCAAAGCCCAAACCAAACACAAAGGGCCGGCCACTTAATGTAGGAATGGGTGAGATGTTTAGTCAAATGTTGACTAGGTTTCTTTATGCAATAAAAGAAACTTTATAGTGAAATGTTCATTAAGGGTTTTGTTAGTTGAGAAACAAAATGATGAAAACAAACTCTCTCTCTCTTAACACTCAAGGCCGGCCAACCAAGAAGAATTTTAGCTAATCCTTTCTTCTCTTTTTGGTCATTCCTTCATCCTTCTCATTACACTAGTGGGTGAGGATCTTTAGAGGTCTTCTACTTTGGAGACTTGAAGGGAACCTTGGAGCACTCATTCTATCAAAGTGGAGGAGGCAAGGAGGGAAGCTAGGCTCAAGGAATTCAAGGAACAAAGGGCTTGGAGGTGGTCCATCCTTGGTCTAAAATCAAGAACAAGAGGTATAGATCTAATCCTTGACTTTGTTCTTAAGTAAAAATAATTTTGATGCATTATATTTAAACCTATGAACCTTGAAGGGGATTTGCGTGACTATAACTTTGATAATATGTTATAAATGCTTCCGTTGCTTATGCATATAAATCTAGAATTGTATATGCATGCTAGTCATCTTGAAATCCCATATCATGAAAACTCATAATTTTCCCTTCACATAAGTAGTGGAGGTTGCTAGTCACAATCATGTTAAGTGAATTCCTGGCAGGAGTATCATGCTGTTCATAGTTACGAATGCCTTTTCAATGCTTATGATTTTCACAAAGCTTAATGATCTTTGATTGTATCTCTATTATGCTGTCCATGTAGGGGACTATTCAAGAATAATTTGGTTGCCGATGCGTTGTCCATCCAATTCAATGACTTAATGAAAATCTGAGGGTTAATTAGTGCTGTTCACGGTTAATCTGAGGCGTTGAGGTTCATGGTTTATTGGAAAAGCAACTGGAAATCGATTTGTATGCAAGTGTGTCATGTGTGGAGAAGAACCCTCTAGCTAGCCAATCACCCATATTTTCCCCCAAATTCGTGTTAAACTTGCTTAAGTCTTTAATTTACTTGTCTTTACTTTAAATTCGTCAAAAACCCAATCCCCTTTACTTTGTTGAGTCAAATTACTTAGAATCTGTCCAAACTTGTGTTTTTAAGTGTTTTGAGTCAAGTTAAAAGTAATTTTCATCCAAATCACCCTTTAGTGTCTAGTTTGAGCTTATTTGATTATTTTGTGTTGTTTTGAGTCTTTTAGTTTGTTTTGAGTTCTTTGAGTCTAGTTAAGTGTTTTCAAGCCTAGTTTGTGTTTTTGAGTCAGTTTTAAGTAGATTAGCAATCCCTCCTAATCCCCGGCCTAGAACGATCCCTACTTACATCTTTACTACAATTGTCAATAAGAGGGTTTAATTTGAGTGCTAGTTTATATCACATCAATATGCCCGGGGCATCTAAAAGTTATCTTATATATATCCACTTTAGCCATTTTTATCTGATTATAACCAGCATTCCCATCCATGAAAAGATAGAACTTTGTGTTTTGCAACTGCATCTATGGATAGGTCAGCCATGGGCATAGGGAATTCATCTATAGGGGTGGCCCCATTAATATTTCTATAGGCAACGCAACATCAAACTGCATTGTTATAGCTTTTAATACTGGTACAATGTTGGCCAACCACTCAACATACTTGGCAGGCCTAATAAATCTAGCTTTTACCAGCCTCTCAATTTCTTCTTTGACCTTCTCCTCAATCTCCTTTGATATTCTTCTGGGAGTTTCCTTCACAGGTTTATACCCCTCATTGATAGGCATTATGTGTTCTACCAAGGTTGAATCTGAACATGGCATCTCAGTGTAATGCTAAGCAAAACAGTCTTTAAACTTGTGCAGAAGGTCTATTATCTTTGCCCGATCACCAACTTCCAACAAGGGAGTTGTATTGGCCTTGGATCCTCCTCAGTTCCCAAATTAATGGTTTCTAAGGGGTCTTGTACTTCTGGGGTTGGCTTATTTGGCTCGGTGCATAAAAGTTCAACCAACTCTGGACTCTCGGGCATGTCATCTGGCCAGTCCAAATTATATACACATTCAACCATATGTATAGCTGCTTCCAACTCTTTCCCAAAAAAATCTTCTTCTTCTCTATTCTGGCTGCTTGAAGCCTCATTTTCCCATACTACTTCTTCTTTGGCCGAGCTATCTCTTGCTTCTTCTCTCTCTCCCATACACCAACAGTCTTTTAATTAACGACCTGACTACGACTATTTGGTCCTTTTTTCTTTGTTCTGACATCATTAGTGTTGGGGAGTTGGGACAATATTGAAGGAAATTTTGTGTAAAACATGTTTATTTGAGCAACATCAATAGCATGCAATTAACAAATTAAAGGCGGAATCATGCTTGCATGCACTCAAAAACAAAACATCAACCATGAAATTCAAAGCCTAGTAGATTGGTGAACCTTGACTCAACTTTTAAATCAACATTTATTAGTTGAGAAATATTTACCTTTGTAGATTCCTCTTTGCATATGCAAAGGATAATCACCCAAGAGATAGGGCCTTCATTCCTTGCTTCTTAGCTCCATGGATTTGGTTGAAAGAATAGGATTCTCCAAGTTCCCAAAATAGAGAACCTCTAAAGATTCTACACCAAGGTTAGATTGAAGAAGAAATGAGTGACCTTGAGGAAGTAAAATTGCTAGATAATTTCCTCTAGGGTGGCTGAATTTTAGAGAGCAAAGAGAGCTTTTGTTCTCATCTTTTCTCCACAAAAACCCCTAAGGATGAAATGGCTATAAAGTTGCCTTTATACCACCTCACAATGGAGTGGCAAACTTGCAATTAAGCCAAGTTCACTACCCTCCTTAATTATGGCCGGCCTTAGGGTATTTATTGGGCTATTTGGGCCTTTGTGAATCATTATTCATTAAGTTGTCATACAACTTAAGTCAATGGGCTTTGACGTTCGAAGCCCATTGGGCCTTAAGGTCCAAAACTATCCCGAGGTCTTTAACGAACTTATTCGTTTGATTAATTAACATATTAATTAATCCTTGCCATAAATAATTAAACCATTTAATTATTCTTACTCATCTCCTTTGTTTCTTCAATCTCCACCTTACACGGTGTACGATACATTAGGTTCCTTTTAGCGAGGCAGTGGGCGATTAAAACCATTTTACATCGATTGTGAATTGAAACTTATTTTCAATTCTCCCTTTAGTGATTATACACGTTTAGGGCTTCCACAAACCATGAGTGACACCTAGCAGCATATCATGGCTACCCAAGCTAATCAGAAGAGGTAGAGAACCTATTCAGTTTAGGATTACAAATGCAATACGGTCTTTCTCTAATCTAATACTCTTGACCACATTGTTTGGTTTGATAGTTTATTTATTCATGTCTACTATCCAATGTGATTTGTTTTGCTTATATGATTACCTTGAATGTGAATTGGAACGCATTCCCAAATCTCATTCATACTCTGGCCAGAGATTTAATCATATCATAGAGTATTCTCCCTCAAACCATTTGAAGGTTAGAGATCCCTTGTTGCACGTTCACTTGTCTCCATAAATAAGTGGCTTAACCCCAATGATGTCGTGGACACCCCGATGGGGTGACTTTGACATAATCAAAGATCAAGGACTTAACCACAAGACAACTGTGATGCCTCAGGTCAAAAGACTAATTTGCATTATCCCAACCATGAGTTCTCATGTGACATGAGTATGAGAACTCCTCGTTGATCGTGTTCAGTGGACTCATTCTCTATTGAGCACCTACGTACTTGTCTTGATGTCACACACACCAATGACTCGAGACTAGTCACTCTCCCTGAGAGAAGGCACAGTACGTACTGATCTTATCGGACTGTCAATGCCCAATTGGCAATCCTATGATCAGGAACGTTTAGGATGTGTCTACGAAAGAATGGTCTCATTAATCTAACTTCATTAGATTGCATTCTCCCAATCACATATACCTTGGACTTTATCGTTTAAGCATATAACTTTTATATGAGACGGCTCAAACAATATGTTTGCCCTTTATATGTAAACTAGATTAGTTTAACATGTGAAATGTCCGTAAAGTATCATCATATGATTGGCTTTAGGGCACATTTCCAACAATCTCCCACTTGCACTAGAGCCAATCAGCTTGTTCATCTGTGATGATTCCTCTTCTGTAGTCATTTCATAAATGGCTGAGTAGTAGGCCTAGGCAATGGATATCTATATGTTATCCATAGAAGCAACCTTGAGAATATCGACGTCACCATTATACATGATTCCCAATCATGTGGTTCAGTTCTCTCATATGAGTTCGGATCTTGATGAGACCTTGATTCCCTGGCTTGAGCTATCGCCCCATTAGTGTCATACACTTTCTGGTTGGAACCGAATAGAGAGTTCATAAATGAACTTTCCCATCCAAACAACATTGTTGTAAACTTCTATATGGCAATATATTTTGCATTCATAATGGAACACACTAAAGTCATTACTTTAATGTTTCCATCCAAATATCTCTTTAGTCATAATAAAGAGATATCTGTTTATCTCTTCATTCATAATGAAGAAACATCCAATGATGGATTAGATTCACAATCTAATACATTTACGCTTCCATTACGTTACTCTAATTCTTCCTCATTCTTCGAGGAACCTATCCTTTAGTATTTCTTAAATACTTAAGGATTCACTTGACAGTTGCCATGGTTCTGATCCTGGGCTTGCATTGATATCGCCTTGTACCTTTCTAGGTACAACTCATATCAATGTTTTTCATACAATATGAAATACATAAATCACCTTTCTGCGTATGCATAAAGGATTCGATTTACGCATTATTTCTTTGGGAGTCAAAGGGTACGTTCCCTTTGAGAAGAACTACCTCCTAGTCTCACTAGAGTTGTTCTTCTGATTGAAGTTTATCATCATATGAGAAACTTCCTAGCATCCTTTTTGTCTATTATTAGGGCATGATATAATCCAATTATATCCTAAAATCTATCATTATAGATTTCCATCCCATGTATATAGACTATGTCTCCCATATACATTCTATCGTTATAGAATGTTTAAAGTCATAACTTTAACGAAGAAGTATTCTTTTCATTTCCAAAATTAATATATCATATATATATTCTAAATTTTAGGAACATGATTAACTCCCACTAATCTTTTGTAAACCTAGTAAACAAAAGATTCATTTACATCTTTATGAGAAATCAAACATTTTGATCTTTCTCTCATAAGACGCTTATGGCTCCCACTAGCTTGCTAAGATCCATGATGGTTGGATCTCTACAACTTACATGTTTTGTGATTCATAGTTTTAGACATATATATTATTAGGACTATCTTAATAATGGTTTCGGAAACCTATATGATGTCCAAACATTGAATCAACATTTAGTTGTAGCTAGCAATCTTCGAATTAATTGAAACTAAGACTACGTCAAAGATGGTTCCTTCAAAGTCAACCATTCTCTTTGATTGTAGTCACCTTAAGCTACCAATTAGCTATGAAGGTTTCATTATTTCGGGTCAAATGGTACTTTACCATTTCCTTGAGTACCATAAAGTTCAAACCATTCAACTGAGACGGTTTAAAATTCTTTTTGACTACCTTGGAGCTTGTGGTATAGGAACTAGGTTGTTATATTTGTTGATTATCATCTTGTCTCTCAAAGAACCCATTCTTTTGAGTTCTATTCCTAGTTCATTTGCTCTAAGGCAAATCACATTGTAGGATTACAATGAACTACTCAACAAACAACATTTGTTGGTTGGTTTATAGAAGTGATATCCAAAGGTTAATTTAAGGATATCCACAAGATAATTTTTTTAAACAAATATTGCTTATTAGCACACAACCCCAAATCTTAACACAATTAAGATTTGTCTTTCTTTCCAACTACATCCTATGGAGTTATGAAAATTTTGGAAGATCTTCTAATTGACAATCATATTGTCTTAGAAGCATATATATCCTATATATGGGTAATTGATAATATACAACGAACTAAATCTTATTCAAGTTCGTTCTTCTCCTAATGGAGAAAATCATTATCTTTATGATGCTAATTTCCTTGATATCTTTCAAGGAAACTCATCTAAAGTGTTACCCTTCCTTAGATCAAATCTAAGGAGGTAAGTACTTTAGACGTCTTACTCATCATCTTACATTTCTTGAATTCTTTGAAACCTTTTGCAAAGTATTCGGACTTGTGTTTTATTCATAATAAACTATAGTCCAACCGAGAGTGATCTTCGGTGAATGTCAAACAACATGAGGAGTATTATGTTGTGGACAAGTGCCACTAACATCTAAGTGAATTAACCTCAATAACTTTGTGATTCTTTCTTCTTTCCAAAAGAATAAAGATTCGAACATTTCGCCTCTATACAATTTCAACAAGAAGGCATTGGATCCAGATCTAACGATCCAAAGCATCCATCTATGACCAACTCGTAATTTATGTTTTAGAGGTATCACAACTCAGTTGGGATTAGTCACTATCTTGCAACCTTTTGGGTTTTAAGCATCATTATATTCTAAACAGTTAACGCTACCATATCATCTCTACTATAGAGACAATCAATTAGATTACTATAATCCAATCAGTGATTAATAAAGAACAATGTTTTGTCAAACAAAACATTCATCCATCTCTACTATAGTGACGGAATTAAGTTCCTTAAAATTGGAATGTAAAGACAATCTTTGGTTTTTCCAATTTCTTTGGTAGTTCATATGAGGAAGTTAGTACCATCTGCTTTCGCATAGATCTATATTTTATTCACGTTCCGAATGTGAAGTACTTTCTCTTCTCTCATTAATCTTCTACTTCTTATTAGCCACACTTTTACAACGATTGTAAAACATAGTTACTAATACGGAATCAAGCATTCAAGTAGAAGAACCAACTGTTTTGAACTTTTCAAGAACAATTTACAACACCTTCGAAAAGTGTGTTCTTGACACTTGCAAGACATTTCTTGCAAATACCCCTTCCACTGTCCATCCTTCATAAAGAAAGTTTGTTCCCTTGGAGTTAATTTTATCTTCTTCATTTGACTTCTCCTTTGACTACAATAGTCATGGTCCCTAAACTCCCACTATCTCTCTTGAAACCTTTTTCAATTGTGTTATACACATCAAACATTTTGGAGAGTGTGTGGTTATTGTTCACTACATAGTTTACAATAAACTTAGTGAACCATTAGGATAGGGACATAAAGGTGAAGTCCTAGCCTACTTTCCGTCTCGTTAAGTGGTTTATCACTTCAACACTCAATGATTCAAAATCATCATAAGTCCATGTTGATGGACTATTTTTGCCAACCAACCATTATGTTCTAAACATAATTACAAACTTTCAAGAGTTGTTCAAGGCAACTCTCATTTCTTCATACAACAATTTGTAAGTGAAGAATTATGGCACTAAAAGTGTCCTTGTCTTTTATGCTAATCTTCGTAAGTTCCTTTGTTCATATAACGAAGGAATAAGCATTGGTTGTTTGTGTTGTCCTTTTCATGATAGACATTTCTAACATGTTCTTCTAATGATACATTATCAATAGGAAGATTGTGAGGATGAGACTTCTTAGGTACATGCACAATCCATTTAAGACAATCTTTGGGATTGTGTTACCAAGTCCGGAAACTAAAACATTCGGATTTTCTTTGTCAAGTTTTGGATAGCGTTTGCAAATATATATTGGTAAACAAATACATAACGAATATAAATTGATTGATTTTAAGCCATTTGATTCGGGTCTTTAAATCAAATAGTACCACCCACTATTTTTGGCAAATTCCATATCCCTCATTGGAATTCGAGAGTTTTGGAGGAAACTCTTAGTAGGTTATGGGAGACTCACTATTACCAAGCCCACCTCACAATGATATGATGTTGGCTAGCATTAATAATAATGAGAGAGTACGCTTACTCATTTGCAACTAATGCAAGTACCCATCTAGTTTGGCCTCTAGAGAATGTTGCCTCACGATGATACGATGTCGGCGCCATTGCACTTAGTTAAGTTATTCCCACCATGATTAGTTCGTGAAGGGGTTCAAGAATAGCCTCACGATGATACGATGTCGGCCATCCTCGTTGCCTACACTAACCTCATCATATGTTTATGGATTCCTCCTGAGTATAAGCATGCACTTTGTACTCCCCCATGATAGGGTGAAGCCGGTGTACAGGTCATAAACGATTGGATCCCACCACGGTGGAAGGCCACGAAAGAGTGTTCTAAGCACTCTCACGCTTATCAACTTAATAATGGTTTGGTTGAGGGTTTTAGGTCTCATCACATAAACATATTCATTTTAATCTTTATTAAAACAATTTTGGTCCTATTACAACTATTGGTCCATTTGAATCATTTTAGTTGTATATAATACTCCCACTATACTTATAAAATGGTTTTTAAAGCAAGAGTATATGATACTACTAACATAAGGTTTGCATTCATTTGATGGACTATATAGTTGCCTTAGGGCCTTAGGATGACTATGAACCTTTGTTTAGATTCAACACGAGCCTAGTGTTGAATCTCGGACTAGGGATGGAGATTGATTTTAGTTACGCGTTTAATCACATTAAGGCGTGTTGTCTTAGGGGCGTTGGACCCTCTACTTCATTTTCATGCATATCAAATAAAGCAAGAAAGAAGTACTTCAAAGTAAAGGTGAGCTTATGCTCATTACAACATTTGCATAATTCAAATTACTTTAAAGTAAAGAAGAGCTTATGCTCTTTTACAACATTTGATCAAATCAAATTACAACCAAAATTAATCTACACATTCCCATGGTTCAAACAAATTTGAAACGGCCTTTCACATAGCTCAATTATCGTAGGCTTAGGTTCATAATCACCCTTTAATTAATTAACACTTTAACTAATTAAACTTGAATGCAACATTTTCATTTTGTTTTTGTATCCATAAAATTGATTTAAATGGAGCTAAATGAAATGAAAATCCAATTCTCATTTAAAGAGACAAAACAATTTTTGTTCCCTACTTAATTTGGGCCATCATGCAATAACCACAACTTTTTGGGCTATATTGCGAAACACAAACTTTTGGGGTCACTTTGTAAAAACAAAAAAGTCCACTACTTCATGTAATTACAACTAGAACCCAAAAATTTCAACAAATACAAAAAAACTTCATTAAAGGAGCAAAACAATTTGTCCTTTAGCGTTTTTGGACCTTAACGTAAAAACGTAAACTTTTGGGCCAAAGTGCAAATACACAAAAGTATCAAAACTTTATGTAATTGAATAAAAGACCCAAAAATACCCTACATGTAGGGTGGCCGGCCATGAGTAAATAAAAATAAGATTTTTACAAAGTTTTTGTAAGTGGGTTTTGTTAGGTGAGGTAAAGATGAAATATTTTGAATTTATGTCAAACTTTTAAAAAAGTTTGTCTACCATTATAGCCATTAATTGAATTTATGTCAAACTTTTAAAAAAGTTTGTCTACCATTAAAACCATTAATAATACTTTACTAATAATCATCACCCACTAAAATCACCCACTAAAATTAAACCAAAACTTTATGTAAAAACATAAAACTTTTTGAATCAAAACTTCAAAACTTTTTGTTCTTGGCAAGAACTTCAAGAACATTGAAGAACACTCATGAAAACTCATAATAGCTCCATGAATGTTTTCACTCACCAAAACTCAAATTTTCACCACTCAAAAGAGGGCTAACATCCTAGGGTACTTAGGGGTTCCAAAAGTCACTTTAAAACCATTTTAACAAGACAAACATGAACCCAAAAAATCACCCTTTGGATTTGGCCGAATTTCCCCAAAAACATGGCACCAAATTTTAGCTCCAAAATTCATGCTCATATGAACTACATCTACAACATTTGAGATGGCAAATTTTCTCACAAAATTTACATTCAAAGAAACAAGAATAAAGCTTGTAACATATTACAACTTTTAAATCAAAAACTATGAACTACAAAATCCAAAATGATTCACCAACTACTAGACCTAGGCTCTTGATACCACTTGAAAGAAATTTTGTGTAAAACATGTTTATTTGAGCAACATCAATAGCATGCAATTAACAAATTAAAGGCGGAATCATGCTTGCATGCACTCAAAAACAAAACATCAACCATGAAATTCAAAGCCTAGTAGATTGGTGAACCTTGACTCAACTTTTAAATCAACATTTATTAGTTGAGAAATATTTACCTTTGTAGATTCCTCTTTGCATATGCAAAGGATAATCACCCAAGAGATAGGGCCTTCATTCCTTGCTTCTTAGCTCCATGGATTTGGTTGAAAGAATAGGATTCTCCAAGTTCCCAAAATAGAGAACCTCTAAAGATTCTACACCAAGGTTAGATTGAAGAAGAAATGAGTGACCTTGAGGAAGTAAAATTGCTAGATAATTTCCTCTAGGGTGGCTGAATTTTAGAGAGCAAAGAGAGCTTTTGTTCTCATCTTTTCTCCACAAAAACCCCTAAGGATGAAATGGCTATAAAGTTGCCTTTATACCACCTCACAATGGAGTGGCAAACTTGCAATTAAGCCAAGTTCACTACCCTCCTTAATTATGGCCGGCCTTAGGGTATTTATTGGGCTATTTGGGCCTTTGTGAATCATTATTCATTAAGTTGTCATACAACTTAAGTCAATGGGCTTTGACGTTCGAAGCCCATTGGGCCTTAAGGTCCAAAACTATCCCGAGGTCTTTAACGAACTTATTCGTTTGATTAATTAACATATTAATTAATCCTTGCCATAAATAATTAAACCATTTAATTATTCTTACTCATCTCCTTTGTTTCTTCAATCTCCACCTTACACGGTGTACGATACATTAGGTTCCTTTTAGCGAGGCAGTGGGCGATTAAAACCATTTTACATCGATTGTGAATTGAAACTTATTTTCAATTCTCCCTTTAGTGATTATACACGTTTAGGGCTTCCACAAACCATGAGTGACACCTAGCAGCATATCATGGCTACCCAAGCTAATCAGAAGAGGTAGAGAACCTATTCAGTTTAGGATTACAAATGCAATACGGTCTTTCTCTAATCTAATACTCTTGACCACATTGTTTGGTTTGATAGTTTATTTATTCATGTCTACTATCCAATGTGATTCGTTTTGCTTATATGATTACCTTGAATGTGAATTGGAACGCATTCCCAAATCTCATTCATACTCTGGCCAGAGATTTAATCATATCATAGAGTATTCTCCCTCAAACCATTTGAAGGTTAGAGATCCCTTGTTGCACGTTCACTTGTCTCCATAAATAAGTGGCTTAACCCCAATGATGTCGTGGACACCCCGATGGGGTGACTTTGACATAATCAAAGATCAAGGACTTAACCACAAGACAACTGTGATGCCTCAGGTCAAAAGACTAATTTGCATTATCCCAACCATGAGTTCTCATGTGACATGAGTATGAGAACTCCTCGTTGATCGTGTTCAGTGGACTCATTCTCTATTGAGCACCTACGTACTTGTCTTGATGTCACACACACCAATGACTCGAGACTAGTCACTCTCCCTGAGAGAAGGCACAGTACGTACTGATCTTATCGGACTGTCAATGCCCAATTGGCAATCCTATGATCAGGAACGTTTAGGATGTGTCTACGAAAGAATGGTCTCATTAATCTAACTTCATTAGATTGCATTCTCCCAATCACATATACCTTGGACTTTATCGTTTAAGCATATAACTTTTATATGAGACGGCTCAAACAATAATGTTTGCCCTTTATATGTAAACTAGATTAGTTTAACATGTGAAATGTCAGTAAAGTATCATCATATGATTGGCTTTAGAGCACATTTCCAACAAATATGAGGTCTGTCTCATTCTTCCTTAGTGAAAGACAATCCTTGCTCCAGAAGCTTTGGGGCCGTCACCTTAGTCGGGCGGCTGTTCTTATCAGCTCAGAGGCACTACAAGATTCTAATTGATGTGATATATAATAGCACACAAACTTAAACCCTCTTTTTGATAGTTGTAGTATGTGTAAGTCGGGATCGTTCTAGGCCGGGGATTATGAGGGATGCTAATCTACACAAATTTAACTCGAAAACACAAAACTAGACTCTAGCGACTCAAAACTGACCAGATTGACTCCAAACAGGAACTAAAGGGTGATTTGGACAAATTCTAAACTTAACTTGACTCAAAATACCAAAAGGGGGTTGTTTTGACGAATTTAAGACTAAAACTAAGTAACTTGCAAAAAACAAACTAATTGATACGAAATTGGGGTGAATGAATGGGTTGAAAGGCTAGCTAGAGGGTCCTTCTCCACACATGACACATATGCATTCAAATCGATTTCCAGTTATTCTTCCTATAAACCATGAATGACAATGCCCCAAGTTAACCATGAACTGCACAAATTAACCATCAGATTTCCCTAAATTCATTGAATTGGACTCAACGACGCAACCAATTATTCTTATCAAGTTCCCTACATGAACTGCATAATAGAGATACATATCAAAGATCATTAAGTTCTGTGAAAATCATAAGCATTGACATGGCATTCGTAACTATGAACTGCATGATACTCCTGCCAGGAATTTACTTAACACGATCGTGACTAGCAACCTCCACTACTTGTAAATATAAGTTCATAACTATTAGGTGAAACTCCCTTATATTTTAGCATCAAATCCCTGCATGCAAACTAAGTATGCATCCTTAATCAACACACAAGAACAAGTTATCAATCAAATAGATAAGTAAATTGCATTCACGATTTATGAAACAATAACTGGATGTAATCAATTCATATCACACATAAGTTCATGGCTTTGAATTCACCTCGAGCTAAAACCAAATTAGTTCCACATGTTTGCAATTAAACAAAGACTATTAAAGTTAAACATTGAAAACAAAAGATAGAATACACCTAGAAACGCTCCAACAATCCAAAGGTCTTGAATGGTAGGCACGGCTCCAAGCTTCTTCTTCTCCTTCCTTGCAAAGTTGGGGCACAAGTATGTTTTTCTAATTTTAGGCTCTTGTGTGTGTGGTACTCTGAATGGTGCGGCAAAGGTGTATATATAGGGCTAGGGCACGACACCAAGGTTATAGAGGAAAAGGATTAGTTGTTAGCATTGTTTTATGACTCCTAGAAATCAGATAAGAGGTGATTTAATATGAAAATGAGTCCCCTTACAGCTGGAATTTAGGTAGAAAAGGATTAGGATAAGGTTAGGATAAGATATGATTAGTTTGAGATAAAATAGGACTGGATAAGATAAGGTTGGTTAAGATAATGTTTGGATAATGTTTTAGATAATGTTCCTTCCTTTTAGCTGATTCCTTATCTTCTATGTCTTGAATTAATTTCTCCATCTCTTTAGCACATTCCTAGCCTCTTTTGATCTTCAAAAAAGTCCATCCACCTGGCTCCATCCATATGCTGTCCATTCCAAGCCCAAAACTGCTCTTAAACGCTTCAAAATGCCCTTCCTTGCCAACTTTGCCATTTGGACCTACAAACACACGAAAATTGCTTAAAACACTCTAATAAATAGAAACTAACTTACTAAATGCAAAGAAACAAGCTAACTAAGTCGCATAAATATGCTCCTATCAAATTCCCCCACACTTAGCTTTTGCTAGCCCTCGAGCAAAAAAAAAAACAAACAAAACATAACCTAAACCTTCCAACGTTTGCCTCAGGGATTTCCAATGAAACATGACATGTTAGAAATCACTACTCCCATAGATTTTAGTTATCCTTACCCTCGAGGTCATACTTAATCGTAGTAACCACTCACTAGCTCGCATTTAATCAATTAAAACAATATTTTGAATGTAGTAACATGCCTTAGAGAATTCCCTCAATTCCTCACTGGATATACTCTCTATTTTCACACAGATTTTCTGACTACACTCCCTATAATAAGTATATGTGAGAAGATTGATGTAAATATGTAGACTAGCACTCACATATGTTATAATCAAAGAAGGCACTTTCTGGAATTATTAATATAACATGTATATATCTCATGAACGGAATGTCACTACCTAGAAGCGAAAACCAGGGATTCCATATGCTCGTACCAATTCCAACTCCACATATTGAATAACATAACAATCAAGATAAAAGTCTAAGGGTTGTAATGGGGCTAAGGTATTGGTTGACAAAGAATGGTCAAGGATAAACAAAGGTTGTTAAAGTGATAGTAAGCAAAGTAATGAAATCAACACTTAGAATTCATCTTTTGATTGTAGCATCCAACTTTAAACACAAAGGGAAGATTCGTACAACACTTAGGGTCAGATTCACATTTTTGGACCCTTCTTCAACAACCAACACTTGTGAGCTCATTCTCACTTCTTCTCAACTTTTTTTTCTTTTCTTTTTCACGTTCTTTTTCTCTTCTTTTTTCTTTTTCTTCTTGTGCCCTTCTCTTTGGCACACAAAACGTACACCCTCATAGATTTCCAACGAAAAACCTTCCCCCACACTTGTTTTTCTGTATAATGTCGATCAAAAGGAATTCCCTGATCAAAAGGAATTCCCTCTAAGTCATGCTCCACTATTCTTTAAGAACAAGGGTATGGATATTCCTATGCTAGGCTAGGTAGGGATAATGCAGGTTAACAAAGAAAAAAGGTTAAATAAGGCTCAAAGGGGTTAACCTACAATACATATGCAAGGGAATAAGGCTTTTTGGCTATGGTGGTAGCTAAACAACTTCATCTTATCTTTGTCATGCAATCAATTTTAAGCTTTGAATGAAACGGGCATGAGTTCTAGTATTTGGAACTATAATGATGAAAACGCATTCTAAGTAGCACCCAAGCAAAGAAATAATGAGATCACTCAACGACTTTAGAAAACAAAAACATCACAGATTAATAACTCTCGAAATAAAATATAGGCTTAAGTCTCTCAGGGTTGTAGCGTTGGTTTGAGTTCCTTCCTTCAAGCATGTTACAAAAACTGATTTTTTTCCTTTGTGATTACATGTGAATTCGTTAATGACAACTACAACCAAGTATTAACCAAAGAGAATATCAAACTTCCACCCATGTTTGTAACTTTCTTTAACAGTCATGCAATTAAAAACCAAATCCTCATTATTGTGTTGGAAGGTACCCTAAGACACAAACACACAAAAACTACTCTAAAAACGACTCTTTTTGGGTTTTTCAAAACTTTTTCTAATTTTTTTTTCTAATTTTTGTATTTTTCTTTCAAAACACTTCAAAACACAATAAAAACACTTTAAAACAGTGAGTAACAACTCTAGAAGTGCTAGGTGGTGAAATCCAACGAACATTCATGAAAAACACTTTGTTTACCCCCCCCCCCCCACACTTAAACCAAACATTGTCCTCAATGTTTCAAACATAGACTCACACGCAAGCAATCAAATAACACAACTAACAAACATGACAATTATGGCAAAGTAAAAGCAATAAAGAGTAAGGTTAACGAACGCAAATCTTGTTTTGGAGCCGAAGATTCCTAGTCTTCTTTATTTGAACGCATGGGTTGCCTCCCAAGAAGCGCTTGCTTTAACGTCTTCCAGCCAGACGATACCTCTTTTTAGGCTCCATTAGGGTCCAAGGCATGGAGAGGTACATCCTCCACGACATGCTCCTTAAAACTTCCATGCATTGGATCTATGAACGGAAGGGGATAGTGATCCTTCCTGATTGTGGCGTTGAGCTTCCTAAAGTCAATGTAAACTCTCCCACCAACTTGGATTTGATTGGGCACCTGAACCAAAGAAGGTAACAATATTAGTTGAAATGGGAATTGGAATTGGGATTGGAGGCTTACCAATGTACTGCGATGAAGACTTAAAAGTGGCATCACTGTCAACAATTTTAGAGGTGGTTCTCTTGGCCTGATTGGGTATTTTGAGGGCAGTGGCATGTCCCTTGTGATCCACTTCAGTTCCTTCTTCGGTGGTGGTTCGAAATACATCCTTCTTGATAAGTGCTGAACGTTCCTGCCCTATATTTTTATTCACATCAATGGCACAACAAGAACGAACATCATTAGAATTCTTAACAGATTTAGAAACATTAAATTTAATCACATCGCCATCAAACTCCATAGTTAACGCTCCTTTGGCCACATTAATCTTGGTTTGGGCTGTTTTCATGAACGGTCGTCCAAGTAGATTGGCAATGGTGGAGAGTGGGCTGAATCCTCCATCTCAAGCACATAAAAATCTGCTAGAAAAATCAAATGGTCTACCTGCACCAAAACATCTTCCAAAACTCCTTTCAGATATGCATTAGATCGATCAACCAATTGAATAATGACACCATCATTTTTAAGCTCTCCTAGATTCATAGATGCATAAACAGAATATGGCATGACATTAATGGGAGCACCTAAATCTAGCATAGCATGTTCAAACCTTGTATTACCAATAACACAAGGGATAGTGAAACTACCTGGATCTTTGCATTTAGGTGGCAGCTTTCGTTGCAAAACTGCAGAGACATTTTCACTTACATGTACCACCTCTTTCTCCGAAATTCGCTTCTTTGTTGTACAAAGCTTCTTCAAAAAACATAGCGTACTTTGGAACTTGCTTTATAGCATCAAGAAGCGGGATATTGACTTGCACTTTCCTGAAAGTCTCTAGAATGTCTTTTTCATTCTCTTCTTTCCTAGATTGCATAAACCTGCCAGGAAAAGGCACATTTGGTGGAATAGGGTTAGAAGAACCTGAATTTGAACCAATCTTACCTGCATTGGACGATATAGGGTTCTTAGGGAGCTGCGGCAAAGGGTGTTCTTCCTTTGCCGTGACTTTATCCAACTCTTCTTCTTCTTGCGGCAACTTTTCATCCTCCTTTTGGCTTGATTTAGATGTTATGGGTTGGTTCCAACCTCGTTGCCACTTCTTAACGTGATTGCCTTGGCGGTTTCAAATCCTCCCTTTGGATTTACAATGGTTGAACTAGGTAGTTTGCCTTGTTCTCTAAACTGTCCCATGAATTTTGCCACTTACCCCATTTGATTCTTCAATTCACCCACCTCTTTGGCTTGATTTTGTAATCCCTGCGTCAACGAAGTTAGTATTTGAAGAATTTTATCATTATCCATTAACGAACCTGAATTTGGTTGGGAAGGTTGTGGGAAGGCTATATAGGTCTTGAATACAACTCCTCAGGTTGCTGCCAATCTCCTTCTTGTTGAACTTGTTGAGGTTCCCTCCATATAAAATTTGAATGATCTCTCCCACCTGGGTTGTACGTGTTGGAAAACAAGTCGTTCCTTGATTGGTTATGGCCTTGATAACCCCAAGCATTGACACCATCCCAACCTCCATTCTCAATTAATTGAGGATGTTGATTAGTTTGATATCCTTGCCTAGAGGACACACCAAATGTAGCCACCCTTTGCATTGCAGTCTTTTCGATATGCTGCGACAAAAGAGAAGTAAGATTTGCCATTTGAGCTTGAAGATTAGCAATTGCCATGTCTTTCTTCTCTAGTACAAGAAATCAAAGAAATAAAACTAAATCAAATATCAAAAGAAAAAATAAACAAAAAAACAGAGGGATTAGCAATTTTACTAATCCCCGGCAACAGCGCCAAAAATTTGATGTGATATATAATAGCACACAAACTTAAACCCTCTTTTTGATAGTTGTAGTATGTGTAAGTAGGGATCCTTTTAGGCCAGGGGTTAGGAGGGATGCTAATCTACACAAATTTAACTCAAAAACACAAAACTAGACTCTAGTGACTCAAAACTTACCAGATTGACTCCAAACAACACAAAACAAACAAATTGACTCAAAAGAGGAACTAAAGGGTGATTTGGACGAATTCTAAACTTAACTTGACTCAAAATACCAAAGGGGGGTTGCTTTGACGAATTTAAGACTAAAACTAAGTAACTTGCAGAAAACAAACTAATTGATATGAAATTGGGGTCAATGACAGGGGTGAAAGGCTAGCTAGATGGTCATTCTCCACACATGCACATATGCATACAAATTGATTTCCAGTTATTCTTCCTATAAACCATGAATGACAATGCCGCAAGTTAACCGTGAACTGCACAAATTAACCATCAGATTTCCCTAAATTCATTAAATTGGACTCAGCGACGCAACCAAATTATTCTTATCAAGTTCCCTACATGAACTGCATAATAGAGATACATATCAAAGATCATTAAGTTCTGTGAAAATCATAAGCATTGACATGGCATTCGTAACTATGAACTGCATGATACTCTTGCCAGGAATTTACTTAACACGATCGTGACTAGCAACCTCCACTACTTGTAAATATAAGTTCATAACTATTAGGTGAAACTCCCTTATATTTTAGAATCAAATCCCTGCATGCAAACTAAGTATGCATCCTTAATCAGCACACAAGAACAAGTTATCAATCAAACAGATAATTAAATTGCATTCACGATTTATGAAACAATAACTGGATGTAATCAATTCATTTCACACATATGTTCATGGCTTTGAATTCACCTCTAGCTAAAATGAAATTAGTTCCACATGTTTGCAATTAAACAAAGACAATTAAAGTTAAACATTGAAAACAAAAGATATAATACACCTAGAAACGCTCCAACAATCCAAAGGTCTTGAATGGTAGGCACGGCTCCAAGCTTCTTCTTCTCCTTCCTTGCGAAGCTGCAACACAAGTATGTTTTTCTGATTTTAGGCTCTTGTGTGTGTGGTACTCTGAATGGTGTTTCAAAGGTGTATATACAGGGCTAGGGCACGACACCAAGGTTGTAGAGGAAAAAGATAAGTTGTTAGCATTGTTTTAGGACTCCTAGAAATTAGATAAGAGGTGGTTTAATATGAAAAGGAGTCCCCCTTGCAGCTTGAATTTGGTAGAAAAGGATTAGGATAAGACAAGATTAGTTTGAGATAAAACAGGACTTGATAAGATAAGGTTGGTTAAGATAATGTTTGGATAAGGTTTTAGGTAATGTTCCTTCCTTTTAGCTGATTCCTTATCTTCTATGTCTTGAATTAATTTCTCCATCTCTTTAGCACATTCCTAGCCTCTTTTGATCTTCAAAAACGTCCATCCACCTTGCTCCATCCATATGTTGTCCATTCCAAGCCCAAAACTGCTCTCAAACACTTCAAAATGCCCTTCCTTGCCAACTTTGCCATTTGGACCGACAAACACATGAAAATGGCTTAAACACTCTAATAAATAGAAACTAACTTACTAAATGCAAAGAAACAAGCTAACTAAGTCGCATAAATATGCTCCTATCACTAATGTTGAGGTTGTAGAAATTTGCCTTACAACATTAGCAGTGGGAAGAAATGGTCATGATTCGTCCTCCACCATCTCCCAAAACCCTGGTTCCTTGGCCTTGGCCCCATGGTAAACTGCAATCTGTTGGTGCAAAGTGGAGGGCACATATAGACTTTAGTGAATCTAGTCTTTGCCAAGTAAAGCTCCATAAGTGGAACTGCTATCCACCACAAAGAAAGCCAACATGATTTGCTTGGATCCCAAGTCAACTTCTAGAGGTAATATCCCATGTGTTCTGGTGATTGCTCCAGAGAAACTGGAAACTGTTAGATCTGTGGGAATGAGTTCTTCTTCACTTCTATGCACCATTTTCATCTGTTTGTATGGCAACACATTGACCGTGGCTCCTCCATCAATCAATACCCTCTTGAAGGGTACCCTCTCCAAATGACCAGTTATGTATTTGGATTTGAGATGGTTGGTGAAAGCCAAACTTAGTCTAACAAATACCATCTGGTATGGATACACTCTTTCGGGTTACTTCATCTTTGGTTCGGTTAAGCCTGTTGTGCCTGATTCTCATTTTCCAGTTTCCTTAACACTAACAAGTGTCGTCATTGGTTCTGTTGCCAAATAACCACCCTCCATCAAGGTAGGTTGATCCGGTTCGGTGCAGAACATGGCAAATAAAACATATGTCATGTTTATGTGGAAGTTGCTAGGTCCAAGTAAATATTCCTTCTTGCCTCCAATATGGTCCATTAACTCATCTAACCAGGCCTATGCTTCTTTTGGTAACATTAGTCAGGGCAACTCTTCCTCCCTAGTTATACCAAAGTTCTACACTTGCTCTGGGATTTGACAAAGGGTATCAATCAACGAAGGTGAAGGTATTCCCCTCTCAGGTGAAATGGTTCCAAAACATATTGGTTCTGGACTCCATCTAGGTGTTGGCATCATCACCACATCCTCTTGTGCTCTTCTTAAGATTCTGTATTTCCTTGGATAGAAGTTAGGAGACACATGATCCCCTTCCCCTTCAATTTTACTATTGGCTTTTTCCACTTTCGTTTTACTCCTCCATTGGAGCTGTTTTCATCATCCTTACGACACTTTCTCAAACTTTACATTCTCTTAGGCCTTTGATGTGGCAGGGATTTTCAATGAGTTCATATGGGCTCTGTGCTGCCTCTGGACTCTCCTGATCATAGAGGCTCCCATTTCTTTGACTGACCTCCCGTCATTTCCTACTACATACCATTTTCACCCGAGTCGAGTAGGATCTTTTTTTTGTGACTGGGGGAACTGGGTTCATTGTTCTCCCCTTCACTCGGACATCACCACCATTATAACTTGGTTGGGGAGGCCTTACATCCATCCATTTCAGTGTCTTGGCTTCTTTATCTTCCACTTCTTCTTAGACTTCATAGTTTCTGAATACCTCAGACAAACCCTTTGGTTGAGAGTCCATTCCCAACCTTTGGAAGACATTTTTGGAGGTTTCTTTTGAAGGAAAAAATTTGTCCTAGCTAAGAACATTGAAGAACATTTGAATACATATGCATACTATTTAACACTTTAAAGTAGGCATGCATTAAAAACAATTCATAAAACCCATGACTTTCAAAGCCTAGTATATGGTGAACCAATAAACTCTTTAACAACATTAAAGATAAGTAAAGATTTAGAGTTTCTTTACCCTTGAAGCTCATCCTTGTTTACACAAGGGATTCACCCAAGTGGAGGGCCTTCAAGTCACCTCCAAGCTCCTTGGATATTGCTTGTGATATCCTTCTCCTTTTGTGCTCCTTTGGTCCTTGAGGATGTAAGGAAAGGATCTCCAAAAACACCAAAGATTTGGTGTCTCTCCACACCAAGGGTTAAGTGTGAAGATGAAATGGATGACTTAGAGAAGAAAAGATTGCTAGATTAATCTCTCTAAGTGGCCGGCCTCTTTAGAAAAATGAGAGAAAGTGTTTCACCTCATTTCACCAAGAAAAACCCTAATGAGAAATAAAGCTATAAAGTGGATTTTATACTTCATTTCAAGTGAGTGGCAAACTTGTAATTAATCCAAGCTTGTCCATTCACCCTAATGGCCGGCCATATTAATGTTATTGGGCTATTTGCCCATTTTGTTTTAGTTGTCATGCAACTTAAACATAATGGGCCTTGTGGACCAAAACGCTTTTGAGCCTCGAAGCCCAAAACCAACTTAAAAGCCCAATACAAACCTTTCGTAAAATTAATTAACTAATTAATTAATCTTGACCATTCTCAATTAAACCATTTAATTGCTTATCCATCTCATTTAATTTCTTCACTATCGCCCTTACTCGGTGTACGATCCGTTAGGTTCCAATTAGCGAGGTAGTGGGCGATTGTTACTCTTAACGATCGATTGTGAATTGAAACCACATTTCAATTCTCCCTTTTATGATTAGTGTTGCCCAATCATTAGGGCTTCCACAAACCATGAGTGACACCTAGCAGTATGTCATGGTTACCCAAGCTAAGTAGAATTGGTTGGAGAACCTATCCAGTTACAACTACAATGCAATACGGTCCTTCTCTAATACAATACTCTTAATCACATTGTTTGAATGATAGTTTGTTTCATGTCTACTATCCAATGCGATACTTCTCTATATGATTCCCTTGACTATGATTTGGAACTTACTTCCTAAGTCATATTCATTTGCTTTGGCCAAAGACTTTAGAATCATATCTTAGAGTATTCTCCTTCCACCATGGAAGGTTAGAGATCCCTTGTTGTGCATTCATATGCCTACATGACTAGATAGCTTGACCCCAACAATGCCGTGGACACTCCGATGGAATGCCGTTGACATGATCAAAGATCAATGACCTAACCATTAGACATCTATGATGCCTCAGGTCAAAGGACTACTTTGCATATTGCAACTTTAGAGTTTATACATGACATGTATGTTTGAACTCATTTTTTATCGTTGTTCAGTGTACTCGATTACTCTTTCGAGCACTTATGTGTTTGTCTTAGTGTCCAACACCAAATGACTTGAGACTAGTCATACTCACGCTTGAGTCAACATAACACATACTAACCTTAGCGAATTGTCAATGCCCAATTGGCAATCCTATGGCTAGGAACGTTTTTGGAATGGACAAAAGAGAATGGTCTCGATAATCTAACTCACTTAGATCACTTGTCTCTTAGATCATATACATTCCTTGGAATCCCTTATTGCTTAAACACATGATACAATAAATAGTGATTAACAATAAGCTTTGCCCTTCATTAAACATATAAAAGTTTAATACATTAAGTATTCCAAAAGCTATTACATCAAATGAGTGGCTTTGTGGGCATACTTCCAACAATCTCCCACTTGCACTCAAAGCCATCCTCCCATGTATCTAATACCCATCTTTTCCATATGACGGTCAAGCTGGATTTGAGACATTGGCTTTGTCAGTGGATCTGCTACGTTATCGGCTGAAGCAACTTTGAGGATGTTGACTTTCCCCTCGGCAGCATATCTTCTAATGATATTAAAGCGCCTGTCAAAATGCTTGTTCTTTTGATGTGCCCTTGGTTCCTTGGCTTGAGCTATCGCCCCACTATTATCACAGTACAAAGTTACTGGTGATGTAATGGTTGGAACCACTCCAAGTTCAGTGATGAACTTCTTCATCCAAAACGCTTCTTTGCCGGCTTCAGCTGCAGCGACATATTCAGCCTCTGTTGTCGAATCAGCAATTACACTTTGTTTCTTGCTCTTCCAACTGACAGCCCCACCATTCAGAGTGAATACATATCCGGAGTTGGAACTTCTATCATCGACGTCAGATTGGAAATCTGCGTCTGTATAGGCTTCCACTCGCAACTCTGATGCTCCTCCATATACGAGGAACACGTCCTTAGTTCTTCTTAAGTACTTAAGGACCGTCTTGACAGCTGCCCAGTGTTCTGGTCCTGGGTTAGATTGATATCGACTAGTAATGCTCACAGCATATGCAATATCAGGCCTTGTGCATATCATGGCATACATGAGACTCCCTATGGCAGAAGCATAAGGAATAATATTCATTTGCCGTATCTCTTCAGGAGTCTTAGGTTCCATGGACTTATAAAGGTGAATTCCATGTCTAACAGGAAGAAAACCTTTCTTAGATTGTTCTATCTGGAACCTACTTAGCACCTTATCAATGTACATAGATTGGGATAATCCAATTAATTTTCTGGATCTGTCACGATAGAGCTTTATCCCAAGTACATAAGATGCATCTCCTAAATCTTTCATGTGGAAGGTTTTGGACAACCACACTTTTACAGAAGAAAGTATTGCAGTGTCATTCCCGAATAGTAATATGTCATCTACATATAACACTAGGAATACTACTGCTTCCCCAACGACCTTTTGATAAACACAATTGTCGTCTTCGTTTTGAGTAAAACCAAACGTTTTGATTTCAGTGTCGAAACGAATGTTCCAGCTCCTTGAGGCTTGCTTAAGTCTATAAATGGACCTTTGAAGCTTGCATACCTTAGTCTTTTCAGACTTGGACACGAAACCTTCGGGTTGAGTCATATAGAGCTCTTCCTCTAGGTAGCCGTTCAGAAAGGCCGTCTTCACATCCATTTGCCATATCTCATAATCATGGTACGCAGCTATAGCAAGCAAAATCCGAATGGACTTAATCATGGCTACAGGAGAGAAAGTTTCTTCATAGTCAATCCCTTCTCTTTGCCTGTAACCCTTGGCTACTAGTCTAGCCTTATAAGTCTCCACGTTCCCATCAACGCCTATCTTCCTCTTGAAGACCCATTTGTTTCCAACAGGTACAATACCTTCTGGAGGATCTACAAGAGTCCAGACCTGATTTTGATACATGGAATCCATCTCAGATTTCATGGCCTCTAGCCATCTCTTTGAATCAATGTCGGACATTGCTTCAATGTAGTCCTTAGGGTCCTCCTTTGTGTCATTGTCACCTAGAAGGTGCAATTCCGCAAAGTCATTGTCTAAGCCATACCTCTTAGGTGGCTTACTAACCCGTTCAGATCTACGTGGAGCTAGGGGTTCAGGAAAAGGGTTGTCAACTTGTCGAGTGCTTGTTTGTGGTTCATCATTAATCTCATTAATTTCCATCTTTTTGCTCATAGTTCCTTTGAGAACAAATTCGTCCTCTAGAAATTTAGCAGTTCTGGCGACAAAGACTTTCTGGTCGTCAGGATGGTAGAACTCATATCCCATAGTTTCTCTAGGATATCCCACAAAATAGCATCTTACTGATCTCGCTTCAAGCTTCTTGACATATGCTTCACAACCCCAAATCTTAATATGATTAAGACTTGGCTTTCTTCCATGCCATATCTCATAGGGCGTTTGTGAAACTGATTTGGAAGGTACTCTATTAAGCAAGTAAGCTGCTGTATATAGAGCGTATCCCCAGAATGTTACTGGTAGATCAGCAGAACTCATCATAGAACGAACCATGTTCATCAAGGTTCGATTTCTCCTTTCAGAAACTCCATTAAGTTGTGGAGTTCCCGGTGGAGTCCACTGTGATTTTATTCCACACTCTTTGAGATAATCTAGGAACTTATTACTCAGATATTCACCCCCTCAATCCGATCTTAGGATCTTTATCTGTTTCTCAGTTTGCTTCTCAACTTCATTCTTGAATTCTTTGAACCTTTCAAAGGATTCTGACATGTACTTCATAAGATACACATAGCCAAACCGAGAGTGATCGTCGGTGAATGTGATATAGTAGGAGAACCCTCCTCTCGACGTAGTAGACATAGGTCCACATACGTCAGTGTGGATTAACCCTAGAATTTCAGTGGCACGCTCTCCTTTTCCAGTAAATGGAGATTTGGTCATCTTCCCTTTCAAGCAACATTCACAAGTACCCATCTGGTCATTACCTAATGGGTGGATATATCCGTCTTTCGACATCTTGTGAATCTTATCAAGGTTCACATGTCCAAGTTTAAGATGCCACATCTTTTCTTGGTTAACTTCTTCTCTAGCCCTTTTGGGTTTTGAGGTATTCCTGCTTGCAATACAGTGCATCCCACTATTCGTCTCTAGGTGAAAAAGTCCCTCTATCATATTACCATGAGAGATAATACGACCGTTCAAGTATAAAGTGCAACTCATTTTGTCAAACAATACTGAGTGCCCATCTCGTAAAAGCTTAGAGATGGAAATCAAATTCTTTATACATGAAGGAAAATATAAACGATTTTTAAGTTCCAGGACTTCCCCAGAGGGTAGGTTAAGCATGTAGGTGCCTGTTGCTTTTGCAGAGATTTTAGTGCTGTTCCCAACTCGCACAACCATCTCCCCATTGCTCAGTGGCTTGCTCCCCACTAGTCCCTGCATCGTATTACAGATATGTTAACTAGCGCCTGAATCAAATATCCAGGAATTGGAGCTCACTGTAAAAGAACTTTCTATGACAGAAATAGTCTCTTCAAAAGTTCGTGTCATAAGGCTCGCAATGCGCACCCTGTATTTCTTCTTCCAACGTTCATCCTTTCCACAATGAAAGCATGTTCCTTTGGATTTCTTTGCCTTCTTCTTATGCAACCTTTTCCTTGTGTTTGCATTCTCACTCCCACTGTCCATTTTGAAACCTTTTTCAAATTTACAGCACATGTCAATCATCTCGTTTAAAGAATGATCGAATCTATTCACTTTATAGTTTACAATAAACTTAGTGAAATCATCCGAGAGAGATGCAAGGAAAAAGTCTTGGGCCATTTTCCCATCGATGGAAGTTCCTAAACTTTGAAGATCTTGAAGGATCTTTTCCATCTCTTGTCCATGTTTATGGACCGATGTCCCCTTTGCCATTTTGGCATTCATTAGACTACAAACATTTGAGAATCGTACATTACTAGTCTCAATGTCATGCATCTTATGCAAACTTTCAACCATGGCACAAGAAGTGTCCATGTGCTTATGTAGCTTCATAAGCTCCTCACTAAGTGAAGTAAGGATTAAGCATTTGGCTTGTAAATCATCCTCATAGTGTCTAACATAATTTTGACACTCCTCCTTTGAAACTAGTTTCGTAGGAGGTACATGAGGAGGGGATTGCTTAAGCACATACAATATGTCTTTCACCTTTGAGACATTCTCAATGTGGCGATACCAAGCAAGGAAACGTTGGCCCCTAAGGCCCTTTTTGTCAAGTATAATGGTGGGTATAATTTTAGGCATGTCGTTAACTACATAACATAACAGAAATCGTATTAGATTGTTTGTTTTAAAACTATTTGATTGGGTCTTTGAATCAAATAGCACCACCCACTATTTTTGGCAAATTCCACATCCCTCAATAGAATTCGAGAGTTATATTGAACTCTTAGCAGGGTATGGGAGACTCACCATTACCAAGCCCACCTCACGATGATACGATGTTGGTTAGCAAAAAATAATGATGAGAGAATAACGCATTATTGATTTACAACCTTTTGTAATTACCCATCCGTTTGGCCTCTAGAGAATGTTGCCTCACGATGATACGATGTCGGCTCCATTGCACTTAGTTAAGTTATTCCCACCATGCTTAGTTTGTGAAGGGGTTCAAGAATAGCCTCACGATGATACGATGTCGGCTATCCTCGTTGCCTACACTCACCTCATCATATGTATATGGATTCCTCCTGGATGTAAGCACATACTTTGTACTTCCCCGTGATAGGGTGAAGCCGGTACATGAGTCACAAACGATTGGAACCCACCACGGTGGAAGGCCTACGAAGAGATGTTCAAAACATCTCTCGCTTATCAACTTAATATTTGTTTTGAGGGAGTAGTGTTGGGCTACATCAAAATCATTTTAATCTTTATTAAAAGAACTTGGGCCTATCATAACTATTGGTCCAAGTTAATATGAATTAGTAGCATATAATACTCCCACTGTTTCGTTGAAACAAGCGAGACTATATGGAACTACTAACGAACGCATTGCATCCTCATATGGACTATATAGTCATATTAGGTTTTAGGATGATTATGAACCTTTTGATTTGATCCAACACGAGCCTTGTGTTTGACCTTGGGTTTAAGGTAGATAGTTGTTGATTTTAGTTACGCGTTTAATCCAATTAAACCGTTATTTCCTATTGGGCGTTGGACCCAACTATTCCATTTTGCATACATATAAACAAAAGGAATACATGAAATAATAATAAGGGCTTATGCCCTTTTACAACACAAATGATGGACTTATGTCCATTTACAACAAATTGAATTAATCAAATTACATTCAAATTCTACACTACCAAACCCAAACATTCATAATGTAAAGCGGCCAATCACATAGCTCAATTATCGAGGCCTTTGGTTCATAATCACCATTTTCTTAATCAATCACATTAACTAAGAAAACAACTTTAAACAATTGGTTTTTGGATCCATAGAATTGATTTAAATGGAACTAAATGAAATGAAAATCCAATTCTCATTAAAGAGACAAAACAATTTTGTTCTCATTTTATTTGGGCCAAAAGGAAACTATGACCACAACAATTGGGCCATAATGCAAAAACACAAACTTTTGGGGTCACTTTGAAAAACACAAAAGTCCACAACTTCATGTAATTTCAACTAGAACCCAAAATTTTAATAATGTAAAAACATCATTAAAGGATCAAAACAATTTGTCCTTTAGAATTTTTAGGCCTAAACGTAAAAACGTAAACTTTTGGGCCAAAATACAAAAACACAAAAGTATCAAAACTTTATGTAATTGCACAAAAGGCCCCAAAAGTACCCCCACCAGGGGGTGGCCGGTTTTTGATGGGAAAATTAGTTAACGCACAAATTAAACCCTATTTGTGACAATTGTAGTAATGATGTAAGTAGGGATCGTTCTAACCGGGGATTAACTAGGGATGCTAACCAAAGTAAAATTAAATTTAAAAACGTAAAAACAAAATTTAAAACACTAAACTAAAATCAAAACACTTAACTAGAATCACTCAAAATAAAACTAACAAATAAACTAAAACAAATCAAAAGACTCAAAATAATTCAAGACTCAAGAAAACACAAACTAAATTGATTTCTAACAAATCTAACACTTTAAAATAAATGGGGATTGATTTTTTTGACGAAATTGAATTTAAAACAGAAACTTAAAAACAAACTTCAAAGAAAATATATTTTATAGAATGATGAAACGTTAGTTAGAGGGGTCCTTATCCACACATGAACATATGCATATAATTTGATTCCCAGTTATGATTTCAACAAACGAATAAATGACAATGCTCCAAGTTAATTAGGTCCGCTTAAATTAACCTCCAGATTTTCCACAAGTTATTGGGTTGGATGATTGCATACGACAACCCAAAACATTCCCTACAAGTTCCCTACATGAATTGCATAATAGAGATACAAGCAAGAATCATTAAGTTCTATGAAAATCATAAGCATCGACTAGGCATTCATAACTATGGAATACGCATGTTAATCCAACCCAGGGTTTACTAAACACAATCGTGACTAGCGATTTTTACTACTCATGAATATAAGTTCATAACGATTAGGTGAAATTCCCTTATATCCTAGCATCAAGTCTTAAGCATGCAAATTAAGTGTCGACCCTCAACCCACATACATAAACAAGTTCTTAATCAACACAGAAAAGTAAACCACATCCAACGTTCAAGAATTCATAACTGGAGTAAATCAAATCATAATAAACATTTATCCATGGTTTCAAATTTCCCTCTAACTAAACAGAAATTAATTACACATGTTTAATATAATTAAAAAGCAAATTAAATTAAACATGAGTTTAAGAAAAATAAAACCAAATGAAGAAGTGATCACTGCTGTGCTTCTGCCCGAGGCAGCTGCCTGCCTTCTTCTTATCCCGTGCGAGCTGTCCCTCCTTCCGTTTCCTGCGAGCTCGTCCCCTTTTCTTCTTTCTCTGCGCCTTAAGGCAGCTGCTGCCCTCTCCCCCACTGACCTGCCTTCTGTTTTTTTTTTTCCCGCACAGTTTTCTGTGCTTTCTCCCTGTCAGTTTTATTTCTTTTTCCCCCTCTGACTTCACTGCTCTTCCGCGCCTCTGTCTCGCTCTCTCTGCCCGCGCGCCTGCCTTCCCGAGGCAGCTCCCTTCTCTTCTGACCTCCTGTCAGTTTTATATCCCTCAGTTTCCTCTCGAGCTGCCTAAGGCAGCTCCCCTTATATTTTTTTTTTTTTATTTCCCCCGTCTCTATCTTCCTTTGCCAGCTGCCAAGGGCAGCTCTTCTCCCCCCTCCTTTTTCTTTTTCTTTTCAGCCCACTGAATCATCAGCAGCCCACGCTGCCTTTTTATTCCTCTCTTTTATTATTTCCACTGCTTTCCGTCCCACTCAGTGCTCTCTCCACAATCTTTATTTTCTTTTTATCTCAATGCACTCCCTCATTGCCGTCCACATGTGCTGCCAGTGAAGGGCAGTTTTTGTTATTTTATTTTTTTTCTAAAGCTACAAAAATCAAATAAGTGAGCACGATAATTTTTTTACGAATTTTTTCACTTAAAATCTTACTTGTGCTAATTTTATTTTCTTAGCTAGATAAATTCTATAAAACACAAAAACAAAGTAAATAGCACAAAAATATGAGGAAATAACTAAGAAAAGACAAGAGAATTTGATGCAAAATATGTATAAATATGAGCTTATCAAATACCCCCACACTTAGCTTTTGCTAGTCCTCGAGCAAAACAGAGAAAACAGAAAAAGTAATAACATGAAAATTATTAGCTTCCCCCACTTTTACCCTCATAGAACTTCATTCGAGAACACAAATCATCAAGAACTGGTTAACACCAAACAAGCTAATCCAAGTTCATTTTCCTTATTCAAATATTAGCAGTAATCTTTGAATCATCCTTGAAGTGTAGTGTGTGAGATAGCCATGCTAATGCAATTTCAAATTTTTATTTTTAAAATCACCATATGCAAACTAGCGACCTTCTCACTGGATATACACTTAATCACACATGTGTTTAGTCTTAATGTGTTTCGCTCAAAGAATCAAATGTGAAAGTTCTACCATAAGCTTGCATAAAGATCACTTCTCCACAATCATAATTGCAAAACTTAAATCAAGAGGACTTTTATTGGACGTAATGAGGTTTAGGGCGAGGGTTATTGAAACGAAAGAATAGGTAAACACAAGTTCCAAGCTACATTGCAAGCAATTCTTTTGTTTAGATTTATAAGAACTCAAGCTTTCCAGCTATTCTTCCAGTCACCTCCAACCATAAACTTAAACTTAAACTTTAAACACTTTTTATTTTCTTCGTAAACAAACTTTCTTTCTTTTTTTTTTCTTTTTTTTTTTTTTTTTTTCAAGCAGAAACAAATATGAAAAACCCCCACACTTATTCTTTTGCCAAACTCCCTCCGAGTACTTCACAAACACTTCTCATAAGACAATTTCACATTACTCATTAGCTCGCTTGGAAATGGTAAGGAAAAATATTTCAGGCATAAGGGTAGACATATCTGGTGATAAGAAATAAAAGGCTCACAAATACGGCTCAAATTGGCAATCTAATGATATCATTTTTCTTTGGGAAACAAGGTTATTTGGGCCATGGTGGTAAACCTAATGCCTCTATCATTTTCAAGTTCATGCAATCAATGACAAATATTTCGAAAGATCGTTATGCAAGTTCTAGAGAAGTATCTCACATAAGTTCATCACACATGAAAGAATAAGAGTGTATGAAAAATGCACACACTTTCAATAGGCTCCAAAACTCACATAGGATGTATATGGTCACTAAATTCACATATGGAGCTTTAAATCATGCTTTAGTTTCACATCAACAAAGCTATGTGCGTTTAGTTTTTCAAAGATGATCAAATATGTACAAAACTAACACGAGAATTAGGAATTTCACACAACACATGTTAACTAAGTTCTTGATCATCATGGTTCAAATTTTATCCAATTATATCATTGGGTCGGGAAACTAACAAAAATCTAATTCAAAACAATAAGGAAAACAAGGAAATATTTTTGGATTTTTTAAATTTTCCGATTTTTTTATTTTTTTTTATTTTTTATTTTTTTTAAAACAACAACTTAATTAAGAAAACACAAAGCAATAACATGGAAACAAATGAAACCAGTTCAAAGTCGAAGGTACAAAAATTTTCAATTTGGTAATTTTTATACTCTTTACCCCCACACTTAAACTAGACATTGTCCCCAATGTCAGAAAATATAATAAAATGCAAATAAAAATAAAATAAATAAATATAAAGAAACAAAATAAAGCAATAGGACTGAAAACTTCCCTAATTTGCAGTAAAATCAAGCGATGACCCCGAAGCTTAAATTTTGCAATCAACCTCAAGGGTGGAAATAACCAAAAGTTCCTGCAAAGAAAAGAAATAATTCAGTTAAGCACGCAAGAAAATATAAAAAAAAACAAACGAAAAATTGAAAATGAAAATAAAAGACAATGAATAAAACTAATAAGTGATCATTAGTCGTGCTTGTTGACTTTCCACAGCTTTGAACTTGAACTGGCCTAGGGAACTTCTTAGCAAGGAAAAGGAGACTTGATTGGTGGTGGTGATTTGATGTCCTTGTACAGCGAGGCTGTGCTCTTTGGCGACTGATGCGTCCATTTGTTGTTGAAGCTTCTCGAGCTCTTGGTTTCAACTCGGACTCCTTCTGCCGGGTTGATTGAGTCTGCAGGCTGCATTCTTCTCTGCTTGTTTCTTCTGCACGGCAGGTAGGCACGAGGTAGAAGTGGTGGTCTGTTTCTTTGTTCAATCTGTCCAAGTGCCGACCGATTGCCTTCTTTCTCCTTGTCTCGCAGGCAAGAGCAAGGGCAAAGGAAAAACATGCCATGAGATATCTTTGCCTTTGACTCTGATGATATGAGATACTTTTGCTTTTGAAGAAGTATCGTTCCACAGGTTTATTCTTGAACTGGGCTGGGGAACTTCTTAGCAAGGAAAATGAGACTTGATCTTGAAGATGAAGCAGCACCTTGTCTCCACATGCTTCAAGGTATCATTTTCACTTGCCTTATCTGTTCTCCAGGCAGATGTGGCATCTTCTTCGGAAGTACATCAGCAGTTGAAGAAGAGCACTCGAGAGCAATGCTAGCTAAGCAATCAGGAAGGATTTCCAGGCAGTCGGTTCTTAGATCGGAAGATTGACACCAAGTGCTGGCTGATTGCTCGCTTTCTCCTTGTCACAAAGACAAGGAAAAGGACAGGGAGAAAGCATGATATGAGATACTCTTGCTTTCAACCTTCATGATATGAAATACTCTAGCTCTTGATGACTTGTTTGCAAAGGTATCCCAAGGAATGAGAAACACAGAGTAACTCGAGAGGCTTCGTTGGGAATGCATTTTCGAAGATGAAGAAGTGCTGAGGGGGTTTGCCTTTGCAATGGATGGCGAAGGTAGACGTTTATAGGTGATTCTTCATAACCGAAACTGTTCCTTTACCCCTGTCGGCAGCCGGTGGATGGATGAACAGTACAAGTTACGCGCTTTCTGAAAAAGCTACCCGTAATTTGCGCAAAGCTGACAGCGCGCGTGACGAATGACGACAAAACTGGAAAAGCTGCTCGCCTCGTGATTCCTGACCGCTCCGTCTTTTGAGAGAGGCGCCCGACTTTTGAGAACGGCGTCCGACTTTTGAGACGGAGTCCGTCTTTTGAGAGAGGAACCCGGCTCTTTGATTTGTGAGATTTGCCTCTTCGACTTCTGAGGAGCGCCTCTTTGATTTCTTCTTTTTATAGAGGCGCTAATTTTGTTCCACAACACACTTGAGCTCCCTCCTGTAAACACTCCCTCCGAGTATTATTTTTTTAATCTTGATCAGTTCGACCTCTTCTTTTTCTCCACACCTTCAAATATGTCTTGCCCTTCTGACCGTCGCCTTAACTTGAATGTTGGGGAAGATAGTGATATGTCTTCTCCAACCAACATTTGGCAGCCGTCCTTCATATCCCCAAATGGTCCTCTTACAGTTGGGGATTCCATGATGATGAATGAAACAACCGCTTCGGTGGTGGCCAGAAATCTGCTCACTCCTAGAGACACTAGGATACTTTCCAGGCGGTCCGACGAACTGGCTGTTCAGGACTCTCTGGCCTACAGCGTCCGATGCGCAGGCACAATATCAAACATGGGCCAGCGCCTTCTTGCTCGATATCGTCAGGTTGAGTCGTTGATGGCTGAAGTGGCTAGTCTTCGGCAAGAGGTCAGAGTGCTTAGGCATGAGAATAAGGAGTTGCACATGCTCGCAACTAATTACTCAACAAGCATAAAGAGGAAGCTTGATCAGCTGCAGGAGTCCGAAGTGCGGATTCAGAGTGATCATCAACGGTTTATGGCGTTACTCCCGAGGTTTATGTTGCCTTCGTCCTCGGGTGCTGCACCAAGTATTGAGGCTCCGAATGATCCAACTCTGGCGCTTCGTCTTTCTGGGGCTCCATCGACCTCCGAGGCACCACCTACCAACGACCAATGAAAGCTATTAGTTCACATTATTGTAAAATATTTATGCTTTTAAGTTTATTTAATTGTATATATAAATATAAGTATATTTTTTTTTATTTATATGAATGTTTATGTTTTTTTTTTTTTTTATTATTATTATTATTATTATTATTATTATTTTAAATATCAATGTAAAATAAGTAAATCAAAGTAAAAAGACTATGTTTAATCTCCCAAACAAAAATCACAACTAAATAAACAAAACAAAATGAAAGCAGTAAAGAGAAGGGATTAGGAATGCAAATCTGATTGTGGGTGATTCCTAGGCCTCCCTTCATTATTCAAGTGCATGGGTTTATCCTTGAACGGACGGTGGTACTTGAAATGATCCGACAACGGTCTAAGTTCTATTGACGGTGCCTGAATCATCAAAATTAGATTGTTAGTATAACATAAAATTAAAATTGGAGAAGATGGCTTACTTTCTTGTTCAAACTCAATCACAAACACCACGTCTTTGAACGTTTCAGGGACTTTGAACTTGGCCAAATTTATTATAATGGTTGTGGCTTGTCCCGTGTCATCAGTCTCAACTTCTTTGGGCTTGATTGTCTCATGCACAGCCTCTTTGATATGTTCAACATATTCTCCGGCCACCTCATTTTCTGGAATCCCTCTTCTTGGTGTGCAAGGTTCTTTGAATGATTCAACATCATCGGGAACATAATTTGGTGCACCAAAAATTGGGATCTCATTTTGCACCTCTGGAAGAGCTTCCACAACGTCTTTTTCATTCACTTCTTCCTTGGGATTTAAAAACCTGCAAGGAAAAAGGACAATTGGCGGAATGGGGTTAGAATGAATTGAATTTAGTACCTCCTCACCTGAGTTGGATGGCATAAGGACTTGAGGGGTTTGCGACAAGAATTCTTCTAAACTGCCCAAGTCGTCATCCTCATCTTCTTCTTGAAGCGGCAATTCATCCATGTTCGGGCTATGTTTGGATGGTTCTGGGACAACTTCATCCTCCATATCACTTCCCAAAGTGATGGCTTCATTGATTTCCATTTCTCCCTTTGAATTTGCAAATGTGGAGTTGGAGAGTTCTCTTTGATCTTGAATCTGTGCCATGATCTCCATAATCTGCCCAACTTGCTTCTCCAATGCATCCACCTTGTTGGCTTTATTTTGCATCTCCTTGTTTTGATTTTCTACTTCCTGGTTCAAAGAGGTGATTAATTGAATAATATTATCATTATCAACCGACGAACCTGAATTTGGTTGGGGAGATTGTGGTGGAGGCTGTGGTGGTGCACATGGCCATTGATAGAACTCCTCACACGGCTGCCAATATTCTCCTTGGTGAGTCTCCTTAGCTTGATTTTGTGAACCCTGCACCAAAGAGTTTAATTCATTAAGAATTTGATTATAATCTATTGACGAACTTGAGTTTAATTGAGCATATTGCGAGGTTGTGATGGTTGCATAGGTTTTGAATAAAACTCCTCATATGGCTGCCAATATGCTTCATGTTGAATTTGTTGAGCTTCCCACCACATAGAGTTTGAATGATCACTCCAATCTCTTTGTGGACATTGATTGGCTTGAAATCCTTGATATCCCCAAACATCTTCATTTGCAGAAAATTGAGGACATTGACGAGTTTGATATCCTTGCTCATAGGGCATATCAAATGTAGGGACACTTGGCATTGTGGCCCTTTCAGCATTCTGAGTCAATTGAGAAGTAAGATTTGCCAATTGAGCGTGAATGCTATTAAAATCCATGTCTTACTTCTCTAGTACCTAAAATCAAAGAAAGAGAACTAAATCAAATATCAAAAGTAAAAGACATAACAAAAAAATAAAAATAAAACACAAACAAAAACATAAACAAGGGATTAGCAAATTTGCTAATCCCCGGCAACGGCGCCAAAAATTTGATGCGAAAATTAGTTAACGCACAAATTAAACCCTATTTGTGACAATTGTAGTAATGATGTAAGTAGGGATCGTTCAAACCGGGGATTAACTAGGGATGCTAACCAAAGTAAAATTAAATTTAAAAACGTAAAAACAAAATTTAAAACACTAAACTAAAATCAAAACACTTAACTAGAATCACTCAAAATAAAACTAACAAATAAACTAAAACAAATCAAAAGACTCAAAATAATTCAAGACTCAAGAAAACACAAACTAAATTGATTTCTAACAAATCTAACACTTTAAAATAAATGGGGATTGATTTTTTTGACGAAATTGAATTTAAAACAGAAACTTAAAAACAAACTTCAAAGAAAATATATTTTATAGAATGATGAAACGTTAGTTAGAGGGGTCCTTATCCACACATGAACATATGCATATAATTTGATTCCCAGTTATGATTTCAACAAACGAATAAATGACAATGCTCCAAGTTAATTAGGTCCGCTTAAATTAACCTTCAGATTTTCCACAAGTTATTGGGTTGGATGATTGCATACGACAACCCAAAACATTCCCTACAAGTTCCCTACATGAATTGCATAATAGAGATACAAGCAAGAATCATTAAGTTCTATGATAATCATAAGCATCGACTAGGCATTCATAACTATGGAATACGCATGTTAATCCAACCCAGGGTTTACTAAACACAATCGTGACTAGCGATTTTTACTACTCATGAATATAAGTTCATAACGATTAGGTGAAATTCCCTTATATCCTAGCATCAAGTCTTAAGCATGCAAATTAAGTGTCGAACCTCAACCCACATACATAAACAAGTTCTTAATCAACACAGAAAAGTAAACCACATCCAACGTTCAAGAATTCATAACTGGAGTAAATCAAATCATAATAAACATTTATCCATGGTTTCAAATTTCCCTCTAACTAAACAGAAATTAATTACACATGTTTAATATAATTAAAAAGCAAATTAAATTAAACATGAGTTTAAGAAAAATAAAACCAAATGAAGAAGTGATCACTGCTGTGCTTCTGCCCGAGGCAGCTGCCTGCCTTCTTCTTATCCCATGCGAGCTGTCCCTCCTTCCGTTTCCTGCGAGCTCGTCCCCTTTTCTTCTTTCTCTGCGCCTTAAGGCAGCTGCTGCCCTCTCCCCCACTGACCTGCCTTCTGTTTTTTTTTTCCCGCACAGTTTTCTTTGCTTTCTCCCTGTCAGTTTTATTTCTTTTTCCCCCTCTGACTTCACTGCTCTTCCGCGCCTCTGTCTCTCTCTCTGCCCGTGCGCCTGCCTTCCCGAGGCAGCTCCCTTCTCTTCTGACCTCCTGTCAGTTTTATATCCCTCAGTTTCCTCTCGAGCTGCCTAAGGCAGCTCCCCTTATATTTTTTTTTTTTTTTATTTCCCCCGTCTCTATCTTCCTTTGCCAGCTGCCAAGGGCAGCTCTTCTCCCCCCTCATTTTCGCGTGCACACACCTTTCTCTTATTATATCTAAGGCAGCTTGCTGCCTTCTCTTTTTCTTTTCAGCCTACTGAATCATCAGCAGCCCACGCTGCCTTTTTATTCCTCTCTTTTATTATTTCCACTGCTTTCCGTCCCACTCAGTGCTCTCTCCACAATCTTTATTTTCTTTTTATCTCAATGCACTCCCTCCTTGCCGTCCATATGTGCTGCCAGTGAAGGGCAGTTTTTGTTATTTTTTTTTTTTCTAAAGCTACAAAAATCAAATAAGTGAGCACGATAATTTTTTTACGAATTTTTTCACTTAAAATCTTACTTGTGCTAATTTTATTTTCTTAGCTAGATAAATTCTATAAAACATAAAAACAAAGTAAATAGCACAAAAATATGAGGAAATAACTAAGAAAAGGCAAGAGAATTTGATGCAAAATATGTATAAATATGAGCTTATCAGTTTTAGAGAGTAAAAGAGGTGTGAAAGGGATTTGGTGCAAGTTGTGCATGCATGTGCAATATGCAAGTTGATTTTGGTGGGTGAGGTAAAGGTGAAATTGATGGTTTGTAAGAAAAATTTAAAGTCTATGACAAAACATTAAAACCATTTCATCACATCTCACCAATAACCTTCAACCATCAAATAATAAACCAAAACTTTATGAAAAACATAAAACTTTTGAATCAAAACTTCAAAACCCTTTTGTTCTTGGCAAGAACTTCAAGAACATTGAAGAACACCATGAAAACTCATAATAGCTCCATGAATGTTTTCAATCACCAAAACTCAATTTTTCACCACTCAAAAGAGGGGCTAATATCCTAGGGTACTTAGGGGTTCCAAAAGTCACCTTAAAACCATTTTAACAAGACAAACATGAACCCAAAAAATCACCCTTTGGATTTGGCCGAATTTCCCAAAATACATGGCACCAAATTTTAGTTCCAATATTCATGCTTAAATGAAATACATCTACAACATTTGAGATGCTAAATTTTCTAGCAAAATTTATATATTCAAAAGCAAGAACAAAGCTTGTAACATTTACAACATTTAAATCATAAATCATGAAAATCACAAAACCCAAAAGGATTCACCATAAACTAGGCCTAGGCTCTGATACCACTTGAAGGAAAAATTTTGTCCTAGCTAAGAACATTGAAGAACATTTGAATACATATGCATACTATTTAACACTTTAAAGTAGGCATGCATTAAAAAACAATTCATAAAACCCATGACTTTCAAAGCCTAGTATATGGTGAACCAATAAACTCTTTAACAACATTAAAGAGAAGTAAAGATTTAGAGTTTCTTTACCCTTGAAGCTCATCCTTGTTTACACAAGGGATTCACCCAAGTGGAGGGCCTTCAAGTCACCTCCAAGCTCCTTGGATATTGCTTGTGATATCCTTCTCCTTTTGTGCTCCTTTGGTCCTTGAGGATGTAAGGAAAGGATCTCCAAAAACACCAAAGATTTGGTGTCTCTCCACACCAAGGGTTAAGTGTGAAGATGAAATGGATGACTTAGAGAAGAAAAGATTGCTAGATTAATCTCTCTAAGTGGCCGGCCTCTTTAGAAAAATGAGAGAAAGTGTTTCACCTCATTTCACCAAGAAAAACCCTAATGAGAAATAAAGCTATAAAGTTGATTTTATACTTCATTTCAAGTGAGTGGCAAACTTGTAATTAATCCAAGCTTGCCCATTCACCCTAATGGCCGGCCATATTAATGTTATTGGGCTATTTGCCCATTTTGTTTTAGTTGTCATACAACTTAAACATAATGGGCCTTGTGGACCAAAACGCTTTTGAGCCCCGAAGCCCAAAACCAACTTAAAAGCCTAATACAAACCTTTCGTAAAATTAATTAACTAATTAATTAATCTTGACCATTCTCAATTAAACCATTTAATTGCTTATCCATCTCATTTAATTTCTTCACTATCGCCCTTACTCGGTGTACGATCCGTTAGGTTCCAATTAGCGAGGTAGTGGGCGATTGTTACTCTTAACGATCGATTGTGAATTGAAACCACATTTCAATTCTCCCTTTTATGATTAGTGTTGCCCAATCATTAGGGCTTCCACAAACCATGAGTGACACCTAGCAGTATGTCATGGTTACCCAAGCTAAGTAGAATTGGTTGGAGAACCTATCCAGTTACAACTACAATGCAATACGGTCCTTCTATAATACAATACTCTTAATCACATTGTTTGAATGATAGTTTGTTTCATGTCTACTATCCAATGCGATACTTCTCTATATGATTCCCTTGAATATGATTTGGAACAAACTTCCTAAGTCATATTCATTTGCTTTGGCCAAAGACTTTAGAATCATATCTTAGAGTATTCTCCTTCCACCATGGAAGGTTAAAGATCCCTTGTTGTGCATTCATATGCCTACATGACTAGATAGCTTGACCCCAACAATGCCGTGGACACTCCGATGGAATGCCGTTGACATGATCAAAGATCAAGGACCTAACCATTAGACATCTATGATGCCTCGGGTCAAAGGACTACTTTGCATATTGCAACTTTAGAGTTTATACATGGCATGTATGTTTGAATGAACTCATTTTTTATCGTTGTTCAATGTACTCGATTACTCTTTCGAGCACTTATGTGTTTGTCTTAGTGTCCAACACCAAATGACTTGAGACTAGTCATACTCACGCTTGAGTCAACATAACACATACTAACCTTAGCGGATTGTCAATGCCCAATTGGCAATCCTATGGCTAGGAACGTTTTTGGAATGGACAAAAGAGAATGGTCTCGATAATCTAACTCACTTAGATCACTTGTCTCTTAGATCATATACATTCCTTGGATTCCCTTATTGCTTAAACACATGATACAATAAATAGTGATTAACAATAAGCTTTGCCCTTCATTAAACATATAAAAGTTTAATACATTAAGTATTCCAAAAGCTATTACATCAAATGAGTGGCTTTGTGGGCATACTTTCAACATCTTTTTCAACTACCAGCATGATACTCATGTGGGCCTCTTGCTCTTCTTTCTCTTTTCTTTTGATCAACTCTTGATCAATGATAGCTTATGTTGCTAACACTTCTAGCTCACACTCACATTGGCACATGCTACACAACACCACCCCTTTAACTATGGTTGTTTTAGGTGTCTCGGGCAACCTGATAGCTTATTCTGTAGGTCTGTCAACTTGCCTCCTTCATGCTTTCACTTCATACGTGGCTTTTCCCTTCCCTTTCTCAACCCAACTCAGGTTGATCATGTTTATTGGGGCCTCTGGGAAGGGATTTGTGTCAATCATCATGTTTGCCTGAAGTTTTTCTAATAACAAGCTTCCCTTCATTATTAGGTCTTGGACCCAATCCCTGAACTGTACACAGTTGGTGATGGAGTGATTAAAAGTGTAATGGAGCTTGCAGTATTTCTTTCCCCTTAACTCTTCTTGTTTAGGTATTTTTTGGTGTTGTCAGGCACGATCACTCTTGCCTGCACCAACTTCTCATAAATCTCCGCCATTTTGGTAAGATCAAAAGAATAAGTCTGGTATTTAGGGGGTTTCATAGGGACAAATCCACCATCATTCATCATTACTTTATGGTCCTTGATTAGCTGAACCAACCCCTTCACTATTAATGGTTTGAAAGGAGAGGTCATCTCAGCCGTACATAAATCTATTCCTTCCCTTTTGTTGTCATTTTCTCCAAGCTATAGACCTTTAAACTCCACTTGGTGAATTGGAGCTTTGTTTTTGTAGAAAGGAGGCACCTTGGATAAGTGCCTCATTTGTTATTCTTCAATCAACAACTTCTCATACTTCGTGGCAACAATTACCAACTCTTGTAGCTCATTGAACTGCACATCATAAAACTTCTTTCTCAAGGGCAGTCTCAACGCCTTATGTGCAATGGATATAAGTTAGGCATGGTTGATAGGGAATTGGCACCTCATCCTTGTCTTCTTGAACCTCATCATGAAGTCCTCTGTGGACTCGTGCTCATTCTGTTTCACCTCAACCAGATCATTGATAATCATCTCGGGCTCTACCCTATAAAACTGTTCGTGGAAAGCCATCTCTATTTGCCCCCAGTTAGCAATGGAATTGGGGGGCAACAGGGAATACCACTAAGATGCTAGGCCCACCAACGAATTCCCAAATAACCTTAACTTATAGTTAGGATTGTCTTCAAACGTCACTTAGTAATTGGAGAACTTGAAGATGTGATCTCTATATGACACATTGCCATATTCTCCGCTAAATGTTGGGAACGTGGGCATCTTAAAGTTAAGGGGAAAAGGGTTCTACTCATCAATATACTCAGGGTAGGGCTTCTGGTAAGTGATCCTGAACAGCGGGCGAGCTTGGGGTTAAGCGTTATGGACCACCATTCTTCTTAGCTCAGCTAACTCATTTCTGAGTTGCTGGTTGGCTGTATTGTTGTGTGGGGTGTAAGGAGGCCCCAACTTCGGGCTTCTTTTATTACCTAAGAAATTCTCATTCTTTGGTTTAGGCTGTCTCCATCTGACTTCCCCTCCTTTATTAACCATTGGTGGTGGCCTATAAGGAGGTGGTTTGCCTGCAACTGTAGGCACATTATTCCCACTGGACTCTCCATCTTGTCAATTCATCCCATGCTTCCTCTTATCTTGCCCGACTTGCCCCCTACTATCTAGTGGAAAGAATAGAGGGTCGGGCAAATCTGTTTCCAGGATCTCTTCTAATATTGGCTGACTAGCTCCAAGCCCTACTTTCTCCTTTCCTTTTTCCTTTCTTTTTTCCTTCCATTCCTTGTTCCTTCTCAGGGCTTGCCTCCCTCATCATTTCTCTAGCATAACCATATTTTGGGGTAGAGTACTCCAGATATAGTCTTCTTTGCAAACTTCTTGTTAAAGAACAAAGTTTGCTCACCTCTCATCTGGTCTCTAGAGAAATCTTCTCCATACTTTTTAACAATTGTACCATGGTGGCTTGCAAGTCTTCATTGGTCATCTTTCCTCTTAACTTCTCAAATGAAGTCAGGCTTTCCAGAATAACTGGTCCTAGTAGGGAGGGGAAATCTTCTGAAAGATCTATCATGTCTAATCTTGGTAGACACTAGGGTGGCCCATACTCTGTGTTCCACCTGAAGGTTTGCTCTTTCCTTTTTCTTCTTGGCATACAAGACTAACTGGATCCCATCGGACATGCCAAAACTATGTTCGAGGAAAAATGTGGATTGCCCCTCGCACAGCTCCCCTGGGGTGAATGGCACTTGGCATGTTTGTTGGTCGTCGGGCTCTTGCTACTTGGTGTACTACAAGATGGGTTTGAAATTAGTTTGAAAGGTGCCTTTGTGGGGCCTTAAGTATAGGCCTTGAGGCTTACAATCAAAACTAACAATAAACTAGGCGTGCCACTGCTATCTCGGTATAGCAGATGTAGAACAAGTGTGTTTTAAGTCGATTACTTACGCCCTAAGTTACTCATATTTCTTGTTATCAAATGATTGTCACAGATGGGTTAAGTTTGTATTAAGTTCTTTTTATTGCCTTGTAAACAATGACTTTTAGTTTATAGTCTTGTATGTTTAGCAAGGAGGGAGTTTAGATCCCTTTAAACCATGCTTTTGATCCCAGGTTGCTCTTAGTGAACACAGATCTATTGAGTTCATCAGATCCGGATGCAACTGGGACTCTTAAGTAGGAAATAATTGGAAATAAGTTGCATACATACTGACAAAAACATTTAGGCGACATATCTACTAATTTAGAGGACAAACAAAGGGACTTGGGCAATATTTCACCTTATGGGGCAAGGATAAACCTTTTGCAGCCACTTCTCTTTGAGTTTACAAGGGTTGTGAACTGAAAAGGGATGGATGGTAAACATGTTTTACATGAGGGAATCGATACTACAATGCTAGGGAAGGTAGCCTAGCTTTTACACTAGGCAAAAAATGGCTTTTCTAAAGGGACTATGACTAAAAAGAATGAATCTAAGTTGGTTTCATCTGTTCTGGATGCAAATCTGGGTTGAGAGCAGAGTTTGTATGTTGTTTATTTGATTGGTTGAGTGTCCTTGTCTTTGATGCTTGCTTATCCTTTTATAGACAATCTGGCCCGACCGCTTTTAGCTCTGCTCTTGCTCGAAAACTTTTGGAGGGTAGTGAATCATCATGTATTTACACCTTTATGCCATTAGAAAGTGCTTTTTGGCTAATAGTAGGTTGGTCTCCATCACTTGTCACTTTAGTTATAGACACGTGGCTTATATCTTGGTTGAGAAGGCTTTTAATCCGCATTAAGGTTCAAGGTTGGGGTCCGCGCAAATGCAACCTATTTTAGCGCCTTTGAGCTTCCTTTCTGCTAAGCCCAATATTCAAATATTAACCCAAACAGAAACTATCCTTTCTTCACACCTTGAATCTCGAACGTTAGCAGCCCAGTCTCCTGGCCGTTGCTCATCTTCCCTTCTTTTTCCCTGATCATGATATTCAATTAAGTTTTCCATTTTGTGCAAATCCTTAACCCCAATTTTCCTTACTATCTAGCTTTCGACTTGAACATTTGATTCCAAAAAATGCTTACCTTTTACACCGTTGGTCTATCAGTTGTTTTTCTATATTGGATTTAAGGTTTCTCAACTTTAGTTTAATTATTCTTGATCTGATCTTCACCAATTTCTGTCACTAATTTTGTCGATCTCTATGTCATTTGAGGGGAAAGGACATTGGAATACCTTGATGGAGTGTTTACCAAACGGGGTAGGATTGGGGAGAAACAGAATTGCACTACTTTTGATGCATTCCGTTGTTTACTAACACTCAGGGAATAAAAAATATGTGGGGTCAACCTAATATCTGAAATTGAATTTTGGAATTATCTAGAATTGGATTACCGAGATAAAGGTGGTATTTGGATTCTGGTGAGAAAGGCTCCATGCGGAACCAAACTTTTTTTCTTCTGAAAATAACCTTCCATCTTGTTGTCCTCTACCATTCTCTACAACATTCTTTGCTCATCTTCTCTCCAGCGTTCTTCGCTCCTCTTACTCAGTAGATGTTTTTCCAACTTCAACAATAAGTTATAAGGCCTCGATTCAAAATTCACCATCTCTCACTTCAAATCTGCTTCTCTATCTCACTGGCCTCAACTCTGATGACGGTGATCTTCCTCAAGTTTTTCCTCAACATCTGAACACCTTTTGGATTTTCAACGCGGAATCCGATCGCCTGAACTTATACTCGACGTAGTAGATCGGGATCAAAACCACCTTGCTTTGCGATGGGCCAGGAATTGCCAATCTATAGGGCACTGGCTATGGGGGTTAGGGGTGATGAAGATGAAGGCAAGGCAATGATGAAAGGGGAGGCGTGGGGAATAGATAGAGATGAGGCAAATGTAACCAGATTTTAATAAAAGAAACCTCTTTAACTAATATTATATAGATAAATTTTAGGATTAAGTACCTAAAACCTCCCAACCTTTTAGTGTCATTCCAAATTGGTTTCAACCTTTTTAAACATTCTAAACAATTACCCAACCTATTGAAAATGTTACATTTGTTAAGCCTTAGTGGGCGGTGAAGATGGTGGTGGCCGCATCATGACAATCCATACCATTTCAGCAACTTTCACGACCTTCTTCTCGATGTTGGTGGCCTAAATTGTAGGTTGGAGTTGATAGCATGATAGGGGTGGTGGTGACTGTTAATTGATGGAGGTTATGCTTCCATGACTTCTATTGATTTTGGAGACAAAGTAAGCCCCAGTTAATTAACAGATTTTTAACTTGGGTTTAACAGATATGACATTTTCAATAGGTTGGGTACTTGTTTGAAATGTTTAAATAGGTTGAGACCAGTTTGGAATGACACTAAAAAGTTTTTTTTTGGGGGGGGGGGGGGTTTAAGTACTTAATAAAATTTAATTTTATAAATTAGCATGAAAATTTAAATAAGGGCAACTTAGTAATTAAGCTATTTTTAATTCCGATTCGAGTGAAATGAGGTGGAATTACTATCTATGTTATGCCGTTGTTGATGCAAATGCTAAGATTGGTTTGGAAAAAAAAAGTAATTGGAGTCATACCTTAGCATATCTCGACGCTCTGATTCCAAATCCGCACTTTGTTTTCCCAAATTTAATCGTTTTAGTTCAATATTACTAATGGATCCCAATATTATGCGTAGGTGCAATTACTATCAAAGACTCTGGTTTCCTAGTAAACAACTTGTATGGAACCAACATGACACACCCCGACCCGGAATGTCCACTAGGACTCCAAATCGAGTTGTGCTGGCCGACACCTGGAAGGTGATGAAGCCATAAAGTATGATGATATGGAAAAATGTGAAAAATTTAAACCTAAGAGTGCCTAAATACCAAAATGCGCTGGTGAGCGGGAATGAACTCACTTCACACGTGACGTTAGAGCATAAGCAAGTACAGTAGAGAGAATTAAGAATCGTACCCTCGAAATAATCTCCAATACTAAGAATCGCCACGAATCTTTGACGATAAGAAAACTCAGCTAATAAAACCTGGATGGTGAAAACAAAACAAGGGTGAGTGGCCCTGGAAATAAAATTTTAATAGAAACCATATAAAACATTATAACCCCTCGCTACAACACCTGTATAGTTTCCAGAAAAATCATAAATATACCACAACACAGCTACTCATCAGCAATATCAATAATCATGTGATATTTATGATTTTTTTCTGGAAACTATACAGGTGTTGTAGCGAGGGGTCATAATGTTTTATATGGTTTCTATTAAAATTTTATCTCCAAGGCCACTCACCCTTTTTTTGTTTTCACCCTCCAGGTTTTATTAGCTGAGCTTTCTTATCATCGAAGATTCGTGGCAATTCTTAGTATTGGAGATTCTTTCGAGGGTACGATTCTTAATCCACTCTACTGTACTTACTTATGCTCTAACGTTGCGTGTGAAGTGGGTTCCTTCCCGCTCCCCAGCACACTCTGGTATTTAGGCACTCTTAGGTTTAAATTTATTCACATTTTTCCACATCATACAATTTATGGCTTCGTCACCTTCCAGGTGTCGGCCAGCGCATCTCGATTTGGAGTCCTAGTGGACATTCCAGGTCGGGGTGTGTCAGTTTTGTATCAGAGCATAAGTTGGGCAGTATTACGTTCATCAGACACGTGATGTGAGTATTCTTGGTTCTCAAGTCTAATGTTTGAATCTTACCACCTCGTGGAATACGGAAAAATATGTTAATTGTTCCTATGCTTTGGGCAGATTTGATGACTCGTCGATCTTTAGAAGATTATTTTGGCGAATGTCTTTAGATTATAAGCAAAGAACTTTTCTGTCAAGGAAAGGTGTGGAATTGAGACTAATTGATGGCCCTAACATGGGGTAAATGTATCATTATTGGTGAATTTCCAGGAACTTACGGGTCAATCTCATCATTATTGTTAATCATCATTATTAAACCTTTTGAGAGTAGAAATAAAAAATAGTTTTGATTCCTTGGCGATATTCAGGAGGATCCCACCATTCCACTTCATCGTACTACATTAGTTTTCTTGAATCTTTTCGCACGAATCCTATTTCAAATTGGTGGCCTACATAACAAACTTTTGAAACTCAGAGTTCTCTCGTGAAGCTTGTTTAATTCATAGTAGTCTTACCAATGTATAGAACCATTTGGAATGAACTATTTTATCTATGATTTAAAGTTAACGATTATCATCTTTGCTAGGAAATCGAACGACAATTTTTTATGGAAAATGTGTCTAAAATCTTTATCAACCCTAGAACTTCTTAAATACGCTTACTTTTTGGAAAGGATTAAGTTTCTAACAATGGCAGTAGAAGAATTTAATCAGCAGCTATAAGTGTACTATCGTGTATCTTTCCGATTGTACAAACATATTTATTCTTGAATACTTTCGGTTATCCTATTCTATTTCAGTTGGAAAATATGAGTGTCGATGTGGAGTTACCGTTAACCATCAAGAAATAATTCAAATGATTATAATCATATTGTTATATGAATGGAGTTGGGAAGTATCATTATACCCTCTCAGTTCGAGGTATTTTGTATGTGTAGAAAATGTGAAAATCAATAATCGTGATGTTGAACCAATGTTACGCTCATGTGGTGTTCCAATTGGTGGTAGTTTTACTTAAGTAGAAAGCAGTATTCTTCCAGCCTCAAAACTTAAAGTATTGGCGATGATTTATTTTCTTAAAATGGGTGTTGAAATTTCAACAACGAGACACTTGTGAAGGCAACTAAGATATAAGTGGGATGTTGTTAATGTGTCCGTGGGACGTGATCTAAAAGTCCTCGTTCGTGACATGATTAAATGTGGGGATAAAACTGAAATTAAAATTGAGACTCCATTTGATGTGTTGGAAGAGAATTTTCAATCTGGGTGTTTTGCCATTGGTTAGAATAGGAAAGATGTTTGAAGAAATAAAATTCAAACTTTCTAAACAACCATAGTTTCTTCTCTGTTGCCTTCGGAGGATGATGGCATTATGAGAAAGCTGCTCCTAAGCTTTTATACGAGTTCTGGCAATCAGAAACCCAATAAGATTATCATCTTGGTGTATTTATATCTCACCATGTTACGTGTTTCACTTCCAAGCCTTTGGAAGTCTTTTTAAACTCTGTAAGTATTAGATGTTTAGTATCACATTTCCACCCCTAAACTAACGATTAGATTGAAGCGAGTTACTCAGACTTTAGTGGACGTGTTGCATTTTGCTCGCCTCAAGAGTTGTATGGGTGTAACATACCATTATCTCTATTTTAGTTGCTTGTAACTATGGTTGGCTATGATACCATTAAAGTCAATATACAGGGACTTATGCACAGTATCTGATTGCTAAACACTTAGCCTTGTTAGAGTTATGTGTAACTGAGGTTACATTCCTGGTTATGAGTACGGCACCATTTGAGATATGGTAACAATACGTGAGTTGCAGTAGAGAGTTGTGGGTAGGTATTAGAATGATGGAGGCTTGTTCAGACGAGGTATGGGTATTTCTCTAATGAGGGACAAGATGGTAATATTGCACCCTCAGCCGGTTACATTTAGTCGTTTATTTATTGATGGGCTTAACCCAATATTATGATACACTTACCTTCAGAGTAGGTAAAGCTACGAGTGTGTGGGTGAAAACTTTCAATGTTTAATTTTGCTTTAAATATGTCCATTTTGACTTGATGCTTTCATAAAGGATTCGTACTGTAGTATTGTTTTGAAGGATAATGAAAGTTTGAGTTTGGAGGCATGAAAAAGGAATCACTGCACTCCGATCGCGACGGAATGGCATTCTCGTTCATGTAGTCGCTATAACTTGATGTCTTCCTCGTGTATGTATTTACGTACATATCTCTCTTTAATTTTGAGTATTCTACATTTAGCTGATTATTTTAAATTTCGGGGACGAAATTTTTAAGGTGGGTAGATTGTAACAGCCCGTCCCTAAAAATGATGATTTTATAATTTTAATACGTGAGTTATGAAGATGCCCTTCGAGGCAAAGTGTTGACTTGTGTTGACTACCGCGTCGTGTCATGTGAGACTCATTTTCTTGGCGTATTCTCATTTTACTCGTCGCTACGGACGAGTGGGCGCAAACGGGACGTGATTTGGAGCTATAACGAAAGAGTTATTAATATTTAAAGTTAAGGACATTTTAGTAAATTAATTAATTTCATATTTTGTTGAGGGGAAAATTTGGAGTGCCATGTGGGTGGCCCAGATTAAAGGAAATGAGGAATGGATGGTGGAGATGTAAAGGAAAGAAGATAAAAGAAAAATGAGAGGAAGTGTGTGACTAATAGGGAGAGGGAGAGGAGAGAGTTAGGATGGCCCAATCAGAAACAAAGGAAAGGAGGAAAAAGGAGAGAAGAGGGGAGCGGGGGATCCGTCGACCCGGTTCCATTTTTCGACCCGACCCGATTCTTTTCATCTTCTCCGGTGGTTTTTCGTCTGTTATTCCGGCGAACCACGTTATCTAACCCCCTGGAAAATGTTCCACGACCATCCCTCTACCCATTACAACCCAAAATTGTAAAAATTTAGCCATGAAGGTATGAAAACCGCACAGGTCGGTTCGGGAAACCTTTACCGTCAATTCTCCTATTATGGTGATTTGAGGTGTTTCTCGGCCAAATTGGCCTTAGTCATAGGCGACGATGGTTCGTGATGTCTCGATATGCAGGCTAGAGAGTTGTAACGTGGACCTCAGGTAAGTGGGTCTTTTCCTTTTTATCGTACATTATATATATACATATATATGTGATTGACAATTCCACAACGTTTATAAAATTGCTTATTGCGTATAATTATTGTGAATGCTTTGAAGTACTAATGTGAACTACGAATGGCTTGATCCCTGTTTAGGGTACGTAGGCAGTCTAACGAGACGTTAGATGCATCCATACAATATTTGAAACAAAAACCTTGTTTAGGAATTGATGTGAAGGAAATTGGTGAAAACATGAGATTTAACCTTATGTTTTTAGTGATTGGATGTTGGTCATAAATCAATGTGGAAGGAATCAACAAATTGAAATAAGGAAACGTAAGTAATGATAGTTAATTAAATTAGTGTTTAGTTGGATTTATCCCCGATAATTATTTTCGAAAATAAATAATTCGGGAGTAGGGCGTTATAGATTGTGCATTTTACGCCACATTATATATAAATGTATATATTGGAAAAATACTATAATATGGTTGAGTTTTAGATTTGCATTATGGCATATCCATGTGTATATTACATGCACATAATTATTGTGAATGCTTGAAGTGCAAAGGTGAACGCAAGACACCCAGGTAAGTTCAGGTAAGTTTATGGTATTAGTTGAAAGGATGGAGTTATGTCATGACCACATGCATGTTTTAAGCAACTCCGACACTGTTGTACGGGTTGCCCATGAGTCGTACATGTTATGTTGAGATACATTGAGAGCTCATAAACCTGCACCCCGGTGTTAGTGCTCCGCCCGTGGCCAGGGCACAGTCCTTCATGTGATGCCCACACCTTACGCTCACCTTGGATCCAAGGTAGGTGCACAGTCATGTCGTACAAACCACTATAGGTGGTTCCGACTCGTAGGTGACCCGCGATTATTCGCACAGTCTTCACGTGATCGTAGCACTTGAACGTATTTATTTACACCCAGTCCTGTCGTACAGACCACTTTAGGTGGTTCCGACTCATGTGCAGGTATACTTATTGAGCTATGGATAAGTCGTACAGGTCATTAGAGGTGACTCTGACTTATGAGCTAGCATATGTGATGAAATATGTGATGAGCTAGCATATGTGATGAGATATGTGATGAGCTAGCATATGTGATGAGATATGTGATAAGCTAGCATATGCGATGAGATATATGATGAGCTAGCATATGCGATGAGATATATGATGAGCTAGCATATGCGATGAGATATGTGATGAGCTACTATATGGGATGAAATATGTGATGAGCTAGCATATGTGATGAGCTAGCATATGTGATGAAATATGGGTAAGTCGTACATGTCACTATAGGTGACTTCGACTTATAAGTTAACATCGATTGATGAGATATGGTTACAACTGTACAAGTCACCATAGGTGACTCCGACTTGCGTGCTAGTACAGGTCACCATAGGTGACTCCGACTTGCATGCTGATGAGATGAGGTGTGGTGCTATATTTATGATTTTTCTGGAAACTATACAGGTGTTGTAGCGAGGGGTCATAATGTTTTATATGGATTCTATTAAAATTTTATCTCCAGGGCCACTCACCCTTGTTTTGTTTTCACCCTCCAGGTTTTATTAGCTGAGCTTTCTTATCATCGAAGATTCGTTGCGATTCTTAGTATTGGAGATTCTTTCGAGGGTACGATTCTTAATCTACTCTACTTTACTTACTTATGCTCTAACGTCACGTGTGAAGTGGGTTCCTTCCCGCTCACCAGCGCACTCTAGTATTTAGGCACTCTTAGGTGTAAATTTATTCACATTTTTCCACATCATCACACTTTATGGCTTCGTCACCCTCCAGGTGTCGGCCAGCGCAGCTCGATTCGGAGTCCTAGTGGACGTTCTGGGTCGGGATGTGTCATAAACACTAGTTTAATTAACTATCATTACTTTTGTTTCCTTATTTCAATTTCTTAATTCCTTCCGCATAGATTTATGGCCAACATCCAATCACTAAAAACATAAGGTTAAATCTCATATTTTCACCAATTTCTTTCACATTACTCAATTCCCAAACAAGGTTTTTGTTTCAAATATTATATGGCTACATCTAACGTCTCGTTATACTGCCTACGTACCCTAAATAGGGATCAAGCCATTCGTAGTTCACATTAGTACTTCAAAGCATTAACAGTAAATATATGCAATAATCAATTTCTGACCGTTTATGGAATTGTCAATCATATATATATATATATATATATATATATATAATATATACGATAGAAAGGAAAAGACCCACTCAACTGAGGTTCGTGCTACGACTCCCTAGCGCACATATCGAGACATCACGAACTATCGTCGCCTATGACCAATTATCAAATCACATCTCAGAGTTCTAACCGATAGAATACATAATTTACATAAAACACATCACTACCTAATTCAATTCGGAAGATCTGCATCACGGATTTTCGATCCGTTGTTTTCAAAGATCCACATTATACTTCTAGAATAACATGCTAAGGTTTCATTATGATCCAACGGTTGGATCTCCGCTAATTGCCAAAACCAATTGGCGGTCAACATTTTATTTTACGAACTTACAATTCCAATTCAGAAAGATCCATATATCGGATTCTCGATCCGTAAATTCATATGATCTTCAAATATTATGTACTATAACATATTAAAGTTTGGTGACGATCCAACGGTCGAATCGTCGATTCATGTTTTTACCAAGTAACATATCATAAAGAATTTAGGTTCAAACGATCAACCAATGTCATACTAACATAAAAATTGAACTCAAGACATCTAATTTAGCCTAAAAATAGCATCGACGGCCCCTTGGCCACGCGCCGCCGTGGGTGGCGGTCGGCCGCCCTGGCTAGCCGGAAAAATCAACTATTTCTAAAAATTCTCAAACTTCACAGAATGGAAGATCTCATTGAGTGGAACAACTTTTATACATGTCACGAAGTCCAAAAGTGGACGGAAGATGGTCAATTTTTCCCACAAAGCCGGCGGTGCCTAAAACTTCCCAGCGTCGATTCGTCATCTACGGTGGACCAACGGGGTCAAGGTTGGTTGGGATTTGCTCCTGGGATGATGGGCTACAAAGCCCAAGTGGTGGCATCGGCCATCGCTTTGTCAATTTGCCAAAAAATTGAAAAGAGTGACCGGATACAGTTTTGATTGGTCAGATTTCATGGCTTCGCCCCGCCACATGTGGTGGTTTCTAAAGGTGGTTCTTGAGTGGGTTTTGTAGAGGGGAATGAGAGATTCAATATGGTGGTGGTGGCGTCAAAAAACCCCATCGGAGTTGACCAGAATTGGCCTTGGAAGATGGGTGGTCGCAATGGATGTGGGTGCGAGTACACGGAAAGCTGGGAGCTTTCTTTTTCTTTTTTTCTTTTTTTTTCTTCTTTTCCTAATTTTCTAATTGGGCTGTTGCCCTCTCCCTCTCTTCTAATTGGTTCATTATCCCTTTAATTTAATTGGTCTACTATTCCCACCTGGTGGGAGTTCAAAATTAAACTAACAAGTAACCAATTTCAAATGTCTGTAACTATACCGTTATAATCCGGACTCGCAAACGGCTTTCGCCTATGCGTTCGTACCATCGAGTACTACGTAAATACCCCAAAATAATAAGTCATACATCTCTTAAACTGATGGTCAACGGAAGTCAAAGCCCTTGCCTCTTGGGCATTTTCGTAAATTCACGCTTTTAAAATTAATAAAAACGTAAAATTAGGGACGGGTTGTCACACAACATCATTGGTACTTCAATTCCGGATAGGTTAGTAAACAACTTTAACAAAAATCTAATTATATTCCTCCTCAATTTAATTCTCCTGAATTTGATTAAGAATAAGTAAACGAGCCATGAGTGTTTAGTTGGGGTTTCGATTTGATTAGATCAGGGTTTCGATCTCTATGCCTCTGCGAATGAAAGGTATGCATCTCTGCGGTGAAAATGTATTCTCTCCCCTTCTTGATTGCTTTTTAGGGCTTATGTATTTTGACTTTTATCATTCAATTTGTTAAATTTATTGTTAATTTCACGGTACTACCAATTTTCTGCTGACTCTGATTCCACACTTCAGAAAGGTATACCTCTAATTTCTGATTAATTTTGCCTACTTGCTTCTCTTGATTTGATTACTTGATTTGGAAAGGTATGACTCCAATTACTTTTTCTTTTTTTCTTTTTTTTTCCAAACCTTCTTACCATCTGCATCAGCAATTGCATAGCATAAGCTAATCCAATTGCTAATCTTAGCATCTGCATCACCAACACCATCTGCATCACCAACCGGACCATCTACATGAAGGAGTGCTTCATGAAGCAGTACGCCGAGTGGAAGCGTGACTAGGGATGGGCAATGGTTATGGCGGGCGGATAACCGCGGTTATTTACCCATAACCGTTTACCGATTGGGTATTTACATAAACGGGTATACCCATACCCATAACCGTTTATAAACGGTTAACCATACCCAGAAGCGCATACCCATTTACCCATAACCGGATACCCATTTAACCATAACCGCGTACCCGTTTACCCATTTTTAACCTGTTTACTCTTTTTTTTTCACCCGTCTATCCATTTTTTTAACAACTTGAAAAATAAAAAGAAATTTGTCATAATTTTCTTTTTCTAACAATTAAATACCATTATAAATACATTTAACATGAATTTTTGTAGTAACGGCAATATTATTTATGAATTTATGCGATGTCTCCCAATTATTTGACGGTCAATCTATTACAAGAATCATGCATGGTTGTAGGTTAATTAATATTCTTGTATACATACATACATACATACATATATATATATATAAATATACACATACATACATACATACATACATACCTATACATATATATATATATATATATAGGTACGCATTAGCCGATAATAACATGTTTCTAAAAGCTCAAGGTAATCATTATCTTGAATTGGCCAAAGATCCAAAAGACTCCAAAACAAATTTGTCGAACACTCTAATACATTATGACACACCCCGACCCGGAATGTCCACTAGGACTCCGAATCGAGCTGCGCTGGCTGACACCTGGAAGTTGACGAAGCCATAAAGTGTGATGATGTGGAAAAATGTGAATAAATTTAAACCTAAGAGTGCCTAAATACCAGAGTGCGCTGGTGAGCAGCAATGAACCCACTTCACACGTGACGTTAGAGCATAAGTAAGTACAGTATACTGAATTAAGAATCGTACCCTCGAAAGAATCTCCGATACTAAGAATTGCCCCAAATCTTCAACGATAAGAAAGCTCCGCTAATAAAACCTGAAGGGTGAAAACATTACAAGGGTGAGTGGCCTTAGAAATAAAATTTTAATAGAAACCATATAAAACATTATAACCCCTCGCTACAACACCTATATAGTTTCCAGACAAAATCATAAATATACCACAACACAGCATCTCATCAGCAATATCAATAATCATATGATTAATAACTCATACTTGCACGCAAGTCGGAGTTACCTATGGTGACCTGTACAACCGCACCCATATCTTATCACATATGCTAGCTCATCACATAGGCTAGCTCATCAGATATTTCATTACATATGCTAGCTCATCACATATTTCATCACATATGCTAGCTCGTCACATATCTCATCACATATGCTAGCTCGTCACATATCTCATCCCACTAGTCACATATCTCATCACATATGCTAGCTCGTCACATATCTCATCACATATGCTAGTTCGTCACATATCTCATCACATATGCTAGCTTGTCACATATCTCATCACATATGCTAGCTCATCACATATCTCATCACATATGCTAGCTCATCGCATATTTCATCACATATGCTAGCTCCTCACATATTTCATCACATAGGCTAGGTCATCACATATTTCATCACATAGGCTAGCTCATCACATATTTCATCACATATGCTAGCTCATCACATATTTCACCACGTAGGCTAGCTCATCACATAAGCTAGTTCATCACATATTTCATTACATATGCTAGCTCATCACATATCTCATATTTTCACCAATTTCCATCACATTGCTCAATTCCCAAACAAGGTTTTTGTTTCAACTATTGTATGGCTGCATCTAACGTCTCGTTAGATTGCCTACGTACCCTAAACGGGGATCAAGCCATTCGTAGTTCGTATTAGTATTTCAAAGCATTCACAGTAACGATATGCAGTAATCAATTTATAACCGTTTGTGAAATTATCAATCATATATATATATATATATATATAATAGAAAGGAAAAGACCCACTTACCTGAGGTCCACGCTACTACTCCCTAGCACGCATATTGAGACATCACGAACCATCGTCGCCTATGACCAATTATCAAATCACATCTCAGAGTTCATACCGATAAAATACACAATTTACATAAAACACATCCCTACGTAATTCAATTTGGGAGATTTGCATCACAGATTTTTGATCCGTTGCTTCCAAAGATCCACATTATACCTCTAGGACAACATCCTAAAGTCCCATTACGATCCAACGGTCGGATCTCCGCCAATTGCCAAAACTAAGTGACGGTTAACCTTTTATTTTATGAACTTACAAATCCAATTTGGGAAGATCCGTACATCCGATTTCCAATCCGTAAGTTTCTAATATCTTCAAATATTATGTACTATAATGTATTAAAGTTTGGTAATGATCCAACGGTTGGATTATCGGTTGCTATACTAATCATGTTGCAGACCTTAATTGAACTAAGTTCAAATGATGAAATTTCATCAATCGGACTTCATAAATGCAACCAAGGTATTCAAATTTATTCTAGGACAATCAAGGGACACCTCGGCCCATGCGCCACCGCAGGTGGCGGTTGGCCGCCTCGACTCGCTGGAAAATTCAACTATTTCTAAAAATTCTCAAACTTCATAGAAATGAAGATCTCAATGAGTAGAGAAACTTTCATACCTGCCACGAAGTCCAAAAGTGGACGGAAGGTGGTCAATTTTGTCCACAATGCAGGCGTATGCCTAAAGCTTCCCAGCGTCGATTCATCGTCTACGGTGGTCCAACGAGGTCAAGGTTGGTTATGGGAGCTGGGAGCTTCTCCTGGGATGATGGGCTACAAAGCCCAAGTGGTGGCATCAGCCATTGCGTTGCCGATTCGCCGGAATATTGAAAAGAGTAGCCGGAGTACTGTTGATTTTTTGTCGACTTTCGTGGCCTCAAACTGCCACATTCCGTGGTTAATCAAGGTGGTTCTTGCGTGGGTTTTGTAGAGGGGAATGAGAGATTCAAGATGGCTGTGGTAGCATCGAAAAACTCCATCAGAGTTGGCCAGAATCGACCTTGGAAGATGGGTGGTCGCAATGGGTGTGGGTGCGGTTTTGGGGGAGCTGGGAGCTTCTCTCTCTCCTCTCCTCAATTTTTTATTGGTCCTCCCTTTCTTTTTCTGATTTGTCCCTTATTTTCTTGCTTAAATCTGATTGGTTACCACTCCCACATGGTGGGAGTTTGAATTAATTTATAACTAAACTTTAAATAACCAATTTCGAACGTCCATAACTATACCGTTATAATCCGAACTCGTAAACGGCTTTTACCTATGCGTTCGTAGTGACGAGTATTACTTAAATACTCTAAAAGAATAGGTTATACGTTTCTCTAAACGAGGGTCAACGGAAGTCAAAGTCCTTGCCTCTAGGGCATTTTCGTCAATTCACGCTTTTAAAATTTATAAAAACGTAAAATTTGGGATGGGATGTTACAATCTACCCCCCCTTAAGGAAATTTCATCCCCGAAATTTTAAAATCATTTCTATACTACACTCAAAAATAGGATCATAAAATATATACACATAAAGCAGAAATCAAGTTAGAACGTGTGTCAAGGGAAATATGACATTCCGTCGCGGTCAGAATGTAATTATTCCTCTTTCATGCTTTCAAGCTCAAACCTTCCTTCTCTTTATAGCTATAATAATGCCATATGATAGATGGTAAAATAATTTTCCTCAAAAATAATCGACACACAAGACACCGCTTTCATGGGCCTTATGGTGCTACTTTCGGGAAACTGAAGTGACCAATATACCCAAACAGGCTCAACAGATTCGTAAGCCCAAATCTCTCTTTCATAAAACAAATAAATAAATGTTGCACTTGTCTAGAAAGGTTGCTGCTATCGCATGTGGTTTTGATCACGGGCACATGTGCCCGCCAAATCGATCTATTATGAATTACGTCGGAATACTAAACAATTCCATTAGTGCCTCAGACCAAAAAGTAGAAAGGTCGAATTTAAGAATGAACTAACAAGGTTTCTTGATGACCGAAAAGTAACATCATGAATTATTAAAACTACCACGGATCAAAAGTAATTTCCCCAAAATATTCTTCCGTCGATTGCTACCACTTTAGAACCATCGTCGCGCAAGGCAGTTCTAGAGTGATGTTCTAACAGATACTACCAAGAAATCAAAACTAGCTGAAATTTCCCATCTCAAAAGGATCAATACTAACGGCGGAAGAATAATGATAGAATTATTTGATAAGAAGTGAAACACGTAACACGATGTAGCATAAATACACCAAGATGATAATCTTGTTGGGTTTCTGATTGCCTGAACTTGTATAAAGATCTAGAAGCCACTTTCTCATAATGCTATCATCCTCCAAAAGTCAATAGAAAAGAAACTAGGGTTATTCAGCTTGTTTGGACTTTCTTTCCTCAACATCCTTCCACTCTAACCTAAGGTGAGACGCCTAGACTGAAAATTCTCTTCCATCACCTCACGTGGAGTCTCAATTTTAATTTCTGTTTTATTTCCACATTTGATCATGTCACGAATGAGGACTTTTAGATCACGTCCCACGTGTAAGTTAACAACATCCCACTTCTATCTTAGTTGTTTTCACAAGTGTCTTGATGTTGAAATTTCAACGCCCATTTTAAGAAAATAAACCATCGCCAATATTTTAAGTTTTGAGACTGGAATAATACTGCTTTCTACTTAAGTAAAACTACCACTAATTGGAATACCACTTGAGCGTAACACTGATTCATCATCAAGATTATTGATTTCCACATACTTTGCACATGTAAAATACTTTGAACTGAGAGTGTATAATGATACTTCCCAACTCCATTCATATAACAAAATGATTATAATCATTCAAACCATCTTTTGATAGGTTAAAGGTAACTCTAAATCGATACTCCATTCATAAAATAGGACCAGCTGAAAGTATTCAAAAGTAAATATGTCATTTTCATACAACCGGAAGATACACTATAATGTACTCATAGTTGCTGATTGAATTCTTCTACTGCCACTGTCAGAACTTAGTCCGTTCCAGAAAGTAAGTGTATTTAAGAAGTTCTAAGGTAGATAAAGATTTCGAACACGTTCTACATAGACAAATGTTATTCGATTTCCAAGCAAAGATGATAATTGCTAACTTTAAATCACGGATAAAATAGTTCATTCCAAATGGTTCTATACATTGGTAAGACTACTATGAATTCAACAAGCTTCACGAGAAAACTCTGAATTTTAAAAGTTTGTTACATAGACCACCAATTTGAAATAGGATTTGTGCGAAAAAAAATGCAAGAAAACTAATGCAGTACGAAAAATGGAATGGTGGTATTCTCCCGGATATCGCCAAGGAATCAAAACTATTTTTGATTTCTACTCTCAAAAGCTTTAATAATGACGGTTAACAATAGTGATGAGATTGACCCATAAATCCCTGGCGATACACCGATAATGATACATTAACCCCACGTTAGGGCCATCAACTAGTCTCAATTCCACACCTTTCCTTGGCATAAAAGTTCTTTGCTTATAATCTAGAGACACTCGCCAAAATGATCTTCTAAAGATCAACAAGTTGTCAAATCTGCCCAAAACTTAGGAACATCTAACATATTTTCCGTATTCGACGAGGTGGCAAGATTCAAACATTAGACTCGAGAACCAAGAATGCTCACATCACGCGTGTGATAAACGCAATACTGCAAAACTTATGCTCTGATACGAAACTGACACACCCCGACCCGGAATGTCCACTAGGACTCCGAATCGAGCTGCGCTGGGCGACACCTGGAACGTGACGAAGCCATAAAGTGTGATGATGTGGAAAAATGTGAATAAATTTAAACCTAAGAGTGCCTAAATACCAGAGTGCGCTGGTGAGTGGGAACGAACCCACTTCACTCGTGACGTTAGAGCATAAGTAAGTACAGTAGACTGAATTAAGAATCGTACCCTCGAAAGAATCTCCAACACTAAGAATCGCCATGAATTTTCAACGATAAGAAAGCTCCGATAATAAAACATGAAGGGTGAAAACAATACAAGGGTGAGTGGCCTCAAAAATAAAATTTTAATAGACACCATATAAAACATTATAACCCCTCGCTAGAACACCTGTATAGTTTCCAGAAAAATCATAAATATACCACAACACAGCATCTCATCAGCAATATCAATAATCATATGATTAATAACCCATAATACATACGCAAGTCAGAGTCACCTATGCTGACCTGTACAATTGCACCCATATCTCATCACATATGCTACCTCATCACATATTTCATCAAATATGCTAGCTCATCACATATTTCATCACATATGCTAGCTCATCACTATTCTCATCGCATATGCTAGCTCATCACATATCTCATCACATATGCTAGCTCATCACATATTTCATTACATATGCTAGCTCATCACATATTTCATCACATATGCTAGCTCATCACATATTTCATCACATAAGCTAGCTCATCACATATGCTAGCTCATCACATATTTCATTACATATGCTAGCTCATCACATATATTAGCTCATCACATATCTCATATTTTCACCAATTTCCTTCACATTGCTCAATTCCCAAACAAGGTTGTTGTTTCAACTATTGTATGGCTGCATCTAATGTCTCGTTAGATTGCCTACGTACCGTAAATGGGGATCAAGCTATTCATTGTTCGCATTAGTACTTCAAAGCATTCACAGTAATGATATGCAGTAATCAATTTATAAGTGTTTGTGAAATTATCAATCATATATATATATTTATATATATATATAATAGAAAGGAAAAGACCCACTTACCTGAGGTCCACGCTACTACTCCCTAGCACGCATATTGAGACATCACGAACCATCGTCGCCTATGACCAATTATCAAATCACTTCTCTGAGTTCATACCGATAAAATACACAATTTACATAAAACACATCCCTACGTAATTCAATTTGGGAGATCTGCATCACGGATTTCTGATCCGTTGCTTCTAAAGATACACATTATACCTCTAGGACAACATCCTAAAGTCCCATTACGATCCAACGGTCGGATCTCCGCCAATTGCCAAAACTAAGTGACGGTTAACCTTTTATTTTATGAACTTACAAATCCAATTTGGGATGATCTATACATTCGATTTCCAATCCGTAAGTTTCTAATATCTTCAAATATTACGTACTATAATGTATTAAAGTTTGGTGACGATCCAACGGTTGGATTATCGGTTGCTATACTAATCATGTGGTGGACCTTAATGGAACTAAGTTCAAATGACGGAATTTCGTCAATCATACTTGATAAGTGAAACCCAGGTATTGAAATTTAGTCTAGGAAGGTCAGGGGACACCTCGACCCACGCGTCGCCGCCGGTGGCGGTTGGTCGCCCCAACTCACCGAAAAATTCAACTATTTCTAAAAATTATCAAACTTCACAGAAATGAAGAGCTCAATGAGTAGAGCAACTTTCATGCTTGCTATGAAGTCCAAAAGTGGACAGAAGGTGGTCAATTTTGTCCACAAAGCCGGCGGGTGCCTAAAGCTTCCCAGCGTCGATTCGTCGTCTACGGTGGTCCAACGGGGTCAAGGTTGGTTGGAATTTTCTCTTGGGATGATGGGCTACAAAGCCCAAGTGGTGGCATCGGCCATCGCTTTGCCGATTCGCTAAAATATTGAAAAGAGTAGCCGGAGTACCGTTGATTTTTTGTTATTTTCGTGGCCTCAAACCGCCACATACCGTGGTTAATCAAGGTGGTTCTTGGGTGGGTTTTGTAGAGGGGAATGAGAGCTTCAAGATGGCGGTGGTGGCATTCAAAAACTCCATCGGAGTTGGCCGGAATTGACCTTGGAAGATGGGTGGTCGCAATGGGTGTGGGTGCGGTTTTGGGGGAGCTGGGAGCTTCTCTCTCTCTCCTCTCCTCAATTTCTGATTGGTCCCTTATTTTCTTGCTTAAATCTGATTGGTTACCACTCCCACATGGTGGGAGTTTGAATTAATTTATAACTAAAATTTAAATAACCAATTTTGAACGTCCATAACTATACCGTTATAATTCAGACTCGTAAACGGCTTTCGCCTATGCATTCTTAGTGACGAGTATTACTTAAATACGCTAAAAGAATAGGTTATACTTTTCTCTAAACGAGGGTCAACGGAAGTCAAAGTCCTTGCCTCTAGGGCATTTTTGTCAATTCACGCTTTTAAAATTTATAAAAATGTAAAATTTGGGACGGGATGTTACCCTTTAGCACATTCAATCACATATATTAAAAATTGGCCCGTTCTATCAACTATATTTTTCTCTCAAGTGAGGCATATATATATATATATATATATTATGGCCCTTTATAACCAAATATGTTTCGGGATACTAAACTTAGCTAGAAACTAATTTTTTTTTTTTTTTAGTTTTACATATATTAAAATAAATGGGTAAATGGGTATCCACTTATAACCGCGGGGAATACCCATAACCGCCCATTTAAATTTCATGGGTAAACGGTTATACCCATAATCGTTTATTTATCTAAACGGTTACCCATAACCGTAACCGTCAAATTTAAATGGGCGGATAACCACGGTTACCTATAACCAATGGGTATTTGCCCATCCCTAAGCGTGACCACCACCACCATTTGAGGCTTTTCCCGACATGGAGATTGTTATAGCCGAAGGCTGCCTTAAGGAATTAGTGGAGCAGCCAAAGGATTGGGAGTGGTTTTGCAAACATTTTCAGGACCCTAAGTTTTTGGTAAGTATAATAATATTTTTATAATTTTACTAGCCTTTCTGCATGCACCTTGTGCGTGCGAAAGGTCTTTGTTACATCACGGCGCGCTACGTGCGGCTATCGAGTTTTTCCTCTCCACATTTGTGCATGCATAAAGACATATGTACTACAAAAACACTTCGTACGTGTTCAAGCTCAAGACTTCCATATTTTGGTCCGAGTGGAAAAGGGTTTTTTATGTGAAGGTAAATGAACCATACTAACATAAACAAAATGAAAATTGAACCGTTAACATAAAAACACTAAAATTTCATTCAATACAAAAATGGAGTAATGCAGATAAGGTGACAACGTTTGATATATTGCTCTTATCATTTCCCTCCATACTTGATCTTTTGAAGTCCACTTTAAATTTTTGTATTCTTTCATAAATAAAACAAAAATGAACACGATAATTTATTTAATAAATGAAAAGATAACATTAGAAGAAAAAAATCACCATAACAGTTAAGTAACACGAAAGTGATCTCAATAATGAAAATCCATGTCAAATATTTCGTAACTACCACTTATGTTTATGTTGTAAGGTTAGAGGATAACAATATATCAATAGCACACCAAGCTTTGTTTTTTGAGGACTTTCACTTCAGTTGGTCGTCCCTACGTAGCAGAAGTTCTTCAAATGGGTATCAATTGAAGAACAAATTCAACAGCCGGTTGAATAACAATCATGCCTATAAAATAACGCATTCAGCGTCGTCGTACTTGACAAACGCCGACCCGTCAAAACGTCTCTTCACCAACTGCCCATGAAAAAGTATGCATCAGAAAATAGATGCTGATCAAAAGTCCAAGCAACAAATAAGAGAAAAATTTCCGAGCAGATCAACAGCCTAATTGAAGAAGAAAAAACCATGATCAATAGCTCAAATTAAGTAGTATTTATTCTGTTTCATGTCATAATTGAAACGAACAATCGATTTCAAAATAATCAAGAACCAATACTTGTTGATTTGCGTATGCTCAACAAAAACAATAGTATTAAAATAGTAATATTGTAGTGATCAAAACCCACATAAATAAAGAGAAGATTTTTATTAGTAAAACCTCTAAAACTAGACATGTGCCTTAGCCCATTCATCAAAAGCATTAACGGAAGACAAAATTAGAATAGCATAAGCAACCAATAGTAAATAAATGAATTCACAACATCGATATAAAGAAGAAAAACCACAATCAATTGTTACCTTGTTCTCGTTTCATAAGATGAAAAAAATAATTAGCATCCTGAATCTTATACAAGAATTAACAATATAATCCAATAAAATGACACAAGCCAAAAGACCAAATCCATAAGATTAATTTGATCCATCAAATCAAAATAATATCAAAAGATTATAATAGAGAAGAACTAAATAGAAATTCAAAAGAACTTAGTGATTCAAGTAGAAATCCAAAAGATACAAGAAAACCTACCAAAATACAAAGTTTCTAGAGGACGAGTTTTTCCATAATAATAAGCGGGTTCTCAGTTTAAACAATTTTTTTTTTTTGAGAAAATAAATTGAAAAGAAAAACACAAGCACAAGGTTTGAATAAAACACTTATCGCCCAGATTCAACAACCCATTTTCCTAGTTTTTTAATTTTGGCATTAGATAGATAATCAATTGGAACCAAAAGCTTTTGTAATAGGGAGCAAGTGTCAAGCACCATGCGTGAGGGTGTTCTGGAAAAGAAGACAACCCTATATACTCAAGAAAACTCCAGACTTTACCGAAAAAGAAGAAAAAAGGACAATTAGCCGATGGCTAACTGGCACACCCCAACCCGAAATGTTTATCTGGACTCCGAATCAAGCTATGCTGGCTGACATCAAGAGGGTGACGAACGCATAAAGTGTAGTGATGTGGAAAATGTGAATAAATTTAAACCTAAAAGTGCCTAAATATAAGAATGCGCTTGTGAGCGAGAATGAACCCATTTCACACATGATGTCAGAGTATAAGTAAAGTACAATAAAGTAGGCATGTAACCACCTATACCAAGATTTTCTAAGAATACTCGTCGACACGAAAGCTCAGCACTAAAACCTGGAAGGGCGAAAAACAAGGGTGAGTGGGTCTAAAAATAAAGTTCAATAAAAACCTTTTTGAAAACATTATAACCCATCGCCGTAAAATGAGTATAGTTTTCAAAATATACATATTACGTATAGTATGAAAATACTTACCGTGGCCTGCAATATCTCAAGAATTCAATACGTCACAAAATTCTTAAATAGGATATAACTTCCAGTAATCACAATATCTCGTAGAAATAAACATATCACATCGAGTGCTCATCGACATATGCTGACACACGAGTTCATGCATAGGTATTCTGACATGAACATGATTGGGTGTAATAATGATTTACGCTCTAGTACTACAATCACGTGAAGACTGGCGCTATGCGCATCACATACAAGCCTTAATTGCCTATAGCAATCTAGGACAGGACTGGCACCTAAAACGGATCCAAAGTGAGCGTACGGTGCGATGTGAACATACACGTGAAAGACTGGCCCTGGCTCAGGCGAGTACTAACACCAGTGTAGCACACGATGAGCAGATAACTTAAACAGAATCATACAGCAGTAAATCGATAATTCACGTTACCATAATTTCTATCAATAAATATAATTAAGGTATCAATAATAATACACATACATGTACATCCCGTAGGACGTAGCATAATTTCTATCAATGCGCTAAATCTTATAAACGTTAAGCTAATCTAGGCGTATCGTAGCAAATTCTTTATGAAATAGATAAATGGAAACTAACAAATATATATGCGCTACATAAAAGAAAAGACCCACTCACAGTTACATGCAATGTCACATCCATTCAAGCTAGGAAGTCGGAGTCTCTGATAGTAATTGCACTTAAGCATAATATTGGGATTCATTAGTAAAACTCAACTAAAACGATTAAATTTGGGAAAACGGAGTGTGGATTTGGAATCAGAGTGTCGAGATACGCTAAGAAGGGTTCTGCGCAAATTTTGTAAAACGTCAACGAGAAAGTTAACGGTCAACCCTAAAAAGTCAACTGAGACGCTCCAATGGTCAACTATGTTAAAACTTTGAAATTTCACTAAATGGATGCCAAAAATGGACTCAGGACCTCGAAATTAGCCTAAGAGGATTTTTGAGAAAATTTCGAAAAAATCAACTAACGTTCAACAGTTAACTTTAATAGAATATTATCTCCTCAGATGGAATATGTTGTTGCAATCGCCGAAATTTGGAAATAAGATGGCCGAGATAAATCCCAGCCCCGACTAACTAAAAATATCACTAAACCTAGCCATGTAATATACCAAAACGAAGATCAGGGAACAAGGATTCGAATTATACTATTAGTTTCCTCGGCTATCGCCAGATTTCGCTGGAAAAAGGCTCAAAAGCAGCCAGATTCCTCATGGAAAAACTAGGGAAAATCCTTCCCAGTGTGATTTCTACATTAAATCGTCCCCGAACCTCAATTTTTAGGTTAAAGGTAGTATCCAGATTCCAAAATAAGAAGAAACTAAAACGTGTCGAGGCTCACCAAGAACAGAGAACTGTGAAATCTCACCAGAGGGCTGCTAAGTTTCTGTGTGTTTCTGTGCAGTGGGTCGACAATAAAGGAGATAAAAACATAAGAGGGAGAGAGGGTAAGACATGGTGGTGTGTCTTGAGGACTCGTCAGATTGGTCATCATCGTATGTGCCTGGCGATGGTGATCTGGTGCATTGTGTACGGTTCGCAAAGAGAGTTTGAGAGACAGTTGGCGGAGTATCAAGTTAGTGTTGACTTGATGCAAGGTATGCATCAAGTGGATGGCCTGGTGGTTCACGTGAAGCACATCGGAGGATGGTGGTGGCAAGTTGGGTGCCTTGCCGTGGAGGTGGTGGCTGTGTGGTGTAATTCACAGGCATGAGCAAATGTTGATGGTCGTTTTGTCTTGCAGGGAAAAAAAGTGTCTAAGAATGAGAGAGGGCAGAGAAAGTTAGAGGGAGAAAAGTGAGGTGGCAACCAATAAGAGGCTGAGAGCATTTGGTAAGGAACACGGGAGTGAGGGAAAAGAGTGGGGTGTGGGTCTGTTGACCCTAGAAACTACAAAGCCTACGTGGCGCGCAGGCCGAGTAATTAATAACCTAACTACGTCCTTCGGTTGTGTGCGGGGCGTGCCAACTCGTCGGCCGAGCTCGGCCGAAGAGTAAATTTGTTGATGTTGCGTTGGGTCGCGCTACTGACTTCCGCGTCTTGCGATTGCGGCCGAGAAAGGAACACGTCTCGGCCTCTTGGATTCTCGAGCCTGAAGACAAGGCTGCTATTCTTACAAAGTTCACGAATCGAATTCGGCTTTCAATGTGCCGAATGTAATAACTGTAACACCTCACTTCGACGAGAAGACTAATGAGATGACCTCGACCAATAAGGATTCGGAAATCCTTCTCGACTGAGACTTGGATAGGTAACCAACCGTTCTCGCTGCAGTGCTGTTGATGCCAACGGAAGATACTGCGAGATCGGCTGATTCTACGGTGACAGAGCTATCTATGCCGACTTAAGATATCACCGGTTGCTTCCACAGTGCTGTTGATGCCAACGGAAGATGTGTCAGCGAAAAGAGAAAATAAAAAAATCTCAAAGTTGTTGAGAGGGTTTGCGCAGGGCAGTTTTTGTGTGTTGAATTGGAGACTTGAACGTTGCACAATCACCCCTATTTATAGCACTGGATCTCCTTGAATCCGGATTAAAACCCTACTCGGACTAGGACTTCCTCTCCGGATCAACACCAATTCGACCAGTCCTATTTTCACTAGGATTGTGAACCTAGTCCTTTATTGAGTCGGATCCATTCCGGGTTATCACACTTGCCGAGTGATAAGCTCATATTTATACATATTTTACATCAAATTCTCTTGTCTTTTCTTAGTTATTTCCTCATATTTTTGTGCTATTTACTTTGTTTTTGTGTTTTATCAAATTTATCTAGCTAAGAAAATAAAAATAGCACAAGTGTGATTTTAAGTGACAAAATTCGTAAAAATTATCTTGCTCACTTATTTGATTTCAATTTCCAGTATTTTGTTTTCACAAAAATATAAAAGTTAAAAATTGAAATGTTTATCAAATAGTACAAAGGGTTTGATACCATCTCCTCATACTCCATTACAGGCTGCCTTAAGCTGGCCAGCGAGAAAGGTGCGGAAATAAAAGAAGGCAGTCAGGAGGCCTCGAGGGCAGCGCCTGGAGGGGCGAGATTAGAAGGAGGGAGACATGAGCGGCCTCGGGAAGTGAAGGTTGCTGCTTGGCAGCTGCCAGAAAGAAACCAAGAGGGCGAGGAAAGCAGTGCATGCAGAACCAAGGTGACTGCCTTGGGCAGTCAGCGCGGGGACGAAAGAACAAAGGCAGCGACTGTGAGACAGAAGAAACAAACTCTCCTCTCTCGGTTTAATCCTCCAAACTTATGTTTATTTTATGGTTTAATTTATGAATAATGTGTAATTAATTTCTGTTTAGTTAGAGGCGAATTTGAAACCGTGGATAAATGTTTTATTATGATTTGATTTACTCCAGTTATGAAATTATTGAACGTTGGATGTGGTTTACTTTTCTGTGTTGATTAAGAACTTGTTTATGTATGTGGGTTAAGGGTCGACACTTAATTTGCATGCTTAGACTTGATGCTAGGATATAAGGAAATTTCACCTAATCGTTATGAACTTATATCCATGAGTAGTAAAAATCGCTAGTCACGATTGTGTTTAGTAAACCCTAGGTTGGATTAACATGCGTATTCCATAGTTATGAATGCCTAGTCGATGTTTATGATTTCCATTAAACTTAATGATCTTTGATATGTCTCTCTATCATGCGTATTCCATAGTTAGGGAACTTGATAAGAATAATTTGGTTGTGATGCGTATCCCGTCCAATTCAATGAATCTAGGGAAATCTGAAGGTTAATTTAAGCGGACCTAATTAACTTGGAGCATTGTCATTTATTCGTTTGTTGAATTCATAACTGGGAATCAAATTGTATGCATTTATTCATGTGTGGATAAGGAACCCTCTAACTAGCGTCTCATCATTTTATTTCTATAAAATATATTTTCTTTGAAGTTTGTTTTTAAGTTTCTGTTTTTAAGTTTCTTTGAAGTTTATTTCTATAAAATATATTTTCTTTGAAGTTTATTTTGAGTCTTTGGATTTGTTTTGGTTTATTTGTTAGTTTTATTTTGAGTGATTCTAGTTAAGTGTTTTGATTTTAGTTTAGTGTTTTAAATTTTGTTTTTACGTTTTTAATTTAATTTTACTTTGGTTAGCATCCCTAGTTAATCCCCGGCTTAGAACGATCCCTACTTACATCATTACTACAATTGTCACAAATAAGGTTAAATTTGTGCGTTAGTTAATTTTCGCATCACCGAGACTCCTTGTTGCACTAGGACTCGACTCGCAAATGTAGCATGACCTAGCCGGCCTAGTTTTAGAAGCCCACGATCTGAACGACCCAAGGCTTCCTTGTTGCCAGGCCTTCCGGGCCGAGAATGGTTCTATACTCGGCCCAAATTGATATTTTGGGCCCAAATATTGCCCCCTCGCTTCTGAGGTCCTCGGCCTGAACTCTTTGGCCGAGTTTCGACCTTAAAGAAGCGAATCTAATTCACAGAACCCAAGTACTTTATTTTCAAGGCGCATTTATTGAGCACGATTGCACGATCTTGATCCTGCGAACCCCCACACCACGTGGCAGCCTGTGACTCGGCCACTTCCTAATAATGACGTCTGAGGCGTGCGGTTACACAAACTGTCAGGTCATCATGACCTTATGGCTAAACCTAGCCACTCTTCTCTCAATCCGTGAGCCACTTCTCAGCGTGCGGACGCCGAAACGTCTTTCGCCATTAATCTCGCCGTCACACGCAATCGTGCGCCCCCAAAACCTGAGACCCCCGGTCTTCTCAACTGCATTCCCTGAATGTTCATCATGATCAGCGATTTCTTCAGTCGATTTTACCCCTTATTTTGAATTTCGAACGATTGCACTTCCTTCCCCAACTCTATAAATACCGGAATTTTCTCATTTGCACTTTACGCTCTCAAAACTTTCTGAAATTTCTTGCCATTGCTCTCTAGTGCATCTTTCCAGTTCTTCATCTTCAACCCTTGCCTCAAAAACCCTTTTCTTGCCATCTCTTCCAATCTTCCCACAATGGCCTCCTTCATATCTAAACTTTCCAAGGAGTGTGATCAGTGTCAGAAGATTCTTGATCGGAGCTCGATCAAGACCATACGGTTTGAAAGTGACATGAGCACTTCTCACCAAATCTTGGGTCCTCTTTTCAAGGCGGCACTACCGTCTACCATCACTGGACTTCTCCAGGAACACTGCCTAACACCCTTGCTCCAAGGGTTTGAATGGTCGAGATGGGATGCGACGAAACCCCAAGGTTCTTGGCCCTCGACGACCACAACCTGGGCAGCCTGGGTTGTTCGAATGGAAAGGCTCTTCGGTGAGCAATGGAAGGCCCTCGACATCTACAACGCCATCCTCATTTCGTCAATGGACGTCGTTCCCGACAAGGAGCTTATCCTAGCAGCCTTGTGCTTCTGGTGCTCGGCCACCAATACCATGGTTTTTCCTCTTGGCCCCATCGGCCCCACCACTCTTGATGTCACCGCCATTTTGGGCACTTCAGCCACCGGGATCCCTATCGACGCGGCCCTCTCTGGGTACCCGTCGAATATTGACCTGAAGACGCTTTTTGATCGATGGACTTTCTAGACGTTGAACTGTGAAGGTCGAATCCCGTCGAAAGAAGACATTCAGAAGCTCCACAAGAACTTCTTCAATTACAACACCCTCTATCTCCATTTCGCCGGCCAAGGTGAAGAGGACCTGCGAGAAGGGGAACATGAAGCTTTCCTCTTCTATTGGTACAACAAGTACATTTGTTGTACCAAGTCGAACAAGTGCTTGGTCGAGAACATGCCGGTAGCCGAGGCCCTGGCTAGTGGTCACGTCCTGTCACTGAGCTCCAACATTCTCGCCCATCTCTTCCGCTGCCTGGCCGAAGCAACCCTTCACAAGATCGACGCTCACCAGAATGGCCCCCTCTGGGTCCTCCAACTATGGTTACAAGTTTACTTCGCCTCCCTTCGGCCGGCTATAGCCGACTTCTCGCCAACGGAGGCGCTTGGGCCTCAGCTGGCCTCCCTACCTACACCTCCTCACCAAGCCGAAGAGGTATTTAGGTACCTCTTCGTACTTAATGACCTCTCCAACGACGAATTCTTGATATGTCGTCGTCGAGAACATCCCTCCTCCATCAGATTGCCTACATCCATGTGGGGCGCGGGGGAAGATGCCGACCTTCGTCAGTCCTGGGGGTCGTTTGTGCTCACTCGCGACCTTCCCCTCGGCTGCGATGGGAAACGAGCGGGTTGGGAAGTGTACCATCCTAACTTCCTTGCTCGACAGCTCGGCTATCTCCAAGGCTGCCCGGTCCCCCTTCTCTCCTCCCGGACAGTCTTAAGTCGTGGACGTGAACCCCGTTCCTCGGAAAAGGAATGCAAAACCGCCGCGAGGGAGTTCCAAGAGCAATGCCAAAAATTCCGCCTTCGATCGGCCACCCCAGAAACCCTTTGCACCGACACCTTCGGTGATTGGTGGGAAGTTTACACCCAGGAGTTCTTTGGTGCTTCGGTCGAAGATGTGCTGAACAAACTCTTCGGTGACCGACCTAAGAAGGCCTCGGCCCCCCAAACTCAAGGTAACTGTTCATTTCTCTTATTTTCCTTCAACTTTGCATATTGATTTGCTTTGCTGATTTGCCTTGCTGATTTGCTTTTACCATCTCAGGTAGTCGGCCATTGAGAAAAGCGGAGGCAATTGCCGCAGCTACGGCCAAGAAAAAATCGGTCGTGCCTAAGAAAGATAAAACTGCTGGTCAAGCCGTGCTGACCAAACGGCCTCGCCAAGAGGCCGGGCCGGCTGTCGAACCTCCGCCGCCTGCCAAGAGGGTAAAAAAGCTGGCGAAGAAGGGCGCACAGGAGATCCACGTCATCTCCAGTCAAACTACAGGGGCAACGACTCCCAGTGTTTACCCTTTTCCTGCCGTCGGCCAACCCTTGGTCGAGAAACAGCCAGCTTCGGTCGCAGAGACAATTCAAACGCGACCGTTTCCTGGGGCCGGTACACCAGTTGTACCTTCATCTGTCGAGGCTGCACCAATCCTGGAAAAGGCGGTCTCTGCGACCGAGGGAACTTCCCCTGTAAATCCAAAGCCCTCGGTCTTTGTTCTGGATGAGAGCGAAGGAAGCGACGAGGCTCCGTTGGCAACTCGCCCTCACACTCGCCGACAACCTCCTCCAATATCCAAGATGGCTGTTCAAACAAGCCCCTCCACGGCTGACCGTGGCAAACGTCCGGTCGAGGAACCGGCAATGGTGGCCGAACCTTCCGCTTCTCCTCAGGACCAAGACGTCCCTCCTTCGTCTGAAGCTGCTGTCCCGGTCGGCCCCTCCACAGCCGATCGCGGCAAACGACCGGCCGATGAGCCAGAGGCAACGGCGGAAACGCCCGTTCATCTTCAAGACCAAGACCTCCACATTCCTTCACATGAGGCTACTTCGGCTTCGTAAGTACCCTCTACCGTCTTTCCTTGATTACTTTTCTGCTTTAGAATTCTAAACGAGGAAAAAACTAAATGTCAGGTGCCTACACACTCTTTTCATCAAAAATTCTATGCGCCGAAGGGCGTTATCTATATTTCTTGGCCACCTCAGTGGCCATCGAACGTAGATAACCTCCATCGGCCGCGAGAACTGAGAAGCAATCTGAGACACTGGGCTCGGCCATTGAGTTCTTTAGGTTCGAGCAACGATCCTGAAGATATGGCCGAGGTCTCTTATCGGCAGGTTAAAAGAAACGAAACTTTCCTGCTCTTTTCGTAACTTCTTTGGAGCGTAATCTGATTTCCGTGTGCAGGCTTCATGGGAGGTCGAATTCAAGGCTCTTTTATCCAGCACCACTGGAGGGGCTGGTCCTTCGGCCGCCGCAACCGAAACTGCTGATTTAACTGCTCTGACCCGGCTTCAAGAAGTCCTATTGCAAGTTCTTGAGCGTAAAGGTCTTGATCTGCTGGGCGAATGTCTAAACGACCTTGGAGCCGATGGTCAGCTAAGCGGCGAGGCTGTTGTTCAGGCGTCCACTGCCTTGGAACGGGTTCGAGAAACCTTCAAAGTTTCCGAGAATGCTTTGAGGGCCGAACAAGACCTGAAGGCTGCCATGGCTGTTCAAGATACTCTCCGTCCGAAGGTTGACGCTTTGAAGGCTAAAGGGGAAGTCTTGGCCGACCCTGACCGTCAAATGGCCGAATTGTCCAAACGAAGATCGGCCATTGCTTCCGATCTTGCCAAGGACTTCGAGTCGGGCGGTAAGGCTTGCTTAACTAAGTATACGGCGAATGCAAAACGGGTCGAGCAGTTGAAGCTGGAGAACAAGAATCGGCAGGCCCAGGTCATCATGGGCGAAGTCAGGTGGTTGGAGCTGAAGGCCCTGCTCGGCACTCTTCTACCCTCTTCACCCTGAATGTACTTGAATGTAAACTGATCGACCTACTTATCTTGTAAATGTTTATTAATCTTAATGGACCAGTTTTCTTATTCTCGCATTTCCCATGTGACTGGATAGTATTTCTTCAAAAATTTCCCATTGATTGGTAATTTGTGGACTACGCCGGTCCGGTCTTTAAGATGATATGCCCCTTTGCCGTATACTTTATGCACAACGAACGGCCCTTCCCAATTCGGCGACCACTTGCCGAACCTAGGATCTTTTAGTCCTACGGGCAACACCGTTTGCCATACTAACTCACCCTCGCCGAATGTTTTCTGTCGCACCTTTTGATTATAGGCTCGCTCGGCAATCCGTTTTTGTGCCACCAGTAAGTTATAAGCGTCAAGTCGCGCTTCTTCCAAATCTTCTAGTTCCTGTCTCATGGACTGATTATATTCGGCACTAAACAAACTACTTTGTTCGATTAGTCGCAACGAATTTATGCTTAACTCGACTGGTAACATTGCATCGTGTCTGTAGGTTAATGCGTATGGGGTTGTCGCAGTCGCCGATCGGGGCGACGTTCGATATGCCCATAATGCTTCGTTCAACTTCAAATGCCACATGCCGGGCATTTCTTTTATTATTTTTTCGAGGATGCCGATCAACACTTTATTACTTGCCTCGGCCTGCCCATTCGCCTGTGGATAATACGGTGTAGACTGTTCGAGCCGAATGTTCAAATTTGCCGTATACTCTTTAAACCTCTCGGCTGTGAAGATGGTTCCATTGTCAGTTATGATCGTTTTTGGTACGCCAAATCTGGTCACGATGTGTTCCTCCATGAAGTCGCAAACTTCTTTAGATGTTAGTTCGGCATATGATTTCGCTTCGACCCACTTAGTAAAGTAGTCGGTTGCGACTATTATCCATGCGTGCTTAGCGGCTCCAGAAGATGGCATGATTTTGCCAATTACGTCCATGGCCCATCCTCTAAATGGCCATGGCTTTATGACCGAATGCAATGATTCGGCCGGAACCCTTTGTATAGGTCCGTGGATTTGGCACTGTACACATCCTCGTGCAAATTCGATACAATCCTTTAGTATCCTTGGCCAATAATAGCCGTGCCGTCGAAGTAGCCATCGCATTTTCCGTCCGGATTGATGAGCTCCGCATATCCCTTCATGGACTTCCGTAATCGCCCGAGCACTCTCTTGGGGGCCGAGACATAGCAATAATAAACCATCTTCGCATTTTCGGTATAACTCATTCTGATACATGACATAGTTCGTGGCATGAACTCTTGTCTTGCGATCGTGTTTATTATTGGGATTGTCAAGGTATTGCATAATGGGCCCTCTCCAATCATCTGGTATTGCTTCGACGGCGTAAACGTCCACCAGGTCGTCTCGATCTAACAACGAAGGTAAGGACATGACTCTTGTACGTATTACGTTGTCGCGCTGGAGGACTTGTTGGTTAACCAAGGCCGGGTATAGCTGTCGCAACACGGGTATTTCTCGGCCTAGCTTGCCCCCCAAGAGTTGTGCGCCGAAGGCAATTTGAGCCAACTCGTCTGCGTCGGTATTATGACTCCGGGAAATATGTTTAAATGTAATACCGTCGAAGGACTCGACCAAATAGCTGGCGATCATGTGGTAAAGCACCAGGGTACAACTCATGCAACGAAAATAACCATTAAGTTGGTTAATCACAAGTTCGGAGTCGCCGAGGATGAGGGCGCGGGTCACCCGTAGGTCATGAAGGATCTCAAGACCGATGATTAGGGCTTCGTATTCGGCCTGATTGTTGGTGCATTCAAAATCCAACTTAAGCGAAAAATACCAACGATCGTGGTTTGGGGATTGAATGACAATTCCTACGCCCGCCGAGGATGACGTACTGGAACCGTCAAAGTACATCGTCCAATGGTTGTCGCGCGTCGCAACCATGCCGATTTCGACATCGGCATCCCCAAAACCGTAGGGGGAAGGGTGTTGAGCAAGGAAGTCGGCCATCGCCTGGCCCTTGACAGCTTTCTGAGGCACGTATTGCAAGCTAAATTCGGACAACGCCATCGTCCACTTCCCAATTCGGCCTTTTACGATTGGTCGGGTAAGCATGTACCGGATAACGTCGGTCTGGGCAATGACTTGGGTGACTGACGGGAGCATGTAATGCCGAAGCTTGGATGCGGCGAAAAATAAGGCCAGGCACAGCTTCTCGACGGCGGGATAATTGATCTCTGGGTGGCTGAGATGGCGACTTAGATAAAAAATAGCCTGCTCTCGACCGGCGTCGTTGTCTTGTGCGAGGAGGCAGCCGATGGACTCTTCGGCCGCCGAGATATAGAGTTTAAGAGATCTACCGCGCCGAGGGGGAACCAGGACAGGTGGTTTCGTGAGGGCGACTTTGATTTGCGTAAACGCCGCTTGATGCTCGTCGTTCCACACGAATTTATCCGAGTCCTTGAGTTTCAAAAGCGTGGAGAACGCTTTCATTTTACCTGCCGAGTTAGCAATAAATCGGCGGAGGAAATTGATCTGCCCGAGTAAGGACTGGAGTTGTTTCTTCGTCGCTGGGGGTGGGGCATTGATGATTGCGCGTGCCTTATTCGCATCGACTTCAATCCCACGGTGATGCACGAGGAAACCAAGGAAAATTTGGTGCACATCGGCTTCGGATATGAAAATTTGGTTGTACCCGGCATGTCCATCCATAAAGGATAAGATCGCATGATTCTCCGCGGCATCGATTAACAGATCTGAAATCGGCATTGTATACTCATCTTTGGGAGTTGCCAGATTCAGATTTCTGAAATCGATGCAGATGCGCAGTGCACCATTTTTCTTTAAAACAGGAACGATATTCGCCAACCATTCCACATATCGAGTTGTCCGAATGAACCCGGCCTTCAAAAGCCGAACCAGTTCGTCCTTGAAGCTGAGTTGCACTTCGGTCGAGAATCGACGTGGTGGCTGGCGGAAAGGTTTACATCCGGGCTTAATACATAACTCATGCTCGACAAGAGTACGATCTAAGCCAGGCATTTCATGGTAGCTCCAAGCAAAACAATCTTTGAACTCCGTAAGCAAGACACGAAGCTCGTCTTTCATGTGTTGGGGAAGTAAAGCACTAATAAACAAAGGCCGTGGGTCATCGGTCGTCCCAACATTAATCTCTTCTAGGGGATCTTTAACTTGGGGCCGATGGTCTTCGAGCTCGGCTGGGGCTGCTTGAATCTTATCAAGAGATAAGACAGGACCATTATCTCCTTCAGCAAGGAACTCAACGAGGTTAATGCCCGAATTTGGTTGTTTAGATATAGTATACCTATGGGCCAGCAGTCGTTCCATAGTGGATGAAACCGCGGCCCTACGTGTTTCCCGATCGGTGTCAAACATCGGCTTCGGGGACCGATTCCATCCGTACTTTAGGACTGAGCCTATCAAAAACCCTTTGATGCTGGCCCACGTTGGCTACCTTTTGCTGGATTGCGACCGTAGGTCGTTCCGTTATAAGCGAAGAGGGCTTTACCTCTGGCTCACTGCCGACCTCTGTTCTACATTTACTGCACAAAACCGCCGTCCCACTGTCTTCATCGGTGCTATAATCCCTCATAGGTTTAACAATAGCGGGCCCTGTTAAAGCTGTAGGTGGTTTGTTTGAACGAAAATCGGCCATGAAACGTGGCCGAGAATTCTGATTACGAAAACGTTGTGCCTCAACAACTTCGACTTTCCCTTTCCCTTTATCCTTAGGGAGGCATGCATCGACCATATTTACCGTTGCCGTGGGGAACGGGTCAGTATCGACACTCATATTCTTCTCTGGAAATTTCAATTTGCCATTATCGATCCAGCTTTGGACGTTGTCGCGAAACACGACGCAATTGTTTGTCGTATGTTTGCTTGAATCGTGGTATTTGCAATACACCTTTCCTTTAAGTTCTTCGGCCTTGGGAATGTTGTGACCAGGCCGAAGTTCGATGATTCTTGCTGATAACAGTTGGTCGAAAATTGCGTCAGCCTTTGTAATATCAAAAGTATAAACTTTTGACGGTTTCGATGTTCCTTCAGTGGCCGAACGGCTTTTGACTTCCCTAGAGTCAACTTGAGTCAATGCCTTACAAACGTATGGCTTATCTATCACTATCTCAGCTGCATCCACGCTAACGCATTCATCCTCGGTTGATGCATAATTGACAGTAGGATTTTTGTAAATCGTCCCCCAAGATGGAGCTTTCGAAATCTTTTCCTCGCGGAGCAAATAATCATATTGTTCGACATGTTGGGCTAATTCGTACATATCCCGAAAGTTTGCCCCCAAGAATTTCTTTTTGTATTCGACGTCGAGGTCGTTCAAAGCAAGTCTGACAAATTCGACTTCGGGTAAAGGCACTCGCCACCAATTCCTGGATGATTTGAACCTGGTAAGATAATCCATTGGTGACTCATCAGATGCCTGAGCCATCCTTGCTAATGAAGAAACCGACACCTCCATCCCTGGCTGATAAAACTGCTCGTGGAATTTCTCGACCAACTCTTCCCAGCTTTGGACGGAATTAGGAGGGAGATTGATATACCAAGCAAATGCCGAGCCGATCAATGAGAAGTTGAACAGCCGTAACTGATGGAAATCGCTATTAACATCTCCGCATTGCGCGGTGAAACGAGCCACGTGCTCCAACGAAGATAGAGACGATTCACCGGGAAAGAGGCTAAAATATGGGATCTTGAAACCTTTCGGGTATCCGAACGTTTCCACGTAGGCCGGGTACGGATGGATGAACTTAGGGAACTTCGGCCCCTTCTTCATGGCCGAGTCGATCATCCGCTGAACTTCGGTCATATCAACAGGTGTTGCTTCGACCCTCTGGTCGATTCCGTCTGACCTACTATTCGACCCTCCTCCTTTTTCCAAGTCAATTGGTTTGAAGCGAGCAGGAATTGGCTCGGCCTGTACAATTGGTAACGTATTATTTCTTGGTGGCAAGCGCTGGAGAGGATCGAAAGGCCTGCCGTCACTGACTTTACTAACCAGTATTTCGAGCAATCTGGTTTGTTGCTCATTGGAACTGAGTATCACGTCATGTAGCTTGTCAATGCCTCGACTAAACGTCTGCTCGACTGACCGAGACTGCTCGTCGAGTCGCTTTAGAAGAAACGACCTTGTTGGTGGGTCAGATCCTTCACCGCCATCCTCGTCGCAATCCTCCACTATCCCTTCATTGATAACGCAGGTGTTCCTGTTAGGGATTTCTAGACTGCGGAGTTGACCGCCGAGATTAACTTCCCTCTCTCGGCGAGTCGCGCTTGTGGACTCATGGGTCACGGCGCTAAGGGGATTTTGCGCCTGTGGCACACTTTGTCCTATGTTCTGAATTGGCAAATCGGCTGTTGACTTTCCCATAGTGGTTTTCTTTTTTACCGATCGCGTTTCAATTGGCATGAACTTCGTAGTTTAGCACTGGGTCCCACTGGGCGTGCCAAAATGTTGACCCTAGAAACTACAAAGCCTATGTGGCGCGCAGGCCGAGTAATTAATAAGCTAACTACGTCATTCGGTTGTGTTCGGGGCGTGCCAACTCGTCGGCCGAGCTCGGCCGAGGAGTAAATTTGTTGATGTTGCGTTGGGTCGCGCTACTGACTTCTGCGTCTTGCGATTGCGGCCGAGAAAGGAACACGTCTCGGCCTCTTGGATTCTCGAGCCTGAAGACAAGGCTGCTATTCTTACAAAGTTCACGAATCGAATTCGGCTTTCAATGTGCCGAATGTAAGAACTGTAACACCTCACTTCGCCGAGAAGACTAATGAGATGACCTCAACCAATAAGGATTCAGAAATCCTTCTCGACCGAGACTTGGATAGGTAACCAACCGTTCTCGCCGCAGTGCTGTTGATGCCAACGGAAGATACTGCGAGATCGGTTGATTCTACGGTGACAGAGCTATCTATGCCGACTTAAGATATCACCGGTTACTTCCACAGTGCTGTTGATGCCAACGGGAGATGTGTCAGCGAAAAGAGAAAATAAAAAAATCTCAAAGTTGTTGAGAGGGTTTGCGCAGGGCAGTTTTTGTGTGTTGAATTGGAGACTTGAACGTTGCACAATCACCCCTATTTATAGCACTGGATCTCCTTGAATCCGGATTAAAACCCTGCTCGGACTAGGACTTCCTCTCCGGATCAACACCAATTCGACCAGTCCTATTTTCACTAGGATTGTGAACCTAGTCCTTTATTGAGTCGGATCCATTCCGGGTTATCACACTTGCCGAGACTCCTTGTTGCACTAGGACTCGACTCGCAAATGTAGCATGACCTAGCCGGCCTAGTTTTAGAAGCCCACGATCTGAACGACCCGAGGCTTCCTTGTCGCCAGGCCTTCCGGGCCGAGAATGGTTCTATACTCGGCCCAAATTGATATTTTGGGCCCAAACAGGGTCACACTCTAATCCCATAAAAGATAAAACAAAAAGAAAATCTCCCGTATGTGTGAAATTACCAAATCACCCTTCACGTTCGTAGTTTCGTAAAATTTTCGTCATAACTCCGAATTCGATTCCGCTTGCGCCTACAATAGAGTACTTCAAGAATACGGTAAAATAATAGCCCATACACGTCACAAAATGATGGTCAACGAAAGTCAATAATCTCGCCTATAGGGGCATTTTTGTCAATTCACTCTTTTAAAATTAATAAAATCGTAAAATTAGGGACGGGTTGTTACACTAACTATAAACTCCAATTCAATGTGTAATTAAATTATTTCCCCTTTTTTATTTTCCATGCCCAATTTCAATTTATTTGGACCTAAATCCCTAACACAAAATTGCTAACTCAAGTGATACAATATTGCGGAAGCATCTTTATAAAGTCTCACATGATCGATTAGTAAAAATAGCCAACCAAATGATAAACACAAATTATGCTTCAGTTGTGTCAATCATCTATAGAATATAAGAACATCAGTCAATCAAATTACCTATGAATCAAACCCTAAGCTTGTTGTGTGGCTCTGATACCACATGTAAGACATTAATCTGAAATCATAAAAAGCAACAACAAGACATTAGGATCACCAATGCAATAGCCAAATCGACATGAAAATGAAATAAACTTATCTGTAGAAGAGGAAAACATGATGCTAGGGTTTCAGGAGAGTCTTCTCCACTCAAGCAATCATAAGTCCTTTTGCTAGTGAATAGGGTTTAGCACAAAACAAGGATGATTACTGTGAATGCAGGGACCTCCTAATATACTGATAATTATCCCTATAATCTAGCCTATTAACTGATTACATGGGATATTCTATATCAATTAGGATATCATAATAGTCCTAAATGGTAACGAATTCATTATCCACTAATTAAGGTTTTCATAATTAATTGCACTAAATAAGGACTCCTAAACCTAACCCAATAAGGCTCCATAATTTCTCAAGTATTAACTCGGATTGACCAAGTTACTTGTTTATCAAGAAACGGTGAGCACATGTGCTTTGACACTCACAACTTACATATGTTCTTTGACGCTCACAACTTACACTCAACAATTTGTAGAGGAGTTGATGAAAGAAAAAACATACCTGTAAAGAATGAAGATCAGAAAAGTTATTGATTACTCCAAAAAAGTAACCCAATTAGATACTGAAAAGAATGAAGATCAGAAAGATTGATTACCCAATAGAAACCCCAATTAGATACTAAAATGAGGGAAATGAAAACCAAAGCATAAACCCAGTAAGAGCTTAGTTCACACTTCAAAGCATCATATAACGGAAGCAGAAAAATCACTAAAATACATACATATATTTGACTAATGGAGAAAGAAATGAAATAATCAACAATCATGCATGAAAACAAAAGAAAATGAATTTAGTGAATGGCGGACAAACTCTGGAAGGAATTGAGAGAAAATGGAGAGTCTTTGTTGGCCTGTCTCTCTGTTTCTCCCTCACCCACGTTCTTTTCTCCTTGATTTTTGCACGACTACAAAAAAATCAAGTCGAAATTAAAAACCCAGTGAAATTTAAACACAATGAAATACATACCCAGTGAAAATTTCTATCTCTTCTTCTCTAAATCTAAAACCACAAACAGTTTTTTTGTTCTTATCGACACAAAGGTCCGGGTCTATAATTCATCCAATACCTGTTCATAGTAATAAAATGTGTTAAAAACCAAAAATGGATGAAAAAGCAAAGAAGAAACAATCAAGAAATTAAGGCGAGGGAAGTGAAAACAATGACACTGTAAAATTATAAAACCATCTGAACTGGTGGTGGCGGTGGTGGTTCCGAATCAGCGGTGGTGGCTGAGTCAGAGCAAGAGAAAAGACACAATGAGTGCTCAAATTCGAAGAGGAGCTTGGGCGAAGAAGAGATTTAAGAATTTTGTAACCGAAAAAATGGAGCAGAGAAGTTATGAAGTTATGATGAAAGGGTGTGGGAGTTTGAAAACTGATAAGGGAACTGCTATGCAGTTTGAAAACTCAAACTGAACAGGAATTGCCAGGCAATTTGAAAACTAAAAGCTGAACATGGTGATTCTTTCTCCCACGTTATTATTTCTTTTCTTTTCTTTTTTTCATTTTTTAATTTTGCTTTGTTTCTAATTTTTTTGACAAAAGTATCCTTGCTATTTTGACTGCATTATTTTTAGTTAGTAGTAGATTTTTTTGTTTCAAGGGTGTTTTTGTCTAAAACTTTTTGGTTAATCCTTTAGACACCAAAATTGATTGCTGGTTTTCTAATATTAATATTAATATTAGAGATTAGAGATTCCAATGTATGCACTAATCAATTTTGTGTTTAACAAAAGAGACATCAGACCAAAAAGATCAATAGGTCAAAAAAGAAACTTCTTCACTACTTCGGTTTGAAATCCTACTCCTCTAGGTTCGAGAAGTGATGAGAGGTAATGTGACAACCCGTCCCTAATTGTACGTTTTTATTAATTTTAAAAGCGTGAATTTACGAAAATACCCTAGAGGCAAGGACTTTGACTTGCATTGACCATCGTCTAGAGAAACGTAAGACTTATTCCTTTAGCGTATTTGTGTAGTACTCGTTGGTATGAACACATAGGCGAAAGCCGTTTGCGAGTCCAGTTTATATCGGTATAGTTATGAACATTCGAAATTGGTTATTTTAAGTTTAGTGTTAATTAAATTGAACTCCCATCTTCTGGGAGGAAAAACCAATGAGCTTTTAGAAAGAAAGGAAGAAATGAGAGGGGAGGAAGAGAGCATAGGAGGGCTACAAATCAAAGCAAACCACTACCTAGAAACTGCTCCCTAGTCTTCCCTCTTTCATATCCACCTAAAATTTGAAGGAATTTGGGTGTAAATTCATCAAAGAGCCAACGACGGGGTTAAGGGTTTGTGGTGGCCATCCTTCAAATTCTGAAACAAAACCCTCAAATTACCACAACCAAAATACTCCTATGAAGCTCAGGAACAAAGCCCAAACAAGTTTGGGGGCGTCGGAGTTGCTATGGAGCCGAATTGAGGGCACCCAAAACTAGGGTTTCCGACGGGTTTTAGCAAAATTGGGGCTCTTCCAGACCAAATTGGCCTTGGCCGCAGGTATGAAAGTTACTCTACTCATTGAGATCTTCATTTATGTAAATTTTGGTAATTTTTAGAAATAGTTGGATTTTCCGGCGAGTCAGGACGGCCGACCGCCACCCGCGGCGGCACATGCGGCGGCGCGTGGCCAAGGGACCGTCAATGTCATTTTTAGGCTAAATTAGATGCCTTAAGTTCAGTCTTGGTAATTGTATAACGTAGGTGGATCGTTTGAACCTAAATCCCTTACGATACGCTACTTGGAAAAATGTGAATCGACGATCTGACCGTTGGATTGTCACCAAACTTTAATACATTATAGTACATAATATTTAAGGACCGTAGAAACTTACAAATCGGGAATCTGACATACAGATCTTCCCTAATTGGATTTGTAAGGTCATAAAATAAAATGTTGACTGCCACTTGGTTTTTGGCAATTGGCGGAGATCCGACTGTTTGATCGTAATGAAATTTTAGGATGTTGTTCTAGAAGCATAATGTGGATCTTTGGAAGTAACAGATCGGGAATCCGTGATACGGATCTTCCAGATCAAATCTTAGGGGTGTGTTTTATGTAAATTATGTATTCTATCGATAAGAATTCTGAGATGTGATTTGATAATTGTTTTAGGCGCCGATCGTTCGTGACGCCTCTGTGTGTGTGCTAGGGAGTTGTAGCGTAAATTCTAGGTGAGTGAGTATTTTCCTTTCTATCGTATATACATTATATATATATGACTGATAATTCCATAAACGTTTATAAATTGATTATTTCTTATGATTACTGTGAATGTTTTGAAATAATTATTGCGAACTACGAATGGCTTGATCCCTATTTAGGGTACATAGGCAGTCTAACGAAACGTTAGATGCAACCATAACATAAATGAGATTAAATAATTAAGACAATAGCCTTGTTTGGGAAATTGTGCAAGGTGAGGGTCATTGTTCGAAAATGTATATATATATATATTTGGCAGCACTACGATATGGTTAAGTTTTGAATTGCATCAAGGCATGTCCATAAGTATATTATTGAGCATAATTATTATGAACGCTTTGAAGTGCAAGGTGAACGCAGGATACCCAGGTAAGTTCAGGTAAGTTTATGGTATTAGTTGAAATGATGGAGTTATAGCATGACTACATGCATGTTTTAGGCAACTCCAACACTGTCGTACGGGTTGCCCATGAGTCGTACATATTATGTTGAGATTCATTGAGAGCTCATAAACCTGCACCTCGGCGTTAGTGCTCCCGCCCATGGCTAGGGCATAGTCCTTCACGTGATGTTCACCTCCCGCACCTTACGCTCACCTTGGATCCAAGGTAGGTGCACAGTCCTGTCGTACAAGATACTATAGGTGGTTCCGACTCGTAGGTGACCCGCGATTATTCGCACAATCTTCACATGATCGTAGCACTTAAGCGTATTTATTTACACCCAGTCCTGTCGTACAAACCACTTTAGGTGGTTCCGACTCGTGTGCAAGTATACTTATTGAGCTATGGATAAGTCGTACAGGTCACTAGAGGTGACTCCGACTTCTGAGCTAGCATATGTGATGAAAATGTTATGAGCTAGCATATGTGATGAAATATGTGATGAGCTAGCCTATGTGATGAAAATGTTATGAGCTAGCATATATGATGAAATATGTGATGAGCTAGCATATGTGATGAAATATGTGATAAGCTAGCATATATGATGAAATATGTGATGAGCTAGCATATGCGATGAAAATGTTATGAGCTAGCATATGTGATGAATATGTTATGAGCTAGTATATGTGATGAAAATGTTATGAGCTAGCATATGTGATGAATATGTGATGAGCTAGTATATGTGATGAAATATGTGATGAGCTGTTGGAAATGTGCCCTAAAACCAATCATATGATGATACTTTACCGACACTTCACATGTTAAACTAATCTAGTTTAATGTCAAGGGCAAAGGTTATTGTTTTAAGCCGTCTCATATAAATGTTATATGCTTAAACGATAAGTCCAAGGAATATGTAATTAGGAGAATGTAATTTAAACAAGTTAGATTTATGAGACCATTCTCTTTCGTATACATATCCTAAACGTTCCTGATCATAGGATTGCCAATTGGGCATTGACAGTCCGTTAAGATCAGTACATGCTATGTCTTCTCTTAAGGAGAGTGACTAGTCTCGAGTCATTGGTGTGATTGACACCAAGACAAGCATGTAGGTGCTCAATGGTGAATGAGTCCACTGAACACAATCAACGAGGAGTTCTCATACTCATGTCACATGAGAACTCATGGTTGGGATAATGCAAAGTAGTCCTTTGACCTGAGGCATCATATTTGTCTTGTGGTTAGGTCCTTGATCTTTGACTATGTCAAAGTCACTCCGTCAGAGGGTGTCCACGGCATAGTTGGGGTTAAGCCACTTAGCCATGGAGGCAAGTAAATGCGCAACAAGGGATTTCTAACCTTCAAACCGTTTGAGGGAGAATACTCTACGATATGATTAAGAATCTTTGGCCAGAGTATGAATGAGATTTAGGAAGTCGTTCCAAATCACATTCAAAGTAATCATATAAGTAAATGAATCCCATTGGATAGTAGACATGAATAAACTATCAAACCAAACAATGTGGTCAAGAGTATTGTATTAGAGAAAGACTGTATTGCATTGTAATCCTAAACTGAATAGGTTCTCCACCTCTTCTTATTAGCTTGGGTAACCATGACATACTGCTAGGTGTCACTCATGGTTTGTGGAAGCCCTAAACGTGTATAAACACTAAAGGGAGAATTGAAAGTAAGTTTCAATTCACAATCGATTTGAAAGAGTTCTAATCGCCCACTGCCTCGCTAAAAGGAACCTAATGGATCGTACACCGTGTAAGGTAGAGATTGAAGAAACAATGGAGATGAGTAAGAATAATTAAATGGTTTAATTATTTATGGCAAGGATTAATTAATATGTTAATTAATCAAGCGAATAAGTTCGTTAAAGACCTCGGGATAGTATTGGACCTTAAGGCTCAATGGGCTTTGAACGTCACGTCCATTGACTTAAGTTGTATGACAACTTAATGAATAATGATTCACAAAGGCCCAAATAGCCCAATAATACCCTAAGGCCGGCCATTTAGAGGAAGGGTAGTGAACTTGCTTTAATTACAAGTTTGCCACTCCAATGAATAAAGGTATAAATTTGACTTTATAGCCAAAATTCATTTAGGGTTTTCTTGAGGAAATTGGAGAGAACACAAAGCTCTCCTTTCTCTCTAAAGAGGCCGACCACCCTTGGAGGGATTAGCTAGTAATCTTTCTTCTCCAAGGTCACTCATCTCTTCTTCACATCTTACCTTGGTGTGGAGACTTAGAGGTTCTCTATTTTGAGAACTTGGAGAAACATATTCTTCCATCCAAATCCATGGATCTAAGAAGCAAGGAATGAAGGCCTTCTCCTTGGGTGATTAGCCTTTGCTTATGCAAAGAGGAATCTACAAAGGTATAGATTTCTCAACTCACTTTATTCTTGAGTTGAGTCATGGTTCACCTAACTACTAGGCTTTGAATTTCATGGTTAATGTTTTGTTTTTAAGTGCATACAAGCATGATTCCGCCTTTAATTGTTAATTGCATGCTAATAGATGTTGCTTAAATGAACATGTTTTTCCAAAAAATTCCTTCAAGTGGTATCAGAGCCTAGGTCTAGTAGTTGGTGAATCCTTTTGGGTTTTGTAGTTCATAGTCTTTGATTTGAATGTTGTAATTGTTACAAGCTTTATTCTTGCTTCTTTGAATGTAAATTTTGTTAGAAAATTTGCCATCTCAAATGTTGTAGATGTAGTTCATATGAGCATGAATTTTGGAGCTAAAATTTGGTGACATGTTTTTGGGGATTTTCGGCCAAATCCAATGGGTGGATTTTTAGGTTCATGTTTGACTTGTTAAAAGTGTTTTCAAGTAACTTTTGGAACCCCTATGTAGCCTAGTTTGGTTATATGTTATTTCCCTTAAGTTTGAGTGGTTTTGGGATGTCTTTGGATGAAAAATGTTCATGAAGCTTTTATGGGTTTTTCATGAATGTTCTTCATTGTTCTTGATATTTTAGCCAAGAACAAAAAGTTTGGTGTTTTGATTCAAAGTTTTGATTTATTTCATAAAGTCTTTGTTTTGTGTTGGTGGGTGTGACTTATCTATCATCAAAACATTTATTGAAATTTTTGAAAGGTGATAGAAATGGTGATGGGTGTGTAAGAAGTACTTCTCTTACACACACACCACTTGCATGGCTTTATTCACACCAACCTATTTCCACTTGCATGGCTTTATGACTTAGTTGAAAAAAATTTCAAAATTTTGTGGGTTCACCTCTCCAAAACCGGCCACCCTATTAGTGTGGTGTTTTTGGGGCTTTTTATGCAATTACATAAAGTTTTGGTACTTTTGTGTATTTGTAGTTTGACCCAAAAGTTTACGTTTTTACGTAAAGGCCCAAAATCATTAAAGGACAAATTGTTTTGTTCCTTTAATGAAGTTTTTCAATTTGTTGAAATTTTTTGGGGTCTAGTTGTAATTACATGAAGTAGTGAACTTTTTTGTTTTTACAAAGTGAGCTCAAAAGTTTAAGTTTTGCATTAGACGTGGAAAAATTGTCCAAGTGCATGGCAAGACGCTTATGGAGACAGAAAATGAGCAAAAAGTATCATTTTGGCGGCGGTGGCATCCTTTGATACATGGATTTGGCACGCCTTTTTCGGGGTTCCGGGAGCTCAAAATGACCTCAACGTCCTTGCCCAATCCCCAGTGTTCAACGATGTCCTGCAAGGAAAGACACTAAAAGTCACATATGAAGTCAACAGACGTATGTACGACGGGTCATCCTAAGGTCAAATGAATGCAAACCTTATGTTAGTAGTATCATATACTCTTGCTTTAAAAACCGTTTTATAAGCATAGTGGGAGTATTATATACAACTAAAAACAATCAAATGGACCAATAGTATTGTAATAGGACCAAATTGTTTTAATAAGATTAAAATGTATGTTTATTATATGATGAGACCTAAAACCCTCAACCAAACCATTATTAAGTTGATAAGCGTGAGAGTGCTTTGAACACTCTTTCGTGGCCTTCCACCGTGGTAGGCTCGATCGTTTGTGACTCGTACACCGGCTTCACCCTATCATGGGGGAGTATAAAGTGCGTGCTTACACTCAAGAAGAGTTATATATGCATACATGATGTTGTGAAGGTAGGCAACGAGAATAGCCAACATCATATCATTGTGAGGTTGTTCTTGAACCCCTATCCGAACTTGCATGGTGGGAATGACTTAACTAAGTGTAATGGAGCCAACATCATATCATTGTGAGGCTACATTCTCTAGAGGCCAAATAAGATGGGTACTTGCAAGAGATGCAAATGAGTAAGCGTACTCTCTCATTATTATTAATGCTATCCAACATCATATCATTGTGAGGTGGGCTTGGTAATAGTGAGTCTCCCATACCCTACTAAGAGTTTCTTCCAAAACTCTCGAATTCCAATGAGGGATATGGAATTTGCCAAAAATAGTGGGTGGTGCTATTTGATTTAAAGACCCGGATCAAATGACTTAAAATCAATCAATTTATATTCGTTATGTATTTATTTACCAATATATTTGCAAACGCTATCCAAAACTTGACAAAGAAAAACGAAAGCTTTAGTTTCCGGACTTGGTACTACAATCCCATAGATTGTCTATAAGAGCAACTCCACCCATGGAGCCCTCCCCCCTGGCAATCCACTATTCAATCCACCCTATTGAACAGTAACTGCCTTAAATGAATAGTAACTACCATTAATGAACAGTAATTGCCATTTACATCTCCACCCTTGGAACCCTCCCCCTGGCAATAAGCAATTAAAATAATAGTTTTTTTTGTTTGTTTAAATAATAAAAAATTGCAAAAGCTCCGGTCCCCCCTCTCTCTCTCTCTCTCTGACACAAAAAAAATAAAAAATTGCAAAGCCCTCGGGCCACAGGCCCGTCGACTCCCCACCCCCCTTCGCTCGGGCTCCCACCGTCGCTCGGCCTCCACACGGCTGGACCTCTCTCCACGGGTCCTCCGGCCCCTTCTTCTCCACTGTCCCCCGAGCAACCCACATGGGTGGAGTTGCTCTAATGGCTTGTATATGTACCTAAGTAGTCTCATCCTCACAATCTTCCTATTGATAAATGTATCATTGAAAGAACATGTTAGATAAGTCTATCATAAAGAGGACAACACTTTTAAATGTCATAGTTCTTCACTTACAAATCGTTGTATGAAGAAATAAGAGTTGCTTTGAACAACCCTTAGCTAATGCAAACACTAGTGCTTGTTTCTTTGTTAAATGAACAAAGAACTTGAGAAGAAAGCACAAGGGCATGGACACTTTATGTGCCATGATTCTTCACTTACAAATTGTTGTATGAAGAAATGAGAGTTGCCTTGTACAACTCTTGAAAGTTTGTAATTATGTTTAGAACATAATGGTTGGTTGACAAAAATAGTCCATCAACATGGACTTATGATGATTTTGAATCATTGAGTGTTGAAGTGTTAAACCACTATAAGAGACGGAAACTAGGCAAAGACTTCATCTTTGTGTCCCTATCCAAATCGTTCACTAAGTTTATTGTAAACTATATAGTGAACAATAACCACACGCTCTCCAAATCGTTTGATGTGTATAACACAATTGAAATAAGTTTCAAGAGAGATAGTGGGAGTTTAGGGACCATGACTATTGTAGTCAAAGGAGAAGTCAAATGAAGAAAGCGAAATAACTCCAAGGGAACAAACTTTCTTTATGAAAGGATGGACATTGGAATGGGTATTTGCAAGAAATGTCTTGCAAAGTGTCAAGAACACACATTTCGAAGGTGTTGTAAATTGTTCTTGAATAGTTCAAAACAGTTGGTTCTTCTACTTGAATGCTTGATTCCGTATTAGTAACTATGTTTTACAATCGTTGTAAAAGTATGGCTAATAAGAAGTAGAAGATAAATGAGAGAAGAAAAGGTGCTTCACATTCGGAACGTGAATAAAATATAGATCTCTGCGAAAGCGGATTGTACTTACTTCCTCATATGAACTACCAAAGAAATTGGAAAAACCAAAGATTGTCTTTACATTCCAATTTTAAGGAACTTAATTCCGTCACTATGTGAAATGGATAAATGTTTTGTTTGACAAAACATTGTTCTTTATTAATGAATGATTAGATTATTGTAATCTAATTAATTATCTCTATATTAGAGATGATATGATAGTGTTAACTGTTTAGAATATAACGATGCTTAAAACCCAAAAGGTTGCAAGGTAGTGACTAATCCCAACTGAGTTGTGATACCTCTAAAAACATAAATTACGAGTTGGTCATAGATGGATGCTTTGGATCGTTAGATCCGGATCCAATACCTTCTTGCTAAAATTGTATAGAGGCAAAATGTTTGAATCTTTATTCTTTTGGAAAGAAGAAAGAATCACAAAGTTGTTGAGGTTAATTCACTTAGATGTTAGTGGCACTTGTCCACAACATAATACTACTCATGTTGTATGACATTCACCGAAGATCACTCTCGGTTGGACTATAGTTTATTTTGAATAAACATAAGTCCGAATACTTTGCAAAAGGTTTCAAAGAATTCAAGAAATGTAAGTTGATGAGTAAGATGTCTAAAGTATTTACCTCCTTAGATTTGATCCAAGGGAAGGTAACACTTTAGAACAGTTTCCTTGAAAGATATCAAGGAAAGAAGCATCATAAGATAATGGATTTCTCCATAAGGAGAAGAACGAACTTGAATAAGATTTAGTTCGTTGGATTTTATCAATTACCCATATATAGGATATATACTTCTAAGACAATATGATTGTCAATTAGAAGATCTTCCACAAATTTTCATGACTCCATAGGATGTAGTTGGAAAGAAAGACAAATCTTAATCATGTTAAGATTTGGGGTTGTGTGCTAATAAGCAATATTTGTTTGAAAATTATCTTGTGGGTATCCTTAAATTAACATTTGGATATCACTTCTATAAACCAACTAACAAATGTTGTTTGTTGGATAGTTCATTATAATCCTACACTAGGATTTGCCCAAGATAGAGCAAATGAACGAGGGATAGAACTCAAAGAATGGGTTCTTTGAGAAACAAGATAATGATCAACAAATATGACAACCTAGTTCCTATACCACAAGCTCCAAGGTAGTCGAGAAGGATTTATAAACCGTCTCAGTTGAATGGTTTGAACTTTATGACTATGTCATAGAGTTACACCTCTTAATTCGAAAGAAATAAGAATGAAAAATCCTTATGACTACATTGAGTGTATATACGATATATACTCAAGGAAATGGTAAAGTACCATTTGACCCGAAATAGTGAAACCTTTAATAGCTAATTGGTAGCTTAAGGTGACTACAATCAAAGAGAATGGTTGACTTTGAAGAAACCATCTTTGACGTAGTCTTAGTTTCAATTAATTCGAAGATTGCTAGCTACAACTAAATGGTGATTCAATGTTTGGACATTATATGGGTTTCCGAAACCATTATTAAGATAGTCTTGATAATATATGTCTAAAACTATGAATCACAAGACATATAAATTGTAGAGATCCATCCACCATGGATCTTAGCAAGCTAGTGAGAGCTATAGGCGTCTTATGAGAGAAAATGATCAAATTGTTTGATTTCTCATAAAGATGTAAATGAATCTTTTGTTTACTAAGTTTACAAAAGATTAGTGGGAGTTAATCATGTTCCTAAATTTGAATATATATATATATGATATATTAATTTTGGAAATGGAAAGAATACTTCTTCGTTAAAGTTATGACTTTAAACATTCTATAAAGATAGAATGGATATGGGAGACATAGTCTATAAACATGGGATGTAAATCTATAATGATAGATTTCAAGATATAATTGGATTATATCAATCCCTAATAATAGACAAAAGGTGCTAGGAAGTTTCTCATATGATGATAAACTTCAATTAGAAGGACGACTCTAGTGTGACTAGCAAGTTGCCCTTCTCAAAGGGAACGTGCCCTTTGACTCCCAAAAAAATAATGCGTAAATAGAATCCTTTATGCATACTAATAAAGGTGATTTATTTATTTCATATTGTATGAAAACATTGATATGAGTTGTACCTAGAAAGGTACAAAACGATATCAGTGCAAGCCCAGGATCAGAACCATGGCAACTGTCAAGTGAATCCTTAAGTATTTAAGAAATACTAAAGGATAGATTCCTCAAAGAATGAGGAAGAATCAGAGTAACGTAATGGAAGTGTAAATGTATTAGATTATGAATCTAATCCATCATTGGATGTTTCTTCATTATGAATGAAGAGATATTCAGATATCTCTTTATTATGACTAAAGAGATATTTTGATGGAAACATTAAAAGTAATGACTTTAGTGTGTTCCATTATGAATGCAAAATATATTGCCATATAGAGGCTTACAACAATGTTGTTTGGATGGGAAAGTTCATTAATGAACTCTCTATTCGGTTCCAACCAGAAAGTGTCTCTAGTGTACCGACACTACGACACTAATGGGGCGATAGCTCAAGCCAGGGAATCAAGGTCTCATCAAGATCCGAACTCAAATGAGAGACTAAACCACATGATTAAGAATCATGTATAATGGTGACGTCGTTATTCTCAAGGTTGCTTCTATGGATAACATATAGATATCTATTGCCTAGGCCTACTACTTAGCCATTTTTTGAAATGACTACAGAAGAGGTATCATCACTGATAACCAAGCTGATTGGCTCTAGTGCAAGTGGGAGATTGTTGGAAATGTGCCCTAAAACCAATCATATGATGATACTTTACCGACATTTCACATGTTAAACTAATCTAGTTTAATGTCAAGGGCAAAGGTTATTGTTTTAAGCCGTCTCATATAAATGTTATATGCTTAAACGATAAGTCCAAGGAATATGTAATTAGGAGAATGTAATTTAAACAAGTTAGATTTATGAGACCATTCTCTTTCGTATACATATCCTAAACGTTCCTGATCATAGGATTGCCAATTGGGCATTGACAGTCCGTTAAGATCAGTACATGCTATGTCTTCTCTTAAGGAGAGTGACTAGTCTCGAGTCATTGGTGTGATTGACACCAAGACAAGCATGTAGGTGCTTAATGGTGAATGAGTCCACTGAACACAATCAACGAGGAGTTCTCATACTCATGTCACATGAGAACTCATGGTTGGGATAATGCAAAGTAGTCATTTGACCTGAGGCATCATATTTGTCTTGTGGTTAGGTCCTTGATCTTTGACTATGTCAAAGTCACTCCGTCAGAGGGTGTCCACGGCATAGTTGGGGTTAAGCCACTTAGCCATGGAGGCAAGTAAATGCGCAACAAGGGATCTCTAACCTTCAAACCGTTTGAGGGAGAATACTCTACGATATGATTAAGAATCTCTGGCCAGAGTATGAATGAGATTTAGGAAGTCGTTCCAAATCACATTCAAAGTAATCATATAAGTAAATGAATCCCATTGGATAGTAGACATGAATAAACTATCAAACCAAACAATGTGGTCAAGAGTATTGTATTAGAGAAAGACCGTATTGCATTGTAATCCTAAACTGAATAGGTTCTCCACCTCTTCTGATTAGCTTGGGTAACCATGACATACGCCTAGGTGTCACTCATGGTTTGTGGAAGCCCTAAACGTGTATAAACACTAAAGGGAGAATTGAAAGTAAGTTTCAATTCACAATCGATTTGAAAGAGTTCTAATCGCCCACTGCCTCGCTAAAAGGAACCTAATGGATCGTACACCGTGTAAGGTAGAGATTGAAGAAACAATGGAGATGAGTAAGAATAATTAAATGGTTTAATTATTTATGGCAAGGATTAATTAATATGTTAATTAATCAAGCGAATAAGTTCGTTAAAGACCTCGGGATAGTATTGGACCTTAAGGCCCAATGGGCTTTGAACGTCAAGTCCATTGACTTAAGTTGTATGACAACTTAATGAATAATGATTCACAAAGACCCAAATAGCCCAATAATACCCTAAGGCCGACCATTTAGAGGAAGGGTAGTGAACTTGCTTTAATTACAAGTTTGCCACTCCAATGAATAAAGGTATAAATTTGACTTTATAGCCAAAATTCATTTAGGGTTTTCTTGAGGAAATTGGAGAGAACACAAAGCTCTCCTTTCTATCTAAAGAGGCCGGCCACCCTTGGAGGGATTAGCTAGTAATCTTTCTCCTCCAAGGTCACTCATCTCTTCTTCACATCTTACCTTGGTGTGGAGACTTAGAGGTTCTCTATTTTGAGAACTTGGAGAAACATATTCTTCCATCCAAATCCATGGATCTAAGAAGCAAGGAATGAAGGCCCTCTCCTTGGGTGATTAGCCTTTGCTTATGCAAAGAGGAATCTACAAAGGTATAGATTTCTCAACTCACTTTATTCTTGAGTTGAGTCATGGTTCACCTAACTACTAGGCTTTGAATTTCATGGTTAATGTTTTGTTTTTAAGTGAATACAAGCATGATTCCGCCTTTAATTGTTAATTGCATGCTAATAGATGTTGCTTAAATGAACATGTTTTTCACAAAATTTCCTTCATGAGCTAGCCTATGTGATGAAAATGTTATGAGCTAGCATATATGATGAAATATGTGATGAGCTAGCATATGTGATGAAATATGTGATAAGCTAGCATATATGATGAAATATGTGATGAGCTAGCATATGTGATGAAATATATGATAAGCTAGCATATATAATGAAATGTGTGATGAGCTAGCATATGTGATGAAATGTGTGATGAGCTAGCATATGTGATGAAAATGTTATGAGCTAGCATATATGATTTAATATGTGATGAACTAGCATATATGATGAAATATTTGATGAGCTAGCATATGTGATGAAAATGTTATGAGCTAGCATATGTGATGAAATATGTGATGAGCTAGCATATGTGAGATATGGGTAAGTCGTACAGGTCACCATAGGTGACTCTAACTTGCGCGCTAGTATGAGTTATTAATCACATGATTAATTGATATTGCTGACGAGATGCTGTGTTGTGGTATATTTATGATTTTTCTGGAAATTATACAGGTGTTGTAGCGAGGGGTTATAATGTTTTATATGGTTTCTATTAAAATTTTATCTCTAGGCCCACTCACCCTTGTTTTGTTTTCACCCTCCAAGTTTTAGTAGTTGAGCTTTCTTATCATCAAAGTTTCGTGGCAATTCTTAGTATTGGAGATTATTTCGAGGGTACGATTCTTAATTCACTCTACTGTACTTGCTTATGCTCTAACGTCACGTGTGAAGTGGGTTCATTCCCGCTCACCAGCGCATTCTGGTATTTAGGCACTCTTAGGTTTAAATTTATTCACATTTTTCCACATCATCACACTTTCTGGCTTCGTCACCCTCCAGGTGTCGGCCAGCACAGCTCAATTCAGAGTCCTAGTGGACCTCCCGGGTGAGGGTGTGTCAGGTAAATGTACATTATTTTTAAATTTTAGTTTATAGTAATTTCTATTAAGATTATTTGACTATTTCTTTCACATTTTTTTCAAGACAGTTCTGTGTTTTCAAAGATCGATATGTTCAAGGAAGTTTATATTCGACTCGGGCACGAGATGGTTGAGCATCTCCATGTAAGTTTCTTTAACTGTTGCTTTTCTTTTATTAATTTATAATATTAAAAATATTAATATGTATTTTCTTATTACAGGCTACTATGGTCGAAAATCTCTAAGAGGTGGCATCACAGTTTCCCCTAGACACCCTTATCGAGGAGGTGACTCAGATCGAGGAAGTGCGTCTTCAAATCATGACTGAGACGCTAGATCAGGTCTTGGTCCAAGGCCTGGTAGGATTTATTGGGGGATGGCAAATGTGCGAGTCGTGACACTGGTGCCTCATCTTCCAAAAGACTGCTCGGGACATGTCACAACATTTACTGCGGAAGTTTAGGACTTGAAGTGGCAGCTTGCGGTCTAGGGCGACCATATGAGCCAGATCGTACATGCCCTCTGGTTGTCCAACATTAGAGTTCCGATGCCATCATCTGATTCCCAGCCACCTTAACTACCGGTTCCCATCTGCCGCACCCAATAGATTCCCAGTCACCACCTCCGTAGTCATTTTGTATTACGATACTATAATCCTTTTTTTTTATTGTTTGTATGTACATTTCTGTAAATAATATTATTAACTTTTGTATATTGTATATCATATTTTTTTTGTCTTTTAAATACTAAATCATTAAATTAATTAAAATATCAAATTTAATTAAAAATAAATAATTAAAAAGTAATTATTTAAAAAAACTTAACAAAGCTTTTGCATGAAGAAAGACTTTCGTCACCCAAAACTTAGAGCTAGTACACATTTAGTCGCATAAAAGTACGCTTAACGAAATCTTAATAAAAAAAATATAAAAAGAACTCGAAAACCAAATATGCGAGGAAAGATTTTCGTTGTGCCTTGGTTTTTACCGGATGAAGTATTTCGTTGCTCAAAGTTTTATGAGACGAAGTTGTTTTGTCTCCGAAACTTTTGCTCAATGAAGATGTTTCATCGGCTTAGGTTTGGCACGATGAAGAAGCTTCCTCGCCTCAATTTTAGAGCAATGAAGTATTTGGTCCCGATAAGCTTCGCGTGACAAAGTTTTTCGTCGCGTTTCTGACCTAAATTTCGTCGCGTAAACATTTGTGCACAATGAAGCTTTATACTTTGTCGCATAAACTTTTGCGTCTTGAAAGTTGTTCAAGTATATGTTGGAAATGTGCCCTAAAGCCAATCATATGATGATACTTTACGGACATTTCACATGTTAAACTAATCTAGTTTACATATAAAAGGGCAAACATTATTTTTTGAGCCGTCTCATATAAATGTTATATGCTTAAACGATAAAGTCCAAGGAATATGTGATTGGAAGAATGCAATCTAATGAAGTTAGATTCATGAGACCATTCTTTCGTAGACACATCCTAAACGTTCCTGATCATAGGATTGCCAATTGGGCATTGACAGTCTGATAAGATCAGTACGTACTATGCCTTCTCTCAGGGAGAGTGACTAGTCTCGAGTCATTGGTGTGTGTGACATCGAGACAAGTACGTAGGTGCTCAATAGAGAATGAGTCCACTGAACACGATCAACGAGGAGTTCTCATACTCATGTCACATGAGAACTCATGGTTGGGATAATGCATATTAGTCCTTTGACCTGAGGCATCACAGTTGTCTTATGGTTAAGTCCTTGATCTTTGATTATGTCAAAGTCACCCCATCGGGGTGTCCACGACATCATTGGGGTTAAGCCACTTAGTTATGGAGACAAGTGAATGTGCAACAAGGGATCTCTAACCTTCAAATGGTTTGAGGGAGAATACTCTATGATATGATTAAAATCTCTGGCCAGAGTATGAATGAGATTAGGGAATGCGTTCCAAATCACATTCAAGGTAATCATATAAGCAAACGAATCACATTGGATAGTAGACATGAATAAATAAACTATCAAACCAAACAATGTGGTCAAGAGTATTAGATTAGAGAAAGACCGTATTGCATTTGTAATCCTAAACTGAATAGGTTCTCTACCTCTTCTGATTAGCTTGGGTAGCCATGATATGCTGCTAGGTGTCACTCATGGTTTGTGGAAGCCCTAAACGTGTATAATCACTAAAGGGAGAATTGAAAGTAGCTTTCAATTCACAATCGATGTAAAATGTTTTTAATCGCCCACTGCCTCGCTAAAAGGAACCTAATGGATCGTACACCGTGTAAGGTGGAGATTGAAGAAACAATGGAGATGAGTAAGAATAATTAAATGGTTTAATTATTTATGGCAAGGATTAATTAATATGTTAATTAATCAAACGAATAAGTTCGTTAAAGACCTCGGGATAGTTTTGGACCTTAAGGCCCAATGGGCTTCGAACGTCAAAGCCCATTGACTTAAGTTGTATGACAACTTAATGAATAAAGATTCACAAAGGCCCAAAAGCCCATATCCATTTTGTGTAGAATTAGGGTTTTTTGGTTCTTTAGGTCATTTAAAGAAGTGACTATATAAAGAACTTTATAGCCTAAAATTCAAAAGGGGTTTGTTTTAGAGAAAATTGGTGAGAACTTGTTTCTTCATTTTCTCTCTAAGAGGCCAACCAACTTGGAGGGTGAATCTAGCAATCCTACTACTCCAAGGTCACTCATTTCTTCTTCAATCTAACCTTGGTGTAGAATCTTTAGAGGTTCTCTATTTTGGGAACTTGGAGAATCCAATTCTTTCAACCAAATCCATGGAGCTAAGAAGCAAGGAATGAAGGCCCTATCTCTTGGGTGATTATCCTTTGCATATGCAAAGAGGAATCTACAAAGGTAAATATTTCTCAACTAACAAATGTTGATTAAAAAGTTGAGTCAAGGTTCACCAATCTACTAGGCTTTGAATTTCATGGTTGATGTTTTTGTTTTTGAGTGCATGTAAGCATGATTCCGCCTTTAATTTGTTAATTGCATGCTATTGATGTTGCTCAAATGAACATGTTTTTCACAAAATTTCCTTCAAGTGGTATCAGAGCCTAGGTCTAGTAGTTGGTGAATCATTTTGGGTTTTGTAGTTCATAGTTTTTTATTTAAAAGTTGTAATATGTTACAAGCTTTATTCTTGTTTCTTTGAATGTAAATTTTGTTAGAAAATTTGCCATCTCAAATGTTATAGATGTAGTTCATATGAGCATGAATTTTGGAGCTAAAATTTGGTGCCATGTTTTTGGGGAAATTCGGCCAAATCCAAAGGGTGATTTTTTGGGTTCATGTTTGTCTTGTTAAAATGGTTTTAAAGTGACTTTTGGAACCCCTAAGTACCCTAGGATGTTAGCCCTCTTTTGAGTGGTGAAAATTTGAGTTTTGGTGAGTGAAAACATTCATGGAGCTATTATGAGTTTTCATGAGTGTTCTTCAATGTTCTTGAAGTTCATGCCAAGAACAAAAAGTTTTGAAGTTTTGATTCAAAAGTTTTATGTTTTTACATAAAGTTTTGATTTAATTTTAGTGGGTGATGGTTAATGGTAAAGTATTTTTAATGGGAGACAAACTTTTTTAAAGATGTGACATAAATCATTTCTTACAAACTTTTCATTTCATCTTTACCTCACCTAACAAAACCCACTTACAAAAACTTTGTAAAAATCTTATTTTTTTTAATCATGGCCGGCCACCCTAATAGAATAGGGTATTTTTGGGCCTTTTGTGCAATTACATAAAGTTTTGATACTTTTGTGTATTTGTATTTTAGCCCAAAAGTTTACGTTTTTACGTTAAGGCCCAAAAACGCTAAAGGACAAATTGTTTTGCTCCTTTAATGAAGTTTTTTGTATTTGTTGAAATTTTTGGGTTCTAGTTGTAATTACATGAAGTAGTGGACTTTTGTGTTTTTACAAAGTGACCCCAAAAGTTTGTGTTTCGCAATATAACCCAAAAAGTTGTGGTTATTGCATGATGGCCCAAATTAAGTAGGGAACAAAAATTGTTTTGTCTCTTTAAATGAGAATTGGATTTTCATTTCATTTAGCTCCATTTAAATCAATTTTATGGATACAAAAATAAAATGAAAATGTTGCATTCAAGTTTAATTAGTTAAAGTGTTAATTAATTAAAGGGTGATTATGAACCTAAGCCTACGATAATTGAGCTATGTGAAAGGCCGTTTCAAATTTGTTTGAACCATGGGAATGTGTAGATTAATTTTGGTTGTAATTTGATTTGATCAAATGTTGTAAAAGTGCATAAGCTCTTCTTTACTTTAAAGTAATTTGTTTTATGCAAATGTTGTAATGAGCATAAGCTCACCTTTACTTTAAAGTACTCATTTTCTTGTTTTATTTGATATGCATGAAAATGGAGTAGTTGGGTCCAACGCCCCTAGGAACAACACGCCTTAATGTGATTAAACGCGTAACTAAAATCAATCTCCATCCCTAGTCCGAGATTCAACACTAGGCTCGTGTTGAATCTAAACAAAGGTTCATAGTCATCCTAAGGCCCTAAGGCAACTATATAGTCCATCTAATGAATGCAAACCTTATGTTAGTAGTATCATATACTCTTGCTTTAAAAACCGTTTTATAAGTATAGTGGGAGTATTATATACAACTAAATCAATCCAATGGACCAATAGTTGTAATAGGACCAAAATTGTTTTAATAAAGATTAAAATGAATATGTTTATGTGATGAGACCTAAAACCCTCAACCAAACCATTATTAAGTTGAAAAGCGTGAGAGTGCTTAGAACACTCTTTCGTGGCCTTCCACCATGGTAGCTCCAATCGTTTATGACTTGTACACCGGCTTCACCCTATCATGGGGGAGTACAAAGTGCATGCTTATACTCAGGAGGAGTCTATATACATACTTGATGAGGTGAGTGTAGGCAACGAGGATGGCCAATATCGTATCATCGTGAGGCTATTCTTGAGCCCCTTCACGAACTAAGCATGGTGGGAATGACTTAACTAAGTGCAATGACGCCAATATCATATCATTGTGAGGCAACATTCTCTAGAGGCCAAATTGATGGGTACTTGCATTAGTTGCAAATGAGTAAGTGTATTCTCTCATTATTATTAATGCTAGCCAATATCATATCATTGTGAGGTGGGCTTGGTAATAGTGAGTCTCCCATAACCTACTAAGAGTTTCCTCCAAAACTCTCGAATTCCAATGAGGGATATGGAATTTGCCAAAAATAGTGGGTGGTGCTATTTGATTTAAAGACCCGAATCAAATGGCTTAAAATCAATCAATTTATATTCGTTATGTATTTGTTTACCAATATATATTTGCAAACGCTATCCAAAACTTGACAAAGAAAAGCCGAATGTTTTAGTTTCCGGACTTGGTAACACAATCCCAAAGATTGTCTTAAATGGATTGTGCATGTACCTAAGAAGTCTCATCCTCACAATCTTCCTATTGATAATGTATCATTGGAAGAACATGTTAGAAATGTCTATCATGAAGAGGACAACACAAACAACCAATGCTTATTCCTTCGTTATATGAACAAAGGAACTTACGAAGATTAGCAAAAAGACAAGGACACTTTTAGTGCCATGATTCTTCACTTACAAATTGTTGTATGAAGAAATAAGAGTTGCCTTGAACAACTCTTGAAAGTTTGTAATTATGTTTAGAACATAATGGTTGGTTGACAAAAATAGTCCATCAACATGGACTTATGATGATTTTGAATCATTGAGGTTGAAGTGATAAACCACTTAACGAGACGGAAACTAAGCTAGGACTTCACCTTTATGTCCCTATCCTAATGGTTCACTAAGTTTATTGTAAACTATGTAGTGAACAAAAACCACACACTCTCCAAAATGTTTGATGTGTATAACACAATTGAAAAAGGTTTCAAGAGAGATAGTGGGAGTTTAGGGACCATGACTATTGTAGTCAAAGGAGAAGTCAAATGAAGAAGATAAAATTAACTCCAAGGGAACAAACTTTCTCTATGAAAGGATGGACATTGGAAGGGGTATTTGCAAGAAATGTCTTGCAAATGTCAAGAACACACCTTTCGAAGGTGTTGTAAATTGTTCTTGAATAGTTCAAAACAGTTGGTTCTTCTACTTGAATGCTTGATTCCGTATTAGTAACTATGTTTTACAATCGTTGTAAAAATGTGGCTAATAAGAAGTAGAAGATTAATGAGAGAAGAGAAAGTACTTCACATTCGGAACGTGAATAAAATATAGATCTCTGCGAAAGCAGATGGTACTAACTTCCTCATATGAACTACCAAAGAAATTGGAAAAACCAAAGATTGTCTTTACATTCCAATTTTAAGGAACTCAATTCCATCACTATAGTAGAGATGGATGAATGTTTTGTTTGACAAAACATTGTTCTTTGTTAATCACTGATTGGATTACAGTAATCTAATTGATTGTCTCTATAGTAGAGATGATATGGTAGCGTTAACTGTTTAGAATATAATGATGCTTAAAACCCAAAAGGTTGCAAGATAGTGACTAATCCCAACTGAGTTGTGATACCTCTAAAACATAAATTACGAGTTGGTCATAGATGGATGCTTTGGATCGTTAGATTCGGATCCAATACCTTCTTGTCAAAATTGTATAGAGGCGAAATGTTCGAATCTTTATTCTTTTGGAAAGAAGAAAGAATCACAAAGTTATTGAGGTTAATTCACTTAGATGTTAGTGGCACTTGTCCACAACATAATACTACTCATGTTGTTTGACATTCACCGAAGATCACTCTCGGTTGGACTATAGTTTATTTTTGAATAAACACAAGTCCGAATACTTTGCAAAAGGTTTCAAAGAATTCAAGAAATGTAAGTTGATGAGTAAGACGTCTAAAGTACTTACCTCCTTAGATTTGATCTAAGGAAAGGTAACACTTTAGATGAGTTTCCTTGAAAGATATCAAGGAAATTAGCATCATAAGATAATGATTTTCTCCATTAGGAGAAGAACGAACTCGAATAAGATTTAGTTCGTTGGATGTTATCAATTACCCATATATACATGATATATACTTCTAAAACAATATGATTGTCAATTAGAAGATCTTCCAAAATTTTCATAACTCCATAGGATGTAGTTGGAAAGAAAGACAAATCTTAATCATGTTAAGATTTGGGGTTGTGTGCTAATAAGCAATATTTGTTTAAAAATTATCTTGTGGATATCCTTAAATTAACCTTTGGATATCACTTCTATAAACCAACCAACAAATGTTGTTTGTTGAGTAGTTCATTGTAATCCTACAATGTGATTTGCCTTAGAGCAAATGAACTAGGAATAGAACTCAAAAGAATGGGTTCTTTGAGAGACAAGATGATAATCAACAAATATAACAACCTAGTTCCTATACCACAAGCTCCAAGGTAGTCAAGAAGGATTTATAAACCGTCTCAGTTGAATGGTTTGAACTTTATGACTACATTGAGTGTATATACGATATATACTCAAGGAAATGGTAAAGTACCATTTGACCCGAAATAATGAAACCTTCATAGCTAATTGGTAGCTTAAGGTGACTACAATCAAAGAGAATGGTTGACTTTGAAGGAACCATTTTTGACGTAGTCTTAGTTTCAATTAATTCGAAGATTGCTAGCTACAACTAAATGGTGATTTAATGTTTGGACATGATATAGGTTTCCGAAACCATTATTAAGATAGTCTTGATAATTTATGTCTAAAACTATGAATCACAAAACATGTAAGTTGTAGAGATCCAACCATCATGGATCTAAGCAAGCTAGTGGGAGCCATAAGCGTCTTATGAGAGAAAGATCAAAACGTTTGATTTCTCATAAAGATGTAAATGAATCTTTTGTTTACTAGGTTTACAAAAGATTAGTGGGAGTTAATCATATTCCTAAATTTAAATATATGTATGATATATTAATTTTGGAAATGAAAAGAATACTTCATTGTTAAAGTTATGACTTTAAACTTTCTATAACGATAGAATGTATATGGGAGACATAGTCTATATACATGGGATGGAAATCTATAATGATAGATTTTAGGATATAATTGGATTATATCATGCCCTAATAATAGACAAAAGGATGCTAGGAAGTTTCTCATATGATGATAAACATCAATCAGAAGAACAACTCTAGTGAGACTAGGAGGTAGCTCTTCTCAAAGGGAACGTACCCTTTGACTCCCAAAGAAATAATGCGTAAATCGAATCCTTTATGCATACGCACAAAGGTAATTTATGTATTTTATATTGTATGAAAAACATTGATATGAGTTGTACCTAGAAAGGTACAAGGCGATATCAATGCAAGCCCAGGATCAGAACCATGGCAACTGTCAAGTGAATCCTTAAGTATTTAAGAAATACTAAAGGATAGGTTCCTCGAAGAATGAGGAAGAATTAGAGTAACGTAATGGAAGCGTAAATGTATTAGATTGTGAATCTAATCCATCATTGGATGTTTCTTCATTATGAATGAAGAGATAAACAGATATCTCTTTATTATGACTAAAGAGATATTTGGATGGAAACATTAAAGTAATGACTTTAGTGTGTTCCATTATGAATGCAAAATATATTGCCATATAGAAGTTTACAACAATGTTGTTTGGATGGGAAAGTTCATTTATGAACTCTCTATTCGGTTCCAACCAGAAAGTGTATGACACTAATGGGGCGATAGCTCAAGCCAGGGAATCAAGGTTTCATCAAGATCCGAACTCATATGAGAGACTGAACCACATGATTGGGAATCATGTATAATGGTGACGTCGATATTCTCAAGGTTGCTTCTATGGATAACATATAGATATCCATTGCCTAGGCCTACTACTCAGCCATTTATGAAATGACTACAGAAGAGGAATCATAACAGATGAACAAGCTGATTGGCTCTAGTGCAAGTGGGAGATTGTTGGAAATGTGCCCTAAAGCCAATCATATGATGATACTTTACGGACATTTCACATGTTAAACTAATCTAATTTACATATAAAAGGGCAAACATTATTGTTTGAGCCGTCTCATATAAATGTTATATGCTTAAACGATAAAGTCCAAGGAATATGTGATTGGAAGAATGCAATCTAATGAAGTTAGATTCATGAGACCATTCTTTCGTAGACACATCCTAAACGTTCCTGATCATAGGATTGCCAATTGGGCATTGACAGTCCGATAAGATCAGTACGTACTATGCCTTCTCTCAGGGAGAGTGACTAGTCTCGAGTCATTGGTGTGTGTGACATCAAGACAAGTACGTAGGTGCTCAATAGAGAATGAGTCCACTGAACACGATCAACGAGGAGTTCTCATACTCATGTCACATGAGAACTCATGGTTGGGATAATGCAAATTAGTCCTTTGACCTGAGGCATCACAGTTGTCTTGTGGTTAAGTCCTTGATCTTTGATTATGTCAAAGTCACCCCATCGGGGTGTCCACGACATCATTGGGGTTAAGCCACTTAGTTATGGAGACAAGTGAATGTGCAACAAGGGATCTCTAACCTTCAAATGGTTTGAGGGAGAATACTCTATGATATGATTAAAATCTCTGGCCAGAGTATGAATGAGATTATGGAATGCGTTCCAAATCACATTCAAGGTAATCATATCAGCAAACGAATCACATTGGATAATAGACATGAATAAATAAACTATCAAACCAAACAATGTGGTCAAGAGTATTAGATTAGAGAAAGACCGTATTGCATTTGTAATCCTAAACTGAATAGGTTCTCTACCTCTTCTGATTAGCTTGGGTAGCCATGATATGCTGCTAGGTGTCACTCATGGTTTGTGGAAGCCCTAAACGTGTATAATCACTAAAGGGAGAATTGAAAGTAAGTTTCAATTCACAATCGATGTAAAATGGTTTTAATCGCCCACTGCCTCGCTAAAAGGAACCTAATGGATCGTACACCGTGTAAGGTGGAGATTGAAGAAACAATGGAGATGAGTAAGAATAATTAAATGGTTTAATTATTTATGGCAAGGATTAATTAATATGTTAATTAATCAAACGAATAAGTTCGTTAAAGACCTCGGGATAGTTTTGGACCTTAAGGCCCAATGGGCTTCGAACGTCAAAGCCCATTGACTTAAGTTGTATGACAACTTAATGAATAAAGATTCACAAAGGCCCAAAAGCCCATATCCATTTTGTATAGAATTAGGGTTTTTTGGTTCTTTAGGTCATTTAAAGAAGTGACTATATAAAGAACTTTATAGCCTAAAATTCAAAAGGGGTTTGTTTTAGAGAAAATTGGTGAGAACTTGTTTCTTCATTTTCTCTCTAAGAGGCCAACCACCTTGGAGGGTGAATCTAGCAATCCTACTACTCCAAGGTCACTCATTTCTTCTTCAATCTAACCTTGGTGTAGAATCTTTAGAGGTTCTCTATTTTGGGAACTTGGAGAATCCAATTCTTTCAACCAAATCCATGGAGCTAAGAAGCAAGGAATGAAGGCCCTATCTCTTGGGTGATTATCCTTTGCATATGCAAAGAGGAATCTACAAAGGTAAATATTTCTCAACTAACAAATGTTGATTTAAAAGTTGAGTCAAGGTTCACCAATCTACTAGGCTTTGAATTTCATGGTTGATGTTTTTGTTTTTGAGTGCATGTAAGCATGATTCCGCCTTTAATTTGTTAATTGCATGCTATTGATGTTGCTCAAATGAACATGTTTTTCACAAAATTTCCTTCAGTATACACATAGGTGACGACTTCGAGTGACGATTTTACACGCTGTGCGACGGATTGTATTTAGTCGAGAAAACACTTTTCTGTTGTAGTGACACCACATACCACTCTGCCATCCAAATGACACCATACCAAGCATTTTATGGTAAGCCTCCGCCATCCATCTCTTTTTATGTTCCTGGCACATCTATTGTCTAAGTACGAGATGACACCTTGCTACAAAAATATTATCTTAATTTGACAACAACCCAAGGAAGAATGAAACTTAATTCTAAGCGAAAACAAACAGCACGTGAATTTCAAAATTAAGTATCATAATTCCATTTGGAGGAGAGTTCAGGATTTAGGTATCGTGTTTTGGGCTGAGACCTAAAATTCGGTAGCTAAACCCTAAACTAAGTAATTAACCTAATCAAGTTTGAGGCTCAGGGTTCATTCTGTTAGGAATTTTGATGGCGTTTTAGGGTTTATGATTGATTGTTTTAGAACTTTAGAATGAATTTTGGACAAGTTTTAGGTTTAAGGTCTCCATACAAAAGTAGAGAGTTAACTCTAAGTGCTTAACCAAATCCGAATTATATCTAGGTTACTCTATGATGCAATCACATATTTAAAAGTACGTCAAAAGAACGGAGAATTAGATGGAGATCTCAACCTTAGAATACAAACTGGATGGATGAAGTGGAAGAGTGCATCCGGCGTGTTGTGTGACCGCCGTATGCCACTGAAGCTTAAGGGAAAATTTTATAGGACCGCAATAAGGCCGGCGATGCTGTATGGCACAGAATGTTGGGCTGTGAAGCATCAACACGTACATAAAATGGGTGTAGCGGAGATGAGGATGCTTTGTTGGATGTGTGGGCACACGAGAAAGGATAAGATTAGGAATGAGGATATCCGAGGCAAAGTAGGAGTAGCCAAAATTGAAGGAAATATGAGAGAAAATTGGTTACGGTGGTTTGGACATGTGCAAAGAAGGCCTACTAACGCTCAGGTTCGAAGATGTGACTACGGGACAGAGGTTCAGGGCCGAAGGGGTAGAGGAAGACCTACGAAAACTTTGGAAGAGACCCTAAGAAAAGAGTTAGAGTGCTTGGATCTAACGGAGGACATGACACAAAACCGAGCGCAATGGCGTTTTAGGATTCATATAGCCGACCCCACTTAGTGGGAAAAGGCTTTGTTGTTGTTGTTGTTGTTGTTGTCGTCATTTGAATTTATGAGTTTATTTGTGTTGTAAATTATGCTCTAACAAAAAGTGGCGCTAGCCAAGACACGAGACTTAAAGAAAAATGAAATTGACTGGAAGTCTGGAAGGTAAGCGTACGACGAAGTGGTGTTATATGCAGGCCCAGAAAGAAAAGGAGTTATATATATATATATATATATTTAACTCTCAATCGAGAGCAATGAGTTTTGGTTTAATGTAGATTTGGCATTCATGTCGTGTTTTCTGGGTTCGTGTCATGTAACACCCGTTAAAATTATTAACAGAAGAAAAATAGAAAGGGTTTCTAGAGAGATGAGAGAGAGTCGAAGAATAACAATGGCAGATGAAAGGATTATATTTCTCAGACAATGAAATTATTACAATACGAATATCATATGATGGCACCTATAGCTATATATATATATAGCTCACCATATACTAGTCTGAATACATTTCTACCCTTGTAACTAAACTTATCAATACTAACACTCCTTCAACCAACAAATGACACATGGCATTTTTCTGTTATTAATGTTATTACCCCCCTCTCAAGGGAAGCTTAGAGCTCTCAAAGCTCAGTTTGCATCAAGGGATCGAAGCAGCAAAAGAAACAAGTGACTGATCTGAAACTCCCAAACCAAGACTCCTGCAATGCTTGAGAAACATAGGATTGTACAATCCTTTGGTAAACACATCTGCAATTTGATCTTCAGTAGGAATGTACTACACCACTAAGTCACATTTCTGTACTTTCTCCCAAACAAAATGATAATCCGTGTCAAGGTGCTTGATTTTGGAATGAAATATAGGATTTGAACAAAGTGCCAAGGCAGACAAATTATCACACTGCAGCAATGGAGGTTCTGTAAGTACTTGATGCATATCTTTAAACAAGGATCGAATCCAAAATAAATCTGCAGCTGAGTGTGCCAATGCTTTATATTCAGCTTCTGTACTATTTCTCGAGACAGTGGTTTATTTCTTTGACTGCCAAGATATTAGATTAAGTCCCAAGTAAATCACAAAACCTGTAATTGACCTCCTTATGTTGATAACTGCAGCACAATCTGAATCTGAATATGCTATGAGATTAAATTCTGGACTTCTCTCGTAGTGCAATCCACATTCAATTGTACCCTTCAAGTATCTGAGTATTCTTTTTAACCAAGTGAAAATGTAAATCCGTTGGTTTTGTCAAGAATTGACAGACCATATTCACAACATGAGCTATATCAGGTCGAGTGAATGTTAAGTACTGAAGTGCTCCTACTATACTTCTGTACTGAGTGGGATCAGCTAGATCAATTCCTTATCTTTCCAGCAATTGAGTGTGGGGTTTTGATGGTGTTGATGTAGGCTTGCAGCTCTCCATTCCAGCCTTCTACGGGAGCTCTTTGGTATACTTTGACTGAGTAATGAACAAAGAACCATCATCTCTGTACTGAAATCATCTTTGGTATACTAAACCTATTCCCATGCTCGCGACCTACGGTCCTCTGACGGCGCTGGAGCTTCATCCGTGCAGAACAGAGGCAAGCAAAAACAAAGTGGGGTGCGACCTAGGATCTCTCGGCTGTGTGAGTTTGGTCTGTCGGCAGAGAGACGGTGCGGCAACTTTTGGGTATTCTAATTCACCTTGGTTTGCTCTGAGATTCCGCCGTTTCGTCTTCCTTGTTGGTTCCACTGGTGTCTCTATGGTACGATCTGGTTTGGATTGAATTCACCATGACGATTTGCCCATGGTCTTTCTTGGCTACGCCAGAGAAAGTCTCGTCTCCTCCAAATCCTGTTTCCAAAGCTCGGACTTTTGCCTTCATTCTCTCTGATTCGGTGGAATAAACCGTGCACCTCAGTCAGCTTCCGGCTCCTGTGGTACGTGGAGATAAAACATATGTCAAGATTAGTGAGGATCTTTATCAAAATCAGTTGCAATCATTCAAAACAAATCTTATTGGTTGTCTTCTGCTCAAAAAGGGTTCCACTCCGGTTAAAACTGAAGACTTGAAATCATTATTGACTGTGTTATGGCGTCCACTTGCCTCATGGCGTCTTGTACCACTGGGTAAGTGAAGGAAATTTTTTGAAAAACATGTTCATTTGAATAACATCATATAGCATGCAATTAACAATTAAAGGCGGAATCATGCTTTCATGCATTCAAAAACAAAACATCTACCATGAAATTCAAAGCCTAGTAGATTGGTGAACCTTGACTCAACTTAAAAACAACAATTTGTTGGTTGAGAAATATTTACCTTTGTAGATTCCTCTTTGCATATGCAAAGGATAATCACCCAAGAGATAGGGCCTTCATTCCTTGCTTCTTAGCTCCATGGATTTGGTTAGAAGAATAGGTTCTCCAAGTTCCCAAAATTGAGAACCTCTAAAGATTCTACACCAAGGTTGGATTGGAGAGGAAATGAGTGACCTTGAGGAAATAGAATTGCTAGACAATATCCCCCAAGGTGGTTGGCCTCTTAGAGAGAAATGGAAGCTTTGTGTTCTCACCAATTTTCTCTAAAATCAACAACTTATAAATTTTAGGTTATAAAGTTCTTTATCTAGTCACTTCTTTAAATGACCTAAAGAACCAAAAACCCTAATTCAACACTAAATGGATATGGGCTTTTGGGCCTTTGTGAATCTTTATTCATTAAGTTGTCATACAACTTAAGTCAATGGGCTTTAACGTTCGAAGCCCATTGGGCCTTAAGGTCCAAAACTATCCCGAGGTCTTTAACGAACTTATTCGTTTGATTAATTAACATATTAATTAATCCTTGCCATAAATAATTAAACCATTTAATTCATCTCCTTTGTTTCTTCAATCTCCACCTTATTTGGTGTACGATACATTAGGTTCCTTTTAGCGAGGCAGTGGGCGATTAAAACCATTTTACATCGATTGTGAATTGAAACTTACTTTCAATTCTCCCTTTAGTGATTACACACGTTTAGGGCTTCCACAAACCATGAGTGACCCCTAGCAGCATATCATGGCTACCCAAGCTAATCAGAAGAGGTAGAGAACCTATTCAGTTTAGGATTACAAATGCAATACGGTCTTTCTCTAATCTAATACTCTTGACCACATTGTTTGGTTTGATAGTTTATTTATTCATGTCTACTATCCAATGTGATTCATTTGCATTTTATGATTACCTTGAATGTGATTTGGAACGCATTCCCCAATCTCATTCATACTCTGGCCAGAGATTTTAATCATATCATAGAGTATTCTCCCTCAAGCCAATTGAAGGTTAGAGATCCCTTGTTGCGCATTCACTTGTCTCAATGACTAAGTGGCTTAACCCCAATGATGTCGTGGACACCCCGATGGGGTGACTTTGGCATAATCAAAGATCAAGGACTTAACCACAAGACAACAACTGTGATGCCTCAGGTCAAAGGACTAATTTGCATTATCCCAAACATGAGTTCTCATGTGACATGAGTATGAGAACTCCTCGTTGATCGTGTTCAGTGAACTCATTCTCTATTGAGCACCTACGTACTTGTCTTGATGTCACACACACCAATGACTCGAGACTAGTCACTCTCCCTGAGAGAAGACATAGCACGTACTGATCTTATCGGACTGTCAATGCCCAATTGGCAATCCTATGATCAGGAACGTTTAGGATGTGTCTACGAAAGAATGGTCTCATTAATCTAACTACATTAGATTGCATTCTTCCAATCACATATTCCTTGGACTTTATCGTTTAAGCATATAACATTTATATGAGACGCCTCAAACAATAATGTTTGCCTTTTATATGTAAACTAGATTAGTTTAACATGTGAAATATCCGTAAAGTATCATCATATGAATGGCTTTAGGGCACATTTCCAACAATCTCCCACTTGCACTAGAGCCAATCAGCTTGGTCATCTGTTATGATTCCTCTTCTGTAGTCATTTCCTAAATGGCTGAGTAGTAGGCCTAGGCAATGGATATCTATATGTTATCCATAGAAGCAACCTTGAGAATATCGACGTCACCATTATACATGATTCCCAATCATGTGGTTCAGTCTCTCATATGAGTTCGGATCTTGATGAGACCTTGATTCCCAGGCTTGAGCTATCGCCCCATTAGTGTCGTAGTGTCAGTACACTAGATACACTTTCTGGTTGGAACCGAATAGAGAGTTCATAAATGAACTTTCCCATCCAAACAACATTGTTGTAAACTTCTATATGGCAATATATTTTGCATTCATAATGGAACACACTAAAGTCATTACTTTAATGTTTCCATCCAAATATCTCTTTAGTCATAATAAAGAGATATCTGTTTATCTCTTCATTCATAATGAAGAAACATCCAATGATGGATTAGATTCACAATCTAATACATTTACGCTTCCATTACGTTACTCTAATTCTTCCTCATTCTTCGAGGAACCTATCCTTTAGTATTTCTTAAATACTTAAGGATTTACTTGACAGTTGCCATGGTTCTGATCCTGGGCTTGCACTGATATCGCCTTGTACCTTTCTAGGTACAACTCATATCAATGTTTTTCATACAATATGAAATACATAAATCACCTTTCTGCGTATGCATAAAGGATTCGATTTACGCATTATTTCTTTGGGAGTCAAAGGGTACGTTCCCTTTGAGAAGAGCTACCTCCTAGTCTCACTAGAGTTGTTCTTCTTATTAAAGTTTATCATCATATGAGAAACTTCCTAGCAACCTTTTGTCTATTATTAGGGCATGATATAATCCAATTATATCCTAAAATCTATCATTATAGATTTCCATCCCATGTATATAGACTATGTCTCCCATATACATTCTATCGTTATAGAAAGTTTTAAAGTCATAACTTTAACAATGAAGTATTCTTTTCATTTCCAAAATTAATATATCATACATATATTCAAATTTAGGAATATGATTAACTCCCACTAATCTTTTGTAAACCTAGTAAACAAAAGATTCATTTACATCTATATGAGAAATCAAACAATTTTGATCTTTCTCTCATAAGACGCTTATGGCTCCCACTAGCTTGCTAAGATCCATGATGGTTGGATCTCTACAACTTACATGTCTTGTGATTCATAGTATTTAGACATAAATTATCAAGACTATCTTAATAATGGTTTCGGAAACCTATATCATGTCCAAACATTGAATCACCATTTAGTTGTAGCTAGCAATATTTGAATTAATTGAAACTAAGACTACGTCAAAGATAGTTCCTTTAAAGTCAACCATTCTCTTTGATTGTAGTCACCTTAAGCTACCAATTAGCTATGAAGGTTTCATTATTTCGGGTCAAATGGTACTTTACCATTTCCTTGAGTATATATCGTATATACACTCAATGTAGTCATAAAGTTTAAACCATTCAACTGAGACGGTTTATAAATCCTTCTTGACTACCTTGGAGCTTGTGGTATAGGAACTAGGTTGTTATATTTGTTGATTATCATCTTGTCTCTCAAAGAACCCATTCTTTTGAGTTCTATTCCTAGTTCATTTGCTCTAAGGCAAATCACATTGTAGGATTACAATGAACTACTCAACAAACAACATTTGTTGGTTGGTTTATAGAAGTGATATCCAAAGGTTAATTTAAGGATATCCACAAGATAATTTTTAAACAAATATTGCTTATTAGCACACAACCCCAAATCTTAACATGATTAAGATTTGTCTTTCTTTCCAACTACATCCTATGGAGTTATGAAAAATTTGGAAGATCTTCTAATTGACAATCATATTGTCTTAGAAGCATATATATCCTATATATGGGTAATTGATAATATCCAACGAACTAAATCTTATTCAAGTTCGTTCTTCTCCTAATGGAGAAAATCATTTATCTTATGATGCTAATTTCCTTGATATCTTTCAAGGAAACTCATCTAAAGTGTTACCTTTCCTTGGATCAAATCTAAGGAGGTAAGTACTTTAGACGTCTTACTCATCAACTTACATTTCTTGAATTCTTTGAAACCTTTTTGCAAAGTATTCGAACTTGTGTTTATTCAAAATAAACTATAGTCCAACCGAGAGTGATCTTCGGTGAATGTCATACAACATGAGTAGTATTATGTTGTGGACAATTGCCACTATTTTGCAACCTTTTGGGTTTTAAGCATCATTATATTCTAAACAGTTAACGCTACCATATCATCTCTACTATAGAGACAATCAATTAGATTACTATAATCCAATCATTGATTAATAAAGAACAATGTTTTGTCAAACAAAACATTCATCCATCTCTATTATAGTGACGGAATTAAGTTCCTTAAAATTGGAATGTAAAGACAATCTTTGGTTTTTCCAATTTCTTTGGTAGTTTATATGAGGAAGTTAGTACCATCTGCTTTCGCAGAGATCTATATTTTATTCACGTTCCGAATGTGAAGTACTTTCTCTTCTCTCATAAATCTTCTACTTCTTATTAGCCATACTTTTACAACGATAGTAAAACATAGTTACTAATACGGAATCAAGCATTCAAGTAGAAGAACCAACTGTTTTGAACTATTCAAGAACAATTTACAACACCTTTGAAAGGTGTGTTCTTGACACTTGCAAGACATTTCTTGCAAATACCCCTTCCAATGTCCATCCTTTCATAAAGAAAGTTTGTTCCCTTGGAGTTAATTTTATCTTCTTCATTTGACTTCTCCTTTGACTACAATAGTCATGGTCCCTAAACTCCCACTATCTCTCTTGAAACCTTTTTTTTCAATTGTGTTATACACATCAAACATTTTGGAGAGTGTGTGGTTATTGTTCACTACATAGTTTACAATAAACTTAATGAACCATTAGGATAGGGACATAAAGGTGAAGTCCTAGCTTAGTTTCCGTCTCGTTAAGTGGTTTATCACTTCAACACTCAATGATTCAAAATCATCATAAGTCCATGTTGATGGACTATTTTTGTCAACCAACCATTATGTTCTAAACATAATTACAAACTTTCAAGAGTTGTTCAAGGCAACTCTTATTTCTTCATAAGTTCCTTTGTTCATATAACGAAGGAATAAGCATTGGTTGTTTGTGTTGTCCTCTTCATGATAGACATTTCTAACATGTTCTTCCAATGATACATTATCAATAGGAAGATTGTGAGGATGAGACTTCTTAGGTACATGCACATTCCATTTAAGACAATCTTTGGGATTGTGTTACTAAGTCCGGAAACTAAAACATTCGGCTTTTCTTTGTCAAGTTTTGGATAGCGTTTGCAAATATATTGGTAAACAAATACATAACGAATATAAATTGATTGATTTTAAGCCATTTGATTTGGGTCTTTAAATCAAATAGCACCACCCACTATTTTTGGCAAATTCCATATCCCTCATCGGAATTCGAGAGTTTTGGAGGAAACTCTTAGTAGGTTATGGGAGACTCACTATTACCAAGCCCACCTCACAATGATATGATATTGGCTAGCATTAATAATAATGAGAGAGTACGCTTACTCATTTGCAACTAATGCAAGTACCCATCAATTTGGCCTCTAGAGAATGTTGCCTCACAATGATATGATATTGGCTCCATTGCACTTAGTTAAGTCATTCCCACCATGCTTAGTTCGTGAAGGGGTTCAAGAATAGCCTCACAATGATATGATATTGGCCATCCTCGTTGCCTACACTAACCTCATCAAGTATGTATATAGACTCCTCCTGAGTATAAGCATGCACTTTGTACTCCCCCATGATAGGGTGAAGCCGGTGTACAAGTCATAAACGATTGGAGCTACCACGGTGGAAGGCCACGGAAGAGTGTTCTAAGCACTCTCACGCTTTTCAACTTAATAATGGTTTGGTTGAGGGTTTTAGGTCTCATCACATAAACATATTCATTTTAATCTTTATTAAAACAATTTTGGTCCTATTACAACTATTGGTCCATTTGATTCAATTTAGTTGTATATAATACTCCCACTATACTTATAAAACGGTTTTTAAAGCAAGAGTATATGATACTACTAACATAAGGTTTGCATTCATTTGATGGACTATATAGTTGCCTTAGGGCCTTAGGATGACTATGAACCTTTGTTTAGATTCAACACGAGCCTAGTGTTGAATCTCGGACTAGGGATGGAGATTGATTTTAGTTACGCGTTTAATCACATTAAGGCGTGTTGTTCCTAGGGGCGTTGGACCCAACTACTCCATTTTCATGCATATCAAATAAAACAAGAAAATGAGTATTTTAAAGTAAAGGTGAGCTTATGCTCATTACAACATTTGCATAATTCAAATTACTTTAAAGTAAAGAAGAGCTTATGCTCTTTTACAACATTTGATCAAATCAAATTACAACCAAAATTAATCTACACATTCCCATGGTTCAAACAAATTTGAAACGGCCTTTCACATAGCTCAATTATCGTAGGCTTAGGTTCATAATCACCCTTTAATTAATTAACACTTTAACTAATTAAACTTGAATGCAACATTTTCATTTGGTTTTTGTATCCATAAAATTGATTTAAATGGAGCTAAATGAAATGAAAATCCAATTCTCATTTAAAGAGACAAAACAATTTTTGTTCCCTACTTAATTTGGGCCATCATGCAATAACCACAACTTTTTGGGCTATATTGCGAAACACAAACTTTTGGGGTCACTTTGTAAAAACACAAAAGTCCACTACTTCATGTAATTACAACTAGAACCCAAAAATTTCAACAGATACAAAAAACTTCATTAAAGGATCAAAACAATTTGTCCTTTAGCGTTTTTGGACCTAAACGTAAAAACGTAAACTTTTGGGCCAAAGTGCAAATACACAAAAGTATCAAAACTTTATGTAATTGAATAAAAGACCCAAAAATACCCTATTCTATTAGGGTGGCCGGCCATGATAGAAAAAATATGATTTTTACAAAGTTTTTGTAAGTGGGTTTTGTTAGGTGAGGTAAAGATGAAATATTTTGAATTTATGTTAAACTTTTAAAAAAGTTTGTCTACCATTATAGCCATTAATTGAATTTATGTCAAACTTTTAAAAAAGTTTGTCTACCATTAAAACCATTAATAATACTTTACCAATAATGATCACCCACTAAAATCACCCACTAAAATTAAATCAAAACTTTATGTAAAAACATAAAACATTTTGAATCAAAACTTCAAAACTTTTTGTTCTTTGCAAGAACTTCAAGAACATTGAAGAACACTCATGAAAACTCATCATAGCTCCATGAATGTTTTCACTCACCAAAACTCAAATTTTCATCACTCAAAAGAGGGTTAACATCCTAAGGTACTTAGGGGTTCCAAAAGTCACTTTAAAACCATTTTAACAAGACAAACATGAACCCAAAAAATCACCCCTTGGATTTGGCCGAATTTCCCAAAAAACATGGCACCAAATTTTAGCTCCAAAATTCATGCTCATATGAACTACATCTACAACATTTGAGATGGCAAATTTTCTAACAAAATTTACATTCAAAGAAACAAGAATAAAGCTTGTAACATATTACAACTTTTAAATCAAAAAACTATGAACTACAAAACCCAAAATGATTCACCAACTACTAGACCTAGGCTCTGATACCACTTGAAGGAAATTTTGTGAAAAACATGTTCATTTGAATAACATCATATAGCATGCAATTAACAATTAAAGGCGGAATCATGCTTTCATGCATTCAAAAACAAAACATCTACCATGAAATTCAAAGCCTAGTAGATTGGTGAACCTTGACTCAACTTAAAAACAACAATTTGTTGGTTGAGAAATATTTACCTTTGTAGATTCCTCTTTGCATATGCAAAGGATAATCACCCAAGAGATAGGGCCTTCATTCCTTGCTTCTTAGCTCCATGGATTTGGTTAGAAGAATAGGTTCTCCAAGTTCCCAAAATTGAGAACCTCTAAAGATTCTACACCAAGGTTGGATTGGAGAGGAAATGAGTGACCTTGAGGAAATAGAATTGCTAGACAATATCCCCCAAGGTGGTTGGCCTCTTAGAGAGAAATGGAAGCTTTGTGTTCTCACCAATTTTCTCTAAAATCAACAACTTAAAAATTTTAGGTTATAAAGTTCTTTATATAGTCACTTCTTTAAATGACCTAAAGAACCAAAAACCCTAATTCAACACTAAATGGATATGGGCTTTTGGGCCTTTGTGAATCTTTATTCATTAAGTTGTCATACAACTTAAGTCAATGGGCTTTGACGTTTGAAGCCCATTGGGCCTTAAGGTCCAAAACTATCCCGAGGTCTTTAACGAACTTATTCGTTTGATTAATTAACATATTAATTAATCCTTGCCATAAATAATTAAACCATTTAATTCATCTCCTTTGTTTCTTCAATCTCCACCTTATTTGGTGTACGATACATTAGGTTCCTTTTAGCGAGGCAGTGGGCGATTAAAACCATTTTACATCGATTGTGAATTGAAACTTACTTTCAATTCTCCCTTTAGTGATTACACACGTTTAGGGCTTCCACAAACCATGAGTGACCCCTAGCAGCATATCATGGCTACCCAAGCTAATCAGAAGAGGTAGAGAACCTATTCAGTTTAGGATTACAAATGCAATACGGTCTTTCTCTAATCTAATACTCTTGACCACATTGTTTGGTTTGATAGTTTATTTATTCATGTCTACTATCCAATGTGATTCATTTGCATTTTATGATTACCTTGAATGTGATTTGGAACGCATTCCCCAATCTCATTCATACTCTGGCCAGAGATTTTAATCATATCATAGAGTATTCTCCCTCAAGCCAATTGAAGGTTAGAGATCCCTTGTTGCGCATTCACTTGTCTCCATGACTAAGTGGCTTAACCCCAATGATGTCGTGGACACCCCGATGGGGTGACTTTGGCATAATCAAAGATCAAGGACTTAACCACAAAACAACAACTGTGATGCCTCAGATCAAAGGACTAATTTGCATTATCCCAAACATGAGTTCTCATGTGACATGAGTATGAGAACTCCTCATTGATCGTGTTCAGTGAACTCATTCTCTATTGAGCACCTACGTACTTGTCTTGATGTCACACACACCAATGACTCGAGACTAGTCACTCTCCCTGAAAGAAGACATAGCACGTACTGATCTTATCGGACTGTCAATGCCCAATTGGCAATCCTATGATCAGGAACGTTTAGGATGTGTCTACGAAAGAATGGTCTCATTAATCTAACTACATTAGATTGCATTCTTCCAATCACATATTCCTTGGACTTTATCGTTTAAGCATATAACATTTATATGAGACGCCTCAAACAATAATGTTTGCCTTTTATATGTAAACTAGATTAGTTTAACATGTGAAATATCCGTAAAGTATCATCATATGAATGGCTTTAGGGCACATTTCCAACAGTAAGAGCAAGTCCACCCATGGACATTGCTCGGGGGACAGGCTCCATCAAAGGGCCCGAGGGCCGGTTGGTTCTTCTCCAGCCTTGGAGGGCCCGAGTGAGGGTGGGAGCCCGAGTGGCGGGGGGGGGTGGGGAATCGACAAGGCTGAGGCCCGAAATAATAAAAAACTCACTACAAAAAACACACCAAATAAAATTACATAAACATACCAAATAATTCACACCAAATAAAATTACATAAACATACGAAATAATAAAAAACTCACTACAAAAAACACACCAAATAAAATTACATAAACACACCAAATACAAACAAACATACTAAATAAACTTAAGTATCTTCAGCTTGTTTCAATGCCCACTGGTGCTCTATCAAGTCAATTTGCCGATCAATGTGCATATATGACCTTTGAAGTGCAGTATATCGTTGAATGACCTTTTCATTGTAACGTCCATCCCTTTCTAATGGCTCGTGTTGCACGGGTTCTTCGGTGGCATCATGCGCACAATATATCCGTGTTCTTGAATTGTTCATCGTGTCTGGCTCTGGCTCATATTCATCAACCGCATCATAATCGAACTCATCTTCCACAATCATGTTGTGAAGAATGACGCACGTCATCATGATGGATCGAAGTGACTCTACATCGAACATTCTGGCAGCACCCCTGACGATCGCCCAACGAGCTTGAAGGATACCAAAACAACGCTTCACATCCTTCCTGCACCCCTCTTGCCAGCTTGCAAAGTGTTTTTCCTTTGCACTTCGCGGACATGGCACTGTTTTGACAAATGTTTCCCACCGTGGGTAAATGCCGTCAGCTAGGTAGTATGCCCCTTTGTACCTACGTCTGTTGACGACATACGTGACTTTTGGTGCCTTTCCTTGCAGGACGTCGTTGAACATTGGGGATTGGGCAAAGACGTTGAGATCATTTTGAGCCCCCGGAACCCCGAAAAAGGCGTGCCATATCCATGTATCAAAAGATGCCACTACCTCCAAAATGATAGATTTTGATCCTTTTCTGTCCCCATATGCGCCTTGCCATGCACTTGGACAGTTTTTCCACGTCCAGTGCATACAATCGATGCTTCCTATCATCCCAGGAAAACCTCGCATCTCGCCCTTCTTCAGAAGCCTTTGCAAGTCCCTGCGAGTAGGTTTTCGGAGGTACTCTGCGGTGTACAAAGATTCGACTGCTCCGCAAAACCTCATCAGGGCCTCAAGAATGGTTGATTTCCCCATCCTCGTTATCTCATCCACTTGGTCTGCAGATGCTCCATAAGCAAGCATCCGCAACGCAGCAGTGATTTTTTGCTCAGGCAGGAGACCCATAACACCACAAGCATCCTTCTTTTGCACAAAGTAAGAATCATGGTTGCAAACATCAGTCATGATTCTGTTGAACAAATGTCGTTCCATTCTAAAACGACGTCTGAAGTACGTATCAGGAAATGCACTGTTATGGACAAAGTAATCGTCCAACAGCTCTTCACCCCGTCGTTGCCTGCTTCTATCAAGGTTTCTTGAACGGTTGGGCCTGCATATCTGAGCAACCGTCTGGATGACTCGACGGGAATGTGAGGCTCTGGCCATTCTTGTTTCGTCATCTCTCCTTCTACGCTCCTCATCCTCTTCCATCTCATTTTCGGCTATCTGAAGGTTGAACATTCCTTCAGATTTGTTAAACAATTCTTCCTCTTGTTGATCGATTTCCCACATCATCCTTGATGAAGAAGAAGACATTGTAATGATGGATGGTGAAGAAGAAGCAGAAACTATGAATAATGAGATAGAGATGTTGAGAAAATTGGTGTGAGATTTGTGAGGATGGATGGTGGATTATATGGACGATTCAGAAAGGATTGGATTGTAGATAAGGCCACGTGGCATGCCGTCATTCGTTAAAAATCTGATCGAAATCTATCCTCAAATTTTCTGAAAAGATAATGACACGTGGCACGATCGTATTGGATAAAAATCTTATCGAAATCGATCTCCAATAATTATCTTTTCGGATAATGACACGTGGCGCAATTTTGAACGAGTTAAAATCTGATCGAAATCTATCGTCAAAGATTCTCAAAAGATAACGACATGTGGCACGATGACATTGGATAAAAATCTTATCGAAATCCATCGCTAAATAATTGTTTTTTTTTATAAAATGACACGTGGCGCAACGAGAACGATTTAAAAAATCATATCCGAAATTACAAATAATTTTATTTTGTATTATTTAAACAAACAAAAAAAACTAATATTTTATTGCCTATTGTCAGGGGGGAGGGCTCCAAGGGTGGAGATGCAAATGGCAATTACTGTTCATTAATGGCAGTTACTATTCATTAAAGGCAGTTACTGTTCAAAATGGTGGATTCAATAGTGGATTGCCAGGGGGAGGGCTCCATGGGTGGAGTTGCTCTAAGGGTTTTTTTGACATCCATTTCAGTACTGAAGATGATATGCGATGTGTGTGGGGATGAGGTACTTGCACTCTAAATAATGGATTATTTCGTCTCTCTCAATGGAAGCCTGATTTCAAACCAGGGGACACTCTACCCCAAACTCATGCTCAAGTCTAGATAAAAATTTATGGACTGAGCCAAGAATGATGGCATCCACAACATTTAATTGAAATTGCTCGTGGGGTAGGCACTCCATTACAATTGGATAGAGCAACAAAAGAGTGATTGTATGGCTATTATGCAAGGGTTTTGGTGGATGTGGACCTAGCATGTGATCTCCCTCATTCCATCATGGTTGAACGAGATAGTCATGGGTTTCCAGTGGATATTATTTATGAAAACTTGCCACCTAAATGTAGCCATTGTGGTGTGGTCGGTCACTTGTTGGCTAATTGCCGATATGTACGTAAGCTGGATGATCACAGGGGACGTTCCCCCCCAGTAGAACAGGCAAATCAAAAGCTATATCCAAAAGCTGTGTTCGACAAGAGTATCGCTCGATTCACGTTACGACAACTCCTGATGTTAACAATGATAAGTTGGATGCTGTTGCTATGGCAGATCAAGCTATAGATGCAACTATCAATCATGAATTGGAAAAAATTACGAATGTAGTTATTTCTCATGATGATGTCCAACAAATAAATGAAGCTGTGGTTATTTCTCATGATGGTGTTTTGCCTCCTACAGATATTAGGAAAATGGATGGTATAGTAACTGATATTAGTGATGATGACATTTCACCTATACAAGTTCCTCATCAGCAGACCATTATGGGTCCCTCTTCTGTCTTGGTTTCTGATAAACCAACTACTAATAATTCAGATTTACTTTCTATTGCTGCGGAACCTGTTGGCCATCCTCCAGGGTTTGAAAATACCCATGCTTGTGCTAATGAGACTATCATTTCGCCTAGTATGGTGAACTTGGTTACTTCAAGGGCACAAAAGGATCTTCAACATGTTACATCCTGGTTTGATATGGAGGAATCTGGGGTACCTTCGAATACCGTTTGTGCGTCCACTCCTGGGAAGGATATTGATGATACCGACATGACTCTAGTTCTTTCAAAATCATAGAAGCAACGATTACGGAAAAAACTTCGTGATGGTGATTCGCGTCCTGAGCCCATCGAGACACGGGCTAGGACTGCTTCTAAAAAAATTTCCCAATGAAGGTGCTTTATTGGAATATTAGGAGCGTTGGCAATTGTCCAACACGCCGAGCTCTTCGTAGTATTGTTAGTAAATATTCTCCTGATATTATTTGTATTGCCGAACCATTTGTTACTCTCAACCGAGTTCGTCCTTACTTTTGGAGGTCAATTGGTATGACTTTACTAGGGGTTAATGATCGTGGCCTTCAGCAACCTAACTTATGGATTTTTCAATCAGTGCAAGTCTCTTCTCCTAAGGTAGTTTGTGCCTCTAATCAACATGCTTTTGTTCATTTTAATGTGAAAGGTATTACTCATGGTATTTCCTTTGTTTATGCGGCTACTACTGTGGTGGAACGTCGCTCTCTTTGGCTTTCACTTGCTCATGATTGTTCTATTTTTGTTGGACCTCACCTTATTTTGGGAGATTTTAATGCTGTTTTGGGTGCACATGAAAAAATTGGTGGCATTCTACCACGACGTTCTTCTTGCGAGGAATTTCAGGCAATGGTTGATACGTGTGGTCTTTTACCGGTCGAAACTAAGGGCTCCCCTTTTACATGGACTAATGGTCGTGGTATTTCTTCGCACATTGAAATGCTTCTTGATCGTTGTTTTTGTTCTTCCTCTTGGTATGACACATGGCCAGTTACTAGTTGCTCAACTCTTGCACGTCATTCTTCGGACCATAATCCACTTTTAGTCTCTTGTCAACAATACGTTGCGCAATTTCCCACACCTTTTCGGTTTCAGCGTGTTTGGTTGGATCACCCGAATTTTATGAACTTTGTAAAGGAGGCTTTGGGTTCTTTCCAGGTTTTTGGGTGTCCAATGTATATTTTGCAAGCAAAGCTTAAATTATTGAAGCCTCTTCTCAAAGCTTGGAATTCTAATGTTTTCGGTAATGTTAACACTACAGTCGACTCTGCTCGGAATGCATTAGAATCTATTCAGCTAGAGATTTCTACTTTGGGGTTTTCCGAGATTCAGCATGAGGCTGAATTACGAGCGCATTCCCATCTCTTTCATGCTTGAATTGTTCAGGAAAAATTTTGGAGTGACAAGGCTCGTTTAAAATGGTTACAAGATGGGGATTGAAATACGAGTTACTTTCATAAGATTGCTAAAATTCGTCGCGCTCGTACTTTTATTCCCTCTTTGCAAATTGGATCGGAATTGGTGGAAAATGTTGATTCTTTACGATCTCATGTGGTTGATCATTTTTCTAATGCTTTCTTTGATGATGGCTCCACTACTAATACAGGTATGGTTTCAAGGTTGATTTCTCCTATGGTTTCTGCCTCTGAAAATGATTCATTACTAGCTGTCCCTACCTTTGATGAAGTTCGTGCCACAGTATTTTCTATGGATCCTAATAGTGCTCCTGGTCCAGATGGTTTTGGTGGGCATTTTTTTCGTGCTGCTTGGGATTTTGTTGGTGTTGATGTTGTGAGTGCAGTTCGCTCATTTTTTCTGTCTGGTTATATTCTCCCTAATCTCAATTCTAATTTTGTGGCTTTGATTCCGAAATCACCAGAGGCTAATACTATCTCCTAGTTTCGTCCAATCGCTTTGGCAAATTTTTCTTTTAAAATTATTACCAAGATACTTGCTAATCGTCTTGCTCCTATTGCTGCCAGAATTATTTTGCCAAACCAGTTTGCTTTTCTCAAGGGCAGGAATATTTCAGATTGTATCTTATTAGCTTCCGAAGGTATTAATTTGCTTGATAATAGGAATTATGGTGGGAATGTAGCCATTAAATTTGATGTGGCTAAGGCCTTTGATACGTTAAGCTGGAGCTTTCTCACAAATGTTTTATCAGCTTTTGGGTTTCATGCAACGTTTGTCAAGTGGATTGGTGTTATTCTTGCCTTAGCACGTTTGTCTATTATTTTTAATGGATCTCCAGTTGGTTTCTTGGTTGTTCACGGGGGGTTCGTCAGGGGGATCCGCTTTCTCCTCTTCTTTTTTGTCTTGCTGAAGAGGTTCTTAGTAGAGGCATCCTTAAACTTCGTAATTCAGGCCGTATTAATTCTATTTCTTCTCCTCGCGGGGTAGTGGCTCCATCACATGTTCTTTTTGCTGATGATATCCTTGTGTTTTGTAGAGGTGATAAGAGAAGTTTACAAAACCTCATGGTTTTCATGGATGAGTACGGTGTTAACTCTGGCCAATTTATTAGCAAGCCAAAGTCTCGTGTTTATATCGGAAAATATGCTCTGCCACGTCGTTCTTTAATTGTTTCTTGGTTGGGGATTTCTAGTGGTGAGTTGCCTTTCACTTATTTAGGTGTTCCTATTTTTCGTGGGAGACCCAAGCGTTCTTTTTTCCAGCCTCTAGCTGATAAGGTGCGGCAACGTATGTCACATTGGAATGGTCAATCTCTATCTATGGCGGGTCGTCTCACATTGGTTAAATCGGTGGTAGTCAGTATGTTATCACATAGTTTTTCCATTTATTCATGGCCTGCTTCTATTTTAGCTCAAGTACGGTCTTGGGCTTGTAATTTTATATGGACTGGTTCTGCGGATTCGCGAGGGTTTTCGACAGTCTCTTGGAAAAAGTGTTGTGTTCCTTATAGTGAAGGGGGTCTTGGTATTCGTAATTTTGCTTCTTTAAACAAATCTTTTCTTCTTAACAAGTTTTGGGACATTTTGACCACCTCCTCTATGGCTGCAATTTTTTTTCGAGGCCGCTTTATTAATTGCTCGAGACTGCCTTGTTTGACTTATAAATGTTCCTCCATATGGCCTGGGTTGCGCCCTCTTTTTGGGGATATTGTTTCTAAATCTCATTGGATTATTGGTACCGGTCACAAAGTTTCTTTTTGGCATGCAGTTTGGTTAACTGGGCCCATTGCAGATGCTTTGGATTTTCCCATGTCTATGCGAAAGTCATTGAAATCTAAAGTTTCTGATTTTATATTTAATGGCCACTGGTGTCAACCAGCTTTCCTCCATAATCGGATGCACTCAATATGGAATCAATTGCTTTCTATTACATTGCCTATGGATCCTGGAGTGGATGACCTATTGGTTTGGAATGATGCTACTGATGGTCATTTAACTCTTACTCGGGCTTATGATTTTAAAAGAAGTAAACAACCTCTGGTTACTTGGGGCAATTGGGTTTGGCGTTCTTGCTACCGTCCTCGTAATTCAATTATTTTATGGAAGTATATGCATGGTAAGCTTGTCACGGATATTCTTTTGCAACATCACGGATTTTCTTTGGCGTCTATATGCTCATTTTGTCACTCAACAATTGAAACACCTTCTCACCTCTTTTTCAGTTGTAATTATTCTCGACAAATTTGGTCTTCATGTTTGCGTTGGTTTCAGGTGGACATAATTTTTTATGACATTTTAAGTTTTTTTTCCTATCCTATTGACCATGGTTTTGGCTCTCAAGTTCAAGTTTTGTGGTGGGGGATGATTGGCGCGGGTTGTTATTCTATTTGGGCAGCCCGTAATGCAATGCGTTTTGAGATATTATCTCCTCAGGTTTCCAATATTGTTCGTGATATTAAGTTGCAGCTGATTGAGATTGATTCTTTGAGCACTGGTACCAAGAGAAACTTTGTGTCTGACCTTTGTATTCTTCGTGCCATTGGAGTTAAAGGTCGTCTAGCTAAAGTTCCTCGTATTCATGAGGTTCTATGGCTGCCACCTCTTATTTCTTGGATTAAAGTGAACACTGATGGTGCGGCTCGTGGTGCTCCTGGTTTAGTGGGTATTGGGGGTAATTTTTGAGATCATTTTGCAGTAGTTTAGGCTGTTTTGCAGCTTCCATTGGAATTGCTTATTCTTTAGAAGCAGAGTTGCATACGGTTATTTATGCCGTGGATTTGGCTTGGGTTAACGGTTGGAATTATTTGTGGATCGAATGTGATTCTTCTTTAGTGGTACTTTTTCTTTCTTCTACTTCTCACAAGATTCCTTGGCGTCTTCGTGTTCGTTGGATTAATTGCCTTGCTCTTCTCTCCCGTATGCACTTTCGTGTCACTCATATTTTTCGAGAGGGTAATGCAGTTACTGATTGTTTGGCTAACTTCGGTGTGGATCATTCTGGGAGCTTATATTGGGACTCTTGTCCTCCCTGTGCACTTTCTGCTTACATTCATAACCTTTCTTCACGACCTAATTTTAGGTTTTGCTAGTTTGGTCCTTGATGGCTACAGAAAGATTTTGCGCCTGTCGCCTTGCTCGTGACTTCGAGTTTCATCTTGTTATTTGTTTTCGTTGTTGTTTCTTTGTTTTTCCCTTAGTGGGTTTTGGCTCCGTCCCCCCGCTTGTATTGTTTTCTTTTCTATTTTTAATAATATTTTCGGAGTTAGGGGAAGGGGGGGTCGTTCTATCAAGGCGTTAGCCCTTTCTCATCGCTTTGAGCGGGAAGAAAGTAGCCTACTTGTAGTTGACAGCTAATCATGGGGTTAGGTTCTTTCTTTCCGCATTGTGCGGGTTTAGAGAGTAAGGTTTCTACTATTGTAGTACGATGACCAAGCCTTATGCGTAGCTCGACTCGCCTAATCCTTTATCATCCTTATTAAAAAAAAAAAAAAAAAAAAAACATGTAACCCCAAGAAAAAAGTGAGTTTTCCCATATCCTTGACATCAAATACCTCAGCAAGATCTTGAATCACAACTTGAATCTTAGTTGTACTTGAACCAGTCACAATTATGTCATCCACATATAGTAATAAGAGAATAATATCATTGCCATCAACTTTGACAAACAAGCTAGTATCGGATAATGAAGTTTTAAAACCAAGTGCTAGAAGATAACTTGTAAACTTTGAATTCCAAGCTCTCGGGGCTTGTTTTAAACCATACAAGGATTTAATCAATTTGCAAACATGATTTGGACATGATTGATCCACAAAACCTTGGGGTTGCTTCATATATACTTCTTCCTCTAGATCTCCATGCAAGAAAGTGTTTTTAACATCTAATTGCCTTAGATACCAACCATATTGTGCAGCTAAAGCCAGAATAACTCTCATAGTGGTATGTCTTACCACTGGACTAAAAGTTTCAGAATAATCCAAACCTTGTTCTTGACTATACCCTTAAGCAACCAATCTTGCTTTATATCTGGAAATCGATCCATCGGGGTTTTTCTTCACTTTATAAACTCATTTGCTACCAATAATACTTCTATTTGGTGGTGCTAGAACCAATTTCCATTTTCCTTGTGATCTGAATGCATTGTACTCCTCTTGCATGGCTTGTTACCACTCCTTTTTACCCATTGCAGACCTAAAAGTCTTAGGTTCCTCTTCAGTAGTGACATCAGCAATAAAGGAAAAACCACCAGAGACATTATCCAATGGTTGTAAAGAATTAAGTTCTAGTATTGCAACAAGAAATGCTACATAATTTTTCCTAGTGATAACTCATGTTGTCTGAATGACACCTTGTCTAGCAGATGAATGAGAGCAACTAGATGAATTGGCATTAGTTGAGGAGTTGGAGAATGGTAATATTACATGTAGTTGTGTAGGATTGATTATAGGAAACAAGGGAGGTGTATCAAGTGAAGTGGAAAAAGTATGGCCATTTGTTGTTTCAGAAGCTGTTCCACCATTTTGAGATGTTGCATTCTCAGTTTGTGACACAGAATTGTGAAGACTTTTAGTTCCCAGAGAGTGATTAATTCTTGATTTAACTAATGAAGTAGACTGATTCTCATTTAAACCATGCACTACATGCTAATGTCCCACACTATTTAAAGATGAATGTCTGACTGGTATTGGGACTGGTATTATCACAGAGGATGGAATGGCTTCCTCTCTAATTAGAGAAGAACTTGATATCTAAGATTGAACCAGTTTTGCAGGATACACAGTCTCATAAAAAATGACATGTCTTGAAATAATACACTTCTTTGTTTGTAAATTGTAGCATATAACCCCTTTATATCCCATTGCATATCCTAAAAATACACACATAACAGATCTTGATTGAAGCTTATGAGCATTAAACGGTCTCAACCATGGAAACACTGCAGAACAAAAAATCCTTAAGTGTTGTATCTCAGGAGCCTTGCTATACAATAACTAATATGGAGACTTGTACGACAGTGTTTTGCAAGGCATTTTGTTAATTAAAAATACAGAATGAGCGCAAGAAAAGTACCAAAACTCAATTGACAATCCAGCAGCATTAAGAATGGTCAAGGCAGTTTCAATAATATGTCTATGTTTCCTTTCTGCTACCCCATTTTGTTGGGGAGTGTAGGGACATGAAATGAACTGCATAATCCCTTTACTGGCCAGAAATGAAGTGAAACACTTGCTTGTATACTCTCCCCCTCCATCTGTTTGTAAACACTTGCTTGATTGATATGCCAAACTGATTAAGTATAAAATTGTAAAACTTCACTAATATGGTATACGCATCTGATTTATTACTCATGGGAAAAATCCACACAAACTTTGTATATTCATCCACTAAAGTTACATAGTATCTATAGCCTCCCAAAGACTTTATAGAAGATGGACCCCAAATATCAGAGTGTACTTTGCCAAACAAAAACATACATCTATCACCCCTAACTGGAAACGGAATCCTAGACATTTTGCCTTGAACACATGAACTACGAAGACTATGTGTATTATTTGTTCTAAGTACAACTCCAGATTGTTTTAACATTGAATGCATGATTTCAGTAGCAAGATGTCCCAACCTTTGATGCCAAATACTAGAGTTCACAACTTTTCCCAAATAAGATTCTGAAACTGTTGAAGTAATCTGCAGACCCTTTGCATGAAGCTTCACTGGAATCTGGAACGGTTCTTCAGGCCTACTCTTTCCTTGATACACTATCTCCCTTGTCTTCTTGTCCTGCACAAAAAACTCAGACTCATCACATATAAACCAACTTTTATTATTAGCACACAACTGTTTTACTGAAAGTAAACTTCTGGTAATATTGGGAACATGCAGAACTTTATTAAGAACTAGAGAATGGTTGTTGTGTTTCAATGTGGCAGAACCAATATTTCAGATTGGCAAGCTTGTGCCATTACTAATAGTGATTTTCTCGGCATCTTCAAAAGGAGTAACTTATGCCAAAGCATTAATATCAGCTGTCATGTGGTGAGAAGCACCAGAATCCACGATCCAAGCATCATGGGATGTAAACTGAGGTGTCTGTTATGCATTCAAAGTAGAGAGAGATGGTGGTGGTGCCTGACCTTGAAAGGCATAGTTAGCTCGATGAAACAATCTAGTGCAACATGTCCTCTTTTTCCACATATTTGACATTCAATTGCAAAACCAGGAGCTGAAGAGTTTGAGTTTCTATGAAAGTAGTTTGTAGCAGTATAACCTCGTTTGTTACATATCTAACATTTTATCATAACATTGGACCTTGTGTTAGTGTTCCCAGACCATGAACCATTACCATTTTGAAATTGTCTTGATCCTCCAGAATAATGATTTGTAGAATTGCCATTAGAGTAGTTAGACTTGCCTTTATAGCCACTACTGTTATTCCTATTACCACCATTGTTTCTGAAATTGTTTCCATTATAAGGTCTATAACTTGCATTATGATGTTGAGGTATGAAATTCTGCTAATTAGATGGAGTGGTTTGGCCAACGAAACCATATCCATAATACTCTGGAGGTGGTAGATGATAATGATAAGGCACAAGAGGCTGTAACTGAGTGATATTTGAGTGCTGAATATGACTTCCATTGACTGCCACAGAAGGAGCACCATAAGGTTCTTGAATAAGTATACCACCAGTTGTTGCAGGTATATGACTATGACTTTGAGCATTTGAAGATGATGCTGCAGTCACTGAAACACCATTAGAAGAACTAGAACCTTGCATATACAAAGCAGACATATTATGTGATATCAAGTTCACTTCCCCTTCAATTTCCTTCTTTGCACCCAACAATTGTTCTCTAAATTCTTTAAGAGTAATGGTAGATTCTCTGGCCAGTATCATAGTTCTAATCACAGAGTATTCCTTAGGCCAACCAGCAAGACCAGCAATCATAACATCATTATCAGAAATAGATTCTCCAACAGCCATCAATTGATCTCAGATTGGTAGATTTTCTTACCAGTATCACAGTTCTTGTCAATAGTGTATGTGCCTTTCTGAATAGTATGTAGTTCTGTTTTCAAATGATTCACTCTGGATTTAGACACTGATGCATATCGATTCTACACCCAAGAACATACTCCATAGCCTCATCAGTCAAGGTTGCAAGAAGTAGACTCAAAAGAACCATATTTGTGGTTTCCCACTCAGTATATGTAGTAGAAATCTCATTTGTAACGGCTAATTCAGTGGTAACAACAAATCTTGATGGACAAATGTTCGTACCATCAAAGAAACCAAACAACTTATACCCATTTAGAACAGATTGAAATTGAAATGCCCATTTGGCAAAATTATCATCTCTCAGCTTTATCGTTAACATACCCAACATATTTTCAACTTTGAACTGAGAAGCCATAGTAACACACTCACTGTATATGCAAATTACCCCTCCTAAATCTTTACAGAGATTGGCACCAAATCAACCAAAGAGAATGACACTCCAAGAAACAAAAGCAACCAAGGAGATTGACACTCCTGATAGCTTCCTAAATCTTCCCAGATACTAACACCAAAATTAACCAAGGAGAATGACACTCCAAGAAATCAAAACAACTAAGGAGATTGACACTCCTGAGATCTTCCTAAATCTTCCCAGAGACTAACACCAAAATTAACCAAGGAGAATGACACTCCAAGAAATCAAATCAACCACGGAGATTGACACTCCAACAATATACCCAGAAACAGCAAAAAAATTTCATCACAAATCTTCAAGAATTACAGTATCAAACCACCAGTTCACAGTCTGTGAACCATAAAACTATCGTAGAACAAAGAAATGATATACGAATCACCTGATCCATTCTTCAAAGAACAACTCCTTCTTCAATCACCAAACGCCCTAAATCACAGATGATATACGAATCACCTGATCAACTCTTCAAAGAACAACTCCTTCTTCAATCACCAAACGCCCTAAATCACAGATACAAAATCGCAGAAATTCGTAGCTTCAACAACTCATCAGAGTAGCGGAAGATCATTAGAATCGACGACAGCAAGCCAAGAACGGCGATGATACCATATTAACAGAAGAAAAATAGAAAGGATTTCTAGAGAGATGAGAGAGAGTCGAAGAACAACAATGGCATATGAAAGGATTGTATTTCTTAGACAATTGAATTATTACAATACGAATATCATATGATGGCACCTATAGCTATATATATATAGCTCTCCATATACTAGTCTAGATTACATTTCTACCCTTCTAACTAAACTTATCAATACTAACAGACTCCTTCAACCAACAAACGACACATGGCATTTTTCTGTTATTACTGTTATTAAAAATAAACGGGTAATATGACCCGACCCGAAAATTGACCTGTTAATATTATCAGGTATTATGACCCAATCCGTTATCCGTTAAAGAAATATATTTTAATAAGTAAATAATGAAAATGAAAAACATAATTTGACCCAAAAAAAAATTATATATATATATATAATATTAAATTAGTATATGCATACTATATTGTCGATATTACGTTCAGAGTTTTACCATTATTGAAAAATTGCTCAAAGTTTATAAAGTTTCTAGAAACTATATAACACCAACACATATTTCAGTTAACTGTAAACATCGGAATTTGATATCAACGATCCTAACCATTCATTTTTCTCTACATCTGCTAAAAGGTCACTTTTTAAAAAAGAAATTCTAAAAAATGAAATTCGTTGAGTAGAATGAAGCTTAAACGACAATCAATGGTTAAAATTAAATCTAAAGTTTATAGAATATGGTGTCGGATTTCGGGGTTGACCCCTTCACAGAAGTTGTAAACATCAGAACTTGTCATATAACCCAATTCACACGTGATGTCAGAGCATAAGTAAAGTATAGTATAGTAGAATAAGAATTATACTATCGAAGGTAATTACCTATATCAAGATTTGCCAAGAATCCTCGTCAATACGAACGATCTGCTACTACAACCTGGAGGTGCGAAAAACAAGGGTGAGTGGGCCTAAAAATAAAGTTTTATAAAAACCCTTTTCGAAAACATATTAACCCCTCGCCGTAAAACAAGTATAATTTCCAAAATATACATACTACGTATAGTATGAAAGAACTTACCGTAGCCTACAATATCTCAAGAATTCAATACGTCACAATATATTTCATAAATAACCATCTAACGTTCGACAGTCACAATATCTCACATAAACAATCTTATCATATCGAGTGCTCATCAACATATGTTGACACACGAGTTCAAGCAGAGGTATTATGACATGACTGGCACCTACAATGGATCCAAAGTGAGCGTACGGTGCGATGTGCACATACAAGTGAAAGACTGGCCCTAGCCCTGGGTAAGTACTAACACCGGTGCAGCAACGACGAGCAGATAATGTAAATATGATCAAGCCACAGCAATTCAACAATTCTAGTCAATATAATACCATTCATGACCTTAAATATAATTAAGGCATCCCCTTATAGTAAGTTTACCTGTGCATCCCGTAGGATTATTTCATAATTTCCGAACAATAAGACATTTCTTATAAACGTTAATTTAATTATGACAATTACGTAGAATATTCATTAATGAATATATATGTGGAAACTAACCTATATATATATATATATATATATATCTTTGGCTTCCGTCATTTGGTATCAGAGCCAAGTGAGTGGTAATTGTATTAGCATCTTCATAATCTGCAAAGTAAGTTTCTCAATCAAACTTCCAATTCACAGTCTATCTTATCCGTCGGTCCTCACAGTCGTTTGTTTAACTCCCCAACCAAACAGTAAGGCGTGTTCCAAACAATAAGACCCATGAGAGGCATGAGCGGATCGCATGAGCGGGGAAAGGGTTTAACTAGCGCAAGAGGAAGGTGAATCAGCATAAGTTTTCTGTATTTTGATTGTTTGATTTGTGAAAATTATGAGTAGATTATTTAGATCTAATTCAATGGCCAGCACTAGCTCTAGGTCCAGTTTAGGCGCCATACCTGATGTTGTCAATGAAGAACAAAAACTTTATTTTCAAACTGATGAAAGTATAGATTTTGGAGATTGGAATATCCCCAAGATTTCAAGCAAAAATATTTACAAAAAGAAATGGTCAGTAGCCTCATTTAGAAGTGAACATCATGTCAAGACAGTTGAAAAGGCTTATGCTCTTAGCAAAGAACATGAGACTTGTCAATTGTTTTCTCCAGAGCAAATCAAATCCCATAGAAAAGATGGTCATAACTATATTCATATAGGTTTAGTTCAAATAGCAGTAAAACCATTAACCAGAAAAGGTCTTAATACCTCTATTTTATTATGTCTCCGAGATGCTAGATTCACTAATTTTAGTGACAGCATACTTGGTATGATTGAGTCGAGTCTCTATAATGGACCTATCCATTTTGATTGTTTTCCAGATCTTACCATAAGTCTTTCAGATCCCCACATGCTGAAAGCACTCACATTAAACATTAAAACTTCGGGATATCAAGTCCTTGAAGGAACACAGCCCTTGGCTTTAATTTACAGAGTTTATTACAAAGTCACTGGCACAAACATGAACTTTCAGGCTTTAACCAAAAGTCCGAGAGATCATACACTTTTAATTCAAACTAATCAAGAGAATGCAAACATTAAGGTACCAAAGACCATTAGGTGGTCAGATATCAGTCTACCTTCAGATTGGTGTTTGATTAATGAAAGTAAGCCAGTAGCTATCCAAAACAGTCTAGTTAACCTAGACAACATAGAACAATACTTTGATGGGACTGTAAAAATCAATTTTGATCGCCCTGCCAAAAGGTCTTGTGAGTCAGTCTACTCACAAAAATCATTTGCTCCTAGCAGAAATTCTTTTTCTAGATCCATAGCAACCGATAAGATGGGTCAAGATCAAGAGTTAATAAATTCACTAGCCAATAGGAAATTAAAATCAGTAGACACTAGTTCTTCAGTAACTCAACAAGAATTAATCAATGACTTGATTAATATCAAACTAAAATCAGTAGAAACAGCCTCTCAGGTGACACATCCAGTCTATCAACCTCAAACCCATCAAACCCAAGAAAGAGGAGGACAAACTTCTCCTACTGAATCTGACTTTGAAGCAAGTCATGTTCACCATCAACTTTTAGTTTTAAATAAACCATTCAAAAAGAATCGTAAACGGCTCAATGCTGATATTGAAGCTGAAGAGAATATTCCACGAAGGAATATTTTCATAAATAAATATACGCAAGAAGAAAAATCAGAAATTTATAAAAAATGGAATAAATTTATGGAAACACATAGATTTGAAGTATTTTTCTTCGATTATGTTGAAAAGGTACTATGAGTCTGACAAAAAATTAGAAGTAATAACCAAAGAAAACTGGCTTAAAGAAGACAAGACTATTGTTTCTTCTAGTCATCCTCTACAATAAACTATTCTCATCACAACTGCTAATAAACAAATTCCAGCAACTCCTTTCAAGCTCCCGAAAGAAGATGCAGGAACCAAACCCATTATTGAACAAAATAATTTTACCAATCAGAGTCTTCATACAATTGGTAAACAATTGGATAAAATTGAGACAAAGATTGATAATCTTTCTATCTCAAAAATCAAGGAAAAACCTTTAGTACATTTCTCAGAATCTTCTTCAAAGGCAGTAGCCTTGAAATCATCCTCTACTTCCACAAGTCAAAAAATTGATAAGTTGTTACTTGAATTAAAGAAAGAAAAAACAGTTCAAACCATAAATCATCCTGAAGAATCTTAGTCAGAATCATCTCTTCCATCCTCTGAACCAGACACTGGTACAAATTATATTCGAAAAGTTGAACAAGCATTTCAAACTCTTGAACTTAAAAGAATTAATAATAGACGCATCAATCCTACATCATTTACAAAAATCTGGTATCCCAGACCAACTCCTCCTGATATTCAATTTGAAGAAAGAAACATTCAAAATCAATTTTCCGTCTCTTCTGATAAACTCTATGAATGAAATATAGATGGTTTGTCAGAACAAGAGCTTCTTAATAAGCTCCAACATATGTCCATGGTTGCTAATAGTTATATTACCAATCATAATCTTAGTCAACCTGTAATTGTTGACCTTTTGGTCACTGGATTCACTAGAATGCTTCATTCCTGGTGGGAGAAACATCTCACTGAACAATCCATAAATGAAATTCTAAATGCTGTTAAAAAAGATGAAGAAGGATTACCAATTTTTGACGAACACATCAGACAAGGCGTCCCTGATGCAATTAACACACTTCTTTTTACAATCATAGAACATTTCATAGGAACACCTAGTAATGTCCCATCTAGGATCCATGACTAACTCAGCAATCTGAGATGTCCAACTCTAAGCGACTTTAGATGGTACAAGGATGTGTTCATGTCTAGAGTCATGCTCAGAGAAGACAATAATCAACCATTTTGGAAAGAAAAATTTATAAATGGATTACCAAACCTTTTTGCTCATAAAATTAGAAATGTTTTAGTAAATGAAGAAGGTATCATACCATATCATACCCTTACTTATGGAAATATAATAAATATTATCCAAAAGGAAGGATTGAAAATGTGTATAGATATGAAAATTTCAAAACAAGTCAATAAAGATAAATCTATCGCTAAGTATGAGTTAGGAACGTTCTGTGAACAATATGGATTACCTCCTATTGCTCCTTCTAACAAAAAGAAACGGTCAGAAACCTACAACAGGTATCCAACCAAACACTTTAGTAAAAGACATCCCAAATATAATAAATACAAGAACAGGAACTTTGAAAGAAATGAATTTTATGAAAAACCAAAACATTCCAAATGGAAGAAGAAACCTTCCAAAAAATTTCAATCAAAAGACCAAACCCAGAAGGGCAAATGCTACAAGTGTGGCAAATTTGGTCATTATGCCAACAAATGTAGAGTAAAGAAAACTATCAATCAGTTGAAGATCTCTGAGGAAGAGAAACTTCAGTTAATCCAAGTATTGGAATTAAAAGACACAGACCATAGTCAGTCAGAAGATGATTTGGAATTATCCTCTTCTGATTACCATTCAATGAGCAATAGCTCATCTCCAGACATCAAGGTCGGATGTATTGATGCTTGTTGTAGTAATAAAATTTCAGTCCTCAATAAACAAGAAGACCAAGAAGATTTTCTACTTGAATTAATAAGTAAAGTTGATGACCCAGAGCTTAAGTCTTTTTATCTCAAGAAACTAAAGAAATTAGTTTCTTCAGAAGAACCAGGCACTAGTCAAATTCATTCTACTCCCAAAATCTCTCTTAGCAAAACCTTAGCAAAACCATCAAAGATCTTCGGCAGGAAATTAATAAAATCAAAGACGAAATTAGGCTTTTAAAGTCCGAAAATATAGAAGTCCGAACACAACTTAGTAAGGTTCAAACATATTTATTAGTAAATCCTCATAATGAAGAACTTGCCAGTTCTTCCTCCAGTTCAGATACAGGTTCTCAATCCACAGAGAATTTAGTCTTAAGTCTTTTAGACAAAATAAGAATTCAAAAATGGTATTCTAAAATTAAAATAATAATCGAAGATTTTCATTTAGAAACCATAGCTTTAATTGATTCAGGTGAAGATTGGAATTGTATTCAAGAAGGGTTAATACCTACTAAATATTTTCATAAGTCTACAGAAATACTTAGTGTTGCAAACCAATCACCAATGCATTTGAAATATGAAATACCAAAAGCACATGTTTGCCAAAATGATATTTGTTTCAAAACCCCATTTGTTTTAATAAAAAATATTTTTGACCCAGTCATATTAGGTCTTCCTTTTTTAGCACTCATATATCCTTTTAAGGTACATCACAATAGGATTACCACCAGAGTCTTAGGACAAAAGGTCACGTTTGAGTTCTGTCGGGAAACAGACCTCAAAAAACTTAGACATTTACAGAAAAATAATATTTCAAAAACTGTTAGTATTATCACTAATAAGTCACAACATATTAATTTCTTAAAGGAAGAAATTAATCACAAACGGATTGAAGAACAGCTAACAAATAAATCTTTGTTAGAAACAATTGATAAATTTCAAAAGAAACTTATTAATGAAGTCTGTTCTGATATTCCCAATGCATTTTGGCACCGTAAACAACACATTGTTAAACTTCCTTATATAAATGAGTTTAATAAATCAAAAATCCCTACTAAGGCCAGACCAATTCAAATGAGTCAAGAGGTTATGGAATTCTGTAAAACAGAAATCCAAGAACTTCTTAATAAAGGAATTATTAGGAAAAGTAAGTCACCATGGTCATACCCTGCATTTTATGTTCAGAAAAACGCAGAATTAGAAAGAGGAACTCCCAGATTAGTTATTAACTATAAACCTTTCAATGAAGTTTTGGAATGGATTAGGTATCCAATTCCCAACAAAAGAGATTTGATAAAGAGACTTTCTCAAGCAGTTGTTTTTTCAAAATTTGATATGAAATCAGGCTTTTGGCAAATTCAAATTCATGAAAATGATAAATACAAAACAGCTTTTGTAACTCCGTTTGGACATTATGAATGGAATGTTATGCCTTTCGGTTTAAAGAATGCACCAAGTGAATTTCAAAATATTATGAATGAGATTTTTAATCAATATAGCCATTTTTCGATTGTTTATATTGATGATGTGCTTATATATTCAAAGTCAATAGACGAACATTGGAAACATCTGCATTTGTTTGCTAGAATTATTAAGTCCAATGGATTAGTTGTATCAGCTTCTAAGATTAAACTGTTTCAGACCAATGTTAGGTTCTTAGGATATAATATCTATCATTCCACCATTCAACCTATAGATCGAGTCATTCAATTTGCTGATAAATTCCCAGATCAGATTACTGATAAAACTCAACTTCAAAGATTCCTTGGATCATTAAATTATGTATCAGAATTCTATCCTCATCTTCGCCAACAGTGTAAACCATTGTTTGATCGTCTTAAAGATAATCCTCCGGCATGGTCTACCATTCATACTTCTATTGTCAAACAGATTAAAACCCATGTTAAGACATTGCCTTGTCTTGGCATTCCAACTCCCAACTCTTTTAAAATAGTTGAAACCGATGCATCTGATGTAGGTTATGGAGGTATCCTCAAGCAAAAAACTTCTTCCGAATCTCCTGAACAAATTGTTCGTTTCCATTCAGGAGTTTGGAATCCAGCACAAATTAATTATAGTACTATAAAGAAAGAGATATTATCTATTGTATTATGCATTAGTAAATTTCAAGATGATTTATTAAATCAAAAATTTTTAGTCCGTGTCGATTGTAAATCTGCAAAACATGTTTTACAAAAAGATGTTCAAAACATTGCATCCAAACAGATTTTTGCACAATGGCAAGCTATATTAAGCATTTTTTATTTTGATATTGAATACATTCAAGGCAGCCATAACTGCATCCCAGATTTTTTAACCAGAGAATTTTTGCAGGGGAAGAATGTCGACCAACAAAAACAACAATAATCAGAGGAGGCTTCCAGCCACTCTTCCTCCACCACCAGTAAAACAGGAATCTATTCCCGATTCCTCATCATCGGCCCTAGCCATTACTAACCGATTTGTTCCCTTAAGATCTCCTTTAGGATCAACTGTTAGCCAATTCAGACCAAACTACCAAACGGCATTAACCAACCCTTATGATCCATATTCATCAATGCCCTCACCTTCAACCCAAAAAATACCTAGCTTTGCTAAAACCTCTCCTTATGTTAAGAAACATCCAATGGAACAACTTTTTTGCATTCCCCATCACATTAACAAAAGGCAGTCGCCAGATAAAATAGCCAAAACCATCTTACCTCCAAACTGCCATTATATCCCAACTGAATCTTTCAAAACCCTCCAATATTATCAAGCCATTCTTAGTGCGACTGCAGGAGTTTCCATCAAACCTATTTACAACACTACTCAGCCAATTAAACTTCTTTACCATTCACTCCACATTGGAAAATTTCTTACTTAACAAGAATGGGGAATCCCTCTTTATCAGACCAAAGAACTCAGTAACAAACCCGAACTCATCCCAAACAACAGATATAATTATTTTGATTACATTCAGGCATGGACCAATATTTTCCTCCACCAAACATCTGACTTTAGTCACTCTTGGTTCGTTACATTTGACAAAAGTTTCAAGTTAAACTTTCCAACTTGGTTTCCAAATTGGTGGTCAGCTCACGGCTCAACAGCCAGCTTGCTCCCAGAAGACCTCATGCAATTTCTTTCATCTGGTTTCCAGAAGCATTTTGACAGGAGCCGTTTCGATGATCGAATTACTCTTCTTTCATTGTTTATGGCAAAATATAAAGTCCTTGGATTTTTAAATGGAATTATGAGTATGAAACAGGTGAAATCTACAGAGCCCGGTGGGTTAAATGGTGGGACAAATTCGACTACGGAAAAATTATCAGCTTAGTCTCATCAGAATTTCCAATTACACCTGTTCCGGCAATATCTCCAATTACTATTCATCAGCAGTAACTATCATTTCATTTCAAAAAGAGGACGCGTGATTCCACAGTGCCCGACATCTTCATCAGCCTTTGGAACCTTTCCAGCCCACAGCACATGCAGAGCAGGATTCCCGGATCTCAATTATCATCCTTCTCCTTACAAAAGAGGGGCTCGTTCACAAATGAGGGGGACTTTTGTCGAACAGCTAAGACTCTCTGCGAATTCTCAAAAGAACAGAAGTCATAGTTTAGCTCCATTCTTCATCCACCAAAATTATCAAACACTTGTATTTTAATTTTCAATCAAGGATGCCTGCGCGCTCCATCGTTTTTCTTATCAATCGTCAGTAGACGAAACTGTAAGTCGGTTTCCGATTTGAAATAAAATTATTTTCAAATATATCTGCATCACTAGTTTTAATTCATTATTTTATGATGAACATTACACCTATTTTTAATTTGATTTTATTTGTTTATGTAATTATAATTGATTCATTTGGCTTCCAATTTCCAGTAAATCCTAATATGATTCTTAGCAAATATATTGAGTTTCTCATATCCATATATATCTTTGGCTTCCGTCATTTGGTATCAGAGCCAAGTGAGTGGTAATTGTATTAGCATACACACACACACACACACACACACACACACACACACACACACACACACATACATACTTTATAAAAGAATGGACCTACTCACAGATCATGTCGTCGAGTCAAACCCGCCTCGTAGCATCAAGAGTCTTTGCGATGCGTTTCGCCTAGAATGAAACCATTTATGTAAATACGTAACGTACTAATGTATAAACGTATTTTTGTACAAAGGACAGCTAATAAAGAAACTATTTTAAAATGGTCGAATTTAAGAAAACGGAGGGCCGATTCAAATTCGGCACGTCAAGAAACCTAAGGGGGGACCTCGGGTTCCTCCACGCGCTGCCACAAGATGGCTGCTCGGATGGCCACGAGCCACCACACACGCCGGCACGCGCCAAGTTGGGTCGCCAAAAAGTTGGCCAGAAAAGTTCCCGGCGCCGCCGTGGATGGCGGCGGAGCACAATACCTCAGGTGGAGGCGTGTGTGCTCCATGTGCCAGCCATGACGAGCACTCTAGTGCAGGCCCAAGAAGCTGGGTTTGGGTTTAGGTCGAATCCAAGTTTATGCCTAGGTTTTGGGTTATTAGGTGAAGGCTTTGGGCCGTGTTTAAAGGATTGGGTTTGGACTAGGATTACATAGGCCCAAGGTTTTGGGCTGGGTTTAGAGTGGGGTCATGGGTCACGAGTCACGTCGACCCGATTTTAGGCCATGGGTTTGGCCGAAATTTGGGCAATATTTCCCGAGCTCCATTCAAGCTCAATTTTACACCATTTGTAATGATTCAAAAGCTACAATGAAGCTTGACACTAGGAGAAGAGATTCATACCATTTTGGAGTTGTGTCGTGGCTGGAGTTGGCCAGAAATTAGCTTGAAAGCCGACGGACCTCTTCAAAAAATTTGAAAAATGCTTCCCGAGTTGAGTTTTGCGTCATCACGTGTGATATCCACAACTAAGCTCAGAAGTCAACCATTTTAACTAAATGAGGGGAAGGGAAAGGACTTTGAAGCTTACCTTGGCCGGAAACCCCGAGACCTCGTCAGTCTTCACGTGCATAATGACTGTGTGTCTGTGCACATTGCAGAGCAAAGAGAAAGAGTGAGATCGCAAAGAGGTGAGGGAAGGGAGGGGAGATTCAGATGGTGGTGATGATGGTGTGGTCTTTATGGTTGTTGTTTATGTATGTATGTGGATGTGTATATGCTCATCAGAGAGGAGATAAGAGGGCATAGATGAGAGAGATAGTTCTAAAAGGAGATATGTGGATGTGTATATCCTTACGTTTCGAATTCCGTAATATCTCGTTTTTGTTCCAAATTCAAATCTGCTTGCGCCCATGCGTTCCTAGCGACGAGCACTACAAGGATACACTAAAAGAATGTTTCAAACGTCTTACAATCCGGTGGTCAACGAAAATCAACATCCTTGCCTCTAAGGGCATTTTTGTTAATTCATACCTTTAAAAATTTATAAAATCGTAGAATTAGGAACGTGTTGTTACAATCTACACGCCTTAAAAAAATTTTGTCCTCGAAATTTGAAATCACTTGTTGTACATAATATACTCCAAAAGATAGGAATGTATATAAGGAACAAATCAAGCTAGAGCGGTTGCATAAAAGAGAAGCTTTTCCTTCGCGATCAGAGTGCAATGATTCCTCTTTCATGCCTCCAAACTCATACTTTCCTTCTCCTTCAGTACAATACTATAATATAATACTCTTTATAAAAACACAAAGTCGAAAATATTTATATATGTATAATAACATCATGCCAAAATACATATATATAGTAACGTAAAGTCAAGATAATTGTACTGAAATTAAAACTGAACATATAATATTTTTCACCTACTCACTCGATGAGTCGTGTACTCCGAAGATAAGTGTGTAGTATCTTTGGGGTCAAGCCCAAACAATAAATAACTAAAAATGCTAACGTAAAAAGACCTACTTGTCCACTTGTTTAACGAACACAACGAATAAGTTATCAATATTACAGTCTGCAGCCCGCGATATCGACAGCTCACTATTGTCTCGATAAGCAAGCAACACATTCCCGAGGGTGCAATATTACCATCTTACCCCTCATTGGGAAATACATATAAATTGTCTGATTAGCGCCTCGACTGCGTTCCCATACTATCATCTCGGGTGACAACGCAAATAGCACACAATTTCCCAAATTGTAATCTCGATTATTCAATTACCTGTTCGTAATACTCGTGGTTAAAGTCTCCATACAACATCTTAAACAGTGACATACCTAAAATTGAAAATTTTAATCGTGGTTACACGCAACTCTAATAGGGATAGGTGTCAGTCATAACCATACTAAAATTGTAGAACGAATAAACGCAACATGTCCACTAAGGTCTGGTTAGTTCGTTCAGACTAGCCATTAGTATGAGGGTGAAATGTGGTATTGGACAAAAACTCAATACCCATGGTTTTCAAGGAGACTTCCCAAGACTTGGAAATGAAACACGTATCACGGTGAGATACAGTAGTGACATACACACCATGTAGCCGAACAATGTAATTCACAACACCTTAGCGAGTAGATTTACAGTGACTTTCTCTCGAATTTAGCGAAAAACGTCGAGAAGGCTAAAAGAACAATCAAGAATTTGAGGGTCAAACAAGTCCATCAATATAGAATACAAGGTAACTAGAATTAATGCATGACATCTCGCTACAATGGTAGCTTCTGGAATATTCAATCACCAACGGTAAAGATTCGCTTAGCAGAGTATTTGTTGGGTGATTGAGAAATTAATGGTCATAATTGCAATTCCAATGTCAACGATTCTTCTAGACAGTCTACATGCCTCAAAAATAGTACAAAGTGCATTAGAGTAGACACGTACCCAAAGTTGACTGGAACACCTTCCACTATAATTAGGTGAATATGGAATCACAATCAAAGTACATACTGATCGAACGATTTCCTGATGATTGTAAGTAACGCCATATCAAGGGTAGATACTCGTGAATTCCAACTGAATGAAATAGGACAGGCTGAAAGTGTTCAAGGATAGATATGTTTTTGCTGCGGTAATCAGTAATTACGTTTGTACAACCGGGATGATACCGTAGATGTTGATTTGGTATCTCCATCGTCGTTGTAAAAAATTTAGCTCTTTTCAAAAGAAGATGTATTTGAAAGGTCTAAGGTTGATAAAGATTTTGGACACGTTTCTCCATAGAGAAGTGTCATTCGGTTTTCAAGTAAAGATGGTAACTATTGACTCTAAGTCATGAGTAAGGTGGTTCACTTTATACGGTTCCAATCATTGGGAAACATAAGCGTTACCCCGTCATGCTGCATCTACCCAGCCAAGTCATCCAAATAAAATGTCATTGTGGATCTCCAATTTATTGACGTTGTCAAACAATGTAAGAATAATGCTTGGGAAGAGACAACACTTATGTTGTCATAAATTTTATTCATATCCAACATCACAACTAAACTAACATTCCTCGGTCAAAAAGTGAGGAAAACACTATAACTGGAATATCGCCAACAAATTGTCGTTAAAATCGACAAGACCAAAGATATCTCAAATTTCACAACACTTTGTGAGAATCTCATTTTCTTCCACTACAACCTTTTAAGAAAAAGAAAGAATATCATCCATTGAGATCACGTCCCCTAAGAAAAGTACCAATTTAACCTTTAAGGAACATGGTAATAAGCTGACTGTAGGTGTTTAGAAAATTTTCTCTCGTTGCTAGGGTAGATGAAAAAGTCATCAGTAAGACTACTACGAATTCATCAAGCTATGGAAGAAAACTCGGGTTCCAAAACTTGGTCGGGTAAACCATCAATTCGAAGTATGGGTTAACGGTTTTTAATCGTCACCCTATTGAGTTACTAAAATCTAGGTACGATCCTAAGGTTCGGCCTTTCGCCTTCGTGGATAGGTTTGAGATTCCCTAGATAAGGTGCTTGGTTGGATAAATTCCAAGCTTTCGCAACTAAATTTCCTCAATGTCAAATGAGTCGTTCGAAAAGGCGCAAGGAAAACTGGTGCAATACAAGAAAGTAGATCAATGGTGTACTTCATTTCACAATTTGGTGATGTCCCAAGTAAAATTTTGAGAAATGACGCCAGAGATATTTATCCTTGAAATGTACCATACTACTTCTTTTCTATATGCCACGTGCTAATAGGTCATCACAGCTTTCTCGAAACTCAATTCGCTCTTATAGCAGGAAACTAATTCGTGCTTCAAACTAATATTTGCTTGTGGAAGTGATTGGAAAGATGGCTAGTCAAAGTGATTTTGGTTACCTAAGTGGAAAATATGGTTAAAACAACTACAAGTTTACCGTTCTCCAACAAAGTTTACTCTTAAGTTTCCAAGATTTAGTTTCTTCGGCTCTAGTAGTCAATGTTAATCAATCTATCAATCGCGCCACTAATTTATGCATATATGATACTTTTGATATTTTTGATATTGTTCGTTACCCTAAAACTGCAAACCAACGTTCTAGCATAAAGGTATCACTCCCATATACTAGTACTTGTGTCGAGTATCAGAAATCATATTGCCTAAATACTGGTTTACAGCTTCTGGATATCAGACTGTATCGTCAATTAGTAACGCCACAATAGGCTGATTACAGATTAGAACCTGCTCAGGTGGATAGTTTTGGATGACCGGTAAAGAATTGGTCCTATGAGTTGGTTTTGTTGATTTTAGGAAAATACTTGCTACACGGGGATTTCTACTAACTATAGGTATTACAACTCGTACACATGTGCCCATGCTCATCGAAATGATGAGTACATCACCAAAAGAAGTTCAGGAAACTAGTATTGGTTAGAATGCCTTGAAGGAAATTTTGTGAAAAACATGTTCATTTAAGCAACATCTATAGCATGCTATTAACAATTAAAAGGCGGAATCATGCTTGCATGCACTTAAAAACAAAACATTAACCATGAAATTCAAAGCCTAGTAGATTGGTGAACCTAGACTCAACTCAAATCAAAGTGAGTTGAGAAATTATACCTTTGTAGATTCCTCTTTGCATAAGCAAAGGCTAATCACCCAAAGAGAGGGCCTTCATTCCTTGCATCTTAGATCTATGGATTTGGATGGATGAAAAGGATTCTCCAAGTTCCCAAAATAGAGAACCTCTAAGTCTCTACACCAAGGTTAGATTGAAGAAGAAATGAGTGACCTTGGAGGAGTGGGATTGCTAGCTAATCCCTCCAAGGGGGCCGGCCTCTTTAGAGAGAAATGGAGAGACATGTTCTCACCAATTTTCTCCAAAAGAAACCCTTAGTGAATTTTAGGCTATAAAGTTCTTTATATAGTCACTTCTTTTAAGTGACCTAAAGAACCAAAACCCTAATTCATATCAAATGGCCGGCCACATAAGGGATTTGGGCTTTTGGGCCCTTGTGAATCTTTATTCATTAAATTGTCATACAACTTAAGTCAATGGGCTTGACGTTCGAAGCCCATTGGGCCTTAAGGTCCAAAACTATCCTGAGGTCTTTAACGAACTTATTCGTTTGATTAATTAACATATTAATTAATCCTTGCCATAAATAATTAAACCATTTAATTATTCTTACTCATCTCCATTTTTTCTTCAATCTCCACCTTACACGGTGTACGATCCATTAGGTTCCTTTTAGCGAGGCAGTGGGCGATTAAAACCATTTCAAATCGATTGTGAATTGAAACTTACTTTCAATTCTCCCTTTAGTGATTATACACGTTTAGGGCTTCCACAAACCATGAGTGACACCTAGCAGCATATCATGGTTACCCAAGCTAATCAGAAGAGGTGGAGAACCTATTCAGTTTAGGATTACAAATGCAATACGGTCTTTCTCTAATACAATACTCTTGACCACATTGTTTGGTTTGATAGTTTATTCATGTCTACTATCCAATGTGATTCGTGTGCTTATATGATTACCTTGAATGTGATTTGGAACGATTTCCTAAATCTCATTCATACTCTGGCCAGAGATTCTAAATCATATCATAGAGTATTCTCCCTCAAACGATTTTGAAGGTTAGAGATCCCTTGTTGCGCATTTAATTGCCTCCATGGCTAAGTGGCTTAACCCCAACGATGCCGTGGACACCCCGAATGGAGTGACTTTGACATAGTCAAAGATCAAGGACTTAACCACAAGACAACTATGATGCCTCATGTCAAAGGACTACTTTGCATTATCCCAACCATGAGTTCTCATGTGACATGAATATGAGAACTCTTCGTTGATCGTGTTCAGTGAACTCATTCTCTATTGAGCACCTACGTACTTGTCTTGATGTCACACACACCAATGACTCGAGACTAGTCACTCTCCCTGAGAGAAGACATAGCACGTACTGATCTTAATGGACTGTCAATGCCCAATTGGCAATCCTATGATCAGGAACGTTTAGGATGTGTCTACGAAAAAATGATCTCATGAATCTAACTTCTTTAGATTGCATTCTCCCAATCACATATTCCTTGGACTTATCGTTTAAGCATATAACGTTTATATGAGATGGTTTAAACAATAATCTTTGCCCTTGATATTAAACTAGATTAGTTTAACATGTGAAATGTCCGTAAAGTATCATCATATGATTGGTTTTAGGGCACATTTCCAACATGCCTTAAGGCAGGAAAAAGAAATTTGCTAATAATCTACCTTAGAACAGACTTAAACGGAAGTTGATCTTCCTCCTGAAGATCCGGAATGATCACTAGTGCGTTTGAAAAGATTAGTGTTATCGAGGACCAAAAGTGGTTGTCCTCTAGATGTTCTTCTGCCGAGTGTTACCACTTTAGCACCAGGTTGTCGCTCAAGAGATTTCTAGAATTTTAACGAAGTAAACTTCGTAGGAATTCTAATAGGTGGTATACTAACAAATGTTGCCACGGAATCAAAACTATTCTTGGTTTCCTAACTCGAAAGGGTTGGTCAAGATGACGAGATAATAGTAATGGAATTGATGAGTAAAGCCTTCGGTGGTACACAATTACCGACACAATAGCCCTGCTTCAGGGCCACAAACTCCTCCGAATCGGGATTTTCCTTGGCAGTGAGGTTCTTTGTTTAGAGTCTAGAGGTGGTCGCCAAAATGTTCTTCTAGAAGGTCAATAAGTCGTCTAAGTCACTCAAAACTTATAAAAAGTTAACACATTTTTCGTATTCGAAGAGGCGGCAAGATTCGGAAATTAGGCTCAACAACCAAGAATCCTTACATCACGCGTGTGATGAACGCTATACTGCCCAAACTTATGCTCTGATACCAAACTGATACACCCCGACCCGAAATGTCCACTTGGACTCCGAATTGAGTTGTGCTGGCCGATACCAGGAGTGTGACGAAGGCATAAAGTGTAGTGATGTGGAAAATGTGAATAAATTTAAACCTAAAAGTGCCTAAATATAAGAGTGCGCTTATGAGCGGGAATGAACCCAATTCACACGTGATGTTAAAGCCTAAGTAAAGTACAGTAAAGCAGAATAAGAATTATACCATCGAAGGTAATCACCTATATCAAGATTTGCCAAAAATCCTCGTCGATATGAACGATCTGCTACTAGAACCTGGAGGGGCGAAAAACAAGGGTGGGTGGGCCTAAAAATAAAGTTTGATAAAAACCCTTTTCGAAAACATATTAACCCCTCGGCGTAAAACAAGTATAGTTTCCAAAATAAACATACTACATATAGTATGAAAGTACTTACCGTAGCCTGTAATATCTCAAGAATTCAATACGTCACAATATATTTCGTAAATAACCATCTAACGTTCGACAGTCACAATATCTCACATAAACAAACGTATCATATCGAGTGCTCATTGACATATGCTGACACACGAGTTCATGCAAAGGTATTCTAACATGAACAGGACTGGGTGTAATAATGATTTATGCTCTAGTACTACAATCACATGAAGACTGGCGCTATGCGCAGCACATATATGTCCTAATTGCCTATAGCAAACTAGGACAGGACTGGTACCTACAATGGATCCAAAGTGAGTGTACGATGTGCACATACACGTGAAAGAATGGCCCTGGCCCCAGGCGAGTACTAACACCGATGCAACAACAACGAGCAGATAATGTAAATATAATCAAGCCACAGTAATTCAACAATTCTAGTCAATATAATACCATTCATGACCTTAAATATAATTAAGGCATCCCCTTATAGTAAGTTTACCTATGCATCCCATGAGATTATTTCATAATTTCCCAACAATAAGACATTTCTTATAAACGTTAATTTAATTGTGACAATTATGTAGAATATTCATTAATGAATATATATGTGGAAACTAACCAATATATATAAACTTTATAAAAGAAAGGACCCATTCACAGGTCAAGTCATCGAGTCAAACTTGCCTCGTAGAATCGAGAGTCCTTGCGATGCATTTTTCCTAGAAACAAAACCATTTATGTAAATACGTAACGTACTAATGTATAAACGCGTTTTCGTACAAAGTACGGCTAATAAAGAAACTATTTTAAAACAATCGAATTTCAGAAAACGGAGGGCAGATTCGGATTTGACACGTTGAGAAACCTAAAGAATGACCTCGGGTTCCTCCACGCACCGCCACCAGGTAGCTGCCCGGAAGGGTAAGCTTCATCGCACGCACCGCCACGCAACAAGTTGGGCCACTGGAAAGTTTGCATGAAAAGTCGCCTACGCCGCCGTGGACGGTGGTGGAGCACAGTACCTCCGGCAGAGGCACGTGTGCTCCATATGCCGGCCATGACGCACACCCACACACATGCCTAAGAAGCTAGGTTTGGGTCAGGGTCAGATCTGAGTTTGGGGTTCTGGGTTATTGGGTTAAAGCTTTAGGATGGGTTTAAAGGATTGGATTTGGACTAGGATTACATAGGCCCAAGGTTTTGGGCTAGGTTTAGAGTGGGGTCGTGGGTCACGGGTCGGGTGGATCCTGTTTTAGGTCATGGGTTCGGTTCAAATCTGGGCAATATTTCCCGAGCTCGATTCTACACCATTTGTAATGATTCAAAAGCCAAAATGAAGCTTGATTGGAGAAGAGATTCGTACCATTTTGGAGTTATGTCATGGGTAGAGTTGGCCGGAAATTAGCTCAAAGTCGGCGGACCTTGCCATAAAATATGGAAAATGCTTCCTGAGTTGAGTTCTGCATCAAATCACGTGTACAATCCACAACTAAGCTCAGAAGTCAACCATTTTAACTAAATAAAGGGAAGGGAAAAGACCCCGAAGCTTACCTTGGTCGGAAACCCCGAGACCTCGTCGGTCTTCACGTGCACAGTGTATAGCTAAGAGAAAGGGTGAGATCGCAGAGAGGTGAGGGAGAGGATGGGGGATCCAAATTGTGGTGATGATGGTGTGGTTGTGGTTGTTGTCTATGTATGTATGTGGATGTGTATGTGCTCGCTAGAGAGGAGAGAAGAGGGTAGAGACGAAGAGAGAATTCTAGAGGGAGAGATCATGGGAGGGGAAAGAAAAAGGGCACCAAAAATGGGGTGCCATGCTTCAATCATGTAGAGGCCCAAAGTGGAGAAATATCTCCGTTTGTGAAATTACCAAAATATCCTTACATTTCCAATTCTGTAATATCTCGTTTTTGTTCCAAATTCAAATTCGTTTACACCCACGCATTCCTAGCGATGAGCACTACGAGGATACACTAAAAGAATGTTTCATACGTCTTACAATCCACTGGTCAACGAATATCAACATCCACGCCTCTAAGGGCATTTTCGTCAATTCATACTTTTAAAAAATTATAAAATCGTAGAATTAGGGACGGGTTGTCACACTCTTTGCCTATAGTATATTATAAAAATAAATAAATAAATAAAACTTAAATTTTTTAAATTTATATATAATACTAATAATAGTAATAATAATAATAATAATACAATAATACATATTTAATATGCAATATATACATATACACTATGGCTATTGTATTTTATACTAAGTATTTTTAGTAGTTTAAAAAAATAAAATCATTAAAGTAACTTTTTTCATAACGTGTCGAAACAGGTTACCCGCGTGTCACCCTCGTGTAAACTTGTTAAGTATCCGTTATTAATGAGTTCTTATCGTGTGAACCGATAACGACCCGATTAGTTATCGTGTTAACTCGAAACCTGTTATTTTCGTGTCGTGTAAGAAATTGTCAGGTCTAGTTCAATGACACTCAGTTCAAACTTACAGACAACTTTCTACTTTTAAGTCCAAATGTAACATCCCACATCGCCCAGGGGAGTGGATCCTCTAAGCCTTATATATATATTCCCATCTCTACCTAGCACGAGGCTTTTTGGGAGCTCACTGGCTTCGAGTTCCATCGGAACTCCGAAGTTAAGCTAGTTTGTGCGAGAGCAATCCCATGATGGGTGATCCACTGGGAAGTTCTCATGTGAGTTTCTAGAAACAAAACCGTGAGAGCGTGGTGGAGGCCCAAAGCGGACAATATCATGCTACGGTGGAGTCGAGCCCGGGATGTGGTGGGGCCCCGAGCCGGGATGTGACAATTTAGTATCAGAGCTAATCCTTGGCCGGAAGTGTGCCAACAAGGACGTCGGGCCCCTAAGGGGGGTGGATTGTAACATCCCACATCGCCCAGTGGAGCGGATCCTCTAAGCCTTATATGTATATTCCCATCTCTACCTAGCACGAGGCTTTTTGGGAGCTCACTAGCTTCGAGTTCCATCGAAACTCCGAAGTTAAGCGAGTTTGCACGAGAGCAATCCCATGATGGGTGACCTACTGGGAAGTTCTCGTGTGAGTTCCCAGAAACAAAACCGTGAGGGCGTGGTGAGGGCCCAAAGCAGACAATATCGTGCTACGGTGGAATCGAGCTCAGGATGTGGTGGGGGTCCGGACCGGAATGTGACAATTTAGTATCAGAGCTAATCCCTGGCCGAAAGTGTGCCAACGAGGACATCAGGCCCCTAAGGGGGGTGGATTGTAACATCCCACATCGCCCAGGAGAGTAGATCCTCTAAGCCTTATATGTATATTCTCATCTCTACCTAGCACGAGATTTTTTGGGAGCTCACTGGCTTCGGGTTCCATCAGAACTCCGAAGTTAAGTTAGTTCGCGCGAGAGCAATCCCATGATGGATGACCCACTGGGAAGTTCCCGTGTGAGTTCCCATAAACAAAACTGTGAGGGCGTGGTGGGGGCCCGAGCCGTGATGTGACACCAAAGTGCACTTATATTGTTCCAATTTAATTATCCAGACCTAGTACTGTGGATGATATCGAAGCATAATCAATTTTAGGTGTAGGTTTTTATCTTAAAACCATGCACTAATATTATTTTCAACTTAACCAACGAGGCTCAGTATCCTAGATGGTATTGGGTGTAGGATTTTACCTCAAGACCCTGATGCAATTATAAGAGCAACTCCACCGTTGTAAAGGCCTCCTCCCCCCCGGGCTATTCACTATTTAATGCACCCAGTGAACAGTAACTGCCCTTAATGAACAGTAACTGCCTTTTGCATCTCCACCGCTACACTGAATAGCCCTAACAATAGGCAATAAAATATTAGTATTTTATTTATTTATAATTAATATTATATTATTTACTTTGTATAAATTAATATTATATTATTAATTTATCTTTTCCTTTTGAAACTTCTCCACTTCCTCCTCCGTCTGAAACTTCTCCACCTTCTTCTCACATTGGCATGCCATCTCTGCTTATGCCGATGATGCGGAAATTGGGTTCTTGAAATTCGAGCGAACGGGTTTAATCGAGGGGATAGAGATCTTGGTGCCAATCGAATTGAGATTATTCCCAGGCACTGTTCTAAAAATCCCCGCCTAGCGCCGCCTAGGCCCCGCCTAGGCGCTAGGCGGCTAGTCACCGCCCCGATTAATGCTTAGGCGTTTGAAAATTAATAAAGGGCGCCTAGACCAGTTGAGGCGCCCGCCTAGACCGCCTAGCCCGCCCAGACCCGTATAGGCACCTGCCTAAGTTGCGACTCACTTTGATAGAAAATAGATAACTTTCAATTTGCATTTAATTTTTTTTCAATAAATTGTAAGAGACTTGTTGAATACTTAAATGGGCACACACTATATGCTTGTTCCCCATGTTTTCATTATGTTCCAATACTTTATAATACATATGTTATTCTATTTCGTAGTTTATGATGAAATTATATATATTTTAAGTATAAACAGACATTTATTTACACGAAATATAATGGATTTACTTAAATCCGCCTAGTCCGCCTAGGCGCCCGCCTAGACCCCGACTAGCCGCCTAGGCGCCCGCCTAGACCCCGCCTAGCCGCCTAGGCGCTAGGCCCTAACCCGTCGCCCGACTAGTGCCTAGCGTCTTTTAGAACCTTGTTCCCAGGGCTCGAGATGTATGCGATGAAGACAGAGTTGTGCGGAGTGAGAGTGAGAGGGAAAGCTGACTCTGCGGGAATATATGAAGGCCAAAAATGCAGAAATGCAAAGGAGATGATGGCCCAGAAATGCAGAGGAGATGATGGCTGACGTCGCCCAGACATCAGCCTTGCGTCACGTAGCCTTTGGGCTCTCGAGCTAGCAACTCCTGCAGGGCCTCTCCCTCGGGCCCGCTCGGGCTCCATCGCCAGCACACGATGGACCTCCCCACTTGGGCTTTCTGGCCCTATTTGAGAGCCAGTCCATCGGGCAATAGCCCACTGTGGAACTGCTCTAAGTGAACCGCCTACATTTAAATCTTAAGTTATTGTTTTCTCCTCCGACGTAGGACTCGCTTCATATCCTTTTGGCTTGTATCAAGTCAACTTTACACAAATATAATGTTGCTGTTTAAAAAATTGGTAGTGTTGGTACTTTGGAGTGATAATTTTAATGTTGAATGAGAGTTTTAGCGTTCAAATTAGTTTTGGTGGTTGGAAACAGTAGTGTTAAGTTGAATTGTAATATACACACTCTAAAAAAACCGGTGTGAGCGTGCATGCTTGTACATGTACTCAAGATTTACTTTCAATGAAATTATTGTATAATAAATATTTGTCACGTATTTTAAAAAATGTGACGTTGATCGAACAAACGATCGACATGTGCAAAATTAACGACATGAGTAAACCTCTCACGTGTTAATTAATATACCAGACACGTAGTTGATGCGTCCGTTTCAGCAAAAGTAATTGTGGGCCACCACAGTCCCATTTGAGAAATTTTTAGTTGTGACAGGAACACGAGTGGTACATCACGTATATGTAAGTGTTGCAAAATTTTATTTTTTAAGTTATTAACTTTTTCACATACATATCCCACCATTTATATAAAAATACGTGATGTACTGTGTGACGATTGATAGGTATTTTTTCCACCTGCAAAAGTAAGGATAAAAACACTTAAAAATACTTGCAAGAGTACAAGGTTGTCGTAGTATAGCAGCTCAAGCAAGGTCGTTTTCCACAGAGATTGATTGAATAATTTGTATTTAAACTAATCCTTAGCTAATTATTTAGAACAAAATTTTTAAAAGGTTGATTTTGGAATTTAAAATAATAAAAACGAATTTTAAAATAAAACAATTAAAGAAGTTAACAAAGAAAAACTAAAGAAAATAGTTTTGAAAATAAAGTTAAAAACCTAGGGTTCCGCCGTCCCCTTAACAATCCTATGTAGTTTTACCAATTACTTATGAATTACACATGCAACTTTGAAGGTTAGGTTTTCCTTATGCATATTCTCCTCGTGATATTCAAGCAAGAACGTATATCTAACATGCAATCCGTCTGTGATATTCAGATCAAATATAAACATGCAAGACTCATTAAGTTTTATGAAAACCTTTTGAAAAACCATGCAACCCCTAAGAGCGTGATATTCGCCTTAGGTGAAATTACAATTATTAACCACAAGAAGCAATACTCAATCCTCCGGTGATATTCCGACCGAATTGCATCCGATTACTTATCTAAACATCCTAATGGTAGCTAAGCATTAAGATATAGAGACAGTTCAAGCGCAGTGATTAATAATTCAAAGTAAACATGCATAATATCATAAGCATTTGAATAAAGACTACATATTCATGCTAAGGCTCAAGGCTTCGCCCTAGCAAACGAAAATTAGTTACTAACAATCATAAACAAAATATTATTAAGAACAAGGATAGAAAACACCTAGAAAATAAACTTGAATTGTCAAAGGCTTGTGCGTTATCTCCTCCTCCTGTTCTTCAACCCTAATGGCTAAAAGTCTTATTTATACTACTACAAAATAAAACCCTAAAAGGTCTTAGAATAAAACTAGGAAACCAAATAAATTGAAATAAAATAGGAAACATAATCCTAAATTAACTAGATAAATTCGCCCAAAATCTGTACAGCCTCAAAACAGCCACGTTTCTGGATCTTCAGGGCTCCAAAACAGGTCCAAAACGGCTAGAAATAAAGCTTGAGATGTCCCGAACATAATTGCAGAAGGCTTTGAACCCAAAAGACATCATCTTAGACGCCAAAAAGCCCAAAGAAACCCAAAACGTCAGTTTGACAGCACTGCGCGCTGCTCCTTTATTATATCGCCAGAAAATCATCGCTTGGTAGAAAATCTGATATTTTGATATGATCAAGCCAAGTGACTCACGAACGTCTTCCAACTGGAATTACTCCAAAATTCGTCCATTTGACCACGTTTTGCTCCAGAGGAAGTCGAAAGTCCTATATCGAGAATACAATTCAAAGTATCAAAATTCTTCCAAAATAATATCCAAAATATACTAAGAATAGGGAATAATATATAATATAAAATTCACTTATCAACGTTCAAAATTCTCTCGTCCCACTTTGCTTTTCTCAGCTTCCCACTGCGGTATCGAGTCCTGAGTCCTGACAGATGAGCAGATGGGGACCCAACTGATCACCACCGGCCTATAAAATTTATAACCTCTGTCGCCACTTGCATGCTCTTTTGTTCTTTTCGTTTTTTTGGATTGTTAATGACAAGTTGAACCGTGGGCCCCACGCTTTCCATATAAGTGCATACTGTATGATTGACAAAAATGAAGAGACATCAAGGATCAAGGACGATCCAAATAAGATCTTTGCATGACAGTGATAAATAATAAGAGTAAATTGTAATAATGATCTCTTAACTTTAGTAATAGTTTCTTAACTAAAAATCAATTACCATTAGTCATTCAACTTATCAAAATGTGTAGTTATGGTTTGAATTTACAAGTTTTTGTAATGTTTAGAATATCACTAGGCGGTAGGTGGGTGGAAAAAAGAGGCCTAGTGCACAAGGTGTTTTTATTTTATTTTATTTTTGTTATTATTTGTGTAAAAAATTAAATTTATTATTAAAGATGAAAAATGAAAAGATATAAATAGTTCTATATAATATATTTATTTTTAAAAATTGAGTAAAATTATTTAAGAGAGAGAAATCGCAATGGATAGAAAATAAAATAAAACTAAATGAAAAACTAGTTATTTAAGTCTTTTTTTTTTTCAAATAATAAATAAAAAGTCACTTTGTGGCATGCCCGCCCAACCTATGTAACCGCTGAGGCGCTTGCCAAGACCCCGTGTAATAAACCATTAGATTGTTTGAGTAATTATAAGTTAATCGAGACGTTGGCTAATTGCCCAGTGCCTGGACGGACTTTTAGAATCATGGTTGTGGATTAAAGGTTTCACAAAGGAAATATCATAAAGTTGTTTTAAAAATAGATGATCTCAAACTAGTGGTTTCATATGAGTAGGAAGGGCCCTCCTATACATAAGTAAATTCTAGCTGATGCCCACACATTTTGTACGTATGAACAATTTTATTTTGTTTTTTGTTTTTCACTTAGGAGTGTGATTAGTTTTTAAAATTCCAAAAAGAAAAATTCAACGATGAAAAATGGGATAATAATGGAGCAGTTTCTTCCATTGTTCTAAAAATCCCCACTTAGGCGCTAGCTAGGCAGTAGCTAGGCGACTGGCTACTGCCTCGATTAATCCTTAGGCGTTTGAAAATTAATAAAGGGCGCCTAAACCTACTTAGATGCCCGCCTAGTCCTCTCAAACCCGCCTAAGTTACGATTCTCACTTACACAGAAAATACATAATTTTCATTGTGCATGTTTTTTTTCAATAAATTTTAAGGAGCTTGTTGAATACTTAGATGAACACACAATATATTTCATTGTGTATTTTTTAAGTATAAGCAGACATTTATTTATAAGTCGTCTATGCGTTAGACCCCAACATGCCTAACGTTTTTTAGAACCTTAGTTTCTTCAAACGTAGGTAAATATCATATTACTGTTTTGTCCTTATATTGTAACTACTGTGTATTAAAAGTTGGAGAAAGAGGTTGAGAAGGCGTCATTTCGTAAGAATAGCATAGGCGTCATTTCTTGATAATAGTATGGGTAATATAGTTCATGCACAAACAAAACGTGGCAAGGCCAAGTTCATGAGTAAAGAAGGGTAGTGGGGCTGGGGGGGCTTACCACTTATGGCCATGCAAATTGCAAGCCAGTCCGACTCGAAGGTTCCAGGCCTTTCTCATAATTGAGGTCCAAAACGATCTCTGCTACGTTGATATATATCGATAGTGACCAGACATCTAGCCACATGTCGGCTTACATGACAAACATATACTGACACGTTAGCTAGTATTCTTTAGTTCTGAATCCCTTCCTCCTAATCTTTTCTGTATTCTTTGATTCCTATCCCTACAATACTTACAGTTCTGTTTGCTGGTTGAGCCGGTTCGATGTTAATAAATAAAAGTATATAGAAGTTTTTGTTTATATTATTTTATTTTAATAAACACATAATAGAATTTTATTAGATAATAAACTCGCATCAAGAAAATTATTTTCGAAAATAAAAATGGAGAAGAGATTTTACATTTTATTATCATTTCGTTAACATTGTATTTCAAATAAGATATTCCAATTTATTTATTTCTACCCATAAAAGAATTTAACAGTACGAACGTGATGTATTTGCTCTAGGGAAAAAGATTCTCATTGGATTATTTTCTTAGGAATCTCGTAATCGTGTTCGTTCATCATAAATCGTGTGGTCAATTTTTGTTATGAACTATTTATATTTGAATTTTAAATTTTAAAGGGTTTCTAACCACATAATGTACGATGAACGGACACGATTGTAGAATCTCTAAGATCCTCAGGGAAGGATCCTTTTCCTTGCGCAAGATTGTAATCATTTGAAAGGAAAGTTGAACCACAGATGTACACAGTACCACTTCAGTCTGCATCACACAAAGAAATAGCTTTCTATAAACATCCATCATTATTAGTTTAACAGTAATAGTTCATTGTTATTTAGAAAATTTAGTTTTTTCTTGTCGAAAAAAATTAATATATTGACTAGTAAACACTTAAGAGCATCTTTAAAAACAAAATCTATAAAATCGAAAACTCTATTTTTAAAAATTTAGTTTTTTCTTGTCGAAAAAAATTAATATATTGACTAGTAAACACTTAAGAACATCTTTAAAAAAAAATCTATAAAATCGAAAACTCTATTTTTAAAGTTAAATTTAAAAAACTCATCTCCAACAGATTTTATAAAAAAAGAGTTTTCATTATAGCAACTGTTTATAAGCTAAATATTAAAAAATTAATAGAACTCCTTCAACCAAGGGAAACGAAAGAGAAAGAATGTAGGCATCTTTCCGAGAACCAAGGGGAACGTGCCTTGTGCGGATTAGAAAAATAGTCTGAGTCAGCGTATCCCATAAAGTAAGCATTTTTCCGAGAACCAAGGAGGTTCGATTCATTCTAAGATGCATACGGACTTAATAAGTCCAACTCTGCAGAAGTAGAAAATGTCTTAACATAAATTTGGTGGTGGCATGTAGGTGCAGTGCTGCTTTATCCTAAAAGTTATTAGCACTTGAGATGTCCGATTTAGTGCATTGAATTAAGTATAACAAATGCCAACTGCACTCAGATATAGAACTATTAGCTCCATAATCCCCTCGAAGGTCCCACTTACATCTAGCGTGTAGACGATCAGGGGTATACTTGAAAGTAACACCTTCTAGGTATAGTTCGGCTAGTGGACTAGAATATCTTCAGAACTATGCTCAAAACTTCAGGTTGAGTTTGTGTTGAGTTTTTCTAAGATCCTTCATCTCAAAGTCTGACTTCAGGTGCGAGTCTGCTTTCTCAAGCTCTTCTGGAGTCTTAGTGAGATTCACGCCATTGACATAAACTGCAACTCTAGTCTATAGCAATTTCAAATTTCGTACTCGCAAGGTATATATCCCTACTAGATCAAAATTCACTTAGACGGGTATACTACATCCGCCTAGATTGTTCAGAATTCGTTAAGTGAAAGCTTCATCTAAATCGAGAGAGTGTTCTGTGATCTAGAACTATTGAATCAGTCTACGTAATTCTTTGAGAACTTAATGGAGATTTCGTATCCTGATCCTAGAGATACATATTACAACCATGTTTATAATGCTGCAATGAATCATAGGGCATATGAGAGAAGCCTAGCGCCATACAGCGGCGTTATATTGAAATATTTCATTCCTTTCACTCGACACATATTGTTTCTTTTTTGTTGATCAATCAGTTATACATTGCCGGTAATCAACGGAATGAGGTTCGATATCATTGCTTTTCATTTATGTCGATAACTACTATATAAGTGAAACATCATCGTTGATAATCTCATTCCAATTCTATATCTCAACCAAACTACTATACTAGACCAAGAACTTCAAGTCGGAATCCAGATTATTCTCATGAGGTGGAAACGATTGAGACAACGATCGAGGAAGGGATTCATTTGTGCTGTGTTCCTCCACTTCCGGTGAGGTGAATCCTTCGAACCGGGTAATTTGTCGCACTTTCAGCGAAGTGAAAATTGATTGGCTAGTCAATGATGTACTAAGATCGACCACTAGGTGCAGCCACCTACTAGTAGTGTCTTGTCCCTCTTGGGACAACAATGTTTGTTAGATTCGTCTATCCTTGCAACTATGTTTGCAGCTAGTATGAAATCTTGTTATGTTTGCTAGATCAGAGAAAGCGTCTAGTAACATTCTGATGATCTAGAACAAGGATCGAGGTAAGACGTAGTGGGGACGTCCACGATAATTCGCACAGTTCTTTAGAAACATTGACATTCTTATCTTCCCCTAACGGCGGGAAAACTGTCTCATTGAAGTGAGAATCTACTAATTAAGCGGTAAAAATGTCGCTTGCAAGGGCGCATGAGAATCATAATCAACATTGATTCACACCCTTTTTGTGAGGACCCATAGCAATACATTGCGGCACTGCAATTGGCACATAAAATGTAGACCCAAAGTGTGTAGGTATGAAACTTCAAATTTGTACCCAGTTACCAACTGTAACGCCAAAAATAAGATTGGGTAGCATGGGCCTCAGGTGAACCAACATAACTACATGCAATATTACATAGCTTTATGCAGAAAACCGGAAGCTTGCTCAGCTCACTACCAAGTGTTTGTACGATCATTTAAAGGTATTTAATGATTGCATTCTGCAACATTGTTTAGGTGTGAGCATAGGGAATTGAAAAATTAATAAAGCAATTGTTGATAGTTAAATATCAAAACATTAATAAATCTCCTTAAGTCATAGGGAAAAGGAAGTGGTAATAATGTGATTTAAAAAAAAAATTGTTGATTTTTTTTCTTTTGAAATGATTTATAATAAAATATTTAAAATTCATTGAAATAGAAAGCATTATTGGAGATGAAAAGTTAAAGAGACTAGATAAAAAAAAAAATTAACACTATTTGCCTGCTAAATTAGCAAAATTTTTCAACAAAATTGTCAAAGATACTCTTGCGTCAAAACAACTAATGAGAGCTGTTAAGGACACTTGAAATGCAAAAATATAAAAGACAAAATGTCTTTTTTTTTTCCTGTTACAACAAAATGCCGTTTTCGAAATGCCTTTTTCGAAATGTCAATAAATTCAAGCTTCTTTTATATTACAAAAAATGGAGAAATTTTTGTCAATTATTTTGGTCCACAAGACACAACTTATTTGTAACATCCCACATCACCCAGGGGAGTGATCCTTAAATGTATATTCACATCCCTACCTAGCACGAGGCCTTTTGGGAGCTCAGTGGCTTCGGGTTCTGTAGGAACTCTGAAATTAAGCGAGAAGGAGGCTAGAGCACTCCCAGGATGGGTGACCAACTGGGAAGTTGCTCGTAAGTTCCAAAAAACAAGACCGTGAGGGAATGGTAAGCCCAAAGCGGACAATATCGTGCTACGGTGGTGGATCGGGCACGGGATGTGGTGGACCCGGGCTGGGATGTGACATTATTTGTTGACAGAACGAAATAAAAAATTAGTGTACCTGAGCAAAAATGTTTCCATAAATATTAGTGTAGTCGCTATACATAAAAAAAAAAAGCCAAAAATAATAAGGGCCTGTTTCATACGCTACTTGAATCCAACTTTTTGAACTTAAAAACAATTTTCAAGTTTTAGGCCTTAAAAACTTGTTTGGTAGGACTATTTTAAAAAACTGAACTCAAGACTAATTAAAAAATATAGTATATTCTTTAAAAACATAAAAAGTGAGTTTTTTTTTTGGTAAAATAAAAAATGAGTTTTTAAACTTAAACCCATTCTTTTCTTTTCTCTCTCTTCTATCCTCTCACTCCAAATCTATTTCTCTATCTTTTCTTCTTTCTCTCTCCTCTTTTTTTACCTTTTTCGCCTCTCATCCAATCCGTTATCTTCATTCTCTCGGTTCTTTTTCTCACTCTTCTTCCTCTCTATCTCATCGGATCCTCTCTCTTCTTTCTCTTTCCTTCAATCATCTCTTACTTTCTTTCCTCCTCTCTCCTGTTTCTCCCTCTCTTGCGACTCCCTCTTTTTAGATCTGTTTGTCTAGTTTAAGTTGTAAGATTTAAATTTTTTAAATTGCAAACTAATCAAGTTTTTGAGTCTTAAAGAAAATTGTTTTCAAGAAATGTTTTGAGAAATGATAAAAATTTTCAAATAGGATACCAAACATGCCCTAAATGTTCTGAGTAAGGGTTGTTAGTTTTTGTCTTCCCTTAACTTGTGTGGATGGTAGAGATGCACGTACATACCTGGGTTTTAAATGGCCTTTATTAGACGGACAGGACGACGTGTTTGGAAGCAAGCAAACGCAGACGTACATAGCACCATATTAAAAATTAAGGGATGGAAGAGGGTAATTCGTTGGGAGTAGTGAGAAAAGGTGCATGGACTAAGGAGGAAGACGATCTTCTCCGGCACTTCGTTCAACAGCATGGTGAAGGAAAATGGCATCAGGTTCCTCTCAAAGCAGGTAATTATCAAACAACACATATATGCAAGTGTAAGTAATCTATTGAGAGAGTCAGCTAGCTTATTTAGATTCATAGTCCAACATCATACGTATGTGTTTCACTATATATAAAATAAAGAGATAGAGAGGGTTTTAGGGTTTTAATTTGCAGTATATATGTGAATGTAAGTTTGTTTGCAGGTTTAAACAGATGCAGGAAAAGCTGCAGACTGAGGTTGTTGAACTACTTGAAGCCAAGTATCAAAAGAGGAGACTTTGGAGAGGATGAAATAGAAGTAATGGTCAGACTTCGCAAACTAGTAGGAAACAGGCAAGTCATGCAATATTACATATATATTTTAGAAGATTTGGATTGAAAATAACGGTTGGAGAATAGAGTTCTACGTCGGAAATATAACAAAACATCTACAATTTATATATGCAAGATTCAACTCTTAATATCACCAAGGCCTTACTAATAGATGTTAAGTTGGGGACAATATCAATGATATTAGTGGTGTGCTCAAATTTGTTTCCTTAAGTTGGGCTTTGGAAAAGTTATGATAGCTCCAACTTATGAAATGAATGACTTGGGGTTCATTTGCTCTAGTGAATGAATACATAGAATGGTTTTCTAATTTTTCTCCACATATGTACACAATTTAGGTGGTCAATGATTGCCGGAAGACTTCCAGGAAGAACAGCAAACGATGTGAAAAATTACTGGAGTACTCGATTAAGGAGGAAGAAGTCGGCTTCTGGTGACAAGTTGAAAAATCATAAACCCCTACAACAAGTAGCTAAAGTAGAAACAACAAAGACCGTCGTAATACGACCTCGACCACGAACCTTCTCCAAAAACTTGAATTATTTGAGCCCCAAATTAGCTGCAACTAATTCTAATTTACAACAACATAATAATCAAGTTTTATTACAAGAGCCATTGGCAGTGACTTCAGCATTAACACCTATAGAGATTAATGGAATTAGTGAAACCTTGTTAGGTGATGATAACAAAGACGGTAGTAGTACTGTTGAAAGAGCACTATTATGTTCTGGTTTGCAGTTAGAGGAGGAACATGATCTCTTCACAAACTTTTGGATTGAAGAAGATGATGTTATGGCCCATACAACATCAACAACAAGAACAGGTCTCAATTGTAGTACTACTGAACAGGAAGAAGAAGGTTTGATGAGTAGGAGTGACTACTTCTTCTCCTTTGATGACATGGATATTTGGAATAACTCAAAAGCATGTATTTGAACTGAAGCAATTTGTATATGGCTTCTTTTTTGTCCTGCTTTTGATTTTTTGGAATTCTTTTACATTGTATTGTTGTTATTTTTTTGTTTCCTTCTTTTTTTTATTGCAGTACGTTGGGTACTGTCATGTTTTAGTATGGTTGTTGAATAAATAATAATTAATCTAATGGAATTTGTTTTCCTTATTGTATGTTACGTACTATAATTTTTAGAATAATACTGCATATCCTTAGGGAATGAGCTCATTCTCCTTCATGCAAATAAAGTATTTTTACTTTAGAAATTTTAAAATCGGAACCGTTTAATATCTTAACCGTCATATGAAGATCATCCATACAAAAAATCATTTGAAACGGCGATTGTTTAGTCATCCAAAAATATCAAATAAATGGACGGTTCGTCATCATTACTTGGTACTTATACCACTGATTTATTTGATACATCTGAATGACTCAATGATTTCCGATTCAAATTATTTTCTGTAGGAATGATCTTCAAATGAAGATGAAGATATTGAACATATATATGGTTTTGATTATGAAACTTGTATAGTGAAGATACATTATTTGCAAGTGAGAGAATGAACTCATCCCACAAAGGGGCTCCAAAAGGGAAATGCAAGTATTATTCCATTTTATTATTATTTTAGTTTAGGATATGCTTGTGTTCCCCCATAGGGAAATGCACATATCCTTCCTTCGAATAACATATATTCACCATATAAATTTCATAATTGAAACTGTTCATTTTTTTAATCTTTATTTAAAAATCATCCCTACAAAAAAAAAAAAATCATTTGAACGGTAAATCGTTTAGTCATCCAAATGTATGAAACAAAGCGATGGTGTGATTACCAAGTAACATAATCATGATGAATTATCCATTTATTTGATATATTTGGATGACTAAACGATCTTTTGATTTGAAGAATTTTTTTTTTTTTCGTATAGATGATCTTCAAATGAAGGTTAAGAAATGGAATAGTTCAAATATGGAGTTTATACAACGAATATACGTAGTTTGCAAAAGATAAATATGGACATTCCTGAGAAAACAAGTATTATTCTCTAGTTTGTCCGGAGAAAGGTTGCATACTTTGATAATTTGTGTTCTATAATCATGACACATTAAACACCAATTTGGATTGGCGGAGTTATAAAAAGGGCCATTTTGATCAAGGATGCTTGGCTTTTGACTTTCTTAAACCCAAACATCTAAAAGCATCTTCAAAAGAGATGTCAAAATTGCTATATAGACATATAAGAGTAAATAACGGCAGCAAACTCTTTCCAACTGAGGCCTTCAGATTCTTACATGGCGCTAAGTCAATAGAAGGCAAGGCCTTCTACTGTCAAATTTGACAGCAGCGTCAAATTCATTTAATAATTTTTCAATAAATGTGATGCAATATATAATAAATGTTATTGTTTGTTTCAAGCATTTGATTGGTTATCTCAATAATTGGACCCCACAAGGCATAAAAAATTATAGAATGATATTATTATTTAGGGTAATGCTAGAGAGACTAAATTTGTAGACAAAATTTGCAAACTAAATGATGTGTCACCAATAGGAATGAGCACGTTTATCGATGCTTAAGTAATAATCCAATCATCAACTTTCACGTCATTTAGTTTACAAAATTTTATTTACAAATTTAATGTCAAATTATTTACCCTATTATTTAACATATGGGGTGGAGCAAAAAATTGTATAAAATGTCAAATTGCCGCATATACCATCGCATATCATTTTTGTTTTAAATTTGACACATCCTTTGGAAATATACTATGACTTTTAGAGATTTGATCAAACTACTTTTCTACAATTTTAATTAATTTAGAGCTCGTTTGGATGTGCTTTTAATCATTTTAAAAACACATCCAAACGAGCCCTTACTAATTAATTTTAAATTACACAAATTGTTATTATAATTAATTTGCTAATTAAATATTGTTAATTTATGACACACCCCGATCCAGAGGATTAAGGCGTGCTGGCCGTCACGTGAGCGTGACGTAACCAACAGTGCGACACGGAAGCATGATAATATAGAATACGAAGGAATTTAAACCAATCTCTAGATAAACAACCTACAAGAGTAATAGGAGAGTTAAGATAATACACAAATTCAGAGCATAGGTTTTAATGCAGTCAAGCAGGACTAAAATAAAGGTACTTCACCCTCGGGTGAGTCCTACATGTCAAGAGTCTGTCAGAATGCCGGAAAAAGACCTCGAGAGCCACCAACCGCTAACTAGAACCTGGAGGGGCGCAAAACAAAATGAGTGGGTCAGTAAAATCAAGATTTTTCCAAAAACATTTCATTAAAATCATTTCTATCCCCTCACTGTAAAACCTGTATACTTTCCCAGAAAATAGTATATATACATATATATATATCATCAAAAACTCAAATCACAATCCTTCAACGCTTTTTAAGAAAGAATATGCCATGCCATGTCAAAGTATAATATGAATGCATCAATATAAATCAGGTGAATAATAAGTCAACCGGAGACTCTAAAATGGTCCTGTACGGTTGGTTCTAAAGCTCAACATCCTCACTAACCAGAGTCACCTCGGTGACCTGTACGGTCTAACTCTGCACGTCACTCGGAACTACATAAGGTAGTCTGTGCGATGACAGGTGTATAATTACGCTCTAGTGCTTCTCACATCGATCAACTGTGCACATAATCTAAAGTCACCCACCAGTCGGAACCCCTCTAATGGTCTGTACAACTGGCATGTCGGAACCCTCACATGGTCTGTACGACATCCACCTACTTGGATCCAAGGCAAGCGTGCGGTGTGGTGAATACTAATATAAGCACTAACACCTAGGGGCAGGTTATGAGCTTTCAATGAAATTTCAATATAAATAACTCAGCTGGAATTAAATAAACTCACCTGACTTACCTGTGCCTCCACAGCACCATGCAACAATTATGCATCATATATCAATTCATGTACATATATATATCAATTATCAAATCAAATATTTCAATGTTTTCATGCATGGCAATTTAAATTCATAACTTTCATAAAACGCGTATTTTCTGGGAAAATAAATGTATATAGGTAATTATGAAATCAAAACTGCCCACTCACTGGTATGTCGATGGGTCGTAACCCCCGCGACGTCCCTGGATACGCTCGTCCTCGGGATACTCGTCACCTATATGAGAAACAACTAAAATAACATTATTTTTAAGCACATCACCAACATTTCGAAATAACTTCTCATACGATGCTCAATTTGGGTATATGAATATACCACATCGACCTACTCGACGTCACGGACGTCGCACAATTTTTAGAAAAATTTTAGGAGCCCGCACGCGCCCCCACGCGCCAGCATAGCCACGGGGACACGCGCCCCCACGCGCATCATCTCCTACCTAAGGCTCGCCGGACTGAACTTTCCGGCGGCCGGTTTCCGGCGACTTTTAAAACGCCCAAATCTCCTTCGTTTTTCACCCATTTTCTTCGTATTTTATATCAAATTGAAGCCCTAAGAGTGTACTATCACGTTGGACTAGTTTTAGGGTCTAAAAATCAAGAAATCTCACCGAGCAAAATCCAAGATTTCGGCCAACTTTGAAACCCACGATCCCGACGTCCAAAACTGTCCAACGAACGTCCCCGAGCTTCCTTAGGACCTCCTAAAGCCCACTACAAGCTTGGAATTCCCTGAAACACGACATTTAACGATTGCATGAACAGTACCCAAAAATGGAGGTTTCGGATTCCACGTGAAATCGAAGGTTTCACGGCCTAAGACTAGTACCAAACGACTCACAACGTCTTAAGGATGAAGATACATACCTTATTTGCTTCGATCCGTCGAGATTTGCAAGGTTTGGAGGGTGGCCGTACGATGGGTGTCTAGAGAGAGAGTGAGAATGTCGGGGGAGGAGAGAGAGAGTGACGGGGAAAGGGAGAGATCAGGGAGAGTGTTTGTAAGGTCCACAAACAATCCACACCATCAATTTCTTAACCCCTAATCAACAATAATTCAACCTTACAAAAATTATGTCCAATTCACTTAATTATTTCCTTTATAATTTATACTATTAATTGAACCAATAATGTCACATAACGTACCTTAATACCCGCTAAGGGTAATTCCGTCATTTCATACCCCCGATATGAAAATCTCGGGACGGGCTGTGACAATCTTCCCTCCTTATAGAATTTCGTCCCCGAAATTCCCATAACCAAGTAAACCACTTAATATTCATAAAATAATCTTGGGTACATCTCTCTCATCCGATCTTCCGTCTCCCAGGTAGCTTCTTCCACAGAATGGTTCTTCCACAACACCGTCACCAAACTCACCGTCTTGTTCCTTAGAACCTTATCTTTCCAATCCAAGATCGTGACTGGTTCCTCATCATATGATAAATCCGGGTTAATTTCCAACGGTTGAGGAGGGATCACATGAGAAGGATCGGAAATATAATGTCGAAGCATAGAGACGTGGAACACATTATGGACCTTAGATAGCTCCGGAGGCAACTCCAACCGATAGGCAACTTCACCAACTTTTTCAGTAATCACATAAGGTCCAATGTATCTCGGACTTAGCTTTCCTCTTTTTCCAAATCGTACCACACCTCTCCAAGGTGACAATTTCAAAAACACCCAATCACCCACATCATACACTCGGTCAGTAGTATGCCGATCCGCTAAACTCTTCTGTCGATCCTGGGCTGCTTTCAGGTTAGACTTAATCACCTGAATATTTTGAGTTGTCTCATCCACAATCTCTGGGCCTTCTAACACCCTTTCACCAACTTCAGACCAACATAGTGGCGTACGACACGCCCTACCATAAAGTGCCTCAAATGGTGACATACTAATGCTCGAGTGAAAACTATTGTTGTAGGCAAATTCCATCAAGTCTAGACGATCATGCCAGGAATCACCAAATTGTAACACCGAAGATCTCAACATATCCTCCAACGTTTGAATCGTCCTCTCTGATTGACCATCAGTTTGAGGATGATAAGCAGTGCTATAAAGCAATTTCATACCAAGAGCTTCCTGAAAAGCTACCAAAAACTTAGAAGTAAATCTTGGGTCTCTATCAGAATTAATATTCACTGGAACTCCATGATACTTTACAATCTTCGAAATGAACAACTTAGCCAATTTATTCAGAGGATACTTCTCCCTCACTGGAATGAAATGCGCTGACTTGGTAAGGCGATCCACAATTACCCAAATACCGTCGTATCCATTTCGTGTACGAGGAAGTTTATACACGAAATCCATGGTTATATTTTCCCATTTCCACTGGGGAACGGGAAGTGGCTGCATCCGCCCAAAAGGCTTCTTTCTTTCTGCTTTAACTTGTTGGCAAATAATACACCTGCTCACATACTCAGCAATTTCCCGTTTCATACCCGGCCAATAATAAAATGGTCGAATGGTATGATACATCTTAGTTCCTCCCGGGTGCATCGCATAAGCTGAACAATGCGCCTCATCCAAAATTTCCTTCTTTAATTCTTCATTATTCGGAACATACATTCTGTTTTCTTGCATGAGCATACCATCTGATTCCCGAACTCTGAGGTCTTTCTTTTTCCCTTCATTTCTTAATTGAACCAACTCCTGAATTTCCTCATTCACCGTCTGAGCTTCAAGTATACGATCAACCAAAACTGGCTTGACTTGAAAACTAGCAAGAAAAGCTCCACTTTGATTTCCCAATTCCAACCTTACTCCTGTTGCCCTCAGTTCAGCAAGAAGAGGAACACGACTAGCATATAAAGCATTGAGTCTACCTTGAGGCTTCCTACTTAATGCATCCGCTACCACATTAGCACGACCCGAATGATACTCTATAGAACAGTCATAATCACTTAGCAATTCCATCCACCTCCGCTGACGAAGATTAAGATCATGCTGGGTAAACAGATACTGAAGACTCTTGTGATCAGTGAAGATCTTACACTTCTCACCATACAAATAATGCCTCCAAATCTTCAAAGCAAAAACAATTGCTGCCAATTAAAGATCGTGAGTAGGATAATTCCTTTCATGATTCTTCAACTGCCTAGAAGCATAGGCAATTACCTTATTATGCTGCATCAAAACACATCCCAAACCATTTAAGGAAGCATCACTATAAATCTCATAATTACCGTTATCATCCGGAAGCACCAATACTGGAGCATGAGTGAGGCAATATTTCAATTGCTGGAAACTCCGCTCACAATTCTCATCCCACTCAAATTTAACATCCTTCCTAGTCAACTTCGTTAACGGCAAGGCAATCATAGAAAAATCCTGAACAAACCGACGATAGTAACCTGCCAAACCAAGAAAACTTCGTACCTCAGTGACGGTTCGAGGTTGTTCCCAATTCTCCACCGCTGCTATCTTTTGAGGATCAACTTGAATTCCTTGAGCCGATACAACATGCCCCAAAAATGCTACCTCAGTCAACCAAAACTGACATTTACTGAACTTAGCGTACAGCTGATGCTCCCTCAATTTCTTTAACACCAAATTAAGGTGTCGGATATGCTCTGCTTGAGATTTAGAGTATACCAGAATATCATCAATAAAAACAATAACGAATTTATCAAGATATTGCTGAAATACCTCATTCATCAATCTCATGAAAGCTGCAGGTGCATTGGTTAACCCAAATGGCATAACCAAAAATTCATAATGTCCGTAACGGGTTCTGAAAGCCGTCTTAGGTACATCATCATCTTTGATCTTCAACTGATAATAACCAGATCTCAAATCAATCTTAGAAAATACACACGCACCTTTCAGCTGATCAAACAAATCATCAATGCGAGGCAATGGATAACGGTTTTTAATCGTCACCCGGTTCAATTGCCTATAGTCAATACATAACCGCAGAGTTCCATCTTTCTTCCTCACAAATAATATTGGGGCACCCCAAGGTGAAGAACTAGGTTGAATGAAACCTTTATCAAGTAATTCTTGCAACTGAATTTTCAATTCTCTCAACTCAGCAGGAGCCATTCGATAAGGAGTTAGAGATATAGGGTCAGTACCTGGAAGCAATTCAATGGCGAATTCCACCTCTCTGTCTGGCGGCAACCCCGGCAAATCATCAGGGAATACATCCGGATAATGTCTGACCACACCAACTTCTTCTATACTAGTAGGAGCAGTATCATTTAACACCACATGTGCTAAATATCCTTGGCAACCCTTCGATAATAATTTCCTTGCTCTCATGGCAGAAATGACACCATGTCTCACCCCACTTCTTTCGCCCACAAAAGTAACCTCGGGTAGTCCAGGGCGATAAAAAGTAACTGATTTCCCATAACAATCAATATGGGCACGATTATGATGCAACCAATCAGCCCCTAGAATCACATCAAAATCCACAATATCTAACGGAATAAGATCAGCTAGCATAATTACGCCCTCTACCATCACTGGACATCCAAGATACACACTATCAACATAACATTTATCTCCTCTAGGCATGGCAAACTCTAAATCAAATCCTAGAGGTGAAGGGTGAGGTTGGGTCATTTGAGCAAACGTATGAGAAATCACAGAGTGCGTAGCACCACAATCAATCAAAACCTTAGCAAAATGACCAAGAACATTTAACGTACCCATGATCAAGTCTGGATGGTTCTGAGCCTCTTGCAGAGAAATATGATTAACTCGCCCCTGAGCTTGTCGTCCACCTCGGCCTCTACTGCCCTGATTACCCCGTCCCTGAGAATTACGCCCCTGGCCTGGCTGACCAGGCTGCCTGGATGATCCTGCACCACCAGTAGCAACTTCCCTCTGACGGGGCTGACCTCCCTGATGCCACTGCGATCCACCTGCTGGCATAGAGGAATAAGAAGAATAACCTCCAAAATCCTGAGAATACCCAGTCTGAGAATGAGGCTCCTAAGGATACTGATAAGGTCCGGAAGCATACGGAGCAGCATCCCCCTGGTAGTGGTAGGCACCACCACGACTCGACTGGCCATAACCACTTGATCCAAAGCTCTGTTGAATCGGTGCTGGAGGTGGCATAGTGGTCTGCTGCGGTCTCTGCTGACCCTGGGGACACTGAGAAGCCCGATGTCCCATTTGTCCACAAGTAAAACAAGCACCACCACTACCTCTCCTGCACTCACCATGATGACGAGAGTTACAACGGCGGCACCACGGAGCGCCAGAACCACCAGAATCCCTTTGTCCCTGAAATCTGGGTCCACCAGAAAATCTGCCACCACCTCTCCTCGGGCCAGTAAAACTATATCCCCCGCTAGAAGAACTCGAACTCGCTCCACTCTTCTTAAAATTCTGCGTCTGTCGAGGTCCCGGAATGGAGATACCCTTACCTTTATCATTCTTCTTCTGACCATCATTCTTATCCTCGTCATCCTCACTGTCAGGAAGATTATCAGAGTCCTCCATCCTAACCAAAATCTCGAAATACTCATGATAATCGGCACAGGGAAGTGCATTAGCAAAAGTCCTCCATTTCTTCTTAGATCCCAACTTAAAGCGACGAAGCATCTCTACTGGATTACCAGCTATATCCGGATCATAACGAGACAAGTCTGTAAATTTTCTGTAGTACTCATGAGCTGACATATCTCTTTGTTTCAACCTGGTGAATTCCTGCTTCTTACGGTCAATGTACTCTGGAGGGACAAATCTCTTCTTAAAATTATCCTTAAACACTGCCCAGTCGGATGCCATCTCCGGTGACATAAACCGAGTCTGATTCTGCCACCAACCTGCTGGCTCTCGCCCCAAAAACCAAGAAATGGTTTCAACCCATCTGTTAGCAGGAAGGTTTCCCTGACTCTGCATTACCTGGAAAGTCTTTTCTATGTGGTCTAGCCACTTTTCTGCCCCTTCATGCCCCTCATTTCCCATAAAGCGGTCTAACTTCAGGTTGAACATGGTCTCCAGGGGTGTCCTCTGAGGTGGGGGAGGAAGACGAACCACATTCTGAAAAGCATGGGCAATCGCTTCCCCTAACTGAGCTATGTCAGGGAAGTTAGGTTCAGGAGCACGGTGGGACTCCCTACGCTCTCTACGAGGTGGCATAATTCTGACAGAAACATCAAAAGATCATTAGAACATTAACAATTATACAGGACTGCAACCTAAGCTCTGATACCAAACTGACACACCCCGATCCAGAGGATCAAGGCGTGCTGGCCGTCACGTGAGCGTGACGTAACCAACAGTGCGACACGGAAGCATGATAATATAGAATACGAAGGAATTTAAACCAATCTCTAGATAAACAACCTACAAGAGTAATAGGAGAGTTAAGATAATACACAAATTCAGAGCATAGGTTTTAGTGCAGTCAAGCAGGACTAAAATAAAGGTACTTCACCCTCGGGTGAGTCCTACATGTCAAGAGTCTGTCAGAATGCCGGAAAAAGACCTCGAGAGCCACCAACCGCTAACTAGAACCTGGAGGGGCGCAAAACAAAATGAGTGGGTCAGTAAAATCAAGATTTTTCCAAAAACATTTCATTAAAATCATTTCTATCCCCTCACTGTAAAACCTGTATACTTTCCCAGAAAATAGTATATATACATATATATATATCATCAAAAACTCAAATCACAATCCTTCAACGCTTTTTAAGAAAGAATATGCCATGCCATGTCAAAGTATAATATGAATGCATCAATATAAATCAGGTGAATAATAAGTCAACCGGAGACTCTAAAATGGTCCTGTACGGTTGGTTCTAAAGCTCAACATCCTCACTAACCGGAGTCACCTCGGTGACCTGTACGGTCTAACTCTGCACGTCACTCGGAACTACATAAGGTAGTCTGTGCGATGACAGGTGTATAATTACGCTCTAGTGCTTCTCACATCGATCAACTGTGCACATAATCTAAAGTCACCCACCAGTCGGAACCCCTCTAATGGTCTGTACAACTGGCATGTCGAAACCCTCACATGGTCTGTACGACATCCACCTACTTGGATCCAAGGCGAGCGTGCGGTGTGGTGAATACTAATATAAGCACTAACACCTAGGGGCAGGTTATGAGCTTTCAATGAAATTTCAATATAAATAACTCAGCTGGAATTAAATAAACTCACCTGACTTACCTGTGCCTCCACATCACCATGCAACAATTATGCATCATATATCAATTCATGTACATATATATATCAATTATCAAATCAAATATTTCAATGTTTTCATGCATGGCAATTTAAATTCATAACTTTCATAAAACGCGTATTTTCTGGGAAAATAAATGTATATAGGTAATTACGAAATCAAAACTGCCCACTCACTGGTATGTCGATGGGTCGTAACCCCCGCGACGTCCCTGGATACGCTCGTCCTCGGGATACTCGTCACCTATATGAGAAACAACTAAAATAACATTATTTTTAAGCACATCACCAACATTTCGAAATAACTTCTCATACGATGCTCAATTTGGGTATATGAATATACCACATCGACCTACTCGACGTCACGGACGTCGCACAATTTTTAGAAAAATTGTAGGAGCCCGCACGCGCCCCCACGCGCCAGCATAGCCACGGGGACACGCGCCCCCACGCGCATCATCTCCTACCTAAGGCTCGCCGGACTGAACTTTCCGGCGGCCGGTTTCCGGCGACTTTTAAAACGCCCAAATCTCCTTCGTTTTTCACCCATTTTCTTCGTATTTTATATCAAATTGAAGCCCTAAGAGTGTACTATCACGTTGGACTAGTTTTAGGGTCTAAAAATCAAGAAATCTCACCGAGCAAAATCCAAGATTTCGGCCAACTTTGAAACCCACGATCCCGACGTCCAAAACTGTCCAACGAACGTCCCCGAGCTTCCTTAGGACCTCCTAAAGCCCACTACAAGCTTGGAATTCCCTGAAAGACGACATTTAACGATTGTATGAACAGTACCCAAAAATGGAGGTTTCGGATTCCACGTGAAATCGAAGGTTTCACGGCCTAAGACTAGTACCAAACGACTCACAACGTCTCAAGGATGAAGATACATACCTTATTTGCTTCGATCCGTCGAGATTTGCAAGGTTTGGAGGGTGGCCGTACGATGGGTGTCTAGAGAGAGAGTGAGAATGTCGGGGGAGGAGAGAGAGAGTGACGGGGAAATGGAGAGATCAGGGAGAGTGTTTGTAAGGTCCACAAACAATCCACACCATCCATTTCTTAACCCCTAATCAACAATAATTCAACCTTACAAAAATTATGTCCAAATCACTTAATTATTTCCTTTATAATTTATACTATTAATTGAACCAATAATGTCACATAACGTACCTTAATACCCGCTAAGGGTAATTCCGTCATTTCATTCACCAATGATCATGATGATGGTGTTTGGGTGGATATTAAATATTGGCACTCGAGGCATGCTAGATGCCTCGGCGGGAGGTGCATTGGTGGACAAGACTCCGGTGGCTGCCAAAGTTCTAATTGCCAACCGAGCACATAATGCACAACAATACGAGGGTGTTGGACAAAGAGACTCCCCACGGCCACAAGTGAATGAGGTAAGTTCTACGTCCGATATTCAATCCCAACTAGCTAACCTTACTTCTATTGTTTCTCAGTTGGCCGAAGGAATGAAGATTCATGGACCAAGTGTTTGTGGCGTGTGCTCGATGCAAGGACATGCCAATGATCAATGCCCTCAATTGATTGAGAATGGAGGGTGGGAATCTGCCAATGCCGTGGGTTTTGGAAGCCAAAATCAGCCACGCCATGATCCATATTCAAACACCTACAATCCGGGGTGGAGAGACCATCCAAATTTCAAGTGGCGGGATCCTCAACAACCCCAACAACAAGGAGGACTTAGGCAGCAACCACCGGGCTTTTATACAAAGCCATTTGTCCCTAATCAAAATCAATTGCAATCGGCCCCAATAAACTCAGGTATGTCTTTGGATAATGATCAAGTTGTTAAGTTACTTACTACTTTGAAGCAGGAAGTACAAACTCAAAACAAGGAGAGACAAATCCAAGACAAACGAGTGGACAATTTGGAGAAGCAAATGGGTCAAATTGCCGAGTTCATGGGGCAGATTAGAGAACAAGGCAGATTGCCTAGTTCAACCGTTGTGAATCCCAATGGAGGATTTGAAACCGCTAAGGCAATCATGTTGAGAAGTGGTAAACAGGTTGGAACCGACTCAAATACATCTAAATCAAGTCAAGAAGAGGAGGACAAGTTGCTGCAAGAAGAGGCACAGGGAGCAAAGCCCACGGCCAATGATGCTCAAGCAAGGCTGCAACCATCTAATGCTTCTAAACCGTCCCAAACTACCAAGGTAAGTCCAAATTCGACTTTTTCTAGTTCCATTCCACTAAATGTGCCCTTTCTTGGCAGGTTTAGGCAATCAAAGAAGGAAGAAGCCGAGAAAGACATTCTAGAGACCTTTCGGAAAGTTCAAGTGAATATCCCGCTCCTTGATGCAATTAAGCAAGTCCCAAGGTATGCTAAGTTTTTAAAAGAACTTTGTACAACAAGGAGAAGGATTTCGAACAAAGAGGTGGTTCAAGTAAGTGAAAATGTGTCTGCTGTGTTACAAAGGAAATTACCCCCTAAATGCAAAGATCCGGGTAGTTTTACAATTCCGTGCGTTATTGGTAATACTAAGTTTGAACAATGCATGTTAGACTTAGGGGCTTCGATTAATGTTATGCCATACTCTATTTATGCATCTATGAACTTAGGTGAGCTTAAAAACGATGGTGTGATCATTCAATTAGCCGATCGTTCTAATGCATATCCAAAGGGTGTTTTGGAAGATGTTTTGGTGCAGGTTGGTAATTTGATTTTTCCAGCGGATTTCTATGTGCTTGACATGGAGGAGGCACCCCATTCTACCCCATTGCCGATTCTATTAGGGAGGCCTTTCATGAAAACTGCCCGCACCAAGATAGATGTGTTTAAAGGGACTTTAACGATGGAATTTGATGGGGAAGTTATCGATTTCAATCTTTCTGAAAGTATTAAATTTCCAAAGGATGATCACTCTTGTTTTTCTATTGATATAATTGATGATTTGGCGCAGGATTATCTTGATTCGTTGGAGAGGGATGCCCTTGAAACCACAATTGCACAAGGAATAGGGAATAAACTCAAAGATGTCGTGCCTAGAAGTGAAGAAGAGGCTGAGATTGTGGCCGCCCTTGAGTCATTGCCTCAACACCATGGTAAGCTTTCAAACCCAATTTCAATTCTGGTTTCTACTAATAAGTTGTTACCCTCAATTATTCAGGCACCCGTACTTGAGCTTAAACCGTTGCCCGACCATTTGAAGTACGCGTTTTTGGGAGATAACGAGACGTTGCCCGTCATTGTCTCCTCATCACTCACGGCCTTAGAGGAGGAGAAGTTGATTCGAGTGTTGAAAGAGCACAAGACGGCCATTGGGTGGACTTTGGCCGATATTAAGGGAATTAGCCCTACGACGTGCATGCATCGCATACTTCTAGAGGAGGGGGCTAAACCAACTCGAGAGGCTCAGCGCCGTCTCAACCCTCCAATGATGGAAGTTGTGAAGAAGGAGATTATCAAACTTCTTGATTGTGGAGTGATTTATCCGATCTCTGATAGTCGTTGGGTTTCGCCTGTGCAATGTGTTCCAAAGAAATCCGGAGTGACCATGGTGAAGAATGCCGAGAATGAGCTTGTGCCAACCCGTATCCAAACAGGTTGGCGAGTGTGCATCGATTATAGGAAGCTCAACGCCACCACAAGGAAGGACCACTTCCCTTTTCCGTTCATCGATCAAATGCTTGAAAGGTTAGCCGGTCATTCTTTTTATTGTTTCCTTGATGGTTATTCTGCATATAATCAGATTGTCATAGCTCTGGATGACCAAGAAAAGACAACTTTCACGTGCCCCTTTGGTACCTTTGCCTATCGTCGCATGCCTTTTGGTTTATGCAATGCTCCGGCCACGTTTCAAAGATGTATGGTAAGTATCTTTTCAGATTTTGTGGAGAAGATAATTGAGGTATTTATGGATGATTTTAGTGTATTTGGTGATTCATTTAATGGTTGTTTGGAAAATCTCACAATAATCTTGAAACGATGTGTAGAAACTAACCTTGTGCTTAATTGGGAAAAATGTCACTTTATGGTCAAACAAGGAATAGTTTTAGGGCATATTGTTTCAGAAAGAGGAATTGAAGTAGATAAATCGAAAATAGATCTTGTACGCTACTTACCCTCTCCTACTTCGGTTCGAGAGGTTCGTTCGTTTCTTGGACATGCAGGATTTTATAGGCGATTTATCAAGGACTTCTCCAAGATCTCAAATCCTCTTTGCCGTCTCCTCCAGAAAGATGTGGCATTTGACTTCAACGAGGAGTGTGAGAAGGCGTTCAAACACCTCAAAGAGATGCTAACGTCAGCCCCTATCATAGTTCCACCGGATTGGAGCCTTCCTTTTGAGCTTATGTGTGATGCTTCCGATTATGCATTAGGAGCAGTTTTGGGACAAAGGAAGGACAAACGGCCCCATGTTATCTATTACGCATCCCGGACTTTGAACGATGCGCAATTGAATTACTCTACCACTGAAAAAGAACTTCTTGCTGTTGTGTTTGCTTTAGATAAATTCCGTTCTTATTTGCTTGGTACTAAAGTTATTATTTATACTGACCATGCAGCATTGAAGTACTTGTTCACCAAGAAAGAGGCCAAACCACGACTCATTCGTTGGATGCTTCTTCTCCAAGAGTTCGATATCGAAATCCGGGATAAGAAAGGAAGTGAAAACGTGGTGGCTGACCACTTGAGCCGTATGGTGCATGAGGAGGATGCCGTGCCTATCATAGAGACATTCCCAGATGAGCAATTAATGTCCGTCAAGGTAAGTGAACCATGGTATGCTGATTTGGTGAATTATTTGGTGTCTAAACATGTTCCAAGTGAATTACTGAAACACCAACGTGATAAATTGAAGAAAGAGGCACGGTTTTATGTGTGGGATGACCCGTATTTATGGAAATATTGCCCTGATCAGGTTATACGTAGGTGTGTGCACGATTCTGAGTTTAATGCTATTTTAACCTTTTGTCACACTTATGCTTGTGGAGGACACTTTGGCACTCAAAGAACAGCACTTAAGGTGTTAGAATGTGGTTTCTATTGGCCTACAATCTTTAGGGATGCTAGAGCATTTTGCATGTCTTGTGATAGGTGCCAAAGAACGGGCAATATAGGTCCTAAACAACAAATGCCGCAAAACCCCATTTTTAGTGTTGAAATCTTTGATGTTTGGGGTATTGATTTCATGGGTCCCTTTCCTTCATCACATGGTTTTCTTTATATTTTGCTTGCTGTGGATTATGTGTCGAAATGGGTGGAAGCGAAAGCCACCCGGACTAACGATTCTCGAGTGGTTGCAGATTTTGTGAAAACTAACATTTTTGCAAGGTTTGGAATGCCAAGAGTGTTAATCAGTGATGGAGGTTCCCATTTTTGTAATCGAACCATCGAGGCATTGCTCAGGAAGTATAATGTCACGCATAAGGTGGCCACACCTTATCATCCTCAAACAAGTGGGCAAGTCGAGGTTTCGAATAGGGAAATCAAGCAGATTCTTGAGAAGACCGTTGGGCCTACAAGGAAGGATTGGAGTTTGCGCTTAAATGATGCATTGTGGGCGTATCGCACTGCCTACAAAACCCCGATTGGGATGTCCCCTTTTCGGCTCATCTATGGGAAGCCATGCCATCTTCCCGTCGAGCTAGAGCATCGTGCACATTGGGCCGTCAAAATATTTAACATGGACATTGATGCCGCAGGTCTACATAGGAAGCTTCAATTGAATGAGCTTGATGAAATCCGGAATGAAGCTTATGAGAATGCCCGGATCTACAAGGAGAAAACCAAGGCGTTCCATGACAAGATGATCCGGGCCAAAACGTTCTCTATTGGGCAGAAAGTGTTATTATTCAATTCTCGCCTTCGATTGTTTCCAGGTAAGTTACGCTCCAAATGGGTTGGTCCTTTTATTGTCACTAATGTTTTTCCTCATGGTGCAGTGCAAATCAAAAGTTTGAGGACACAGCAAGAATTCAAAGTGAATGGGCATCGGTTGAAGCCATATTACGAGACGTTTGAGGAGCATGTCGTGGAGGATGTACCCCTCCATGCCAGGGGGCCTAGTCAAGCTTAAACGGAGGTACTGTCCAGCTGGAAGACGTTAAAGCAAGGGCTTCGTGGGAGGCAACCCATGCATTCAACAAAGGAAGACCTAGGAATCACTTCAATTCCAGATTTGCATTCCTAACTCTTTCTCTTTGTTGTTTCTATTCTACTATGTTTAGTTTGTTTAATTTGGTTTGAGTTTCTGTTTAAAACATTGAGGACAATGTTTGATTAAAGTGTGGGGGGGTAAACAATCTGTTTTGCATGATTTTCGTGGGTTTTATTCACCTATCACTTCCAATGTTGTTTTTCACTGTTTTAAAGTGCTTTTAGTGTGTTTTGAAGCATTTTAGTGTGTTGTGGCTTAAAAATCCGAAAAACTCATAAAAATTTAATAAAACTGTTTTTTTTTTTTAAAAAAAAAAAATCCTAAAAAGAGTTGTTTTTGAGTTGTTTTGGTGTGTTTGTGTCGTAGGTACCTTCCAACACAATGATGAGGATTTGGTTTTGAATTGCATGGCTGTTAAAAAGAGTTATAAGCATGGATTGAAGTTTGATTTGTTCTTGGCTTATGCTTAGTTGAAGTTGATGTTTATGAACTCACATTTGATCATAAAGTGGTTAAAATCAGTTTTTGTAACATGCTTGAAGGAAAGAACTCAACTAACGCTACATCCTTGTGAGACTTGAGCCTTTACTTCTTTTGGAGAGTTATAATCTGTGATTTCTTGTGTTCTTAAGTCGTTGCATGATCTCATTATTCTTTGCTTGGTTGCTACTTAGAATGCATGCGTATCATGATAGAACTAAATGCTAGAACTTATATCCGTTTCATTCAAAGCATGATATTGAATTGCATAACACACGATCAAGATGAAGTTGTGTAGTTGCCACTAAAGCCAAATAGCCATGCCGCCCTTGTTCATTTGTAGGATTTAACCCCGTTGAGCCTTGTTTAGCCTTTATTCTTTGTTAAACCACATTATCCCTACCTAGCCTAGAATAGGACCATCCACACCCTCGTTCTTAAAAGATAGTGAGCATGACTTAAATGAATTCCTTTTGAGTTACATTATGCAAGAAAATGAGTGTGGGGGAAGGAACGATTGTTCTTAAGTTCAATGTATGTTTTGGGGTTTAAAAGAGAAGAAATGAAGTGAAAAACGTATGAAAAAAAGAAAAAAAAAAGAAAAAAAAAAAAGAAGATAGAATGAGTTTGAAAGAGTTGATTGTTGAAGAAAAGGGTCCAAAAGTTTGAATTTGACCCTAAGTGTTGCATGAAGCTCCCCATGTGTTCAAATTTGAGTTTGCATTCAAAAGTGAATTCTAAGTTGATTTCATTGCTATTGCTCACTATATTTTTAAGAACCCTTGTTTTCCATATCTGTTCGCTGTAACCTATCACCCTTAACCCCGTTACAACCCTTACACTTCTATCTTGAGTGTTATGTGTTCAATATGTGGAGTTTGGGATTGGTATGAGCATATGGTGTCACTAGTTCTTGCATCTAAGTAGTAGCATTCCTTTCATGAGATCATATTCATATATTCACTTATAACTCCAGAAAAGAGCTTTCTTTGTTAAAATATGTGAGTTTTAGTTTTCATGTGTATATCAATCTTCTCACATATACCTAGTGTAGGGAATGTAGTTTGAAAATATGAGTGAAAAATGAGTGCATATCTAGTAAGGAATTGAGGGAATTCTCTAAAGCATGTTATTACATTCAAAATGATGTTTTAAATGATTAAAAGAGAACTAGTAAATGGTGACTGTGGTTAAGTGTATGCTTAAGGATTTTGATAACCAAAATCTGTGCAAGTAATGATTTTTAACATGTGCATTAGAAATCCCTGAGGTAACGTTGGAAGGTTTAGATTGTGTTTTGTTTCTTTTTATTTTCTTTGTTTTGCTCGAGGACTAGCAAAAGCTAAGTGTGGGGGTATTTGATAAGCTCATATTTATATATATTTTACATCAAATTCTCTCGTCTTTTCTTAGTTAGTTCCTTATATTTTTTGAGCTATTTACATTGATTTTGTGTTTTATATGATTTGTCAAGCAAATAAAAGAAAAATAGCACAAGTGAGATTTTATGTAACAAATTCGTCAAAACTGCCTGTGCAGATCAGCCCATTTTGGAAGCAATTTGCGAACGGCCCAAAATGAACTAGAGAATGAGCCTTATATACTTGGAAAGCTACAGATGTCTATTTTCTGGAGCATTTTGCGGATTGTTAAGATCATTCTTCTAGAAGAAGTTATGGGCATTTTAGTAAGGGAAGGTCAAGAGAGCACATGGGGAAGGATGACCCACGGCATGGATGATGGATGATTATGTTTTGCAAGTGTGCTAGCTTGTTTAATCATGAAATACAAGTGTGCTAGCTGTTTTGCAAGTGTTCTAGCTGATTCATCATGAGAAGACCAAGAGGAATCCAAGGCATGGACCAAGGAGGATGAATGCAAGTTGTTTCATCATGAAATTTCTGCAATGAAGCATGTGTGCTAGCTGTTTTTGATGATTAATTCTTACTTTGTATTTGTTTATTAAAATCACTTGAGTGGCTCCTTACCTTTGTGCACCTATAAATAAAGCCTTCTTGCAAGGCTTAGAGCACCAATTCACACAACAATCCCATTTCACACACCCTAAACTATCCTAGCCGCAACCTCCCTTCTTTCCTCCACAAAATCTGCCCATAAACCTATCCTAGCCATCATAAACACCACCATACATCCCCCTATCCACTCTTCCATACAACCAAACCTTCAAACCACATCCACTCCTTGTGCCATAGCAAAGGAAGGGAAGGAAAGTGCTTGGACGTGCATACCACTCAACGAGGACCGTTGGAGCGTTTAGGTGTTTTCTTTCTTTCATTTTCAATGTATAAATCTATTTACCTTTGTTTTATGATTATGAGGAACTAAACCCCCCTTTTGCTAGGGGGGGATTCAAAGACATGATTACATTTGCATTATGAATTAATTACTTTTGGTTGTGATTTAATAATTTGTGATTTCAATTTGCTTAACTATTTGATTGATAACTTATTTATGTATGTTGATTAAGAGTGCACACTTAGTTTTCATGCATAAGTTTGATGCTAGAATATAAGGGAATTTCACCTAATCGTTATGAACTTATATTCAAGAGTAGTGAAGGTTGCTATCCACAATCGTGTTAAGTGAATTCTTGGCAAGAGTGTCATGCTTTTCATAGTTACGAATGCCTCGTCAATACTTATAGTTCTCTTGAATCTTAATGATCTTTGATTGTATCTATATTGTGCTTTTCACGTATGGAACTTTTGAAGAATGTTTTGAATTGTTATATGTGCTTTCCCATTCAATTCATTAAACTAAGGAGAACTTGAAGGTTAAAAAAGTGCTATCACGGTTAACCTGGAGTATTGAGTTTCCTAAGTTATCGAAAGAACAACTAAAAATTAGTTTATATACAAGTGTATCATGTGTGGAGGAAACCCCTCTAGCTAATCCATCATCCATTCAAACAACCATATTTTGTGCTTAAATCTATCTAGTTTTCAATTTGTTTATTTTCAAGTTATTCTCATCAAGATCAAATCTCCCTTTTTCAATTTTTGTCTTTTGACTTGAATTTACCTTATTTGATTTCTTTTGAGTTCTTTGAGTAATTTAGTTTAGAGTTGGTTAATTTTCATAGCTTGAATCTTTTAAATTCATTCGTGATTTTGTTTTAGTTTATTTATTAATTTTATTTTAAGTTATTCTAGTTTATTTGGAATCATTTGAATCTAGTTAAATGTTTTGATTTTAGATTTGTGTTTTTAAAGTTTTATTTAGTGCTTCTAAATTCATTTTATATAGATTAGCAATCCCTCCTAATCCCCGGTTTAGGAACGATCCCTACTTGCATATATACTACAATTGTCAACAAAAGGGTTTAATTTGTGTGTTAGTTTATTTTCGCATCAACTAGATTATATAACCTAGAGGGATTAATCCTAGTCATTAGAAAAGATGCGCCAAAACGGTGAGATTGGGACACGTGGCATCCCGATCAGTTTGGTTCTCGAAATAGAAAGGACATGAAGAAACATTGTGGGGCATGAGTCCACGACTACCTGCAATGCATTTAATGCGGAGACACCTCAATCTTTCGGCCATTCTGGCACTAAATTATCTTGAGTACTCAAACGTTTCTTAAGCACTGTTCAGGAAAAAAAATAGGCTGGAGAAAGCTGACCGACATGTTAATAGACCACAAACAGACCGATTACTATGGGCCTGAGCACAATTAAGGTATCGACTAACTACTGTAACTCCATGACCAAGAAGAGACCCTTGTTCAAGGAGTTGGGGGACTTGTTAACGCAGAGCCCATTTAGGGCCCCTAACGACAGAAGCCCAAGGCCCAAAGAGTTCGGAGAAGGCTAACTCGCGTGCTCAGTCCGATCGAGAAAAAAGAAAGACTACCTAACCACGTGGAACACATGGATGAGCTAATAGCTTTATGGACAAGTTTCCAAGGGCATAACTACTCAAATGCTACTCGGACCATTCAACAACGTGCATACAATATCAAAGACCTAGGATGGGACGTAAGGGTAGTTAGGATAATGCTCGACAAGGCAGGCAGAGTAACCGATGTCTGAGCAGGATGCTCGGGCAACCTGGACATTAAAAGACGTGTCATTCGATTGCTAGAATGTCACTTCGCTGATGAAGGCCTGGCCGAATAGGTGGAAAGTTGTCAGCAACTAGCATTAATAGGTATGTTATTTATTTTTTGTTTAGATACGTACCAAGCTACTGGTCTGTTTATATTATCATAACTTTGGTATGTAAAAAGCCAATGGCAAGCTATGTGTAGCCCTAAAACCTATCAGTACATTTTAATCCAATATGGGTCCAGTTCATTTTGGTGTGTGTTCATTTCAATTTACTATGCATACATTTTAATTCGACATAAATACATTTTAATTTAGCATAGGTATGTTTCAATTTGAGAATAAATTGTGTTGGTACATGTCAATATTTATTTTTAGAGAACGATGGTACATTACTCTTGAATTTCTAGAGATGAAAATAAAGAATGAGAAATAACCATTAACGACAATAGTTAGAGTAATGAAGAAAAAAGTTACAAACAATTTTTGTATAAAACAAAGTTACAAATAATTAGATATATTTAAATTTCTCAAATAATTTACATATATAATTGAATCCTTAAATTGAGGAAATCATGAGATTTCATAAAAAATGTCACATCCCCGCCCGGGTCCCCACCACATCCCGGGCTCGACTCCACATTAGCATGATATTGTCCACTTTGGGCCCCAACCACGCGCTCATGGTTTTGTTTCTGGGAACTCACACGAGAACTTCCTAGTGGGTCACCCATCATGGGATTGCTCTCGCGCGCTACTCGCTTAACTTCAGAGTTCTGATGGAACCCGAAGCCAGTGAGCTCCCAAAAGGCCTCGTAAATCCTTGGGATAAGTTTCCCCTATATGTGAAATAACTATAATAAAATTAATTAAAGCACATAACGGAAACCTAAATAAAACCCCCATAGTTTGCTCAAACCTAGGGTTTAAATATATGAAATCGATCTACTCGATGTCACGGACACACACGTGTCAACCACACGCCGGCCGGAGGCCGGACGCGCCGTCTTGAACGGCCACAAGGGAATGCACAAACTGGTCACGCGCGCCGCACGCGCCTGCGAGTACAGGTGTACTCGCCTTCCTCGCGAATTTCTGCAATTTTGCAGATTTTTGGACCAACCTTTAAAGCTCCTAACGAGCTCGATTCTCAACCAAAAACACTTCTACAATAGCCAAATTAAAGCTAGGAATGTGATGTATCGATCCTATTTCACAGAAAGTTCGAATAAGGTTCGTGTTGTTCAGGAATTTGGCCTGAAAGTGGCCAAATGACCACGGTTGCAGATTTCCAGAAAACTGGAAATTTCTTCCTAACTTCCAGAGTTGATTTCTAACTCGTTACTTAACCAAACTCAGTGATTCAAAAGCCATTTTGAAGTTAGGAATGTAGAGAACAAGTTTGTACCTAGTAGGAGCCCAGCTATGGTCGAGGTTGACTAGAAAAATGGGTTGAAAGTGACCAAATGGTCACGATCCTTGACTGAAAAACGTGCAGTTTTCTCTTCTTGAGTTTTCTGTGTAAAACCATACGTTCAAAACACAAACAAGAGATCAATATCAACCCATAGAATTGAAATAAAGGTTCTAAGGGTTTCTCGAGGCTTACCTAAGCCGTGAATGGCTTGAAAATCGTAGAATAGAGACTCACTAAGTCGGACCTTCCGAGTTGGTGAGTCGAAACTCGTCTAAACCAGATTTCAAGGACATGGTTGTGATCGTGGGACTGAGATGAGTACAAAGGTGTAGTTTGTGAATTCAATCTACGAGCTTTGAAGCTCGTTCATAGCTTTACAGAGAGGATGAAGTATACGGGAGAGAGAGATAATGCTCTCTATATATATCTATATATATATTTTTCTTTTCTGATTGGGTGCAGGGAAGTGGGAAAATATGTGATTGGTGAGGGAGTGATGGGTGCGTGAATAATGGGGGGTGCACGGGTAGGATAAAAAGGAATCCAAATGTTGGGATTTCAGATTTCCTACAGTAAAAGGAAATCGAAATCTGTCCGGAGTAGATATTTTTACACTTTAAAATCTACGTCGACTCGTACTAGCGTGTACAATTTAAATGTGATATGAGGAAATAAATAATTTAAGGGAAATAAACGCGTCCACGTCACTTGCCACTAAGGGCATGGGGGGGTGGATTGTAATATCCCACATCAACCAACGGAGAGGGGGTGATGTGCCTTATATGTACATGCCCACCTCCTATAGCACGATGCCAAGCTAGGCTCGGGGGCTACGACCCAGCAACATACTTGTGAGTGGGCAGTTTATTTTTATATCTATACGTATTTATAGTTTCCAAAATTTCACAAATGCGTATTTACTTCACTTTTACGCTTATATTGCCAAATAATTGACAACTGCGATATAATTGTGATAAATGCTGTTATATGGTTGAGATATTACTGTCATGGCATTCATACATAATTGTACATGCTCATCTTGCTGCACCCCGGTGTTAGTACTCGCCCTAGGGCCAGGGCCAGTCCTTCACGTGTATGTTCACATCGCACCGTTCGCTCGCCTTGGATCCAAGTTAGGTGCTAGTCCTATTGGGTAGATTGCATTAGGCAATCCGACTTGTATGTGACCATGCTTCTGCACCAGCCTTCACGTGATCGTAGTACTAGAGCATATTGATTACACCCAATCATGTTTGTGTCAAAAATTATATGTTCGAACTTGTGTGTGTCAGCTTAGATGGATGAGCACTTAGCTATACTTGATTATCACATGATTATATTATTGTGGCATTTGATACATCATAACTTGGCATATATTTGGTTATAACTCTGTTATAGTATTGTTGATTTATCATTTACATACCTATGTAGTATGTTTTAAGGAAACTATACTTGTTTTACGGCGAGGGGTTAGTATATTCAAAGATAAAGGTTTTCTTATAAGCATTGTTTTGGTAACCCACTCAACTTTGTTTTTCGCCCCTCCAGGACCTAGATAGCTGTACTCTTTGTGGCACTCGAGGAATCTCGACAGTTCTAACATTTCCTTCTGTTTAGACATACGAACTTATCACTGTTATGTAATAAGTGTACTTTAGTTATTTTGACTACTCTTCTGTAGTCTCACTGTCTATTACGCTCTGAATAATTGTAGTGGGTTCACCCCACGATTGCGCACTCTTTCACTGTTTAGTTCTAATTAGTTTTAATTTTATTCACTTTTTGTATCACTTACCCTTATGGTTACGTCACCTCACGGTGATGACTAGCATGCTTCGACCTTTCCAGGTCGGGGTGTGTAAAAAAAATAGCAATAAGTTTTAATATTATTGAGTGCAATTTTTTTTTCACATAAAATGAATTTGAAAAACACTCAAATCAAGAATATACTTGGAATATCGGGTTTAATAAAAAATTGAAAACATTTTAATCTAAAGTTGAAAAGTAACAAATGTTTAATCTAGAAAAGTCTAAAATGAGGCATCTGATTCTAATTTTCTCTTAAAAAAACATCTTCTTGTTTGAATCTCTCCACGTGCTCCAGAAAGAACTTTTCTATTACTTCTACTCAACATGTTACTATACTAAATAGAAAATATTATGTGCAATGTTTGTATGATGGTCATGGCTGAGATTTCGAGTGCCCTATGCGAAAAACATAAATGAGGGTTTTTTTTTTTTTTTTTTTTTTTTTGTAGAAAACTACAATAAATTGGGTTCTTATTAAGAAAAATTAATGAAAAAGGCTTCTTAACTTTGAATCTTAACCAAAAATCAGGTAATAAGTTTATTTAATGGTTAGGACAAAACCCAACATCAAACCAACCCAATTAAAATGGCCCAAACATTGAGTTTTTAGTTTTGCCCCTAACGACAATCTTTTCCCCATTTAATCCTCTCTCCCTTTCTCGATCTCTCCACCTAATCTCTATTTCTCGATCTCCATTTCTAAAGCTCTCCGCCTAATCTCGATCTTTCCTATGCACAGAAACAATTCCTCCACTTTTGTAATCGAATTGATCTCTTTGCCTCTCTCTCGATCTCTCTGCCTAATCTCTATTTTCATTTTCAATTCCATTCAAAGTCACCATTTTTTGAATCATAAGCATCTTCAGGCAGCAAATGATTATTTGGCCTAGTTTCTTCAACGTATCCAAGGATGACAACCGACTCGGAAATTGGTTTTCCCTAGTGAAGAAAGACCATAACCTTCTTGTAAACTGGATTGCACTACAACAGAAGTTCACTCTTGTTAGAAAGGTCCTGTTCTATGTACTCATATTTCACACCCTTGAGCTTTAGAGCCCATATCACTCTGTAAACACACGGACTTGGCCAAAATCCTAGTAGCTTCACTTTTTCTATTATTCCTGTGATCAGGTGATTAATGTTATGGAGGAGGAGGAAGAAGAGAGGAGACAAAAGAGCATATAAGCGCAAGCACACTTCAATCTGGTGATTTTCTTACCTCCCTTTCTTGGGTTCTCACTTCTCACAAATATATATTACTAGGTTTTTTAATTTTTCCAAAGATTGAGTTTTATCTGAGTTTGCCTCCAATTTCTCTCCTTGTTTCTGGTAATGTGATTTTTTATTTTTCATTGTTTTTTATTATAACTTTTGTATGTGGTAGAATCTTATATCTGTTTTGTTTAACTGAAATGGATTATGCTGCTTTTGGGAATCATGAATGATATTTGATGGGATTTTGGGTTGGTCTTTAATTAGGTTTAGTGAAAATAATTCATCTTAAGCTATCTTGAATTGAGATTTTGGGATCTTGATTTGGGCTTTAATTGTTAATTAGCAATAAGTGTGTCATTAAAGTTATTGCATATGCACATACAGGTCCTAATCTTATTAATCAATATAATTTGTTTTCGGAAAACAAAGTTGAATCTGGATAGGTGGTAGGTAGGAAATAATCCTGAGAATTTTTTGGTGAAAGTTAATTTATTTTTTGAATTATTTAATGAATAAATTTGTTGGGGAAGGTGATAGATTTCTTAAAAATTAGCATCAGATAAGAAAAAGGTTATTAAATTTGTTCAGATTTTTAGTCGTGTGTCTATATCTTAATTGTAAATGTCAAATTATAACATGAAAAATGTTAAAACTTCCAATCCCAAAATTTTGATGTCAAGTGAGTATAGGGATCAGATGACTAAATGTTAGATAGGAAGGATTAGAAGTGCATTATGTGAGCATTACAAAGGTTTGTAAGAGAGATTTATAAATACATTGCATGCAAGGATTGCCAAATCTCTCTCACATTGCTTTCTAATGCTCTTTCATCCTCTTTATCAATTTGAGACCCATTTCTTACTAATTTGGCCTTAAACCCTTGAGACTTGAAAATCCCTCAGCCAAACATAGCATTAAGCATTCATTAGCAAGATGACAAAGATCAGCTTAAGAAAATTCAATATTTAGCTTATGAAAAAAATCTACCTCCTCGAAACATCTCTTAGCCCAAATGAAACACTAGTGCCTTCATCCTCTCGTCTGGGCTCGAGGAAGAAACACATGGTAGCCACAATCTTCCATGCCCGATCTCATCACTACAATATTTCATCACGGCCAAGTACCTCATGTTTCAACCGCATGTCAATTCATTATTTTTCTTCTTCTTTGGAATTGGGATTATAGATTGTGACAGACCTTCCACGCTCTCGGAGGGAGAGGAAGAATTCACCAATGATGATGGTGTTTGGGTGGATAATAAATATTGGGCTTAAGACAATTGAAGGCCCAGGCATGCGTAAATCAGAAAGGAATTAGGCTGGGAAAGGTGGCAGCCCAGGATGAATTAAAACCATTTTCTGGCAACTAATAGGCAACAAGCCTATGTGAGGTGACAAGTGGCAGAGGACAACTCACCATCAGCGAAAAAGTACTTTTCCATGGCATAGGTAAGTAATTAACAAAAGCAGATGATGACTTACCATGCTCTGGAAGCCCATCACCAAAAGGGAAGGCTTGGACAATCGGGTTAGGAAAGTCTATAAAAGCAAGGAAGGGCACAAGCATAAACTCTCTCTCAACCAATCAATCAAGCAACTATTAGTACACTTATACCTAAAAAAACTTTAGTTTGGTCATCCCTTGTCCTTTTCAAGTCTCAGGTCCACTATAGAAAGCTTTCTTTTGTCTGATTTTAGAAGCTCTACTACCCTTCCTTTTGTTGTAATATCGAATCCCTTTAGTAAACCTTGTTTATATTTCATTTTCCAAAGATCCCAATCACTATAAAATACAAGGAGAGGTGTTCACAAGAAGATAAACCTTGCTCGCCAAGGTTGTAATCTTGCCTAAATCTCCTTTATCTGTAGTTGCATAAGGTAGATCTGTAGTTTTTGTTTCTTCCTTTGAACTTCATGTCATTTCTAACTATTTTTGCTCAAGTTTTAGTCATAATTAATCTTGTCAACTAATTATTTTGGTTACTTTGCTGTCAATCTAAAATAATAACTAAGAAATCAACTTGATTAATGTCAACTTCCTTCATATACGAACATGTGATGCTACAAATGAAAGGCGTTGATCAAAAGGCAAAGAAAAGAACTTAATGCAGACTTAACCTATCTGTGAACAATACTGATATTGCAAGAAGTTATAGTAACTTGTAGGGCAAGATTAATTGAACAATCAAGTAAACAATATGTTAGACAACAAGAATAATGGCACGCTCGAATCTCTATTAGTCCTAATTGTGAGCCTTAAGGCCTAAGAAAGGCCCCATAAAGGCACTTATCAGACTAATTCCAAATTCATGTTGCAGAGAACTAAACATCAAACTCTGCCCAATGAGAAAGGCGAGGGGAGTTATGCAAGGGATAGATCTAGCCTGAACATAATTTTGGCATGCCTAGTGGGACCACAGCTTATAGTATTGCATGCCAAGACGAAGAAAGAATCGAACGTTCAGGTGGAAGGTGGAATTCGGGCAGCCTCGTTGCCCTACAATGACAGACATGATAGATCAGACGGGAGATTTTCCATCTCCACTCAATCCCAGGATTATAGAGAGCCCGACATCTTTTGAAAAATCTGGAGGAAAGGTAACCAACGAAGACTTGCAAGCTACCAAGATGCAAGCACTAAGAAGCATGGAAAAGATCTCCTTAGAAACCAGGGGGAGGTTAGAAGGTTGTGTTATTTAACAAGGACACTAATGAGAAAGTTGGAGTTAGAGTACTCCCTACAAAGGGAAGGAACTGTGGCTGAAGCTGGGCTATATCTAGTTCTGGAGAAATGACCAACCCTTCCCCAGTTTCCCTTACTAGAAAGGAAAAGGGATAAAGGAAAGAAGAAAGAACAGGCAGAAACCGACAACCAAGGAGAAGTTGGAGACGAGCCACAAGAGTTAGGCTTGCCAGATCTCTTGCCACTACCGTTTGTGAGGTCATAAAGCGTAGAAGAGCTCGATGTGAAGAAATTTTGTACGCTCGAACCAGATGAGGGCCCTAGTACTAGAAGCTTGCCCTTTGATGAAGGGAAGCCCACACTCTATCGACCACCACCATAGGTTAATAGAGGGGGATGAGAGGCTAATTGGAGGCAGCCTGATGCAATAAAAGATCTTTCTCGGGCATAGATCATGGCCTAAAGTGGGGGAATTCTTCCTCCCCAAAGAATAATATGGCCAATCAACAACTTATGAATAAACTAGCAGAACTAAGAAGGATGGTGATGCAAAATGCTCAACCTCAAGCCTGCCCAATGTTCAAAATCACATACCAAAAACCTTACCAGTACGTGGATGAACATAATCTTTTCCCTCTTAATTTCAAGATGCTTGATTTTCCAACTTTTAGTGGGGAAGATTGCAGCGTGTCCTCCAAAGAACACATTTTCAAATTTTCAAACTATTGTGTGGCTTTTGAAGACAACCCCAACTATAAGTTAAGGCTGTTTGGAAACTCCCTGGTGGGGTTGGCTTCCCAGTGGTATTCTTTGTTGCTCCCTAATTCCATTACTAATTGGGGGCAAATGGAAATGGCTTTTCATGAACAATTCTATATAGTGGAGCTAGAGATGACCATCAACGACTTGGTGGAGGTAAAACAGTATGAACATAAGTCTAATGAGGATTTTATGATGAGATTTAAGAGGACCAGGATGATGTGCCAGTTTCCTGTCAGTCATGCTCAACTTATAGCCATTGCATAGAAGGCTTTAAGGTTGCTCTTGAGAAAGAAGCTTTACGATGTACAATTTAATGAACTCCAAGAGCTAGTGATTGTAACTACCAAGTGTATGAGAAATTATTGACAGAAGAACAATTGAAGCACTCCTCCAAGACTCCCCCATTCTACAAAAATAAAGCACCAATACAACAGTTAGAGTTTGAAAGCTTGGAAACAAGAGATAATGAAGACAACTTAAGATAAGGAATAGATTTTTGCGCTGCCGAGATGATTACTCATTTCAAGCCTTTGACAGTGAAGGGTCTGGTTCAACCAATCAAGGATCAGAAGATTGTGATGAATGATGGAGGGTTTGTTCCTATCAAGCCTTCAAAATATCAGGCATATTCCTTTGATTTAACCAAGGCTGCTAACATCTATGAGGAGCTAGTAAGAGCCCAAGTTATCTAGCCTGATAATACCAAGAAGATGCCCAAACTCGAGGAATTAAGAGGGAAGAAGTATTGCAAGATTAATTATACTTTCAATCACTCCATCACCAATTGTGTGCAGTTTAGAGATTGGATTTAAGACTTGATTGTCAAGGGGAAGTTGTTACTATAAAAGCCCCAGGCTAACATGATAATTGATACAGATATTTTCCCCGAAGCCCCAATTAATATGATAAACCTCAATTGGGTGGAAAAAGGGAAAGGGAAAGCTACCATGAGAGGAGAAAAAAAAGGTGTAGATAGACCTACTAGAGGTAGTAGAAGGTTGCCCAATAGGCCTTACGCAGCGGTAATCAAGGGAGTAGTGTTGTGTAGTAAGTGCCAATGTGATTAGAGGTACTAACACCAAGTACCATCATTGACTAAGAGTTAGCTAAAAGAAATGAGAAAAAATAACAAGAAGCCTGCAAGGGCTAACCTTCGGGCGTCCGAGTTAAAGAGGGAAACGTCAAAGAATGTGTTTCACAGATTGGGAGGAGATTCAGAACCTAAGAATTTGTCTGAAGTTTTCAGGAACTTTGAATCCTCTTAAGAGGTAGAGGATAAGGATGGAAGGCTGCCACGATAAAGCGATGTTAAAGTACCCTGCTCAACCAGTCACGGTAACATAGGATCAAGAAGGTCAAAAAGGAATATGAGCCCGATGCCACCAGTCACAAAGGTAAATTCAGCCCAACTGGGTTGAAAATGGTATGTGGTAGGAAATGATGGAAGGCTTATGAGAGATATGAGGGCATCTATGATAAGAAAGGTGCAAAGACAACACAAAGCTCATATGAATTCATTACAAATTCCTACTTTGTCAAAAGGTTCTGGAAATGTCAAGATCGAAAAGTTTATCTAGGGAAGTGAGAGGCAGCCAAGCTGGAGAAGTAGAAAGGAGATAGAGAAGGCTAATAACAAGACAGAGGGAGGATGATAACATGTTCCTCAAACTCTTCACCCTGGTAAGTACAAGATATTGAGAAGAATGTAGGAAAACATGGTGATGGTACCCATCCCAGGGTAGAACCCAGTGCCGATTCGTTTTGGGACTATGTCTCTTAAAAGGATTGCACCCCCACTCCTATAAGGGGGCATTCCTTTTAGGACCCCAGAGCGACTGCTTTATTTTAACATAAATTCAGTAGGAGAAGGAGATGAGGCACCATAACTAATGTTGAATGAATAAGCATAAGCTTGGATGGATCAGTTCATGTTCCAGATTGGGGAGAAGAAAGAAGGGGCACTTGGACCTAGCAACTTTCATGTTAACATGACCTATGTGTTATCCTCCATGTTTTGCGCTGAGCCCAATCAACCAATTTTGATGCAAGAAGATTATTTATCACAGGAACCAATGATCTCCCTTGTGAACCATGAAGAAACCAGCAAAGAAGAATCAAGAGTGGTAGTTTTGCCCAATCCCATGGAAAAAATGCCCAAGAGGATATACACTGATGAAATGGTGTTTAGAAATCCAGGTATGACCTTGGCAAACCATTTGAAATCTATCTATGTGACAACTCATTTGGAAAGAGTTCATTTCAAAAGAATATTGGTAGATGAAGAGGCATCAGTTAATATGCTACCACTTAAGCAGATGAAGAAACTTGCCATGAGTGAAGAATATCTTATTCCAATCTCATAGTGTCCAGTTTTTCTAGGGCTATTACTAAGACACATGGTATATTACCTTTGGAGGTGGATCTGGGGTCGAAGAAGATCATGATGGCATTCTTTGTGGTGGATAATAATTCCACTTATGGGGCTTTATTAGGAAGAGATTGGTTACACCAAAGTTTGTCTATACCATCAACCCTGCATCAACAAGTTGCTGTATACCATGAACAACTACTGTCGAGCAAAGGTCCTGAGAAATAGTGGTGGCCGAATCATGACCATTTCTCCCTACTACCAATATTGATGAGGCCAACTTTTACAACCCCAATGTTGGAATTTTACAATGTTCAGAAGTTGATCAGAATGGCCGCCTTACTAAGGTGACGGCCCAAAAGCTATTGGAACAAGGATTGTTGCTCACTAAGGAGGAATGAGATATACTTCACATTATCTTAGCCCACCACCACCAATGATGACGGACCAGAAGAAGAAGGACCAAGTGGTAGCAGTCAGGTCCTTAATCAAAAGATTACTAGAGTATGAGAAAAAAAGAAAGGAAATTAAGCAATGCTCAGCCAGAGAAATGGCAGAGTGGGAGAAAGGAAGTTCTGGCATGATGGATAGTCAATAAGGAAAGTTTTTTGAAGAAGGCATAGAAGCTGTTATACACTTGGCAGAATGTATATATGACCTAGATTGGCCCAATGATGTGCCCGAAGCCCAAAATGCTATGGAGTTTTTGTCTACAGAGCCCGACAAGCCAGCACTGAAAGTCCAAGACCCTTTAGAAACCATTAATTTGGGGACTGGGGAGGATCCAAGACCAATACAATTTAGTGGCCTGCTAGAACCTACTCATCGAGCCAAAATAGTTGATATTTTGCATGAGTTTAAAGATTGTTTTGGGTGGCATTATATAGAGATGCCAGGATTAGACTCTAAGTTGGTAGAACAAAGAATGCCTATAAAAAAAAAGGGGTACAAGCCAGTGAAACAAGCCCCAAGAAAGATGTCAAAAGATATAGAAAGGAAGGTTAAAGAAGAAATTGAGAAACTTGGGAAAGTAGGCTTTATTAGACCTAAAAAGTATGTACAATGGTTGGCAAACATTGTACCCGTATTAAAAGTATTAACTAATGCCATTCGTGAAGGAAAAATTTGTCCTGGCTAAGAACATGTGAGAACATTTGAACACATAAGAAAACTAATAACACTTTAAAGTAGGCATGCGTTCAAAACAATACTAAAACCCATGACTTTCAAAGTCTAGTGAATGGTGAACCAAAAGACTCTTTAACAAATTAAAGAGAAGAGAAAGTTTGAGTTTCATTACCCTTGAAGCTCATCCTTGTTTACACAAGGGATTCACCCAAGTGGAGGGCCTTCAAGTCACCTCATTTTCTCCTTGGATGGATGCTTCTTTGCTTCTCCTTTGCTCCTTGAGGATTTGAGGAGAGGAACTCCAAGAACACCAAAAGTTTGGTGTCTCTAAGTCTCCACACCAAGGATGAGGTGTTAAGATGAATGGATGACTTAGAGGAAGGAAGATTGCTAGCTATTTTTCTCTAAGTGTGGCCGGCCTATTTGGAAGACAAAGAGGGAATGAGTTTTGCTCTTTTGCCTCAAAGAAAAAACTTGATGTGGTAAAGCTATAAAGTTCCTTTTATAGCACCTCACATTTGAGTGGCAAACTTGCAATTATGCCAAGTTCACTACCACTCACCCTATGGCCGGCCATCTTTTAGTTATTGGGCTATTTTCCCATTTTGTTTTAGTTGTCATACAACTTGAACATAATGGGCCATGTGGACCAAAACCCTTTTGGGCCCCGAGACCCGAAACTAACTTGAAAGCCCAATACGAACCTGTCGTATAATTAATTAACTAATTAATTAATCTTGACCATTCTCAATTAAAACATTTAATTGCTCATCCATCTCATTTATATTTCTTCACTTTCATCCTTACTCGGTGTACGATCCATTAGGTTCCAATTAGCGAGGCAGTGGGCGATTGTTACTCTTAACGATCGATTGTGAATTGAAACTACATTTCAATTCTCCCTTTGATGAAGATTAGTGTTTCCTAATCTTTAGGGCTTCCACAAACCATGAGTGACACTTAGCAGTATGGCATGGCTACCCAAGCTAAGTAGAAGTGGTTGGAGAACCTATCCAGTTACAATTACAATGCAATATGATCATTCTCTAATACAATACTCTTAATCACATTGTTAGAGTGATAGTTTGTTTCATGTCTATTATCGAATGTGATACTTCTCTACATAATTCCATTGAATATGATTTGGAACAAACTTCCTAAGTGATATTCGTATGCTTTGGCCAAAGACTCCCCAATCATATCTCAGGGTGTTCTCCCTCCACCATGGAAGGTTAGAGATCCCTTGTTGTGCATTCATATGCCTACATGACTAGATAGCTTGACCCCAAAAAATGTCATGGACACTCTTGATGGAATGCCTTTGACACGATCAAAGATCAAGGACCTAACCATTAGACATCTATGATGCCTCAGGTCAAAGGACTACTTTTACATATTGCAACTTACGAGTTCTTACATGACATTTATGTTCGAACTCTCTTTTGATCGTAGTTCAGTGTACTCGATTACCATTCTGAGCAACTATGTGTTTGTCTCAATGTCCAACAATAAATGACTTACGACTAGTCATACTCACGCTTGAGTTAACATAACACTTACTAACCTTAGCGGATTGTCAATGCCCAATTGGCAATCTTATGGCTAGGAACGTTTTAGGAATGAACATAAGAGAAAGGTCTTGTTAATCTAACTTACTTAGATCACTTCTCTCTTAGATTACATACATTCCTTGGATTCCCTTATTGCTTAAACATATAATACAATAAATAGTGATTAACAATAAGCTTTGCCCTTCATTAAACATATAATCGTTTAACACAATAAGTAATCCAAAAGCTATTACATCAAATGAGTAGCTTTGTGGGCATACTTCCAACGATCTCCTACTTGCACTTAAAGCCACCTTCCCATGTATCTAATACCCATCTTTTCCATATGGCGGTCAAGTTGGATTTGAGACATTGGCTTCGGTAGTGGATCTGCTACGTTATCGGCTGAGGCAACCTTGAGAATGTTGACTTTCCCCTCGGCAGCATATCGTTTAATGATATTAAAGCGTCTGTCAAAATGCTTCTTCTTTTGATGAGCCCTGGGTTTTTTGGCTTGCGCTATCACCACAATATTGCCACAGTACAAAGTTACTGGTGATTTAATGGTTGGAACCACTCCAAGTTCAGTAATGAACTTCTTTATCCAGAGCACTTCTTTGCTTGTTTCAGCTGTAATGACATATTCAGCTTCCATTGTCGAATCAACAGTTACATCTTGTTTCTTGCTTTTCCAGCTGACAACCCCACCATTCAGAGTGAACACATATTCGGAGTTGGAACTTCTATTATCGACGTCAGATTGGAAATCTGCGTTTGTATAAGCTTCCACTCACAACTCTGTCGCTCCTCCATAAATGAGGAACATGTCCCTAGTTCTTCTTGAGTACTTAAGGATCGTCTTGATAGCTGCCTCGTGTTCTGATCCTGGGTTAGTAATGCTCACAACATATGCGATATCAGGCCTTGTGCATATCATGGCATACATGAGACTTCCCATGGCGGAAACATAAGGAACATCACTCATCTACCGTATTTCTTTAGGAGTCTTAGGTCCCATGGACTTAGAAAGATGAATTCCATGTCTCACAAGAAGAAAACCTTTCTTAGATTGTTCCAGCTGGAACATACTTAGCACCTTATCCATGTACATAGATTGGGATAATCCAATTAATTTTCTAGATCTATCACAATAGAGCTTTATCCCAAGCACATAAGATGCATATCCCAAATCTTTCATGTGGAAGGTTTTGTACAACCACACTTTACAGAAGAAAGTACTGCAGTGTCATTCCTAAATAGTAATATGTCATCTACATATAACACTAGGAATACAACCACATTCCCAACGACCTTTTAATAAACATAATTGTCGTCTTTGTTTTGAGTAAAACCAAACGATTTGATTTTAGTGTCAAAACAAATGTTCCAACTCCTGGAGGCTTGCTTAAGTCCATAAATGGACCTTTTAAGCTTGCATACCTTAGTCTTTTCAGACTTGGACACGAAACCTTCAGGTTGAGTCATATAGAGCTCTTGCTCTAGGTAGCCATTCAGAAAGGTTGTCTTTACGTCCATTTGCCATATCTCATAATGGACTTAATCATGGCTATAAGAGATAAGGTTTCTTCATAGTCAATCCCTTCTCATTGCTTGTAACCCTTGGCTACTAGTCTAACCTTATAAGTCTCCACGTTCCCATCAGTGCCTATCTTCCTCTTGAAGACCCATTTGTTCCCAACAAGTACTATACCTTCTGGAGGGTTTACAAGAGTCCATACCTAATTTTGATACATGGAATCCATCTCGAATTTCCTGGCCTTTTGCCATCTCTTTGAATCAATGTCGGATATTACTTCAATGTAGTCTCTAGGGTCCTTCTTTGTGTCATTGTCACCCAGAAGGTGCAATTCCCCAAAGTCATTATCTAAGTCATACCTCTTAGGTGACTTGCTGACCCGTTCAGATCTATGTGGAGCTAAGGGTTCAGGTACATGGTTGTCAACTTGTCGAGTGCTTGTTTATGGTTCATCATTAATCTCATTAATTTCCATCGTTTTACTTGTAATTCATTTGAGAACAAATTCTTCATCTAGAAACTTAGCAGTTTTGGCAACAAAGACGTTCTGGTGATCAGGATGGTAGAACTCATATCCCATAGTTTCTCTAGGATATTCCACAAAATATCACCTAACTGATCTCGCTTCAAGCTTCTTGGCGTATGCTTCACAACCCTAATTCTTAATATGATTAAGACTTGGCCTTCTCCCATGCCATATCTCATAGGGCGTATGTGAAACTGACTTGGAAGGTACTTTATTAAGCAATATATAGAGAGTATCCCCAGAATGTTACTGGTAGATCGGCGGAACTCATCATAGAACGAACCATGTTCATCAAGGTTCGATTTCTCCTTTTAGAAACTTCATTAAGTTGTGGAGTTCTCGGTGGAGTCCACTGTGATATTATTCCACACTCTTTGAGATAATCTAAAAACTCATTACTTAGATACTCTCCCCCTCGATCTGATCTTAGGATCTTTATCTGCTTCCCAGTTTGCTTCTCAACTTCATTCTTGAATTCTTTGAACTTTTCAAAGGATTCTAACTTGTACTTCATAAGATACACATAGGCAAACTGAGAGTGATCGTCGGTGAATGTGATATAGTAGGAGAAGCCGCATCTCGACGTAGTAGACATAGGTCCACATACGTTAGTGTGGATTAACCCTAGAATTTCAGTGGCACGCTCTCCCTTCCCAATGAATGGAGATTTGGTCATCTTCCTTTTCAAGCAACATTCACAAGTACCCATTTGGTCATTACCTAATGGGTGGAAATATCCGTCTTTCTACATCTTGCGAATCTTATCAAGGTTCACACGTCCAAGTTTAAGATGCCACATCTTTTCTTGGTTAACTTCTTCTCTAGTCATTTTGGGTTTTGAGGTATTCAAGCTTTCAATACAGCGCATCCCACTACTTGTCTCTAGGTGAAAAAGTCTCTCTATCATATTACCATGAGAGATAATACGACCGTTCAAGTATAAAGTCAACTTATTTTGTCAAACAATACTGAGTGCCCATCTCGTAAAAGCATAGAGATGGAAATCAAATTCTTTATACAAGGAAAATATAAACAATTTTTAAGTTCCAAGACTTCCCCAGAGGGTAGTTCATCCTTGTTGTGGAGACTTAGAGACACTAAATCTTTGGTGTTCTTGGAGATCCTTTCCTCACATCCTCAAGGAGCAAAGGAGTATCAAAAGGAAGAAAAACACAAGGAAGATCTAAGGAGCTAGGAGGTGACTTGAAGGCCCTCCACTTGGGTGAATCCCTTGTGTAAACAAGGATGAGCTTCAAGGGTAATGAATCTCAAAATCCTTTCTTCTCTTTAATGTTGTTAAAGAGTCTTTTGGTTCACCATTCACTAGGCTTTGAAATTCATGGGTTTTAGAATTGTTTTTTGAATGCATGCCTACTTTAAAGTGTTAATAGTTTGCTTATGTGTTCAAATGTTCTCACATGTTCTTAGCTAGAACAAATTTTTTCCTTCACATTTCTCGTTCTGTAGACCTTGAAGAAGTAAAAGGTTGAGTGGTTGGTAGCTGGAGCCTCTGCCAAAATTTGGGCAGGAACTACGCCTTCAGGGAATTCCAGGTTTAAAGCCAGAAACTTTGGGAAGTACCACTGGAGCCAAATTTGGATCATCCAGGTTGCTCCATTGAGATTGGTCTCGAAGGGTTGCCCATTGGTCATCTCATAAAGCAAGTGATAGAGGTGGGCTAAGATGAAGGGTCTTATAGCCACATTATCGAATGAATGCAGAGCTTCCACCAAGGGGATCCACTTAGCTTTACTCCCTTAGGCTTGTTGGGGAACACATGTTGGTTTAAACAATAGAGAAGGAAGTACACGTGTTCCTGAGCTTGATCAGTAGAAGGGCAGAAGGAGATGGTCAACAAAAATTCTTCTTAACAAAAGGAATGAAGCCTGCAAATGAGGTACCATAGTTTTTGAAGGTGGTAGAGTCATAGTCTAAGCTCACCATGGCCTTCGAAGTCTTAGAACTTCCAACAACTGGTTGAGAAAGAGATGACTAATCATGGGTAATGTCTACACACCTGCCTGACGGCCTTAGCCCCGAACACCTAAGCCATGTCCAAGACAGTTTAAGCTATGGACCCCATCTTGGAGTCTAATGTATTGGTCCCATTGTTCCAGAAAAGAATGGCAGTTGATAGGAACTCATGCTTGATGGGAATGGTCATCTTGGACATCATGATTAGTTTATAGATGCCATTTGCCGTCCACTTCTTCTCCCACATCGGTTTCATATCGTCCACCCATTTTGATCAGGCTGCATCGGTCATGGAAGGAAAGCCTCTTTTGAAGCTCGACCATCTAGCAGCTGAGATGCCCTCCTCGACCTAATAAGGGTTTAGAGTAAACCATTCCTTGGCAGGCATATTGTTCTCCATAAAACAGGGACCCTGGTGGTTAGGTAGGTCCCAGTAAGTGTGCCCCATCTCTAAGAAAGAAAATTACAAGATTAAGGCTAGCCCGAGGATGATGAAGGTCGTTAAGACGACGACGGAGATTGATGATGCCTTCTCCAAACTCACATGCAGGACGTGGTTTGGGAGCCATTACTGAATTTGAAGAGTGAAGAAGGTAGCTGGAGCGAGATCGAAGAAAATTTGAAAATTCGAGGATAATGGCCGAAGAGGTTAAAGTGGAAGTTATATAAACGAGCAGGTAGTTAACGTTGGAAGTCATGGGTTAGTGCAAAGGTTTAGTTAAAATGGCTCAGATAAAAGGCGCTAATACACAGCTTCGGCCAACATGTAATTTTAATCATTATCAATGTCTTGATTAGCAGACATAATAATTATTAAAGGGGGCACTGTTTGGGTGGATATTTAATATTCCAAAGATCCCAGTCACTGTAAAATACAAGGAGAGGTGTCCGCAAGAAGATAAACTTTGCACGCCAAGGTTGTAATCTTGCCTGAATCTCTTGTATTTGTACTTACATAAAGTAGATCTATAGTTTTTGTTTCTTCCTTTGAACTTCATGTCATTTCTAATTATTTTTGCTCAAGTTTTAGTCATAATTAATCTTGTCAACTAATTATTTTGGTTACTTTGATGTCAATCTAAAATAATAACTAAGAAATCAACTTGATTAATCACAACTTCCTTTATATACGAACATGTGATGCTACAAATGAAAGTCCTTGATCAAAAGGCAAAGAAAATAACTTAATGCCGACTTAACCCATCTGTGAACAATCCTGATATTACAAGAAGTTATAGTGACTTGAAGTGCAAGAAATCAATTAATTGAACAATCAAGTAAACAATCTGTTAGACAAAAAGAACAGTGGCATGCTCGAATCTCTATTAGTCCTAATTGTGAGCCTCAAGGCCTAAGAAAGGCCTCACAAGGCACCTCTTAGACTAATTCCAAATTCATGTTGCAGAGAACTAAACATCAAACTCTGCCCAATAAGAAAGGCCAGGGGTGTTGGAAATGTGCCCTAAAACCAATCATATGATGATACTTTAAGGACATTTCACATGTTAAACTAATCTAGTTTAATGTCAAGGGCAAAGATTATTGTTTTAAGCCGTCTCATATAAATGTTATATACTTAAACGGTAAGTCCAAGGAATATGTAATTAGGAGAATGTAATTTAAACAAGTTAGATTTATGAGACCATTCTCTTTCGTATACATATCCTAAACGTTCCTGATCATAGGATTGCCAATTGGGCATTGACAGTCCGTTAAGATCAGTACGTGTTGTGTCTTCTCTCAGGGAGAGTGGCTGGTCTCGAGTCATTGGTGTGATTGACACCAAGACAAGCATGTAGGTGCTCAATAACGAATGAGTCCACTAAACACGATCAACGAGGAGTTCTCATACTCATGTCACATGAGAACTCATGGTTGGGATAATGCAAAGTAGTCATTTGACCTGAGGCATCAAAGTCACCCCGTCAGAGGGTGTCCACGACATAGTTGGGGTTAAGCCACTTAGCCATGGAGGCAAGTGAATGCGCAACAAGGGATCTCTAACCTTCAAACCGTTTGAGGGAGAATACTCTATGATATGATTAAGAATCTCTGGCCGGAGTATGAATGAGATTTAGGAAGTCATTCCAAATCACATTCAAGGTAATCATATAAGTAAATGAATCACATTGGATAGTCGACATGAATAAACTATCAAACCAAACAATGTGGTCAAGAGTATTGTATTAGAGAAAGACCGTATTGCATTGTAATCCTAAACTGAATAGGTTCTCCACCTCTTCTGATTAGCTTGGGTAACCATGACATACTGCTAGGTGTCACTCATGGTTTGTGGAAGCCCTAAACGTGTATAAACACTAAAGGGAGATTTGAAAGTAAGTTTCAATTCACAATCGATTTGAAAGTGTTCTAATCGCCCACTGCCTCGCTAAAAGGAACCTAATGGATCGTACACCGTGTAAGGTAGAGATTGAAGAAACAATGGAGATGAGTAAGAATAATTAAATGGTTTAATTATTTATGGCAAGGATTAATTAATATGTTAATTAATCAAACGAATAAAGTTCGTTAAAAGACCACGGGTTAGTTTTGGGCCTCAAGGCCCAATGAGCTTCGAACGTCAAGCCCATTGACTTAAGTTGTATGACAACTTAATGATAAATAATTCACAAAGGCCTTAAAAGCCCAATGAAACCCTATGGCTGGCCATTTTGTTAAAGGAGTGGGTTTTGGACTTAATTACAAGTTTGCCACTCCAATGAACAAAGGTATAAATATGACTTTATAGCCAAAATTCATTTAGGGTTTCTTTTAGAGAATTGGAGAGAACATATCTCTCTATTTTCTCTCTAAGAGGCCGGCCCCCTTGGAGGGATTAGCTAGTAATCTTTCTCCTCCAAGGTCACTCATCTCATCCTCACATCTTACCTTGGTGTGGAGACTTAGAGGTTCTCAATTTTGAGAACTTGGAGAATCTTTTCTACCATCCTCCTCCTAGAAATTGATGGATCTTAGAAGCAAGGAATGAAGGCCCTCTCCTTGGGTGATTATCCTTTGCTTATGCAAAGAGGAATCAACAAAGGTATAATATTTCTCAACTCACTTTGTTCTTGAGTTGAGTCTTGGTTCACCAATCTACTAGGCTTTGAATTTCATGGTTAATGTTTTGTTTTTAAGTGCATATAAGCATGATTCCGCCTTTAATTGTTAATTGCATGCTAATAGATGTTGCTTAAATGAACATGTTTTTCACAAAATTTCCTTCAAGGGGAATTATGCAAAGGACATATCTAGCCTGAATAGATGGGACTCCATACAAGTGGGATCGGGGTCTTAGGGCTTGGGTTGCTCAAGTTAGTTCATGATTTTTGCAACTTCTTATGTTTTTCTTATATTTTATTCCATTGTTTCTGGTGGTTTTTCCGTTCATGGTATATATGGTAAGTGGTAGCATGCCAATGAACGCTCACAAGTAGATTTTTGTTGTTTGGTTGCACATTGGTGAACCTTGAAGAGAATGTTCGGTGCCACGTTTCTGAACATTTCACCGAGTGTTCATGCATGGCCTAACAGATCAGTATTCCAATTTTATGGAATAGGAAAATTTTGAAATCAAACTTGAAAATTTGTCTTGCTTATTTTTGTTGAATGTATATTTGACTGATTTAATGTCTAATGGGATATCACTTTTGGGATACAAAGATATGACCTTTTTGCAAGAAGAGGAAGTTTTCCCCGCTGCCAATTTTTTTGAGGCCACCGCAAGGGAAGAGGTTAGTGCACCTGTAAAGGCTTCTGATCCATCTAAAGAAGATGATATCAATGGTAGCAGTGAGTTAGAAGGCAATCAAAGTTCTAAGAGGAAATTGTCGGATAAGGAAGCTAACAAGCAGGTTTGCCCCTTTTTATCTTGTTCTTTGACTTTTGATGATGGTGTATCTTTTATGGGGTGTGCTATACACACACCTCTTTTTATTTCTCACACACCCCTTTTTAATTTCTATCCAGTGATCTTCTTCACTTCATCCGATCCAATCGAAATTAAAAAGAGTGTGTGAGAAGTAAAATTGTCACAGCCCGTCCCGGGATTTTATTTATCGAGGACGTGAAATGACGGGATTACCCTTAGCGGTTACTAAGGTATGTGTGTGTGACATATTATTTGGACTAAATACACATATTCCATAAGCTTTTGGAAAATTATTTAAGTTGGATTAAAATTTGGGTTGTAAATTTGTGTGGTTAGGGAATGAAGTTGTGACTTGTTTTTGGGTGGACCACACAACACACACACGGGACAACTCTCTCCTTTCCCCCATGCTCTCTCTCTCTCTCTCCTCTCTGTTTCAGTCTCACTCTCTCCCTCTCGAAATTGTACGGACAAAGGGCCAAACCCTCGAACTTTCACGGATCGATGCCAAAAAGGTAAGGTTCTTCATCCTTTCGACCTCCTGAGTTGAATGGTACTAGTTTTAGAATGGAAAACCTTAGAAATCACGTTGAAAACCCGAGGTCCGATTTGAGTATTGTTCATGCATTCGTGATGTGTTGATTTTCAGGGAATTCTAAGCTTACAGTGAGCTTAGTGAGGTCTTAAGGAAGCTCGGAGTACTTAGTTTGAAGGTTTTGGACGTCGGGATCGTTGAGTTCGAAGTTGGCTGATTTTCTTGGAATTTCTCCGGTGAGATTTCGTAGTTTTTAGAGCCTTAAAGTAGTGTAACATGATTCTACATGCTTAGGGCTTCATTTTGATATAAAATACGTGAAAAATGGTTGAGAAATGACGAAGAACAAGGAGATTGAAAAATCTCCAGTTTTCCGGCCACCAGAAAAACCAGTCCGGCGAGCCCAAGGTAGGAGACACGAGTGGGGGGCGCGTGGACCCGTGCCTGTCCAGGCGCGTGACAAGCCCAAAATTTTTTCTAAAAATATGCCGACGTTCGTGACGTCGAGTAGGTCACTGTGGTATATTCATATACCCAAATTGAGCACCGTATGAGAAGTTATTACAAATTGTCAGTTATGTGCTTTAAATAACGTTATTTTAGTTGTTTCGCATATAGGTGATACCTATCCCGAGGACGAGCGCATCCAGGGACGTCACGGGGGTTACGACCCTTCGACTTATCAGTGAGTGGTGATGCGAAATATATAAGCACACAAATTAAACCCTCTTGTTGTCAATTGTAGTAAAGAATGTAAGTAGGGATCGTTCTAGGCCGGGGATTATGAGGGATTGCTAAAACACTTGAAACTGACTTAAAAACGTAAATTAAGTTTAAAACACCAAACTAGACTCAAAAGATGCAATACAAACTAAAAAGACTCAAAACTAATTTAAAAGACTCAAAACAGCTTAAAACAATGAATTAGACTCTAAACTGACTCTAGGGATGGTTTTGGATGAAATTAGGTTCTAACTTGACTCGAGACACTTAAAAACACAAATCAAAATAGATTTTGACTAATAAAACACTTTAAAGTAAAGGGGGATTTGATTTTGACGAATTTGAAAACAAAACAAACAGATTGTAAACTAAAACAGATTTTGGACGAATTTGGGTAAACTATGGATGATGGGCTAGCTAGAGGGTTCTTCTCCACACATAACACACTGGCACATAAACCAATTTTCAGTTGTTCTTTCGATAAATCATGAAACTCAACACCCCAGATTAATTAGGTCCGCTTAAATTAACCTTCAAGTTCTCCTTCAGTTATTGAATTGGATGGGAAAGCGCAAACAACAATTCAAACATTCTTCAAAAGTCCTTTACGTGAACAGCACAATAAAGATACAATCAAAGATCTTTAAGCATCATGAAAACTATAAGTATTGACGAGGCATTCGTTACTATGATGAGCATGAAACTCCTGCCAAGAATTCATTTAACGCGATCGTTTATAAGCGATCTCCACTACTTGTTAATATAAGTTTGTAACTATTAGGTGAAACTCCCTTATACTCTAGCATCATATTCATGCATGCAAACTAAGTGAGCACTCTTAATAAACATACACGAATAAGTTATCAATCAAGCAGTTAAACAAATTGAATTCACAACTTATGAAATCACAACTGAAGGTAATCAAATCATATTGCAAGCATGAACATGGTTTCGAATTCCCCCCTAGCTAAGGGGGGTTTAGTTCCTCATACTCACAAAGCAAAGATACATAAACTTAAACATTGAAAACAAAGAATGAAAACACCTAAAAACGCTCCAACAATCCAACTTGAATGGCAAGCATGTCCAAGGGTCCTCCTTCTTCTCTTTGTTGCGGCACAAGGTGTAGTTTGATGGATGCGTATGGATATATGGAAGGGAATGGCTAAATGTGTTTAGGTTGGATTGAGGTCACGGCAAGGAAAGGGAAATGAATGGATGAATGGATGGTGCTCACGGCCAAGGAATGAAAGTGTAAGTGTATGGAGTTGTGAGATGTGAATGTAGTGTCTTTGGATGGATCTCCCCTAGTTATGGTGAAGGGTGGATGTATTTATAGGCTAGGGAGAGGACCACCATCTAATTAAGGTGGTAGTGGTGTATGTTGAGGTAATGATGAAGGGAAAATTATGAGTTTTCAAATGGGATTTCGAAAATGATTATCATGCATATACAAATCAAATTATATATACGAAAGCAGCGGAAGCATGTTATCAAATAATATCAAAGCTATAGTCATGCAAATCCCCTTCAAGGTTCATAGGTTTATATATAATGCATCTAAAACATTTAAGTTAAGAACAAAGTGAAGGTATAGATCTATACATCTTGATCTTGATTTTAGACCAAGGATGGACCACCTCCAAGCCCTTTGCTCCTTGAACTCCTTGAGCCTAGCCTCCCTCCTTGCCTCCTCCACTTTGTTAGAAAGAGTGCTCCTAGGTTCTCCTTTAGTTTCCAAAGTAGAAAACCTCTAAAGATCCACACCCACTAGTGTAGTGAGATGGATGGAGGAATAACCAAAAGGGTGAAAAATTGTTAGCTAAATCACCCCCAAGGTGGCCGGCCTTTGTAGTGTTTTTAGAGAGATATTTCTTTTGCCTCTTTGTTGTTTTAAACACACAAAAAACCCTCTTTAATAAATCTCTATAAAGTTCCTTATATAGACAAAAAGAAACCTAGTCAACAACTTGACTAAATATCTCTCCCTCTCACCTTTAAATGGCCGGCCTCTTTGTGTTTGTTTGGGCTTTGGGCTTTTATTTATTTCAAGTCATCCAATGCTTGAATAAAAGCCCAATGGGTTTAGGCCCAATGGGCCCAATTAAACCCGAACGTTTCTTTAAGCCCAAAACGATCTTTTATCGTTTTTATGATTTCTTTAGACTTTCTAAATTAATCACAACACTTAATTAATCCAATTAATTATTTCCATCATCCATTAATTACTCACTACAAGAGTGTATCGGTGTACAATCATTTTAGGTTCTAATTAGCAAGGCAGTGAGGTGTTTGGCACCAATCCAATTGATTATCTTTAATCCAATCACTTAGTGAATTAAAACTTCCTTTTAATTCACCTTTCTTCTTTGACGACTACATTTAATCACCTAGAAGAACTCACAAGCTATGAGTGACATCTAACCATATATCATAGCTACCCAAGCTAATGTAGAAGTTTGTTCGGAGAACCTATTCAGTTGGAATTACAATGTAATTCGATCCTTCTCTAAAACAATACTCTCAATCACATCACTAGGGTATGGATATATTATGTCAAACCCCTAATGTGATTATTCCTTCTTATATGATTCATTTGAGTCGTATAGGAACGCTTTCCTTTATTACGCTCGATACTTCGGCCGAAGATTCCCGAATCATATCTTAAAGTATTCATCCTCTCATAACGAGGATTAGAGATTCCTTGTTGAACATTCACTTGCCTTCATGACTAAGTGGCTTAACCCCAACGATGCCGTGGACACTCTGATAGAGTGACTTTGACATAATCAAAGATCAAGTACTTAACCACAAGACAACGATGATGTCTCAGGTCAAAGGACTACTTACATTATTCCAACCATTAGAGTTACTTGCTTGACATGTGAGTAGACCTCCATGCAAGTACTCTCGTTCGATTGTGTTCAGTGAACTCATTCCCTTAATGAGCACCTACATACTTGTCTTAGTGTCACTACACGAATGGGATGAGACTTTCCATCCTTCTAATCGAAGCGGACACAGTATGTACCAGTCTATGCATTGTCAGTATCCCTCCGACAATCCTATGACCAGGAAACTTTTGGACATGATGGTTATGTGAAAAAGGTCTCTGTAGTCTAACATCATTAGATTACATCTTCCATCAATCCATTGTCCATGGATTCACTATTCAGGACATATATCGTTCATAGAGATAGTCCTAATTAGTATCTTTGCCATTTGATGTATAAGATTCATCTATACATCCATTCATTGTCCTGAAAGGTTTCTTCCAAAGATTGACTTTCAGGGCATATTTCCAACAAATGAGTGGATGTAATGGGTGTAGTGGGTGTAGTGGATGGATGTTTGGTAATGAGTGGATGTAATGGGTGTAGTGGGTGAGTGTTTGGTAATGAGTGGATGTAATGGGTGTAGTGGATGGATGTTTGGTAATGAGTGTAGTGGATGGATGTTTGGTAATGAGTGTAGTGGATGGATGTTTGGTAATGAGTGGATGTAGTGGGTGTAGTGGGTGTAGTGGATGGATGTTTGTAGTTGTAGGTCAACACACTTGCACACACACATGCTGATTTCTAGCCTTCTAATCTTCAAAAACGTCCATCCTCATGTCTCCATGCTTGCATTATCCAATCTTGGCCCAAAAATGCTCCAAATAGCACTTTGTTGCTAACTTTGTTATTTGAACCTACAAACACACGAAAATAGCTTAAAGTGCTAAAATAACTAGAATTAAACTAAGTAAATGCCACGAAACAAGCTAACTAAGTTGCATAAATATGCTCCTATCAAGTGGGCAGTTATTTTATGTTATTACCTATATACTACTGAATTTCCCAGAAATTGAATTTTAAATGAAAGTATGATTTAAAATGCCATGCATGCATATTATGAAATATATGAATTGATAATTGATGCATATATACATGTGAATTGGTGTTATGGATGCACATGTGAGTATCAGGTGAGTTTATATGGTTTATATGAATTAATGATGATGTGAATTGTGTGGAGAGCTCATAACCTGCACCCCTGGTGTTAGTGCTTATATTATTCACCGCACCGCACGCTCACCTTGGATCCAAGTAGGTGCATGTCGTACAGACCATGAGAGGGTTCCGACATGCTAATCGTACAGATCACTAGAGGTGGTTCCGACTAGTAGGTGACCTTCGATTATGCGCGCAGATGATTGATGAGAGAAGCACTAGAGCGTATTATTTCACCATTCTTGTCGTACAGACTACTTCAGGTAGTTCCAACTTATGTGCAGAGTAGCGCCGTACAGGTCACCGTGGTGACTCCGGTTGGATTGGATATTGAGCTATAGAATTAACCGTACAGGACCAACTGCAGGGTCTCCAGTTGATTCCTTATTTCACCTGTTATATTGATGCATCCATATTCTGTCATTGACATTTATAGCATGGCATACTTGCTGGGTTTGATAAAGATTGATGTTTTGAGAGATATGAACAAATATTATGCTATTATGTTATTTTCTAGGAAAATATACAGGTTTTACAGCGAGGGCTTAGAAATGTTTTGATGAAATGTTTTGAAAAACTTTGGTTTTACTGACCCACTCAATTTTGTTTTTGCGCCCCTCCAGGTTCTAGTTAGCAGTTGGTGACTCACGAGGTTTTCTTCGGCATTCTGACAGACTTCCTGCATGTAGGACTCCCCTGCGGGTGTTGTAATTTAATTATAGTCCTACTTGACTGCACCTAGTATTTATGCTCTGAAATTGTGTACTGCACACTTAAACTCACTCTGGCATGCTAGTTGGATATTATTGCTAGTAGTTGGTTTTTATTCCTTCGTATTCCTCATATCGTTTGCTTCCGCACCGCACTTTTGGTTACGTCACGCTCACGTGACGGCCAGCACGCCTTGATTCTAGGATCGGGGTGTGTCAAAAATGGTGTGTGTAGATATCACACCCTTCTTTTATTTATTAAAGTCTGCTAATCAAACTCTATTGTTCTGGGGAAATGTGATTGGATCTTATTATTAAATTTGGTTATGCTAGTCTAGACTGGAAATGGTCTATGTGTATAGGATCATGAAACTAAGTGTTATACTTTGTGTTCCTTGTTAAACATCCACGCACTGCATAGCTTAATTGATAATATCTGCTTTCATACTTCCACTTTATAAGCTCATTACTCAATGGAATTTATAGGATCTTGAAACAAAAAAGCCCCGTGTGAAGCTATTTTGACAAAGCGACCGGAAAGAAAAAGGGAGACACGCTTGTTAGAAGGTATCAATTTTTTTATTACTTCTGCTACCTTTCTGATTGTAACACGACATATCTAGGTATTTTGTTATATGCGTTTATGTAAACTATAGGAACCATGGAATAGATTACTCGTATAGATTCATGTAATGGTAGATTACTCGCATTATTTGTTTAGGCATCATTTGTTTCTCTAGATTACTCGCATAGATTCATGTAATGGTAGAGGACAACAAGACTTTTATTAACTTTTACCTTTTGAAGAACTCGACAATGATATTCTGCAACAATATTAATGAGCGAAACTCTTCACCCTAACATTTTTCGTTTGTTCCATCTACAACAATCAACAAAATAGCGCACACTATTTTTGGAACTATGGCAAACAAAATCACACTATTTAAGAAATGAACCAAAATAACCCATGTTGTGTTTGGAAGGTAACAAAATAAACACTATTTCTGGAACTACAGTAAAATAACCAACATTATTTCTGAAAGTGAACCAAAATAATTCATACTATTTCTGGAACTACAGCAGAATAACCAACATTATTTCTGACAGTCAACCAAGATAACTCATACTATTTCTGGAACGACAACAAAACAACTCGCACTATTTATGAAACCGAACCAAAATAACTCATACTATTTATGGACGCCATTCTAAAAGTCCTCGTCTCGCGCCGCCTAGGCGCTAGATGGCTGGCCACCGCCCAGATTAATGCCTAGGCGTTTCAAAATTAAGAAATGACACATAGACCTGCTGAGGTGCCCGCCTCGACCGCCTTAGCACCCACCTAGCCCGCCCAAACCCGTCTAGGTTACGACTCACTTAGACAGAAAATAGATAATTTTCATTTTGCATTTTATTTTTTACAATAAATTATTAGGGACTTGTTGCATACTTAAATGAACACACATTATGTCACATCCCGACCCGAGCTCCACCACATCCCGGGCTCGACTCCACCGTAGCATGATATTATCCGCTTTGGGCCTCGACCACGCCCTCACGGTTTTGTTTCTGGAAACTCACACAAGAACTTCCCAGTAGGGTCACCCATCCTGGGATTGCTCTCACGCGAACTCGCTTAATTTCGGAGTTCCGATGGAACCCGAAGCCAGTAAGTTCCCAAAAGGTCTCGTGCTATATGGAGGTGAGCATGTACATATAAGTCGTAGAGGATCCACTCCCCTGGATGATGTGGGATCTAACAATCCACCGCCTTAAGGGGCCCGACGTTCTCGTCGGCACACTTCTGGCCAGGGATTGGCTCTGATACCAAATTGTCACATCCCGACCCGGGCTTCACTACACCCCAGGCTCGACTCAGCCGTAGCATGATATTGTTCGCCTTGGGCCCCGACCACGCCCTCACGGTTTTGTTTCTAGGAACTCACACAAGAACTTCCCAGTGGGTCACCCATCCTGGTGTTGCTATTGCACAAACTCGCTTAACTTGGGGAGTTCCGATGGAACCCAAAGCCCGTGAGTTCCCAAAAAGCCTCGTGCTACATGGAGGTGAGCATAGGCATAGAGGATCCACTCCCCTGGGCAATGGGATCTAACACATTATATGCTTGTTCCCCATGTTTTCATTATGTTCAAATACTTCATAATATATATATATATATATATATATCATTCTACTTTGTAGTTTATGATGAAATTATATATATTTTAAGTATAAACAAACATTTATATACACGAGATATAGTAGATTTACTTAAATATGGCTAGACGCCTAGGCGCTAGGCCTCAACATGCCATCCGACTAGCACCTAGCGTCTTTTAGAACCATGTTTAAGGAAGGGAGCAAAATAAACACTATTTTTGAACTATAACAAAATAACCTACATTATTTTCTAAAAGTGAACCACTATTTCTTGAACTACAACAAAATAATCCTCAATATTTTCTAAAAGTGAACCAAAATAACCCAAATTATTTCTGGAACTAAAGTATATATAATAACCCACACTATTTCTGAAAATGAACCAAAATAACACATTATATTTGGAGCTACAACATTATAACTCACACTATTTCTGGATCTATAGCATAATAACTCACTATTTTTGAAAGTCAACCAAAATAACCTCCACTATTTTTGAAACTATAGCATAATAATCGACATTATTTCTAGAACTACAACATAATAACCCACACTATTTCTGGAACTACAACATTATTACCCACACTATTTATGAGAGTGAACCAAAATAACCCAGACTATTTCTAGACTACAACATAATAACTCATACTATTTATGAAACTATAGCATAATAACCCACATTATTTCTGAAAGTGATTCAATATAACTCACATTATTTATGAAAAGTAACAAAATAAACACTATTTTCAAAAATTAGAACAAAATACCACACTGATTTTGGATTTGAACAAAAAATAACGGACATTATTTCTGGAACTCTATCTCCTCCATTTTCTCTCCTGTTCTCACTCTCTCTCTCGAGAGTTCTCTCACTCTCTCTCGGCTCTCCCTTTCTTCCCGTGAAACAAACCACCACCACCACCAAAATTTTGGCTTGTTGAACATCAAAACCACCATTATATGCATGTCCTCACCACCATAAACTCTGTTGTGATTTTTGTTTCATTGAAATCGAACCTGAAACACAAGTTCGAAGAACAAGGTTTTGGGCCGAGACTTCTAGGCGTGATTCAGACAATATTCAGCCATCTCTTGAACTCCAAACAGGTATAGATCGATTCTTCTCGTCGATTAGATAAATTTTCATGTTCGGATCGTGTGATTTGGTTGAAAAATGAGATAGTTATAACGAGTTAAGGTTTGCCCAGTTTCGGGCGAACCAGTGACCTTCCAGACCATTTTCCGGCCACACCACAGCGAGTTAGCTATCAAAAAAGGTACCAATCTGTTCGTCTTGTTCCAAGCTATGATTTGCATTTTTGAATCACTCAATTTCGCTGAGTATTGACAAAGTTATGGACGTTGAATGGTTGCCCAAAAGTTACCAGTTTTCCTGCGGACAGCTGTCTCCCAGGCCATTTTCTGGCCACCTCTGGCCACCATTTGGACTCCGAGCAGGTATAATCTTGTTCTACACTTCTCTAACTTCATTTTGTTATATTATGGGTCGATTTTGGTTGAGAAACAAGTGAGATATGGAGTTCTAAAGATTGCCCCGGAAATCTACAAAATCTGCAGAATCCGGCGAAGTTCCATTAAGGTCTGCCACTTGATTAGAATAGTAATCGATGATCCGATCATTGGATCATCACCAAACTTTAATACACTATCGTACGTAATATTTGAGGACCATTGGAACTATGGATCGGGGATCTGACGTACGGATCTTCCCGAATTGGATTTGTAAGTTCGTAAAATAAAACGTTAACCGCCACTTGAAATTGTAATTGGCGGAGATCCAACCGTGGGATCGTAATGAAACTTTTGTATGTTGTTCTAGAAGCTTACTGTGGATCTTGGGAAGTTACGGATCGGAAATCCGAGGTACGGATCTTTCAGATTGAGTTACATAGGATTGTGGACCCTACCGTCGATCTTTGACCGACGGTTGACTTTTGGCCAACGGGTCTCAAACCATTGTAGAGCGTCCTTGGGGATGTGTTTTATGTAAGTTACGTGTTCTATTGAGAAGGATTCTGAGATGTGGTTTGATAATTGTTCTAGGCGCCGATCGTTCGTGACACCTCGATATTTGTGCTAAGGAGTTGTAGCGCAGACTCCAGGTGAGTGGGCTTTTGGTTTTCTATATATATACATATATATGTTTTCCATTTTCCCAGAAAAGGTTTTAAATGGATTTACGTTTTTAAATGTCATGTCAATTGCATTACATATTACTATATGCATTACTATAGATATATAGGGCTGGAAAAAATTCCCGAAAATCCCAAACCAAACCGAAAAAATCCCAAACCCAAACCGAAAAATCCCAAACCAAAACTATCCCGAATTTTGATAATCCCGTACCGAAAAATACCGAAATATTCGGTATGGGATTGGTTTTCAGATTTCATTTCTTCGGTATTCCTAAAGTCCCGAAATCTTCTTTAGCTTTTGCTTTTGGTTCCTACTTTCCAGCACTACATCTGCAAAGAACAATGAAAAAATAAAATAAAAAGTAGAGCATTTCGGTTCCACTAGCAAAGGCACAAAAAATAAAATAATATGGAAAAGGCATGTGATGGTGATGCCTTGTCGGTTTGGGAGAAAAGCACAAAGCTTTTTTGGAAACTAAAAGCACAAAGCTTTTGTTTTGGTTTTGAAACTTGATTCTTGAGGCAGAGAAAGAAAAGCAGTCTTCATGTTGGGAAAGCAGAGATAGGAAGAAGCTCACTCGTCTCTTGCCTCGACCCATTTCTCTCTTTATCCTCTCTGAAGCTCTCTCGTCTCTGGGTTACGAATCCTCAGCGCTGAGCAGGCACGATCCATAACCCACAACAAATAATTCCATTTGATGATCACTGAAGCTCGAGAGAAAAATATTGGATTTTTGCATATGGGTTTTGAAGGATTTGTGCAGAAATGGCATAAGAATATGTGATTGTGGAGAGAAATGGGTGTGGCTGTTTGGGGTTGGGAGTGAGGTGGACTCGGAGTAGCTACCATGCTCGAAGAAAAAGATCGAATTTTTGCATGTGGGTTTTGAAGGATTTGTGCAGAAATGGCATGAGAAGATGTTATTGTGGAGAGGAGTGGGTGTGGGGTTGGGAGCTAGGTGGATTCGGAGTCGCCGCCGTGGTCGTTGCTTTCTGAGAATGGTGGAGGCAGCGGAGGAGAATGGTATTAAGATCTCTCAGGAAGAGGCTTGTGAAGAAGCCACTGGAGATTGCTGGTGTTGGCTGCGTCCCGAACCGTACCGAAAAACCCAAAAACATTTGGGAAAATCGAAATTCGGAAAAGGTGAAATTTCAGATCGGTTTCGGTTGCTGAAATCTCATCCCGAACTTTTTCGGTTCGGTATTTGGTATATCGCTTTTGGTTTGGTATCCCATACCGAACCACCCCTATAGATATGCATATTATTGCATGACGTTGTGAATGCCCAGATAAGGTTTAGGTGAGTGCATATTGATGATAGTAATTGCAGTGTGTATGGTTATGTTTAGATGCATTTAATGCTCATTATCTTGCACCCCGGTGTTAGTGCTCCGCCCGAGGCCAGGGCCTAGCCTTCACGTGATCGTTCACCTCCCGCACCACAAGCTCACCTTGGATCCAATGCAGGTGCCAGCCTGTCGTACAGACCACATTAGGTGGTTCCGACTCGTAGGTGACTTGCGATACTTTGCACAGCCTTAACGTGATCGTAGCACTTAAGCGCATCTATTTACACGCAGCCTGTCGTACAGACCACAATAGGTGGTTCCGACTCGTGTGCAGGAATTGGTTTATGAACTATAGATTCAGCCGTATAGGTGATAGGAGCATATTTATGCGACTTAGTTAGCTTGTTTTCTTCCATTTATGTTGTTAGTTCATAGTTATTTATGTATTTTAAGCCATTTTCGTGTGTTTGTAGGTTCAAAGGGCTAAAGTAGCAAGAAAGTGCATTTTGGAGCCTTTTGGAGCATTTTTGGGCTTGGAATGGATAGCACATGCTTGGAGAAGAAGGATGGACGAAATTGAAGGCCAAAGGAGGTGAGGAATGAGCAAAGAGATGAAGGAAATAAATTCAAGGCAAAAGAAGACAAGGAAACTCAGCGAGAAAAGAGGAAACATTAAGTCAAGTTACCTTATTTTGATTTAACCTTTCCTAATCCTAAATTACAAAGGTTCCAGCCATAAGGAGAGTTCCCAAAGATGTTAGGACACCTAATGTAAGGTTCTAGAAGACCTAATCCTAGCAACAAAGGGATGTCGCACCACCTTTCCCTTGTCGTGCAACGCATCCACTTTCCTTCCCTTTTCCTTGTTGCACATACCCTTTCCTCTCTCCTAAACCCTTGCCGCACATCCTCTTTCCCTTTTCCCTTGGATTCTGATTTGACTTAGCCTTATTCCTTGTGGATTTAGAGTTAAAATCCTTCTACAATAATTAAAACTTTATTATTCCTTTCCCTTTATTTTTTCTACCGCACCCTAGCCTTAATTCCCTAGGGTTTTGACATACTTTGCTATAAATAAAAGCCCTTGCCACACCATTCAAAGGATCCATTCACTATCATTCACACTTTCAGCCATTCTTCCATACAATTCATCAATTCAACCTTCACCCACACCTTGTGCCGCAGCAAAGGAGGAGAAGGAGGAGCCTTGGACGTATTGGCCATTCAAGTTGGATTGTTGGACGTTTTTAGGTGTAATTTATCTTAGTTCTCAATGTTTAATTTATATTCTCTTTGTTTTGCTGTGAACATGAGAGGCTAAACTCGTTTTAGCTAGAGGAGATTTTGAAACCATGATTATATATGCAATATGAGTTGGTTATTTCTAGTTATAATTTTGTGAATTGTGAATGCAATTAACTTAACTGTTTGATTTAGAACTTATTCTTGTATGTTTATTAAGGGGGCCTACTTAGTTTGCATGCATGAATTTGATGCTAGGATACAAGGGAGTTTCACATAATCGTTACAAACTTATATTCACAAGTAGTGAAGGTCGCTGGTCACGATCGTGTTAAGTTAAATTCCTGGCATGAGTATCATGATGTCATAGTTACGAATGCCTTGTCAATGCTTATAATTTTCACAGAGCTTAATAATCTTTGCTGTGTCTCTATTATGCAGTTCATGTAGGGAACTTGGGAAGAATAATTTGGTTGCTGATGCGTTGTTCGTCAAATTCAATGACTTAAGGAAAATATGAGGGTTAATTAGTGATGACACAGTTAATCTAGGGCATTGTCATTCATGGTTTATTGAAAGAGTAACTGGAACAATCAATTCGTGTGCATATGTGTCATGTGTGGAGAAGGACCCTCTAGCTAGCCCATCATCCATTAATTCACCCAATTTCGTCCAAACTTTGTTTAAGTTTACAATCTGCTTGTTTTTACTTGAAATTCGTCAAAAACCCAATCCCCCTTTACTTTCTTGTGTCAAATTAGTTAGAATCTATCCAAACTGTGTTTTTAAGTGTTTTGAGTCAAGTTAAAATCAATTTTCGTCCAAATCACTCTAGTGTCTAGTTTGAGTCTATTTGATTGTTTTGTGCTGTTTTGAGTTCTTTGAGTCTAGTTAAGTGTTTTCAAGCCTAGTTTTATGTTTTTAAGTCAGTTTTAAGTAGATTAGCAATCCCTCCTAATCCCCGGCCTAGAACGATCCCTACTTACATCTTTACTACAATTGTCAATAAGATGGTTTAATTTGTGTGTTAGAATATTTCACATCAATAGGTCACGTTAGGTGACTCCAGCTGACATATCATTTTATATTGATTCACAGCACCTGCCTTACATATTTATTACTGAGATACTTGACATGGCACATACTTTGGTTTTATCACATACTTTGGTTTTATTGCGTGTTGGACTTTTAATTCAACCTGTCTTTTATTAAGCCTATATCCTTATAGTTAAATTTTACGCTCTTTTGGTTAAATAATAGTTTAAGGTAGTTTTTGGTCAAGGTGACTTGTAAAGCTACAATCCAAGACAATTAATTTGCTAACTTATATCATAATTTAATTGATATTGCTGCTATGTAATTTTAATTTGATGGCAGTTTACATAACTAGTCGTCTATAAAATGAGAAATTAATTATAAAACTATCCTATAGTGGAAGGTTGAGTAATTTAGTGGAAAGAAAGATTTAAGAAAGTGAGTAGGACGGCAGTACCAATAATGGTAGAAGAAATATAATTTGTGTATGAAACAATAATAACCCATGTTCAATTACACATGTAGTTGCAAGACAATAAGACAAATTAAGCAAATGATAACCCCATAAAAAATTCTAATGGCTTGGGTTGACAGAAGTGGCGTGTCGTCAAGGGCATGGACTGGAAAAAATAAATTTGTTTTGCACGCTGGGCCTGCTTCCAGCTCATGGGCCCTTTATTTAGGCTTGTTTTCTTTTAGTTTTTATCTTCTTTTTTTCATTAAAATTCATGCCCATTTCATTCAATAAGGTTATTATGTGATTTTTGGTTAAATTAAAGTTAATCCAAGCCCTTTCATTAAAGCTCTCTTAAATAAAACATTTTTTTTAGAAGGATGATAGACCATGCTTCTGCTTTTCTATGTTTTTTTTTTACTGTAACTGACATCTGTTTTTTAGAAAAGTTTTTTTTTATTTATTTTTTATTTTTTTTACCAAACATATTTGATATTCCAGATTTTTTTAATAAGCTGTTTTAAAAGTACCACAATCCAAAACCAATCTGACACACCCCGTCCCGAAGGAGGGCATGCTGGCCGTCACGTGAGAGTGACGTAACCATTTACACAGTTCGGAAACTTTAAAAATACAATTACTAAGATGAAACACCCGAGGGTGAGTCCTACTTTTGTGAATTCTGTCAGAACACCGTTGGATTCCTCGTGGCCACCAAAGCTCTGCTATCTAGAACCTGGAGGGGCGCAAAACAAAATTGAGTGGGTCAGTAAAACAAAGTTTTTCGAAAACTTTTCATTTAAAACCGGAGTCACCTCGGTGACCTGTAAGGCACTACACTGCAGATAAGTCAGAACTACCTGAAGTAGTCTGTACAACATGAATGCTGTAATAATACGCTCTAGTGCTTCTCTCATCAATCATCTGTGCACATAATCTAAGGTCACCTATCAGTCGGAACCCTCTCATGGTCTGTACGACATGTCGGAACCCTCTCATGGTCTGTACGACATGCACCTACTTGGATCCAAGGTGAGCGTGCGGTGCGAGGTGAATAATATAAGCACTAACACCATGATTGCAGGTTATGAGCTATTAACATAATACACATCATCAACAATGCACATGAATAACATAAAACTCACCTGATACTTACCTGTGCGTCCACAGCACCAATTCACATATATATATGCATCAATTATCAATTCATATATCTCATATCATTCATATCATGCATGCATGGCATTTTAGAAACATACTTTCATTAAAACTCAATTTCTGGGAATTTTAATAGCATATAGGTATAAACAGAAAATACTGCCCACTCACCTGGAGTTCGCCCAACAACTCCCTAGCACAACACATCAAGGCGTCATGACGATCGGCGCCTAGAACAATAATCAAATCCAACCTCAGAAATCATATCGATAGAATATATAACTTATATAAAACACGTCACTACGTAGTTCGATCCGGAAGATCTGCAACTCAGATTTCCAATCCATAACTTCCAGAGGTCCACAATACATCTCTAGAACAACATCCTAAAATTTCATTACCATCCAATGGTCGGATCTCCGTCAATTATCAAAACCAAGTGACGGTTAACATTCTATATTATGGACTTACAACTCCAATTCCGGAAGATCCGTAAATCGGATTTCCAATCCGTAAGTTCCTATAATCCTCAAATATTACGTATTACAACGCATCAAAGTTTGGTGACGATCCAACGGTCGGATCGTCAATTCACATTTCCACCTAACCACGAATCGAAACGAACTTAGGTTCAATTACTCAATTTACGTCCATCAATTATCAAAACTGAACCTAAAACATTAAACATATGCTAAGAATGACATTGGCGGGCCACTGGCCACGCGCCGCCGCACGGGCCGCCGCGGGTGGCGGTTGGCCGCCCCGGCTCGCCGGAAAATCCAACTATTTCCAAAAATTCTCAAAAAATACAGAATTGAAGATCTCAATGAGTAGAGTAAACTTTATACCTATGTCCATGGCCAATTTGGCCTGGAAAGGCTCCAATTTCACCAAAATCCGTGCAGACCCTAGAAATGGGTGAGTTCCAATTCGTCCTCAAACCAACTCCGCCGTCCCAACCAATGCTTGGGCTTTGTTCTAGGCGTCAAGAGGAAGCTATGGGTGGTGGCAATTGGAAGAATTTGCTTCAAACATAGGAGAATTTTGAACATGAAGCTCCCGGCACCCGAGGGTAATTTCATCCAAACTCACACCTAATCTCTTCAAATTTGATATGGAAATGATAGAGGGAAGGCATATAAGATGATTGGGAGTGGTTGTTTGGCTCAAAGCATCGGAAAAATGGGTGAAAACGTCGAATTTTGGGTGTGGGTGCCGCGGGTCGAAACGGGTCATGGGTTGAAAACCCATTTTTGTTCTTCTTCCTCCGCTTCTCGCCCTCTCTCCTTTCCTCCTTTCCCCTTCTCTGATTGGCCAAAAGCTTCTCTCTCTTCTCCCCATTCGCCCAGCTTCTCTCCTTTCTCTCCCGGAGATATCTTCTTCTTCCTTCTGGTTGGGCAGTTTTTGCCCAATCCTCATTCTTCTTCTTTCTTCACCAGTCACGCACACACACTTACACACATAAAACCTTCTTTCTCTCATCCCAACCATCCATTTAATTCTTCATTAAATTTGGGCCGTCCATTATCATAAAAAAAAAATTCCAGATTTTACTAAATTAAAATTCCTTAAAATCCCAAATTTCAAACGTTAATAACTTTTTTGTTATAACTCCAAATAACGAACCGTCTGCACCCACGCGTCCGTAGCGACGAGTACTACGAGGATATGTCAAGAAAATAAATCTTAGATGGCACGACACAATGATTAACCTCGAATAATGCGCTTGCCTCAAAGGGCATTTTTGTAAAATCCTTTATTAAAACTTTTAAAACTTTTAAAATCAGGGACGGGCTGTCACACAATCCCTAATGATATTCTTAATAGAAGGTCTTAAATTTGGCTTTTGTAAATCACAAGCATCGCTGAAATTATTATGACAAACTCATTGTTTGACTTAACTCTCGTTTGCATTTTTTTATTGTAAAAAAAAAAAACAAAAACAAAAAAAAAAAACAAAAGGGAAATTTTATTTAAACCCATGCAACCTTTTTTTACACCCAACTTAAAATTTTGAATGTTAATTGTCTATTTTATCCTATTGCATAATTACTATTAAGTACAAAATGAAATTAATAATAAAACTCAAATTTATCAATAAACCCAAAACTATAATTAAACCCTACGATCATTCTGTGTTTATCCTACATTCATTCCGACTAAAACCCTAATAGCTCTCATAGATAGGACTGGTTTCACCACTACAAACAGGGTTTTTCTTCTTGTAAAGACTATTGGTAAACTTTATTCTCCGTTTGAGATTAAATCTCATTCTACTTACTAAAACGTGAACGCAAAATTCGTTCAATTCAATCAGTCAAAAAACTATCCCAATGATTTGGTCTAATGTTCTTGCTTATGACTAACTTTTGATTGATTAACGCTTACGTTGGATTCCTAATGCCAAACAGAATGTAGTTTGTTGCTAGTTAATCATAATTAGGAAGGCAACAATTTCTCGATTACATTACACCACTAGGGAACATATACAGTTCGAGATCATATTAACAATTAAGCTCAACCGGTTTCACAATACAGCATAACAAGGGGACATTTTTTCGAAGCTTCTCACAAGATATGAGGTCCGGATATCTGCTGGGAGAAAACATTGCACCTTTAATGATGTCCAATGAGTTCTTTAGGTTGTGTTTTCGATATTGTAAGTTGCAGTAGTTTCAAGGTACTGGTTGTTGCCAAAAGTAGACAAGAGCCAAAATTTATGCTGCAACTTTCCAAGCATTCTTGAGATCGTATTCTTCAAAAAGGCTAGTGCTGCTAAAAGTAATCTTTGGTTATCACATATCATGCTCCACCGGTACTCAAGAATCCATGTATTCGGATCTAGCTGCACAGCTGAGGCACCCCAACTTCTCTGCACCCAGGAAGTGTTTGGCTTTCGAATCACATACCTACCAACCTTTCCAACTGACCACTTCTCAACAACAACAACAACTTGGTAAGAAAATAGTATATGTTTGTACATCATGACACAAAACTCAAAACATCTCAAGGCTGACCATACAACACTAACATAAATAATACAGTAAAAACGTTTTCAGCTTTACCTCTGTGACTCTGCCAGATAAGATTGTGAAAGACCAGGAAGAAAACCCGCTCGTGAGCAACCCAGCGGTCTGCAAAGGCCATCCCCATATCCGCACCTCCTCAATTGCAGATTTATACAATGTGCAATGTGAGCTTAGAAGCAAACCATCCTAACATTTCATCATTAACAAGTTTGTGAATTTTGGAACAGACATTTCAAGTTTATCACCGAATAATGCTGAATTGCTATTAAACTTGTAAAGCAGAAGTTTGATTACCAAGTACCTGACTAATGTCCTATATAGAACTAGGATAGCTGCAATTCGAAACCCTCCCAAGAACAAGACCCTGCATCTTTTTCTGCAAGAACTTCAACCTGCCATTCATATCATCCATAACCCAAGATTTTTCACTAACATTTCTCACCATCTCCGGCGACATAATTGATTTCAATGCACCCGAAACCATCTTATAAAACCCGCACATCGCCACATAAACCATGCTTAAACCCAAAATCAATCTCCAAAACTCACTCCCAAAACCCCATTTCCTCTCCATCTTCTTAGTCTTCTTCTTCGATTTCAATCTTACATCTGTTGAAGAATCAATGAGCTTATTTGGCGGTAACTATTCAGCAGTCAAGTGGCACAACCTGTTGCGGCAACTTCTGAATTAAAAATCCAATGGGTATAAAAATAAATTCACATATTGAATTGGGTTTATGGGGATATATTAGGTATTAAATTTGGGTTTAAAGAGATATTAATAGCTTAGTTAAAAATCAAATAGGTGCAAAGAGTAAGTTAAGTGTATAAATAGGTTAGATGAGTTTAAATAAAATTTTCTATAACAAAATTATCCTTAGTTTGGTACAAAGTACGTGTCGTATTGGACCTGGTCGAGACAAGACGTGAACCAATATCAAAATTTCACAATCCGCCCAAACGAATCTGTTTACCACCAGGCTCTCAAAATTCAAACTCATTTGCAACCGGTCCTGCCCATCCCAGCGCTGCAACTGCAACCGTACAAGCTCCGAGCAACCCAATCGCCGACGGACAGTCACCGGTTAGTATACCTCTTGCCTTGCCTCGTTCAAAACCCTAACTTTGCTTACTTTCATCATCTCTTCAATCATCTAAATTGCACATTTCCGCGACTTTTCTTTCGTTTTTTACTTGTAATGATCTTTTGTTTTCTGCATCTTTCAACTCACATTCTTCCAATTTATTCTTGCTCTTATTCGCGTTATGAATTTTATAGTTGATTTGATTTGTGGGGGTTTTTTTCCCTTCTCTGTGTTGTTGGATATAATAGCAAGCAAAATTTACCACTTCATCATCATATATATGGCAAAGAAAAGAGGTAGGAAACCTGTAAAGCAAGTTGCCTCGTCACCCGAACCAGATTTAAATGTTGCCGATGATAAGGAGCCCCAGATTGAGAAGCAAGAAGCTCAATTCACAGACCCAGATGGTATAATTTTCGTTTTAGATTCTCAAATTTAATTTAATTTAGGATTGTACTTTGTAGTATAGCTCTGGTGATTACCTACTGCAGTGTGCTCCTATTGTGCGTTTCTTTTTTCGCAGTTGAGCGGCAAATATCTGCCATTAGGGCTATTCGTGATGTGGAGATTGAACATCTGCTGACTGAATTGCGTTTGCTCCGCTCCTATTTCACCAAGGAACAGCTGCAAACCCCTTTATTGCAATTTTTTAAAGACAACTATCAAAACCTGTCGATTGAATCAAATGGAGAAAATGGACAGATGGAAGTCCAATGGCTTGATAAAGACGGAAATGTGTCCATGAATGATGGAATAGATTTACATAAGACTCTTTTTCGCCGGTTGTCCATGGCTTATTCTGGCTGCTCAGCTGCAATCCCCCCTTTAGGTGGCTTTGAGTTTTCTAGTAAAGCAGGTATTAGCAAATTCTAATCTTTGGACATGAGAACTAGAATCAGAGGATTAAGTTTTGTACCCTCAGTGTTCTTGCTTTGCTTATTTCTCACCTGATGGAGTTGATCTGTGACAGAGAGAACAAGCATTCTGGGAGCTGATAATCTTCAGATCAGAGACTTTGTATGTTCTCTTATTATTTATGTCCACCTAAAAATCACGGAATTGTTTTTGCATCTGTTGTGATATGCTTATGTTGCATTCACACGCTATAAGTTATGGTAGAAGTTCACTTTCGTATGGCATGGTTAAATAGACACACACCCGTAAGCCCACTCACGCTCGGACATGCATGCATGGAAACACATATGTGAAGACATCCATGCATTCAGACATATATATACATACGTATTTACCTTTCTAAAATTTCTGTTGTAGGTTTCTGAGGAGACATTTGATTCTCTGATGCTTGGGAAGCAAGATACTCTCCAAACTCCTGGGGTTTGTGCCTAATTGATTGATTTTTCATATTTGGTTTATATTGAGCGGCACTTGTTCTGATTGTAGTTCTGTTGATAGCTTTTAGTTTGATTACATATTCTTCCATACCTCAGAACAAGTAGAAGGCCTAAACAGCTTATGAAGTGTATGAGTTCCAAAGTATACATGTGTCTATCTTCAGGACCTAAAAGAAGTGTTAAACTGATTATCCATTTTGCTAATAAACTACAAGGGAAACTTGTTGCTTCGGTGAATTTACGTGGATAAGGGAGATTAGGGAGATTATGTTGTAAGCTCATCTTCCGTGCTCAAGAGCTTTGGACTTAAACAGTAACGACTGATGAGGGAACTTGATTTGTAAAGGGGAAAACTGGAGAAGAGTATTATATGACGTTCTAGTGATTTTGGTACTGTCAAGAAAATAATGAACTATTACTTTATTAGTACAGAAATTGAGCTTTGACAAGAATAGGCAGCAGTTAGTACTTAGCTTTTTTTTTTTTTTTTTTTTTTCCAATACAGTCGTTGTGAAAACTCGGGTTTATGTTGCAGGTTAGTAGCCAAAGGCTGTCTATTGGGATGACACCCAAAACGGTAAGGTTCCCAAAGCCTGGGGAGATGCTTTTATCTGTCCATGGCTCACCTCTCGGTGTATACAAGGAAGACAACATGGAAGCCATACATGGTATGAATTCCTTTCCGTGAATATTATTTGGGCCTTTGAATTTCAGATTTACCTTCTCTTGTGGTACATTGTGGCACATGTAGTCATTTAGATGGATTAATAATATGTATGGGAGAGAATAGTCTGTCCCTTAAACTTAAATCGTCCTCTGTTCTGGTTTCATTCTCATTTCTGGACTCATTGGCAGAGTCGGAAGAGGGATGAATAGCTTCAAATTGCTCGAGTAGTGAATCATGATTCAAGACTCTGCATTACTTGCCAAACCAAGGTTCTTTAATTTACTTTGTAGCATTGTGCTAAGAAACACTACTCTAGGACCTAAAATTGCTCTTGTGTGGTACTGACTCTTTTGAGACTTTATTTATGTGAAACATATTTTAGCATTTTCTGCTTATATAATTTATCTGTTCTTTTTCTTCATTTGATTTAGGGGGTGTGCTATCCACACATCCTTTTTTACTTATCCCACACCCCTTGTTAATTTCTATCCTTTGATCTTCTTTAATTCATCCGATCCGACGGCCGAAAATTAAAAGGGTGTGAGAGAAGTAAAAAGGGGTGTGTGGATATCACACCCCTTGATTTAGTGATTTCAAATTCCAGTCATTCAAATGCAACCAGACCTTTCAAATTTTCGTAATGCCAACGCAATGGTGTTATGAACATGTTGATTCTAAAAATTACTTAACTTACGTGGCACGCAGATCGAGTAATTAATGAGCTAACTACGTCATTCGGTCAAATGCGGGGCGTGCCAACTCTTCGGCCAAGCTCGGCCGAGGAGTAAATGAATGTTAATGTGGCGTTGGGCGCGGTGTTGATTTCTTGATCTCGCGACTGCGGTCGAGGAAGGAACACGTCTCGGCCTTCGGGTTTTAGAGTCTGAAGACAAGGCTGCTAGTTTTACGAAGTTCAATACCAATTTTAGCTTTCAGTGTGCCGAATGTAGTAACCCGGTAACATCTCACATCGCTGAGAAGGCTAATGAGATGACCTCTTCCAACAAGGACTCGGAAATCCTTGTTGATCGAGACTTGGATAAATAACCAGTCGATCTTGAAGCAGTGTTGTTTATCCAAACTGAAGGTGCTTCTCAGTCGGCTGATTGTAATGTTCCAGTGCTGTTTATCCAAACTGAAGATGTTGCCGGTTGCCTCCATAGTGTTGTTTATCCAAACTGAAGGTGTGTTGGCGGGGAAAAGGAAAATAAAAAACTCAAGGTCTTTGAGAGGTTGTTTGCACAGGGCAATTGTGTGTTGATTTGGAGGGCCTTGAATGATGCACCCCTTTCTTATTTATAGTAGCAATTTCCTCAATAACCGAGTCAGAATTTCATTCGGATTAGAATTCCTCAACCCAAACTGATTAGGTCTTAACCAATCCTAATTCCTATAGGATTCTAAACCAAGTTCTTTGATCACTCAGATTCAACCCTTGACTCTCGACATCTTTTCTGATTCAAAGCATCCTTAGCTTCTAAAGAATCCTTATTGTACTAGGATTTGACCACTTCACTCTTATCCAGGCGAAACCATCTTCTGATAGAATTTGGCTGAACTCTACTGGGCTAGGCCCAAGGTAGGAATATACCTAATACTTCTTATTGGACCGGAAACAATCATGGGCTCGGCCCAAAGTATTATTTTGGGTCCAAACAGAACCTTAGAGCAATTAGTTCACCCTTTTCTTGTAGGAGTAGATTCATCACTGTCATTGGACTGTCTTCACATTCAATGCGAATTCGCAGGGGCCAGGAGATCTGTCGAATTAATCAGATTTTCTTAATCCTCCCTCCCCTATTGGAAGAATGTGAAATTCTTTTTCCTTTCTGTAGGGACCAGGAGATCCGTCGAATTAATTTTCTCTTTTGTAGAAATGTGGGTTTAGTTCCTGTTTAGGGCCATGGCATGAGTAAGATTTTGATATTTCTTCAACATTTTTTTAGTCTCTGCGGTCCCTAATGTACCAACGGAGGAGGTGTTGTTCTGTCTTGAGTGTGAGATTTGATACTTTCCCTTTGAAAATTAAAAAAAAAAAAAAAAAACTAATGAAAATGGCTTGAAAACTTTGAGTTTTAATGATAAGGACAAAATAAAGGGTAAAATGAATAGTACCATGATTGACTTTTTAGTGTAAAAATGTGGTTTTTCGTTAAAGTGAACAGTACCAGGAGCTTTTCGTTAAAATTCCCTTAAATTAAAGCCACTTTATATTCTAGCAAATGTGGATGTAGCCAAGTTAGTGATAATAGTATGCTCTCCTTATGCACTCATTCCGTTCATCTACTTTAGATTAGTTTTAAATATAATATCGCTCGTTGGACAAATCAAATACGACCCAGCCTGCCTGCCGAATGTACTGTACTAGAATCATAAGAACGATCGACATCATATCACAAGTTTGCCTTGATATTTACATCCATCCAAATATAACCAGTAAACTCACTAAACACAAGGAAACAAAGATGCGACCTTTTTTTATAAAATTATTTCCTCCTCGATATCCACTTCTTACTAATTTTAATTGACACCAGATCGAGACATGAACAAAAACAAATTAAAATTAATCAGTTATATAAATTGAAACAAACACAAAATTAATCAGGCATGGCTGGGCATTAGACTTTACCACGATTGTGTGTTTTTCAACGGTAAGGTTTTGAACCCTATACTCAGTCTACTTATCCGTGCCTATCACTATACCGACCCTCACCACTAGGGGTGAGTTCAAAAAACCGAAGACAGAAAAAATCCAGACGGAACATTGAACCGAAACCGAAAAACCGAAAAACCGAAAACTGAAAAAAAAAAAAAACTAACAGAAAAAGGTAAAACTGAATCGAACCAAACTTTATTGGTTTGGTTGCGGTTTTGAAGGTTTGGAAACCGAACCAAATTGAAGCCCTTTTAACACTTTATGAATGTACGCCTGTGATGTTTCTTTTGGGAAACTTTGTTGCCAAGTTTGAAACTACGTCTAGGGCTTTTTCAAGAAGCATACTTGGTTCAATTAAGGAAGTTATTCCATTGGTTATAGAGGAAAGTTTTGGAAGACAACTTCTGAGAAACCAATTTATATTGAGTATCCAAATGATGTGCTTTAGTCTGTTTTGGAACTTGGAAGAGCTTTTCTATTGTTTTGCTTTCGGAATGGATATGGTGATCATTTTTTTTATTTTTTTTTATTTTTTTTTGCATTTGAGGTTGTTGATAGAATAGAATTGTTTATATGATCTTGTACCTTCCCACTTTCCTCATTTTTTTATTATTAGTCTACCAATGCAAGCTCATTTTCTAAATTTCATATTAAAAAAAAAGGTTTTATAAAATTTAGAAAAAAAAATCCGAAACTGAACTGAACAAAACCAAACTAAAAATATATCCGAAAACCCGAAAGAAAATCGAACCTAATTGTACCGAAACAAAATTTTGGTTCGGTTGCGGCTTTGGCAAAAACCCAAACTGAATGAAACCAAACCCATCACTACTCACCACCAGGCTAACCTCAGTGGCTGTTTTTAGTTCCCTTTTTAGTGCCGGATAAATAATCAAGGAACGCTTGGATCCCCACATAAGAGATTGAAATTGCCCCTACTCATGTCATTGATATTGTAACTAACCTAGTGGTGAGATCCCTATAAATATTTACAGTGCTTTTAAACCAGCACTTAAACTAGTCCACCATTTGAGAACACAAACCTTAGCTCTGTATAGTTAGCCATGGATTGGGTTAGTGCAATTGTTGGGTTGCTAGCACTTGTTTATGTGCTGCAAGCATGGACCAAAAGCAACAACAAAAAGAAGAGACTGCCTCCCGGTCCCAGAGGGTTTCCGCTTTTCGGAAATCTGCACATGTTAGGGGAGTTCCCTCACCGGGATCTGCATCGACTAGCCCAAAAGCACGGCGACATCATGTACCTGCGCTTGGGGCTTGCTCCTGTCATTATTGCCTCATCCCCTCAGGCTGCTGAGCTGTTTCTCAAAACACATGACCTTAATTTTGCAAGTAGGCCACCACTTGAAGCTGCAAAGCATATCTCTTGGGGACAAAGGAATTTGTCCTTTGGCGAGTATGGCTCTTATTGGCGAACCATGCGTAAGATGTGCACCCTTGAATTGCTTAGCGCCCACAAGATCAACTCTTTCAAGTCCACGAGGAAAGAAGAGCTTGCCCTCTTGATTAACTTTATTCAAGAGGCTGCTCGTGATCGTGTTACTGTGAATCTCAGTGCCAAGGTTTCGTCTCTCAGTGCAGACATTAGTTGCCTGATGGTGTTCGGGAAGAAGTACAAGGTCAAAGAATTGGACGAGAAGGGTTTCAAGGCAGTGGTCCAAGAGGGCATGCATTTGGCTGCCACCCCTAACTTTGGTGATTACATCCCTTTTCTTGCTCCACTTGACCTCCAGGGGTTAACTAAGCGCATGAAGGTTGTTCACAAGGTGTTTGATGACTTTTTTGAGAAGATCATCGACGAGCATCTTCAGTCTACCAGCGAAGAAAGACCTAAGGACTTTGTTGATGTCATGTTGGGCTTCATGGGATCAGTAGAGTCTGAGTACCGAATTGAACGCTCCAATATCAAAGCTATAATGTTGGTAAGTAATATGATACTAATTCATATATATTGACATGCTTGTTTATATTGCGAATATGAATCACGATGGTTCTCTATGAAACAAGTAATGGTGCTTATTTTGGACAACAATTTCGTTGCAGGACATGCTCTCAGGTTCGATGGACACCACAGCAACATCGACTGAGTGGACACTCTCCGAACTCCTCAAGCATCCACAGGTAATGAAGAAAGTCCAGTAGGAGATAGAAAATGTAGTCGGCATGGAGAGAATGGTGGAAGAATCAGACTTGGAGAAGTTGGAGTACTTGGACATGGTAGTGAAGGAAACCATGAGGCTTCATCCAGTGGCACCATTGCTGCTTCCCCATGCAGCCATTGAGGACTGCAACGTTAATGGCTTCCACATACCTGGAAAATCCCGTATTATGATCAATATATGGGCAATTGGCAGGAACCCGAGTGTGTGGACTGATGCAGACAAGTTCATACCAGAAAGGTTTGATGGCAGCAATATCGATTTCCGCGGACGTGACTTCCAATTTATTCCGTTTGGTTCCGGTCGAAGGGGTTGCCCTGGAATGCAGTTAGGCATCACGATGGTACTGCTATTGGTGGCACAACTCGTGCATTGTTTTGATTGGGAACTTCCAAATAATATGTTGCCAACTGAGTTCGACATGACGGAGGAGTTCGGTCTAACGGTTCCAAGGGCTAATCATCTCTTAGCTCTTCCTACTTATCGCCTTCGTCAACGTCAGCAATGATAATATATATGCGCAATTTCCAAATTAATAATTGTTGGCAGAACAAATATAAGCAAGTTTGGGAATTGTTGTACACTGATCAACCAGTTTCAGAGAGGCCCAAAACCTAAAATAACTCAAGATAGACCTTTGTTTGGACATATGTATATGTTGGAATATTTACCTAATGCCGCACTTTTTGGGAGAAATATTATAGAGTTAACATGGTCTCTTAGTCGCCACTTGATACTATGGTCTAGTGATATTCCTCTTTATTGTACGTGAGAGGTCTTAGGTTCAATTTTTGAACCATATTATTGTTAGCCATCGTGGGCTAACTGCATCCATTCTCTTTTAATGTAGATATTATCGTTTGTTAAAAAAATGTGGTCTCTTAATCACTTTGTCACATCCCAGCCCGGGCCCCCACCACATCCCGGGCTCAACTCCACTGTAACACAATATTGTCCGCTTTGGGCCCCGACCACGCCCTCACAGTTTTGTTTCTGGGAACTCATGCAAGCAGAACTTCCCAGTGGGTCACCTATCCTAGGAATGCTCTAGCCCCTTTCTCGCTTAACTTCGGAGTTCTTACGGAACCCGAAGCCAGTGAGCTCCCAAAAGACATCATGCTATGTAGAGATGGGAATATACATATAAGGCTTACAGGATCCTCACCCCTGGTGATGTGGGATGTTACAATCCACCTCTCTTAGGGGCCCGACGTCCTCGTCGGCACACTTCCGGCCAGGGATTGGCTCTGATATCAAATTGTCACATCCCGGCCTGGGTCCCCACCACATCCAGGACTCAACTCCACCGTAACACGATATTGTCCGTTTTGGGCCCCGACTACGCCCTCACGATTTTGTTTATGGGAACTCACGTGAGCAGAACTTCCCAGTGGGTCACCCATTATGGGAATGCTTTGGCCCCTTTCTTGCTTAACTTCGGAGTTCCTACGGAACCCGAAGCCAATGAGCTCCCAAATGGCCTCATATTAGGTAGAAATAAGAATATACATATAAGGCTTACATGATCCTCACCCCTGGACAATGTGGAATGTTACACTTAATTTTGGCTTGCTTGAAAATCCTAGTCCGGTTTGGAATATTAACTTAACATATCATGTGCCGTTAAGAATGAGTAATATGGACAGATGAGTTTTCCTATTCTATTTGTACTTAATTTAGAAAAATCTAGATGTATAGGAATTCTTAATCCGCTTATGATGAGGGTAATGTTATTTTATTTTTTTTATTTTTTTTGACAAAAAATATTATCTACACTAAGACCATCTCCAACCCTTGGTCTAAAACCAAAAAATTTTAGCCCAGAAAATTTAGGTTTTAACCCAAAAACAGCTTTTCTGCTCCAACTCTTCTGGCCTAAAATTTTAGCCCTAGATTATTAAATAACGAATTTCGGCTAATATTTTTCTTAAAGTAACCTTTTTAAAAGAAAAAATTATGTAGACTATCCTAATTTAATTTTATGAATATTTTAACCTAAAAATATTTAGAGTCTGACAAATACTAAAAAATCACTAACTGACACCATGAAACTCGTTAAACACTATGAAAAAAATATGAAACACATAAAAGATATTTTTTTAATTACTTTAGCCGTTAGATTTAAATTTGAACCGTTAAATTTTTGTTTTTACCGTTGGATTAACTGAATTTATAAATATAAAACTAAATAAAATATACATATATGGTGGGCCAACCCCACTAATCATGGGCTAAATCTAGCTTTGTTTTAGGTTTTAGGTTTTAGGTCCAATTTTAAGCTTGGGTTGGGTTGGATTTGAGGGGGGGGGAATAGAAAGGAAAAAAATAGGTTATAGGCCATGGTTGGAGATGGTCTAAGGGAAGAGGGTGAGTTTAGCCTACCAATGGGCTAGCTATAATAATATGGTTTAAATTCGTTTTTGGCGAGAATCGAACCTAAGACCTCTCACTTTTAAGTGGAGACGAATACCACTAGACCGTAGTACTAAGTGCGAGAGTGAAGTTATTATGGTTACGTAATCTATAAAAGTAAAGGTCTTCGTTGGTACTACACAACATTGTGAAGGAGGAGCAAATTGTGCAATTGCACAAGATCCACACCTTCATAGGGCCCTCAAATTTTGACATAATGATACATCCATTCAATTGTTGACAAAAAGGAAAAACAAAATACATCCTATCCATTGCAATTTGATTTATTTTGTTGCTTGTTTGGGTAAGGAGAATGAATGAGTCGGTTTTTAAGCTAGGCCTTCCCACAACTGAAATTTCATTTAGTTATGATAACTTTTGGGTGTTTTTTCTTTTCTTTTTCTGGCTGAGTCTGAGGTATCCTACACCTTGAAGGGTAGGACTAAATCTTAATGAGGTCCGAAAAGGCTAAAGGCATTTCAGCCCACCTCTGGCCACAATCAAATGTCACACGTCCTTCCAATGCTTTCAATAAAAAAGTATGTAAAATGAAATGATTTAATATTTCAGCATGTATCCATTAAATTACTTTACCTATTTGGTCGAACCTACCAAAAATCGTTAAAAGTATCGGTAGGGACGTACTGAAAATATGAATTTGGAACTAAGTTTTCCCAAGCATTACAAGGTAATTCAAATTGATATAAAATAATTAAACAAAATTGAAGTCATACCGCATAGGGAGCCTCCAAACAGACGATGTCATGCTCCATTCAAAAATAAGTTTTTTCACCAAAGCATTTACAGTTAGGGCTTTGTTTAACAATGGAAGGTGGGATAGTGGTTTGAGAGGTTGAAGAATAAGAATCTTAGGATACAAGTTATCTAAAGTTAAAAACGACTTGGTGTCACACCCCGATCGAGATCAAGGCATGTTGGCCGTCACATGAGAGTGACGTAGCCATGTGCACAGTGCGGACGCGATGATGATAAGAATTATACGAATAATTGAAAACCAAATTACTATAGTGCACTACTAAACAGAAAGTGCTAGGAGTTAGTTACAACAGTAAACACTCCTAATCAGAGCATATAGTCTAGGTGCAGTCCAGTAGGACAAGTACTAGTTATACAGTACCGGGAATGTCCTACTATTATTTAGATAAGTCAGAACTGCCGACGTCCTCGAGCCACCAACAACAAGCTTACTTAAAACCTGGAGGGGCGCAAAACAGAAAACGTGAGTGGACAAAAACAAATGTTTTACAAAACCATTTCATTTATCAACATATCTAACCCCTCGTTGTAAAACATGTATAATTTTCCCAGAATCAAGATGTAAGCATATACATACATATATATATATATGTATATGTATATATATATCTGAAATCATAACAATTCCATTCATGCTTCACATAATCATATTCGTATGTATGCCATGCCAAAAAATAACAAAGTAGACAATCCAGGTAAGAATGATTTCATAGAAATATGATATGTTAGCCAGAACCCCTATAGTAGTCTGTACGGCTGAATTCATAGCTCAAAAGTCAATCTAGTCGGAGTCACTACAATGACCTATGATATGTTAGCCGGAACCCCTGTGGTATATGACTATACCACAGTGATCTACACAACCTCACGAACATCGTGATATTTTTAGAATAATTTTCTTGTGGCTCACGTGCCCTCACGCGCCCACACGCGCATCACCTTCAACCTCCAGACACCGGAACTGTGTCACCGGCCCCGGATTCTGGGCAGACCTGCAACTGCCTATTTCTCACTCGTTTCTTAACCATTTTTCATGAAATTTGTACCAACATGAAGCTAGGGACATCTACAATCACGTTATACCATTTTAAAGCTCTAAAAGTCACGGGATCTCACCAGAGAAATCCAAGAAAACCGGCCAAACTTCGTCCACACGATCCCGACGTCCAAAACCTTCAAACAAAGCACTCCGAGCTTCCTTGGGACTTCACTAAGCTTCCTACAAGCTTGAAATTCCCAAAAACATAAGATTTAACGTTTGCATGAACAGTACCCCAAATCGGGGTTTCGACGTGAAAATGAAGTTGTCCTTACCTGAAAATGGTCTAGATGTGTTCCTGAGCTTGCAAGGAACACGATGGTACCTTCAACGTCCTCGATCCGTCACGATTCAACGGGTTTTGGTGTTGTCCGTACACAATGCCGAGAGGGAGAGAGAGAGTGAAACCGAGAGAGAGAAGAGAGAGAGCACGAGAGAGTGAGAGAGAGAAAGGTATGGATGTGTGTGGTCCAAACATGTCCACCAATCACAATTCTTTAATCTTTTAGTTCTAATTGGGTCCAATTAGTTAGGAATATAACCAATTGACCCAATTTCTTAATCCAAAACATAAACACACATCCAACGCTCAAGGGTAAATCCATCTTTTCACAACCACGATAATTAATCATCGGGACAGGCTGTGACAATCTCCCCACCTTATAAAATTTCTTCCTCGAAATTACATACAACCACTACATCCACTAATAGTCATAAAACAAGCGTGGATACATCTTTCTCATCCGATCCTTTATCTCCCAAATAGCTTCTTCCACTGAATGATTTCTCCATAATACTTTCACCAGGCGCACGATCTTGTTTCTCATCATACGTCAAATCCAGATTAATTTCCAAAGGTTGAGGAGGAATCACATGTGAAGGATCTGAAACGTAATGTCGAAGCATCGAAACATGAAATACATCGTGATCCTTGGACAACTCTGGAGGCAACTCAAGCCTGTAAGCAACCTCACCAACTCGCTCGGTGATCATATATGGTCCAATGTACCTAGGACTCAACTTTCCAAATCATACAAAACCTTTCCAAGGTGATAGCTTCAGAAATACCCAATCGCCTACATCATACTTCCGATCAGTGGCATGCTTGTCTGCTAGGCTCTTTTGTCGATCTTGGGCCGCTTTCAGGTTAGACTTAATTACATGAACATTTTGGGTAGTCACATCCACAATCTCAGGGCCCATTAAAACTCTTTCGCCAACCTCTGACCAACATAGAGGCGTACGACAAGATTTCCCATAAAGTGCCTCAAATGGTGCCATACCAATACTCGAATGGTAACTGTTGTTGTAAGCGAACTTCATCAAATCCAAACAATCATGCCAACTATCTCCAAACTGCAGCACAGAAGATCTTAACATATCGACTAATGTCTGAATGGTCCTCTCAGATTGTCCATCTGTCTGAGGATGATATGTCGTACTATAAAGCAATCTCGTACCAAGAGCTTCCTGGAATGCTATCCAGAACTTGGAAGTAAATCTGGGATCCCGATCCGAGATAATATTAACTGGCACACCATGGTACTTCACAATCTGTGATATAAATAACTTAGCTAATCAGCTTAACGAATACTTCTCCCTCATTGGAATAAAATGCGCTGACTTCGTAAGCCGATCAACTACCACCCAAATGCCGTCATAACCATTCTGTGTGTGAGGAAGCTTGTACACAAAATCCATAGTAATATTTTCCCATTTCCACTGTGGAACAGGAAGTGGCTGCATCAACCCAAACGGCTTCTTTCTTTCAGCTTTAACCTATTGGCAAATGGCACACCTACTCACATATTCGGCAATTTCTCTTTTCATACTCGGCCAATAATAAAATGGTCTAATGGTATGATACATCTTAGTGCCTCCTGGATGCATCGCATATGCCAATATATGTGCTTCATCCAAAATTTCTTTCTTTAACTCTGCATTGTTCGACACGTACATTCTGCTTTCCTGCATAAGCATGCCATCAGTTTCTCAAATTTCAAAATCTTTCTTTTTGCCTTGGTTCCTTGCTTGAATTATTTCTTGGGTTTCCTCATCAATCATCTGAGCCTCAAGCACACGATCAATTAAAACTGGCCTAACCTGAAAATTAGCAAGCAAGGCTTCTTCTCGACCTTCCACTCCAGTGGACCTCAAATCTGCTAGGAGAGGAACATGACAATCATAAATGGCATTAATTCTGGCTGGAGTCTTTCTACTAAGTGCATCCGCCACTGCATTTGCACGACCAGGATGATACTCAATCGTGCAATCATAGTCACTAAGTAACTCAATCCACCTCCGCTGACGAAGATTAAGATCTCTCTGAGTAAACAAATACTGGAGACTCTTATGATCTGTAAAGATCTTACATTTCTCACCATAAAGATAATGTCTCCAAATCTTCAAGGCAAAGATGATAGCTGCTAACTCCAAATCATGTGTAGGGTAATTCTTCTCATGAGGTTTCAACTATCTCGAAGCATAAGCAACCCAAACCATTCAAAGAAGCATCACTATAAACCTCATAATTACCGCTATCATTTGGAAGTGCTAGAACAAGTGCATGAGTGAGGTAGTACTTCAGCTGTTGGAAACTTTGCTCACATTTATTATCCCACTCAAACTTAACATCCTTTCAAGTCAACTTCGTCAATGGCAGAGCAATCACTGAAAAATCCTTAACGAACCGTCTATAATAGCCTGCTAGGCCAAGAAAACTCCGTACCTCGGTGATGGTTCGAGGTTGCTCCCAATACTCCACAGCTGCCACTTTCTCAGAATCCACTTGAATGCCTTGAGCGGAAATGACATGTCCCAATGCCACTTGATTCAACCAGAATTCACATTTGCTAAACTTAGCATATAGTTGGTGTTCCCTCAAACTGCTCAGCACCAACTTCAAATGTCCAGCATGCTCAGCCTTAGACTTAGAGTATACAAGAATATTGTCAATGAAGACAATAACAAACCTGTCCAAATATGACTGGAATACTCGATTCATCAAGTCCATAAAAGCTGCTGGTGCATTAGTTAACCCGAATGACATCACAAGAAACTCATAATGACCATATCGAGTCCTGAATGCGGTTTTAGGGACATCTTCATTTTTAATCTTCAATTGATAGTATCCCGACCTCAAGTCAATTTTAGAAAATACGCAGGCACCTCTGAGTTGATCAAATAAATCCTCTATACGAGGCAATGGATAACGGTTCTTAATGGTTACCCGATTCAATTGCCTGTAATAAATTCACAACCTCAAAGTTCCATCTTTCTTCCTCACAAATAAAACTGGAGCTCCCTAAGGTGAATTACTCGGCTGAATAAAACCTTTATCCACAAACTCTTGCAATTGGAATTTCAATTCCCTTAATTCAGCAGGAGCCATTCTATAAGAAGTTAAGGATATGGGATTCGTACCTGGAAGCAGATCAATAACAAACTCCACCTCTCTATCTGGCGGTAATCCAGGCAAATCCTCAGGGAATACGTCCGGAAAATATCTGACCACACGAACATCCTCCACACTACTAGGAGCATCATCATTCAACACCACATGAGCCAAATATGCCTGACAACCTTTCGACAACAATCTCTTTGCTTTCATGGCTGAAATAATACCACGCCTTACCCCACTAGGCTCTTCTACAAATGTAACTTCAGGTAATCCAGGACAATGAAATGTGACTGTCTTCCCATAACAATCTATCTTGGCACGATTATAGTGCAACCAAATGGTGCCAAAAATCACATAAAAATCCATAATATCCAACGACATAAGATTAGCCGGCATAATAATATCTTCTACTACCACTGGACCTCCTGGATATACCCGATCCAAAAAACAGTTATCCCCTCTAGGCATAGAAAAATCTAAATTATATCCTAGAGGTGTAGGATGGGGTTGTGTCATTTGAGCAAATGTATGAGAAATAACAAAATGTGTAGCACCACAATCAATTAATACTCTAGCAAAGTGACCAAGAATATTTAACGTACCCATGATTAAATCTGAATTATTCTGGGCATCTTGCAGTGACATGTTGTGGATACGCCCCTGACTCTGCTGTCGTCCACCGCGACCTCTGTTGGCATGAATACCACATCCATGCTTCTGCTGACCCGACTGCCTCAAAGATCCTGCACTACTAGCAGCAATCTCTCCCTGCTGGGGCTGTCCTCCTTGGTACCACTGAGATCCTCCGGCTGAATGAGGCTGATAAGACATAGATCCTCCCTGATACTGAGGATACCCACTTTGATACTGAGGATCCTGAGAGTACTGCTGCTATCCTGAGGTTCAAGGAAATTTTGTGAAAAACATGTTTATTTGAGCAACATCAATAGCATGCAATTAACAAATTAAAGGCGGAATCATGCTTGCATGCACTCAAAAACAAAAACATCAACCATGAAATTCAAAGCCTAGTAGATTGGTGAACCTTGACTCAACTTTTAAATCAACATTTATTAGTTGAGAAATATTTACCTTTGTAGATTCCTCTTTGCATATGCAAAGGATAATCACCCAAGAGATAGGGCCTTCATTCCTTGCTTCTTAGCTCCATGGATTTGATTGAATGAAATAGATTCTCCAAGTTCCCAAAATAGAGAACCTCTAAAGATTCTACACCAAGGTTGGATTGGAGAAGAAATGAGTGACCTTGAGGAAATAGAATTGCTAGACAATATCCCCCAAGGTGGTTGGCCTCTTAGAGAGAAATGGAAGCTTTGTGTTCTCACCAATTTTCTCTAAAATCAACAACTTATGAATTTTAGGTTATAAAGTTCTTTATATAGTCACTTCTTTAAATGACCTAAAGAACCAAAAACCCTAATTCAACACTAAATGGCCGTCCACTCTAATGGATTTGGGCTTTTGGGCCTTTGTGAATCTTTATTCATTAAGTTGTCATACAACTTAAGTCAATGGGCTTTGACGTTCGAAGCCCATTGGGCCTTAAGGTCCAAAACTATCCCGAGGTCTTTAACGAACTTATTCGTTTGATTAATTAACATATTAATTAATCCTTGCCATAAATAATTAAACCATTTAATTATTCTTATTCATCTCCTTTGTTTCTTCAATCTCCACCTTACACGGTGTACGATACATTAGGTTCCTTTTAGCGAGGCAGTGGGCGATTAAAACCATTTTACATCGATTGTGAATTGAAACTTACTTTCAATTCTCCCTTTAGTGATTACACACGTTTAGGGCTTCCACAAACCATGAGTGACACCTAGCAGCATATCATGGCTACCCAAGCTAATCAGAAGAGGTAGAGAACCTATTCAGTTTAGGATTACAAATGCAATACGGTCTTTCTCTAATCTAATACTCTTGACCACATTGTTTGGTTTGATAGTTTATTTATTCATGTCTACTATCCAATGTGATTCGTTTGCTTATATGATTACTTTGAATGTGATTTGGAACGCATTCCCAAATCTCATTCATACTCTGGCCAGAGATTTTTATCATATCATAGAGTATTCTCCCTCAAACCATTTTGAAGGTTAGAGATCCCTTGTTGCACATTCACTTGTCTCCATGACTAAGTGGCTTAACCCCAATGATGTCGTGGACACCCCGATGGGGTGACTTTGACATAATCAAAGATCAAGGACTTAACCACAAGACAACAACTGTGATGCCTCAGGTCAAAGGACTAATTTGCATTATCCCAACTATGAGTTCTCATGTGACATGAGTATGAGAACTCCTCGTTGATCGTGTTCAGTGGACTCATTCTCTATTGAGCACCTACGTACTTGTCTTGATGTCACACACACCAATGACTCGAGACTAGTCACTCTCCCTGAGAGAAGACATAGCACGTACTGATCTTATCGGACTGTCAATGCCCAATTGGCAATCCTATGATCAGGAACGTTTAGGATGTGTCTACGAAAGAATGGTCTCATTAATCTAACTTCATTAGATTGCATTCTCCCAATCACATATTCCTTGGACTTTATCGTTTAAGCATATAACATTTATATGAGACGTCTCAAACAATAATGTTTGCCTTTTATATGTAAACTAGATTAGTTTAACATGTGAAATGTCCGTAAAGTATCATCATATGATTGGCTTTAGGGCACATTTCCAACAGAGGTGTAGGGAGCGGCGTCGCCCTCGTAGTGGTAGACACCTCATCGTCCAGTCTGAGTATAACCACCAGATCCTGAAGCGTGCTGGGTAGGTGCAGGTGGTGGGAATGAAGGCTGCTGGGGTCTCTGCTGACTCTGAGGGCATTGGGCAGCCCTATGACCCATCTGTCCATAAGTAAAATGCCGATTATTACACCTGCAGCATAAGGGAGCACCAGATCCACCTGAACCACCAAAATCTCTCTGCCTCTGGAACCTCGGACCTCCAGTGAATCTACCACCTCTTCTCTGTATATTAGTACTCAATCCTCTGCTAAAAGAGTTGGAACTGCCACCACTCCTCTTAAAGTTCTAGGTCTTGTGGCGTCCCTGAAATGCTTGCCCTTTTCCTTTGTCATCTCGTCTCTGGCCCCCTTTCTTTCCTTCCTCATCCTCACTCTCGCTAGGCATGTTCTCTAAGGCCTCAATCCTCAGTAGAATCTCATAAAACTCCTGGTAAGAGGAACAATGAGTAGATGCCGCTATGGAACGCCATTTCTTCTTAGTACCCAAATTGAAACGGCGAAGCATCTATACCGGATTAGCAGCAACCTCTGGAACATATCTCGATAGATCAGTAAACATTCTGTAATACTCATTAGCAGACATCTTTCCTTGCCTTAGATGAGTAAACTCTTATTTCTTAAGATCAATATACGCAGGAGGAATGAACCTTTTTCCGAAACCGCTCCTTAAACACTCCCAGTCCACAATCTCTTCTCCGGGTCATCTCGTAAAACTCCTGTCTCCACCAGGATGCAGGCTGTTCTCCCAAAAACCAGGTAGTCGTCTCGACCCACCTATCAGAAGAAAGATTCCCCTGACTCTGCATCACCTGAAAGGTCTTCTCCACATGATTCAACCATTTTTCTGCCCCCTCATGACCTTCATTTCCCATGAAGTGAGTCAACTTCAAATTATGAACTGTCTCAAGAGGTGTCTTTTGAGGAGTACGTAAAGTAGTATGAATGGCAGAAACTATAGCTTCCCCTAATTGAGCAATATCAGGGAAACTAGATTCAGCTGGCTGACGGGGCTCTCTACGAGGCGGCATAGTTCTGACATAAAACATCACAAGGATTAGAACATTCAAGAATTACCAAACTGTCACACCCTGACCGAGATCAAGGCATGTTGGCCGTCACGTGAGAGTGACGTAGCCATGTGCACAGTGCGGAAGCGATGATGATAAGAATTATACGAATAATTGAAAACCAAATTACTAGAGTGCACTACTAAACAGAAAGTGATAGGAGTTAGTTACAACAGTAAATACTCCTAATCAGAGCATAAAGTCTAGGTGCAGTCCAGTAGGACAAGTACTAGTTATACAGTACCGGGAATGTCCTACTATTATTTAGATAAGTCAGAACTGCCGACGTCCTCGAGCCACCAACAACAAGCTTACTTAAAACCTGGAGGGGCGCAAAACAGAAAACGTGAGTGGGCAAAAACAAATGTTTTACAAAACCATTTCATTTATCAACATATCTAACCCCTCGTTGTAAAACATGTATAATTTTCCCAGAATCAAGATGTAAGCATATACATATATATATATATATATATATATATATATATATATATATATCTGTAATCATAACAATTCAATTCATGCTTCACATAATCATATTCGTATGTATGCCATGCCAAAATATAACAAAGTAGACAATCCAGGTAAGAATGATTTCATAGAAATATGATATGTTAGCTGGAACCCCTGTGGTAGTATGTACGGCTGAATTCATAGCTCAAAAGTCAATCTAGCCGTAGTCACTACAATGACCTATACGGCAATATACTGCACATAAGTCGGAACCACTATTAAGGGGTCTGTACGACAAGATTGGGTGTAATATAATTATGCTTAATTCTATTCTCTCATAATAGTCGGGCGATAAATTGCTAGTCACCTATGAGTCGGAACCATAAATAAGGTCTGTACGACAAGACTATGCACTTAAGTTGGATCCAATATGAGCATATAGTGCGGGAGGTGACGTAAATAAACAGGTCTGTACTTCATATCTCTGGCTAAATCACAATCACTCTAGGTGCAGTTTTATGAGCTCAACATCATTCAATCACATATCACATCATCGATGATTCATATAACCAAACATAATTTACTTGAACTTACATGTGCCTCCACAGCACCACATTTATCTATATATGCAACCATGAAATGCATATTCAGAATATAAAAGCATTTGGCATATCATTTCAAAACATACTTTCTTAAAAATGCATTTCTGGGAAATATATCAAGTATATAAGTATATACTGAAAACAAAAGCCCACTCACTGATAGGTCGAAGGGTCGTAGCCCCCGAGTCGCCTGTGGATACGCTCGTCCTCGGGATAAGCTTCACCTATATTCAAATTAACTATAAAAACGTTATTTTAAAGCACATAGGTGAAACTAGCTAATAACTTCTCATACATTGCTCAAAATGGGTATATGAATATACCACAGTGATCTCCACAAACTCACGAATATCGTGATATTTTTAGAATAATTTTCCTATGGCTCACGCGCCCACACGCGCATCACCTTCAACCTCCAGATGCCGGAACTGTGTCACCGGCACCAGATTCTAGGCAGACCTGCAACTGCCTATTTCTCACTCGTTTCTTAACCATTTTTCATGAAATTTGTACCAACATGAAGCTAGGGACATCTACAATCACGTTATACAATTTTAAAGCTCTAAAAGTCACGGGATCTCACCGGAGAAATCCAAGAAAACCGGCCAAACTTCGTCCACACGATCCCGACGTCCAAAACCTTTAAACGAAGCACTCCGAGCTTCCTTGGGACTTCACTAAGCTTCCTACAAGCTTGAAATTCCCAAAAACACAAGATTTAACGTTTGCATGAACAGTACCCCAAATCGGGGTTATGGTTTCGACGTGAAAACGAAGTTGTCCTTACCTGAAAATGGTCTAGATGTGTTCCTGAGCTTGCAAGGAACACGATGGTACCTTCAACGTCCTCGATCCGTCACGATTCAACGGGTTTTGGTGTTGTCCGTACACAATGCCGAGAGGGAGAGAGAGAGTGAAACCGAGAGAGAGAAGAGAGAGCACGAGAGAGTGAGAGAGAGAAAGGTATGGATGTGTGTGGTCCAAACATGTCCACCAATCACAATTCTTTAATCTTTTAGTTCTAATTGGGTCCAATTAGTTAGGAATAGAACCAATTGACCCAATTTCTTAATCCAAAACACAAACACACATTCAACGCTCAAGGGTAAATCCGTGTTTTCACAACCACGATAATTAATCCTCGGGACGGGCTGTGACACTTGGGGGGTATTTTTAATTTTAATTTATTTTTAAAAAATTTAAACTCTCATAGGGCCTAAATACAGATACAGACTATAAGTACTTTAATATTAAAATTGTGTGAGGTGTCAATAAAATAACTCTAGGTTTATGGACGTTCTTGTGAGATTAAGTTAATAAGGGTATGGTTTTATTGACACACACAATTTGTTAAATCGACCTCATTTACTGAAAACACCTCACATATACTTTTCAAATAAAGAATTATCTTAATACACCCACTTAACTTCCCAAACCACCCTCCCAACTCCAAAATCTCTAGGAATAAATTGTTTTAAAAGTTCAGTAGCTTCCAACAAAAAACGTATACAGTTCCAACCGAAATTGTTTTAAATCGTTAGTAGATACCAAATGAGTGTCTCTATATTTTCGGTAGAGATCTATTGAAATGTGTTTACTACCAAAGTCGCTTTACAATTTTAAAGATTGTCTCGTTGTTTAGGTTTTGAACATCCATATGACATCACTTAAGTTGATGTAAAATATTAAGTCATACCTCTTGTAGAGCCTCTAAACTTTCGATTCTATGTTTCACTCATAAAACGTAATTTGTTTTTTCATCGAAATGTGCGGATATGTGTTTTGTGGGTTTAGGATTATTTTATTCTACAATGGAGGATGAAAATAGGTATGAGATTTGAGAAAACAAATATTCTTGAGATGTAGGTTATTTCACATTGGGCTTGATGGTGTATTCCCAAAAAAAAAACATTATCATAAAAACATTTTGGGCCAAAACTGTAACATCCCACATCGCCCCTGGGAGTGGATCCTATAAGCCTTATATGTATATTCTCATCTCTACCTGGCACGAGGCCTTTTGGGAGCTCACTGGCTTCCAATTCCATTGGAACTCCGAAGTTAAGTAAGTTCGCGCGAGAGCAATCCCAGGATGGGTGACCCACTGGGAAGTTCTCGTGTGAGTTCCCAGAAAAAAACCTTGAGGGCGTGGTTGGGGCCCAAAGCTGACAATATCGTGCTACGGTGGAGTCGAGCCTGGGATATGGTGGGGGCCCGGGCCGGGATGTGACAAAAACATTCATTTTATATTAGGGAAAATAAGTTATTCAATGTTAAAATTTTAAATGAACTGTGTTGATATGACACTCCAAAAATTTCATTGTGCACTCCTCTGATGTTTTTTTTTTCTTTTTAAATATAGAATGTTGAAGTGTACAATGAGAATTTTGGAGTGTCAATAACTACACTCTTAATAAAAAGGGAGCTTTCATGAAAAGGGTTTGTGCTAAGTTTATTTTAACCAAAAACCATGTTATAACTTTATTTAATGAAAAAGAATTAAATATTAATAAAAAAACCCTTAACTTTTAATAAAAAGAACAAAAGAACTTAAATTTTAATGAAAAAGACATAATTTTAATATGAAAAAAAAAACCTGACGCGCTGGACCCTCGCATCCATCACACACATTGTTTATGAAACTGAACACTATTTATGAAACTGAACACTACTTATTAAACTGAATGATACTACACTATTTATTGGTCTAGTTTCATAAATAGTATCTAGTTCTTGGTTCACTTTCATAAATAATGCCTCGTTCTTGGTCATGTTTCATAAATAGTACTTAGTTATTAGCAAGGAACAAAATATCGATATTATCGGCGATATTTCGCCGATAATATCATTTTTATGAGAAGACTATATTTTCATACTTATCCATTTAATTATCGTCAAAATATCATGATATTATCGATAATATCGCGATATTACCGATAATATCGCGATATTCGTACTCTTCATCTGTGCTATCATCGTGGCTTTTATGATTTCTACACAGAAAGCACACATGTATGAGGGTTTCCTCCCTTTTCTTATCAAAAAGAAAACTGGAAACGGTGATGACTAAAAAAAAAGAGGTTGTTTACCTTTGTGCACTTATATCGGCTTAGATCCATTTATGGGCTGTTTGCCCAATCGAAGTGAGAGGGCAAGATTTGCAGAATGGAGGTGTGGGTTGCTTTGGTTTAGGGTTGCAGGTAGAGCTGACCAATAGAGAGGGAGTTGCACGATGGAGCTACAAAGAGAAGAGAGAAATGGGTGAAATGGTTTGGGTTAGTCTTGGGAGCAATGGGAAGAGTCTGGAGAAATAAAAAGATGTCAGTGGTTTGGCTCTGGGCTCGAGGTGAGAGTGCATGATAGCTGTTTGTTTAATACTCCTTTTTGCTAGGGTTCATGGTGCACTTATGTGGGCTTTCCTTCCATGACTTGGCTTCTCCCGTCATCATGGTGCACTTACGTGGGCTTTCCTTCCAGGACTTGGCTTCTCCCGTCATCATGGTGCCCTTCCGTGGGCCTTTCTTCCAAACTCTACTTGGGTTTTCATGACCCAGTGCATGGTTCATCAAGACCTTAGGTCCGTATTCCACCAGGTGCATTCTTTTCTTTTCTTTTCTCTCATTATTTTTTTTTATTTTTTATTTTTTTATTTTTTTGTCTTTTACTTATTGTTATCTTTCTTTAGGTTTTGTTTAGCTTTTTTATTTCCTTTTCGATTGTCTTTTATTTTATTTTTCCACACCTTGGGAACAATGTATGATTTAAGTTTTTTTTTTTGGGGGGGGGGACGGATCAATTTGGAGAGAGGCACTACTTTGGAGCTTTTGACGATTCAAGGTGTTTTCCATCCATATTTTTAATAATATTTTATTTTATGATGTTATGCATGCAGGTTGGGATTCGAACCCCTCCCTTTGTCAACAACGCACCTGGACCTTATCCAACTCGCTACAGATGTGTTTATGATTACATATTCAGCCTGTAATATTTATATGGTCGTTAAGATGTTTGCAATGCTTGCAAGCTAATATTTATTATCTAGGATAAATTTCTATATTTAAAAAAACACCAAGGGGATTTGAACCCCTCCCATTTTACTCCTTCAACACCTTGACCACCATATCACTTATGTTTTTGTGAAAATATGCTAAAATACACTTACTCTACACATAGAGATGATGAAGATAGTGAAAATTTTGAACCTCATAGGAACTCTATGTTGTACTAAATACTCATGTATCTTACCATGCAATGTATAAAGTGTAAAATATTGTACTAATTCATTATATATAAATGATTATGGTGTGTTTAAACTTCTTTGATTAATTACTACATATTTTCTACACTCACAATGTTTGTCAGCTCGCTATATAATCAACTTAAATTAGTTAAATCCATCATGCAATGCATTTCCTTCCAATTTTTTGTGATAAACTAATAGATAATTGACTAAATAAACATCCTGCAAAGTTTCAATAAAAATTCCCAAGTTTTTCTTACAATTTCCGTGGTTTTTATTCAATTTTTATCGATATCAATAATATCCCGATATTTCCATCGATATTTCCGTGTTTTTGGACTACCGATATTTCCGATATCATCGATATTTTATACCATGGTTATTAGGTATAGTTTCATAAATAGTGTATAGTAATTGATATAGTTTCATAAATAATGGTTCAGTTTTATAAATATTGCCTAGTTATTGGTCAACTTTCATAAATATTAACTAGCACACAAATTAAACCCTATTAAGATAGTTGTAGTATGGATAAGTAGGGATCGTTCTAGGCCGGGGATTAACTAGGGCTGCTAATCTACACAAATATGACTCAAAAACACAAAACGAGACTTAAAAACACTTAACTAGACTCTAAAAAACTCAAAACACACTAAGCAGACTCAAAACATCACAATATTAGCAATTAGACTCAAAACAGACTCTAGGGAGTTAGTTGGACGAATTTAAGACTAGTAAGACTCAAAACACTTAAAAACACAAGTTCGGACATATTCTAACTAATTTGACATAATAAAGTAAAGGGGATTGGGGTTTTTGACGAATTTAAAGTAAAAACAAGTAGATTTAAGACTCTAAGTAATTTGAAACGAGATTGCTGAATTGAATGGGTGAATGGCTACTTAGAGGATCCTTCTCCACACATGACACATATGCATACGAATTGATTTCCAGTTATTCTTTCGATAAACCATGAATGACAATGCCCCAAATTAATCATGAGAAGCACAAATTAACTTTCAGATTTTCCTAAATTCATTGAATTGGACTCAGCGACACAACCAAATTATTCTTATCAAGTTTACATGAACTGCATAATAGAGATACATATCAAAGATCATTAAGTTCTATGAAAATCATAAGCATTGACGAGGCATTCGTAACTATGAACTGCATGATACTCGTGCCAAGAATTCACTTAACACAATCATGACTAGTGACTTTTACTACTTATGAATATAAGTTCATAACGATTATGTGAAATTCCCTTATATCCTAGCATCAAACTCCTGCATGCAAACTAAGTATGCATCCTTAATTAACACACAATAAGTTATCAATCAAACAGATAAGTGAATTGCATTCACGATTTATGAAATCATAACTAGATGTAATCAATTCATATCGCATATATGTTCATGGCTTTGAATTCTCCTTTAACTAAAACGAGTTTAGTTCCACATATTTGCAATTAAACAAAGACAATTAAATTTAAACATTGAAACAAAAGATAGAATACACCTAAGAATGCTCCAGCAATCCAAGGTCTTGAATGGCAAGCACGGCTCCAGGGGTCTCATCTCCTTTCTCCTTGCAAAGCTACGGCACTAGAGGGATGTATGTATATGAGGGATGTATGGCACGAAATTGTGATGGACGGTGGGTGATTTCTGAGTGCTGCGGCACAATATATTTATAGGGAGAATAGAAGGCACGTTAAGGTTGTGTATGAGGGGAATTGGGACTCCAAATCATCAAAGAATAAGGACTTTTCAATTTCAGATTCCAGGGAGGAAAACGATTGGTCTTTGCTGCAGGAAACATGACTTCTAGAAGGGCTAGGTGCGGCACCAATCTAGGACAGGTGATAGGACTTCTAGAACCATGTTTTTAGGTGATCTAATATGCAATTGATTCCCCTTTGCAACTGGAATTAAGGTAGTATAAGATTAGGATAGGATAAGATAAGATAACGTTTGTTTGGATAAGATAAGGTTGGATAAGGTTTTGGATAATGTTCCTTCTTTTTAGCTGAATCCTTATCTTCTTTGTCTTGAATTTATTTTCTTCATCTTTTCAGCACATTCCTAGTCTTTTGAACTTCAAAAACGTCCATCCACCTTGCTCCATGCATGTGCTATCCATTCTTGGCCCAAAACTGCTCCAAAATGCTCCAAATTGCATTTTCTTGCCTACTTTGTCATTTGAACCTACAAACACACGAAAATAGCTTAAAACACTATAATAAGTAGAAACTAGCTATGAAAATGCAAGAAAACAAGCTAACTAAATCGCATAAATATGCTCCTATCAAATTCCCCCACACTTAGCTTTTGCTAGTCCTCGAGCAAAACAAAACAAACAACCATAACCTAGACCGTCCAACATTCGCCTCAGGGATTTCCAATGAAACATGACATGTTAACAATCACTACTCACATAGATTTTAGCCATCCTTACCCTCGAGTCCATACTTAATCGCAGTCACCACTCACCAGCTCGCATTTAATCAATTAAAGCAACATTTTGAATGTAGTAACATGCCTTAGAGAATTCACTCAATTCTTCACCGGATATACTCTCTATTTTCACACAAATTTTCTGACTACACTCCCTATACTAGGTATATGTGAGAAGATTGATGTAAACATGTAGACTAGCACTCACATATGTTATAATCAAAGAAAGCACTTTCTGGAATTATTAATGCATGTATAGATATGATCTCATGAACGGAATGCCACTACTTAGAAGCGAGAACCAGGGATTCCATATGCTCATACCAATTTCAAACTCCACATATTGAAACACATAACAACCAAGATAAAAGTCAAAGGGTTGTAATGGGGCTAAGGGTATTGGCTAACAAAGAAAGGTTAAGGATAAACAAAGGTCCTTAAAGCAATAGTAAGCAAAGTAATGAAATTGACACTTAGAATTCACTTTTAAATACAGCAACCAACTTTAACACAAAGGGGAAATTCACACAATACTTAGGGCCAGATTCAAACTTTTGACCCTTTCTTCAACAACCAATACTTGTGAGTTCATCTCACTTATTTCTCAACTCATTTTCTTTCTTTTCTCAACTTTTTTTCTTCTTTTTTCTCTCTTTTTCACGTTTTTATTTTTATTTTTTTTATTCTTTCTTTCTTTTACCCGTGCCCTTCCTTTCTTTTGGCACATTAACCATACATATTTCTCATGAAAAACCTTTCCCCCACACTTGTTTTTCTGCATAATGTCGATAAACAGGAATTCCCTCTAAGTCGTGCTCCACTATACTTTAAGAACAAGGGTATGGATTGTCCTATTCTAGGCTAGGTAAGGATAATGTGGCTAACAAAGAAAATAGGCTAAATAAGGCTCAAAGGGGTTAAACCTACAATACATATACAAGGGATTAAGGCTTTTTGGCTACGGTGGTAACTAAACAACTTCATCTTGTTATATGTTATGCGCTCAATTTTAAGCTTTGAATGAAACGGGCATGAGTTCTAGTATTTGGAACTATAATGAGATCATGCAACGACTTTAGAAAACAACAAATCACAGATTAATAACTCTCCAAACAAGGAATAGGCTCAAGTCTCTCAGGGTTGTAGCGTTAGTTTGAGTTCCTTCCTTCAAGCATGCTACAAAAACTGATTTTTTTTCTTCTTTTGTGATTACATGTGAATTCGTTAATGACAACTACAACCAAGTATTAACCAAAGAGCATATCAAACTTCCACCCATGTTTGTAACTTTCTTTAACAGTCATGCAATTAATCCTCATCATTGTGTTGGAAGGTACCCTAAGACACAAACACACAAAAACGACTCTAAAAACGACTTTTTTTGGTTTTTCAAAACTTTTTCTATTTTTTTTTTCAATTTTTCGTATTTTTCTTTCAAAACACATTAAAACACTTCAAAACACACTAAAAACACTTAAAAACAGTGAGAAACAACTCTAGAAGTGATAGGTGATAAAATCCCACGAAAATCAATGGAAAACACTTTGTTTACCTCCCCCCCCCCCACACTTAAACCAAACATTGTCCTCAATGTTTCAAACATAGACTCACACGTAAGTAAGAAAACAACACAACTAACAATCACGACAATTATGGCAAAATAAAAGCAATAAAGAGTAGAGTTTAAGAACGCAAATCTGGTTATGGAGCCGGAGATTCCTAGGTCTTCTTTATTTGAACACATGGGTTGCCTCCCAAGAAGCGCTTGTTTTAATGTCTTCCAGCCGGGTGATACCACCATTTAAGCCTTACTAGAGCCTACAGCATGGAGGGGTACATCCTCCACAACATGCTCCTCGAAATTCTCATAGTAGGGCTTCAAACGGTGTCCGTTCACTTTGAATTCATGTCCTGTCTTTAAACTTTGAATTTGGACTACACCATAAGGAAAGACATTAGTAATAACAAAAGGACCAATCCATTTAGAACGCAACTTACCTGGAAACAATCGAAGGTGGGAGTTGAAAAGCAACACTTTCTGCCCTATATAGAACGTCTTGCTATGATTCATCTTGTCATGGAATGCCTTCGTTTTCTCCTTGTAAATATGAGCGTTCTCATAAGCCTCATTCCTAATCTCCTCAAGCTCATTCAATTGAAGGTTTCTATGAAGTCCAGCCGCATCTATGTCCATATTGAACGTTTTGATTGCCCAATGCGCTCTATGCTCCAATTCAACCGGAAGATGGCATGGTTTCCCATAGATGAGCCAAAATGGAGACATCCCAATTGGTGTTTTGTAGGCTGTACAATAAGCCCACAATGCATCATCCAAGCGCAAGCTCCAATCTTTCCGAGTTGGCCCAACTGTCTTCTCCAAAATCCGCTTGATTTCTCGGTTGGAAACTTCCGCTTGGCCACTTATTTGAGGGTGATAAGGTGTCGAAACCTTATGTGTGACATTATACTTCTTGAGCAGCGCCTCTATGGTTTGATTGCAAAAATGGGAACCTCCATCACTTATGAGTACTCTTGGCATTCCAAATCTGGCAAATATGTTAGTTTTGACAAATTCTGCAATCACTTTTGAATCATTAGTACGGGTGGCTTTTACTTCCACCCATTTCGACACATAATACACAGCAAGTAGAATATAATTGAAACCATGTGAAGAAGGAAAAAGACCCATGAAATCAATACCCAAACATCAAAAATCTCAACAGAAAAGATAAGGGTTTGCGGCATTTGATATTTTGCACCTATATTGCCCATTCTTTGACAACGATCACAAGTCATACAAAAAGTTCTAGCATCCTTAAAGATAGTAGGCCAATAAAATCCACATTCTAAAACCTTAAGTGCTATGCGTTGTGTACCAAAATGACCCCCACATGCATAAGTGTGACAGAAAATTAAAATTGAATTAAACTCCAAATTATGCACACACCTACGAAGAATCTGATCAAGGCAATATTTCCACAAATATGGGTCATCCCATACATAAAACCGTGCATCATTTTTGAGTTTATCACGTTGGTGCTTGTTTAGGGTGCTTGGAACTTGTTTAGACACCAAATAATTCACTAAATCAGCATACCATGGCACACTTACCTCAATGGACAGCAACTGCTCGTCTGGGAATGCTTCTAGGATGGGTACGGCCTCCTCATTGTGTATCAAACGGCTCAAGTGGTCAGCCACCACGTTTTCACTTCCTTTCTTGTCCCGGATTTCGATATCGAACTCTTGAAGGAGAAGCATCCAGCGAATAAGTCTTGGCTTAGCTTCTTTCTTTGTGAGTAAGTACTTCAAAGCTGCATGATAAGAGTAAATTGTAACTTTAGTACCAAGTAAATACGAACGAAACTTATCAAAAGAAAACACAACAACAAGAAGTTCTTTTTCAAGGGTGGAGTAGTTCAATTGAGCGTCATTCAAGGTCCGGTGACTCCAATTTGGTGGAACTATGATGGGGGCCGAAGGCATCTCTTTGAGGTGATTGAATGCCTTCTCACATTCTTTGTCAAATTTAAAGGGTACATCCTTTTGAAGGAGATGGCATAGAGGTTGAGAAATCCGTGAAAAATCTTTGATGAATCGCTTATAGAATCCTGCATGTCCAAGAAAAGAACAAACCTCTCTCACCGAAGTAGGAGAGGGTAAGTAGCGTACAAGATCTATTTTCGATTTATCAACCTCAATTCCCTTTTCTGAAACTATGTGGCCTAAAACTATGCCTTGTTTTACCATAAAGTGACATTTTTCCCAATTTAAAACAAGGTTAGTTTCAATGCAACGATTTAAGATTAAAGTGAGATTAGCTAAACAATCATCAAACGAATCACCAAAAACACTAAAATCATCCATGAAAACTTCAATAATCTTTTCAACAAAATCTGAAAAGATACTTACCATGCATCTTTGAAACGTGGCTGATGCATTACATAAACCGAATGGCATTCGACGATAAGCAAACGTACCAAATGGGCAAGTAAAAGTTGTCTTTTCTTGATCATCTGGAGCTATGACAATCTGATTATATCCCAAATAACCATCAAGAAAGGAATAAAAAGAATGATCAGCTAACCTTTCAAGCATTTGATCAATGAACGGCAAAGATAAGTGATCTTTTCTTGTGGTGGCGTTGAGCTTCCTATAGTCATTGCAAACTCTCCAACCTGATTGGATACGAGTGGGCAGAAGTTCATTCTCTGCATTCTTCACCACCTTGACTCCCGATTTCTTTGGAACTACTTGAACCGGTGAAACCCAACGGCTATCCGAAATTCGATAAATCACTCCAGAATAAAGAAGCTTGATAATCTCCTTCTTCACAACTTCCATCATTGGAGGGTTGAGTCGACGTTGAGCCTCTCAAGTTGGTTTAGCCCTCTCCTCTAAAAGTATGCGATGCATGCATGTTGTAGGGCTGATTCCCTTAATGTCGGCCAAAGTCCATCCAATGGCTGTTTTGTACTCTTTCAACATTCGAACCAATTTCTCCTCCTCTATTGCCTTGAGTGATGAAGAAACAATGACGAGCAACGTCTCTTTATCTCCCAAATAAACATACTTCAAATGATTTGGCAATGGTTTAAGTTCAAGGATCGGTGCCTAAATCACTGAAGGTAACAACTTACTAGTAGAAAAGGGAATTGAAATTGGGATGGAAGGCTTACCAATGTGTTGTGGCAAGGATTCAAGGGCAGCAACCATCTCGACCTCTTCTTCACATGTAGGTACGGCAAAGACCTCTTCAGGCATGCCGTGAGTGTGCTTGATTCCTGCCCCTTCGTTTCTGAGTTCGGTTCCTTTTGTAATGGTCGTTTCAAGGGGATCCCTCTCCAAGGAGTCAAGATAATCATGCGCCAACGAATCAAATACATCAATAGAAAAACAAGAATGATCGTCGTTAGGATACCTTATAGCTTCATAAATGTTAAATCAATAATCTCGCCATCAAATTCCATTGTTAACGTCCCTTTAAACACATTTATCTTGGTGCGGGCTGTGTTCATGAAAGGTCTCCCAAGTAGGATCGGCAATGGTGTAGAATGGGCCAAATCTTCCATGTCAAGCACATAAAAATCAGCTGGAAATATCAAGTGGTCAACCTGCACCAAAACATTTTCCAAAACTCCTTTCGGATATGCATTAGAATGATCAGCTAATTGAATGACAACCCCATCGGATATAGCATGTTCAAACTTAGTATTTCCAATAACACAAGGGATTGTGAAACTACCTGGATCTTTGCATTTAGGAGGTAGTTCCCTTTGTAAAACTGCTGAAACATTCTCACTTACCCGTACCACTTCCTTGTTCGAAATTATTTTCCTTGTTGTGCAAAGCTCTTTAAAAAATTTAGTATACTTTCGAACTTGCTTGATTGCATCAAGGAGTGGGATATTGACTTGTACTTTCCTGAAGGTTTCTAGAATGTCTTTTTCATTCTCTTCTTTCTTAGATTGCTTGAACCTGCTAGGAAAAGGCACATTTGGTGGAATAGGGTTAGAAATAACCGAATTTGAACCAACCTTACCTGAATTGGCCGAATTGGAAGGTTTAGGGGGCTGCGGCAAGGGTTGTTCCACCCTTGACGTGGGTTGGTCCAATTCTTCTTCTTCGAGCAGCAACTTTTCTTCCTCCTTTTGGCTTGATTTGAATGTTTGTGGGTTGATTCCAACTTCCTTGCCACTTCTTAACGTGATGGCCTTGGCGGATTCAAATTCTCCTATTGGATTCACAATGGTTGAACTAGGCAGTTTGCCTTGTTTTCTAAACTGTCCCATGAACTCCGCTAATTGCCCCATTTGCTTCTTCAATTCGTCTACCTCTTTAGCTTGATTTTGCATCTCTTTGGTTTGATTTTGTACTCTCTGCGTCAAGGAGGTGAGTTATTGAATAACTTTATCATTATCCAAAGACATACCTGAATTGGGTTGGGCCGAATGTGGTTGAGGTTGCATTGGTGCGAATGGCCTTTGAAACATCCCAGGGGGTGGTTGTTGAAATCCTCATTGTTGTTGAGGTTGTTGAGGCTCCCTCCACTTCATGTTTGGGTGATCTCTCCAGCCCGGATTGTAAGTGCTGGCGTATGGATCATATTTTGGCTGATTTTGGCCTTGGCACCCATCCCCCATTTTCTATCAATTTAGGGCATTTCTCAGATGGGTGTCCTTGTATAGAGCACACGCGACAAGTTGTATTTCCGTGCACTTTCGATCCTTCAACAAACTGTGACAACATAACAGTGAGATTAGCCATTTGAGATTGAAGTCTGGAAATTGCACTTACCTCATTCACTTGATGTTGCCGTGGGGTGTCTCTCTGTCCAATTCCTTCGTATTGTTGTGCATTCAAGGCTCGATTGGCTATTAAGATCTTGGCTGCAACTAGGGTTTTGTCAACCAAAGCACTACCCGCCGAGGCATCTAGCATTTGTCTCTCAATTGGAAGTAGTCCTTCATGGAAATATTGAATTAAAAGCTCTTCCTTCATTTGATGTTGTGGGCAGGATGCAATTAATGTCTTAAAACGCTCATAATACGCTGGAAAGGATTCTCCTTGGCTTTGTTGAATTCTGCTAATTTTCTTCCTCAAAAGAATGACTCTTGACGTTGGGAATAATTTCTCTAAGAATGCTCTCTTCATGCTTTCCCAAGAAGTGATGGTTCCAGGTGCTAATTCATAGAGCCAATCTTTAGGCTTGTCCATAAGAAAGAATGGAAAGGCTTTCATCTTCAAAATATTGCCATCTACGTTGATTGGTGTCATGCTTGAGCACACTACTTCAAATTCCTTCAAGTGCTTGTTTGGATCTTCCATGGAAAGCCCATGGTATTTGGGAATGTGATGCAGCAAACTAGACTTCAATTCAAACTCATCGGTCTTGCCTTGGGCTGCTGTAGGATATTGAATGCAAAGAGGCACGGCATTGTCCAATCCCGAGGCTGAAAGTTCCTTGATTGTTAGATTGTCAACAGCTATGTCTTGTTCCTCTTCGAATTCCTCATCAATTTCCACTTCAGATTCAGATTCAGATTCGGAACTAGAACTAGGTGGATTGGGTTCTGGCTGCTTCATCTTCTTTCTCAATGTTCGTTCAAAATCGTCGTCAAACTCCAATATGTGTGCATGAACAGGTTGAGAACTTCGAGTCATAAACTAGTACCTAAAACAAAGAAAACAAAACAAAACCAAATCAAAAAACAAACTAAACAAAAACAGAAACAAAGGGAAGATTATCAATTTTGCTAATACCCGGCAACGGCCCCAAAATTTGATGTGAAATTTAACTAGAACACAAATTAAACCCTATTAAGATAGTTGTAGTATGGATAAGTAGGGATCGTTCTAGGCCGGGGATTAACTAGGGCTGCTAATCTACACAAATATGAATCAAAAACACAAAACGAGACTTAAAAACACTTAACTAGACTCTAAAAAACTCAAAACAGACTAAGCAAACTCAAAACAGACTCTAGGGAGTTATTTGGACGAATACCAGACTAGTAAGACTCAAAACACTTAAAAACACAAGTTCGGACAGATTCTAACTAATTTGACACAATAAAGTAAAGGGGATTGGGTTTTTTGATGAATTTAAAGTAAAAACAAGTAGATTTAAGACTTTTAAGTAATTTGAAACGAGATTGGTGAATTGAATGGGTGAATGGCTAGTTAGAGGGTCCTTCTCCACACATGACACATATGCATACGAATTGATTTCCAGTTATTCTTTCAATAAACCATGAATGACAATGCCCCAAATTAATCAAGAAGAGCACAAATTAACTTTCAGATTTTCCTAAATTCATTGAATTGGACTCAGCGACACAACCAAATTATTCTTATCAAGTTCCCTACATGAACTGCATAATAGAGATACATATCAAAGATCATTAAGTTCTATGAAAATCATAAGCATTGATGAGGCATTCGTAACTATCAACTGCATGATACTCCTGCCAAGAATTCACTTAACACAATCATGATTAGTGACTTTTACTACTTATGAATATAAGTTCATAACGATTAGGTGAAATTCCCTTATATCCTAGCATCAAATCCCTGCATGCAAACTAAGTATGCATCCTTAATTAACACACAAGAATAAGTTATTAATCAAACAAATAAGTGAATTGCATTCACGATTTATGAAATCATAACTGGATGTAATCAATTCATATCACATATATGTTCATGGCTTTGAATTCTCCTCTAACTACAACGAGTTTAGTTCCACATATTTGCAATTAAACAAAGACAATTAAATTTAAACATTGAAACAAAAGATAGAATACACCTAAGAATGCTCCAGCAATCCAAAGGTCTTGAATGGCAAGCACGGCTCCAGGGGTCTCATCTCCTTTCTCCTTGCAAAGCTGCGGCACTAGAGGGATGTATGTATATGAGGGATGTATGGCACGGAATTGTGATGGACGGTGGGTGATTTCTGAATGCTGCGGCACAATATATTTATAGGGAGAATAGAAGGCACGTCAAGGTTGTGTAGGAGGGGAATTGGGACTCCAAATCATCAAAGAATAAGGACTTTTCAATTTCAGATTCCAGGGAGGAAAAGGATTGGTCTTTGCTACAGGAAACATCACTTCTAGAAGGGCTAGGTGCGGCACCAATCTAGGACAGGTGATAGGGCTTCTAGAGCCATGTTTTTAGGTGATCTAATATGCAATTGATTCCCCCTTGCAGCTGGAATCAAGGTAGGATAAGATTAGGATAGGATAAGATAAGATAAGGTTTGTTTGGATAAGAAAATGTTGGATAAGGTTTTGGATAATGTTCCTTCTTTTTAGCTGAATCATTATCTTCTTTGTCTTGAATTTATTTTCTTCATCTTTTCAGCACATTCCTAGCCTTTTGAACTTGAAAAACGTCCATCCACCTTGCTCCATGCATGTGCGATCCATTCTTGGCCCAAAACTGCTCCAAATTGCACTTTCTTGCCAACTTTGTCATTTGGACCTACAAACACATGAAAATAGCTTAAAACACTATAATAAGTAGAAACTAGCTATGAAAATGCAAGAAAACAAGCTAACTAAATCGCATAAATATGCTCCTATCAAACTCACATGAGAACTTCCCAGTGGGTCACCTATCATGAAATTGCTCTCGCGCGAACTCGCTTAACTTCGGAGTTCCGATGTAACCCGAAACCAGTAAGCTCCCAAAAAGCCTCGTGCTAGGTAGATATGGGAATATACATATAAGGCTTACAGGATCCACTACCCAGGGCAATGTGGGATGTTACAATCCACCCCCCTTTAGGAGCTTACTGGGAAGTTCTCGTGTGAGTTCCCAAAAACCGTGAGGGCGTGGCCGTGGCCCAAAGCAGACAATATCGTGCTACAGCGGAGTCGAGCCCAGGATGTGGTGGACCACGATTCGGGGTGTGACAATTTAGTATCAGAGGCAATCCCTGGCCGGAAGTGTGTCGACGAGGACGCCGAGCCCCTAAGGGGGGTGGATTGTAACATCCCACATCGTCCAGGGGAGTGGATCCTATAAGCCTTATATGTGTATTCCCATCTCTACCTAGAACGAGGCCTTTTGGGAGCTCACTGGCTTCGGGTTCCATCAGAACTTCGAAGTTAAGCGAGTTCGCGCGAGAGCAATCCCATGATGGGTGACCCACTGGGAAGTTCTCGTGTGAGTTCCCAGAAATAAAACCGTGAGGGCGTGGTCGGGGCCCAAAGCGGACAATATCGTGCTACGGCGGAGTCTAGCCCGGGATGTGGTGGGGGCCCGAGCTGGGATGTGACAATTCGATTGCAAGATCCCATATCGGCTAAGGGAGTGATCCTTATATGTATATTCCCATCCCTACCTAGCATGAGGCCTTTTGGGAGCTCACTGGCTTCGGGTTCCATCGGAACTCCGAGGTTAAGCGAGTTCGTGCGAGAGCAATCCTATGATGGGTGACCCACTGGGAAGTTCTCGTGTGAGTTCCTAGAAACAAAACAGTGAGGGCGTGGTCGGGGCCCTAAGGGACATTATCGTGCTACGGTGGAGTCGAGCCCGGGATGTGGTGGGGGCCCGGGCCGGGATGTGACAATCTTGGAGAGATTTTTCCTTGTGCCCTTAACACAAGTAGTACACCACGTGTTATTATGTAAGCGGTGGGAAATTTTAGATTTTATGTTTTTAATTTTTTAACACAAGAATCTCACCACTTATACAAAGACACCTGCAGTACCGTGTAAGGCACATTGAAAAATCTCTCGTCATTTTGATTACTATTGGAAAACAACACCATAAAAATAAAATTGGGTGGAGAAAATGACAAAGTGATGTGCAAGGTAGACAAATGAACATAGGAAATAGAGTGAGTGAAGATAAAAAAAACAAAAAAAAATGGAAGTAGTGATTAAAAAAAAGAAAAGAAATAGTTCTGATGATTTGAAAAATAGGAAAGGGATCCTCTCCGGATCCCTTCTACCAAATTCACCAAATCAAGGGATCTGGGCCCTTGAAATTTGATCCAACGGCTACAAACAGGGGTCCTCTTTAAAAGTTATAATAACTTTAGTCGTTGTATCAAATTCTAAAGGTCCGGATCCCTTGATTTTGTGGATTTGGTGGAAGGGATCCGGAGAGGATCCGTTTCCTTAAAAATACAAGTAATGATTAAAAAAAAAACAAGAAGTTGCAATGGTTGTTTTTCAAGTCCACCGACGTGGCTTCTACCAAAGAAAAGATTGGATAGTTTTTAAATAAAGTTATTAGATAGTTTTTAATTAAAATGTAAAGTTTTAAAGCTCTTTTTATTAATTTTTTTAAAGCATAATAATCAATGTCCATTTAATGAAAATTTCAAATGGCCTGACCGCACTTATTTTACAAATTACAATCTTTACTCTTACATTATTCTCTTTGACAAGTATTATATCATATTAAATACCATATTAATTTTATTCATTTAACATATTCACAACAATTTATATAAAATTTTATCAAACAATCAGACACTATATACAAAAAAAAAATTAACAAGCACTCAACAATTTTATTTTAGAGTTGTTTATTCACACATTATAGCAGAAGCAGTTTTTATAAAAGCATAGTAATAACAAACTAGCCCTAGACTGGTAGTCTAGTATGAATGATAATTATTTTCGTCATTTCCCTTTTTTCTTTTTCTTTTTTATTTTATTATCCTTCCTTTTCAATAGAATAATATATTTGCATTCAGGGTTAGAAAATAAATTAACGTAGAACTTGTCATTCACTAAATTAACTTGAACTTCAAAATTTTCTTTTGCTTCAACTAGATAAACTACCACAAAGAAAGCCTTGTTAGACAATGATTTGAGAGTGGACCAAACTCAAAAAATATGTTGGCATTTGTGAATCGAACTTTCCGACTTCTGGGTGCATTGGCTTTTCTAAGGGACATTTTGATATAGGTGCTTCAATTTTGAATTTTTTAAACTAAACATCTATACCTTTCAGAGATTTGATTAAACTCTTCTTCTTATAATTTTGGTGCCACGTGTATTATTATTAATAATTTTTTGTACCAAAAATAACATGACCTGTGTGATAGCCCGTCCCTAAGATATGTATGATTTTATTATCGAGGACGTGAATTTACTATTTTACCCTCGGTTATGAGCGTTGTGGTGTGTTAGGTATGTAAGTGTTGTTCCAAACTTGTATTTCCCTAACTTTTGGAACAAAAATTAAATTGGAAATTTGGTTTGTGGTTTTGGTTGGTGACCACGTGGACCACTCATACACACACAACCTCTTCCTCTCTCTTCCTCCCCGTGCTCTCTCTCTCTCAGACTCACTCTCTCTCTCTCTCTCTCTCTCTCTTTTCTTCTCTCTTGTACGGACTACACCCAAAATCCATTGAAACGTGACAAATCAAGGGTGTGAAGCACACCATTGTGTTCGTGAGGACCATACGAGTTCAAAGGTACCATTTTCAGGTAAGGAAACCCTCGAAAACTCGTGAAATCCGAACCCCGTTTTGAGGTACTGTTCATGCAAACGTTAAATCTTGTGTTTTTGGAAATTTCAAGCTCACAGGGAGCTTAAGGAGATCCTTACGAGGCTCAGAGTACTTCGTTGGAGGTTTTTGGACGTCGGGATATCGAGATATGCAAGTTTAAAGTTTTGGCCGGAAGTTCGGGGATTCTCAGGCGAGATCCAGTGGTTTTGGGAGTTTGAAATTGGTATGATTTTATTCTAAATGTTGTAAGCTTCGTTTGGGTACAAATTTCATTAAATTTGGTTGAGAAACGACGAAGATATAAGGATTAGAAGTTTTCCCGGTTTTCTGGTGACCGGTGACTCACCGGAGTCCAGAGGTTGAAGACAACGAAATATTCCGTCAAGTCTGATGAAATATTCTGACGCCGTCAGTTATTTTTAACTGTTACCTTTGGGATTTGATGGAATATTCCCCAGAATATTCCTGACGGCGTTAACTGACGCCGTCAGTATGCCTGTCAGGTGGCCGCAGGTGGGGGCGCGTATTGCCGTGCCTTGGCCGGCGCGTGGCGGCGCGTGGGTGGTCAGAAAAATATTCTAAAAATTTTGGAATGATCCTGAGGTTGTGTAGGTCACTGTGGTATATTCATATACCCAATTTGAGCTTTGTATAAGAAGTTATTAGCTATAGTTTAGTATATGTTCTTTAAAATAACATTATTTCAGTACTTCTCCTATAGGTGAGACCTATCCAAAGGACGAGCGTGGGTAGTTATTTTCAGTATATATATATATATATATATACATGACGTTTTTCCCAGAAAACGTATTTAAAGGAAATGTGATTTAAATGCCATGTCATATATGCCTCATATTTTAGTATATGCATTATCATAATTATTCATATTATTGCATGGTGCTGTGGAGGCCCATGTAAGCTACAGGTGAGTACATTATGTTGATAATGGTTATGAGATATGATGATGATGATGTTGAGATGTATATTAGAGCTCATAATCTGCACCCCGGTGTTAGTGCTCCCGCCCAGAGTTAGGGGCACAGTCCTTCACGTGATGTTCACCTCCCGCACCACACGCTCATCTTGGATCCAAGTTAGGTGCACAGTCCTGTCGTATAGACCACTTTGAGTGGGTCCGACTCGTAGGTGACCCGCGATTATTTGCATAGTCTTCACGTGATCGTAGCACTAGAGCATATTATTATTTTACACCCAGTCTTGTCGATCAGACCACGCGAGGTGGTTCCGACTCGTGTGCAGATATATATATACATGATGATTTATATGATGAGATATGTGACGTATATACATGATGATTTATATGATGAGATATGATGAGATATATGATGGAGATGAGCTCTAGATTCCGCCGTACAGATCACGTCAGGTGACTTCGGCTAGCAGAGGGTTATTGTGAATTGCATCACCTGGCTTACTTTTGGAATTTTTATGTTGTTGGGCATGGCATACGCATGGCATATATATATACAAATATGAATCTTGATTATTGAGCATGATTTGAGATATATACATATTTATGTATTATATTTTCTGGGAAAGTATCTATATACTTGTTTTATGGCGAGGGGTTAGTATATTCAAAGGAAAATAAGGTTTTCGTGTAAATGTGTTTTACTGACCCACTCAACTTTGTTTTTCGCCCCTCCAGGTCTTAGGTAGCAGAGTTTGGTGGCCACGAGGAATCCAACGGTGTTCTGACAGAATCCAAAAAAGTAGGATTCACCTTCGGGTGTTGTATCTTGGTAATTGTCCTACTTGACTGCAACTAGACTTTCTTATTGCTCTGAAAGTGTATTTATACACTTAGACTCTCACTAGCATCCTTTCTTAACAGGGATTGCTAGTTGCTTGGTTTTAAATTGTTCGTATTCCCTTACTCTTTATCGCTTCCGCTTTGCGCACATGGCTACGTCACTCTCACGTGACGGCCAGCATGTCTCGACTTCGGTCGGGGTGTGTCAACCTGACACAACCTCATATTTCTTAAAATCTCAGGTCAAAAAAATGCACAGCATATTGAACCAAATTTCCTATAATCTGGCATTTTGATTACCCCTTCCCTCTTTAGAGATAATTGTAAAAAAAAAACGTAGGTAAATACAATTTATTTTCACGATATGTCCTAAAATTTACCTATGATCTCCAATTTAATATAATTTTTTTCCAAAACGGTTTAGAATATTTTTGAATCCTAGGAAATCAAATGTACCAATATAATTTTTTATATCAGTACATGCAGAGAAAATAGGACTGACTGACACACCCCGACCCGAAATGTCCATAAGGACTCTAAATCGAGGTGTGATGGCCAACACCTGGAAGGTGACGAAGCCATAAAGTGTGATGATGTGGAAAAATATGAATAAATTTGAACCTAAGAGTGCCTAAATACCAGAGTGCACCGTGAGCAGAAATGAACCCATTTCACGCGTGATACAGAGCATAGGAATAGTACAATAAAGTAAGATAATGGTTATACCATCATAAGAAGACATTTGTACTGAAAAGTGCCACGAATCCTTGTCGATACGGAACTCTGCTGCTAGAACCTGGAGGGGTGAAGAAATAAAAATGTGAGTAAGCGAAACAAAACTTTTCAAACCAATTTCAATTACCAAAGGCAGTAGCCCCTCGCCGTAACACCTATATAATTTCCCAGAAAATAACAGGCGTAACTATAACTCAAAACCATAACCAAAATAACAGTCTCACGGTTATGCCGTGTCAAATATCTCAACAAGAATAAGTAATCCATGTGAAATAAATCAATATGAAATGGTATGCCAGCCAAAGTCACCTCACGTGACCTGTACGGCTAAATCAATAGCTCATCAATCATACTAGCCAAAGTCCCAGTACGTGACCTGTACGACTTATCCATATCTCGTCAATCAACGCTAGCATATAAGTTGGAGTCACCTATAGTGACCTGTACGACTTATCCATAACTCATCACATATCTCATCACATATGCTAGCTCATCACATATCTCATCACATATGCTAGCTCATAACATATTTCATCACATATGCTAGCTCATCACATATTTCATCACATATGCTAGCTCATCACATATTTCATCACATATGCTAGCTCATAACATATTTCATCACATATGCTAGCTCATCACATATGCTAGCTCATCACATATTTCATCACATATGCTAGCTCATAACATATTTCATCACATATGATAGCCCATAACATATTTTATCACATATGCTAGTTCATAACATATTTCATCACATATGCTAGCTCATCACATATCTCATCACATATGTTAGCTCATCACATATCTCATCACATCTCAGAATTCATACCGATAAAATACACAATTTACATAAAACGCATCTCTATGTAATTCAATTCGAAAAATCTGCATCACGGATTTCAGATCCGTTGCTTCCAAAGATCCACATTATACTTGTAGAGCAACATCCTAAAGTCCCATTACGATCCAACGGTCGGATTTCCGCCAATTGCCAAAACCAAGTGGTGGTTAACCTTTTATTTTATGAACTTACGAATCCAATTCAGGAAGATCCGTATATTAGATTCCCGATCCATAAGTTCCTATGGTTCTCAAATATTACGTATTATAACATATTAAAGTTTGGTGACAATCCAACGGTCGGATCTTCGATTCATGTTTTTACCAAGTAACATATCTTAATGAATTTAGGTCCAAACGATCAACCTACGTTACACAATTACCAAAACTGAACTCAAGGCATCTATTTTAGCCTAAGAATAACATTGACGGTCCCCGGGTCACGCGCCGCCGCAGGTGGCGGTCAGCAGCTCCGACTCATCAGAAAATCCAACTATTTCCAAAAATTCTCAAACTTCATAGAAATGAAGATTTTAATGAGTAAAGCAACTTTTATACCTGCCACGATGTTCAAAAGTGGACGGAAGGTGGTCAATTTTTTCCACAAAGCCGGCGGGTGCCTAAAGCTTCCCGGCGTCGATTTGTCGTCTACAGTGGTCCAACAGGGTCAAGGTTGGTTGGGATTTTCTCCTGGGATGATGGGCTACAAAGCCCAAGTGGTGGCATCGGCCATCGCTTTGCCGATTCGCCGGAATATTGAAAAGAGTAGCTAGAGCACCGTTGATTTTTTGTCGACTTTCGTAGCCTCAAACCGCCACATACCGTGGTTAATCAAGGTGGTTCTTGGGTGGATTTTGTAGAGGGGAATGAGAGCTTCAAGATGGCGGTGGTGGCATCGAAAAACTCCAACGGAGTTAGCCGGAATCAACCTTGGAAGATGGGTGGTCGCAATGGGTGTGGGTGCGGTTTTGGGGGAGCTGGGAGCTTCTTTCTCTCCTCTCCTCAATTTCTGATTGGTCCTCCCTTCCTTTTTCTGATTGGTCCCTTATTTTCTTACTTAAATCTGATTGGTTACCACTCCCACATGGTGGGAGTTTGAATTAATTTATAACTAAACTTTAAATAACCAATTTCGAACGTCCATAACTATACCGTTATAATCCGGACTCGTAAACGGCTTTCGCCTATGCATTCGTAGTGACAAGTATTACTTAAATACGCTAAAAGAATAGGTTATACTTTCTCTAAACGAGGGTCAACGGAAGTCAAAGTCCTTGCCTATAGGGCATTTTCGTCAATTCACGTTTTTCAAATTTATAAAAACTTAAAATTTGGGACGGGATGTCAGACTGACAATGCAATTTAAATTGACATAAAATGCTGAGGTGTTTATTAGTCAATGCACTTTAATCAAATCTTGAAAAGGTAGAAATATTTAGAAGATATAAAAAAAAAACTATAAGAGTATAAATCAAATCTTGAACCGAGCGCAATGACGTTTTAGGATTCATTTAGCTAACCCTACTTAGTGGGAAAATGCTTTGTTGTTGTTGTTCAAATGGTCAAAAAGTTTAACCAAAAGTGGTGGTTTATGATGTTTAAAATTAATGAGGAGGTTCCGAGTTTGAAACACTATGTGCATTTTTTTACTTTTCAATTTTTACGAATTTTTATTCCATAAGAATATAATTTGATTAAATGATCAAGAAGTTTAATCAGAAGCAATGATTTTTGTTGTTTAAAATAACGAATGGTCCTGAGTTTGAAATGTTATGGGCTTTTTCATTCTTTCCAATTTTTACAACTTTCTGTTTGGTTGTTATTTTTTTTGTTTAATTACTACCCAGTGGTCCTTAAGTAATAATTCAATCATCAACAATTACATCATATTGTTTACAAAATTGGGTTTAAAATTTTGGTATCCCTACCATTAGCCTTTAAGAAATTAATATATGTATGTCTTTACCAATACTAGCCTACTAGTTTTAATTTAGTGCTCATTTATTGATTTTATATATCAATTAAAGACTCAAAAATATGATTGTTTCTTTATTCCCATATTGACAAGGTTAGTAAATAAGGAAAAAAAACATCACGATTTATATAAAAACACTTTAAAAGTTAGATAGAAGGGAAACAAAACTCATCATTTATCTACTTGTAAGCTCGGGGTATTTTGGTTCCCTTCTCTCAATACAAAATAAATTAGTTTTTCCATGTTTCTAATTTACTGAGTTTGAAGTGCTTTTCTAAATATGATTTTACTGAATCTTACGTGTGAAAACAAATAATTTTTCTTATATGAAGTTAGGGCACATTTTGTGGTGTCGCCCCCGGTTCTCGAACATCTCAGGACCGGCTTGATTAAACCCTATTCCAATCTTTTCGTTTCCACTTGGAAATGCTTCTTTAAAAAGAAGTTCTACACATAAGTGTGCTTCTAATAGAAGCACATTATCAAAATGGAAGTGTCTCTTAGAAAAACACTTGAACTGGAGCACATATATACTTTCATCGCTTTCAGAAAAGAAAGTCAGCGAAATTAAGAAAAATAGCAAGTATAGCACTTTTATTAATTAACTTACATGTTCCTAAAACCCAACCCAAGAAACATCAAACTTAAACAAAGTTAAAAACTAATTCATCCGAAACTCAAGAGATTTCTCCAAGATGTTATTGGGAAAGAATCGTCAAGTTGGGATGGGATACACTGCTGAGGAAGAAGATTATTGTTCATCACACCAGAATTGTCTGACCCATTGAAAACCAGCATTGATCCTGGTCGGTCCTCAACCCCAAGCACGTTAACGTTGTTCTCCCAATTATCGGACCCCATCCAAGCAAAGTTTTGGTCAACTGCTAAAGTTGAAGGACCACTTGTCCCAGCTTCAGCTGATACACTTGGATCCACTAGCCCGGCGGTCATCATGTTACAATTGGAGCAATTTGCGAAGCCTGCAGATTGATAATGACCGTCGGCAAGGCTATTCTGCCACGGCCAGGTGGCTGTGGCTGTGGCAGTGGAAAACATAGTTTGACCCTCAAATCCCATCATCATTGTGTTTCCTGAGCAGTTCAGAATTGGATCGAACAATGGCTGATGTACATGTAGTTCCTTGTGTACCAAGTTACAGTCATCATAACTATACGACAAATCAACAACAGATTTTCCTTCAATTGACCTAACCGGGTAGTCCAATTTCTGTAGCTTGGACTCTAAGAATGCTGCCAAATCCATCAATGAATCCTCAGATAACGCGTCTAGTTCCTTGTCATCGAGCTCAATCTTGTGTTCAAGCTGCTTCATCTTACCTTGAAAAAAATTATAGATGTTGACCTCTCGCGTTTTAGGGTTGTTTCTGTTCTTAATAGCTGCTGCTTGGTGCTTACTGATAATGGCTTTGGCCAAGTCCTCGTCTTCTGGCCAGACCTTAACTTTGGCATTGGGTCCAATATATGCAACCACGCAGACCTGAGCTCCGCAGAGCTTATTGAGATTCATTGCTTTCCTCATCACAGTCGCTGATCTCTGCATCGTGGATTTCCATTGTTCCGACTGCTGCCGCCGCCTCAGTTTTCTCCGTTTAGCGAGCCTTTGCTCTTCGCGGTTGTCTCTCCTTGGTCGAGCTGAGTTCCCCTTCATACTTGACTCCCAAGGCACACACTCGCAAACTGAGAAGATCAAAGAGAAAGAGATCGACTAAACTTGCGAAAAATCGTAGGTATAACTGTAAGAAAGTTTGTACAACATATACCAGTTATATACAGGTCTCGGTGTGCTGCTGATATGCTGAAAAGTATTCCTATTGTTTATAAACTTTTCAAAAATATAGGAAAAGCTTTTTCCTCCTCCTTAAAAGGTTTATGATATATTTCCCTTTCTCTTTTTATTAGGTAATTCAAGCAGTCAATGCTAAATTATTCCTTGTTTTTGAAAGTATAGACACTAGCTAGTTAATAAGACAAGAATAAAACTAGAGAGGGAGAAGCTAAACGATCGAGGTATACCAGTGGTAAGTTTTATTTTCTATCCTAAAGATTTAAGGAAATAGCCTTTGTATTAAAAAATATAAAAAATAAAAAAGAGAAAATAAAAAGAGAAAGATTTGATATGGAAAACTGTAAACTATATATGTGAACTTTAATTGCAAAGATTTCAGCTTAAGTAATATTATTTACTCTAAAAAGCTCTTACAACTAGGAAATAAACTGATGATAACGTGATGCGATCTAAGCTGTTAGATAGTAATAGATGGTGAATATTAGAAACTAAAATATCACTAAGAGCATCTCCAATAGATGTGTCAATTTTTTCTGTCAAATTCTTAATTGATGGCTGATTTGGGATTTTGAAGCATGATGTTAAATTTCTTTATATTCTAACCGGTATGTTATTTATTATTTTACTTTGACATATGGTCCACTTTAAAATAAAATAAACAATACAATCATTTTTAAAGCTTTTTATGGGCCCCACCAATTAAAAATAAATAAAATAGAAGTGAAGGCAGCGTCAAAATTGTCACTAGAGGCCTTGCTGCCATTCCAAGTCAACCAAAAGATTATTCGGTTGGAGCAATATTTACTGTCAAAAGTGATTAGTTGACATCACACTTAAGATTTGACATCTCATTTGGAGATGGTTTAAGGAACTTCACTAACTAAAGACTAAGGGATGTGGCCACTTAATACTACAGTTTAGTGATATTTCTCTTTATTTGTAAGTGAGATGTCTTAACTTCGATTCTCGCCAAAGGCGAGTTTAAACCATATTATAGTTAGCCCATTGTGAGGCTAAATTCACTCCCTCCCCTTTAGTGTAGATAATATTGTTTATTCAAAATAAATAAAAAAAGAATAAGGAGTGTAGATAATTTATCTTTCGAAAAAATTTAATAGATATTTTTAGGGAAATATACAGAAATGACCAATTTCTTAATCTTTGGACCAAAATAGGACAAATCTGCTATGCACAAGCCATGCACATCATGTACAAAAGCGAAATGACGAAAGTAACCACATATAAATTGTAAAAACTCATATGTGATGACGTCATTTTTCTTATTTCGAATAGAGAGTTGTGAGCTCTGGGTTTCTTGGTTTAGCTCAAATCTATGAGCATACCATGTGCATATCGTGTGCATACAATGAGTATATCTTAAAAATTCATCAAACAAAAACACCAAATTTTGCTAATTTTTAATAAATATTATCACGACATTCAGACAAGGTAGGGAATCCCAATATAGAAGAGGAAGAAATTGACTAAATCGTTTGCTGCTTTTGTACTCATGGACGAAACAAGGAAGAACAAAATAGAAGAATATTCTGATATGAAAACAAAAACATTCAATTAACCTTCAGAATATATATTTTTGTGTTCAATTCCAATCCCTATCAGATTTAGATGCTGATGGGTGCGCCGATGGGCCATTTGTGTTGTTGAGAATCCATGGATGCCCTTGGCTGGAGCTTGTACTTTGGGTTCGTACTGTGCAAGCGCGCCACCACATGTTTGACGTAGCTAGAGCTTGACTAAACCCAATTATTCCTCTCAAAATTGGAATTTGTAACGAAGAAATTCTGATGGGGTCGATTGCAAAGAAGGGGTTGCCACAGTACTTGCTTCAGCTTCAGTATCAACCGCTCAGAACCAAGGTCAAATTCTATGCCTTTTATCAAATTTTGTTTATGGATGCCATGGATGCCATTCAGCTTGAGCATCATTCGCTCATTCTGATGGGGTCGATTGCAAAGAAGGGTTTGAGTGGCAGAGACAGGGAAAGAGAGAGAGAGACCTGTTGGATGAAGAAGATGGGTGGGTTAGGGTTCTTCGAGTTGGGGATTGGGTGAGAGAGATTTTGGAGAAAGTTGCAAATGATCATTGGGTGGGAGGAAATATACGAGGGCAATTTAGTCATTTTAAGGTTTAGAAAAATCATATTTCTATCATATTGTTCTGCATGTCGTGTGGATGGTTTATGCATATCCGAAAGATCCTATTTTGGTCATAAGATTAAGAAAATGAGTCATTCTTGTCTATTTCCTTTTTTTTAAGTAACATATTTCAAAGGATTTTAACAAACTTTTACTTTCTATATAGATTTTGGCATTTTTTATATGGATTTCTATTATAGATATTTGACAACATAAAATGAATTTATTTCTCATTGCACAATCTTAAAAGAACATAAACGTAAACATACATATATTGATATAGAAATACACACCAATCAAATATGTCTCTCACTTGCTCATTTGAATTATATTTTTTTTTTAAACTTCAACTAACCATAACAAAGATCATTGACTAACAACCACCCGCAACCAGCCACTTCAAACCCAATCACTCATAAAATTAAACTTGAAAATAATAATTTCAACCCACAAAATTAAAATAAGGAATCAAGCCCATTCAAAATATATTGGTAATGGGATTTGGATCCTCGCCGGATCCCTCCCTGGGGATTATAGGGATCAACGCATGCGGACCGTTGATCAAAAATCGTGTTGTCCCAATTAAATGTTTTTTATATTTTTAAAAGTAAAGCAGCCTCATTTTGTGTGAAAAATATAAAAGAAAAAAGAAAAAATTGTGGCCGCACGATTTTTGATCAACGGTCCACGTGTGTTGATCCCTAGGATCCCCAAAGAGGGGATCCGGTGAGGATCCAAATCCTTGGTAATGACCCATTCATTATCGCTGCAGTTAGCGGGATCTATGCGCTGCTTGAAGAATTCCCATTGTTATCTCATATGGCTTGGATTGGAATTGTACATGATATAATTGCAATTGGGATTTTACAGCTATTATAATGGCACTGGGTGGGGTGTGGGGATGAGGGGCAGCAAAAGATTGTTCTTCTTTCGTAGAGAGAATTTTTCGGTCTTGAAATGAAATTTTGTGGGTGAAGGTTTGATTGTTGAAAGCATTTGGTATTTTACCACCTACACTCAAATCCATCAAAATTCCACATTGTTAAAATCCTAACAAATCTTTGATATTCTCACTATACATAGAATGTGTGAATTTTTTTAAAATCTTAATCGACTACTGACTATACCAAGATATCATGTGGCAACCTGTCCCTAATTTTACATTTTTATTAATTTTAAAAGCGTGAATTGACGAAAATGCTTTAGAGGCAAGGACTTTGACTTCCGTTGACCATCGTCTAGAGAAACGTATGTCTTATTCTTTTGGCTTATTGGCATAGTACTCAATGGTACGAACGCATAGGCGAAAGCCGTTTGCGAGTCCGGCTTATAAAGGTATAGTTACGGACGTTTAAAATTGGTTACTTACATTTTAGATTTTAAATTATTTGAACTCCCACCTTTTAGGAAAGAAGCCCAATCATTTTTAAGAAAATAATAAGGGACCAATCAAATTAAAGGGTAAGGACCAATCAGAAATCAAGAAGAAAAAAACAAAAAAGAAGGGGAGCTCCAACCTTCTCGTCGGTCCGTACACCCGCGCACCACCCGACCCAAATCCGGCAATTTCCGCCATTTTCCTCGTTGATCACCACCATCCATCACATGCAAATCACTCATGTGGCCTCCATCCACCATCTCAGCCCAAAAATAGAGAGTTTGGGTTCCAATTTCGTGAAGGCCGACGCACGACTTCGTGGGTACTAGGCGGCGATCCACCCATTTCTGAAACACTTACTTTCAATCACCACCACCAAAACACTTCTCTGGAGGTCAGGAACAAAGCCCAAACAATTTTAGGGGTGGTGGTATTACAGATTGATTGAATTGAAGAACACCCAAATTCTAGGGTTTCGGCTGGTTCTTGGCGATTTGAAGCTTTTCCCGGCCAAATTGGACTTGTCCACATGTATGAAACTTGCTCTACTCATTGAGATCTTCATTCTTGTAAAATTTGAGAAGTTTTAGAAATAGTGGAATGTTCCAGCGAGTCGGGGCGGCAGACCGCCAAGTGCGGCGACGTGTGGTGGTGGCGCGTGGGTCGAGACATCCCTAACCTTCCTAGGCTAAACTTAATACCCCAATTCCATATGTGATGTCCGATTAACAAAATTCCATTATTTGGGTACAATTTCGCTAAGGTCCGCTACTTGGTCATTATATGAATTGACGATCCGACCGTTGGATCGTCACCAAACTTTAATAAGTTATTATTCGTAATATTTGAGGACCTTAGGAACTTACTAATCGGGAATCCGACATACGGATCTTCGCGAATTGGATTTATAAGTTTGTAAAATAAAACGTTGACCTCCACTTGAATTTGCAATTGGCGGAGATTCGACCATTGGATCCTTTCGAAACTTTAGGATGTTGTTCTAGAAGCATAATGTGAATCTCTGAAAGTTACGGATCAGAAGTCCGAGGAGCAGATCTTTCAGATCGAGCTACGTAGGGTTGTGGACCCTATCGTCAACCATTGACTGACGGTTGACTTTTGGTCAATGGGTTACAAATCATTCTAGAACGTTCTTGGGTGATCTGTTTTATGTAAGTTACATGTTCTATCAATAAGAATTCTGAGACGTGATTTGATAATTGTTCTAGGCGAAGATCATTTGTGGCGCCTTGATATTCGTGCTAAGGAGTTGTAGCGCAGACTCTAGGTGAGTGGGTCTTTTCCTTTTTATAGTATATATATGATTGATAGTTTCCACAAATGTTTTTAAATTAATTTATGCATTTTATGCCATGTCTTATATATATATTTTAAAATACTATGATATGGTTGGGTTTTAGATTGCATCATGGCATTTCCATATGCATATTACCTTCATATAATTGTTGTGAATGTTTTAAATGCTAAGATGAATGCGGAACGTGCAGGTAAGTCCAGGTAAGAAATTCTTGTGGAATGAAATGGTTGAATCTTATGGCATGCTTACATATAGAATGCTCATCATTGCTACACCCCAGGTGAGTGCTCAGCCCGAGGCCAGGCTAGTCTTTCACGTGTATGTTCACCTCCCAGCACCGCACGCTCGCCTTGGATCCAAGTAGGTGCTAGCCTTGTCGTACAGGTTTTAGGTGACTCCAACTCGTAGATGACTGCGCTTAGCGCAAACCTTCACGTGATCGTAGCACTAGAGCGATTATTATTACACCTAGCCCTATCGTACAGGTCACATTAGGTGATTCCGACTCGTGTGTTAGCATATGACTGATGAGTGATAGGTGCGGTCATACAGGTCACATAAGGTGACTCCAACTGACATGCTAGTATAGATTACTGAGCACATGATCATATCTATATTACTGTTGAGCTATTCTGTTGTGGCATATTTCTGGACTTACAGTTAGCATGCATTTGATTTTCATACTTATACTTAGTATGATATTTTGGAAACTATATATGTTTTTCGGCGAGGGGTTATAACGTTTTCAAAAAGGTTTTTATAAAACTTTATTTTCAGGCCTACTCACCCTTGTTTTTTGCCCCTCAAGGTTCTAGTAGCAGAGTTTTTGTACAGACGAGGATTATTGGCAAATATTGGTGTAGATGATTACCATCGATGGTAAATGGGTTCATTCCCGCTCACCGCGCACTCTTGTATTTAGGCACTCTTAGGTTTAAATTTATTCACATTTTTCATATCACTACACTTATGGCTTCGTCACCTTCCAGGTGTCGGCCAACACAACTCGATTTGGAGTCCTAGTGGACATCCCGGGTTGGGGTGTGTCATATCAGAATTTTAAATCCTCACTAACTAGTAACTACGACAGCCCCAGAAGCCAATCCGCCATTCGACGTGTTTCTGTGGTTCTTTATCAAAGATGAGCAGCTGCCTTCGCGTGAGCTTCTTCCCAAAACATGTTTGTATACTTCTTGACGTGTGCAACAAATATTCATTTTTAAGGAAGATTTATGGATCTTTTTATGCATTTTTTCTTCAATAGTCCAATCTACCCAATTATACGGGAAATAAACGTTCAAGATTAAAATTAGAAAAATACTATTTTTGTTTATCTGTCAATCTAATTAATATAAAGTCTGACTACTCAATAGTCCGGACTATTGAAAACTTATCTTTTTATGAGATATTCTTAATTGTATCTTATGCTTTGTTCCACTATTTTTCATTTTATGGGATTTGGGTTTAATTATATATTTCTCTTCTGTTTTTGTAGGGTATTTATGACACACCCCGTCCCGAAGGAGGGCATGCTGGCCGTCACGTGAGAGTGACGTAACCATTTACACAGTTCAGAAGCTTTAAAGAATACGATTACTAAGATATAACACCCGAGGGTGAATCCTACTTTTGTGAATTCTGTCAGAACGCCGTTGAGTTCCTCGCGGCCACTAAAGCTCTGCTAACTTAAACCTGGAGGGGCGAAAAACAAAATTGAGTGGGTCAGCAAAACAAAGTTTTTCGAAAAAATCTTACATTTAATACATTTCTAACCCCTCGCTGTAAAACCTTTATACTTTCCCAGAAAATAGCATAATAGCATAATACTTTTCATAAATCTCAAATCATCAATTTTTCTTTTAAAACCCGAAAATATGCCATGTTATGAAAACTTTCAAAAACCGAAAGAATGATGCATCAATGTAACAGGTGAAATGATGAATTAACCGGAGGCCCTGCAGTTGGTCATGTACGGTTAACTCTAAAGCTCATCATCCAAACTAACCGGAGTCACCTCGGTGACCTGTACGGTCTAACTCTGCACGTCACTCGGAACTACATAAGGTAGTCTGTACGATGACAGGTGTATGAATACGCTCTAGTGCTTCTCACATCAATCATCAGCGCGCATATCTAAGGTCACCCACCAGTCGGAACCCCTCTAATGGTCTGTACGACTGGCATGTCGGAACCCTCATATGGTCTGTACGACATCTACCTACTTGGATCCAAGGCGAGCGTGCGGTATGGTAAATAATATAAGCACTAACACCTAGGGGCAGGTTATGAGCTATCAACGTTATGCACATCGTCAATGATTCACATAAATAATATAAACTCACCTGACTTACCTGTGCGTCCACATCACCAATTCATATATATATACATGCATCGATTATCAATTCATATAATTCATATCATTCATCACATGCATATCATTCCTATCATGGCATTTCATTCATATCATGCATCTCATTCATGCATGGCATTTTAGAAACATATTTTCATCAAAAACTCAATTTCTGGGAAAATCAATAGTATATAGGTAAATACAGAAAATACTGCCCACTCACCTGGAGTTCGCCCAACAACTCCCTAGTACAACACATCGAGGCATCATGAGGATTGGCGCCTAGAACAATAATCAAATCCAACCTCAGAAATCATATCCATAGAATATATAACTTATTTTAAACACTTCACTACGCAGTTCGATCCGGAAGATCTGCAACTCAGATTTCCAATCCATAACTTCCAGAGGTCCACAATATACCTCTAGGACAACATCCTAAAATTTCATTACCATCCAACGGTCGGATCTCCGTCAATTTCCAAAACCAAGTGACGGTTAACATTCTATTTTATGAACTTACAACTCCAATTCCGGAAGATCCGTAAATCGGATTCCAAATCCGTAAGTGTTGGAAATGTGCTCTAAAGCCAATCATATGATGATACTTTACGGACATTTCACATGTTAAACTAAAGGTTCATAGTCATCCTAAGGCCCTAAGGCAACTATATAGTCCATCAAATGAATGCAAACCTTATGTTAGTAGTATCATATACTCTTGCTTTAAAAACCGTTTTATAAGTATAGTGGGAGTATTATATACAACTAAATTGAATCAAATGGACCAATAGTTGTAATAGGACCAAAATTGTTTTAATAAAGATTAAAATGAATATGTTTATGTGATGAGACCTAAAACCCTCAACCAAACCATTATTAAGTTGAAAAACGTGAGAGTGCTTAGAACACTCTTTCGTGGCCTTCCACCGTGGTAGATCCAATCGTTTGTGACTTGTACACCGACTTCACCCTATAATGGGGGAGTACAAAGTGCATGCTTACACTCAGGAGGAGTTCTATATACATACATGATGAAGTGAGGTAGGCAACGAGTTTAGCCAACATGATATAATTCTGAGGCTATGCTTGAACCCCTACACGAACTAGGCATGGTGGGAATGACTTAACTAAGTGCAATGACGCCAACATGATATAATTCTGAGGCATCATTCTCTAGAGGCCAAATTGATGGGTACTTGCATTAGTTGCAAATGAGTAAGTGTACTCTCTCATTATTATTAATGCTAGCCAATATCATATCATTGTGAGGTGGGCTTGGTAATAGTGAGTCTCCCATAACCTACTAAGAGTTTCCTCCAAAACTCTCGAATTCCAATGAGGGATATGGAATTTGCCAAAAATAGTGGGTGGTGCTATTTGATTTAAAGACCCAAATCAAATGGCTTAAAATCAATCAATTTATATTCGTTATGTATTTGTTTACCAATATATATTTGCAAACGCTATCCAAAACTTGACAAAGAAAAGCCGAATGTTTTAGTTTCCGGACTTGGTAACACAATCCCAAAGATTGTCTTAAATGGATTGTGCATGTGCCTAAGAAGTCTCATCCTCACAATCTTCCTATTGATAATGTATCATTGGAAGAACATGTTAGAAATGTCTATCATGAAGAGGACAACACAAACAACCAATGCTTATTCCTTCGTTATATGAACAAAGGAACTTACGAAGATTAGCATAAAGACAAGGACACTTTTAGTGCCATGATTCTTCACTTACAAATTGTTGTATGAAGAAATAAGAGTTGCCTTGAACAACTCTTGAAAGTTTGTAATTATGTTTAGAACATAATGGTTGGTTGACAAAAATAGTCCATCAACATGGACTTATGATGATTTTGAATCATTGAGTGTTGAAGTGATAAACCACTTAACGAGACGGAAACTAAGCTAGGACTTCACCTTTATGTCCCTATCCTAATGGTTCACTAAGTTTATTGTAAACTATGTAGTGAACAATAACCACACACTCTCCAAAATGTTTGATGTGTATAACACAATTGAAAAAGGTTTCAAGAGAGATAGTGGGAGTTTAGGGACCATGACTATTGTAGTCAAATGAGAAGTCAAATGAAGAAGATAAAATTAACTCCAAGGGAACAAACTTTCTTTATGAAAGGATGGACATTGGAAGGGGTATTTGCAAGAAATGTCTTGCAAGTGTCAAGAACACACCTTTCGAAGGTGTTGTAAATTGTTCTTGAATAGTTCAAAACAGTTGGTTCTTCTACTTGAATGCTTGATTCCGTATTAGTAACTATGTTTTACAATCGTTGTAAAAGTGTGGCTAATAAGAAGTAGAAGATTAATGAGAGAAGAGAAAGTACTTCACATTCGGAACGTGAATAAAATATAGATCTCTGCGAAAGCAGATGGTACTAACTTCCTCATATGAACTACCAAAGAAATTGAAAAAACCATAGATTGTCTTTACATTCCAATTTTAAGGAACTTAATTCCTCACTATAGAAGAGATGGATGAATGTTTTGTTTGACAAAACATTGTTCTTTATTAATCACTGATTGGATTATAGTAATCTAATTGATTGTCTCTATAGTAGAGATGATATGGTAGCGTTAACTGTTTAGAATATAATGATGCTTAAAACCCAAAAGGTTGCAAAATAGTGACTAATCCCAACTGAGTTGTGATACCTCTAAAACACAAATTACGAGTTGGTCATAGATGGATGCTTTGGATCGTTAGATCCGGATCCAATACCTTCTTGTCAAAATTGTATAGAGGCGAAATGTTCGAATCTTTATTCTTTTGGAAAGAAGAAAGAATCACAAAGTTATGGAGGTTAATTCACTTAGATGTTAGTGGCACTTGTCCACAACATAATACTACTCATGTTGTTTGACATTCACCGAAGATCACTCTCGGTTGGACTATAGTTTATTATGAATAAACACAAGTCCGAATACTTTGCAAAAGGTTTCAAAGAATTCAAGAAATGTAAGTTGATGAGTAAGACGTCTAAAGTACTTACCTCCTTAGATTTGATCTAAGGAAAGGTAACACTTTAGATGAGTTTCCTTGAAAGATATCAAGGAAATTAGCATCATAAGATAATGATTTTCTCCATTAGGAGAAGAACGAACTTGAATAAGATTTAGTTCGTTGGATGTTATCAATTACCCATATATATAGGATATATACTTCTAAAACAATATGATTGTCAATTAGAAGATCTTTCAAAATTTTCATAACTCCATAGGATGTAGTTGGAAAGAAAGACAAATCTTAATTGTGTTAAGATTTGGGGTTGTGTGCTAATAAGCAATATTTGTTTAAAAATTATCTTGTGGATATCCTTAAATTAACCTTTGGATATCACTTCTATAAACCAACCAACAAATGTTGTTTGTTGAGTAGTTCATTGTAATCCTACAATGTGATTTGCCTTAGAGCAAATGAACTAGGAATAGAACTCAAAAGAATGGGTTCTTTGAGAGACAAGATGATAATCAACAAATATAACAACCTAGTTCCTATACCACAAGCTCCAAGGTAGTCAAGAAGGATTTTTAAACCGTCTCAGTTGAATGGTTTGAACTTTATGACTACATTGAGTGTATGTACAATATATACTCAAGGAAATGGTAAAGTACCATTTGACCCGAAATAATGAAACCTTCATAGCTAAATTGGTAGCTTAAGGTGGCTACAATCAAAGAGAATGGTTGACTTTGAAGGAACCATTTTTGACGTAGTCTTAGTTTCAATTAATTCGAAGATAGCTGGCTACAACTAAATGTTGATTCAATGTTTGGACATAATATAGGTTTCCGAAACCATTATTAAGATAGTCCTAATAATATATGTCTAAAACTATGAATCACAAAACATGTAAGTTGTAGAGATCCAACCATCATGGATCTAAGCAAGCTAGTGGGAGCCATAAACGTCTTATGAGAGAAAGATCAAAACGTTTGATTTCTCATAAAGATGTAAATGAATCTTTTGTTTACTAGGTTTACAAAAGATTAGTGGGAGTTAATCATATTCCTAAATTTAAATATATGTATGATATATTAATTTTGGAAATGAAAAGAATACTTCATTGTTAAAGTTATGACTTTAAACTTTCTATAACGATAGAATGTATATGGGAGACATAGTCTATATACATGGGATGGAAATCTATAATGATAGATTTTAGGATATAATTGGATTATATCATGCCCTAATAATAGACAAAAGGATGCTAGGAAGTTTCTCATATGATGATAAACTTCAATCAGAAGAACAACTCTAGTGAGACTAGGAGGTAGCTCTTCTCAAAGGGAACGTACCCTTTGACTCCCAAAGAAATAATGCGTAAATCGAATCCTTTATGCATACGCACAAAGGTAATTTATGTATTTTATATTGTATGAAAAACATTGATATGAGTTGTACCTAGAAAGGTACAAGGCGATATCAATGCAAGCCCAGGATCAGAACCATGGCAACTGTCAAGTGAATCCTTAAGTATTTAAGAAATACTAAAGGATAGGTTCCTCGAAGAATGAGGAAGAATTAGAGTAACGTAATGGAAGCGTAAATGTATTAGATTGTGAATCTAATCCATCATTGGATGTTTCTTCATTATGAATGAAGAGATAAACAGATATCTCTTTATTATGACTAAAGAGATATTTGGATGGAAACATTAAAGTAATGACTTTAGTGTGTTCCATTATGAATGCAAAATATATTGCCATATAGAAGTTTACAACAATGTTGTTTGGATGGGAAAGTTCATTTATGAACTCTCTATTCGGTTCCAACCAGAAAGTGTATCTAGTGTACTGACACTACGACACTAATGGGGCGATAGCTCAAGCCAGGGAATCAAGGTCTTATCAAGATCCGAACTCATATGAGAGACTGAACCACATGATTGGGAATCATGTATAATGGTGACGTCGATATTCTCAAGGTTGCTTCTATGGATAACATATAGATATCCATTGCCTAGGCCTACTACTAAGCCATTTATGAAATGACTACAGAAGAGGAATCATAACAGATGAACAAGCTGATTGGCTCTAGTGCAAGTGGGAGATTGTTGGAAATGTGCCCTAAAGCCAATCATATGATGATACTTTACGGACATTTCACATGTTAAACTAATCTAGTTTACATATAAAGGGCAAACATTATTGTTTGAGCCGTCTCATATAAATGTTATATGCTTAAACGATAAAGTCCAAGGAATATGTGATTGGGAGAATGCAATCTAATGAAGTTAGATTCATGAGACCATTCTTTCGTAGACACATCCTAAATGTTCCTGATCATAGGATTGCCAATTGGGCATTGACAGTCCGATAAGATCAGTACGTACTGTGCCTTCTCTCAGGGAGAGTGACTAGTCTCGAGTCATTGGTGTGTGTGACATCAAGACAAGTACGTAGGTGCTCAATAGAGAATGAGTCCACTGAACACGATCAACGAGGAGTTCTCATACTCATGTCACATGAGAACTCATGGTTGGGATAATGCAAATTAGTCTTTTGACCTGAGGCATCACAGTTGTCTTGTGGTTAAGTCCTTGATCTTTGATTATGTCAAAGTCACCCCATCGGGGTGTCCACGACATCATTGGGGTTAAGCCACTTAGTTATGGAGACAAGTGAATGTGCAACAAGGGATCTCTAACCTTCAAATGGTTTGAGGGAGAATACTCTATGATATGATTAAAATCTCTGGCCAGAGTATGAATGAGATTAGGGAATGCGTTCCAAATCACATTCAAGGTAATCATATAAGCAAAGGAATCACATTGGATAGTAGACATGAATAAATAAACTATCAAACCAAACAATGTGGTCAAGAGTATTAGATTAGAGAAAGACCGTATTGCATTTGTAATCCTAAACTGAATAGGTTCTCTACCTCTTCTGATTAGCTTGGGTAGCCATGATATGCTGCTAGGTGTCACTCATGGTTTGTGGAAGCCCTAAACGTGTGTAATCACTAAAGGGAGAATTGAAAGTAAGTTTCAATTCACAATCGATGTAAAATGGTTTTAATCGCCCACTGCCTCGCTAAAAGGAACCTAATGGATCGTACACCGTGTAAGGTGGAGATTGAAGAAACAATGGAGATGAGTAAGAATAATTAAATGGTTTAATTATTTATGGCAAGGATTAATTAATATGTTAATTAATCAAACGAATAAGTTCGTTAAAGACCTCGGGATAGTTTTGGACCTTAAGGCCCAATGGGCTTCGAACGTCAAAGCCCATTGACTTAAGTTGTATGACAACTTAATGAATAAAGATTCACAAAGGCCCAAAAGCCCATATCCATTTTGTGTAGAATTAGGGTTTTTGGTTCTTTAGGTCATTTAAAGAAGTGACTATATAAAGAACTTTATAGCCTAAAATTCATAAGGGTTGATTTTAGAGAAAATTGGTGAGAACTTGTTTCTTCATTTTCTCTCTAAGAGGCCAACCACCTTGGAGGGTGAATCTAGCAATCCTACTACTCCAAGGTCACTCATTTCTTCTTCAATCTAACCTTGGTGTAGAATCTTTAGAGGTTCTCTATTTTGGGAACTTGGAGAATCCAATTCTTTCAACCAAATCCATGGAGCTAAGAAGCAAGGAATGAAGGCCCTATCTCTTGGGTGATTATCCTTTGCATATGCAAAGAGGAATCTACAAAGGTAAATATTTCTCAACTAACAAATGTTGTTTTAAGTTGAGTCAAGGTTCACCAATCTACTAGGCTTTGAATTTCATGGTTGATGTTTTGTTTTTGAGTGCATGCAAGCATGATTCCGCCTTTAATTTGTTAATTGCATGCTATTGATGTTGCTCAAATGAACATGTTTTTCACAAAATTTCCTTCAGTAAGTTCCTATAATCCTCAAATATTACGTATTACGATGCATCAAAGTTTGGTGACGATCCAACGGTCGGATCGTCAATTCACATTTTCACCTATGCGAAATAACTATAAAACGTTATTTAAAGCACCTAACCAACAATTCTTAATAACTTCTCATACGGTGCTCAAATTGGGTATATGAATATACCACATCGACCTACTCGACGTCACGGACGTCGATAAATTTTTAGAAAAAATTTTGGAGGGCTCACGCGCCGCGCGTGGCACGGGTCTACGCGCCCCCACGCGCCCTTCTTCTTCCTTGGCTCGCCGGACTGGTTTTTCCGGCGGCCGGTTTCCGGCGAGTTTTAAAACTCTTCGTTCTCCTTCGTTTTTCACCCATTTTCTTCGTATTTTATATCAAATTGAAGCCCCAAACATGAAGAATCACAATAGACTAGTTTAAGGCTCTAAAAACAACTAAATCTCACCGGAAAAATTCCAAGGAATTCGGCCAAACTTGAACCACGTGATCCCGACGTCCAAATCCTTCAAACGAAGCACTCCGAGCTTCCTTAGGACCTCACTAAGCTCACTATAAGCTTAGAATTCCCTGAAACACAACATTTTACGTTCGCATGAACAGTGACCAAAAATGGAGGTTTCGGGTTCACGTGAAATCGAAGGTTTCACGGCCTAAAACTAACACCAATCAACTTACAAGGACTCAGGGATGAAGATGCATACCTTGGTTGCCTCGATCCGTCGAGTTTTGGAGGGTTTTGGGTGTGGCCGTACGTTGGGTGTGTAGAGAGAGTGAGAGTGTCGTGAGGGAGGAGAGAGAGAGAGTGACGGGGAAGAGGGAGAGAGAGAGCGTGAGGTCTAAAACAATCCCCACCATCCATTTTTCTAATCCTTGATCCCTAACCAACAATTAACAAAATACCAAATCAATAATCCAATTCACATAAATAATCTTCTTTTAATCTATATAAGGTTAAACCAATTAATGTCACACTCATACCTTAACAACGTCAAGGGCATTTCCGTCATTTCATACCCTCGATATGAAAATCTCGGGACGGGCTGTGACAATTTAGATGTATAAAATTTCTCAATTTAAATGGTAGATTTAGGGTACAATTTTTATTTTCTCTTTAATAAATAAACATTAAAATAGAATAATAATTTGGGATCTTTTAATTTAAATACCAATTCTAGTAAAAAGTATAACTAAAATACCATATTTATAGTTTAAGTACAAATAGAAAAGTCAACCAAAACATATTTATAGTTTACTAGTATCAGGTAAATGTAGAAAATTTCATATTCCACAAATCGTTGTGAAATATGCGATATCCTTGGCCCTATTGATTTTATCGGCAGTTTGTTAGTGACTTTTCAGTGGCGGTGTTTTTCCTTGTCTATTTCCTACCCTTGTTCGTACACCTTTCGATAATATCGAGAATTTCGAAATCCACGATGACGTTTCTTTGAATGATTTGGCTGCGTACCGATGCAGTATGACAATGCATCGCTTATGCTTCCCAACGGTTGGAACCATACAAAATGAACCATCTTGCTCATGACCTAGAGTCAACAGTTATCATATTCATTTGAAACATGTCCAAAATTCTTTACCAACCTTAACTTTTTCAAATACATCTTCATTTGAAATAAGCCAAATTTCTGACAGCAACGATGGAAGAACTAGATCAACGTCTACGCTTGCACTATTGTGTATTACCTTGGTTGTGCAAACGTAATTACTGTTACAGCAGCAAAAAACATATCTACCCTTGAACATCTTTTGCTTGTCCTATCCCATTCTAGTTGGGATTCACGAGTATGGATTTGACATTACTTACAAATCTAGAATCGTTCGAGTGGTTATAATCACTTCCTGTATCTGAATGGAGTTGGGAAATATCACCATAAGCTCCCGGTACGAGGTTTTTTGTACATGTGGAGATTATGGTGATGTTTCGATGATTATCGACCGACTTGACAAGCTAACTCACTTTTTGTTGGTCTAGAGAGACTATGTTTCAGACCACTTGGTGAAATTTCTCATTTTTGAATTTATCAGATTTTCTGGCACTTCGATCGACATCTACTTTGACCGTGATTCTATAGTCACCATATGCCTAAAGGCATTCCAGCCAACCTTGAGTACATGTCTACCCTACTGAACTTCGTATTGTTTCTGAAGCAAACAAATCGTTAAGGAAAATCACTCGGATATTTAATTTTTAGTTTTAACCATTAATGCTTCAATCACCCAATAAATACTCTGCTGAATGAATTTTACCGTTGGTGATTAGATCTTTTGGAAGCTACTGTTGTAGTGAGATGTCATGCATTCACTCAAGTTACATTGTATCCTAGATTTGATGGACTTATTTTGACCCTCAAATTCTTGAGTGTTCTTTTAGCCTTCTTAGCGTAGTTTTCGCTAAATTCGAGATAAGTTCAATATGAATATGCTCGCTACGCTGTCGTGAATTGCATTGTTCGACTACATGGTGTGCACGTCACTACTGTATATCACTGCGATACTCGTTTCACTTCAAAGTCTTGGGAAGTCTTTTTGAAGGCTAGAAGTACTACGTTTTTGTCCAGTACCACATTTCACCCTCAAACTAACAGCAGTCTAAACAAACTATCCAGACCTTAATGTACATGTTGCATTTGTCTATTATGCAATTTTAGCATGATTATGGTTGACACCTATCCCTATTAGAGTTGCGTGTAATTGCAGTTACAATTTTCAGTTTTGGGTATGGCACTATTTGAGACGTTGTATGGAGGCTTTATGCACAATATTTGATTGACAGAAGAGTATTGCGAACATGTATTTGAATGATTGAGATTACAATTTAGGAAATTGTGTGCTATTTGCGTTGTCACCTTTGAGGCGCTAATCAGACGATATATATGTATTTCCCAATGAGGGGCAAGATGGTAATATTGCATCATCGGGAATTTGTTGCTTGCTTATCAAGATAACACTGAGCTGTTGATATCGCAGGCTGCAAACCGTAATATCGATAACTTATTCGTTGGAATCGTTAAGCAAGTGAACAAGTAGGCCCGCCAAAATTAGCATTTTTATTTATTTAATTATTGTTTGGGCTTAACCCAAAGATACTACACACTTATCTTCAGAGTACGTGACGCAACGAGTGCGTAGGTGAAAAATATTCTATGTTCAGTTTTAATCTTGATACAATTATTTTAATTTTACGTTATTATATATATATATATATATTTTTTTTTTTTTTTTTTGACGTGATATTATTATACATATATAAATATTTTCAACTTTAAAAAGTATTATATTATAGTATTGTACTGAAGGAAAAGGAAAGTATAAGTTTGGAGGCATGAAAGAGGAATCATTGCACTCCAATCACGACAGAATGACATTCTCTTTTATGCAACGACTATAACTTGATATCTTCTTTACGTATACTTTCTTCTATCTTTTCACTATTTTATGTATAATAAGTTATTTCAAATTTCGTTCACAAATTTTTTTTAAGGTGGGTAGATTGTGACAACCCGTCCCTAATTGTACGATTTTATAAATTTTAAAAGAGTGAATTGATGAAAATGCCCCTAGAGGTGAGATTGTTGACCTTCGTTGACCGTCATTTCGTGACATTTGCGAGCAACTATTTTATCATATTCTCAATGTACTCACCAGTACGAACGCATAGGCCCAAGCGGAATCGAATTTTGAGCTACAATGGAGATTTTACGGATTTACGAACATGAGGGTGATTTGGTAATTTCACATCTAGAGATATTTTGTGTTGTTTTGTAAGCCACATGGGGACTGTCCCTTGTGCTCTAATTCTAGAAACCTTGGTTTTTTTCTCTCTCTCTCTCCCTTTACTTAACCACTCTCTTGTTGCCACCTCACCTCACTACTTAACTCCCTTCCCTGAGTCTCTCACATCCATATCTCTGTTAACACTCTCTCTCACGTATCTTCTTTCTTGGTAGCAATACAGACATCGGCACGCTCCCCTACTTCGGCGAGCTCCTCCACCACCAGCGATGACCACCTCACCGTGACCTTCCCCTTCCTCCTCCTTTCAAAATCTCTACATTCTCTTCCCTATGTGCTTTCTGCACGTGAACACTGGGGATAAATCCGACGACCACCTCACTTCTCGACCTTAGTAAGGACTCGCACCCCTCAATTTTCTCTTAGTTTTCAATGTCTAGCTCGATTTCGAGCTTACACGCTAGTTTTTGGTAGGTTATATACATAAATCAACTAGGGAAAGTTATTCCCCGGTTTTCCGGCGAACTATTTGAGATTTACAGGCCTTTTTCCGGCCGATCCCAACCATGGCTCGACTGAATTTGTGGTATAAAATTATTTTCCTCTCTAGCGTATTTCGACATCCAGATTCCAAATTAGCACTCCGTTTTCCCAAATTTAATTGTCTTAGTGGAGTTTTACTAATGGGTCCCAATATTATGCTTAGGTGTGATTACTATCGGAGACTCCGGCTATCCTAGCTTGAATGGCTACGGCCTCGCAAGTATCTGTGAGTGGTTCTTTACTTTTAAAGATTATACACTTATTTAGTTTCCATTTATACATTTGAAAAAGAACTTCCTACGTATGCCTAGATTAGACTAATGTTTATAAGAATTAGCGAAATAACGTCATGTGCTTACTTATGAAATATTATGCCATATTAAATTCTTGAGGTTTTGCAGGCTAAGGAAAGTATTTTCTTATTATAACGTAGTATGTATATTTTGGAAACTATACTTGTTTTACGGCGAGAGGTTATTATGTTTGCGAAAAGGTTTTTAACAAAGCTTTGTTTTTAGGCCCACTCAACCTTTTTTTTCGCCCCTCTAGGTTTTAGTGCTGAGCTTTCGTGTCGATGAGGATTCTTGGCAAATCTTGGTATAGGTGGTTATCTTCGATGGTATAATTCTCATCCTACTTTACTATATTTTACTTATGCTCTGACATCACGTATGAAATGGGTTCATTCTCGCTCACAAGCGCACTCTTATATTTAGACACTTTTAGGTTTAAAATTTACTCACATTTTCCACATCACTACACTTTATGACTTCGTCACCCTCCTGGTGTTGGCCAGCATAGCTCGATTCGGAGTCCAGGTGGACATTCCGAGTCGGGGTGTGTCACTCAATCTCAAGTCACTATCCCATATTGACCTTCAAAAAATTATGTTAAGTGAGGAATTCTTTTCATAAGTTCTCTAATATTATTCTGTATACATAAAAAATAAAATAAACTCACACAACAAACATAATTGAAGATGAAAAAGTTGCACGTATTGCTATTTTTTTTCATTAGGCCTTCCACAGTTTATCGAAAAAGTGAGTGTCATACAATATTGGACTTATGTAGGAATCATACTCTTATAGTGGGCCAAAAGATTTAAGTGTGATGCTAATTTTTAGCTCACTGTAAGAATGTGATTCCTATATAAGTTCAATATATTGGTATCACCCACTTTTTTTGGGCAAACTGTTGAAAGGCATTGTCACTGTTGAAGAATGACCTGAATGACTTGGTGCATTTGGGCTGGGCCGTGGGATCATGTGCAATGGGGCAATATGTAAATATTCCCATGCTTATAAATGTCTTGACACACAAAATTATGGCTTTATCCAAATAGAATTGGTTGACCTTGGTAGCTTTTCTTAAAATCTATATTTTTCCTAACATATATATTAAATTATTGGATCTGAATTTGCTCTAATATATAGTTTTAGGACTCAAAAGTATAATACAAAATAATTTTAAAATGAAATATCTTACAATTTAACAAAAAAAATCATAACTTCAGTATGAGCAAACACCAAACATAGGGCAATTGTCATTTTTATTATTTAACTTGTTGGTCTAACACTACAAAGATCGCTTTACGATTTAATTCGTTCATGTGAAGCCAATATAATTTAGTTCCTAAAATTAATTCAGTCTAAAACAGCTGGCAATAACCAAATGGAGCCTTCATGTGAAGCCAAGAGCGAAGCTCGAGTCACCATCCAAAGGACCGAAAAACTTGAATAGGCATTAGTGGGGGCATGGGAGGTCATTGATGTAAATGATATGAATGTAGATATGAAAGTGATATTTTACCAGAAGGAGTAAAAAAATGTTGTATTATGATGTGAATTCAAATTTCGTTAATAATTATTTTAACATATAATTTAATAAAATCTATCATTTAACAAAAAAAATATTAATTTAAGAAATGACACATCAAAATTTAATATATTTAGACGTTTAAATTGTAACTAACCGTACATCAAAGTTAAAATGGGCTCAGGTTTCCCATTTATTTATTTTTATTATTATTATTATTTTTATTTTTGTGTCAAAACTCGTTTCCCATTTGGAGATGGATGGATATGTCGGGAAGGGTCATATTCATGTGAGTTTGGCATTGTGAAGTGTGCAGTCAATATGGTTGACCGACCGACCTAAACCTTGTAGCGGTGACTATTGTAAACGCGTAAACCTCTTACTTCTGTCAGACACAGATCCAGACCCACCAAAGATTTATCAGTGTGTCCAAAACAGTTTAGTACATTAAGTTTTATGATACAAATGGTTAATTACTTAAAAATTAAAAATTTTAATTACTTATATTATGATACTTAATGTATCAAATTATATTTTCAAAATTTTTTTTTAACAAAAACCCAGACCCAACCTACAACAAACAATGATAATTGGATTCGTTTGACTCCAGTCAAATTTGACTTGATATATATAGATATATGATAAGGATAGTGGTTTTATTTTATTTTATTTATTTATTTATTTTTATCATCAAACGATATATTTTAATAGATGTTCTTATCAAATGATAGTGACACACCCCGATCTAGATCGAGGCATGCTGACCGTCACGTGAGGGTGACGTAGCCATGTGCGCAGTGCCGAAGAATAATGATATAAAGAATTGCGAATAAATAAAAACCAAACTAACTAAAACCCTAGATAAGAATAAGTGCAGGACGAAATGAAGTGTGACTAAACATAACCAGAGCGTAGGTATCCTAGGTGCAGTCCAACATGACAATTACTAATTATACAATACCAAAGATGGTCCTATATTAGTGATAATTTGTCAGAGCTGCCGTGAATTCCTTATGAGCCACCAATGAGAACTCCTACCTAAAACCTGGAGGGGCACAAAAACAAAGGTGTGAGTGGGCAAAAACAAAGCTTTTCAAAACCATTTCACTATCAAAAGTAATAACCCTTCACCGTAAAACCTGTATAATTCCCTGAAAATAGCATACATGATTATATCTCAAACTCATATTCAAAATAGCAAATCCATCGAATATACCATGTCGAATCTCAGAAAGAAATAAGTAAGCCAAGTGAAATAAATCAATATGAAACAGTATGCAAGCCGGAGTAACATAATGTGACCTGTACGGCTGGATCTATAACTCATCAACTAGTTCTCTGCACACAAGTCGGAACCACCTAAAGTGGTTTGTACGACAGGCTGAGTGTAAATAAGTACGCTCAAGTGCTATGGTCACGTGAAGGCTGTGCGAAGTATCGCAAGTCACCTACGAGTCAGAGCCACCTAAAGTGGTTTGTACGACAGGTTGGCACCTGCCTTGGATCCAAGGTGAGCATGTGGTGCGGGAGGTGAACGATCATGTGAAGGCTAGGCCCTGTCCTCGGGCGAAGCACTAACACCAGGGTGCAGGATAATAAGCTCAAAATATATCTCAGCACTATTATACTCACTATCATCACTACCATCAATATACTCACCTGAAGCTTACCTGAGCGTCGAGCAACAGTATATATATAACCATACTAATGCACAATTAAACATAGAGAGCATTTGACATGGCATTTCCAATATCAAACCATTTAATTAAGTTTTCTGGGAAAATACCAAGTATATATATATATATACTGAAAACCAAAAGCCCACTCACTGATATGTGGAAGAGTAGTAACCTCCGAGCCTTGCTTGATTGCGCTTGTCCTCAGGATAGGTCTCACCTATATGCAAAACAACTATTAAACGTTATTTTTAAGCACATAAACAAAACTAGCTAATAACTTCTCATACATTGCTCAATTGGGGTATTTGAATATACCACCGTGGCCTACTCAACCTCAGGAACATCCCCATAATTTTAGAAAAAAATTTCGATGTCCCACGCGCCAACCAAGGCACGGCCAGACGCGCCGCCCACGTGCAGGCATGTGCCTGGCACACTGACGGATTCCCTAATAGCTTTAGAGAATATTCCGTTAAATAAAAGCATATACCGTTATTTTTACCTGACGCCGTTAGTCGCCGTTAGGAATATTCCGTCAAAGTTGACGGAATATTCGTCTTCTTCTCCGGTGAATCATCGGATTCCGTCGCCGTCGCCGTCGCTGGAAACTGGGAAAAACTTCAAACCATCATTTCTCACTCATAACTCAACCAAAATTCATGAAACTTATACCAAAATTAAGCTTAGGACGAAAGAAACAAGTTCTTACCACTTAAGAGTCCTAAAACAAACGGAAAGTCACCGGAAAATCCTTCGATATTCCGGTCACCCCTGCAACTCGCCAAACCTGAGCTTCCCGACGTTCGAAACCTTCCAAAATTCTTCTCAGAGCTTCGTGAAGAAGTCTTAAGGCTCACTAGAACCTTAAAACTCGATGAAACCTCCGCGATCACGATGGAGTCACTATGCACTTCATCGGGGTTTTTGGTTCTCGGGTTTTCGAAGGCCTCACATCCAACCAAAACTACAACTCGACTCCTGAGCTTGAAAGAAGCACGAAAATAACATCCACAACCTCGATCTGTGAGAGATGACGAGAGTTGAAGGCTTGTCCGTACAATTGTACGGACGAATGGAAAAATTCAAGAAGGAGGAGAGAGAGAGAGTCAACGGGAGAGTGAGGGTGTGTGTGTGGTCCAGCTTTGGGCTACCAAACAAAAACAAATAAAACTAAAATCTAATTGGGTCCAAAAAGTTAGGAAAAACATGTCATGGTCCAAATCCTTAGCCCGTTTACACACACACAACCACTAAACGCTCAAGGGCATAACTGTCACTTCACGCTATCAAGGATAAAATAATATACATTCGGGACGGGCTGTCACAGATAGTGTTAAGAAAATCAATTTTTTTTAATCAAGTTGACAAACCAATTAAAATGATTGTGAATTATTTTATTATTATTATTTAAATATTGATTGACTTATTTTTTATTAATGACATATTTTTTGATATGTGAATTTAATTTACAGTTTTAATCTTTTTAACATTACCATATGATAATATTAGTGAGCAACACCGTCACTGTCATATGCGCCCCAAATTTTAAATTGCCACAAGTGCTAAAGACATGGGTCCACATACAAGAGAAAGGGAGAATACTCCTAGTTAACGAATCACATTAACACATAAATTGCTGTCATTGTTAGTGTGTGTGGTGCAATTCTTTATTTATTTATTTACTTTTTTTTATTTTTTTTTTTATTTTTTTTATTTTTGGTAGTGCTTTACGGTAGTTTGATAGTGTTGATTCTAAAAATTATCAAGCTTACATGGTGCATAGGCGGAATAGCTAATAAGCTAACTATGTCATTCGATTGAATGCAAGCGTGCCAACTCGTCAACCGAGCTCAGTCAATGAGTAGAATGGATGAGGTGGTGTCAAAGGTGCTGCTAATTTTTGTTATCCAAGCGATCATGGCCGAGGAAGGAACTCGTCTTGGCCTCTAGATTCTAAAGCCTGAAGACAAGACTGCTAGTTAATGCGAAGTGCAAGATCGTCTACATCGGATTCGGCTGCTTCAATTATATATGTGAAAATACAAGTGCACCGAACTGGTATCAAACTATAGGGACACATATACTCAAAGAGATAAGTGTCTTGACTGTGAAACCGGTTTGGTCGTCAGAATGCCGAACTCTGAAGGTACTTGAGAATATCCAATCACACAATTGGTTCGACTTTCAATGTGCTAAACACCGTCACCCAATATAGGGGCTAATAAGATGACCTATTCTAACAAGAACTCAGACTCCTTGTTGATAGAAACTTAGATGGATAGTCAGACAAACTCGAAACAATGTTGTTACTCCAAACTGAAGGTGCTCCTCGATCGCCTAACTTTACGGCTCTAGAGCTGTTAATCCAAACTGAAGATGTCACCGATTGCCAATATAGTGTTATTAATCCAAACTAAAGGTGTGTTGAAGAGGTTAGGGAGGTTAGTGCTTTTTCAAAGGTTTGAGAGGGTTTCGAGTAGAGCGAGAATTTGCGAAAGGGCATGCTTTGTGTTGAGTTGAAGATCCTTTGAATGTTGTAGAACCTCTTCTATATGTTCAAGACCATAATTGTATTCGGCCCGAACTCAATATTTTGGATCCAAACAGATAGTCCCGCGCCTTGCAAAGTTCATTCTCCTTAATCTTATCTCTTGATTCAGTTGGACCTAAGCACTCTGTCACTAAAGAATTTGTATTTGTAAAGTTGTGGGATTTCTTTTGGCATATGTCCTATTGCTCTCGCTCTAGGGATTTCCTATATGGTTTTTCCTCAAGAAGATATGCTTTTGCATATGCAAATTGGAAAACTTGTGTACCTGAATTTGGAGGCATGCAGAACTAGGTTTCCAAATGAAGAAATAAACTAGTACACGCATTTGATTCTTTAACATGAATACTTTAATGAACTTTGAAACTTGAGGCCTTTGACTTTGAAACAGATTTAATTTCACTAGCAATTTCACTAGTAGAATAGTAGTTGGTAAGGTTAATCCATAATTCCATGTTGCAACAAACCAAGTGGTAAGAAAAGTCGAATTCTCGATCAAAAAAAGAAAAAAAAGAAAAGTCGAATTCATGTCGACTGACCGGATCACTCTACTCGAAATGCACCAAATCCTCATGCATGTTGGTTGTTGGTTGATTGGTTCCCTCTCCTTACGTATATATAATGTTCACACTTGTGTTTTCAATTAGTTCATACTGTTAGTCGTGAGTCAATATTAGGAAAAAAGGAATGTAAATAGTAGGAGTCCTTTATTAGGTAGGTTTGTTTATAAGCTTTATTATTTGTTTCCTTGTTGAACAATGATTGTACATGTATATATTTCAAAAGAAGTAATACAAGAAATTATCCCGTAAAATTCTATTTGGCATCAAGAGCCGGTATTGCCGAAACCCTAGTTTTTCCGCTGTGCTTGGTTGATTGTTTTTCCTGCAAATCTTCTGCAGAAAAACAGTCTTGCCGTGTGTGTGTGGTACAGCAGGATTGTTTGACTTTCTTCTTTCCAGCAGTGTGGGATTGATTACCGTGCGTGTGCAGCAGTAAGTCTTGCTGTTTTTTTTTAGACTGCCGTGTGTGTGTGTGATAGTGCTACGTGTGTGGTAGTGTGTCTTACTGTTTTCTTTGGGTAAAGCAGATTTGTGTAAGGGAGTATGGCATCTACGGAAGGCAGTGGTATTTTGAAATTGGAGGACAGTGCTCGTACCTCTAATACAGTAGTGAATCCTGTTGTTATTCAGAATGATGCATTTGCTGTACCAAACACTGTGAAACTAAATGGATCGAATTATCCTCTTTGGTCCAAGGTTTTAGAGATGCACATTGCTGGACGCGGTAGGAAGGGCTTTGTGACTGGGAGTACCAAGGAACCTGCTGAGGGTAGTGCTGAGTATGAGATGTGGGAGACAGGGAATGCAATAGTAAAAGGGTGGTTGATCAATTCCATGGAACCTGCTATCATGGGATTTTTTATTCACCTGCGTACCGCTAAAGAAGTTTGGGAAGAGGTGGCTCGGACCTATTATGATGGTTCGGATATTTCTCAGATTTATGAATTGAAGGTTAAATCGTTCAGACTCCGTCAAGAAGGTCGGCTAGTTGGTGTGTATTATGCTGATCTCAAGTCCGTTTGGCAGGAGTTAGATCAACGGAGACCAATCAAGATGGAATGTGCTATGGATCTCAAGACACTTCGAGAAGAAATTCAAATTGATCGTGTGTATGCCTTTTTGGCGGGTTTGGATGATGTCTTTGATAAAGTGCGTAGTGATATTTTACGTACTCAGCCCTTACCATCGGTTGAGGAGGTGTTTTCTGTTGTTCGGCGTGAAGCTCAACGCCATGCTACTATGATGGGTGGAAGTAACAACCAAGGAGGGCTGCCGTCCATGGCCATGATCTCTCGGCCAGCTGGTGCTCCTCGTCCTAGTAATTCTTTGAATCAATCTTTAAATTCTCGTCCCTTCAATCGAGAAAATAAAGATGATTTGAAGTGTACTTTCTGTGGACAAACCTGTCATATTGAGGATGCATGCTTTGCTAAGCATGGGGTGCCTGATTGGTTCCCAGAATTGAAGAAAAAATTGCGTGCCAAGGAGCGTGGAGCAGTAGGGTCCAGTGGAGGCCGTGCCTCCCTTGCTGCGGCTACACCAACAGTACAGGAAGCCGTGCCTAGCCCTAGTGACTCTAGTCAAAATTTGTTGACTCGTACTCGGGGTGACTCGTCTTCCGACACAGGTGAAGGAAATTTTGTGAAAAACATGTTCATTTGAATAACATCATATAGCATGCAATTAACAATTAAAGGCGGAATCATGCTTTCATGCATTCAAAAACAAAACATTAACCATGAAATTCAAAGCCTAGTAGATTGGTGAACCTTGACTCAACTTTAAAACAACATTTGTTAGTTGAGAAATATTTACCTTTGTAGATTCCTCTTTGCATATGCAAAGGATAATCACCCAAGAGATAGGGCCTTCATTCCTTGCTTCTTAGCTCCATGGATTTGGTTCAAAGAATTGGATTCTCCAAGTTCTCAAAATAGAGAACCTCTAAAGATTCTACACCAAGGTTGGATTGAAGAAGAAATGAGTGACCTTGGAGTAGTAGGATTGCTAGATTCACCCTCCAAGGTGGTTGACCTCTTAGAGAGAAAATGAAGAAACAAGTTCTCACCAATTTTCTCTAAAATCAACCCTTATGAATTTTAGGCTATAAAGTTCTTTATATAGTCACTTCTTTAAATGACCTAAAGAACCAAAAAACCCTAATTCTAACATATATGGCCGGCCTCTTTAAGGGATATGGGCTTTTGGGCCTTTGTGAATCTTTATTCATTAAGTTGTCATACAACTTAAGTCAATGGGCTTTGACGTTCGAAGCCCATTAGGCCTTAAGGTCCAAAACTATCCCGAGGTCTTTAACGAACTTATTCGTTTGATTAATTAACATATTAATTAATCCTTGCCATAAATAATTAAACCATTTAATTATTCTTACTCATCTCCATTGTTTCTTCAATCTCCACCTTACACGGTGTACGATCCATTAGGTTCCTTTTAGCGAGGCAGTGGGCGATTAAAACCATTTTACATCGATTGCGAATTGAAACTTACTTTCAATTCTCCCTTTAGTGATTACACACGTTTAGGGCTTCCATAAACCATGAGTGACACCTAGCAGCATATCATGGTTACCCAAGCTAATCAGAAGAGGTAGAGAACCTATTCAGTTCAGGATTACAAATGCAATACGGTCTTTCTCTAATCTAATACTCTTGACCACATTGTTTGGTTTGATAGTTTATTTATTCATGTCTACTATCCAATGTGATTCGTTTGCTTATATGATTACCTTGAATGTGATTTGGAACGCATTCCCAAATCTCATTCATACTCTGGCCAGAGATTTTAATCATATCATAGAGTATTCTCCCTCAAACCATTTGAAGGTTAGAGATCCCTTGTTGCACATTCACTTGTCTGCATAACTAAGTGGCTTAACCCCAGTGATGTCGTGGACACCCCGATGGGGTGACTTTGACATAATCAAAGATCAAGGACTTAACCACAAGACAACTGTGATGCCTCAGGTCAAAGGACTAATTTGCATTATCCCAACCATGAGTTTTCATGTGACATGAGTATGAGAACTCCTCGTTGATCATGTTCAGTGGACTCATTCTCTATTGAGCACCTACGTACTTGTCCTGATGTCACACACACCAATGACTCGAGACTAGTCACTCTCCCTGAGAGAAGGCACAATACGTACTGATCTTATTGGACTGTCAATGCCCAATTGGCAATCCTATGATCAGGAACGTTTAGGATGTGTCTACGAAAGAATGGTCTCATTAATCCAACTTCATTAGATTGCATTCTCCCAATCACATATTCCTTGGACTTTATCGTTTAAGCATATACCATTTATATGAGACGGCTCAAACAATAATATTTGCCCTTTATATGTAAACTAGATTAGTTTAACATGTGAAATGTCCGTAAAGTATCATCATATGATTGGCTTTAGGGCACATTTCCAACAACAGGTATCTTGGGACGTGTTCTCTTAGCCTCCGAAATTCAGGACCATACAGGTTGGATTATGGACTCTGGGGCAACGGATCATATGACATATGATAAAAATATGTTTCAATACATGACTACATCTCACAGGAAAAACATAACAACTGCCAATGGTACTTTGGCACCCGTGTGTGGTGCAGGCACCGTGCATCTCACCCCGTCACTTCCCTTACATCATTGCTTGCTTGTTCCTTCTTTAACTCATCAGTTATTATCCATACCACAGGTTACTGAACAATTAGATTGTGTTGTTCTAATGTATCCGTCCTTTTGTCTATTTCAGGATATTCAGACCAAGGAGATAATTGGGCGTGGCACTAAGAGAGAGGGGTTGTACTATGTAGACGACGTCGTTCCTGGCAGAGCTAATGCCGTTCGAGTGTCCCGGTCTAGTAATTTACAAGAAGTGTGGTTGCTGCATCGTCGGTTAGGGCATGCATCTTTTGGGTATTTACGGCATATGTTGCCTAGTCTATTTAGTGGAATAAATGAACCAGACTTACATTGTGAAGTATGTATTCTTGCTAAAAGCCATCGTGCTTCGTTTCCTCCTAGTATGAATAAAAGAGCTTTACCATTTGAACTTGTGCACTCTGATGTTTGGGGACCTTCTCCTGTTGTTACTTATTCTGGGATTAAGTGGTTTGTTACATTTGTGGATGATTGCACTCATATGACGTGGCTATATGTGTTAAAAAATAAAAGTGATGTTGGTATGGTATTTTGATCTTTTTCTCAGATGATTGGAACACAATACTCGCATGTGGTTAAAGTTCTCCGTTCTGATAATGGTGGTGAGTATCTTAATCTTGAGTTGTCGAAGTTTCTTGGTGATCACGGCATTCTCCATGAAACAACTTGTCCCCATACTCCATAACAAAATGGGGTGGCTGAAAGGAAAAATCGCCATATCTTAGAAACGACACGTGCTCTACTTCTAGGAGCATCTGTTCCTAAGGTTTTTTGGCCTGAAGCTGTCACTTATGCTGTCTATGTGATTAATCGTATGCCCTCTCGGGTGGTTGATTTTCGCACCCCTCTTCAAGTCCTCACTCAACATGTTCCAGTGGTGTCTACTAATACTCTCACCCCTCGGGTATTTGGGTGTGTGGCGTATGTGCATATTCAAAAGATTCATCGTACTAAGTTGGATCCATGTGCTCTCCGATGTGTGTTTGTTGGTTTCTCCTCTCACCAAAAAGGGTATAAATGTTATCACCCTGAGACTCGCCATATGTATGTTACCATGGATGTGACTTTTTCTGAGTCGGAGTTGTTTTATGCTCCCGTATCTTCATCTTCAGATCACCAGGGGGAGAGCACTAGTAGTGATCTGGAATGGTTGGATCTAGAGAGAAACACTATGGTAGAGATCACACCTGCTGTGACTCAGGAGAATGATACTATAACAGAGATTTCTAGTGTTGCAGTACCATCAGAACAACCACGGCAGTCACTTGCCGAGAACCGTATGAAGTCACGGCAACCACCTGCCGAGAGCAGTATGGAGTCGCAGCAACAACTTGCCGATTTTGCTGATGTACCCCCCTCTCTCTCTAGCTATACAGTGCTGCCCAATGAATCTTCTCTGGATATACCTGAGGTAAGTATTGTGGATGATTATGTAACTAGTGCAAGTAATGATGTAAATACTTATAAGCTGCCACCGAGACAAAATCGAGGTGTGCGACCTGACAGGTTTTCTCCGGAAGGTAAAGTGAAGTATCCAATAGCTAACTATGTCTCATGCAATGGTCTTGCACCAGAGCGCAAGACCTTGGTGGACAATATGGAGTCTATTCGAGTACCAACCCGTGTGGAGGAGGCTCTAAAGGATCCAAAGTGGGCAAAAGCAATGGATGAGGAAATGTTGGCATTACAGAAGAATAATACATGGGAGGTGACATCTTTACCAGAAGGAAAAAAAACAGTTGGATGTCGGTGGGTGTTTACTGTCAAATACAAAGCCGATGGATTAATAGACAGGTACAAAGCAAGTTTGGTAGCTAAAGGATACACCCAAACATATGGGGTAGATTATCAAGAAACGTTCTCTCCGGTTGCCAAGATGAATACGGTATGTGTCTTGATATCTTTAGCTGCTAATATGGACTGGCCATTAAAACAGTTTGATGTGAAAAATGCTTTCCTCCATGGGAACTTGGAGGAAGAAGTATATATGGATTTTCCTCCTGGGTACAGTGCTGGTAGGAATACCGGAGTTTGTCGGTTGCGTAAGTCTCTTTATGGACTTAAGCAATCACCTCGTGCGTGGTTTGATAGGTTTACTCAAGTTATGAAAAATTGGGTATTATCAGAGTCATTCTGATCATACATTGTTTGTTAAACGAAGACAGGGAAAAGTGACAGCCTTAATCATCTATGTAGATGACATGATCATCACTAAAGATGATTTTGATGAGATTTCAAAGTTGCAGGGTAATCTTGCGGCTGAGTTTGAAATGAAGAACCTAGGGGATTTGAAGTATTTTCTTGGAGTTGAAGTTGCTCGATCTTCGAAAGGTATTTTCTTGTCACAACGTAAGTATGTTTTGGATTTGTTAAAAGAAACTGGTATGCTGGGATGTAAACCAGTAGATACTCCTATTGTTGAAAAACATCATCTATGTTTGGATCCGAATCAGAAATCAGTTGATAAAGGGAGATATCAGAGACTTGTAGGGAGATTAATTTATTTGGCTCATACACGACCAGATATTGCCTATGCAGTGAGTGTAGTGAGTCAATTTATGCATTCACCGAGTGAAGATCATATGGCTGCTGTTATGCGTATCTTAGCATATTTGAAGTCTGCACCTGGAAAATGAGTTTTATATCAGAAGCACGGACATTTGAGGGTTGAGGGGTTCACAGATGCTGATTGGGCAGGAAGTGTGAGTGACAAAAGGTCTACTTCGGGATATTTTACTTTTGTAGGAGGAAATTTGGTTACATGGCGAAGTAAAAAACAGAAGGTGGTGTCTAGATCCTCAGCTGAGGCCGAGTATAGAGGGATGGCTCACGACATTTGCGAGATTCTCTGGCTTCAAAAACTTCTTGGGGGACTTGGGTTTAAGCCTAAGGAGACCATGAGACTATATTGTGATAATAAGTCAGCGAGAGATATAGCTGATAATCCGCTACACCATGATAGGACAAAACATGTGGAAGTTGATCGACACTTTATTAAAGAGAAACTTGAGAGGAAAATTGTGTCAATACCATTTGTGAATTCAGAGGAGCAACTTGCAGATGTTCTAACTCATGCGGTATGTAGTCGAAAGTTTGATGACTCACTTGTCAAGTTGGGCATGTGTGATATCTATGCACCAACTTGAGGGAGAGTGTTAGTCGTGAGTCAATATTAGGAAAAAAGGAATGTAAATAGTAGGAGTCCTTTATTAGGTAGGTTTGTTTATAAGCTTTATTATTTGTTTCGTTGTTGAACAATGATTGTACATGTATATATTTCAAAAGAAGTAATACAAGAAATTATCCCGTAAAATTCTATTCATACTGCCTCTTTTGACTCGATAACATTCCTTCCTGTATATGCATCTTATCCATTCTGTACATATGCCTTTGGTTTGCTACCTAGTTAGTTTAACGTTGAATATTATTATTATTATTATTATATATCGGCTTCCTTCTGCCTGAATATGAACCAATCTAATTAAATTAACCGACCTAATTCCCATGGCGGCGTTTATTTAATTCTATTTAGATGCCGGTTCAAAGCTACAAGTAATAAGTCTCCGTGTCTGGTGGTAGGGCGTGTTCGTTTTCTTGACGAAAGAGAACTTGCATGTAAACAGTACAGAACTTGGTCTTATATTTTGTGGGTGGGTGGTTGTGTTTATAGTATTAAAGGTGGCGAATTCTAGAGGCAATAACGACCAACGTGCCGACGGACAGGGAGGACAGCGCGGTCGCGGTGGTGCTGGAAGTAGGATATTAGTGTCGGCGACATCGTCAATGCTGTTGCAGTTGGATAGGGAGAGAGAGATGTCGGTGATGGTATCGGCTTTGACGCATGTGGTGGCCGGAGATGATGATGAGGTGGCTGCTGCTGCACCTGCATGTGGGAATTCTGATTCAGGGACTAGTTCATGGGGTAGTGTTGGAACTAAGAGAGGAAGAGATGAAGAGGAAGGCGGCAGCGGCCGTGGCGGCGCTCCCTTGTTCGAGTCGGTTACAAGGCTCTGTAGAGCTTTTGGTGAATTTCCACAGCAGATTCAGCGGACATCCTCTGCTTTTGGAGGTAATTTCATTTTAACATTTTACATTTCACAGGATAGAATGACTTGCGGGTAAAGCAATAAAATATCCTTTTAAGATTCTTCTAATTGATTCCAAGTCGTGCACGCTTCGATCCCTTTCACTTGAAGTTATTCAATTAGAACAAAATAAGAACAATTATGATTTGTGTTTATAACTAATATCTTTTTGTTTGTTCTTTTCTACTTATTTTCAAAGACAAAATAATATTACAAAAAGCAGGCAATTTCTGTAAGCTATTCCAGTCACGCAAAATGCGTAGCGATTGAGATTGAACAATTCAGTTAAAAGATTGACGCATTCTGTTTTATTTTAACCAATATTTTCAGAAGGCTCAAGCGTACGAACAAGGACAACAGCACCTACACAAACAGCGTTCCCTCCAACTCCAATTAGTGCTTATGTTTACAGTGCACCCGAAATAGCAGAGCCAATGAGGAGAAGATACAGAGGAGTGAGACAAAGGCCGTGGGGCAAATGGGCGGCTGAGATTAGAGACCCCTTCAAGGCCGCAAGGGTGTGGCTAGGCACCTTCGAAACAGCCGAAGCCGCCGCCCAAGCCTACGACCAAGCTGCCCTCCGATTCAGAGGCAACAAGGCCAAACTCAACTTCCCAGAAAACGTCAGACTCCTGTTGTCAACCGCCGTTGCTCCGCCGACCCAGTTGACTCATTCTGCTCCTCAAAATACCCTTTTGTCCGTTGCCACATCCACTGAGTCGATTGTTCACTCTCATGCATTCCATTCATCGGAAGAGGTGGCTTCAACCACAAGAAATCTTGTTAGCTATTCTATGTTGGCTGATATGCAGAGGCAACCCATGAGCCTTTATGATCAAATAGTTCTGTCATCCTCTGCATCTACATCTGCTGTTGCTACTGCTTCTTCTTCTTCCTCTTCCTCTTCTTCGCCATCACCGCCTCCTTTTTCTTCACTCTCAGTCATCGCTTCCCGTATTGGACCATCCATAAATGACAACAGTACTAGTGCTTCCGATTTTCTGATGCAGCAATGGTCTGGCTCTATTCAGTATACTACTCCATCCTCAAGCTGATTTCGTTAACATCCAGCTGTTTATTTTCTGTTCTTTTTTTACTTCTTTAACCACATATTTTTCCGTTAATTACGAAATTTTTATTGAGCTCGGATATGAAATTATTTCTTGTTAGATGTATTTACCATTAGTACAATCATATACGAAAAAAGTTCTCATAATTCAGAAAGGAAAAAAACAGCATTTGTAATTAGGTTACTTTCCTCTTTCATATCATGGAATCATGAATTATAATACATCCATTGTTGTGGCCTATATTTAATTGATAGGGAAGGGGGCCGGCGGCATAGAGAGAAAATATAGAGAGATGTGTTTGTAGGGTTGTGTAGAGGAATGTGTGTTATTCCCCCCTACGTAGTGCTTTTATTTATAGTAATAAGAGAGAAGAAATCCTTCTCCTCCAAGGAATACAAGTCCATATAGGAAAGAATAACTAGAATCAAATCTAATATAGGATTTACATAATCACACTTAAACTAGAAGTTTACAACACTCCTCCTTGAGTGTGTAAATATTCAAGTAGATTCAGCATCATGTAGAGGTTGAGAAAGTCGACTCGTCAACACTGATTTTGGGAAAATACTATTCTCAATAAGGTAGGAACTTGCATAAGGAAGTAAGTCTCACAAAAAATCCTATGGCTATGGTAAAATCCCAAGTAGGGACAAAACCTGTAGTCTAAGTAAAAATGCGTGAGTAATGCAAAGTCAAATGAAACATCTATAAGACATGATCAGGGATATGATCAACCCAAGGTGGGTGCCTTGTCAAAACCTAGTGGGAAAATTGCTTCTAATCGTAGGGAAAAAGAGTACATTAAGATGAAGTAAGTATACTTCAGGATACTCCCCTTGAGTTTGACACAATTCCAAAGAGAGCTAGCAATGTTACAACTCAGAAAGTTTACACATACCAATTCCTTAAACAAGCTTCTGAAACATCGCCTTTGGTAGTGATTTGGTGAAGAGGTTGGCCAGATTGTCTTGTGAACGGATTTGTGTAACTTCAATCTTCTGATGCTCTTATTGTTGATGTGAGAAGAAGAACTTCGGCGAAATGTGCTTGGTGTTGTCTCCTTTGATGTAACCTTTCTTGAGCTGTTCGATGCATGCTGCGTTGTCTTCATAGATCGTCGTCGGGACATCAACGACGGGGTAAAGATTGCAGGAGCTTCGAATATGGCCCACAACTGCTCTCAACCAAAAGCATTCCCGAGTTGCTTCATGTAAGGTGAGAATTTTAGCATGGTTAGACGCAGTGGCAACAAAGGTCTTTTTATTTGACTTCCAAGAGATTGTGGTGCCTTCAACAGTAAAGACACAACCCATTGAGAGCGTGCCTTGTGCAGATCAAATAAGTATCCTGCGTCGGCATAACCAACAAGGCGAGAATCGACTCGAGATAAGGTGGGTGCAGCATCACTCGAGGATCCGTAGGGATAGAACAAGCCCAAATCTGTAGTACCCTTAATGTGGAGCCTAAAATAATCCGAAAATTCTAGAGGAGACACGTGGACTTTTATTCAAGAAAGAAAAGATTGCCCTCAATAAATGGGCAGGCTTTTCAGATGCTTCCACATGCAGCTCACATCCCTGAAGGTCCCAGCAGTTGAATACGATTGCCCACGGCTCACCTGCCCTTGACAAGGAATTAAAGATAAGGATTAATTACCCAAATCCTATCTTTAATACATTCCCATTTGAAGATTGACTCCAATCAAGTAAGTAATCCTAATTTAAATAAATTAGGGATAATTGCACCATTATCTCACGATATTATTTCCTATTTAATATCTTGAGAATATTTAGAGAATATTTCTCCATAAACACCATGGCCGGCCCTATCCCTATAAATACCCCATATTCTGCCAAATTTCTAGGGCTTTTGCAACCCTAAAAAAGCCCTAAACACTTTACTCTCTAAGAGAATCTAACTTAGGCATCGGAGATCCGTTGGCCTAACACCCCCCACCTCGTGGGCGCATGAGGCTTAGGTCTTTGATCAAAGGTGTTGATTGTTTTGCAGGTGCATTTTCGTCAAGACTGAAGACGGCACAAATTTGCATTGACAAATTGGTGCTTCCATTGAGAGCTGATTCAAAATACTCTAAGAAGAATCTCGCATTTGTTTCTTGAATTTTCTATTACATTGAATTTCTTACATGTCATATGAATTAATTTTTCCGAGAAAAGTTTCTTGATCAATCCCTGGAGAAATGATACAATGGTAGGAAATTCAGAAACTACAACGAATGGAACCTCGTATGTGCAAAGATTTGGGCTGGAGAGTGGAGACGAGGACATAGCCCCACGATAGAGATCCTCAAGGCTCAACGCGATGACAAGAGGAACCCCACTGCCGTGGAGCCGCGCCATTACCACCACCACCGTGACCCAGCAGCTACGACAAGGCCACTAGGCCATGACATCACTTCCATCGCCGCTGCCCTTACAACGCCGCACCCAACCAAACCCTAGGCAGGAAGCCTAGGTCCATTTCCAAGCCCATGGGCAGGAGGCCCAAAACTTGGCAGCTGAGGTCTAGCTCACTGCAACAACAGACCTTGCTACACAGTATGACCAAACTCGAGCCTAGAATGCGGCAACTGCTACCAGCCAGGCAGCTCAACGGGCCCACACCCAAGTTACCCAGCCAACATGCCATGATGTGGCAGCCTAACGGTCAGGAGGGCCCACTGCCATGCAGACCCAAGGTGACCAGGCCGATCCAACACGCCCTGCGACCCGCTTCGACGACTCGGCCTGCGACCCATTCCATTCCAAAGCCACCTCTAGCAATCCAGATTCTAGTGCATTGACACTACCAACGATGCCCTTTGAAGAGACGTGACCAACCTGAGCAGGTCACCTTTTACAGACGAGATCGAGCAGACAGAGCCACCGCAGAAGTTTAGCCCACCACATTTCACCTTGTTCAAAGGAGATGAAGATCCGGACAGACACCTGATAGACTACCGAAGCGCCATGACTCTCTGCGCCAACAATGACGCTTTTATGTGCAAGATCTTTGCCATGACACTCCAAGGCAAGGTGTAAGACTGGTTCCACACCTTGCCGCCACGTTAAATCTGGAACTTCAACAAACTTTCCTTGGTTTTCACTAAGGAATATTCATCCTACCATTCGATCAAGAAGAAGTCTGACCACCTCTTTCACATGAAGAATGACCTGAAGGAGTCACTCCACACATATGTCAAGAGGTTCAAGGTGGAGAAGGCAAAGATCATCGGATGCAATGACATCATCGCATGCTCAGCTTTCCGAAATGGGCTCCCAGTAGATTACCCAATTTTTGAAGAATTGATCATGAGCAAGAACTTGACCCTGGAAAACTCTTATGCTTTGGCAAAAAAACACTTATTCTGGGATGAGGAAAAACGCTCGCAAGAGTCGTTTGAGCATTCACTCAAAGACATAGAACCAACTCAGAAGAAGGCGAGCGATAAACCGCTCAATAATAAAAGCAAGCCAAGAGACAGAAGAAGAGACCGATCCCCGGTAAAGGGAAACACAACACCCAAGACGTACACCAAGTTCTCAGTCCCAATCAACCAGATCCTTCGCGACCTCAAGGATAAACTGTGGTTCAAGCTGCCGCCACCCATGAAAGGGGACACCTCCAAGAAGGACTAGACAAAGTACTGCACATTCCATAGAGGTCCCGAGCATACAGCCAACGACTGCACCATGTGGAAAAGGTACCTTGAGCAGCTTGTGAAGGAAGACAAATGTGATTAGTATATCGACAGACCAGCTGGGGGCCACCAAGACAATCCGAATTAACAAAATCTTTACCGAATCCGAGCATCTGGGGGCCACCAATAACTCCAAAAAAAGGAAGATCCAGCAGGCGAGATCAGTCTATTAGGTTCAAGCCACATAAGTTGTACCTGGACCAATCGTCGACTTCACCGAGCAGGACGTTGAGGGAGTAGACTTTCCCCACGACGACTCCCTGGTGATTTCTGTACAACTGGCCCACGCCATTGTTGACAGAATTATGGTGGACAACGGCAGCTCAGTCAACATCCTACAACTGTCAGTCATCCAGAAGATGGGCCTGGAAAACACGATCCAACACAAAGCAGAGGTCTTGACCGGATTCAACAGACTCACCTCAAACGCCATTGGCTAGTTCACACTCGACGTAACCATCTTGACCTTCATGATCGTCATGATCGTCAGCGACCTTCATGATCCAGACCTTCATTATCTCATCCTAGACCTTCATGATTGTCAGCGACCCATCTCCCCATAATGGGGTATTAGGTCGACCCTTGCTAGTGAAGATTGGAGCTGTGACCTCGATCAGGTACTAAAAAACCAGTTTCACATCCCGGGAGGAGCAGTCGGAGAGATCAAAGGCGACCAGGCCATGTCTCGGAGATGCATCATACAAGTTCTTAAAGAGTCCAAGAAGAAGTCTTTTGCCCCAACAGTAGTAGTTGAAGTGCAAAATGATGAATCTACCTCCGCCAAATAGTAATTATAGTAGGCAGGTCAAAACGATGGCATCAAGGTTGACAATGCCCTGGAAGATGAACCAGGATGGAAACTCGAGGAGGACGTCGAAGACATCATTCTTGACCTCCACCAGGAGGAACAGACGACTAGAATTGGCTCACGTTTGAGCTCGATCGAGAAGGAAGAACTTACGGCTTTCCTTAGGGAAAATTGTGACATCTTTGCATGGTCACCATTTGACATGCCCGATATTGATCCAACAATAACTTGCCACAAGTTGCACATCAATCCCTCTGTGAAACCTGTGATCCAGAAAAGGTGACATTTCGCACCCGAGCGGGTAGCAATTATTGAAGTGGAAATCGACAAGTTATCGAAGGTCGGATTCATTGAGGAAGTGGCACACTCAGCATGGCTGGCCAATGTTGTGCTAGTGATGAAAAAATAGAAGGGAAAATGAAGAGTATGCGTGGATTACACCGACCTCAACAAGGTGTGACCTAAAGACAACTACTTAGTTCCCCGAATCGACCTGCTCGTTGACTCAACATCCGGGAACCAGCTGCTTAGCTTCTTGGACGCGTACTCAGGCTACAATCGGATTGCCATGCACAAGCTGACAAAGAAAAGACCCCATTCGTGATCGAGTGAGGCACATACTACTACAAGGTCATGTCATTTGGCCTCAAGAACGCAGGAGCAACCTACCAACGACTAGTAAACACGATGTTCAAGAAGCAGATCAGAGTCACCATGGAAGTCTATGTCGACGACATCATGGTGAAGGGCAAGTAGCGGTCAGACCACATTCGGAACTTCGTAGAGAGTTTTGACATACTCCGAGAGTACAATATGAAGCACAACCTAGCCAAATGCACTTTTGGAGTCTCTTCAGGTCGATTCTTGGGGTACCTTGTAACCCAACGAGGAATCGAGGTTTATCCAAGGCTGATCAAAGCGATCCTGGACATGAAATCGCCCAAGACTCTGAATGAGATCCAAAGTCTGACCAGACAAGCAGCCGCACTCAATCGTTTCCTCTCGCGATCGACCGATGCAAGCCCTTCTTCAAGGCAATAAAAAAGGCGCAAAAGGACAAGTGAGACGATGAGTGCGAGAAAGCATGTCAAGACCTGAAGCAGTACCTGACATCACCTTCACTACTATCCAAGCCAAAAGCAGCGGAGAACCTGTACATCTATTTGGTGGTATCAGAAGTAGTAGTAAGCTCTGCCCTCATACAAGAAGAGCTGGGTTTTATACATCCAAAGCTCTCCTCGATGCGAAAACCAGATACCCAAAGTGGGCATTGGAACTCGGCCAACACGGCCGAGCATACCAACCCAGCAAGACAATAAAAGCCCAGGCGTTGGCAGACTTCGTAGCAGAATTCATTCCAAGCCTGAAGGATGCAACAACACAGCCTGAAAACACCCCGGAGGTAGCCAGACACACCATAGTTATACCAGCCCCACCTGATGAAAAGTTTTGGCGTTTACAAGTCAATGGATCGTCCAACCACTAAGGATCGGGGGCAGGTCTAGTTCTCACTACTCTAGATGGTTCAATGCTCGAGCAGGCAATCATTATAAGCTAGAAGGCGTCAAACAATGAAGCAGAGTATGAAGCCCTACTAGCAGGTATCCGATTGGCAAAAGACCTAGCGGTGAAGCAGCTTGCGATCTATTCCGATTCCAGCTGATCACCAACCAAACCTCAGGGAAGTACGCAACAAAGCATCCAAGGATGGCCCGATACCTCGAGAAGGTACAAGAGCAGCTAGCGACGTTCCAAGCATACACACTTACTCAGGTTCCATGAGCAGAAAATGCCTACGCAGACGCACTAGCAAGCCTAGGCTCTGCATTACACCATCAGCTCAATCGCTCAATCCCAGTCAAATATTTGGAAAAGGCAAGCATAGATGAGGAACCAGCAGTTGAGGTGGCACAAATCAGCACAACCCCGAGTTGGCAAGATCTCATCATCGACTACATAGTCAATGGAACGCTCCCCGCAGGCAGACTGGAGTCCAGGAACTCTAGATAAAGGCAGCATGTTACTACATGTGGGACAACATGCTCATTCGAAGATCATTTTCAGGACCACAACTCCGCTGCTTATCACCTCCCGACGACCTGAAGTCTCTTAGCTCAATCTATGAAGGCGTATATGGAAACCACTCTGGAGGCTGCTCCCTGGCGCAAAAAGCTCTTAACGCCGGCTACTACTGGCCAACCATGCATCAAGACGCCATGGAGTATGTATAAAGGTGCGATAGCTGCCATCGCTTCAAACCATTGCCTGCACTATCTGCCAGCGAACTCCACCTGCAGATGAGCCCTTGGCCATTCATGCAGTAGGCGATTGACCTAGTAGGACCAATATCGCCTCCTACTGGGGACAGAGGCATGATGATCGTGGCGACCGACTACTTCACAAAATGGATCAAAGCCGAACCTATAACCATAGCTACCCAGACGGACATAGAACGCTTCATATGGAAGAACATCATTTGTTGCTTTGGCATCCCACACTTCATCGTCACCGACGATGGTCCGCAGTTCGTGGGCAAAGACTTGGTGAAATTCTTCAAAAAATATGGCATCAAGTAACACATGTCCACGCCCCGGTATCTGTAGGGCAATGGGTAGGCCGAGGCATCCAACAAAACTGTCCTCAACTGCCTTAAGAAGACCATCTCAGACAAGAAGAGCAAGTGGCCATACGAGCTCCCCCGTGTTCTATGGGCATATCGCACCACCAAAAGATGAGCAATCAGCGAAACTCTATTCTCCCTGGCGTATGGTTCCGAGCCAATCATACCTCCCAACGTCGTGGTGCCAAGCATCAGTATTGTACTGCCAAATTTTAAGCAAAATGAGAAGGAGATGGCCACAAACCTAGACCTGGTAGAGGAAGAGCGCGAGAAGGTTATCACCCGCATTGCGGCCTATCAGCAGCATCTCATTTCCAGCTACGACAAGAGGGCAAAAATTTGGTAGTTCCAACTAGGAGACTTAGTCCTCAGAAAAGCCTTTGTCACTGCCCGACATGAAGGCTAAAAAAAGATGGCTCCCATTTGGGAAGGTCCGTACAAAATCAGCCAAGTAGGTGGAAAGGGCAGCTACACCCTCACCACTATGAGCGACAAAGAAATTAACAAGCAGTGGAATTCCTACAACCTGAGAAAGTACTACGTGTGACCTCCTACCATTCCTTGGACCCTGTTCAAGACGAAAAAAGTTCAAAGATTCAAGCAGCTCGACGAATAAGACCTCGTTTGCCGGGAATTATTAGTTGTTATGCCATTACGGCCTATGAGTAAAGTTAATAAAAGCCTCTATTTTTAATGAAGATTGAAGGAATTATTCACGAGTCTGGGCCAAATGCATAAACAAATTGACAAACCCTGTGACAAGCAGAAGACACCCTCTGCCCTGTAGACATGGCGTAAGCTCTTCAACACAAAATGATAAACTAATTCCCCCGACACCTATCTAGGTAAGTTCTCCAATACGACGAGGGTAAACTGATCTGGAATATCCAGACGTGGATTGGTGGTATGACTGCTTAGTTTCCCCTGAATACAGCGACTACTTGAGCAGGACGATTCCCAGAATTGGCCACGATAGTACTTCCCTTGGAATAGACTTAGCCAACTAAAAGATTTAATTCCATGGGATCCCGGGTTTCTAACCAGAAGAGACACTAAGTGCATGACACCTGCCCATGAAAGAGTTTGCGTGACAAGATGGTCCGTCCTCGACGTGCAAGTCTTCATGAACGTGGCTTGGTAGTGTTGCAATACTAGTTAAGTGACCTACGGAATCAAGTTACAGCTTCGAAGGATGTGGCCTCTGAGGCGCTATTTCACCTACACCTCACCCGTAAAACGCCTCCGAGAGCCAGGGACGACGCCTGAAGTGGTTACGCGGGTCGTCTACTTCTGTAAGTAAGACGCACGGTCGACGACCCAACGATTGGCAGCCTAAGGCAATCCGTAAGCTGAGACATACACCTGCTATGACTACGTGAACCTGCCTACTTACTTAAAAACAGCGCTTCCGGTCGACAGTCTACGATTTAAGTTTTGCAGGGACAAAGTTGAGGTACGACTATAGCAGCTACATAGACCTCCTCTATTTCATATGAGAAGCATGAGTCCAGCCAATAGCTCTATAAGTTAAAAATTTCGCAACACGACCCATGAAGGCCAAGGCTCAAGAAGCTACTCGAAAGCCGAAATACAACCATAGTGGTTATGAGGACTCCTCTGCTTTCTATGAGAAGCTACTCATGTTGTTCTTGATATTTATATATTCTTTAATCATGTTGTGTAATTAAGTTCATAGCTGGGGATTTCGATGTAGCCTTGCAAAACCACTCTTTGTTATTAAGTTAAAGTATTCAAATTACCAATCTTTGTTCTTGTTTCATTCACTGATTTTATAGTTTAATTTGTTTGTTAATCTTAATGTTTGATCACCATTAGGGCAGCTTATGAATTATTTGATCAAGGTTATAGTACACATCATGCTTAATCTTGGTGGACATGTGAATGAATGAAGAAACTGCTATGCATACATCCTGCCATGTGATTTCTTTGGTTCTTTGAAGTTTTCTTGTTCTTAATAGATTCTTATTTGGTAACCTAAGTTGAACATCACAACTAGGTTGCAGATTAGGAGTACTTGATCACAACATAAAATGGATGATCATAAATGAGTAAAACGAACCCTAGTTCCAGATTGGAGAGTTGAATGCGTTTTGACTTAATTTTCATGGAATTGGCTAGTAATGGTGAAATTGGTATCCCTAGTTCCGTTCCCATCATTTATCTTTATCTTTCTTGCATTTTGAAGTTATTTTAGTTTTCAATTGAAAAATCTAAATTCAGTTTGCATTTTCATTGTGTAGTTAGAGTTCTCATAAAGCTAGTAATTTGTAGAGTTCTAATCAGTCCCTGTGGTTCGACGCCCTTACTTGTGCCATTATATGTTGGAAGTATGCCCACAAAGCCACTCATTTGATGTAATAGCTTTTTGGAATACTTAATGTATTAAACTTTTATATGTTTAATGGAGGGCAAAGCTTATTGTTAATCACTATTTATTGTATCATGTGTTTAAACAATAAGGGAATCCAAGGGATGTATTTGGTCTAAGAGATAAGTGATCTAAATGAGTTAGATTAACGAGACCTTTCTCTTATGTTCATTCCTAAAACGTTCCTAGCCATAGGATTGCCAATTGGGCATTGACAATCCGCTAAGGTTAGTATGTGTTATGTTGACTTAAGCGTGAGTATGACTAGTCTCAAGTCATTTGGTGTTGGACACTAAGACAAACACATAGGTGCTCGAAAGAGAGTTCGAACATACATGTCATGTATAAACTCTAAAGTTGCAATATGCAAAGTAGTCCTTTGACCTGAGGCATCATAGATGTCTAATGGTTAGGTCCTTGATCTTTGATCATGTCAACGGCATTCCCTCGGAGTGTCCACGGCACTGTTGGGGTGAAGCTATCTAGTCGTGTAGACATATGAATGCACAACAAGGGATCTCTAACCTTCCATGGTGGAAGGAGAATACTCTAAGATATGATTCTAAAGTCTTTGGCCAAAGCAAATGAATATGATTTAGGAAGTTTGTTCCAAATCATATTCAAGGGAATCATATAGGAAAGTATCACATTGGATAGTAGACATGAAACAAACTATCACTTAAACAATGTGATTAAGAGTATTGTATTAGAGAATGACCGTATTGCATTGTAGTTGTAACTGGATAGGTTCTCCAACCAATTCTACTTAGCTTGGGTAACCATGACATACTGCTAGGTGTCACTCATGGTTTGTGGAAGCCCTAATGATTAGCAAACACTAATCATCAAAGGGAGAATTGAAATGTGGTTTCAATTCACAATCGATCGTTAAGAGTAACATCGCCCACTGCCTCGCTAATTGGAACCTAATGGATCGTACACCGAGTAAGGATGTATGTGAAGAAATTAAATGAAATGGATAAGCAATTAAATGGTTTAATTGAAGAATGGTCAAGATTAATTAATTAGTTAATTAATTTTACGAAAGGTTCGTATTGGGCTTATATGTTGGTTTTGGGTTTCGGGGCCCAAAAGCGTTTTGGTCCAAAAGGCCCATTATGTTTAAGTTGTATGACAACTAAAACAAAATGGGCAACAAGCCCAACAACAATATGATGGCCGGCCATTAGGGTGAATGGTGAAAGCTTGCTTAATTGCAAGTTTGCCACTCACCAAAGAAAAGGTTATAAAAGCAACTTTATAGCTATTTTCTCTTAAGGGTTTTTCTTGAAAAAATTGGGTGAAACATTTTCTCTCCTTTTTCTTCCAAGAGGCCGGCCACTAAGGGGAGGGACATCTAGCAATCTCTTCTTCCCTAAGTCATCCATATCATCTTCACAAGATACATCCTTGGTGAAGAGACTTAGAGACATCAAACTTTTGGTGTTTTGGAGAACAAATCCTCATTTCCTCAAATCTTCAAAGGAGCACTAAAGGGAGGATAACACAAGGAGGATCCAAGGAGCTTGGAGGTGACTTGAAGGCCCTCCACTTGGGTGAATCCCTTGTGTAAACAAGGATGAGCTTCAAGGGTAAAGAAACTCTAAATCTTTACTTCTCTTTAATGTTGTTGAAGAGTTTATTGGTTCACCATATACTAGGCTTTGAAAGTCATGGGTTTTATGAATTGTTTTTGGATGCATGCCTACTTTAAAGTGTTAATAGCTTGCATGTGTATTCAAATGTTCATACTTGTTCTTAGCTAGGAAACATTTTTCCTTCATTATACTATCCTTATATTTACACTTGAAAGGAACACAACAAATCTCGCACTTTTTCCCCTTGCAGGTAAAGCTCTAGAAGCCCCGAAGACAAAGCTAAAACCTAAGTGATGACGTGGGATCTGCTGCTTCATTGAGGCAACTCACCCAACCGACCGTCATAGGATAAAGTTTTGCAAAAAACATGGTGAAACAGAAGGATGAAGCAAAACAAGGAAAACTGTTTATTAAATTTCTAGCAAATTGATAAACCGGCTCCAAGGCCATCAAAGTTCAAATAAAGTAGAACAAAAAGGAAAAGAAGAAAAATCCTAAGTCTAAGCAAAAAGACTACTCCTTGGCAGTTTGCGCAAGCACTGGTTCCTCGACTGCTACGCCTTCAGTAGCTGCACCGTTCCTAGCAACCAAAGCTTCCATCAGCTCATTTTCAGTCACCCCTGCCTGAACTGCCTGACCCTCAGCTGCTCCACTAAAGGCAGCCTCAAACAAGAAATCAAGCAGATCAACTGGAGAAATGGAAAAAGTCTCGAAGTCATTCTTAGAAAACTCATAATCCGATGGTCTGCCCTGAAGATGGTCTATATAGCTAAGCTTGTACAAATAGGCCTGACAAGAAGAAAGCGCCACTTCGTGACCAACTTTTTCATTCTTCAGATGCATGTTCTCCTCAACAAGCCTAGTGTGAGCACCCTGCAGCTCATCCAGTTCCTTTTTCAGGTTCTCGCTAGTAGACAGAACACCTTGCAGATCCACTTCCTTAGACTCAAGCTTACTGGCAACCTCCTTAAGGCAAGACAGTTCAGCATGCATGAAGATAAGCTCATCATGCTTGGCAAAACAAGCATATCGTAGCTCCGAATTGACACACTCAAGGTCCTCAACCACTGGAGAAACACGACTGACTTCCTTCTCTGTAGCTTCCAACATCGCTTGAGTCATACTAAGCCTAGCCTTCAAGTCAACGACCTCTTGATGAGTGATCTCCAGCCACATATAAGTGGGGGTAAAGACATCAGACCCTTTCAAAATGGCAAGTTCAGATTCAAGCTTCTTGATTTTTTTAGCAGCCGAGCGAAGCTGAGCCACCAACGCCACTTTGGCCTTCTTAGCACACTTGACAGCATAGACTCAACTGCCAGGATTAAAGTCTTATGCATTGTGGCAATCAGGGAACAGCTTCTCGAGTAGGTAGTACATTTCGCAAAGGAGATGAAGGGACGACAACTTTCCTAACACTGTCAACAAACTTGGCGCATGCATCGATGTCCTCAAGTAGGTTAGCCTGCAGCAGCGCACAAACCTTTGGAAACTCTCTAGCCTCAGACTTGGTGGATCTCTCACAACTGCCTGTGCGAGCAGATTTCCCCTTCTCAGTAGACGAGTCAGTCACGACAGAAAGAGGAACAGGCCTAGGCGCGACCTTAGCAGCAGAATCTACCTTCCCGCTCTTCATAGCGACGAGCCTCTCAGAAGCCGAACCAGACTTAGCTCCCGACGGACGTTTCGATACAAACCCGGACACCGATGATGCCACCGAACCTTTCCGTTGGGCAAGCCTCTCAGCAATAGATGTGATCACCTTCGGAGCAGTAGGTTTTACAGGCTTAGGCTCAATGATCTTTTTTGCCCCCTTGGGGGAAGTTAGATCAATGACAAGCTTCTCGGCAGCAGACGAGCCCCCACGAGCAGCAGAAGAGTTCTTGGCTTATTCTTGGCTGAAGGCTCACAAGCAGGTGAGGATGATCTCTTCTTTCCACCCTCATTGGTAGCAGGCTCTATAGCAGCGATCGGATGAGCAAACTCCTCATCCTTTATCGGCTTTATCTCTTCCTTCGGAGACAGCCCGCCTTTCTCTCGACGAAGAGGACTGAGAAGCTAGCACCATTCACGATACTCAGCAGGAATGCCCAAGGCAATGTGCATTTTCTTCATATCTGCCGAAGTGTTTGGAGTTGAGCCAAACTCTGAATCTACACAAAGTGAGAATGACGATCAATAAATTGAAGTCATGGAGCAACTCGACAAAAATTCAAGTAGGACAAGAATAAGGTAGTTCACTTACCACTGATAAAGGTGGTCGAGACACGCAGCTTAGGAGAAGAGTCAGACTCCCACTCCCCGCTCACCACCAAGGTGTCTGTTGCCCACTCATAATCACCTTTCCAAGAAGCATCAAGGAGCCTATGGTGAGACCTCAGCTGCCCCACATCTTCCTTATGGCTAATCTCAAAGAAGTTCCATAAATCATTTATGGTCAAGCCAAGATCAAAGAACTTATTAAAGTTTGAGAATCCCACCATCGCACAAACTGCATTTGAGGAGCATTGAGCAGGCGCCTATTTCATGGAGCAGATCACCTCCTGGAAAAGACTCGGCATGGGAAAGGTAAATCCCAACACAAAGTAATACGGATGGAATTTGATAGCCGTTTTCCTAACAGTGGCACCATTTCATGATCGTTATCATCTTTCACCTGCTTAACGCGAACCCCCGACGGAATTGCATGCTTGCACGCCTTAAGGAAATCCCGAAACAGCTCATCGGAATTGATCTTGACATGCGCAGCCTTGAAGTAGTCCACCTTGTCAGAAGAACCACCTTGACTATACAAAGGTGGAGGATATTTGTCACTTTTGTGGTCGGAGAAAGACATCTCAAAATCTCTACAAGTATGAGGAAAAATATTTAGAAGGCAGCTTGCGAGAAAAAAAAATAGAGGGACCGCGAGCCCAACGTCAGGCCTCACGGCCCTCACATTTCCTTGCAAGCAGCTCGGCCCGACTTGGGGGGAGGCCCAAGCTTCATCTCCTTGTTTTTCTTCCGTGCGCCAGGTGCTCTAAGCGGGCCCATATGGCCTTTCGACCCAAACCAACAGAGTGGGGGCGAGTGTCCTACACATCTCTCCCTCTCCTTTACACTTCGGTGAGGCCCAATGCCCTCCGCCCACCATGCTAGCGAGAGGCCCGGCCCGAGTCGGCCTCTCATTCTCTCTCTCACTCTTCACGCTTGCAAAGGCCCATGCCCAGTGGCCTTGAAGACCAGCCTAAGCCGGCCTACCTGCGCCCCAGCGGGCCGATCCCCTCAGCTTGAGCTGACCCAAGTCCCTGGCCCAGGCCAGCCGACCTTCTTGCCGACCTTCTCAAGTTCCAAGACTCCCAAAACAATTCAAGAAGAAGAAAATTCAAATTTTTTTTACCTTGGTGCGACACAGAGAAGAAGAACAACAACGAGATATGACTTTTTGTAAGGGCAAGAAAATAAAAACGCTAGGGGAGGGGGAGTAAAAATTTGCTTTGTCTTCTCTTCCTTGTTGGAATAATGGTTGTTCTCCAAATATATTTAATCCCCTACTTAAGGCAAAATTAAATAGGTATTGGGGGCAATTGGTTTCCTTTTCCTAGAAGAAGTCTATCTCCAAATCAAGAAAGAAGATCAAGTTCAAATTGGGAAACAATTGACACGCCCCGACCCTGATATTCCCCGAATACCAAGATAGACACGTGATGGCCGACACCCGAGGGTGACGAAAGCTATGAATTGATACAAAAGCTAAGAATAAGAAATAAATAAGAGGATGTGGGTCCTACATCGAGAGGACTCGAATATGCCAATGCGAAAGTGTTGACGTCGAGATTGTATACCTCGATTCTAAATCCTGAAAGGGGGCGCAAAACAAGGGTGAATGGACCAGGTTATATATATATATATATAATAATAAAACAGTTATCAAGATACTAACGCCCACAATTTATATAAAGAAAACTACTAGCATAATAAGTGATAGGTTTTCTGAAACTCTAGCATGCCATAAAACATCTCAACATGTATAACGCGGAAAAACATCATATAAATCATCACGTGTGTCATCTCGTAAGCACGGTGTGCTGCTAGTAGATCACTAAATAATAATAATAATAATCATCATACTCCCGGCCCAATGCCTGCACCTAAGTCCCTGTGCCCGTAGCCAGAGATAACTCCCTCCCGGCCCAATGCCTGTCTCCGTGTCCCTCAGCCTTTCGCTAGGGATTATTTCTCCCGGCCTAACTGCCAACACCAGATCCTCGCCACAGGCGGCATAGTGTCCACTAGGTACGCACAAATAGTTATGCCTCTAAAAAATAACCACTTCATAGTATAAAGTCATCCATCGTTTATACTATAAAGAGGGGTTTCGAAAACATGTTCTAGCATCCTATCGTCATCCATCAGATAGTCTACCAGTTCATGGTTTTTATAGAAAATACGATATATTAAAATATAGCTCAATATAGGCCAACAATTAATTCCTCACCAAAACACGAGACTAAAATCAACAAATTCAATAAACATGCTTAACATAAAATCAAATTATAAACTTGTAAGGCATGCTATTCATTTATGCAAATAAACTATAAAATTATGCAAATTTTAGAAGGGGTCCACTCACAGTACTTAGCCGCCAGAAACTGTGCCACTAGCGAAGACGGAAACATCATAATAATTGCCCCTAAGCACATAAATAACACATTTAGTCAAACTCTACTCAAATGATTTAATTTGGGAAAACGAACTTCAAAAACGTGTCCAGGACGTCGAAATTAGCCTAGGAGAGGCCCCGGATGAAACCTCGGAAAGTCAACTCTAAAAGTCAACGTTGACCGTTGACCGATCAACGTCAAGGTCAAAGTCAAAGTCAACTCTGACCGTTGACCAAGTCCACATTCAGAGTCAACGGGTCAAAGGGTCAGATTGGGCCCTAAGGTTTAGGGTCTAATGGGTTTAGGTTTAGGGCTTTAGGATTAGGGTTTTAGATAATTAGGTGGGCTGGGTTTAGGGTTTTAAGAGGAAAGGGCTTAGGGCCCTAGTTCAAAAGGCCCAAAGGCTTGGGTTACAAATGATACAGGCCTAAGGCCTGTGCCTTAAACATGGCCCAAAGGCCTTTATAATTAAACAATTAAACTTAAAACAAAATAAAAGGAAAATGGGTTTGGGATGGGCTTGGCAGAAAGGCCCAAAGGCCTTTTGAGTTTCTGGGTTGCTTCACAACGGGCTTAAGGCCCAAGGTCTGAGGAAATGGCCTGAAAGGCCTGGTTTCACCGGGGATGAACACCGGAGCTTCTAAAGCTCCGGCCGACTGAAAACAGGGGTTTTAGACCTCGATCTTGGTACCAAATTGAAGCTCAAGATGAGAGGAGCATAATGGTACCTTTGGTTCACCGCATAACGGCCGAAGGTGCTCGGAATAGCCCTCGACACCCACGGACTCGCCGGATATGGGTGTGCCTTCCCCCGTACCGATCTTGTTCCCAAAACCTTGAAAATAACGAGATAAACTCAATAATCACATCCAAGCAACAATCTAAAATGAAAGGAAGGAAACCCAAGGCTTACCTAACCGGAAATAGGGAATGGACTCACCTGAGGCCCTTCCTGGGTTCATCGACCTCGCAGATACGAGAGGAAGAGAGGGAAGACGAGGTTTAGATGGTGGTGTGTGTCGTCACGGTGCAAGAGAACATGTGAGGGATGAGAGGGAGAGAAGTATACGGGGAAGGGAAGAAGGAGAGGGAGAGAGAAAAGAGTGAACTGAGAGAGATGAGGGCTCGGGGGAACAAAATCAGGGGGGTGGGCCCCTTGGGTTCACCAAATAAGAACCAAAATATTTTTTTAAATAAAATGGAGGGGTGGGGTGTTACAACAATTCTACAAACCCAAGCAGAATGGGATTTCTACACCTACTGCCTTTTTACTCATGCAGCACAGTAAGTTGATAAACTCATATTTATATATATTTTACATAAAATTCACTTGTCTTTTCTTAGTTAGTTCCTTATATATTTGAGCTATTTACTATGTTTTTGTGTTTTGTGTGATTTATCAAGCAAAGAAAAGAAAAGTAGCACAAGTGAGATATTAAGTAATAAATTCGTCAAAACTGCCTGTGTAGATTAGCTGACTTTGGAAGCATGTTACGAACAACTCAGAATGAATGAGAGAATGAGCCTTATATGCTTGGAAAGCTACAGATGTCTATTTTCTGGACCAATTTACAGATTGTTAATATCATTTTTCTAGAACATGTTATGGGCATTGTAACACTGAAAGGTTCAGAAAAGGGCTAAGCAGATTTGGCTAATAAAATGAGAAAGTAAAGGCACTTGTTTTGTGTTTTGCTTTGTCATCAACACTCAGCAGCAAATGGGGTTAAGATTGCACTCATTTGGCTTTGGAGCAAGTGGAAATGCACAACTAGAAAGAGAAGGCACGACACATGCAAAAGAGAAACATGAACAGCTCACACACATGCAAGGATGACATACACACACATGCAAACTGCATGGACAGGTTGGAGGGTAGAAAATGTGTTTGTTTTGTGGTTGAAATGATGAAGAACATGTGTGTGCAAGTGTAACACCTAGTACAATGTGGAAATGATGATTACATGGCAGCACACACACATGGGAAAGCAAAGAATACACATCACATGGAAACACACGGCACATGGGCATAAAATGGGTGGATTGGTGGCTGAAATGATGAAGAACATGTGTGTAAATGTAATGGAGAAACATGGCAGAAAATGTGTTTGTTTTATGGCTGAAATGATGGAGGTCATGTGTGTGCAAATGTAAAGAAAAAACATGGACAACACACACCCATACAAACTGCACATGCAAGGAATTGAAGTGGTCCTCTCCTTAGCCTATAAATACATCCACCATTCCCCTTCCTAAAAAAACCATCTTGATCCATAATTTTTACATCCCACAAACACATACTTTCATTCCTTGCCGTGACCTCCATCATTCATCCAACCATTCAACCACATTCACATATACATCCATCCAAAGACACTACTACATCACACAAATCCATACATTCCCTCCCTTTGCCGTGGCATCCAACCAATCCTAAATACATTCCTAACCTTTCCATATATCCATACCCATCCTAGACACTTGTGCTGCAACAAGGTGGTGAAAACGAAGGTCCTTGGCGTTTCAAGCTTGGAAATTTGGAGCGTTTTAGGTGTACTTCGTTCTTGCTTTCAATGTCTATTTTGTTATTTTCTGATTTTGTTGCAATTATGAGTAGCTAAACCCCTATTTAGTTAGGGGGAAGTTTGAAGCCATGAACATGCTTGAGATATGAATTGATTTCCTCCAATTGTGATTTGATAAGTTGTGATTGCAATTCAATTATCTATTTTATTCATAACTGATTCTTGTATGTTTATTAAGGATGCATACTTAGTTTTCATGCATGAATTAGATGCTAGAATATAAATGAGTTTCACCTAATCGTTACAAGTTTATATTCATGAGTAGTGAAGGTTGTTTATCACAATCGCGTTAATTGAATTCTTGGCAATTGTATCATGCATCCATAGTTACAATTACCTCATCAACACTTATGATTTTCATTGAACGTAATGATCTCTGATTGTATCTCTATTATGCATTCGTATAGGGGACTTTTAGAGAATGATTTGGGTTGTTGCATGCATTCATCCAACTCAATGAGTAAAGGAAAATCTGAGGGTTAATTTGTGCATCACGGTTAATCTGGGGTGTTGAGCATCATAGTTTATTGAAAAGCAATTGGAAATCAATTCATGTACAAGTGTGTCATGTGTGAAGAACGGACCTCTAACTAATCCATCCATCATCGTATTCCTCAAATTTGTCTTACAATCTGCCTAGTTTTATAACTTGTTTGTTTGTTTCAAATTCATCAAAACGAAAATCCCCATTTTACTTTCTTGTTTCAAATTGTTAAATTTCGGTTTTCTTTTTGTTTTTGAGTGTTTTGATTCAAGCCAAAACACTAAATTCGTCCAAAATTGTGTTAGAGTCAAATCTGCCCAGTTTGTGTTTTTAGGCAGTTTTGTGTCTTTAGAATCTGTTTTGAGTCCCTTGAGTCTATTCAAACGTTTTTAACTTTGTTTTTATGTTTTTGAGTAAGTTTAGAGGTTTTAGCAAGCCCTCCTATTCCCCGGTTTAGAACAATCCCTACTTGCATTTATACTACAATTTGACAACAAGAGGGTTTAATTTGAGTGTTACGAACAGCTCAGAATGAATGAGAGAATGAGCCTTATATGCTTGGAAAGCTACATATGTCTATTTTCTGGAGTATTTTACGGATTGTTAATATCATTTTTCTAGAAGAAGTTATGGGCATTGTAACACTGAAAGGTTCAGAAAAGGGCTAAGCATATTTGGCTAATAAAATGAGAAAGTAAAGGCACTTGTTTTGTGTTTTGCTTTGTCATCAACACTCAGCAGCAAATGGGCTTATGATTGCACTCATTTGGCTTTTGAGCAAGTAGAAATGCACAGCTAGAAAGAGAAGGCACGTCACATGCAAAAGAGAAACATGAACAGCTCACACACATGCAAGGATGACATACACACACATGCAAACTGCATGGACAGGTTGGAGGGCAGAAAATGTGTTTGTTTTGTGGTTGAAATGATGAAGAACATATGTGTGCAAGTGTAACAGCTAGTACAATGTGGAAATGATGATTACATGGCAGCACACACACATGGGAAGGCAAAGAATACACATCACATGGAAACACACGACACATGGGCAGAAAATGAGTGGATTGGTGCTGAAATGATGAAGAACATGTGTGTAAATGTAAAGGAGAAACATGGCAGAAAATGTGTTTGTTTTATGGCTGAAATGATGGATGTCATGTGTGTGCAAATGTAAAGAAAAAACATGGACAACACACACCCATACAAACTGCACATGCAAGGAATTGAAGTGGTCCTCTCCTTAGCCTATAAATACATCCACCATTCCCCTTCCTAAAAAAACCATCTTGATCCATAATTTTTACATCCCACAAACACATACTTTCATTCCTTGCCGTGACCTCCATCATTCATCCAGCCATTCAACCACATTCACATATACATCCATCCAAAGACACTACTACATCTCACAAATCCATACATTCCCTCCCTTTGCCGTGGCATCCAACCAATCCTAAATACATTCCTAACCTTTCCATATATCCATACCCATCCTAGACACTTGTGCTGCAACAAGGTGGTGAAAACGAAGGTCCTTGGTGTTTCAAGCTTGGAACTTTGGAGCGTTTTAGGTGTACTTCGTTCTTGCTTTCAATGTCTATTTTGTTATTTTGTTATTTTGTTGCAATTATGAGTAGCTAAACCCCTATTTAGTTAGGCGGAAGTTTGAAGCCATGAACATGCTTGAGATATGAATTGATTTCCTCCAATTGTGATTTGATAAGTTGTGATTGCAATTCAATTATCTATTTTATTCATAACTGATTCTTGTATGTTTATTAAGGATGCATACTTAGTTTTCATGCATGAATTAGATGCTAGAATATAAATGAGTTTCACCTAATCGTTACAAGTTTATATTCATGAGTAGTGAAGGTTGTTTATCACAATCGCGTTAATTGAATTCTTGGCAATTGTATCATGCATTCATATTTACAATTACCTCGTCAACACTTATGATTTTCATTGAACGTAATGATCTCTGATTGTATCTCTATTATGCATTCGTATAGGGGACTTTTAGGGAATGATTTGAGTTGTCGCATGCATTCATCCAATTCAATGAGTAAAGGAAAATCTGAGGGTTAATTTGTGCATCACGGTTAATCTGGGGTGTTGAGCATCATAGTTTATTGAAAAGCAATTGGAAATCGATTCATGTACAAGTGTGTCATGTGTGAAGAACGGACCTCTAACTAATCCATCCATCATCTCATTTCTTAAATTCGTTTCACAATCTGCCTAGTTTTATAGCTTGTTTGTTTGTTTCAAATTCACCAAAACCAAAATCCCCATTCTATTTTCTTGTTTCAAAGTGTTAAATTTCAGTGTTCTTTGTGTTTTTGAGTGTTTTGATTCAAGCCAAAACACTAAATTAGGCCAAAGTTGTGTTAGAGTCAAATCTGCCCAGTTTGTGTTTTTGGGCAGTTTTGAGTGTTTTTAAGTTGTTTTGAGTCTTTAGAATTTGTTTTGAGTCCCTTGAGTCTATTCAAACGTTTTTAACTTTGTTTTTATGTTTTTGAGTAAGTTTAGAGGTTTTAGCAAGCCCTCCTAATCCCCGGTTTAGAACGATCCCTACTTGCATTTATACTACAATTTGACAACAAGAGGGTTTAATTTGAGTGCTTAACTTTCACCGCATCAAATTTTGGTGTCGTTGCAGGGGATTAGCTTTGCTAATCCCTCGTTGTTTCTTTTTATTTATTTTCGTGTGTTTTCATTTTAGTTTGCTGATTGGGTTTATTTCTTATTTTCAGGTACTAGTTTATGACTCGTAGTTCTCAACATATTAGTGCAAACATCTTGGAGTTCGACGGCGATTTTGAAAGAACTTTGAGAAGAAAGAGGAGGCATCCAGAACCTAGTGAACCTAGTTCAAGTTCAGAGGCCGAATCTGAATTTGAAGAAGAAGAAGAAGTCATGGCAACATACAATCGTACAATCAAAGAACTCTCGGCCTCGGGGTTGGCCAATGCCGCACCCATTTGCATTCAATACCCCATGGCTGCTCAAGGCAAGACCAATGAGTTCGAATTGAAGTCAAGCTTGTTGCATCACATTCCTAAATACCATGGGCTGTCCATGGAAGATCCAAACAAGCATCTTAAGGAGTTCGAAGTGGTTTGTTCGAGCATGACACCCATCAATGTCGATGGGAACATTTTGATGATGAAGGCCTTTCCATTCTCTCTTTTGGAAAGGGCTAAAGATTGGCTTTATGAGTTAGCACCCGGAACGGTCACTTCTTGGGAAAGCATGAAGAGGGCGTTTTTAGAGAAGTTATTCCCCATTTCGAGAGTCATTCTCTTAAGAAGATTAGTGGGATTCAACAAAATCAAGGTGAATCGTTTCCCACATATTATGAACGTTATAAAACTCTTGTTGCTTCATGTCCACAATACCAAATGAAGGAGGAGCTGCTCATTCAATACTTCTACGAAGGACTCCTCCCTATTGAACGTCAAATGCTAGATGCCTCGGCGGGTGGTGCGTTGGTTGACATGACTCCGGTGGCTGCCAAGACTTTAATTGCAAACCGAGCACACAATGCACAACAATACGAGGGTGTTGGACAAAGAGAAGGCCCACGGCAACATAGTGTGAATGAGGTAAATGCAATTTCTGAAATTCAATCACAACTTGCTAATCTTACCTCTCTTGTCTATCAGGTTATAATTGGTGGATGGGAATCTGCCAATGCTATTGGATTCCAAGGACAAAATCAAACCAGATACGATCCATACTCGAACACATACAACCCCGGATGGAAAGATCACCCTAATATGAAGTGGAGAGAGCCCCAACAACCTGCACAACAAGGGGGATTTAGGAAAAACCCCCCTGGGTTCCCACGGCCATATCAACAAAATCAACCACCCTCGGCCCAACCGAGAACAGGTTCGCCGATGGATAATGATCAACTTGTTCAATTGCTAACCAATGTGGCGCAGGGCATGCAAAATCAAGCCAAGGAGGTGAAAGATTTGAAAAAACAAATGAGACAAATGGCTGAATTCATGGGGCAATTCAGTAGAGAACAAGGCAAGTTACCAAGTTCAACAAATGTGAATCCGAAGGGCGGATTCGAATCTGCCAAAGCCATCATGTTGCGTAGTGGAAAAGAAGTTGGAGCTGACCATAGACCATCCAAATCAAGTGAAAAGGAGGATGAGAAGTTGCAATTCGAGGAGGAAAGCCAAGACAAGGCCACGACAAGGATTGGGCAATCCATGCCGCAACCCCCTACACCCTCTCCACATCCTAATCCATCCAAATCAGGTAAGATGGGTCCAATTTCGGTTAATACTAACCATATTCCACCCAATATACCCTTTCCTAGCAGATTTTTGCAAGCTAAGAACGAAGATGAGGAAAAAGATGTCCTTGAGACGTTTAGAAAGGTGCATGTCAATATCCTACTCTTTGATGCTATAAAGCAAATCCCGAAGTATGCCAAGTTTTTGAAGAAACTCTGTACAACAAGGAAACGTATTCGGGAGAAAGAAGTGGTACATGTAAGCGAGAATGTCTCTGCAATGTTACAAAGAAAGCTGCCACCCAAATGCAAAGATCCGGGTAGTTTCACAATTCCTTGTGTAATTGGTAATACAAGGTTTGAACATGCTATGCTAGATCTAGGTGCATCAATTAATGTCATGCCATATTCTGTTTATGCATCTATGAATCTAGGAGAGCTTAAACATGATGGTGTTGTTATTCAACTAGCCAATAGATCTAATGCCTACCCGAAAGGAGTTTTGGAAGATGTGTTGGTGCAGGTAGACCACTTAATTTTTCCTGCAGATTTCTATGTGCTTGACATGGAGGATGCAGCCCACTCTCCACCATCATCAATCTTGCTTGGACGACCTTTCATGAAAACAGCTCAAACCAAGATTGATGTGGCTAAGGGAGCATTAACAATGGCATTTGGTGGTGATATGATTCACTTTAAAATTCTTGAATCTAATGTGAATCTTACTGATGTTCGTTCTTGTTTTGCCATTGATGTAATTAAAGATATAAGGCAAGAACCTTCAGCACCAACCAAGAAGGATGAATTTCCAACCACCAACGAAGAGGGAATTGGAGTGGAGCACAAAGAACACACCACTGACCTCCAATTGCATAATTTGGCTGAAAGCACATTTGGAAAATCTGTTGACAGTGCTGCCACTTCATTGCAACACATTGGTAAGCCACATATTCCAATTTCGATTCCCATTTCAACTAATAGGTTGTTACCTTGTATGGTGCAGGCCCCCAATCGAATCCAAGCTGGTGGGAATGAATACATTGACTTTAGGATGCTCAACCCCCCAATCAGGAAGGATTACTATTCCCTTCCATTCAGAGAGCCAATGTATGAGTATTTTGAGGAGCATGCCGTGGAGGACACACCCCTCTCTACCGTAAGCCTTAATGGAGTTTAAAATGAGGTATCGTCCGGCTGCAAGACGTTAAAGAAAACGCTTCTTGGGAGGCAACCCATGTGTTCAAATAAGGAAGATCTATGAATCGCTCCACAATCAGTTTTGCGTTTCTGAAAACCTTCCCTTTTTTGCATTTATTTTGCCTTGTTTGTCATATTTATTTGTTGCTTGTTTTATTGTTTTTGGTGTGGGTTTATGTTTGAAACTTTGACAGGTAAACAAAGTATTTTTACATTAATTTTCGTGGAAGAGGAACATTAGGTAGAAGGTAGAAAAGTACAAGAAAGTGCAAATAAATAGTAAGGAGTCTTCATTGGTTAGGAGGTGCCTCAGCATTCGACGGAGCTCCAGAAAGACGAAGCACCAGAGATTGATTATCTGGAGCCTCAACACTTGGTGAAGCGCCAGAGGACGAAAGCAGAAGTTACCGCTGGAGTAACGCCACAAACCTCTAATGATAACTCTGAATCCGAACTTCGAACTCCTACAGCTGGTCAAGCTTCCTCTTCATGCTTGTTGAGTAATTAGTTGCGAGCATGTGCAACTCTTTATTCTCGTGCCTAAGCACTCTGACCTCTTGCCGAAGACTGGCCACCTCAGCCATCAACGACTCAACCTGACGAGATCGAGCAAGAAGGAGCTGGCCCATGTTTGATACTGAGCCTGCACATCGGACGCTGTAGGCCAGAGAGTCCTGAACAGCCAGCTCGTCGGACAGCCTGGAAAGTATCCTAGTGTCTCTAGGAGTGAGAAGATTTTTGGCCACCACCGAAGCGGTTGAATCGTTCATCATCATAGAATCCCCAACTGTAAGAGGACCATTGGGAGATACGAAAGACGGCTGCCAAATGTTGTTCGGAGACGATATGTCACTATCTTCCCCGACATTCAAGTTAAGGCGACGGTCATAAGGGCAAGACATATTCGAAGGTGTGAAGAAAAAAAAGAGGTCGGACAAATCAAGATTTTAGAAGTGCAAGAAGGGAGCTTCTACAGGCGAAAAATTCAAGTGTGCTTTGGAATGTGATGCGTGCCTCTCTTTAAAAATCAGCACTCGACGGAGTTTCAGAAATTGAAGAGGCGAGTTTAGAATTCGAAAAGGCAAGTTCAGAGATCGAAGAGACGTCTGCTTTCTCAAAAGCTGGGGTTCTCAGAAACCACGGGCCAATCTCAGAAATCGAAGAGGCACTTGCTTTTTCAGACGTGTCATCACCTGTCACATGCACACTCAGCTTTGCGAAAATCACGGATAATTGGTCGAAGCGCCGATCTCAGATATCGAAGAGGCGCCAGTCTTTTTCAGCCTCGTCAGCACCTGTCACACGCAAACTCAACTTTGCGAAAATCACAGATAGTTTGTCGAAGCGCCGATTCCAGATATCGAAGAGGCATCTGCTTTATCCAGACGTGTCAGCATCTGTCACATGCACACTCAGCCTTGCAAAAATTACGGGCAATCTGTCGAAGATTTCTGGTGGAGTAGAAAGCACGTGAAGTTTACTGTTCAATCATCCAACGGGTGCTGACAAGAGTGAAAGAATAGTATCGGTTATTAATTCCTATAAATGTCGTCCTTCACCCTCCATAGCAAGGCAGACATACATAACCCTTCTTCATCTCCGAGAATGCATTCCCAACGATGCCTCTCGTGTTACTCTGTGTTTCTTATGCCTTGGGGTACCTCTGCAAACAAGTCATCAAGAGCAAAAGTATTTCATATCATGAAGGTTGAAAGCAAGAGTATCTCATATCATGCTTTATCCCTGTCCTTTTCCTTGTCTTTGTGACAAGTAGAAAGCGAGCAATCAGCCAGCACTTGGTGTTAATCTTCCGATCTAAGAACCGACTGCCTGGAACTCCTTCCTGATTGCTTACCTAGCATTGCTCTCGAGTGCTCATCTTCAATTGCTGATGTACTTCCGAAGAAGATGCCACATCTGACTGGAGAACAGATAAGGCAAGTGAAAATGATACCTTGAAGCATGTGGAGACAACGTGCTAATTCATCTTCAAGATCAAGTCTTCTTTTCCTTGCTAAGAAGTTCCCCAGCCCAGTTCAAAAATAAACCTGTGGAAAGATACTTCTTCAAAAGCAAAAGTATCTCCTATCATCAGAGTCAAAGGCAAAGGTATCTCATGGCATGCTTTTCCTTTACCCTTGCTATTGCCTGCGAGACAAGGAGAAAGAAAGCACTCGGTCGGCACTTGGAAAGATTGAACAAAGAAACAGACCATCACCTCTACCTCGTGCCTACCTGCTGTGCAGAAGAAACAAGAAGAGAATAATGCTGCCTGCAGACTCAATCAACCCAGCAGAAGGAGTCTGAGTTGAAACCAAGACCTCGAGAAGCTTCAACAACATATGGACGCATCAGTCGCCAAAGAGCACAGCCTCGCCGTACAAGGCCATCAAATCACCACCACCAATCAAGTCTCATTTTCCTTGCTAAGAAGTTCCCTAGCCCAGTTCGAAATCAAAGATGTGGAAAGTCAACAAGATCATCTCTCCATAACCAGATTTGCGTTCTTAAACTCTACTCTGTCTGGTTTTTACTTTGCCATACTTGTCATGTTTATTCGTTGTTTGTTTGTTTGCTTGTTTTCGTGTGAGTTTATGCCTGAAACATTGAGGACAATGTTTGATTTAAGTGTGGGGGGAGGGGTAACCAAGTTGTTTTGCATGAAATTCGTGGGAGTTTATCACCCATTACTGCTAGTGTTGTTCCTTGCTGTTTTTAAGTGTTTTTATGCTGTTTTGGAGTGTTTTAGTGTGTTTTGACATAAAAATCCGAAAATCTCATACAATTTGAAAAATTGTTTTGAAAAACCCAAAAAGAGTTGTTTTTTGTGTTTGTTTGTGTCTTAGGGTACCTTCCAACACAATGATGAGGATTCGGTTTTTAATTGCATGACTGTTAAAGAGAATAATAAACATGGATGAAAGTTTGATTTACTATTTGGTGTATGCTTGGTTGTGGTTATAATTTATGAATTCACATGCAATCATAAAGGAAAAATCAATTTTTGTAACATGCTTGAAGGAAGGAACTCAAATGAATGCTACAACCTTGTGAGACTTGAGACTAAACGTTTATTTGGAGAGTTAATAATCTGTGCACTATTGTTTTCTAAAGTCGTTGCATGATCTCATTGTTCTTTGCTTGGTTGCTACTTAGAAGGCGTTTCATCATTTATTTCCAAATGCTAGAACTCATGCCTATTTCATTCAAAGCATGCTATTGATTTGCATAATACATATTCAAGATAAAGTTGTGTAGTGACCACTACAGCCAAATTGCCGTGCCCTATTTCATTATGTGTTTAAGTTTAACCCCATTGAGCCTTGTGTGGCCTATGTTCTTTGTTAACCCACACTATCCTCACCTAGCCTAGATTAGGACCATCCATATCCTTGTTCTTGAAGCATAGTAAGGCATGACTCAAAATGAATTCCTTTTGATTAATGTATTGCAGAAAACAAGTGTGGGGGAAGTGATTCTTGTTGTGTGTGTGTGCCAAAGTCCTTAATAAGGCACGGGTAGAAAAGAAAAAAAAAAAAAATTCGTGAAAAATAGAAAGGAAAAAAAAGAAAAGTTGTGAAAAGAGTGAAAAGGAGTTGAAAAATGTTTGAAAATGAGTTCTAAAGTGTTAATTGTTGAAGAAATGGCTCAAAACATTTAATTCGGCCCTAAGTGTTGCATGAATCTTCCCTTTATGTCTAAAAGTTGATTTTTGCATTCTAAAGTGAATTCTAAGTGTCAATTTCATTAATTTGCTTACTATTGCTTTAAGAACGTTTGTTATCCCTATCCTTCCTTGTTAACCAATACCCCAAGCCCCGTTACAACCCTTGACTTCTATCTTGAGTGTTATGTGTTTCAATTTGTGGAGTTTGAATTTGGTATGAGCATATGGTGTCACTGGTTCTCGCATCTAAGTAGTAGCATTCCATTCATGAGATCATATCTTAAGATGCTTATTAATACCAGAAAATGCTTTCTTGTTATACATATATGTGAGTACTAGTTTTCATGTTTACATCAATCTTCTCACATGTACCTAGTGTAGGGTGTGTAGTCAGAAAATCTGAGTGAAAATTGAGTGCATATCTTGTAAGGAATTGAGCAAATTCTCTAAGGCATGTTACTACATTCAAAACATCGTTTTAATTGGTTAAATGTGAACTAGTAAGTGGTGACTGTGATTAAGTATGTGCTCAAGTGTTAAGTTGACTAAAATATGGGGGAATGATGATTTTTAACTTGCCATGTGCATTGGAAATCCCTGAGGCAAACATTGGAAGGTTTAGGTTGTGTTTTGTTTTCTTTATTTTGCTCGAGGACTAGCAAAAGCTAAGTGTGGGGGTATTTGATAAGCTCATATTTATATATATTTTACATAAAATTCACTTGTCTTTTCTTAGTTAGTTCCTTATATTTTTGAGCTATTTACTATGTTTTTGTGTTTTGTGTGATTTATCAAGCAAAGAAAAGAAAAGTAGCACAACTGAGATATTAAGTAACAAATTCGTCAAAACTGCCTGTGCAGATTAGCTGACTTTGGAAGCATGGTACGAACAGCTCAGAATGAATGAGAGAATGAGCCTTATATGCTTGGAAAGCTACGGATGTCTATTTTCTGGAACAATTTACGGATTGTTAATATCATTTTTCTAGAAGAAGTTATGGTCATTGTAACACGGAAAGGTTCAGAAAAGGGCTAAGCAGATTTGGCTAATAAAATGAGAAAGTAAAGGCACTTGTTTTGTGTTTTGCTTTGTCATCAACACTCAGTAGAAAATGGGGTTATGATTGCACTCATTTGGCTTTGGAGCAAGTGGAAATGCACAGCTAGAAAGAGAAGGCACGACACATGCAAAAGAGAAACACGAACAGCTCACACACATGCAAACTGCATGGACAGGTTGGAGGGCAGAAAATGTGTTTGTTTTGTGGTTGAAATGATGAAGAACATGTGTGTGCAAGTGTAACAGCTAGTACAATGTGGAAATGATGATTACATGGCAGCACACACACATGGGAAAGCAAAGAATACACATCACATGGAAACACACGGCACATGGGCAGAAAATGGGTGGATTGGTGGCTGAAATGATGAAGAACATGTGTGTAAATGTAAAGGAGAAACATGGCAGAAAATGTGTTTGTTTTGTGGCTGAAATGATGGAGGTCATGTGTGTGCAAATGTAAAGAGAAACATAGACAGCACACACCCATACAAACTGCACATGCAAGGAATTGAAGTGGTCCTCTCCTTAGCCTATAAATACATCCACCATTCCCCTTCCTAAAAAAACCATCTTGATCCATAATTTTTACATCCCACAAACACATACTTTCATTCCTTGCCGTGACCTCCATCATTCATCCAGCCATTCAACCACATTCACATATACATCCATCCAAAGACACTACTACATCACACAAATCCATACATTCCCTCCCTTTGCCGTGGCATCCAACCAATCCTAAATACATTCCTAACCTTTCCATATATCCATACCCATCCTAGTCACTTGTGCTGCAACAAGGTGGTGAAAACGAAGGTCCTTGGCGTTTCAAGCTTGGAACTTTGGAGCGTTTTAGGTGTACTTCGTTCTTGCTTTCAATGTCTATTTTGTTATTTTCTGATTTTGTTGCAATTATGAGTAGCTAAACCCCTATTTAGTTAGGGGGAAGTTTGAAGCCATGAACATGCTTGAGATATGAATTGATTTCTTCCAATTGTGATTTGATAAGTTGTGATTGCAATTCAATTATCTATTTTATTCATAACTGATTCTTGTATGTTTATTAAGGATGCATACTTAGTTTTCATGCATGAATTAGATGCTAGAAAATAAATGAGTTTCACCTAATCGTTACAAGTTTATATTCATGAGTAGTGAAGGTTGTTTATCACAATCGCGTTAATTGAATTCTTGGCAATTGTATCATGCATTCATAGTTACAATTACCTCATCAACACTTATGATTTTCATTGAACATAATGATCTCTGATTGTATCTCTATTATGCATTCATATAGGGGACTTTTAGAGAATGATTTGGGTTGTTGCATGCATTCATCAAACTCAATGAGTAAAGGAAAATCTGAGGGTTAATTTGTGCATCACTGTTAATCTGGGGTGTTGACCATCATAGTTTATTGAAAAGCAATTGGAAATCAATTCATGTACAAGTGTGTCATGTGTGAAGAAGGGACCTCTAACTAATCCATCCATCATCGTATTCCTCAAATTTGTCTTACAATCTGCCTAGTTTTATAACTTGTTTGTTTGTTTCAAATTCATCAGAACCAAAATCCCCATTTTACTTTCTTGTTTCAAAGTGTTAAATTTCGGTTTTGTTTGTGTTTTTGAGTGTTTTGATTCAAACCAATGAAGGATGATTTATGAAAAACATGTTCATTTAAGCAACATCTATAGCATGCCATTAACAATTAAAATGAGGAATCATGCTTGCATGCACTTAAAAACAAAACATTAACCATGAAATTCAAAGCCTAGTAGATTGGTGAACCAAGACTCAACTCAAATCAAAGTGAGTTGAGAAATTTATACCTTTGTAGATTCCTCTTTGCATAAGCAAAGGCTAATCACCCAAAGAGAGGGCCTTCATTCCTTGCATCTAAAATCTATGGATTTGGATGGATGAAATGGTTCTCCAAGTTCCCAAAATTGAGAACCTCTAAGTCTCTACACCAAGGTTAGATTGGAGAAGGAATGAGTGTCCTTGGAGGAGTGGGATTGCTAGATGCACCCTCCAAGGGGGGGCCCGGCCTCCTAGAGAGAAAAGGAGAGACATGTTCTCACCAATTTTCTCCAAAAAAAACCCTTAATGAATTTAGGCTATAAAGTTCTTCATATAGTCCCTTCAAATAAGTGACCTAAAGAACCAAAAGGCCTTTCTATCTAACATGGCAGCCACTTTAAGGGATTTGGGCTTTTGGGCCCTTGTGAATCTTTATTCATTAAGTTGTTATACAACTTAAGTCCATGGGCTTTGACGTTCGAAGCCCATTGGGCCTTAAGGTCCAAAACTATCCCGAGGTCTTCAACGAACTTATTCGTTTGATTAATTAACATATTAATTAATCCTTGCCATAATTATTAAATAATTAAACCATTTAATTATTCTTACTCATCTCCATTGTTTCTTCAATCTCCACCTTACACGGTGTACGATCCATTAGGTTCCTTTTAGCGAGGCAGTGGGCGATTAGAACTCTTTCAAATCGATTGTGAATTGAAACTTACTTTCAATTCTCCCTTTAGTGATTATACACGTTTAGGGCTTCCACAAACCATGAGTGACACCTAGCAGTATGTCATGGTTACCCAAGCTAATCAGAAGAGGTAGAGAACCTATTCAGTTTAGGATTACAAATGCAATACGGTCTTTCTCTAATACAATACTCTTGACCACATTGTTTGGTTTGATAGTTTAGTTTATTCATGTCTACTATCCAATGTGATTCGTTTGCTTATATGATTACCTTGAATGTAATTTGGAACGACTTCCTAAATCTCATTCATACTTTGGCCAGAGATTCTTAATCATATCATAGAGTATTCTCCCTCAAACAGTTTGAAGGTTAGAGATCCCTTGTTGCGCATTCATATGCCTACATGATTAGATAGCTTGACCCCAACAATGCCGTGGACACTCCAATGGAATGCCATTTAACATGATCAAAGATCAAGGACCTAACCATTAGACATCTATGATGCCTCAGGTCAAAGGACTACTTTGCATTATCCCAACCATGAGTTCTCATGTGACATGAATATGAGAACTCTTCGTTGATCGTGTTCAGTGAACTCATTCTCTATTGAGCACCTACGTACTTGTCTTGATGTCACACACACCAATGACTCGAGACTAGTCACTCTCCTTGAGAGAAGACACAGTACGTACTGATCTTAACGGACTGTCAATGCCCAATTGGCAATCCTATGATCAGGAACGTTTAGGATGTGTCTACGAAAGAATGGTCTCATGAATCTAACTTCTTTAGATTGCATTCTCCCAATCACATATTCCTTGGACTTTATCGTTTAAGCATATAACATTTATATGAGACGGCTTAAACAATAATCTTTGCCCTTGATATTAAACTAGATTAGTTTAATATCAAGGGCAAAGATTATCATATGATTGGCTTTAGGGCACATTTCCAACAATCTCCCACTTGCACTAGAGCCAATCAGCTTAGTCATCAGTGATGATACCTCTACTGTAGTCATTTCATAAATGGCTGAGTAGTAGGCCTAGGCAATGGATATCTATATGTTATCCATAGAAGCAACCTTGAGAATATCGATGTCACCATTATACATGATTCTTAATCATGTGGTTCAGTCTCTCATATGAGTTCGGATCTTGATGAGACCTTGATTCCCTGGCTTGAGCTATCGCCCCATTAGTGTCATAGTGTCAGTACACTAGATACACTTTCTGGTTGGAATCGAATAGAGAGTTCATAAATGAACTTTCCCATCCAAACAACATTGTTGTAAACTTCTATATGGCAATATATTTTGCATTCATAATGGAACACACTAAAGTCATTACTTTAATGTTTCCATCCAAATATCTCTTTAGTCATAATAAAGAGATATCTGTTTATCTTTTCATTCATAATGAAGAAACATCCAATGATGGATTAGATTCATAATCTAATACATTTACGCTTCCATTACGTTACTCTAATTCTTCCTCATTCTTTGAGGAATTATCCTTTAGTATTTCTTAAATACTTAAGGACTCATTTGACAGTTGCCATGGTTCTGATCCTGGGCTTGCACTGATATCGTCTTGTACCATTCTAGGTACAATTCCTATCAACGTTTTTCATACAATATGAAATACGTAAATCACCTTTCTGCGTATGCATAAAGGATTCTATTTATGCATTATTTCTTTGGGAGTCAAAGGGTACGTTCCCTTTAAGAAGGGGAACTTTCTAGTCACACTAGAGTCGTCCTTCTAATTGAAGTTTATCATCATATGAGAAACTTCCTAGCATCTTTTGTCTATCATTAGGGATTGATATAATCCAATTATATCATGAAATATATCATTATAGATTTCCATCCCATGTATATAGACTATGTCTCCCATATATATATTCTATCTTTATAGAATGTTTAAAGTCATAACTTTCACGAAGAAGTATTCTTTTCATTTCCAAAATTAATATATCATATATGTATATATATATATATTCTAATTTAGGAACATGATTAACTCCCACTAATCTTTTGTAAACCTAGTAAACAAAAGATTCATTTACATCTTTATGAGAAATCAAACGATTTGATCTTTCTCTCATAAGACGCTTATGGCTCCCACTAGCTTGTTTAAGATTCATGATGGATGGATCTCTACAACTTACATGTCTTGTGATTCATAGTTTTAGACATATATTATCAAGACTATCTTAATAATGGTTTCGGAAACCCATATTATGTCCAAACATTGAATCACCATTTAGTTGTAGCTAGCAATCTTCGAATTAATTGAAACTAAGACTACGTCAAAGATGGTTTCTTCAAAGTCAACCATTCTCTTTGATTGTAGTCACCTTAAGCTACCAATTAGCTTATGAAGGTTTCATTATTTCGGGTCAAATGGTACTTTACCATTTCCTTGAGTATATGTCATATATACACTCAATGTAGTCATAAGGATTTTCATTCTTATTTCTTTCGAATTAAGAGGTGCAACTCTACGACATAGTCATAAAGTTCAAACCATTCAACTGAGACGGTTTATAAATCCTTCTTGACTACCTTGGAGCTTGTGGTATAGGAACTAGGTTGTTATATTTGTTGATTATCATCTTGTCTCTCAAAGAACCCATTCTTTGAGTTTTATCTCTCGTTCATTGCTCTATCTTAGGCAAATCATATTGTAGGATTACAATGAACTACCCAACAAACAACATTTGTTAGTTGGTTTATAGAAGTGATATCCAAATGTTAATTTAAGGATATCCACAAGATAATTCTCAAACAAATATTGCTTATTAGCACACAACCCCAAATCTTAACTCGATTAAGACTTGTCTTTCTTTCTAACTACATCCTATGGAGTCATGAAAATTTTGGAAGATCTTCTAATTGACAATCATATTGTCTTAGAAGTATATATATCTTATATATGGGTAATTGATAATGTCTAACAAACTAAATCTTATTCAAGTTCGTTCTTCTCCTTATGGAGAAATCCATTATCATATGATGCTTCTTTCCTTGATATCTTTCAAGAAAACTATTCTAAAGTGTTACCATTCCTTGGATCAAATCTAAGGATGTAAATACTTTAGACGTCTTACTCATCAACTTACATTTCTTGAATTCTTTGAAACCTTTTGCAAAGTATTCGGACTTGTGTTTATCTAAAATAAACTATAGTCCAACCGAGGGTGATCTTCGGTGAATGTCATACAACATGAGTAGTATTATGTTGTGGACAAGTGCCACTAACATCAAAGTGAATTAACCTCAACAACTTTGTGATTCTTTATTCTTTCCAAAAGAATAAAGATTCAAACATTTTGCCTCTATACAATTTCAACAAGAAGGCATTGGATCCGGATCTAACGATCCAAAGTATCCATCTATGACTAACTCGTAATTTATGTCTTTAGAGGTATCACAACTTTAGTTGGGATTAGTCACTACCTTTCAACCTTTTGGGTTTTAAGCATCGTTATATTCTAAACAGTTAATACTACCATATCATCTCTACTATAGAGACAATCAATTAGATTACTATAATCCAATCATTGATTAATAAAGAACAATGTTTTGTCTAACAAAACATTCATCCATCTCTACTATAGTGACGGAATTAAGTTCCTTAAAATTGGAATGTAAAGACAATCTTTGTTTTTCCATTTTCTTTGGTAGTTCATATGAGGAAGTAAGTACCATCTGCTTTTGCAGAGATCTATATTTTATTCACGTTCCGAATGTGAAGTACTTTCTCTTCTCTCATTAATCTTCTACTTCTTATTAGCCACACTTTTACAACGATTGTAAAACATAGTTACTAATACGGAATCTAACATTCAAGTAGAAGAACCAACTGTTTTGAACTATTCAAGAACAATTTACAACACCTTCGAAAGGTGTGTTCTTGACACTTGCAAGACATTTCTTGCAAATACCCCTTCCAATGTCCATCCTTTCATAAAGAAAGTTTGTTCCCTTGGAGTTATTTCTCTTTCTTCATTTGACTTCTCCTTTGACTACAATAGTCATGGTCCCTAAACTCCCACTATCTCTCTTGAAACTTATTTCAATTGTGTTATACACATCAAACATTTTGGAGAGCATGTGATTATAGTTCACTACATAGTTTACAATAAACTTAGTGAACCATTTGGATTAGGGAGACAAAGGTGAAGTCCTTGCCTAGTTTCCGTCTCGTTAAGTGGTTTATCACTTCAACACTCAATGATTCAAAATCATCATAAGTCCATATTGATGGACTATTTTTGTCAACCAACCATTATGTTCTAAACATAATTACAAACTTTCAAGAGTTGTTTAAGGCAACTCTAATTTCTTCATACAACAATTTGTAAGTGAAGAATCATGGCACATAAAGTGTCCATGCCTTTGTGCTTTCTTCTCAAGTTCTTTGTTCATTTAACAAAGAAACAAGCACTAGTGTTTGCATTGACTAAGGGTTGTTCAAAGCAACTCATTATTTCTTCATACAACAATTGATCAAAATAAATTACTTTAAAGTAAAGAAGAGCTTGTGCTCTTTTACAACATTTGATCAAATCAAATTACAACCAAAATTAATCTACACATTCCCATGGTTCAAACAAATTTGAAACGGCCTTTCACATAGCTCAATTATCGTAGGCTTAGGTTCATAATCACCCTTTAATTAATCAACACTTTAATTAATTAAATTGAATGCAACATTTTCATTTGGTTTTTGTATCCATAAAATTGATTTAAATGGAGCTAAATGAAATGAAAATCCAATTCTCATTTAAAGAGACAAAACAATTTTGTTCTCAACCTAATTTGGGCCGTCATGCAATAACCTCAACTTTTTGGGATATATTGCGAAAACACAAATTTTTGGGGTCACTTTGTAAAGACACAAAAGTCCACTACTTCATGTAAATACAACTAGAACCCAAAATTTAAACAATGCAAAAACTTCATTAAAGGAACAAAACAATTTGTCCTTTAGCGTTTTTGGACCTAAACGTAAAAACGTAAAAACGTAAACTTTTGGGCCAAAGTGCAAATACACAAAAGTATCAAAACTTTATGTAATTGCATAAAAGACCCAAAAGTACTCCCACTTGAGGGAGTGGCCGGTTTTAGGGAGAAAAAGGAGTAGAGATAAGTCCACAAAAATTTGGAAATTTTTTAACAAAGTCATAAAGCCTTGCAAGATATTTGTGACATAAATTCATGCAAGTGGTGTGTGTGAAAGGAAATTAATCCTTTCACACCCACCAATATTTCTTACACCTTTTAAATAAATATCTAACACATTTAAATAAATATCTAAATCATAAAACAAAGACTTTATGAAATTATCCAAAACTTTGAATCAAAACATCAAACCTTTATGTTCTTGGCTAAAATGTCAAGAACAATGAAGAACATTCATGAAAAACCCATAAGAGCTCCATGAACATTTTTCATCCAAAACCATCCCAAAACCATTTAAACTTAAGGGAAATAACATATAACCAAACTAGGGTACATAGGAGTTCCAAAAGTCACTTGAAAACACTTTTAACAAGTCAAACAAGAACCCAAAAATCCACCCTTTGGATTTGGACGAAAATCCCCAAAGTCATGGCACCAAATTTTAGCTCCAATATTCATGCTCATATGAACTACATCTACAACATTTGAGATGGCAAATTTTTCTAACAAAATTTACATTCAAAGAAACAAGAATAAAGCTTGTAACATCTTACAACTTTTAAATCACAACTATGAACTACAAAACCCAAAAGGATTCACCAACTACTAGACCTAGGCTCTGATACCACTAGAAGGATGATTTATGAAAAACATGTTCATTTAAGCAACATCTATAGCATGCTATTAACAATTAAAAGGCGGAATCATGCTTGCATGCACTTAAAAACAAAACATTAACCATGAAATTCAAAGCCTAGTAGATTGGTGAACCAAGACTCAACTCAAATCAAAGTGAGTTGAGAAATTTATACCTTTGTAGATTCCTCTTTGCATAAGCAAAGACTAATCACCCAAAGAGAGGGCCTTCATTCCTTGCATCTAAAATCTATGGATTTGGATGGATGAAATGGTTCTCCAAGTTCCCAAAATTGAGAACCTCTAAGTCTCTACACCAAGGTTAGATTGGAGAAGGAATGAGTGTCCTTGAAGGAGTGGGATTGCTAGATGCACCCTCCAAGGGGGGGGGGGGCCGGCCTCCTAGAGAGAAAAGGAGAGACATGTTCTCACCAATTTTCTCCAAAAAAAACCCTTAATGAATTTAGGCTATAAAGTTCTTCATATAGTCCCTTCAAATAAGTGACCTAAAGAACCAAAAGGCCTTTCTATCTAACATGGCCGGCCACTTTAAGGGATTTGGGCTTTTGGGCCCTTGTGAATCTTTATTCATTAAGTTGTTATACAACTTAAGTCCATGGGCTTTGACGTTCGAAGCCCATTGGGCCTTAAGGTCCAAAACTATCCCGAGGTCTTCAACGAACTTATTCGTTTGATTAATTAACATATTAATTAATCCTTGCCATAATTATTAAATAATTAAACCATTTAATTATTCTTACTCATCTCCATTGTTTCTTCAATCTCCACCTTACACGGTGTACGATCCATTAGGTTCCTTTTAGCGAGGCAGTGGGCGATTAGAACTCTTTCAAATCGATTGTGAATTGAAACTTACTTTCAATTCTCCCTTTAGTGATTATACACGTTTAGGGCTTCCACAAACCATGAGTGACACCTAGCAGTATGTCATGGTTACCCAAGCTAATCAGAAGAGGTAGAGAACCTATTCAGTTTAGGATTACAAATGCACTACGGTATTTCTCTAATACAATACTCTTGACCACATTGTTTGGTTTGATAGTTTAGTTTATTCATGTCTACTATCCAATGTGATTCGTTTGCTTATATGATTACGTTGAATGTGATTTGGAACGACTTCCTAAATCTCATTCATACTCTGGCCAGAGATTCTTAATCATATCATAGAGTATTCTCCCTCAAACAGTTTGAAGGTTAGAGATCCCTTGTTGCGCATTCATATGCCTACATGATTAGATAGCTTGACCCCAACAATGCCGTGGACACTCCAATGGAATGCCATTTAACATGATCAAAGATCAAGGACCTAACCATTAGACATCTATGATGCCTCAGGTCAAAGGACTACTTTGCATTATCCCAACCATGAGTTCTCATGTGACATGAATATGAGAACTCTTCGTTGATCGTGTTCAGTGAACTCATTCTCTATTGATGCCTACGTACTTGCCTTGATGTCACACACACCAATGACTCGAGACTAGTCACTCTCCCTGAGATAAGACACAGTACGTACTGATCTTAACGGACTGTCAATGCCCAATTGGCAATCCTATGATCAGGAACGTTTAGGATGTGTCTACGAAAGAATGGTCTCATGAATCTAACTTCTTTAGATTGCATTCTCCCAATCACATATTCCTTGGACTTTATCGTTTAAGCATATAACATTTATATGAGACGGCTTAAACAATAATCTTTGCCCTTGATATTAAACTAGATTAGTTTAACATATGAAATGTCCGTAAAATATCATCATATGATTGGCTTTAGGGCACATTTCCAACAACCAAAACACTAAATTCGTCCAAAATTGTGTTAGAGTCAAATCTGCCCAGTTTGTGTTTTTAGGCAGTTTTGAGTGTTTTTAAGTTGTTTTGAGTCTTTAGAATCTGTTTTGAGTCCCTTAAGTCTATTCAAACATTTTTAACTTTGTTTTTATATTTATGAGTAAGTTTAGAAGTTTTAGCAAGCCCTCCTAATCCCCGGTTTAGAACGATCCCTACTTGCATTCATACTACAATTTGACAACAAGAGGGTTTAATTTGAGTGCTTAACTTTCACCGCATCATAAGTGTTAGGGCATTTGTGGAGCCTAAAATAATCCCAAAATTTTTAGAGGCGACACATGGACTTTTATTCAAGAAAGACAAGATTGCCCTCAATAAATGGGCAGGCTTCTCAGATTCTCCCACACGCAGTTCACATCCTTGAAGGTCCTAGCGACTGAATATGACTACCCACGACTCACCTGTCATTGGCAAGGAATTAAAGATAAGGATTAATTACCCAAATCCTATCTTTAATACATTCCCATTTGAAGATTGACTCCAATCTAGTAAGTAATCCTAATTTAAATAAATTAAGGATAATTACACATTTAAATTAGGGATAATTACAACATTATCTCAAGATATTATTTCCTATTTAATATCTTGAGAATATTTCTCCATAAACACCATGGTCGGCCCTATCCCTATAAATACCTCATATTCTACCAAATTTTCAAGGCTTTTGCAACCCTAAAAAAGCCCTAAACACTTTACTTTCTCAGAGAAACTAACTTAGGCATCGGAGATCCGTTGGCATAACCCTCCACCTCGTGGGCGCGTGAGGCTTAGGTCTTTGATCAAAGGTGTTGATTGTTTTGCAGGTGTATTTTCGTCAAGACTGAGGACGGTGGAAATTTGCATCGACACTTAAGGTAGCGGAATATGTCTTTAACACCAATCCAATGCATGTGTGTTGGTGCATTACTGTATCTTGCCAAAAGATTAACAGCGAAGGAGATGTTGGGTCTAGTGCATTAAGCTAATTACAGTAAAGTGCCTATCGCACTTAGATAAGGAACTTCAGGCTGCAAAATATCTTCATCATCCTCCGTCAAACGGAAGGGATCTCATTTTGCATCTACCGATTGAACGACCATAAGAGTACTCAAATGCTTAGCTTTATCCTCGTTAAAGCGACTCAACACCTTATGGGTATAGTTTATTTGATGTACTAAGATTCCATCTGAACGATGCTCTATCTTGAGACCGAGACTTCAGGAGTTCCAATGAGGTTCATGTCATTGACATATACTGCAACAATCGTAAAACTGGAATGTGACTTCTTAATGAACACACAAGGGCATAGTTTGTTGTTCACATATCCCTGACTAGTCAAATACTCACTCAGATGGTTATACCACATTCTCCTGGATTGCCTCAGTCGAATTGAGAGCGTGTTCCGGAGTTTGGAAATATTTGATCTAGTCAAAGTAAGTCCTTCGGGAACTTTCATATAAATTTTCGTATCAGGATCCTCATAGAGATACGCAGTTACTACGTCCATCAGCTGCATACTCAGTTTTTTGGAAACTACCAAACTGATAAAGTAGCGAAAAGTAATCACATTCATAACGGGTGAATAAGTTTCGTCATAGTCAATCCCGAAGCATTGTGAGAAGCCTTGCACAACGAGATGAGCTTTGTAACACACAATTTCATTCTTCTCATTACGCTTCCGAACGAAAACCCACTTGTAGCTAACGGGCTTCACATGTGGAGGAGTAGGAGCTACAGGTCCAAACACCTTATGTTTCGTAAGCGAATTGAGTTTGACTTGGATTGCTTGTTTCCAGTTTAACCAATCGGTTCTATGTCGACATTCATCAACGGACTGGGGTTTAATGTCATCGCTCAACATGATCTCAGTAGCTACTGCATATGCTAATGCATCGCCAATGATCATCTCATTTCTACACCAAACATCATCTAAGCTAGCATAATAGACCGAAATCTCACGATTCTCGGGAGGTGGATTCGTCTCTTCAAGGACACTTTCATAATCTAGAATTTCCTCATGAGTTGGATAGAATGAGTAGGCGATAATCGAATTCACGGTAGGCTCTTCAGGTGCCTGTGTCGTGGGTTTCCTCTTCTGGGGGTGTGAATCCTTTGAACCAAGTGGTCTGCCACGCTTATGTATAGGGCCATATGATTGGCTAGTCGTTAATGTACGTGGATCACCAAAGTTGGCGTCACAGGCCTCCAGGAGGGAAATCTGTCGTACATTTGGTACATCCATCTTTACAGACACATTCACAATTGAAATATGTGGTCTTATCACTTTCGTTAGATTGGTGAAGGTATCTGGCATACTTTGAAGATCTAATATGTGCTACACTTCAGTTTCAGACTGAGCAGTGCGGGGATCTAAATAAGACAAAGTGGGAGTTGTCCACGATAATTTGTGTCGTTCTTCGGGAACGTTGACATTATTATCTCCCCCTAATGATGGGAAGACTATCTCATGGAAGTGACAATCCACAAAACGAGCGGTAAACAGATCGCCTATCAAAGGTTCTAAATAAAAAATAATCGAAGAAGAATCATATCCGACATAGATTCCCATTCTTCGCTAAGGCCCCATTTTTGTACGTAAGGGCGGTGAAATCATCACATAGACCGCACAACAAAAAACACACAGATGCGATATGTCGGGTTCGTATCTGGTAACCAATTAAAGGGCGCTACATGGTTGGGTTGCAACAAGCCTCATGCGGACCAACATGGCAGCGTGCAATATTGCATGGCCCAAAACAGCGATCAGGAGCTTGGTACGTATGACCAACGATCGAGCAATCATTTGTAAGCTCTTAATGAATGCCTTTACCAAACCGTTCTAGGTGTGAACATGGGGTATTGGATGTTTAACTTCAACCCCAACCGACATGCAATAGTATCAAAAGTTTTAGATGTGAATTCTCCAGCATTATTTGATTGGATAATCAGGGTGCTGAGCCTCGAGGTTGATAACCTGAGCCAACAGTTTGGAGAATACGGTGTTCCTTGTGGACAACAAGCATATGTGTGACCAACGAGTGGAACTGTCTACCAAAACTATAAAATATCTAAATGGTCTGCATGGAGGGTGAATCAATCCACAAATGTCCCCCTGAATCCATTGTAGGAAAATAGGAGGATTCGAACGAATCTTGTCATAAGAAGGCTTAATAATAAGCTTTCCCATGGAGTAGGCTTTGTAATGATTAGTTTCAAAAATTTCATTTTACTTAGTTAAAATTACGAAAATACCCTTAGTGACGGAAACATTGACTTTCGTCCTTTGATGTATTAGAAATTTTCATTTATTTTATTCCTGTAGCTCTTGTCGATATGAATGCGTAAGTGTGACTAGAATCGAGTTTAGAGCTAAAACGAAGCTTCTACAATTTTTGTACGATAGGGTAATCAGGTAATTTCACAAGTGGAGATTTTTCTCCACTTTGGGCCTCTATATGGCCGACATGTGGCGATTCCCCACCCCATTTCTGGGGTGTTTTCTTCCCCACTCGCTCTCTCTCTCTCTAAAACACTCGCTCTCTCTCTCGTCTCTACTTTATTCTCTCATCTCCAACGAGCTCACACACACACATACATACGTACATTGACCATCACCATCACAACCACACCATTCTCACCACCTGGTCCTTGCTCTTTCTCCCTTACCTCTTCGATCCCACTCTATCTCCTTCTCGGCACTGTGCACAATCACCATGCATGTGATTTTCCTACGATGTAAGTCGATCCCACCCCTAAATACTCCTAGATCGAGTTTGGTAGGGTGATTAGGTAGTTTTTAAGATGTTTTAGGATGGTTTTGGTCGTAGAAATACTTGGCGAGTACCACAGGTTTACAGAGGGATTTCTGGCCAATGCCAATGATAACTCGGCCCCATTTTGGTACGACCTTATCCTCTATGTTTCTCCCTTCAATATGGTTTTTGAATCATTATTTTTAGTTGAGTTTTGACCCCAAAACGGAGTCGGGAAAACTCTCAGCTGAATTCTGGCCTTCTTCTTCGCTGGGTCTGGTGACCTGCGAGTTTAACGAGCCAAGCCCGGCCAGAAGTAACCTTGCCCGACTCTAAACTCAACCCGAAAACCTTTGAAGGAAATATTTGTGAAAACTAGTTCATTTGAGCAACATCTACAACATGCAATTAACAATTAAAGGCGAAATCATGCTTGTATTTACTCAAAAAAAAAAAACTTTACCCATGAAATTCAAGGCTTAGTGAGTGTAGTGAATCAAGCCTCAAGTCAAGAATAAAGTGAGTTGAGAAATATTATACCCTTGTTGATTCCTCTTTGCATAAGCAAAGGCTAATCACCCAAGAAATAGGGCCTTCATTCCTTACTTTTAAGCTCCATGGATTTCTTGGATGAGGATGGTAGAATGGATTCTCCAAGTTCCTAAAATAGAGAACCTAGAGGAAGTAAGATTGCTAGCTAATTTCCACTAGGGTGGCCTGCCTCTTAGAGAGAAAATGAGAGCTTGTGTTCTCTCCAATTTCCTCAAAGAAAACCCTAAATGAATTTTGGCTATAAAGTTCTTTATATAGTCCCTTCACTTAAGTGACAAAAGAACCAAAACCGTTCATTCTCTAATGTGGCCGGCCTTAAGGGTTTATTGGGCTTTCAAGCCCTTTGTGTATTCAAGTTGTCATACAACTTGAGTTAATGGGCTTGACATTCAAATCCCATTGGGCCTTGCTGCCTAAAACTAACCCGAGGTCTATAACAAACTTATTCGTTTGATTCATTAACATATTAATTAATCTTAGCCATAAATAATTAAACCATTTAATTATCCTTACTCATCTCTGTTGTTTCTTCAATCTCTACCTTACTCGGTGTACGATCCATTAGGTTCCTTTTAGCGAGGTAGTGGGCGATTAGAACTCTTCAAATCGATTGTGAATTGAAACTTACTTTCAATTCTCCCTTTAGTGATTACTCACCTTTAGGGCTTCCACAAACCATGAGTTACACCTAGTAGTATGTCATGGTTACCCTAGCTAGTCAGAAGAGGTGGAGAACCTATTCGGTTTAGGATTACAATGCAATACGGTATTTCTCTAATACAATACTCTTAGACCACAATGTTTGGTTTGATAGTTTATTCGTGTCTACTATCCAATGTGATTCTCTTACTTATATGATTGCCTTGAAAGTAATTTGGAATGACTACCTAAATCTCATTCATACTCTGGACAGAGATTCTTAATCATATCATAGAGTATTCTCCCTCAAAACGGTTTGAAGGTTAGAGATCCCTTGTTGCACATTCACTTGCCTCCATGGCTAAGTGGCTTAACCCCAACTATGCCGTGGGCACCCTCTGACGGAGTGACTTTGACATAGTCAAAGATCAAGGACCTAACCATAAGACAACTATGATGCCTCAGGTCAAAGGACTACTTTGCATTATCCCAACCATGAGTTCTCATGTGACATGAGTATGAGAACTCCTTGTTGATCGCGTTTAGTGGACTCATTCTCTATTGAGCACCTACATGCTTGTCTTGGTGTTAGTCACACCAATGACTCGAGACCAGTCACTCTCCCTAAGAGAAGACATAGCGCGTACTGATCCTAACGGACTGTCAATGCCCAATTGGCAATCCTATGATCAGGAACGTTTAGGATATGTATACGAAAGAGAATGGTCTCATGAATCTAAATTCTTTAGATCACATTTTCCCAATTACATATTCCTTGGACTTATCGTTTAAGCATATAACATTTATATGAGACGGCTTAAAACAATATTCTTTGCCCTTTATATTAAACTAGATTAGTTTAACATGTGAAATGTCCGTAAAGTATCATCATATGATTGGTTTTAGGGCACATTTCCAACAATCTCCCACTTCCACTAGAGCCAATCAGCTTGGTCATCTGTGATGATACCTCTTCTGAATTCATTTTAAAAAATGGCTGATTAGTAGGCCTTGACAATGGATATCTATATGTTATCTGTAGAAGCAACCTTGAGAATACCAACGTCACCATTATGCATGATCTCAATCAAGTGGTTTAGTCTCTCATTTGAGTTCGGATCTTGATGAGACCTTGATTCCCTGGCTTGAGCTATTGCCATAATAGTGTCGTAATGTCGGTACACTAGAGACACTTTCTAGTTGGAACTGAACAAAGAGTTCATAAATGAACTTTCCCATCCAAACAACATTGTTGTAAGCTTCTATATGACAATATATTTTGCATGCACAATGGAACACACTAAAGTCATTACTTTTAATGTTTCCACCCAAATATCTCTTTAGTCATAATAAAGAGATATCTAATTATCTCTTCATTCAAAATGAAGAGACATCCAATAATGGATACGATATTAGATTCATAATGTAATGCACTTATGCTTCCATTGCATTACTCTAATTCTTCCTCATTCTTGAGGAATCTATCCTTTAGCATTTCTTAAATACTTAAGGACTCACTTGACAGTTGCCATGGTTCTGATCTTGGGCTTGCACTAATATCATCTTGTACTGATCTTGGCGCAAGTTATATTAATGTTTTTCATACAATATGAAATACGTAAATCACCTTTCTGCGTATGCATAAAGGATTCTATTTACGCTTTATGCTTCTTTGGGAGTCAAAAGGGTACATTTCCTTTTAGAAGAGCAATTTACCAATCTGATTGGAATTGTCCTTTCATTTGAAGTTTATAATTTGAGAAACTTCCTACATCTATCGTCTATCAATGGGGATTGAGATAATCCAATTATATCTTGAAATCTATCTTTATAGCCATCCCATGTAAATATACTATGTCTCCTATATACATTCTATCGTTATAGAATGTTTAAAGTCATAACTTTAACGAAGAAGAATTCCTAAAATTAATATATCATATATATGTTCAAATTTAGGAATATGAATAACTCCCACTAATCTTTTGTAAACCTAGTAAACAAAAGATTCATTTACATCTTATGAGGAATCAAACGATTTGATCTTTCTCTCATAAGACGCTTATAGCTCCCACTAGCTTGCTCATATTCATGATGGATGGACCTCTACAACGTACAAGTCTTGTGATTCCTAGTCTTAGACATATATTATCAAGACTATCTTGATAATGGTTTTGGAAACCCATATTATGTCCAAACATTGAATCACGTTTTAGTTGTAGTTAGCAATCTTCAAATTAACAGAAACCAAGACTAAATCAAAGATGGTTTCTTCCAAGTCAACCAATCTCTTTGATTGTAGTCATCTTAAGCTACCAATTAGCTATAAAGGTTTCACTATTTCGGGTCAAATGGTACTATACCATTTCTTTAAGTACATGTTATATATACACTCAATGTAGTCATAAGGATTTTCATTCTTATTTCTTTCGAATTAAGAGGTGTAACTCTATGACATAGTCATAAAGTTCAAACCATTCAACTGAGACAGTTTATAGATCCTTTTCAACTACCTTGGAGCTAGTGGTGTAGGAACTAGGTTGTTATATTTGTTGATTATCATCTTGTATCTCAAAGAACCCATTCCTTGAATTCTATCTCTCATTCATTTGCTTTATCTTAGGCAAATCCTATTGTAGGATTACAATGAACTACCCAACAAACAACATTTGTTAGTTGGTTTATAGAAGTGATATCCAAAAGTTAATTTAAGGATATCCCACAAGATTGTTCACAAACAAATATTGCTTAATAGCACACAACCCCAAATCTTAACACCCTTAAGACTTGTCTTTCTTTCCAACTACATCCTATGGAGTCATGAATTTTTTTGGAAGATCTTCTAAATGACAATCATATTGTCTTAGAAGTATATATCCTATATATGGGTAATTGATAACTTCCAACGAACTAAATCTTACTCGAGTTCGTTCTTCTCCCAATGGAGAAATCCATTTTCTTATGATGCTACTTTCCTTAATAGCTTTCAAGGAAACTCTTCTAAAATGTTATTTTTCCTTGGATCAAATCTAAGGAGATAAATACTTTAGACGTCTTACTCATCAACTTACATTCTTGAATTTTTGAAACCTTTTGCAAAGTATTCAGACTTGTGTTTATTCAAAATAAACGATAGTCCAACCGAGAGTGATCTTCGGTGAATGTCATACAACATGAGTAGTATTATGTTGTGGACAAGTACAACTAACATCTAAGTGAATTAACCTCAACAACTTTGTGATTCTTTATTCTTTCCAAAAGAATAAAGATTCGAACATTTCGCCTCTATACAGTTTTAACAAGAAGGCATTGGATCCGAATCTAACGATCCAAAGCATCCATTTATGACCAAATTGTAATTTATGTTTTAGAGGTATCACAACTCAGTGGGATTAGTCACTATCTTGCAACCTTTTGGGTTTTAAGCATTGTTATATTCTAAACAGTTAACACTACCACATCATCTCTACTATAGAGACAATCAATTAGATTACAATAATCCAATCATTCATTAATAAAGAATAACGTTTTGTCAAACAAAACATTCATCCATCTCTTATAGTGACGGAATTAAGTTTCTTATTCAAATTGGAATGTAAAGACAATCTTTGGTTTTCCAATTTCTTTGGTAGTTCATATGAGGAAGTAAGTATTATTTGATTTTGCAGAGATCTATATTTTATTCACATTCTGAATGTGAAGTACTTTCTCTTCTCTCATTAATCTTCTACTTCTTATTAGCCACACTTTTACAACTATTGTAAAACACAGTTACTAATACATAATCAAGCATTCAAGTAGAAGAACCAATTGTTTTGAACTTATTCAAGAACAATTTACAACACCTTCGAAAGGTGTGTTCTTGACACTTGCAAGACATTTCTTGCGAATACCCCTTCCAATGTCCATCCTTTCATAAAGAAAGTTTGTTCCCTTGGAGTTATTTTGCCTTCTTCATTTGACTTCTCCTTTGACTACAATAGTCATGGTCCCTAAACTCCCACTATCTCTCTTGAAACTTATTTCAATTGTGTTTATACACATCAAACGATTTGGAGAGTGTGCAGTTAATGTTCACTGTATAGTTTACAATAAACTTAGTGAACCATTTGGATAGGGACACAAAGGTGAAGTCCTTGCCTAGTTTCCATTTCTTGAAGTGGTTTAACACTTCCACACTCAATGATTCAAAATCATCATAAGTCCATGTTGATGGACTATTTTTGTCAATCAACCATTGTAAGTGAAGAATTGTTCAAGGCAACTCTCATTTCTTCATACAACAATTTGTAAGTGAAGAATCATGGCACATAAAGTGTCCATGCCCTTGTGCTTACTTCTCAAATTCCTTGTTCATTTAACAAAGAAACAAGCACTAGTGTTTGCGTTAACTAAGGGTTGTTCAAAGCAACTCTTATTTCTTCATACAACGATTTGTAAGTGAAGAATTATGACACTAAAAGTGTTGTCCTCTTTACGATAGACTTATCTAACACGTTCTTCCAATGATACATTATCAATTGGAAGATTGTGAGAATGAGACTACTTAGGTACATATACAATCCATTCAAGACAATCTATGGGATTATGGTACCAAGTCCGGAAACTAAAGCCTTCGGCTTTTCTTTGTCAAGTTTTGGATAACATTTGCAAATATATCGGTAAATAAATACATAACGGATATAAATTGATTGATTTTAAGCTATTTGATCTCTGTCTTTAAATCAAATAGCACCACCCACTATTTTTGGCAAATTCCATATCCCTCATCGGAATTCAAGAGTTTTGGAGGAAACTCTTAGTAGGGTATGGGGGACTCACTATTACCAAGCCCACCTCACAATGATATGATGTTGGCTAGCAACAATAATAATTAGAGAGTTCATTTACATCTCATGTAAGTACCCATCTTATTTGGCCTCTAGAGAATGATGCCTCACAATGATATGATGTTGGCTCCATTGCACTTAGTTAAGTCATTCCCACCATGCAAGTTTGGGTAGGGGTTCAAGAACAACCTCACAATGATATGATGTTGATCATTCTCGTTGCCTACCTTCACAACATCATGTATGCGTATAGCACTCCTCTTGAGTGTAAGCACGCATTATGTACTCCCTCATGATAAGGTGAAGTCGGTGTACGAGTCACAAACGATCGGAACCTACCACGGTGTAAGGCCATGAAAAAGTGTTCAAAGCACTCTCACGCTTCTCAACTTAATAATTGTTTGGTTGAGGGTGTTTATGTTGGAAGTATGCCTAGAAAATCACTCATTTGATGTAATAGCTTTTGGAATACTTATTGTGTTAAACTATTATATGTTTAATGAAGGGCCAATCTTATTGTTAATCACTATTTATTGTATTATGTATTTAAGCAATAAGGGAATCCAAGGAATGTATTTAATCAAAGAGAGAAGTGATCTAAGTAAGTTAGAATAACGAGACATTTCTCTTATGTTCATTCCTAAAACGTTCCTAGCCATAGGATTGCCAATTGGGCATTGACAATCCGCTAAGGTTAGTATGTGTTATGTTAACTCAAGCGTGAGTACAACTAGTCTCAAGTCATTTAGTGTTGGAGTTGGACACTGAGACAAACACATAGGTGCTCAACAGGTAATTGAGTACACTGAACAATGATAAAAAAGGAGTTCGAACATACATGTCATGTAAGAACTCGTAAGTTGCAACATGCAAAGTAATCCTTTGACCTGAGGCATCATAGATGTCTAATGGTTAGGTCCTTGATCTTTGATCATGTCAAAGGCATTCCATCGAGAGTGTCCACGACATTGTTGGGGTCAAGCTATCTAGTCATGTAGGCATATGAATGCACAACAAGGGATCTCTAACCTTCAATGGTGGAGGGAGAATACTTTTAGATATGATTCGGGTTTCTTTGGCCAAAGCATAAGAATATGACTTAGGAAGTTTGTTCCAAATCATATTCAATTGAATCATATAGAGAGGTATCACATTGGATAGTAGACATGAAACAAACTATCACTCAAATAATGTGATTAAGAGTATTGTATTAGAGAAGGACCGTATTGCATTGTAATTGTAACTGGATAGGTTCTCCAACCACTTCTACTTAGCTTGGGTAGCCATGACATACTGCTAGGTGTCACTCATGGTTTGTGGAAGCCCTGAGGATTAGCAAACACTAATCTTCATCAAAGGGAGAATTGAAATGTAGTTTCAATTCACAATCGATCGTTAAGAGTAACAATCGCCCACTGCCTCGCTAATTGGAACCTAATGGATCGTACACCGAGTAAGGATGAAAGTGAAGAAATATATATGAGATGGATAAGCAATTAAATAGTTTAATTGAGAATGGTCAAGATTAATTAATTAGTTAATTAATCTTACGAAAGGTTCGTATTGGGCTTTTAAGTTGGTTTTGGGTTTCAGGGCCCAAAAGGGTTTTTGGTCCACAAGGCCCATTGAGTTTAGGTTGTGTGACAACTAAAACTAAATGGAAATTAACCCAAAAACAAAGTCAAAACCGGCATATTAGCATGCATTTTAATCACATTAAAACAATTTGGTCCTATTACAACTATTGGTCCATATGATTGATTTAGTAGTATATAATACTACCACTATGCTTGTAAAACGGTTTTTAAAGCAAGAGTATATGGTACTACTAACATAAGCTTTGCATTCTTTGATGGACTATATAGTTGCCTTAGGGCCTTAGGATGATTATGATCCTTTGATTCGATCCAACATGAGCCTAGTGTTCGATCTTGGCCTAGGAATGGTGATTGATTTTAGTTACGCGTTTAATCACATTAAGGCGTGTTTTTTTATTGGGCGTTGGACCCTACTACTCCAATTTCATGCATATTAAATAAAACAAGAAAATGAGTACTTCAAAGTAAAGAAGAGCATATGCTCTTTTACAACATTTGATCAAAACAAATTACTTTAAAGTAAAGAAGAGCTTATGCTCTTTTACAACATTTGATCATATCAAATTACAACCAAAATCTAATCTACACATTCCCATGGTTCAAACAAATTTGAGAGATGGCCTTTCACATAGCTCAATTATCGTAGGCTTAGGTTCATAATCACCCTTTCTTTAATTAATTAACGCTTTAACTAATTAAACTTGAATGCAACATTGTCATTTGGTTTTTGTATCCATAGAATTGATTTAGATTGAGCTAAATGAAATGAAAATCCAATTCTCATTTAAAGATACAAAATTATTTTGTTCTCAACTAATTTGGGTCAAAAAGCAATAACCTCAACCATTGGGCTATATTGCAAAACACAAACTTTTGAGGTCACTTTGTAAAAACACAAAAGTCCACTACTTCATGTAATTACAACTAGAACCCAAAAATTTCAACAAATGCGAAAACTTCATTAAAGGAGCAAAACAATTTGTCCTTTAGTGATTTTGAGCCTTTACGTAAAAACGTAAACTTTCGGGTCAAAGTGCAAATACACAAAAGTATCAAAACTTTATGTAATTGCATAAAAGACTCAAAAGTACCCTACTTTAATAGGGTGGCCGGATATGGTAGTGTGAGTGGAGGGGTTGGTTTTTGTTGAAAAAGTAAAGTCATAAAGTATGGTTGAAAAAGTGATTGGTATGGTGTTGAAAAAATAGGTATGGGTGTCCAATTGAAAAAGTCATACCATCCATCACAAAACAAGACTTTATGTAAACAACCAAAAATTTTGAATCAAAATTCCCAACCTTTTTGTTCTTGTCAAGAACATAACAAGAACAATGAAGAATATCCATGAAAACCCATAAGAGCTCCATGAACATTTTTCACCCAAAGACACCCCAAAAATTCTCAAACTTAAGAGAAATAACATATTACCGTACTGGGTTCCAAAAGTCACTTTAAAACACTTTTAACAAGACAAACATGAACCCAAAAATCCACCGTTTGGATTTGGCCGAATTTCCCCAAAAACATGGCACGAAATTTGAGCTCCAAAATTCATGCTCATATGAACTACATCTACAATATTTGAGATGACAAATTTTCTAGCAAAATTTACATTCAAAGAAGCAAGAATAAAGCTTGTAACAATTACAACATTTAAATCAAAGACTACGAACTACAAAACCCAAAAGGATTCACCAACTACTAGACCTAGGCTCTGATACCACATGAAGGAAATATTTGTGAAAACTAGTTCATTTGAGCAACATCTACAACATGCAATTAACAATTAAAGGCGGAATCATGCTTTTATGCACCCAAAAACAAAACCTTACCCATGAAATTCAAGGCCTAGTGAGTGTGGTGAATCAAGACTCAACTCAAGAACCAAGTGAGTTGAGAAATATTATACCTTTGTTGATTCCTCTTTGCATAGCAAAGGCAAATCACCCAAGAGATAGGGCCTTCATTCCTTACTTCTTAGCTCCATGGTTCTTGGATGAGGATGGTAGAATGGATTCTCCAAGTTCCCAAAATAGAGAACCTCTAAGTCTCCACACCAAGGAGAGCATTGATGAAGAGATGAGTGACCTAGAGGAAGTAAGATTGCTAGCTAATTTCCTCTAGGGTGGCCGGCCTCTTAGAGAGAAAATGAGAGCTTCTGTTCTCTCCAATATCCTCAAAGAAATCCCTAAATGAATTTTGGCTATAAAGTTCTTTATATGGTCCCTTCACTTAAGTGAGAAACGAACCAAAACCCTTCATTCTCTAATATGGCCGGCCTTAAGGGTTTATTGGGCTTTCAAGCCCTTTGTGTATTCAAGTTGTCATACAACTTGAGTTAATGAGCTTGACATTCAAATCCCATTAGGCCTTGGGGCCCAAAACTAACCCGAGGTCTATAACGAACTTATTCGTTTGATTAATTAACATATTAATTAATCGTATCCATAAATAATTAAACCATTTAATTATCCTTCCTCATCTCTGTTGTTTCTTCAATCTCTACCTTACTCGGTGTACAATCCATTAGGTTCATTTTAGTGAGGCAGTGGGTCATTAGAACTCTTCAAATCGATTGTGAATTGAAATTACTTTCAATTCTCCCTTTAGTGATTACTCACCTTTAGGGCTTCCACAAACCATGAGTGACTCCTAGTGGTATGTCATGGCTACCTAAGCTGATCAGAAGAGGTGGAGAACCTATTCAGTTTAGGATTACAATGCAATACGGTCTTTCTCTAATACAATACTCTTGACCACATTATTTGGTTTGATAGTTTACTCTTGTCTACTATCCAATGTGATTCTCTTACTTATATGATTGCCTTGAAAGTAATTTGGAATGACTTCCTAAATCTCATTCATACTCTGGCTAGAGATTCTTAATCATATCATAGAGTATTCTCCCTCAAACGGTTTAAAGGTTAGAGATCCTTTGTTGCCCATTCACTTGCCTCCATGGCTAAGTGGCTTAACCACAACTATGTCGTGGACACCCTCTGACAGAGTGACTTTGACATAGTCAAAGATCAAGGACCTAACCACAAGACAACTATGATGTCTCAGGTCAAAGGACTACTTTGCATTATCCTAACCATGAGTTCTCCTTGTTGATCGTGTTCAGTGGACTCATTCTCTATCGAGCACCTACATGCTTGTCTTGGTGTCATTTACACCAATGACTCGAGACCAGTCACTCTCCCTAAGAGAAGACATAGCACGTACTGATCTTAACGGACTGTCAATGCCCAATTGGCAATCCTATGATCAAGAACGTTTAGGATATGTATACAAAATAGAATGGTCTCATGAATCTAACTTCTTTAGATCATATTCTCCCAATTACATATTCCTTGGACTTGTCATTTAAGCATATAACATTTATATGAGACGGCTTAAAACAATAATCTTTTCCCATTATTTTAAACTAGATTAGTTTAACATGTGAAATGTCCGTAAAGTATCATCATATGATTGGTTTTAGGGCACATTTCCAGCAACCTTGGGCCTATATAGCCAAGTCCAAATAGAACCAGGCCCAAACCCAATCCTAAAACTGGCTTATCCACCTATTAGCCCAGGCCCAATCCTTTGGGCCTAAACAAAAGCCTAAAACCCAATCCTAGAACAGGCCTAATCTAGAGACCCAGTTTTCGATCTTCACGTGGGCGCGCGTGGAGGTTGACCATGGCCGTCTCATGGAGCACATGCGTCTTTGCTGGAGGTATTGTGCTCTGCCTTGTGGCGGCGTGTGGCGGCACGTGGGGGAACCAGAGGTCCATCAATAAGTTTTTCGACGCCCCGAATTCGAATTTGATGTCCGTTTTTCAAAATTCCATCATTTTAATAGAGTTTTATTAAATGTACTTTCTTTGTGTATAGGTGCACCGATTGGAAGTGATCTAGTCGTCCCTAGTTCGAGCGCCTCTCCGATAGAGAAATATTTGTGAGTGGACCCCTTCTTAACTTATATGTTTTTATAAATATTAGCCTAGCGTGCATTTCATATTTCATGATTTAAGTGTGTTATAATATGGTTATGGATTTCTATAATTATAGTTTACGAAATACTCATGATTTATCGAGATTACGTTTTACGAATGGATATGAATTATTGGATTTGCGTATATGGATTTCTATGGATTTCAAACTTGATTTATATTATGGATTTACGAGTATGATTTATCATGGATTTATGAGATGAGACTTTGAGCTTGTGAGCTTTGGATTTGATACGAGTTTTGAGATATGTTTTTGGTACTTATCTAGTAGGTTATCATACGGCACATACACACACCACGAGTATGACGTCTATGGCCATAGGACACAGAGGAGGAGTAGTGAGATATATATATATAGCCCCAGCTTCACTGTCGAAAGTAGTGTCTGACAACTTCACTAGCCATGGCTAGTGTCAGTGTGTATGTATGCTCTTTTATTCAGCTTCACCTTCGGGTGATGGACAGGTACTGCCTTCGGGCGACTATGATACCCCTAGGGAGTACAACATGGATGAGATTTATGGATTTGCCTTCGGGCGATGACATTTTTATTACCGAGCACTGGATTTACGTACTTCCCTTATACATGGTTTTTCATGGCATGCTAGGGTTTTCAGAAAACCTATTATGTAGTATTTATTGTATGTGTTGTCAAAACAAGGGGTTATTATGTTCAGAAATAAAATGTTTTCCTATTATAGTATTATTAATAAAACTTTGGTCCACTCACTTTTTCTGATTTGCACGCCCTCAGGACATAGTGACGAGGAGTATGACCCAAGCATCGAGGCCTTTCCCTACCAGTGACTTTGCTCCTCTTCACTCGAGTATGATTTCTCTTTATGATCAATTGTTACTTGTTGTTTTACTTTCTTTGGCACTTTGTTTTGATGTATGCTCTGGACATATTCATGATCGCTGAATACCTTGTTTCGTAAATGCTTAAATTGAATTTATTGTTGTTATTGCTTCCTAATATTGTGTATTTCTTGCGAATGTTGTTTTTTGCATAATTTCTAGTTTGTTCATTCCTTCATATCCTCACAGATTCACACACTCATGGCTTTCATCACCATTGGGTGTCAGCCAGCACGTGCCATCCAGGTGTCTGTTGGAAGTATGCCCACAAAGCCACTCATTTGATGTAATAGCTTTTGGAATACTTATTGTATTAAACTATTATATGTTTAATGAAGGGCAAAGCTTATTGTTAATCACTATTTATTGTATCATGTGTTTAAGCTATAAGGGAGTCCAAGGAATGTATTTGATCTAAGAGATAAATGATTTAAGTAAGTTAGATTAACGAGACTTTTCTCTTATGTTCATTCCTAAAACGTTCCTAGCCATAGGATTGACAATTAGGCATTGACAATCCGCTAAAGTTAGTATGTGTTATGTCAACTCAAGCGTCAGTATGACTAGTCTCAAGTCATTTAGTGTTGGACACTAAGACAAACACATAGGTGCTCGAAAGAGTAATCGAGTACACTGAACAACGATCAAAAGAGAGTTCGAACATACATGTCATGTAAGAACTCGATAGTTGCAGTATGCAAAGTAGTCCTTTGACCTGAGGCATCATAGATGTCTAATGGTTAGGTCCTTGATCTTTGATCATGTCAAAGGCATTCCATTGAGAGTGTCCACGGCATTGTTGGGGTCAAGCTATCTAGTCATGTAGGCATATGAATGCACGACAAGGGATCTCTAACCTTCCATGGTAGAAGGAGAATACTCTAAGATATGATTCGAGAGTCTTTGGCCAAAGCATATGAATATGACTTAGGAAGTTTGTTCCAAATCATATTCAATTGAATCATATAGAGAAGTATCACATTGGATAGTAGACATGAAACAAACTATCACTCAAACAATGTGATTAAGAGTATTGTATTAGAGAAGGACCGTATTGCGTTGTAGTTGTAACTGGATAGGTTCTCCAACCACTTCTACTTAGCTTGGGTAACCATGACATACTGCTAGGTGTCACTCATGGTTTGTGGAAGCCCTGAAGATTAGCAAACACTAATCTTAATCAAAGGGAGAATTGAAATGTAGTTTCAATTCATAATCGATTGTTAAGAGTAACAATCGCCCACTACCTCGCTAATTGGAACCTAATGGATCGTACACCGAGTAAGGATGAAAGTAAAGAAATATAAATGAAATGGATATGCAATTAAATGGTTTAATTGAAAAATGGTCAAGATTAATTAATTAGTTAATTAATTTTACGAAAGGTTCGTATTGGGCTTTGAAGTTGGTTTTGGGTTTCGGGGCCCAAAAGTGTTTTGGTCCACAAGGCCCATTATGTTTAAGTTGTATGACAACTAAAACAAAATGGGCAATAAGCTCAATCACTTAAAAGAGGCCGGCCATAGTGAGGGGAGTGTGAAGTTTTGCTTAATTGCAAGTTTGCCACTCACCTAAGAAAAGAGATATAAAAGCATCTTTATAGCTTTTTCTCATTAGGCTTTCTTGAGGCAAAAGATGAGAAGCACTTTCCCTCTTTATCTCCAATAGAGGCCGGCCACTTAGAGAGGAGATAGCTAGCAATCTTTTCTTCTCTAAGTCATCCATTTCATCTTCACACCTCATCCTTGGTGTGGAGACTTAGAGACACCAAAACTTTGGTGTTTTTGGAGATCCTTTCCTCACATCCTCAAGGAGCAAAGGAGCATCAAAAGGAAGAAAATCACAAGGAAGATCCAAGGAGCTAGGAGGTGACTTGAAGGCCCTCCACTTGGGTGAATCCCTTGTGTAAACAAGGATGAGCTTCAAGGGTAATGAATCTCTAAATCCTTCCTTCTCTTTAATGTTGTTAAAGAGTCTCTTGGTTCACCATTCACTAGGCTTTGAAAGTCATGGGTTTTAGAATTGTTTTTGAATGCATGCCTACTTTAATGTGTTAATAGTTTGCATATGTGTTCAAATATTCTCACATGTTCTTAGCTAGGACAAAATTTTTCCTTCAAGTGGTATTAGAGCCTAGGTCTAGTTTATGGTGAATCTTTTTGGGTTTTGTAATTTTCATGATTTGTGATTTAAATGTTGTAAATGTTACAAGCTTTGTTCTTGCTTTTGAATATAAATTTTGCTTTAAAATTTAGCATCTCTAATATTGTAGATGTAGTTCATTTAAGCATGAATATTGGAACTAAAATTTGGTGCCATGTATGTTGGGAAATTCGGCCAAATCCAAAAGGTGAATTTTGGGTTCTTGTTTGTCTTGTTAAAAGAGTTTTGAATTGACTTTTGGAACCCCTAAGTACCCTAGGATGTTAACCCTCTTTTGTGTAGTGAAAATTTGAGTTTTATTGTGTGAAAACATTCATGGAGCTCTTATGAGTTTTTCATGTGTGTTCTTCAATGTTCTTGAGTTTCTTACCAAGAACAAAAAGGTTTGGAGTTTTGATTCAAAATGTTTGGTGTTTTTCATAAAGTTTTGGTTTATAATTAATTGGTGATGGATGATTGGTGATGGAATATTTATGTCTTTATTGTTAGACAAAACATTTTCTTACAACCTATACCAATCACATTTTCCTCACCTACCTATCCACTTGCACAAAACTTTTTCAAATTTTGAATTTTTCACCAAAACCTTTCCCCCCTCCTTTTTCACTACCAAAACCGGCCACCCCTTAATGGGGGTACTTTTGGGGCCTTTTATGCAATTACATAAAGTCTTGATACTTTTGTGTACTTGTACTTTGGCCCAAAAGTTTACGTTTTTACGGTAAGGCCCAAAAACGCTAAAGGACAAATTGTTTTGCTCCTTTAATGAAGTTTTTGCTATTGTTGAAATTTTTGGGTTCTAGTTGTAATTACATGAAGTTGTGGACTCTTGTGTTTTTACAAAGTGACCCCAAAAGTTTATGTTTTAACCTTATGGCCCAATAGTTGAGGTCATTGTTTTTCGGCCCAAATAAGATGAGAACAAAATGGTTTTGTCTCTTTAATGAGAATTGGATTTTCATTTCATTTAGTTCCATTTAAATCAATTCTATGAATCCGAAAACCAATTGTTTAAGTTGCTTTCTTAGTTAATTTGATTGATTAAGAAAAGGGTGATTATGAACCAAAGGCCTCGATAATTGAGCTATGTGATTGGCCGCTTTACATTGTGAATGTTTGGGTTAAGTAGTTTAGATTTGAATGTAATTTGATTAGTTCAAATTTGTTGTAAAAGGACATAAGTCCTTCTAATTTGTTGTAAAAGGGCATAAGCCCTTCTCTTTATTTCATGTATTCCTTTTTGTTTATATGTATGCAAATTGGAATAGTTGGGTCCAATGCCCAATAGGAAATAATGGTTTAATTAGATTAAACGCGTAACTAAAATCAACAACTATCTACCTTAAACCCAAGGTCCAACACAAGGCTCGTGTTGGATCAAATCAAATGCTTCATAATCATCCTAACACCTAATATGACTATATAGTCCATATGAGGGTGCAAAGCATTCGTTAGTAGTTCCATATAGTCTCGCTTGTTTCATCGAAATAGTGGGAGTATTATATACTACTAATTCATATTAAGTTGGACCAATGGTTGTGATAGGCCCAAGTTCTTTTAATAAGATTAAAATAAAATTGATGTAGCCCAACACTACTCCCTCAACAAAACGAATATTAAGTTGATAAGCGAGAGATGCTTTGAACATCTCTTCGTAGGCCTTCCACAATGATGGGCTCCAATTGTTTGTGACTCCTACACCGGCTTCACCCTATCATGGGGAAGGTCAAAGTATGTGCTTACATTCAAGAGGAGTCCATATGTACATACATGATGTGGTGAGGTAGGCAACGAGGATGGCCGACATCATATCATTGTGAGGCTATTCTTGAACCCCTACACGAACTAGCATGGTGGGAATAACTTAACTAAGTGCAATGGTGCCAACATCATATCATTGTGAGGCATCATTCTCTAGAGGCCAAACTAGATGGGTAATTACAAGAGTTGTAAATGACTAAAGCGTTATTCTCTCATCATTATTTTTGCTAACCAACATCGTATCATCGTGAGGTGGGCTTGGTAATGGTGAGCCTCCCATACCCCGCTAAGAGTTCAACATAACTCTCGAATTCCATTGAGGGATGTGGCATTTGCCAAAAATAGTGGGTGATACTATTTGATTTAAGATCCAATCAAGTAGTTTTAAAATCAACAATCTAATATGATTTATGTTATGTTTTGTAGTTGACGACATGCCTAAAATTACACCCACCATTATACTTGACAAAAGGGGCCTTAGGGGCCAACGTTTCCTTGCTTGGTATCGCCACATTGAGAATGTCTCAAAGGTGAAAGACATATTGTATGTGCTTAAGAAATTCCCTCCTCATGTACCTCCTACAAAACTAGCTTCAAAGGAGGAGTGTCAAAATTATGATAGACACTATGAAGATGACTTACAAGCCAAATGCTTAATCCTCACTTCACTTTGTGAGGAGCTTAAGAAGCTACATGAGCACATGGACACTTCTTGTGCCATGGTTGATAGTTTGCATAAGATGCATGACATTGAGACTAGTAACGTACGATTCTCAAATGTTTGTAATCTATTGAATGCCAAAATAGCAAAGGGGGCATCGGTCCAAAAACATGGACAAAAGATGGAAAGGATCTTTCAAGATCTTGAAAGTTTAGGAACTTCCATCAATGGGAAAATGGCCCAAGACTTTTTCCTTGCATCTCTCTCGGATGATTTCACTAAGTTTATTGTAAACTATAAAGTGAATATTTTTTATCATACTTTTACCGAGATGATTGACATGTGTTGTAAGTTTGAACAAGGTTTCAAAAAGGACAGTGGGAGTGAGAATGCAATCACAAGGAAAAGGTTGCATAAGAAGAAGGCAAGAAAATCCAAAGGAACATGCTTTCATTGTGGAAAGGATGAACGTTGGAAGAAGAAATACAGGGTGCGCATTGCGAGCCTTATGACACGAACTTTTGAAGGGACTATTTCTGTCATAGAGAGTGCTTTTACAATGAGCTCCAATTCCTGGATATTTGATTCAGGCGCTAGTCAACATATCTGCAATTCGTTGCAGGGACTAACAGGGAGCAGGACATTGCGCAATGAGGAGATGATTGTGCGAGTTGGGAACGGCACTAAGATCTCTGCTAAAGCAATAGGCACCTACATGCTTAAACTGCCCTCTGGGGAAGTCTTGGAACTTAAAAATTGTTTATATTTTCCTTCATGTATAAAGAATTTGATTTCTATCTCTAAGCTTTTACGAGATGGGCACTCAGTATGGTTTGACAAAATGAGTTGCACTTTATACCTAAACGGTCGTATTATCTCTCATGGTAATATGATAGAGGGACTTTTTCACCTAGAGACAAGTAGTGGGATGCACTGTATTGAAAGCGGGAATACCTCAAAACCCAAAAGGGCTAGAGAAGAAGTTAACCGAGAAAAGATGTGGCATCTTAAACTTGGACATGTGAACCTTGATAAGATTCGCAAGATGTCGAAAGACAGATATTTCCGCGCATTAGGTAATGACCAAATGGGTACTTGTGAATGTTGCTTAAAAGGGAAGATGACCAAATCTCCATTCACTGGGAAAGGAGAGCGTGCCACAGAAATTCTAGGGTTAATCCACACTGACGTATGTGGACCTATGTCTACTACGTCGAGATGAGGCTTCTCCTACTATATCACATTCATCGACGATCACTCTCAGTTTGGCTATGTGTATCTTATGAAGTACAAGTCAGAATCCTTTGAAAGGTTCCAATAATTCAAGAATGAAGTTGAGAAGCAAACTGGGAAACAAATAAAGATCCTAAGATCTGATCGAGGGGGAGAGTATCTAAGTAACGAGTTCCTAGATTATCTCAAAGAGTGTGGAATAATATCACAGTGGACTCCACCGGGAACTCCACAACTTAATGGAGTTTCTGAAAGGAGAAATCGAACCTTGATGAACATGGTTCGTTCTATGATGAGTTCCGCCGATCTACCAGTAACATTCTGAGGATACGCTCTATATACATCAGCTTACTTGCTTAATAGAGTACCTTCCAAGTCAGTTTCATAGACGCCCTATGAGATATGGCATGGAAGAAAGCCAAGTCTTAATCACATTAAGATTTGGGGTTGTGAAGCATATGTCAAGAAGCTTGAAGCTACTAAGCTTGAAGCGAGATCAGTTAGGTGCTATTTTGTGGGATATCCTAAAGAAACTATGGGATATGAGTTCTACCATTCTGACGACCAAAAGGTTTTTGTCGCCAGAACTGCTAAGTTTCTAGAGGACGAATTTGTTCGCAAAGGAACTATAAGTAGAACGATGGAAATTAATGAGATTAATGATGAACCACAAACAAGCACTAGACAAGTTGACAACCCCGTTCCTGAACCCCTAGCTTCACGTAGATCTGAAAGGGTTAGCAAGCCACCTAAGAGGTATGGCTTAGATAATGACTTTGGGGAATTGCACCTTCTAGGTGACAATGACACAAAGGAAGACCCTAGAGACTACACTGAAGCAATGCCCGACATTGATTCAAAGAGATGGCAAGAGGCCATGAAATCCGAGATGGATTCCATGTATCAAAATCAGGTATGGACTCTTGTAGACCCTCCAGAAGATATAGTACCTGTTGGAAACAAATGGGTCTTCAAGAGGAAGATAGACGTTGATGGGAACGTGGAGACTTATAAAGCTAGACTAGTAGCCAAGGGTTATAGGCAACGAGAAAGGATTGACTATGAAGAAACCTTCTCTCCTGTATCCATGATTAAGTCCATTCGGATTTTGCTTGCTATAGCTGCGTACCATGATTATGAGATATGGCAAATGGACGTGAAGACGGCCTTTCTAAACGGCTACCTAGAGGAAGAGCTTTATATGACTCAACCCGAAGGTTTCGTGTCCAAGTCTGAAAAGACTAAGGTATGCAAGCATCAGATGTCCATTTATGGACTTAAGCAAGCCTCCAGGAGCTGGAACATTCGTTTTGATACTGAAATCAAATTGTTTGGTTTTACTCAAAATGAAGACGACAATTGTGTTTATCAAAAAGTCGTTGGGGATGCAGTTGTATTCCTAGTGTTATATGTAGATGACATATTACTATTCGGGAATAACACTGCAATACTTTCTTCTGTAAAAGTGTGGTTGTCCAAAACCTTCCACATGAAAGATTTGGGAGATGCATCTTATGTACTTGGGATAAAGCTCTATCGTGATAGATCCAGAAAATTAATTGGATTATCCCAATCTATGTACATAGATAATGTGCTAAGTAGGTTCCAGATGGAACAATCTAAGAAAGGTCTTCTTCTTGTAAGACATGGAATTCACCTTTCTAAGTCCATGGGACCTAAAACTCCTGAAGAGATACGGTAAATGAGTGTTATTCCTTATGCTTCTGCCATAGGAAGTCTCATGTATGCCATGATATGCACAAGGCCTGATATCGCGTATGTTGTGAGCATTACTAGTCGATATCAATCTAACCCAGGATCAGAACACTGGGCAGCTGTCAAGACGGTCCTTAAGTACTTAAGAAGAACTAAGGACATGTTCCTCGTTTATGGAGGAGCAACAGAGTTGCGAGTGGAAGCCTATACAGACACAGATTTCCAATCTGACATCGATGATAGAAGTTCCAACTCCGGATATGTATTCACTCTAAATGGTGGGGCTGTCAGCTGGAAAAGCAAAAAACAAAATGTAATTGCTGATTCCATGACAGAGGCTGAATATGTCACTGCAGCTGAAGCCGGCAAAGAAGCGTTATGGATGAAGAAGTTCATTACTGAACTTGGAGTGGTTCCAACCATTACATCACCAGTAACTTTGTACTGTGAAAATAGTGGGGCGATAGCTCAAGCCAAGGAACCCAGGGCTCATCAAAAGAACAAGCATTTTGACAGGTGCTTTAATATCATTAGAAGATATGCTGCCGAAGGGAAAGTCAACATCCTCAAGGTTGCCTCAGCCGATAACGTAGCAAATCCACTGACAAAGCCAATGTCTCAAATCCAACTTGACCGCCATATGGAACAGATGGGTATTAGATACATGGGAATGTGGCTTTGAGTGCAAGTGGGAGATTGTTGGAAGTATGCCCACAAAGCCACTCATTTGATGTAATAGCTTTTGGAATACTTATTGTATTAAACTATTATATGTTTAATGAAGGGCAAAGCTTATTGTTAATCACTATTTATTGTATCATGTGTTTAAGCAATAAGGGAATCCAAGGAATGTATTTGATCTAAGAGATAAATGATTTAAGTAAGTTAGATTAACGAGACCTTTCTCTTATGTTCATTCCTAAAACGTTCCTAGCCATAGGATTGACAATTGGGCATTGACAATCCGCTAAGGTTAGTATGTGTTATGTCAACTCAAGCGTGAGTATGACTAGTCTCAAGTCATTTAGTGTTGGACACTAAGACAAACACATAGGTGCTCGAAAGAGTAATCGAGTACACTGAACAACGATCAAAAGAGAGTTCGAACATACATGTCATGTAAGAACTCGATAGTTACAATATGCAAAGTAGTCCTTTGACCTGAGGCATCATAGATGTCTAATGGTTAGGTGATTCATCTTTGATCATGTCAAAGGCATTCCATTGAGAGTGTCCACGACATTGTTGGGGTCAAGCTATCTAGTCATGTAGGCATATGAATGCACGACAAGGGATCTCTAACCTTCCATGGTAGAAGGAGAATACTCTAAGATATGATTCGAGAGTCTTTGGCCAAAGCATATGAATATGACTTAGGAAGTTTGTTCCAAATCATATTCAATTGAATCATATAGAGAAGTATCACATTGGATAGTAGACATGAAACAAACTATCACTCAAACAATGTGATTAAGAGTATTGTATTAGAGAAGGACCGTATTGCGTTGTAGTTGTAACTGGATAGGTTCTCCAACCACTTCTACTTAGCTTGGGTAACCATGACATACTGCTAGGTGTCACTCATGGTTTGTGGAAGCCCTGAATATTAGCAAACACTAATCTTAATCAAAGGGAGAATTGAAATGTAGTTTCAATTCATAATTGATCGTTAAGAGTAACAATCGCCCACTGCCTTGCTAATTGGAACCTAATGGATCGTACACTGAGTAAGGATGAAAGTGAAGAAATATAAATGAAATGGATATGCAATTAAATGGTTTAAATGAAAAATGGTCAAGATTAAGTAATTAGTTAATTAATTTTACGAAAGGTTCGTATTGGGCTTTTAAGTTGGTTTTGGGTTTCGGGGCCCAAAAGTGTTTTGGTCCACAAGGCCCATTGTGTTTTGGTCCAAAAGTGTGAAGTTTTGCTTAATTGCAAGTTTGCCACTCACCTAAGAAAAGAGATATAAAAACATCTTTATAGCTTTTTCTCATTAGGGTTTCTTGAGACAAAAGATGAGAAACACTTTCTCTCTTTTTCTCCAATAGAGGCTGGACACTTAGAGAGGAGATAGCTAGCAATATTTTCTTCTCCATTTCATCTTCACACCTCATCCTTGGTGTGGAGACTTGGAGACACCAAAACTTTGGTGTTTTTGGAGATCCTTTCCTCACATCCTCAAGGAGCAAAAGAGCATCAAAAGGAAGAAAATCACATGGAAGATCCAAGGAGCTAGGAGGTGACTTGAAGGCCCTCCACTTGGGTGAATCCCTTGTGTAAGCAAGGATGAGCTTCAAGGGTAATGAATCTCTAAATCCTTCCTTCTCTTTAATGTTGTTAAAGAGTCTCTTGGTTCACCATTCACTAGGCTTTGAAAGTCATGGGTTTTAGAATTGTTTTTGAATGCATGCCTACTTTAATGTGTTAATAGTTTGCATATGTGTTCAAATATTCTCACATGTTCTTAGCTAGGACAAAATTTTTCCTTCAGTGTTATTTGGATATATGGGTTGCGGCATGTCAGTTTGGTATCAGAGCTTTGTTGGTTCAATTTTTATTGATTCCGTTCTAATGATTATCTTCTTGATCTGCCTGAAGGAAAAATTTTATCCTAGCTAAGAACATTTGAACACTTTAAAGTAAGCATGCATTCAAAGACAATTCTAAAACCCATGACTTTCAAAGCCTAGTGAATGGTGAAACACAAGACTCTTAGCAACATTAAAGAGAAGAAAGGATTTTGACATTCATTACCCTTGAAGCTCATCCTTGTTTACACAAGGGATTCACCCAAGTGGAGGGCCTTGAAGTCACCTCCTACCTCCTTAGATCTTCCTTGTGATTTTCTTCCCTTTTGATGCTCCTCTTGCTCCTTGAGGAGGTGAGGAAAGGATCGCCTAGAACACCAAAGATTTAGTGTCTCTAAGTCTCCACACCAAGGATGAGGTGTGAAGATGAAATGGATGAGTTAGAGGAAGAAAGATTGCTAGCTATCCTTCCCCTAAGTGGCCGGCCTCTATGGAGAAAAAGAGAGAAAAAGTTTCTCTTCTTTTGCTCAAGAAAACCCTAGTGAGAGAATGGCTATAAAATTGCCCTTATACCACCTCACATGTGAGTGGCAAACTTGCAATTAACCCAAGTTTGCTACCACTCACCCTTGGCCAGTTTTGACTTTGTTTTTGGGTTAATTTTATTTAGTTTTAGTTGTCACACAACCTAAACTCAATGGGCCTTGGGGACCAAAAACCCTTTTGGGCCCCGAAACCCAAAACCAACTTAAAAGCCCAATACGAACCTTTCATAAGATTAATTAACTAATTAATTAATCTTGACCATTCTCAATTAAACTATTTAATTGCTTATCCATCTCATATATATTTCTTCACTTTCATCCTTACTTGGTGTACGATCCATTAGGTTCCAATTAGTGAGGCAGTGGGTGATTGTTACTCTTAACGATCGATTGTGAATTCAAAACTACATTTCAATTCTCCCTTTGATGAAGATTAGTATTTGCTAATCCTCAGGGCTTCCACAAACCATGAGTGACACCTAGCAGTATGTCATTGGTTCGAGAATTACTTGACACACAAATTAAACCCTCTTGTGACAATTGTAGTATAGATGTAAGTAGGGTATCGTTCTAAACCGGGGATTAGGAGGGCTTGCTAAAACCTCTCAAAACTAATTTAAAAACATAAAAACAAAGTTAAAAAAAATGTAAACAAAAGACTTTTAAGACAAGAAAGTAAAATGGGGGATTTGGTTCTTGTGAAGTGAAAGTAAAACAAATAACTAAAACTTAAAAACTATGGATGATGGGCTTTAGCTAGAGGGTTCTTCTCCACACATGTCTTGCTTGCATACAAAACGATTTCCAATTGTATTTCAATAACTTATTAATTCTCAATGCCCCAAGTTAATTAGGTACGCTTAAATTAACCCTCAGATTTTCCTACTTTTATTGAGTTGGATGATTGCATACGACAACCCAAAGCATTCCTCACAAGTTCCCTACATGAATTGCATAATAGAGATACAAGCAAGAATCATTAAGTTCTATGAAAATCATAAGCATTGACGAGGCACTCGTTACTATGGAATACGCATGAAACTTATGCCAAGAATTTACTTAACGCGATTGTGACTAGCAACCTTCACTACTTGTGAATATAAGTTCATGACGATTAGGTGAAACTCCCTTATATTCTAGCATCAAATTCATGCATGCAAACTAAGTGTCGACCCTCAATCAACATACACAAATCAGTTTTTATACGAACGGATAAGTAAATTGAATTCATAACTTATGAAACGCAATTAAAAGTAATCAAATCATATTGCAAGCATGGACATGTGTTTCGAATCCCCTCCTAGCCAAAGGGGGGTTTAGTTCCTCATTATTACAAAACAAAGATAAACAAATTTAAACATTGAAAAACAAAGGAAAGAAAGCACCTAAACGTTCCAACGATCCATGTTGGATAGCAAGCGCGTCCAAGGACTTTTCTCCTTCTCTTTGCCGCAACAACAAGGTTGGAATGATGTTGAAGGGTTGGTTATTTGGAGGAATGGATGGGAAGGGGTTTAGAGATGTAGGGAGAGGCAAGGCAAGGCTTGGAGAATGGTTTATTTTCTTCATGCTAAATGAGGTTGTTGCCATGGGTATTTATAGCGAGAGGATGGACTAGTTTTTGATGGTGGGTTAGGTCTTGAATCATCCACACACTTTCCTAATGGGTTAGGTATTGAATCATCCACACACTTTCCTAATGGGTTAGGCATGGAATCATCCACACACTTTCCTAATGGGTTAGGCATGGTTTTGAGTGGAGTTTTGGTCAATCCTTCTAGAAACCTATCCCTTCTTGCAACTTGTATTTGTTTCACCATATTTTTAGCATGTTCCTAGCTTCTTTTGACTTCAAATTCGTCCATCCATCTTGCTTGGATCATAAGCAATCCATCTTGGGCCCAAAAACACTCCAAACTACTCCAAATTGGCTCAAAATGCACCCTTAGCCCATAAAACCTACAAACACACGAATTTAGCTTTAAACACTATTATAAATACTAAATAATTACCAAAATGCAAGAAAACAAGCAAGCTAAGTCGCATAAATATGCTCCTATCAAATTCCCCCACACTTAGCTTTTGCTAGTCCTCGAGCAAAACAAAACGAAACAAAGTAATCAAATGAATCAAAAACAAGTAAAACACAACCTCGACCTTCCAACAATCGCCTCAGGGATTTCCAATGCACATGACATTTTTATCATTCCCACAGATTTGAGTCAATTTAACACTTAAGCACATACTTAATCATAGTCACTACTTACTAGTTCACAATTAACCAATTAAAACAATGTTTTGAATGTAGTAACATGCCTTAGAGAATTCCCTCAATCCATACAAGAAATGCACTCTATTTTCACTCAGATTTTCTAACTACACACCCTATACTAGTTATATGTGAGAGAATTGATGTAGATATAAAAACGAATGCTCACATATATGTATCACAAAGAACGCAATTTCCGGAGTTAACAAGCATGTTTAGATATGATCTCATGAATGGAATGCTACTACTTAGATGCGAGAACCAGTGACACCATATGCTCATACCAAATTCAAACTCCACAAATTGAAACACATAACACTCAAGATAGAAGTTAAGGGTTGTAACGGGGTTTGGGGTATTGGTTAACAAAGTAAGGATAGGGAAAACAAACGTTCTTCAAGCGATAGTAAGCAAAGTAGTGAAATTGAGACCTAGAATTCACTTAGAATGCAGAAATTAACTTTAAAACACAAGGGGAAGACTTAGACAACTCCTTAGGGTCGAATTCATTGTTTTGGACCCTTACTTCAACAAACAATACTTTGGAACACTTTTTCACAACTCTTTTTTTTTCATACTTTTTTTTTTTATTTTTATTTTTATTTTTTTCTTTCTACCCGTGCCTATGGCACACAATTGACAAAATAAAAACTTCCCCCACACTTGGTTTCTGCCACAAAGGAATTCAATTTGAATCATGCTTACTATACTTTAAGAACGAGGGTATGGGTAGTCCTAATCTAGGCTAGGTGAGGAAAATGTGGGTTAACAAAGAAAAGGCTAAACAAGGCTCAATGGGGTTAACACCTACAAAACATAATGACATAGGGATTCACGGCTTTTTGGCTAAGGTGGTGGTCACTACACAACTTTATCTTGAATATGTGTTATGCAATTCAGTGACATGCTTTGAATGAAATGGGCATGAGTTCTAGCATTTGGAACTAAATGATGAAACGCCTTCTAAGTAGCAACCAAGCAAAGAATAGTGAGATCATGCAACGACTTTAGAAAACAAAGAATGCACAGATTTTAACTCTCCAAATAAGTGTTTAGGCTCAAGTCTCACAAGGTTGTAGCGTTAGTTTGAGTTCCTTCCTTCAAGCATGTTACAAAAACTGATTTTTCCTTTATGATTGCATGTGAATTCATAAGTTATAACCACAACCAAGCATAAACAAAGAGTAAATCAAACTTTCATCCATGTTAATCACTTTCTTTAACAGCCATGCAATTACAAACCGAATCCTCATTATTGTGTTGGAAGGTACCCTAAGACACAAACAAACACACAAAAACAACTCTTTTTTGGGTTTTTAAAACAATTTTTCAAATTTTTATGGCATTTTCGGATTTTTGACTCAAAACACACTAAAACACACCAAAACAGCTTAAAAAGGCTTAAAAACAGTGAAAAACAACATTAGAAATTATGAGTGAGAAAACCCTACGAATTTGCATCAAAACACTTTGGTTACCCCCACACTTAAATCAAACATTGTCCTCAATGTTTCAAGCATAGATTAACACAAATAACAACCAAACAACAAAACAGCAACTAAACAATCTAACATGGCGTGAATGAAATAAGTGCAGCAAAGAGAAGGGGTTAGGAACGCAAATCTGGTTGTTGGAGCGCTCACTAGGTCTTCCTTTGTTGCATGCATGGGTTGCCTCCCAAGTAGCGCTTGCTTTAACGTCGTACAGCCGGACGATACCTCCAATCAAGCTTGAATAGGGCCCACGGCATGGAGGTGATCTTTAAATGGAACGTGATACTTGAAATGATCCGGTAATGCTTTAAATTCTAAAATGGGTGCCTGGATCATTGAACTCAACAACTTGTTGTTGGAAATGTGCCCTAAAGCCAATCATATGATGATACTTTACGGACATTTCACATGTTAAACTAATCTAGTTTACATATAAAAGGCAAACATTATTGTTTGAGACGTCTCATATAAATGTTATATGCTTAAACGATAAAGTCCAAGGAATATGTGATTGGGAGAATGCAATCTAATGAAGTTAGATTAATGAGACCATTCTTTCGTAGACACATCCTAAACGTTCCTGATCATAGGATTGCCAATTGGGCATTGACAGTCCGATAAGTTCAGTACGTGCTATGTCTTCTCTCAGGGAGAGTGACTAGTCTCGAGTCATTGGTGTGTGTGACATCAAGACAAGTACGTAGGTGCTCAATAGAGAATGAGTCCACTGAACACGATCAACGAGGAGTTCTCATACTCATGTCACATGAGAACTCATAGTTGGGATAATGCAAATTAGTCCTTTGACCTGAGCCATCACAGTTGTTGTCTTGTGGTTAAGTCCTTGATCTTTGATTATGTCAAAGTCACCCCATCGGGGTGTCCACGACATCATTGGGGTTAAGCCACTTAGTCATGGAGACAAGTGAATGTGCAACAAGGGATCTCTAACCTTCAAAATAGTTTGAGGGAGAATACTCTATGATATGATTAAAATCTCTGGCGAGAGTATGAATGAGATTTGGGAATGCGTTCCAAATCACATTCAAAGTAATCATATAAGCAAACGAATCACATTGGATAGTAGACATGAATAAATAAACTATCAAACCAAACAATGTGGTCAAGAGTATTAGATTAGAGAAAGACCGTATTGCATTTGTAATCCTAAACTGAATAGGTTCTCTACCTCTTCTGATTAGCTTGGGTAGCCATGATATGCTGCTAGGTGTCACTCATGGTTTGTGGAAGCCCTAAACGTGTGTAATCACTAAAGGGAGAATTGAAAGTAAGTTTCAATTCACAATCGATGTAAAATGGTTTTAATCGCCCACTGCCTCGCTAAAAGGAACCTAATGTATCGTACACCGTGTAAGGTGGAGATTGAAGAAACAAAGGAGATGAATAAGAATAATTAAATGGTTTAATTATTTATGGCAAGGATTAATTAATATGTTAATTAATCAAACGAATAAGTTCGTTAAAGACCTCGGGATAGTTTTGGACCTTAAGGCCCAATGGGCTTCGAACGTCAAAGCCCATTGACTTAAGTTGTATGACAACTTAATGAATAAAGATTCACAAAGGCCCAAAAACCCAAATCCATTAGAGTGGCCGGCCATTTAGTGTTGAATTAGGGTTTTTGGTTCTTTAGGTCATTTAAAGAAGTGACTATATAAAGAACTTTATAACCTAAAATTCATAAGTTGTTTATTTTAGAGAAAATTGGTGAGAACACAAAGCTTCCATTTCTCTCTAAGAGGCCAACCACCTTGGGGGATATTGTCTAGCAATTCTACTTCCTCAGGGTCACTCATTTTCCTCTCCAATCCAACCTTGGTGTAGAATCTTTAGAGGTTCTCTATTTTGGGAACTTGGAGAATCTATTTCATTCAACCAAATCCATGGAGCTAAGAAGCAAGGAATGAAGGCCCTATCTCTTGGGTGATTATCCTTTGCATATGCAAAGAGGAATCTACAAAGGTAAATATTTCTCAACTAATAAATGTTGATTTAAAAGTTGAGTCAAGGTTCACCAATCTACTAGGCTTTGAATTTCATGGTTGATGTTTTGTTTTTGAATGCATGAAAGCATGATTCCGCCTTTAATTGTTAATTGCATGCTATATGATGTTATTCAAATGAACATGTTTTTCACAAAATTTCCTTCACTTGTTAGTCTAAAACAAACTTGAAATTTGAGGAGGTGGCTTACCTGTGTGTTGCGACAAAAACACAAGTACATCTTCCACGACATGCTCCACAAAACTTCCATGCATTGGATCTATGAATGGAGGGGGATAGTGATCCTTCCTAATTATGGCATTGAGCTTCCTAGAGTCCGTGTAAATTCTCCCACCAATTTGGATTTGATTCGGCACCTGCGCCAAAGAGGGTAACAACCTATTAATTGAAATGGGAATTGAAATTGGAAGAGGTGGCTCACCAATGTGCTGCAATGAGGATTTGAAAGTAGCAGCATTTTCAACAATTTCACTAGGTTTGCTCTCGGCTAGATTGGGCATTAGGGCAGTGATTTGTCCCGTGTCATCAAATTCAACTTCTTTGGCATTGGTTGTTTCAACTACATCCTCTTTGATGAATTCTTGATACTCCTCAACCACTTTTTCCTCGTGAATTGTTGGAAAGGTGTCCAAGATGTCTTTCTTCCCCTCATCTTTCATGCTTTATTCTTGTTTCTTTGAATGTAAATTTTGTAGTTCATAGTTTTTGATTTAAAAGTTGTAATATGTTACAAGCTTTATTCTTGTTTCTTTGAATGTAAATTTTGTTAGAAAATTTGCCATCTCAAATGTTGTAGATGTAGTTCATATGAGCATGAATTTTGGAGCTAAAATTTGGTGCCATGTTTTTGGGGAAATTCGGCCAAATCCAAAGGGTGATTTTTTGGGTTCATGTTTGTCTTGTTAAAATGGTTTTAAAGTGACTTTTGGAACCCCTAAGTACCCTAGGATGTTAACCCTCTTTTGAGTAGTGAAAATTTGAGTTTTGGTGAGTGAAAACATTCATGGAGCTATTATGAGTTTTCATGAGTGTTCTTCAATGTTCTTGAAGTTCTTGCCAAGAACAAAAAGTTTTGAAGTTTTGATTCAAAAAGTTTTATATTTTTACATAAAGTTTTGGTTTAATTTTAGTGGGTGATTTTAGTGGGTGATGATTATTGGTAAAGTATTATTAATTGTTTTAATGGTAGACAAACTTTTTAAAAAGTTTGACATAAATTCAATTAATAGTTATAATGGTAGACAAACTTTTTTAAAAGTTTGACATAAATTCAAAATATTTCATCTTTACCTCACCTAACAAAACCCACTTACAAAAACTTTGTAAAAATCTTATTTTTATTTACTCATGGCCGGCCACCCTACATGTAGGGTATTTTTGGGTCTTTTATTCAATTACATAAAGTTTTGATACTTTTGTGTATTTGCACTTTGGCCCAAAAGTTTACGTTTTTACGTTTAGGTCCAAAAACGCTAAAGGACAAATTGTTTTGATCCTTTAATGAAGTTTTTTTGTATTTGTTGAAATTTTTGGGTTCTAGTTGTAATTACATGAAGTAGTGGACTTTTGTGTTTTTACAAAGTGACCCCAAAAGTTTGTGTTTCGCAATATAGCCCAAAAAGTTGTGGTTATTGCATGATGGCCCAAATTAAGTAGGGAACAAAAATTGTTTTGTCTCTTTAAATGAGAATTGGATTTTCATTTCATTTAGCTCCATTTAAATCAATTTTATGGATACAAAAACCAAATGAAAATGTTGCATTCAATTTAATTAATTAAAGTGTTGATTAATTAAAGGGTGATTATGAACCTAAGCCTACGATAATTGAGCTATGTGAAAGGCCGTTTCAAATTTGTTTGAACCATGGGAATGTGTAGATTAATTTTGGTTGTAATTTGATTTGATCAAATGTTGTAAAAGAGCATAAGCTCTTCTTTACTTTAAAGTAATTTGTTTTATGCAAATGTTGTAAAGAGCATAAGCTCTCTTTTACTTTGAAGTACTTCTTTCTTGCTTTATTTGATATGCATGAAAATGAAGTAGTTGGGTCCAACGCCCCTAAGACAACACGCCTTAATGTGATTAAACGCGTAACTAAAATCAATCTCCATCCCTAGTCCGAGATTCAACACTAGGCTCGTGTTGAATCTAAACAAAGGTTCATAGTCATCCTAAGGCCCTAAGGCAACTATATAGTCCATCAAATGAATGCAAACCTTATGTTAGTAGTATCATATACTCTTGCTTTAAAAACCGTTTTATAAGTATAGTGGGAGTATTATATACAACTAAATTGAATCAAATGGACCAATAGTTGTAATAGGACCAAAATTGTTTTAATGAAGATTAAAATGAATACTTATATGTGATGAGACCTAAAACCCTCAACCAAACCATTATTAAGTTGATAAGCGTGAGAGTGCTTAGAACACTCTTTCGTGGCCTTCCACCGTGGTGGGATCCAATCGTTTATGACTTGTACACCGGCTTCACCCTATCATGGGGGAGTACAAAGTGCATGCTTATACTCAGGAGGAATCCATAAACATGTGATGAGGTTAGTGTAGGCAACGAGGATGGCCGACATCGTATCATCGTGAGGCTATTCTTGAACCCCTTCACGAACTAAGCATGGTGGGAATGACTTAACTAAGTGCAATGGCGCCGACATCGTATCATCGTGAGGCAACATTCTCTAGAGGCCAAATTGATGGGTACTTGCATTAGTTGCAAATGAGTAAGCGTACTCTCTCATTATTATTAATGCTAGCCAACATCATATCATTGTGAGGTGGGCTTGGTAATAGTGAGTCTCCCATAACCTACTAAGAGTTTCATCCAAAACTCTCGAATTCCAATGAGGGATATGGAATTTGCCAAAAATAGTGGGTGGTGCTATTTGATTTAAAGACCCGAATCAAATGGCTTAAAATCAATCAATTTATATTCGTTATGTATTTGTTTACCAATATATTTGCAAACGCTATCCAAAACTTGACAAAGAAAAGCCGAATGTTTTAGTTTCCGGACTTGGTAACACAATCCCAAAGATTGTCTTAAATGGATTGTGCATGTACCTAAGAAGTCTCATCCTCACAATCTTCCTATTGATAATGTATCATTGGAAGAACATGTTAGAAATGTCTATCATGAAGAGGACAACACAAACAACCAATGCTTATTCCTTCGTTATATGAACAAAGGAACTTATGAAGAAATGAGAGTTGCCTTGAACAACTCTTGAAAGTTTGTAATTATGTTTAGAACATAATGGTTGGTTGACAAAAATAGTCCATCAACATGGACTTATGATGATTTTGAATCATTGAGTGTTGAAGTGATAAACCACTTAACAAGACGGAAACTAAGCTAGGACTTCACCTTTATGTCCCTATCCTAATGGTTCACTAAGTTTATTGTAAACTATGTAGTGAACAATAACCACACACTCTCCAAAATGTTTGATGTGTATAACACAATTGAAAAAGGTTTCAAGAGAGATAGTGGGAGTTTAGGGACCATGACTATTGTAGTCAAAGGAGAAGTCAAATGAAGAAGATAAAATTAACTCCAAGGGAACAAACTTTCTTTATGAAAGGATGGACATTGGAAGGGGTATTTGCAAGAAATGTCTTGCAAATGTCAAGGACACACCTTTCGAAGGTGTTGTAAATTGTTCTTGAATAGTTCAAAACAGTTGGTTCTTCTACTTGAATGCTTGATTCCGTATTAGTAACTATGTTTTACAATCGTTGTAAAATGTGGCTAATAAGAAGTAGAAGATTAATGAGAGAAGAGAAAGTACTTCACATTCGGAACGTGAATAAAATATAGATCTCTGCGAAAGCAGATGGTACTAACTTCCTCATATGAACTACCAAAGAAATTGGAAAAACCAAAGATTGTCTTTACATCCCAATTTTAAGGAACTTAATTCCGTCACTATAGTAGAGATGGATGAATGTTTTGTTTGACAAAACATTGTTCTTTATTAATCAATGATTGGATTATAGTAATCTAATTGATTGTCTCTATAGTAGAGACGATATGGTAGCGTTAACTGTTTAGAATATAATGATGCTTAAAACCCAAAAGGTTGCAAGATAGTGACTAATCCCAACTGAGTTGTGATACCTCTAAAACATAAATTACGAGTTGGTCATAGATGGATGCTTTGGATCGTTAGATCCGGATCCAATACCTTCTTGTCAAAATTGTATAGAGGCGAAATGTTCGAATCTTTATTCTTTTGGAAAGAAGAAAGAATCACAAAGTTATTGAGGTTAATTCACTTAGATGTTAAGTGGCACTTGTCCACAACATAATACTACTCATGTTGTTTGACATTCACCGAAGATCACTCTCGGTTGGACTATAGTTTATTATGAATAAACACAAGTCCGAATACTTTGCAAAAGGTTTCAAAGAATTCAAGAAATGTAAGTTGATGAGTAAGACGTCTAAAGTACTTACCTCCTTAGATTTGATCTAAGGAAAGGTAACACTTTAGATGAGTTTCCTTGACAGATATCAAGGAAATTAGCATCATAAGATAATGATTTTCTCCATTAGGAGAAGAACGAACTTGAATAAGATTTAGTTCGTTGGATATTATCAATTACCCATATATAGGATATATATGCTTCTAAGACAATATGATTGTCAATTAGAAGATCTTCCAAAATTTTCATAACTCCATAGGATGTAGTTGGGAAGAAAGACAAATCTTAATTGTGTTAAGATTTGGGGTTGTGTGCTAATAAGCAATATTTGTTTAAAAATTATCTTGTGGATATCCTTAAATTAACCTTTGGATATCACTTCTATAAACCAACCAACAAATGTTGTTTGTTGAGTAATCCTACAATGTGATTTGCCTTAGTGCAAATGAACTTGGAATAGAACTCAAAAGAATGGGTTCTTTGAGAGACAAGATGATAATCAACAAATATAACAACCTAGTTCCTATACCACAAGCTCCAAGGTAGTCAAGAAGAATTTTAAACCGTCTCAGTTGAATGGTTTGAACTTTATGACTACATTGAGTGTATATACAATATATACTCAAGGAAATGGTAAAGTACCATTTGACCCGAAATAATGAAACCTTCATAGCTAATTGGTAGCTTAAGGTGACTACAATCAAAGAGAATGGTTGACTTTGAAGGAACCATTTTTGACGTAGTCTTAGTTTCAATTAATTCGAAGATAGCTAGCTACAACTAAATGTTGATTCAATGTTTGGACATAATATAGGTTTCCGAAACCATTATTAAGATAGTCCTAATAATATATGTCTAAAACTATGAATCACAAAACATGTAAGTTGTAGAGATCCAACCATCATGAATCTAAGCAAGCTAGTAGGAGCCATAAGCGTCTTATGAGAGAAAGATCAAAACGTTTGATTTCTCATAAAGATGTAAATGAATCTTTTGTTTACTAGGTTTACAAAAGATTAGTGGGAGTTAATCATATTCCTAAATTTAAATATACGTATGATATATTAATTTTGGAAATGAAAAGAATACTTCATTGTTAAAGTTATGACTTTAAACTTTCTATAACGATAGAATGTATATGGGAGACATAGTCTATATACATGGGATGAAAATCTATAATGATAGATTTTAGGATATAATTGGATTATATCATGCCCTAATAATAGACAAAAAGGATGCTAGGAAGTTTCTCATATGATGATAAACTTCAATCAGAAGAACAACTCTAGTGAGACTAGGAGGTAGCTCTTCTCAAAGGGAACGTACCCTTTGACTCCCAAAGAAATAATGCGTAAATCGAATCCTTTATGCATACGCACAAAGGTAATTTATGTATTTCATATTGTATGAAAAACATTGATATGAGTTGTACCTAGAAAGGTACAAGGCGATATCAATGCAAGCCCAGGATCAGAACCATGGCAACTGTCAAGTGAATCCTTAAGTATTTAAGAAATACTAAAGGATAGGTTCCTCGAAGAATGAGGAAGAATTAGAGTAACGTAATGGAAGCGTAAATGTATTAGATTGTGAATCTAATCCATCATTGGATGTTTCTTCATTATGAATGAAGAGATAAACAGATATCTCTTTATTATGACTAAAGAGATATTTGAATGGAAACATTAAAGTAATGATTTTAGTGTGTTCCATTATGAATGCAAAATATATTGCCATATAGAAGTTTACAACAATGTTGTTTGGATGGGAAAGTTCATTTATGAACTCTCTATTCGGTTCCAACCAGAAAGTGTATGACACTAATGGGGCGATAGCTCAAGCCTGGGAATCAAGGTCTCATCAAGATCCGAACTCATATGAGAGACTGAACCACATGATTGGGAATCATGTATAATGATGACGTCGATATTCTCAAGGTTGCTTCTATGGATAACATATAGATATCCATTGCCTAGGCCTACTACTCAGACATTTACGAAATGACTACAGAAGAGGAATCATAATAGATGACCAAGCTGATTGGCTCTAGTGCAAGTGGGAGATTGTTGGAAATGTGCCCTAAAGCCAATCATATGATGATACTTTACGGACATTTCACATGTTAAACTAATCTAGTTTACATATAAAAGGCAAACATTATTGTTTGAGACATCTCATATAAATGTTATATGCTTAAACGATAAAGTCCAAGGAATATGTGATTGGGAGAATGCAATCTAATGAAGTTAGATTAATGAGACCATTCTTTCGTAGACACATCCTAAACGTTCCTGATCATAGGATTGCCAATTGGGCATTGACAGTCCGATAAGATCAGTACGTGCTATGTCTTCTCTCAGGGAGAGTGACTAGTCTCGAGTCATTGGTGTGTGTGACATCAAGACAAGTACGTAGGTGCTCAATAGAGAATGAGTCCACTGAACACGATCAACGAGGAGTTCTCATACTCATGTCACATGAGAACTCATAGTTGGGATAATGCAAATTAGTCCTTTGACCTGAGGCATCACAGTTGTTGTCTTGTGGTTAAGTCCTTGATCTTTGATTATGTCAAAGTCACCCCATCGGGGTGTCCACGACATCATTGGGGTTAAGCCACTTAGTCATGGAGACAAGTGAATGTGCAACAAGGGATCTCTAACCTTCAAAATGGTTTGAGGGAGAATACTCTATGATATGATTAAAATCTCTGGCGAGAGTATGAATGAGATTTGGGAATGCGTTCCAAATCACATTCAAAGTAATCATATAAGCAAACGAATCACATTGGATAGTAGACATGAATAAATAAACTATCAAACCAAACAATGTGGTCAAGAGTATTAGATTAGAGAAAGACCGTATTGCATTTGTAATCCTAAACTGAATAGGTTCTCTACCTCTTCTGATTAGCTTGGGTAGCCATGATATGCTGCTAGGTGTCACTCATGGTTTGTGGAAGCCCTAAACGTGTGTAATCACTAAAGGGAGAATTGAAAGTAAGTTTCAATTCACAATCGATGTAAAATGGTTTTAATCGCCCACTGCCTCGCTAAAAGGAACCTAATGTATCGTACACCGTGTAAGGTGGAGATTGAAGAAACAAAGGAGATGAATAAGAATAATTAAATGGTTTAATTATTTATGGCAAGGATTAATTAATATGTTAATTAATCAAACGAATAAGTTCGTTAAAGACCTCGGGATAGTTTTGGACCTTAAGGCCCAATGGGCTTCGAACGTCAAAGCCCATTGACTTAAGTTGTATGACAACTTAATGAATAAAGATTCACAAAGGCCCAAAAACCCAAATCCATTAGAGTGGCCGGCCATTTAGTGTTGAATTAGGGTTTTTGGTTCTTTAGGTCATTTAAAGAAGTGACTATATAAAGAACTTTATAACCTAAAATTCATAAGTTGTTGATTTTAGAGAAAATTGGTGAGAACACAAAGCTTCCATTTCTCTCTAAGAGGCCAACCACCTTGGGGGATATTGTCTAGCAATTCTACTTCCTCAGGGTCACTCATTTTCCTCTCCAATCCAACCTTGGTGTAGAATCTTTAGAGGTTCTCTATTTTGGGAACTTGGAGAATCTATTTCATTCAACCAAATCCATGGAGCTAAGAAGCAAGGAATGAAGGCCCTATCTCTTGGGTGATTATCCTTTGCATATGCAAAGAGGAATCTACAAAGGTAAATATTTCTCAACTAATAAATGTTGATTTAAAAGTTGAGTCAAGGTTCACCAATCTACTAGGCTTTGAATTTCATGGTTGATGTTTTGTTTTTGAATGCATGAAAGCATGATTCCGCCTTTAATTGTTAATTGCATGCTATATGATGTTATTCAAATGAACATGTTTTTCACAAAATTTCCTTCACTTGTTAGTCTAAAACAAACTTGAAATTTGAGGAGGTGGCTTACCTGTGTGTTGCGACAAAAACACAAGTACATCTTCCACGACATGCTCCACAAAACTTCCATGCATTGGATCTATGAATGGAGGGGGATAGTGATCCTTCCTAATTATGGCATTGAGCTTCCTAGAGTCCGTGTAAATTCTCCCACCAATTTGGATTTGATTCGGCACCTGCGCCAAAGAGGGTAACAACCTATTAATTGAAATGGGAATTGAAATTGGAAGAGGTGGCTCACCAATGTGCTGCAATGAGGATTTGAAAGTAGCAGCATTTTCAACAATTTCACTAGGTTTGCTCTCGGCTAGATTGGGCATTAGGGCAGTGATTTGTCCCGTGTCATCAAATTCAACTTCTTTGGCATTGGTTGTTTCAACTACATCCTCTTTGATGAATTCTTGATACTCCTCAACCACTTTTTCCTCGTGAATTGTTGGAAAGGTGTCCAAGATGTCTTTCTTCCCCTCATCTTTCATGGATTGCATGAACCTGCCAGGGAAAGGTGCATTTGGGGGAACAAAGTTAGAAATAATTAAATTTGGAACAACCTTACTTGAATGGGGTGGTGTAGGAATATTGGGAGGTTGCGGCAAGGGTTGTTCTTCCCTTGCCGTGCCTTGTGCATCCTCCTCCTTTTCGAACAGTAGCAATTCATCCATGGGCTCATCTTCAACCATTTGTTCTTGAATTTGTTCAATGCATTCTGCATTCTGCCTAAATTGATTGTTCCACTCAGCCAACTCTTTTGCTTGATTGAAATCCTCAATTGGTTGCCAAAATGCGTCTTGTTGAAATGGTTGAGCTTCCCTGCCCTGCTCCAAAGAATTCAGTTGTTGAATAACTTCCTTATAATAATTTGATATACCTGAATTTGGATGTGAAGATTGAGGGGGAGGCTGTGGTGGTGCATATGAATCCTCATATGGTTGCCAATATGTTTCTTGGTGAGTCTCCTTAGCTTGATTTTGTGAACCCTGCACCAAAGAGTTTAATTCATTAAGAATTTGATTATAATCTATTGACGAACCTGAGTTTGATTGAGCATATTGCATATAAGGTTGTGGCGGCTGCATTGGTCTTGAATAGAACTCCTCATATGGTTGCCAATATGCTTCGTGTTGAACTTGTTGAGCTTCCCATCACATAGAGTTTGAATGATCACTCCAATCGCTTTGTGGATATTGATTGGCTTGGTATCCTTGCCTATAAGACGCACTAAATGTAGGGACATTTTGCATTGTGGTCCTTTCAGCAAACTGCGACAATTGAGAAGTAAGATTTGCCAATTGAGCTTGAATGCTAGCAAAATCCATGTCTTACTTCTCAAGCACCTAAAATCAAAGAAAAAGAACTAAAGCAAATATCAAAAGTAACATCAACCAAAGAAAATAAAACTAAGTTAGAAACTAAAACAAAAACAAACTAAACAAAAATAAAAGAACCAAGGGATTAGCGAAAATTTGGTTCGAGAATTACTTGACACACAAATTAAACCCTCTTGTGACAATTGTAGTATAGATGTAAGTAGGGTATCGTTCTAAACCGGGGATTAGGAGGGCTTGCTAAAACCTCTCAAAACTAATTTAAAAACATAAAAACAAAGTTAAAAAAAATGTAAACAAAAGACTTTTAAGACAAGAAAGTAAAAGGGGGGATTTGGTTCTTGTGAAGTGAAAGTAAAACAAATAACTAAAACTTAAAAACTATGGATGATGGGCTTTAGCTAGAGGGTTCTTCTCCACACATGTCTTGCTTGCATACAAAACGATTTCCAATTGTATTTCAATAACTTATTAATTCTCAATGCCCCAAGTTAATTAGGTACGCTTAAATTAACCCTCAGATTTTCCTACTTTTATTGAGTTGGATGATTGCATACGACAACCCAAAGCATTCCTCACAAGTTCCCTACATGAATTGCATAATAGAGATACAAGCAAGAATCATTAAGTTCTATGAAAATCATAAGCATTGACGAGGCACTCGTTACTATGGAATACGCATGAAACTTATGCCAAGAATTTACTTAACGCGATTGTGACTAGCAACCTTCACTACTTGTGAATATAAGTTCATGACGATTAGGTGAAACTCCCTTATATTCTAGCATCAAATTCATGCATGCAAACTAAGTGTCGACCCTCAATCAACATACACAAATCAGTTTTTATACGAACGGATAAGTAAATTGAATTCATAACTTATGAAACGCAATTAAAAGTAATCAAATCATATTGCAAGCATGGACATGTGTTTCGAATCCCCTCCTAGCCAAAGGGGGGTTTAGTTCCTCATTATTACAAAACAAAGATAAACAAATTTAAACATTGAAAAACAAAGGAAAGAAAGCACCTAAACGTTCCAACGATCCATGTTGGATAACAAGCGCGTCCAAGGACTTTTCTCCTTCTCTTTGCCGCAACAACAAGGTTGGAATGATGTTGAAGGGTTGGTTATTTGGAGGAATGGATGGGAATGGGTTTAGAGATGTAGGGAGAGGCAAGGCAAGGCTTGGAGAATGGTTTATTTTCTTCATGATAAATGAGGTTGTTGCCATGGGTATTTATAGGGAGAGGATGGACTAGTTTTTGATGGTGGGTTAGGTCTTGAATCATCCACACACTTTCCTAATGGGTTAGGTATTGAATCATCCACACACTTTCCTAATGGGTTAGGCATGGAATCATCCACACACTTTCCTAATGGGTTAGGCATGGTTTTGAGTGGAGTTTTGGTCAATCCTTCTAGAAACCTATCCCTTCTTGCAACTTGTATTTGTTTCACCATATTTTTAGCATGTTCCTAGCTTCTTTTGACTTCAAATTCGTCCATCCATCTAGCTTGGATCATAAGCAATCCATCTTGGGCCCAAAAACACTCCAAACTACTCCAAATTGGCTCAAAATGCACCCTTAGCCCATAAAACCTACAAACACACGAATTTAGCTCTAAACACTATTATAAATACTAAATAATTACCAAAATGCAAGAAAACAAGCAAGCTAAGTCACATAAATATGCTCCTATCAGTCATGGCTACCCAAGCTAAGTGGAAGTGGTTGGAGAACCTATCCGGTTAAAATTACAATGCAACACGAACATTCTCTAATACAGTACTCTTAATCACATTGTTTGAGTAATAGTTTGTTTCATGTCTACTATCCAATGTGATACTTCTCTATATGATTCAATTGAATATGATTTGGAACAAACTTCCTAAGTCATATTCTTATGCTTTGGCCAAAAACTCCCGAATCATATCTCAGAGTATTCTCCCTCCACCATGGAAGGTTAGAGATCTCTTGTTGTGCATTCATATGCCTACATGACTAGATAGCTTGACCCCAACAATGTCGTGGACACTCTTGATGGAATGCCTTTGAGATGATCAAAGATCAAGGACCTAACCATTAGACATCTATGATGCCACAGGTCAAATGACTACTTTGCATATTGCAACTTACGAGTTCTTACATGACATGTATGTTCAGACTCCTTTTTTATCGTTGTTCAGTGTACTCAATTACCTTTCGAGCACCTATGTGTTTGTCTCAGCGTCCAACACTAAATGACTTGAGACTAGTCATACTCACACTTGAGTTAACGTAACACATACTAACCTTAGCGCATTGTCAATGCCCAATTGGCAATCCTATGGCTAGGAACGTTTTAGGAATGAACAGAAGAGAAAGTTCTCATTAATCTATTAAATACATTCCTTGGATTCCCTTATTGCTTAAACACATAATACAATAAATAGTGATAACAATAAGATTTGCCCTTCATTAAACATATAATAGTTTAACACAATAAGTATTCCAAAAGCTATTACATCAAATGAGTTGCTTTGTGGGCATACTTCCAACACTGCCTTCGTTGGTTCCTTCCCATCCTTTTATTGTTGTTGGTCCAAAGCATAATTAGTATTTCTCTTTACTTCCATTGATTGTTACTTCTCTCCGTTGGTTGTTAGTTCTTTTCAATGATTTTTTATTTCTTTTCATTAATTGTTATTTCTTTCCATTGCATATTAGTTCCTTCCATTGATTTGTATTCCCTTCTATTGATTGTTATTTCGTCCGTTAATTGTTATTTCCTTCCATGGATGGTGGTTTCCTTCCATTGTTTATTATTTCCTTCTATTCTTGATTGTGAAGTCTGTACTTCTTTTTGTTCTTAATTGTGAGATATTTTGTTATACTAAACTTCATTTTTTATTGTTTCTCGTAATCATGAACACTCGTGGTGGAAACGTGTCTCATGGTAGTAACGTACCACGTCGCCCACGTACTGGCATCTTAGGTGGATTCCAGCAGTTGGCTGCCACTCTACGACATGCATTCCCGAAGAACAGCGAGCAGAGCCGCACCTATGTCAAGATTGCCCGTAGTCACGGGGTGATTGATTTGAATACTGTGGGCGCCTGTGAGGAGCCAAAAGAGTGGCTCGAAGAAGTTGAGGATGTTTTTGAGGTGATGCATTGTCCTAAGGAGGAGCGAGCAAAAACAGCTAGTCATTTTCTTTGAGGTGGCGCTAAGACCTGGTGGGATTCTATTAGTCGATCTTGGCCTGCCAACCCACCAATGACTTGGAGGACTTTTCTGGAGCTCTTTTCAGATTATTTTCTCAATCCTCAGTATATAGCTAGAAAAAGACAAGAATTTTATGCTCTTTGCCAGGGTAACATGTCTGTGACTGAGCTTGATTGCAATTTCAGACGTTTGGTGAAACATTTTCCCTTAGTTGATGGTAACTAGCCGGAGATGATGTATCATCTTGACATCGCTCTAAGGGATGAGTTCCACCCTTTTATATTGGTGGCGCAGTTTGACTCCTATGATTGTATGATCCAAACAACATTAAGAGTGGAGTGATCATTCCTGACTTCCAGCAGTCAGAGTCAGTCTTGAGGTCAGTCTTCTCGGGGTAGAGGCTTTCGATCACGGACTACTGGAGAGTGTTCCTCATCATTTAATATCGGCCCGAGGCACTCCAATCATTCAAGCGTCGTGGACAGGGATCAGGATCTTCCAGCGAGGGATTAAGTACTGAGGTGGCGAGGTAGTCGTTCATCTTCTTTCCACCCGTTCTGATGTGTATGCGCTGCGGTAAGTGCTGAGATTGTGTTGTCGAGTCAAATACATGCTTCAGATGTAGGGGCTCAGGACATAATGGCGAGGAGTACGACCCGAGCATCAAGCCCTTTCCCTACCAGTGACTTTGCTCCTCTCCACTCAAGTATGATTTCTCTTTGCGATCAATTGTTACTTGTTGTTCTACTTTCTTTGGCACTTTGTTTTAATGTATGCTCTGGACATATTCATGATCGTTGAATACCTTGTTTCGTTCATGCTTAAACTGAATTTATTGTTGTTATTGCTTCCTAATATTGCGTATTCGTTGCGAATGTTGTTTTTGCATAATTTCTAGTTTGCTCGTTCCTTCATATCCTCATAGATTCACACACTCATGGCTTTCGTCACCATTGGGTGTCAGCAAGCACGTGCCATCTAGGTGTCATTTGGATATCTGGATTAGGCATGTTAGGTTTGACATGCGATTCCTTGAATCGAACCTAAACTTCGGGTTAGTGGATGTATGTGTGATGATTTGAGCATACGGCGAATCATTATTCATCCAGGGTGTCCCAAATGATCATGCCAAAGTGTGATTTGGTGTGCGGTCCCAGAGGAAGGGTTGGCCACATAGTGGCTTTTTATAAGGCATATGGTTGTAGTATACAGACCACTCGGGATACGCCCCCATCTTATCTAGAATACGCTTCTGGCCATATTCGTAGGAAGTTATGCACAGAAATTCAACTTCGTTTTCTACATAGGTTTCATCGTGGTAATTATTATCTCTAAAGTCCTTGAAACTCAACAACGTTCTTCCGGAACACGGAGAATAAAGTGTCTCCTTAATGGTCAAAAATGTACCATTGGACAACATTATACGTGCTTTACCGTATCCTTCGATCAAGTTGGATGGCCATGAGAGAGTTGTCAAAGGTGCATTCTTAGGTATTAAGTTAGTGAAATAGATGCGTTCAGGCAAAACGGTGTGCATGGTTGCACTATCTACTAGACAACTAACTTCCTCACTAGCCATACCTAGAATGAAAATTAATTTGAATCGGTCACATGCATAAAAGTTCTAAAAACAAATATCCATTCAAAATAATTTTAAGTATTCAAGGATGGTAATTAATTAAAAACTTAATATTCAAAAACAAATCACCATCAAATAATCCAAACATAAAGGAAAATTGTTCAAAATTAAACCAAAAAACAAAAGGGGGGTTCGGCCACTAGGTGGAATTTGGCCCCATTGTCTAAATTTCAACTAGAAAGTCAGAATCCTCCCTCTTGGTATTCTTCGGTTCATCCACTTGCCTAAAGTTTGATTCAAACTTCTTATGACGAGAATGATATTCAACTACAACCTTCTGGGAGCTCGGCAAACACGGGACCTATGGTCATTTGAACTACAGCGATAACACATATCCGCATCCATGGTTTCGGGTGCTTTGCCCTTATTCTTGAAGTTTGGGGCCTTGAGAGCGAGGTTAGGGCACTTCTGGGCTTTGTTTCCTCCCTTAGATGGGCCTTAGCTCTGTTGACCTTGACGGGGTGGCTTCTGGCCACCTCTACCACACCTATGTTGGCATTTTGGGCATTTGTTTGTGCTATAGTGTAGGGCTGGGTTCGGTTCTTATCGGTTCGGTTTTTTCCCAAAACCGAAACCGAACCGAAATTTCGGTTCGGTTCGGTTCAATTTTTTTCGATTTTTTCTCGGTTCGGTTTTTTTTTCGGTTCGGTTTTTCCGGTTCGGTTTCGGTTTTTTTTCAATTTTTTTTTTCCTTCCAAAAAATGAAAAATTTTGAAATATGAAATTTGAACATTTCAAACACAATCATAAATTGTAATGATGCAGTCAAATTCTTTCATGTTGAATACATCACAGTATAAGCCTCTGTTACGCAGAAGGAATGCTTAAACTTAAATGTTGAATACATCACATTTATGATTTAAAAATTGTGGAGATTAAACTTAAATGTTAAATTGAGGGGTGAAAACTGTGTTCGCCAAAAGGAATGCTTAAGGGGATCCTTTTTGCTTTCAATAATCATGGCCCTCAGTTATGCAACTTCCTTTTGTCGTGGGTCGACACCAAAATTTCTCACAAATTAATCAAACTTCAACTAATAGTCTAATAGTGTTCAGAAATTAAATTATATACAAGCAATCACAAAGTTGCTTCAATCACTCACATCTCTTCTCATTTGATTAAGGCCCCCATAGCAATCCACTCGAATGAATCCATTTCTTTTTTATGGCAGAGCTGCAAAAAACCAATGCAATTGTCTGCAATGATAGTTAATTAAGGGGACTGACTCAGAATATCAAAAAACTATGCAGTAACCTCACCTCAAACCTAATTCTATTCCCATCAATCACAGCCAAATGCAATGGAAGCAAAATAAGTTGAAATGTACCAGTGAGGTGCCCTTATAGCCACCACTTGCAAGGTCTCCATTCTACCATCCTCCCAACACTCCATATATCCAATTTGCTCCTGCATTCGCAAAGTCAATCAGAAACTCATACTTTTCGTGGTTTTTCGTCCCAAAGTAACCGCAAATCCACACTTTAAACTAGTCCTTAATCACATCGTAATTCTCATTTCTCAGATTTTAGCAGCAACCCAACTTAGACACCATCAAAAACACCAAACCCCAGAAGAAGAAAAATCACCCGTTAATACAAAAAAAAAAAAAAAAACATGGAAGACCTTTGAATCTATTTCTTTGCCATTTATATAATATGAAAACCCTTCAAGATCTAAACTTTCCTGCTACTTCTTTACCAATAAAACCAGTCGAAAAATTAAAGATTAAAAAGGTAAAGGAATGGTAAGAATAAGTTGCAGGGCAGAACCAAAATTTCCTGCTACTTCCCGGTACTCCCCAACAGCCCCAATTTCTCCAATAACCTTAATTTCCCCAACAGCCCCAATTTCCCCAACAGCCCTAATTTCCCCACATCGACAGACACTCCCCAGCAGACCCAAAACAAATTGCAGTGCAGAACCAAAATTTCTCACAAATTAATCAAACCTCAACTAAAAGTCTAATAATGTTCAGAAATGAAATTACCCAACCAAATCCAGCATACCCAAAACAAAATTGCAAAATCCATGAAATTGAAAAGCTACAGATCATAACCAATGAAATTGAAAAAATAAATCTGCAAAACGCATCACGGGGGTGACTGGGTGAGAGACTAACCTTGCAAATGAGGGAATTTGTGGGTCGAGACTCGAAATGGCGAGAGGAAGTCGTGGGTCGCGCGCGGGTCATGGTCACGGGAGTGAGAGACTGATAGTGAGATGGCATCGGCGAGATGTGAGACAGGTCGCAGGTCGCTGGGAAGGAAGAAGATGAAGCGGAGAAAGACCCAACGAGAGAGAGAGGAGGCTCGGCTGCGCGAGAGGGTTACACTGGAGGCAGGGAACGAGAGAGAAGAGAAGAGAGGAATGAAAAAAATAAAAGGTGTGGCTGCTACTACTAGTGGCTAGGGTTAAAAAGGGTTTTGACGATTTCTCAAAAAAAATTTAAAAACTTTTCTGAAATCCTGGAGGCATGAGGGTTCGAACCCATGCGCTGCAGCTTTAAAAATTTCCCTGAAACCAACTTGACAACAGGTTATATTTTGTTATGATTGTATGACTAAACTATTTATAATATTGAAAAAAATAATTAAATATATATATCGGTTCGGTTCGGTTCGGTTCGGTTTCCGAACCTCAAAAACCGAAACCGAACTGACCAGATTTGGTTCGGTTCGGTTTGACAGTTTCGGTTCGGTTTTTTTCGGCCTCGGTCCGGTTTGGTTTTCGGTTTTTTGAACCCACCCCTACTATAGTGTGCTTCAGGCACAACAGTTGCCCTAGTAGGTTGGGCTTGGTGATTTTTCATCAACAATTGATTCTGCTTTTCAGCGATAAGTAAAACAGAGATCAAATCTGAAAACTTAGTGAATTTCTGAGCCTTATATTGTTGATGCAGGACAATATTAGTAGCAGAAAAGGTCGAATAGGTCAAGGTCTCGTTACAGAACTGGAGAAGTGATCGAATTCGACAAATTTCATAATTATATTCATTAATAGACTTAAAGTCTTGGAAGTGCAAATGCTACCAGTCATGTCTTGCATCAGGCAAGAAGATGTCCTTTTGGTGATCAAAGCGATCAGCCAAAGCAACCTATAATGCTCGTCGATCTTCTTCAGTAAGGTACTCGGTTTGTAGGCGTTATGAATATGTTTTTTGATGAAGATCATGGCAATGGCTTTCTCAGCTTCGCCAACTAGGCTGTCCATCTCATCTTCAATGTAGGGATGCAAATTCTTTGCAAGGAGGTGAAGCTTCACATCTTGGACCCACTTGAGGTAGTTCCTTCCAAAGATCTCCAAAGCGGTGAAGTCGAGATTATTCAAATTCGACATGTTCCTATCACAAAATAGATAGACAAGATGTGGTTAGTGTAATGGAGAAAAAAAATCAATCCATTCACGTAGGAGTAGAACATTTAGGTTCTAATAAATATGTATTGGTTTAAAATCGCATGAAAAAACTTCGGGTTTTCATGGGTGATGTTTTTAAGGAAAACTTCAGGTTTTCAAACAAGGCATGTTTCTAGAAACTTCAGGTTTCGAAATAATTATGAACTTCAGGTTCATATGTTCTGGCAAACAAACGCAAATATATATACATAAATATGCAACAAGAAAATATGCAAATAGAACTTCAGGTCTATAATTATAATTAAATTAATTACTTGGACTTCAGACCAAATTTAAAGTGTGAGTGAAAAAATTATAAAACCCATAGGGTCTAAAATAATTAGGCAATTAAACACTCGGGGCCCAAAAACTTGAACCAAAGCCCATGGGTGGGCTTAGTAAACTGGTGTCGTGAGGTCCAGCCCCAAAACTGGGTTAGGGTGGGCACAGGCTGATCATGCCCCAAATAGTATTTGGGCTGCTGGCCTAGTAGCAGCAAACGGGTTGCAAGAACCGGGTCCAAGAAACGGAGGCCCAGATGGGCGCCGATCAGGTGCACCGATGCACCAGCTGCAGGCTAGGATCGTGTGCGGCGCATATAGATGAACCCAGGGGAAGACACAATTCATTGTGTCGCAGGACACGGGGAGACCATAATCATGGGCTGGTGTCAAATTTGGGCCGAGCGTAGGTTGCAATATGCATGCCCAAAACAAACAAAAATTGGTTTTAGGTTTGGGCCGAGAGAAACCAAGCCCTAATTAGGGGTGCGTTTAAACCAAAAATACCCCAGCCAGAGCTGGGTGTACTCACCGGGGAAGAAGACCGGCGCCACCGCTTCAAGCGGCCGTGTTTTGGAAGATGGTTCTCGGTGCTGGGCCATGGGTTCGACGGCGAGCCAATTCCTAGTGACAGAGGGAGTACCGCGACATTGGGGGGAAGGAAAAAAAAGGGAAACCCATGAAATTCAAACTTAAATTTCACCCAAATTGGATGGAATTCTTTTGGAATTTCAATGATTTTGGTTCAAAAATCACGACACCATGTCGGATTTTGCTAGAAAATTGCACGGCAAGGTCGTGGTTTCACTGTAGGCGAGTTGGGGTTTTCTGGGTTGCAGGCCATAGGCATCGGGTTCCAGTGGAGCTTGATGTTCCGTGGGTGGCTTGGGTCACTGGTTCAAAGAACACTAAAAAATTTCATTTTTTTTTTCAATTAATTCAATGCATATTTAAACAAATAATTCAATGCATGGATATATAATTGGATGCAATTCATGGCAATATCAATTCACATAATTGAATAATTATGAATATAATGCAGACACAATTTATGTAGAATATAAAATTCGAAAAGCGTAAAGTTAGGTCATGCATTATGGTGAATATTCATGCTATTAGGACTGCAAAAATATCGAGATAAAAACCATTGTTTTGGAAGAACCTGATTGTGAGATGATATTGGTGAACTGGTTTGATGCACAAAGCTTCCACGTTAGATTCTTAAGCGCAACAGTAGAAGCGTGCTAATAACGTGTTGTGGCCTATATTTAACGGACAAGGGAAGGGGGCCGGCGGCACAAAGAGAAAATAGAGAGAGATGTGTTTGTAGGGTTGTGTACAGAAATGTGTGTTATTCCCCATACGCAATGCCTTTATTTATAGTAATAAGTGAGAGAAGAAATCATTATCCTCTAAGGAATACAAGTCCATCTAGGAAAGAATAACTAGAATCAAATTTCATTTAGGATTTACACAATCACACTTAAAAGTAGAAGTGTACAACATCCATAAACTAATTTCATTTTGACAGCGAAATAAGGGTTGACGTAAAAACTGGTAAACCGAGAAAATGTTAGGGTTTCCAAACTAACACTACGAAAAAATAAAGTTCGCTCAATCATTTCTTACCATGTTCATCTTAGTAAAATGGCTAAATACCAATGGGATAATTTCTACTCTGCCATCTCTTTATGTTGGCGTACGATATTAAAAAATTAGCATGCAGATTTCAGGATGTCTCTTTCCATCACATTTATCGTGAAGCTAATTTTGTGGCTCTTACCAATGTTGGTCATTTTTCTTCGGACAGTTAGTATTGGTTTTGTGGATGCAAATTTCTTACTCCTTGATCTTGGACAATTTTGCACCTACAAAACAATTAACACCTTAGGTTAAGGCCAAAAGCCTCACGCGCCCACGATGAATGGGGGGGATTTGGCCGAAGAACCTCAGATGCCAAAGTTAGAATTTAGAGAGAAAGAGTGTTTAGAGAATTTTGGGATTTTTGCCAAACTGTTGGAATCAATGTTGGTGAAAATGGGAGCCTATTTATAGGGCTAGGCCGGTCCACTTAGGAGAGAAAGTGGCCGGCCAACTTGTGGATTTTTTGTTGAATTTGTGGTTTAATTAGCCAATTTATTGGCTAATTAAATATGAAAGAAATAAATGGGGGGTTGTCAAATTGGATGACTAACTTTATTTGGGTAATAAGGTGGAGAAAATAAGAAAGGTAAGGAGCAAAGGGAGGTGGCCGGTTTTGACTAGCTTTTGGGATTAATTTGGGTGACTTATTTGATATAATGGGTGATTAAATTGGTGATTAATGGATTAATTAGGAATTAATCCATTAATTAGCCAATTAATCTCTATTTGTATGACATAATTTATAGGTTATGAAGTAATTACCTAAGATGAGGATGGATGAGATAACTTTGAATTTGTTACCTTTTTTGGGCACTTTTGACTTGGTTTAGGGATGATTGCCCGCTGCTTGCGTGTAGGAATCCCAGTATGCCCTAAGGGTATTTTTGTCCTCTTTTACCCAAGAATCCATGTGTCGCTTTGTGATTATTTTTGGCTCCACAGGTTTGGTATTGACGTGCTTTTATAAAAAGTGGGTATAAAAAAAAGTTGAACTCAAAAAGGTGTTTGGTAAACACTTAAAAACAACTTATTTTCACAGTTTTAGGTGAAAAAAAACTGAAAATGTGAAGCAGTAAAATTGAGCTTCTTCTCACAGCACAGCAGAATCAGTTTTTTTTCAAAGCACAGTAATACTAAACCAGCCCATTGGTGGCAAATGCGCGATCTTCTTGGCTTGGCTTTGGAATTTTTGTTATTTTGCTCGTCCTCGGGGCTTCTTTTTGTAATTATTTTGTTTCTATTAACAAAAAATTATACCATGATAAATAGCAATTTATATAAAAGTAAATAGACTAGTAATATTGTAAATCTTGTGTAAATGAGAGAAATGGTAAATTAAAGGATTGGAGGTAACGCCAGTCAATCTTAGCTAAAATCTGAAAGGTAGATATATTTTGGTGCCAGCTTGTTATTGAAATGATGATACATCTTAGTGGAGGCATGCAAGTGCCACCATTCATCCCAAAGGACACGAGATATAACCAAGAAGGTTTGTCCCCTGCAAAATACCGTATAGATAATGCTCCCACGTACAATTGACGAGTCAGAGGATGATAGGGTTTTTTTCATTGGTCGACTACAATTTTATAAAGAGTAATTCTAGGTAGACCATCATTTTATATCATATTTACAAATCATATGACGTGTCACAAATATGAAATAAACACAATAATTAATATGTAATAATCTAATCATCATCAACCATGTCATATGGTTTATCTCTCCCTAACATTATCCTTCCATAAAATCCCAACAGGTAGAGAGAAATAATACATAATAAACAACCCATAGAGAGGAGAGAATCAATATTTTCACCGAGACAAGAATCAGTGATTCCAGATAACGAAAATAGAGCTTTTCAAGCCCTAGAGGCTTCCCAAAAGATCTAAAAAAATAAATCTGTGAGAAAGAGATAATCTCTTTGTTCCCGATCATTACAATGGAGGGGGGCAATGAAGGCCATCCGTTGAGAGAACCAAGAACATAGAGAGAGGTGGCAAAGATGCCCACTGAAAGTTCACACCCTCTTGAGAGCTAATGAAGCTTCTACTTGAGCTGCTTTGTTGGCGGATCTTGGAATCCATCTCCATTGAATGAAGGAGAAAGACGCTGACACCCATCTTATTTCTTGTAAAACTAGGACAATTTTCCAAAGGCCTGACAAAGAAGGAGTTTGTAGGCATTGAACCACAAATTTGCAGTCATACTCCACAACAAGTACCGCTTCGGCTTCGACTTCTTCGGAGCGGAACGATAGAGCTGCTTGCATTCCCCTCCGATCAATTGCCCCTCAAAGTTACGTATAATGACCTTCGCACTGGAGGAGATGGAGTTGTTACACAAGAGAATCACATTGGATAGTAGACATGAATAAATTATCAACCAATTAAAGTGATATAAAGTATTGATGTAGATAAATACTGTATTGCATTGGAATTACATACTAAATAAGTTCTCCACCCATACTGCTAGGTGACACTCAAGGTTAGTGAATGCCTTGAAGATTAACATACACAAATTTTTATTAAAGGGAGAATTGAAAGATGGTTTCAATTCACAACTGATTAGTAAGAGGTTTAATAGCCAACTGCCTCACTATTTAGAACCTAATAGATCGTACACCGTGTAAGGTAGAGATTGAAGAATACAATTGAATTGAGTAAGTACAAGTACATGGTAATTGTTTATGACTAGAGTTAATTAATCAAATGAATAAGTTTTTTTAGACCTTGAGTTAGTTTTGGGTTTTGAGGCCTAATGGCCTTTGAGCCTTCAAGGAAAATGAAAGAAACAAATCTCTTTCTTTTCTCTTTAAGAGGCCGGCCACCAAGAGAGAAGAACACTAGCATTTTCCTCTCCCTTGGTCACTCATCTTCGCTACAACCATCCTACTTTGGTGTTAAGATTTAGAGGCTTACTTTCTTGGAAGCTTTGGAGATTCCTATTCCTCCATCCAAAGCCAAAGAATCCATGGAGAAAGAAGCAAAGGAATGAAGGTTTTCTCTTGGGTGATTAGCTTATGCTGGAAAGAGGAATTTACGATAACAAATTCTCAACTCTTTCTTGTGAATTTGAATTGAGTCATGGTTCACCACACTACTAGGCTCTGAATTTCTTAGATTAAGATTTGTTTTAAAGTCCATGTGTACTAGCTTCCACTTTTTAATAATGCTCAATGTATGTTGCCAATGATTTAGCTAATTCTTTCCTTCAAGTGGTACCAAGAGCCTAGAATCTTTTTGGGTTTTGGATGTTCATGGGTTTGATTTGGCTGATTAAAAGTGTTACAATGTTGTCTTGCTCTTTTGTTTATAATTGATTTGGAAAGTCTTGCATCTCAAGAGTTGTAGATGTGGGGAGAAAAGGGCGTGAGTTCTGGAACTAAATTTGGGGGTTTTGAGACTTGGTATTTTCGGCCAAATTGGGAGGGGGAGAACTGTGGGCTTCTATTGTCTTGTTAAATGAGATTTAACTTGACACAAGGGACCCTAAGATAACTACATAGTTAATACCTTTGTTGGGCATGTTAAAATGATTTTAATATGAGTTATATGAGTGATAGTGTTTATGAGACTCATGGGTTTCCTATGAGTGTTCTTCATTGTTCATTACGTCCTTCATGGTTTTATTAAAATGTGTGGTTTTGATTCACAATAGTTGTAGTCAATGTTGTATGTTTATGTACTTTGTGTATTGCAAGTGTCATATGCTACTAATTCAATCATATGGACCAATAGTTGTTATAGTACCAAGAGTTTTAATGAGATTAAAATGTATGTATGTGTGTGATGAGACCTAAATACCCTCAACCAATCTAATATTAAGTTGGTAAGCGAAAAGGTGTTTTGAACACTCTTTTGGGGCCTTCCACCATTGTGGGCTCTCTTCAAATGCACACAAGTGCACCATACTTCAACCCTACATTACAGGAGGCGCAAGGCATGAGTTTACATTTAAGGAGTCTATTCAATATATCAGATGCTATAAAGATGGGCAACGAGTATGACCAATAAAAAGACATTATGAGGTCATGCTTAAACTCTTATTCAAACTAGCATGATGGCTAAAACTTAACTAAGTGAATTAAGTATCTATAAAAAGACATATATGAAGCGTCGATTCACTAGAGGTTAAATAAGATGGGTAATCACAGAGTTGTGAATGAGCAAGAGACTCTCTTATTATTGTTAAGCTAACCAATAATTAGATATGATGAGATGGGCTTGGCAATTGTGAACCACCCATACCCCACTAAGAGTTTCCTCCAAAATAAGTTTTTTCTTAACTTGGTACTACGATCTCAAAATTGTCTTGGACGGATTGGACATATACTCAAGTAGTTCCATCCTCATATTCTTCCTCGTGATAATGTATCCATAGAAGATCGTGTTAGATATACTTAACATGAATAGGATAAAAGAAACACAAGTGCTTGTATCTTTGTTCAACAAACAAGGAGCTTAAGAAGTTAGCACAAGGACATGGATACTTTATGGGCCATGATTTTTTACTTACAAACTATTGCATGAAGAAATAAAAACTGCTACGAAAAACTCCTAAATGTTTGTAATCTTGTTGAGCCCAAGATAGTTATTGTGGACAATAGTCCATCAATATGGACTAATAATGATTTTGAATCATTAAGTGTTGGAGTGCTAAACCACTCTACTAGATGAAAACTAGCCTATGACTTTATCCTAGCTTCCCTATTTAAATAGTTCACTACGCATATGGTAAACTATACCTTGAACGATGACCACTCTCTCCAAATTGTTTGATGAGTTTCAAGAGAGACAATGGGAGTTTAGAGATTATAACTATCGTAGTCATAGGAGAAGTAAAATGAAGAGTGCAAAATAACTCAAATGATAACATATTTTCTTTACAAAAGGATGAACGTTTGAAATGGTACTAGCAAGTCTTGTTTTGCAAATCTTAAGAACACGCCTTTTGAAGGTGTTATGATTGTTCTTGAAATAATTCAAAATTGAAAAATAGAAAATAGAAGCAAGAACTAGGCTTTTGAAAACCCTAAAAACTAGGGGGGGGGAACAGAAGAAGAAGGAAATAGCATGCTAAGCTGCCAGAAGCTGAGCCATGCCGTTTTTTAAGTCGAGTTGTCGAACCACCCAAAACTAGAACCCAACAAAATTAGATTGGATGTCATCTTCCTATATCTATTGCAACCCCACGGCTTCTCCGGTGATGGTTTTGAATGATTATGTGGAGCAAAAAATAATCCAAAAAATTATGGAGGTGAGATGTGGACTTTTGGGTGAGAAGGACAAAATTACCCTCGAGGCACACCGGGATTCCCACGCGCATGAAACAGACCATAACGGCTTAATCAAAGAAGAGTCAAAGGTGATCAGTATGGTATTTATTCAAATCCCTCTCAATCACTCCTCATCAAATCCTTATTCAAAAGGTAACTCTCAAAACTTCCTATTTAATTTAGGAATAATTGTCATGTTAATTGCAAGATATTATTTCACATAATATCTTGCAATTATTCACCAAATTACACCATGTATGGTCGACCACTTTTCCCCAAATAGTGCCGGCCACTCTCCTATAAATAGCCCTATTATCCCACCAAAAAGCTAAGCCATTTGCTACGCACAAACTCCTAAATACATTATTTTCAGAATTCTGACTTTGGTATCTGAGATTCTTCGGCCAAAGTCTCCCATTCATCGTGGGTGTGTGAGGCTTTTGGCATTAATCTTAGGTGTTATTATTTTGTAGGTGCATTTCCCGTCAAAGGAGAAGACGGCAAAAATTTGCATCCACAAATTGGTGCTTTCATTAAGAGCTTGATTCACACGCTTGAAGAAGACTCTTACATTCAAAGTTTCTTAGTTCTCGTTCATTCGTAGATTTTCGTACGTTGTTATTCCTAGAATTTTTTTTATAAAGTTCTTTGAATAAACATAATAGAAAAGTACAAAGACTAGAAATTCGAAAGCCACGACGAATGGAACTTCCTACGTTCGAAGATCCAGATCAAATGATGAGGGACCCGATATAGCCCCACCATGACGATCCACAAGGCTCGACGCGACGACAAGAGGAGCAGTACCACCCTAACGAGGCACCACCATGGCTACGCCAATGGCAGCCACCACGGCAACAGCCACCGTGGTAGCCTACAATGAGATCCAAGCCCATGGTGAAGGCGTCACCTTGCAGCTTCAAGCCCAGGCCCAGGCCACCTTGTAGCAACGAGCCTAAGCCCGTGCCACAAGGGAGCCCAACACGGCCCAGGAGGCGCAAGCAACCCAGCTTGTTGCCACTACAGCAACCCAAACCCAAACGCCAGCAATTGCAACCTAGCACGCCAAGCCATACCCCCGTTGCACAGTTGCAAGCCCAAGCCATGCCGAGAAGAGACGAGGCCTAGCGCACGTGCACTTCAACAGCCCAGCCCAAGCCAACGGTTTGACTCGCTTCCGCGGTCCAACTCGTGGTCCACCTAGCAACCTAAACTAGTCTAAGACTGGTTCAACAGTCTCGGCTTCAGATTTCTGGATCGATGATTAAACTGATGGTATTTTCACCCCGTTTCTCCGCATATTTAACATATCCTAACTTAAATCTCACACCCGGAGCTTATTACACTTCTTCTACACAAGGTGATGCATACCGTCCAAGCTCTTCCAACCCAAATGATGATCAACACTTGACTCGACATGTCATAAAGTTGACAAGCACCCTCCCTCGCGTAACAGATGAGCTTGGTGAATCAGCTTTTGCAGCGCACTGAGATGTAGCGTGCCCCAGACGAATGTGTCTTGAAGCATGACAAGGGCAGATGACGAACCTCTCTAGTAGTGTCCTGGCAAGCAACTCATTGACCAGCCACGAACCGAGTGTTCTTCCAGTGTGAACTTCTGACTGGACTTCCAAGATAATGTATACTCTCGTTTTAGCACGCGTAGAAGCGTGCACTCTCGGTTAAGCCCACAAATGAGCATTCATTCACGGTTGGGGCTACACTCTGATAATCAACATAAGCAATCTTCCAGGCGAAGTGTTCATTTGCGGCTAGGCCTGCAAGGAGCATCATTTACCTTACATCAAAGTAGTCAGCATAACGAACGGAGCTAAGCAATCACTTAATCCGGCTCAAGTTCAATCGAAAGCGTAAAAGTAATTTGCTCGCTTGCTAGGAATGTACCACATACATCACAGCCGCAACATAAACGAGTTGAGCACAGAGAAGAGCAGCCTAGACTAGCAGGTCACAATCGGGGACAGCCGAGAGTTCCACTACCCCAGCAAAGGAAAATCCAAGAAGAAGTAGATAGGCTCCTAACCGAGCGATTGTGCAATTTCTAACTCAACGAAGCCATTGAAGATGCGCTTCAACGAGACATGACCAACATAAGTAGGTAACCCTTCATGGACGAGATCGAGCAAGCAGAGCCTCCATGGAAATTTAGCATGCCACATTTCACATCCTTCAAAGGAGATAGAGACCCGAAGAGGCACCTAATGCACTACCGAAGCGCTATGATCCTCTATCGAAACAATGATGCTCTTATGTGCAAGATATGCACCACCACTTTACAAAGAGAGGAGCAAGATTGGTTCCACACCTTGCCGCCACAATCCGTCTGGACTTTCAATGAGCTTTTTTTGGTTTTCACCAAAGAGTATTCATCATATCGCTCGATCAAGAAGAAGTCCGACCACTTGTTCAACATCAAGAAGAACCCAAAGGAGTTTCTCTGCTACTATGTGAAGAGGTTCAAAGCAAAGAAGGCAAAGATAGATGGTTGCAATGACTCGATAGCTAGTGCAACCTTCCAAAAAAGACTCCCAGCAGACCACCCACTACTCAGAGAATTGATCACGAAAGAATATCTAACTCTGGCAGACTTATTCGCTCTGGTAGATAAGCATGCACTTTGGGACGAGGCTTAGCGAGCAAACAAGGCACTCGAGTAGCCTCGAAAAGAAGTGGAAGTAACTCAAAAGAAAGAACACGGGAAGCAGTACAACAACAAAAGCAGGCAAGAGGCTAACCGCAGGGACCGATCCCCGAATAAAGAAGGCCTAACGCCGAAGAACTATTCTAAGTTCTTGATCCTAATACATCAAACCCTCCACAACAGTAAGAGTGAACTATGGTTCAAGCTGCCGAAGTAATCAAATGGAGATACCTCCAAGTTGGACCACACTAAGTACTACGTATTCCATCGAGGTCTTGGTCATGCAACCGACGACTGCTACACTTGGAGAAACTACTTAGAAAAGTGGTGAAAGAAGGTAAGGTCGACGACCAATAATTAGATAAGCCAGCTACGCATCCTAGAAGGAATGCAAAGCTGACAAAGAGCCGCTAACCAAGACAATTAGGATCAATGGCATTTTCTTCGAATCTGAGCACTTGGGGGCCACTTACAACTCTAAGAAGAGGAAGATCTGGCAAGCTCTATTGGTCTCTCAGGTCCGGGCAGTCGACACCTAACCTAGACCCATCGTTGGCTTCATCGAGCAGGATGCCGAATGCGTCGGCTTCCGATGACGAACTAGTGATATCTGTCCAACTAGCCCATGCTATAATATACAGAATGATCATTGATGACATAAATGTAATCAACATACTCCAACTTCCAGTCATTCAGCAGATGGGCTAGCCAAACACGATCATACACTGAGCGGAGGTACGCATTGGATTCAACGGTCATACCTCGACTACGATCGACAAAATAACACTCGACGTGAGAACACCCAGTAGTCTCAAAGCAAACGTTCACAATAGCTAGCGACATGTCTCCCCATAATGGGATTCTAGGTCTGCACTAGCTAGTGTAAGCGCGATAACCTCTATCAAGTATCAGAAAATCTGATTTCGCAACTCGAGTGGAGGAGTTGGAAAATATCACGTTAAACCAGGCCACATCTTGACCATACATTGTGCAAGTATTGAACAAGTTAAAGAAGAAGTCATTTACCCTAGTAGAGGCTACTGAAGTGTAAAAATACAAGTCTACCTTAACCGAAGATGGGTCAAGAGATGTCGAGCACATATTTCTTGACCCAAAGCAGCGGTCAGACCACATCAACAACTTGGCGGAAGAAACAAAGCCCAACCTCGCCGAATGCACATTCAAGGTAAATTTGAGCGATCTTGAATATGAAGTCCCTCACTAGTATGAAGAAGATTCAAGGTCTAACCAGAAAAATAGGACAACGAGTGCGAGAAAGCATTCAAGGACTTAAAGAAGTATCTAACATCACCTCTATTCTATGCAAGCCAGAAGCAGCGGATGACTTATTTACATGTTTGGCGGTAACTATATTGCACAGTTCTATATTGCACAGTTCAAAAGCTTTCCTCAATGCGGAAACTAGCTACCAAAAATTCAAAAGCTAACTTTGGCGATAGTTGTTGCAACCCGAAAGATCAAGTTATACATTCAGACTCACGCATTCATCCTCATGAGGCACTATTCTGCCCAATCCAGATGCGCGACGATATAGGCACAGACACTGCCGGACGTAAAGTTTTCCGACGAACGTAGCAACTCAACCCAAAAGGCACCCCAAAGGTAGACGAACACTAGAAGGACACACTCGAAAGAAAGTTTTGTCATTGTCGCCCCAGAAGATTCTACATAGGAGCAACCTGTACCGATAGTTGAGCACTACTTCATGCTGTGTGTCACATAGCCCCAGCCGACCCTTGCTCCATAACTCAGCTCTAGAATGGCCTAATACCAGCAGTTGGGCATCGTCTCTTACAGCGCATAACATGGCCCCAATTCTACGACTTCTTGTCGTGCCTATCTTACATCACAGCTCTCGCCATGAGAATCATATTTCATGGGTCCTCGACACGTTAACTCAAGATCAGCAGAGTAAGCGGCAAACGTAGCTGCACCCTCGCCAACATGAACGACAAAGAGATCGAAAATTAGTGGAACGCCTACAATCTAAGGAAGTACCATGCGTCTCGCTACATCAAAACTCGAAAACTCAAGCAGCTTGAAGGGCACCACCTTGCAAGTCAAGGACTATCCAGTTATTTTGTAGTTCCTACCTTACAACTAAGTTTTCATTTGTTTCACTCGTTTTTCAATGAGGAATTCAGAAATTATTCATAACTTGGCTCGGGTGCATCCTTACAACAACTGATCACTCATGCACTTCAAATGAAGATCGCGCCCTTCCTGGGACTTATCTTAGGAATTGCACCTCCTTGGGGACTAACCATGCTCTCTAGTGCAATAAGGTAAACCAATTTCTCGACACCCATATGGGTCTGCTCTCTCATGCGAGAGGATAAACTATACATTATGAATATTCAGACGTGGATAAGTTCGGCTGCCCTGGTGTAACTAGGAGCATAATGGCTTGCGCTGGGATTCCTAGAAGTAGCCACAATGGTCTTTTTTAAGGATTAGCTAACTGAAGGATTTTTGGTCTTTGGCCTAATCCGCGGGGAACCAGGCCTCAGAGACGGAGGATGGGCATTATGCAATACGCCTCATGGACAGCTGCCTTGGAACTAGGCAAGTCTTCAAAGTGAGGCCCTAAAGTTCTCAGACCTCCGACTCTTTGTATATTAGTATGTAGTAAGAAGAATTCGCTAATTACATAAAAAGTATATTTCTTTATCGAATATCATTAAAAATTAATATCAAAAGAAAAAAGATATACTAACATTACTTAATATTCCATGTCACATGTCTTTAGACGCAAATGCACTAAGATTGAGAGTGAAGAGCAATAAAACTTGATGATCAAGAGAGTAAAAAACAATAAAACTTGATTGACGAATATAATAATTCAACAACGCCAAATGGTTCTCTAGTGTTCTTTCTAAAATCAACACACACTAGCAAATCAAATTTTAGAATAACTTAGTTTAACAATAAATTATTGAAAAAGAAAATTTAAATTCAAAGTTATGCTTACCTCAAATTACAATCTTCAGGACCAAGTGATAGTTGCTTAAACATTCAATAGAAATAGAAAGACTGGCAAGTTGAAGAAAAAGGATTACAAAGTTATGATTATTCTAGATTTTGTTATTTTTTTAGGTTATTTTCAAAAGCATAAGAAAAAAAAATGCATTTGGACAAATTGAGGCCATTAATTTCACTAGCTTCTTGTCACACGCGTAGGAGTGTGACAATTGGCCTTCGTATGTTTTTTATTTAAGAAACTCAAGTTTTTTCTATTTATACAATTTTTATTTAAAATATTTTTGAAAATAAATAAGAATTTAAGAAACTCAAGTTTTTTCTATTTATACAATTGGCCTTTGAGATTTTGTTATTTTTTTCTAAAGTTGAAATTTTTAAATTCATTCAAAATTAATATTTGTTGAATTATTTTAACTCCTTCTGATTCTTGTAATTTTAAAATTTTTAAAGAGCAATTTATCTTTAATTTTAATCTTTAATTTCATAGATTTCAAAAGAGCAAAAACTAATGCCTACAATGTGTTTCGAACTGCCCACCCCAATGAAAACGAAGTGGAACCGTTTCCACTGCACTAACAAAATAATTGTGATGTTTCTTACGTTTTCTTTATTTATATTTTATATACAGGATGTATAAAAAAATTTGGGAGCCCCCAAGGCGACCGCCTACTTCGGCTACCCTCAGGGCCAGCCTTGCTTGGAACCTTAAAGCTGTTACCAAGTGCATTAAGGTAGCCTATGGTTTCCAGAAGTCTGCCTACGACTTGCCCTTAGAGCAAAAAGTTGTGCTAAACTTATACAACCGCACATTTTTGTGAAATGTTAAGCAATTAGCGTGCATATACGAAGCATTATCCACTGCCGACATGCTATGCTGTCGATAAGCTTCACTTTTGCCAAGCGCAAAATGATCGTTCAGGTCTACACTAATTCTTAAAATGTTGTGATACTTGCTATACAACCCACGAAATTAGTTACATAAAGGGCAAGGAGTTTTCTCGGATCTTTGCCTACGAAATTCCATACAACCGCGTACTTTTGATACTAAAGGTTGGAAAATTTCATGCCCCATAAATCTTTAGTATGTTGTGATGTAGACTACACAGCTCAATGGATTGAAGAAAGCCAAATTTAACAGCCAAGTGGTCACGCGAACTCATCTTCTTATGTAAGTAAGGCGTCTAGTTGCCGACCCTATGGCTAACAACTTGGCAAATGTTCTACATCAAAACCAATGGCTATATAGGCTACATGGCCATGTCTGCTTATAGAAAAGCAGCATGCTTGCCGCTGGTCTAAAGGTCAAAGGTTTAGTATAAACAAAAGAAGCGAAGATGAAGAAAAGCGAAGGAAGCAAGTTTATTAAATTTTGTAGCAAAATTGATAAATAAATAGCAAAGGTTGATGAAGTTCAAACAAAGCAAAAAAGCAACAAGGAAAACAAAGAAAATCCTAAAGGTTACCTAGAAGACTACTCTTCAGCAGCTTGGACATCCCACGACTACTCGACCACCACATATTCAGCAGCCACCACACTCTCAGCAGTGGCATCATCCAACACTTCACCCCCAGTTGCCTCGGCCTGGGTACCAACTTTTTCGACTACTTTAGCAATGGAAACCTCAAAAGTAAAGGCAAGCAAGTCTTCTGAAGAAATAAAGAAGGTCTTGGAGTCTTTCCCAGTAAACTCAAAGTCAGACAGCCTACCAAAGAGATGATCTACATAACCCAGCTTGTAGAAATCGCCTGACACTGGACAAACGAAGCCTCAAGTTCAACCTTATCACCTTTCAGCTACTCGTTCTCCTCGAGAAGACCAATATGGACGTACTGCAGCTCATCCACTTCCCTCTTCAGACTTTCATTGATTTTCAAAACACCTTGGAGTTCCAACACTTAGGGTTCAAGCCTATTGACGATCTTCTGGAAGTGGATCACTGATTATAAGTACCAATCAACTCTCCATCATTTGCAAATGCAGTGGAACGAAGCTCAGAAATGGCACGCTCAAGATCTTGAATTTGAGGTACGTAACGACCGATCTCCTTTTCTGCACTTTCATACTTAACTTGGATCGCGTCAAGCCTAATCTTCAAGTCAACGATCTCCTGGCGAGCAGTCTTAAGCTACAAAGAAGTGGTGGCAGAGATATTAGGCCCCTTCAAAGCGACAAGCTTAGACTCCAACTTTTTGATATTCACGGTAAAAGAATAAGCCTCAGCTGCCATAGTCGTTGCCATCTCCTTGGCAGCCTTGCTATCCTCTTGGTCAAAGAGCATAGACTCAACTGCTAGAATCACCATTTTCTGCGTCATGGAAAGTAAAGCAGTTCTCCTATATTGGGTCATATGCTTCACAAAGGAACTTGGGTAAACAAACTTTCTAACGCCATCAACAAGCTTGGCACACGTGTCCATGTCTTCAAGCAGATCTGGCTTCAAAAATGCGCAGATCTCAACAGACTCTAAAAAAGCAGGCTTGGTGGATTTCTCACAACTGCCCACTCGAGCAGTCTCCTCTTTCTCAGCAGGCAAACCAGTCTCAGTAGCAAGATGAATAGGCCCAGGCGCCACTTTAGCAGCAGAGTCCACCTTATCACTATTCATAATAGCAAGCTTTTCCAAAGGTGAACCAAACTTAGCTCCCAACAGACGCCTTAGTATAGACTTCGACATTGGGGGCATGACAGAACCTCTACACTTAGCAATCATATCAGCAATCGTACTAGCCATCTTCAGCATGGTAGGCGTCATAGGCTCAGATCTAGCAGCCTTATTTTTCTTCCCTTTGGAAGAAGTCAAGTCAATAACAAGCCTCTCGGAGCAAGCGGACCCTCACGAACAGCTAATGTAGTCTTTGGTTTTTTCTCAACCAGCATCTTTTGAGCAGGTGGCCAAGATCTCTTCTTTCCACCTTCATTCATAGCAGGCTCAACGACAGCGATCGGATGAGCCATTGCATTCGCCTTGATCTGCTTTATCTCCTCTTATGGGGGCAGCCTACCTTTTTCCCGGTGAAAAGGACTAAGCAGCCAGCATAGTACTCAACAGGGATACCTAAAGCTATATGCACCTTCTTTATATCTAGATAAGTCTATAGAGTTGAGCCAAATTTTGAATCTACATAGACAGAGCAAGACAATCAGTGAATTAGAGAGCAGCTCAGCAAGCACAGAGCAACCTAAAGATCAAACAGTTTATGACAACTACTACGAACAAATTGTTGCATGAAGAAATGAGAACTACTATGAACAACTCCTAAATGTTTTGTAATATTATTGAGCCCAAGATAGTTATTGGAGACAATAATCTGTCAATATGGACTAATAATGATTTTGAATCATTAAGTGTTGGAGTGCTAAACCACTATACTAGATGAAAACTAGTTGATGACTTTAACCTTGCTTCCCTATTTAAATAGTTCACTACGCATATGGTCAACTACACCTTGAACGATGACCACTCTCTCCAAATTGTTTGATGTGCATAACATAATTGAAATAAGTTTAGAGATTATAACTATCGTAGTCATAGGAGAAGCAAAATGAAGAACGCAAAATAACTCCAATGAGAACATATTTTCTTTACGAAATGATGGACGTTGGAAATGGTACTAGCAAGTTTTGTTTTGCAACTCTGAAGAACACACCTTTTTAAGGTGTTATGATTGTTCTTGAAATAATTCACAACTGGAAAATACATAACAGAAGCAAGAACTAAGGTTTTGAAAACTCTAAAAACTAGGAGGGAAAGAAGAAGAAAGAAATAGCATGCTAAGCCGCCAGAAGCCAAGCCATGCCATTTTTTGAGCCGAGTCGTCGAGCCACCCAAAACCAAAACCCAACGAAATTAGATCGGATGTCATCTTCCTCGATCTATTGCAACCCCACGGCTTCTCCGGTGATGGTTTTGAATGATTCTATGGAGCCAAAAATAATCCAAAAAATTATGAAGGTGACACATGGACTTTTGGGTGAGAAGGACAAAATTACCCTCGAGGCACACCGGGATTCCCACGTGCATGCAACATACAATAACGGCTCAATCAAAGAAGAGTCAAAAGTGATCAATATGGTATTTATTCAAATCCATCTCATCACTCCTCATCAAATCCTTATTCAAAATGTAACTCCCAAAACTTCCTATTTAATTTAGGAATAATTGCACCATATATGGCTGGCCAATTTTCCCCAAATTGGGTCGGCCACTCTCCTATAAATAGCCCTTTTATCCCACTAAAAAGCTAAGCCATTTACTACCCACAAACTCCTAAACACACTCTTTTCAGAATTCTAACTTTGGCATCAGAGATTGTTCAACCAATGCCCCCCCCCATTCATCGTGGGCGCGTGACTCTTTTGGCCTTAATCTTAGGTGTTATTATTTTGCAAGTGCATTTCTGTCAAATGAGAAGACAGCAGAAATTTGCATCCATAAATTCGATGACTCCCAACTAGAAACTCAACCTGATCGAAACACCCTTGTCGAAAAACCTTAGGTTTTCCACAACCTTCTCCCAAGTTTTGAAGACGATTCAATGACGAGAACATCATCGTCTTCGAAGTCCATGTCGTTTGAATTGAGGAGTATGATCGTCAAAATTTATCAAGTTTTGAACCCAAGTAGACGTCTTTAAGACATCATCGACCTTCAACGCCCACAGGAAACACCCCAGCTCTTTCCAAACACCCAAGGCCTTCTTTGGGCCTCCGTTTGCACTTGGCTATCACTAACCCAGCACACGGTGGCTGTTTCCTTTTTTTTTTTTTTTTTTTTTTACCTTCATTTTGGGCGAATTTTTCTGAAAAAAAAAATTAATTATTGTTTGCCTGAATTCTGGGCTTAAGTTTTTTTGCTTAGAGAAAAACCCAAAAATAATGGGCCAGCAACCCCATTTTTTTGCTGCATTTTCTATTTTGCTCAGTTTGCAGGCTTTTTTCTTGCTACCTCTCGGCTACCCTTTTTTCTCAACCAATAACCAAATTTTGGCTTATTTCTTGCTTCTAGCTTGCATCCAGCCCCCTTAGGGACCCGACGTCCTCGTCGGCACACATCCGGCCAGGGATTGGCTCTGATACCAAATTGTCACATCCCGGCCTGGGACCATACCACATCCCAAGCTCGACTCCACCGTAACACAATATTGTCCGCTTTGGGCCCCGACCATGCCCTCATGGTTTTGTTTCTGGGAACTCACACGAGCAGAACTTCCCAGTGGGTCACCCATCCTGGGAATACTCTTATGCGAACTCGCTTAACTTTGGAGTTCCGGTGGAACCCGAAGCCAATGAGCTCCCAGAAGGCCTCGTGCTATGTAGAGATGGGAATATACATATAAGGCTTACAGGATCCTCACCCATGGGCGATGTGGGATGTTAACCCAAAGCCAGTGAACTCCCAAAAGGCCTCATGCTAGGTAAAGATGAGAATATACATATAAGGCTTACAGGATCCTCACCCATGGGCGATGTGGGATGTTACAATCCACCCCCCTTAGGGGCTCGACGTCCTCGTCGGCACACATCCGGCCAGGGATTGGCTCTAATACCAAATTCTCACATCCCGGCTCAGGCCCCTACCACATCCCAGGCTCGACTCCACCGTAGCACGATATTGTCGGCTTTGGGCCCCGACCACGCCCTCACGGTTTTGTTTCTGGGAACTCACACGAGCAAAACTTCCTAGCGGTTGATGCGAAAATAAATTCACGCACAAATTTAAACCCTATTTGTGACAATTGTAGTATATGGATAAGTAGGGTATCGTTCTAGGCCGGGGATTAACTAGGGATGCTAACCAAAGTAAAATTAATTTAAAAACGTAAAAACAAAATTTAAAATATTAAACTAGACTCAAAACACTTAAATAGAATAACTCAAAATAAAACTAACAAATAAACTAAAATAAATCAAAAGACTCAAAACAACTCAAGACTTAAGAAAACACAAACTAAAATGATTTCTAATAAATCTAACACTTTAAAATAAAATGGGGGATTGATTTTGACGAGAAATAAATTAAACTTAAATAAATTACCAAATTGATAAAAACATGAAATTAAGGTGAAATGATAAATGACGGAATGGCTAGAGGGTTCTTCTCCACACATGACATATATGCAACCTAAATTGATTTTCAGTTGTTCTTTCAATAAATTGTTAATTCTCAACGCCCCAAATTAATTAGGTCCGCTTAAATTAATTCTCAGATTTTCCTTAAGTTAATGGATTGGATGATTGCATACGACAACCCAAAACATTCCCTACAAGTTCCCTACATGAATTGCATAATAGAGATACAAGCAAGAATCATTAAGTTTTATGAAAATCATAAGCATTGACGAGGCACTTGTTACTATGAATTGCATGAAACTTATGCCAAGAATTTACCTAACGCGATCGTTTATAAGCGACCTTCACTACTTGTGAATATAAGTTCATAACGATTAGGTGAAATTCACTTATATTCTAGCATCAAATTCATGCATGTAAATTAAGTATGCATCCTTAATCGACATACAAAAATAAGTTATCAATCAAGCAGTTAAGCAAATTAAATCACAACTCAGAAATCACAACTGAAGGTAATCAATTCAAATTACAAATATATCCATGGTTTTGAATTAAACTCTAGCCAAAATAAAATTAGTTACACATTATTAAAATTAAAACAGAAAATAAAAGAGAAGTTTGGAAAGATTAAACCGAAAGAGGATCTGCTGCGTTCGTGCCTACTTCTCTCTCCCCCTGCCCGCGTCAGTCTTCCTTGCGTCAGTCTCAGCTGCAAGGGCAGCTTCCCCCGTGCTCACCTCTCTCCATACTCACCATGCCGTGCTCACCTGGCTTCGGTTCACGCTGCCAGCTGCCTTAGGCAGCTGCCCTTGCTGACCTGTCCTTCCTGCACCGTCAGTCTCCACTCCAGCTTCTGTCTCCTGCTGCCTTTTGGCAGCTCACCCCGCAAGCTGACTTCCTCTAGCTGGTTGCGCTCCCTGCGCTGCCCACAAGCCCAAGGCAGCGTGCTGCCTTGTTTTCTCTTCTCTCTGTTTCTGCGTCAGTGTTTCACAGCTCCCCAAGGAGCTCCACGTCTTCCCCTCTCGTCTCGTGACTTGTCTTCCGCTGCCAAGCTGCACAAGGCAGCACTTTTTTTATTCCCCTCTCTAAGCCCCCGAGGCCTTCACACATATATCTCCCTCATTGTTTTATTTTTTAGTCTTTTTTTATTGTTTTCTATCCATCCATTCCCTATATTTTATTTCTTCTTCCTTCTGCACGCCAGCTGCCTAAGGCAGCTGCCTTTCCTTTTTATTATTTTTCTGATCCCAGTGTTCTTCCCACTGCCAAAATTTATTATTTCCTATTTCCTTGTGCTTTCTCCACATACTCCCCCACTGACATTCTTTTCTTATTCTTTCAGTCAAAACCCACGAGGCTTCCTGCGCATGCGTTTTTCTCCTTATTTCTTTTATTATCTCATTTTATATAAAACAAACATGATATAAATTATTATTATATATATATATATTTTTTATTTAATTTAGAAGCTAAACAGTTTTGACACGAATTTATTACATAAAATCACACTTATGCTATTTTTATTTTCTTAGCTAGATAAATTCTATAAAACACAAAAACAAAGTAAATAGCTCAAAAATATAAGAAACTAACTAAGAAAAGACGAGAGAATTTGATGTAAAATATGTATAAATATGAGCTTATCAGCGGTTTTGTTTCTGGGAACTCACACGAGCAAAACTTCCCAGTGGGTCACCTATCCTGGGAATACTCTCGCTCGAACTCACTTAACTTTGGAGTTCCGATGGAACCCGAAGCCAGTGAGCTCCCAAAAGGCCTCGCGCTAGGTAGAGATGGGAATATACATATAAAACCCATGGGCGATGTGGGATGTTACACCATGGCTAAAACCCAACTAGGCTATATTTTCTCACTCGCTTGGCTCGCAGTCATCTCAAACTAATATGACTCGAACATCATTGTTTTGCTTCCATGATCGATCATGTGTAGTCTCAATCTATTGTAAAATTTAAGTGGCCATCAGTCTAGCAATTTGACAAAAATTCAAAATTAATGGTTGGCAGCCCACTTTTTAGAAACTAACGATTTAATTTTTTATTATTTTTCTTTGAACCGCTGACACCATTTTGTACTTCTAAAGCTACTTACACTTGGGTTCCTAAAGCACCCCAAATTCACTACACTTGGATTTATATTGTATTATCTATTCTTGAAGGTACCTATTTATGAATTGGAAGTTCATTTAAATCAAACATTTCGAATTTAGTGCCTTTGAAACCCAAAGTTTCATAAAACAATTCAATCATGAAAACTCGAAGTTTTTATTGCAAATTAAACCAAACCATGTCTTAGAACCGAATGTTCTAACTTGACGCTTATGGAGGTTTTATTTCCCATAACACCAACCACAATCTTGTTCCTTCTATTCACTAGAATGCTGAACCGTCACAAGGTTGATTTCACTGATTTGGACGTTTCTTATGGAAACTACTTTATGTGGGTACAAGACATGAAGCTTCACTTGACTATGCAAAAGTTGATAATCCATTCGTCCATGAATGCATACAATTCTCAAGTTTATAAAATTCAATCGAATTTTTACTAGAGCAATTTTTTTACCTCCTTCCATGTCTCTTACTTGCTCTTTAAGCAGCACTGTAAAGAGCGGAAGTTTACCAAATTCTCGGATCTAATCACTACCACAAATGTGAGAAAGGTACCCCCAATGATTCGTCTGGGAGGTACTAATGGTATAGACCTAGCTTCGACTGAAGTCTATTGGACTATATAGACCCAGTTCAGCTAGAGTCTACCAAATAGCCTAACCTAATTTCGGTTAAAGCCTTTCAAGCGATCTCTTTACTGCTCATTTGTAGGTTGTCACTTTAATAAGACAGTCTTCCCGCCGTCAGGGGGAGATAAGAATATCAACTTTCTTGAAATACGGCGCGAATTAGTGTGAATGTTGCCCATTATGTCTCATCTCGTTCCCCGTACCGCACAAGTATGATAAACAAGTGCGCTGTATTCTAGCTTTTAGAATGCTACTCAAGACAAATTTACTGATCTAGCTATGTGAGGAGATCATATACCAGTTACAAATATGCTTGCTAGGATAGACGTACCTAACGATCATCGAGTTTACATCCCTGAAGGGTGTGCTGCCCCTAAATGATAGTTGGCAACCCCTATTGAATGACCGGGAATAATGGCGAATAGCCGATCAATCGATCCTTGGCCTAGAGCGCTACAGATCACTCGGTTCGTTAGATTCACTTCCTTAGAATAGGAAATACATGGCACAAAATGAATCTTTACTCAATCACTGTCTTAACCATTTTCATCTCGTGAGAGTAATCCGGATTACTTTCAAACCTTGAAGTTATTAGTCCAATATACTAGTTTAGGTGAGATATAGAATTGGAATGAGCTTGTCATTGATGATTCTTCACTTATATGGTAGCTACCAACATGCATGAAAAATGACGATATTGTACCTATGTTCCGTTGATTAGTGCCAATGTAGAACTGATTGGACAACTGAAATCACAACCTAGGTTTAATTATTTGCCGACGTTTGTTTGGACCTGTGTTTATTATACTATTCAAGATAACTATGTCGTGTTACAAGTGGGAAAAGAAGTGTAATGAGATGAATGAAATAGTGTGATATGATGTATGCCTTACGGCGTAACGTTTCTCTTAATACGCCATGTGATTGACTGTAGCATTATGAATGTAGTTAACATTTCTCCATGAGGATATTGATACAGAGATTTACATGTAAGTTCCCAAAAAGTTACATGGACTAGTTGAAATAGTTCCAGACCTCAAAACACCCTTTCAACTTGTTTTGAGGCGTTCACTTTACGTATTGAAGCAATCCGAGCAGCATTTGGTATACTCGCCTAAGTGATTATTCGATCAATCAGGGATATGAATACTTATGCCATTTCATGTTAAATTTAGAAGTCATATTCCAAATTGGTAGAGTTGCATGTTATGTTGATGACACGAATCTCACTAAGACTCTAGAAGAGCTTAAGAAAACTGCCTTGTACTGGAAGACGAAATTTGAGATGAAATATCTTGGAAAAACTCGTTTATGCCTTGACCTGAAGTTCAATCATTGTTCTGACAGTTACATGTTCAGTATACCTATGATCTTCTATACGGTTGATGCAAATGAGACCCTTAAAAAGGTTATAGAATCCGAAGTTCCATATCTGAGTCCAACTTTGCACTTTGTTGTACTTAGATCATTATATTAGACATGACATCTTGTGGAGCCAAAAATATCAAAAAGATTGAGGAGGCGACATGTGGACTTTTGGGTAAAAAGGGCAAAATTACCCTTAAGGCACACTGGGATTCCCACACGCATGCTACGGATAATAACGGCTCAATCAAGGTCAAAGGTGATCAAAATGGTATTTATTCAAAACCCTCTCATCACTCCTCATCAAATACTCAGCACAAGGTAACTCTCAATTATTCTTTTCAAATTTGGATTAATTACTAAATTAATTGCAAGATATTATTTGACATAATATCTTGCAATTATATTCAAAATACCACCATAAGTGGCCGGTCCTTATTTTGCCAAATAGGGTCAGCCACACCCCTATATATAGCCCTATCTTCACACCAAAATGCAAGTTGATTCTTTTCCTAAAATTCTCTAAACACTTTCTCTCTCAAATTCTAACTTTGGCATTGGAGATTCTTTGGCCAAAGCCCCCCATTCATCGTGGGTGCGTGAGGCTCTTGGCCTTGATCCAAAACCGGTTTAACCATCCAGACTTCAGATTCTGGGTCGACAATTGAACTGGGGGTATTCTCACCCTATTTCTCTGCAGATTTGACATTTCCTAACTTAAATCTCGGGCCCGGAGTCCATTAGACTTCCGTTACTCAAGGAGACGCATATTGTCCAAGCTCTTCCAACCCAAATGGCAAACAACACTTGTTTCAACAAGTCATGGAGTTGACAAGCACCCTCGCATAGCAGACGACCTTAGTGAATCAGCTCTTGCAAGGCACCGAGATGCAATGTACCCCAGACGAGGTGTCCCCAAAGAAGGACAAGGGCAGATGAAGAACCTTTCCAGCAGCATCCCGGTAAGCAGCCACTCGACCAACCATGAACCGAGCATTCTGGCAGTGTACACTCCCGACTGGGCCCCAGAGATAGCGTATACTCTCGTCTTAGCACACGGAGGAGTGTGCACTCTCGGCTAGGTCAAAGGACGAGCATACACTCATGGTTAGGACTACACTTCGATAATCAACATGAGCAACCTTCTAAGCGAAATGTTCTTTCGTGGCTAAGCTCACAAGGAGCATATTCCACTTCACATCGGAGAAAAGTAGTCCCTCAATTCGACTCAAGTTCAATCGGCAGCCTGTGAGGAATTACCTTGCCAACTAGGAATGTACCACATGCATCGCCGCTGCGGCATAGGCGAGCCGAACGCATAGAAGAGCAGCCTAGACCGACAGGTCAAAACCGGGGGTAGCCTAGAGCTCCGCTACCCCAAGAAAGAAAAATTCAGGAAGAATTAGAGAGGCTCATGACTGAGTGATTACACGATTTCCAATGCAACGAGGTCACCGATGAAGCATTACGATGAGACATGACCAACATGAGTAGGTCATCTTTCACGGATGAAATCTTGCAGGCAGAGCCTCCACGCAAGTTCAGCATGCCATATTTTACATCCTTAAAAAAGGATAGAGATTTTGAGAGACACTTGAAGCATTACCAAAGCACGATGGTCCTTTATCGGAACAACGATGTTCTTATGTGCAAGATATTCACCACCACTCTACAATGCAAGGCGCAAGATTGGTTCCACATGCTACCGACATAGTCCATCCAGAGTTTCGATGAACTTTCTTTAGTTTTCACTAAAGAATATTCATCATACCGCTCGATCAAGAAAAAGTTTGACCATTTGTTTAGCGTCAAGAGGAACCCAAAGGAATCACTTCATGACTATGTGAAGAGGTTCAAAGCAGAGAAGGCAAAGATGGTCGGATGCGATGACTCGATAGCTAGTGCAGCTTTCCAAAAATGACTCCTAGCAGACCACCTGCTATTTGGAGAATTAATCATGAAAGAAGATCTAACTCTGGGAGACTCTTTCACTCTGGCAAAAAAGCATGCACTTTGGGACGAGGCTCGGCAAGCAAACAAGGCACCCGAGCAGCCTAAAAAAGAGTCGGCAGTAGCTCAAAAGAATGAGCGTAAGGTACAATCCCCGACTAAAGATAGCTCGAGACCTAAGAATTACTCTAAGTTCTCGATCCCGATCCACCATATCCTCCGCGACATCAAGAGCGAACCATGGTTCAAGCTGCCAAAACAATCAAAGGGAGATACTTCCAAGTTGGACCACACCAAGTACTAGGTGTTCCACCAAGGTCCTGGTCACACAACTGACGATTGCTACACTTGGAAGAACTACCTAGAGAAGCTCATGAAATAAGGCAAGGTCAAGAGATACTTGGACAAGCCAGCTGCATAGCCTAGAAGAAACACAAAATTTGACTAAAACGATTCGGATGAATGGCATTAACAATTGGGGGCCACCAACAATTCTAAGAAGAGGAAGATCCAGCAGGCTCTACTAGTCTCACAGGTTCAGGTAGTCAACACCTAACCTAGACCCATCGTTGGCTTCACCGAGCAAGATGATGAGGGCATCGATTTCCCACATGATGAAACAGTGGTGGTATCTGTCCAACTAGCCCATGCTATAATCGACGGAATGATGGTTGATAACGGAAGTGCAGTCAACCTACTACAACTCTAAGTAATTCAGAAGATAGGCTTGGAAAGCACAATCATACGCCGAGCGGAGGTACTCATCGGATTCAACAGACACACCTCGACTGCCATCGGCCATATCACACTTGACATGAGAACATTGCCAGTTGTCTTGATGCGAAATATATAAGCACACAAATTAAACCCTATTTGTGACAATTGTAGTATATGGATAAGTAGGGATCGTTCTAACCGGGGATTAACTAGGGATGCTAACCAAAGTAAAATTAAATTAAAAATGTAAAAACAAAATTTAAAACACTAAACTAAAATCAAAACACTTAACTAGAATCACTCAAAATAAAACTAACAAATAAACTAAAACAAATCAAAAGACTCAAAATAATTCAAGACTCAAGAAAACACAAACTAAATTGATTTCTAACAAATCTAACACTTTAAAATAAATGGGGGATTGATTTTTTGACGAAATTGAATTTAAAACAGAAACTTAAAAACAAACTTCAAAGAAAATATATTTTATAGAATGATGAGACGTTAGTTAGAGGGTTCCTTATCCACACATGAATATATGCATACAATTTGATTCCCAGTTATGATTTCAACAAACGAATGAATGACAACGCTCCAAGTTAATTAGGTCCGCTTAAATTAACCTTCAGATTTTCCACAAGTTATTGGGTTGGATGATTGCATACGACAACCCAAAACATTCCCTACAAGTTCCCTACATGAATTGCATAATAGAGATACAAGCAAGAATCATTAAGTTCTATGAAAATCATAAGCATCGACTAGGCATTCATAACTATGGAATACGCATGTTAATCCAACCTAGGGTTTACTAAACACAATCGTGACTAGCGATTTTTACTACTCATGAATATAAGTTCATAACGATTAGGTGAAATTCCCTTATATCCTAGCATCAAGTCTAAGCATGCAAATTAAGTGTCGACCCTCAACCCACATACATAAACAAGTTCTTAATCAACACAGAAAAGTAAACCACATCCAACATTCATAAATTCATAACTGGAGTAAATCAAATCATAATAAACATTTATCCATGGTTTCAAATTCCCCTCTAACTAAACAGAAATTAATTACACATGTTTAATATAATTGAAAAGCAAATTAAATTAAACATGAGTTTAAGAAAAATAAAACCAAATGAGGAGTTGGGGATTTTGGTGGATAGGGATGATCAAGGGACTCTGCTTCTTCGCGTTACTGCCTTCCTGCGTCTCTGTCCTCTTCTCTCGCTCCCAGCAAGGCAGCATGCACTCCTCCTTTTCCTCCCTGAGACCTTCCTTCCGCGCGCCTCTCTGACCTGCCTGCACCTCAGTGGCTGCCAAAGCAGCTCTCTCTCTAATCCGCTTCTGCGTCTCTTCGCGTCAGCTATCCTCGCTGCGTAAGCTGCCAAGGGCAGCTTCTGTTTCTTTGCTCCTCGCAACTTCTCTCGCACGCTGCCAAACCTTGCTGTCTGCCCGACTCCCTCCTTCCAGCTTCTCTCCGTCCCCTTCAGTCCCTCTCCACTGTTGTGACCCGCTCCTCTCTTTCTCTTTTAGCTGGCGGAACAGCATTATTACATCCCACGTCTTCTTTTTTTTTGCCAGCTGCAAAGGCAGCCTATCATCCTCTTATTTATTCTTCTTTTTCATTTCCCTAAGGCAGCTTTGTTTATTTCCCCCCTTTCCGCACCTCAGTGCTCTTCCCCCCTATTTATTTCTTTATTCCCATCATGCACTCCCACCCCCAATGCCTTCCTTTCCTCTTTCAGTTTTTATATATATCTCCCCAGTCCGTGTCTGCCATCCTTTTATTTTATTTTGCCTTGTGCTTTCCACTTGCTCTCTTATTATTCTTTTCTTTTTGCTGCTCAGCAAGTGCAACATCCACTTCTTCTTATTCCTTTAAGCTGGCTTTTATTTTTCTGCCAAAATGTTTTCTTAAGTTACAACAATAAAATAAGTGAGCAAGGTAGAAATGACGAATTTATTACTTAAAATCACACTTGTGCTATTTTTATTTTCTTAGCTAGATAAATTCGATAAAACACAAAAACAAAGTAAATAGCACAAAAATATAAGAAACTAACTAAGAAAAGACGAGAGAATTTGATGTAAAATATGTATAAATATGAGCTTATCATGTCTCAAAGCTGACGTACACGATAGTAAGCAACCCGTCTCCCTACAATGAGATTCTAAGGTGACCTTAACTGATAAAGCTAGATGTAGTAACCTCCGTCAAGTACCAAGAAATCTGATTTCGCATCCCGGGAGGAGGAGTCGGAGAAATCAAGTCTGACCAGGCCATATCTCGACGATGCATTGTGCAAGTACTAAATGAATAAAAAATACCTTTACCCCCGTAAAGGCTACTGAGGTCCAAAGGGATGACAAAGCTACAAAATAGCAATTGTTGCAGATGGATCAAGAAGATGGTGTCCAAATCAACGCGCCAGTAGACGAGACGGGATGGAAACCCGAAGAGGACTGCACATCATTCTTGATCCCCAGTGAAGGAAATTTTGTGAAAAACATGTTCATTTGAGCAACATCTATGGCATGCAATTAACAATTAAAGGCGGAATCATGCTTGTATGCACTCAAAAACAAAACATTACCCATGAAATTCAAAGCCTAATAGAAGGGTGAACCAAGACTTAACTCAAAACAAAGTGAGTTGAGAAACTTTATACCTTTGAAGATTCCTCTTTGCATAAGCAAAGGCTAATCACCCAAGGAGAGGGCCTTCATTCCTTGCTTTTTAGCTCCATGGATTTCTTGGATGAGGATGGTTGAAAGGATTCTCCAAGTTCCCTAAGTTGAGAACCTCTAAGTCTCCACACCAAGGTAGGACTTGAAGAAGAGATAAGTGACCTAGAGGAAATAAGATTGCTAGCTAAAATCCTCTAGGGTGGCCGGCCTCTTAGAGAGAAAAGGGAGCTTGTGTTCTCATCTTTTCTCCAAAAGAAACCCTAAGGATGAAATGGCTATAAAGTTGCCTTTATACCACCTCATAATGGAGTGGCAAACTTGCAATTAAGCCAAGTTCACTACCCCTCTCTATATGGCCGGCCATTAAGGGTTAATTGGGCTTTCAAGCCCTTTGTGGTTTCAAGTTGTCATACAACTTGAGTTAATGGGCTTGACATTCAAATCCCATTGGGCCTTGCGGCCCAAAACTAACCCAAGGTCTATAACGAACTTATTCGTTTGATTAATTAACATATTAATTAATCCTAGCCATAAATAATTAAACCATTTAATTATCCTTACTCATCTCTGTTGTTTCTTCAATCTCTATCTTACACGGTGTACGATCCATTAGGTTCCTTTTAGCGAGGCAGTGGGCGATTAGAACTCTTTCAAATCGATTATGAATTGAAACTTACTTCCAATTCTCCCTTTAGTGATTATACACGTTTAGGGCTTCCACAAACCATGAATGACACCTAGTAGTATGTCATGGTTACCCAAGCTAATCAGAAGAGGTGGAGAACCTATTCAGTTTAGGATTACAATGCAATACGGTCTTTCTCTAATACAATACTTTTGACCACATTGTTTGGTTTGATAGTTTATTCATGTCTACTATCCAATGTGATTCATTTACTTATATGATTACCTTGAATGTGATTTGGAACGACTTCCTAAATCTCATTCATACTCTGGCCAGAGATTCTGAATCATATCATAGAGTATTCTCCCTCAAACGGTTTGAAGGTTAGAGATCCCTTGTTGCGCATTCACTTGCCCCCATGGCTAAGTGGCTTAACCCCAACTATGTCATGGACACCCTTGGATGGAGTGACTTTGACATAGTCAAAGATCAATGACCTAACCACAAGACAACTATGATGCCTCAGGTCAAAGGACTACTTTGCATTATCCCAACCATGAGTTCCCATGTGACATGAGTATGAGAACTTCTTGTTGATCGCGTTCAGTGAACTCATTCTCTATTGAGCACCTACATACTTGTCTTGGTGTCAGTCACACCAATGACTCGAGACCAGTCACTCTCCCTAAGAGAAGACACAACACGTACTGATCTTAACAGACTGTCAATGCCCAATTGGCAATCCTATGATCAGGAACGTTTAGGATATGTATACGAAAGAGAATGGTCTCATGAATCTAACTTCTTTAGATCGCATTCTCCCAATTACATATTCCTTGGACTTATCGTTTAAGCGTATAACATTTATATGAGGCGGCTTCAAACAATAATTGTTGCCCTTTATATTAAACTATATTAGTTTAACATGTGAAATGTCCGTAAAGTATCATCATATGATTGGTTTTAGGGCACATTTCCAACAATCTCCCACTTGCACTAGAGCCAATCAGCTTGGTCATCAATGATGATACCTCTTCTGTAGTCATTTCAAAAATGGCTGAGTAGTAGGCCTAGACAATGGATATCTATATGTTATCTATAGAAGCAACCTTGAGAATAACCATGTCACCATTATACATGATTCTCAATCATGTGGTTTAGTCTCTCATTTGAGTTCGGATTTTGATGTGACCTTGATTCCCTGGCTTGAGCTATCGCCCCATTAGTGTCATAGTGTCGGAACACTGGAGACACTTTCTGGTTGGAACCGAATAGAGAGTTCGTAAATGAACTTTCCCATCCAAACAACATTGTTGTGAGCTTCTATATGGCAATATATTTTGCATTCACAATGGAACACACTAAAGTCATTACTTTTAATGTTTCCATCCAAATATCTCTTTAGTCATAATAAAGAGATATCTGATTATCTCTTCATTCATAAGGAAGAAACATCCAATGATGGATTAGATTCATAATCTAACACATTTACGCTTCCACTACGTTACTCTAATTCTTCCTCATTCTTGAGGAATCCATCCTTTATTATTTCTCAAATACTTAAGGATTCACTTGACAGTTGCCATGGTTTTGATCCTGGGCTTGCATTGATATCATCTTGTACCGATATTGGTACAACTCATATCAACGTTTTTCATACAATATGAAATACATAAATCACCTTTCTGCGTATACATAAAGGATTCTATTTACGCATTATTTCTTTTGGGAGACAAAGGGTACGTTCCCTTTGAGAAGAGCTACCTCCTAGTCTTACTAGAGTTGTTCTTCTGATTGAAGTTTATCATCATATGAGAAACTTCCTAGCATCTTTTGTCTATCATTAGGGCTTGATATAATCCAATTATATCCTGAAATCTATCATTATAGATTTCCATCCCATGTTTATAGACTATGTCTCCCATATACATTATATCGTTATAGAATGTTCAAAGTCATAACTTTAACGAAAAAGTATTTTTTCATTTCCAAAATTAATATATCATATATGTATATATATATATATATATTCAAATTTAGGAACATGATTAACTCCCACTAATCTTTTGTAAACCTAGTAAACAAAATATTCATTTACATCTTTATGAGAAATCAAACGATTTGATCTTTCTCTTATAAGACGCTTATAGCTCCCACTAGCTTGCTAAGATCCATGATGGATGGATCTCTACAACTTACATGTCTTGTGATTCATAGTTTCAGACATATATTATCAAGACTATCTTAACAATGGTTTCGGAAACCCATATTATGTCCAAACATTGAATCACCATTTAGTTGTAGCTAGCAATCTTTGAATTAATTGAAACCAAGACTATGTCAAAGATGGTTTCTTCCAAGTCAACCATTCTCTTTGATTGTAGTCACCTTAAGCTACCAATTAGCTATGAAGGTTTCATTATTTCGGGTCAAATGGTACTTTACCATTACCTTGAGTATATGTCGTATATACACTCAATGTAGTCATAAGGATTTTCATTCTTATTTCTTTCGAATTAAGAGGTGTAACTCTATGACATAGTCATAAAGTTCAAACCATTCAACTGAGACAGTTTATAAATCCTTCTCGACTACCTTGGAGCTTATGGTGTAGGAACTAGGTTGTTATATTTGTTGATTATCATCTTGTCTCTCAAAGAACCCATTCTTTGAATTCTATCTCTCGTTCATTTGCGCTTAGGCAAATCATATTGTAGGATTACAATGAACTACCCAACAAAACAACATTTGTTAGTTGGTTTATAGAAGTGATATCCAAAGGTTAATTTAAGGATATCCACAAGATAATTCTCAAACAAATATTGCTTATTAGCACACAACCCCGAATCTTAACACGATTAAGACTTATCTTTCTTTCCAACTACATCCTATGGAGTCATGAAAATTTTGGAAGATCTTCTAATTGACAATCATATTGTCTTAGAAGTATATATCCTATATATGGGCAATCGATAACATCCAACAAACTAAATCTTATTCAAGAGTTGTTCAAGGCAACCCTCATTTCTTCATACAACAATTTGTAGGTGAAGAATCATGGCACATAAAGTGTCCATGCCCTTGTGCTTACTTCTCAAGTTCCTTGTTCATGTAACAAAGAAACGAGCACTAATGTTTGCGTTAACTAAGGGTTGTTCAAAGCAACTCTTACTTCTTCATACAACAATTTGTAATTGAAGAATTATGACATTAAAAGTGTTGTCCTCTTTATGATAGACTTATCTAACATGTTCTTCCAATGATACATTATCAATAGGAAGTTTGTGAGGATGACACTACTTAGGTACATATACAAGCCATTAAAGACAATCTATGGGATTGTAGTACCAAGTCTGGAAACTAAAGCTTTTGGATTTTTCTTTGTCAAGTTTTGGATAGCGTTTGCAAATATATTGGTAAATAAATACATAACGAATATAAATTGATTGATTTTAAGCCATTTGATCCGGGTCTTTAAATCAAATAGCACCACCCATTATTTTTGGCAAATTCCATATCTCTCATCGGAATTCGAGAGTTTTGGAGGAAACTCTTAGTAGGGTATGGGAGACTCATCATTACCAAGCCCACCTCACAATGATATGATGTTGGCTAACATCAATAATAATGAGAGATTACGCTTACTCATTTGCATCTCTTGCAAGTACCCATCTTATTTGGCCTCTAGAGAATGAAGCCTCACAATGATATGATGTTGGCTCCATTGCACTTAGTTAAGTCATTCTCACCATGCAAGTTCGAGTAGGGGTTCAAGAATAACCTCACAATGATATGATGTTGATCATTCTCGTTGCCTACCTTCACAACATCATGTATGCATATAGAACTCCTCCTGAGTGTAAGCACGCACTTTGTACTCCCCCATGATAGGGTGAAGTCGGTGTACGAGTCACAAACGATCGCAGCCTACCATGGTGGAAGGCCACGAAAGAGTGTTCAAAGCACTATCACGCTTATCAACTTAATAATGGTTTGGTTGAGGGTTTTAGGTCTCATCACATATAAGCATGCATTTTAATCTTATTAAAACAATTTGGTCCTATTACAACTATTAGTCCATGTGATTGATTTAGTTGTATATGATACTCGCACTATGCTTGTAAAACGGTTTTTAAAGCAAGAGTATATGGTACTACTAACATAAGGTTTGCATTCATTGATGGACTATATAGTTGCCTTAGGGCCTTAGGATGACTATGAACCTTTGATTAGATCCAACACGAGCCTAGTGTTGGATCTCGGTCTAGGGATGGTGATTGATTTTAGTTACGCGTTTAATCATATTAAGGCGTGTTTTTCCTATTGGGCGTTGGACCCAACTACTCCAATTTCATGCATATCAAATAAAACAAGAAAGGAGTACTTCAAAGTAAAGAAGAGCTTATGCTCTTTTACAACATTTGAGCAAAACAAATTACTTTAAAGTAAAGAAGAGTTTATGCTCTTTTACAACATTTGATCATATCAAATTACAACCAAAATCTAATATACACGTTCCCATGGTTCAAACAAATTTGAGACGGCCTTTCACATAGCCCAATTATCGTAGGCTTAGGTTCATAATCACCCTTTCTTTAATTAATTAACGCTTTAACTAATTAAACTTGAATGCAACATTTTCATTTGGTTTTTGTATCCATAGAATTGATTTAAATGGAGCTAAAATGAAATGAAAATCCAATTCTCATTTAAAGATACAAAACTATTTTGTTCTCAACTAATTTGGGCCGAAAAGCAATAACCTCAACCATTGGGCTATATTGCAAAACATAAACTTTTGAGGTCCCTTTGTAAAAACACAAAAGTCCACTACTTCATGTAATTACAACTAGAACCCAAAAATTTCAACAAATGCAAAAACTTCATTAAAGGAGCAAAACAATTTGTCCTTTAGTGATTTTGGGCCTTTACGTAAAAACGTAAACTTTCGGGTCAAAGTACAAATACACAAAAGTATCAAAACTCTATGTAATTGCATAAAAGCCCCAAAAGTACCCTACTTTTAGGGTGGCCGGTTTTGGTGAGAGTTTTGTAATAAAACTTTTGAAATTTTTCAATAAAGTGAAAGGTGATGGGTTGGTTTGAAAAAGTAGGTATGGATGTGTAAGAGAAGTACCAATCATGTACAAAAAATCCAATCACATTTTCAACTTTCAATCACTCTTTCAAAAAAAATATCTTGTGATTGAAAAGTTACACCATCCATCATTAAAACAAAGACTTTATGTAATCAACCAAAAATTTGAATCAAAATTCCCAACCTTTTTGTTCTTGCCAAGAACATAACAAGAACAATGAAGAACATCCATGAAAACCCATAAAAGCTCCATGAACATTTTTCACCCAAAGACACCCCAAAAAACTCTCAAACTAAAGGGAAATAACATATTACCATACTAAGGTACTTAGGGGTTCCTAATGTCATTTTAAAACACTTTTAACAAGACATACATGAACCCAAAAATCCACCCTTTGGATTTGGCCGAATTTCCCCAAAAACATGGCACCAAATTTTAGCTCCAAAATTCATGCTCATGTGAACTACATCTACAACATTTGAGATGGCAAAATTTCTAACAAAATTTACATTCAAAGAAGCAAGAATAAAGCTTGTAACAATTACAACATTCAAATCATAAACTATGAAAATACAAAACTCATAAGGATTCACCAACTACTAGACCTAGGCTCTGATACCACTTGAAGGAAATTTTGTGAAAAACTTGTTCATTTGAGCAACATCTATGGCATGCAATTAACAATTAAAGGCGTAATCATGCTTGTATGCACTCAAAAACTAAACATTACCCATGAAATTCAAAGCCTAGTAGAAGGGTGAACCAAGACTCAACTCAAAACAAAGTGAGTTGAGAAACTTTATACCTTTGAAGATTCCTCTTTGCATAAGCAAAGGCTAATCACCCAATGAGAGGGCCTTCATTCCTTGCTTTTTAGCTCCATGGATTTCTTGGATGAGGATGGTTGAAAGGATTCTCCAAGTTCCCAAAGTTGAAGAGATGAGTGACATAGAGCAAGTAAGACTGCTAGCTAAAATCCTCTAGGGTGGCCGGCCTCTTAGAGAGAAAAATGGAGCTTGTGTTCTCATCTTTTCCCCAAAAGAAACCCTAAGGATGAAATGGCTATAAAGTTGCCTTTATACCACCTCACAATGGAGTGGCAAACTTGCAATTAAGCCAAGTTCACTACCCCTCTGAAGGGAAATAATGAGATTTATGTGGGATTTCTAGTGACTAGCATGCATATACAATTCAAAATTTATATACATTTGCAACGGAAGCATGTTATCACATAATATCAAAGCTATAGTCATGCAAATCCCCTTCAGGAAGCATAGGTTCATATATGATGCATCTAAGAAAATATTGAAGAGCAAAGTGAAGGTATAGTTTTATACCTCTTGATCTAGACTTGAGACCAAGGATGGACCACCTTCAGTGAGGTTATTGGTATCAATCCAATTGATTATTATTTATCCAATCACTTAGTGAATTAAAACTTACTTTTAATTCTCCTTCTTCTTTGATGAATACTTATTTTATCATCTAGAAGAACTCACAAGCCATGAGTGACATCTAACCATATATCATGGCTACCCAAGCTAATGTAGAATTTGTTTGGAGAACCTATTCAGTTGGAATTACAATGTAATTCGATCCTTCTCTAATACAATACTCACAATCACATTACTAAGGTATGGATATTTAATGTCAAGCCCCTAATGTGATTATATCAAGTTATATGATTCTATTGGGTCGTATAGGAACGTTTTCCATCATTACGCTCGATACTTCGGCCGAAGATTCCTGAATCATATCTTAGAGTATTCATCCTGTCATAATGAGGATTAGAGATCCCTTGTTGATCATTCACATGCCTCTAAGAATAAATCACTGACCCCAACAATGCATAGAACACATCCAAGATGAGATGTGGTCACGTCACATTATCAAATGATCAACAACGTATCCCCAAGACAACTATGATGTCTCAGGTCAAATGATTACTTACATTATTCCAACCAGTAGAGTTACTTGCTTGACATGTGAGTAGACCAACATGCAAGTACTCTCATTTGATTGTGCTCAGCGAACTCACTCCCATAATGAGCACCTACATACTTGTCTTAGTGTCACTACACGAATGGCATGAGACTTTTCATCCTTCCCATTGGAAGGGGACATAGTATGTACTGGTCTATGTATTGTCAGTGTCCCTCCGACAATCCTATGACCAGGAACCTTTTTGGACATCATGGTTATGTGAAGAAGGTCTCTGCAGTCTAACATCATTAGATTACTTCTTCCATCGATCCATTGTCCACGGATTCACTCTTTAGGACGTATATCGTTTATTGAGATGGTCCTAATGAGTGACTTTTCCTTTTGATGTATTAGAGTTTTCCATACATATAGACATTGTCCTGAAAGGTTTCTTCCAAAGATTGACTTTCAGGGCATATCTCCAACAATCTCCCACTTGCACTAAAGTCAATTAGTTTTGCATCTTATAGATGCTAGTCGAGTGAACTTGAGCTCATAGGTTAACTAAGTTATGCATTAATCTTTTAACTTAAAAGGATTTACTTATTAAATGTTTCCAAAACATTTAATGTTGTCTCTTCTTTGTGTTCAAATACTTGATGAGACCTTGATTCCATGGCTTGAGTTATCGCCCCATTACGTCGTAGTATCCTACTAACGACCTTATGGTTTGGATTCAATCATTGGTTCATAATGAACCCTGTCTATTCGAAACACCTTTTGAAGCAGTTTCTAAAACTTTAATATATATCGACATATATTTTGTTTGTATACTTTATACATGTTGGAAATGTGCCCTAAAACCAATCATATGATGATACTTTACGGACATTTCACATGTTAAACTAATCTAGTTTAATATCAAGGGCAAAGATTATTGTTTAAACCGTCTCATATAAACGTTATATGCTTAAACGATAAGTCCAAGGAATATGTGATTGGGAGAATGCAATCTAAAGAAGTTAAATTCATGAGACCAGTCTTTCGTAAACACATCCTAAATGTTCCTGATCATAGGATTGCCAATTGGGCATTGACAGTCCGTTAAGATCAGTACGTGCTATGTCTTCTCTCAGGGAGAGTGACTAGTCTCGAGTCAATGGTGTGTGTGACATCAAGACAAGTACGTAGGTGCTCAATAGAGAATGAGTTCACTGAACACGATCAACGAAGAGTTCTCATATTCATGTCACATGAGAACTCATGGTTGGGATAATGCAAAGTAGTCCTTTGACCTGAGGCATCATAGTTGTCTTATGGTTAGGTACTTGATCTTTGATTATGTCAAAATCACTCCATTCGGGGTGTCCACGGCATCGTTGGGGTTAAGCCACTTAGCCATGGAGGCAATTAAATGCGCAACAAGGGATCTCTAACCTTCAAAATCGTTTGAGGGAGAATACTCTATGATATGATTTAGAATCTCTGGCCAGAGTATGAATGAGATTTAGGAAGTCGTTCCAAATCACATTCAAGGTAATCATATAAGCACACGAATCACATTGGATAGTAGACATGAATAAATTATCACACCAAACAATGTGGTCAAGAGTATTGTATCAGAGAAAGACCGTATTGCATTTGTAATCCTAAACTGAATAGGTTCTCCACCTCTTCTGATTAGCTTGGGTAACCATGATATGCTGCTAGGTGTCACTCATGGTTTGTGGAAGCCCTAAACGTGTATAATGACTAAAGGGAGAATTGAAAGTAAGTTTCAATTCACAATCGATTTGAAAGAGTTCTAATCGCCCACTGCCTCGCTAAAAGGAACCTAATGGATCGTACACCGTGTAAGGTAGAGATTGAAGTAACAATGGAGATGAGTAAGAATAATTAAATGGTTTAATTATTTATGGCAAGGATTAATTAATATGTTAATTAATCAAACGAATAAGTTCGTTAAAGACCTCGAGATAGTTTTGGACCTTAAGGCCCAATGGGCTTCGAACGTCAAGCCCATTGACTTAAGTTGTATGACAATTTAATGAATAAAGATTCACAAGGGCCCAAAAGCCCAAATCCCTTATGTGGCCGGCCATTTGATATGAATTAAGGTTTTGGTTCTTTAGGTCACTTAAAAGAAGTGACTATATAAAGAACTTTATAGCCTAAAATTTAATAAGGGTTTCTTTTGGAGAAAATTGGTGAGAACATGTCTCTCCATTTCTATCTAAAGAGGCCGGCCCCCTTGGAGGGATTAGCTAGCAATCCTACTCCTCCAAGGTCACTCATTTCTTCTTCAATCTAACCTTGGTGAAGAAACTTAGAGGTTCTCAATTTTGGGAACTTGGAGAACCATTTCATCCATCCAAATCCATAGATCTAAGATGCAAGGAATGAAGGCCCTCTCTTTGGGTGATTAGCCTTTGCTTATGCAAAGAGGATTCTACAAAGGTATAAATTTCTCAACTCACTTTGATTTGAGTTGAGTCTTGGTTCACCAATCTACTAGGCTTTGAATTTCATGGTTAATGTTTTGTTTTTGAGTGCATGCTAGCATGATTCCGCCTTTTAATTATTAATTGCATGCTATAGATGTTGCTTAAATGAACATGTTTAACACAAAATTTCCTTCAAGTGGTATCAGAGCCTAGGTCTAGTAGTTGGTGAATCCTTTTGGGTTTTGTTCTTCATAGTATTTGATTTAAAAGTTGTAAAATGTTACAAGCTTTATTCTTGCTTTTTTTTAATGTAAATTTTGCTAGAAAATTTGCCATCTCAAATGTTGTAGATGTAGTTCATATGAGCATGAATATTGGAGCTAAAATTTGGTGCCATGATTTTGGGGATTTTCGGCCAAATACAAAGGGTGGATTTTTGGGTTCTTGTTTGACTTGTTAAAAGTGTTTTAAAGTGACTTTTGGAACCCCTATGTACCCTAGTATGGTTATATGTTATTTCCCTAAAGTTTGAATGGTTTTGGGATGTTTTTGGGTGAAAAATGTTCATGGAAATTTTTTGAGTTTTTCATGAATGTTCTTCATTGTTCTTGACATTTTTGCCAAGAACAAAAAGTTTGGTGTTTTGATTCAAAGTTTTGATTTATTTCATAAAGTTTATGTTTTATGTTTTTTCAAATGTTTAAATGTGTTAGATATTTATTTAGAAAGGTGTAAGAAATATTGGTGGGTGTGTAAGGATTAATTCCCTTTCACACACACCACTTGCATGACATTTATGTCATGCACCACTTGCATGCTTTATGTCTAACTTACAAATCAACACACACACATCACTCCATTCCCTCCCCAAAACCGGCCCTCCCTCAAGTGGGAGTTATTTTGGGTCTTTTATGCAATTACATAAAGTTTTGATACTTTTGTGTATTTGCACTTTGACCCAAAAGTTTACGTATTTACGTAAAGGCCCAAAATCATTAAAGGTCAAATTGTTTTGTTCCTTTAATGAAGTTTTTGAATTTATTGAAAATTTTGAGTTCTAGTTGTGATTACATGAAGTAGTGGACTTTTGTGTTTTTACAAAATGAGCTCAAACGTTTAAGTTATGCAACATAGCCCAAAGGTTGAGGTTATTGCATTATTGGCACAAATTAGGTTGAGGACAAAATGGTTTTGTCTCTTTAAATGAGAATTGGATTTTCATTTCATTTAGCTCCATTTAAATCAATTTTATGGATACAAAAACCAAATGAAAATGTTGCATTCAATTTAATTAGTTAAAGTGTTAATTAATTAAAGGGTGATTATGAACCTAAGCCTACGATAATTGAGCTATGTGATAGGCCGTTTCAAATTTGTTTGAACCATGGGAATGTGTAGATTAAATTTTGGTTGTAATTTGATTTGATCAAATGTTGTAAAAGAGCTTAAGCTCTTCTTTACTTTAAAGTTATTTGAATTGTTCAAATGTTGTAATGAGCATAAGCTCACCTTTACTTTGAAGTACTTCTTTCTTGCTTTATATGATATGCATGAAAATGAAGTAGTTGGGTCCAACGCCCCTAAGACAACACGCCTTAATGTGATTAAACGCGTAACTAAAATCAATCACCATTCCTAGACCGAGATTCAACACTAGGCTCGTGTTGAATCTAAACAAAGCTTCATAGTCATCCTAAGGCCCTAAGGCAACTATATAGTCCATCAAATGAATGCAAAGTTTATGTTAGTAGTATCATATACTCTTGCTTTAAAAACCGTTTTATAAGCATAGTGGGAGTATTATATACAACTAAAACAATCACATGGACCAATAGTTGTAATAGGACCAAAATTGTTTTAATAAAGATTAAAATGAATATTTATATGTGATGAGACCTAAAACCCTCAACCAAACCATTATTAAGTTGATAAGCGTGAGAGTGCTTTGAACACTCTTTCGTGGCCTTCCACCATGGTAGACTCCAATCGTTTATGACTTGTACACCGCCTTCACCCTATCATGGGGGAGTGCAAAGTGCATGCTTATACTCAGCAGGAGTCTATATGCATACTTGATGAGGTGAGTGTAGGCAACGAGGATGGCCGACATCGTATCATCGTGAGGCTATTCTTGAACCCCTTCACGAACTAAGCATGGTGGGAATGACTTAACTAAGTGCAATGGAGCCAACATCATATCATTGTGAGGTGACATTCTCTAGAGGCCAAATAAGATGGGTACTTGCAAGAGATGCAAATGAGTAAGTGTACTCTCTCATTATTATTAATGCTAGCCAACATCATATCATTGTGAGGTGGGCTTGGTAATAGTGAGTCTCCCATACCCTACTAAGAGTTTCCTCCAAAACTCTCGAATTCCAATGAGGGACATGGAATTTGCCAAAAATAGTGGGTGGTGCTATTTGATTTAAAGACCCGGATCAAATGGCTTAAAATCAATCAATTTATATTCGTTATGTATTTATTTACCTATATATTTGCAAACGCTATCCAACACTTGACAAATAAAAGCCGAAAGCTTTAGTTTCCGGACTTGGTACTACAAAACCATAGATTGTCTTTAATGGCTTGTAAATGTACCTAAGTAGTCTCATCCTCACAATCTTCCTATTGATAATGTATCATTAGAAGAATATGTTAGAAAAAGTCTATCATAAAGAGGACAACACTTTTAATGTCATAATTCTTCAATTACAAATTGTTGTATGAAGAAATAAGAGATGCTTTGAACAACCCTTAGTCAATGCAAACACTAGTGCTTGTTTCTTTGTTAAATGAACAAAGAACTTGAGAAGAAAGCACAAGGGTATGGACACTTCATGTGCCATGATTCTTCACTTACAAATTGTTGTATGAAGAAATGAGAGTTGCTTTGAACAACTCTTGAAAGTTTGTAATTATGTTTAGAACATAATGGTTGGTTGACAAAAATAGTCCATCAACATGGACTTATGATGATTTTGAATCATTGAGTGTTGAAGTGATAAACCACTTAACGAAACGGAAACTAGGCTAAGACTTCACCTTTGTGTCCCTATACTTATGGTTCACTAAGTTTATTGTAAACTATGTAGTGAACAATAAACACATGCTCTCCAAAATGTTTGATGTGTATAACACAATTGAAATAAGTTTCAAGAGAGATAGTGGGAGTTTAGGGACCAAGACTATTGTAGTCAAAGGAGAAGTCAAATGAAGAAAGCTAAATAACTCCAAGGGAACAAACTTTCTTTATGAAAGGATGGACATTGGAAGGGGTATTTGCAAGAAATGTCTTGCAAGTGTCAAGAACACACCTTTCGAAGGTGTTGTAAAATGTTCTTGAAAAGTTCAAAACAGTTGGTTCTTCTACTTGAATGCTTGATTCCGTATTAGTAACTATGTTTTACAATCGTTGTAAAATTGTGGCTAATAAGAAGTAGAAGATTAATGAGAGAAGAGAAAGTACTTCACATTCGGAACGTGAATCAAATATAGATCTCTGCGAAAGCAGATGGTACTTACTTCCTCATATGAACTACCAAAGAAATTGGAAAAACCAAATATTGTCTTTACATTCCAATTGAATAAAGGAACTTAATTCCGTATGTTAAATGGATAAATGTTTTGTTTGACAAAACATTGTTCTTTATTAATGAATGATTAGATTATTGTAATCTAATTAATTATCTCTATAGTAGAGATGATATGGTAGTGTTAACTGTTTAGAATATAACGATGCTTAAAACCCAAAAGGTTGCAAGGTAGTGACTAATCCCAATTGAGTTGTGATACCTCTAAAACATAAATTACAAGTTAGTCATAGATGGATGCCTTGGATCGTTAGATCCGGATCCAATGCCTTCTTGTTAAAATTGTATAGAGGCAAAATGTTTGAATCTTTATTCTTTTGGAAAGAATAAAGAATCACAAAGTTGTTAAGGTTAATTCACTTAGATGTTAGTGGCACTTGTCCACAACATAATACTACTCATGTAGTATGACATTCACCGAAGATCACCCTCGGTTGGACTATAGTTTATTTTAAATAAACACAAGTCCGAATACTTTGCAAAAGGTTTCAAAGAATTCAAGAAATGTAAGTTGATGAGTAAGACGTCTAAAGTATTTACATCCTTAGATTTGATCCAAGGAATGGTAACACTTTAGAATAGTTTTCTTGAAAGATATCAAGGAAAGAAGCATCATATGATAATGGATTTCTCCATAAGGAGAAGAACGAACTTGAATAAGATTTAGTTCGTTGGATATTATCAATTACCCACATATATAGGATATATACTTCTAAGACAATATGATTGTCAATTAGAAGATCTTCCAAAATTTTCATGACTCCATAGGATGTAGTTGGAAAGAAAGTCAAATCTTAATCATGTTAAGATTAGGGGTTGTGTGCTAATAAGCAATATTTGTTTGAGAATTATCTTAAGGATATCCTTAAATTAACCTTTGGATATCACTTCTATAAACCAACTAACAAATGTTGTTTGTTGGGTAGTTCATTGTAATCCTACACTAGGATTTGCCCAAGATAGAGCAAATGAACAAGAGATAGAACTCAAAGAATGAGTTCTTTGAGAAACAAGATAGTGATCAACAAATATAACAACCTAGTTCCTATACCACAAACTCCAAGATAGTCGAGAAGGATTTATAAACCGTCTCAGTTGAATGGTTTGAACTTTATGACTATGTCATAGAGTTGCACCTCTTAATTCGAAAGAAATAAGAATGAAAATCCTTATGGCTACATTGAGTGTATATACAATATATACTCAAGGAAATGGTAAAGTACCATTTGACCCGAAATAATGAAACCTTCATAGCTAATTGGTAGCTTAAGGTGACTACAATCAAAGAGAATGGTTGACTTTGAAGGAACCATCTTTGACGTAGTCTTAGTTTCAATTAATTCGAAGATTACTAGCTACAACTAAATGGTGATTCAATGTTTGGACATAAAATGGGTTTCCGAAACCATTATTAAGATAGTCTTAATACTATATGTCTAAAACTATGAATCACAAGACATGTAAGTTGTAGAGATCCATCCATCATGGATCTTAACAAGCTAGTGGGAGCTATAAGCGTCTTATGAGAAGAAAAAGATCAAATTGTTTGATTTCTCATAAAGATGTAAATGAATCTTTTGTTTATTAGGTTTACAAAAGATTAGTGGGAGTTAATCATGTTCCTAAATTTGAATATATGTATATACACATATATGATGTATTAATTTTTGGAAATGAAAAGAATACCTCTTCGTTAAAGTTATGACTTTAAACATTCTATAACGATAGAATGTATATAGGAGACATAGTCTATAAACATGGGATGGAAATCTATAATGATAGATTTCAGGATATAATTGGATTATATCAAGCCCTAATGATAGACAAGAGATGCTAGGAAGTTTCTCATATGATGACAAACTTCAACTGAAAAGGACAACTCTAGTGAGACTAGGAAGTTGTTCTTCTCAAAGGGAACTTACCCTTTTGACTCCTAAAGAAACATAGTGCATAAATAGAATCCTTTATGCATATGCAGAAAGGTGATTTACGTATTTCATATTGTATGAAAAACGTTGATATGAGTTGTACCAAGATCGGTACAAGACAATATCAGTGCAAGCCTAGGATCAGAACCAAGGCAACTGTCAAGTGAATCCTTAAGTATTTAAGAAATACTAAAGGATAGATTCCTCAAAGAATGAGGAAGAATTAGAGTAACGTAAAGGAAGCGTAAATGTATTAGATTATGAATCTAATCCATCATTGAATGTTTCTTAATTATGAATGAAGAGATAATCAGATATGTCTTTATTATGACTAAAGAGATATTTGGATGGAAACGTTAAAGTTATGACTTTAGTATGTTCCATTATGAATGCAAAATATATTGCCATATAGAAGCTTACAACAATGTTGTTTGGATGGGAAAGTTCATTTATGAACTCTCTATTCGGTTCCAACCAGAAAGTGTCTCTAGTGTAGCGACACTACGACACTAATGGGGCGATAGCTCAAGCCAGGGAATCAAGGTCTCATCAAGATCCGAACTCATATGAGAGACTGAACCACATGATTTAGAATCATGTATAATGGTGACGTCGTTATTCTCAAGGTTGCTACTATGGATAACATATAGATATCCATTGTCTAGGCCTACTACTCAGCCATTTTTGAAATGACTACAGAAGAGGTATCATCACTGATGAACAAGCTGATTGGCTCTAGTGCAAGTGGGAGATTGTTGGAAATGTGCCCTAAAACCAATCATATGATGATACTTTACGGACATTTCACATGTTAAACTAATCTAGTTTAATATCAAGGGCAAAGATTATTGTTTAAACCGTCTCATATAAACGTTATATGCTTAAACGATAAGTCCAAGGAATATGTGATTGGGAGAATGCAATCTAAAGAAGTTAGATTCATGAGACCATTCTTTCGTAAACACATCCTAAACGTTCCTGATCATAGGATTGCCAATTGGGCATTGACAGTCCGTTAAGATCAGTACCTGCTATGTCTTCTCTCAGGGAGAGTGACTAGTCTCGAGTCAATGGTGTGTGTGACATCAAGACAAGTACGTAGGTGCTCAATAGAGAATGAGTTCACTGAACACGATCAACGAAGAGTTCTCATATTCATGTCACATGAGAACTCATGGTTGGGATAATGCAAAGTAGTCCTTTGACCTGAGGCATCATAGTTGTCTTATGGTTAGGTACTTGATCTTTGATTATGTCAAAGTCACTCCATTCGGGGTGTCCATGGCATCGTTGGGGTTAAGCCACTTAGCCATGGAGGCAATTAAATGCGCAACAAGGGATCTCTAACCTTCAAAATCGTTTGAGGGAGAATACTCTATGATATGATTTAGAATCTCTGGCCAGAGTATGGATGAGATTTAGGAAGTCGTTCCAAATCACATTCAAGGTAATCATATAAGCACACGAATCACAGTGGATAGTAGACATGAATAAACTATCACACCAAACAATGTGGTCAAGAGTATTGTATTAGAGAAAGACCGTATTGCATTTGTAATCCTAAACTGAATAGGTTCTCCACCTCTTCTGATTAGCTTGGGTAACCATGATATGCTGCTAGGTGTCACTCATGGTTTGTGGAAGCCCTAAACGTGTATAATCACTAAAGGGAGAATTGAAAGTAAGTTTCAATTCACAATCGATTTGAAAGAGTTCTAATCGCCCACTGCCGCGCTAAAAGGAACCTAATGGATCGTACACCGTGTAAGGTAGAGATTGAAGTAACAATGGAGATGAGTAAGAATAATTAAATGGTTTAATTATTTATGGCAAGGATTAATTAATATGTTAATTAATCAAACGAATAAGTTCGTTAAAGACCTCGGGATAGTTTTGAACCTTAAGGCCCAATGGGCTTCGAACGTCAAGCCCATTGACTTAAGTTGTATGACAATTTAATGAATAAAGATTCACAAGGGCCCAAAAGCCCAAATCCCTTATGTGGCCGGCCATTTGATATGAATTAAGGTTTTGGTTCTTTAGGTCATTTAAAAGAAGTGATTATATAAAGAACTTTATAGCCTAAAATTTAATAAGGGTTTCTTTTGGAGAAAATTGGTGAGAACATGTCTCTCCATTTCTCTCTAAAGATGCCGGCTCCCTTGGAGGGATTAGCTAGCAATCCTACTCCTCCAAGGTCACTCATTTCTTCTTCAATCTAACCTTGGTGAAGAAACTTAGAGGTTCTCAATTTTGGGAACTTGGAGAACCATTTCATCCATCCAAATCCATAGATCTAAGATGCAAGGAATGAAGGCCCTCTCTTGGGGTGATTAGCCTTTGCTTATGCAAAGAGGAATCTACAAAGGTATAAATTTCTCAACTCACTTTGATTTGAGTTGAGTCTTGGTTCACCAATCTACTAGGCTTTGAATTTCATGGTTAATGTTTTGTTTTTGAGTGCATGCTAGCATGATTCCACCTTTTAATTGTTAATTGCATGCTATAGATGTTGCTTAAATGAACATGTTTTTCACAAAATTTCCTTCAATACAAACTTTGCTCCAACCTCGAGACCATTGTAGTACCATACTAACAATACTTTCATATGATTAGTACTTCATCCACCATGATGTTCCATTTGTTAAAATGGGTTATTGTCACTTTGGTTTATAACCTAAGTGAATGCACGCTTCCAGAGTCTCACTCTAATGTTCCTTTCTCAAAGATAATAATATTCTATCAGTTCCTATGGTTCTGATCCTGGGCCATAGTAATATCTTAAAGTGACAACCCTTATGGTTTTTCACTTTTGGATATCATCTCACAAGTCCATACATGTGTCCCTTTTGTGATGTTGTGACATATTCTTTATAAGGGTCATGAAAGCAATTTTTCTAAAATATGTAGAAATACTTTCTCAAATCTTCAACGTTTGAGATTCAATCTCCTTATACAACTTTCTTGAGACAGCCTTGCTGTATCAATAAGTCCATTTTAAGTCTGTACTTCAAAATTGACATTGTCACAATTTGTCATTTTGAGTAACATCAATATTTATTACGTCTATCAAATAGACTTCATGCATAATATGTTGCTCAAAAAGTATAACATCACTCCCACTGACCTTGTTGTAACTAAGCATTCAATCGAAACCTTAAGAAAACATAACACTTATATTTTCTTGATTTGAATGCATATAGCTCCCACTAACTTGTCTTGGATCTATTGACAATCTTTAAGATCCATTAGCTGATTGATGATGTCTCAACAGTTTTGGACAATCAACAACTCTTAGCTAACACAAGTTATTTAAACGAACATACACAAAAGCATTCCTTCTCAAGTAATTTCATTTGAAATGTGTGACTTGTTTTATCAAGTCCATTCATTTAAATTATATGGTGTCAAACATCATATTTCAAGTTTTATTCATACTAAAACCTTTTAAAGTAGTCATATAAGAATTATCCAAATCATTAGTGGAAGCATGGCTCCTACTAAGGATATAGGAGTTCAACCATTCCGACTAGGTGGTTGATTTAATTCCTTGTTAAAACTACATAGAGCATTATAGTTACATGAGGTGTTGAAATCGGATTGTCTTGTTGTTAAACTATATGTTGTGACTCATTTTGAAACTATTCCCTTTTGTTTCATCAACTTGTCAATTTGCTTTGTACTTAGCATGTTCTCATAAAAGAGAATGATGGACAACTCCCAACACATAACGATTTTGTGCTAGGTTGGTGAAACCAACATTCATAGGTTATTCTTAGAATTTTACACAACATAGAATTTTAACGCTTCGAAGAACCTGAGACCTTTTAACAATTAAAATTACAAACTCATTAATAGTAGTGAAGTACTATTAATTTTAGACAACTATAAACCAATCATATTCAAGTTTATATCCTTTTCTCACCTCCCACTGTTTCTCATGACCTTAATGAGAAATCGCATTATACATTCATAGTGTATAATTATGAAGTATACGGGTAGAGGACATTGTGGAGTAGCTTAGAACCTTTTAAGCTTATTATTCCAACTCCACTAAGTTCATGTCTTGTTATTAAGTGACTAAAGTCTTTAAACCTTTTATAGATTTAGACACTTCATCATTGGTTTGATCACTAACATATTTGACATTTCTTAAAACAATTTAAGAATGTCCAATTAGTTGTTCAAAACTACTAATTGAACCAAGAGTGATCTTGGTTATTTTGGTTAAGTAAGTGATAACCATATAAGAAACGTTTTTCTTATGTATTACTTATGTCATTATAATGTGATCTTCCTTTTCTTCAAGAAAGGAATCTCTAGACTTTCTCAATTCATATAGAACTCATATGTAGGCAATTGGAATTAAATCTAAAGATTCATTGTATCCATCTATGGCCAACATGTAAGATCTATCCTTAATTGATAAATCCAAGGTTTGGATATCGCATTATATAAGTGATACATTTCTTGTATCTCAACTAGAATACAACAAGACAATTTTCAATTCATAACACTACTTTGAGGAACAAGTATAGTAGAAGGCATTCATCACATTACATTGATATGATAAGTTTAAACATTCATAATGTTTTAATACAAAAGAATTAGCTCCTACATTAGAGACTAATTATATACCTTCATATAGGCACCAAAAGTGGGTCTTCCATCATATGAAGCCACATAATAAGTTCTTAGCAAAATAAGAAAGTTTAAAGACTATCTTTAAGTGCCTAACAAACTTCCTAAGTAGTTAGCAAAAAAATAATGGCCGAACCCTTCATTCCATTCTTTTTCTTTGCTCGTCCATCTTCTACTTGGCTCCATTACCTACATACAATTGCATAAGTGATTAGCATTTTATATCAAATATAAAGATTAGAAGATCTAACAATTAGAATTGAAGATAAGAACAAAAACCATACCTTGTGACTTGTCCTTCAGAGATGCAAGGTATAACCTGCAATTCCTCTTCCAATGCCCGTCCTTTCCACAGTGGTGGCAGGTCCCTTTGGGCTCTTTCGCCTTCTTTTTCTTCACTCCTCCTTGGGCCTTAGGAGTGGATAACTTCTCCTTTCCTTTGCCTTTGCCTTTCAGCTTGGCTTTGGAAGAGGATGGCTTATTGTAGGCTACTGCAGCAGTCCCTACAACGTTCTCTTTCTTCATAGTCTTCTCAGCAGTTACTAACATGTTTAGTAACTCAGAGAGAGTGTTATCCAACTTGTTCATGTTGTAGTTCATAACGAACTGCGAGAATGAATCAGAAAGAGAAGCTAAGATGAAGTCCTGGGCCAATTCCCCGTCAAGTGGAGTCCCTGGGTTCTCCAATTGTTCAATGAGTTCAATCATCTTCAGTACATGTTGATGCACTGGGGCTCCCTTGACCATTTTGGTCTTCACAAGTTCACTGACAATGCTGAAGCGACGATTGCGCGTCCCTTCACCATATAACTCCGTAAGATGGAGTATGATGGAGGATGCACTGTCCATACCCTCATGCTGTCTCTGCAGCTCCTCATTCATGGAAGCCAACAGATAGCACTTGGCTTGTGTATCATCCTCAACGTGTTTGTCATACTTAGCACGTTCATCCTCAGTGGCCTCAGGGCCAAGAGGTATGTGAGGTGGAGCCTTCTCTAGTACGTAAACAATTTTCTCCAAGGTTAGGAGAATCTTGACATTACAATACCAAGATGGGAAATTGTGCCCCTCAAGGCAATGCTTGTCAAGTATAAAGCAAGTGTGCTTCCAACCATATCTAAATACATAACAATAAAATAAATTAGTTTGATTGTTGATTAAGTCAAACGATTCGGGTCTTTAAACTAAATGACACCACCCATTATTTTTGGCAAATTTCATATCCCTTAAGATGGAATCCGGGAGATTTCAATGAAAGCTCCTAGCGGGTTATAGGAGGCTCACTATTACCAAGCCCACCTCACGATGATACGATGTTGGCTAGCAAAAATAATAATGAGAGGGTAGAATTACCCATTCACAACAACCTCTTGTGATTACCCATCTAGTTGGCCTCTAGAGAACAATGCTTCACAATGATATGATGTTGGCACTATTTCTCTTAGTTAAGTTTTGAACCACCATGCCGGTTTAGATAGGGGTCCAAGTATGACCTCACGATGATACGATGTCGGCCATACTCGTTGCCTACCTTCACCACATCAAATGTTTGAAATAGACTCCTCCTGAGTATAAGCACATACTTTGAACTCCCCCATGATAGGGTGAAGGCGGTGTATGAGTCATAAACAATTGGAGCCTACCATGGTGGAAGGCCACGAAGAAGTGTTCAAAGCACATCTTCGCTTTCAACTTAATATTGGATATTGGTTGAGGGATTTTAAGGTCTCATCATTTTATTTATTAAAATAAATTGTGTCCTATTATAACTACTAGTCCAAAGTAAATGAAATTAGTAGCATATGATATCTCCACTATTCGTTTTGGCAAAACAAATCAATATCAAAACAATTTTCAAAATATTGGATATATATATTACTACTAATTGTGTTGATTTTTGTTTAGTAGCGTATGATACTCCCACTATTTGTTTTTGAGAAAAACAAATCAATATCAAAAACGAATTTTTCAAATATTGGAAGTAACTACTACTACCAAGGTTTTTGCATTCCTTTAAATTTGGACTTTATAGTTATCTTAGGCTCTTTGGATGACTATGGCCATATTAGGTTGATTCAACAACGAGCCAACATTGTTGAATAAGATCTAGGGAGGAATGTATCGTTTTAATTATGTGCTTTCAATCCAATTAAAACATTTTTCATTGAGTCATTAGAAACGAAAGACAATCATTCATTGCTAATTTGTGCGTTAGACCCAACAAAACTTTAATCTCATAAAAACCTCTTTTAATATTTCTTCTTACCAATTGTTAAAGAAACTCTAGTCTAGTAGTAGAGGGAATCAACTAATTGAAAGAGATAAAGAAATAATAAGAATTACAAACCGATTTGTACAAATTACATATACTAAGAGGGAGAGAAAGATTAATGTCTAACATGTTGAGGTCCAATTGAAATAGCAATTAAAACACATTCCCAAGGTTCAAACCATTTGAATTTAGCGACCTTTCTCATAGCTCAATTATCGTTTAAGGCACTAGTCCATAGTCAACCATTTTACTAACTACTTAATCACATTAAATAATTAAATTGGAATGCAACATAATCAATTAGATTTAGTTCCCTTAGTTTCAAATAAAGCAAAAGCCCTAGCTTTTCCTTGTCACCACTTGTGCAAGTTGGCTTAAAAGGTATGATGGGTGTAAGGTCTCCTAGTCAAGTCTAGGATGGAGTCAATCAATGGAAGGCTATTGATGGCAAGTATACCATCCATATTCAAACAACAAAGTATGAACACAAAACCAAAACCTTTTATACCAAAATCAAAACCATGAACACCAAGAATAAAACCATGAAAACAATTTCAAGATTTGTACTTTCTTGGTGATTTTTCAAACCAAAAAAACCAAAAGTGACAAGGCCTCTACTTTCTAGCTTCAAAGTGTGTGTGTGTGTGACTTAAAAGAAAACACAAACACAAGCCAAAAAATCCCCCCAAAACCGTGCCCTCCACAATGGTACATAAGCCCCAAATTTTGTTCAAAAACTCACTCTTCATTCATGCATCCAAAACACTTTTTGCATACATATCTTTTTCAACTCTTGAAACACATTTTTCAACATTTGAAAAACAAAAGATAAACATATTTTGAATGAAGAAATAATATGTCAAACATAAAATTAAAACCCATATGCAAAAAATCCAAAAGGACACATCAAATATAAACCTTTGGCTCTGATACCACTTGAAGGGAAATAATGAGATTTATGTGGGATTTCTAGTGACTAGCATGCATATACAATTCAAAATTTATATACATTTGCAACGGAACCATGTTATCACATAATATCAAAGCTATAGTCATGCAAATCCCCTTCAAGAAGCATAGGTTCATATATGATGCATCTAAGAAAATATTGAAGAACAAAGTGAAGGTATAGTTGAAGGAAATTTTGTGAAAAACATGTTCATTTGAGCAACATCTATGGCATGCAATTAACATTTAAAGGCGGAATCATGCTTGTATGCACTCAAAACAAAACATTACCCATGAAATTCAAAGCCTAGTAGAAAGGTGAACCAAGACTCAACTCAAGAACAAAGTGAGTTGAGAATTTTATACCTTTGTTGATTCCTCTTTGCATAAGCAAAGGCTAATCACCCAAGGAGAGGGCCTTCATTCCTTGCTTCTTAGCTCCATGGATTTCTTGGATGAGGATGGTTGAAAGGATTCTCCAAGTTCCCAAAGTTGAGAACCTCTAAGTCTCCACACCAAGGTAGGACTTGAAGAAGAGATGAGTGACCTAGAGGAAGTAAGATTGCTAGCTAAAATCCTCTAGGGTGGCCGGCCTCTTAGAGAGAAAATGGAGCTTGTGTTCTCATCTTTTCTCCAAAAGAAACCCTAATAAAGAAATAGCTATAAAGTCATATTTATATCTACCTTCATTGGAGTGGCAAAATTGTAATAAGACCAAAAACCCACTCCTTTATCAATATGGCCGGCCATAGGGTTTTATTGGGCTTTTTGGGCCTTTGTGAATTATTAGTCATTAAGTTGTCATACAACTTAAGTCAATGGGCTTGACGTTCGAAGCCCATTGGGCCTTGAGGCCCAAAACTAACCCAAGGTCTTTAACGAACTTTATTCGTTTGATTAATTAACATATTAATTAATCATTGCCATAAATAATTAAACCATTTAATTATCCTTACTCATCTTCGTTGTTTCTTCAATCTCTACCTTACACGGTGTACGATCCATTAGGTTCCTTTTAGCGAGGCAGTCTAGAACTCTTTCAAATCGATTGTGAATTGAAACTTACTTTCAATTCTCCCTTTAGTGATTATACACGTTTAGGGCTTCCACAAACCATGAGTGACACCTAGCAGTATGTCATGGTTACCCAAGATAATCAGAAGAGGTGGAGAACCTATTCAGTTTAGGATTACAATGCAATACGGTATTTCTCTAATACAATACTCTTGACCACATTGTTTGGATTGATAGTTTATTCATGTCTACTATCCAATGTGATTCATTTACTTATATGATTACCTTGAATGTGATTTGGAACCACTTCCTAAATCTCATTCATACTCTGGCCAGAGATTCTTAATCATATCATAGAGTATTCTCCCTCAAACGGTTTGAAGGTTAGAGATCCCTTGTTGCGCATTCACTTGCCTCCATGGCTAAGTGGCTTAACCCCAACTATGTCGTGGACACCCTCTGATGGAGTGACTTTGACATAGTCAAAGATCAAGGACCTAACCACAAGACAACTATGATGCCTCAGGTCAAAGGACTACTTTGCATTATCCCAACCATGAGTTCTCATGTGACATGAGTATGAGAACTCCTCGTTGATCGTGTTCAGTGAACTCATTCGCTATTGAGCACCTACATGCTTGTCTTGGTGTCAATCACACCAATGACTCGAGACCAGTCACTCTCCCTGAGAGAAGACACAGCACGTACTGATCTTAACGGACTGTCAATGCCCAATTGGCAATCCTATGATCAGGAACGTTTAGGATATGTATACGAAAGAGAATGGTGTCATTAATCTAACTTGTTTAAATTACATTCTCCTAATTACATATTCCTTGGACTTATCGTTTAAGCATATAACATTTATATGAGACGGCTTAAAACAATAATCTTTGCCCTTGATATTAAACTAGATTAGTTTAACATGTGAAATGTCCGTAAAGTATCATCATATGATTGGTTTTAGGGCACATTTCCAACAATCTCCCACTTGCACTAGAGCCAATCAGCTTGGTCATCAATGATGATACCTCTTCTGTAGTCATTTCAAAAATGGCTGAGTAGTAGGCCTAGGCAATGGATATCTATATGTTATCCATAGAAGCAACCTTGAGAATAACGACGTCACCATTATACATGATTCTCAATCATGTGGTTCAGTCTCTCATTTGAGTTCGGATCTTGATGAGACCTTGATTCCCTGGCTTGAGCTATCGCCCCATTAGTGTCGTAGTGTCGGTACACTAGGTACACTAGTCATCCAAACAACATTGTTGTAAGCTTCTATATGGCAATATATTTTGCATTCATAATGGAACACACTAAAGTCATTACTTTTAATGTTTCCATCCAAATATCTCTTTAGTCATAATAAAGAGATATCTAATTATCTCTTCATTCATAATGAAGAAACATCCAATGATGGATTAGATTCATAATCTAATACATTTACGCTTCCATTACGTTACTCTAATTCTTCCTCATTCTTGAGGAATCCATCCTTTATTATTTCTCAAATACATAAGGATTCACTTGACAGTTGCCATGGTTCTGATCCTGGGCTTGCATTGATATCGTCTTGTACCAATCTTGGTACAACTCATATCAACGTTTTTCATACAATATGAAATACCTAAATCACCTTTCTACGTATGCATAAAGGATTCTATTTACGCATTATTTCTTTGGGAGTCAAAGGGTACGTTCCCTTTGAGAAGAGCTACCTCCTAGTCTCACTAGAGTTGTTCTTCTGATTGAAATTTATCATCATATGAGAAACTTCCTAGCATCTTTTGTCTATTATTAGGGATTGATATAATCCAATTATATCTTGAAATCTATCATTGTAGATTTCCATCCCATGTATATAGACTATGTCTCCATATCCATTCTATCTTTATAGAATGTTTAAAGTCATAACTTTAAAGAAGAAGTATTCCTTTTCATTTCCAAAATTAATATATCATATATGTGTATATATATTCAAATTTAGGAACATGATTAACTCCCACTAATCTTTTGTAAACCTAGTAAACAAAAGATTCATTTACATCTTTTGTGAGAAATCAAAGGATTTGATCTTTCTCTCATAAGACGCTTATAGCTCCCACTAGCTTGCTAAGATTCATGATGGATGGATCTCTACAACTTATATGTCTTGTGATTCATAGTTTTAGATATATATTATCAGGACTATCTTAATAATGGTTTCGGAAACCCATATTATGTCCAAACATTGAATCACCATTTAGTTGTAGCTTGCAATCTTCGAATTAATTGAAACCAAGACTACATCAAAGATGATTTCTTCAAAGTCAACCAATCTCTTTGATTGTAGTCACCTTAAGCTACCATTTAGCTATAAAGGTTTCATTATTTCGGGTCAAATGGTACTTTGCCATTTCCTTGAGTATATGTCGTATATACACTCAATGTAGTCATAAGGATTTTCATTCTTATTTCTTTCGAATGAAGAGGTGTAACTCTATGACATCATAAAGTTCAAACCATTCAACTGAGACAATTTATAAATCATTCTCGACTACCTTGGAGCTTGTGGTATAGGAACTAGGTTGTTATATTTGTTGATCACTATCTTGTTTCTCAAAGAACCCATTCTTTGAGTTCTATCCCTCGTTCATTTGCTCTATCTTAGGCAAATCCTAGTGTAGGATTACAATGAACTACCCAACAAACAACATTTGTTAGTTGGTTTATAGAAATGATATCCAAATGTTAATTTAAGGATACCCACAAGATAATTCTTTAAACAAATATTGCTTATTAGCACACAATCCCAAATCTTAACACGATTAAGACTTGTCTTTCTTTCCAACTACATCCTATGGAGTCATGAAAATTTTGGAAGATCTTCTAATTGACAATCATATTGTCTTAGAAGTATATATCCTATATATATGGGTAATTGATAACATCCAACGAACTAAATCTTATTCGAGTTCATTCTTCTCTTAATGGAGAAATCCATTATCATATGATGCTTCTTTCCTTGATATCTTTCAAGGAAACTGTTCTAAAGTGTTACCTTTTCTTGGATCAAATCTAAGGAGGTAAATACTTTAGACATCTTACTCATCAACTTACATTTCTTGAATTCTTTGAAACCTTTTGCAAAGTATTCGGACTTGTGTTTATTCAAAATAAATGATAGTCCAACCGAGAGCGATCTTCGGTGAATGTCATACAACATGAGTAGTATTATGTTGTGGACATGTGCCACTAACATCTAAGTGAATTAACCTCAACAACTTTGTGATTCTTTCTTCCTTTCCAAAAGAATAAAGATTCCAACATTTTGCCTCTATACAATTTTAACAAGAAGGCATTGGATCCGGATCTAACGATCCAAAGCATCCATCTATGACCAACTCGTAATTTATGTTTTAGAGGTATCACAACTCAGTTGGGATTAGTCACTACCTTGCAACCTTTTGGGTTTTAAGCATCGTTATATTCTAAACAGTTAACAATACCATATCATCTCTACTATAGAGATAATCAATTAGATTACAATAATCTAATCATTCATTAATAAAGAACAATGTTTTGTCAAACAAAACATTCGTCCATCTCTCATAGTGACGAAATTAAGTTCCTCAAAATTGGAATGTAAAGACAATCTTTGGTTTTTCCAATTTCTTTGGTAGTTCATATGAGGAAGTAAGTACGATCTGCTTTCGCAGAGATCTACATTTGATTCACGTTCCGAATGTGAAGTACTTTCTCTTCTCTCATTAATCTTCTACTTCTTATTAGCCACACTTTTACAACGATTGTAAAACATAGTTACTAATACGGAATCAAGCATTCAAGTAGAAGAACCAACTGTTTTGAACTTTTCAAGAACAAGTTACAACACCTTCGAAAGGTGTGTTCTTGACACTTGCAAGACATTTCTTGCAAATACCCCTTCCAATGTCCATCCTTTCATAAAGAAAGTTTGTTCCCTTGGAGTTATTTCCCCTTCTTCATTTGACTTCTCCTTTGACTACAATAGTCATGGTCCCTAAACTCCCACTGTCTCTCTTGAAACTTATTTCAATTGTGTTATACACATCAAACGATTTGGAGAGCGTGTGGTTATTGTTCACTGTATAGTTTACAATAAAATTAGTGAACCATTTGGATAGGGACACAAAGGTGAAGTCCTTGCCTAGTTTCCGTCTCTAGAAGTGGTGTAACACTTCAACACTCAATGATTCAAAATCATCATAAGTCCATGTTGATGGACTATTTTTGTCAACCAACCATTATGTTCTAAACATAATTACAAACTTTCAAGAGTTGCTCAAGGCAACTCTCATTTCTTCATACAACAATTTGTAAGTGAAGAATCATGGCACATAAAGTGTCCATGCGCTTGTGCTTACTTCTCAAGTTCCTTGTTCATGTAACAAAGAAACAAGCACTAATGTTTGCGTTAGCTAAGGGTTGTTCAAAGCAACTCTTATTTCTTCATACAACAATTTGTAATTGAAGAATTATGACATTAAAAGTGTTGTCCTCTTTATGATAGACTTATCTAACATGTTCTTCCAATGATACATTATCAATAGGAAGATTGTGAGGATGAGACTACTTAGGTACATATACAAGCCATTATAGACAATCTATGGGATTGTAGTACCAAGTCCGGAAACTAAAGCTTTCGGCTTTCTCTTTATCAAGTTTTGGATAGCGTTTGCAAATATATTGGTAAATAAATACATAACGAATATAAATTGATTGATTTTAAGCCATTTGATCCGGGTCTTTAAATCAAATAGCACCACCCACTATTTTTGGCAAATTCCATATCCCTCATCGGAATTCGAGAGTTTTGGAGGAAACTCTTAGTAGGGTATGGGAGACTCATCATTACCAAGCCCACCTCACAATGATATGATGTTGGCTAGCATCAATAATAATGAGAGAGTACACTTACGCATTTGCATCTCTTGCAAGTACCCATCTTATTTGGCCTCTAGAGAATGAAGCCTCACAATGATATGATGTTGGCTCCATTGCACTTAGTTAAGTCATTCCCACCATGCAAGTTCGAGTAGGGGTTCAAGAACAACCTCACAATGATATGATGTTGATCATTCTCGTTGCCTACCTTCACAACATCATGTATGCATATAGAACTCCTCCTGAGTGTAAGCACACACTTTGTACTCCCCCATGATAGGGTGAAGTCGGTGTACGAGTCACAAACGATCAGAGCCTACCATGGTGGATGACACACCCCGTTCCGAAGGAGGGCATGCTGGCCGCCACATGAGAGTGACGGGGTGTGTCAATTGGTATCAAAGCCTAGGTTGCAGTCCTGGACATCTTGAGAATTCCCTAGTGTCTTCTGTCAGAACTTTACCGCCTCGTAGATAGCCACTTTGTTCAGATGAGCTTAGTTTCCCCGATTTAACTTAGTTATGGGAAACTACTACTAATGTGATTCAGTCTATTACCCAAAGGATTCCTCTTAAGACTGTGTATAAGTTGAAGCTGAATCACTTAATGGAAAATGAAGAACCGGAAGGAGTAGATCGAGGGCTTAATCATTTGGAAAAGGCGTTTCAGATTCTGCAAGTTAAGGGAATCTTTCTTTTGAAAGGTAGGTCGAGATGACTACCTGGTTTCTGAGTATTGAAATTGCATCCTGATGGAGATAGGAGTCTTATACGATGTCACCGGAGGGAACAGCTGAATGAGAATTGTTTAAAGAGTTGTTTAAGAAAAGATTATTCCTCCGGCATATATGGATGGTAAGAAACAAGAGTTTACAATTTGAGACAAGGATACGAATGAGGATCAAAGGAATGATGACTAAAGTAAAGGTTATGTGTCTCAAGAGCCTCGCAAGACTTAGAGCTTCAAAGGAAGTGGAGTTAATTCTAGTTCTGCCAGCAGAGATTATTTTAGTAACATTGGTCAGATGCGAGATGGTAGATTTACTGGAGATCCTAGATTACAGAGGCGAGGTGACTCTGGTAGAGGAAATGTATCTTTGTATCGTAAGTACAATAGCATGCACTTTGGAGAGTGTAGGCGGGAAGCAGGTGATGCTTTACATGTGGACAAATGGAACATAGAGCTGCAAGATGCTTTGAATCATTCGGACTTGATTACGGATGCGTTGGATATTTTGGTCACTTTGCTAGAGTTCATTGGTCGTGATGCAGAAACTTTATGTTATTGACGATGATGCCAAAGAGAGAAATGTTGGAGCACGATCGAGGCATATATATTGCACCCTTAAGAATTGTTGCTTACTTATCGAGACGACAGTGAGTTATCGTTATTGCGGGCTGCAGACCGTAATGTCCATAACTTATTTGTTGGATTCGTTAAGCAGGTAAACATGTAGGTCATTCTATGTCAGTTCTGATTATTCAGGGTGTCCAGTGATGGTGAAAGAAATAGTTATACCAAGGAATCTTATTTCGTTGGATATCGTGGATTTGGATGTGATCTTAGGCACAGATTGGTTGCATTATAATCTTGCCAATATGGATTGCTACGGGAAATCAGTTACCTTCCATTGTCTTGGATTATCAGAGGTTACTTTTGTGAGTGAGCAAAGTGGAGTGAGGCATGCCGTTATTGCTGTTGTAAGAGCAAAGAGATCATTATCGAAAAGCTGCCAAGAATACTTAGCTCACTTAGTGCTACATGATGCTACGCTGAGTAGTGTGGAAAATGTAAAAGTTGGTTAGACATTTTCTGTTGTAATCCCGGATGAGTTACCTGGATTGCCATCAGACAGGGATGTGGTGTTCACTATTGAATTGTCTCCAAGTACAGATTTTATATTATAGATTGGTTCCTACGGAGTTAAAGGAATTGAAAATCCAGTCACAGGAATTGGTTGATAAAGGTTTCAGTCAACCTAGTACGTTACCTTGGAAAACCCCAGCCTTATTTCTAAGGAAGAAAGACGGGACCTTAAGAATATGTATGGATATTAGGTAATTGAATCGGATAAGGAGTAAGAACCGTTATCCATTACCACGCTGTGGTGATTGTTTGATCAGCTTAGAGGCACCTATGTGTTTTCAAGGAAAGAGTTGAGGTCTGGTATACTCTTAAGTTGAAAGTAAAGCATGATAGTCATTTTGAGTTGGTGTTGCAATGTTTGAAGGAACATTGGTAGTATGCAAAGTTTGACAAATGTCAATTTTTGACGAATCAAGTAACACTTTTGGGTCATGTGATATCTTCATAAGATATTCGAGTAGATCCTCGACGAATGACAACTGTGGAGAATTGGGAACAACCTCAAACCGTCACTGAGGTACTGAGTTTTCTTGGCCTAGCAGACTACTATTGACGTTTGTAAAGGATTTTTCAGTCATTGCTTTGCCATTGACGGGATCGACTAGAAAAGAGGTTAGGTTTGAGTGGGATAAAAATTGTGAGCAAAGTTTCAGCAACTGAAGTATTATCTCACTCATACACCTGTTTTAGCACTCCCAGATGATAACGGTAATTATGAGGTCTACAGTAATGCATCCTTGAATGGTTTAGGATGAGTGTCGATGCAACATGGTAGAATGGTTGCTACACTTCACAACAATTGAAACCTCATAAGATGAATTACCCTACTCATGATTTGGAATTAGCAGCTATCATATTTACTTTGAAGATTTGGAGACATTGTCTTTATGGGAAGAAAAGTGCAAGATTTTACGATCATAAGAGTCTCTAGTATATGTTTACTCAGAGAGATCTTAATCTTCATCAACGAAGGTGGGATTGAGTTGCTAAAAGATTAGGATCACATGATTGAGTATCATCTTGAACGTACAACTATGGTAACTGATGCACTTGATAGGAAGACTTCAGCTAGACTTCATGCCAGTTATGATTGTTATGGTCTTCTTCTTGATGATTTACGGTTCACTGGAGTGAAGTTAGGAGTGGAAGATAAAGAAGAAACCTTACTTGTTAATATTCAAGTTAGGCCAAATCTTAGTGGTCGTGTGCTTGGAACTCAGATGGAAGATGAAGAGACCTAAGAATTAATTGAGGCAAGGAACGATAAAAAAAAAAAAAAAAAAAAAAGAAAGACCTCAGGGTTAGAGAATCAGATGGCATGCTTATGCAAGAGAACATGATGTGTGTACTTATTAATATGGAATTAAAGAAAATAATTTTGGACGAAGCATATTGTTCAGCTTATGCAATGCATCCTGGAGGTACTAAAATGTATCATACCATTCGACCATTTTTATTGGCCAGATATGAAAAGGGAAATTGTTGAATTTGTGAATAGGTGTATCAGTTGTCAACAAGTTAAAGCTAAAAGGAAGAAACTTTTTGGATTGATGCAGCCACTTTCCGTTCCACTGTGGAAATGGGAAAATATCACTATGGATTTTGTGTACCAGTTTCGTCATACACGGAACGGATGTGATGACGTTGGATAATTATTGATCGACTTACTAAGTCAGCACAGCTTATCATCCTCAAACAGATGGTCAGTCAGAGAGAACCATTCAGACTTTAGAGGATATGCTAAGATCTTCAATGTTGCAGTTTAGTGACGCTTGGCATAAGCGGTTGGATTTGATGGAATGTGCCTACATCAGCAGCTTTCATTCAAACATGGGTATGACACCATTTGAGACACTTTAAGGAAAAGTTTGTCGTACACCTTTGTGTTGGTCTAAAATTGGTGAAAGACGTTAGTGGGCCCTGAGATAATAGAAGAGACTACTCAGAATGTTCAAGTGATTAAAGCTATTATGAAAGTGACCCAGGGTTGATAGAAGAGCCTTGCCGATAGACATGCCACTGATCGGGTGTATACAGTATGTGATTGAGTATTTCTGAAACTTTAACCTTGGAAAGGTGGGATTCGGTTCGGGAAGAAAGGTAAGTTAAGTCCTAGGTACATCGGACCTTATGTGATCATCGAGAGAGTTGGTGAAGTTGTTTACCGGCTTGAGTTGCCTCCAGAGTTGTCGAAAGTGCATAATGTATTCCATGCTTCCATGCTTCGATAATATGTTTTAGATCCTTCACGTATGATCCCTCCTTAATCTTTGGAAGTTAACCCGAAATTTAATTTATGACGAGGAACCAGTAACTATCTTGTATTGGAAAGATGATGTGCTGAGAAATATGACAATGAGTTTGGTGAAAGTTTATGGAGGAACCTTTCAGTGGAAGAAGCTACTTGGAAGTCAGAGAATTGGCTGAGAGAAATCTATCCCAGATTATTTTATGGATATTGATGGTTTGTAAGGATTGTGTAAATTTCGAGGACGAAATTCTATAAGGTGGGTAGATTGTAACAGCCCGTCCCTGATTTTAAGAGTTTTTAAAGTTTTAATAAAGGATTTTACAAAAATGCCCTTTGAGGCACGCACATTATTTGAGGTTAATCGTTGTGTCATGCCATCTAAGATTTTTTTTCTTGACATAACCTCGTAGTACTCGTCGCTACGGACGCGTGGGCGCAGACGGTTCATGATTTGGAGTTATATCGAAGAAGTTATTAACGTTTGAAATTTGGGCATTTTAAGGAATTATAATTTTAGTTAAATCTAGAATTTATTTTATGAAAATGGACGGCCCAGATTTAATGAAGAATTTAAATGGATGGCTGGGATGAGAAGAAAGAAGGTTTTGTGTGTGTGTGTGTGCGTGAGAGGAAGAAGAAACAGAGAAGAGACTGGGCAGAAATGCCCAATTGGAGAAGAAGAAGATGAGAGCGAATGGGGAGAAGAGAGAGAAGCTTATGGCCAATCAGAAGAGGGGAAAGGAGGAAAGGAGAGATGGTGAGAAGTGGAGGAAGAAGAACAGAAATGGGTACTCAACCCGCGACCCGTTCGTGACCCGCGGCACCCATGCCAAAATTCGACGAGTTTTGGCCCATTTTTCCGACGAATTGCATCAAACCAATCCTTGTAAAACACTCTAGGAGCCTTCCTCTACCCATTCCATCTCAAAATTTGGAGAGATTTGGCTTTGAAAATGGAGAAAACCGCAAGAAAGGGGTGCGGCGGCTTTGGCTTCAAATCACCCAATCCCGAAGCAATTTCTTTCAATTGCCACCACCCATAGCTTCCCCTTGAGGCCTAGAACAAAGCCCAAGCATTAGTTGGAGCATCGGAGTTGATTTGAGGACGAATTAAAGATCACCAAATTCTAGGGTCCGCACGGATTTTGATGAAATTGGAGGCCTTGCCGACCGAATTGGCCTTGGCCACAGGTATGAAAGTTGCTCTACTCATTGAGATCTTCAATTCTGTATTTTTTGAGAATGTTTGGAAATAGTTGGATTTTCCGGCGAGCCGGGGCGGCCAACCGCCACCCGAGGCGGCCCGTGCGGCGGCGCGTGGCCATTGGCCCGCCAATGCCATTCTTAGCATGTGTATAATGCTCTAGGTTCAGTTTTGATAATTGATGGACGTAAATTGAATAATTGAACCTAAGTTCGTTACGGTTCGTGGTTAGGTGAAAATGTGAATTGACGATCCGACCGTTGGATCGTCACCAAACTTTGATACGTTGTAATACGTAATATTTGAGGATTATAGGAACTTACGGATTGGGAATCCGATTTACGGATCTTCTGGAATTGGAGTTGTAAGTTCATAAATAGAATGTTAGCCGTCACTCGGTTTTGGAAATTGGCGGCGATCCGACCGTTGGATGATAATAAAATTTTAGGATGTTGTTCTAGAGTTATATTGTGGACCTCTGGAAGTTATGGATTGGAAATCTGAGTTGCAGATCTTCCGGATCGAACTGCGTAGTGACGTGTTTTATGTAAGTTATATATTCTATGGATATGATTTTTGAGGTTGGATTTGATTATTGTTCTAGGCGCCGATCGTCATGACGCCTCGATGTGTTGTGCTAGGGAGTTGTTGGGCGAACTCCAGGTGAGTGGTCAGTATTTTCTGTATTTACCTATATACTATTGATTTTCCCAGAAATTGAGTTTTTGATGAAAATATGTTTCTAAAATGCCATGCATGAATGATAGGCATGATATGATTGATATGCATGATAGGAATGATATGCATGAGATGAATGATATGATTATCTGAATTGGTAATTGATGCATGCATATATGTGAATTGGTGCTGTGGACGCACAGGTGAGTATCAGGTGAGTTTTATGTTATGCATGTGCATTGTTGATGATGTATATTATGTGGATAGCTCATAACCTGCAATCATGGTGTTAGTGCTTATATTATTCACCACACCGCACGCTCACCTTGGATCCAAGTAGGTGCATGTCGTACAGACCATGAGAGGGTTCCGACATGCTAGTCGTACAGATCACTAGAGGTGGTTCCGACTAGTAGGTGACTTTAGATTATGTGCACAGATGATTGATGAGAGAAGCACTAGAGCGTATTATTACACCATTCATGTCGTACAGAATACTTCAGGTAGTTCCGACTTATCTGCAGTGTAGTGCCGTACAGGTCACCGAGGTGACTCCGGTTGGATTGAATGTTGAGCTATAGAATTAACCGTACAGGACCAACTGCAGGGTCTCCGGTTAATTCGCCATTTCACCTGTTACATTGATGCATCATTCATTCTTTTTTTGAAAGTTTTTAACATGGCATACTTTCTGGTTTTTAAGAAAGATTGATGATTTGAGATTTATGAAAAGTATTATGCTATTATGCTATTTTCTGGGAAAGTATACAGGTTTTACAGCGAGGGGTTAGAAATGTTTTAAATGAAAAGTTTTCGAAAAAAACTTTGTTTTACTGACCCACTCAATTTTGTTTTGCGCCCCTCCAGGTTCTAGAATCTAGATAGCAGAGCTTTGGTGGCCACGAGGAATCCAACGGTGTTCTGACAGAATTCACAAAAGTAGGACTCACCCTCGGGTGTTTCATCTTAGTAATTGTATTTTTAAAGCTTCCGAACTGTGTAAATGGTTACGTCACTCTCACGTGGCGGCCAGCATGCCCTCCTTCCGGACGGGGTGTGTCAGTGGAAGGGCACGAAAGAGTGTTCAAAGCACTCTCACGTTTATCAACTTAATAATGGTTTGGTTGAGGGTTTTAGGTCTCATCACATATAAACATACATTTTAATCTTATTAAAACAATTTGGTCCTATTACAACTATTGGTCCATGTGATTGATTTAGTAGTATATAATACTCCCACTATGCTTGTAAAACGGTTTTTAAAGCAAGAGTACATGGTACTACTAACATAAGGTTTGCATTCATTGATGGACTATATAGTTGCCTTAGGGCCTTAGGATGACTATGAACCTTTGATTAGATCCAACACGAGCCTAGTGTTGAATCTTGGTCTAGGGATGGTGATTGATTTTAGTTACGCGTTTAATCATATTAAGGCGTGTTTTTCCTATTGGGCGTTGGACCCAACTACTCCAATTTCATGCATATCAAATAAAACAAGAAAATGAGTACTTCAAAGTAAAGAAGAGCTTATGCTCTTTTAAAACATTTGATTAAAACAAATTACTTTAAAGTGAAGAAGAGCTTATGCTCTTTTACAATATTTGATCATATCAAATTACAACCAAAATCTAATTAACACATTCCCATGGTTCAAACAAAATTGAGACGGCATTTCACATAGCTCAATTATCGTAGGCTTAGGTTCATAATCACCCTTTAATTAATTAACGCTTTAACTAATTAAACTTGAATGCAACATTGTCATTTGGTTTTTGTATCCATAGAATTGATTTAAATTGAGCTAAATGAAATGAAAATCCAATTCTCATTTAAAGAGACAAAACCATTTTGTTCTCAACCTAATTTGGGCCGAAAAGCAATAACCTCAACTTTTTGGGCTATATTGCAAAACATAAACTTTTGAGGTCACTTTGTAAAAACACAAAAGTCCACTACTTCATGTAATTACCACTAGAACCCAAAAATTTCAACAAATTCAAAAACTTCATTAAAGGAACAAAACAATTTGTCCTTTAGTGATTTTGGGCCTTTACGTAAAAACGTAAACTTTTGGGTCAAACTACAAATACACAAAAGTATCAAAACTTTATGTAATTGCATAAAAGCCCCAAAAGTACCCTACTTGTAGGGTGGCCGGTTTTGGAGTAGTGTGAGTGATGGTGTGTGAGTTGATTTTTGATGAAAAGCAAAGTCATAAAGTCATGCAAATTGAACAAGTGGGTGATGGGTTGGTGTGTAAGAGAAGTACCAATCATGTACCAAAAATTCAAACACATTTTCAAATTTCAAATTTTCAAATTTCAATCACATTTCAAAATTTGAAAAGGTCACACCAACCAACACAAAACAAAGACTTTATGAAATCAACCAAAAAACTTTGAATCAAAACACCAAACTTTTTGTTCTTGGTAAGAACATCAAGAATAATGAAGAACATCCATGAAAACCCATAAGAGTTCCATGAACATTTTCACTCAATAAAACTCAAATTTTCACTACTCAAAATGGGGTTAACATTCTAGGGTACTTAGGGGTTCCAAAAGTCACTTTAAAACACTTTTAACAAGACAAACATGAACCCAAAAAATCACCCTTTGGATTTGGCCGAATTTCCCCAAAAACATGGCACCAAATTTTAGCTCCAAAATTCATGCTCATATGAACTACATCTACAACATTTGAGATGACAAATTTTCTAACAAAATTTACATTCAAAGAAGCAAGAATAAAGCTTGTAACAATTACAACATTCAAATCAAAGACTATGAACTACAAAACCCAAAAGGATTCACCAACTACTAGACCTAGGCTCTGATACCACTTGAAGGAAATTTTGTGAAAAAACATGTTCATTTGAGCAACATCTATGGCATGCAATTAACATTTAAAGGCGGAATCATGCTTGTATGCACTCAAAACAAAACATTACCCATGAAATTCAAAGCCTAGTAGAAAGGTGAACCAAGACTCAACTCAAGAACAAAGTGAGTTGAGAATTTTATACCTTTGTTGATTCCTCTTTGCATAAGCAAAGGCTAATCACCCAAGGAGAGGGCCTTCATTCCTTGCTTCTTAGCTCCATGGATTTCTTGGATGAGGATGGTTGAAAGGATCCTCCAAGTTCCCAAAGTTGAGAACCTCTAAGTCTCCACACCAAGGTAGGACTTGAAGAAGAGATGAGTGACCTAGAGGAAGTAAGATTGCTAGCTAAAATCCTCTAGGGTGGCCGGCCTCTTAGAGAGAAAAGAGAGCTTGTGTTCTCATCTTTTCTCCAAAAGAAACCCTAATGAAGAAATAGCTATAAAGTCATATTTATAGACCTTCATTGGAGTGGCAAACTTGTAATAAGTCCAAAAACCCACTCCTTTATCAATATGGCCGGCCATAGGGTTTTATTGGGCTATTTGGGCCTTTGTGAATTATTAGTCATTAAGTTGTCATACAACTTAAGTCAATGGGCTTGACGTTCGAAGCCCATTGGGCCTTGAGGCCCAAAACTAACCCAAGGTCTTTAACGAACTTTATTCGTTTGATTAATTAACATATTAATTAATCCTTGCCATAAATAATTAAACCATTTAATTATCCTTACTCATCTCCGTTGTTTCTTCAATCTCTGCCTTACACGGTGTACGATCCATTAGGTTCATTTTAGCGAGGCAGTGGGCGATTAGAACTCTTTCAAATCGATTGTGAATTGAAACTTACTTTCAATTCTCCCTTTAGTGATTATACACGTTTAGGGCTTCCACAAACCATGAGTGACACCTAGCAGTATGTCATGGTTACCCAAGCTAATCAGAAGAGGTGAAGAACCTATTCAGTTTAGGATTACAATGCAATACGGTCTTTCTCTAATACAATACTCTTGACCACATTGTTTGGATTGATAGTTTATTCATGTCTACTATCCAATGTGATTCATTTACTTATATGATTACCTTGAATGTGATTTGGAACCACTTCCTAAATCTCATTCATACTCTGGCCAGAGATTCTTAATCATATCATAGAGTATTCTCCCTCAAACGGTTTGAAGTTTAGAGATCCCTTGTTGCGCATTCACTTGCCTCCATGGCTAAGTGGCTTAACCCCAACTATGCCGTGGACACCCTCAGATGGAGTGACTTTGACATAGTCAAAGATCAAGGACCTAACCACAAGACAACTATGATGCCTCAGGTCAAATGACTAATTTGCATTATCCCAACAATGAGTTCTCATGTGACATGAGTATGAGAACTCCTCGTTGATCGTGTTCAGTGACCTCATTCGCTATTGAGCACCTACATGCTTGTCTTGGTGTCAATCACACCAATGACTCGAGACCAGTCACTCTCCCTGAGAGAAGACATAGCACGTACTGATCTTAACGGACTGTCAATGCCCAATTGGCAATCCTATGATCAGGAACGTTTAGTATATGTATACGAAAGAGAATGGTCTCATTAATCTAACTTGTTTAAATTACATTCTCCCAATTACATATTCCTTGGACTTATCGTTTAAGCATATAACATTTATATAAGACGGCTTAAAACAATAATCTTTGCCCTTGATATTAAACTAGATTAGTTTAACATGTGAAATGTCCGTAAAGTATCATCATATGATTGGTTTTAGGGCACATTTCCAACAATAGTTTTATACCTCTTGATCTAGACTTAAGACCAAGGATGGACCACCTCCAAGCTCTTTGTTCTTGGAACTCCTTGAGTCTAGCCTCCCTCCTTGCTTCCTCCACCTTGATAGATTTAGAGCTCTTTTGATTCTCCTCTAGTCTACCTCTAAAGATCCACACCCACTAGTATAGTGAGATGGATGTTGGAATAACCAAAAAGGAGAAAAGATGATTAGCTATTTCTCCCTTATGGTGGCCGGCTATATGGTGTGTAGAGAGAGAGAGACTTTTTGTTTTCTCTAGTTGAAAAGAACACACAAAAAACCCTAATGAAACTTTTTTACTAAACTTCCTTTATAAATGTCAAAGAAGTGAGTCAACCACTTGACTCCCTCTATCTTCTTTCACTTGTATTGGCCGGCCCCCTTAGTGTGGGTTTGGACATTGGGCTTTCATCATCTCAAGTCATTTTATGCTTGAATAAAATGACCCAATTCGTTTGGGCCCAATGGGCCCGAATGAACCCAAACTTTTCTTTAAGTCATAAACGATCTTTTATCGTTTATATGATTTCTTTAGACTTTCTAATTAATCATAACACTTAATTAATCCAATTAATTAATTCCATCATCCTTTAGTTGTCTCACCACAAGAGTGTTTCGGTGTACAATCATTTTAGGTTCTAATTAGCAAGGCAGTGAGGTGATTGGTATCAATCCAATTGATTATTATTTATCCAATCACTTAGTGAATTAAAACTTACTTTTAATTCTCCTTCTTCTTTGATGAATACTTATTTAATCATCTAGAAGAACTCACAAGCCATGAGTGGCATCTAACCATATATCATGGCTACCCAAGCTAATGTAGAATTTGTTCGGAGAACCTATTCAGTTGGAATTACAATGTAATTCGATCCTTCTCTAATACAATACTCACAATCACATTACTAGGGTATGGATATTTAATGTCAAACCCCTAATGTGATTATATCAAGTTATATGATTCTATTGAGTCGTATAGGAACGCTTTCCATCATTACGCTCGATACTTCGGCCGAAGATTCCTGAATCATATCTTAGAGTATTCATCCTGTCATAACGAGGATTAGAGATCCCTTGTTGATCATTCACATGCCTCTGAGAATAAATCACTAACCCCAACAATGCATAGAACACATCCAAGATGAGATGTGGTCACGTCTCATTATCAAATGATCAGCAACGTATCCCCAAGACAACTATGATGTCTCAGGTCAAATGATTACTTACATTATTCCAACTAGTAGAGTTACTTGCTTGACATGTGAGTAGACCTTCATCCAAGTACTCTCGTTTGATTGTGTTCAGCGAACTCATTCCCATAATGAGCACCTACATACTTGTCTTAGTGTCACTACATGAATGGCATGAGACTTTCCATCCTTCCCATTGGAATGGGACATAGTATGTACTGGTCTATGTATGGTCAGTGTCCCCTCCGACAATCCTATGACCAGGAACCTTTTTGGACATCATGGTTATGTGAAGAAGGTCTATGCAGTCTAACATCATTAGATTACTTCTTCCATCGATCCATTGTCCATGGATTCATTCTTTAGGACGTATATCCTTTATTGAAATAGTCCTAATGAGTGACTTTGCCTTTTGATGTATTAAAGTTTTCCATACATATAAACATTGTCCTGAAAGGTTTCTTCCAAAGATTGACTTTCAGGGCATATCTCCAACACCCTCTCTATATGGCCGACCATTAAGGGTTAATTGGGCTTTCAAGCCCTTTGTGGTTTCAAGTTGTCATACAACTTTAGTTAATGGGCTTGACATTCAAATCTCATTGGGCCTTGCGGCCCAAAACTAGCCTGAGGTCTATAACGAACTTATTTGTTTGATTAATTAACATATTAATTAATCCTAGCCATAAATAATTAAACCATTTAATTATCCTTACTCATCTCTGTTGTTTCTTTAATCTCTACCTTACACGGTGTACGATCCATTAGGTTCCTTTTAGCGAGGCAGTGGGCGATTAGAACTCTTGCAAATCGATTATGAATTGAAAATTACTTTCAATTCTCCCTTTAGTGATTATACACGTTTAGGGCTTCCACAAACCATGAGTGACACCTAGCAGTATGTCATGGTTACCCAAGCTAATCAGAAGAGGTGGAGAACCTATTCAGTTTAGGATTACAATGCAATACGGTCTTTCTCTAATACAATACTCTTGACCACATTGTTTGGTTTGATAGTTTATTCATGTCTATTATCCAATGTGATTCATTTACTTATATGATTACCTTGAATGTGATTTGGAACCACTTCCTAAATCTCATTCATACTCTGGCCAGAGATTCTTAATCATATCATAGAGTATTCTCCCTCAAACGGTTTGAAGGTTAGAGATCCCTTGTTGCGCATTCACTTGCCTTCATGGCTAAGTGGCTTAACCCCAACGATGTCGTGGACACCCTCAGATGGAGTGACTTTGACATAGTCAAAGATCAAGGACCTAACCACAAGACAACTATGATGCCTCAGGTCAAAGGACTACTTTGCATTATCCCAACTGCATATTCCTTGGACTGTCAATGCCCAATTGGCAATCCTATGATCATGAACGTTTAGGATATGTATACGAAAGAGAATGGTCTCATGAATCTAACTTCTTTAGATCGCATTCTCCCAATTACATATTCCTTGGACTTATCGTTTAAGCGTATAACATTTATATGAGACGGCTTCAAACAATAATCTTTGCCCTTTATATTAAACTATATTAGTTTAACATGTGAAATGTTCGTAAAGTAGCATCATATGATTGGTTTTAGGGCACATTTCCAACACCCAACAGCTGGAAAAGACTGCTAGAATCGGCTCATATCTGAGCCCAAAGGAAAAAGAGGAACTCATGGCTTTCAACATTCTCGACATTAACCCCAAGATAGCTTGCCACAAGCTGCACATCGACCCTGCTGGCAAACCGGTAATCCAAAAAAGAAGACATTTCGCACTCAAATGATTGGCGATCATCGAAGCGAAAATTGACAAGTTATTAGAGGTCGGATTCATAGAATAAGTAACTCACTCAATATTGCCAACATCGTGCTAGTAATGAAGAAAGAAAATGGCAAATGGAGAGTTTGCGTAGACTACATCGACCTCAACAAAGCATGCCTGAAAGATCCTTATCCGGTTCCCCGAATCGATCTACTAGTAGATTCAACTTCTGGAACCAGCTACTCAGTTTCTTAGATGCATACTCCGGTTACAACCAAATAGCCACGCACAAGCCTGACAATGAGAAAACCGTGTTCGTAATCGAGCGAGGCAACTACTATTACAAGGTCATGCCTTTTGGCCTCAAGAACGCAAGAGCTACTTACCAACGACTGGTAAACATGATGTTCAAGAAGCAAATTAGAGTAACCAAGGAGGTCTATGGACGACATCATGGTGAAGGGCAAGCAGTAATCCAACCACATCGAAAACTTTCGACATTCTTAGAAAGTATAAGATGAAGCTCAATCCCGCCAAATACACGTTTGGAGTATCTTCAGACAGATTCTTAGGGTACCTAGTAACCCAACGAGGAATCGAAGCACATCCCAAGTAGATCCGAGTAATCCTAGAGATGAAATCTCCAACTACCTTGAAGGAGATCCAAAGCTTCACTAGACTAGTAGTCGCGCTTAACCGCTTCCTCTCGCAGTCCACCGATCGATGCAAGCCTTTTTTCAAAGCAATCAAGAGGGCACAATGAGACAAATGGGATGACGAGTACAAAAGAGCTTTCCATGACCTGAAGAAGTATCTCACATCACCTCCATTACTATCCAAGCCAGAAGCAGCGGAGGACTTATACATTTACTTGGCAGTCTCGGAAGTAGCAGTGAGCTTTGCATTTATATGAGAAGAGCTGGGGGCCCAGCTGCATGTATTCTACACTTCTAAAGCTCTTCTCGATGCAGAAACTAGATATCTGAAGATCGAGAAACTAAATTTGGAGCTAGTTGTTGCGGCTCAGAAGCTCAAACAATACTTTCAAGCTCACACAGTCATCGTCATGACTCAGTATCCTCTACATGGTCCAGACGTTTCTCAACGAGTAATGAAATGGGGGTTGGAACTTGGCCAATATGACCTAGTTTTCCGACCCCGCATGGTAATAAAGGCCCAAGCCTTGGCATACTTCATAGCAGAATTCACGCCTAGCCTAGGCAACATAACAGAACGGCCCAACGAGGCCCCGGAGGAAGTCGAGCACGCCTTAGCCACGCCTACTTTACCTGATGGAGAATTCTGGCATTTGCATGTTGACGATGCATCCTACTATAAGGGCTCAGAAGCAGGCGTGGTCCTTGTCACCCCAGATAGTTTGATGCTTGAGTGGGCTATTATTTTAGGCTTCAAAGCATCCAACAACGAAGTAGAGTACGAGGCCCTACTAGCAGGCCTCCGAATGGCAAACTACTGAGGAATACAAGGCAAAACATCGGAAGATGACGTGGTACCTAGAGAAGGTACGAAAGCAACTCGAGGCGTTTCAAACTTATACCCTTACTCGAGCTTCGCGGGCAGACAACGCCCACATGAACGCGCTAACCGGCCTAGGCTCTACCCTCAACCACCAACTTAAACACTTTATTTCGGTGGAGTATCTACATAAGCCAAGCATAGAGGCGGAGCCAGTAGCAAAAGTGTCACAAGTTAGTACTACTTCGAAGTGGCAAGATTCCATTATAGACTACATGGTCAATGGCACACTCCCCATGGAAAAATTAGAGTCTAGAAAGCTCCAAACAAAGGCAGCACGTTACTACATGTGGAACGACATTCTCGTCTAAAGATCCTACACTGGGCCACATCTCTGCTATCTAGCACCTCCCGACGACCTAAAGGTTCTAAGCTCAATCCACGAAGACGTTTGTGGAAATCATTCCGGAGACCGATCCTTAGCACAGAAGGTTCTTAACGCAGGCTACTATTGGCTTACTATGCATCAAGACGCTAAGGAGTTAGTACAAAAGTGTGACTGCTGCCAACGTTACAAGCTTGTACCAGCATTGCTTGCCAGCAAACTACACTCTCACATAAGTCATTGGCCGTTCATGCAATGGGCAATTGACTTGGTAGGACCAATGTCGCTCGCTACTAGGGGCAGAGGCATGATGATCGTGGCAACTAACTACTTCACCAAATGGGTAGAAGCAGAACCCATGACAACCACGACTTAGACAGACATAGAGTGCGTCATCTAGAGGAATATCATTTGCCAATTTGGCATCCCATCAATCCATCGTCATAGACAACGGCCCGCAATTTGCAGGCAAAAATTTGCCGAAGTTTTTCTAGAAATATGGCATCAAGCAGCATATGTCCACACTAAGGTATCCCCAAGGCAATGGGCAGGCCGAAGCATCCAATAAGACGATTCTCGACTACCTCAAGAAATTCCTTTCCGACAAGAAAGTAAAATGGCCAGATGAACTCCCCAGATGTCTATTGGTATATCGCACAACCAAACGATGAGCAACCGGTGAGACTCATTTCTCTTTGGCATTTGGCTTAGAAGCAATCATTCTTCCCAATGTCATCGTGCCAAGTATCAGCACTCTACTGCCAAGCATCGAACATAATGGAAAAAAGATGGCCACAAATCTAGATCTGGCAAAGGAGAAACGCGAGAAGGTCATCACCCACATCACAACCTACCAGCAGCAACTCATTTCCAGCTACAACAAAAGGGCCAAGATCCAGCAGTTCCAGCCAAGAGATCTAGTCCTACAAAAAACCTTCATCGTTGCCCTAATAAAAGGCTCCAAAAAGATAGATCCCATCTAGAACGGTCTATACAAGATCAGCAGAGTAGATGACAAGGGTAGCTACACCCTCGCCACCATGAACGACAAAGAGATCGAAAAGCAGTGGAATGCCTACAATCTAAGAAAGTACTATGCATGACCTCCCGCTACATCAAAGCCCAAAGACTCAAGCAGCTCAATGAGCACCACTTCACAAGCCGAGGACTATCCAGTTGTTATGTAGTTTCTACCGTATAACTAAGTTTTCATTCATTTCACTCGTTTTTCAATAAGGAATTCAGAAGTAATTTACAACTTGGCCTGGCTACATAGTTACAACAATTGATCAATCCTGCACTTTAAAAGAAGTTGCGACTTTTTTAAGGACTTGTCGCAGGAATTGCACCCTATTAGGGACCAATCATACTCTCCAGTGCGATAGGGTAAACCAATTCCCTGGCACCCACATGGGTTTGCTCTCCAATGCGGGAGGATAAACTTTATACTCTGAATATCCAAACGTTGATGAGTCGGGCTGCCCTAGTATAACTAGGTGCAAGATGGCTTACGTCAGGATTCCTAGAAGTAGCCACAATGGTCTTTTTCAAGGCTTAGCTAATCCGTGAGGAACGGGCCTCAGAGACGAAGGAGGCACATTATGCAGTACGCTCTATGGATGGCTGCCCTAGAGCCCTAAAGGTGCTACCGGGTGCACTAAGGTAGCCTACAGTTTCCAGAAGATTGACTACGGCTTGCCCTTCGAGCAGTAGGCCATGCTAAACTTATACAACTGCACATTTTTGTGAAAGGTTAAACAAGTTAGCATGTATATAAGAAGCTTTATCCACTGCCAACGTGCTTCGCAGTTGATAAGCTTCACCTCTGCCAAAGAGCGAAACGATCATTTAAGATCTACACTAATTCCTAAAGTGTTGTGATACTTGCTACACAACCCATGAAATTCGTTACATAGAAGCAATGAGTTATCTCGAACCTTTTCTTACGAAATTACATACAATCGTGTACTTTTGATACGAAAGGTTAGCGAATTTCATTAACCCAAAAATCTTTAGTACGTTATGATGCAGGCCACACAGTTCAAATGATTGAAGAAAGCCAAAGTTAACAGCCAAGTGGTCACGCGGACTCGTCTGCTTCTGTAAGTAAGGCATCCGGCTGCTGACCCTATGGCTAACAACTTTGCAAAAGTTATACACCAACACTTACGATTGCATAGGCTACGTGGGTATGTCTGCTTATATAAAAGAAGTACGTCTGCCGCTGGTCTAAAGGTCAAAGGTTGGGTGTGAACAAAAGAAATGAAGATGAAAAGCGAAAGAAGCAAGTTTATTAAATTTTCTAGAAAAATTGATAAACAACTAGCTAAGGCTGAAGGAGTTCAAGCAAGGCAAAAAGCAACAAGGAAAACAAAGAAAATCCTAAAGGCTACCTAGAAGACTACTCTTCAGCAGCTTAGATATCCCACGACTACTCGGTCACCGCACCTTCAGCAGCCACGACGCTCTCGGTAGCAGCACCATCTGGCATTTCACCCCCTGCTGCCTTAGCCTGGTTACCAACTTCTCCGACTACTTCACCAATGGAAGTCTTGAAAGTAAAGGCAAGCAAGTCTTCCAGATAAGTATAAAAGGTCTCGAAGTCTTTCCCAGTAAACTCAAAGTCAAACGGCCTACCGAAGAGATGATCTACATAACCCAGCTTGTAGAAATCGGCCTGACTCTGAACAAGCGAAGTCTTGAGCCCAACCTTTTCACCCTTTAACTGCTCATTCTCCTCGAGTAGACCAACACGAGCACGCTGCAACTCATCCGCTTCCTTCTTCAAACTTTCGTTGATCTTCAACGCACATTGGTGTTGGAAATGTGCCCTAAAGCCAATCATATGATGAAACATTACGGACATTTCACATGTTAAACTAATCTAGTTTAATATAAGGGCAAAGATTATTGTTTAAAGCGATATAAATGTTATATGGTTAAAAGATAAGTCCAAGGAATATGTAATTGGGAGAATGCGATCTAAAGAAGTTAGATTCATGAGACCATTCTTTTTCGTATACATATCCTAAACGTTCCTGATCATAGGATTGCCAATTGGGCATTGACAATCTGTTAAGATCAGTACGTGCTATGTCTTCTCTTAGGGAGAGTGACTAGTCTCGAGTCATTGGTGTGACTGACACCAAGACAAGCATGTAGGTGCTCAATAGAGAATGAGTCCACTAAACGCGATCAACAAGGAGTTCTCATACTCATGTCATATGAGAACTCATGGTTGGGATAATGCAAGGTAGTCATTTGACCTGAGGCATCATAGTTGTCTTGTGGTTAAGTCCTTGATCTTTGACTATGTTAAAGTCACTCCGTCAAAGGGTGTCCATGACATAGTTGGGGTCAGTGAAGAAAATATCGATAATATCGGCGAAATATCGCCGATATTATCGTTTTTTTGGGACCCCGATATTTTATTAACTATCCAACTTGTTTTCGGCGGAATATCGCGATATTATCGATAATATCGCGATTTTTTCGAAACTATCGCGATATTTGGTATGGAATCATCGGAGAACACAGCCGGAGAAAAAAATCTGAAACCCTAAATCCCCAAATTCTAATTCACAGCAAATGAACTGAATCTACAATACAGGATATTATCAAATCGATTTCAGTACAAAAATCAACATGTTTACAAGCCGAGAAGAACGATTTCAGTACAAAAATCAAAGCAAATGAACCGAATCCCTAAATCCCCAAATTCGGATTCAAAGCAAATGAACTGACTGAATCCCTAATTCCTAAATCCCTAAAATCGATTTCAGTACAAAAATCAAGCAACATGCAGATAAATCGCAATCTGTACAAAAATATAAACCCTAATTCCTAAATCCCTAAAATCAATTTCAGTACAACAAAGATGCAACATGCAGAAAGATTGAAATTTGTACAAAAATTTAAAGTAAAAGCAGAGAAGAAGAGACGTAGGAGCCTGGGAACATCGTCTTCCTCACGAATCCAAGACGGCTGGGACAACGTCGTGCTCCTCAGTGGTGTCGACGGCTTGGACTACGATGATTTCCGGTCGATCTCCATGGATCAAGGTGGTTTAGAAGGAAGGCGGTTATGGAGTGGTGTCGACGGCTGGGTTTAGGGCGGGTGAGATGGGAGGAGCAGAGGGAGACAGGGAGACACGGAGACACGGACGAGGAGGATCGAGAGGCGAGAGATGATGTCTCTGTGTGTGTGTGGAAGAACTGGAGAAGGGGGAATGGAGGGAGAAGACTGAGAAGTTGTCGGTGAGAACGAAGGCTCAGACCGACCTCAGAGAGAGAGAAGAGAGAAGAGAGAGATTGAGAGGATTCGAGAATACGGTAGGGGAGTGGGAAATGAAAGATCGAGAGAGAGACTGAGGTCCGTGTATGGTGTACGTGTGTGGTGTGCGTGTGTGGTGTGGTGTGGGGGGTCTCGAAGTGTGTGTGTGGTGGAGTGTGAGTTTTTCAGTCATTTTGACTGTCTGAGTGGTGCGTGTAAGAAAAAAAAAAGCATCCAATGCTCCAAATTATTCAAAACCAAATCATTCCAAACCTATGTCTACCTCTCTGATCCAATGAGCCAAAGAACTTTGTGCAATTTCAGAACATGGACAACAAATAATACTGCTTTCATAATGAAATCGTGTGACAGTCTTTCACATGCAAAACAGTGTCAATGTCTGTTATATACTTACATTCTTTCATCCAGTGGAGTATCAGAGGCATTCATCGAATTTTCGTTTCTTCTTCTTCCCATACCATTTTCAAAACCATTCCAGATCCTTTCCAAAGCCAAGCAACACAAAGGCTTCCATATTTAAGGTAAGTAATGTTAACAATTACATGTTAATTTTTTTAAGTAATTAAGTAATGTTGTATAATTATTCCCTAGGATAATTTTAATATGTTTAATGTTATTTATTATTTTATTTTCCTTACCATTTTCAAAGTCATTCCAGATCCATTCCAAAGCTTGAACACAAAGGCTTCCATATTTAAGGTAAGTTTACAAACTTAAATTTATATTATTGTAATTTATACAACAACAAATAAATTTGTGTGGACTCGTATGTTAATCTTTTTAAGTAATTAATACTTGCATGTTAATTTTTGTAAGTAATTAAGTAATGTTAATGTTAATTGTTTTAAGTAATTAAGTAATGTTGTATAATTATTCCCTAGGATAATTTTAATATGTTTAATATTATTTATTATTTTATTTCCCTTACCATCTTCATTATCAAATTGGATTATTATTCATTAATATTAGGTTTTTTTATTATCACTTGGATTATTATTCTTTAATATTAGATTTTTTTATTATCAAATTGGATTATTATTCTTTTATATTAGGTTTTTTATTATCAAATTGGATTATTATTCTTTTATATTAGGAAATTTTTTTATCAAATTGGTGGATTATTCATTAAATTGGATTATTATCAAATTGGATTATTATTCATCACCATGTTTTAATTTAGGATTATTTTTTTTATCAAAGTGGTGGATTATTCATTAAATTGGATTATTATCAAATTGGATTATTATTCATCACCATGTTTTAATTTAGGATTATTTTTTTTATCAAAGTGGTGGATTATTCATTAAATTGGATTATTATCAAATTGGATTATTATTATCAAATTGGATTATTATTCATCACCATGTTTTAATTTAGGATTTTTTTTTTTATCAAAGTGGTGGATTATTCATTAAATTGGATTATTATCAAATTGGATTATTATTATCAAATTGGATTATTATTCATCACCATGTTTTATTTTAGGATTATTTTTTTTATCAAATTGGTGGATTATTCATTAAATTGGATTATTATCAAATTGGATTATTATTCATTAAATTGGATTATTATTCATCACCATGTTTTATATTAGGATTATTTTTTTATCAAATTGGTGGATTATTCATTAAATTGGATTATTATCAAATTGGATTATTATTATCAAAATGGATTATTATTCATCACCATGTTTTATATTAGGATTAATTTTTTATCAAATTGGTGGATTATTCATTAAATTGGATTATTATCAAATTGGATTATTATTATCAAATTGGATTATTATTCATCACCATGTTTTATTTTAGGATTATTTTTTTTATCAAATTGGTGGATTATTCATTAAATTGGATTATTATCAAATTGGATTATTATTATCAAATTGGATTATTATTCATCACCATGTTTTATTTTAGGATTATTTTTTTTATCAAATTGGTGGATTATTCATTAAATTGGATTATTATCAAATTGGATTATTATTCATTAAATTGGATTATTATTCATCACCATGTTTTATATTAGGATTTTTTTTTATCAAATTGGATTATTATTCATTAAATTGAATTATTATCAAATTCGATTATTATTCATTAATATTAGGTTTTATTATTCCATATTATTTGTATAATTACTTAACTTTTTACAATCATTTTCTTTACTTTGTATTTAATTCTTCTGTAGAATAACTTTATTATTTAGGTTCTCTTATTTTTATCAAAAAATAATTGTCTAATTTTAATGAAAAATAAATATAGGTACGTTTAAGATGTCCAGTAAACGTGATCCAGCTTGGGAACATGGAGACCCAATAGACGGAAACAAACATGGCACAATTTGCAAATATTGTGGTCGGGTAATGAAGAGTGGCGGAGTGACACGACTGAAGTATCATCTTAGTGGATTAGATCCATCAAAAAATGTCCAACGATGCGATAATGTCCCCCCAGAAGTGAAGGCATTCATCAGCACATTATTAAAAAATAAAAAACAGCAGAAGGAAAAGATAACATAGGGAATGGAAAATATTCGAGCTGGGCTACGGGGAGAAGTCTATGGCCAAGCGGTTGACAGTGATGATGATGACGATGAGGACGAATGTGATGATGACATGGGACCTGAAGAACGACGCAGTTTGAAACAAGCATTACGTGTCTCCCAACAGTCAGCATGGGAAAGAGAACACCTTCATAAAATTCCTAATAGGGGACAAGGTTCCGGGACAAGTGGTGGTGCACAAATGAGACGGGGAGGCAGTCTTAGAGAATCACAACCAACACCACCAATAGCCCCAAGTTTATATAAGTCATCCAACGCACGTCAAAAGAGTGTTTGGAGTTATTTCAAGGGAGGTAATGTGAAGGAGGGAATGGGGCGTCTAATTAGCAAGTTCTTTATCTATGAAAATGTCCCTGCTGCGAAGGCATCATCACATCATTTCAAAAATATGGTAGTGGGATGTCAACAGGCCGGTGTTGGAGTACAACCTCCCACTCCCTATGAGATAAGAAACAAATATTTGGATATGGAGTATAAAGACATTGGCGAGTATGTTAACAAGTTGAGGTCAAAGTGGGAAACTAATGGTTGCACAATCATGTGTGACGGATGGACCGGCCCGACCAGATTATCTATCATCAACTTCATGGTATACTCCAAGGGAAAGACAATTTTTTTGAAGTCTGTTGATGCTTCAGACCATATAAAGAATTACAAGTATATTTACAAATTATTGAGGGATGTAATCATGGAGGTGGGAGAGCATAATGTTGTCCAAGTCGTGACCGACAACGGTTCTGCATTTGTCAAAGCTGGAAAAAAGTTAATGAAGCATCATAATGTGTTTTGGACATCATGTGCAGCACATTGTATTGATCTTATGTTTGAGGCAATGGGGAAGAGAGAGAATGTTGCTACTGTGGTCAAAAGAGCTAGAACGATCACAAATTATATTTACAATCACGGTTGGTTGTTGGCAAAGATGCGTGAATTTTGCAGAGGAGAAATTATTCGTCCAGCTACCACTCGATTCGCCACCAACTATATTGCATTAAACAGCCTACTCAAGAAGAAAGCAGGGTTGAAGCAACTATTCACTAGTGACGATTGGGCCAACCACAATTTCAGCCGCTCAAATACAGGTCGTATGGTGGAAAGTATAGTGCTTGATCATGCTTTTTGGAGTCAAACAGAACATGTGTGTCAAGTGTTTGAACCTCTTTACAAAGTTTTACGGATCGTTGACACAGAAGTCTATCCTACTATGGGGGCAGTATATGAGTTGATGCGTGTAGTGAAGGATGAATTGGAAAGAAAACATGGTGCAAGGTGGGTCGTAAAAATAATTGAAGACCAATGGTATAAAACATTATACCACGATTTGCATGCAGCAGGTATAAATTATGTCATAATTTGCAATTCATTTCTTTAGTTGCATAAGTATTATTTATCTTATTAGAGTATGTGTTTCTTTGAACAGCATATTATTTGAATCCCCGATACCAATACAGACCCGGTGTTGGAGATGATGGTAACCTTATACGTGCTGTACATAATGTATAATCTAAATTAGACCCTGCATCACCAGCAGTTGGCCAATTTGGAAATGAGGTACACAATTACTTAAATTATAATAATTACTTTGTTGGATTAAACTAACACAATTTATTGTATTCAGCTAACATGGTTTAAAGATGCAAGAAGAACATTTGGAGAACCAACATCAGTTGCTGCTCGAACAAATATGTCTCCTAGTGAGTATAAACATATTTCACTATAAGTTTATAATAGAATTTGTTGGAGTTATTAGGCTTATCAACATTATTTTTCATTGTAGCTGAATGGTGGATCATGTATGGGACCGATGCACCAACTGTGAGAAAGTTAGCAATAAAAGTATTATCACAAACAGCTTCCTCATCTGCTTGTGAAAGAAATTGGAGCACATTTGCACTCATACACACAAAGCAAAGAAATAAGTTGGCTCATAGTAGCTTGGAAAAATTAGTTTATTGCTACTACAACATGAAGCTTCAAATTCGAGATAAGGAAGCAGAAATCGATCATGTCGACCGTGGTGACCCACTAGATGTGTTTGATATTGTTGGTGAAGATGATGATACGGAGGGTAACCAACTTTTTCAATGGATTAGACCTCTTCATTTAGATGATGATGAAGGCAACCCAGCTCCCAGAGTTGCTGAAGAAGCACGTAATGAAGGGATAAATGTAGAAAGAGTATTAGAGGAGGAGGTGGGATCTAGCAGCGCTGACTCTTTCGAAGAACTTTTGCACCCAAGACCAAGCAACACTGGAATTCCACCTTTTTCCAATCCTACACAACCACAACATCGTGCTGATACTAATGATAGCTCTAGTACAAGATCAGGAGACTCACCTACCACCGGAGGTGGGAATGATGAAGGACATAATGGAGCTGGAGGTAGTGGAGCTGGAGGTAGTGGTGGTGGATATGGAAACTATTATGGACCACCACCTCCCGGATATATGAGCCCCTTCACTGGTGAGGCAAACTTCACGCATGCAACACAGGATGATGACCATGGCAGTAGGCGGGCAGGACCAGGAATTGGTGCCATAGGGAAGGACTATACTCGCAGAGAAAGAGGCAAAGAGATTTTGTCAAGTCAAGAAGATGACTCGTTATCTAGAACTTCAGACTCTGTTGGCTTGGGAAGTAGTAACTATGGTTATACTCATAACCAACCATTTCCCTACCCTTCATATCCAATTCCTGTTGGGATGGAATCGAGCGACTCATGGAATCAATCCCAGCCTCAATCTTCAAATGATTTTTCTTATGGACAACCTCAACCAATCTCGGATCCATATGGGTGGCATATTAACAATTACATGCAAAACTATTTTGGGGATTTATCATTTGATAACTACTCTTCACAATACACTCATTCTACACATAGAGATGATGAAGATAGTGACAAATTTGAACCTCATAGGAACTCTATGTGGTACTAAAGTGTAAACTATTGTACTAATTCATTATATATAAATGATTATGGTGTGTTTAGACTTCTTTCATTAATTACTACATATTTTCTACACTTATAATGTTTGTCAGATCGCTATATAATCAACTTGATAATGTTAAATCCATCATGCAATACATTTCCTTCCAATTTTTTGTGATAAACTAATAGATAATTGACTAAATAAACATCCTACAAAGTTTCAATAAAAATTTCCAAGTTTTTCTTACAATTTTCGTGGTTTCCATGTAATTTTTATCGATATCGATATTTTACCGATATTTCCGTCGATATTTCCGTGTTCTCGGACTACCGATATTTCTGATATCAACGATATTTTCTTCCTTGGTTGGGGTTAAGCCACTTAGTCATGGAGGCAAGTGAATGCACAACAAGGGATCTCTAACCTTCATACCGTTTGTGGGAGAATACTCTATGATATGATTAAGAATCTCTGGCCAGAGTATGAATGAGATTTAGGAAGTCGTTCCAAATCACATTAAAGGTAATCATATAATTAAGATAATCACATTGGATAGTAGACATGAATAAACTATCAAACTAAATAATGTGGTCAAGAGTTATTAGAGAAAGACCGTATTGCATTGTAATCTTAAACTAAATAGGTTCTCCACCTCTTCTGATTAGCTTAGGTAGCCATGATATACTACTAGGTGTCACTCATGATTTGTGGAAGCCCTAAAGGTGTATAATCACTAATGAGAGAATTGAAAGTATATTTGAATTCACAATCGATTTGAAGAGTTCTAATCACCCACTGCCTCGCTAAAAGGAACCTAATGGATCGTACACCGTGTAAGGTAGAGATTGAAGAAACAACGGAGATGAGTAAGGATAATTAAATGGTTTAATTATTTATGGCTAGGATTAATTAATATGTTAATTAATCAAACGAATAAGTTCGTATTAGACCTCGGGTTAGTTTTGGGCCTCAAGGTCCAATGGGATTTGAATGTCAAGTCCAATAACTCAAGTTGTATGACAACTTGAAAACACAAAGGGTTTGAAAGGCCAATAAACCCATCAAGGCCGGCCATAAGAGTGAGGGGTAGTGAACTTGGCTTAATTGCAAGTTTGCCACTCAAATGTGAGGTGGTATAAATGGATCTTTATAGCCATTTCATCATTAGGGTTTTTTTTTAGGAAATTGGAGAGACCACATGCTCTCATTTTTCTCTCTAAGAGACCGGCCACCCTAGACGAAAATAGCTAGCAATCTTTCTTCCTTTAGGTCACCCATCTCTTCCTCAATGCTCCCCTTGGAGTGGAGGCTTAGAGGTTCGTTATTTTGGGAACTTGCAGAATCCATTCCTTCATCCATCCAAGAAGTCATGGAACCAAGAAGCAAAGTTCCTCCATCCACATCCATGGAGTCAAGGAGCAAGGAGACCAAGGAAAGAAGGCCCTCACATGGGTGAATATCCTTTGCTAAGCAAATAGGTGCTTCAAAGGTATAAAAGTTTCTCAACTCCTTTCTTTAGGATTTGGGTTGAGTCTTGGTTCACCATAATTACTAGGCCTTGAATTTCATGGGTAAAGTTCTGTTTTGAGTGCATACAAGCATGATTATGCCTTTTAATTGTTAATTGCATGCACAGATGTTGCTCAAATAAACTAGTTTTCACAAATATTTTATTCACTTGGAGTTCCAGCACTTGGGGTTCAAGCCTATCGACAATCTTTTTGAAGTGGATCACTTGATTATAAGCAACAATCAACTCTTCATCCTTTGCATAAAACTCAAAACGAAACTCAGAAACGGCACACTCAAGATCTTGAATATGAGGTATGTAACAAGTAATCTCCTTCTTTGCACTTTCATACTTAACTTGGATCTCGTCAAGCCTAGTCTTCAAATCAACGATCTCTTGGCGAGTGGTCTCAAGCTGTAGAGAAGTGGTGCAGAGATATTAGACCCCTTCAAAACGACGAGCTCAGATTCAAACCTCTTGATCTTCTCGGCTAAAAAATAGGCTTAGGTTGCCATAGTCTTTGCCACCCCCTTGGCAGCCTTGGTATCCTTTTGGTCAAGGAGCATAGACTCGGCTGCCAAAATTGTCATTTTCTGCATCATAGCAAGCAGAGCAGTCCTCCTATATTCGGTCGTATACTTCATAAAGGAACTTGGGCAAACAACCCCTTTAACGCCATCAACAAGCTTGGCACATGCGTTCATGCCTTCAAGTAGATTTGGTTTCAAGAACGCACAAATCTCAGCAGCCTCCCCGGAAATAGGCTTCGTGGATTTCTCACATTTGCATATGCGAGCAGTCTTCTCTTTCTCAACAGGCGAATCAGTCTCAGTAGTAAGGGGAGTGGGCTTTGGCACCATTTTAGCAGCAGAGTCCACCTTATCGCTCTTCATAATGGCAAGCCTCTCCAAAGGTGAACTAGACTTAGCTCCCGACGGACGTTTTGGCACAAATTTGAGCACTGAGGGCACGACGAAACCTCTACGCTGGGCAATCCTATCAGTAATAGTATTAGCCACATTTGGCACGACAGACATCACTGGCTCAGATTTAGTAACCTCATCTTTCTTCCCCTTAGACGAAGTCAAGTCAATCACAAGCTTATCAGTAGCAGACGGACCCTCACGAGTAGCGGATGAAGTATTTGGCTTCTTCTCAATCGGCATCTCTTGAGCAAGAGGGGAATATCTCTTTTTTCCACCTTCATTCACAGCAGGCTCCACGATATCGGACGAGCCAACGTCTCATCCTTGATTCTCTTTATCTCATCTCTCGGGGGCAGCCCACCTTTCTCCCGGCGAATAGGACTAAGCAACCAACACCACTCACGGTACTCAAAAGGGATACCTAATGCAACATGCACCTTCTTCATATCTGGAGAAGTCTTGGGAATTGAGACGAATTTCAAATCTACAAGAGCAGAGGAGGAGAATCAGTAAATCAGAAAGCAGCTCAGCAAAAGTACAAAGCAGCTTAGGGACTAAGCAGTCTACTTACCAGAGATGAAAATCATTGCAACACGCAGCTCAGGGGAATAATCAGACTCCCATTCTCCATTTATCTCCAAAGTTTCATTGGCCCGGTCATGATCTCCCTTGCTCGAATGATCAAAGAGCCTATGGCGAGATCGCAGCTGCCCGACTCCTTCAATGTGGCCTATCTCAAAGAAATACCAAAATTCATTGACGGCCAAATCTAAGTCGAAGAATTGGCTTAGATTGAGGAATCCCACCATTACACATACCGTATTTGGACAGCATTGAGCGGGGGCACACTTCATGGAACAAAGCACTTCTTGGAAGAAACACGGCATGGGGAAAGTAAATCCCAACATGAAGTAGTAGGGGTGAAACTTGATAGCTTTCCGAGGCTCACTACATGGCTCACGGCTGCTACTTTCCTTGGCACGCTTCACACATACCCCTGATGGAATAAGTCATCAGAATTAATTTTGAAAACAACCTTGAAATAGCCCACCTTACTCAAAGACCCAGCAAAATAAAAATAAAAATAAAAAGCAGAAAGGAGGCCCACGCCTCCTCGGCCCAGTCCATCACCAACCTGACCCGTGCCAGGTCCAGTCCAGCTCCCCAACATCCTGGCCCAAGCCAGCCATGCACCGAGCTCTAAGCTCTCGCCGCCAGCCCTTGGCCTAAGCCTAGCCACCACCGCACCATGCTACCACGGCAACAGTGTCGTGGCCTCTCCAAGCCATTTTTCACATCTTCTTGACCCCCGTTAAGCCAAATTTCAAGCCCCGAGGCTCTAAAAAATTACGAAGAAAAGGAAAAATTAATTTTTTTCTTACCTTGGTGCGGCGTGAAGATGAAGAAAGCAACGAAAGAGGGTCCTTTATACTAGAAGATTGCTCGGGGAGAGGGAACAAATATCCTCTAGCTTTCTCTCTCTTGTAGGGTAGAATAAATTGCTCTCTGAAGTTGATTTAACCATCTACTTAAGGTAGACTTAAATAGACTTTAGAAGTAATTATTTTCCTTTCCTAAAAGGATCTAATTTCCAATTAAAGAAGGAATCTACATCAAAATAGGAAACAATCCTATGCTTCCTAAAAACAAAGAGAAGATCTCTACACCTGCTGCCCTTTCCCACGAGCAGCCCAACAGATGTGGGGGCATTTGTGTAGCCAAAAATAATCAAGAAAACTGTGGAGGCGACACGTGGACTTTTGGGTGAAAAAGACAAAATTACCCTTAAGGCACACTAAGATTCCCACATGCATGAAACGGACAATAACGGCTTAATCAAGGTCAAAGGTGATCAAAATAGTAATTATTCAAAACCTTCTCTATAAGATCCCACATCGCCCAGGGGTGAGGATCCTGTAAGCATTATATGTATATTCACATCTCTACCTAGCACGAGGCCTTTTGGGAACTCACTGGCTTCGAGTTCCATCGGAACTTTGAAGTTAAGCGAGTTCGTGCGAGAGCAATCCCAGGATGGGTGACCCACTAGGAAGTTCTCGTGTGAGTTCCCAGAAACAAAACCATGAGGGCGTGGTCAGGGTCCAAAGCGGATAATATCATGCTATGGCGGAGTTGAGCCCAGGATAATATCGTGCTATGGCGGAGTCGAGCCCGGGATGTGGTGGGGGCCTGGGTCGGGATGTGACAATTTGGTATCAGAGCCAATCCCTGGCCGGAAGTGTGCCGACGAGGACGTCGGGCCCCTAAGGGGGTGGATTGTAAGATCCCACATCGCCCATGGGTAAGGATCATGTAAGCCTTATATGTATATTCCCATCTCTACCTAGCATGAGGTCTTTTGGGAACTCACTGGTTTCGGGTTCCATCGGAACTCTAAAGTTAAACTAGTTCGCGCGAGAGCAATCCCAAGATGGGTGACCCATTGGGAAGTTCTCATATGAGTTCCCAGAAACAAAACAGTGAGGGCGTGGTAAGGGCCCAAAGCGGACAATATCGTGATACGGCGGAATCGAGCCCGGGATGTGGTAGGGGCCCAGGCAGGGATGTGACATTCTCATCACTTCTTATCAAATCCTCACCCACAAGGTAAATCGTGATTATTTTTTTTCAAATTGGGATTAATTACCAAATTAATTGCAAGATATTATTTGACATAATATCTTGCAATTATATTAAAAAATGCCACCATAAGTAGTCGGTCCCTATTTCTCCAAATAAGGCCGACCACACCCTATATATAGTCCCATCTTCACACCAAAATGCAAGTTGATTCTCTCCCTAAAATTCTCTAAACACTTTCTCTCTCAAATTCTAACTTTGACATCAGAGATGCTTCGGCCAAAGCCCCCTCATTCATCGTGGTCGCGTGAGGCTCTTGGCCTTGATCTTAAGTGTTATTATTTTGGAAGTGCATTTTCATCAAAGGAGAAGAAGGCAGAAATTTGCATCCACACATCTCATTCATTTTTAATTTATTGGTAAAGATGCAACACTACGCCTACACCCAGCCACTGAATTGGCAATAAAGACATTTTTTCTGTTACCCTGAAGGTACTACGGATTTGGGCTTATCCATACGCATCCCAAGCGAATCTAACCCCATGATCCTTAGAATGATGTTTCCCTTGTTTGTTATGCTGACACTGATTATTTATCAAATTTGCACAAGGCACATTCCCAAATGGTTATATCTTTACCATTAGGAATAACGCAATATCTTAGAGGTCCATCATATAGACCTTAGTTGTGAAATTTTTGAATCGTTCTAAGATTCACCACACTTCACTACGCCACATGTGAGGCATGGTTAAGAGCTCTTCTTGAGCATATTTGAAGTACCTGTAGTTTTTCATCCATCGTTAAAGTCCCAACGACCATCCATAAAGACTATACCATATGTATTGACCAGACCAAGACATGATACACCAATAAAGTGAACGCCAAGCATATTGTGTCTACATCACATCAGCAAAGTGTCAGTAAATTGAAGACAAGAAATTCGATCCTAGACAACCGTGCCGACCTCTTCACGACGTCATTGCCGAAGTCTACCTTCCAGAAGTTGTCTAAGAAATTGGTATGCATAACTATTCATTTACAATGCTTGTAGTTCTCATTTGGAAGTTTTGTCAAACTTATAGGAAATATACAAAAGTATACTCACTTGACATTAATGTACTCTTTTTCCCTACGATTATGAGCATTTTTCCCACTGAGTTTTTGTTACATGACTAGGTTTTAACGAGGCACCCGTCACAGGCTGGTCTGCTTTGTATTTGCATCCAGAAGACATATAGTTTTGATTTAATGCAAACTTCTCACGTTTGTCCTCAGTCTATGGGATTCTCTCCCATACTAGATTTTACCATAGCGAGGTTTTGTGATGTTTATCCTTTTATACATTATTTCGTTGATTTGAGACTCATATTCGCTCATTGTACTGACGACTTCATCAGCTGAACTAACTTCGCCATTGAAGACTTGAGTATTTACACACTCAAGGGAAAGTGTTGTAGTCCTAATTAGTTTAGACATGTGATTGTGTAAGTCATAGTAATCGTTATGATATTCTACTTTATCTTTTAGATAATTTCCTGATTGTATTGTAATTACTAAAGAATAATGAATTTTCCTTCCTACTACTATAAATAAAGACACAATGAGGTAAGAAATTATGTCTTAAAATTTTCCAAATTCTCTCTGCACTTTGTTGTGTTCTCTATAACTCTTCAGTTAAATATACGTACAACACTTTTATTAATTAAAAGGAATTAATTTTTTAATGTCAATTGCCCAAACAATTCTTACAAAGTGTTTTACTGTTTTTTTTTTAGGAAAACTAATGAAAAGAACTTGAAAACTTTGAGTTTTAATGATAAGGACAAAATAAAAGGTAGAGTGAATAGTACCAGGTTTGACTTTTTAGTGTAAAAATGTGGTTTTTCGTTAAAGTGAACAGTACCGTGGGCTTTTCGTTAAAACTCCCTTTTTTTTTTTTTTTTTTGGGTCGAACAGTACCGATTACTGTTTACTAAGACAATAAGAACTATGAAAACGTGAAGGACGTTTGTTTAGTTGTCAGAACCCATCAAAAACATTTTCCTTCACGCAGGGAGAGCGAAACAGTGTTTCTGGTGTTTCTTCAATTGTTTTGTCGCAGGGTTTGACGGCAAACCGGTAAATCCTTGTGGTATTTGGTAAGATAGAAATAGGATGAAGTTTGAACGGGAGGCAAATTTGAAGTGTTTGATTGGGCAATTCCAACTAGGGTTTAAGACTATTTCTGGTGCAAGCTTGATTTCATCTGTGGCTGCTCTTCTGGGTATTGCTGGTGGCTTTGTTCTTGCTCTCAAAGGCTCGAAATTCGGCATCCTAAACACCTTACACTTAGAGTGGCTGCCTTCTTCTCCCAAGCAGCTGCCTTTGGTACCCGGCCTCCAAAATCTTGGAAATAATTGTTTCCTAAATGTTATTTTACAGGTATTCCCAATTGTTGAGCCTTCCTTGGTTTCATTTACCGATATATTGATTAGAATTGGATAGTTTTGATAGAATCAAGCTTTCGATTGATCCGGGTACTTGGGATCATCATCTACATCCAGAAAGCCGTATGCTTTGGAAGAAGTTTGTACAGTTTGGGAAGGGGTTCAATTCTCAGGCCCCGCTGTTATCCGCTACATTCCAATGGGTTTGAGGTTGAATCATATCATTTTTTTTTTCTGGAAATGGTTCAGTTCCAGAGCCAAAGACCGTAGTTCTCGAACGAGGACGCACCTTCACTCACACTATCAGGCTAATTCATGTCTTGAAAATAAGAGACAACATTATATGTGTTGTTGTTCATGTGTATATGTGCGTGTTCGTGTTTGTTCACCTATAAGTGTTTGAAGATGGAAGTTGATTACATATGTGTGTATTCCATTTAGAATTCGATTACGCTTAAATGTTTTATAGATTAGAATGGTTTTTGTGACTTACTGTTGGATTTTGTAATCTTCAGGCTCTGGCTAGCTGTTCATACTTTCAACCCTTTCTCCAGAATGTCTTAGAGGAATATGAGTTCTCAGCAGTTCAGGATCGAGTTGATGCCTTTCCTCTTACGATAGCATTGGCAGCTTTGTTAGAAGGTTAGTATCAAAATCAAACCTATTGAAATCGCTTGCAGTGTGTTTAAGTTAACATGTATACTGGAATGCTCTTTAGGTATAGTGCTTGGTTCAGTAAGACATCAAATGACATCATATAATCACGTCTTAAGAATATATAACTTTCTGGCTTTTCTATAATTCTATTAGGTGTTCCAAACTAATTTATAATATTTCTGTAGATCTAAGCGTAGTTGGTGGAGGAAGAGTTGTATTAAGTCCGCGAAAATTGATGCATGCGATGGAAGCTTACATTCAGAATTTCGATCTTACAAGCCAGCAGGTGCTACTCTGTCTTCTAAATGCCATAACAACTTGAGCAGTTAAAATTGAATATCTAATACGTAATATTTTGTATACGTAGGATGCAGCAGAAGCATTTCTTCATCTTCTGTCCTCTTTAAGAGAAGAATTTTCAGATTGTTATCTTCCAAATCAATGTTCTTTAGCAGAACTCTTTGCCTCTAATTGTAGGATTATTACTCCAAAGAGAATGGAGAACCAGAGTGAGCAGCCAAGATGGCAGCAACACTACCTTGGGCCATTTGATGGAATTCTCAGTAGCATCCTCACGTGTCGAAGTTGCTCAACACAGGTTCACATGAATTTCTGAAGGAACACTATGCACTTATTTGAGTTATACTTGATCTCATGTATGCTTATCTGCACCTTTTTGTTTTGTAACTCTTGCGATTAGTAGGTGTGCTACTGTTTCTGTTTCCAAAATCAATTTCTTTGAACTTTTGTCAATTTCACATGCCTAATGTTCCATAAATTCTTTTGAGTTTTACATCCTTCGGTCTTTTAGTCATCCTAGTAGGATGCGATTTTGTGTTTTAGATGTAGAATCTTATAAATAAAGTTACTTGTTGACAATATCCTACCTTCACTTGCCACTGTTCTAGTCTTCAGTCATGGTTTTCTCTTTTTATTTTAACGGTATCATTCAATTGTGGATAGTTCAGAGTTTGCCTCTTTATTTTGCAGATATCATTGAACTTCGAATCTTTTCACAGCTTGCCTCTTTCACCAGTCCTTAATGGTGGTGCCACAATTGTATGTGTACTGAAGTATTCACTCTTTGATATTATGTATGTTTGAGACTTTCACTTGAATTCTGCTCATATGATTGCTTCCTTCTAAACTAAAACATCTCCTCTTTTACCTTTCCTTTTTGCTCTTAATCAATTTCGTTTTTGTACATTGTTAGATGGTTGGATGCACCTTAGAGGATTGCCTGGAGCAGTTCACTGCTGCTGAACAAGTTGAGAATTATCACTGTAACTATTGTTGGCACATTGCGGCAGTCAAGTATTTATTTTCTATGGGAGTAAATGAGGTAAATCCTTTATTCGTATTATAAATATATGCAACTTGATAGCCTTATTTTCCACATGATGAATGCAGCAGAATTAGGGTTTCTGTTACTCCATCTTCCTGTTCCTTTCTTTCTCCTTCTATTTTCTTGTTTGATGCGAATAGGAAAAGAAAGACAGTCCTCTTTCACATTAAGTGAAGAAATGATGATACTCCAACACCCGTCAGAGCCTAGGTTCCTAAAAGAAAATCAAAGGGAAACTGATAGGATACTTTAGAAACTGACATCACCTCAATTATATTGAACCAGGTTTGCTGATGCAGACAAAGGTTCTGTCCCATTTATAGAATACATGATCAATAATTCATACTCCTCCTTAAATAAACTTAAGAATTTTGCCTTATACATTAATAATCTTTTATAGTGCAAAAACTTACATATTGATATATGGAAACTAAAAACACTCCTTGACTATTTATTATATTCCATAAATTCTTTGCATCACCAGGAAACTAAAATTAAATCACCTGTGCTTGGATTTGTCGCCAGACTTGACACATCAGATATAACAAGGAAGCTCGAACGTTATTCCTTGGCTAGAAAAAAAAAACTACCAAACCCGAGAATTCTCTAAGAAGAAAGAGAGAATAAACTCCAATTTGATTGATAATACGAATAAGGTTCCAAACCTAAGGCCAAGATGACCTATTTGTAATGTTATTAACCTAGAAACCATAGGAAACCAAATAAGAAAGGAATTAAACAAATTACAAAATATTAACAAGATCCTAAAATAATAAGATCCCATTTTTGGAAATTAAATGCTGGGATCCGGCCAAATTCTGACTGGGCTTCTTGTGAAACAACAAGTCTTGTAGATCTCTTTGTTATTTTCTAATCCAGATTGCAGGCTCAAAACAGACATGCCAAATCAAAGTTGTGTCATTCCGAACAGCCTAAAAAGTCCAAAACATCCACTTTCGGGATATGGCAGCAGCAAATAATCTTTTAACATGTGAATTCTCCAATCACTTTTCTTGATTGCTTGCCACTTCATTTAGTTTCATTGCATGTGAAATAACCTAATTTCTGTCCTACATGCTCTTTTAGGAACTTTGATAGTCATTTTCAAACAAATAAAAATTGTCGCATTTCTCCTTCTGTGGCCCTCTGTAAACATTATGCTTTTTGCTCCACTCATATGATTGTTTTTCAGGAAGAGATTGAAAAGATTAAGAGATGCCCTGAGCAAGATTCCTGTGACTGTCGAAGACATTTTCATCTACATAAGCTACCTTGGTCAAATAATTTTTCATATACTCTAAAGCAAATAAGTATTGCTCGTTGCCCAAAGGTTTGTTCTCTTATTCTTCTATTATTTTCATAAAACCTGGGGTAATTCCAGGTGTCAACTAGACCAACGGGAAGAAAGATAAATGGGATTTTGGAACTATTTGGCATGACACAATGTCTTGAACACTGGGGTTCATTTGTTCTATCATGTGGAAGCCATGTACCTCAGCTGCTTTGACATCATCTAAGAATGAATAAGGGAAAATGGCATGCAATCATCTAAGAATGAATAAGGGAAAATGGCATGCAATAGGCAAGCATCTCAAAAGCTCTTGGATCCCGCTTATTATGGTTATAAGAAAACAAAGGAAAATGTTGTGCGGACAAGAGATGTAGGTATTGCCATAATATGAAAGAAAGCCCATTGTAACTAACAAATTACGGTCAAGACAATTTTCATATTGTATTTGGTTTTTTCTAACCTAACCAAGAAACGTTAGTTTTGGGGAAGCTTCTGCAAAATTAATTGTCAAATTTGCATAAATCCAAAGTGGATTAACTGGTTTTTTGGTTCTTGAGTTTTGGTAATAGGATCCATCATTCTGTTATATGTTTTGTCATCATATTCACTTGGAAAAAAAAAAAAAAAAGTAGAAAAATAAGGAAAGCGCAGTTTTATGGTTGACCCAACAAAAGAAAAAAACTGGAATATTGATTTATAGTCATTGTTATTTGATATCATCTGCCATCATATTTAAATATCTGCTGAAAATAGTGATACAAAAAATGGAATTTCCTCATCTGGATATTGAGCCAACAAAGCTAAAAATTGTTCAACAAGACAAATTAGCTTATTTGCTATGGTTCTCTTCTTACCTTTATACGACTAACATCACTAAATCTGGTTGCAAAGGATCTACAGGTTTCTTGTAAATTTTGTTCATATTTTGCATACTGTACCCTTGTTGTTTCTCACTTGTATTTTATTGGCGCATCTTGACATCTTCATTTTCCTGAGAAGTCTTTACGTATATAATTCAATCTCTAAGAATTGCTATTGGTCTGATTTGTCCTTGCAGATTCTATGCATTCATCTAAAGCGTGTTTCAATCAATATATTTGGAGAACTAGTAAAACTTCAGGTGTTTGAAATTTCGTGCTTTACTTTACTCAATCCATGAGAATGTATTTCCTGGGTAAAATGGTTTAAAATATTTGTCATAGTGGTGCGATTCTGTATTGATGATTGTAGGGCCATATTTCTTTTCCATTGGTTTTGGACCTTTTGAGATTCACGACAAGTGATGTGGGAATAAAGAGTTTGGAAGAAAACATGAAAAAAGGGGAAGTTCAGCGACAAAATAGAAACTCAAGAACTTTTCCAAATAAGTTCAATATGCAGTATGATCAGATAAAGCTGAATCATATCTATGGATTAACGAGAGGAAGTATCTACCCAGAAGAATCAGCTTCAGATGTATCTCAATTCACTGCAAATGCAAAAGATATGCCAGCAAAATCCAGATTTTCCGAAGCAGCAGGGTTTTTGAAAACCATGCATGCAGACATGAACATGCACTCAGAAGATCAGGCACTTAAACTTTGCTGCTTTTGCATATAGATTGATTTGAAAATAATTTGTGTTTGCTTTTCCTTATAAAAAGAACATTTTCTGCATCTAAAACTTGTATTTGTTTTTCATTTTTTAGATCTTTTTTGTGGCGTTTGATGAATAAAAGCTTTTAGGTTGATTATTAATGTGCGCATACCTATTGCAGTTGACTGAGAGTTGCAAAGTGGTTCCTTCAAATACTTGCCTCTACCGTCTTGTTGCCGTTGTGGAGCACTTTGGAAGAGCTGGAAGTGGGCACTACACCGTTTACAGAAGCGTGAGAGCTGATTTATGTGAAGAACATTGTGACGAGTCTGACGTTGACGCTGCTGCTTGGTGCTGGTATTCTATTTCGGATTCAGAAGTGTGTAGGGTTTCAGAGGAAGATGTTCTTGCTGCAGAAGCAAGCTTTCTTTTCTTTGAAAAATACGAAGGCTGAAGAATGAAGGTTAGTTTTGAAATTGTCACGAAAGGAATTGTTGAAAATGTACAATACCTTTGAGATTAAGAATAGAAAACGAAAACTCAATAATGGTAACGATAAAAAGCATATTGACATTCTCTGCGGTCCTATGTTTTAGTGAAGGATCATAGCTCTGGCGGGTATTTTGGACATTTGATTGAGCTCCGGCTTGCTGTTTCTTCTGCGGCTGCGTTTTCTTAATCACGCAGCGCCTTGTTTAGGCCTAAATTTATCAATTTAGCTTTATTGAGCTTGAACAAAAGCTTTGGCCCAAACCGATGAATTGATACTCTCTTTCACGTCGCTCACTATTGTTTAGGGTTTTGATTTCGATTTTAATCTAATTTCTGAGAGCATCTTCAATGTCAAAAATCCTAAATTACTAAATCCTAGTAGATTATCTGTCGGATTTTACAATGTCTTTTAAATAGCTCATGTATGTAATTGTATTCTTTAGGGAGTAAGTTCCTATCTCCCTTGTCAGGATAAATAAAGACATAAAGCATGAGGAATAAGACAGAGAATTCCTCAAGCCATTTGTCATCTATCTCTCTTTTTCGTAAAATAGGCCACAACACGTTGTCAGTATGCTTCTATTGTTGCGCCAAGCAATTGAAATTTTTTTCTACTACAAAACTCGTTTACAAGATTCATTATCCTAATCTAGGTTATTTTAAAACACGATCTAACTTGATATATTTCAAGTTGATTGCATGAAACATTCACCGTTAAGCATGAACCCTAATTTCCGACTGTCGAATTATATGTTCTACTCAAATTATTGTTTTGCAATTATATTACATTATTACTGTTATGGAAGGTAGACTTCAGCTATGACTTCGAGAAGAGGTCAGCAAGGTTGTCTTGGGGTCGGATTTGCTTGACTTCAACCTTTTGATGCTTTGCTGATGTGATGTAAACGCAATATGTTTGGCGTTGACCTTGTTGATGTATCATGTCTTGGTATGGTCGATACATGTGATATTGTTTTCATGGATCGTCGTTGAGACTCAATGATGGATGAAAACCCACAGGTACTTCGAATATGCTCACCAAGAGCTTTTTATGTTTCCGACATGTGGCGTAATAAGGTGCGGTGAGTCTTAGAATGATTCAAAGATTTTGCATATAAGGTCTATGTCATGGACCTCTTGTTGGAAATGTGCCCTAAAGCCAATCATATGATGATACTTTACGGACATTTCACATGTTAAACTAATCTAGTTTACATATAAAAGGCAAACATTATTGTTTGAGGCGTCTCATATAAATGTTATATGCTTAAACGATAAAGTCCAAGGAATATGTGATTGGGAGAATGCAATCTAATGAAGTTAGATTAATGAGACCATTCTTTCGTAGACACATCCTAAACGTTCCTGATCATAGGATTGCCAATTGGGCATTGACAGTCCGATAAGATCAGTACGTGCTATGTCTTCTCTCAGGGAAAGTGACTAGTCTCGAGTCATTGGTGTGTGTGACATCAAGACAAGTACGTAGGTGCTCAATAGAGAATGAGTCCACTGAACACGATCAACGAGGAGTTCTCATACTCATGTCACATGAGAACTCATGGTTGGGATAATGCAAATTAGTCCTTTGACCTGAGGCATCACAGTTGTTGTCTTGTGGTTAAGTCCTTGATCTTTGATTATGTCAAAGTCACCCCATCGGGGTGTCCACGACATCATTGGGGTTAAGCCACTTAGTCATGGAGACAAGTGAATGTGCAACAAGGGATCTCTAACCTTCAAAATGGTTTGAGGGAGAATACTCTATGATATGATTAAAATCTCTGGCCAGAGTATGAATGAGATTTGGGAATGCGTTCCAATTCACATTCAAGGTAATCATATAAACAAATGAATCACATTGGATAGTAGACATGAATACTATCAAACCAAACAATGTGGTCAAGAGTATTAGATTAGAGAAAGACCGTATTGCATTTGTAATCCTAAACTGAATAGGTTCTCTACCTCTTCTGATTAGCTTGGGTAGCCATGATATGCTGCTAGGTGTCACTCATGGTTTGTGGAAGCCCTAAACGTGTGTAATCACTAAAGGGAGAATTGAAAGTAAGTTTCAATTCACAATCGATGTAAAATGGTTTTAATCGCCCACTGCCTCGCTAAAAGGAACCTAATGTATCGTACACCGTGTAAGGTGGAGATTGAAGAAACAAAGGAGATGAATAAGAATAATTAAATGATTTAATTATTTATGGCAAGGATTAATTAATATGTTAATTAATCAAACGAATAAGTTCGTTAAAGACCTCGGGATAGTTTTGGACCTTAAGGCCCAATGGGCTTCGAACGTCAAAGCCCATTGACTTAAGTTGTATGACAACTTAATGAATAAAGATTCACAAAGGCCCAAAAGCCCATATCCATTTAGTGTTGAATTAGGGTTTTTGGTTCTTTAGGTCATTTAAAGAAGTGACTATATAAAGAACTTTATAACCTAAAATTCATAAGTTGTTGATTTTAGAGAAAATTGGTGAGAACACAAAGCTTCAATTTCTCTCTAAGAGGCCAACCACCTTGGGGGATATTGTCTAGCAATTCTACTTCCTCAAGGTCACTCATTTCCTCTCCAATCCAACCTTGGTGTAGAATCTTTAGAGGTTCTCTATTTTGGGAACTTGGAGAATCCTATTCTTACAACCAAATCCATGGAGCTAAGAAGCAAGGAATGAAGGCCCTATCTCTTGGGTGATTATCCTTTGCATATGCAAAGAGGAATCTACAAAGGTAAATATTTCTCAACTAATAAATGTTGATTTAAAAGTTGAGTCAAGGTTCACCAATCTACTAGGCTTTGAATTTCATGGTTGATGTTTTGTTTTTGAATGCATGAAAGCATGATTCCGCCTTTAATTTGTTAATTGCATGCTATATGATGTTATTCAAATGAACATGTTTTTCACAAAATTTCCTTCAAGTGGTATCAAGAGCCTAGGTCTAGTAGTTGGTGAATCATTTTGGGTTTTGTAGTTCATAGTTTTTGATTTAAAAGTTGTAATATGTTACAAGCTTTATTCTTGTTTCTTTGAATGTAAATTTTGTTAGAAAATTTGCCATCTCAAATGTTGTAGATGTAGTTCATATGAGCATGAATTTTGGAGCTAAAATTTGGTGCCATGTTTTTTTGGGAAATTCGGCCAAATCCAAAGGGTGATTTTTTGGGTTCATGTTTGTCTTGTTAAAATGGTTTTAAAGTGACTTTTGGAACCCCTAAGTACCCTAGGATGTTAACCCTCTTTTGAGTGATGAAAATTTGAGTTTTGGTGAGTGAAAACATTCATGGAGCTATTATGAGTTTTCATGAGTGTTCTTCAATGTTCTTGAAGTTCTTGCCAAGAACAAAAAGTTTTGAAGTTTTGATTCAAAAAGTTTTATGTTTTTACATAAAGTTTTGATTTAATTTTAGTGGGTGATTTTAGTGGGTGATGATTATTGGTAAAATATTATTAATGGTTTTAATGGTAGACAAACCTTTTAAAAGTTTGACATAAATTCAATTAATGGCTATAATGGTAGACAAACTTTTTTTTAAAGTTTGACATAAATTCAAAATATTTCATCTTTACCTCACCTAACAAAACCCACTTACAAAAACTTTGTAAAAATCTTATTTTTTTTATCATGGCCGGCCACCCTAATTAAATAGGGTATTTTTGGGTCTTTTATTCAATTACATAAAGTTTTGATACTTTTGTGTATTTGCACTTTGGCCCAAAAGTTTACGTTTTTACGTTAAGGTCCAAAAACGTTAAAGGACAAATTGTTTTGCTCCTTTAATGAAGTTTTTTGTATTTGTTGAAATTTTTGGGTTCTAGTTGTAATTACATGAAGTAGTGGACTTTTGTGTTTTTACAAAGTGACCCCAAAAGTTTGTGTTTCGCAATATAGCCCAAAAAGTTGTGGTTATTGCATGATGGCCCAAATTAAGTAGGGAACAAAAATTGTTTTGTCTCTTTAAATGAGAATTGGATTTTCATTTTATTTAGCTCCATTTAAATCAATTTTATGGATACAAAAACCAAATGAAAATGTTGCATTCAATTTAATTAGTTAAAATGTTAATTAATTAAAGGGTGATTATGAACCTAAGCCTACGATAATTGAGCTATGTGAAAGGCCGTTTCAAATTTGATTGAACCATGGGAATGTGTAAATTAATTTTGGTTGTAATTTGATTTGATCAAATGTTGTAAAAGAGCATAAGCTCTTCTTTACTTTAAAGTAATTTTAATTATGCAAATGTTGTAATGAGCATAAGCTCACCTTTACTTTGAAGTACTTCTTTCTTGCTTTATTTGATATGCATGAAAATGGAGTAGAGGGTCCAACGCCCCTAAGACAACACGCATTAATGTGATTAAACGCGTAACTAAAATCAATCTCCATCCCTAGTCCGAGATTCAACACTAGGCTCGTGTTGAATCTAAACAAAAGGTTCATAGTCATCCTAAGGCCCTAAGGCAACTATATAGTCCATCAAATGAATGCAAACCTTATGTTAGTAGTATCATATACTCTTGCTTTAAAAACCGTTTTATAAGTATAGTGGGAGTATTATATACAACTAAATTGAATCAAATGGACCAATAGTTGTAATAGGACCAAAATTGTTTTAATAAAGATTAAAATGAATATTTATACGTGATGAGACCTAAAACCCTCAACTAAACCATTATTAAGTTGATAAGCGTGAGAGTGCTTAGAACACTCTTTCGTGGCCTTCCACCGTGGTGGGATCCAATCGTTTATGACTTGTACACCGGCTTCACCCTATCATGGGGGAGTACAAAGTGCATGCTTATACTCAGGAGGAATCCATAAACATATGATGAGGTTAGTGTAGGCAACGAGGATGGCCGACATCGTATCATCGTGAGGCTATTCTTGAACCCCTTCACGAACTAAGCATGGTGGGAATGACTTAACTAAGTGCAATGGCGCCAATATCATATCATTGTGAGGCAACATTCTCTAGAGGCCAAATTGATGGGTACTTGCATTAGTTGCAAATGAGTAAGCGTACTCTCTCATTATTATTAATGCTAGCCAACATCATATCATTGTGAGGTGGGCTTGGTAGTAGTGAGTCTCCCATAACCTACTAAGAGTTTCCTCCAAAACTCTCGAATTCCAATGAGGGATATGGAATTTGCCAAAAATAGTGGGTGGTGCTATTTGATTTAAAGACCCGAATCAAATGGCTTAAAATCAATCAATTTATATTCATTATGTATTCGTTTACCAATATATTTGCAAACGCTATCCAAAACTTGACAAAGAAAAGCCGAATGTTTTAGTTTCCGGACTTGGTAACACAATCCCAAAGATTGTCTTAAATGGATTGTGCATGTACCTAAGAAGTCTCATCCTCACAATCTTCCTATTGATAATGTATCATTGGAAGAACATGTTAGAAATGTCTATCATGAAGAGAACAACACAAACAACCAATGCTTATTCCTTCGTTATATGAACAAAGGAACTTACGAAGATTAGCATAAAGACAAGGACACTTTTAGTGCCATGATTCTTCACTTACAAATTGTTGTATGAAGAAATAAGAGTTGCCTTGAACAACTCTTGAAAGTTTGTAATTATGTTTAGAACATAATGGTTGGTTGACAAAAATAGTCCATCAACATGGACTTATGATGATTTTGAATCATTGAGTGTTGAAGTGATAAACCACTTAACGAGACGGAAACTAAGCTAGGACTTCACCTTTATGTCCCTATCCTAAATGGTTCACTAAGTTTATTGTAAACTATGTAGTGAACAATAACCACACACTCTCCAAAATGTTTGATGTGTATAACACAATTGAAAAAGGTTTCAAGAGAGATAGTGGGAGTTTAGGGACCATGACTATTGTAGTCAAAGGAGAAGTCAAATGAAGAAGATAAAATTAACTCCAAGGGAACAAACTTTCTTTATGAAAGGATGGACATTGGAAGGGGTATTTGCAAGAAATGTCTTGCAAGTGTCAAGAACACACCTTTCGAAGGTGTTGTAAATTGTTCTTGAATAAGTTCAAAACAGTTGGTTCTTCTACTTGAATGCTTGATTCCGTATTAGTAACTATGTTTTACAATAGTTGTAAAAGTGTGGCTAATAAGAAGTAGAAGATTAATGAGAGAAGAGAAAGTATTTCACATTCGGAACGTGAATAAAATATAGATCTCTGCGAAAGCAGATGGTACTAACTTCCTCATATGAACTACCAAAGAAATTGGAAAACCCAAAGATTGTCTTTACATTCCAATTTTAAGGAACTTAATTCCGTCACTATAGTAGAGATGGATGAATGTTTTGTTTGACAAAACATTGTTCTTTATTAATCACTGATTGGATTATAGTAATCTAATTGATTGTCTCTATAGTAGAGATGATATGGTAGCGTTAACTGTTTAGAATATAATGATGCTTAAAACCCAAAAGGTTGCAAGATAGTGACTAATCCCAACTGAGTTGTGATACCTCTAAAACATAAATTACGAGTTGGTCATAGATGGATGCTTTGGATCGTTAGATCCGGATCCAATACCTTCTTGTCAAAATTGTATAAAGGCGAAATGTTCGAATCTTTATTCTTTTGGAAAGAAGAAAGAATCACAAAGTTATTGAGGTTAATTCACTTAGATGTTAGTGGCACTTGTCCACAACATAATACTACTCATGTTGTTTGACATTCACCGAAGATCACTCTCGGTTGGACTATAGTTTATTATGAATAAACACAAGTCCGAATAGTTTGCAAAAGGTTTCAAAGAATTCAAGAAATGTAAGTTGATGAGTAAGACGTCTAAAGTACTTACCTCCTTAGATTTGATCCAAGGAAAGGTAACACTTTAGATGAGTTTCCTTGAAAGATATCAAGGAAATTAGCATCATAAGATAATGATTTTCTCCATTAGGAGAAGAACGAACTTGAATAAGATTTAGTTCGTTGAATATTATCAATTACCCATATATATAGGATATATACTTCTAAAACAATATGATTGTCAATTAGGAGATCTTCCAAATTTTCATAACTCCATAGGATGTAGTTGGAAAGAAAGACAAATCTTAATCATGTTAAGATTTGGGGTTGTGTGCTAATGAGCAATATTTGTTTAAAAATTATCTTGTGGATATCCTTAAATTAACCTTTGGATATCACTTCTATAAACTAACCAACAAAAGTTATTTGTTGAGTAGTTCATTGTAATCCTACAATGAGATTTGCCTTAGAGCAAATGAACTAGGAATAGAACTCAAAAGAATGGCTTCTTTGAGAGACAAGATGATAATCAACAAATATAACAACCTAGTTCCTATACCACAAAGCTCCAAGGTAGTCAAAAAAAGGAATTTTAAACCGTCTCAGTTGAATGGTTTGAACTTTATGACTACATTGAGTGTATATACAATATATACTCAAGGAAATGGTAAAGTACCATTTGACCCGAAATAATGAAACCTTCATAGCTAATTGGTAGCTTAAGGTGACTACAATCAAAGAGAATGGTTGACTTTGAAGGAACCATCTTTGACGTAGTCTTAGTTTCAATTAAATTCGAAGATTGCTAGCTACAACTAAATGGTGATTCAATGTTTGGACATGATATAGGTTTCCGAAACCATTATTAAGATAGTCTTGATAATTTATGTCTAAAACTATGAATCACAAGACATGTAATTTGTAGAGATCCATCCATCATGGATCTTAGCAAGCTAGTGGGAGCCATAAGCGTCTTATGAGGGAAAGATCAAATTGTTTGATTTCTCATATAGATGTAAATGAATCTTTTGTTTACTAGGTTTACAAAAGATTAGTGGGAGTTAATCATGTTCCTAAAATTTAGAATATATATATGATATATTAATTTTGGAAATGAAAAGAATACTTCATTGTTAAAGTTATGACTTTAAACTTTCTATAACGATAGAATGTATATGGGAGACATAGTCTATATACATGGGATGAAAATCTATAATGATAGATTTTAGGATATAATTGGATTATATCATGCCCTAATAATAGACAAAAGGATGCTAGGAAGTTTCTCATATGATGATAAACTTCAATAAGAAGAACAACTCTAGTGAGACTAGGAGGTAGCTCTTCTCAAAGGGAACGTACCCTTTGACTCCCATAGAAATAATGCATAAATAGAATCCTTTATGCATAGGCAGAAAGGTGATTTACGTATTTCATATTGTATGAAAACGTTGATATGAATTGTACCTAGATCGGTACAAGACGATATCAGTGCAAGCCCAGGATCAGAACCATAGCAATTGTCAAGTGAGTCCTTGAGTATTTAAGAAATACTAAAGGATAAATTCCTCAAAGATCGAGGAAGAATTAGAGTAACGTAATGGAAGCGTAAATGTATTAGATTGTGAATCTAATCCATCATTGGATGTTTCTTCATTATGAATGAAGAGATAAACAGATATCTCTTTATTATGACTAAAGAGATATTTGGATGGAAACATTAAAGTAATGACTTTAGTGTGTTCCATTACGAATGCAAAATATATTGCCATATAGAAGTTTACAACAATGTTGTTTGGATGGGAAAGTTCATTTATGAACTCTCTATTCGGTTCCAACCAGAAAGTGTATCTAGTGTACTGACACTATGACACTAATGGGGCGATAGCTCAAGCCTGGGAATCAAGGTCTCATCAAGATCCGAACTCACATGAGAGACTGAACCACATGATTGGGAATCATGTATAATGGTGACGTCGATATTCTCAAGGTTGCTTCTATGGATAACATATAGATATCCATTGCCTAGGCCTACTACTCAGCCATTTATGAAATGACTAAAGAAGAGGAATCATAACAGATGACCAAGCTGATTGGCTCTAGTGCAAGTGGGAGATTGTTGGAAATGTGCCCTAAAGCCAATCATATGATGATACTTTACGGACATTTCACATGTTAAACTAATCTAGTTTACATATAAAAGGCAAACATTATTGTTTGAGGCGTCTCATATAAATGTTATATGCTTAAACGATAAAGTCCAAGGAATATGTGATTGGGAGAATGCAATCTAATGAAGTTAGATTAATGAGACCATTCTTTCGTAGACACATCCTAAACGTTCCTGATCATAGGATTGCCAATTGGGCATTGACAGTCCGATAAGATCAGTACGTGCTATGTCTTCTCTCAGGGAAAGTGACTAGTCTCGAGTCATTGGTGTGTGTGACATCAAGACAAGTACGTAGGTGCTCAATAGAGAATGAGTCCACTGAACACGATCAACGAGGAGTTCTCATACTCATGTCACATGAGAACTCATGGTTGGGATAATGCAAATTAGTCCTTTGACCTGAGGCATCACAGTTGTTGTCTTGTGGTTAAGTCCTTGATCTTTGATTATGTCAAAGTCACCCCATCGGGGTGTCCACGACATCATTGGGGTTAAGCCACTTAGTCATGGAGACAAGTGAATGTGCAACAAGGGATCTCTAACCTTCAAAATGGTTTGAGGGAGAATACTCTATGATATGATTAAAATCTCTGGCCAGAGTATGAATGAGATTTGGGAATGCGTTCCAATTCACATTCAAGGTAATCATATAAACAAACGAATCACATTGGATAGTAGACATGAATACTATCAAACCAAACAATGTGGTCAAGAGTATTAGATTAGAGAAAGACCGTATTGCATTTGTAATCCTAAACTGAATAGGTTCTCTACCTCTTCTGATTAGCTTGGGTAGCCATGATATGCTGCTAGGTGTCACTCATGGTTTGTGGAAGCCCTAAACGTGTGTAATCACTAAAGGGAGAATTGAAAGTAAGTTTCAATTCACAATCGATGTAAAATGGTTTTAATCGCCCACTGCCTCGCTAAAAGGAACCTAATGTATCGTACACCGTGTAAGGTGGAGATTGAAGAAACAAAGGAGATGAATAAGAATAATTAAATGGTTTAATTATTTATGGCAAGGATTAATTAATATGTTAATTAATCAAACGAATAAGTTCGTTAAAGACCTCGGGATAGTTTTGGACCTTAAGGCCCAATGGGCTTCGAACGTCAAAGCCCATTGACTTAAGTTGTATGACAACTTAATGAATAAAGATTCACAAAGGCCCAAAAGCCCATATCCATTTAGTGTTGAATTAGGGTTTTTGGTTCTTTAGGTCATTTAAAGAAGTGACTATATAAAGAACTTTATAACCTAAAATTCATAAGTTGTTGATTTTAGAGAAAATTGGTGAGAACACAAAGCTTCCATTTCTCTCTAAGAGGCCAACCACCTTGGGGGATATTGTCTAGCAATTCTACTTCCTCAAGGTCACTCATTTCCTCTCCAATCCAACCTTGGTGTAGAATCTTTAGAGGTTCTCTATTTTGGGAACTTGGAGAATCCTATTCTTACAACCAAATCCATGGAGCTAAGAAGCAAGGAATGAAGGCCCTATCTCTTGGGTGATTATCCTTTGCATATGCAAAGAGGAATCTACAAAGGTAAATATTTCTCAACTAATAAATGTTGATTTAAAAGTTGAGTCAAGGTTCACCAATCTACTAGGCTTTGAATTTCATGGTTGATGTTTTGTTTTTGAATGCATGAAAGCATGATTCCGCCTTTAATTTGTTAATTGCATGCTATATGATGTTATTCAAATGAACATGTTTTTCACAAAATTTCCTTCACCTCTAAGATATTGTGGTGCCCTAACAGTAAAGACATAACCATTTGGAAACATGCCTTATGTTGGTTTGATAAGTAACCTGTATCTACAAAACAAACAAGAAAAACATTATTCCAAGGATCAGAGGTGGTTGGATTCGCTTGAGATGCATATAGATAAGCCCAAATCCGTAGTACCTTCAGGGTAGTAGAAATATGTCTTTAATGCCTCTTCAATGGCGGCGTGTAGGCGTAGTGCTGCATCTTTACCAAAAAATCAACAGCGAAGAAGATGCCATTTCTAATGCAATGAGCTAAGTACAACAAAGCGCAAAGTTGAACTTAGATATGGAACTTCGGGTTTCACAACCTCTTCAAGAGTCTCATTTGCATCTAGCGTATGGATAGGTATACTTAAAAGGTAACACCTTCAGGGGTTAGCTCGAGCTCAAACTTATGGTCAAGACATAAACGAGTTTTCCTAATACCCTTCATCTTAAATTCCATCTTCAGGTATGAGGCAGTTATCTCAAGCTATTCCAGAGTTTTATTGAGATTCATGTCATGAACATAAACCGCAACTCTAGCAATTTGGAATAGGACTTCTTAATTTAACACGCAAGGGCATCGTTTATGCATATTCCTGACTAATCAAATATTGACTTAGATGGGGATACCACATATGTCCAGATTGCTTCGATCCGTAAAGTGAACGCCTTATTTGAATTAAGAGGGTGTTTTGTGGTCTACAACTATATGAACATATCCATGTATTTCTTCGAGAACTTATATGTAAATCTCCATATCAATCACAGGTCGTTTGAGAGAAACCTTTCCCATAAGGTATGCATTACATCACACTATTTCATTCATCTCATTACGCTTCCTTTCCCACTTTTAACATATCAAGGTTACCTTGGGCAATGTAGGAACGACAAACCCAAACACACTTTGATAAGGAATCTAATTCAACATGAATTGTAATTTCACCAATCAGTTATATATTATAACTGAACAATGGAACACGATTCAATATTGTCACTTTTCTTTTGTGTGGGTAGCTACCATATAATTGAAACATCATCGATGATAAACTTATCCAATTCCATATCTCACCCAAACTAGCATACTGGACCAAGAACTTCAAGCCCAATAGTAATCTGGATAAATCTCATGAGACGGAAATGATTGAGACAACAATCGAGTGTGGATTTGTTTTAGGCCTTGTCCTTCCTCTTCTAGGGAAGTGGATCCTATGAACTGAGTGATTTGTTGTGCTTCAGGCCAAGAACAGATTAATTGGCTATCTGCCGATATACCAAACCATCAAACAAGGACGCCAAACCGTCTTTCAAGGGAGGCACATCCTTCGGGGATGTTAACTTGATGTCCGTTAGGTATGTTTATCCTTGTAAACATGTTTGTAGCTGGGATATGATTGCGTCACTTTAACTAGATCAAATATAGTGGGCAACATTTTGATAGCTAAAATATATCGCACATGCTTATCATACTTGTGTAGTATGGGGATCAAGATAAGACATAGTGGGCAACGTCATGCGAATTTGCGTTGTTCTACATGAACGTTGACGTCATTATATTCCCTTAACAACTAGAAGACTGTGTCATTTAAGTGAGCAGTGAAGAGATCATTTGCAAGGGCTCTAAATAGATAGTGCGAAGGAGAATCACAATTGACAAAGATTAAGATCCTTCTTTGAAGACCATATTGGCACATTGTGGCGGCACAAGTTGGCACATAAAATTCACACCCAAATGTGTAAAAATTTTAGGTCATACCCAGTAACTAACTGTAACGTAAAATATGTTGGGTGGTGGGTCTCAAATGGACTAACATAGCTGCATACGAAAGTGCCATTGCCCTAGGAAGAAACCAAAAGCTTGGTGCGTTCACCAAAGTTCAATTTCAATACCCAAAAGTCATGCAATACTTATCGAAAAATCTTCAATATAAACTCTTTGCATTGTCCAGTCTTCTAGACTTTATGGGATAATTATGGCGGTGAACCTTTAAAGTAAAATCAGCCAGAAGGTTAGCAACAATGTGCATGGACAAACATGTGACTATTATGATGATACATCAACCAAAACCGTAAGTATTTACATGGTCTACATTTTGGTTGGATTAGTTCACAACTATTCCCTAAAATCCACTGTTAAAATAGGGTAATTTAGTATCTTTAAGAGGGATGATATAGAAACCCAATTTCCCCAAGAGCGGGCTTGGCAAAGTGTGCTTGTAGGCGCAAGATCCTTACTCCAGTTAATGAGATGTGTCATATAATACGTGGCATCATTGTTTGACCTAAGTGTCCCAAACGGTTGTACTAAAGAAAGTAAAATGCTCATATCACTTGGCTCTAGGGTAATCACATGTGACGCATCCCAGTTGGGTGGCAACCTATTGGCCCTAAAACATAACTTCAGGCTTCATATTTTGGAGGTGGTGAAAAGATATTACACTATATTTTCTTCAGTGGTTTCAATCATGATCATTGTTCTCTCAAATATCCTTAAGACTCAAAAACGTTCTTCTAGAACGGGGAGAATATAAAGCCTTTATAATAGTAATTCACTATCATTCATACAATAAGGAGCGACATCAAGGCCCTTAATCTGGTTGGATTGACCTATATTCGTTATTAGAGAGGTGATTTAGGTATGAAGTTAGTGTGCGTAGTAGCACATTCATCTAGACAACTAACATTTCCTACATTTATACCTAATCACTTGTTAATTGATTTCGATCACATGTATAAGAAACATGAATCAATTAACTCATACTCAAGGACAATATCCATAAGGTTATCTAGAACTAAAATAATCACTAAACTTCAATCCAGGAACATAGGAAATTGTTCACAAATTAAACCAATGTCTACTAAGAGGATGCAGTCAACATTGCCCTTCCATGTAAAATTATGTTTTTCTAAATGTTTTAGGTGGAGCAAAATTAATCTCACATATTTAATACGGGAATGGTACTCATCAACAACATTGGTAAGGGTACAAACAAGTACATAACAAATGATTTATTCCATCACAACGGAAATAGATAATGCAGGGTTGAGATTTGAGAATATTGTCTCTTATTCTTGAAGTTTTGATCTTATGTGCCAATGATCACGCTTCTGGCCGTGATGTCACCCTTTGGTAGACCTTGATTCTACCACTATTCATGAGCTTAGGTTTGGTACCCATGTTGCCACCCCCTATACCAATCTTAGAGATTTGGGCTTCGTGAAGTACATAGCATTTGCTTCGGCCAAACTGAGTGTTTTCAAGTTAGTAGGGCGTGATGAGATATCGTTAGGGAAAATGTTGTGCTGTTTAGTGGGCAACATGGTAGGAATCAAATCCAAGTATCGCTCTCTACGTTGCTACTTCAAGGGCATGTTAGAGGCATAGATGGATGAGCAAAATCTTCTCCAGTCGAAATTCAATCGAATTCTATAAACTTTAGAATTGTACCTATTCACAGACGTAAACGTTTCAATCATGTCTTGCTTCAGGCAAGAGATCATCTCTCATGATTGAAATGACCCGTAAAGGCAAGTAAAAGAGCTGTGGAATTCTCTTCAGTGAGGTATTTCCATTTGTAGTGCGTCAAGCATAAATTTTCGAATGAAAATCATGGAGGCTTATTCAGCTCTTTCACGCCATTTTTGGCTTCAATGATTTCGCAGCTTTTTGTAGTCAAGCGGAGTTTCATGTCTTGTATGATTGTATCCACATGAAGTAGTTTATGTCATAAATTTCCAAATTAGTGAAATCGAACTTGTAACGGTTTGACACTTCGCTGAATTGGGGAAACAAGATTGTGGTTGGTGCTAAGAGAAATAAAACATCCATAAGCATTAGAGTTAGAACATTTGGGTTCTAAGACATGGTTTTGATTAAATGGATTAATCATGGAGAACTTCAGGTCTCTACATGAATGGTGAGTTTTAGGAAACTTCAGGTTTATATGGCATTTTTTTCAAAACTTCAGGTTCGGGTGTAAAAGTATGAACTTCAGGTTCATAATAGTTGCAAATAAAGACAATTTATCCAAGATAATATAAAAAAAAAAATATATATATATAGCATTAAAAACAAGGGAAGTTTAAAGAAAAGATCCCGGTACTGTTCACTTTAACGAAAAACCACATTTTTACACTAAAAAGTCAATCATGGTACTATTCACTTTACCCTTTATTTTTTCCTTATCGTTAAAACTCAAAGTTTTAAAGTCATTTTCATTAATTTTCCTTAACAACAATTGTAGTGAAGGTGGAAAGTTTCGGGCCCTTTTGTGTGAAAGTATAGGAAACGGCCCAAAAATGTGGAGCTTCAGGTCCAAAGGTCCAAAAATAAATAGGTGGGTTGACAGAAGTCAAACCCAAATATTAAGCTAAAAAAGAAAAGGTGAAAACCAAATCTTGATAAATAGGTATAGAGTTTCATATGTGCTACACTAAATAGCGCCCAAAAGAAAAATTGATTGATTGAGTTAACAGCCCAAAAAACAATTAGGAGCCCAAACTAGGTTGAAGAGTAAAAAAAAACACTTAAAAAAAGGGGTGTGATATCCACACACCCCTTTTTACTTCTCTCACACCTTTTTTATTTTCGGCCGTCGGAACGGATGAATTGAAGAAGATCAACGGACAGAAATTAACAAGGGGTGTGTGAGAAGTAAAAAGGGGTGTGTGGATAGCGCACCCCTTAAAAAAAAGGCCTAAACAGGGGCCCAAAAAAAAAACTGAGTCCAAGCCCAAAGCTGGCCTTGGTTGGATTCGGGCCGAGCTCGGGGAAGGCCCAATAGAATGGTGTTCAAGCCAAGGACGAGCCCAATGCCAGTGGGCTCGAGTTTCGCCCAAAAAATACAACGGCGATGGTTGTGTGGAGTAGAGGTTCGAACGTGAACCTCGAAGAACGCGACAGAGGAGATGGAATCCTCAAAGTCAGGTCTCGGTGTTGATGGGATGGCGGCTGCAGGCGTCGAAGGCCGGCAACGTCTTGAAAGACGTCGACAAACTAAAATTGTGACTGGGGGACCACTTCCAGTCGTCGTGAGTGGTAGTCACCAGGAAACGTCGAAATGTCGGTGGGGGTTCGACTTCAGGCAATCCCTAGGTTGGGTGACAGAGACGACAAAAAACGACGTCGTTTCTAGATTTTAGGTCAAGAGCGGCTCGGCTTGAGCTGCTAGAGCGTGGCTTAGCGCATGGCACAGCCCGGCTTGGAAAAAAAATTAGGGCTTTTTTTCTTTTCTATTTTTCCTTTTTCTTTGCTTATTCACATATTCAATTCATCACAATTATAACAGCAATAATGTAATATAATTGCGAAACAATAATTTGAGTAGAACATATAATGTCATAGCTGAAGTCTACCTTCCAGAAGTTTGTTCGAGGAATTGGCATGCAAAACTCTCATTTGCAATGCTTTTAGTTCTCATTTGGAAGTTATGTCAATCTAGTGATGGTGCGTGTAACTACCGTATCCTATTCTTTTAACTTAAATGGTGAGCCTGTTGGATACGTTCATCCAAAGCGTGGTATTCAGCAAGGTGATCCTCTATCTCTGTTTCTGTTTGTGTTATGTGCGGAGGGGTTTTCTGTCCTATTTGATGCTTGGGAGAACTAAGGGCAGATTAGAGGCGTGAAAGTGTGCAAGCGAGCACCAACCACTTATTGTTCGCAAATGACTGTTTCATTTTTGCTCAGAGTACAATTCAGGAATGATTGCAGGTGAAACACTTGTGGAAAATCTTTGAAGATGTCTCGGGGCAAGCAATTAATTATTCGAAGAGTTTTGTAGCTTTCATTGGGAATTTGACCGAGTTTGATGGGCAGCTTTTGGCGGATTGCCTTGGTATTGCCGCGAGTGATTTTCCGTGGTCGCTGCCTCAGCTTGCCAGTCCATGTGGGAAAAGTAAAAAAAGGAAACGTTCTCCTATATTAAAGATAGACTATGGAATAAACTAAATGGTTGGAAAGGAAGCCTCCTAAGTAGAGCAGGGAAAGAAATTTTGATAAAAACTGTGGCGCAAGCCGTCTCACTATATATTATGCAAACCTTTTTGTTACAAAAAACCTTCTGTGATGAGTGGAATCAAATTGTGGCAAAAATTTGGTGGGGCAAAGAACAAGGAAAGCGATGAATTCATTGGATTCGCTGGAAGAATTTGTGTAAACCAAAGGGTGAGGGTGGCCTTGGATTTAAGGATCCTCATGCTTTCAACTTGCTTTGCTTGGATTTTAAGGATCTTAATACACCAACAGTCTTCTCTTGCTTCCCAAATCTTCAAGGGTAGGTACTATCCTAACATGGATTTCCTCTTGGCTGCGGTGAAAAGCGTTATCAAAGTTCTTAGTCCTATCCCTGTAGGAATGGATCGGTCTGTTACGGTGGCAAAGTTGATTTCAGTGGAAATTGGAAGCTATAAATGGTATTTTTTTGGAAGAGGAAGCTCGTTTGATTCACAGCATACCTCTTAGTATTTTTAAACCGCCTGATATCTTAATCTGGACTGCGGAGCCAAATGAGAAGTTCACAACGAAAAGTGCCTATCACTTATCAAGGTTTGTTGGAGATGTCAATGGACAAGAGAGTAGCGGTTCATCGATCACCATGGAGGGGAAATTCTTATGGAAGGCCTTATGGAGAGCTCGAGTCCCTGAGAAAGTGAAGATTTGTGTATGGCGTTGCGCTATGAATGCTTACCAACACGGGGCAATTTGAGAAAAAAAGAAAATCATCATGGACGATGCGTGTATGTTCTGCAATGGCGAGGATGAAACCTTGGTACATTTGATGAGAAACTGTCCTCGAACAACGTCGATTCAGTTGATAAGTCTGCTGGGGTTACGTAGTAGAACGGATACACAGGAGCATATGATGGACTGGGTGGCAAAACTTGCTAGTGATTTATCAAGAGACAATTTCGACTTATGCCTTGTTCTTATTTGGAGCATTTGGAAAGAGCAGAATTCATTTTTGTAGCAAGGTAAGGCACTAGAACCTATGGACTTGAAATGCAGGGCATATGGGACGAACAGCGGGAAATCGGTGGTGTTGGGGTGGTGATTGGAAACGGGAGGGGGGAATTTGTGGCAGCCATGGCGTCAAAGCACACTGCTATCTCTTCCCCACTGTTGGCCGAGACTTTGGCATCACGAGACGCGACACTTTTGGTCAAGGAGAAGCAGCTTCAGGGCATGTTTTTGAAGGTGATGCGCTGCTCATCATGGCAGCCCTACAACGTGATGGTCAAGATGATTCCTCGCCCTTTGGAAATATTCTAAATGACACTCATTTGATTATTCATTCAATACCCAAGTGGAAGATCGTATTTAGTAGACGGGAGACTAACAAGGTGGCGCACCGATTAGCATGGATGAGTCGGAGTTGCGATATCTCCTATATGATTTGAGGAATCTCCTGATGTAATTCTAGACCTTATCTTTGAGGATAGTAGTTCTTAATTTTATTTGGTGTGAGACGCTCTTTTTTAATTTGACCGGGTTGAAATCCCGGACTAAGTTTTTATCGAAGCCCATTATATGCACCCTATGCTCATTCCGAACGCTAAAATGGAATTTTCAAAATCATTGCATTCCAAGATAGTTTAGGAAAGGAGTCCAAATCACATTCCCCTTCTAACATTCCGGTCAACCAAACGAGACCTAAAGGGTGTGTTTAATGATATAGGACAGGTGTCAACAAGATCGAAATTTTTCGGAAGAAAAAAATTTCGATCTTGTTGACACCTGTCCTATATCATTAGAAAACAAAATTTGGAGACCGCGGACCCAGACTCTTTTGAGGAGTCTGTTTACGTTTAGCAAAGCTTGGGAAATGTTTTTCCTCTTTTGGAACTTAATATTGTTCAGATTTGAAAAAAGTTGTGTTTATTTAGTGGTGCTCATATGTATTCAAATGCTTTTAACTAGGTACTGATATACATGGACCATATTTTGCTTGTGTCGAAAAGAAGAAGAAAAACAAGATAACGATACAATTGTAACAATTGACTGAATATAATAAAGCAAGCTTGGTATTTAACTACAGAAAACCTTTATCTAAACCCTATACATGGATAGAGACTAGACTTATACTCACTTTTGTTTTGTTTTGTTTTCTTCTTTTTTGTAGTTTCTCATTTTTGAGACTAAACTAATACTACTTTTACCTTTCTTTGGAAAAACTGCTATATTAATTTAGTTATGGATTGGAGGCTTTTTTCTTGCTGGAGTGTAATCCATAGCCAGTAAATCATTACTCTCATCCTGCAGTACTACTGCTTGATCATCCTCATTCTTCTGATAAGCATCACCAGCTCTCTTACTAACCACTCCCAAACTCCTTCCTGCAGCAAATTACAACACATTAATGCTTGAATATATTTATAGTACTATAAAGCAAATTGTCCAAGAGATTTAAGATTTATACACAAAATTTTATTAAGAAATATTTGATGTATACAATTTACGTACCTTGAGCTTGAGCTGTGATAGAGACGAAACAAAGCAAGAAGAAAGCCACAACAACAAGGTGCTTGCATGGAATTGCGGCCATCGATAGGAATTAAAGAGCACTACTGCTGCTTTCAGCTAAGCAAGCTAGTACAGACAGCAGTACGAATTGATTTTGATCAACTAATGTTTTGCTCTCTCTCAATCTGCTTGGAGATTGTCTTGATGGCTAAGGGTCTTTATAGACCGATGGAGGGTACTGTACGTACGTCGATTCTTTCTACTAAGACATTGTTGTGATGGAATTCATGCCACGTAAGTTTTGTACGTAGTAGTTTCTTCCTCTACTCTTAACTCTACGTGAGCATAAGGCCTTCTGGAGTCAATATCCATGTCTCCTGCTGTCTGGTGTCGAAAAGATATATTAGCATCCTTGTTCGACAAACACCCTTCAATTAATTAATGATCTGAAAAGGGTTAATATTATAGTCTTGTCATATGCATCAGTATGGCAACTAGCTAGCTACTTACAAGAGTTGTTTCATGCCATAATTATTAAACTCTTCTTTTTTATTTAAACAGAAATTGAAGAAAAAGTACGTAATAATTAAAAACATGAATTGATGATAATTAGTGCTTGTTTGGTTATGTTATACAAAATGATTTTTGAAATTGAAAACTACAAATAGAATTTTGAATTTTTATGATGGAGGAACCCTTAGGTTTTTGGGGCATTGGATTCTCACCAATGTTTGCATTAGTCAAGCCGACATTCTCGCTTTTGCTTCATCCACCGTTGCTCGCGTGGGTGCTTTTTTCTAGACGGAACGCTCCCCTACCGATGCAATTTTACATACCATTGCTTTGGCAAATCGCTTAGCCCCGTTCATCTTTTGCACAAGAGCGCTCAATCAATGAGCTATTACACATTCTTTCAAGGGTGGCTGTTTCTAGGAAAATCTCCTGGCTGTCTCTGCACCCCTACCTCCTTTACCACTGAGCGGTCATTTAGGAGCCTTAGCTAGTGATTTGGGCTATTTCCCTCTCGGCAATGAAGTTTATCCCCCATCGTTTCACTGGCCGACCTTGATCCCTGTTGTTTTGAGGTCATATCTAGTATTTAGAGTTTTCCTCTATTTGGTACCGCTCTCGCGGCCCGCACCCAAACAGTGCTTACCCCTAGATGTTCAATAAATTGTTGCGTTTTAATGCATATTGAGGAAAACCAACTAGTTCTAGGTTCGAGTGGCATTTCACCCCTAACCACAACTCATTTGCTGATTCTTCAACATCAGGTCTATAATAATGAATCATGTATTTTGTACCATATTATATTGACTCTAAAACCACCAAGTACCGGTCAATTGTCAAGCATCATGAACTCACCAAAAGGACCCTACTGATGCACTCTTTCCGAAGCACACAAGCCAACTCAACCCAAAACAAGTGGTGCAATGCCATGTGCAGCTACTCATTGGTTATCCCCATACCCAATGGGAGATTGTCCTATAACTTGGAGACCAATCACATTGCGACAAATGGCGACACCACATTAAGTTCATTTAATCCCACATTGGCCATCTCAGTAAAGTAACTCCAACTTTGCCTCTATAAAAAGGTAAACTCTAAGAGTAATCGTTAATTAATTTTCAACACTTTTCTACCACTAAACTCACCCACATGGTGCCTTAAACATACTTTGCTAATTTAAAAATAAGAGGCTCTTAGGCCGGTACTGCATCAGTGCCCTTTGATACTTACTCTACACCTTGCAGGTTGCTTCGTCTATCCACCCTTGACGGAAGCACCCTCGTGAAGGTCTCTTCACCACACCAAGTGTGACAAGGTCTTACTTGCCTTTTCTTATATAGGTTATAGGGACACCAAAGTAATCATATGCTTGTGCGAAAATCGTTCTCAATTTAAGTTAACAATACTAAGACTTGAAATGGGAGATAAACTTTTGTAACCAATACATAATCCTAGTTGCATCATCCATCCAATAAATACTTCCTAAGTGTTCCAAAAGTGCATCATTCATCCAATAAATACTTGCTACTTAATATCTCTACTTACATGAGAATTTATCTCCAAAATAACTAGCTTTTGGATCGTTAGAGAATTTTGTTTTTTGTTTTTGTTTTCATCATTCATCCAATAAATACATGCTACATAATCTCTCTTCTTATATGAGAATTTTTCTCCAAACTAACTAGCTTTTGGATCGTTAGAGAATTTTGTTTCTATATCGCAAAATAATGGAGTTCATTAAAAGAGGAGAAATTACAAAACATTACAAAAGGACATGGGTCTCACTAATCCTTGTCATAATATCCCACAGAAGGAGTAACCACAAAGGAAGAGCCCCACCCCAGAAATATCAGCAAAAAAAAATTAACCCTCTCCTCAAGGTCCGATTGGAGAAGCGCTTGCTACCAGTCCTGCGCCTCCTCAATCCTTGCAATTAACGTATATTACTACAACTACACAAATAGTATCAGACAACAAATATTATTTGTTATTTGGTGGCCTCCTTGTCGTTGTGTTTGCCTGTGTCAGTCCATTGTACGTTACCAGACAACAGATCTTAAATTTGGGTTGTTAGAGATTTATTCGTGGTGAATGAAACAGTTGATCAACTTGCTCCTTTGCAATGTATAAGTTTCGGTCATCTACCTCAATAGATGGGCCTGGTTGTAATTGCATATCTTCAGTTTGCAGCTTGCTAATGCTAGCTGCTTCATTTTCTTCATTAGGATTTAGATGTTGCATTGTTCTGAAAAATAAGACTGGGGAACATCCTAATTTGCCCAACAAGATTTGTAGGCCACATATATATTTTTCCAGCATAATAACCAGGGAAGAGTTTATGAAGCTGACAACTTCTATTAAGTAGAGTATCAGAAATAAAAGGAAATATTGGGGAAAATTTGGAAAAAGAACCAAAATTTGAAACTTATAGTTGGTGATAATTATAAAAAAAAAATGGATATAAAAGTACTAATTATCCTTGATGACTAAAAAATTCCTCATTTCACAAATCCAACCCAAAGATAGCAGCTTTGCCGGTGGATTCCTGTACCCCAAACACTGTACAGATCTTCTCACCAGTTTTTCAATCACCAGCGTAGCAGAAAAACCTCACACAGATTTCAGCTTTAAAGGGTTTTTGCTCCTTCGTTTTTAGATTCAAATTTTGCTTTGGAGATTCAGTACTCTGATTAAATTTTAGGGTTTTAGTCTACTGGGTTCTGTTCAGTTTTCGTGTTCTTTGATTACACACACACACACACACACTCTATATCTATAAACATATATATACTGGATAATAGAAGAAGAGTGTAGGAAATGGAGGGTGTAGGCCCAGTACGGGGAAATATTCAAGAGACCCAGTATAGGGTTTAGGCGTCCCAGTATGGGTTTATTAGTACTGTCATATCAAATTATGATTATAATTATCATAGACATAAAATAGTGGCTATAATTCTATATGGCGTCCAAATTTTAGTTATTTTTTCAAATTTCCCAAAATATTGTAACCACTGATCACAAATGGACAGAAATTTGCTTGAAGAGCAGACTGCATTATTTACACACCACGCACATCTGGTGCAGGTGCTAGAGTGTCATATGCATGTGTGTGCATAAGGGTCCGCCTATATGCGTTTTTAGTCAGATTAGTAGGGTTGAATATCCAAATCAAACTGATCAAATCATAATAATCGACTGATATTTAATTGAATCCAACCAACTTTAATCCAATATAAGTTTGTTTTTTTCCAAATTTACACCTTAAGAGAAGAGAAATTAAAAGAAAACAATTTTTACACAAACATATCTGTCTAATACACCTTAAGATGATATTAATCTGGAGGAGACCATGCATTAAATAATGAAGGGATAAACCGAAACACTGGTGGGACTGAGATCGTTTTCAGATAAGAAGATGAACAATCTTGTGTACGAAAATCACGTGGGACGCGGTGGTGTTAATCCTACTTGGTGGGCCTTTCTTGTCCTCAACATCGATCAAATTATATACATAAGACATGATCGGTTATGGTTATGGGGGCAATCAGATTAAGCTTAAGATATATAGGGATATAATTACAGGACAGCTGAGAATAAGCAAACTCAAATTACAAATGGTACAGTATTATCACAATAACATGTGAACAGTGAGTACATGGATGATGAATAAATGAAGTAATCTAAAGAAGTTAGATTGGAGAGACCTTTTATCCACTATCATATCCTAGATAGTTCTTAGTTACAGTATTATCAAATGCACACATAAATCAGAAAGACTGGTTGGCATTGTGTCCACTAAATTGAGAGGATGGCTAGCCTTAGCCATTCGTGTGTAGATACTTGTTGGGGTTTTAAAGAGACTTCACTACTTTGGAGATGTTTATCTCCAAAGAAGAATGTAACGCAGCGGAAATTGATAGGCAAGAGAAAAAATACACTCAAGGTATAACACACAAAAACTTTTATTCTCACACAAACTAATACAAGAGGAATCACTCAAACACTCTTAGAAGCTATGGATACTTCTTCTACTAATTCTCTTTTCTTTTAGGGAGAGAGCCTTCTTGTCTCTCTTACTTCTTCTTCTTTCTCTTTTTCTTACTTGCTTGCTTAACACAACAACATACTCACATATATTTATAGGCAAGTATAACCAACCATACCAAGTGTGAATACCAAGTGTGAAATCATCCTAGCCATTATTCATGACTCTACTAAAGTAGCCCACCACCATGGACTTTGCTTATGGACACAATGAACACATGCCATTCATGCTAGAATTGTCTAGCATTTTCAATGCATGCACCAACCACTTTTCTAGAAGCAAGATTACCATTCAACATCCCCCCTTAATCTTGTCTTGTGACGCCGATTGAGTTTCTCAGTCTGATAAAGTCTTCTTGTTTGAGTGGCTTGGTGAATATGTCTGCGATTTGGTCTTGAGACTTCACGTACTCAACTTGCACATCCTTTCTTGTAATGCACTCTCTTATGTAGTGATAGCGGGTATCTATGTGCTTGCTCCTGTCATGGAATACTGGATTCTTTGCTAGAGCTATTGCAGACTTATTGTCGACATAAATCTCTGTTGGTTCTTCTTGTGGCATGCTTAATTCTTTCAGCAAGTTTCTCAGCCAGATTGCATGACAAACACATGCGGTAGCAGCTACGAATTCAGCTTCACAGGTAGATAGTGTGACAATCGGTTGCTTCTTCGACATCCATGTGAATGCCGTGTCTCCCATGAAGAACACAAATCCAGTAGTGCTTTTTCTATCGTCAGAATCTCCTGCCCAATCACTGTCGCTGTATCCAACAAGTTTGTAGTTATCAGAACTTGAATAGAACATGCCAAAGTTAACAGTACCTTTAAGGTATCGAAGAATTCTTTTGGCGGTCTTCAAGTGTGTAGTTGTGGGATTCTCCATGTAGCGACTGATTAATCCGACGACATACAGAATGTCCGGTCTTGTGCATGTCAAGTAGCGCAAGCTTCCCACTAGACTTTTGAAAAATGTTGGATCTACGCTTTCTCCTTGGTCATGCTTGGTTAGTTTCACTCCACATTCCACTGGCGTGCTTATGGGCTTGCAGTCGTCCATTTTGAACTTTTTCAGTATCTCTTTTGTGTAGCTTTCTTGGGAGATGAAAATGCCTTCTTCATTTTGCTTGACTTCAATGCCTAGGTAGTATGCCATCAGCCCGATGTCCGTCATCTCGAATTCTTTGGTCATCACTCTTTTGAACTCTTCAAACATGCTTGGATTACTTCCGGTAAAGATTAGATCATCTACATATAAGCACACAATTAGAATATTTCCATCTTTGATTTTGACGTAGAGAGCATGTTCATGAGGGCACTTGGTGAAGTTGTTCTCCTGGAAGTATTTGTCGATGCGACTATTCCATGCTCTTGGCGCTTGTTTTAACCCATAAAGGGCTTTCTTCAGCTTCAGAACTTTGTCTTCACGCCCTTTGATTTCATAGCCTGATGGTTGTTGAATGTAGACTTCTTCTTCGAGCACACCATTTAAGAAGGCGGACTTCACATCCATTTGTTGAATCTTCCATTTGTTTTGAGCTGCCAAAGAAATTAGTAATCGTATAGTTTCCAAACGAGCAACGGGTGCAAATACCTCATCATAGTCGATTCCGGCTCTTTGACTATAGCCCTTCGCCACTAATCTCGCCTTGTATCTTTCGACCTCTCCATTGGCATTCTTCTTTGTCTTATACACCCACTTGACTCCGATGGCTTTGTGTCCTTTCGGAAGAATAGCGAGTTCCCATGTATCATTCTTCTGGATTGCTTCAATTTCTTCATCCATTGCTTTCCTCCACTTAGTATCTTGCACTGCTTCTTGGAAGTCAACTGGTTCACAATCAGCAAAAAGACAGAAAAGTGTAGGATTATCAAATCTTTCAGCTACCTCATAGAGATCTCGTAGATTTCTTGTGCGTGGTACTTCTCTTTCATTTAGACTCCCACTTGATGATGTTGATGCTGGTGAATTTCCATGATTGGTTGATGTTGGTGAAGCAGGTGGAGTAGTGGATTCTTGTTGAACCTCTCTTGCTTGCTCTATCATCCTTTGTTCATTCTCTTCTTCAAATTGAGGAAAAAAGTGAAGATCACCTGCATGTGAGCCAAAATCCCATTCTCCTTCTTCATCAAACGTCACGTCTCGACTGATCACCGTCTTCCCATTGTTTGGATTATACAACTTATAACCTTTTGAATTTGAGTCATAGCCGATAAAGATGAACTTCTCACTTTTGTCGTCGAGTTTGGTTCTCTTCTCGTCTGATACATGTACATGGGCTATGCTTCCAAAAACTCTTAGATGAGAGATACCTGGCTTTCTTCCACTCCATGCTTCTTGCGGAGTCTTTCCCCACACACTTCTTGTTGGAGACCGATTGGATAAGTAGACAGCACATGCTACAGCTTCTGCCCACATCTCCTTAGGCAATCTCTTGCTTTTGAGCATGCTTCGAACCATGTCAAGGATAGTTCGATTTTTTATTTCTGCTACACCGTTTTGTTGAGGGGATCTTGGAACTGTCAATGGTCGACGAATTCCATGTTCTTCACAGAATTCTTGAAACTCCTTTGAAGTGAATTCTCCTCCTCGATCAGATCTCATGGCTTTGATCTTGCAACCACTCTCCTTTTCTACAGCGGCTTTGAACTTCTTGAATGCTCCAAAGACTTCTGATTTCTGTTTCAAGAAATATACCCAGGTTTTTCTTGAAAAATCATCAATGAAGAGAAGGAAATAATTATTTTTACCCAAAGAGCTTGGTTTTATTGGACCGCACACATCGGTATGAATGAGCTCGAGTGGCTTCTGGGCTCTTGTGGTCGACTCCTTTGGAAAGCTTTTCCTGAACTGTTTCCCAAGTAAACATCCTTCGCAAACTTGATCAGGGTGACTGATGCACGGTAAGCCTCTCACCATCTCCTTCTTGGATAATAACTCCAGTCCCCCAAAGTTAAGATGCCCAAAGCGAAGATGCCAAAGCCAGGATATGTCTTTGTAACATGTTTTGAGGCACTTTGCAACATCATTTTGAATATTCATAGGAAACATCCTATTCTTTGACATTTTCACCTTGACTATTAATCTTCCTTGGTCATCTCTAAGAAAAAGGCTATAATTTTTCATGTGAATATCATAACCCTTTTCTAAGAGTTGACCCAAACTCAAAATATTGCTTTTCATATTGGGCACGTAGTAGACATTTGAAATTAATTGGTGACCGCCATTTTTCAGGGGAATTTGGATGTTACCTTTTCCTTTTACAGGTATTTTGGATTCGTCTCCAAAAGAAACATTGCCACTCACCGATTCATTGAGCTCTACGAACATGCTTCTTCTTCCGCACATGTGGTTGCTGGCGCCGGTGTCAAGATACCATGTATAGTCTTGGTCTCCATCTTTGTTCTTGCATGCTAGTAGCACAACGCCATTCTCTTCTTTCACATAATTGACCTTCTCATCAGGTTTGTTGCTTGGAGCTCTACATTCCCAAGCATAATGCCCAAACTTTTGACAGTTGTAACATTGAACTTGAGATTTTTCATACCTCAAGTTTGAGCGTCCTCTTTCACCACCTTTTGTTGATCTTTCTCCTCTTTCGTAGTTGCTATGGTTGTTGAAGTTCCAACCGCGTCCACGTCCATGTCCACGCCCACGTCCGCGACCTCGGCCACGACTTCTTTCATATTGGCTTCTCTCGTTGTCGAAGCTTTCTTCTTTCTTCTTTGGCTGAACATGCGTCTTGAGGAGCTGCTCATCATTCCCTTGCCTCTTCTTATGTTTCTCTTCATATGCTTGTAGCGAGCCCATTAAATGCTCTATACTGATTTCTTCCAAGTCTTTTGTTTCTTCAATCGTCACGACAATGTGCTCGAATTTGGGGTCCAACGAGCGTAGTATTTTCTCCATAATTCTAACATCTTCTAACTTTTCACCGTTTCTTTTTAATTGATTAGAAACAGCTAAGACTCTTGAGAAATAATCGGAGATTGATTCAGACCCTTTCATTTGTAGAGATTCAAACTCACCTCTTAATACTTGAAGACGAACCTTTTTCACTTGTTCGGCTCCTTTGTAAGAGGTTTGAAGCTTCTCCCATGCTTGCTTGGCGGAGGTTGCACTTGAGACCTTCTCAAAGCCATTGTCATCTAATGCTTGGTAGATGAGGTAGAGAGCCTTTTTGTCTCTCTTTCTTGAATCTTTCAAACTCTCCTTCTGGGCTTGGATTAGAGTATCTTCATCTTCTGGCTCGATGTAGCCTTTCTCCACAACTTCCCATACATCATGTGCTCCCAAAAGGGCCTTCATTTTGATACTCCAATTATCGAAGTTGTTGTTGTTGACCACTGGAACTTGGAAGGCAGCCATAGCATTGTTCGCCATGGCTCTGATACCACTTTGTTGGGGTTTTAAAGAGACTTCACTACTTTGGAGATGTTTATCTCCAAAGAAGAATGTAACGCAGCGGAAATTGATAGGCAAGAGAAAAAATACACTCAAGGTATAACACACAAAAACTTTTATTCTCACACAAACTAATACAAGAGGAATCACTCAAACACTCTTAGAAGCTATGGATACTTCTTCTACTAATTCTCTTTTCTTTTAGGGAGAGAGCCTTCTTGTCTCTCTTACTTCTTCTTCTTTCTCTTTTTCTTACTTGCTTGCTTAACACAACAACATACTCACATATATTTATAGGCAAGTATAACCAACCATACCAAGTGTGAATACCAAGTGTGAAATCATCCTAGCCATTATTCATGACTCTACTAAAGTAGCCCACCACCATGGACTTTGCTTATGGACACAATGAACACATGCCATTCATGCTAGAATTGTCTAGCATTTTCAATGCATGCACCAACCACTTTTCTAGAAGCAAGATTACCATTCAACAATACTAATATAAGTGCTTAGGTGCTCAATAGAGAGTAAGTTCACTGAACACAATAAATCAAGAGTTATTGCATAGATTTTTAAATGTAGCAAGAAACTCTAAGAATTACAATAATGAAAGTAATCATTTGACCTGAGACACCACAATTATTTAGCGATTATGACAATGGCTATTTGATGATGCAACACAACCACACTCCACCATAGCGTCTTCCATGCATTTTTTGTGGTGCTTAACTTGTTCACAGAGGCATATGAGTACAACATGGGATCTCTAACCTTCGGTAAGAGAAGGAGAATACTCTAACGAAAGTATCAAGCATGATAGAGGAAGGAAATCCTATGTTCACATAAACTAGTAAAGTTCTAGGATGGTACTAATCTAACCTAGAGGGGGTAAGAATAGGTTCCAACTTAAAAAAAATTCAATGTCAATTTTAATTTCAAGTTAATTTCCACATTCACATCACATACAAAAATATCCTACTCATATCACTACAAATAAAACACCTCGCCACACAGAAAAGTTTCGTCGGCTCAAAACTGCTTTTGTCGCCATAAACTTAAGCCGGCGGAGGTTTATTAGGAAAAAATAGCCGGCCAAAACCCGTCCCTCAAAGTCTGACACGACGCAAAAACTATTCCGTCGGGCCAAAGGGAGTTTGGCCGATGAATAAAGTTGTCGAGCAAATGTGCATTGACCGAATTGACCCAACAAAACCATCATGCCAGACAAGATTATTTCTTCAACTAATGCAGAATTAAAAAATGTTATAAACTTGACTCGACGAAGAAAAAAAAAAAAATATATATATATATAATGTTTGCTCGACGGAAGAGTTCGTTGAGTTAACATTTTTTTTTAATTTTTTAAAAATATGAAAAAAAACAATATTTAGAATAAATAATTTATTTTATTCTAATTATATTCATTTGGAAAGCTCTAATTTGTAACAACTTAAAAAAAAATTATTTAATTACATTCAAAATAAAATTGTTCGTACAATTATATTAAAAAAATTAAACAAATAAACGTAAACTCCTCAGGTGGGTGCTGAGGTGACTGGGGGAATGGCTCCTGAAGGTCGGCTGGGGGCTCGAGAATCCGTATGCCATAAGCTTATAAGGATTGGGCTACTATAGTGGCGTACATGCGCGTTAATTCTTAGATGCAAGCAATGGCTTGTGCCAGGCACACCGCTTCTTCTTTTTGGCGCGCTAACTCCATCTCCACCTACTGAAGGCTAGAGTCAGTCTTGGTCGAAAGATTAGAGCTCGCTAGAGAAGAAGACATCCTAAGTTCCCAAACTTGACCAACTCCTAGGCCACGAACTGAAGGAATAATTTGTGAAAACAAGTTCATTTAAGCAACATCTATGCATGCAATTAACAATTAAGGGCGGAATCATGCTTGTATGCACTCAAAAATAAAATTTTACCCATGAAATTCAAGGCCTAGTAGTTGTGGTGAACCAAGACTCAACTCAAATCTTAAAGAAAAGAGTTGAGAAAATTTTATACCTTTGAAGCACCTCTTTGCTTAGCAAAGGATATTCACCCATGTGAGGGCCTTCTTTCCTTAGTCTCCTTGCTCCTTGGCTCCATGGATGTGGATGGAGGAACTTTGCTTGTTGGCTCCATGACTTCTTGGATATGGATGAAGGAATGGATTCTCCAAGTTCTCAAGAAAGGGAACCTCTAAGTTTCCACACCAAGAAGAGCATTGAGGAAGAGATGAGTGACTAGGAAGAGATGGATACTAGTCCATTATTCCTAGGGTGGCCGGCCTCCTAAGAGAAGAAAGAGTTTTTTGTGTTTTTCTCTTTTCTCTCTAGAAAACCCCTTAATGAGGGAATGGGTTATAATTTCCTTTCTATAGCCACTTAAATTGAGTGGCATAATTGAAATTAAAACCAATTCTCCCTCACACTCTCTATGGTTGTCCATGTGAGTACATTGGGCTTTCATGCCCTTTGTGTTTTCAAGTTATCATACAACTTGAGTTATTGGACTTGACATTCGAAGCCCATTGGGCCTTGAGGCCCAAAACTAACCCGCGGTCTAAAACTAACTTATTCGTTTGATTAATTAACATATTAATTATCCTAGCCATAAATAATTAAACGATTTAATTATTCTTACTCATCTTCGTTGTTTCTTCAATCTCTACCTTACACGGTGTACGATCCATTAGGTTCCTTTTAGCAATGCAGTGGGCGATTAGAACTCTTCAAATCGATTGTGAATTGAAACTTACTTTTCAATTCTCCCTTTAGTGATTATACACCTTTAGGGCTTCCACAAACCATGAGTGACACCAAGCAGTATGTCATGGCTACCCAAGCTAATCAGAAGAGATGGAGAACCTATTCAGTTTGGGATTACAATGCAATACAGTCTTTCTCTAATACAATACTCTTGACCACGTTGTTTGATTTGATAGTTTATTCATGTCTACTATCCAATGTGATTCTCTTACTTATATGATTACCTTGAATGTGATTTGGAACAAATTCCTAAATCTCATTCATACTCTGGCCAGAGATTCTTAATCATATCATAGAGTATTCTCCCTCAAATGGTTTGAAGGTTAGAGATCCCTTGTTGTGCATTCACTTGCCTCCATGGCTAAGTGGCTTAACCCCAACTATGTCGTGGACACCCTTTAACGGAGTGACTTTGACATAGTTAAAGATCAAGGACCTAACCATAAGACAACTATGATTCCTCAGGTCAAAGGACTACTATGCATTATCCCAACCATGAGTTTTCATGTGACATGAGTATGAGAACTCCTTGTTGATCGTGTTCAGTGGACTCATTCACTATTGAGCACCTACACGCTTGTCTTGGTGTCAGTCACACCATTGACTCAAGACCAGTCACTCTCTCTAAGAGAAGACATAACATGTACTAATCTTAACAGACTGTCAATGCCTAATTGGCAATCCTATGATCAAGAACGTTTAGGATATGTATACGAAAGAGAATGGTCTCATGAATCTAACTTCTTTAGATAGCATTATCCCAATTACATATTCCTTAGACTTATCGTTTAAGCATATAACATTTATATGAGACGACTTTAAACAATAATCTTTGCCCTTTATATTAAACTAGATTAGTTTAACATGTGAAATGTCCATAAATTATCATCATATGATTGGCTTTAGGGTACATTTCCAACACGAACTTTATTGCATTTTCGCCGCCCAACCCCATCCATCAGCAACTATAGGCACCTATGAATCAGGTGTCAGTTCCTCTATTGGCATGTCCAATTGTTAATGGGAAAGGTTGGTGAGGTAGTCGTCCTTCTTCTGCATCATACAAGCCTATAAAAAAACAAAGGAAACCAATTAAGATTATCGATCATAATTTAAACCTTATTTATTGTAATTGTGAATTTTAAACTTTTAGGTTTGGCTTTCCTTGTCAACATTGTAATATGTATCACACATGCACAAAATTAGTTTTAGGACATACTTTGCAAAAATGGCTGCTATTGTTGGAAAAATTCACATCAAGGTTGTGGCACATCACCTCAAAAGGTTTGTTCATGCATATGCATTTCATGTTTAACATATTGATGCATTTTGACTAGTGACCTTGTCTTGTCAGAATTTCTCGTTGGTATCCAGCTCATTTTGTTTTTGGAGAGAAAATTTATAATTTTGAGAGGGTTTGTTTTCCTTTCCATCTTAGATCTCTCTAGGAGCATCAAGCATTTTTTTTTTTGGGTAATATTCTTCTTTGAATATTTATAAATCTCTGAAAATGCTTGCCTAAATCTTCTTTATGCTCAATTGTTTTGGCTAGGAAATGTAACATTTTCAAAGAGTTTTTAAAACCTTGGGTTGCCTCTTGTGTTCTTCATTAGAAACCTTAGCCATAAAACCATTTTCATGCATTAAACGCCCAATCACTGCAGAATAGGGTTGTATTGTTATTCATGGTTTTGTTTTAATTTTGTGGTCAAGTTCTTCAAGTTTCAAATCTTTAAACTGACCCTTTTTTTTATTCTTGTCAGTTTATTCTTTCAACTATTTGACTGGAGAAACTGACTGGTCGTTGAATCCAGATTTAATTTGATCATTATCATCATATCATTTTGCATTTGTTGGTGATGGTCTCAATGCCACAAGGTGAAGTGTTCAGAAGGAGTTGCCATCTTGTGAAGGCTAGAGACGACTCCATTTCGGTGTCACTAGGTGATGAGCTCAGGAGGAGCTGCCACTTTGTGAAGACCGAAAGAATCCTCAACTCGTGTAAAGTAAGGTTGCACAAAGGTAAAGCTGCTCCATATATTAGATCTATGAATTGAGTTTTGTGTGGATCATTGTATGAACCTTATTTGCATTAGTGGATTGGACTCAGTGGAGAGTCCTTGGTTTTTTAACCCAAAGGTGGGTTTTTCTGACAAAAAACTTATTGCCTCTTTTGTCTCTTAAACTTGTTCACATATCTTATTTACTAGTATATGTTTCTTGCATCCTTTGAGTTGTTAATTGATATGTGTTTGTGACTAAGTTTACATTGCATATTATGTGCTATGAATTGAATTGTTATTGACTAGGGTAACTTGTAGTGAACTAAGTTTGATTTGTAATTTGCGTTTAGTTAACTAACAAATATGTACTTAGTTGACTGATAAGATTGACTAGTCAATCCAGCATACTTTAATTCATAATTACTTTGTCACTGCTGTTTGAATTGATATGTATGTGTTCAAGTTTTGGATTTGGTGTGGTGAAATTGATCTTGACAGACTTTGATTAGTTGGACATACTGGCCAACTTGGATCCATTCTTACAAATACATTTTCTATCACTGACTAACTTGTAACTAGTTGACCAGTTCATTTGGCTAGTCTATAGTGCAAAGTTAAATTTTTATTTGCAGGATATTCCATTTGATACCAATTTCTTCTAGATATACATAGAGTGATCTTTGGAGTTACTTGTATTGGGTGGAATCTCACCTTAGATCGTGATTGATTTGCTGGTTCTTCTAACTCTCCTCCCTTGTTCAATGTAACGGATTATGTTGCTTGGAGTGAGAAGTTTCAAATCTTCTTGGATGCTTAAGCTTTGATTGCCCTTGATTCTCTTACTCTTGATATGGAAGATCTAGATTGGAAAAAGGGGAAGGATGTTGCTTTCCAAGGGGTCCAAAAAGCTAGAGCTAATGTGAGATCAAAAGATCTGGAGACTTTTCCAAAGACCCAAAGTTTCAATCACAAGAAAATAAGTCCTTTGACAAGAAGCGAGCAAAACTTTTCAATCTTAGGGATACATCATCTTCGAGTAAGTCTGGACCGTGCTTTACTTGTGGTGGAGTTGGTCATCGTTCTTATGTGTGTGCCAATAGCTTTAAAAGACCTATTTACATAAGAGATAAAGCTAAGATAGAACCTTCAAGTGTTAGTAATAGTGAGCACTCTCAACCATCTGACCAGTCATTAGACGATGAAGTACAAAGTGTTGCTCCTATTACTTTGTGGAAGAAGGCCATCTTAGTGATGATGAACTTGTGTTTGATGTTTCTGAAGACTTAACTGATGTGGAGTTGTGTCTTAAATATGACTTTTTCTTTGATTGACTTGTATAATATTGAGTTGACCAAGAAGGTATCTCAGCTGCAGGAAGAAGTTGAGTCAATCCGACAAGTCAGAACGAAACTGAGTAAGAAAGCTACTTTTCCTGATGCTCAGCTTTATGTACTGAACGAAAGAGCCTCTATCTATGATGACGAAGATGAAAGCGATGATCTCATTGCTTTATTTGAAGCTCAGGTTCAGGAATTGATGATATCTCAAGAAAGACTACTACAACATGTTCCATGTGTTGAGGGCCAACAATGAAATGTATCATGAGACCAACTTGAAGCTATCATCTGAGTAGAATGTGGTTGTGTGCAAAGTGGATTACCTGACTGTTGATACTGAAAGATCAAACAAAATGCTAGGTATTAGAAATCAATTTGAGTTAAGAATGGTCTTGGCCTTGTAGAAAGAGGTTCATGTTCTATAAACACAAATACATAGGTTTTGGATGAATCATTACCTATGACTCTTAAGGTTAGTACTTCCACAGAGAGATTCATTCCCACATGTTATCACTGTGGTGAAGTGGGTCATATTTAACCAAAATATTGGATGCTTCATTCTGGAATGAATGACACCTTGAAAGATCAGATTGATTGACTGGTCACTGAAGTCAATAGGATTGCACAACTTGTTCAGTCATCTAGTTCGAATCATGTGAAGCCAAGCCCTAAATGGATCATGAATGTTTTTTATAATTGTCTTGCGTTCCTCAACACACATTCTGTTACCAAACTACATGCGTGGCATCTTGACAGTGGAGGTTCTCGTCACATGACTAGAGACAAAGATGCTTTCTTGTCTCTTGCTTCCTTTAATGGTGGTGACATTGCGTTTGGTTGTGGAGACAAGTCTCAAATAACTGAAAATGGTGTTATCAATATTTCTGATCTTCCTCAGCTAAAGAATGTCAGTTATGTGGATGGGTTGAGGTTAACCCTCATCAATATTTGTCAGTTGTCCAAAGGAGGCTACCAGGTTGTCCATAAAATTGGAAAGAATATGCTTGTTTTCCCAAGGTTCAAAGACAAGTGCTACATCCTTGATGCTTCTAAAATTGGTAAATTTTCAATGTTTGACCAAGCAAATGATGAAACGAGTATGTTGTTTCATAGAAAACTTAGTCATGTGAACATCAGGGATCTACAAAGATTATCCAAGAAAAAGGTTGTTAGAGGGCTGCCACATCATTTTATCTTTAAGTCTTGTGTTTATGGATCATGGTTTTTGGGGAAACAAACTAAGGGGGCCCCTAAGGAATTGTCTAACATTGGAATATCCATGCCTCTTCAAGTAATACACATGAATCTTGTTGGTCCAATTTTGTTTTTATCTGTCAATGGGAACAATTTTAATCTGCTAATTGTGGATGACTACACTATGTTCACCTAGGTGAACGTTTTGAGAGAGAAATCTGACACTTCACATCAATTTCTCATTGAGTACAAAGATACACTATATGAATCTATGTCTGTCCTCCTGCTCTAGACAGAATCATGACTGATCATGTGTGGTTTGTTTCCCAGTTTGAGCTTAAGTAAATCAAACATGCGTTGACTAATAAGAAATGGATCTCAACGGTGAAGGAAAAGCCAAATCATCTTAAAAGAAATGTTGTTTGGTCCATTGTCATTCGCCCATCAACATTATTGGCACTAAATGGATATACATGAACAAGTCTGTTGGGTCAGGAAATGTAATCAGAAATATGGCCAGACTTATTACTCAAGGTTACTCTCAACTTGAAGGTGTTGACATTGATTATATCTTCACTCATGTTGCTTGATTTGAATCTTCCAGTGCATACCATTTGGAGGTCAAATTGTTCTAAATGGTTGACAAAATTGCTTTTCTTATTGGGTATCTCCCTGTCTACTATCTTTATTTTTCTTTTGTGGCTTCATGAGTTAAGTTGACATTTTGAAGAACCTTGTCCAACAATCAAGAACCAAACATATTGACATGCGACATCACATCATTAGAGATCTCATGAAGGCTAAAATTCTCACTTTAATCTTTGTGCTAACTGAAAAACAACTAGCTATCTTTGTGCTAAATTAAATAGGTTGAATAGCTAAGGGCTTGTTTGGTATCCTATTTGATTTTTTTTTTCATTTCTCAAAACATTTCTTGAAAACAATTTTCTTTAAGACTAAAAAACTTGATTGGTTTGCGATTTAAAATTTTTAAATCACTTAAACTAGAAAAGAGATCTAAAAAGAGGGGGTTGCAGGATAGGGAGAAAGAGGAGAGAGGAGGAAAGAAATTAAGAGATGATTGAATGAAGGAGAAAGATGAGAGGATCGGACGAAATACAGAGGAAGAGGAGTAAAAGAAAGAACCATGAGAATGAAGAGAATGGATTGGAGGAGAGACGAAGAAGGTAAAAAAAAAAAGGATAGAGAAAGAAGAAAGGAGAGATAGATTTGGAGTGACAAGAGAGGATGGAGAGAAAAGAAAGGAGTGAATTTAAGTTTAAAAACTCTAAAAAATCACTTTTTATGTTTTTATAGAATAGACTATATTTTTTAGTTAGTCTTGAGTTCAGTTTTTGAAAATAGTCCTATCAAACAAGTTTTTAAGGCCTAAAACTTGAAAATTGTTTTTGAGTTTAAAAAAGTTGATTCAAGTAGAGTACCAAACAGGCCCTTGATAAGCTCATATTTATATATATTTTACATAAAATTCACTTGTCTTTTCTTAGTTAGTTCCTTATATTTTTGAGCTATTTACTATGTTTTTGTGTTTTGTGTGATTTATCAAGCAAAGAAAAGAAAAGTAGCACAAGTGAGATATTAAGTAACAAATTCGTCAAAACTGCCTGTGCAGATTAGCTGACTTTGGAAGCATGTTACGAACAGCTCAGAATGAATGAGAGAATTAACCTTATATGCTTGGAAAGCTACGGATGTCTATTTTCTGGAGAAATTTACGGATTGTTAATATCATTTTTCTAGAAGAAGTTATGGCCATTGTAACACTGAAAGGTTCAGAAAAGGGCTAAGCAGATTTGGCTAATAAAATGAGAAAGTAAAGGCACTTGTTTTGTGTTTTGCTTTGTCATCAACACTCAGCAGCAAATGGGTTATGATTGCACTCATTTGGCTTTGGAGCAAGTGGAAATGCACATGCAAGGAATTGAAGTGGTCCTCTCCTTAGCCTATAAATACATCCACCATTCCCCTTCCTAAAGGAATCTTGATCCATCAAAAGAGCTTCATTCACAAACACAAGTCCCTTGCCTTGAGATCCATTCCATTTCATCCATACATTCAAACACATCTCCATACATTTCCATTTTCCATGTCGTGCAAATCCATTCCATCCATATATCCATACACATCCTAGACACTTGTGCTACAACAAGGTGGTGAAAACAAAGGTCCTCGGCGTTTCAAGCTTGGAACTTTGGAGCGTTTTAGGTGTACTTCGTTCTTGCTTTCAATGTCTACTTTGTTATTTTCTAATTTTGTTGCAATTATGAGTGGCTAAACCCCTATTTAGTTAGGGGGAAGTTTGAAGCCATGAACATGCTTGAGATTTGAATTGATTTCTTCCAATTGTGATTTGATAAGTTGTGATTGCAATTCAATTATCTATTTTATTCATAACTGATTCTTGTATGTTTATTAAGGATGCATACTTAGTTTTCATGCATGAATTAGATGCTAGAATATAAATGAGTTTCACCTAATCGTTACAAGTTTATATTCATGAGTAGTGAATGTTGTTTATCACAATCGCGTTAATTGAATTCTTGGCAATTGTATCATGCATTAATAGTTATAATTACCTCGTCAACACTTATGATTTTCATTGAACGTAATGATCTCTTATTTTATCTCTATTATGCATTCATATAGGGGACTTTTAGAGAATGATTTGGGTTGTCGCATGCATTCATCCAATTCAATGAGTAAAGGAAAATCTGAGGGTTAATTTGTGCATCACGGTTAATCTGGGGTGTTGAGCATCATAGTTTATTGAAAAGCAATTGGAAATCAATTCATGTACAAGTGTGTCATGTGCGAAGAACGGACCTCTAACTAATCCATCCATCATCTCATTTCTTAAATTCGCTTTACAATCTGTCTAGTTTTATAACTTGTTTGTTTGTTTCAAATTCATCAAAACTAAAATCCCCCTTTTACTTTCTTGTTTCAAAGTGTTTAAAATCTGTTTTGTTTGTGTTTTAGAGTGTTTTGAGTCAAGTCAAAACCCAAATTTCGTCCAAAGTTGTGTTAGAGTCAGAAACTGCCTAGTTTGTGTTTTTAGGCAATTTTGAGTGTTTTTAAGTTGTTTTGAGTCTTGTGAACCTGTTTTGAGTCCTTTAAGTCTATTCAAACGTTTTTAACTTTGTTTTTATGTTTTTGAGTAAGTTTAGAGGTTTTAGCAAGCCCTCCTAATCCCCGGTTTAGAACGATCCCTACTTGCATTTATACTACAATTTGACAACAAGAGGGTTTAATTTGAGTGCTTAACTTTCACCGCATCAGCCCTAAGCTTTAAAGTTTGTCTACTATGTCTAGTTCCTATGCATGTTTCTACCTTGTCAGTTGACTCATTAGATAATTGTATTTTTCTCTCTGTAAGCATCTCTTAACTGCCATACATTGTTAGTATTTTGTGGATTAACCTTGGATAGTTTTTCTATTGTGATGTCAAAGGTTCTTCCTACTATGGTTGATAGTCTCTGAAAAATCATTTTTCCATTTCACAAAAGCTTATGTTGATTTAGAGATTAAGTTTGCTTTGGTCTTGATTGGTGTTGAGATTATGTATATATTCCTTGATCTCTATTTTGTGTTGTGAGTTGTCCAAATAACTTGGGTACATTGTTGTGTGCTCTTGCACAAAACCTTTTTTAAATGGACATGTTTCCTTGTCTGTCGAGTCACTGGTTCTCGTTAAAAAGTGAAAATTTTTAGGGTTACTTTGGTTAGTTGGGATTGTCAATTTGCAAGTTTTCACCACATGACTGCCTTGTCATCACTTATGCTGACACCACTAAAACTGAGTATCTCCTAGTTGCACAGTATCATTCTTTCACTTTGTGTTGATATTATGCCTTGTTCTTCATCTTCACATCTGGGTATTATAGGGGAGTCATGTTGCCTTATGAGAGCACTCATTTTGGCGAGTATAGTATTTTGTTGAGAGCTCATGCTATGGGGGAGTAGGATTTTTTTATAGGTGTACTGTGTGTACTAAGTTTATTTCCTAACTTTATTCTTTTGTGCTTCTCTTATGTCAAGTTGCAATTCTCTACTCCATCTCCACCATTCCTTTGAGTTATCTATGGTTCTGGTCCCTTCCTTAAAACCCTAGAGGTTGTATACTTTGAATTCTGTGCCTCTAGTATTACGACAGCTTTTGTCCAATAATTGGAAGATCTCTCGGGTCAGTTTGGGTTGGGTGATTATGTGTTTGAGGATGAGTTTCATTCTAAGGAGTTATGTTGCTATGTTCCTTTCTTGCATTCTAGGTTGAAAGTCATTGGGGTATAGCTTGTGGGGGAGTGAGGTATTTAGGAGAGCACTAATTTTAGGGGAGGAGTTTTCCTTTTAGGACTTTGCATTATAAGGTGCATCACTTGTGCTTTACTTGGGAGGTTGTTTATATAAAGATCATCAATTTGGAGAGTTCAGTTTCTTCGCATGCATCCTTTTTTGGGGAGTTGGTTCACTAACATGTGCATATTTGTAGCTAATCTTATTGTTGCTACACTTTGTTTGGGCATGCTTGTATGATCGTTTGCTAACCCTTATCCGCTGTGCTTTTGCTACTCTTACCTTATGTTATTTGTTGCCTTATTGGACATTGCATGTGATGTTCCGCCTTGTCTTTGTCTTTACCATGACAAAATGGGGGAGAAAATTTTTAGTTCTGCATTTCTTACCATTCGAGCTTTTTTACCCATGATAAATTTCACTTGTTCTTGTCAAGAGTTGTTCTTTTGCAGGAGTCTTCTCTTGTTGATTGATGTTCTCCTCTTGAGCGTGGGTGAGTGAAATTAGTTATAAGCTTGAGGTATTTTGTCAAGGAAAGTCAAAGGGGGAGATTGTGAATTCTAAACAGTAATATGTACCACACATGCTCAAATTAGTTTTAGGACATACTCCGCAAAAAAAGGCTACAATTGTTTCGAAATATTCACATCAAGGTTGTGGCACATCACCTTAAAAGGTTTTCATGCATATGCATTTCATGTTTCACGTACTGATGCATTTTGAATAATGACCTTGTCTCGTTAGGATTTCTCGTTGTTGTCCAGCTAGCTGGGCATGCAATTTAAGATAACCCATGTGGGCTGATTGACATCTTTTATACGGGATTGAACTTTTCACCATTGATCTGCTCATATGGGCTTGTACATTTGACAAGTGTTCCTTGTCCTTGTTGCTAAAAAAGAACATCCCTTTTTTGCTTTAAACCCCATCTGCTCTCATTTTGTTTTTAGGAGAGACATTTTATAATTTTGAGAGGGTTTGTTTTTCCTCCCCATCTCAGATCTCCCAGGGAGCATCAGGCATTTTTTTGGGTAATATTCTTCTTTGAATATTTACAAAACTCTGAAAATGCTTGTTTAAATTTTCTTATATGCTCAATTGTTTTGGCTAAGAAATTTTACATTTTCAAAGAGTTTTTAAAACCTTGGGTTGCCTCTTGTGTTCTTCATTAAAAACGCTACCCTCAAAACCATGTTCATGCATTAAACACCCTATCATTGCAGAATAGGGTTGCATTGCTATTCATGGTTTTGTTTTAATTTTGTGGTCAAGTTCAAGTTTCAAATCTTTAAACTGACCCACTTTTTGATTCTTGTCAGTTTCTTCTTTCAACTGTTTGACTAGAGAAACTGATTGGTCATTGAATCTAGATTTAATTTGATCATTATCATCATATCATTTTGCATTTGTTGGTGTTAGCCTCTGTGTCACAAGGTGAAGAGTTCAAGAAAAACTATCATATTTGAAGACTAGAGACGACTCCATTTCGGTGCCACAAGGTGATGAGCTCAGAAGAAGCTGCCACTTCATGAAGACCGAAGGAATCCTCAACTCGTGCAAAGTAAGGTTGCACAAAGGTAAAGCTACTTCGTAGATTAGATCTAGGAATTGAGGTTTGTGTGGATCTTTGTATGAACCTTATTTGCACTAGTGGATTGGACTCAGTGGAGTGTCCCCGGTTTTTTAACCTTGTTCACATATCTTATTTACTAGTATATTTCAAGCATCCTTTGAGTTGTTAATTGATATATGTATGTGATGAAGTTTACACTGCAAATTATGTACTATGAATTGAATTGTTATTGACTAGAATAACTTGTAGTGAATTAAGTTTGATTCGTAATTTGCGTTTAGTTAACTAACTAATATGTACTTAGTTGACTAATAAGCTTGACTAGTCAATCCGGCATACTTTAATTCATAATTTCTTTATCACTTTTGTTGAACTGATATGTAAATGTGTTCTAGTTTAGGATTTGGGGTTATGAAACTGATCTGGACAGAGTCTTATTAGTTGGACGTACTGGTCAACCTGGATCCGTTCTTTCAAATACACTTTCTATCACTGACCAACTTGTAACTAGTTGACCAGATCGTTTGGCTAGTTTACTGTGCAAGTTAAATTTGTATTTGTAGGATATTCCGTCTGGTACCAATTTCAATAATGAAGTTTACAATTAAAACATAGGAGATGTAACAACATCATAATCCAGTAAAAATTGAAAAAAATTGTTGATACACAAAATTGGATCGACTTTGGAAGAGTGTAAAGTATTTGGAGTTGTGACCTTCGTGAGGTTGGTCCAGTCACCTAGTGAGGTAATATGTAAAGAGATAGAGAAGCAAACACAAGATGTACGTGGTTCACCCTATGTTGGGCTACATCCACGAGGGTTGAGGAGTTCTCATTAATAATGTAGATTTTACATAATACAAAGGTTCAAGCATAATCATCATTAGTGATTTCTAATAATGAATTAAGTACAATAATAGTTATTGGAACTATATTTTGCACACCGCCGTAAGTGGTGGAGATGTACAAATCTGAGTGACCTGTAAACCAGCAAACAACTATGAACAAGCGTTAGACCAGGGGGTGCGTGTGCCAGCTAAAGGCTTTCCGATGGTTAAGTTAGTAAGCAAGTATAAGACTCAAGCAATGGGCAAGAGAATCAGAGTGCTGTGATTGCATTACCATAGACGAACCCTAAATGGGTGTGAATCAGAGTGCTATGATTGCATTACCAGAGACGAACCCTAAATGGGTGTATCTATACCAGTAAGGAGAAAGACCTTTATAGGATAAAATCCTTGTACTAAACCGAGAAAATCCTAGACGATATCTAGGAGTAGATATTGCATCCTCTTTAGGAGTATTATTTCTTACGATGAACGCAAATTCCTAGATTGTAGGAACTCCAAGACATATAGAGGATCTTGCGGACTTTGTGCTGAATCACATCCTTGTGTCTTGCGGGACAAGCATGTCATTCTCAGCGAGATCGTTTGAACTTCGCCCGCTGCTCTAAAACAAGATGATGCTGACACCACTGCTCCATTAATCCAACTCCGTTTGGAGTTGTTGAGCCCATGACCGGGCTTCTGAGGTAATTGTATTTCAATCCGCCTTACCTCGACTCTAAAAAATCATGGTTACACAGTTGCCTCTAATTATGTATCTGAAAGGAACCTGCTCCCTTTGAGGGTAGATAGTTATCAAAAGACCATGACTTTCAGAGTAAGATTAGGATACAGATCGTTTAGTCTTCTATCTTCATATGGTAATCCAGTTCTGTGGAGTAGTGGAAACATTTCATATTTAGACGTGCTGTCTCGAGAGTCGTACAAAAAAGTTGTAATGATGAAGAGTACTGTGCGTGCACATTTGCAAGGGGCGACTATTTATATCTTTGAGTGACTTCAGTCTTCGTATACACCAATCTCAAGGTGAAAACCCTTCATATTTGATGATGAGATCCCTTGATACCGTGTCTTTAAATAGCCCCCTTATAGTTGAGGTTTTTCATATTATCTTCATTTCTTTCCTTCAGTCTATATCATGAAGCCTCCTCTTTTGCATGATAACCTTCTTTCCAAACCTAGTTCTCTCTTTGAGCTTTCAATGTTTAGGATTCTCAAACCAAAAACCCATTTTTCCGATATTAGTCTTTGTCAAGCATGATTAGGCAAGACAAAGTTAAACCATAATCCCATAGTAGCCTCTATTTCTTCTTGCAACTTGTTCCATAATCATCCTTCACCCTCCAATATGTGACATTCTTCTTTCATTCTTAACATATAGGTCCAACTTCAAGAGGGCATTAAGATTCTTGAAAGGGTTTTTCTTCATTGGAGCCTTCTCCGCCTTCTCGTGGGCATTCACCGGCAACGATTGAACGTCGTCAGAGTTGATGATCTTGGACAAGTCTGCTTTGTAGTCTTCATAGGAAAATTTACATGCTAGGGGTGAGTGCGTGTCCCCCCTACCATATAGTTGTACTTTTTGTCCCTATTCATGGTACTTTGATAATAAATGCATATTTGCATGAATTTTTCCCATCCATTGCTTCCTTGTTCATGAACTAAAACTTTAATCAGATAAATCTTTATAAAGTAAATGAATTTTTAGAGAAAATGAGTGATGGAGTGAAACATAAGTAAGTTTATGGCCCGGAATAGAGCTCGAAGCTCCCTCGCTGACGTTGATTCGAAAAAATGTCACCTCCCAAACTAAGTATTTATAAAGATTCCCATCGGGATAACCGGAGTACCACCTTACTCCAGTACCAGGTATTAAACCTATGGAAATCCTTTTGCTCCGTACTTGCTGAAATGCATTTATCGGATTAAGAATGAGAAAACCTTGAATTGTACCTGAAATAACTTGAAAAAAAATATTTTCATCTTCCTACCTTACCCCACTTTCAAGGCCAAAGATCTTAATATTTGTAATGTGATGCCAAGTAAGGATTCACTTATTAGTTCAATTTGCTTGTCTGTCTCCAGTGAATCTTAAACGAAAGTTCCTTGGAGACTTGGTCGCCTGCATGCAGGTCAGAAACACCTTTAGAATCCTTTTGTCGGACCTAATGCATCTAACTTGAGTGTTTCCTATCGAACTATCTTGGCTAACTTGGCCAAAACATTTTTGCGTATCGGAGTCTATTAGAATAAAATTCCTCTTGGGGATTGCCTAGTCTGGTGCCTCTTCGGACCTGCTAAACACATGGTGTCGCAGAACATACTTGACATAGCATGTTGGTCTACGACAAAACTAGTCATACTCTGGGTCGGAGTTCAGAGTCACCCTTAGAAGATTTCTGGATCGCCATTTTGACTATTCCCTTGAATAACATAGAGCCCATGTTTGAATGTTGTAACCCACAACTTTAGTAGTTGTAAAACATTTCGAAGATTAGATGGTGCATTGGACTTCAGGGTCAAGGCACCATGTGCGTGCCCGTAGCCCACTAATCGTGAGCGCATTTATTATGGCTTGAGTCTCTTACACTGCTAACATAACAATACGAAATGGGCTAAAAGAAACTACTCTGACAATATTACTTTGAATTTTTAGACTTGCAATCATGCGAAGTTTCAAAGTTTTACTTTGCCCAAGTGATGGAGGTTCAACCTGCATCACCAAAAAATGATAGAAGAAATAAACATTGTTCATAAAATAAACAAACTTCAAAATTTCTTTATTGATAAAGGAAATGAGGTTGTTGACAAGGGGGTGTGATTGAATCCGGAAATGATTGCTTACATGTCTCCGGGATGGAGAAACAAATTACCAGTGTAGTTTTAAGAAAAGATGATATAACATAAGTATTACATCATGGACCATCTTTGATGAACAACATATGACTGGACAATAAGGGGATGAGTTCTCTATGGACTTGTCTTCACGTAGATGGACGACAACATTGCAATTGAGTACAATGGATGGCTTATTATCCCTGGAAGGGGAATCAAATTACGTGTAGTTTGGATGGTGCTCTAAGGGTAGTATTGCTTAAGCTTGGCGATATTCCATTTTTTTGGTGATCAAAGTTCCATCCATGTTTGCAGATTATAGGTTTCTTTGCCTCCTACTCCGACAACCTTGTATGGTCCTTCCTAGTTTGCTCCAAGCTTACCTTCTCTGAATACCTTTATATTTTCAAAGACTTCTCTTAGAACCAGATCTCTAACTTGTAGGCTTCGAGGTTTGACGCCTTTGTTGTAATATGACATGATCTGATGTTGGTAGGTGGCAAGTCGAACTTGAGCGCATTCTCGACATTTCTCAGCAAAGTCGAGGTCCGACTTGAGGGTTTTCGGACTGTTGTGCGATACGCCAACAAGATCCTGGGCAATTCTTCTGGCCATTTACTTTTCTTCTCAAGTCTTTTCTTCAAACATTGTAGGATGCTTTTGTTCAAAACTTTTGTATGCCCATTGCCTTGCAAATATGTTGGAGTGGAAGTAAGATGACGAATCCCAAGCTTTTTATACCAATCTATGACTTGAAGACTGGTAAATTCCATCCCATTTCTGTGAGTATGGTATGTCGAATACTGGATCGGCATATGATGTTCTTTTAGATAAAAGACTTGACAACTGCAATGGTGATCTTAAACAAAGGCTCTGCTTCTATCCACTTCGAGAAGTAGTCTGTGGCCACTATCAAATATTCCTTGTTTCCATGGGCCTTTTTAAGAGGTCTAACAAGATCAATGCCCCATGGCATCAAATATTCCCCGTTAGAGTATTAAGTTTTTCTGCATGTTAATGGTTCATAGGAGCAGACGTTTGGAATTTGTCACAAGTCGGTGCATAACATGTGGCATCATGCCTCATAGTGGGCCAATAATATCTCGTCATCAGTGTTTTTTGTGTTAGCCATCTTCCTCTGGTATGATTACCGCATACTCTGGAGTGAATATCATTAAGATTTTTAGACCCATCTCCGGATAGACACATAGAGCGTGAGGTCCAGAATATGAGCATCGTTAAAGTTTTTTAAGGATGATTGTGTATCTTGAGGCCTTTTAGGATCGATTTTCTGGCCAAGTGGCAGTCTTCAGGTAGCTTTCCTTCTTGGATGTAGTCAATGATATCATCCATTCAATTTTCCTAGGTGTCAATGGTTGCAATTATTTATGGTTCTGGTTCATTAACGCTCGGAGTAGTGAGGTATTCAAAAGAGATAGTTTGCCAGAGAGAGTAGTGAACGGTCGAGGCTATGCTTGCCGATTTGTCAGCGTGGCCGTTTTCTCCCCTTGGAATTTGCTGGATTTCATATTTCTCAAATCTTTTGAGCAGTGACTTAGCCTTGTTCAGGTAAAGCCCTATTGTAGGGTGGTGTGAGGTGTAATCTCAGTGATTTAGTTGATTATGAGCATCGAGTAGCAATCCATTGATAATTCTCTCACTTAGAGGTCCACTGCCACCCTAAGCCCAACTAGAAGCACCTCATATTCTACTTCATTATTACTTGCCTTAAACCCGAGCTTTAAAGCTTGCTTGAGTATGGAGCCATCTGGCGTTACTAAGACCATTCATGCCCCTACCCCCTTTATGCTCGACAATCCATCCACATAGAGCTTCTTGAGGCGAGGGTTCTCAGGCAGTCTTCAGGAGTATACAGTGCTCAAGGTATCTTAGGTTGTTAGCATGAACTCAAATATAAAGTCAACCAGCGCCTGGGCTTTGATTGAAGTCCTAGGCCGGTATATAATCTCGTGTTGTCCTAGCTTAATGGCCTATTTAGTGACTGTAGATGACCCGTCGGGACTGTGCTAAATGGATCGAAATGGATACTTCATCATGTAAACTACTTCGAATGATTAGACGTACAATTGAAGCTTTCTGGCTACTGTTACCAACGTAAGGATAAGCTTTTCCATTTTCTATTATCTGGTTCGAGAAAAGCTTTGATACATAGTACATAAGTTTCTGATCCTTTAGTCTTCTCGAATTCGAGTTGCACTAACTGCGCAATATGATATTGCCAGATATAGGTACAAAACTTCTTCATTCACTAGCTTGGACAATAGTGCGAGATTGGAAAAGTATTCTTTTAACTTTGTGAAGAACTTTTCGCACTCGTTTGTCCAAAGTAGGCCTTTACTCTTTTTTATTAAGGAAAAAATGGTTTGTACTTATCAATAGACCGTGAGAGGAATCAGCTGAGGGGAGCCACTCTTTTTGTCAAGCTTTGTATCTCCTTCATGGTTATAGGTGACTTCATCTCCATGATTTCCCTGATCTGATTCAGGTTAGCTTCAATTTTACGTTTGGTGACCAGGTAACCCAGGAACTTGCCCAAGGCTACCCTAAAGGTGCATTTTTTTCGAATTTAATTTCATATTGGACTTTTGGAGCAGATCAAAACAACTCATGGAGGTGGGCCAGGTGGTCCGATCTTTTCTTTGAAGATTCGATTGACAAAAAGCCTTTGATAGGTTGCCCCTGCATTTTTAAGACCAAAAGGCATAACTTTGTACACCTCATTTGATAACAAAGAAGGTTGCTTCCATGTCCGCCTAGTACATTTTTATCTGATTGTATCTGGAGTAAGCGTCTATGAAGCATAACATGCCATGCCTTGCAGTTGAATCCACCAGCAGTTTAATCTATAGAAGAGGATATGGATCATTCAAGCATTCCTTGTTTAGATCTGTGAAGTCTACACACACCCTTCAATTTCCATTTTTCTTCTGTACTAGCACAATGTTGGCTAACCAGTTTGGATGGTGTACTACGACGATGAAGTTGGTGTCCTTACGATTATCGATCTCGGCCTTTATTATCTTGTTTCGTTCGGTTTGGTGATTTCGCTTACGCTGGATAACTGGTCTAGTAGTTGAGTCCATGTAGAGGCAATGGCAAATCATGAAGGATTAATCCAGGGCATACATTTTAAGAACCAAGCACACACATCTTTGTTAGCCAGTAAGAAGTTAATGAACAATTATTTCTATAGATCGGTCAGTTTTTATTTGATCTTGGCATTGCACTCCGACTTTTTTTCAAGATGAAGAATGATATACAAAACTTCCTTATTGACTTTTGACTTCGTAATGCTACCATCTTGGGGGTCAAGGTCTTGGTCGAAATCCTTATAGCTCATTTATTGACCCTTAAACTAGGATTGCTATGCTGATTCGTCCATAGAAGTGTTGGAGCTCTGCTCTTCTTTTTGGATCATGTTCATGCTCTTGGCAGCAAAGTAGTGCGCAACTGCTTGGTCTCATTTTATTTCCTTTACCCCATCTGGAGTGGGGTAGCGAAGCAATTGGTGGTGGGTTGACGAAAAGGCTCTCATCTTATGGAGCCAGTTCCGACTAAAAATGATGTTGTGAGGAGTTGAGCACTCAATAACATAGAAGGTCACTAGATGGTTGTAAGGTTCTACTTGAACCCCAGCTTCCACCATTCTCAGAGACTAGACAGGGGCCCACTAGGTGGTTGTAAGGTTCTACTTGAACCCCAGCTTCCACCATTCTCAGAGACTAGACAGGAGCCCGTTGATGATGTGGAGCATAGTTTTTCCTTTGTTGATGCTATCAAGAATACCCATCTTATCAACGGCATCTTTGAAGAGTATGTTTACACTTGATCCATTGTCCACCAAGACTCGGTTGACCATGACGTTAGAAATCTGCGCCTTGACGATGAAGGCGTCGTCATAGGGAGAGTGGACATCTTCCAAATCTTGATCAAAGAACATTAAGATGTTAGAGTTGATGGGCAGTGATTTATTGATTGAAGCCACCATTTAGGGGTTCTTGCACACTGTTTTTCTTTCGTTTCAAGTCTTTTCTAGATACATTTATTCCCCCTATATACAGTTGACTCTGGAGAGTGTTTTTTCTTGAAGCATCGGACTAGATAAAGACCTTGAAGCCTTATGGACTTTTTGTGTCGCATTTCGGGAGTAGGTCATTCCGCCTGTGCGCCTGGGCTTAAGGCAACAATTATTATTGGGATCCTGGCAGGCGTTGCCTAGACCGTTGGCTCCTTAAACGGGAGAAGGCATCATGAAGGTCCTTCACTCGCATCTTAAGGTCGGCGAGTCTCCTTGGTTCTTTGGTTTGTGGACTCTCTTAGATACCTTCTAAAGATAAACATACCTCCATTAGATTCTCCCATATTTGATCTATGACAAAAATTCAATCGTTCTCGGGGTCGACGTCATGCAGAAGATGGCATGGTGGCAGCGTGATCGCTTAGCTCGCCTTCATAGGGGTAAAATGATTTGGTTCGATCGTACCGAAACGCCGTAAGTTAACGACCTAGAACGTTAGTTTAAGCGAGTTCAACAAACATAAGTGCATGTTCGTGCACCCTTGTTGGTCTGTTTTCATCGCCATTTGTGAAGCGGATGCTGATGGATACAAAAGTTTGTTCAACAGAGATAGAAAGAGAAATTTTTTACTTAATAAACAAGGGCAATGGAAAAATAGGTACTCACTGCTCAATTTTTATTTATTGCAATGATATTTTAACCCATGTTTTATTGTTTAAAAAAATAATAGACATGTTATTTCATTTTGTATAGAACTATATCTATAAACCTATTTTTATCTTCTACACACCTAATATTCGATCGTTGGATCGAATAAATTAAAGATGATTAAAGGACAAAAATTAATAAGAATTGTGGAGATGTAGAAAAAGATATGTGGATAGTACTCTTAATTTTTCTTGGGATTTACAAAACAAAGAACACACGATATTTTTTTTATTGGGCCATATTTAAAGGTGAGTATATAGAGTGCTTACTAGTGATATATTGTACCCAATATTGTAGTATGATACGTTCTACCTAATATTGTCACCTTTATGGTTAATTCTCAGTAGGGCCCAAAAAGGGTTAAAGGCATTTTAGCCACGGCAAGTGGTCCAGTGGAAGTGCGATAGGATTCCAAGTAATGTAGGCTCCTTGGTCTTGGGTTGGACGCATAACACAAGTAATTTCCTAGTTCAAAGCTTTGGGAGGATGTGTGCCATTTTATTGTGGTCAGAGGTGGGCTAATATGCCTTTAGCCTTCCGAGTCCCACTGGAGATTAATCCTACCCTTCATGGTGTAGAATACTTCAAGCTTTGGCAAAAAAAAAAAAAAAAATATTTCTATTTGCAGAATACGTTTTAGTATTTTTTTTTAATTTTTTAATTTTTTAATTTTTTTTACAAACAAAAAACAAAACAGGAAATATATGTTTATCTCTAAACATTATTTTTGTAAGTTAAGGTGAGTTCGAATATTTAAGTAAACCGCTTTCCCTGGACTCGCGCTCCCAAGTTTTGTAGCTACGGCTACGTCCACCTACCCATTTGGGCCTAACACTTGCTCCGACGACCATGTTTAAGTCGCACGCTTCAACGCCATCTATTTTCGGAGCTAGCTAATTCGGCAAGTGAATTGTTACACACTCCTTGATTTCGAAATATGCTTATGCTACTTAGGTTCGATTCTCGCCAAAGGCAAACTTAAACCACATTATTACTAGCCCATTGTGAGGCTTAGTCTATTCCCTACCACCTTAGTATAGATAATATCGTTTGTTCAAAAAAAAAAAAAATATGCTTATAAAGTCGTTTATATTTTCTTTGTAACTAAGCTGAACAAAACCTCGTCCTTAAATTTTTGCAATGCATACACCTTATTCGATATATTTTTTATCTCATTTAACAAATACTCTGTTGTCTTTTAAAGTGTTTGATATTGTTGATTGACTGATGGAGATCTGAAACTTTTGTTGAACCCATTGTTGCAAATCTGTTTTACTAGAAGAGCGAATGCTCATTTTTATAGTGGCACAATGCTCTCCCTCATCTCATTAGTTAATGTAGATTGTTTTACTCCCTTCAAATGAGATGTCATGGAGATATGTTTTGTGTGCATGAAACATCTTCTTTTTTTTTCACTTAAATTTCTAGGGCATTAAATTTGAAAACACTTAACCTTCTAGTTCTTAAATTATCTAAAAATTTTGAAGTCATACATGGGTTTTTGTCAAAAATAAAAAATAATAAATGAACAAAACAAAAAAGGGAGTTTTAACGAAAAGGGCCTAGCATTATTCATTCTTAACTGAAAGGACATTTTGTGTATGAAAAGTTCATAATGGGCCAAACTCTTTTCTTTATTTACTCTTATGCCATTATGTCATTATTGTAGCGGGGTCCACAATGATGTTGACATTTCTGTCTTAAAATACATTAATTTACATGATGTTATTCAAGTTATGCTAATTTACCGCCAGCTCTTCATGCTTCCATCATGTTGTCGATGTTATGCAGCTCTTCTTTTGTCAAATTATTCCAGTATTGTTCATCGCCTTCGATTAGTTCTGCATCTCTCTTTATCTTCTTTTATTTTGTAGTACTGTTTCTTCTTTGAAATTTTGAGGCTTCCAGTATGGCTGGTGACGGGCTTTTGACTTGCTGTAAATATACATCTCTTCCTCTTCTGCTACTAATATCATATCATACCTAAAATCTTCAAACTCATCTAAGGCAAACATTTGGATCCCTCTAAATTTTAAAATATCTTTGTATGAAGGAGTCCACCTATGTAGGGAGATAGATGATAGTCTAAGGGACTCTTCATTAATCATGGCTATATGCCTAGCTTTGCATATGTGAATACCAATCTGGAGGACTACTAATAAAACTTATGCAAATCTCCTTCCACTTTTCTAGATAATCTTCTGCTACTTTTATAAGCATTTCAGGAAATAATTCTAGTTGGGAAATATGGTTAATAAAGATTTTCTCAAGATAGTCAAACTCTAATAGTAAGGCCGGGGTAACTTCTACTACATTATGCTTTTTCTGATGCTCATAACTAAAATGCCATGGTCTAAAATCTTTCATATGAATCCTGGCTACAGCTATGCTAACCTTCGGTTTACAAATACAACTCTCTTTATTATCACAAAAACATGGTGGATACATCTTTATAATAATATCCATCCTCGGTTTTGGATCAAAGATGGACTGATACAAAGCACATTGTAATTGTAATTGTAACTCTTTCATGGACTGTGATGCTCTGATCAGGATCTCATTTTGCATATCTGGTGGCATTATCCTTAATTTTTCTTTTGAAATTTCTTCTAATAAAATATCATCTAATATTAAATCTAAAGATATGTTCCTAAGATAACTTTCATATCTTTCTCGTTATTTTAATGCTGCTTCATTTCAACGTCTTCTTCCAAGAGCTCAATCTTAATTTCTTCTATCGGCTTATTAGCCTCTTGTTTTATGGGTTCAATAACCTCTTTTTCTTTATTCTTATGTTGATCAGTTTCCAAACCTATTTTCAATTCTCTTTTCAGGGTGTCACTTGCCTTCTGCTGCATTCTACGATATTGGAGTTCTTGGTTCATTTTGGTAAACTTACTAAGTAATGACTCATGGTCCCTATACATGAAGGGAAATTATGAGATTTCATATGGGATTTCTAGTGACTAGCATGCATATACAATTATTCAAAATTTATATACGAAAGCAACGGAAGCATGTTATCAAATAATATAAAAGCTATAGTCATGCAAATCCTCTTCAAGATGCATAGGTTTATGTAAGATGCATCAAAACAATTTATTGAAGAACATAGTGTAGGAGTAGTTTTATACCTCTTGATCTAGACTTTAGACCAAGGATGGACCACCTCCAAGCCCTTTGTTGTTGGAACTCCTTGATCCTAGCCTCGCTCCTTGCCTCCTCCACTTTGTTAGAATGAGTGCTCCTTGGTTCTCCTTAAGTCTCCAAAGTTGAAGACCTCTAAAGATCCACACCCACTAGTGTAGTGAGAAGGATGAAGGAATAACCAAAAGGGTGAGAAGATGATTAGCTAAATCCCCCTTTGGTGGCCGGCCCTTTGAGTGTTGAGAGAGATATTTTCTTTTTCTCTTTTGTTGTTTTGAACACTCAAAAACCCTAATGAAACTTTGTGCTATAAAGTTCCTTTTATAACCAAAAAGAAACAAGTCAACATTTGACTCTTTCTCTCCTCCTTTGGCCGGCCCCTTTAGTGTTGTTTGGACTTTGGGCTTTTATTATTTCAAGTCATCCAATGCTTGAATAAAAGGCCAATAGGTTTAGGCCCAATGGGCCCAATTAAACCCGAACATTTCTTTAAGCCCAAAACGATCTTTTATCGCTTTTATGATTTCTTTAGACTTTCTAATTAATCACAACACTTAATTAATCCAATTAATTATTTCCATCATCCATTAGTTACTCACTAGAAAAGTGTATTGGTGTACAATCATTTTAGGTTCTAATTAGCAAGGCAGTGAAGTGATTGGCACCAATCCAATTGATTATATTTAATTCAATCACTTAGTGAATTAAAACTTACTTTTAATTCACCTTATTCTTTGACGACTACATTTAATCATCTAGAAGAACTCACAAGTCATGAGTGACATCTAACCATATATCATGGCTACCCAAGCTAATGTAGAATTTGTTCGGAGAACCTATTCAGTTGGAATTACAATGTAATTCGATCATTCTCTAAAACAATACTCTCAATCACATTACTAGGGTATGGATATTTTATGTCAAACCCCTTATGTGATTATTCCTTCTTATATGATTCAATTGAGTCATATAGGAACGCTTTCCTTTATTACGCTCGATACTTCGGCCGAAGATTCCCGAATCATATCTTAGAGTATTCATCCTCTCTTAACGAGGATTAGAGATTCCTTGTTGCGCATTCACTTGCCTCCATGACTAAGTGGCTTAACCCAACTATGCCGTGGACACTCGCGGATGGAGTGACTTTGACATAATCAAAGATCAAGTACCTAACCACAAGACAACTATGATGCCTCAGGTCAAAGGACTACTTACATTATTCCAACCATTAGAGTCACTTGCTTGACATGTGAGTATACCTCCATGCAAGTACTCTCGTTCGATTATGTTCAGTGAACTCATTCCCTTAATGAGCACCTACATACCTGTCTTAGTGTCACTACACGAATGGGACGAGACTTTCCATCCTTCCAATTGAAGCGGACATAGTATGTACCGGTCTATGCATTGTCAGTATCCCTCCGACAATCCTATGACCAGGAACCTTTTGGACATGATGGTTATGTGAAGAAGGTCTCTGTAGTCTAACATCATTAGATTACTTCTTCCATCGATCCATTGTCCATGGATTCACCATTTATGACATATATCGTTTATTGAGATAGTCCTAATTAGTATCTTTGCCATTTGATGTATAAGAATCATCTATACATCCATTCTTTGTCCTGAAAGGTTTCTTCCAAAGATTGACTTTCAGGGCATATTTCCAACAATAGATGACTTGAAGGTTGTGCTCAAGAGAATGAATATGTTGCTGGCTTTGATGGAAATTAAAATTAAAACTATCAAACTCTTGTTCTAAGGCTCTAATTAATTTTTCATGACCTAGCCTCATGCTTGGCTGTTTGATTTGGATATTCCAAAAATTATCTAGGAGAACCTGATACCTATCAGAAAGTCTTGGTACTCTTGGCCTATATCTTAGAGTTGGATTTCTGATTCCTTCAACAATATTGCCATTAAAGTTAAAAGTTGGTACTGGTGGTGATGCTGATCTGCTTATGCTATTTTGCAATCCATTGAATGGTGGAGGTCCATGGTACATCATTACGCTATTGAAAGATGCTTTTCTGCCTTGTGGTATTGTGCTATTTGAGAATGATGGTCCACGATATTCCATTCCTGTTCAACAAATTAATCTTGATAAGATATCGGCTAATGTATTGTCATTACCTTTTATATGTTCAAAAAATGGTTTAAAACCATTTCCTATAATTGAATCAACAAAATTAACCCATCTTTGGGCTGCCTGTTTATTAGCATGTATCTTGTTATAATGAGAAACTATATTTTGACAATCTGTTCTAATCGTAAATACTTCATTATGCAAAAATAAAGAGAATGGTTCAAGCGAGTTAATTATTCCTAAAATTTCTAAATCCGTTGATGGAAAACTCGATTGTACATCGCTAAATTTTCCTGATGAATATCTACAAACTTGTTCGTTAGACTTTGGAGACTCCTTATGCTTTTTCTGGTATAGTATACCTGCCCTTCCTAATGATGAAGCGTCTGTTTAGACTATTTTATAACTATCATCTAATGGTAATGTTAATGGCTTAAGTTTATTAATTTCTTCTTTTATATTTTGAACTAATTTAATATCTTCACTATTAAAATATTTTTGTCATGTTTTGCTAGTATTACTATGTAATACTGCTATTTTTCTTCCTAAATCAGGGATAAAATTTCTTGCATAATTTAACAATCCTAAAAATGCTTGTAACTGTTTTTTATCTTCTAATTTATCTGGAAATTCTAAAACCTTTTTAGCTATATGATCTTGTAATTGTATTGTACCTGATTTGATATACATTCCTAAAAATTCTACATCTTGCTTTTCTAATGCTATTTTATTTTTGCTAATCACAATTCCATTATTGATAAATTCTTGTAAAACTATCTCTAAGTGCTTCCTATGTTCATTTCTATTTTTACTATGTACTAAAATATCATCTACATAAACACTACAAAACTTATCATATTTCTTGAAAATTTGATCCATCTTTCTTTGAAAGATCGAAGTAGCATTTTTAAGTCCAAATGGCATAACAAGCCACTCAAAATGTCCTTCTAGACAAGTAAAAGTTGTCCACTCAATTGATTTTTCTGCTAATCATATTTGCCAAAATCCTGATTTACAATCAAATTTGCTAAAATATTTACTCTCTTGAATTTTATTTATAAGCTCATCCTTATTTGGTAACTTATAACTATCTTTATATGTATTATCATTTAATCTCTTGTAATTATAAAATATTCTAGCCTTACCTCTCTTTAATTCTAAATGCTTTCTCACAATAAATGCTGCTGGTCTATCTCTAGACTTAGAAGGTCTAATTACTTTTAAATTTAACAACTCTTTAATTTGTTTCTCAAACTCTTGTTTATCTAATAAAATGCAAGGCATATCAGCTGTCTTAATGGTTAAATGTGGATTAATTATATCTAATTTTGCTAGTATTTTATTTTTACTCCAATGTAACTGTGGGTCTTCTCCTATAATTCTAGTTTGTTCTGCTAATTGTAATAATTCTTCTAAACTCCTTGGTTTACTTAACTGTAATATTTCTATACAGTTTCCTTCTTCTAAAATCAGATATTCATGTTCAAATATTTCTTCATCAAATTCTTCTATGTTATTATGCTTATCATTTTCTTTTGAGTTTTCCAAATAATAACTATCTTGACTACTAGATTCTTCTATACTTATACTTTTGTATGCTTCTACAGTATTACTTTGATCAGTTATTGTCACATCCCAGCCCAGGGCGGATCACTTCCCGGGCTCGCTCCACCACCGTAGCACGATATTGTCCTCTTTGGGCTTACCATTCCCTCACGGTTTTGTTTTTGGGAACTCACGAGCAACTTCCCAGTGGGTCACCCATCCCGGGAGTGTTTTGGCCTCCTTCTCGCTTAACTTCGGAGTTCCTACCGAACCCGAAGCCAGTAAGCTCCTAAAAGGCCTCGTGCTAGGTAGGGATGGGAATATACATTTAAGGATCACTCTCCTGGGCGATGTGGGATGTTACAGTTATTGTAATGCCTCTTTTGAAAAATGTTATGTTAGGGTTCATAAATAAAAAAACCTTGCAAACTTTTCAAAAAATTTAAACCTAAAATGAATGGGTATGATCCTACTAGTGAAATAAATGTTAATGGTAAATTAAATTGTTGTTTTTCTACTTTAATAGACTCATTATTAATGCAGTGTGTTAAGTAAACTGGTCTCTCATCAAATTGTGTTATTCTTACTGATTTTGCTAATTTTTGTCTATATTTTTCTGGTACTAATTCTTCTTTTATTGTCACAGCCCGTCTCAAGGATTAATTATCGTGGTTGTGAAAAGATGAATTTACCCTTGAGCGTTGGATGTGTGTTTGTGTTTTGGATTAAGAAATTGGGTCAATTGGTTCTATTCCTAACTAATTGGACCCAATTAGAACTAAAAGATTAAAGAATTATGATTGGTGTGCATGTTTGGACCACACACATCCATACCTTTCTCTCTCTCACTCTCCCGTGCTCTTTCTCTTTTCTCTCTCGGTTTCACTCTCTCTCTCCCTCTCGGCATTGTGTACGGACAACACCAAAACCCGTTGAATAGTGACGAATCGAGGACGTTGAAGGTACCATCGTGTTCCTTGCAAGCTCATGAACGCATCTAGACCATTTTCAGGTAAGGACAACTTCGTTTTCACGTCGAAACCATAACCCCGATTTGGGGTACTGTTCATGCAAACGTTAAATCTTGTGTTTTTGGGAATTTCAAGCTTGTAGGAAGCTTAGTGAAGTCCCAAGGAAGCTCGGAGTGCTTCGTTTGAAGGTTTTGGACGTCGAGATTGTGTCGACGAAGTTTGGCCGGTTTTCTTGGAATTCTCCGGTGAGATTCCGTGACTTTTAGAACTTTCAATTAGTATGTTCGTGTTCTTCATGTTGTTAGCTTTCCAATGGTTCAAATTTCATGAAAAATGGTGCAAAAACGAGTGAGAAATAGGCATTGCAGGTCTGCCCAGAATCCGGCGCCGGTGACACAGTTCCGGCATCTGGAGTTTGAAGGTGATGCGCGTGTGGGCGCGTGAGGCCGTGCCCTCCCCGGCACGTGATGGCACGTGAGCCACAACAAAATTATTCTAAAAATATCACGATGTTCGTGAGGTTGTGTAGATCACTCAATGTATGAGAAGTAATTAGCTAGTTTCGCCTATGTGCTTTAAAATAACGTTTTTATAGTTAATTCGCATATAGGTGAAGCTTATCCTGAGGACGAGCGTATCCACGGGCGACTCGGGGGCTACGACCCTTCGACCTATCAGTGAGTGGGCTATTGTTTTCAGTATATACTTATATACTTGATATATTTCCCAGAAATGCATTTTTAAGAAAGTATGCTTTGAAATGTTATGCCAAATGCTTTTATATTCTGAATATGCATTTCATGGTTGCATATATATATATATAAATGTGGTGTTGTGGAGACACAGGTAAGTTCAGGTAAATTATGTTTGGTTATATGAATCATCGATGATGTGATATGTGATTGAATGATGTTGAGCTCATAAAACTGCACCTAGGGTGATTGTGATTTAGCCAGAGATATGAAGTACATGCCTGTTTATTTACGTCACCTCCCGCACTATATGCTCATATTGGATCCAACTTAAGTGCACAGTCTTGTCGTACAGACCTTATTTATCGTTCCGACTCGTAGGTGACTAGCGATTTATTGCCCGGCTATTATGAGAGAATAGAATTGAGCATAATTATATTACACCCAATCTTGTCGTACAGACCCCTTAATAGTGGTTTCGACTTATGTGTAGTATATTGCCGTATAGGTCATTGTAGTGAACCCGCCTAGATTGACTTTTGAGCTATGAATTCAATCGTACAGACTACCACAGGGGTTCCGGCTAACATATCATATTTCTATGAAATCATTCTTACCTGGATTGTCTACTTTGTTATATTTTTGCATGGCATACATACGAATATGATTATGTGAAGCATGAATTGAATTGTTATGATTTCAGATATATATATGTATATGCTTACATCTTGATTCTGGGAAAATTATACATGTTTTACAGCGAAAGGTTATATATGTTGATAAATGAAATGGTTTTGTAAAGCATTTGTTTTTGCCCACTCACGTTTTCTGTTTTGCGCCCCTCCAGGTTTTAAGTAAGCTTGCTGTTGGTGGCTCGAGGACGTCGGCAGTTCTGACTTATCTAAATAATAGTAGAACATTCCCGGTACTGTATAACTAGTACTTGTCTTACTGGACTGTACCTAGACTTTATGCTTTGATTAAGAGTGTTTACTGTTGTAACTAACTCCTATCATTTTCTGTTTAGTAGTGCACTCTAGTAATTTGGTTTTCAATTATTCATGTAATTCTTATCATCATCGCTTCCGCACTATGCACATGGCTACGTCACTCTCACGTGACGGCAAACATGCCTTGATCTCGGTCGGGGTGTGTCACTTATGACACTCTTCCTGTATCTATCATAGTTGTTGTTTGTATCTTATGTTCTTTTGCTAATTCTATTTCACAAGTTATGGTAATTAAAGAACTATTTTTTTACTTCTCCATACTATAAACAGTATTTCCTAATATTTAAGTATTTTCTTGTGATTCTGTTGAATTAACTTCTAATAACCCATTACTATAACACTTTTCACATAATATTGAATATGTATTATATTATTTATTTGCAACTAATTTACTACACTTATGACATTTTTCTGGCCAACCTAGATTAATGTATTTATATTCTTCTTCATGATGCTCTTCTATGAATGCACACATATACTCTTCTAAATCACCATTTGTGCTACTTGAATGTTCATAATCTGAATCTATCATGTTAATGCTCTCTATACTATAAATACTCTCATTATCACTTAAATCATCTAAACTGTATATTGACTAAATATCCTCATCTTCTTCTAACTTAAACAACTCCATCAAATGTACTTTTTCTCTCGGCTGTTTACCTAATTTTGGACATTTAGGTCTAATATGTCCAGTCTCTCCACATGAATAACATTTACAACTACTCTTATCTTTTGGTGCTTTATATTTTCTAATCCAAGCTCTACCACTTCTTTTTCTAAATTGTTTTGGAATATATTTTCTCTTCTTATATGTTCTTGAAGGTCTTATGCCGAAATTCTTGTGCTGTTTGTATGGTTTATATGACTTATATTTCTTTTTGTATATTTTCTTATGCTTATTTATCTTATGACAACCTTACTGTTGTGGTAAGTCTATATTTTAACAACTCATGTAAAATTGCTTCCTAATTTGTCTCTTAGCTTTTATTTGACTACACTTTTGTCTAAGTATATCATATACATGTTGAATTCTAGGTCCTATTGCAATATCATTTTTCTTTGAATGCTTTCGCCATTCATTCCACCTGTTCTTCTATTGGTCCTTTTATTTTTGTCATATAAGTATCTAATAAATTAATATCACTAATTCTACCTGTTCTTCCTAAATATTTAAAGAAATCTGTAGTATACTCAGCTATATATTGTAAATCACAAATTTGTAATTGTTCTAAATTTCTAATTGCTCTTATTTGTTCTTGTTCGCTTCTGCCATCTAATCTATTATGATCTAAAAATTCTTGCTTAATCAAAGTAACAAAACCATCAATATTAAAATGTGTTTTAGTTGCCTGATGCTGTTCTGGATTTTGGACTTTCCATGACTGAAAATAATCAAAAACTAAACCATCTAAAGTATGCTCAAAGTAATCTAACATATTTTGTGAATTACTAAAATCTAACATTAATGCTGCATGTACGCAACTTTTTTCCTATCTTTCCAGAAACTAAATTTAATATATTACCGGCTATTTTAATCTGTTATAACCTTCTCAAATATGGAATTGTCACATCCCGGTCCTGGCCCCCACCACATTTCAGGCTCGACTCCACCGTAGCACGATATTATCCGCTTTGGGCCCCGACCACGCCCTCACGATTTTGTTTCTGGAAACCCACATGAGAACTTCCCAATGGGTCACCCATCCTGGGAATGATCTCGGCGAACTCGCTTAACTTATGAGTTCTGATGGAGCCAGAAGCCAGTGAGCTCCCAAAAGGCCTCGTGCTAGGTAGAGATGAGAATATACATGTAAGGCTTATAGGATTCACTCCCCTGAGCAATGTGGGATGTTACAATCCACCCCCCTTAGGGGCTTGACGTCCTCGTCGGCACTCCCGGCCAAAGATTGGCTCTGATACCAAATTGTCACATCCCGACCCGAGCCCCCCACCACATCCCGGGCTCGACTCCACCGTAGCACGATATTGTCCGCTTTGGGCCCTGACCACGCCCTCATGGTTTTGTTTCTGGGAACTCACACGATAACTTCCCAATAGGTCACCCATCCTGGGAATGCTCTCGCGCGAACTCACTTAACTTCTGAGTTCCGATGGAACCTGAAGCCAGTGAGCTCCCAAAATGCCTCGTGCTAGGTAGAGATGGGAATATAAATATAAGGCTTACAGGATTCATTCCCCTGAGCGATGTGGGATGTTACAGAATCCTGTTTTTTCTAGGTGGTTTTATCATACTTTCTTCTATGTAATCTACTTTTGCTTTTTCATTATATTGTTCATTTGTTGGTCTCAAAAATTGTTGATCAGTTCTACGTGCGTGTCCTGGATTTTCTACTCTTGATGTACTACTTTCTTCTGCTAGATTACATTCTTCTTTCAATTCTAATAAATTATTATATTCTTTTGATCCTAAAATATGTTCTACTCTTTTGATCCTAAAGTATGTCCTACTCCTATTTCTAAAATTATTTTTTTCATCTTTTCATCTGAAATTCTATGTAGTTCTAAATCATATGTCCTATATTTTTCTAAGTATTCTTCTTCATCTAAATGATCAATATCTTCTATAAGTTTATCTACAATATGATCAAAAAAACTTTCAACTAGATTAATATCTAAAGTATCAAAAGGGATATGTATACTCTCATTTTCAATCTCACTTTCATGCTCTTCTATTTTTTCTAGTTGCTTGTAAATACTAAACCTAATTGTTGCTTGACCTGTACTAGTTTCATATATTTGTACTTTATCTGATTGTTTATTTCTTGCTACTTGTAAATTAGGTAATGTCCACTGAGTTCCTTCTAAAAAGCTATTATCTACGGGTTTTGCTTCTATCATATTTACATGTTTACTACCAAATGTTTGAACTAAATTTTGAAATTCTAAGTTAAACTTATGATTATATCTATCAGACACTTTACCAATATACATTAAGCTAATACACAAATTTTTATACTCTCCTTTCATATTATAATTTTTTGTTCTTATGCTTACTTTAATATATTTACTAAATTCATTAATTGTCATAACATAATTTGGAATACATCTTATGACTACTAAGTTTGAACTTAAGTCTACTTCAGCTATTGTTATTGCTGCTGAAGGAAAAATTTTGTCCTAGCTAAGAACAATGAAGTGAAGGAAATTTTGTGAAAAACATGTTTATTTGAGCAACATCAATAGCATGCAATTAACAAATTAAAGGCGGAATCATGCTTACATGCACTCAAAACAAAACATCAACCATGAAATTCAAAGCCTAGTAGATTGGTGAACCTTGACTCAACTTTTAAATCAACATTTATTAGTTGAGAAATATTTACCTTTGTAGATTCCTCTTTGCATATGCAAAGGATAATCACCCAAGAGATAGGGCCTTCATTCCTTGCTTCTTAGCTCCATGGATTTGGTTGAAAGAATAGGATTCTCCAAGTTCCCAAAATAGAGAACCTCTAAAGATTCTACACCAAGGTTAGATTGAAGAAGAAATGAGTGACCTTGAGGAAGTAAAATTGCTAGATAATTTCCTCTAGGGTGGCTAAATTTTAGAGAGCAAAGAGAGCTTTTGTTCTCATCTTTTCTCCACAAAAACCCTTAGGATGAAATGGCTATAAAGTTGCCTTTATACCACCTCACAATGGAGTGGCAAACTTGCAATTAAGCCAAGTTCACTACCCTCCTTAATTATGGCCGGCCTTAGGGTATTTATTGGTCTATTTGGGCCTTTGTGAATCATTATTCATTAAGTTGTCATACAACTTAAGTCAATGGGCTTTGACGTTCGAAGCCCATTGGGCCTTAAGGTCCAAAACTATCCCGAGGTCTTTAACGAACTTATTCGTTTGATTAATTAACATATTAATTAATCCTTGCCATAAATAATTAAACCATTTAATTATTCTTACTCATCTCCTTTGTTTCTTCAATCTCCACCTTACACGGTGTACGATACATTAGGTTCCTTTTAGCGAGGCAGTGGGCGATTAAAACCATTTTACATCGATTGTGAATTGAAACTTATTTTCAATTCTCCCTTTAGTGATTATACACGTTTAGGGCTTCCATAAACCATGAGTGACACCTAGCAGCATATCATGGCTACCCAAGCTAATCAGAAGAGGTAGATAACCTATTCAGTTTAGGATTACAAATGCAATACGGTCTTTCTCTAATCTAATACTCTTGACCACATTGTTTGGTTTTGATAGTTTATTTATTCATGTCTACTATCCAATGTGATTCGTTTGCTTATATGATTACCTTGAATGTGATTTGGAACGCATTCCCAAATCTCATTCATACTCTGGCCAGAGATTTTAATCATATCATAGAGTATTCTCCCTCAAACCATTTGAAGGTTAGAGATCCCTTGTTGCACATTCACTTGTCTCCATAACTAAGTGGCTTAACCCCAATGATGTCGTGGACACCCCGATGGGGTGACTTTGACATAATCAAAGATCAAGGACTTAACCACAAGACAACTGTGATGCCTCAGGTCAAAGGACTAATTTGCATTATCCCAACCATGAGTTCTCATGTGACATGAGTATGAGAACTCCTCGTTGATCGTGTTCAGTGGACTCATTCAATATTGAGCACCTACGTACTTGTCTTGATGTCACACACACCAATGACTCGAGACTAGTCACTCTCCCTGAGAGAAGACATAGCACATACTGATCTTAACGGACTGTCAATGCCCAATTGGCAATCCTATGATCAGGAACGTTTAGGATGTGTCTACGAAAGAATGGTCTCATTAATCTAACTTCATTAGATTGCATTCTCCCAATCACATATTCCTTGGACTTTATCATTTAAGCATATAACATTTATATGAGACGGCTCAAACAATAATGTTTGCCCTTTATATGTAAACTAGATTAGTTTAACATGTGAAATGTCCGTAAAGTATCATCGTATGATTGGCTTTAGGGCATATTTCCAACAATCTCCCACTTGCACTAGAGCCAATCAGCTTGTTCATCTGTTATGATTCCTCTTCTGTAGTCATTTCATAAATGGCTGAGTAGTAGGCCTAGACAATGGATATCTATATGTTATCCATAGAAGCAACCTTGAGAATATCGACGTCACCATTATACATGATTCCCAATCATGTGGTTCAGTCTCTCATATGAGTTCGGATCTTGATGAGACCTTGATTCCCTGGCTTGAGCTATCGCCCCATTAGTGTCATACACTTTCTGGTTGGAACCGAATAGAGAGTTCATAAATGAACTTTCCCATCCAAACAACATTGTTGTAAACTTCTATATGGCAATATATTTTGCATTCATAATGGAAAACACTAAAGTCATTACTTTAATGTTTCCATCCAAATATCTCTTTAGTCATAATAAAGAGATATCTGTTTATCTCTTCATTCATAATGAAGAAACATCCAATGATGGATTAGATTCACAATCTAATACATTTACGCTTCCATTACGTTACTCTAATTCTTCCTCATTCTTCGAGGAACCTATCCTTTAGTATTTCTTAAATACTTAAGGATTCACTTGACAGTTGCCATGGTTCTGATCCTGGGCTTGCATTGATATCGCCTTGTACCTTTCTAGGTACAACTCATATCAATGTTTTTCATACAATATGAAATACATAAATCACCTTTATGCGTATGCATAAAGGATTCGATTTACGCATTATTTCTTTGGGAGTCAAAGGGTACGTTCCCTTTGAGAAGAACTACCTCCTAGTCTCACTAGAGTTGTTCTTCTGATTGAAGTTTATCATCATATGAGAAACTTCCTAGCATCCTTTTTGTCTATTATTAGGGCATGATATAATCCAATTATATCCTAAAATCTATCATTATAGATTTCCATCCCATGTATATAGACTATGTCTCCCATATACATTCTATCGTTATAGAATGTTTAAAGTCATAACTTTAACGAAGAAGTATTCTTTTCATTTCCAAAATTAATATATCATATATATATTCTAAATTTTAGGAACATGATTAACTCCCACTAATCTTTTGTAAACCTAGTAAACAAAAGATTCATTTACATCTTTATGAGAAATCAAACGTTTTGATCTTTCTCTCATAAGACGCTTATGGCTCCCACTAGCTTGCTAAGATCCATGATGGTTGGATCTCTACAACTTACATGTTTTGTGATTCATAGTTTTAGACATATATATTATTAGGACTATCTTAATAATGGTTTCGGAAACCTATATGATGTCCAAACATTGAATCAACATTTAGTTGTAGCTAGCAATCTTCGAATTAATTGAAACTAAGACTACGTCAAAGATGGTTCCTTCAAAGTCAACCATTCTCTTTGATTGTAGTCACCTTAAGCTACCAATTAGCTATGAAGGTTTCATTATTTCGGGTCAAATGGTACTTTACCATTTCCTTGAGTATATATTGTATATACACTCAATGTAGTCATAAAGTTCAAACCATTCAACTGAGACGGTTTAAAATTCTTTTTGACTACCTTGGAGCTTGTGGTATAGGAACTAGGTTGTTATATTTGTTGATTATCATCTTGTCTCTCAAAGAACCCATTCTTTTGAGTTCTATTCCTAGTTCATTTGCTCTAAGGCAAATCACATTGTAGGATTACAATGAACTACTCAACAAAAAACATTTGTTGGTTGGTTTATAGAAGTGATATCCAAAGGTTAATTTAAGGATATTCACAAGATAATTTTTTAAACAAATATTGCTTATTAGCACATAACCCCAAATCTTAACACAATTAAGATTTGTCTTTCTTTCCAACTACATCCTATGGAGTTATGAAAATTTTGGAAGATCTTCTAATTGACAATCATATTGTCTTAGAAGCATATATATCCTATATATGGGTAATTGATAATATACAACGAACTAAATCTTATTCAAGTTCGTTCTTCTCCTAATGGAGAAAATCATTATCTTTATGATGCTAATTTCCTTGATATCTTTCAAGGAAACTCATCTAAAGTGTTACCCTTCCTTAGATCAAATCTAAGGAGGTAAGTACTTTAGACGTCTTACTCATCATCTTACATTTCTTGAATTCTTTGAAACCTTTTGCAAAGTATTCGGACTTGTGTTTATTCATAATAAACTATAGTCCAACCGAGAGTGATCTTCGGTGAATGTCAAACAACATGAGTAGTATTATGTTGTGGACAAGTGCCACTAACATCTAAGTGAATTAACCTCAATAACTTTGTGATTCTTTCTTCTTTCCAAAAGAATAAAGATTCGAACATTTCGCCTCTATACAATATCAACAAGAAGGCATTGGATCCGGATCTAACGATCCAAAGCATCCATCTATGACCAACTCGTAATTTATGTTTTAGAGGTATCACAACTCAGTTGGGATTAGTCACTATCTTGCAACCTTTTGGGTTTTAAGCATCATTATATTCTAAACAGTTAACGCTACCATATCATCTCTACTATAGAGACAATCAATTAGATTACTATAATCCAATCAGTGATTAATAAAGAACAATGTTTTGTCAAACAAAACATTCATCCATCTCTACTATAGTGACGGAATTAAGTTCCTTAAAATTGGAATGTAAAGACAATCTTTGGTTTTTCCAATTTCTTTGGTAGTTCATATGAGGAAGTTAGTACCATCTGCTTTCGCAGAGATCTATATTTTATTCACGTTCCGAATGTGAAGTACTTTCTCTTCTCTCATTAATCTTCTACTTCTTATTAGCCACACTTTTACAACGATTGTAAAACATAGTTACTAATACGGAATCAAACATTCAAGTAGAAGAACCAACTGTTTTGAACTTTTCAAGAACAATTTACAACACCTTCGAAAGGTGTGTTCTTGACACTTGCAAGACATTTCTTGCAAATACCCCTTCCACTGTCCATCCTTTCATAAAGAAAGTTTGTTCCCTTGGAGTTAATATTATCTTCTTCATTTGACTTCTCCTTTGACTACAATGGTCATGGTCCCTAAACTCCCACTATCTCTCTTGAAACCTTTTTCAATTGTGTTATACACATCAAACATTTTGGAGAGTGTGTGGTTATTGTTCACTACATAGTTTACAATAAACTTAGTGAACCATTTAGGATAGGGACATAAAGGTGAAGTCCTAGCTTAGTTTCCGTCTCGTTAAGTGGTTTTCACTTCAACACTTAATGATTCAAAATCATCACAAGTCCATGTTGATGGACTATTTTTGTCAACTAACCATTATGTTCTAAACATAATTACAAACTTTCAAGAGTTGTTCAAGGCAACTCTCATTTCTTCATACAACAATTTGTAAGTGAAGAATCATGGCACTAAAAGTGTCCTTGTCTTTATGCTAATCTTCGTAAGTTCCTTTGTTCATATAACGAAGGAATAAGCATTGGTTGTTTGTGTTGTCCTCTTCATGATAGACATTTCTAACATGTTCTTCCAATGATACATTATCAATAGGAAGATTGTGAGGATGAGACTTCTTAGGTACATGCACAATCCATTTAAGACAATCTTTGGGATTGTGTTACCAAGTCCGGAAACTAAAACATTCGGCTTTTCTTTGTCAAGTTTTGGATAGCGTTTGCAAATATATTGGTAAACAAATACATAACGAATATAAATTGATTGATTTTAAGCCATTTGATTCGGGTCTTTAAATCAAATAGCACCACCCACTATTTTTGGCAAATTCCATATCCCTCATTGGAATTCGAGAGTTTTGGAGGAAACTCTTAGTAGGTTATGGGAGACTCACTATTACCAAGCCCACCTCAGAATTATATCATGTTGGCTAGCGTTAATAATAATGAGAGAGTACGCTTACTCATTTGCAACTAATGCAAGTACCCATCAATTTGGCCTCTAGAAAATGATGCCTCAGAATTATATCATGTTGGCGTCATTGTACTTAGTTAAGTCATTCCCACCATGCCTAGTTCGTGTAGGGGTTCAAGCATAGCCTCAGAATTATATCATGTTGGCTAAACTCGTTGCCTACCTCACTTCATCATGTATGCATATAGACTCTTCCTGAGTATAAGCATGCACTTTGTACTCCCCCATTATAGGGTGAAGCCGGTGTACAAGTCATAAACGATTGGAGCTACCACGGTGGAAGGCCACGAAAGAGTGTTCTAAGCACTCTCACGCTTTTCAACTTAATAATGGTTTGGTTGAGGGTTTTAGGTCTCATCACATAAACATATTCATTTTAATCTTTATTAAAACAATTTTGGTCCTATTACAACTATTGGTCCATTTGATTCAATTTAGTTGTATATAATACTCCCACTATACTTATAAAACGGTTTTTAAAGCAAGAGTATATGATACTACTAACATAAGGTTTGTATTCATTTTATGGACTATATAGTTGCCTTAGGGCCTTAGGATGACTATGAACCTTTGTTTAGATTCAACACGAGCCTAGTGTTGAATCTCGGACTAGGGATGGAGATTGATTTTAGTTACGCGTTTAATCACATTAAGGCGTGTTGTCTTAGGGGCGTTGGACCCTCTACTCCATTTTCATGCATATCAAATAAAGCAAGAAAGAAGTACTTCAAAGTAAAGGTGAGCTTATGCTCATTACAACATTTGCATAATTAAAATTATTTTAAAGTAAAGAAGAGCTTATGCTCTTTTACAACATTTGATCAAATCAAATTACAACCAAAATTAATCTACACATTCCCATGGTTCAATCAAATTTGAAACGGCCTTTCACATAGCTCAATTATCGTAGGCTTAGGTTCATAATCACCCTTTAATTAATTAACACTTTAACTAATTAAACTTGAATGCAACATTTTCATTTTGTTTTTGTATCCATAAAATTGATTTAAATGGAGCTAAATGAAATGAAAATCCAATTCTCATTTAAAGAGACAAAACAATTTTTGTTTCCTACTTAATTTGGGCCATCATGCAATAACCACAACTTTTTGGGCTATATTGCGAAACACAAACTTTTGGGATCACTTTGTAAAAACACAAAAGTCCACTACTTCATGTAATTACAACTAGAACCCAAAAATTTCAACAAATACAAAAAACTTCATTAAAGGAGCAAAACAATTTGTCCTTTAGCGTTTTTGGGCCTTAACGTCAAAACGTAAACTTTTGGGCCAAAGTGCAAATACACAAAAGTATCAAAACTTTATGTAATTGAATAAAAGACCCAAAAATACCCTATTCTATTAGGGTGGCCGGCCATGATAAAAAAAATAAGATTTTTACAAAGTTTTTGTAAGTGGGTTTTGTTAGGTGAGGTAAAGATGAAATATTTTGAATTTATGTCAAACTTTTAAAAAAAAAGTTTGTCTACCATTATAGCCATTAATTGAATTTATGTCAAACTTTTAAAAAAGTTTGTCTACCATTAAAACCATTAATAATACTTTACCAATAATCATCACCCACTAAAATCACCCACTAAAATTAAACCAAAACTTTATGTAAAAACATAAAACTTTTTTAATCAAAACTTCAAAACTTTTTGTTCTTGGCAAGAACTTCAAGAACATTGAAGAACACTCATGAAAACTCATAATAGCTCCATGAATGTTTTCACTCACCAAAACTCAAATTTTCACCACTCAAAAGAGGGCTAACATCCTAGGGTACTTAGGGGTTCCAAAAGTCACTTTAAAACCATTTTAACAAGACAAACATGAACCCAAAAAATCACCCTTTGGATTTGGCCGAATTTCCCCAAAAACATGGCACCAAATTTTAGCTCCAAAATTCATGCTCATATGAACTACATCTACAACATTTGAGATGGCAAATTTTCTAACAAAATTTACATTCAAAGAAACAAGAATAAAGCTTGTAACATATTACAACTTTTAAATCAAAAACTATGAACTACAAAACCCAAAATGATTCACCAACTACTAGACCTAGGCTCTTGATACCACTTGAAGGAAATTTTGTGAAAAACATGTTTATTTGAGCAACATCAATAGCATGCAATTAACAAATTAAAGGCGGAATCATGCTTACATGCACTCAAAACAAAACATCAACCATGAAATTCAAAGCCTAGTAGATTGGTGAACCTTGACTCAACTTTTAAATCAACATTTATTAGTTGAGAAATATTTACCTTTGTAGATTCCTCTTTGCATATGCAAAGGATAATCACCCAAGAGATAGGGCCTTCATTCCTTGCTTCTTAGCTCCATGGATTTGGTTGAAAGAATAGGATTCTCCAAGTTCCCAAAATAGAGAACCTCTAAAGATTCTACACCAAGGTTAGATTGAAGAAGAAATGAGTGACCTTGAGGAAGTAAAATTGCTAGATAATTTCCTCTAGGGTGGCTGAATTTTAGAGAGCAAAGAGAGCTTTTGTTCTCATCTTTTCTCCACAAAAACCCTTAGGATGAAATGGCTATAAAGTTGCCTTTATACCACCTCACAATGGAGTGGCAAACTTGCAATTAAGCCAAGTTCACTACCCTCCTTAATTATGGCCGGCCTTAGGGTATTTATTGGTCTATTTGGGCCATTGTGAATCATTATTCATTAAGTTGTCATACAACTTAAGTCAATGGGCTTTGACGTTCGAAGCCCATTGGGCCTTAAGGTCCAAAACTATCCCGAGGTCTTTAACGAACTTATTCGTTTGATTAATTAACATATTAATTAATCCTTGCCATAAATAATTAAACCATTTAATTATTCTTACTCATCTCCTTTGTTTCTTCAATCTCCACCTTACACGGTGTACGATACATTAGGTTCCTTTTAGCGAGGCAGTGGGCGATTAAAACCATTTTACATCGATTGTGAATTGAAACTTATTTTCAATTCTCCCTTTAGTGATTATACACGTTTAGGGCTTCCATAAACCATGAGTGACACCTAGCATATCATGGCTACCCAAGCTAATCAGAAGAGGTAGAGAACCTATTCAGTTTAGGATTACAAATGCAATACGGTCTTTCTCTAATCTAATACTCTTGACCACATTGTTTGGTTTTTATAGTTTATTTATTCATGTCTACTATCCAATGTGATTCGTTTGCTTATATGATTACCTTGAATGTGATTTGGAACGCATTCCCAAATCTCATTCATACTCTGGCCAGAGATTTTAATCATATCATAGAGTATTCTCCCTCAAACCATTTGAAGGTTAGAGATCCCTTGTTGCACATTCACTTGTCTCCATAACTAAGTGGCTTAACCCCAATGATGTCGTGGACACCCCGATGGGGTGACTTTGACATAATCAAAGATCAAGGACTTAACCACAAGACAACTGTGATGCCTCAGGTCAAAGGACTAATTTGCATTATCCCAACCATGAGTTCTCATGTGACATGAGTATGAGAACTCCTCGTTGATCGTGTTCAGTGGACTCATTCTCTATTGAGCACCTACGTACTTGTCTTGATGTCACACACACCAATGACTCGAGACTAGTCACTCTCCCTGAGAGAAGACATAGCACATACTGATCTTAACGGACTGTCAATGCCCAATTGGCAATCCTATGATCAGGAACGTTTAGGATGTGTCTACGAAAGAATGGTCTCATTAATCTAACTTCATTAGATTGCATTCTCCCAATCACATATTCCTTGGACTTTATCGTTTAAGCATATAACATTTATATGAGACGGCTCAAACAATAATGTTTGCCCTTTATATGTAAACTAGATTAGTTTAACATGTGAAATGTCCGTAAAGTATCATCATATGATTGGCTTTAGGGCATATTTCCAAGATGAAGAACATTTGAATACATATGCAAACTATTAACACTTTAAAGTAGGCATGCATTAAAAAACAATTCATAAAAACCATGACTTTCAAAGCCTAATATATGGTGAACCAATAAACTCTTTAACAACATTAAAGAGAAGTAAAGATTTAGAGTTTCTTTACCCTTGAAGCTCATCCTTGTTTACACAAGGGATTCACCCAAGTGGAGGGCCTTCAAGTCACCTCCAAGCTCCTTGGATATTGCTTGTGATTTCTTTCTCCTTTTGTACTCCTTTTGTCCTTGAGGATGTTAGGAAAGGATCTCCAAAAACACCAAAGATTTGGTGTCTCTAAGTCTCCACACCAAGGGTTAAGTGTGAAGATGAAAATGGATGACTTAGAGAAGAAAAGATTGCTAGATTAATCTCTCTAAGTGGCCGGCCTCTTTGTAGAGAGAAAGAGAGAACATGTTTTTCCTCTTTGCCTCAAAGAAAACCCTCTTTTGAAAATAAAGCTATAAAGTTGCTTTTATACTTCATTACAAATGAGTGGCAAACTTGTAATTAATCCAAGTTTGCACCATTCACCCTAATGGCCGGCCTCTCCTTGTTATTGGGCTAATTTGCCCATTTTGTTTTAGTTGTAATACAACCTAAACATAATGGGCCTTGTGGACCAAAACGCTTTTGGGCCCCGTAACCCAAAACCAACTTAAAAAGCCCAATACGAACCTTTCGTAAAATTAATTAATCTTGACCATTCTTCAATTAAACCATTTAATTGCATATCCATTTCATTTAATTTCTTCACTATCGCCCTTACTCGGTGTACGATCCATTAGGTTCCAATTAGCGAGGTAGTGGGCGATTGTTACTCTTAACGATCGATTGTGAATTGAAACCACATTTCAATTCTCCCTTTGATGATTGGTGTTTGCTAATCATTAGGGCTTCCACAAACCATGAGTGACACCTAGCAGTATGTCATGGTTACCCAAGCTAAGTAGAATTGGTTGGAGAACCTATCCAGTTACAACTACAATGCAATACGGTCCTTCTCTAATACAATACTCTTAATCACATTGTTTAAGTGATAGTTTGTTTCATGTCTACTATCCAATGTAATACTTTTCTATATGATTCCTTTGAATATGATTTGGAACAAACTTCCTAAGTCATATTCATTTGCTTTGGCCAAAGACTTTAGAATCATATCTTAGAGTATTCTCCTTCCATCATGGAAGGTTAGAGATCCCTTGTTGTGCATTCATATGCCTACATGACTAGATAGCTTGACCCCAACAATGCCGTGGACACTCCGATGGAATGCCGTTGACATGATCAAAGATCAAGGACCTAACCATTAGACATCTATAATGCCTCAGGTCAAAGGACTACTTTGCATATTGCAACTTTAGAGTTCTTACATGACATGTATGTTCGAACTCTCTTTTGATCGTTGTTCAGTGTACTCGATTACTCTTTCGAGCACCTATGTGTTTGTCTTAGTGTCCAACACCAAATGACTTGAGACTAGTCATACTCAAGCTTGAGTTGACATAACACATACTAACTTTAGCGGATTGTCAATATCCAATTGGCAATCCTATGGCTAGGAACGTTTTAGGAATGAACATAAGAGAATGGTCTCGATAATCTAACTCACTTAGATCACTTGTCTCTTAGATCAAATACATCCCTTGGATTCCCTTATTGCATAAACACATGATACAATAAATAGTGTCTGACAATAAGCTTTGCCCTTCATTAAACATATAAAAGTTTAATACATTAAGTATTCCAAAAAACTATTACATCAAATGAGTGGCTTTGTGGGCATACTTCCAACAGCTGCTTATTGGTGATTATCCTATCTATCATCATATATGCATACTAATACTTTTGTGCCTACTTGTGCTCTGGTTAATCCTGCTATTCCAATTAATATTGTTCCTATTTGAATCTGTTTGGGCCCAAAATAATATTATTGGGCCAACCGTAGGTTCATGTTCGGTCCAAAGCTTTTCCAAACATACTATGGGCCATCCAGTTGTCATAAGTCACCCAGTCAGGTCAGTCGAGTCCTATTGCAAGAAGGATTGGACTGGATAAGAGCGAGTGGGTCGAGTCCTAGTATTAAAATGAGTTTTGATGGAATGAGGATGCTGAGATTTGAGAAGTGAATGCGGTCGGGTAAAGAGTTTGGTTCAAAGTCCTAATGGAGGTAGGATTGGCCGAGACGTGGTTAGATTAGGAAAAGAATCCTAATCCTGGTATAGTTCTGGTTCGGCCATGATAAGGTTGGCTCCTATCAATACAAGACGATATACAGCGAGAAAAGCCCTTCAAATTCAACACACAAACTGCCCTGCGCAAACCCTCGCTCTACACGAAACCTCTCAAATATCTTGAGATTTTTATTTTCTTTTTCGCCAACACATCTTCAGTTTGGATAAATAGCACTGTTGCCGTAGAATCAGCCGACCGAGAAGCACATTTAGTTTGGATAAACAACACTGCGACGAGGCTGATTGGTTATCTATCAAAGTTTCGATCGAGACGGATGTTCGAGTCCTTATTAGTGGAGGTCATCTCATTAGCCTTCTCGATGAAGTGAGGTGTTACAGATTATCAAGCTCGGCACATTGAACACTGAATTATTTTATGATTGGATACTCACAAGTAGGATTTAGAGTTCGGCATTATGACGGTCGAACTACATTTACGATTAAGACGTACATTTGCTTTGAGTATTTATGCCCATATAGTCTGGTGTCGATTCGACGTGCTTATACTTTTACAAATAAAATCACTGTGGTCGAACCCAGACAGACCCGACCAGAGAGTAGAAACAGCCTCCATCGATGTGACCGAGGTCCAAAGAATGATTGATTCGCCCTTGTAAAAGGGGCCGAAGTTCCCAAAGTTCATCCATTCGTACCCAGCTTACGTCTAGAAGTTCGAATATCCTAAAGGTTTTAAAATCCAGGATTTCAGCCTTTTTGCCGGCAAATCGTCCCTGTCTTCGTTAGAACACGTGGCTCGGTTCACTGTGCAATGCGGAGATGTTAATAGTGACTTCCACAAACTACGACTATTCAACTTCTCGCTAACAGGTTCAGCATTTGCTTGGTAGATCAACCTCCCTCCTAATTCCATCCAAAGTTGGGAGGAACTGGTCGGAAAGTTCCATGAACAATTATATTGGCTAGGGATGGAGATGTCAGTTTCATCACTGGCTAGGATGGCTCAAGCCTCCGACGAGTCACTAATGGAATACTTAACGAGGTTCAAGTCGGCCAGAAATTGGTGCCGAGTACCTCTCCCTAAAGTTGAATTCGTTAGAATCGCTCTGAACGGCCTAAATGTGGAATATAAAAAGAAATTCTTGGGGCCAAACTTCCGAGATATGTACGAACTGGCCCAACACGTCGAGCAATATGATTATTTGCTCCGAGAAGAAAAGATTTCGAAGTCCCCATCCCGGGGAACGATTTACAAAAATCCCACAGTTAGCTTCACATCGGCCGAAGGTGAGGATTCCCAATACGTCAGTGTGGATACGGCCGAGATAGTGATAGATAAACCGTACTTTTGCAAGGCATTGGCTCAAATTAATTCCAAGGATGCCAAAACCCACTCGGCCTCTGAAGAGATAGTTAAAACATCAAAAGTTTACACTTTTGATATCACCAAGGCTAATGCAACTTTTGACCAGTTGTTACTGGCAAAGATCATCAAACTTTGGCCAGGACATAACATTTCTAAGGCTGAAGAGTTGAAAGGAATAACGTATTGCAAGTACCATAACTCAAATAAGCATACCACAAACAATTGCGTCGTGTTCCATGATGCTATTAAAAAATGGATTGATAAAGGCAAGCTAAAATTCCCTGAAAAATAGATGACTGTCGATGTTGATCCATTCCCCTCGGCGACAGTTGGCATGGTAGATGCTCATTTGCCCAAGAGCAAAGGGAAAGGGAAGGCCGAGTTAGTTCCAATACAACATGTCCCAAAGCAGAACTCTCGACCATGACTCAAGATTGATCTATTTTCTAACGAACCACCCACAGAGTTATTAGGGTCAGCCATAGTCAAATCTATGTCAGACTCTAGTACAAAAGAAACTAATGGACCAATGGTTTTGTGCAGCAGTTGTAAAGCATGCGTCATTCTAACCAAACCAAAGGAGAGACCACTTCAAGCTCCAACATCACGACAACCATCCAAGGCCGCGGCAACACCTCGAAAAGAACTCGGCGGAGGCTAATGCCAAAAAGTGTTCGATAGGCTCGGCCCTCAAACACGAATGGACGGCCCCACCTCAGCCAAATAATGTCTTGATTTCGACGCGCCATTTTATGATGAGGATTATTACTCGCGCAACTCCAGCAGCTCAAGTTCATCGGCGAATCAAAAAACCTTCAAGCAACCTGAGCCATACGACCAACGTTGGAATAGTTACAATTCTCCCACTGGCTTATATATTGCGTTATCCAAATCTCAGAAATGTCGATGCCAGCGGATAAACTGCATGGCTCGACGATAGGAAATACAGGCTACTTCGGCTACCAAATGGCAGCTGAAAGAAACAACAGGAAGTGGAGATGACCGATAAACCCCTGCAATCATGGTCGAATTACTTCAAGGGAAAAAGGTAATTAATCACGACTTTGAAACCACCATTGAAGAATCTGAGAAGCACATCAAACTCCTCATTCGGCCCAGGGAGATGAAAGCTCATTTCGAGCATTTCAGACAAGAAGCTGAAAGCAAGCTTCCCCCACTACCCCAGCGAGAGCTGTTAATAAGAGTCCGACGGAATTTACATCCTCCATTCCTCGGAGAATCCTTGGAGTACATGCGAGAATTTCACAAGACACATTCTACCAATAACTTGTATCGCCTACCCAAGGCATCTCAAGAAGCCCTCGACATGGCATTAACTTGCCCTGATGCTGAACAAATTATTTAAAAAACCACTGACCCAACAATGAAAGCCAGGTTCCAGCACATACATGAACCTCGGGTCCTCGGCTTCGAGGTCGGCCAGTACATAGACATAGACACCGTGGAGCTCCCTTTTTCTTTCGAAGACCTTCAGTACTTACGACATCATTTCGAAGTCTTCTCAGCCGTATCTCTTTTTGGCCTTACGGTCGATGAGAAGGATCATGTGGCGCGTTTGGATGCTTACCTAGACACAAGGGACGTCTGAATCGCCTATGAAGAACGAGCCCGTAAAGCACTGCAATGACAAAACAAAATCCCGGCAATGACCAAGCTCAAGGACGACAGCCAGAATGAAGCAGGTTCAGTTAGCATACCACTAGAGCAGGTACCCGTTGAGGCGAAAGATGATCAGGTCGAGGATGCTCTAAAGCATGATACCGTACTTGATAACTCAGAGGACAACGACCAGGACCCGATGGGTCATTCAATCATCAACAATATGGAAATCAACATGGTCCATGTCCTACCTGCTGAATTTCAACCAACTACAAACCAACAAAATTCCTTGGATGGGGATGTGGTTGTCGAGGAAGCAACACAAGTTGATTTAATCGCTACCGAAGAAGATGAGTAAGCGAGTAAAGCCGACAAACTTAAAGCAGCCCTGGCCGAACTGTTTCCCTGCTCTTCTTCCGTTAATCTTCAACATTTGAAGACGCTGTATGTTACGAATCACATTGAAGGTTATCCAATCTCCAAAATCTTCGTCAATTGTGGGGCTACGGTCAATATCATGCCCGTATTTGTCATGAAGGCACTACAACGATCTAACGACGAACTCATTCCATCAGGAATAACCATGAGCAGTTTTGTCGGCGACAAGTCTCATACCAAATGAGTGCTTCCTTTGGAGGTAAGTGTTGCAGGTCGTAATCATATCACCACATTCTTTATCGTTGACTCCAAAACCGAGTATAATGCATTGCTCGATCGAGATTGGATCCATCAAATAAATTGCATTCACTCTTCATTATATCAGGTTCTCATTTTTTGGGACGACAAATCCATTGTGGTGTATCCGGCCGACAATCAACCATTTGAATCCAATATAATTCAAGCACGGTATTACGATGATCACGTCGGCTATATTACCTTACAGGGTTTGAATGAGGAAGGACGACCAACTCGAATTTCGGTACGGAAAGCGATCGAGGTAGGCGCCGAGACTGTCAATCAAGATTTGGCGAGGCTTGGGTTGGCCGATCTGATCGCAGATACTGATGTCTGAAGACCGCCAGGACAGAAGTTGGGCCGCAGTTTCATCTACCATGGAACGACTACTGGCTCATTGGTATGTTATTTCCAAACAACTAAATTCGGGCGTAAATTTAGTCAAATTTTTTGTTGAAAGAGACAACGGCCCAATACTTTCACTAGACAAAGTTCAGGCTGCACCAGCCGAGCTCGAGGATAATCAACCTCAAGTCAAGGATCCTTTAGAGGAAATAAATGTTAGAACGACCGATGACCCACGACCTCTGTTCATTAGTACTTTGTTACCCCAACATGTGAAAACCGAGCTTTGTAATTTTTTTAAAGAATTTAAGGATTGTTTTGCTTGGAGTTACCATGAGATACCTGGTTTGGATCGAACTCTGGTTGAACATGCATCAAACCTGGGTGTAAACCATTCCGCCAACCACCTCGACGATTCTCAACCGAAGTACAACTCGGCATAAAAGATGAACTTGTTCGACTTTTAAAAGCTGGGTTTATTCGGACGGCTCAATATGTGGTGCCCTGCGTATCTATATTGATTTTTGAAATTTGAACCTGGCAACTCCCAAAGATGAATATCCAATGCCAATTTCAGATTTGTTAATTGACGCGGCAGCAAATCATGAGATCTTATCGTTTATGGATGGACATGCTGGTTATAATCAGATTTTCATTACCAAGGCCGATGTCCATAAGACCGCTTTTCGTTGTTCGGGGGCGCTCGGCACATACGAATGGGTCGTAATGCCATTTGGCCTCAAGAACCCTAGTGCCACATACCAACGAGCCATGAATACTATATTCCATGATTTGATTGGTACCACTGTCGAAGTCTACATTGATGATGTTGTAATCAAATTAGAATGTCGGCAGACACATTTAGATGATCTCTGACAGACCTTCTTGCGTATACACCAGTACAACCTTAAAATGAATCCTGCCAAATGTGCTTTCGGCGTATCAGCAGGCAATTTTTTAGGATTCCTTGTACATCATCGTGGTATTCAGGTGGACGAGAATAAGGCACGAGCAATCATCAACGCTCCACCCTCGACTACCAAGAAACAACTACAATCGTTGCTCGGTAAGATTAACTTTCTCCGCCGATTCATTGCCAACTCGGCGGGAAAAATGAAAACCTTCTCCACGCTCTTGAAACATAAGGATAATGACATATTCGAATGGCGTGCCGAACACCAAGAGGCATTTACACAAATCAAGGTCTCTCTCACGAGTCCACCCGTCCTTGTCTCGCCACGACGTGGCAGACCTCTCAAGTTATACATCTCTGCGGCCGAGGAGTCCATTGGATGCCTTCTCACACAAGACAATGATGTTGGGTGAGAACATGCCATTTTTTATCTTAGCCGACATCTCAACCCACCAAATATTAATTACTCCGCCGTCGAGAAGCTATGCCTAACCTTATTTTTCGTTGCATCAAAACTCAGGCATTACATGCTCCCGTCGGTCACTCAGGTCATCGCCCAGACAGATGTCCTTCGTTACATGCTCACTCAGCCGATAGTAAAAGGCTAAATTGGAAAGTGGACAATGGCGCTGTCTGAATTCAGTTTGCAATATGTGCCCCAGAAAGCTGTCAAAGGCCAAGCGTTGGCCAATTTCTTGGCCCAACATCCCTCACCATACGGTTTTGGGGGCAATGACATGGAAATTGGCATGGTGGAAACACGTGACAATTATTGGATGATGTACTTTGATGGTTCTAGTACTTCAGTCTCGGCTGGTGTTGGGATCGTTATTCAATCCCCAAATCACAGCTGCTGGTATTTTTCTCTCAAGCTCGATTTCGATTACACGAATACGAAGCCCTCATCATCGGCCTTGTTGTCCTTCACGATTTATGAGCAGTTTGTGTCCTTATTTTTGGTGATAATGAACTTGTGATTAACCAACTTAATGGGATTTTTCGTTGCATGAGTTGTACTCTGGCGCCATATCACATGGTTGCCAGCTATTTGGCCGAGTCTTTCGACGGTGTTACCTTCAAACACATTTCACGAGTTTGAAACACTGACGCCGACGAATTAGCTCAAATAGCCTCCTGAGCACAACTCATGGGGGCAAACTAGGTCGAGAAATACCTATGTCATGACGAGTATACCCGGCCTTTGTTAATCAACAAGTTCTCCATTACGATTGCGTGATCCGTACACGAGTCATGTCTTTACCTTCGTTATTAGAGCGGAATGACCCTATAGAGGTTTGCGCAGTCGAGGCAATGCTAGATGACTGGAAAAAGGAAATTATATAGTATCTTGACAATCCCAATGGCAAACACGACCGTAAGACAAGGTTTCACGCCACGAATTATGTAATGTACCAAAATGAATTGTACCGAAGGGGTGAGGATGGCCTATTACTGTTATGCCTCGACCCTCAGAAGGCTGCTCAAGTAATCGCAAAGGCCAATGAAGGTACTTGTTGCCCTCATCAGTCTGGACGAAAGATGCGATGGTTGCTTCGTCGACACGATTATTTCTAGCTGCGTATATTGAAGGATTGTATTGAGTTTGCACGAGGATGTGTACAATGTCAAATTCATGGACCTATACAGAGAGTCCCGGCCGAGTCACTCCATTCGGTCACCAAACCATGGCCGTTTAGAGGATGGGCCATGGATGTAATCGACGAAATTGCACCATCTTCCGGGTCAACAAAGCATGCGTGGATACTCGTCGCAACGGACTACTTCACCAAATGGGTCGAAGTCAGGTCATATGTCGAGTTAACGTCTAAAGAAGTCTGTAACTTTGTAGAAGAAAACATCGTGACTAGATTCGGTGTACCAGAAACAATCATAATAGATAATGGAACGATATTTACATCCGACAGGTTTAAGGAGTATACGGTAAATCTAAAAATTCGACTCGAGCAGTCTACGTCGTGTTACCCACAGGCGAATGGACAGGCCAAAGCAAGTAATAAGGTTTTGATCGGTATTCTCTAAACAATGGTAAAGGAGAGGCCCGATATGTGGCATTTAAAGTTAAACGAAGCGTTATGGGCTTATCGAATTTCATTCCGATCAGCTACCAGAACGACTCCATACGCGTTAACATACGGACACGACGTGATGTTGCTGGTCGAGCTGAGTATAAACTCGTTGTGGGTGATTGAACAAAGTAGTTTGTTCAGTGCCGAGTACAGTCAGGCCATGAGACAAGAGTTAGAAGATTTGGAAGAAATTCGGCTTGACGCTTATAATTTATTAGTGGAGCAGAAGAAGATTGCCGAGCTAGCCTATAATCAATGAGTCAGACAAAAAACATTCGGAGATTGATAGTTGGTTTGTCAAACTGTGCTGCCCGTAGAGATTAAAGACCCCAGGTTCGGCAAATGGTCGCCAAATTGGGAAGGACCATTCATTGTTCATAAAGTTCTCGGCAAGGGAGTATACCACCTTAAGGATATGAATGGTTTAATTCACAAATTGCCATCAACGGGAAATTTTTAAAGAAATACTATCCAGTCACTTAAGAGATGTGAGAATAAAAGATCATTTCATTAATTTTGCAAAAAAGGCTTACAAGTAAGGTTACAAAAGATTCCTAAGGCCAAATTCCTAAAGGGTCAAAGGAAGAAAGGCTTCAAGAGTGGCCTTCACTTCTAGCCACCTTACTTCACCCATTGTGACTTCGGCTTGCCTCATCCTTTTATTAAGCTGAAGTTGCTGGATCTGCTTTACACCAGCCACGAGGTCCATTAGTCGAGCTTTATTCACTTCAAAATCTTTTTCGAGTTCTAAAGTAATAGCCGACCTTTGTCGTTGAAGTTTGGCAATTTGACGTTGCAGTTCGGCAATTTGATGATCAAGGTCGGCCAGTCGTATTTTCTTTGCTTTGATGGCTTCAACCTCCAGCCGACTGGCTTCATGAGCAATCTTTGCAGCCTTTAGGTCGTCCTCAGCCCAAAGAGCCCATTCAAAAATAGTAAAGTACTGCCGAGTCCGCTCCAGAAGATCGGATAGGCGAACGACATTTTCAGTGCTCAGCAAACCACCGGCTGCAAGATCGTTCAGGCACTCTCCTATGGAGTCGAGGCCTTTGCGTTGAAGGACTTGTGAAGCAGAAAGGGATAACAGCTCCTGCAACTTGGCGAAGGCGTTGGATTCGACTGCGGTCTTCGAAGGCTCAACCGACGCGGTAAAAAACTCGGCTACTCTAGAGGTATTCAAGAGTAGAGCATCAAGCTCGACCTCCCATGAAGGCTACACAAGAAAAGATTTTAGGCAAAAGGAAAATTGTAAAGAATATAGCAGAGGGAAGTTATTTTAGACCTATCGAGATGAGACTTCGGCCATGTCCCCTGGTTCATTGCTTGAACCTACAGAGCTTAATGGCCGAGCCCAGTGTTTAAGATTGCTTCTCAATTCACGCAGCCGATAAAGGTTATCTACATTCGACGGCCACTAAGGTGGCTAGGAAATATAGATAACACTCTTCGGTGCATAGAATTTTCGGTGAAATGAATAATCGGGCAACTAACATTTAATATTTTTCTCAGTTCAGACTTGTTATAATAAAACTAACGAGAGAAAGGGATCGAGCCTTACAAAAGCCGAAGTGACTTCTTGTGGAGGAACGCCAAGGTCTTGATCCTATCGATGGATTGGCATCTCTGTCATCGCTTCATGCTCGACAAGAAGAATTTTCCCACGATCTGCTACAGGAGGATTGACATGGTCAGTCACCTCAACCACAGGAGGAGGATGGGTGGTAAGGGGTTTGATTGGTCGAGGACGACTCGTTAGCGGGGTTTCGTCGCTGTCGTCGTCCTGAAATAAGAGTTATTAGCATTTAGAATTTATTCGAAGAAGTTGCCAGCAACATAATCATACCTCTTCCTCCAGAATGACCACGTTTCTTGTTTTTGGATTCAGTGGGAGATCTTTCTCGGCCAAGGTGGCCACTTTCTCCAAGACGGAAACAACAGTTGGCCTTGGTACTATAGGTTCGTTGACCACCAGATCATGGGTTGGTTCGACCATAACTTGTCGAACGAAACGAACCTCGGGTGCTCGACCGGCATGAAAGTTTGGTTGCATATCTGTCAAGGTCTAAACGGCGAGAGCACGAGGAAACTCAGCGGTTTCTCCTGTGGTTTGGCTGAAGATAACATGAATCTCCCGCTCCCTTTTTTCACCAACTTCTTGACACGTTTTTTAGGACGGGGAGCATCGCCAGCCGTTTCGACCTCTGGGTGAGAACGTTTGCTCAATAAGGTCTGCGAAGCGGTTGCAATTTTTTTCAGCGAGGGGGCAAGTCTCTTTTTAGCTACGATTGCAGCTGCCACGACCTTTTGACTGCCTGAAAATGCTAAAATCAAATTAGAAAGAAGTTCGAACAAATGACTAGAGTGAAATGATAGACATAGAAAAATACCTTGAGCCGTTTCTTTGGATGTTGGTGCATGAGTCTTTTTCGGGCGGTCGCCAAAAATTTTCTTGATAACGTTTTCTTGAAATTCTTACTCGGCCTCCCTGAATTCTCTTTCTGAGGAACTAGAGAGGCGTCCTTGGTTCAGGAGAGAACGAGAGGTGAGTAGAGGCAGTGGGTAGCCTTGGAGGTAGCCAAGTTGTCGCGCGATGAAGTGGGGTTGGTAGATTTTCCAACTTGCACGTTTGGCATCGCAGACGAGAGGAAGGTCGCGAGTTAACACAAACAACCCCCAGCTCTTTCAGAGGTCAATGTCTTTGGCTTCATTCCATGCTGAGGATGGGAGCTTGATGGAATGGGGCATTCTTGACGACGGTAAATCAAAAAACTCGTAATCAGAAAGGTCTTTTAGGCTGAAAAAGTATTTAAAAACTTCTTCGGCTGAGTGAGGATGAGCGGGTCTAGAGCCCAATTGCAGACCTAAAGCTTCAGTGGGTCTGAAGTTAGGGACATGCAGCCAAAGTTGAAAAATCTAGAGTGGGCCAGTCTGGTGTGGGTAAATCTTGTTGACCGTCGTCTCAGCTAGGCAACGTGTGAGGTTGGCAAGGATAGCCCGCTAAGCACCAGGACATGACCATTGGCTAATGCTTCAGCGACCGGCATGTTCTCGACCAAACATTTATTTGACTTGGTACAACAAATAAATTTGTTGTACTAGTAGAAAAGGAAAGCTTCGTGTTCTCCCTTCCTGACGTTTTCTTCCCATCGGCCATCGAAATGTTGAATGAGGGTGTTGTAGTTGAAGAAGTTCTTGTGCAACTTCTAAGCTTACTCTTTCAGGGGCTCTTGGTTTTTCGTCCTCAGCGACTCGACAGCGCGTTCGTTGAAGAACATCTTGAGGTTTAGTCAATCGGGAGACCAGAAGGGGAGACGTCAATCGGGAGACCAGAAGGGGAGACCCCGATGATGGCTGAGATGTCAAGAATAGTAGGGCCAATAAGCCCGAGCGGAAGGACCATAGTATTGGTGGTCGAGCACCAAAAGCCTAAAGCTGCCATGAGAAGTTCTTTATCCATGGCGATCTCGATGGTCGAGAGCTTGACGACATCATAAATGCCGAGAATCTTCCACTCCTTACTGAAGAATTTCTCCATCCTTTCAACCCACGCTACCCAGGCCGCGATAGTTGATGGCCAAGCTCCTTGGGGTTTAGTCAATTCCCACTTCGACCAGTCATAACCTTGAAGCAGGGGTTCCAGGCAGTGATCTTTGAGGAGGTTGGTAATGGACGCTGAGATGTTGTCTTTGAAGAGTGGTCCCAGGATCTGATGGGAAGGGCTTGAGTCACCTTAGAATCGCAGGTTTTTTATGGCGCTTCAGTCAATAAAGTCCCGACACTTGGCACATTCATCGGAAAGTTTGGAGATGAAGGTGCTGAGAGCCATTGTGGATGACTCGAAGGAATTTTGGGATTCAAAAGAGTTTTTCTGGTTAAGAAGAGAGCTTTGAAAGATGATCTGAGAGTAAAATGTTTGAGAGTTATGAAGGCGTAAAGGAAAAAATGAAGGATTTTGAGTATTTATAGGGGTATTGGGAGAAGGCCAATCGTTTGATTTTGAAAAGAAAGGGTAAGAGTAGTCGGACAGTTTTACAATCATCATGGAGATTCAGGAAATCCATATGAAGAGACTAAGAAATTCGCAGATTGGGGTTGCGCGATGGCATGTGACGGCGGATTCAATGATGAGGAGACGTTTGATTCTATGCACGACTCAAACAGACAGGAAAATTCGCAGTTTGAAGTTATAATGATAGCGTGTGGTAGGGTTTCGGGGTTTGAGAGGATGTTTCAGTGTCAAGAAGATGCCACGTGCCAGGGTGTCTAACAAAATTAGATCGTGCGATCGTGCTTCATAAATGCGCCTGATAGGTGGAATATTTGAGACTTTTCATCATCCTTTAAAGATACCTTTAGGGTTTGATTTCACTTCTTCAAGGTCGAAATTCGGCTAAGGAGTTCTAGGTTGAAGACCTCAAAAGCGAGGGGGCAATGTTTGGGCCCAAAATAATATTATTGGGCCGAGCATAGGTTCATGTTCAGTCCAAAGCTTTTCCAAACATACTATGGCCCATCCAGTGGTCATAAGTCACCCAATTAGGTCGGTCGAGTCCTATTGCAAGAAGGATTAGACTGGATAAGAGCGAGTGGGTCGAGTCCTAGTATGAAAATGAGTTTTGATGGAATGAGGATGCTGAGATTTGAGAAGTGAATGTGGCCGGGTAAAGAGTCTGGTTCAAAGTCCTAATGGAGGTAGGATTGGCCGAGACGTGGTTAGGATAAAGAATCCTAATCCGGGTATAGTTGTGGTTCGGCCATGATAAGGTTGGCTCCTATAAATACAAGACGATATACAGCGAGAAAAACCCCTTAAATTCAACACACAAACTACCCTGCGCAAACCCTCACTCTACGCGAAACCTCTCAAACATCTTGAGATTGGATTAACAGCATTGTGGAGGCAACTGGCGAACATCTTCAGTTTGGATAAACAGCACTATTGTCGTAGAATCAGCTGACCGAGAAGCACCTTCAGTTTGGATAAACAACACTGTGACGAGGCTGATTGGTTATCTATCAAAGTCTCAGTCGAGAAGGATTTTCGAGTCCTTATTGGCGGAGATCATCTCTTTAGCCTTCTCGTCGAAGTGAGGTGTTACAGATTATCAGGCTCCGCACATTGAACGCCGAGTTATTTTATGATTGAATACTCACAAGTAGGATTTAGAGTTCGGCATTCTGACGGCCGAACTACATTTACGATTAAGACGTACATTTGCTTTGAGTATTTGTGCCCGTATAATCTGGTGTCGATTCGGCATGCTTATACTTTTACAAATATAATCACTGTGACCTAACCCGGCGCTGACGATTTGTGAACTTCGTAGAACTAGTAGCCTTGTCTTCAGGCTCTAGAACCCGAAGGCTGAGACGTGTTCCTTCCTCGGCCGCAGTCGCAAGGTCAAGAAGTCAGCAGCGCATTCAACGCAACATCAACAAATTTTACTCACCGGCTGAGCTCGGCCTTCGAGTTGGCACGCCTCGCACACAACCGAAGGACGTAGTTAGCTTATTAATTACTCGGCCTGCGCACCACCTAGGCTTGGTAGTTTTTAGGGTCAACAGAATCTGACTGAAATGTGATTTTCTCAAATGCATAACTGCTTCCATACTAATTAAATTAACTGTAACTTTTTTATCAATACAACTAACTTCATGTTGACTGATACTACTTACAATTCTGCTTCTATTTTCAAATAAACCTAATTGATACAAATTATATTTATTTTTCTGTGTTCTCTCAAAACCTCTTCTAATAAATTCTTGTGCTTCTTCTTCATTAGGATAAATATCTTCAGCTCTAACTACGTCTTTTCCCTTTTTCCTAAAGAGTTCCATTTTCTATTATCAAAAGGATTTAGCTTAGGTTTCTAATATTACTATTTGCACTTAAAGTTAAATTTTCTAATTTATCTAGCAAAGATGGTGGAAGTGATGAAGATGCGTTATGTAAAATCTGGATATTTGTGTTATCAAAAGGATTTATGCTATTTGTTCTTCAACTTGATCTAATTTTTTGCCTGATGGGAATATTACTACTAGATACTTGTGTTGAAAAATCTGTTAAACCTACTAATTCTTTATCTAACTTACTAATTTCTTTCAAAGCTTGGATATATTTTCTGCTAGTTCTAGAATTTGTCATTAAACTAATAATTTATCTATTTTATTATGCAACTTATTTATTTGTTCACTCAACTCTTTTTGCACTAATTGAATTTTTTGAACTTCTAATTTTAACTACTCAACTATTTCTAGTGATCTAAGTTCTACTTGCTTCGGCTTATTATCTATGAGGTCAACAAGCTCTTTTATCTCTCTTTTGCTAGGAAACCTTTGAATATTTTTATTATTATCTTCTAACAGAGATGTAATATAGTCTAAATTTTGTCTAATTGTTTTTATGGAATTTTTCTGAAAATGCTCTAACAACTGGTTTAACAAATGATTATTCTTATTATTTTCTAATTTTATATTTTTTGCTTGACTAATAATAAGATCTACAATACTATTGGCTTGTGGATTTTCTTCATTATGCAAAATATGATTATGCTTTCTCAATGGAAAATAACAAACTAAACTATTTTGGTCTAAGTTTATTTTTCTTTTTTGAGGTTCACTAATTTCTAAATTAAGATAATCTATCATAAACTACAATCTGCCTTTCTCTAAAGCTATAGCTAATTGGTTTCTTAGAAACTCTCTTTCTTCTCTCAGGGTCTTTAAAACTTGATCTGTTGCAACTTTATGTTACACTTCTGTGTTATTATATTTACGAATAAATGAGGGATGTTCAAGATAACCAAGATTAAACTTCTGCTTCTTCAAAGTACTGCTAATTCTTTTGGATATATATATGCTAATCTTCTCTTTATGCTATTTATAGTTGGATGTCTAGGACAATAAATACCTGGTGGTTGTGGCTGACAAGGTCTACAAGGACAATAATATATGTTGTTCATACAAAATAAACAAGTGTGATATCAGTTGTGTTAATGACTTCCGTCCTCAAGGTACTTTACTATTATAATTATACTATTAAAATACTAAACTTGGCTCTGATACCAGATTCATGAAGCATGCCCGGTTAAATAGTTGGATGACCATTATAACAACTAGACATAAAACCTTGCACATGGAACTCGACATGTTTCAGCATGACGGCCACTCACAATACAAGTATAAGGCCTTAACGACTGAACTCAGAGGTACGAAGAACTCAGAGGTACCCTGGTTAATGTCCAGTTATTTGTATGGCAAGCATTCAACTATAACAGAGTGCTTGAACTAAGTATGATCGTCAATTTAGCAGGTTAATTGTGACATCCCACATCACCCAGGGGAGTGGATCCTGTAAGCCTTATATGTATATTCCCATCTCTACCTAGCACGAGGCCTTTTGGGATTTCACTGGCTTCAGGTTCCATCGGAACTCTGAAGTTAAGCGAGTTCACGCGAGAGCCATCCCATGATGGGTGACCCACTAGGAAGTTCTCGTGTGAGTTCCCAGAAACAAAATCGTGAGGGCGTGGTCGGGGCCCAAAGCAGACAATATCGTGTTACGGTGGAGTCGAGCCCGGGATGTGGTGGGGGCTCGGCCAGGATGTGACAATTTGGTATCAGAGCCAATCCCTGGTCGGAAGTGTGCCGACGAGGACGTCGGGCCCCTAAGGGGGGTGGATTGTGACATCCCACATCGCTTAGGGGAGTGGATCCTGTAAGCCTTATATGTATATTCCTATATCTACCTAGCACGAGACCTTTTGGGAGCTCACTGGCTTCGGGTTCCATCGGAACTCTGAAGTTAAGCGAGTTTGTGCGAGAGCAATCCCATGATGGGTGACCCACTGGAAAGTTCTCGTGTGAGTTCCCAGAAACAAAACCGAGAGGGCGTGGTCGGGGCACAAAGCGAACAATATCGTGCTACGGCAGAGTCGAGCCCGGGATGTGGTGGGGGCCCGGGCCGGGATGCGACGTTAATTTAATAACTACAATAGTGTTTCCCTGTTTTGGACTAGAAGTCTAATTAAACAAACACACTAAAGAAAGAAAAGAAAGCTTACTTAAGACTTGGAGATTGCTTGAATATGTGCACTTGAACTTTTATTGATATATGAAATGTTTACAAAGATAGTTGTTTACAAGAAAGTGTTTACAAGGAAGTGTTTACAAAGATGCTATGAAGACTACGGATGCTTGAGAGTATGAAGATGGTGAGAGTATATGGTGAGAGTAGGGTGTTCAGGTGTTGGGATGTTGAGAGGTATATATTTACAATGAATGAAACTTCACTTATATAGACTGAATCAGGATACAATGGTATTAAAATTATTTATAAATAAATGGTGTGGACACCTTTTTGGTACTTGTCATTTGTCACTATGCTTCTACTGTTACTGAAATTGTCGATATTGTTTCTGAAACGTGGCCTGATTTTTGGTTTGCATGTGAACTTGCTTGTCTCCTTTTGCATGTGAATTTGCTGCATGGTTTGTCTCATGGGGCCCAACTTTTGCATGTGAAATCCCTGAAATGCTCTTTCTCTTAAAATACTCTCTCCCTTGTCTTCTTTTACATGCCCATTTTGGGTATTATTGAATCGTTTTGTCCTTATGATTAAAATGAAACCTTTGAGGGTGTTTTGGTTAGTTTTCCAAACAAAAAAAATTCCTCTTAAACTAATAAATATTTATTTCAATAAAATTAAGGCAATAAACATTTATTACGAAATGATCATGAATAGTCGAACGTAACACTACAATTTCACAAAAACAAATTCCTCGAGAGTACAATACAATTCCTCTATCATGGAGGATCCACATCTAACCAACAAGATAACATTATTCATGAGAAATAAACCTTGTAAGTCTTACAACCACCACAAAAACATCTTGATGAAAAGACCTAACTGACTCTAATGATCTTGTAGCAAAAAAGCATTTCTATGAGTCACCTTCAATAAACGCCGAGTTTCCTCCTTATTGTCTTTTGTCATGCGGATAAACCAAAAGAAAAACAAAAATCACCACCTAACTCTGAACACCAACCACGACTCAAAGATTTGAGTTTAATCAGTAAGTCATACATGTTTCGAAGGCTCTACTCCACATAGTGAGATAGCGACCACAACCAATGCAGGTTTGCATTTTGGGTCCAAATTAAGTTTCCTATTAAGAAAACTCAATGGAGGATTGAAACTGGAATATTTCGGTAAAGCAACAAAAAACAATTAGCAGAACTAACCTCAAGAGTGATTTTCCATGACTTTTCTAAAGAGTTCCTTCGGAGCTACAATTGACAAATTGTATTTATTTTTATTTTTTTATAATAAGAGTCGATTAAATATATTACCATGTTGCTGGTAGAATTTTAAATTTTCTTCGATGTAAATTATTGTACCTGGCAATCCAGTGAACTTCTCAAACTGTTGATATGCCTGTCCAATGAACATCTCCAACCCACTCACAATTGTGACACCACATTCTTTTGCTTCCCTCAACAGTCTCGTCATTTTTGGTGTGTAAATGGCATCGAAAACCAGTGAATAAAATTTCAGAGCATCCTGCAAAAATGGAAACCCATTTAATTCTGTTATATGAGGCTGTTCGTATCGATAACGCAACAATACAAATGTGAGAAGCAACACACAAACCTTGGAAATGGGTGTGTCACCAACATTTGGTTGCATTCCAATAGATGTTGTGTTTGTAAGAATCATACCGTCCTCTGGAGGGATATTACATAGATCAGCAAGAGATAATGCGTCACCACCGACGGTGTCTGCAAGTTCTCTGGCTCGACCTTCATGAACACGGTAAATATATAAATAAATTGTTAGCGATATCAAGAACAAATAATTAATCTCAATGTTTTTTTCTTTCTAAAATACATTTATAACCTAAGTGAAGAAAACTAAAAGCAAAAGTAAAAAGTTTCGTTCCCATTATGCAATCGGAAGCAATCCCATTTAGAGGGTAGATTTTAGAGCAATAGTGTGTCTAAACCATCAAAATGGAAGAATAGTTTTATGGAATTTAAAAAAAAAAAACGGATAGTTTTATGGAATATAAAAACAAAGACAAAAGTAAACCATATGTGCGATTGGAAATTAGAATCCTTGCTCCCTTTTGCTTTGCACCATAAGCAAGTGCCTTGCTCGCACCACCAGCACCAATGACAACAAACAGCCTTCCAGCTAAAGGTGAACCAGTTACACTGTCACCATTATGTGAACCTGTGAAAAGAGATGCGTGTAAACCTACAGGAAGGTTCTTACAATCACAAACATGGAAGAAAGAGTAGAGCTAGCTACTACTAATATATAGGAAACCTAACCTTTCAGTCCTTCCTCAATGGCAGAAATAGCACCAACATAGTCCGTATTGAATCCATATAACTTCCCGTCACTTATAATGCAGTTTATAGCTCCGATTGACTAATATGGCGATCAAGATTGATTCAAGTCAATCAAGTACAAGTAGTACAATTCACGAAGAAAGCAGATAAATACGCAATTTAAAAGAGGTCAGCCAACTCCTCCAAAATACACTGCTACCATCATAGTAGAAGATTACCTTTGCAACTGGATCAACCTCATCACAGCACTTCAGGGCGGCTTCCTTGTGAGAAATACCAACGCTGCGTCAGAATTGAAGACAAGAAGCTGTGATCTTGAAGGAAAATGTCCAAGAACAAACTGTATATTGATATTCTACTCTTTAGACTAAAATACTCAACATGAAATTGAACCTGAATCCAGCAAAATCCACACATGAGTATGTCTGGAAAAATTTTACAATATCGTCTACCAACAAATGTGCATAAACGCCGTTGAAACCGATTGACTTGAATACTTCATTGTACAACTTTGGTGATCTGCTGTGACTGACAGGCTTGCTAATGACGCCAAACACTTTGGTGTCAGGTCCTATCTGTCTGAAATTGTATAAATGTAATAGATCCTTGATTGTAGGTTGAGTAGGAGCAGAAACTATTCCTGACTCCAACGTACCATAAGTAAGATAACCCCAACATTTTGCAGAAAGTATCCGTGAAATCAAACCCCTCTCACCCAGTACAACTCCTATCAACGGAACTTGAGAATGAACGGTTATTTGAAAAGTGCGTGCTACATCTGTTAAATCCAAGGAGGTGGTTGCAATCTTCACAATGTCAGCTCCAGTAGCTTGTATTCTTGCTACAAGATTGCCAAGAGCCTCCACAGATGGGATATCTTGAAAGTTGTGAGAAGAAACAATAACTTTTAACTTTTCTGGCTTCTTTCCATTTATAGAGTTGATGAATTCACGGGCAACCTTCAAAAAGAAGTAATTAGATTAGTAGAAGGCAATTCATATGTATTTTACAATCTTTATGAAAATTTTATATCGGAAATGGAAAGAAGCGAATTTCCTAGTATGTTTGTGATGATGGAACTGATAATAGTAGCTTATCTACATTTTAGGTGGAGGAGAATGTGCAGCCGTTCTTCATGCTGAGTTATAACCAGCAGCGTCCACAAAACCGACATCAGTTGTTTTCAAGAACAAAGCACTAGCAGTAAGCCTCTTTTTCTGCCATGAGATACTACGAACAATTTTTGAATCTCTTTGATGGTTTTTACCTGTATTCACCTATACACTATATCTGTTTGTGTTTTTACCCTCATTTTAAAAGTACTTTCACCTGCATTTTAAAAGTACAATTCATCCCAATAAACAGAAAGTATCAAATGGAAAAATGGGTTTATTAAAATTTTCCGCAGCCACTGCCATCATGTTTACCCTAGTGATGGTCCAACCATGGCCAACAACATAAATGATTTGAAGTGGTACATTTGAAAGAGAGCAACCTGAAGCTCGATATCAATGTAATCAGCTCCGATCTCCATAACTAACCGAAGTGCATCCAATCGAGTTTTTTCATCACCATCGTACTGGCCAACTTCCCATTTTGGCCTAGAAAAGTACATAACACTGTCAGCTGATAGTACCAGACAGGGAGATTCTTAGGGGAGATCATGATTAAGTGTATGTATTTTAGCACATAGCGAGCTTTCAAGAAATTAATTAACGCCCAAACAGAGTATTCCGCTGATAATACGTGTGAGTTCACAATCAGAGCATAAGTAACCTAAGTGCAATCCAGCAGGACAAATACTAATTATACCACACCCAAAAGGGAATCCTACATTAGTGATAATTTGTCAAAGCTACTGTGAGTTCCTCGTAAGCCACCAACCAGCACTCTTACCTAAAACCTGGAGGGGCGCAAAACAGAAAGTGTGAGTGGGCAAAAACAAAGCTTTACAAAACCATTTCATTTATCAAAAGTTCTAACTCCTCGCTGTAAAACCTGTATGCGAAACAACTATATAAACGTTATTTTAAAGCACATACACAAATTTAGGTAATAACTTCTCATACATAGCTCAATTGGGGTATTTGAATATACCACCATGACCTACTCAACCTCAGGAACATCCCCATATTTTTAGAAAAAATTTCCGAGCACCCACGCGCCCTCACACGCCAGCCAAGGCACGGCCAGACGCGCGGCCCACGTGCAGGCACGTGCCTGGCACACCAAACGGATTCCCAAACGACGTTAGGGAATATTCCGTTAAAAATCAGCATAATTACCTGACGGCATTAGAATATTCCGTCAACTTTGACGGAATATTCTCCTCCTTCTTCCTTGGTTCGCCGGAGTCCGGCACCGGTGCCGCTGCGATCGCCGGAAACTGAAAAAATGTTTAAACTTCATATCTTCTTCATTTCTCAACTAAAATTCATGAATTATATACCAAAATGAAGCTTGAGATGAGAGGAACAAAACCTTACCACTCTCAAGTCTTAAATCCACCTCAAACTCGCCGGAAAAACCCACGATAGTTGATAGGGATTTTGCTACACATGTGAACGGGCTAAAAACTCCTATAATACTTGCAAGAACTCCTATAATACTTGCAAGAATTACAAGGTTATTGTAGTATAAACGGATCTCGCAAGGTCGTTCTCCACAAGGATTATTAAATAATTCGAAACAAACTAAATTCCAATTAATTATTGTAAAGAAGAAATTGGGATGATTGATTTTATACCCTACTTAAATATAAAACGAATTAAATTAATAAAAGTAAACTAATCTGCAATATTAAAGATGAAAGAAAAGGAACCAGTTTTGGAGAAATCAAATTAAGAAAGCGCTAGGGTTCCACCATCACCTAGCAATCCTATCAACTTTTACCAATTACTTATGATCTACACATGCCACTTTGAAGGTTAGATTTTCCTAATTCATATTCTACTTGGAACCTCCAACATAGAACGTATATCTAACATGCAACCTGTCCGAATGCTCGAATCAAATCTGAACATGAAAAACTCATTATGCTTTATGAAAACCCTTTGAAAAACCATGCAACCCTTAAGACGTGATGTTCATCCTAAGTGAAATTACAATTATTAATCACAAGAAGCCAGCGTCAATTTCAGGGAACCTTCCGACCAAAATTGCATTAAATTACTTTTCTAAGGATCCTAATGGTGATCAGGCATTAAGACAATTAGATAGTTTTAATCCCGGTGATTAATAATTCAAAGTATGCATGCAATCAATCATAAGCAATTAAATAAAAATCACATATTCATGCTAAAGCTCAAGGCTTCGCCTTAGCAAAAGGAATTAGTTACGCATATTCATAATTAAAATCATAGAAAATATTATTAAGAAAATGATTGAAAGCACCTTAAAGTGGAAAATCTCCAAGAACCCTAGCAATTCTCTCCGTCTCCAAAGTTACATAAAAGAAAGTGTACCGAAAAAACTAAGAACGGCGAAGCAATATATTTGCTAAGCCATCCACAAACCCTAAAACATAGGTCTCTTCTTCCAATTAGGAAACTAAAAAAAATAATAAAATATCTTAGAAAATAAAACCCTAATTAAAACTAGGAGAATCTGCCAAGTACTTGTCCAGCCACGTTTTAGCCTCAGATCTCCTCCAAGTCCGGCCCAAGATAGCTTGTTTTAAAGATTAGGACATTCCGAACACATCTCCAGAAGGCCATGACACCATCCGAGGTCATCTTGGGCTCCAAAAACGCAATTTAAGACCAGAAACGTCATTTTCCAGCACCGCGCATTGCTCCTTTAGTTTATCGCCAGAAAATAACCGCTTGGTGGAAAAATCCCAAATTTTGATACGATCAAGCTAAGTGACTCAAAACCGTCCTCCAACTAGAATTACTCCAAAATTTGTCCATTTGGTCCTGTTTTTTCTTAATGTTAATCGGTTGGTCATCATGTAGCACCCTTTGTTGTTGTGGTTTAGGACTTATGCAATCACGAGTGAAATTCAGAGGCTTTATGGAAAGCTAGTCAGTTGATGTTCTGCTCATAAATTTTGCCCGAGGTAAACCATCTAATGCATCAACACGCATGCATTCTTGCTTATCACCTGGATGTGTGGTGGCTTCAAACAACCTAAAAACAACCATTTGATCTTCAACCCGGAATGTTAGTGTTCCGGCTTTAACATCAATGAGAGTTCGGGCTGTTGCAGGAATGGGAGGCCCAAGATGATGGGTGTTGTCAAATCCTCATCCATGTCCAACACCATAAAATCAGCTGGTAAATATAAATTGTCAACCTTCATAATAACATCTTCAATGATCCATCTAGGATAGGTAATTGAACGGTCAGCCAATTGAATAATGTTGGAGTTGGCTTCAGCGCTCCTTCACCTAAACGTTTAAAAACAAATAAGGCATTAAGTTTACACTAGCACCTAAATCAATTAAAGCACTACTAAAATCACAATTTCCAATGGTGCAAGAGATAGTAAAACTCCCTGCACTGTTCTGTTAGAATCACTTTTTCAGACTCCACAAGCTTCTTTTTCTTTGTACAAACATCCTTCAAAAACTTGGCATAAGATTGAATGTTCTTGATTGCATCAATTCATGGAAGATTAATTTGAACTTTAGCCAAAGTCTTTATAAAATCTGTCAACTGTTGATCTTTAGCTTTAGGCTTCAACCTTTCGGGATAAGGCATAGGAGGCACATAAAAATGTTCTACAGTTTCTGCAGTAGCTTCTGCTATATTTTCGGATCTGTCTTGTGGCTGCCCAGAATCAGCAAAAATATCAGATTTTGCAAAATTTCCAGAATCTGTTTGTGGTTGTGGTGTTGCCCGTGAATTTCTTGCGCAATTTTCATGTCTGTTGTCGTAACTTTTGCCAGACCGTAAAGTCCGTACAGCGTTGCATTCTTCTCGTCCTCTTGGATTAGGTATTGTTTGACTAGTAAATGTACCTGGAGCTCTTTCTGAAACTTGCAATGCAATCTGCTCAATTTGTTTTTCCATATTTTTCATTGATGCATGTAGATTTTGGATTTCTTGACTGGTAGTATTAGCTAATTTTTCAATTGCAACCTCTCAAGCAGCCTTAGGTGTAGCAGGTTGATGTACCTGCTGTTGAAATTGTGGCCTAGGGTGCTGATCTTTGTCCTACTTTAGATTAGGATGATCTCTCCAACCCGGGTTGTAGAAATTTGAATACGGGTCATATCGGGGACGCTAAAATTTATTAAATGCATTAACCTGCTCTGCTGTAAATTTCGGAAAAGCATATTTATGTGGACAGCTCATAAAATCATGAGTTGTCATGTTGCAAATGCTGCAGGCAGCTTGTAAGGGCTGATGTACAGCAACATGTAAACCTAGAATTCTTTGTAATAACATGTCAAATTTTGCATCAAATCTTTCAAGCTTTTTCTCCATTTTTTCAATTTGTGCCGACACATATGGAGAACCATTAGACATCTAAAAAACAGACCTCGATTGGGGCTGCTCAACTGCCCATTATTGTGTATCTGCTGCCATTTTTTCAAATAATAAACAAGCTTCTTGTGCAGTTTTATCCTTGTACGAACCTCCGCATGAAGCATTGACAAGAGTTTTTGTAGTCATATTTAACCCTCTGAAAAATATATGCATTTGATCAGTACTGTTAATACTGGAATGTGGACGTTTTCTAAACAACTCTTTGAACTGTTCCCACGCCTCATGAAACTTTTCATTTGGTTTTTGGGCAAAAGATAAAATCTGAGTTCTCATGTCAAGAGTCTTTGAAGCTGGGTAATATTTGCTTAAAAAAAATTCACTGAGTTGGGCCCAAGTACTAATGCTTCCAGATGGAAGTGTGACGAGCCATCTCCTTGCTTGATCTTTCAGAGTGTATGGAAATAAACGGAGCTTAATGGATTCGGCTGAAAATTCTCTAACCAAAATATTCTTATAACCCATTAAAAATTCTGCAATATGCATGTTAAGATCGTCGGTTGATAACCCATGAAATGTAAGTAGAATATTCAACATGTGCTGCTTTATTTCAAATGTAAACACTTCGTCCACTGCTGGATAAGTAATGCAACTTGGTATATTAGTGTTGTGAGCTGTCAGTGAATCACCCAGGGGCTGACCAGCCTCTACAATAACAAACGGCAATTTTTCTTTGCTGTTCAGATCCCCAGGAAATAAAGACTGCAGAAAAGTCCCCTGCAGTGAAGGAACCCACTACAAATTTTGTTCCCTGCGTCTTCTTCTCAACGTTTGCTTAGGTTCTGGATCAAATGGAATTAATTTCTGCACTGTTGAACGGGTGATGACCATGCACAGATTGTAATCTGCACTGCCCTGCTGTGATCTGTAAAAATAAAATAAAAACGAAAATAATTTTTTTTTATATTTTATTTATATGTACAGCAATAACTAACTGAAAATCTGATTAGAATGAATTATTTTAAATAATCCCCGGCAACAGCGCCATTTTCTTGATAAGGATTTTGCTACACATGTGAACGGGCTAAAAACTCCTATAATACTTGCAAGAATGACAAGGTTATTGTAGTATAAACGGATCTCGCAAGGACGTTCTCCACATGCATTATTAAATAATTCGAAACAAACTAAATTCCAATTAATTATTGTAAAGTAAAAATTGGGATGATTGATTTTATACCCTACTTAAATATAAAACGAATTAAATTAATAAAAGTAAACTAATCTGCAATATTAAAGATGAAAGAAAAGGAACCAGTTTTGGAGAAATCAAATTAAGAAAGCGCTAGGGTTCCACCATCACCTAGCAATCCTATCAACTTTTACCAATTACTTATGATCTACACATGCCACTTTGAAGATTAGATTTTCCTAATTCATATTCTACTTGGAACCTCCAACATAGAACGTATATCTAACATGCAACCTGTTTAGATGTTCGGATCAAATCTGAACATGAAAGACTCATTATGCTTTATGAAAACCCTTTGAAAAACCATGCAACCCTTAAAACGTGGTGTTCATCCTAAGTGAAATTACAATTATTAATCACAAGAAGCCAGCGTCAATTTCAGGGAACCTTCCGACCAAAATTGCATTAAATTACTTTTCTAAAGATCCTAATGATGATCAGGCATTAAGACAATTAGATAGTTTTAATCCCGGTGTTAATAATTCAAAGTATGGATGCAATCAATCATAAGCAATTAAATAAAAATCACATATTCATGCTAAAGCTCAAGGCTTCGCCCTAGCAAAAGGAATTAGTTACGCATATTCATAATTAAAATCATAGAAAATATTATTAAGAAAAAAATTGAAAGCACCTTAAAGTAGAAAATCTCCAAGAACCCTAGCAATTATGTTACAACCCGTCCCGAAATATTCAGTTTTAGCAATGTGAAATGACTATGTTGCCCTCGGACGTGTTGTGTGATTATGTAATTTAAGTTTTGGGAGTGAACTAATTCTTTAAGTCCTTATTATTTGGAACTAAAAAGGACTTGGTTGTTGGTTTTGGTGGGTGACCATGTGGAACACACACACACACACAAAAACTCCTTCTCTCTCTTTTCTTTCCCGTGCTCTCTCCCTCGAACTCACTCTCTCTCCTTCCCTCACGTATGGACAACCACCAAACTCACACTTCACGATCGGATCGACGTTCTTAAGGTGATATTCTTGTTCCCTACAAGCTCCTGAGCTCATATATGTCATTTTTAGGACTTGAAACCGTGAAAAACCCTAGAAACCATAACCTCCGATTTGAGGTACTATTCATGCAAACGTAAAATCTCATGTTTTTGAGGATTTCAAGCTTATAGGTAGCTTAAGGAGGTCCTCACGAGGCTAGGAATGGTTTGTTGGAAGATTTTGGACGTCGGAATAAGAAGAACGACGAGTTTTAAGTTTGGCCGGAATATCGAGGATTTTTCCGACGGGTTTCCGGCTGTTTCAGTGCTCAACTCAGGTATGGTTCGATTCGTCTTGGTGAGATCTTTAAAATGGTTCAAATTTCATTAAGTTTGGTGTTGAAATGAGGGAGAAATAAGGATTTGAAGTTTTTCCAGAAATCGGCGAACAGTCGCCACCGTCCGGTGACTAGTCGGGGAAAAAGGAGTATATTGCGTTAGTTTTGACGGAATATGCTAACAGCGTAAGGTGACGCCGTTAGTTTTTAGACGGAATATTCCCTAACGCTGTTACTGCCACCGTCAGTGTGCCAGGCACGTGCCCGCGCGTGGGCGGCGCGTCTGGCCGTGCCTTGGAACGCACCACATGCATTGCATCCGCGGCATAGACGAGCTAAACACATGGAAGAGCAGCCTAGACCAGCAAGTCATGGCTGGGGGCAGCCGAGAGCTCCGCTACCCCAACAAAGGCAAATTCAGGAAGAAGTAGAGAGACTCTTGACCAAGCGATTGCATGATTTCCAACGCAACGAGGTCACCGCCGAGGCACAACGACGGAACATGACCAACATAAGCAGGTCACCCTTCACGGACGAGATCGAGCAGGCAGAGCCTCCACGCGAGTTCAGCATGCCACATTTCACATCTTTCAAAGGGGATGAAGACCCGGAGAGACACTTAAAGCGTTACCGAAGCGCAATGATCCTTTATCGAAACAACGATGATCTCATGTGCAAGATATTCGCCACCACTCTACAAGGCGAGGCGCAAGATTGGTTCTACACCCTGCCGCCACAATCCATCTGAAATTTCTACGAACTTTCTTTGGTTTTCACCAAAGAATATTCATCCTATCGCTCGATAAAAAAGAAGTCTGACCATTTGTTCGACGTCAAGAAGAACCCAAAGGAGTCGCTTCGCGACTATGTGAGGAGGTTCAAAGTAGAGAAGGCAAAAATAGTCGGATGCAACGACTCGATAGCTAGAGCACCCTTCCAAAAAGGACTTCCAGTAGACCACCCGCTATTCGGAAAATTGATCATGAAAGAAGATCTAACTCTGGCAGACTTTTTTGCTTTGGCAGAGAAGCATGCACTTTGGGATGAGGCTCGCCAATGCACATTCAAGGACTTGAAGAAGTACCCGACATCACCTCCCTAGAAGCAGCGGATGACTTATTCGCATGTTTGACGGTATCTAAAGTAGCAATAAGCTCTACCATCATGCGAGAAGAGTTGGGGCCCGACTACCTGTATTTTACAGTTCAAAAGCTTTCCTCGATGCTATTAAAAATTCAAAAGCTAACTTTGGCGATAATTGTTGTAACCCAAAAGCTTAAGTTTTACCTTCAAACGCAAGCAGTCATCATCATGACGCACTATTCTGCCGAATCCAAACCAGCGACGATAAAGGCGTAGACCCTGGCAGATGCAACTCGGCCCAACGACGCCCCGAAGGCAGCCGAGCACACTTTAGCCACACCTGCTCCCTCAGTGGAGATTTCTGGCGATTGCATGTCGACGGCGCATCCAACTACGAAGGCTCGTGAGCAGCCGTGGTTCTTGCCACCCCAGACATTTCAATGCTCAAGCAGGCGATCACTCTAAGCTTCAAAGCATCTAACAACGAAGCAGAGTACGAAGCCCCACTAGCAGGCCTTCGAATGACAAAAGACTTGGTGGTGAAAAAGCTTTCAATTCATTACGAGTCCTAGCTAATCACCAGCCAGACTACTAGGGGCAAAGACATGGTGATCGTGGCAACCGACTGCTTCACCAATAAGAAAAGAAAATGGCCAGACGAACTCCAAGGATGTCTATAGGCATATCGCACAACCAAAAGACGAGCAACCAAAAGGAGATGGCCACAAGCTTAGATCCGGCAGCATCAGCTCCTCTTCATCTACAACAAAAGGGCCAAGATCCGGCAGTTCCAGCCTGGAGATTTGGTTATAAGAAAAACCTTCATCACTGCCAGCAGAAAAGGCTCCAAAAATATGGATCCCATCTGGGAAAGTCCGTACAAGATCAGCAGAGTAGGTGGCAAGAACAATTACACCCTCGCCACCATAAAACGACAAAAAGATAAAAAAATAGTGGAACGCATACAATCTGAGGAAGTACCATGTGTGACTTCTCGCTACATCAAAGCCCGAAGACTCAAGCAACTCGACGGGCACTACCTCACCAGCCGAGGATTATCCAGTTGTTATGCAGTTCTTACCTTACATCTAAGTTCTCGTTCGTTTAACTCGTTTTTCAATGAGGAATTCAGAAGTAATCACGACTTGGCTTGGCTGCATGCTTACAACAACTGATCACTCATGCACTTCAAAAGAAGACCGCGCCCTTCTTAGGGACTTACCGCAGGAATTGCGCCCCCCGAGGGACCAACCATGCTCTCCAGTGCGAGAGGGTAAACTAATTGCTCTCCAACGCGAGAGGGTAAACCAATTCCCCGACACCCACATGGGTCAGCTCTCCAAGAACGGAAGGATAAACTCTACACTCCGAATATCCAGACGTGGATGAGTCGGGCTGCCCTAGTATAACTAGATGCACGATGGCTTGCGTTGGGATTCCTAGAAGTAGCCGCAATGGTCTTTTTCAAGGCTTAGCTAACCGAAGGATTTTGGGTCTCTTGGCCTAATCCATGGGGAACCGGGCCCTAGAGACGGAGAGGGCACATTACGCAGTACATCCGATGGACGGCTGCCCTGGAATCCTAAAGCTGCTACCGAGTGCACTACGGTAACCTACGAATTCCGGAAGACTGCCTACGGCTTGCCCTTCGAGCAGTAAAGCCGCACTAGACTTATACAACCGCACATTCTTGTGAAAGGTTAAACAAGCTAGCACGCATATACGAAGTTTTATCCACTGCCGACATGCTACGTAGTCGATAAGCTTCACCTCTGCCAAGCGCGGAACAACCTACACCAAGTCCTAAAGTGTTGTGATACTTGTTACGCAACCTACGGAATTGGAGAAAGTCAAGGTTAACAGCCTAGTGGTTACGCGGACTTGTCTGCTTCTGTAAGTAAGGCATCCGGCTGCCAACCCAATGGCTAACAACTTTGCAAAGTTCTACACCAACACCTGCGGCTGCATAGGCTACGCGAGCTTGTCTGCTTATAAAAAAGTAGCATGCTTGCCACTGGTCTATCAAGTCTAAAGGTTAGGGCATGAACAAAATAAGCAAAAATGAAGAAAAGTTAAGGAAAACATGTTTATAAACAACTAGCAAAGGCCAAAGGAGTTCAAGCAAAACAAGAGCTACAAGGAAAAACAAAGAAAATCTTAAAGGTTACCTAGATGACTACACTTTAGCAGCCTGGACATCCCACGACTATTCGGTCACCACACCTTCAGCAGCCGCGAAGCTCTTAGCAGCGGCATCACCCCCCGACTGCTCCAGCCTGGGCACCAACTTCTCCAACTACTTCACCAATACCAACATGGACGCGCTGCAGCTCATCCACTTCTTTCTTCAAACTTTCGTTGATATTCAGTACACCTTGAAGTTCCAACACTTGGGGTTCAAGCCTATCGACGATTCTCTTGAAGTGGATCATTTGATTATAAGCAACAATCAACTTTTCATCCTTTGCATAAGCAGCGAAAGAAGTCTTTGGTTTTTTCTCAGCCGGCATCTCTTGAGCAGGCAGGGAAGATCCCCTTTCCCACATTCACTTGCAGCAGGATCCACAACGGTGATTGGATCAACCAATGCATCAGCCTTGATCATATTCACCTCTTATTTTGGGAGCAGCCCACGTTTCTCCTGACAAAGAGAGTTAAAGTAGCCAACGTCATTTGTGGTACCCAGCAGAGGAGTTCAACCCAACATTCCAGCAGCCCATGAGACCCACAATCTCCTCATTTCTCTCAATCGCCAGCCTGGTCCGAGTCAGGTCCAAGAGCCCAAAGGACATGAGCCATGCGGCTCGCCTAGCACTGCGCCCAAACACCACAATCTGCGACCCCAGCCGCACAAGCTGCCCTTGGCTCAAGCCAAGCCAAGCAGCCCAAGCAGTGGTCCCTGCCACGACATCTCTTCGGCCCATGCCGAGCCAACTCCTGGCCCCTGCCAGCCGACGTGCCGCACCACCCCGACGGCTGCCCTGCAATAGCACTATCCAAGAAGAAGGCAAGAAAATTAAATTTTTCTTACATCGGTGCGGCACGGAGAAGACGAAGAAATCAACGAAAGACGGTTCTTTGCACGGGCAAGATGTAGAAGATTGCTAGAGGAGGTTTGACAAATATCCTCTAACTTTCTCTCTCTTGTTGGGTAGAATAAATCGCTCTCCAAAGTTGATTTAATAACCCACTTAAGGCGGACTTAAATAGGCTTTGAGAGAAATTTATTTCCCTTTCCTAGAAGAATCTAATTTCCATTTAAAGAGAGAATCAACATCAAAATAAGAAGCAGTCTTAAGTTTCCTAAAGCAAGAAAATCTCTACACCTGTTGCCCTTTCCTACAAGCAGCCCAACAGGTGTGGGGGTATTTGTGGAGCTAAAAATAATCACAAGGTGACACGTGGATTTTTGACAAAAGAAGACAAAACTACCCTTGAGGCATACCGGGATTCCTACGCGTAAGCAGCAGGCAATTATCCCTCAACCAAGTCAAAAGTGCCCAAAATAGGTATCAACTTAAAACCCAATTTATTCATATATTTCCCATTTCATTATTTAGCTAATCAATTAGCTAAATAATATACTTATTCCTTTCATATTTCCTAAAATCATAATAATTGACTAATTAAGGGATTAATTACCTAATCAATCCCTTAATTATCAATTGAAACACCCATCCAAACCTAAAACTACTAAAGTGGCCGGCCAATCCCATCAAGACAAGTAAACCATCTTATTCTCCACCTTTTCCACTATTTTCCCTTTTTAATTACCGTAATTAACTAGCCAATTAATTCCAAAAACCACCAAAACATTCATTTTATGTTTAATAGCCAAATAAACTGGCTAATTAAACCTAAATCAAACACAAAAACCCTAGCTAGGCCGGCCACCCCTATCCCTATAAATAGATTCCCATTTTCACCAAAAGATCATTCCAATTCTCTTACAAAAAATCCCAAATACTCTAAACACTATTTCTCTCTAAAATTCTAACTTTGGCATCAGAGGTTCTTCGGCCAAAGCCCCCCCCCATTCATCGTGGGCGCGTGAGGCTTTTGGCCTTAACCTAAGGTGCTAGTTGTTTTGTAGGTGAAAAATCGTCCAAGATCGAGGAGGAGAAAATTTGCATCCACAATAATCGTGCCAAGATAGATTGTTATGGAAAGACAATCACCTTTCATCGTCGTGGATTACCTGAAGTTACATTTGTAGGAGAGCCTAGTGGAGTGAGGCAGGTATTAATTCTGTCATGAAAGCCAAAAGATTGTTGTCGAAAGGTTGTCAGGGATATTTGGCTCATGTGGTACTGAACAATGATGCTCCAGTCTTATTTGTGAGGAAGAAAGACGAAACTTTGAGGCTGTGCATTGATTACAGGCAATTGAATCGGGTAACAATTAAGAACCGTTATCCGTTACCTCGTATAGATGATTTATTTGATCAACTCCGAGGTGCCTGTGTATTTTCCAAGATTGACTTGAGGTCGGGTTACTACCAGTTGAAGATTCAAAATGAAGATGTCCATAAAACCGCATTTAGGACTCGATACGGTCATTATGAGTTCTTGTGATGCCATTCGGGTTAAGAAATGCACCAGCAGCTTTTATGGATTTGATGAATCGAGTATTTCAGCCATATTTGGATAGGTTTGTTATTGTCTTCATTGACGATATTCTGGTATACTCTAAGTCTAAGGTTGAGCATGCTAGACATCTTAAATTGGTGTTGAACAGTTTGAGGGAACACCAGCTATATGCTAAGTTTAGCAAATGTGAATTTTGGTTGAATCAAGTGGCATTTTTAGGATATGTCATTTATGCTCAAGGCATTCAAATGGATTCTCATAAAGTGGCAGCTGTAGAGAATTGGGAGCAACCTCGAACCGTCACCGAGGTACGGAGTTTTCTTGGCCTAGCAGGCTATTATAGACGGTTCGTTAAGGATTTTTCAGTGATTGCTTTGCCATTGACGAGGTTGAATCGAAAGGATGTTAAGTTTGAGTGGGATAATAATTGTGAGCAAAGTTTTCAACAGTTGAAGTATTATCTCACTCATGCACCTGTTCTAGCACTCCCAGATGATAGTGGTAATTATGAAGTCTACAGTGATGCTTCTTTGAATGGCATGGGTTGTGTATTGATGCAACATGGAAGGGTGATTGCTTATGCTTCGAGACAGTTGAAACCTCATGAGAAGAATTACCCTACTCATGATTTGGAGTTAGCAGCTATCATATTTGCTTTGAAGATTTGGAGACATTATCTTTATGGTGAGAAATGTAAGATCTTCACGGATCATAAGAGTCTTCAGTATCTTTTTACTCAGAAAGATCTTAATTTTCGGCAGCGGAGGTGGATTGAGTTACTTAGTGATTATGAGTGCACAATTGAGTATCACCCTGGTCGTGCAAATGCAGTGGCGGATGCACTTAGTAGGAAGACTCCAGCTAGACTTAATGCCATCTATGATTGTCATGTTCCTCTTCTTGCAGATTTGGGGTCCACTGGAGTAGAGTTAGGAATGGAAGATCGAGATGAAGCCTTGCTTGCTAATTTTCAAGTTAGGCCAATTTTAATTGATCATGTGCTCGAAGCCCAGGTGAATGATGAACAGACCCAGGAAATAATTCAAGCAAGGAATTAAGGCAAAAAGAAAGATTTCGGGATTCGAGAAACTGATGGTATGCTTATGCGGGAAAGCAGAATGTATGTGCCGAATAATGCAGAGTTAAAGAAAGAAATTTTGGATGAAGCACATACTTCGGCATATGCGATGCATCCAAGAGGCACTAAGATGTATCATACCATTAGACCATTTTATTATTGACCAGGTATGAAAAGAGAAATTGCCGAATATGTGAGTAGGTGTGCCATTTGCCAACAGGTTAAAGCTGAAAGGAAGAAGCCGTTTGGGTTGATGCAGCCACTTCCCGTTCCACAGTGGAAATGGGAAAATATTACTATGGATTTTGTGTACAAGCTTCCTCATACACCGAATGGATATGACGACATTTGAGTAGTAGTTGATCGGCTTACTAAGTCAGCACACTTTATTCCAGTGAGGGAAAAATATTCGTTAAGCCGATTAGCTAAGTTATTTATATCAAAGATTGTGAAGTACCATGGTGTTCTAGTTAATATTATCTCGGATCGGGATCCTAGATTTACTTCCAAGTTCTGGGTAGCATTTCAAGAAGCTCTTGGTACGAGATTACTTTATAGTACGACATATCATCCTCAGACAGATGGACAATCTGAGATGACTATCTAGACATTAGAAGATATGTTGAGATCTTCAGTGCTACAGTTTGGCAATGGTTGGCATGATTGCTTGGATTTGATGGAGTTCGCCTACAACAACAGTTATCATTCGAGTATTGATATGGCACCATTTGAAGCACTTTACGGGAAATCTTGTCGTACACCTCTATGTTGGTCAGAGGTTGGCGAAAGAGTTTTAGTGGGCCCTGAGATTGTGGACGAGACTGCTCAAAATGTTCAGGTAATTAAGTCTAACCTGAAAGCGGCCCATGATCGACAAAAGAGCTTAGCAGACAAGCATGCCACTGATCGGAAGTATAATGTAGGTGATTGGGTATATCTGAAGCTATCACCTTGGAAAGGTGTTGTGCGATTTGGAAAGAAAGGCAAGTTGAGTCCCAGGTACATTGGACCTTATATGATCACCGAGCGAATCGGTGAGGTTGCTTACAGGCTTGAGTTGCCTTCAGAGTTATCCAAAGTACACGATGTGTTTCATGTTTCGATGCTTCGACATTATGTCTCAGATCCTTCACATGTGATTCCTCCTCAACCTTTGGAAATTAATTCGGATTTGACTTATGATGAGGAACCGATGACTATTTTGGATTGGAAAGATAAGGAGCTGAGGAATAAGACAGTGCACTTGGTGAAAGTGCTGTGGAGAAATCATTCAGTGGAAGATGCTACTTGGGAGACACAGGATTGGATGAGAGAGATGTATCCACGCTTGTTTTATGATTATTAGTGGACGTAATTGTTGTGTGTAATTTCGAGGATGAAATTTTATAAGATGGGTAGATTGTCACAACCCGTCCCGAAATATTCAGTTTTAGCGATGTGAAATGACTATGTTGCCCTCAGACGTATTGTGTGATTATGTAATTTAAGTTTGGGAGTGAACTAATTCTTTAAGTCCTTATTATTTGGAACTAAAAAGGACTTGGTTGTTGGTTTTGGTAGGTGACCACGTGGAACACACACACAAAAAAAAACTCATTCTCTCTCTCCTCTCTCACGTACGGACAAGCACCAAACTCACACTTCACGCACGGATCGACGTTCTTAAGGTGATATTCTTGTTCCCTACAAGCTCCTGAGTTCATATATGTCATTTTTAGGACTTGAAACCGTGAAAAACCCAAGAAACCATAACCTCCTATTTGAGGTACTATTCATGCAAACGTAAAATCTCATGTTTTTGAGAATTTCAAGCTTATAGGTAGCTTAAAGGAGGTCCTCACGAGGCTAGGAGTGGTTCGTTGGAAGATTTTGGACGTCGGAATAGCAAGAACGACGAGTTTTAATTTGGCAGGAATATTGAGGCTTTTTCAGACGGGTTTCCGGCGGTTTCAGGGGTCGACTCAGGTATGGTTCGATTCGTCTTGGTGAGATCTTTAAAATGGTTCAAATTTCATTAAGTTTGGTGTTGAAATGAGGGAGAAATAAGGATTTGAAGTTTTTCTCGAAACCGGCGAACAGTCGCTGGCATCCGGTGACTCATCGGGGAAGGAGTATATTCCGTCAGTTTTGACGGAATATGCTAACGGCGTAAGGTGACGCCGTTAGTTTTTAGACGGAATATTCCAGAATTTAATGGAATATTCCCTAACGCCGTTACTGCCACCGTCAGTGTGCCAGGCACGTGCCCTCGGTGGGTGGCGCGTTTGGCCGTGCCTTGGCCGGCGCGTGGGTGGTCGGAAAATTTTTCTAAAAATATGGGGATGTTCGTGGAGTTGTGTAGATCATATTGGTATATTCAAACACCCCATTTGAGTATTGTATGAGAAGTTATTAGCTAGTTTTGTCTATGTGCTTTAAATAACGTTTTTATAGCTAATTCGCATATAGGTGAGACTTATCCCGAGGACGAGCGCGTTCAAGGGTGACTCAGGGGCTACGATCCTTCGACATACCAGTGAGTGGGCTTTTGGTTTTCAGTATATATTTATATACTTGTTATTTTCCCAGAAAATATGTTTAAATGAGATTATGCCTTGAATGCCATGCATATTAATTTATATTTCGTATATGAATTGGTATATGATGCATTATATATAATTGTGGTGCTGTGGACGCTCAGGTAAGCTCAGGTGAGTTATGTTTGGTTATGTGAATTATCGATGATGTGATATGTGATTGAATAACGTTGAGCTCATAAAACTGCACCTAGGGTGATTATGATTTAGCCAAAGATATGGCACATGCCTGTTTATAATGTCACCTCCCGCACCATATGCTCATATTGGATCCAATTTAGGTGTACAGTCTTGTCGTACAGACCTTTACTATGGTTCCGACTCGTAAATGACTAGCGATTTATCGCCCAACTATGTGAAAGAAGTATTGAGCATAATTATATTACACCCAATATTGTCGTACAAACCTTTTCATTTGGTTCCGACTCTTATGCAGTATAGTGTCGTATAGGTCATCGTAGTGACTCCGGCTAGATTGACTTTTGAGCTATGAATTCAGCCGTACAGACTACCACAGGGGTTCCGGCTAATATGTCATATTTCTATGAAGTTATTCTCACCTAAATTACTTACTCTGTTATATCTTGGCATGGCATGCATATGAATATGATTATGTGAAGCATGATTTGAATTGATATATTTACATATATAGTTATGTATATGCTTATATTCTAATTCTGGGAAAAAATATACATGTTTTACAACGAGGGGTTAGAAATGTTGATAAATGAATTGGTTTTGTAAAACATTTGTTTTTGCCCACTCACGTTTTCTGTTTTATGCCCCTCCAGGTTTTAGGTAAGCTTGTTGTTGGTGGCCTTGAGGACTTCGGCGGTTCTGACATAATAAAATAATTGTAGGACATCTTATGGTACTGTATAACTAGTACTTGTCCTACTGGACTACACCTAGACTTGTTATGCTCTGATTAGGACTATTTATTTTTGTATCTTACTCCTAACACTTCCTGTTTACTAGTGCACTCTAGTAGTTTTGGTTTTTAATTATTCATATATTTCTTATCCTTATTGCTTCCACACTGTGCACATGGCTACGTTACCCTCACGTGACGGCCAGCATGCCTTGATCTCGGTCGGGTGTGTCAATTCTCTTGGTCTCCAAAGTTGCATAAAAGAAAGTGTACCGAAAAAACTATGAGCGGGGAAGCAATATATTTGCTAAGCCATCCACAAACCCTAAAACATAGGTCTCTTCTTCCAATTAGGAAACTAAAAAAATTAATAAAATATCTTAGAAAATAAAACCCTAATTAAACTAGGAGAATCTGCCAAGTACTTGTCCAGCCACGTTTTAGCCTTAAATCTCCTTCAAGTCCAGCCCAAGATAGCTTGTTTTAAAGATTAGGACGTTCCGAACACATCTCCACAAGGCCATGACACCATCCGAGGTTATCTTGGGCTCCAAAAACGCAATTTAAGCCCAGAAACGTCATTTTCCAGCACCGCGCATTGCTCCTTTAGTTTATCGCCAGAAAATAACCGCTTGGTGGAAAAAACCGAAATTTTGATAGGATCAAGCTAAGTGACTCACAAATGTCTTCCAATTGGAATTACTCAAAAATTCGTCCATTTGGTCCTGTTTTGCTCCAAAGGAAGTCAAAAGTCCTATATTGAAAATACAATTCAAAGTATCAAAATTCTTCCAAAATATTAACCAAAATATACTAAGTATAGGGTAAAATATATAATATGAAATTGACTCATCAATAGTGCGGCCACCTCTGCAACTCAACGGACCCGAGTTTCCCGACGTTCAAAACCTCCCAAAATTCTTCTAAAAGCATCGTGAAGACGATCTAAGACTTCCAAAAAGCTCAAAACTTCAAGAAACACTCGCGATCACGTCGAGTGAACAGTGCACCTCATCGGGGATTTTCGAGTCTCGGGTTTTCGAAACTTTCACGACCAACCAAAGGTATAGATCGAGTCCTGAGCTCACAAGGAACACGAAAATCACTTCTTCGACGTCAATTTGTGCCTACAAAGGTTGGTTTGAAATCTGTCTGTACAATTGTACGGACATGGAAAGAAATCCGAGAGGGAGAGAAGGAAGAGGGTCAACGGGATTGGTTGGTGTGTGTGTGGTCCAGGTTTGGCCAACCAAACCAAAAATAACTAAAACTTAAGTTCCACAAACTTAGGAATAAATTAAATCGTTCCAAAACCTAAGCTTAAACCACACCACCACACAATATAACTCAACGCCCAAGGGTATAAAAGGAATTCCCATGCTATCGAGGATAAAATAATATACACATTTAGGACGGGCTGTCACATAATTTATTTTGTATGTATCATCAGTGGGGGAGCTAGAAATTGATAAAGTATAGTAATATAATTAGTTGGAGAAAAACTATAGTTTTTTTATTATTATTATTAACATGGAAAATTTTAATCAAACAAATGTGATGGAGGTTTAAAATTTGTATGAAAAATTTGGTACTGAGAAGATTATATCATAAGAACATAACTTCTTTACGGGTTTTTAGTAAAAAAAAAAAAAGGATTAAGGCTCAAACAAAGATTTAAGGGCAAGAATAAAAACAATTCCATCGAGATTTTTCCTTCAACATAATTTGATCTTCTTCTAAATTGTATAGACCTTGTTTTATATGAGCTGACTAGAAAAATGAATTGGATTTTATATGGTAAAATAGAAACTTAGTTGGATTTTATATGGTAAAAGGGAAACTTAGTTCTAAGCTTGGGTTAAAAATAAACAAAAAGTTGTTTGGATCTTGCAAGTTTCAACCCCATGACCTTTCAGGAATTTTCAAACTCATATAACATGTAGACCACCTGGCTTTTATGGTTGAAACAAGCAGAAAACCTATATAGTGTAAAATTCCAGAGGCTTGGCCCTACCTTGGTCTTCATGTGGCTCCGCCATTATGTATCATCATATATATTGGGTAGATTTTTTTATTTTATATATGTACAAGTAATAGGTAAATTAGTATTTGATAAAATAATATTGCTTTACTATGTAGGTAAATTATTTTGCATGTATTTTACATATATTGTGACACACCCCGATCCTAGAATCAAGGCGTGCTGGCCGTCACGTGAGCGTGACGTAACCATAAGTGCGGTGCGGAAGCAAAGATAAGAGAATTACAAAGGAAACAAAATCAACTACTAGCAAGAACAACCAAATAGCATGCTAGAGTGAGTTAAAGTGTGAGTGCACACATAAACAGAGCTTAAGCAATAGGTGCAGTCAAGTAGGACTATAATTAAGTTACAACACCCGCAGGTGAGTCCTACATTAGGGAAGTCTGTCAGAATGCCGAAGCGAAACCTTGTGAGCCACCAACTGCTAACTAGAACCTGGAGGGGCGCAAAACAAAATTGAGTGGGTCAGTAAAACAAAACTTTTCGAAAACCTTTCATTTAAAACATTTCTAACCCCTCGCTGTAAAACCTGTATACTTTCCCAGAAAAATAGCATAATAGCATAATACTTTTCATAAATCTCAAATCATCAATTTTTCTCAAAAACCAGAAAGTATGCCATGTTATAATTTCAAAAACAGAATGAATGATGCATCAATGTAACAGGTGAAATGATGAATTAACCGGAGACCCTACAGTTGGTCCTGTACGGTTAATTCTATAGCTCAACATCCAATCCAACCGGAGTCACCTCGGTGACCTATACGGCACTACACTGCATATAAGTCGGAACTACCTGAAGTAGTTTGTATGACATGAATGGTGTAATAATACGCTCTAGTGCTTCTCTCATCAATAATCTGTGCACATAATCTAAGGTCACCTATCAGTCGGAACCCTCTCATGGTCTGTACGACATGTCGGAACCCTTTCATGGTCTGTACGACATGCACCTACTTGGATCCAAGTGATGCGTAAAATAACTAAACACACAAATTAAACCCTCTTGTTGACAATTGTAGTATGGATAAGTAGGGATCGTTCTTAAACGGGGGATTATGAGGGATTGCTAAACACTCTAAACTGACTCAAATAGATAAAACTAAGCTTTAAAACACTTAACTAGACTCAAAAGACTCAAAACAAGTTCACAAAACTCAAAATAAGCTAAAAACGCTAAAAACGCTCAAAACTGCCTAAAAAGACAAACTGGGCAGTTTTGAGCTCTAAACACAATTTTGGACGAAATTTGGTTTTCTAATGACTTAAAACACTTAAAAACACAAACTAAATGAATTTCTAACTAATCTAACACTTTAAAATAAAGGGGGATTTGGTTTTGGACGAAATTAAACTTGCAAAACAGATTTTAAATTGAAAACAGATTCTAGACGAATTTGGATAAAACTATGGATGATGGGCTAGCTAGAGGGTTCTTCTCCACACATGACACACTTGCATATAAATCAATTTTTAGTTGTTCTTTCGATAAATCATGAAACTCAACACCCCAGGTTAATTAGGTCCGCTTAAATTAACCTTCAAGTTCTCCTTAAGTTATTGAATTGGATGGGAAAGCGCATACAACAACTCAACACATTCTTCAAAAGTCCTTTACGTGAAAAGCACAATAAAGATACAATCATAGATCATTAAGCAACATGAGAACTATAAGTATTGACGAGGCACTCGTTACTATGATGAGCATGAAACTTATGCCAAGAATTCATTTAACGCGATCGTTTATAAGCGACCTCCACTACTTGTGAATATAAGTTTGTAACTATTAGATGAAACTCCCTTATATTCTAGCATCATATTCATGCATGAAAACTTAAGCGTGCACTCTTAACAAACATACACGAATAAGTTATCAATCAAGCAGTTAAACGAATTGAATTCACAACTTATGAAATCACAACCAAAAGTAATCAATTCATATTGCAAGCATGAACATGGTTTCGAATCACCCCCTAACTAAGGGGGTTTAGTTCCTCATACTCACAAAACAAAGATTAGTGAATTGAAACATTGAAAGTAAAAGAAAGATTACACCTAAAACATTCCAGCAATCCTCAATCGAATGACAAGCACGTCCAAGGCTTTCCTCCTTCCTCTTTGCTGCAGCACAAGGGTTGGTGGTGAGTGATTGAATGGTGTAGAATGGATGGAGGACGTATGGAAGTGTTTAGGGTTGATGGGTGGTGCGGCTAGGGTGGTTTTGGGTTAGAAAATATGGTGAATGGTGAAGGAATGGGGCTGTTTTGCTGCCTAGAGTGTGTATGGACGAATTTTTGTGTTGAATGATGAATATGGGAGGTGGCCTCCTTGACTTAGAGTGAAAACACATATATATAGGCACCACAAACCCTAGAGAAATCAGTTTAGGCAATGGGCTAGGATTTAGGCAGATTTTAAGGCTTAAAACCATCCAAGGGAGACATTGTGCAGATTTTAAGGCTTTGTGCAGATTTTAAGGCTTTGGACCATCCAAGGGAGACAAGAACTAGGGTTTGTGCAAATTTTAAGTCTTCTAGAAGTATTAGCTCTTCAATTTCGTCCAAACCCTTGGCTCCACATATGTGATATCCAATCCAAGCTCCATTTTGCTCCAAAAGGTTCCAAATTGCATCATTTTGTGTAATATGTCCTTAAAACCTGAAAACATATGAAACTAGCTTAAAAGACTACTTTAAATTCAGAAAACATAGTGAAAATGCATAAGAACTAGCTAACTAAGGCGCATAAATATGCTCCTATCAAATTCCCCCACACTTAGCTTTTGCTAGTCCTCGAGCAAAACAAAGAAATAAAACAAAACAAAACAAATAAAACACAACCTAAACCTTCCAACATTTGCCTCAGGGATTTCCAATGCACATGACATGTTAAAAAATCATTATCCCCACAAATTTGAGTCATCTCTACACTTAAGCACATACTTAATCATAGTCACTACTTACTTGTTCACAATTAATCAATTAAAACAATGTTTTGAAAATAGTAACATGCCTTAGAGAATTCACTCAATTCCTTACAAGATATGCACTCAATTTTCACTCAGATTTTCTAACTACACACCCTATTCTAGTTATATGTGAGAAGATTGATGTAGATATGAAAACGAATGCTCACATATATGTATCACAAAGAAAGCAATTTTTGGAGTTAATAAGCATGTTTAGATATGATCTCATGAATGGAATGCTATTACTTAGACGCGAGAACCAGTGACACCATATGCTCATACCAAATTCAAACTCCACAAATTGAAACACATAACACTCAAGATTGAAGTCAAAGGTTGTAACGGGGCTTGGGGTGTTGGCTAACAAATGAAGGATAGGGATAACAAACGTTCTTAAAGCAATAGCAAACAAAGTAATGAAATTGAAACTTAGAATTCACTTTAGAATGCAGAAATCACTTCTAGACATAAGGGGAAGATTAGAGCAATATTTAGGGCCGAATTCAAAGTTTTGGACCCTTTCTTCAACAAACAACACTTTGGGACTCTTTTTCACATCTTTTCAACTCATTTTCATTCTTTTCACACACTTTTTCTTTTTCTTTTCTTTTCTTGCCGTGTTCTATGGCACACAAATTCACATAACAAAAACTTCCCCCACACTTGTTTTCTGCCACAAAAGAATTCTAATTGAATCATGCTTTACTATGCTTAAAGAACAAAGGAATGGATAGTCCTAATCTAGGCTAGGTGAGGAAAACATGGGTTAACAAAGAAAAGGCTAAACAAGGCTCAATGGGGCTGAAACCTACAAAACATAATGACATAGGCGATTCACAGCATTTTGGCTAAGGTGGTGGTCACTACACAACTTCATCTTGAATATGTGTTATGCAATTCAATGACATGCTTTGAATGAAATGGGCATGAGTTCTAGCATTTGGAACTAAATGATGAAACGCTTTCTAAGTAGCAACCAAGCAAAGAATAGTGAGATCATGCAACGACTTAGAAAACAAAGAATGCACAGATTTTAACTATCCAAATAAGCGTTTAGGCTCAAGTCTCACAAGGTTGTAGCGTTCGTTTGAGTTCGTTCCTTCAAGCATGTTACAAAAACTGATTTTTCCTTTATGATTGCATGTGAATTCATAAGTTATAACCACAACCAAGCATAAACAAAGAGTAAATCAAACTTTCATCCATGTTAATCACTCTCTTTAACAGCCATGCAATTACAAACCGAATCCTCATCCTTGTGTTGGAAGGTACCCTAAGACACAAACAAACACACAAAAACAACTCAAAACAACTCTTTTTTGGGTTTTTAAAACAAATTTTTCAAATTTTTATGTGATTTTCGGATTTTTACTTCAAAACACACTAAAACACACCAAAACTACTTAAAAACACTTAAAAACAGCAAGGAACAAGTCTATAAGTTAAGGGTGATAAAATCCCACGAATTTGCATAAAAAACACTTAGTTACCCCCCCACACTTAAATCAAACATTGTCCTCAATGTTTCAAGCATAAATTCACACAAAACACAAGTAAATAAACAAACAGCAACTTAAGCAACTAAACATGGCAGATTAGAAAACAGCAACAAAGAGAAGGGTTTTAGGAACGCAAATCTGGAATTGGAGTGATTCCTAAGGCTTCCTTTGTTGAATGCATGGGTTGCCTCCCAAGTAGCGCTTTCTTTAACGTCTTGCAGCCGGACGAAGAACACAATCATGCCCCATTGGAGCCCACGGCATGGAGTGGGATCTCCTCCACAACATGCTCAACCAAGTTCTCATACATTGCATCCTTGAACGGAAATGGATAGTGATGTTTGCTGATGGGTGCGTTGTGTTTCCTATGGTTCATGTAAATGCGCCCACCATCGGGGATGTGCTTGGGTACCTGCACCAAAGAAGGCAACCACCTATTAATTTTAATGGGAATTGGATTTGGACTAGGTGCCTTACCTTGGTATTGGGATGAAGTGGCAGCAACATGAATTTTTTTCCTCATGGTGTTCTCGGCCACATTGGGTATCTTAAGGGCAGTGGTCGTGGGGTCCTCATGCTCCACTCCAATGCCCTCATCTTGCATGGTTCTTGAAGCAACCTTTGTGTTAGGGGCTGAATGATCCGTCCCTATCTTTTCTATTGTATCAATAACACAACAAGAACGAACAATGTTAGGAGTCTCAATGGATTCAAAAATTTTAAAACAAATCATATCACCCCCAAATGCCATAGTTACTTCTCCTTTGGCTACATCAATCTTGGTTTGAGCCGTTTTCATGAAAGGCCGTCCAAGGAGAATGGGCAATGAAGGAGCATGATCCGATTCATCCATCTCAAGAACATAGAAATCCGCCGGAAAGATCAAATGATTAACCTGCACCAAAACATCTTCCACAACTCCCTTTGGATAAACATTAGATCTATCGGCCAATTGTATGATTACACCATCGTTTTTTAACTTGCCTAGGTTCATAGATGCATAAATTGAATATGGCATAACATTTATGGATGCACCTAAGTCTAACATGGCAGATTTGAACCTAGTATTACCAATGACACAAGGAATGGTGAAACTACCCGGATCTTTGCATTTAGGAGGTAGTTTACGTTGTATCATGGCAGACACATTCTCACTTACCTGTACCACTTCTTTCTCCCGAAAACGTTTCTTTGTTGTACAAAGCTTCCTCAAACACTTGGCGTACTTCGGGATTTGCTTGATTGCATCCAAGAGAGGTATGTTAACTTGAACCTTCCTAAATGTCTCTAGAACATCTTTTTCCTCCTCTTCATTCTTGAATTGCAAAAATCTGCTAGGAAAGGGCACATTGGGTGGAATAATGTTAGAATTAACCAAACTTGGACTCATCTTACCTAGGGTGGACGGATTGGATGGCTTAAAGGCCATGGGTGCTTGCGGCAAAGGTGGTGCTACCTTTTCCGTGAGTGGACTTGGTGTCTCCTCTTCCGATTTCAACGTTTCATCCTCTTTGGGACCTGATTTTGGTGGTGTAGGACCTGCCCCAACTTCTTTTCCACTCCTTAGCATGATTGCATTTGCGGTTTCAAAGCCTCCTTTTGGATTCGCAATGGTTGAACTAGGAAGCTTTCCTTGTTCTCTAAACTGCCCAACAAACTCCGCAATCTGCCCAATTTGCTTCTCCAATTGATCTACCCTAATGTTCGTGCTTTGCATTGCTTGGGTTTGCTTTTCCTGCCCATAAGTCAACTTGTTTAGTATCTTAAGAAGTGCATCATTGTCTAGGGACGTACCTGAAGCATTTGGGTCAGATTGTGGTTGGTTTTGATTGGGTGTGTACGGCTTGGTGAAGAACCCCGGGGGTTGTTGCCTAAAGCCTCCTTGGTTTTGAGGTTGTTGAGGCTCCCTCCACTTGAAATTTGGGTGGTCTCTCCAACCGGGATTATATGTGTTTGAATATGGATCGTTCCTTGGTTGGTTTTGACCTTGAAACCCAATAGCATTGGCGCTTTCCCATCCACCATTTTCAATCAACTGTGGACACTTTTCAGAGATATGTCCTTGGATGGAACATACGCCACATACAATTGGTCCTTGCATCTTCATGCCCTCGGCCATCTGAGACACAATAGAAGTAAGATTAGCCAATTGTGAATGAATATCGGAAGTCGAACTTACCTCATGGACTTGGTGCCGTGGGGGTCCTCTTTGGCCTACTCCCTCGTATTGTTGAGCGTTCAACGCTCAATTAGAGATCAAGATCTTGGCAGCCATGGGTGTTTTGTCCACCAATGCTCCCCCCGCCGAATCATCAAGCATTTGACGTTCTAGAGGTAGGAGACCCTCGTAGAAGTATTGCAAAAGCAACTCCTCTTTCATCTGATGCTGTGGACAAGAAGCAACAAGTGATTTAAATCGTTCATAATATGTAGGAAAAGACTCACCTTCTTCTTGCTGGATTCCGCTTATCTTTTTGCGTAGGAGGATGATGCGAGAAGTTGGAAAGAACTTCTCCAAGAACGCTCTCTTCATACTCTCCCAAGATGTGACAGTGCCAGGAGCTAACTCGTATAACCAATCCTTGGCTTTATCCATCAAAGAGAATGGAAAAGCCTTCATCTTCAAAATATTTCCGTCAACATTGACGGGAGTCATACTAGAGCAAACTACTTCAAATTCTTTCAAATGTTTGTTAGGATCTTCCATGGACAAGCCATGGTATTTAGGAATATGATGAAGCAAACTTGACTTTAATTTAAATTATTCCGTCTTACCTTGGGCAGCCGTGGGATATTGGATACACAATGGTGAGGCATTATCCAAACCCGAAGCGGAAAGCTCCTTGAGTGTACGGTTGTCCATGGCCATGCCTTGAACTTCTTCACCTCCTTGTGCCGTAGGTTCCACCTCCTCTTCTGGAGCGTTTTCTTCAAGGTCAGGTTCGGGATTGGGTGGGTTGTGTTCTTGCTGATTTCTAGCCCTTCTCAAAGTCCTCTCAAAATCGTCGTCAAAGTCCAAAATGTTTTCACGAATAGGATGGGAACTTCGAGTCATACACTAGTACCTAAAAACAAGGAAAACAACACAAGTCAGATTCTACAATAAAAACAAATTAAACGAAAAGAAAAGAATCAAGGGATTAGCAAAATTGCTAATCCCCGGCAACGGCGCCAAAATTTGATGCGTAAAATAACTAAACACACAAATTAAACCCTCTTGTTGACAATTGTAGTATGGATAAGTAGGGATCGTTCTTAAACCGGGGATTAGGAGGGATTGCTAAACACTCTAAACTGACTCAAATAGATAAAACTAAGCTTTAAAACACTTAACTAGACTCAAAAGACTCAAAACAAGTTCACAAAACTCAAAATAAGCTAAAAACACTCAAAACTGCCTAAAAAGACAAACTGGGCAGTTTTGAGCTCTAAACACAATTTTGGACGAAATTTGGTTTTCTAATGACTTAAAACACTTAAAAACACAAACTAAATGAATTTCTAACTAATCTAACACTTTAAAATAAAGGGGGATTTGGTTTTGGACGAAATTAAACTTGCAAAACAGATTTTAAATTGAAAACAGATTCTAGACGAATTTGGATAAAACTATGGATGATGGGCTAGCTAGAGGGTTCTTCTCCACACATGACACACTTGCATATAAATCAATTTTTAGTTGTTCTTTCGATAAATCATGAAACTCAACACCCCAGGTTAATTAGGTCCGCTTAAATTAACCTTCAAGTTCTCCTTAAGTTATTGAATTGGATGGGAAAGCGCATACAACAACTCAACACATTCTTCAAAAGTCCTTTACGTGAAAAGCACAATAAAGATACAATCATAGATCATTAAGCAACATGAGAACTATAAGTATTGACGAGGCACTCGTTACTATGATGAGCATGAAACTTATGCCAAGAATTCATTTAACGCGATCGTTTATAAGCGACCTCCACTACTTGTGAATATAAGTTTGTAACTATTAGATGAAACTCCCTTATATTCTAGCATCATATTCATGCATGAAAACTTAAGCGTGCACTCTTAACAAACATACACGAATAAGTTATCAATCAAGCAGTTAAACGAATTGAATTCACAACTTATGAAATCACAACCAAAAGTAATCAATTCATATTGCAAGCATGAACATGGTTTCGAATCACCCCCTAACTAAGGGGGTTTAGTTCCTCATACTCACAAAACAAAGATTAGTGAATTGAAACATTGAAAGTAAAAGAAAGATTACACCTAAAACATTCCAGCAATCCTCAATCGAATGACAAGCACGTCCAAGGCTTTCCTCCTTCCTCTTTGCTGCAGCACAAGGGTTGGTGGTGAGTGATTGAATGGTGTAGAATGGATGGAGGACGTATGGAAGTGTTTAGGGTTGATGGGTGGTGTGGCTAGGGTGGTTTTGGGTTAGAAAATATGGTGAATGGTGAAGGAATGGGGCTGTTTTGCTGCCTAGAGTGTGTATGGACGAATTTTTGTGTTGAATGATGAATATGGGAGGTGGCCTCCTTGACTTAGAGTGAAAACACATATATATAGGCACCACAAACCCTAGAGAAATCAGTTTAGGCAATGGGCTAGGATTTAGGCAGATTTTAAGGCTTAAAACCATCCAAGGGAGACATTGTGCAGATTTTAAGGCTTTGTGCAGATTTTAAGGCTTTGGACCATCCAAGGGAGACAAGAACTAGGGTTTGTGCAAATTTTAAGTCTTCTAGAAGTATTAGCTCTTCAATTTCGTCCAAACCCTTGGCTCCACATATGTGATATCCAATCCAAGCTCCATTTTGCTCCAAAAGGTTCCAAATTGCATCATTTTGTGTAATATGTCCTTAAAACCTGAAAACATATGAAACTAGCTTAAAAGACTACTTTAAATTCAGAAAACATAGTGAAAATGCATAAGAACTAGCTAACTAAGGCGCATAAATATGCTCCTATCAAATTCCCCCACACTTAGCTTTTGCTAGTCCTCGAGCAAAACAAAGAAATAAAACAAAACAAAACAAATAAAACACAACCTAAACCTTCCAACATTTGCCTCAGGGATTTCCAATACACATGACATGTTAAAAAAGCATAAATATGCTCCTATCACCAAGGTGAGCGTGCGGTGCGAGGTGAATAATATCAGCACTAACACCAAGATTGCAGGTTATGAGCTATCAACATAATATACATCATCAATGATTCTCATGAATAATATAAAACTCACCTGATACTTACATGTGCGTCCACATCACCAATTCGCATATATATATGCATCAATTATCAATTCATATATCTCATAATATGCATGCATGGCATTTTAAAACGTACTTTCATTTAAACTCAATTTCTGGGAAAAATATCAATAGTATATAGGTATAAACAGAAATACTGCCCACTCACTAATAAGTCGAAGGGTCGTAGCCCCCGTGACGTCCCTGGATGCGCTCGTCCTCGGGATAGGTATCACCTATATGCGAAATAACGGAAAAATTCCAAGAAAACCGGCCAAAGTCGAACCCAGTGATCCCGACGTCCAAAACATTCAAACGAAGCACTCCAAGCTTCCTTGGGACCTCACTAAGCTCACTTCAAGTTTAGAATTCCCTTTTTGGCGTCGATCCGTGGAAGTTGGAGGGTTTCCTAGCTTGTCCGTACGTTTGAGGGTGAGAGAGTGAGAGACTGAGAGAGTCGTAAGGGAGGAGAGAGAGAGAGCATACGGGAAAGAGAGAGAGAGAGGTTTGACATGTGGTCCATCCCCACATCCACCATCCTACTGTTGGAAATGTGCCCTAAAGCCATTCATATGATGATACTTTACGGATATTTCACATGTTAAACTAATCTAGTTTACATATAAAAGGCAAACATTATTGTTTGAGGCGTCTCATATAAATGTTATATGCTTAAACGATAAAGTCCAAGGAATATGTGATTGGAAGAATGCAATCTAATGTAGTTAGATTAATGAGACCATTCTTTCGTAGACACATCCTAAACGTTCCTGATCATAGGATTGCCAATTGGGCATTGACAGTCCGATAAGATCAGTACGTGCTATGTCTTCTCTCAGGGAGAGTGACTAGTCTCGAGTCATTGGTGTGTGTGACATCAAGACAAGTACGTAGGTGCTCAATAGAGAATGAGTTCACTGAACACGATCAACGAGGAGTTCTCATACTCATGTCACATGAGAACTCATGTTTGGGATAATGCAAATTAGTCCTTTGACCTGAGGCATCACAGTTGTTGTCTTGTGGTTAAGTCCTTGATCTTTGATTATGCCAAAGTCACCCCATCGGGGTGTCCACGACATCATTGGGGTTAAGCCACTTAGTCATGGAGACAAGTGAATGCGCAACAAGGGATCTCTAACCTTCAATTGGCTTGAGGGAGAATACTCTATGATATGATTAAAATCTCTGGCCAGAGTATGAATGAGATTGGGGAATGCGTTCCAAATCACATTCAAGGTAATCATAAAATGCAAATGATTCACATTGGATAGTAGACATGAATAAATAAACTATCAAACCAAACAATGTGGTCAAGAGTATTAGATTAGAGAAAGACCGTATTGCATTTGTAATCCTAAACTGAATAGGTTCTCTACCTCTTCTGATTAGCTTGGGTAGCCATGATATGCTGCTAGGGGTCACTCATGGTTTGTGGAAGCCCTAAACGTGTGTAATCACTAAAGGGAGAATTGAAAGTAAGTTTCAATTCACAATCGATGTAAAATGGTTTTAATCGCCCACTGCCTCGCTAAAAGGAACCTAATGTATCGTACACCAAATAAGGTGGAGATTGAAGAAACAAAGGAGATGAATTAAATGGTTTAATTATTTATGGCAAGGATTAATTAATATGTTAATTAATCAAACGAATAAGTTCGTTAAAGACCTCGGGATAGTTTTTGGACCTTAAGGCCCAATGGGCTTCGAACGTCAAAGCCCATTGACTTAAGTTGTATGACAACTTAATGAATAAAGATTCACAAAGGCCCAAAAGCCCATATCCATTTAGTGTTGAATTAGGGTTTTTGGTTCTTTAGGTCATTTAAAGAAGTGACTATATAAAGAACTTTATAACCTAAAATTCATAAGTTGTTGATTTTAGAGAAAATTGGTAAGAACACAAAGCTTCCATTTCTCTCTAAGAGGCCAACCACCTTGGGGGATATTGTCTAGCAATTCTATTTCCTCAAGGTCACTCATTTCCTCTCCAATCCAACCTTGGTGTAGAATCTTTAGAGGTTCTCAATTTTGGGAACTTGGAGAACCTATTCTTCTAACCAAATCCATGGAGCTAAGAAGCAAGGAATGAAGGCCCTATCTCTTGGGTGATTATCCTTTGCATATGCAAAGAGGAATCTACAAAGGTAAATATTTCTCAACTAACAAATTGTTGTTTTTAAGTTGAGTCAAGGTTCACCAATCTACTAGGCTTTGAATTTCATGGTAGATGTTTTGTTTTTGAATGCATGAAAGCATGATTCCGCCTTTAATTGTTAATTGCATGCTATATGATGTTATTCAAATGAACATGTTTTTCACAAAATTTCCTTCACCTACTTCAATCCCTAACCACAAAATTAACAAATCAATTTAAATCCAAGTTCAATAATTTTCCAAAATCTTTGGAAAATATATATTTAAACCAATTATATGTCACATACACATACCTTAGTACCCGTCAAGGGTAATTCCGTCATTTTACATTCCCGTCAAATGTACCTCCGGGACGGGCTGTGACATATTGGTAAAAAAAAATTTAAGCAATCTAACATTTTAAATTTTAAATAGTAGGTGCACTATTTGTGAGAGTAGAAAACTGTATTCTTCCAAGAGACTATACAATTATAAATTTATGATATGCAAATAATTTTGACACACCCCGTCCCGAAGGAGGGCATGCTGGCCGTCACGTGAGAGTGACATAACCATTTACACAGTTCGGAAGCTTTAAAGATACAATTACTAAGGTATAACACCCGAGGGTGAATCCTACTTCTGTGAATTCTGTCAGAACACCGTTGGATTCCTCGTGGCCACCAAAGCTCTGCTAACTTGAACCTGGAGGGGCGCAAAACAAAATTGAGTGGGTCAGTAAAATAAAGTTTTTCGAAAACATTTCATTTAAAACATTTCTAACCCCTCACCGTAAAACCTGTATACTTTCCCAGAAAATAGTATATATAAAACCATATGTAATCTCAAAACTCAAATCCCAAGTCTTTAACATTTTTCAAGAAAAAATATGTCATGCCATGAATCAAAATATAAATCAGGTGAAATAAGGAATCAATCGGAGACCCTGCAGTTGGTCCTATACGATTAATTCTATAGCTCAAAATCCCACTCAGCCGGAGTCACCACAGTGACCTATACGGCCCTACACTGCACATCACTCGGAACTACGTAAGGTAGTCTGTACGATGAAAGGTGTAAAAATACGCTCTAGTGCTTCTCTCATCAATCATCAGCGCGCATAACTAAGGTCACCCACTAGTCGGAATCACACCTAGTGATCTATACGACTAGCATGTCGGAACCCTCACATGGTCTGTACGACATCCACCTACTTGGATCCAAGGCGAGCGTGCGGTGTGGTGAATAATATAAGCACTAACACCTAGGGTGCAGGTTATGAGCTCAAAACATCTCAACATCAATCAATTAAATAAATAATGAACTCACCTGACTTACCTGTGCCTCCACAGCACCATACAACATGTATGCATCATATATCAATCATATAACTCATACGCAAATCATATTTTTCCAATAATTCTATGCATGGCATTTTTAAAACATATTTTCATATAAATTCATTTTCTGGGAAAAATCAATAGTATAAAGGTAATACGAAAACAAAACTGCCCACTCACCTGGAATTCGCCCTATAACTCCTTAGCACAATACATCAAGGCATCATGACGATCGGCGCCTAGAACAATAATCAAATCCAACCTCAGAAATCATATCGATAGAATATATAACTTATATAAAACACGTCACTACGCAGTTCGATCCGGAAGATCTGCAACTCAGATTTCCAATCCATAACTTCCAGAGGTCCACAATAAATCTCTAGAACAACATCCTAAAATTTCCTTACCATCCAACGGTCGGAACTCCGTCAATTTCCAAAACCAAGTGACGGTTAACATTCTATTTTATGAACTTACAACTCTAATTCCAGAAGATCCGTAAATCGGATTCCCAATCCGTAAGTTCCTATAATCCTCAAATATTACGTATTACAATGTATCAAAGTTTGGTGACGATCCGACGGTTGGATCGTCAATTCACATTTTCACCTAACCACGAATCGAAACGAACTTAGGTTCAATTACTCAATTTAAGTCCATCAATTATCAAAACTGAACCTAGAACCTTAAACACATGCTAAGAATGACATTGGCGGGCCATTGGCCACGCGCCGCCGCACGGGCCGCCGCGGGTGGCGGTTGGCAGCCCCGGCTCACCGGAAAATCCAACTATTTCCAAAAATTACCAAAATTTGCAGATTTGAAGATCTCAATGAGTAGAGTAACTTTCATACCTGTGGCCAAGGCCAATTTGGCCTGGAAGTGCTTCAATTTCACCAAAACCGTGAAGAACCCTAGAATTGGGTGTTTCCAATTCGACCTTCAAACTTGTTCCAACGCCTCTACTACCTCTTGGGCTTTGTTCTAGGTCCTAAAGGAATGCTAATGGTGTTAGTAATTGAAAGAAAACATTTCAAAATTTGAAGAATTTAGACAAAAAAGTCGCGGCACCCGTAGGGGTGTTCTTCGCGAAATCACCACGAAATTCAATGATTCTTGGGGTGAAACGTGAAGAGGGAAGGTCTAGATGTTGATTGGGAGTGGTACCTTGATTCAATTCGTCGGAAAATGGGACGAAAACGGCGAGAACCCGCCGATTTGGAAGCATGGGTCGCGCGGGTCAAGGGTGACCCGTTTCCTCCTGTTCCCCCGCTCACCACTCTCCCTCCTTTCCCTCCATTCCTTCCTCTGGTTGGTCAGTTTCTCCCTCTCTCTTCTTCTGATTCGCCTCTCCTCCTTCTTCTCCGATTGGGCAGTTTTGCCCAATCTCTCTTCTTTCTGATTTCTTTTTCTTCTTCTCATACACATACACACACCAAAAACCTTTCCCTCATCCCAGCCATCCATTTCATTCATCATTAAATCTGGGCCGTCCATTTTCATAAAAGAATTTCTATAATTTACTAAAATTGTAATTCCTTAAAATCCAAAATTTCAAACATTAATAACTTCTTCGATATAACTCCAAATCACGAACCGTCTGCGCCCACGCGTCCGTAACGACGAGTACTACGAGGATATGTTAAGAAAACAAATCTTAGATGGCACGACATGATGATTAACCTCGAATAATGCACGTGCCTCAAAGGGCATTTTTGTAAAATCCTTTATTAAAACTTTAAAAATTCTTAAAATTAGGGACGGGCTGTCACAATCTACCCACCTTAAAGAAATTTCGTCCTCGAAATTTACACAATCTTTACAATCCATCAATATCCATAAAACAGCCCGAAACACAACTCTCTCATTCGATTCTCTGATTTCTAAGTAGCTTCTTCCATTGAAAGATTCCTCCATAAACTTTCACCAAACTCATAGTCTTATTTCTCAGTACATCATCTTTCTAATACAAGATAGGCACTGGCTCCTCATCATACGTCAAATCCAGATTGACTTTCAAAGGTTGAGGAGGTATCACTCGTGAAGGATATGAGATTTAATGTCGAAGTATCGAAACATAAAACATATCGTGCCCTTTCGTCGACTCTGGAGGCAACTCAAGCCTGTACGTAACTTCGCTGACTCGTTCGATGATCACATATGGTCTGATGTATCTAGGACTTACTTGTTTTTCTTTTTAAAACGAATCATACTTTTCCAAGGTGATAATTTCAAAATCATTCGATCACCTACATATACATCCGGTCAGTGGCATGTTTATCTGCTAAACTCTTCAGCCGATCCTGGCTCACTTCCAGGTTAGACTTAATTACTTAAATATTCCGAATAGTCTCCTCCACCAACTCAGGGCCTTGAATATCATCCGTCCCCAATTCTAACAATTTCGAAACACAAGACATAGCTTTCCACGGCCTTATGGCGTTACTCTAGGGAACAAACTGAAATGACCAACATACCCAAGAAGTTCAACAGATCCGTAAGTCCAAATCTCTTTTCTATAAGACAGATAAATAATTGTTGCACTTTTGGAAAGGTTACTGCTCTTCCATTGAAGAATATTGCGCTGATTTAGTAAGCCAATCAATTATCACCTTAATTTCATCATAATCATCTCGTGAACGAGGAAACTTGCACACATAATCTATATTAATATTTTCTCATTTTTGATGTGGAACGGGAAGTAACTACATCAATCCAAAAGACTTCTTTCTTTCCGTTTTAACCTGCTGACAGATGTTACATCTATTTATATATACAAACATTTCTCTTTTCATATCTGACCAATAGTAAAATGATCAAATGGTATAATACATCTTAGTACCTCCAGGATGCATTGTATAAGTTGAACAGTACGCAAATTCCAAAATTGCTTCCTTTAATTCCATAACATTAGATATAAGCACCTTGTTCTCTTGCATAAGCTTGCCATCTGATTCTCTAACTCTGAGGTCTTTCTTTTTTCCGCTATTCCTTTCTTTAAATAAATTCTTGAATTTCTTCGTCAAACGCTTGAGTCTCGAGTACGACCTACCAAATAGGCCTAACTTGAAAATTAGCAAGTACGTTTTCTTTTTGATCTTCCATTCCCAACTTTACTCCAGTAGATCTCAATTCCACAAGAAGATGAACATGGCAATCGTACCAAGCATTAATTCTCGCTGGGGTCTTCCTACTAAAAGCATTGGCCACAACATTTGCACGATCGCCCTGGTCATGCAATCAAAATCATTAGGCAACACAATCCACCTCTGTTGCCTAAGATTAAGATACCTCTGAATAAACAGATATTGGATACTCTTTTGATTCACAAAAATCTTGCACTTTTCTTCCCATAAAGACAATGTCTCCAAATCTTCAAAGCAAAGATGATAGTTGCTAATTCTAAATCATGAGTAGGGTAATTCATCTCATGAGGTTTCAATTGTCGTGAAGTGTAATAATCACTGTATCAAGTTGCATCAACACGCATCCAAGGGCATTCAAAGAAGTATCACTATAGACCACATAATTACCACTATCGTCTGGGAGTGCGAAAACAAATGCATGAGTGAGGGAATACTTTATTTGTTGAAGCTCTACTCACAATTTTTCATCCCACTCAAACTTGATCTCTTTTCTAGTTGATCCCGTCAATGATAAAGCAATGATTGAAAAATCCTTTACAAATGTCTATAGCAGCCTGCTAGACCAAGAAAACTCAGTACCTCAGTGACGGTTTGAGGTTGTTTCCAATTCTTCCCATTTGTCACTCATTGAGGATCTACTTGAATACTTTAAGTGGATATAACATGTCCCAGAATGCCACTTGATTCGTCCAAAATTGACATTTGCTAAACTTAGCATACAACCGATGTTCCCTCAAATATTTCAACACCAACTCAAACTGACTAGTATGCTTTACTTTCACTTAAGAGTATACCAGACTCAACTCTTTCTTTGAAAACACATAGGCACCTCTAAGCTGATCAAACAATCATCAATGCGCGGCAATGGATAACGGTTCTTACTCATTACCCGATTCAATTACCTATATCCATACATATTCTTAAGGTCCCGTCTTTCTTCCTTATAAACAAAGTTAGGGCTTTCCAAAGTAACGTATTAGGTTGACTGAAACCTTTATCAACCGATTCCTGTGATTGAATTTTCAATTCCTTTAACTCTGTAGGAACCAATCTATAGCATAGAGTCTGTACTTGGAGACAATTCAATAGTGAACACCACATCTCTGTCTGGTGGCAATCCATGTAAATCATTCCGGAAACACATTAGGAAAATATCTACCACTCATAAGTCATCCACAATACTAGGAGTACGATCCTGCAACACCACATGAGTTAAGTATCCTTGGCAACCTTTTGAGAATAATCTCTTTGCTCTCACAACAGAAATAACGGCATGCCTCACTCCACTTTGCTCAATCACAAAAGTAACCTTTGATAATCCAAGACAATGGAAAATAACTGATTTCCCGTAGCAATCCATATTGGCATGATTATAATGCAACCAATATGTGCCTAAAATCACATCAAAATCCACAATGTCTAACGGGATAAGATTCGCTGGCATAACTACTTCTTCCACCATCACTAGACACCCTGAATAATCATAACCGACATAGAATGACCTACCTATTTACTTGCTTAACAAATCCAACAAATAAGTTATGGATATTACGGTCTGCAGCCCGCAATAACGATAACTCACTGTTGTCTCGATAAGTAAGCAACAATTCTTAAGGGTGCAATATTATCATCTTGCTCTTCATTAGAAATACATATACACTCCTCAATCGTGCTCCAGCATTACTCTCTTTGGCAACCTCGTCAATAACATCAAATTTCCGCATCATGACCAATGAACTCTGGCAAAGTGACCAAAATATCTAACGTATCCATAATCAAGCCTGAAAGATTCTGAATATCTTGTAGCTCTATATCCCATGTCCACATGTAAAGCATCCTCTACCAGAGTCACCTCGCCTCTGTAATCTAGGATCTCCAGTAAATCTACCACCTCGCATCTGATCACTGGTACTAAAATCTCTGATGGCAGAACTAGAATTAACTCCACTTCTTTTGAAGCTCTAAGTCTTGCGAGATTCTTGAGACACATGACCTTTACCTTGGCCATCTTTCCTTTGATTCTCCTTCTTTTCCTTGTCTCAAATTATAAACTCTTGTTTCTTACTGTCCATATATGCCGGAGGAATAAACCTTTTCTTAAACAACTCTTTAAACAATTCTCATTCAGCTGTTTCCTCCGGTGACATCGTATAAGACTCCTATCTCCACCAGGATGCAATTTCAATACTCAGAAACCAGGTAGTCATCTCGACCTACCTGTCGGGAGGAAATTCTCTTGACTTTGCATAATCCGAAACGTCTTTTCCCAAATGATTAAGCCATCGATCTGTTCTCTTAGGTTCTTCATCTCCCTAAAGTGATTCAAATTTAACTTATAACCAGTCTCAAAAGTTCCTTTAGATATTAGATTGAATCACCATGGCAATAATTTCCCCCCAAACTACTATATCAGGGAATTTAGGCCCATCCAAACTACGTGGCTCGCTACGAGGCGGTATAGTTCTGACAGAAGACACTAGGAAATTCTCAAGATGTCCAGAATTGCAACCTAGGCTCTGATACCAACTGACACACCCCGTCCCGAAGGAGGGCATGCTGGCCGTCACGTGAGAGTGACGTAACCATTTACACAGTTCGGAAGCTTTAAAGATACAATTACTAAGGTATAACACCCGATGGTGAATCCTACTTTTGTGAATTCTGTCAGAACACCGTTGGATTCCTCGTGGCCACCAAAGCTCTGCTAACTTGAACCTGGAGGGGCGCAAAACAAAATTGAGTGGGTCAGTAAAATAAAGTTTTTCGAAAACATTTCATTTAAAACATTTCTAACCCCTCACCGTAAAACCTGTATACTTTCCCAGAAAATAGTATATATAAAACCATATGTAATCTCAAAACTCAAATCCCAAGTCTTTAACATTTTTCAAGAAAAAATATGCCATGCCATGAATCAAAATATAAATCAGGTGAAATAAGGAATCAATCGGAGACCCTGCAGTTGGTCCTATACGATTAATTCTATAGCTCAAAATCCCACTCAGCCGGAGTCACCACAGTGACCTATACGGCCCTACACTGCACATCACTCGGAACTACGTAAGGTAGTCTGTACGATGAAAGGTGTAAAAATACGCTCTAGTGCTTCTCTCATCAATCATCAGCGCGCATAACTAAGGTCACCCACTAGTCGGAATCACACCTAGTGATCTATACGACTAGCATGTCGGAACCCTCACATGGTCTGTACGACATCCACCTACTTGGATCCAAGGCGAGCGTGCGGTGTGGTGAATAATATAAGCACTAACACCTAGGGTGCAGGTTATGAGCTCAAAACATCTCAACATCAATCAATTAAATAAATAATGAACTCACCTGACTTACCTGTGCCTCCACAGCACCATACAACATGTATGCATCATATATCAATCATATAACTCATACGCAAATCATATTTTTCCAATAATTCTATGCATGGCATTTTTAAAACATATTTTCATATAAATTCATTTTCTGGGAAAAATCAATAGTATAAAGGTAATACGAAAACAAAACTGCCCACTCACCTGGAATTCGCCCTATAACTCCTTAGCACAATACATCAAGGCATCATGACGATCGGCGCCTAGAACAATAATCAAATCCAACCTCAGAAATCATATCGATAGAATATATAACTTATATAAAACACGTCACTACGCAGTTCGATCCGGAAGATCTGCAACTCAGATTTCCAATCCATAACTTCCAGAGGTCCACAATAAATCTCTAGAACAACATCCTAAAATTTCCTTACCATCCAACGGTCGGAACTCCGTCAATTTCCAAAACCAAGTGACGGTTAACATTCTATTTTATGAACTTACAACTCTAATTCCAGAAGATCCGTAAATCGGATTCCCAATCCGTAAGTTCCTATAATCCTCAAATATTACGTATTACAATGTATCAAAGTTTGGTGACGATCCGACGGTTGGATCGTCAATTCACATTTTCACCTAACCACGAATCGAAACGAACTTAGGTTCAATTACTCAATTTAAGTCCATCAATTATCAAAACTGAACCTAGAACCTTAAACACATGCTAAGAATGACATTGGCGGGCCATTGGCCACGCGCCGCCGCACGGGCCGCCGCGGGTGGCGGTTGGCAGCCCCGGCTCACCGGAAAATCCAACTATTTCCAAAAATTACCAAAATTTGCAGATTTGAAGATCTCAATGAGTAGAGTAACTTTCATACCTGTGGCCAAGGCCAATTTGGCCTGGAAGTGCTTCAATTTCACCAAAACCGTGAAGAACCCTAGAATTGGGTGTTTCCAATTCGACCTTCAAACTTGTTCCAACGCCTCTACTACCTCTTGGGCTTTGTTCTAGGTCCTAAAGGAATGCTAATGGTGTTAGTAATTGAAAGAAAACATTTCAAAATTTGAAGAATTTAGACAAAAAAGTCGCGGCACCCGTAGGGGTGTTCTTCGCGAAATCACCACGAAATTCAATGATTCTTGGGGTGAAACGTGAAGAGGGAAGGTCTAGATGTTGATTGGGAGTGGTACCTTGATTCAATTCGTCGGAAAATGGGACGAAAACGGCGAGAACCCGCCGATTTGGAAGCATGGGTCGCGCGGGTCAAGGGTGACCCGTTTCCTCCTGTTCCCCCGCTCACCACTCTCCCTCCTTTCCCTCCATTCCTTCCTCTGGTTGGTCAGTTTCTCCCTCTCTCTTCTTCTGATTCGCCTCTCCTCCTTCTTCTCCGATTGGGCAGTTTTGCCCAATCTCTCTTCTTTCTGATTTCTTTTTCTTCTTCTCATACACATACACACACCAAAAACCTTTCCCTCATCCCAGCCATCCATTTCATTCATCATTAAATCTGGGCCGTCCATTTTCATAAAAGAATTTCTATAATTTACTAAAATTGTAATTCCTTAAAATCCAAAATTTCAAACATTAATAACTTCTTCGATATAACTCCAAATCACGAACCGTCTGCGCCCACGCGTCCGTAACGACGAGTACTACGAGGATATGTTAAGAAAACAAATCTTAGATGGCACGACATGATGATTAACCTCGAATAATGCACGTGCCTCAAAGGGCATTTTTGTAAAATCCTTTATTAAAACTTTAAAAATTCTTAAAATTAGGGACGGGCTGTCCCAAATTTACTTATATTTTATTTAATGTACATGAATTAATTTTGAATCAAATAACATGTGTTATTTTGTACAAATTAATTTACCTATACATAAATTGATTTATTATTAGAATGATATTTATTTTTGTAAGGTAAATTATTTTGCATTTATTATTTTATGTGCAAATAATTGACCTATATTTTTATGTAAAATATAAGTATACTAATATTGAATCAAATAATATTTCTTTATTTTGCAGGTAAATTATTTTGCATGAATTTATACCTACATATATTAGGCTTTTGTTATATATATATGCGTGCGCCTCAAAAATTTTACCTACATCTATACTTACGTATAGTATTCGTGACACACACTTTTGTTGTTAGTATATATTAGGCAATGAGTTTATAACATTTAATTGTTTTTTCTTTTTTATTTTTGTAAAATCATTAATTTTTTCTTACAATCTGCATAGAATTAATTGTGTACATCAAACATTCGAATAGAGGTATTTTAGGCATCCGAAAAAATTTTAAATGTGTAAAGACAAACACAATTAATGAATTTGCTAATGTGGAATCTAGTCAATGTGTTTTGTTCGAGTAACAAATGAAGATTATATTCACACACCCCAAATTACTTCTCTCACATACTTTTAATTTTTTAATATTTTTCTATTAAGTGTTAGTGGTGTAACATCCCACATCGCCCAAGGGAATGGATCCTGTAAGCCTTATATGTATATTCTCATCTCTACCTAGCACGAGGCATTTTGGGAGCTCACTGGCTTTGGGTTCCATAGGAACTCTGAAGTTAAGCGAGTTCGCGCGAGAGCAATCACAGGATGTTCCTAGAAACAAAACTGTAAGGGCATGGTCGGGGCCCAAAGAGGACAATGTCGTACTACGGTGGAGTCGAGTCCAGGATGTGGTGGGGGCTCGGGCCGGGATGTGACCATTTGGTATCAGAGCCAATTCCTGGCCAGATGTGTGCCGACAAGGACATCAGACTCCTAAGGGGGGTGGATTGTAACATCCTACATCGCCCAGGGGAGTGGATCCTGTAAGCCTTATATGTATATTTCCATCTCTACCTAGCACGAGGCCTTTTGGGAGCTCAATGGCTTCGGGTTCCGTAGGAACTTTGAAGTTAAGCGAGTTCACGCGAGGGCAATCCTAGGAAGGGTGACCCACTGGGAAGTTCTCGTGTGAGTTCTCAGAAACAAAACCTTGAGGGCGTGGTCGGGGCCCAAAGTGAACAATATCGTGCTACGGTGGAGTCAAGCCCGGGATGTGGTGGGGGCTTGGGCCGGGATGTGACAAGTGGTGTGTAGAAAATATTAAAAAATTAAAAGAGTGTGGAAGAAGTAATTTGGGGTGTGTGAATATAATCTCTCTAAAAAAACTTATGTCGGGTTTTATGTAGAACAAATTAAGTTTCAGGGACTAAAGTCACACTTTTAGTAACTACTTATAAGCATGCGTGAAGGAAGTTGAGATTCCACAATGAAACTAACCCAATTATTTATAAACACATGCAAAGTTTATATTCCCATCAAAGTGGGATTATTTTCAACACACACTTTACATGTGGTGATTTTTCAAGTTTAGAACGTGGACAATACAAATGGAATGGCTTCATGTAGGACAACTTGCTATAATACTATGAAAGAAGTTGAAGTTCTACTATAAAAATCAATTAGCAATTTAAAAAGTAGCCCAATTACTTACGACATGAAGGAAGTTGGGTATTTTTTACCAACAACGTGATGTTTTTTTGTTTTTTTCTTTAAAACGTGGGATTCATACGTTCAACCATCAGTCACAACACAAGACGCGATTCCTATTTATCTTCATTTTCCGTTTGATTTCTCTATCTGTTAGGATGCTAATTAAGAAAATTCAGGAAACTTTTTGTTAAGTTAAATATAGTTCCTCCTCCATTTGCAGCTGAGTAAAACTATGTATTCCTTAAACGTTTCCAGTTAAAAAGTTGGAAGATAAGAAAGGAGTAGAGGATCCAAGTCAGTGTCACCGTAATTTGATGAGATTGCATTGCTCTGAGCTGTTCCTGCCTCTTTCAAATGCCTGGTCCGTGAGGGTTGATGTTTGCTCTGAAATGCAAGACGACAGGGAGAGGGAGAGTATGTATGTAGGTCAGTATGGGGGTGTATGTGTCAGAATGGAGAGTCGTAGTTGGGGGAGGCAGATTGTCTGCCTTTCTGTTTGTATGCCCTTTTTATGTTCTTCTATTTTATGCGGTTAAGATTAAGTCACGTCAATATTTTATATTTATAAAAATAATAAGACAAAAAACAATAAGAATATAAACGTTGACAGAGCTTAACCGTGACCGCACAAATAAAAAATGATGGAAAAAACACCCAAACAAAAGGGCAGACAATCTGTGTTGGGAAGTGCACTGCACATCGCTTTTTAAAAGAGAGATTGATTTTTTTTAATCAGTGTTATTAAGAGGGAGATTTGTACACAACTCTTACTCTTTGGGTAGTTTAATGGACACGTGGCATTACATGGTTCGAATGTCGGATTGTTTCATTATCCTCGTTTTGCTCATGGGAAGGACTGTCTAATAAATTATTGCACTACTCTAGCTGCCGGGTGCATATCTACTGCCTATGATACTAGGCAGAAATAATATTACCGAGAATAAATGTTTTAAATTAAATAATGTGTTTGTTATTGATTGAATTATTACTTAAATGTTGATTAATGTACTTATTTTTTATTAGTAACACATAATTTGGTTTGAATTTTTAGTCTTCTTAACATTACCCGACTAGAACATGAGTCTATTAAAGTGGATATTATTGAAAAAGCAAATGTAGTACAAAATAAGAAAGAAGAATTCAAGGGTGGAAAAATACGCATTCAAGAACCAATATTCAATGAACCTAAAAAAAAGAAGAAGAATAATTAACGAGCAGTGAAGATGGGTTTTTAAGCCTAAAGTAGAAGCCGCCAAGAGCTAAGTTTTTTAAGCTAAATTTTGACTGTCATTGGATAAAAACGAAGAATTTCGTGTTTTGGCTGGTGGATACAGATGACCATGGGTTTGGTGGCGGCTGTCGCAATGTGGCTCAAAGCTTGCCATCTGTCCTTGCTACGGAATAGTATGCTTTGAAGGTTAGGCATAACTTTCATTGCACAAGCATTAATAAAAAAAAAAAAAAAAAAAAAAAAAAAAAAAAAAAAAAAAAAAAAAAAACTTTCATTGCACATGCAGGTCTCGACCATTTTTTTTTATATACGACTCGTTAATAATATATGAAAGTGACATGAAAATAACGGGTTTCAGATTAACATAATAACTAATCGGATCGTTATAAGGTCATCTATTAAGAACCTGTTAATAACGGGTTTGTGGATGCAAATTTCCGTCATCACTTCCTTGGACAAAAAATACACCTGCAAAATAATAACACCTTCGATTAAGGTCAAAATCCTCATGCGCAGATAATTGGGGGGGTTTGGCCGAAGAATCTCCGATGTCAAAGTTAAAATTATGAAAATAAAGTATTTAAGAGCTTGTGGGTAGCACATGGCGTAGCATTTTTGTGGGATAAAAGGAGTGTTTATAGGAGAGTGGCCGGTCATTTGATGGAAAGTGGCCGGCCATATATTATGTAATTGAGTGAATAATTGCAGGATATTATGTGAAATAATATATTGCAATTAACATGACAATTATTTCTAATTTAATTATGAGGTTTGGGGAGTTACCATTTGAATAAAATCAATAATGGATTGATGAGGAGTGATGAGAGGAATATGAAATAAATTCCATATTGATCACCATTGACTCTTCCTTAATTGAGCTGTTATTGTCTATTGCATGCGCATGGGAATTCTGATGGGCCTCAAAGGTAATCACGTCCTTCTTGTCCAAAAAATCCACGTGTCACTTCCATGATTTTTGGGATTATTTTTGGCTCCATAAATGCCCACACATATGATGGGCTGCTAGCAGGAAAGGGCAGTAGGTGTAGAGATCTCCAACTTTGATGCAGATTCCCACTTGGACTTGGAATTAGATTCTTCTAGGAAAGGGAAATAAATCGCCACCAAAACCTATTTAAGTCTACCTTAAGTAAGGGGACTAAATCCACTTCGGAGGGTAATTATTTATCCTTACAAGAAAGAAAGAAAGTTACAGGATATTTTTCCCCCTCTCCCACAACATTATTCTTTGCTTGCCTGTGCAAAAAAATCATCTTCCGTTGATTTCTTTGTCTTCTCCGTGTCACACCAAGGTAAGAAAAACTTAATTTTCTTTGTCTTCTTCTTAGGTGGTGCTGTCACGGGGCAGTTGTCAGGGTGGTGTAGCACGTCAGCTGGTAGGGGTCAAAAGTCGACTCGGCATGGGCCAATGAGGTGGTGTGGTATGGGCCACAGCTTGGCTGGAGCCAAGGGCTGGTTCAGCATGAGTCGAGGAAATGGCGTGGCATGGGCCACGGTTTGGGCTGCTCGACCTGGTTAGAGCCAAGAGTAGCTACGCAGCTGAGGCCGCGGCTTGAGGCATTGGGGCACAGTGCTGGTATGTTAGCTTGCTTACTGGACCTTCAGTTGAGAAGATATCATTCGACTACTAAAGAGGCGTCAAAGCCTGCTTCTTCTTATGCTGCCACGTCTGTGCTGCTTGCCAAGAAGAAGGAAACTACTTGAGTTTGATTTCTCAGTTGCTGTAAATAGAGCAATCGTGGATGTGCTGCCAAGATAAGAACTGCTTGAAGATGAAGTGTCGAGTGAGCAAACTGTTGAGTGCGAAGTGGTTGCTGAAGGCATGATGGTTGTTGGAGAGCTCAAGGTCATCCAAGCTGCTAAATGAGCAATCTGCTCTGTTTAGCTTATGTCGGATTTCAGCGACCTTCATATAAGTTTATCAATTTGCTAGAAATTTAATAAATTGATTTCTTCATTTCATTTCATCTTTGTTTTTCTTGAAACTTTGCTTGCTTGAAGCGTCTTGCAAAACTTTTAGCCATAGAACCGTCGGTCGGGCACGCTGCTTCGAAAAAGGCTGACAATCCCACCGAATCACTATTGTCGCGAGTTTTGGCTTCTTGGGGCATCGAGCTATTGAGTTCGACATCGGCTGCTGCCCCCTGACCATTTGCTACTTAGTTGGTATTCGAGTATTCGATCATTTGAGCTGTCTGGCCTGCATCACAACATGCTAAAGATCTATGGAATGAAAATTGTTAACTAATCACATTAAAATAAGTAGTTGTGTGGAAATTCATGGGCAGCTTTCCCCTTTCCGTTGAGGAGTGGACCCAGATGGGTTCGGAGAATTTGTTTATCCTCTCACACTGGAAAGTTTACTCAGATGGGTGTTGGGGAATTGGTTTACCTTCTCAAACTGGAGAGCTTACCCAGATGAGTGTCGGGAAATTAGTTTACCCTCTCGTACTGGAGAGCAATTATTTTACCTTCTAACACTAGGAAAGCTTACCCAGATGGGTGTCGAGGAATTAGTTTACCCCTCTCACACTGAAGAGCAATTAGTTTCCCCTTTTGCACTGGAGAGCTTACAAAGATGGTGTGGAGGGATTGGTTTACCCTTTCACATTGGAGAGTAATTAGTTTACCCTCTCGCATTGGAGAGCTTACGCAGATGGGTGTCGGGGAATTAATTTACCTTCTCGCACTAGAGAGCAATTAGTTTACCCTTTCAGATTGGAAAGCTTACCCAGATGGGTGTCGGGGGATTGGTTTACCCTCTCGCACTGGAGAGCATGAAAGTCGTTGTCGTGAGTGCAACTGAGGAAAGCTGGACTGCTAGACAACTGAAATAATCCTCCACCTGTGAAGTCTTGTAAGTGCCAGTCCTGTCTTAGGTTGCAATAAGCAACTAGGACTTGTATGTGATGCGTCTAGCGCCCTTCTTCACGTGATTGTAGTACTAGAGCGTATATTATGATTACACCCAGTCATGTTCATGTTAGAATTCCCCTGCATGAACTCGTGTTTTAGCATAGATTGATAAGCACCTGATTTTGTTATGCTATGGATTGAGATATCATGACTTGTGTGTTTCTGGCATTATTGTTGATTTACAATTGATTTCATACTTATACGTAGTATGATTTTCTGGAAACTATATATGTTGCGAGGGGTTAGTATGTTCAGAAAATAAATGTGTTTTATAAACATTTGTTTTTGCCCACTCGCCCTTCTGTTTGTCGCCCCTCCAAGACTTAGTTAGCTGAATTCTCTGTGGCAAACGAGGAATCTCCGGCGGTTCTGACATATCCCTAAATAAATGTAGGAGCTTATTTCCGGTTGTGTAATAAGTACCTTAACTAGATTCGACTTCTCTACTTATGTACTGTCATCTATGCTCTGACTATTTATGTTTTATGGGTTCTTCCCACTACTGCTCACTCTCTATATTAGTTTAAATAAATGTTAGCTTTGGTTTAAATTTATCCATATTTTATACATCAAATTCGTTTTGGCTATGCCACCTTCGGGTGTCGGCAACATACCTTGGCTCCGGTGAAGGTGTGTTAACTTAGATTTATATTTAACCGTCAATTATTGTTTAGGCTTTATTCTCTAACTGAATTTCTTTTTTCAAATTTTCTTTTTTGAAAACATGGTCTTTTAGCGGGTGTAGAAAATGAACGGTTCGGATCGTTGATTTTTACAGTTAATTGAAATATGAGTCGATGTTATATTGTTTCTAGAGATTATAAGGTCCGAGCAATATTTTCACTAACGATAAATGTAACGACCTGTTTCCTACGATTTTTGTATGCTTTTAATATGTGAATGTACGAAAATGCCCTTTGAGGCAAATGCGTTGATTTTGTTTGACCGCCTTGTCGTGTCATGTAAGATCTATTTTCTTGACGTATCCTCGTAGTATTTGTCGTTACCAACGCATGGGCGCAACCGGAACGTAATTTGAAGTTATAACAAAGGAGATATTAACGTTTAAAGTTAGGGATATTTTGGTAATTTTAACCTTCTTTAGAAGGCTTCAGAAAATCTGAAGCCATGTGATATGCCACGTGTGTGGCTGGGATGAAAGGAAAAGAAAAGGGCAGGAAGAAATGGACGACTGGGATGAGAAAAAGAGAAGAGAAATGAGAGAAATGAGGGAGGGAACCGGCCAATCAGGAGGAAAGGAAATGAGGGGAAAGGAGAGAGAAAAGAAAGAGAGAATCGGACCTTCCCCTTAACCCGTGACTTGACCCATTTCTGGGAGATTTTCCGACGATGAATCGTTCATTTTTCTGGCGAATTTCATCAAACCACCACTGGAAAACCCTTCGTGACCTTCCCCCTTCCTATTACACCCCAAATCAAGGGATTTGGCCTTGAGATTGGGAGAACCACCAATAGACTCCCCTCAACCCTAGGAACAAAGCCCAAGCAATGCTTGAGGCGTCAGAGCTTGTTTGGAGTCAAATCAAGAACACTCATTTCAAGGGTTTCCGGCGGATCGAGGTGGATTTCTGGTGTTTCCCGGCCAAATTGGACTTGGCCACAGGTATGAAAATTGTAAAATTTGGTAAAATTTGGAAATAATTGATTTTTCGGGCGAGTCAAGGCGGCCAACCACCACCTGCGACGTCGCGTTGGCCGAGACGTCCCCTGACCTCCTAGGCTAACTTTTAATACCCTGATTCCATTTGTGAAGTTTGATTGACGAATTTATGTCATTTGAACCTAGTTCCATTAAGATTTGCCACTTGATTAGAATAGTAATCGATGATCCGACTATTGGATCATCACCAAACTTTAATACATTATAGTACATAATATTTGAGGACCATAGGAATTTACGGATCAGGAATCCGACGTACAGGTCTTTCCGAATTTGATTTGTAAGTTCGTAAAATAAAACATCGGCTGCCACTGGGTTTTGGCAATTGGCGGAGATCCAACCATTGGATCGTAATGAAACTTTAGTATGATGTTTTAGAAGCATAATTTGGATATTTGGAAGTTACGGATCGGAAATCCGAGGAACGGATCTTCCAGATCAAGTTACGTAGGGTTGTAGACCCTACCGTCAATCTTTGACTGACGGTTGACTTTTGGTCAATGGGTCTCAAATCATTCTAGAACGTCCTTGGGGATGTGTTTTATGTAAGTTATGTGTTATATTGATAAGGATTCTGAGATTTGGTCTGATAATTGTTCTAGGCGCCGATCGTTCGGGACGCCTCAATGTTTGTGCTAGAAAGTTGTAGCGCAGACTCCAAGTGAGTGGGCATTTGCTTTCTATATATATATATATATATATATTTATCATGGTTTCTAGAACATTTTTAAAATGATTTATGCTTTAAATGCCATGTCGAAAATAAGTTGCATTTTAAGTATTGCATTATTATAAATCGTGAATTATATCGTTTGATGCTGCGGAGGCTCAGGTAAGCTTCACGTGAGTATATTGTGATGGTATTGGTTGCATGGCATATTGTTATGCATAAATGCATTTAGAGCTCATCATTGCTACGCCCCGGTGTTAGTGCTCCCGCCCGAGGCTAGGGCACAGTCATTCACGTGATGTTCACCTCCCGTACCGTACGCTCACCTTGGATCCAAGTTTGGTGCCAACCCTATCATACAGACCACAATAGGTGGTTCCAACTTGTAGGTGATCCGCGATTATTCGCATAGCCTTCACATGATCATAGCACTTGAGCGTACATATTTACACCCAGCCCTGTCGTACAGACCACAATAGGTAGTTCAGACTCGTGTGCTAGCATATATTGATAAGCTATAGGTCCAGTCGTATAGGTCACATTAGGTGACTCCGACTGGCATATTATATTATATTGATTTCACTTGGCTTACATCTTTTAGTGTTGAAACGTTATGACATGGCATACTTGGTTTTTATTGTCTTTGTGCATTGTTTTACGTATATACATAGTATTATTTTCTGAAAACAATACGAGTTTTACAGTAAGGGGTTATAACGTTTTCAAAAGGTTTTTATTAAAACTTTATTTTCAGGCCCACTCACCCTTGTTTTTCGCCCCTCCAGGTTTAAACTATTGAAAGTTTGTATCGACGAGGATTCTTGGCGAATCTCAGTATAGGTGGCTACGTAACATCCCACATCGCCCAGGGGAGTGATCCTTAAATGTATATTCACATCCCTACCTAGCACGAGTCTTTTTGGGAGCTCACTGGCTTCGGGTTCCGTCGGAACTCCGAAGTTAAGCGAAAAGGTGGCCAGAGCACTCCCATGATGGGTGACCCACTGGGAAGTTGCTCGTGAGTTCCCAAAAACAAAACCGTGAAGGCGTGGTCAAGGCCCAAAGCGGACAATATCGTGCTATGGTGGTGAAGCGGGCCCGGGAGGTGATCCGCCCTGAGCCGGGAAGTGACAGGCTACCTCTGAGGGTATGATCCTTACCCAAACTACTGTACTTTACTTATGCTTTGAAGTCGCATGTGAAATGGGTCCATTCCTGCTCATAGCGCACTCTTGTCTTTAGGCACTTTTAGGTTTAAATTTATTCACATTTTCCACATCACTATACTTTATGGCTTCGTCACTTTCTAGGTGTCGGCCAGCATAGCTCGATTCGGAGTCTTAGTGGACATTCCGGGTCGGGGTGTGTCAATAAAAACTCTTGACGTAATATCAACTATCCGAATCGTTCAACTACTTGCATCCTCTAAAAGATCATGTTTTCAAAAAAGAAAATATGAAAAACTAAAATTTGGTGAGAAGAATGGAGCGTAAATGTCATCCACAATCAATCATTAAATTTTGATCTATTGTTTATGTGATTATGGTAGTGAATTTTGAAGTTGAGCCTTTCACGAAAGTTGTAAAACTTGTCATTATTAGCGTTTATATATATATATATGTGTGTGTGTGTGTGTGTGATACTTGAAAGAAAAATGTGCTTTTCTGTTTTGAAGTAAACTAATTTAGCATTATATTTTTCATTTGATTAGTTTTTTTTTTAAATATATTTTCTTTAACAGGTAGCGGGTCGGGTCGTATTACCCGTTAATATTAACAGGTTGAGTTCAAGTCAGGTCATATTACCTGTTCATTTTAACAGTGTTACACGACACTACCTATTAAGATCAGGTATGACACGAACACGAGAAACTAAACCGTAACCAAAATTATATAAACAAAATTATTGAACTTTTCAGTTCGGTTTTGGTAAGAAAACCTAGTCGTTATCAAACTTTTATTATTATTATTATTATTATTACTAGCATATGAGCACACACAAAGTGTGTGAGAAAATTTTTTATTTTTGTTTTTGAAATAGAAGGAGAGAAGAAGAGAGTGATAAATAATGTGAGAGTGGGAAGTTTATTTTTTTAATTTTTTAATTTTTAATTTTTAATTTTTTTAATTAGAGATATGTTAGGATTACATGTAGGTGAGGTTTTGAAAAAAAAACTACAAAATTTGGTTGTGTGAAATTACATTTCTACCCCATATTTCTTATTCATGTTCTGTTTTAATTAGAGGGTTAAACTGGTATTTTCATAGGATTTTGGTTGACAATGAGTGTTTTATTAATTAGTAGAGATTATTATTATTATAATTAGAGTAGGTAAATTTCGTATTTCATATTTCTCGGAATTAAATTTATTTTTGTTAATTATAGAATTATAATTATAGTTAATTAGTAAAATTTATTTTTTCGTGCCCAATCTGGAATGACCCACATCTCTATTATTATTATTGTAACATCCCACATCGCCTAAGGGAGTGGATCATGTAAGCTTTATATGTATATTCCCATCTCTACCTAGCACAAGGCCTTTTGGGAGCTCACTGGCTTCGGATTCCATCGGAAATCCGAAGTTAAGCGAGTTCGCGTGAGAGCAATCCCATGATGGGTGACTCACTCGGAAGTTCTCGTGTGAGTTCCTAGAAACATAACCGTGAGGGCGTGGTCGGAGCCCAAAGCGGACAATATCGTGCTACGGCGGAGTCGAGCCCGGGATGTGGTAGGGGCCCGGACCGGGATGTAACAATTTGGTATCAGAACGAATCCCTGGCCAGATGTGTGCCGATGAGGATTTCAGGCCCCTAAGAGGGGTGGATTGTAACATCCCACATCACCCAGGGGAGTGGATCATGTAAGCTTTATATGTATATTCCCATCTTTACCTAGGACGAGGCCTTTTGGGAGCTCACTGGCTTCGGATTCCATTGGAACTCCGAAGTTAAGCGAGTTCGCATGAGAGCAATCCCATGATGGGTGACTCACTCGGAAGTTCTCGTGTGAGTTCCCAAAAACATAACCGTGAGGGTGTGGTCGGAGCCCAAAGCGGACAATATCGTGCTACGGCGGAGTCGAGCCCGGGATGTGGTAGGGGCCCGGACCGGGATATGACAATTTGGTATCAGAGCCAATCCCTGGCCAGATGTGTGCCGATGAGGATTTTAGGCCCCTAAGGATGTGGATTATAACATCCCACATCACCTAGGGGATTGGGTCCTGTAAGCCTTATATGTATATTCCCATCTCTACCTAGCATGAGGCCTTTTGAGAGCTCACTGACTTCGAGTTCCATCGGAACTCCGAAGTTAAGCAAATTCGCCTGAGAGTAATCCCATGATGGGTGACCCACTGGGAAGTTCTCGTGTGAGTTCCCAGAAACAAAACCGTGACAGCGTGGTCGGGGCCCAAAGTGGACAATATCGTGCTACGGCTGAGTCGAGCCCGGGATGTGGTGGGGGCCCGGGTCGGGATGTGACATTTTTGTATCAGAGCCAATCTATGGCCGGATGTGTGCCGACGAGGACGTCGGGCCCCTAAAGGGGTTGGATTGTAACATCCCACATCGCCCAGGGGAGTGGATCATGTAAGCCTTATATGTATATTGTCATCTCTACGTAGCACGAGGCCTTGTGGGAGCTCACTGGCTTCAGGTTCCATCGGAACTCCGACGTTAAGCGAGTTTTCGCGAGAGCAATCCCATGATGGGTGACCCACTAGGAAGTTCTCGTGTGAGTTCCCAGAAACAAAACTGTGAGGGCGTGGTCGAGGCCCAAAGCGGACAATATCATGCTACGACGGAGTTGAGCCCAGGATGTAGTGGGGGCCCGGGTCGAGATGTGACAATTATTATTATTATAGTAGGTAAATTTCGTATTTCATATTTCTAGGAATTAAATTTATTTTTGTTAATATTAGAATTATAATTATAGTTAATTAGTAAAATTTATTTTTTCGTTATTATTATTATTATTATTATTATTATTATTATAGTAGGTAAATTTCGTATTTCATATTTCTAGGAATTACATTTATTTATGTTAATTTTAGAATTATAAAGTAAAATTTATTTTTTCGTTATTTTTATTATTATTATTATTATTATTATTATTATTATCTCTATTATTATTATTATTATTATTTATTATTATTATTATAGTAGGTAAATTTCGTATTTCATAGTTCTAGGAATTAAATTTATTTTTGTTAATTTTAGAATTATAATTATAGTTAATTAGTAAAATTTATTTGTTCATTGTTATTATTATTGTTATTATTATTATTATTATTTCATATTTCTAGGAATTAAATTTATTTTTGTTAATTTTAGAATTATAATTATAGTTAGTTAGGAAAATTTATTTTTTCGCGGCCAATCTGGAGCGACCTACATCTCTAGAAGATGACCTTGGGTCTTGATTGCTCGTTGGAGCAGTCACGATGGCACAGTGAAACTACACCATGCCGACGATTTGCAGGATTTGTTGTGATTTTCCCTGATCTCCATCCAGTATAAAAATTACTTCCCTCGTTGTAATCTACCTCTTAGTAAATTTTGATCAATTTTAATGAATATTGAAAATTCTAGCATGCCATGAGATATCTTTGCCTTCGACTATGATGATATGAGGTACTTTTGCTTTTGAAGAAGTATCTTTCCACAGGTTTATTCTTGAACTGGGCTGGGGAACTTCTTAGCAAGGAAGAGGAGACTTGATCTTGAAGATGAATTAGCACGTTGTCTCCATATGCTTCAAGGTATCATTTTCACTTGCCTTATCTATTCTCCAGGCAGATGTGGCATCTTCTTCGGAAGTACATCAGCAGTTGAAGATGAGCACTCGAGAGCAATGCTAGGTAAGCAATCAGGAAGGAGTTCTAGGCAGTCGGTTCTTAGATCGGAAGATTGACACCAAGTGCTGGCTGATTGCTCTTTTTCTCCTTGTCACAAAGACAAGGAAAAGGACAGGGAGAAAGCATGATATGAGATACTCTTGCTTTCAACCTTCATGATATGAAATACTTTTGCTCTCGATGACTTGTTTGCAGAGGTACCCCAGGGGATGAGGAACACTGAGTAACTCGAGAGGCTTCGTTGGGAATGCATTCTTGGAGATGAAGAAAAGTTGAGTAAGTCTGCCTTGCTGTGAAGGTTGACATTTATAGGAATTTCTTCATAACTGGTAGAGGCACTATTCTTTTACTCTTGTCGGCAACCGTTGGGTGATTGAACAGTAAGATTCACGCGTTTTCTACTTTGTCAGAAATCTTCGACAGATTGCTCGTAATTTCTGCAAGGCTGAGTGCGCATGTGATAGGTGCTGACAAGTCTGGAAAAGCAGGTGCCTCTTCGATATCTGAGATTGGCCCGTCGACAAATTGCCCGTGATTTCTGTAAAGCTGAGTGTGCATGTGACAGGTGCTGACATGTCTGTAAAAGCAGGTGCCTCTTCGATATCTGAGATTGGCCCGTGGTTTTTTAGCAGGCCCAACTTTTGAGAAAGCAGGCGTCTTTTCGATTTCTGAGTATGCTCCTCTTCGATTTTTGAACAGGCGCCTCTTCGATTTCTGAAGCTCCATCAAGTGCTGATTTTTATAGAGGCACACATTACGTTCCAAAGCACACTTGAATTTCCACCTGTGGAAACTCCATTCTTGCACTTCTAAGATCTTGATTTGTCCGACCTCTTCTTTTTCTTCAACACCTTCGGAAATGTCTTGCCCTTCTGACCGTCGTCTTAACTTGAATGTCGGGGAAGATATTGACATGTCTTCTCCAAACAACATTTGGCAGCTGTCCTTCTTATCCCCCAATGGTCATCTTATAGTTGGGGATTCTATGATGATGAACGATACAACCGCTTCGGTGGTGGCAAGAAATCTTCTCACTCCACAAGACAGTAGGATACTTTCCAGGTGGTCCGACGAGCTGGTTGTTTAGGACTCTCTGGCCTTCAGCGTCAGATGTGCAGGCTCAGTATCAAACATGGGCCAACGCCTTCTTGCTCGATCTCGTCAGGTTGAGTCGTTGATGGCTGAGGTGGCTAGTCTTCGGCAAGAGGTTAAAGTGCTTAGGCACGAGAATAAAGAGTTGCACATGCTCACAACTAATTACTCAACAAGCATGAAGAGGAAGCTTGACCAGCTGCAGGAGTCCGAAGTTCGGATTTAGAGTGATCATCAAAGGTTTGTGGCGTTACTCCAGCGGCAATTTCTGCCTTCGTCATCTAGCGCTTCACCAAGTGTTGAGGCTCCGAAAAATCAAACTCTGGCGCTTCGTCTTTTTGGAGCTCCGTCGAATGCTGAGGCACCACCTGACCAATGAAGGCTCCTTCCTGTTTGTTTGCACTTTCTTGTACTTTTCTACCTAATGTTCATTTTCCATGAAAATTAATGTAAAAACACCTCGTTTACCTGTCAATGTTTCAAACATAAATCCACACCAAAAACAATCAAACAAGCAAAAAATAAATATGACAAACATGGCGAAATAAATACAGTAAAGGGAAAGTTTTTAGGAACGCAAAACTACATGGGTTGCCTCCCAATAAGCGCTTGCTTTAACGTCTTCCAGCAGGACGATACCTCCATTTAAGCTTGAATAGGGCCCACGGCATGGAGGGGTATGTCCTCCACGGCATGCTCCTCAAAATACTCATACATTGGCTCTATGAATGGAAGGGGATAGTAATCCTTCCTGATTGGGGCGTTGAGCATCCTAAAGTCAATGTAATCATTCCCACCAGCTTGGATTCGATTGGGGACCTGCACCAAAGAAGGTAACAACCTATTAGTTGAAATGGGATTTGGAATTGGACTAGATGACTCACCAATGTGTTGGAATGAAGTGGCAACACTGTCAACAGATTTTCCAATGGTGCTTTCGGCCAGATTATGCATTTGGAGTTTAGTGGTGTGTTCTTTGTGCTCCACTCCAATTCCCTCTTTTTTGGTGCTTGGAACTTCATCCTTGTTAATTGGTGCTGAATTTTCCTACCCTACATCTTTAATTACATCAATGGCAAAACAAGAACGAACATCAGTAAGATTCACATTAGATTCAGGAATTTTAAAGTGAATCATATCACCACCAAATGCCATTGTTAATGCTCCCTTGGCCACATCAATCTTGGTTTGAGCTGTTTTCATGAAAGGTCGTCCAAGTAAGATTGATGATGGTGGAGAGTGGGCTGCATCCTCCATGTCAAGCACATAGAAATCTGCAGGAAAAATCAAATGGTCTACCTGCACCAACTCATTTTCCAAAACTCCTTTCGGGTAGGCATTAGATCGATTAGCTAATTGAATAATAACACCATCATGTTTAAGCTCTCCTAGATTCATAGATGCATAAACAGAATATGGCATGACATTAATTGATGCACCTAGATCTAGCATAGCATGTTCAAACCTCGTATTTCCAATAGCACAAGGGATAGTGAAACTACATGGATCTTTGCATTTGGGTGGCAGCTTTCTTTGCAATATTCCAGAGACATTCTCATTCACATGTACCACCTCTTTCTCCCGAATCCGGTTCCTTGTTGTACACAGCTTCTTTAAAAACTTAGCGTACTTCGGGATTTGTTTGATTGCATCAAGAAGGGGAATATTGACTTGTACTTTTCTGAATGTTTCAAGGATGTCCTTTTCACTTTCTTCATTCTGTGTTGCATGAATCTGCGAGGGAAATGTGCATTTGGTGGAATAACATTAGAATTAACCGAATTGGAACCTTTCTTACCTGTGGTGGACAGATTGGATGGATTAGGGAATGTAGGAGTGCACGGCAAGGTTGTTTCCTTCCTTGTCGTGGGTGTATGTTGGACATCCTCCTCTTGTTGCAGCTTCTCGTCCTCCGTTTGGGCAGATTTTGATGGTTGGGGGTTCGTGCCAACTTTTTTTCCACTTCTGAACGTAATGGCCTTTACGGATTCAAATCCTCCCCTTGGATTCACAACGGTTGTGCTAGGCAGTTTGCCTTGCTCTTTGATTTGCCCCATGAACTCCGCCATTTGGCCCATTTGTTTCTTCAACTCATCCACCTCCTTAGCTTGATTGAGCATTGTTTTATTTTGATTTTGCTGCCCCTGCACTAAAGAAGTTAGTAATTGAACAATTTGATCATTATCCATGGATGTACCTGAATTGGTTTGGGTAGATTGTGGTTGGACTTGAGTGGGTACATATGGCCTTTGATACATCCCAGGGGGTTGTGGCCAAAATCCTCCTTATTGGGCATATTGTTGTGGTTCTCTCCACTTGAAATTTGGATGATCTCTCCACCTTGGATTGTAAGTGTTGGAGTAGGGGTCATTATGTTGCTGATTGTGGCCTTGAAAATCCACGGCATTGGCAAATTCCCACCCTCTGTTCTCGATCAATTGAGGGCACTTATCCGTGAGATGTCCATTCATTGAGCACACGCCACAAGCAGCCACACTTTGTACCTTCGGTATTTCAACCACCTGCGAAAGTAGAGTAGTAAGATTAGCCATTTGATTTTGAAGTTCGGAAATAACACTTACCTCATTAACATGTTGCTGCCATGGGATGTCCCTTTGACCAACGCCTTCATATTGTTGAGCATTCAACGCACGGTTAGCAATTAAGGTATTGGTAGCCATGGGTGTTTTGTCCACCAAAGCTCCTCCCGCTGAGGCATCTAGCATTTGGCGTTCAATTTGTAAAAGCCCTTCGTAGAAATATTGAAGAAGAAGCTCGTCCTTCATTTGATTATGTGGACATGAAGCAACAAGAGTTTTAAAACGTTCATAATAAGTTGGAAATGATTCACCTTGGTTTTCCTGAATGCCACTAATCCTTTTGCGTAAAAGAATGACTCAAGAAGTTGGGAAAAACTTCTCCAAAAACGCCCGTTTCATACTCTCCCATGATGTGACAGTTCCAGGGGCTAGTTCATATAACCAATCTTTAGCCTTTTCCAAGAGAGAAAAGGGAAAAGCTTTCATTTTCAGAATGCTCCCATCAACATTCACAGGGGTCATGCTCGAACAAACAACCTCGAACTCCTTAAATGTTTATTAGATCTTCCATGGACAACCCATGGAACTTAGGAATATGGTGCAATAAGCTAGACTTTAGTTCGAACTCATCGGTCTTTCCTTGGGCAGCCACGGGGTATTGAATGCAAAGTGGTGCGACATTGTCCAATCCCGAAGCAGAAAGCTCCTTGATTGTTCGATTGTTCGCTGCCATGTCTTGTGCTTCTTAAAAAATCTGAGTCGTGGCCTCCTCTTCCACTTGTACTTCGTTTTCTTCAAGATCTGGTGCAGGTTGAGGTGGTTGGGGTTCTTGTTGATTCCTTGCTCGTCTCAAAGTTCGTTCAAAATCGTCGTCAAAGTCAAGGATGTGCTTATGAACAGGTTGAGAACTTCGAGTCATAAACCACCTAAAACAAGAAAACAAGTAAAGTCATCAACTAGGAACAAAAACATATGAAAATAAACAAAAAGAAATAACAAGGGATTAGTAAACTTGCTAATCCCCGGCAACGGTGCCAAAAACTTGATGCGAAAATTAACTCAACACACAAATTAAACCCTCTTTTGACAATTGTAGTATATGTATAAGTAGGGATCGTTCTAGGCCGGGGATTAGGAGGGATTGCTAATTGACTCTAAACTGACTCAAAGACACAAACACAAACTTAAAAGCGTTAGGATAGATTCAAAAGACTCAAAACTAGTTCACAAGACTCAAAATAAGCTAGGAACACTCAAAACTGCCTGAAAACACCAACTAGGCAGTTTCTGACACTAACCACAATTTTGCACGAAAATAAAGTTTGGGCTTGACTCAAAACACTTAGAACACAAACAAAACAATTTTAAAACAATTTGAAACAAGAAAGTAACGGGGGGTTGTATTTTGGATGAACTCAGAATAACAAAACAAATTGTAACTTAAAAACAGGTTTGAAAACAAATTTAGGAAATTAGATGGACGATGGGATAGCTAGAGGCTTTTTCTCCACACATGACATGTATGCAAACAACTCGATTTCCAGTTACTACTTCATTGAATTATGAACGACAATGCCCCAAATTAACCGTGACATCACTTGTTAACCCTCAGATTTTCCTTGTTTTATTGGATTGGATGACATCATTCGACAACCCAAAACATTCTTCAAAAGTTCCCTACATGACATCATAATAGAGATACAATCAATGATCATTACGTTTAATGAAAATCATAAGCATTGACAAAGCACTTGCAACTATGACATCATGTCACTCATGCTAGGAATTAAACTTAACGCGATCGTTTATAAGCGACCTCCACTACTTGTAAATATAAGTTTGTAACAATTATGTGAAACTTTCTTATATTCTAGCAACGGATTTATGCATGCCAATTAAGTGTCGACCCTTAATCAACAAAAACAAATAAGTTATCAATCAAATAGTTAAGCCAATTGCATTCACGATTCAAGAACTCATAACTGGAATTTATCAAATCATATTGCACACATAATCATGGCTTTGAAATCACCCCTAGCCAAGAGGGGTTTAGCCACTCATGTTCACAACAAAACGAAAGAAAATGAATTTAAAAATTGTAAGTATAGAACGAATTACACCTCGAATGCTTTAACAATCAAGCTTGAACATCCAAGAGTTCTTCCTTCTTTCTTCACTCACGGCACAAGGTTTGGTGTAAGGTTTGGTTGGTGATTTGTATGGAAGAATGGCTGAATGTGTTTGTGATGTGGTGTAGTGTTTGGATGTGTTTTTGGTTGTGTTGAATGGTGGTGAGTGATGGTTCAAAAACTGAACTCCTTATGGCTGTTACACACACTCCTTTTATAGAGGGAGTGCACGGCATTTGGAGGGAAAATGGAGTGGTGTGTGCGGCAATGATTCAATGAAGTGGTGCTGAAATGATTCAAAGGTGAAAGTGAAGTAATGATGCACGACATGAGAGGGAAAATGGAGTGGTATGTGCATCAATGAGTGCAAGTAGGGGACATGAATGATTGTGCACATGGTAGAGAAGAGAAAAGGAGGTGGAATGGTGCAGAAATGATACAAGGGTGAAACAAGAGTAATGATGCACGGCATGGGGGTAAAGGTGAAGGAATGGTGCTTCAATGAGTGCAAGGAGGTGAAAGGGAGTGTGATTTATGGCAAAAAATAAGAAAAGAGATTGGCTCCCTTGCACGGCAAGGAAGAGAAATGGTGAAGGATGGGTGCGGCTCCCCCTTGGACTGAGATTAAAGTGTCCCAAATTGACTAGGAACCATACTTATGGCTGAAACCTTTGTAGATTAGGATTAGGAAACTTTTGATTTGGTCAATCCATCTTCTTCTTGGATATCTTTTCCTCCCTTGACTTGAATTACTTCTTCTTCCTCTCTTTGGCAGGTTCCAAACTTCTTTAAGTCTTCAATTTTGTCCATCTACTTAGCTCCAAGCATGTGTTATTCATTCCAAGCCCAAAAGGCTCCAAAATGCACCTTTTTGCATACTTTGTACTTAGAACCTGAAATTGCACGAAAATGACTTTAAACACTAAAACAACTAAGGAATAACAACATAAATGCATGAGAACAAGCTAACTCAGTCGCATAAATATGCTCCTATCAGTAAGCCATGCTCATTGAATTCCATTTAGGGATTATGGAACTCTATGTTCTTGCTAGTTAATTGAAGGAAGATTTGTGAAAAACATGTTCATTTGAATAACATCATATAGCATGCAATTAACAATTAAAGGCGGAATCATGCTTTCATGCACTCAAAAACAAAACATTAACCATGAAATTCAAAGCCTAGTAGATTGGTGAACCTAGACTCAACTCAAATCAAAGTGAGTTGAGAAATATACCTTTGTAGATTCCTCTTTGCATAAGCAAAGGCTAATCACCCAAAGAGAGGGCCTTCATTCCTTGCATCTTAAATCTATGGATTTGGATGGATGAAAAGGTTTCTCCAAGTTCCCAAAATTGAGAACCTCTAAGTATCTTCACCAAGGTTAGATTGGAGAAGAAATGAGTGACCTTGGAGTAGTTAGTATGGCTAGATACACCCTCCAAGGGGCCGGCCTATTTAGAGAGAAAAGGAGAGACAAGTTCTCACCAATTTTCTCTAAAAGAAACCCTAAATGAATTTTGGCTATAAAGTCATATTTATACCTTTATTCATTTGAGTGGCAAACTTGTAATTAAAGCAAGTTCACTACCCTTCCTCTAAATGGCCGGCCATGGGGTTTTGTTTGGGCTTTTGGGCCTTTGCGAATTAAGTTGTCATACAACTTAAGTCAATGGACTTGACGTTCGAAGCCCATTGGGCCTTGAGGCCCAAAACTAACCCGTGGTCTTTAACGAACTTATTCGTTTGATTAATTAACATATTAATTAATCATTGCCATAAATAATTAAACCATTTAATTATTCTTACTCATCTCCATTGTTTCTTCAATCTCCACCTTACACGGTGTGCGATCCATTAGGTTCCTTTTAGCGAGGCAGTGGGCGATTAAAACCATTTTACATCGATTGTGAATTGAAACTTACTTTCAATTCTCCCTGTAGTGATTACACACGTTTAGAGCTTCCACAAACCATGAGTGACACCTAGCAGCATATCATGGTTACCCAAGCTAATCAGAAGAGGTGGAGAACCTATTCAGTTTAGGATTACAAATGCAATACGGTCTTTCTCTAATACAATACTCTTGACCACATTGTTTGGTTTGATAGTTTATTCATGTCTACTATCCAATGTGATTCGTGTGCTTATATGATTACCTTGAATGTGATTTGGAACGCATTCCTTAATCTCATTCATACTCTGGCCAGAGATTTTAATCATATCATAGAGTATTCTCCCTCAAACAGTTTGAAGGTTAGAGATCCCTTGTTGCGCATTCATATGCCTACATGATTAGATAGCTTGACCCCAACAATGCCGTGGACACTCCAATAGAATGCCATTTAACATGATCAAAGATCAAGGACCTAACCATTAGACATCTATGATGCCTCAGGTCAAAGGACTACTTTGCATTATCCCAACCATGAGTTCTCATGTGACATGAATATGAGAGCTCTTCGTTGATCGTGTTCAGTGAACTCATTCTCTATTGAGCACCTACGTACTTGTCTTGATGTCACACACACCAATGACTCGAGACTAGTCACTCTCCCTGAGAGAAGACACAGTACGTACTGATCTTAACGGACTGTTAATGCCCAATTGGCAATCCTATGATCAGGAACGTTTAGGATGTGTCTACGAAAGAATGGTCTCATGAATCTAACTTCTTTAGATCGTATTTTCTCAATCACATATTCCTTGGACTTATTGTTTAAGCATATAACATTTATATGAGACGGCTCAAACAATAATCTTTGCCCTTGATATTAAACTAGATTAGTTTAACATATGAAATGTCCGTAAAGTATCATCATATGATTGGCTTTAGGGCACATTTCCAACAATCTCCCACTTGCACTAGAGCCAATCAGCTTGGTCATCAGTGATGATACCTCTTCTGTAGTCATTTCATAAATGGCTGAGTAGTAGGCCTAGACAATGGATATCTATATGTTATCCATAAAAGCAACCTTGAGAATAACGACGTCACCATTATACATGATTCTCAATCATGTGGTTCAGTCTCTCATATGAGTTCGGATCTTGATGAGACCTTGATTCCCTGGCTTGAGCTATCGCCCCATTAGTGTCGTAGTGTCAGTACACTAGATACACTTTCTGGTTGGAATCGAATGGAGAGTTCATAAATGAACTTTCCCATCCAAACAACATTGTTGTAAACTTCTATATGGCAATATATTTTGCATTCATAATGGAACACACTAAAGTCATTCCTTTAATGTTTCCATCCAAATATATCTTTAGTCATAATAAAGAGATATATGTTTATCTCTTCATTCATAATGAAGAAACATCCAATGATGGATTAGATTCATAATCTAATACATTTACGCTTCCATTACGTTACTCTAATTCTTCCTCATTCTTTGAAGAATCTATCCTTTAGTATTTCTTAAATACTTAAGGACTTACTTGACAATTGTCATGGTTCTGATCCTGGGCTTGCATTGATATTGTCTTGTACCGTTCTAGGTACAATTCATATCAATGTTTTTCATACAATATGAAATACATAAATCACCTTTCTGCGTATGCATTAAGGATTCTATTTTTGCATTATTTCTTTGGGAGTCAAAGGGTACGTTCCCTTTGAGAAGAGCAACTACTTAGTCTAACTAGAGTTGTCCTCCTAATTGAAGTTTATCATCATATGAGAAACTTCCTAACACATTTTGTCTATTATTAGGGATTGATATAATCAAATTATATCCTAAAATCTATCAATATAGATTTCCATCCCATGTATATAGACTATGTCTCCCATATACATTCTATCTTTATAGAATGTTTAAAGTCATAACTTTAACAATGAAGTATTCTTTTCATTTCCAAAATTAATATATCACATATTTGCATATATATATATTGAATTTTAGGAACATGATTAAACTCCCACTAATCTTTTGTAAACCTAGTAAACAAAAGATTCATTTACATCTTTATGAGAAATCAAACAATTTGATCTTTCTCTCATAAGACGCTTATGGCTCCCACTAGCTTGCTAAGATCCATGATGGTTGGATCTCTACAACTTATATGTTTTGTGATTCATAGTTTTAGACATATATTATCAAGACTATCTTAATAATGGTTTCGGAAACCCATATTATGTCCAAATATTGAATCACCATTTAGTTGTAGCTAGCAATCTTCGAATTAATTGAAACTAAGACTACGTCAAAAATGGTTCCTTCAAAGTCAACCATTCTCTTTGATTGTAGTCACCTTAAGCTACCAATTAGCTATGAAGGTTTCATTATTTCGTGTCAAATGGTACTTTACCATTTCCTTGAGTATATATCATATATACACTCAATGTAGTCATAAGGATTTTCATTCTTATTTCTTTCGAATTAAGAGGTGCAACTCTACGACATAGTCATAAAGTTCAAACCATTCAACTGAGACGGTTTATAAATCCTTCTTGACTACCTTGGAGCTTGTGGTATAGGAACTAGGTTGTTATATTTGTTGATCATCATCTTGTCTCTCAAAGAACCCATTCTTTGAGTTCTATCTTTCGTTCATTGCTCTATCTTAGGCAAATCATATTGTAGGATTACAATGAACTACCCAACAAAACAACATTTGTTAGTTGGTTTATAGAAGTGATATCCAAAAGGTAATTTAAGGATATCCCACAAGATTGTTATCAAACAAATATTGCTTATTAGCACACAACCCCAAATCTTAACATGCTTAAGATTTGTCTTTCTTTCCAACTACATCCTATGGAGTCATGAAAATTATGGAAGATCTTCTAATTGACAATCATATTGTCTTAGAAGCATATATATCATATATATGGGTAATTGATAATATCCAACGAACTAAATCTTATTCAAGTTCGTTCTTCTCCTAATGGAGAAATCCATTATCTTATGATGCTTCTTTCCTTGATATCTTTCAAGAAAACTATTCTAAAGTGTTACCATTCCTTGGATCAAATCTAAGGATGTGAATACTTTAGACGTCTTACTCATCAACTTACATTTCTTGAATTCCTTGAAACATTTTGCAAAGTATTCGGACTTGTGTTTATTCAAAATAAACTATAGTCCAACCGAGAGTGATCTTCGGTGAATGTCATACAACATGAGTAGTATTATGTTGTGGACAAGTGCCACTAACATCTAAGTGAATTAACCTCAAAACTTCGTGATTCTTTCTTCTTTCCAAAAGAATAAAGATTCGAACATTTCGCCTCTGTACAATTTTAACAAGAAGGTATGGGATCCGGATCTAACTATCCAAAGCATCCATCTTTCACCAACTCGTAACTTATGTTTTTAGAGGTATCACAACTTAGTTGGGATTAGTCACTACCTTGCAACCTTTTGGGTTTTAAGCATCATTGTATTCTAAACAGTTAACACTACCAAATTATCTCTACTATAGAGATAATTAATTAGATTACTATAATCCAATCATTCATTAATAAAGAACAATGTTTTGTCAAACAAAACATTTATCCATTTCACATAGTGACGGAATTTAGTTCCTTAAAATTGGAATATAAAGACAATCTTTGGTTTTTCCAATTTCTTTGGTAGTTCATATGAGGAAGTAAGTACCATCTGCTTTCGCAGAGATCTATATTTTATTCACGTTCCGAATGTGAAGTACTTTCTCTTCTCTCATTAATCTTCTACTTCTTATTAGCCACACTTTTACAACGATTGTAAAACATAGTTACTAATACGGAATCAAACATTCAAGTAGAAGAACCAACTGTTTTGAACTATTCAAGAACAATTTACAACACCTTCGAAAGGTGTGTTCTTGACACTTGCAAGACATTTCTTGCAAATACCCCTTCCAATGTCCATCCTTTCATAAAGAAAGTTTGTTCCCTTGGAGTTATTTATTTTCTTCATTTGACTTCTCCTTTGACTACAATAGTCATGGTCCCTAAACTCCCACTATCTCTCTTGAAACTTATTTCAATTGTGTTATACACATCAAACATTTTGGAGAGCATGTGGTTTATTGTTCACTACATAGTTTACAATAAACTTAGTGAATTATAAGGATAGGGACACAAAGGTGAAGTCCTTGCCTAGTTTCCGTCTCGTTAAGTGTTTTATCACTTCAACACTCAATGATTCAAAATCATCATAAGTCCATGTTTAAAGACTATTTTTGTCAACCAACCATTATGTTCTCAACATAATTACAAACTTTCAAGAGTTGTTCAAGGCAACTCTCATTTCTTCATACAACAATTTGTAAGTGAAGAATCATGGCACATAAAGTGTCCATGCCTTTGTGCTTTCTTCTCAAGTTCCTTGTTCATGTAACAAAGAAATAAGCACTAAGTGTTTGCATTGACTAAGGGTTGTTCAAAAAACTCATTATTTCTTCATACAACGATTTGTGGGTGAAGAACTAATAACACTAAAAGTGTCATTTTCTTTATGCTAATCTTCGTAAGTTCCTTTGTTCATTTAACAAAGGATTAAGCATTGGTTGTTTGTGTTGACCTCTTCATGATAGACTTTTCTAACATGTTCTTCCAATGATACATTATCATTAGGAAGATTGTGAGGATGAGACTACTTAGATACATATGAAATCCTTTTAAGACAATCTTGGGGATTGTGGTACCAAGTCCGGAAACTAAAACATTCGGTTTTTATTTGTCAAGTGTTGGATAGCGTTTGCAAATATATTGGTAAACAAATACATAACGAATATAAATTGAGTGATTTTAAGCCATTTGATTCGGGTCTTTAAATCAAATAGCACCACCCACTATTTTTGGCAAATTCCATATCCCTCATTGGAATTCGAGAGTTTTGGATGAAACTCTTAGTAGGGTATGGGAGACTCACTATTACCAAGCCTACCTCACAATGATATGATGTTGGCTAGCATTAATAATAATGAGAGAGTACGCTTACTCATTTGAAACAACCTCTTGCAAGTACCCATCTTATTTGGCCTCTAGAGAATGTCACCTCACAATGATATGATGTTGGCTCCATTGCACTTAGTTAAGTCATTCCCACCATGCTTAGTTCATGAAGGGGTTCAAGAATAGCCTCACGATGATACGATGTCGGCCATCCTCGTTGCCTACACTCACCTCATCATATGTATATAGACTCCTCCTGAGTATAAGCATGCACTTTGTACTTCCCCATGATAGGGTGAAGGCGGTGTACAAGTCATAAACGATTGGAGCTACCATGGTGGAAGGCCACGAAAGTGAAGGAAAAATTTTGTCCTAGCTAAGAACATGTATGAACATTTGAATACATATGCTAACAATTAACTCTTTAAAGTAGGCATGCATCCAAAAACAATTCATGAAACCCATGACTTTCAAAGCCTAGTATATGGTGAATCAAAAGACTCTTTAACAACATTAAAGAATATGAAGAATTTAGAGATTCTTTACCCTTGAAGCTCATCCTTGATTACACAAGGGATTCACCTAAGTGGAGGGCCTTCAAGTCACCTCCTTGCTCCTTGGATCTTCCTTGTGATTTTCCTCCTTTTAGTGCTCCTTTGCTTCTTTGAGGATTTGAGGATTAGTTCTCCAAAACACCAAAAGTTTGATGTCTCTATGTCTCTTCACCAAGGATGTAATTTGTGAGGATGAAAATGGATCACTTAGGGAAGTAAATTTGCTAGATAACTATCCCCAAGTAGCTTAGAAAACCCTAATTGAAAACAAAGCTATAAAGATGAATTTATACTTCATTTCTTAGGTGAGTGGCAAACTTGCAATTAAGCAAACTTGCATACCCTCACCCTAAATGGTTGGCCTATATGGTTATTGGGCTTATTGCCCATTTTGTTTTAGTTGTCATACAACTTAAACATAATGGGCCTTGTGGACCAAAACACTTTTGGGCCCCGAAGCCCTAAAACCAACTTAAAAGCCCAATACGAACATTTCGTATAATTAATTAACTAATTAATTAATCTTGACCATTCTTCAATTAAACCATTTAATTGCTTATCCATTTCATTTAATTGCTTCACATATATCCTTATTTGGTGTGCGATCCATTAGGTTCCAATTAGCGAGGCAGTGGGCGATGTTACTCTTATCTATCGATTGTGAATTGAAACCACATTTCAATTCTCCCTTTTTGATGATTAGTGTTTGCTAATCAATAGGGCTTCCACAAACCATGAGTGACACCTAGCAGTATGTCATGGTTACCCAAGCTAAGTAGAATTGGTTGGAGAACCTATCCAGTTACAATTACAATGCAATACGGTCTTTCTCTAATACAATACTCTTAACCACATTGTTTTAAGTGATAGTTTGTTTCATGTCTACTATCCAATGTGATACTTTCTTATATGATTCCCTTGAATATGATTTGGAACATCTTCCTTAGTCATATTCATTTGCTTTGGCCAAAGACTTTAGAATCATATTTTAGAGTATACTCCTTCCACCATGGAAGGTTAGAGATCCCTTGTTGTGCATTCATATGCCTACATGACTAGATCACATGACCCCAACAATGCCGTGGACAATCCGAGGGAATGCCTTTGTCATGATCAAAGATCAAGGACCTAACCATTAGACATCTATGATGCCTCAGGTCTAAGGACTACTTTGCATATTGTAACCTTAGAGTTCGTACATGACATGTATGTTTGAACTCTCATTAATCGCAGTTCAGTGTACTCGATTACTCTTTCGAGCACCTATGTGTTTGTCTTAGTGTCCAACACCAAATGACTTGAGACTAGTTCATACTCACGTTTGAGTCAACATAACACATACTAACCTTAGCGGATTGTCAATGCCCAATTGGCAATCCTATGGCTAGGAACGTTTTAGGAATGAACATAAGAGAAAGGTCTCCTTAATCTAACTCATTAGATCACTTATCTCTTATGTCAAATACATCCCTTGGATTCTCTTATTGATTAAACACACGATTCAATAAATAGTGATTAACAATAAGTATTGCCCTTCCGTTAAACATATAAAAGTTTAACATATTAAGTATTCCAAAAAGCTATTACATCAAATGAGTGGCTTTGTGGGCATACTTCCAACAATCTCCCACTTGCACTCAAAGCCATCCTCTCATGTATCTAATACTCATCTTATCCATATGACGATCAAGCTGGATTTGAGTCATTGGCTTTGTGAGTGGATCTGCTACATTATCGGCTGAAGCAACTTTGAGGATGTTGACTTTCCCCTCGGCAGCATATCATCTTATGATATTAAAGCGCCTATCAAAATGCTTGTTCTTTTGATGAGCCCTGGGTTCCTTGGCTTGAGCTATCGCCCCACTATTATCACAGTACAAAGTTACTGGTGATGTGATGGTTGGAACCACTCCAAGTTCAGTAATGAACTTTTTCATCCAGAACGCTTCTTTGCCGGCTTCAGCTGTAGCGACATATTCAGCCTCTGTCGTGGAATCAGCAATTACACTTTGTTTCTTGCTTTTCCAACTGACAGCCCCACCATTCAGAGTGAATACATATCCGGAGTTGGAACTTCTATCATCGACGTCAGATTGGAAATCTGCGTCTGTATAAGCTTCCACTCGCAACTCTGATGCTCCTCCATAAACGAGGAACATGTCCTTAGTTCTTCTTAAGTACTTAAGGACCATCTTGACAGCTGCCCAGTGTTCTGATCCTGGGTTAGATTGATATCGACTAGTAATGCTCACAGCATACGCGATATCAGGCCTTGTGCATATCATGGCATACATGAGACTCCCTATGGCGGAAGCATAAGGAATTTCATTAATTTAGCCGTATCTCTTCAGGAGTCTTAGGTCCCATGGACTTAGAAAGGTGAATTCCATGTCTCACAGGAAGAAAACCTTTCTTAGATTGTTCCATTTGGAACCTACTTAGCACCTTATCAATGTACATCGATTGGGATAATCCAATTAATTTTCTGGATCTATCACGATAGAGTTTTATCCCAAGTACATAAGATGCATCTCCTAAATCTTTCATGTGGAAGGTTTTAGACAACCACACTTTTACAGAAGAAAGTACTGCAGTGTCATTCCCGAATAGTAATATGTCATCTACATATAACACTAGGAATACAACTGCATCCCTAACGACTTTTTGATAAACACAATTGTCGTCTTCGTTTTGAGTAAAACCAAACGTTTTGATTTCAGTGTCGAAACGAATGTTCCAGCTCCTGGAGGCTTGCTTAAGTCCATAAATGGACCTTTGAAGCTTGCATACCTTAGTCTCTTCAGACTTGGACACGAAACCTTCGGGTTGAGTCATATAGAGCTCTTCCTGTAGGTAGCCATTCAGAAAGGCCGTCTTCACGTCCATTTGCCATCTCTTTGAATCAATGTCGGACATTGCTTCAGTGTAGTCCCTAGGGTCCTCCTTTGTTTCATTGTCACCTAAAAGGTACAATTCATCAAAGTCATTATTTAAGCCAAACCTCATAGGTGGCTTACTAACCCGTTCAGATCTACGTGGAGCTAGGGGTTCAGGAACAGGGTTGTCAATATGTCGAGTGCTTGTTTGTGGTTCATTATTAATCTCATTAATTTCCATCTGTTTGCTTATAGTTCCTTTGAGAACAAATTCGTCCTCTAGAAACTTAGCAGTTCTGGCGACAAAGACTTTCTGGTCGTCAGGATGGTAGAACTCATATCCCATAGTTTCTTTAGGATATCCCACAAAATAGCATCTTACTGATCTCGCTTCAAGCTTAGTAGCCTCAAGCTTCTTGACATATGCTTCACAACCCCAAATCTTAATATGATTAAGACTTGGCTTTCTTCCATGCCATATCTCATAGGGTGTTTGTGAAACTGATTTGGAAGGTACTCTATTAAGCAAGTAAGCTGCTGTATATAGAGCGTATCCCATGAATGTTACTGGTAGATCAGCGGAACTCATCATAGAACGAACCATGTTCATCAAGGTTCGATTTCTCCTTTCAGAAACTCCATTAAGTTGTGGAGTTCCCGGTGGAGTCCACTGTGATATTATTCCACACTCTTTGAGATAATCTAGGAACTCATTACTCAGATATTCACCCCCTCGATCCGATCTTAGGATTTTTATCTGTTTCCCAGTTTGCTTCTCAACTTCATTCTTGAATTCTTTGAACCTTTCAAAGGATTCTGACTTGTACTTCATAAGATATACATAGCCAAACCGAGAGTGATCGTCGGTGAATGTGATATAGTATGAGAAGCCTTCTCTCGACGTAGTAGACATAGGTCAACATACGTCAGTGTGGATTAACCTTAGAATTTCAGTGGCACGCTCTCCTTTTCCAGTAAATGGAGATTTGGTCATCTTCCCTTTCAAGCAACATTCACAAGTACCCATCCGGTCATTACCTAATGGGTGGAAATATCCGTCTTTCGACATCTTGCGAATCTTATCAAGGTTCACATGTCCAAGTTTAAGATGCCACATCTTTTCTTGGTTAACTTCTTCTCTAGCCCTTTTGGGTTTTGAGGTATTCCCGCTTTCAATACAGTGCATCCCACTATTCGTCTCTAGGTGAAAAAGTCCCTCTATCATATTACCATGAGAGATAATACGACCATTCAAGTATAAAGTGCAACTCATTTTGTCAAACAACACTGAGTGCCCATCTCGTAAAAGCTTAGAGATGGAAATCAAATTCTTTATACATGAAGGAAAATATAAACAATTTTTAAGTTCCAGGACTTCCCCAGAGGGTAGGTTAAGCATATAGGTGCCTATTGCTTTTGCAGAGATTTTAGTGCCGTTCCCAACTCGCACAACCATCTCCTCATTGCGCAGTGATCTGCTCCCTGTTAGTCCCTGCAACGTATTACAGATATGTTGACTAGCACCTGAATCAAATATCCAGGAATTGGAGCTCACTGTAAAAGCACTCTCTATGACAGAAATAGTCTCTTCAAAAGTCCGTGTCATAAGGCTCGCAATGCGCACCCTGTATTTCTTCTTCCAACGTTCATCCTTTCCACAATGAAAGCATGTTCCTTTGGATTTCTTTGCCTTCTTCTTATGTAACCTTTTCCTTATTATTGCATTCTCACTCCCACTGTTCCTTTTTGAAACCTTTTTCAAATTTACAGCACATGTCAATCATCTCTTTCAAAGAATGATCGAATCTATTCACTTTATAGTTTACGATAAACTTAGTGAAATCATCCGAGAGAGATGCAAGGAAAAAGTCTTGGGCCATTTTCCCATCGATGGAAGTTCCTAAACTTTGAAGATCTTGAAAGATCCTTTCCATCTTTTGTCCATGTTTATGGACCGATGTCCCCTTTGCCATTTTGGCATTCATTAGACTACAAATATTTGAGAATCGTACATTACTAGTCTCAATGTCATGCATCTTATGCAAACTTTCAACCATGGCACAAGAAGTGTCCATGTGCTTATGTAGCTTCATAAGCTCCTCACTAAGTGAAGTGAGGATTAAGCATTTGGCTTGTTAGTCATCCTCATAGTGTCTAACATAATTTTGACACTCCTCCTTTGAAGCTAGTTTCGTAGGAGGTACATGAGGAGGGGATTGCTTAAGTACATACAATATGTCTTTCACCTTTGAGACATTCTCAATGTGGCGATACCAAGCAAGGAAACGTTGGCCTTTTAGGCCCTTTTTGTCAAGTATAATGGTGGGTATAATTTTAGGCATGTCGTTCACTACATAACATAACAGAAATCGAATTAGCATTGTTGTTTAAAACTATTTTGATTGGGTCTTTTAATCAAATAGTATCACCCACTATTTTTGGCAAATTCCACATCCCTCAATAGAATTCGAGAGTTATATTGAACTCTTAGTGGGTTATGGGAGACTCACCATTACCAAGCCCACCTCACGATGATACGATGTTGGCTAGCAAAAATAATGATGAGAGAATAACGCATTATTCATTTACAACCTTTTGTAATTACCCATCTCGTTTGGCCTCTAGAGAATGTTGCCTCACGATGATACGATGTTGGCACCATTGCACTTAGTTTAAGTTATTCCCACCATGCTTAGTTCGTGAAGGGGTTCAAGAATAGCCTCACGATGATACGATGTTGGCTATCCTCGTTGCCTACACTCACCTCATCATATGTATATGGATTCCTCCTGGATATAAGCACATGCTTTGTACTCCCCCATGATAGGGTGAAGCCGGTGCATGAGTCACAAACGCTTGGAACCCACCACGGTGGAAGGCCTACGAAGAGATATTCTAAACATCTCTCGCTTATCAACTTAAATATTTGTTTGAGGGAATAGCGTTGGGCTACATCAAAACATTTTAATCACATTAAAAGAACTTGGGCCTATCACAACCATTGGTCCAAGTTTATATGAATTAGTAGTATATAATACTCCCACTGTTTCGTTGAAACAAGCGAGACTATATGGAACTACTAACGAATGCTTTGCATCCTCATATGGACTATATAGTCATATTGGGTTTTAGGATGATTATGAACCGTTTGATTTGATCCAACACGAGCCTTGTGTTGGACCTTGGGTCTAAGGTATGTAGTTGTTGATTTTAGTTACGCGTTTAATCCAATTAAACCATTATTTCCTATTGGGCGTTGGACCCAACTATTCCATTTTGCATACATTTAAACAAAAGGAATACATGAAATAATAATAAGGGCTTATGCCCTTTTACAACACAAATGATGGACTTATGTCCATTTACAACAAATTGAATTAATCAAATTACATTCAAATCTACACTACCAAGCCCAAACATTCATAATGTAAAGCGGCCAATCACATAGCTCAATTATCGAGGCATTTGGTTCATAATCATCCTTCTCTTAATCAAACACATTTAACTAAGAAAACAACTTTAAACAATTGGTTTTCGGATCCATAGAATTGATTTAAATGGAACTAAATAAAATGAAAATCCAATTCTCATTTAAAGAGACAAACCATTTTGTTCTCATCTAATTTGGGCCAAAAACAATGACCACAACTTTTGGGCCATTTTCTAAAAACAAAAACTTTTGGGGTCACTTTGTAAAAACACAAGAGTCCACAACTTCATGTAATTACAACTTAGAACCCAAACATTTTTAATAATGTCAAAACATCATTAAAGGAGCAAAACAATTTGTCCTTTAAAGTTTTTGGACCTTAACGTAAAAACGTAAACTTTTGGGCCAAAATGCAAATACACAAAAGTATCAAAACTTTATGTAAGTGCACAAAACACCCAAAAATACCCTATTTTAAAAGGGTGGCCAGCCATATAGTGTTTTAGTGATGAAAATTCAAATTTTATACAAAGTTTTGTAAGTGGGTTATGTTAGGTGAGGTAAAGATGAAATAAAATTTTGTAAGAAATGATTTATGTCATTCTTTAAAACAAAGTTTGTCTCCCATTAAAATTACTTAATCATTAACCATCACCCACTAAAATTAAATCAAAACTTTATGTAAAAACATAAAACTTTTTGAATCAAAACTTCAAAACTTTTTGTTCTTGGCAAGAACTCCAAGAACATTGAAGAACACTTATGAAAACTCAAAATACATGGCACCAAATTTTAGTTCCAATATTCATGCTTAAATGAAATACATCTACAACATTTGAGATGCTAAATTTTCTAGCAAAATTTATATTCAAAGCAAGAACAAAGCTTGTAACATTTACAACATTTAAATCATAAAACATGAAAATCACAAAACCCAAAAGGATCCACCATACACTAGACCTAGGCTCTGATACCACTTGAAGGAAAAATTTTGTCCTAGCTAAGAACATGTATGAACATTTGAATACATATGCTAACAATTAACTCTTTAAAGTAGGCATGCATCCAAAAACAATTCATGAAACCCATGACTTTCAAAGCCTAGTATATGGTGAATCAAAAGACTCTTTAACAACATTAAAGAATATGAAGAATTTAGAGATTCTTTACCCTTGAAGCTCATCCTTGATTACACAAGGGATTCACCCAAGTGGAGGGCCTTCAAGTCACCTCCTTGCTCCTTGGATCTTCCTTGTGATTTTCCTCCTTTTAGTGCTCCTTTGCTTCTTTGAGGATTTGAGGATTAGTTCTCCAAAACACCAAAAGTTTGATGTCTCTATGTCTCTTCACCAAGGATGTAATTTGTGAGGATGAAAATGGATCACTTAGGGAAGTAAATTTGCTAGATAACTATCCCCAAGTAGCTTAGAAAACCCTAATTGAAAACAAAGCTATAAAGATGAATTTATACTTCATTTCTTAGGTGAGTGGCAAACTTGCAATTAAGCAAACTTGCATACCCTCACCCTAAATGGTTGGCCTATATGGTTATTGGGCTTATTGCCCATTTTGTTTTAGTTGTCATACAACTTAAACATAATGGGCCTTGTGGACCAAAACACTTTTGGGCCCCGAAGCCCTAAAACCAACTTAAAAGCCCAATACGAACATTTCGTATAATTAATTAACTAATTAATTAATCTTGACCATTCTTCAATTAAACCATTTAATTGCTTATCCATTTCATTTAATTGCTTCACATATATCCTTATTTGGTGTGCGATCCATTAGGTTCCAATTAGCGAGGCAGTGGGCGATGTTACTCTTATCTATCGATTGTGAATTGAAACCACATTTCAATTCTCCCTTTTTGATGATTAGTGTTTGCTAATCAATAGGGCTTCCACAAACCATGAGTGACACCTAGCAGTATGTCATGGTTACCCAAGCTAAGTAGAATTGGTTGGAGAACCTATCCAGTTACAATTACAATGCAATACGGTCCTTCTCTAATACAATACTCTTAACCACATTGTTTTAAGTGATAGTTTGTTTCATGTCTACTATCCAATGTGATACTTTCTTATATGATTCCCTTGAATATGATTTGGAACATCTTCCTTAGTCATATTCATTTGCTTTGGCCAAAGACTTTAGAATCATATTTTAGAGTATACTCCTTCCACCATGGAAGGTTAGAGATCCCTTGTTGTGCATTCATATGCCTACATGACTAGATCACATGACCCCAACAATGCCGTGGACAATCCGAGGGAATGCCTTTGTCATGATCAAAGATCAAGGACCTAACCATTAGACATCTATGATGCCTCAGGTCTAAGGACTACTTTGCATATTGTAACCTTAGAGTTCGTACATGACATGTATGTTTGAACTCTCATTAATCGCAGTTCAGTGTACTCGATTACTCTTTCGAGCACCTATGTGTTTGTCTTAGTGTCCAACACCAAATGACTTGAGACTAGTTCATACTCACGTTTGAGTCAACATAACACATACTAACCTTAGCGGATTGTCAATGCCCAATTGGCAATCCTATGGCTAGGAACGTTTTAGGAATGAACATAAGAGAAAGGTCTCCTTAATCTAACTCATTAGATCACTTATCTCTTATGTCAAATACATCCCTTGGATTCTCTTATTGATTAAACACATGATTCAATAAATAGTGATTAACAATAAGTATTGCCCTTCCGTTAAACATATAAAAGTTTAACATATTAAGTATTCCAAAAAGCTATTACATCAAATGAGTGGCTTTGTGGGCATACTTCCAACAGAAAGAGTGTTCTAAGCACTCTCACGCTTTTCAACTTAATAATGGTTTGGTTGAGGGTTTTAGGTCTCATCACATAAACATATTTATTTTAATCTTTATTAAAACAATTTTGGTCCTATTACAACTATTGGTCCATTATATTGAATTTAGTTGTATATAATACTCCCACTATGCTTATAAAACGGTTTTTAAAGCAAGAGTATATGATACTACTAACATAAACTTTGCATTCATTTGATGGACTATATAGTTGCCTTAGGGCCTTAGGATGACTATGAACCTTTGTTTAGATTCAACACGAGCCTAGTGTTGAATCTCGGACTAGGGATGGAGATTGATTTTAGTTACGCGTTTAATCACATTAAGGCGTGTTGTTACTAGGGGCGTTGGACCCTCTACTCCATTTTCATGCATATCAAATAAAACAAGAATGGAGTACTTTAAAGTAAAGAAGAGCTTATGCTCTTTTACAACAATTGATCAAAATAAATTACTTTAAAGTAAAGAAGAGCTTATGCTCTTTTACAACATTTGATCAAATCAAATTACAACCAAAATTAATCTACACATTCCCATGGTTCAAACAAATTTGAAACGGCCTTTCACATAGCTCAATTATCGTAGGCTTAGGTTCATAATCACCCTTTAATTAATTAACACTTTAACTAATTAAATTGAATGCAACATTTTCATTTGGTTTTTGTATCCATAAAATTGATTTAAATGGAGCTAAATGAAATGAAAATCCAATTCTCATTTAAAGAGACAAAACAATTTTGTTCTCAACCTAATTTGGGTCATCATGCAATAACCACAACTTTTGGGCTATATTTCAAAACTTTTGGGGTCACTTTGTAAAAACACAAAAGTCCACTACTTCATGTAAATACAACTAGAACCCAAAATTTTAATAATGCAAAAACTTCATTAAAGGATCAAAACAATTTGTCCTTTAGCGTTTTTGGACCTAAACGTAAAAACATAAACTTTTGGGCCAAAGTGCAAATACACAAAAGTATCAAAACTTTATGTAATTTGCATAAAAGCCCCAAAAGTACCCCACTAGGGGGTGGCCGGTTTTGGAAGAAGAAATGGAGTGATGTGTGTGTTGATTTGTGAGTTTTGACATAAAGCATGCAAGTGCACAAGTGGTGTGTGTGAAAGGGAATTAATCCTTTCACACCCACCATTATTTCTATTGCCATTTAAACAAATATCTAAAACATTTAAACATTTGAAAAACATAAAACATAAACTTTATGAAATAAATCAAAACTTTGAATCAAAACACAAACCTTTTTGTTCTTGGCAAAAATGTCAAGAACAATCAAGAACATTCATGAAAAACTCAAAAAAATTCCATCAACATTTTTCATCCAAAAACATCCCAAAACCATTTTAACTTTAGGGAAATAACATATAACCAAACTAGGGTACATAGGGGTTCCAAAAGTTACTTGAAAACACTTTTAACAAGTCAAACAAGAACCCAAAAATCCACCCTTTGGATTTGGCCGAAAATCCCCAAAGTCATGGCACCAAATTTTAGCTCCAATATTCATGCTCATATGAACTACATCTACAACATTTGAGATGGCAAATTTTCTAACAAAATTTACATTCAAAGAAACAAGAATAAAGCTTGTAACATTTACAACTTTTAAATCAAAGACTATGAACTACAAAACCCAAAAGGATTCACCAACTACTAGACCTAGGCTCTGATACAACTTGAAGGAAGATTTGTGAAAAACATGTTCATTTGAATAACATCATATAGCATGCAATTAACAATTAAAGGCGGAATCATGCTTTCATGCACTCAAAAACAAAACATTAACCATGAAATTCAAAGCCTAGTAGATTGGTGAACCTAGACTCAACTCAAATCAAAGTGAGTTGAGAAATATACCTTTGTAGATTCCTCTTTGCATAAGCAAAGGCTAATCACCCAAAGAGAGGGCCTTCATTCCTTGCATCTTAAATCTATGGATTTGGATGGATGAAAAGGTTTCTCCAAGTTCCCAAAATTGAGAACCTCTAAGTATCTTCACCAAGGTTAGATTGGAGAAGAAATGAGTGACCTTGGAGTAGTTAGTATGGCTAGATACACCCTCCAAGGGGCCGGCCTATTTAGAGAGAAAAGGAGAGACAAGTTCTCACCAATTTTCTCTAAAAAAAACCCTAAATGAATTTTGGCTATAAAGTCATATTTATACCTTTATTCATTTGAGTGGCAAACTTGTAATTAAAGCAAATTCACTACCCTTCCTCTAAATGGCCGGCCATGGGGTTTTGTTTGGGCTTTTGGGCCTTTGCGAATTAAGTTGTCATACAACTTAAGTCAATGGACTTGACGTTCGAAGCCCATTGGGCCTTGAGGCCCAAAACTAACCCGTGGTCTTTAACGAACTTATTCGTTTGATTAATTAACATATTAATTAATCATTGCCATAAATAATTAAACCATTTAATTATTCTTACTCATCTCCATTGTTTCTTCAATCTCCACCTTACACGGTGTGCGATCCATTAGGTTCCTTTTAGCGAGGCAGTGGGCGATTAAAACCATTTTACATCGATTGTGAATTGAAACTTACTTTCAATTCTCCCTTTAGTGATTACACACGTTTAGAGCTTCCACAAACCATGAGTGACACCTACCAGCATATCATGGTTACCCAAGCTAATCAGAAGAGGTGGAGAACCTATTCAGTTTAGGATTACAAATGCAATACGGTCTTTCTCTAATACAATACTCTTGACCACATTGTTTGGTTTGATAGTTTATTCATGTCTACTATCCAATGTGATTCGTGTGCTTATATGATTACCTTGAATGTGATTTGGAACGCATTCCTTAATCTCATTCATACTCTGGCCAGAGATTTTAATCATATCATAGAGTATTCTCCCTCAAACAGTTTGAAGGTTAGAGATCCCTTGTTGCGCATTCATATGCCTACATGATTAGATAGCTTGACCCCAACAATGCCGTGGACACTCCAATGGAATGCCATTTAACATGATCAAAGATCAAGGACCTAACCATTAGACATCTATGATGCCTCAGGTCAAAGGACTACTTTGCATTATCCCAACCATGAGTTCTCATGTGACATGAATATGAGAGCTCTTCGTTGATCGTGTTCAGTGAACTCATTCTCTATTGAGCACCTACGTACTTGTCTTGATGTCACACACACCAATGACTCGAGACTAGTCACTCTCCCTGAGAGAAGACACAGTACGTACTGATCTTAACGGACTGTTAATGCCCAATTGGCAATCCTATGATCAGGAACGTTTAGGATGTGTCTACGAAAGAATGGTCTCATGAATCTAACTTCTTTAGATCGTATTCTCTCAATCACATATTCCTTGGACTTATTGTTTAAGCATATAACATTTATATGAGACGGCTCAAACAATAATCTTTGCCCTTGATATTAAACTAGATTAGTTTAACATATGAAATGTCCGTAAAGTATCATCATATGATTGGCTTTAAGGCACATTTCCAACATTAATGCCATAAGAAATGTTAGATTTATCAATTGTGAACTACGAATAGCTTGATCCCCTCTTGGGTACGTAGGGAATCTAACAGGAAGATTAGTTGCAGCCATGTGATAAAAGAAAAAAATTACTACGCTATTGTCCCGTTGATTTGGTTTTGGTCATATCTCGAAAGCAAGGCATGACAGTTAGATAGGTACGTTATGGCGTCATGTGTCAGTCCTAGAGGTATCTCGGGATCAAGGAACGACAATATTAATCTTATTTTTTTAGTTGTAACTCATTATTTCATTTGGGTTGTAAGTTTGTAACCTATTATTTTGGTTTTTGGATGTAACTTTCAGTTTCGCTACTAGCTAGGCTGCCAGCGCGTTGCTGCATTGTTGTATACCCTTTTTCCGCATAATGGGTGGAGCATCTGACCATTTTCTTCATATAATGAAAAATCTTCCGGGACAACAAAGAACATAAATAGTTATTAGGTTTTTAACTTGGCTTTATTCTTCACATTTCTATTTTAATGCAGCAGGAAAGAAATTGTAATACATTGCAAAATTAAGAGGTTGCCGAGAAAGGTAAATATTGTTCTGTAGGAATCAATAAGATTGGATATGTAATAGCTGAATATAAAGTGACGAAGGCAAAATGGCGCGATACACATCATAGTTTGAAGTTCATCGGTTGAGAACGGGATACAGTAGTGGTCCATGCATAGATATTTTCCGGAGGTACTCAAGTCAAACTGTCAGGAAACAATCGTTTCATTAGTATATGCGGACTCGCTGAAGTTGGGCTCATAATGATAAAAGAGAGATTGGCGTATGGGACCTTTAGTGTTTCACCGAAAAGAATGTCATGAATTTATCCATAGGATAAATGTCAAGGCATTCAAGATTTTTCATTGAAAATTTGACACGGTTTAAAGGCATTACTCTAAAGATGCTTTGCAAGTAATGAAAACCTGACCAAGTTGATATCAATCACAAATCCAAATGAATGTTAAATCATGAAGTAAAACACTTAAAACGAATAGGGTATAACAGGTTTAAAAACTGTGTGCTAAACCTAATCATGAAGGAGAAAATGCTGTGAAAAAAAATGAAAAAATAGGTAAAAAGTAAGGAGAAGCAGAAAAAAAAATGAAAAGAAAAAAAAAGAAAAAAGAGGTGATTACGTTTGTTTTCCATATGAGGTTTTTGGGTTGATGGAATTTTTGTGTACAGAACAATGGGATCAATTAAATTTGGGTTCTTGTGTTTTAAGACCAATCTCACCTCAAAAAATAAGAGTAAATTTGTATTGATACCACAATGATAAAAATGGATAAGTTATATACGTGGATGGTTACAGAGTTATGGGCTGACCTGGTTCATGAAGAAAAATAAGAAAAATTTAAGGGTAAATTACATAGTAGCCCCTTAGGTTTGAGGTCTATTACAACCCCATACAACAACTTTAAAACATTTCACTTTCATACATCCAGTACCATTTTATTTCAAAATAACACATCCGTTAGATTTTCCATCCATTAGTCTGTTAAATGCTGACGTGGCTACCACATTTGTGCTGATGTAGCTGCCACATGGAAAAATAATAATTTTTTATTTATTTATTTAAAAAAAAACCTAAATCTTCTAAATATTGAAATTAAAAAAAAAAAAACTAGAAAATCCCGAAACCTAGATCCCTTCCTCCCCCCCCCCCCCCCACCGCAACTCCCAAAATACTCTCTTCTCCCCGCAACCCCCAAAGCCATATCCCCCATCTTCATATTATTCCCTGCAACCCAGAAATGATAACCCCCCCCAACCCCACCCACCCGACCCGCGTCCCCCACCCCAAAACCCGAAACCCATAACACCCCCACCCCCACCCGCGACCCTCCCTGTGCACCCCCCCAACCCGCGACCCTCCCTCCCTCCGCACCCACCCTCTTTCCTTCTCTACACATCCCCCACTCTCCTCTACACCCCCCCCCATTCCACGAACCCGATGATGGCGAGACGGGATCTGGGTTTTTTTTTTGTTTTTTTTCTGGGTTGCAGGCAGGGAGTTGGGGGGAGAAGAGAGGGGAATAGAGGGGAAGAGAGGGGAAGATGGGGGGAAAAGACAAACCGAAGGGGGATTTGTTTTTTTTTTTTTTCTTCTTTCTTTTCTTTCTGGGTTTCAGGGAAGAAGATGAAGATGGGGGGATATGGGTTTGGGGATTGCGGGGAGAAGAGAGGAGGATGAGGGAAGGTTTCAGTTTTTTATTTTTTTATTTTTTTATTTTAATATTTAAAAGATTTAGGTTTTAAAAAAAAATTAAAATTTTTTTTTTTGCCACGTGGCAGCCACATCAGCACAAATGTGGCAGCCACATCATCATTTAACAGACTAATGGATGGAAAATCTAACGGATGTGTTATTTTAAAATAAAATGGTACTGGATGTATGAAAGTGAAATGTTTTTAAGTTATTGTATGGGGTTGTAATAGACCTCAAACCTGAGGGGCTACTATGTAATTTACCCAAAATTTAAATATTGATAAAAAAATGAAGTTTTTTTTATGTTGTAAATGACCATATCAGTATCTATTGAATAAAGGTTTTTTTTAGAAATGCAAAAGGGAAAAAAGTTGAAAAAGAAATTAAAAGTTGAGAGCGATCAATGTTATACCTTGAAGACAGCGAATAGACGCAGTTCTTTCAGATTGATTCTATTTTGGCTATAGGAAACTGAAACTGTTTGAGCCCAAAAATATGGTTTTGAGCCCAGTTTAGAATGATCTCGGCCCAGTGTTGGTTGGGCTGAGTTCAGAGTCCTTCTCGGCCCAGATGCCATGCATGGGTATCATTGGGGGTTTTCTAGTTTATGGGCCGTGCAGTCGAAATTAGCCATATCCCATCGGGAATTGGGAATGTGGATGAGTCCTATTATGAGAGGGAGTTTCGACAGGATTCGAACGCTGGAACTGAATATGGCATGATAACGAGTTATGTTCAAAGTCCTAATAGGAGTAGGATTGGCCGAGATAAAGCTGGATCTGGGAAAAGAGTTCTAATCCTGGAGTGTGGCTGCTATAAATAGGGAGGGAAGACATCGAAACAAGCCCTCCAATTCAACACACAAATTGCCCTGCGCAAACAATCGCTCTACGCGAAACCTCTCAAACATCTTGAGATTTTTTATTTTCCTTTTTCGCCAACACATCTTCAGTTTGGATAAACAACACTGTGAAGGCAACCGGCGAACATCTTCAGTTTGGATAAACAGCACTGTTGCCGTAGAATTAGCCGACCGTGGAGCACCTTCAGTTTGGATAAACAGCACTGCGACACGGCCGATTGGTTATCTATCCAAGTCTCGGCCGAGGAGGATTTTCGAATCCTTATCGGCATAGGTCATCTCGTTAGCCTTCTCGACGAAACGAGTTGTTACAAGTTACTATACTCGGCACATTGAACGCCGAGTCGTTTATGATTGGTTATTCGCAAGTAGGTTTTAGAGTTCGGCATTCTGACGGCCGAACCACTTTCACAATCAAGACATACATTTGTTTTGAGTATTTGTGTCCCAATACTTTGGTGTCGATTCGGCGTGCTTATACTCTCACGAATATAATCACCGTGACCGAATCCTCCTCGGCAGAACTAGTAGCTTTGTCTTCAAGCTCTAGAACCTGAAGGCCGAGACGTGTTCCTTCCTCGGCCGCAGTCGCGAGATCAAGAAGTCAGCCGCGCGCTTAACGCAACATCAACACATTTTACTTCTCGGCCGAGCTCGGCCGACGAGTTGGCACTCCCCGCATACAATCGAAGGACGTAGTTAACTTATTAATTACTCGGCCTACGCGCCACGTAGGCTTGGAAGTTTTTAGGGTCAACACTTTGGCACGCTCAGTGGGACCCAGTGCTAAGACTACGAAGTTAATGACCATCGAGACACGATCAGTAAAAAAGAAAACAACCATGGGAAAATCAGCGACCGATCTGCCGATTCAAAGTCTTGGACAAGAGGTGTCAGATGCGCGAAATCCTATCATCGCCGTGACCCCTGAGGCTGCAAGTGTGACAGACTGAGAAAATGAGGTGTGCCTCGGTGGCCAACCTTGAAATACAGAGATACACAACCGAACTCAGGCGTTTTCATTGAAGGAATAGTGGAGGACTGCAATGAAGACGGTGGCGAAGGTTCTGATCCTCCGACAGGTCGTTTCTTCGAAGACAACTTGACGAGCAGTCCTGACAAGTTGAGCAGACAGTGGGCCACAGAATGAACCGTATGCTTGAAGTGATACAAAGCAATGGTGAAACCCAAACCCGATTGCTCGAACTAATAGTTAGTAAAGTCTTCGAAGAGAAACCTGTTGATCAGGCTCGGCAGCTTCCGCTTAAAGGTAATTCCCTACAAGCCGAAGTGGTATCTATTCGGCCCAAAACAATTGACTTAGAAAAAAGGGGAGGATCAAGTAGTAGGTTAGATGGATCCGACCAGAGAGTGGAAGCAACACCCGTCGATATGACCGAGGTCCAGCGGATGATTGATTCGGCCATGAAAAAGGGGCCGAAGTTCCCTAAATTCATCCACCCGTATCCAGCTTATGTGGAAAAGTTCGAATATCCTAAAGGTTTCAAGATTCCAGATTTCAGCCTTTTTGCTGGAGAATCGTCCTTATCCTCGTTAGAACATGTGGCTCGTTTCACTGCGCAATGTAAAGACGTTAATAGTGACTTTCACAAGCTATGGTTGTTCAACTTTTCGTTGACAGGCTTAGCATTTGCATGGTATATCAACCTCCCACCTAGTTCTATCCAAAACTGGGAGGAGTTGGTCGAGAAATTTCACGAACAGTTTTATCGGCCAACGATGGAAATGTCAGTTTCTTCATTGGCTAGGATGGCTCAAGCATCTGATGAGTCACCAATGGATTATCTTACCAGATTCAAATCGGCCAGGAATTGGTGCCGAGTACCTCTCCCCGAAGTCGAATTTGTTAGGCTTGCTCTGAACGGACCGGACGTAGAATACAAAAAGAAATTCTTGGGGGCAAACTTTCGGGATATGTATGAATTAGCCCAGCATGTCGAGCAATATGATTATTTGCTCCGAGAAGAGAAGATCTCGAAATCCCCATCTCGAGGGACGATTTACAAAAATCCCATGGTCACCTACGCATCGATCGAAGGTGAGAATTCTCAATACGTCAGCGTAGACACGGCCGAGAAAGTAATAGATAAATCATACGTTTACAAGGCATTGACTCAAACTAATCCTAAGGATGCCAAAACCCGCTCGGCCACTGAAGAGACGGCAAAAACATCGAAAGTTTATACTTTTGATATCACAAAGGCTAAAGCAATTTTCGATCAATTGTTATTAGCAAAGATCATCAAACTTCGGCCAGGGCATACTATTCCTAAGGCCGAAGAACTTAAAGGAAAGACGTATTGCAAGTATTATAACTCGACCAAGCACGCCACAAACAATTGTGTCGTATTTCGTGATGATATCCAGAGCTGGATTGACAAAGGCAAGCTAAAGTTTCCTGAAAAACAAATGACGGTTGACACAGATCCATTCCATTCGGCAACAGTTGGCATGGTAGATGCCCGTTTGCCTAAGAGCAAAGGGAAAGAGAAGGTCGGGTTTACCCCAGTACAACACATCCTAAAGAGACATTCCCAGCCATGACTCAAGATCGACCTATTTTCCAATGCACCACCTACCGAGTTTTCAGGACCGGCCATAGTCGAATCCATGTCAGATTCCAGCGAAGAAGAAAATGACGGGCCGATAGTTTTATGCAGCAATTGTAAGGCACGCGTTGTATTAACCGAGCCCAAGGAGAAACTGCCAACAATTGGCGACGCGACACCTTCAAAGGAACCTAGTGAAGGTCAACGCCAGAAAGTGTTCGATAGGCTGGGTCCTAAGAAACAGACAGATGGTCCTATCTCGGTCAAACGGTGCCTTGATTTCGACACACAGTTTTATAACAAGGATTATTATCAGCGAATCCAAAAACCTTCAGGCTGCCTGAACCACGTGACCAACGTTGGTACAGTTACAATTCTCCCACCGGCATGTATACCGCGTTTTCCAAATCTCAAAAACGTCGACATCAGCGTATAGATTGCATGGCTCGACGGCAGGCGACCCATACTGTTCCGGCCACCAAATGGCAGCTGAAAGAGGCAGTAGGGAGCGGAGATGACCGGCCAACCCCAACAATCATGGCCGAGTGACAAGGGCAGAAGGGAACCAATCGCGACTTCGAAACTACCATCGAAGAGTCCGAGAAGCGCATCAAACTCCTCATTCGGCCCGGAGAGAGGAAAGCTCACTTTGAACAATTTAAGAACGAGGCTGAAAGCCAATCAGCCCCGTTACCTTCAAAAGAATCGTTCATCAGGGTTCGGCGAAATCTGCACCCCCCATTCCTCGGCGAATATTTGAAATACATGAAAGAGTTTCACAAGAAATATTCTGCCAATGATTTGTATGGTTTACCCAAGGCATGCCAAGAAGCTCTTGACCTGGCACTAACTTGCCCCGATGCTAAACAGATCATCCAAAAAACCATTGATCCAGAGATGAAAGCCAAATTCCAACATATACGAGAGGCTAAGGTTCTCGGTTTTGAGGTCGACCCATACACAGACATTGACATAGCCAAACTCCATTTTTCTCTTGAAGACCTTCAACACCTTCGATATCACTTCAAAGTCCATTCGGCTGTATCCTTGTTCGGTTTAACGACCGATGAGAAAGACCGGGTGGCACGTCTGGACGCCTACTTGGATACAAGGGACGCCCGGATCGCCTATGAGGAACGTGCTCGCAAGACACTGCAGGGGAAAAATCAGACACCAGACGCATGTAAGCTCGACGACGACAGTCAAAAGGACATAGAGCCGGATTATATGGCACAAGAGCAAGACCATGATGAGACACACAATAATTAGGCCGAGGATGCTCTAACACACGATGTTATAGTCCTCACCAACCCAGAAGACGACGACCAGAATCCAATGGGCCCTTCAGTTCTTGAAAATATGGAAATCAGCATGGTCCATGTCTTACCTGCGGAATTTCAGCTGACCACACACCAACCAAGTTCCTTGGATGGCGATGTGGTCGCCGAGGAAGCAACACAAGTTGATTTCGTCACCACCACTGAAGATGAGTCAACAAACAACGACGATAAAATTAGAACAGCCTTGGACATCTTGTTTCCCCGTCCTTCCTCGGCTAATCTTCAGCATTTAAAACCGTTGTATGTCATGGCCTATATTGAAGGTTACCCAATCTCTAAAATTTTCGTCGATTGCGGGGTAACGGTCAATATCATGCCTATATCCATCATGAAAGCATTACGACGATCCAACGACAAACTCATTCCTTCAGGAATAACCTTGAGCAGCTTTGTCGGTGACAAGTCTCAAACCAAAGGTGCAGGTCGCATTCACATGATCGCATTTTTTATCGTCGACTCCAAGACCGAATATATTACTTTGCTCGATAGGGATTGGATTCACCAAACGAATTGCATCCCTTCTTCTTTATACCAAGTTCTCATTTTTTGGGATGGTAAATCGGTCGTGGTCCACCCAGCTGATACTCAGCCATTTGAAACCAACATGATTCATGCCCGTTATTATGATGATCACGTCGGCTACATTACCCTACAGGGTTTTAATGAAGATGGACGGCCGACTCGAATCTCAGTCCAGAAAGCCATCGAGATAGGTGCTGAGACTGTCCATTAGGATTCGGCAAGACTCGGTTTGGCCAACTTGATCCCAACTACTGATGATTGACGACAAAGGCAAAAGACGTCAGGTCGCGGTTTCATCCACAATGGAACAATTGCTGGCCCATTGGTAGCTATTTCCAAACACCCACATACGGGGGTCAACTTAGTTGAATTTTTGGCCGAAGATAACAACCCAGTACTGTCGTTAGACAGAGTTCAGGCAGCACCGGCCGAACTCAAAGACAGTCGACCCCAAGTTAAGGACTCTTTAGAAGAAATAAATGTCGGTATGGACGATGACCCTCGTCCGTTATTTATTAGTGCATTGTTACCCCCTACCATGAAAGGCGAACTCTATCAATTACTCGACGAGTTCAAAGATTGTTTCGCTTGGAGTTATCATGAGATGTCGGGTCTTGATCAGACCCTGGTTGAACATGAATTACGCATCAAAGCTGGTTCTAAGCCTTTCCCCCAGCCCCCTCGCCGGTTCTCGACCGTAGTACAACTTTGCATAAAGGACGAACTAGTTCGACTTTTAAAAGCTGGGTTTATTTGGACCGCCCGATACGTCGAGTGGCTGGCCAATATCGTCCCGATATTAAAGAAAAATGGCGCCCTACGCATTTGTATCGATTTTCGTAATCTAAACCTGGCAACGCCCAAAGACGAGTACCCGATGCCAATATCCGATTTGTTAATTGACGTCGCAGCACATCACGAGGTTCTATCCTTCATGGATAGGCATGCCGGTTATAACCAGATTTTCATTGCCGAGACGGATGTCCACAAAATTACCTTTCGGTGTCCCGGGGCACTCGGCACATACGAATGGGTCGTCATGCCCTTCGGCCTCAATCTGAAGATGAATCCCATCAAATGTTCTTTCGGCGTATCAGCTGGAAATTTTTTAGGCTTCCTCGTCCATCACTGTGGGATTGAGGTAGACGACAACAAAGCTAGCGCAAATCATTAATGCTCAATCGTCGACGACTAAGAAACAATTACAGTCGTTGCTCGGCCATATCAACTTTCTCCGACGATTCATTGCTAACTCGGCCGGGAAAATGAAAGCCTTTTCCACGCTTTTGAAACTCAAGGACTTCGACACCTTCGAATGGCGTGCCGTGCACCAAGAGGCATTCACGCAGATCAAAGTCTCTTTAACGACTCCACCTGTCCTCGTCCCACCACGACGAGGTCACCCTCTTAAGCTATATATTTCGGCGGTCGAAAAATCCATCGATTGCCTTCTCGCCTAGGATAATGATGACAGGCGCGCACAGGCCATTTTTTACCTTAGTCGGAACCTTAACCCACCAGAGATTAATTAATCAGCTGTCGAGAAGCTCTGCCTTGCCTTATTTTTCGCCACGTCAAAAGTCAGACATTACATACTCTCGTCAGTCACTCAGGTCATCGCCCAGACCGATGTCATTCGTTACATGCTCACTCGACTGATCGTAAAGGGAAAAATCAGCAAATGGACGATGGCCCTTTCTGAATTCAGCTTGCAATATGTTCCCCAAAAAGTTGTTAAGGGTCAAGCTCTAACCGATTTTCTGGCCCACCACCCTTCCTCGTACGAATTTGGGGGCGATAACGTCGACATCGGCCTGATACACACACGTGATATTTACTGGACGATGTACTTTGATGGGTCCAGTACCTCTGTCTCAGCTGGTGTTGGGATCGTTATTCAATCCCCCACTCATAATCGTTGGTATTTCTCGCTCAAGCTCGATTTCGATTGTACAAATAATCAGGCCGAATAAGAAGCTCTTGTTATCGGCCTCGACATGCTGCACGATTTACTGGCAACTCGTGTCCTTGTGCTTGGTGACTCCGAACTTGTCATTAATCAACTCAACAGGACTTTTCGTTGCATGAGCTGTACTCTGGCACCTTACCACATGGTTGCCAGTTTTGGCTAAATCCTTCGACGAAATAAGTTTCAAACACATTTCACGTATTCATAATACTGACACCGATGAATTGGCTCAAATAGCCTCCGGAGCCCAACTCATGGGGGGCAAATTAGGACGAGAAATACCTGTGTTACGACAAGTACATTCGGCTTTGATTAATCAGCAAGTTCTCCAACAAGATTGCGTGATCCGTACACGAGTTATGTCTTTGCCGTCGTAAGGACATTATCGAGGTTTGTGCCGTCGAAGAATTACCAGACGATTGGAGAATGACGATTATCCGATATATTGATAACCCCAATGAAAAACACGACCGATGAACAAGGGTTCATGCCACAAACTACGTATTATATCAGAATGAGCTGTATCGAAAAGGCGAGGATGGGTTACTGTTGCTGTGCCTCGACCCGTAAAAAGCTACTCAAGCAATGGCAGAAGTACACGAAGGAATTTGTGGAGCCCATCAATCTGGACGAAAAATGCGTTGGCTACTTCAACGACATGGCTATTTCTGGCCGAGTATTGTGAAGGATTGTATTGAGTACGCAAAAGGTTGTGTACAGTGTCAAATTCATGGGCCTATACAGCGAGTACCGGCCGAATCATTACGTTCAGTCATCAAACCATTGCCGTTCCGGGGATGGGCCATCGATGTAATCGAAAAAATCACACTATCTTCTGGTGCAGCCAAACATGAGTGGATACTGGTTGCAACGGAATACTTCACCAAATAGGTCGAAGCCAAGTCATATGCCGAACTAACGTCTAAGGAAGTTTGTAGCTTTGTTGAAGAAAACATTGTGACTAGATTCGGCATGCCAGAAACAATCATAACAGATAACGGTACGGTTTTTACATCCAACAGATTTAAGGACTATACGACAAATCTAAAGATTCGACTCGAGCAATCTACGCCATACTACCCGCAGGCGAATAGACAGACCGAAGCAAGCAATAAGGTTCTTATTGGTATTCTTGAAAAGATAGTGAAAGAAAGGCCAGGCATGTGGCATTTAAGGATAAACGAAGCATTATGGGCTTATCGAACATCTCCACGGATAACGACCAGGACGACTCCGTATTCGTTGACTTATGGCCACGACGCAATGCTGCCCGTCGAGCTAAGTGTAAACTCGTTGCGAATAATTGAACAAAATAGTTTATTCAACACCGAGTACAGTCAAGCCATGAGACAAGAGCTAGAAGATTTGGAAGATGCTCGGTTTGATGCTTATAATTTATTAGTGGCTCAAAAGAAGATTGCCAAACGCGCATATAATCAACGAGTTAGACAAAAAACGTTCGGCGAAGGAGAATTAGTTTGGCAAACCGTACTACCAGTAGGAATTAAAGACCCCAGGTTCGGCAAGTGGTTGCCGAATTGGGAAGGGCCATTCATTATTCACAAAATCCTCGGCAAAGGGGCATATCATCTTAGGGATTGAACCGGTATTATTCACAAGTTGCCAATCAATGGAAAGTTTTTAAAGAAATACTATCCAATCACATAGGACATGCGAGAATAAAAGCTCATTTCATTTCATCAAGTTCATTTCATTGATAGGTTAGTTACAATCAAATAATTTTAGGGTGTTGAAGGAAGAAGAGTTCCAAGAATGGCCTTTAGCTCCAACCACCTCACCTCGCCCATTATGACCTTAGCTTGCCGATTCCTCTTGTCCATCTTCAGCTGCTCGACTCTCTTTACGCTCGCCACATATTCGGTTAAGCAAGATTTGCCGCTCAACTCAAAATCCTTCGCAAGCTCAGAAGCAATGGCCAATCTTCGTTTTGCCAGTTCGGCCATTTGACGGTCAAGGTCGGCCAGGGTCTCTTTTTTCGCCTTCAAAACTTCGACTTTCAGACGAAGAGCGTCTCGGACGGCTGTCGCAGCTTTCTGTCGCAGCTTTCAAGTCATCGTCAGCCCGAAGAGCGTTCTCGAAAATACTGAAATACTCTGGGGTCAGTTCCAAGGCGGACGATGCCTGAGTGATAGCTTTGGCACTCAATTGACCATCAGCTCTGAGGTCGTTTAGACATGCACCCACCGAGTCAAGGCCTTTGCGCTCGAGGACTTGTGAGGCTGAGAGAAACAAGAATAGTTGATTCGGCAGGTTCGTTTATAGCTTCCGAAGGACCAGCCGCTCCCGAAGTGCTTGATAGAAGATCATCAAACTCGACTTCCCATGAAGGCTGCACACGAAAACAGTTTAGGCGCAAGGAAAATCACAAAAGAATATAGCAAGAAGTTTTTGTTTTAAACCTGCCGAGATGAGACTTCGGCCATATCTTCGGGTTCGTTGCTCGAACCTAAAGAACTTAATGGCCGAGCCCAATGTTTCAGACTGCTTCTTAATTCACGCGACCGATGAAGGTTATCTACGTTCAATGGCCACTGAGGTGGCCAGGAAATATAGATAACAGCTTTCGGCGTATAAAATTTTTGGTTAAATGAATAACTGAGCACCTAACATATTTAATATTTTCTCGGTTCAGACATGTTATAACAAATTGACAACAGAAAGTAATCGAGCCTTACAAAAGTCGAGGTCACTTTTTGAGAAGGGATACCGAGGTCTTGGTCCTGCGGGTGAAATGGAGTTTCTGACGTCACTTCAGGTTCAACGATAGGCCTTTTTCCGCGATCGGCTGCAGGAGGATTAACCTGATCGGCCGCCTCAACCACAGGGGGAGGATCAACGGAAGGAGCTTGGGTTGGTCGAGAGCGACTCGCCAGCAGAGTTTCGTCACTCTCATCATCCTAAAACAAGAAGTGTTAATATTTTTTACTTAATGAGTAAAAGGGATTTGATGGCATAATCATACCTCTTCTAAGATGACCGTCGAATGCTTTGGATTCTTAGGGAGATCTTTCTCAATCAAAGGGGTTGTCTCCCCCAGTATGGGTACTCCTACCGACCCTGGAGCTGCAGGCAAATCAACCACGACCACGGGGACTTCAGGTATCGGTTGAGCTTGGGTTGCCAGATTGGCCGAAGAATGTCGATTATCCGCCGAAGCCTGAACAATGGGAGCAGGATGAGAGGCACTCGAAGCAGACCACTGCCGGGACGACCACGTCTACTTGTTTCAGTACCCGACCGCCTAAGAAAGCAAAGTCTCGTTAGTGAAATCACTCAGAAATCTGAACAATAAAGGTAGAAACAAGGGTATACCTTGGGGCGCCTCTTTAGATTGAGGGGCGGAGGGTTTCTTAGGCCGCTCACCAAAAATTTTGTTAACTATTTCCTCGACCGAAGTGCCAAAAAAGTTGCGAGTATATTCTTCCCACCAGTCGCTGAAGATATCGATGCCAAGAGATTCAGGAAAATTTGGTCGAAGACCAAACTTCTTACATCGTTCCGGAAATTCTTTATCGGCGTCTCTACACTCCTTTTCTGAGAAACCAGAGACGCGCCCTCGGTCTAGAAGGGAGCGAGAAGAAAGTAAAGGCACTGGGCAACCTTGGAGGTAGCCGAGTTGTCGGGCGGCAAAGTTGGGGTGATAAACTTCCCAACTTGCTCGGCGAGCATCACAACCAAGGGGAAGGTCGCGAGTTAACACGAACGACCCCCAGCTTTGACGAAAAGCGGCATCCTCACTTTCATTCCAAGTTGATGTGGGAGGTCTGAATGAGCGGAGGTATTCTCGACGACGACATATCAAAAATTCGTCATCAGAAAAGACCTCTTCGGCTTGGTGAAAGGGCACTGGTCGGGAAGCCAATTGAAGACCGAGCATTACGGTAGACTGGAGGTCGGAGACTTCTGGCCGAAGTGTGGAGAAATAAACCTGCAGCCAGAGTTGGAACACCTAAAGAGGTCTATTCTGGTACGGGTCGATCTTGTTGATGGTCGTCTCTGCCAAGCAATGTAAAAGGTTGGCGAGGATGACGGGACTGAGCGCCAGAGAGTGACCACTAGTCAGGGCTTCCGCCACCGGCATATTCTCAACCAAGCATTTATTTGACTTGGTACAACAAATGAACTTGTTGTACCAGTAAAATAGGAAGGCCTCGTGTTCCCCTTTCCGTATACCCGTCTCTCCTCGACCAGCAAAATCGAGGATAAGGGTGTTGTAGTTCAGAAAATTCTTGTGCAATTTCTGAACATCGTCTTTTGAAGGCTCTTGACCTTCGTGGCTCAACATCTCGACGGCCCGATCGTCGAACAACGTCTTGAGATCAAGGTTGGAGGGGCATCCAATAAGGAAGACGTCGACTGGGATGCCAGAAGGAGAAGTCCCGATAATAGCTGAGACGTCGAGGATGGTAGGGGTCATAGGGCCGAATGGAATGACCATGGTGTTGGTGGCCGAGCACCAGAGGCTAAGAGTTGCCATAAGGAGCTCTTTATCCATTGAAATCTCCATGGTCGAGAGCTTGATAGCGTCTTATATACCAAGAATTTTTCACTCTTTACCGAAGAAATTTTCCATTCGAACGACCCATGCCACCCAGTTCGCATTTGACGAGGGCCAGGATCCCTGGGGTTTTGTCTGGCACCACTTCGACCAATCGAATCCTTGCAGCAAACCTGCCAAACAATGTTTTTTTAATAGGTTGGTGATGGATGATGGCACCGTATCCTTGAAAGTGGGCCCAGAACTTGGTGAGTAGTGTTTGACTCACCCTCGAAATGCAGAGTCTTGATGGCGTGTTGATCGATGAAATCCTTGCACTTGGTGCACTCGGGGGAAAGTTCTGAGACAAAGGAGGCCATTGATGAAAGGTTAAAATTTCTGAGATGGAAGTTTCAGATTCCCTGGTTTTTTAAAGCTTTAAGAACAAAATGGTAAGGAAATTTCAAGGGTAGAGAGCGTAAGGTACGAATGGAAGGGATCCAGGTATTTATAGGCATTTGGGAACAGCAGGCTAAACGGTTGATTTTCAAAATCAAGGGTAGAATCAAGCGGGAAAAGTACTAATCACTGTGTATGTTCAGAATATCGAGGCGAAAGGATCGAGGTTTTCGCGGTTTGAGGACGCACGATGGCGTGTTACGGGGGATTTAATGCGAGAGAGACGTTTCGGCGGTTGCACGTTTTCGAGGATCATGATTAAAAGCTGCTAGGGTAACCAGGGGGTTGACATGTGGCAGGGCGATTTAGAAATCGAGATCATGGGGTTACGTCTCATAAGTGTGCATGGTGGTAGTTCCCGAGGTTCGGTTTCACTTCTTCAAGGTCGAGGCTCGAACTAAGGAGTATAGGTTGGCGACCTCAGAAGCGAGGGGGCAATGTTTGAGCCCAAAAATATGGTTTTGAGCCGAGTTTAGAATGATCTCAGCCCAGTGTTGGTTGGGCCGAGTTCAGAGTCCTTCTCGGCCCAGAGGCCATGTATGGGTATCATTGGGCGTTTTCTAGTTTATGGGCCACGCAGTCGAAATTGGCCATATCCCATCGGGAATAGGGAATGTGGATGAGTCCTATTATGAGAATGAGTTTCGACAGGATTAGGACGCTGGAACTGAATATGGCCTGATAACGAGTTATGTTCAAAGTCCTAATAGGAGTAGGATTGGCCGAGATAAAGCTGGATCTGGGAAAAGAGTTCTAATCCTGGAGTGATTGGGATTCAATACAAGTTGGCTGCTATAAATAGGGAGGGAAGACATCGAAACAAGCCATCCAATTCAACACACAAACTGCCCTGCGCAAACCCTCGCTTTACACGAAACCTCTCAAACATCTTGAGATTTTTTATTTTCCTTTTTCGCCAACACATCTTCAGTTTGGAGAAACAACACTGTGAAGGCAACCGGCGAACATCTTCAGTTTGGATAAACAGCACTGTTGCCGCAGAATCAGCCGACCATGGAGCACCTTTAGTTTGGATAAACAGCACTGCGACAAGGCCGATTGGTTATCTATCCAAGTCTCGGTCGAGGAGGATTTTCGAATCCTATCGGCAGAGGTCATCTCGTTAGCCTTCTCGGCGAAACGAGGTGTTACAAGTTACTATACTTGGCACATTGAACGCCGAGTCGTTTATGATTGGTTATTCGCAAGTAGGATTTAGAGTTCGGCATTCTGACGGCTGAACCACTTTCACAATCAAGACATACATTTGTTTTGAGTATTTGTGTCCCAATACTTTGGTGTCGATTCGACGTGCTTATACTCTCACGAATATAATCACCGTGACCGAATCCGGCGCCGACGATTTGTGAACTTCCCAGAACTAGTAGCTTTGTCTTCAAGCTCTAGAACCTGAAGGCCGAGACGTGTTCCTTCCTCGGCCGCAATCGCGAGATCAAGAAGTCAGTCGCGCGCTCAACGCAACATCAACACATTTTACTCCTCGGCCGAGCTCGGCCGACGAGTTGGCATGCCCCGCATACAACCGAATGACGTAGTTAGCTTACTAATTACTCGGCCTGCGCGCCACGTAGGCTTGGTAGTTTTTAGGATCAACATAAACAAATTCAAATTGTAAACAATTTGCACCAAAGGATTGAATATGGAGAGACACAAATACTGTTTCCAATGAATAAAAATGAGTACAAATATAATCGTTTCACATATGATAAGGTAGGGAAAACGACAGTCGACATATTGGGATTTGAAGATCAAATGTTAAGAACAATCGATAAAGGTAATTAATACAAAATTGTAGCTGCTAGTGGTTGAGATTGAAACAGAGGTAAAACATACTGATGCTAGATTTGGTTTTAAAGGTTGGTAACAATCATGGAACAATGCTGGATATGATTATAGCCCATGACGAAGTTACTTTTATAATTATTTATTGGCTAACATTGCATTCATGGTATAGTTAAAGGCTCTATACGGTTTTTAGCATCAATTAAGTTTGGTTCCAAAGCATATAGAACGAAAATAAAATGTTGGGGTTAACATTAAACAGTTTAAAGATTAAACTGGTTAGAACAACTTAAAACCAAAGATATCACTTGAGAATAAATTGGGTGATCAAATTTATCCAACAAAAGATTACAAACTGAGGACAATGGGTTGCACAAAAGCGAAACAGAAGCGAAGAAAAACGAAAAAAAAAAGGGCAGGTAACAACAAAAGTAACAAAAAACTAACAACACAAAATACTTGATACATTGAAAACAAAATGTCTAAACGAATTATATACCTTCAATAAATGCCGGTGCTTCTTGAAAGTGAAGAAGAACGATATCAGATAGCGATATCAACCATCTGACAAAATCTGCAGAATCATAAAAAGATAATTTAAACGTAGAATTTATCTGTAAATCAAAAACTCCAAAAAGAAAAACAATAAATAGAAACATAAGGTACATCAAGAAAAGAAACCTTACCAAGCTGAAAGCCCTAATGTCTAATCTAAATTAGAGAACACTAACCCAGAAGACAAAGTAAATTACTTTGTGGTGGAGGCTATATATATAAGTGATAATTTTAGTAACATGTTGCTGAACCTCCGTTTATCAAAACGTAATAAAGTAAAGCACACAAAAAAGGCATTGTTAAATATTCCTAACTATAAAGTACCTGAACATTTTTTTCACTCACAGCAGGAACATCACAAAGTAAAGGAACTAATAGCTCAACTAATTAAATTCCCCCCAATTTAATTACAATAATTGCAAAATAATTCAATTTGCAAGCAATTTAATCTAAATCTTAGTAACATGAAAAACAAAAATCACTAATCACACCCTTGCCAGCTGCCATTAATACTATGCTAAATTAGCATATTTTAATCTTTTTACACATAACAACTATTACTAAGAAGATTGATTAAAGCTCAATGAGAATATGAAGAAGCACAATTATTCTCCGTATGTTTTTTAACATAAAAAGATTGGCTCTTGCATTAGGAAATTTAACTAAATAGTCCAAACATAGTCTAGCATATTGAATTGAATAATTCTACCCACCACTCCTATCATACCTTCATATTTCAAATACACTTGAGAATACAACCAGTCATTCGTGTACTCATCAAATTCAGCAATCATGCACGCCACACCTTTCATGCATTCCCACATGGTAAAAAAATGTATAATTTTACTCATGAAAGGCCAAGGAGATTACAATGATCATAGTCTGGTGTAAGCAAACCTGATATACTACAACGGATGTATACAATCTGATTAAATGCTCATGAAAACTGTCAATACGATACTTGCAACAACCACAATTGGTCACAGAAGGATAGTCAAATCAGCAATAAGGATGCAAGCTATTTCAAGAAATGGACATTCTCAAGTAAATAGATCATGAATCAGTCGATACCAGCCTTTAAGCAGCATATATGGACTCTTTACAACATGAATTGCAGTGTCAAAAAAAAAAACTGAAGCAAAAGAAAGGATCTCAAATCTGAGAGATATACATACCTTGCATGTTATGAGTTTCATATGCAATGTTAAGGCCGACCTTGATTCTTTCTGGAAAAAAAATGCACAAAACGATCTGCAAGGGAATAACAAAGAAATTTCAAAATCAACGGGACTCAACACAACAATCTCAAGCATAAGTCTTCACCGCGTTCAGATCTCATCTTATTGAAGCGCTTCAATGCGCTGTCCGAAAGTGAAATTGCAGGTGCAAGCCCCTCAGTTTTTGGCACCGCTGAAACACAGACAAATCTCAGTACCACTGGATTATGAACCAAATGTAAAAATCGCTGGAGAAGAAAATGAACCTGTTTTATCGCAGGACTCAACTCAACAATCTCAAACTGCTGCTCCTCAGCTTCACAGACGCGAAGAAGCCTTCCAAATAGACCCAAATCCCAGACTCAGAGAGAGACAACAACGTTTTGGGATGACGATTCTCATAAAAAGAGAACATCGTTTGACAGCGAGAGAGCACAAAGCAAAACGAAAACGAAAGTTAAACGGAAGGAAGATGCAAGTGGAAAACATTTGAGAGTGAGAGAAACACAGAGCGGAAAGCAACTAAAGCAAATTTGCGAAAGAGAAGGAAAACGAAACAAACAGAAACCAATCCAATTTTTCTATATATCAAATATTTCGGTTCATTTCAGTTTGATGATTTAGTTAACCGAAATTTCGGTTTGATTACCAAACTGAAAAACAAGATCTACTTAAACTCTTAGAACATTTGCTGATTCTTGTATTCTTGGTACAAATTAATGTTTTGTCCGACCACACTAAATAAAATAATAAAACAACATTAATTTCTGGGGTCTAAAGAAAGATGTATCCAACATTAGGCTTGTCAATTTCTTACACGATCCGTTAACCCAACCCAAAATTAATAGGCTTCTGGTTGACGCATTAATAAATCGGGTCGTTATTGGGAAAGCCGATAAACACATGCTAAGATAACGGATTGGTCCATGTATATGTTGACTTGTATAGTTTCCTATAATTTAGGATTTCCTAGTTTATGATGGATCCCGTGTAATCTGGGAGAAATCTCTTTGTAATCTCCTGTAATTATTCTTTCCTATTTGATAAGGCTTAGGGTTGTATATAATACCTATTCCCTAGAAGAATAAACATATTATTCCAAGCATTCTCTTCTTGGTACCAGAGCCTAGCTAAGGAAAAACGGGAGAAGCAGTGAGCTGTGCCCAGAAACAAAATCACCAGCCGCGCAGCCAGTTGTGTTGCGTCATCCGACCAGCGAGTGACGCCGTCGTTGCTGACCCAAGAACCCAGAACCACCCGTCGCGTAGCCATGTGTGCAGCGCGCCATCGGACCAGCGAGCGACGCCGAGCCAATCTGTGCACCCACCCACCAATACCCGCTGTTACATCACGTGCCCACGAACCGAGATCGAAACCCAGAAATCTCGCCGCTGCCTGAAACTCACACCAGACCCGTGAACCCATTGTTCGACCCACCTGCTACTCACCCGCTGTAGACCCACCTGATCAATGACCCGCACCAGTACCAGATATGTTCACCCCAGTTTGATCCACACTTGCTGCTGCTCGACCTGTTGCAAACCACCGCTGCCTGACAATTCTCTGCTGCAGATCACATTGAATTGATGTTGGTTGCGGAAAAGGAAGAACAAAGTGTGATTGACAAAAAGGTTTGAAAAAAAAAAAAAAGGTTAAAACATGTTAGTTGAAGGAAAAGAAAAAGGTGAAGGTGCTGTCAGTTTCCACAAAAGTGTGATTGAATTGATGTTAGGTGCTGTTTGATGACAAAAATAAGAAAAAGGGAAAACAAAATTATTATTATTATTATTATTATTTTCAATTTTTGGGCCACTATTGGTTTTTCGGTCTACATAGCTACTGTTGCATTTGGCACCTCCAACCGTTGCACCCAATTCACAACGGCAGCCCGTACTTGTGCACTTCTAAACCGATCTGACCGAACCAAGAGTAGGACCAATAGTGACTGGTCCACAACTCTTGGCGATTCCTCCTATCGCCTGCCTAGCCCATGTCCTGGCTATCCTGATCATTGGGACAAGACTCGTGATCTACGTTGTAACAAATCGCGAACATTGATTGTCGTGGCTAAGGTAGCTTCTGAAGATACAAGTAATGATGGTAAGGCTTTCAAAGTTTCTGCATCTGTTACGAATAATGCGTGGATAATTGATTTTGGTGCTACTGAACATATGACTTGTGATTCTAGACAGGTAGAAACCCTAAAACCATCCACCAAAACTGTCGTCAGTGTCGCCAACGGTAATCCTGCCCCTGTTATCGGGGAAGGAACCGTCTCTCTTTTAGATACCCTTAGTCTTGATATTGTGCTTCTTGTTCCTTCTCTTGATTATAATTTATTATATGTTGCTCAAATAACTGTCGCCCTGCATTGTCTTGTGATTTTTTGGCCTTCTTTTTGTGTTTTTAAGGACATTCGGACTCGTAAGACGATTGGTTATGGTATTAGGAAGGAGAAGCTCTACTACTTGGAGCTAACATCGAACAGTTCCCGAATGTTGACTCACGCTCTTGCAGTAGGAGGAAATCAGGGGGATAGGAATAAAGCTTCCGAGATTTGGTTGTGGCATCGTCGACTTGGACATGCTTCGTTCTGCTATCTGCGGAGGTTGTTTCCTAGCCTATTTGTTAAGCATGATATTTCTAACTTTAAATGTGGTGTTTGTGAAATGGCTAAAAGTCATCGCACTTCGTTTCCGCCTAGTTTGAATAAAAGTTCAATCCCGTTTATGATAATTCATTCTGATGTTTGGGGACCCTCTAAAATTGCTACACTTGGTGGTGCTCATTGGTTTGTTACTTTTATTGATGACTGCACACGTATGACTTGGGTTTGTTTGATGCAGTCCAAAAGTCAAGTTACTTCTTTGTTTCAGCGTTTTTACAAAACGGTACAAGTACAATATAAGTCACAAATACAAGTTCTCAGGAGTGACAATGGCGGCGAATATGTAAACTCTGAACTTCGTGCCTTTCTTGATCATCATGGTATTGTTCATCAGACTACATGTCCATATACTCCACAACAAAATGGTGTTGCAGAACGCCAGAATCGTCAGCTTTTAGAGGTTGTTCGTGCTTCTTTACTCGAGGTGCATCTCCCGTTATCCTTTTGGGGAGAAGCTCTCACCTCAGCTGCGTATCTCATGAATCGTGTTCCATCCCGATCAGTCGACTTTCAAACACCATTCCAGACTCTCTCTTCATATGTTGATGCTTTTACAGTTCCTAATCTTCCACCTCACGTGTTTGGTTGTGTGGCCTTTGTTCATCTTCATAAACAGCAGAGAAGTAAGCTTGAACCTCGAGCCTTACGGTGTGTGTTTGTGGGGTATGCCTCAAATCAAAAGGGGTATCGTTGTTATCACCCTCCGACGGAAAAATTGTTTGTCACTGTGGATGTTGTGTTTCATGAGAATGATATATACTTTGCCAATCCATAGTCTTCACTTCAGGGGGAGAATCAGGCAGAAGTTCAAACTCTTAATTATACTATTCAAGATATAGATAGTGTGAATGATTTGGATTTAAGTGGTGATGTCTTGGAAATAAGTGGTGATCATTCACACGAAAACAATGATGTGAATGAACTGGAACTAAGTGGTAATGCCTTGGAGACAAGTGGTGATCATTCACATGGGAACAATGTTGAAAACTTTGAAAGGGACGACTCAACATCGCCAAATAACTCATTGCCTGATAGCTCACTACCAGTTTCCTCACCACCAGACAGTCCTATGCCGCCAGCTATCTCACAATCGATCTTGAGTCCCAATAACCATAATCAATCATCTTCGATCCCGAATGCACCACCACCACGTCGTCTCCCTGATCGCATCAACCGAGGTATTCCTAAACTTACTTATGAAGCCGACCCTAAATGCAAAACTAGGTATCCGATGAGTAAGCCTAACCTTGAGTCTAATGTGTTATACCCGAAGTAATTATGTGTCTACAAGTCACCTGTCAGAATCAAATAAGTTATTTGTGCATCAATTATCTACTGTATCTATTCCTAACAGTGTGCAGGAGGCTTTAGCTGATCCACGTTGGAAAGCAGCAATGAATGAAGAGTTGAAGTCTTTGAAGAAGAATACTACCTGGGAGATCATAGAATTGCCAGCTGGCAAGAAACCTGTGGGATGCAAATGGGTTTATACTGTGAAGTACAAGGCTGATGGGACGGTGGATCGCTTCAAGGCTAGACTAGTAGCAAAAGGATACACTCAAAAATATGGAATTAACTATACAGATACATTTGCTCCCGTGGCCAAGATCAATACAGTTCGTGTTTTGTTGTCCTTAGCTGCAAATCTTAATTGGCCATTGTAGCAGTTCGATGTGAAGAATGCCTTCTTGCATGGGGATTTGACAGAAGAGATTTACATGGAACTCCCACCAGGGAGTAACGTTTCAGATATGCATAGACAAAAGGTGTGCAGGCTTCGAAAGTCATTGTATAAGTTGAAGCAGTCTCCAAGAGCGTGGTTTGGTAGATTTACCAAGTCTATGAGAGCATTTGGATATAAGCAAAGCAACTGTGATCACACGTTGTTCTTGAAGCGTCGAAATGGAAAGCTTACAACACTCATTGTATATGTGGATGACATGGTAGTTACCGGTAATGATCCAGATGAGCGTGCAGCCTTGCAGAAATATTTAAGTACATAATTCGAGATGAATGATCTTGGGTCTCTGAAATATTTTCTTGGGATTGAGGTATCGAGGAGCAAGTCAGGAATCTTCTTGTCACAAAGAAAGTATATTCTTGACCTATTAAAAGAAACTGGCATGTCAGCATTGATGCGATGAAAGTTAAGCACTCAAATTAAACCCTCTCGTTGTCAAATTGTAGTATAAATGCAAGTAGGGATCGTTCTAAACCAGGGATTATGAGGGCTTGCTAAAACCTCTAAACTAACTCAAAAACATAAAAACAAAGTTAAAAACGTTTGAATAGACTTAAAGGACTCAAAACAGGTTCACAAGACTCAAAACAACTTAAAAACACTCAAAACTGCCTAAAAACACAAACTAGGCAGTTTCTGACTCTAACACAACTTTGGACGAAATTTGGGTTTTGACTTGACTCAAAACACTCTAAAACACAATCAAAACAGATTTTAAACACTTTGAAACAAGAAAGTAAAAGGGGGATTTTAGTTTTGATGAATTTGAAACAAACAAACAAGTTATAAAACTAGGCAGATTGTAAAACAAATTTGAGGAATACGATGATGGATGGATTAGTTAGAGGTCCGTTCTTCACACATGACACACTTGTACATGAATCGATTTCCAATTGCTTTTCAATAAACTATGATGCTCAACACCCCAGATTAACCTTGATGCACAAATTAACCCTCAGATTTTCCTTTACTCATTGAGTTGGATGAATGCATGCAACAACCCAAATCATTCTCTAAAAGTCCGCTATATGAATGCATAATAGAGATGCAATCAGAGATCATTACGTTCAATGAAAATCATAAGTGTTGACGAGGTAATTGTAACTATGAATGCATGATACAATTGCCAAGAATTCAATTAACGCGATTGTGATAAACAACCTTCACTACTTATGAATATAAACTTGTAACGATTAGGTGAAACTCATTTATATTCTAGCATCTAATTCGTGCATGAAAACTAAGTATGCATCCTTAATAAACATACAAGAATCAGTTATGAATAAAATAGATAATTAAATTGCAATCACAACTTATCAAATCACAATTGGAGGAAATCAATTCATATCTCAAGCATGTTCATGGCTTCAAACTTCCCCCTAACTAAATAGGGGTTTAGCCACTCATAATTGCAACAAAATTAGAAAATAACAAAGTAAACATTGAAAGCAAGAACGAAGTACACCTAAAACGCTCCAAAGTTCCAAGCTTGAAACGCCAAGGACCTTTGTTTTCACCACCTTGTTGTAGCACAAGTGTCTAGGATGTGTATGGATATATGGATGGAATGGATTTGCATGGCTAAGAGATGAAAGTGTATGGATTGGTGAGATGTAGTATGGCTAGATGAATGGATGGAGGTCACGGCAAGGAAATTGTGTTTGTGAATGAAGCTCTTTTGATGGATCAAGATCTCCTTAGGAAGGGGAATGGTGGATGTATTTATAGGCTAAGGAGAGGACCACTTCAATTCCTTGCATGTGCAGTTTGTATGGGTGTGTGATGTCCATGTTTCCTTTTACATTTGCACACACATGACCTCCATCATTTCAGCCACAAAACAAACACATTTTCTGCCATGTTTCTCCTTTACATTTACACACATGTTCTTCATCATTTCAGCCATAAATCAACCCATTTTCTGCCCATGCCAACTGTCCATGCCACGCCTTTCTCTTTGCCCATGTGTGTGTCTTTCCTTTGCCCATGTGTGTGTGTTTTTCCTTTGCCCATGTGTGTGTGTTTTTCCTTTGCATTTGCACACACATGTTCTTCATTATTTCAACCAACAATCCACCCATTTTCTGCCCATGCCAAGGCCTCCATGCCGTGCCTTTCTTGTTGTGTGTGTGTTGTCCATGTAGAGTGTCTGTATGCCCTCCAACCTGTGCAGTTTGCATGTGTGTAGATGTCCATGTTTCTCTTTTGCATGTGCCATGCCTTCTCTTTCTAGCTGTGCATTTCCACTTGCTCCAAAGCCAAATGAGTGCAATCATAACCCCATTTTCTGCTGAGTGTTGATGACAAAGCAAAACACAAAACAAGTGCCTTTACTTTCTCATTTTATTAGCCAAAACTGCTTAGCCATTTTCTGAACCTTTCAGTGTTACAATGCCCATAACTTCTTCTAGAAACAAGATATTAACAATCCGTAAATTGCTCCAGAAAATAGACATCCGTAGCTTTCCAAGAATATAACGCTCATTTTCTCATTCATTCTGAGCTGTTAGTAACATGCTTCCAAAGTCAGCTAATCTGCACAGGCAGTTTTGACAAATTTGTTACTTAATATCTCACTTGTGCTACTTTTCTTTTCTTTGCTTGATAAATTACACAAAACACAAAAACATAGTAAATAGCTCAAAAATATAAGGAACTAACTAAGAAAAGACAAGTGAATTTTATGTAAAATATATATAAATATGAGCTTATCAAGCATGCAAACTCGTGACTACTCTGTTGGCAGAAGGAATGAAGTTGAGCATTGATTTAAACCAAGTACCGGTAGATAAAGGGAGGTATCAATGGTTAGTGGGAAGATTAATGTATTTGGCACATACTAGACCAGACCTTGCTCATGCCTTGAGTGTTGTTAGTCAATACATGCATGATCCAGGAGAACAACACATGAACGCAGTTATGAGGATATCGAGTTATTTGAAAGGAAGTCCGAGGAAAGGGATTCTGTTTAAGAAGAACGGTCATTTTAGTATTGAAGGTTATACGGATGCTGACTGGCCCGGTTCGAGTGATGATAGGCGCTCAACATCAGGTTACTTCACATTTGTTGGTGGAAATCTGGTTACTTGGAGAAGCAAGAAGCAGGGGGTAGTAGCAAGGTCGAGTGCAGAAGCAGAATACAGAAGTATGGCACTTGGTATTTGTGAGATTTTATGGCTTAAACTACTACTACAAGATTTGGGTGTTAAACATAGTCAACCGATGAAGTTGTTTTGTGATAATAAGGCTGCTCGCGATATTGCTCATAATCCGGTACAACATGATAGAACTAAACATATGGAGGTTGACAGGTTCTTTATTAAAGAAAAGCTAGAGGGTAAAATAATTGAAGTGCCTCCAATCAGAACGGAAGATCAAATAGCTGACATTCTCACCAAAGCAGTTTCTAGTGAAAAGTTTTCTAAGTTTCTAGACAAGTTGGGCATGTGTAACATATATGCACCAACTTGAGGGGGAGTGTTGACTTGTATAGTTTCCTATAATTTTGGATTTCCTAGTTTATGATGGATCTGGTGTAATCTGGGAGAAATCTCTTTGTAATCTCCTGTAATTATTCTTTCTTATTTGATAAGGCTTATGGTTGTATATAATACCTATTCCCTAGAAGAATAAACATATTATTCCTAGCATTCTCTTCTGTATACACTTGGGTAAGCCGTTACACGATAAAAAAAATATTAATTTAATATTTAAAACATATTTTTAAACTACCCATGTATATACGTGGGTAGCATATATTTATGTAGCAATGTGGTAGTGCAAATTCTATAAAATATATCTTTCTTATGGAGAATTTTGATCTAGACTCTTAGGTTTTGAATTTCTTAGACCAAACATCTAAGGCATTTATAGATTTGATCAAACTACATTTCTACAGTTTTAATTAATTTCAAATTCCACAAATTGTTAATATAATTAATTTACTGACTAAATCCAATATATAACAAAATTCTAAAATCTTGCAAAAGAAGATATTGTTAATTTACGCCCCATTAATTCAACATATTTCAAAATTAAAAAAAAAAAATTCTATATTAGCAGGAAAAGAACATTGAATTGTGGGTGGAAAAAAGACGATTTTTTTTTACAAAAAAAAAAAAAAAAAAAAAAAAAAAATCAAACGGTAAACGTACCAGTGTACTCCAAATAATATTGCATACATGATATATGAACACACACACACATATGCATGCCCATATATAGGGGTGAGTTCGGTTCATTTTTTTTTCGGTTTTTTTCGGTTCGGTTTTTTTTCGGTTCGGTTTTTTCCGGTTCTGTTTCGGTTTTTTGTTTTTTTTTTCAAAAAATGAAAAACATTGAAATTTTAAATTTTAACATATCCAACACAATCATAACATAAGTATTCTAACTAGAATCAAAGACAATGAAAATAAACATTTAAAGTTGAACTAAAATCATCAATCAAGTCTTCCAAAGTCCAAACTAACAACCTCACAACACAAAAATCGTACAAATGACTTAGAAAAGTTAAATTGTATGATGTTGTTCAAAGATCAAGGTTGTTTGCTTGTAACTGCATGTTGACAACTTGATTAGTAAAAGTAATGCGTGGGTGGATTTATTTAGTGTGTGTTGGATTCTTTTCCATCACAAATTACCCAAGTAATTTACCCAAAATAAATGTTTATGGATTCTGTTACATGTTATATGAGAGTAGATTTGGAAAAGAAAGCTGGGGCAGAAGTAGACAGTGCTATGGAGATGGATGTAGGTACTTCAGGAGGAGGTTTGGTTCCGGAACCTTATATGGGGGATAAATAATAGGTTAGGGTTTAGAGTTTTTATAGGCCTTTTTAAAATATTTTAAGCTTAAAGTTTGGCAACACATTGGGTTTAGCACATTTTAACTTACAAATTGGGTTTAGAAAATAATACCCAAAACAAATAATTAAATAAAAAAATTAATTTAATTAATTCGGTTCGGTTTGGTTCGGTTTCTAGATCACTAAAACCGAACCGAACCAAAAGAATTCGGTTTTTTCGTTCGGTTCGATTTTTTGGATTTCGGTTCGGTTTGGTTTTCGGTTTCGGTTCGGTTTGGTTTTCGGTTTTTTTAACCCACCCCTACCCATATATATTAAAAAAATTAGTGTACCAGTAATTTGGTACATTATCGGTATGTTATGTAATCCAAATTTATTTACAAAATAAGTATTTTGACATGTTATTTATTTTTGTTTAGATATGTACCAAGCTACTAATACGTTTATATTATCATAATTTTAGCACGCAAAAAGCTAACGGCAAGTTATGTGTAATCCTAAAACAGATATGTACGTTTCAAGCCAATACAGGTACATTTCAATTCAACATGGGTACATTTCAATTTAGTAACCATAAATTTTAATTCGGTATGAATAAGTTTTAATTTAGCATAGGTATGTTTCAATTTGAGAATAAATTGTGTCGATACATGTCTGACACACCCCGACCCGGAATGTCCACTAGGACCTCGAATCGAACTGTGCTGACGAAGCCATAAAGTGTGATAATGTATAAAATGTGAATAAATTAATTATAAAAGTATCTAAGTACACAAGTGTGTGGTGAGCGGGTCTGGACCCATTTCACGCGTGATACAGAGCATAAGACAAGTACAGTGAGCAAAGATAATAATTATACCATCATAAGGAGCCACCAAAACTGGGAGTGCCACAAGTCCTCGTCGATACGGAACCTTGCTACTAGAACCTGGAGGGGTGCAAGGATAGAAAGTGTGAGTGTCAAAACAAAGATTTTCAAAGTCATTTCCATTATTAAAGGTAGTAACCCCTCGCCATAAAACCTGTATAGTTTCCAGCAAATCATTCTACGTAGAAGTATGAAGTCAAAAATATACTAACGGTAAACCCCGAAGTATAATACTACTTAGCAACTCATTAGCAATATAAATAATAATGTGCTTAATAAACCATATTAGCATGCAAGCCGGAGTCACCTATAGTGAATTGTACTACTCATTCATATCTCATCACATATCTCATCAATCAGCTAGCATATAAGTCGGAGTCACCTGTAGTGACCTGTACGACTTATTCATATCTCATCACATATCTCATCAATCATGGCTAGCATATAAGTCGGAGTCACCTATAGTGACCTGTACAACTTATTCATATCTCATCACATATCTCATCAATCATGGCTAGCATATAAGTCAAAGTCACATGTAGCGACCTGTACGACTTATTCATATCTCATCACATATCTCATCAATCATGGCTAGCATATAAGTCGGAGTCACTTGTAGTGACCTGTACGACTTATTCATATCTCATCACATATCTCATCAATCATGGCTAGCATATAAGTCAAAGTCACCTGTAGTGACCTGTACGACTTATTCATATCTCATCACATATCTCATCAATCATGGCTACATTATATACTCACCTGAACTTACCTTAGCCTTCGAATTGGTGTGCAACACTGTGCAAGGTTGTACTAAATCACATACTAAAATGTAAACTAATTATGGCATGGCATTTATAAAACATAAAACCATAATTTCTCATTTCCTCGCACGTTGATTTATAACCAACATTTATTCACCCAAAACATTGGGTTAAATCTCACGTTTTTCACCAGATTCCTTCACATTGCTCATTTTCCCAAACAAAGCTTTTGTCTCGATTATTTAATCTCACTTATTGTATGGCTGCATCGAACGTCTCGTTAGACTGCCTACGTACCCTAAACAGGGATCAAGTCATTCGTAGTTCACAATAATTAATTATAGGTAACATGCATAAATCACTTTAGAAGCGTTTTTGGAACAATCAATTATATGCCTATAATAAAAGGAAAAGACCCACTCACCTAGAGTCCACGTTATGATTCTCTAGCACGCGCATCGAGGTGTCCCGAATGATTGGCGCCTAGAACAATTATTGAATCACATCTCAGAACTCTTATCAATAGAATACGTAATTCACATAAAATACATCTTCAAGGACATTCTAAAATAGTTTGAGACTCATTGACCATCACTCAACCGTCAATCATAGATCGATGGTAGGGTCTACAACCCTGTATAACTCGATCCGGAAGATCCGCATATCAGATTTCCAATCTGCAACTTCCAAAGATCCACATTATTCTTCTAGAATAACATATTAAAATTTCATTATGATCGAACGGTTAGATCTCCGCTAATTTCCAAAACCAAGTGGCGGTTAACATTCTATTTTAAGGACTTACAAATCCAATTTGGGAAGATCCGTACGTCGGATTCCCAATCCATAAATTCCTACATTCTTCAAATATTATTTACTACAATGTAACAAAGTTTGGTGACGATCCAACGGTCGGATCGTCAATTACTATTCTAATCAAGTGGTGGACCTTAATGGAACTTCGCCGGATTCTGCAGATGTCGCAAATTTCTGGGCAATCTTTAGAACTCCATATCTCACTTGTTTCTCAACCAAATTCAACCCATAATATACCAAATCAAAGTTAGAGAAATGTAGAACACATTATACCAGCTTGGAGTCCAAATGGTGGCCGGAGGTGTCCGAAAAATGGTTTGAAAGACGGCTGTCCGCTGGAAAACTAGTAACTCGCCCGAATTTCTGGGCCACCTTCCAACGTCCATAACTTTGTCAATACTCCACGAAATCAAGTGATTCAAAAATGGAAATCTTAGTTTTCGACGAGAGGAAGAGATTGATACCTTTCTTGAAGGCTAACTTGATAGGAGCATATTTATGCGACTTAGTTAGCTTGTTTTCTTGCATTTTCATAGTTAGTTTCTACTTATTATAGTGTTTTAAGCTATTTTCGTGTGTTTGTAGGTCCAAATGACAAAGTTGCCAAGAAAGTGCATTTTGGAGCATTTTAGAGCAGTTTTGGGCTGGAATAGATAGCTTACATATGGAGCACAAGGAATGGAGGAATTTGAAGTTCAAGAGAGGCTAGGAATGTGCTAAAGAGTTGAGGAAATTAATTCAAGACATTGAAGATAAGGAATCAGCTCAAAAGAAGGAGATATTATCCAAACTGCCTTATCTTATCGAAAACCTTATCCAACCTTATCTCATCCAAACTAACCTTATCTTATCTTATCCTATCATAATCCTATCCTACCTTAATTCCAGCAGCAAGGGGGACTCTTTATCACATTAGAATACCTAATATCTGATTCTAGAAGCCCTGAAACAATGCAAATAACCTGATCCTTTTTCCCCCTAGAAATCTGACGAATTTAATCCCTTTCTAAAAGCTTTGTGCTGAATGTCCTAGTTCTATTCCTCTAGGATTGTGTAATCCTGCTCCTGCACTACTTTGCGCAAAACCCTAGCCTATAAATACATATTTTCTACCACAATTCAAACCACCACCCTCTACCATATTTTTCTACACCATTCACCACAAATTTGTGCCATACAAGAGCCAAAACATCAGAAAATACATACTTGTGAGCATATTTGCAAGGAAGGAAGGAGAGGAGACCCTTGGAGTCGAATCTGCCATTGCTGGGATGTTCCTGGTTCTTTCTATCCTTAGTTTTAGTTCAATGTTTTTTTAATTTGGTTTTATGTTTTCAAAGACATGAGGAACTAATTTCTTTTTAGTTAGAGGTGAATTCGAAGCCATCATTATATGCTTTATATGAATTGATTACATCCAGTTATTGTTTCTTGAGTCTTGAATGTGATTTGCTTATCTGAGTTATTAAAAATTGTTTATGTGTGTTGATTGAAGATGCATACTTAGTTTGCATGCATAAACTTGATGCTAGAGTATAAGGGAGTTTCACCTAATCATTATGAACTTACATTCAAAAGTAATGGAGGTTGCTAGTCACAATCGTGTTAAGTGAATCCTTGGCAGGAGTATCATGCTTTTCATAGTTACGAATGCCTTGTCAATGCTTATGGTTTTCAAAGAACTTAATGACCTTTGATATGTTTACTATCATGCTTTTCATAGTTAGGGGACTTGAGATGGATAATTTGGTTGTGATGCGTATCCCGTCCAATTCAATGAAATAAGGAAAATCTGATGGTTAATTTGTGCTGTCACGGTTAACTTGGGGTGTTGTCATTCATGGTTTAAAGGAACAATACTGGAAATTCGTTTGTTTACATATGTCATGTGTGGAGAAGGACCCTCTAACTAGCCTTTTACCCTTTTCAATTCATCAAATTCGTTTTATTAAAGTGTTTTATGCAAAGTTTCTATTTTAAGTTTAAAATTTGTCAAAAACAATCCCCCTTTCATTAAGTCTTGTTAGTTGAGTCATAATCTGTTTTCTTTTAGTCTTTTGAGTCAAGTTAAGTTTTATTTTCGTCCAAATCACTTGTTAGGTCTAGAATTGAGTCTTTTTTTATTGTTTGTTGTTGTTTTCAGTGTTTTGAGTTTATAGAGTCTAGTTTAGTGTTTTAAAGTCTTATTCGTGTTGATTAGCATCCCTAGTTAATCCCCGGTCTAGAACGATCCTTACTTACATCTTTACTACAATTGTGATCAATAGGGTTTAATTTGTGTGTCAAGTTAAATTTCACATCAAATTTTGGCGCCGTTGTCGGGGATTAGCAAAATTGCGAATCTCCCTTTGTTTCTGTTCGTGTCTTTTACTTTTGATATTTGATTTAGTTTTATTTCATTGATTTCAGGTACTAGAGAAGTAAGACATGGCAATTGCTAATCTTCAAGCTCAAATGGTGAATCTTACTTCTTAGTTAACGCAATATATCAAAAGGACCACAAGGCAAAGTGTCCCTACATTTGGTGCGTCTTATAGGCAAGAATATCAAGCAAATCAATGTCCACAAAGAGGTTGGGAGAATGTCAATACATGGGGTTATCAAGATCATAATCAATCAGGGAACAATTTGTTTTCCAACATGTACAATTCAGATTGGAGTGATCATTCAAACTCTATGTGGTGGGAATCTCAACAAGTTCAACAAGGAGGACATTGGCAGCCATATGAGGAGTTCTATTCAAGACCTGCATAGCCACCACAACTTCATATACAATATGCCCAACCAAACTCAGGTTCGTCAATAGATTATGATCAAATTCTTGATGAATTAATTTCTTTGGCGCAGGGCTCACAAAATCAAGTCAAGGAGGCTCAACAAGGAGAATATTGGCAGCCATATGAGGAGTTCTATACAACGCCTATGCAACCAACATAACCCCAACCAAAAATAGGTTCGTCCATGGATAATGATCAAATTGTTCAATTATTAACCACTTTGGTGCAGGGAATGCAAAATCAAGCCAAAAAAGTGGATGAATTGAAGAATCAAATGGGAGAGATCGCGGAATTCATGGGGCAAATGTAAGAACAAAGTGAACTATCTGACTCAACTATTGAAATTGTTGAAGTTATCACCTTGGAAAGTGGCATGGAGGTTGGAGATGAACCCAAGACGTCCAAACCAAGCCAAAACATGGATGAACAACTGCTGCTCGAAGAAGAGGAAGATCACAATGCCACGGCAAGGGAAGAACAACCCTTGCCGCAACCTCCCAAAGCTCCACCACCATCTAATTCAGGTGAGGTTGTTCCAAATTCAATTATTTCTAACCTTATTCCACCAAATGTACCTTTTCCTCGCAAGTTTATGCAAGCTAGGAGCGAAGAGAGTGAAAAAGACATCTTGGAAGCCCTTCCAAATGTGCAAAGTAATATCTCGATTTTTGCTGCAACGAATCAAGTTCCAAAATGTGTTGAATTGTTCAAAGAACTTTGTACAATAAGAAGAATGATTCAAGAGAAAGAAGTGGTTGGGGAATGTCTAGAACTCATCAAAGAGGATATACTTGAGACGACAATTCCCAAAGAAGTTGGATTTTATGACACGGGACAAGTCATAACTCTCAAAACACCAAATCTGGCTAAATTTTCTAGTCATACAACTTTAGAAAGGGTGTTTATTCTTGAGTTCTGTCGGAGCACACAGGTAAGCCACCTCCCCGAATTTCAATTTTGTTTTATACTAATATGTTGTAAATGATTTAGGCACCCACTCTAGAATTTAAACCATTACCGGATCATTTCAAGTATCACCTCCCATTCAAAGATCAATTCCATGCCGTGGGTTCCAATAAAACTTAAGAGGAGGTATCGTCCGGCTGTAAGACGTTAAAGCAAGCGCTTCTTGGGAGGCAACCCATGCGAATAAAGAAGAACTAGGAAGCTCCGGCATCATAACCAGATTTGCGTTCTTAAACTCTACTCTTATTGCTTTTATTTTGCCATGCTTGTCATGTTTGTTAGTTTTGTTGTTTGCTTGCTTATGTGTGAGTTTATATTTAAAACATTGAGGACAATGTTTGGTTTAAGTGTGGGGGGGGGGGGGTAAACAAGTGTTTTTATTGAAAATTCGTGGGTTTTTATCACCTATCCCCTCTAGAGTTGTTTCTCACTGTTTTTAAGTGTTTTTAGTGTGTTTGGAAAGAAAAAAAAACAAAAATTTGAAAAAAAAAATATAAAACGTTTTGAAAAACCCAAAAAGAGTCGTTTTAGAGTCGTTTTTGTGTGTTTGTGTCTTAGGGTACCTTCCAACACAATGATGAGGATTTGGTTTTTAATTGCATGACTGTTAAAGAGAATTACAAACATGGGTGAAAGTTTGATATGCTCTTTGGTTAATACTTGGTTGTAGTTGTCATTAACGAATTCACATGTAATCACAAAAGAAGAAAAAATTAGTTTTTGTAACATGCTTGAAGGAAGGAACTCAAACTAACGCTACAACCCTGAGAGACTTGAGCCTAAACTTTATTTGGAGAGTTATTAATCTGTGATTTCTTGTTTTCTAAAGTCGTTGCATGATCTCATTATTTTTTGCTTGGTTGTTTCTTAGAATGTGTTTTATCAGTTTAGTTCCAAATACTAGAACTCATACCCGTTTCATATAAAGCTTAAAATTGAGTGCATAACATATAACAAGATGAAGTTGTTTAGTAGTTACCACCAAAGCCAAAAAGCTTTCATCCCATGCATATGTATTGTAAGGTTTAACCCCTTTGAGCCTTATTTAGCCTATTTTCTTTGTTAGCCACATTATCCCCACCTAGCCTAGAATAGGACTATCCATACCCTTGTTCTTAAAGTATAGTGGAGCATGACTTAGAGGGAATTCCTTTTGACCAATATTATTGCAGAAAACAAGTGTGGGGGGAGGGTTTTCAAAAGTATGTGTTTTGTGTGCCAAAGAAATAGGGCACGGGTTTGAAAAAAGAAAAAAAAAAGAAAAAAAAAACGTGGAAAAAGAAAGAAAGAAAGAAAAAGAATTGAGAAATAAGTGAGAATGAACTCACAAGTATTGGTTGTTGAAGAAAGGGTCCAAAAAGTTTGAATATGACCCTAAGTATGTACGAAATCCCCTTAGTATTTCAAGTTATTTGCTGCATTCGTAAGTGAATTCTAAGTGTCAATTTCATTACTTTGCTTACTATTGCTTTAAGAACCTTTGTTTATCCTTAACCTTTCTTTGTTAGCCAATACCTTTAGCCCCGTTACAACCTTTGACTTTTATCTTGGTTGTTGTGTGTTTCAATATGTGGAGTTTGGGATTGGTATGAGCATATGGTATCCCTGGTTCTCGCGTCTAAGTAGTGGCATTCCATTCATGAGATCATATATATACATGCATTGATAATTCCAGAAATTGCCTTCTTTGATCATAACATATGTGAGTGTTAGTTTACATGTTTACATCAAGCATTGATAATTCCAGAAATTGCCTTCTTTGATCATAACATATGTGAGTGTTAGTTTACATGTTTACATCAATCTTCTCACATATACCTAGTATAGGGAGTGTAGTCAGAAAATCTGTGTGAAAATAGAGAGTATATTCGGTGAGGAATTGAGGGAATTCTCTAAGGCATGTTACTACATTCAAAATCATGTTTTAAATTGATTAAATGCAAGCTAGTGAGTGGTGACTATGATTAAGTATGTGCTCGAGGGTAAGGATGGCTAAAATCTGTGTAAGTAGTGATTTTTGACATGTCATGTTTCATTGGAAATCCCTGAGGAAAACATTGGCAGGTCTAGGTTATGTTTGTTTGTTTTGTTTTGCTCGAAGACTAGCAAAAGCTAAGTGTGGGGGAATTGGATAGGAGCATATTTATGCGACTTAGTTAGCTTGTTTTCTTGCATTTTCATAGCTAGTTTCTATTTATTATAGTGTTTTAAGCTATTTTCGTGTGTTTGTAGGTCCAAATGACAAAGTTGCCAAGAAAGTGCATTTTGGAGCATTTTAGAGCAGTTTTGGGCTGGAATGGATAACTTACATATGGAGCACAAGGAATTGACGAATTTGAAGTTTAAGAGAGGCTAGGAATGTACTAAAGAGTTGAGGAAATTAATTCAAGACATTGAAGATAAGGAATCAGCTCAAAAGAAGGAGATATTATCCAAACTGCCTTATCTTATCGAAAACCTTATCCAACCTTATCTCATCCAAACTAACCTTATCTTATCTTATCCTATCATAATCCTATCCTACCTTAATTCCAGCTGCAAGGGGGACTCCTTATCACATTAGAATACCTAATATCTGATTCTAGAAGCCCTGAAACAATGCAAATAACCTGATCCTTTTTCCCCTAGAAATCTGACGAATTTAATCCCTTTCTAGAAGCTTTGTGCTGAATGTCCTAGTCATATTCCTCTAGGATTGTGTAATGCTTCTCCTCCACTACTTTGCGCAAAACCCTAGCCTATAAATACATATTTTCTGCCACAATTCAAACCACCACCATCTACCATATTTTTCTACACCATTCACCACAAATTCGTGCCATACAAGAGCCAAAACATCAGAAAATACATACTTGTACTCAGATTTGCAAGCAAGGAAGGAGAGGAGACCCTTGGAGTCAAATCTGCCATTGCTGGGACGTTCCCGGTTCTTTCTATCCTTAGTTCTAGTTCAATGTTTGTTTTAATTTGGTTTTATTTTTCAAAGACATGAGGAACTAATTTATTTTTAGTTAGAGGTGAATTCGAAGCCATGATTATATGCTTTATATGAATTGATTACATCCAGTTATTGTTTCTTGAGTCTTGAATGTGATTTGCTTCTCTGAGTTATTAAAACTTGTTTATGTGTGTTGATTGAGGATGCATACTTAGTTTGCATGCATAAACTTGATGCTAGAGTATAAGGGAGTTTCACCTAATCGTTATGAACTTATATTCACAAGTAGTGGAGGTTGCTAGTCACAATCGTGTTAAGTGAATCATTGGCAGGAGTATCATGTTTTTCATAGTTACGAATGCCTCGTCAATGCTTATGGTTTTCAAAGAACTTAATGACCTTTGATATGTTTACTATCTTGCTTTTCATAGTTAGGGGACTTGAGATGGATAATTTACTATCATGTTTACATATGTCATGTGTGGAGAATGACCCTCTAACTAGCCTTTTACCCTTGTCAATTCATCAAATTCGTTTTATTAAAGTGTTTTATGCAAAGTTTCTATTTTAAGTTTAAAATTCGTCAAAAACAATCCCCTTTTCATTAAGTCTTGTTAGTTTAGTCATAATCTGTTTTCTTTTAGTCTTTTGAGTCAAGTTAAGTTTTATTTTCGTCCAAATCCCTTGTTAGGTCTAGAATTGAGTCTTTTTTATTGTTTGTTGCTGTTTTGAGTGTTTTGAGTTTATAGAGTCTAGTTTAGTGTTTTAAAGTCTTATTCGTGTTGATTAGCATCCCTAGTTAATCCCCGGTGTAGAACGATCCCTACTTACATCTTTACTACAATTGTGATCAATAGGGTTTAATTTGTGTGTCAAGTTAATTTTCACATCATAACTCGCCGTAGTTTGGCCGGAAAATGCTGCGAAAGTGGCGGAGGTCGCCGGAAACTAGGCAAACTATAAATCGTTATAACTTTCTTATTTTTCAACCAAATCACATGATCCAAACATGAAAATTTATCTAATCGACGAGAAGAATCGATCTATACTTGTGACTAAGGCCAATTTGACCTGGAAAAGCTTCAATTCTACTAAAACCGTACCAAACCCTTGAATTTGGGTGTGTTCGATCCGACTCCAAAACAACTCCGCCTCCCCCAAACTTGTTTGGGATTTATTCTAGACCTCAAGAGGATGCTATGGGTGTTGGTGATGGATGTGGTTAACTTCGGAATTGTGTGGTTCGAACCCAAAACCGCCGCACCCCACCATGCGGGCTTTGTGAAATCAATGCCAAATCCCTTGATTTTTGGAGTGAAATAGGAAGAATTACCGAATGGCCTCGAGCTAAAGATCATTTTGATACCAACCTCGCCATCTATGGTGGTCGAAATCAGGAGATGGAACCGGGTCGGGTCACGGTCATGGTGAACTCGGTCGGTTCCCTCCTCTTCTTCTTCTCTCCTTTCTCTCCTTTCTCTCCTCCCTCATTGGTCCACCCTTCTCTCTCTTCTCCTCATTGCTCCACTTATATCTCATCTCTCTTCTTGCCTTTCCATCACAACCATCCATATCCTTGTCTTTAAATCTGGGCCACCCACGCGGCACACCAGATTTCATTTAAAAAAACATTTAGAGTTTTCTAATAATAACCAAATTATTAATATGCCCCAAACTTCAAACGTTAATATCTCCCTCGCTATAGCTCTAAATCACGTCCCGTTTGCGTCCACGAATCCGTAGCGATGAGTACTACAAGGATATGCTAAAAGAATAAATCATATGTTTCTCTAACCGATGGTCAATGAAAGTCAAAGTCCTTGCCTCTAGGGCATTTTCATGAATTCACGCTTTTAAAGTTAATAAAAACGTAAAATTTGGGACGGGCTGTTACATGTCAATGTTTATTTTTTTAAAACGATGGTACATTTCAATTCAATCATACTTGAATTCCTAAAGATAAAAATAAAAATTAAAAAACCATTAACGATAATAGTAACAGTGATGAAGAAAAAGGTATGACACGACATGTTAATTTTAATTTTAATTTTCTATTTTTTTAACGGGTCAGGTCATTTTACCTATTAATTTTAACAAGTAAAATGACCCGACCCATTAAGAACCTATTAAGATAATGGGTATGACACTACCCATTAAGATAACAGGTATTACATAAAAACAATACAAACACGGCAAAAACGATCTATTTGTCAGGCCTATCCAGCATCCACCCAAACTTGTAAGGAGCATCCACCCAAATTTGTCACTCCTTGAACTTTTTTAATTGACCAATTTTGTCCCTGAACTTTTATAATTGGCCAATTTCTCTCTGAACTTTAATTTCCTCCCTAAACCTTAAACCCCCAAATTCAAACAAAAAGTGTGACAGCCCGTCCCGAATGTGTATATTATTTTATCCTTGATAGCGTGGGAATTCCTTTTATACCATTGGGCGTTGAGTTATATTGTGTGGTGGTATGGTTTAAGCTTAGGTTTTGGAACGATTTATTTTATTCCTAAGTTTGTGGAACTTAAGTTTTAGTTATTTTTGGTTTGGCTGGCCAAACCTGAACCACACACACATACCACACACAAATTTCAAACCAACCTTTACAGGCACGGATCGACGTCGAAGAAGTGATTTTCGTGTTCCTTGTGAGCTCAGGACTCGATCTATACCTTTGGTTGGTCGTGAAAGTTTCAAAAACCCAAGAACCAAAAACCCCTGATGAGGTGCACTGTTCACTCGACGTGATCGCGAGTGTTTCTTGAAGTTATGAGCTTTTTGGAAGTCTTAGATCGTCTTCACGAAGCCTTTAGAAAAATTTTGGAAGGTTTTGAACGTCGAGAAACTTGGGTCCGTTGAGTTGCAGAGGTGGCCGGACTATCATGGGTTTTTCCGGCGAGTTTCCGGTGGATTTAAGACTTGAGAGTGGTAAGGTTTTGTTCATCACATCTCAAGCTTCATTTTGGTATATAATTCATGAATTCTAGTTGAGAAATGAAGAAGATATGAAGTTCTAAAGATTTTTCCAGTTTCCGGCGATCGCAACGGCACCGGCGCCGGACTTCGGCAAACCAAGGAAGAAGGAAGAGAATATTCCGTCAAAGTTGATGGAATATTCTAACGCCGTCAGGAAATTATAACCGTATATGCTGATTTTTAACGAAATATTCCCTAACGCCGTTAGGGAATCCGTTTGGTGTTCCAGGCACGTGCCTGCGCGTCTGGCCGTGCCTTGGCCGGCACGTGAGGGCGCGTGGGTGCTCGGAAATTTTTTCTAAAAATATGGGGATGTTCTTGAGGTTGAGTAGGTCATGGTGGTATATTCAAATACCCCAATTGAGCTATGTATGAGAAGTTATTACCTAGATTTGTGTATGTGCTTTAAAATAACGTTTATATAGTTGTTTCGCATATAGGTGAGACCTATCCTGAGGACGAGTGCAATCAAGCGAGACTCGGGGGCTATGACCCTTCCATATATCAGTGAGTGGGCTTTTGGTTTTCAGTATATACTTATATACTTGCTATTTTTCCCAGAAAATGTGTTTAAATGAAATGATGTTTTGAAATGCCATGCATATTGATTTATACTTAGAGTATGATTTACTATAGTATGCATAAATATGATTTGATGTTGTGGATGCTCAGGTGAGTACCAAGTAAGTTGTAGACTGTTTATATGTGATTTGATGATTATGTGAGATGTGTTGAGAATTTATAAACCTGCACCTCGGTGTTAGTGCTCCCGCCCGTGGTTAGGGGCATGGTCTTTCACGTAATGTTCACCTCCCGCACCATACGCTTACCTTGGATCCAAGTTAGGTGCACAGTCCTGTCGTATAGACCACTATAGGTGGTTCCGACTCGTAGGTGACCCCCGATTACTCGCACAGTCTTCACTTGATCGTAGCACTAAAGCGTATTTAATTACACCCAGTCCTGTCGTACAGACCACATTAGGTGGTTCCGCCTCATGTGCAGACATACTTGTCGAGCTATAGACTCAGCCATACAGACCACCTTAGGTGGATCCGGCTGATATGTTATTTCTCATGACTTACTTATTCTGTTATTTTGAGATATTTGGCATGGCATACCTATGAATATCATTTTATGAGCATGGTTTTGGGAAGTTATACAGGTTTTACGGTGAGGAGTTAGAACTTTTTATAAATGAAATGGTTTTGAAAAGCTTTGTTTTTGCCCACTCACACTTTCTGTTTTACGCCCCTCCAGGTTTTATTTAAGATTGCTGGTTGGTGTCTTAGGAGGAACTCACTGCAGCTCTGACAGATTATCACTAATGTAGGATTCCCTTTGGGTGTTGTATGATTAGTATATGTCCTGCTGGACTGCACTTAGGTTACTTATGCTCTGATTGTGAACTCACACTTATTATCGCACTGGTACCTTACCTCATCTAGTGCTCCGGTAGGTTTGGTTTTTGTTTATTCGCATTTCCTATATTAATACTGCTTCTGCATTGTGCACATGGCTACGTCACCCTCACGTGACGGCCAACATGCCTCGATCCAAGTCGGGGTGTGTCAGTTTGGTATCAGAGCCTAGGTTTGGCAGTCCTACATATCTTGTCAATATTCTAATTATTTTGGTGTCTTCTGTCAGAATTATGCCGCCTCGTAGAGAGCCACGTCCTTCAATTGAGCCTAGTTTCCCTGATATTGCTCAGTTAGGGGAAGCTATAGCTAATGTTATTCAGTCTTCACTTCGTCCTCCCCAAATGACTCATCTGGAAACTGTGTATAATTTGAAGTTGAATCATTTATTGGGTAATGAAAGGTCTGAAAAAGCTGAGAAATGGCTTAATCATCTTGAAAAGACTTTCCGTTTGATGCATAGGCAAGGGAATCTTCCAGAGGATAGGTGGGTTGAGACGACTACCTAGTTTTTAGGTGAGCAGCCTGCATCTTGGTGGAGACAGGAGTCGTATCAGTTGTCACCGGAGGAAGCTGCGGATTGGGAAGTTTTTAAGCATTTATTTCATAAGAGATTCATTCCTCCCGAGTATATAGATCGCAAGAAACAAGAGTTTACAAATTTGAAGTAGGGGTAGATGACAGGTAATGAGTACTATATGAGGTTTACTGATTTATCTCGCTATCACCCGGAGGTTGCTGCTAATTTGGTTGAGATGCTTCGTCACTTTAGATTGGGTACTAAAAAGAAGTGGCGTTCGATGGCGACCACAGCTTCCTGTGCCACTTATCAAGAGTTTTATGAGGTTTTGCTGAGAATTGAAGATTCAGAGAATATGCCTAGTGACAGTGAAGAAGAAGAAAATGATGGAAATCAGAAGAAATATGATAAAGGTAAAGGTCAATCATCTTTGGGACCTTAGAAGACTCAGAGTTTTAAGAGAGGTGGAGCTAGTTCCAGTTCTTCTAGCGGAGGTATGAGTTCTATTGGTCAGTGGAGAGGTGGTAGATTTTCTTAAGGCCTTCGTTTTCAGAGGCAGAAAGACTCTGGTGGCACAGGTGCACCTTTATGTCCTAGGTGTAATAATCGGCACTTTGGGGAGTGTTGGCGAGGCAGTAGCGGATGCTATACTTGTGGCCAAATAGGGCATAGGGCGATGCATTGTCCCCAGAATCAGCAGAGGCCCCAGCAGCCTTCTTTACCACCAGTGTCGATTCAGCATATTTCAGGATCTAGTGGTTATGGTCAGATTGGTCGATGAGGTACTTATCATTACCAGGGAATGTAGCCCCTTAATGGTTATAGTCAGATGGGTCGAAGTGGTACTTATCATTACCAGGGCAATGTAGCCCCTTATTCTTCAGGGCAGTATCAGTACTCTCAAGACCCGTATCAGCAGAGCGGTTATCCTTAGTATTATGGAGGTAATATACCATATCCGTCGTATTCAGCTAGTGGATCTCAGTGGTATCCTTGAAGATAGTCCCAGCACGTGGAGGTTACTTCTAGTAGTGCGGGATCTTCAAGGCAGCCCGGTCAGCCAAGTCAGGGGTGAGGTGTCTAGGGGCGAAGTAATCAAGCTAGCAGAGGTCGTGGAGGAAAACAGCAAGCCCAGGGACGTATTCATCACATGACATTGCAGGATGCTCAAAATAATCCTGATCTGATCATGGGTACGTTGAATATTCTTGGTCATTTTCCTAGAGTATTAATTGATTGTGGTGCTACGCATTCTGTTATTTCTCATACGCTTGCTCAGTTGACACAACCTCATCATACACATCTTGAGTATGATTTAGAATTTGCTATGCCTAGAGGGGAGAGATGTTATGTTAGTTGTGTTTATCCAGGATGTCCCGTGTTAGTGGAGGATGTAGTTATGCCAGCTAATCTCATCCCGTTAGATATTGTGGATTTTGATGTGATTTTGGGCACAGATTGGTTGCATTATAATCGTGCCAATATAGATTGCTACAGGAAATCAGTTACTTTTCATCGTCCTGGATTACCCGAGGTTACTTTTGTGGGTGAGCGTAGTGGGGTGAGGCATGGTGTTATTACTGCCATAAGAGCTAAAAAGTTGTTAGAGAAAGGTTGTCAGGGATATTTGGCTCATGTAGTGCTGAATGATAATGTTCCTAGCAGTGTGGACGATGTTCGAGTGGTCAGACATTTTTCTGATGTGTTCCCTAATGATTTACCCGAATTGCCGCCAAACTGAGATATGGAGGTCACTGTTGATTTGCTTCCAGGTACAGATCCTATATATTTAACTCCTTATCGAATGGCTCCTGCTGAATTGAGGGAATTGAAGATTCAATTGCAGGAATTAGTAGATAAGGGTTTTATTCAACCTAGTACTTCACCCTGGGGAGCTCCGGTATTATTTGTGAGGAAGAAAGACGGGACTTTGAGGCTATATATTGATTATAGGCAACTGAATCGGGTAACGATTAAAAACCGTTATCCATTGCCGCGTATAGATGATTTATTTGATCAACTTCGAGGCGCCTGTGTGTTTTCTAAGATTGATTTGAGGTCTAGTTACTATCAATTGAAGATTAAAAGTGAAGATGTTCCTAAGACAACTTTTAGGACCCGTTATGGTCATTATGAGTTTCTTGTGATGCCATTCGGGTTAACTAATGCACCTGCAGCTTTTATGGATTTGATGAATCGAGTATTCTAGCAATATCTAGACAGGTTTATTATTGTCTTCATTGACGATATTCTGGTATACTCTAAGTCTAAATCAGAGCATGTTCGACATCTCACTTTGGTATTGAAGAAATTAAGGGAACATCAGTTGTATGCTAAGTTTAGCAAATGCCAATTTTGGCTAGATCAAGTGGCATTTTTGGGACATGTCATATCTGCTCAATGTATTCAGGTGGATCCTCAAAATGTGGCAGCTGTTGAGAATTGGGAGCAACCACGAACCGTCACTAGGGTACGAAGTTTTCTTGGTTTAGCAGGTTATTATCGACGATTTGTTAAGGATTTTACAGTTATTGCATTACCACTGGCGAGGTTAACCAGGAAGGATGTTAAGTTTGATTGGGATGATAATTATGAACAGAGTTTTCAGCAGCTGAAGTGTTGTCTTACTCATGCACCTGTTTTGGCGATTCCTTATGATAGTGGTAATTTTGAGATCTATAGTAATGCTTCCTTGAATGGTCTAGGATGTATGTTGATGCAGCATTGTAGGGTGATTGCTTATGTTTCGAGACAGTTGAAACCTTATGAGTTGAATTATCCTACTCATGATCTTGAGCTAGCTGCTATCGTCTTTGCTTTGAAGATTTGGAGACATTATCTTTATGGTGAAAAATGTAAGATCTTTACAGATAATAAAAGTCTTTAGTATCTTTTCACTCAGAGGGATCTTAATCTTCGACAATGAAGGTGGATTGAATTGCTCAGTGATTATGATTGGACGATTGAATATCACCCTGGTCGTGCAAATGTGGTGGTGGATGCACTTAGTAGGAAGCCTCAAGCGAGAATTAATACTTTGTATGCTTGTCATGTTCCTCTTCTTGCGGATTTGAGGTCCACTGGAGTGAAGTTAGGAGTGGAAGAACGTGAGGAAGCCTTACTTGCTAATTTTCAGGTCAGGCCAATTTTAATTGATCGAGTGCTCGAGGCTCAAATGAATGATGAAGAAACCCAGGAATTATTTGATGCAAGAAATGATGGGAAAAAGAAAGATCTCAGAATTCGGGAGACTAACGGCATGCTTATACAGGAGGGAAAATGTATGTGCCGGATAATGTGGAATTAAAGAAAGAAATTTTGGATGAAGCACAATGTTCGGCTTATGCAATGCATCCTGAAGGTACTAAAATGTGTCATACCATTCGACCATTTTATTATTGGCCGAGTATGAAAAGAGAAATTGCTGAGTATGTGAGTAGGTGTGTTATTTGTTAGCAGGTCAAAGCTGAAAGGAAAAAGCCATTTGGATTGATGCAGCCACTTCCCATTCCACAGTGGAAATGGGAAAACATTACCATGGACTTTGTGTACAAGCTTCCTCGTACACGAAATGGTTATGACGGAATTTGGGTGATAGTTGATCGGCTTACTAAGTCAGTACATTTTATTCCAGTGAGGGAGAAATATTCTTTAAGTTGATTAGTTGAATTATTCATATCGAAGATTGTGAAGTACCATGGGATTCCAGTTAGTATTATCTCGGATCGGGATCCTAGATTCACTTCTAAGTTCTGGGTGGCATTTCAGGAGGCTCTTGATTCGAGATTACTTTATAGTACGACATATCATCCCTAGACAGATGAACAATCAGAGAGAACTATTCAGACACTGAAGGATATGCTAAGATCTTCTGTCTTACAGTTTGGCGACGCTTGGCATCAGCGGTTAGTTTTGATGGAGTTTGCATATAATAATAGCTACCATTCGAGCATTGGTATGTCACCTTTTGAGGCACTTTATGGTAAATCTTGTCGTACACCCTTATGTTGGTCAGAGGTTGGTGAAAGAGTTTTAGTAGGCCCTGAGATTGTGGATGAGACTACTCAGAATGTTCAGGTAATTAAGTCTAACCTGAAAGCGGCCCATGATCGACAGAAGAGCCTAGGAGACAAGCATGCCACTGACCGGGTGTATAAAATAGGTGATTGGGTGTTTTTGAAGCTATCACCGTGGAGAGGTGTTGTTCGGTTCGGGAAGAAAGGTAAGCTAATTCCTAGGTACATTGGATTGTATCGGATCACCGAGAGAGTCGGTGAAGTGGCTTCCAGGCTTGAGTTGCCTCCAGAGTTGTCTAAGGTGCACGATTTTTTTCATGTTTCCATGCTTCGTCGTTATGTTTCTAATCCATCACATGTGATACCTCCTAAACCATTGGAAATTAATCCGGATTTGACTTATGATGAGGAGCCAGTAATGATTTTGGATTGGAAAGATAAGATTCTAAGGAATAAGACCGTGCGCTTGGTGAAAGTTTTGTGGAGGAATCACTCGGTGGAGGAAGCCACCTGGGAGACTGAGGAGCGGATGAAGGAAATGTATCCACGCTTATTTTATGGTTATTAGCGGTTGTTCATTGTTCTATGGAAATTTCGAGGATGAAATTTTCTTAAGGGGGGTAGGTTGTGCCAGCCCGTCCCGAATGTGTATATTATTTTATCCTTGATAGCGTGGGAATTCTTTTTATACCCTTGGGCGTTGAGTTATATTGTGTGGTGGTGTGGTTTATGCTTAGGTTTTGGAACGATTTAATTTATTCCTAAGTTTGTGGAACTTAAGTTTTAGTTATTTTTGGTTTGGTTGGCCAAACCTAGACCACACACACACACACCAACCAATCCCATTGACCCTCTTCATTCTCTCCCTCTCGGATTTCTTTCCATGTCCGTACAATTGTATGGAAATATTTCAAACCAACCTTTGCAGGCACGGATCGACGTCAAAGAAGTGATTTTCGTGTTCCTTGTGAGCTCAGGACTCGATCTATACCTTGGGTTGGTCGTGAAAGCTTCAAAAACCCGAGAACCGAAAACCCCCAATGAGGTGCACTGTTCACTCGACGTGATCGCGAGTGTTTCTTGAAGTTTTGATATTTTTGGAAGTCTTAGATCGTCTTCACAAAGCTTTTAGAAGAATTTTGGAAGGATTTGAATGTCGGGAAACTCGGGTACGTTGAGTTGCAGAGGTGGCCGGACTATCGTGGGTTTTTCCGGCGAGTTTCCGGTGGATTTAAGACTTGAGAGTGGTAAGGTTTTGTTCCTCTCATCTCAAGCTTCATTTTGGTATATAATTCATGAATTTTAGTTGAGAAATGAAGAAGATATGAAGTTCTAAAGATTTTTCCAGTTTCCGGCGATCGCAGCGGCACCGGAGCTGGACTCCGGCAAACCAAGGAAGAAAGAGGAGAATATTCCGTCAAAGTTGACGAAATATTCTAATGCCGCCAGGTAATTATAAAGGTATATGCTGATTTTTAACAAAATATTCCCTAATGCCGTTAGGGAATCCGTTTGGTGTACTAGGAACGTGCCTGCTCGTGGGCCGTGTGTGGGTGCTCAGAAAATTTTTCTAAAAATATGGGGATGTTCCTGAGGTTGAGTAGGTCATGGTGGTATATTCAAATACCCCAATTGAGCTATGTATGAGAAGCTATTACCTAGATTTGTGTATGTGCTTTAAAATAACGTTTATATAGTTGTTACGCGTATAGGTGAGACCTATCCTGAGGAGGAGCGCAATCAAGCGAGACTCGGGGGCTATGACCCTTCCACATATCAGTGAGTGGGCTTTTGGTTTTCAATATATACTTATATACTTGGTATTTTTCCTAGAAAATGCGTTTAAATGAAATTATGTTTTGAAATACCATGCATATTGATTTATACTTAGAGTATGAATTAGTGTAGTATGCATAAATATGATTTGACGCTGTGGACGCTCAGGTGAGTACCAGGTAAGTTGTAGACTGTTATCTGTGATTTGATGATTATGTGAGATGTGTTGAGAATTTATAAACATGCACCTCGGTGTTAGTGCGCCCGCCAATGGTTAGGGGCACAGTCCTTCACGTGATGTTCACCTCCCGCACCATATGCTCACCTTGGATCCAAGTTATGTGCATAGTCCTATCGTATAGACCACTATAGGTGGTTCTGACTCGTAGGTGACCCCCGATTATTCGCACAGTCTTCACGTGATTGTAGCACTAGAGCGTATTTAATTTCACCCAGTCCTGTCGTACAGACCACATTAAGTGGTTCCGACTCGTGTGCAGGCATACTTGTTGAACTATAGACTCAGCCGTACAGGCCACCTTAGGTAGATCCGGCTGATATATTATTTCTCATGAGTTACTTATTCTGTTATTTTGAGATATTTGGCATAGCATACTTATGAATATCGTTTTTTGAGCATGGTTTTGAGATATGTATATATTCTATTTTCTGGGAAGTTATACAGGTTTTAGGGCGAGGGGTTATAACTTTTGATAAATGAAATGGTTTTGAAAAGCTTTGTTTTTACCCACTCACACTTTCTGTTTTGCGCCCCTCCAGGTTTTAGGTAAGAGTGCTGGTTGGTGGCTTACGAGGAACTCACGGCAGCTCTGACAGATTATCACTAATGTAGGATTCCCTTTGGGGTGCTGTATAATTAGTATTTATCCTACTGGACTGCACTTAGGTTACTTATGCTCTGATTGTGAACTCACACTTATTATCGCACCGGTACCTTACCTCATATAGTGCTCCGGTTGGTTTGGTTTTTGTTTATTCGCATTTCCTACATTAATATTGCTTCCTCACTATGCACATGGCTACGTCACCCTCACGTGACGGCCAGCATGCCTCGATCCAAGTCGGGGTGTGTCAAAAAGTGTACGGAGTGAACTAGATGAAGAGAAGAAAAAAATATATGTTGTCCACATTAGGGATAAAATTACTTTTTGCAATTATAAAATTAAAGTTTAGGGGGAAGTTGGTCAATTATAAAAGTTTATGAGGGTATTTGCCTAAAATTAAAGTTCATAGGGGAAGTTGGCAACTCCTACAAGTTCAGGGAAGAAACCGACAAATACCTCTCATCAGAAAGAATATCTGAAATTTAATATAATTTTTTTATGTATTGCCAATATACAGTCTTATGACTCTTAGTATCTTGGGAAATTGATAGAAATGGGCCATCTTCTTAATCTTGGGACCAAAATAGAATTTTTTGAATATGCACAGGATATGCACACGCCATGCACAAGGGTATGACAGAAATAAGATTTTTTTTTAAACATGAAGATACCAAATTGCCCTCCCATATAAATGGGTTAATTGTCCAACCCAGTCAGCATTTGCACCTTCTCCGAAAATCTCTCTCGCCCAACCCCTAGCTCGAAGAACCATAACCCCCAAATGGAGTAACCCTTTTACTCTCCAGTTTCCGAGCACCGCCAACTTTCCAATCCCTTCTATAATTTTGGCAACCAAAGCAAGTTTGTTATTTATCGATTCCAATCATTGCAAGGGAAAAAGAGGCGTTTTGAATTGAAATTTCATTATTTGAACTTAGGTTTTCTCAATTTAGGAATTTAGGATTTTGGGTACAATTTAGTGTTTTGTACAATTAATTTGGTGGAAGTTAACGAATTAGGCTTTAGGGTTGAGTAATTGCATGTATTTTGAAATTAATTTTGTTCATGGTTTTTTTATATTCATTTGTGCTACTATGTACTTAGTATGTGCATGTGCTTTTGAATAATGGGGTGTGCGTACTGTGTACATACTTTGTGCATGAGTTTTTGATATTGGGCTGAGCAAATTCTAGACAAGTCGAAGGGTCTAGGTTTAATTAATAATATAAAAATATAGGTGTGTGCACATTTATGTACCTGCACAACTACTAAACTTATTATTACCACAAATTGGCACAATAACCAAAGTAAATAATTAAAAAAAAAACCCAAGTATGCAAGCTCACCGTCAATCATGATTGCCCACCAAACCCTAGCATTGGGTTTAGCACAATCTGTAAAACCCAACTGATGAACATTATATGCACATCATCCGCGTCATGCACATGTCATGCATATGATAAGAAAATTTTATCCAGAATTTCTTAAATAATTATCATAATACAGGGCTTTTAAATTGGACTAACTAAAGTTTTGATGTTTTGTGATGTTATTTTAAGCATAACTGAAAGCATACAGTGGTGTTTGAGCGTGCATTTGTGTGTTGGAAATGTGCCCTAAAGCCAATCATATGATGATACTTTACAGACATTTCACATGTTAAACTAATCTAGTTTAATATAAAGGGCAAAGATTATTGTTTAAAGTCGTCTCATATAAATGTTATATGCTTAAACGATAAGTCCAAGGAATATGTAATTAGGAGAATGTGATCTAAAGAAGTTAGATTCATGAGACCATTCTCTTTCGTATACATATCCTAAACGTTCCTGATCATAGGATTTCCAATTGGGCATTGACAGTCCGTTAAGATCAGTACGTGTTATGTCTTTTCTTAGAGAGAGTGAATGGTTTCAAGTCATTGGTGTGACTGACACCAAGACAAGCATGTAGGTGCTCAATAGAGAATGAATCCATTGAACGTGATCAACAAGGAGTTCTCGTACTCATGTCACATGAAAACTCATGGTTGGGATAATGCAAAGTAGTCCTTTGACCTGAGGCATCATAGTTGTCTTATGGTTAGGTCCTTGATCTTTGACTATGTCAAAGTCACTCCGTCAAAGGGTGTCCACGACATAGTTGGGGTTAAGCCACTTAGCCATGGAGGCAAGTGAATGGACAACAAGGGATCTTTAACTTTCAAACCGTTTGAGGGAGAATACTATATGATATGATTAAGAATCTCTGGCCAGAGTATGACTGAGATTTAGGAATTCGTTCCAAATCACATTCAAGGTAATCATATAAGTAAGAGAATCCCATTGGATAGTAGACATGAATAAACTATCAAATCAAACAATGTGGTCAAGAGTATTGTATTAGAGAAAGAACGTATTGCATTGTAATCCCAAACTGAATAGGTTCTCCACCTCTTCTGATTAGCTTGGGTAGCCATAACATACTGCTAGGTGTCACTCATGGTTTGTGGAAGCCCTAAAGGTGTATAATCACTAAAGGGAGATTTGAAAAGTAAGTTTCAACTCACAATCGATTTGAAGAGTTCTAATCACCCACTGCCTCGCTAAAAGGAACCTAATGGATCGTACACCGTGTAAGGTAGAGATTGAAGAAACAATGGAGATGAGTAAGGATAATTAAATGGTTTAATAATTTATGGCTAAGATTAATTAATATGTTAATTAATCAAACGAATCAGTTCGTTTTAGACCTCGGGTTAGTTTTGGGCCTCAAGGCCCAATGGGCATCGAATGTCAAGTCCAATAACTCAAGTTCTATGACAACTTGAAAACACAAAAGGCATGAAATTCTAATGAACCCACATGGCCTGCTATAGAGAGTGTGAGGGAGAATTGGTTTTAATTTCAATTATGCCACTCAATGTAAGTGGCTATAGAAAGGAAATTATAACCCATTCCCTCATTAAGGGGTTTTCAAGAGAGAAAAGAGAAAAACACAAAAAGCTCTCTCTTCTCTTAGGAGGCCGGCCAACCTAGGAAGAATGGACTAGAATCCATCTCTTCCTAGATCACTCATCTCTTCCTCAATGCTCTCCTTGGTGTGGAAACTTAGAGGTTCCCTTTCTTGGGAACTTGGAGAATCCATTCCTTCATCCATATCCAAGAAGTCATGGAGCCAAGAAGCAAAGTTCCTCCATCCACATCCATGGAGCAATGGAGCAAGGAGGCTAAGGAAAGAAGGCCCTCACATGGGTGAATATCCTTTGCTAAGCCAAGAAGTGCTTCAAAGGTATAAAAGTTTCTCAACTCTTTTCTTTAAGATTTGAGTTAAGTTGAGTCTTGGTTCACCACAACTACTAGGCCTTGAATTTCATTGGTAAAGTTTTGTTTTTGAGTGCATACAAGCATGATTCCACCTTTAATTGTTAATTGCATGCATAGATATTGCTCAAATGAACTTGTTTTCATAAATTATTCCTTCACTATGGAGTGAGTACTGTCAAAGGTGTGCTTTCAATAGGTGAACTAATGCATGAGTGAGAAAATGGAGGCAAAAAGGACATGTGTGGGACTATGTGTTGTGGGCCTAGGGACTCTCTTAAACACTTCCCGCCAAAATGACTCCATAAGACTCAGGGATAGGACTAGATATAGGCTCTTAAATTTGATTTGCACACTTGCATGGTAATGATGACACCTTGGGTGTTGTCTATTACTACCATAAACAAATGGTTTTTTGCAATTATATAAGCTCATAGATGGCTAGTTTTTCAGGGTCCTTGATGATTTTTTTGCAAAAATGGATAATAGAAAGGCCATATAATTAGGAAGAAAAAAGTACATGAGAAAAGTAAAGGAAAAGAAAAGGATGTGTTGGAATTTGAACGCTACTATTACAAGAAAATTAAACTAAAATAAACAAACTTAGTCTACCTATATTTTACCACATACTTCCTGATGTCATCTGCATGAATTACAGCTGCTGAATTTTTCATGGTCAACAAAATTATAATGCGATCGGACTGTGAAAAGACCATGTGGACTTCCATAGTTGCTGCATGCATCCATGGCATCATTATTTCCCTATCCACCCAAAGACCTGAAAAACACGTTGAACCATATATCTACATTCCATTACGCTCAACCGTCCTGATTTGTGATGGTTGAGAGGATACAGAAGCTTGAGGCCTTCTTGCTTCAAATCGCCCCGTAGCACACCAAGATCACACTGTACACGTATGTTGCTACTTCATGACCCTTTGAGATCACCTTCTTCAGAGCCTCAATTCTGGCTTCTTTCTTATTATCTTAGAAGAAGTATGTCATCCCTAGCATGAACTAAGTAGGTTGAACTAAGCAGTCATCTTGGCTGATTTGGTTAAAGCCTTCAAATTCCCTAATGTTGATGTGTTTGAATGTGCAGTTGTCTTGGCCGATTTGGTTGAACTTCTTGCACACCATCTTTGCTGAAAACAGGTCCTTAAAAGATCGGGAAGCAACGACAAGAAGTTTGTCCGAAAGAGATTGTATGGGCAATGAGATGGTTCTGGCTTTCCTCGTCTTTTTGAACTTGTGGTTTTGAAATAAAACAATACAAACCCTCAACAAGACAACTTAAATAGATGGTTTATATGTTAGACAAGAAGGAGAAGAGATATGACTCAAAGAATGAGAACAATTATACGTTAAAATTGAACTGCTTTGACAAGAAAGAGATTTGGTGAATATATAGAGGTGAAATACCCTTTGAATACAATTGTTCAGTTACAACTTTTCCCATTGAATACAATTGTTCAATTATATTCAACAGTCATATCCTTTAGAATTAATTAATTAAACAATTATATTATTTCTTTATTAATTTAGCAATCTATTTCATTACAATCATATGTATATTAGTATAACAATGTTATGGTGTACCTTCACACATGATTACACATATTGTGAAAACCATGTTATCATAATCATATTCCAACACAAATACATGAATTATAAGGTCACTAATTATAGAATAATGGTCAATTGTTAGTTATATATACAAATCCATGTACAAATACATGATATGCACACCCTATGCATATGATATGCATATCGTATGCACACTATATACACATACTATGTAAAAAAACTCCTTGGCCAAGGAGCTGCTTATGGCATTTCTAAGACGCATTAGCATGAAAAAATTTAATCAAACAGAAGACATGAAGTTTTAAAGTATATTTGAAAATTTTAGTCAAGAGTCAATTATATCATAAGAACAAAACTTCTTTACGAGTTTTGTTTAAAAAAAAAAAAAATTACAGCATTAAATTTGAATTAAAAAATTAAAGTCATGATTCAAAACTATATTACTATGAGATTTTCTTTCAACATAATTAGATCTTCCTCTAAATTATGTAGAAGAAAAAAGGAATTGAGTTTTATATGGTAAAACATAAGGTTGGGTTTAAAAAAACAAAAAAGATGTAAAACCCAACAATTTTCGAACCCATGTCTTGGTGAAACTATCAAACTATACTCACCAACTGACATGATGCTTAATATTGTTTAAACTTGCACACAATACTAGAAAAATTCTAGTATGAGCCTGGATCAACCCTAGCCTTTATGTGGCTCTGCCACTGATCACATATATAAGGTTGATAATCTATATTATATGTTGGAAATGAAGTAGGAGTCGAAGCACCCCGATAGGAGTCGGAGCATGTTGGCCGTTACCCGAAGGTGACGTAACCAAAAGTGTAAATGATATAAAAATGTGAATAAATTAAAACCAAAACTAGAACTTATTTAAACTAATAAAGTGAGTGCGCGGTAGTGGGTAGAACCCATAGGGTACAAATATTCAGAGCATAGATGATAAAAGAGTGTGCAGTCTAAACTAATTAAAGTGCTTAAATCACAACCAGGAAAAGACCCTACATTTATTTAGATATGTCAAAATCCGCCAGAGTTTCCTCGTATGCCACAGAGAATTCAGCTATCTAAGACCTGGAGGGGTGAAAAACAAAAGGGTGAGTGGGCACAAAAACAAAGGTTTATAAAATACATTTATTTTCCGAACATACTAACCCCTCGCTGTAAATCATGTATAGTTTCCAGAAAATCATACCACCACTACTACAACATTGGCTTTAGGTGGCGGATGATGGTGGCAGATATTAGAAAAATCATGTTGGATAAATTATATCCGACACATCATTTAATGAGTGGCAGATATTAGAAAGATCATGTCGGTTATATCCAACATAAAGTCCTGGCAGATATTTAATGGCGGATATCAATAAAATCCTGTCAGTTTTTAAGCTAATGGTGGCGGTTATAACCAACAAAAATTGACTATTTTATTATTTTACTTTTTGGCGGTTATTATTTTAGCATTCTAGCGTTTATATGTCACAGCCCGTTCCGAATTATTTCTATCTGTGGTGTGAAAAGACTAAAGTACCCTTGAACGTTTGTGGTGTTGTGTGGTTTAGGTTTTGGTTGTGGACCAATTAAAATTTTTCCTAAGTGTTTGGACCCAATTAGAATAGAGATTTTTGTTTGTTTTGGTTAGGTGGCCCAAACTGGACCGCACACACACACACTCGAACTCCCGTCGACCTTTCTCTCTCTACTTCTCTCGGATTTTAGTGAAAATCCATACAACTGTACAGACAAACCTTAAACCAGACCATTTCTTCACAGATCGACGTCGAGGAGCCTGTTTTCGTATTCCTTGTGAGCCTATGAGTCAAATGGTGGAGGTGGTTGGATGTGAAAACCACGGAAACCTGAGAACCCAGAATTCTTGATTTGGATCACTGTTCATGCAATCGTGATCGTGGATTTATCAGTGAGTTTTAAGGTTCTAGGAAGCTTTAGGACATCTTCACGAAGCTCGGGGAAGAAAGTTGGAGTGCTTTGGATGTCGGGAAGTTTAGTTTGACGAGTTTTAATTTTGGCCGGATTATCGAGGTTTCACTTGCAAGATTCCGTGGATTTCAAGGCTTGAAAGTGGTAAGAATATGTTCTACTCACTCAAAGCTTCATTTTGAGACAAATTTCATGAATTTTGGTTAAAAAATGAAGAAGATATGAAGTTTTAAAGTTTTTCCAGAAACTGGAGATCGCAGCGGCGCCGGTGAACCAAGGAAGACGAATGGGAATATTCTGTCAAGTCTGACGGAATATTCTAATAGCGTCAGGTAACGCCGTTAAATTATGTTAAGGTTTTAACGGAATATTTCAAACGGCAATTAAGTTTCAGTTAGGGTTTAGCCGCGTGTGGGGGCGCCTCTGGCCATGCCTTGGCCGGCTCGTGGATGGTCGGAAAATTTTTCTAAAACTATGGGGATGTTCCTGAGGTTGAGTAGGTCATGGTGGTATATTCAAATACCCCATTTGAGCAATGTATGAGAAGTTATTTCCTAGTTTTGTGTATGTGCTTTAAATAACGTTTATTTAGTTATTTCGTATATAGGTGAGACCTATCCTGAGGATGAGCGCCATCGATCGAGGCTCGAGGGCTACGACCCTTCGACATATCAGTGAGTGGGCTTTTGGTTTTCTGTATATACCTATACATTTTGAAATGCCATGCAAAGTATCTACCTATTTTATTTATGCATTAGTAGTTGTATATATTTATGATTGGTGCTGCGGATGCACAGGTAAGAGCCAGGTAAGTTAATAAATTAAAGATATGAGATTGCTTTAGTTATGCGAGATATGATGTGATCCATTGAGAGCTCATAAAATGCACCCCGGTGTGAGTGCTCCCCCCAAAGTAGGGCACAGTCCTTCACGTGATGTTCACCTCCCGCACCATATGCTCACCTTGGATCCAAGTTAGGTGCACAGGCTTGTCGTACAGACCACTTTAGGTGGTTCCGACTCGTAGGTGACCCGCGATCATTCGCACAGCCTTCACGTGATCGTAGCACTAGAGCATATTTATTTTACACCCAACCTTGTCATCCAGACCACTTTAGGTGGTTCTGACTCGTGTGCAGGATTTGATATGATTGAGATTGGTTATGAGCTATATACTCAGCCGTGCAGGTAACGTTAGTTGGATCCGGCTGATATGATATCTGGCATTGATATATTTTAATTGGATTACTTATGGCATTTCATTGAGATACTTGGGCATGATATATTTCTATGGATTTTCATCCCGAGCATGATTTCTGATATAGCATATATTATATTGCTGGGAAATTATACAGATTTTACGGCGAGGGGTTAGAACTTTTGAGAAATGAAATGATTTTGAAAAGCTTTGTTTTTGCCCACTCACACTTTCTGTTTTGCGCCCCTCCAGGTTTTGGGTAGAAGTGCTTTGGTGGCTCACGGGGATTTCGACGGTGGTTCGGACAGAACAGCACAAATGTAGGATCACCTTTAGGTGTTGTATAATTAATACTTGTCCAGTCGGACTGCACTGAGGCTATTTATGCTCTGATTGTGTATTTCACACTTAATCTCGCATTAACACCTTATCTTAGCTAGTACTTTGAGTAGTTTGGTTTTTATTCACTCATATTTCTCTATATCAATTTTGCTTCCGCACTGTGCACATGGTTACGTCACTCTCACATGACGGCCAACACGCCCTGATTTAGGTCGGGGTGTGTCAGTTTGGTATCAGAGCCTAGGTTTGCAGTCATGCATATCTTGTGAATCTTCTAATTATTTTGGTGTCTTCTGTCAGACTATGCCGCCTCGTAGAGATCCACGTCCTTCTGTTGAGCCTAGTTTCCCCGATATCGCTCAGTTAGGGGAAGCTATTGCTAATGTTATTCAGTCTTCTCTTCATCCTCCCCAAATGACACTTCTTGAGACTATTCATAATTTGAAGTTGAATCATTTCATGGGTAATGAAGGGTCTGAATGAGCAGAGAAATGGATTAATCATCTTGAGAAAACTTTCTGTTTGATGAATAGACAGGGAAATCTTCCGGAGGATTGGTGGATTGAGACGACCACCTAGTTTTTAAGAGATCAGCCTGAATCCTGGTAGAGACATGAGTCTTATCAGTTGTCACCCGAGGAAGCTGCTGATTGGGAAGTTTTTAAGCAGTTATTTCATAAGAGATTCATTCCTCCAGAGTATATAGATCGCAAGAAACAAGAGTTTACAAATCTAAAGCAGGGGAAGATGACTGCTAATGAGTACTACAGGAGGTTTATTGATTTATCTCACTATCATCCGGAGGTTGCTGCTAATCCGGTTGAGATGCTTCGTCGCTTCAAATTGGGTACAAAAAAGAAGTGGCGTTCTATGGCGACCACAGCTTCATGTGCCACTTACCAAGAGTTTTATGAGGTTTTGCTATGAATTGAAGATTCTGAGAATATGCCCAGCAATAGTGAGGAGGAAGAAAATGATGGGAATCAGAGGAGAGATGATAAAGGTAAAGGTCAGTCTTCTCAAAAAGCTCGCAAGACTCAGAGCTTTAAAATGAGTGGAACTAGTTCCAGCTCTTCTAGTGGAGGTTTTAGTGCCACTGGTTAGAGGAGAGGTGGTAGATTTCAGGGGGTCCTAGATTCCAGAGGCAGGGAGATTCTGGAAGAAGAAGTGCTCATTTGTGCCGTAAATGTAATAATAGGCATTTTGGAGAGTGTAGGCGGGGCATCAGTGGATGTTTTACTTCTGGGCAGTAGGGACATAGAGCTATAAATTGTCCCCAAAATCAGTAAAGGCCCCAGCAGCCTTCTATGCCACCACCAATGCCGATCCAGCAAGTTCCAGGGTCTAGTAGTTATGGTCAGATGGGTCGAGGTGGTGCTTACCATTATCAGGGCGATGCCGCTCCTTATGCTCCAGGACCATATTAGTATTCGCAGGATCCTTATTACCATAGTGGGTATTCTTAGTATCCTAGGGGGTATACGCCGTATCCTCCCATTCCAGGTGGTGGATCTCAGTGGTATCAGGGAGGACAACCCCAGCAAGTAGAGATTGCTTCCAGTAGTGCAGGATCTTCAAGGCAATCTGGTCAGCCAAGTCAGGGGCAAGGTGTGCAGTGATGAGGTAATCAAGCTAATAGAGGTCGTGGGGGCCGACAGCAAGCCCAATGACGTATTAACAATATCTCTCTGCAGGATGCTCATAATCATCCGGACTTGATCATGGGTACGTTGAACATTCTTGGTCACTTTGCTAGAGCTTTAATTGATTGTGGTGCTAAACATTCTGTCATTTCTCATACATTTGCTCAAGTGACACAACCTCATCTTACACCTCTAGGATATGATTTAGAGTTTGCTATGCCTAGAAGGGAGAGATGTTATGTTGATTGTGTATATCCAGGATGTCCAGTGATGGTGGATGATGTAGTTATGCCCACTAATCTTATCCCATTAGATATTGTTGATTTTGATGTGATTTTAGGCACAGATTGGTTGCATTATAATCGTGCCAATATAGATTGCTACGGGAAAACAGTTACTTTCCATCGTCCGGGATTACCTGAAGTTACTTTTGTGGGTGAATGTAGTGGGGGGTGAGGCACGGTGTTATTTCTGCTGTAAGAGCGAAAAGGTTGTTATCAAAGGTTGCCAGGGATATTTAGCTCATGTAGTGCTGAATGATGTTGCTTCTAGTAGTGTGGAGGATGTTCGAGTAGTCAGACATTTTCCTGATGTATTCCCTGATGATTTAACGGGATTGCCGCCACACCGAGATGTGGAGTTCACTATTGATTTGCTTCCAGGTACGGATCCTATATCTTTGACTCTATATAGAATAGCTCTTACTGAATTGAGGGAATTGAAAGTCCAGTTGCAGGAATTAATCGATAAAGGTTTTATTCAGCGTAGTACTTCATCCTGGGGAGCTCCAGTTTTGTTTGTAAGGAAGAAAGACGGGACTTTGAGGCTATGTATTGATTATAGGCAATTAAATCGGGTAACAATTAAAAATCGTTATCTGTTGCCGCGTATAGATGATTTGTTTGATCAGCTTCGAGGTGCCTGTGTGTTTTCTAAGATTGATTTGAGGTCTGGTTATTACCAATTGAAGATCAGCAGTGAGGATGTTCCTAAGACTGCTTTCAAGACTCGTTATGGTCATTATGAGTTTCTTGTGATGCCATTCGGATTAACGAATGCGCCAGCAGCTTTCATGGATTTGATGAATCGAGTATTCCAGCCATATATAAACAGGTTTGTCATTGTTTTTATTGATGACATCCTGGTATACTCTAAGTCTAAATCAGAGCATGTTCGACATTTTACTTTGGTATTGAAGAAATTAAGGGAACATCAGTTGTATGCTAAATTTAGCAAATGTCAATTTTGGTTGAATCAAGTAGCATTTTTGGGACATGTCATTTCTGCTCAAGGTATTCAGGTGGATTCTCAGAAAATGGCAGCTGTGGAAAATTGGGAACAACCATGAACCGTCACTGAGGTACGGAGTTTTCTTGGCCTAGCAGGCTACTATAGACGGTTTGTTAAGGATTTTTCAGTCATCACTTTGCCTTTAACAAGGTTAACTAGAAAAGAAGTTAAGTTTGAGTAGGATAATAATTGTGAGCAAAGTTTTCAACAGTTGAAGTATTATCTCACTCATGCACCTGTTTTGGCACTCCCAGATGATAGTGGTAATTTTGAGGTCTACATTGATGCTTCCTTAAATGGTCTGGGTTATGTGTTGATGCAACATGGTAGGGTGATTGCTTATGCTTCACGACAATTGCAGCCTCATGAGATGAATTATCCTACTCATGATCTGGAGTTAGCAGCTATCATCTTTGCTTTGAAGATTTGGAGACATTATCTTTATGGTGAGAAATGTAAGATCTTCACAGATCATAAAAGTCTTCAGTATCTTTTTACTCATAGGGATCTTAATCTTCGGCAGCGAAGGTGGATTGAGTTGCTTAGTGATTATGATTGCAAGATTAAGTATCACCCTGGTCGTGCGAATGTAGTGGCTGATGCACTTAGTAGAAAAACTCCAGTTAGACTTAATGCCATTTATAATTGTCATGTTCCTCTTCTTGCGGATTTGAGGTCCACTGGAGTGAAGTTAGGAGTGGAAGATCGAGAGGAAACCTTACTTGCAAATTTTCAAGTCAGGCCAATTTTAATTGACCGTGTACTTGAAGCCCAAATGGATGAAGAGACCTAGGAAATAATTCAATAAAGGAATCGGGGGAAGAAGAAAGACTTCAGAATTAGAGAAACTGATGGCATGCTTATGCAAGAGAGTAGGATGTATGTGCCGAATAATATGGAATTAAAGAAAGCAATTCTTGATGAAGCACATATTTCAGCTTATGCAATGCGTCCAGGAGGTACAAAAATGTATCATACCATTCGACCATTTTATTATTGGCCAGGTATGAAAAGAGAAATTGCTGAATATGTGAGTAGGTGTGTCATTTGTCAGCAAATCAAAGCAGAAAGAAATAAGCCTTTTGGATTAATGCAGCCACTTCCCGTTCCACAGTGGAAATGGGAAAATATTACTATGGATTTTGTGTACAAGCTTCCTCATACACATAATGGTTATGATGGCATTTGGGTGATAGTTGATCGGCTTACTAAGTCAGCACATTTTATTCCTGTGAGGGAGAAATATCCTTTAAGCTGATTAGCTGAATTGTTCATATCGAAGATTGTGAAGTACCATGGGATTCCAGTTAATATTATCTCGGATTGGGATCCTAGATTTACTTCTAAGTTATGGATAGCATTCCAGGAAGCTCTTGGTTCGAGATTACTTTATAGTACAGCATATCATCCTCAAACAGATGGACAATCAGATAGGACTATTCAGACATTGGAAGATATGATGAGATCTTCAGTATTGCAGTTTGGTGACGCTTGGCATAAGCGGTTGGATTTAATGGAATTTGCCTACAACAACAGTTTTCATTCAAGTATTGGTATGTCACCTTTCGAGGCTCTTTATGGTAAATCTTGTCGTGCACCCTTATGTTGGTCGGAGGTTGGTGAAAGAGTTTTGGTGGGCCTTGAGATCGTGGATGAAACTACACAGAATGTTCAAGTGATTAAGGGCTGGTTTGGTATTGCTGTGCTTTGAAAAAAAACTGATGTGAGAATAAGCGGCTGTGCTGTGAGAATAAGCGGCTGTGAAATAAATCAGCAGAGTGTTTGGTAAACTTTTTTGTAAAAGTGCTTTTGGAAAAAAAAAAAAAAAAAAAGCAGTCTGATAGTGGGTATTTTCATTAAAGGAGCATTGTAGCTCCGTGTACTTTGAAAAAAAGCCAGTTTTCCAAAGCTGCAAATAGCTGCTTCAGCTTTTTCCTTTGATTTCAGCTTATTCTCACAGCAGCTTCCAAAATAAGCCCTTTTTTTATAGTTTACCAAACACCTAAAACCCTCACAGCTTTTTTTCATGGGTGCTTTTTTTTTAAGCACCTCACTCCCAAACCACCCTTAAGTCTAACCTGAAAGCGGCCCAAGATAGACAGAGGAGTCTAGCAGACGGACATGCCACTGACCGGGTGTATAATGTAGGTGATTGGGTGTTTCTGAAGCTATCACAGTGGAGAGGTGTAGTACGGTTTGGAAAGAAATTCAAGCTAAGTCCTAGGTACATTGGACTGTATATGATCACCGAGCGAATTGGTGAGGTTGCTTAGAACACTAGTTGCCTCCAGAGTTGTCAAAAGTGCACAATGTTTTTCATGTCTCTATGCTTCGTCATTATATTTCTGATTCGTCGCATGTGATACCTCCTCAACCATTGGAAATTAATTCAGATTTAACTTATGATGAGGAGCCAGTGACGATATTGGATTGGAAAGATAAGGTTCTGAGGAATAAAACCGTACGCCTAGTGAAGGTTTTGTGGAGAAATCACTCAGTGGAAGAAGCCACCTGGGAGACAGAGGACCGAATGAGAGATATGTATCTAAGGTTGTTTTATGATTATTAGTGGTCTGTAATTATTGTATGGAAATTTCAGGGACGAAATTTTCTTAAGGGGGTAGGTTGTCACAGCCCGTTCCGAATTATTTCTATCGATGGTGTGAAAACACTAAAGTACCCTTGAACGTTTGTGGTGTTGTGTGGTTTAGGTTTCAGTTATGGACCAATTAAAATTTTTCCTAAGTGTTTGGACCCAATTAGAATAGAGATTTTTGTTTGTTTTGGTTGGTAGCCCAAACTGGACCACACACACACACACACAAACTCTCGTTAACCTTTCTCTTTCTCTCCTTCTCTCGGATTTTTCTGAAAATCCGTACAACTGTACTGACAAACCTCAAACCAGACCATTTCTTCACGGATCGATGTCGAGGAGCCAGTTTTCGTATTCCTTGTGAGCCTAGGAGTCGAATGGTGGAGGTGGTTGGACGTGAAAACCCCGGAAACCTTAGAACCCAGAATTCCCGAATTGGGTCACTGTTCATGCAGTCGTGATCTGGAATTATCAATGAGTTTTAAGGTTCTACGAAGCTTTAGGACATCTTCACGAAGTTCGGGGAAGAAAGTTGGAGTGTTTTGGACGTCGGGAAGTTAAGTTTGACGAGTTTCAATTTTGGCCGGATTATCGAGGTTTCACCGGCGAGATTCCGTGGATTTCAAGGCTTGAAAGTGGTAAGAATATGTTCTACTCCCTCAAAGCTTCATTTTGAGACAAATTTCATGAATTTTGGTTAAGAAATGAAGAAGATATGAACTTTCAAAGTTTTTCCAGAAACCGGCGATTGCAGCGGCGCCGGCGATGGTCTCCGGTGAACCAAGGAAGACGAATGGGAATATTCCGTCAAGTCTGACGGAATATTCTAACGGCGTCAGGTAACTCCGTTAAATTCTGTTAAGGTTTTAACGGAATATTCCAAACGGCAGTTAAGTTTCAGTTAAGGTTTAGCCGCGCGTGGGGGCACGTTTGGCCGTGCCTTGGTCGGCGCGTGGGTGGTCAAAAAATTTTTCTAAAAATATGGGGATGTTCTTGAGGTTGTGTAGGTCATGGTGGTATATTCAAATACCCCATTTGAGCAATGTATGAGAAGTTATTTCCTAGTTTTGTGTATGTGCTTTAAATAACGTTTATTAGTTATTTCCCATATAGGTGAGACCTATCCTGAGTACGAGCGCCATCAATCGAGGCTCGAGGGCTACGACCCTTCGACATATCAGTGAGTGGGCTTTTGGTTTTCCGTATATACCTATATACTTGAGATTTTTCCCAGAAAATGAATTTGAATGATTATACGTTTTGAAATGCCATGCAAAGTATCTACCTATTTTATTTATGCATTAGTAGTTGCATATATTTATTATTGGTGCTGCAGATGCACAGGTAAGTGCCAGGTAAGTTCATAAATTAAAGATACGAGATTGCTTTAGTTATGCGAGATATGATGTGATGCATTAAGAGCTCATAAACCTACACCCCAGTGTAAGTGCTCCCACCCAGAGTTAGGGCACAGTCCTTCACGTGATGTTCACCTACCGCACCATATGCTCACCTTGGATCCAAGTTAGGTGCAAATGCTTGTCGTACAGACCACTTTATGTGGTTCCGACTCGTAGGTGACCCGCGATCATTCGCACAGCCTTCACGTGATCGTAGCATTAGAGCATATTTATTTTACACCCAATCTTGTCGTACAGACCACCTTAGGTGGTTCCGACTCGTGCGCAGGATTTGATATGATTGAGATTGGTTATGAGCTATATACTCAGCTGTGCAGGTAACGTTAGTTGGATCCGGCTGATATATCTGGCATTGATATATTTTAACTGGATTACTTATGGCATTTCATTGAGATACTTGGGCATGGTATATTTCTATGGATTTTCATCCTGAGCATATAGCATATATTATATTGCTGGGAAATTATACAGATTTTACGGAGAGGGGTTAGAACTTTTGAGAAATGAAATGATTTTGAAAAGCTTTGTTTTTGCCCACTCACACTTTATGTTTTGCGCCCCTCCAGGTTTTAGGTAGAAGTGCTTTGGTGGCTCACTGGGATTTGAAGGGTGGTTCTGACAGAACATCACAAATGTATGATCACCTTTAGGTGTTGTATAATTAATACTTGTCCAGTTGGACTGCACTTAGGCTATTTAGGCTCTGATTGTATATTTCACACTTAATCTCGCACTAACACCTTATCTTAGCTAGTACTTTTAGTAGTTTGGTTTTTATTCACTCATATTTCTCTATATCAATTTTGCTTCCGCACTGTGCAAATGGTTACGTCACTCTCACGTGACGGCCAGCACGCCCAAATTTAGGTCGGGGTGTGTCATTATAACTGACGTAAATGAAAATTTTATTATTTTAAAATGTTATATTGATTAAAAATAAATAAATAAATAAACACATATTTTAAATATTTTTTTTTCACTCTTGACCCTAAAGTCTAATGAACCCAATTCTCACGAGCCATAATTTTTTTGAGAGAATAATAACAACAGACTACAATATGAAGCTCTATCATTTTTGTAATAAGGATTATGCTCCCTCATAGGCAAGCAACAAGATACAAAGAAATTCAAACAATTTTTTTCAATGCGTCACAAAGCACATTGTCTGGCACATAAACACACATGAACATCTGGTGTACTCTATCATGTCTGATTTTATTATTTTAAAATGTTATATTGATTAAAAATAAATAAATAAGCACATGTTTTAAATATTTTTTTTTCACTCATGGCCCTGTCGGATATAACCGACACGAACAAAGCAAAATTTTGGACGGCCGCCAGAATAATCTCTGAATGTTTTTTTTTCTTTTTTTTTTTGATTTTTTACACATGTTATCTCAGAGTACATACAAACATATTTGATGTTGGATCGTTGAAACTAGTTTCGTAGAATGCATATCCTATCAAATTGATAGATTTAACAAACACTTAAGAGTTAATGTTATACTTCCATTAAATATAAAATCAGATTTATCCACTAATGTAAATATTTTAAATTGAAGATCGAATTCATTCATTTCATTCTTATAGGGTCAATGAGGGTAGCTGTAAAAAATGTTCAAAATCGGAGCTAAAATAACCGTTAAATTGTGATTTTTCGTTTATAACCCTCAAAAACTTTTGTTCCGTTACCAATCTCTGAATGTTTGTTTTATGTGATTTTTTACGTATGTGATCTCGGAGTGTGTACAAACAATTTTGACGGTTGGATCGTTAAAAAACGTTTCGTAGAATGCTTATCGCATCAAAACGGTAGATTAAACAAACACAGAGTTAATGTTATACTTCCCCATCAAGTATAAAATAAGATTTTGTGGTATCCACTAGTGTAAATATTTTAAATTGAAGATCGAATTCATTCAATGCATTCATATAGGGTCAATGAGTGTAGCTGTAAAAAATCATAAAAATCGGAGCTAAAATAACCGTTAAATTGTGATTTTTCGTTTATAACCGTCGAAAACTTTTATTCCGTTACGTAATCTCTGAATGTTTGTTTTTTACGATTTTTTACGTATGCAATCTCGAAGTGTGAAAAAATAAGTTTGACGGTTTGATCATTGAAAAAAGTTTCGTAGAATGCATATCGCATCAAAATGGTAGATTAAACAAACACTTAGAGTTAATATTATACTTCCATTAAGTATAAAATAAGATTTTGTGGTATCCACTAGTGTAAATATTTTAAATTGAAGATCAAATTAATTCATTGCATTCTTATAGGGTTGAGGAGTGTAGCTGTAAAAGAATCATCAAATCAGAGCTAAAATAACCGTTAAATTGTAATTTTTCGTTTATAACCGTCGAAAACTTTTGTTCCGTTACGTAATCTTTGAATGTTTATTTTTTACGATTTTTTACGTATGCAATCTCGAAGTGTGTACAAATAAGTTTGACGGTTGGATCGTTGAAAAACGTTTCGTAGAATGCATATTGCGTCAAAACAGTAGATTAAACAAACACTTAAGAGTTAATATTATACTTCCATTAAGTATAAAATAAGATTTTGTGGTATCCACTAGTGTAAATATTTTAAATTGAAGATCAAATTAATTCATTGCATTCTTATAGGGTTGAGGAGTGTAGCTGTAAAAGAATCATCAAAATCGGAGCTAAAATAACCGTTAAATTGTGATTTTTCGTTTATAACCGTCGAAAACTTTTGTTTCGTTACGTAATCTCTGAATGTTTGTTTTTTACGATTTTTTATGTATGCAATCTCGAAGTGTGTACAAATAAGTTTGACGGTTGGATCGTTGAAAAACGTTTCGTAGAATGCATATTGCGTCAAAACAGTAGATTAAACAAACACTTAAGAGTTAATATTATACTTCCATTAAGTATAAAATAAGATTTTGTGGTATCCACTAGTGTAAATATTTTAAATTGAAGATCAATTTAATTCATTGCATTCTTATAAGGTCGAAGAGTGTAGCTGTAAAAAAATCATCAAAACCGGAGCTAAAATAACCGTTAAATTGTGATTTTTCGTTTATAACCGTTGAAAACTTTTGTTCCATTACCTAATCTTTGAATGTTTTTTTTTTTTGCGATTTTTCACGCATGCGATCTTGTAGTATCTACAAACAAGTTTGACGGTTAGATCATGGAAACTAGTTTCATAGCATGCATATCTCCGTTAAATTTGCCTAAATTTTGAAGTGGGAAAAGTAATTTGTGCTAAATTTTTATTTATGTTTTTCAAGTATTGATTAGACAATATTTATTTTGTGTGATGACATTTTCATTGTACAATTATCTTTTTGTTTCTTTATCGCATATTTTACATGGATTATTATCTATTAAACCAAACAATTATTTATTTCATTTTTAAAAGCGTATTCTATTTAAATACATATTATTTATTTATTTATTAAACAAACAATTATTATTTTATTTTTTTAAATCGTAACAAAATTTTGGGGGGAGGGAATTTTGGAGTATTTTTGCCGCCATTTTTTTCCTGTCGGTTATAACCGACAGTAATTGTGACATCCCACATTGCCCAGGGGAGTGATCCTTAAATGTATATTCTCATCCCTACCTAGCACAATGCCTTTTGGGAGCTCACTAGCTTTGGGTTCCGTAGGAACTCCGAAGTTAAGCGAGAAGGAGGCTAGAGCACTCCCAGGATGGGTGACCCACTGGGAAGTTGCTCGTGAGTTCCCAAAAATAAAACCGTGAGGGAATGGTAAGCCCAAAGTGGACAATATTGTGCTACGGTGGTAGAGCGGGCCCATGATGAGGTGGACCCGGGCGAGGATGTGACAGTAATGAAAATTTTCCAAAATAAAACCCCTCCATCTCTTCCTTGCGCCGATGCCTTCTCTTTTCCCCCTTCCTTCCCCCTTTTCTCCTCTCCTCATTTCCTTCTCCTTCTCGAGAAGCAACATTGGGCATTTGGATGAGCATGGCATCTACACTGGCCAGTGCTCCACCTTCGCTCTCTGTGGCTACGTCCGCGCTAGGTTTGCCTTCTTTCCCTTGTTTCTGTACTGTGTTATTGTGGTAATATTTGTGTTTTTTTTGGGCACTTGTGAATGTATTGGGTGATAAGAACGTAGTACGGTTGCGGAATTTGATCATATTTGTATTTTTCGGTTCAAGCATGGGGGTTCAAGCATGTTGCCCAATCTGGTTTGCTCATTAGCTGCAGATTCTGATTTCGAGCAGAAGGGGAGAAGAATGCTCAACAAGAAGAAGGGAGAATGTTTTCATGTCCTTTTTTTTATTATTATTAATATATTTGATGTCGGTTTTATCCGACAAATAATGCTTTACTTATTCATTATTAATATTTCTTGTCGGTTATAGCCGACACAAGTTCTGTCAGTTATATATATTTTCTGTCGGTTTTAAAGTATTTTCAATCGATTTTATCCGATAGAAAACGCTCTTATTTATTCATTATTAATATATTCTCTGTCGGTTATATCTGACACAAGTTCTGTCGGTTTTAGAGTATTTTCTGTCAAAAAGTTCATTTCCTGACGCTGACAATTATGTCGCTTATTATATCCGCCACTGCATCCATTTTCTGTCGGATTTTGCATAATATCCGACGGTAATATATGTTTCTTGTCGGTTTTTGGACCGCCATCAATAGATAATTTTGTAGTAGCGCAAGTATAAGTATGAAATCAACTTTAAATAATCAATAATGCCAGACTATGCCAAACTACAATATCTCAATAACAATAATGCTAGAAATACGCCAAACTACAATATATCAACAATAGCATAATGAAAACAGGTTGCTCATCAATCTACGCTAGCACACAAGTTCATGCAGATAGTTTCTGACATGAACAGGATTGTGGTGTAATGTATAAGTACGTTCTAGTGCTACAATCACATGAAGACTAGTGATAATCGCGGTCACCTATGAGTTGGAGTTGCCTAATGCAACATGTATGATAGGACTGGCACCTACTTGGATCTAAGGCGAGCGTGCGATTCAGAGGTGAACATACATGTGAAAGACTAGCCCTGGCCCTGGGCGAGCACTAACACCGGGGTGCAGCAATGATGAGCAGACTACACAAATATAACCATGCCATAACAATTCAATAATTTCTAATCAACATAGTAAGCTTACATGAGCGTTATGTAGGATTATTGTAGTGTTTCACGACATTATAACATTTCTTATAACATATTAAATCATGGCATAATCATGGCATAACAGGTGTAACATCAATCTAAAAACAATAATGGCACGATATGCATAAATCAATTCAAAGGCATTTGTGGAAATTATCAAGTTTATATATATACAAAAACAAAATGCCCACTCACTGGTATGTGGTCGGATCGTAGCCTCCTAGCCTCGCTTGACCTCGTATGTCCTCGGGATAATTTTCACCTATATGTGAAATAATTAAACTAATAAATTAAATAGGACATATTCAAAAAGGCTAGTGTAAATCTCCCATACTTTGCTCAAATGGAAGGTTTGAATATACGAAAATGATTTACACGAAGTCACGGACCCATACATGTCAAGCACTCGAGGGCCGTAGGCCGGACGCGCCCTCACGCACCACCTAGCCCATGGCCACAAGCACGCCCATGCGCAGACCATGCACTTGACAGAGACTGATGGACATTAGGAATATTCCGTCAGAATTGACGGAATATTTTTCGTCTTCTCCAGTGAGCTTCGTCGTTTGCCGCCATCTGGTTTGCCGGTTTCTAGAAATTCTCATCGGAAACTAGGAAAATTTTCAAAATTTCAAAGCTTCATATCTTCTTCATTTCTCAACCATTTTTAACAAACTTTATATGGATTTGAAGCTCTTGAGGAGTAGAACAATTCTATACCTTTTGGAAGTCCAAAAATGGACGGGAAATGGCCTGAAAATGCTTCGAAAGTCTTGGCCTAAAACTCGACTCCTCGAACTCGCTTGTTAGAGACCCTAGGGAGTTGTGTAGAAGCTTCCCTACGTCCTAAAACCTTGTAACTCGGCCTGAAACTCGTCGGAGGAAAACTCACCGAGTCGAACCTTCCAAGTTGGTGAGTCAAAACTCGGTCATTTCACCATCGGCTGATACGACTGGGTCTATGGGTTCGAGAGGAGTACAATGGTGGAGTTTGTGAGCTCGATCTGTGAAGTTTTGACGTCTTTCTAGAGGGTTGCAGGGAAAGGGAGAGTTTCGGTGACAGAGAATGAGAAGAGAGAGAGAGAGAGTGAGGGAGTAATTTCTGATTGGGGGATAGGTGTGAGGAGTGGTTCTGATTGGGTGAAGGATTTTAGGGGAAAATGAATGAATGTGAGGGATTTAAGGGAAATAATTTGATTGGTGAGGTGAAAGGAAGACACGGATCCCATTTCAAAAAGGGATAAACGATAGGGTTTGCACAAGTGAAATCCGACGAAATCTAACGTACCCTATAAAAAACAGTAGTTCCCTACACTGAAATAATTTGCACACTCGTGTACAATTCTACCCGCTATTAATGTACTTTATTGTGCGTAACTTTTTCGTTACAACTTCGATTTGCGTCTAACTTGCGCTCACGCGTTCGTAACGACGGGTACTATTTAATTACGCTACTAGGAAAATAAAATAAACGCTGAATACTACATCCACATTACTTTGCCAACAAGGGCAAAAATGTCAATTTACACACTCGGGGAGAAATTACATAGAAAATTAGGGATTGGTCATCACATCACGTGCATCAAATCCTTACCACATAAACACCTTCAATACAATCCCTCTTTTACTCAACGGGTTTTCATCCAAATCAATGCTACAATTATATAAATAGGTTTTTCACACTTATTTGCCATAACCATTAACCTTATAGGAAAAAAGGCATTCCACTTCTCAAATAGCCAAAAAATTCACAACACAAACATGTCTAAGTTCAAACATGAAACTGAGGGTTTTAACGCCGAGTTCCACGGGTGGTACAACGTGGAACCTCCTCCACTTCGGGGTCACCCAAGGCAAATCCTACATCATCGTTTAGCTCTGTCGACGCGGAGATGCGACTAGAAAATATACATCAGTCCGTAAGAGATGGGCGTCGCCAAGTATTGGAACCAAAAGAACTTGTGGACCTTAACGATAAAGCCAATGAAGCGCTCTACTGTGCAAGCAAGCAGAAAATGAAGGTTGACACGTCTCGAGAAATGGTCCCATTCCTAAATTTGAATTGTCGCAAAAGCGTCGTGGCCTAGGAGGGAAAGACCGAAATGTAGGAGGAACGCAACAAGGGGTTTGAGGATTTTCGTCAGGTAGTGAAGGGAAAAGAGTCACATCAACCACAATGGGATTCCTTGACAGTGAAGGAGGTCGAATCATTTGATAAAATTTGGTATCGGTGATCGTTCGGTGAGGGTTATGCATAATAGCTATGGTAGAATAAATTCGAAGGCATAGCCTAGCTTGTGGTTGACTTGTAATGTTTAATTATATGGTAAGCAATGTAATATAGTTGTCCAATGTATTTGCTAACTATTATATGATAAATAAAAAAACATGAGGACTAGGTATCCTTGTTATCTTCAATGCTTACCATGTCCTAAACTACCCTAATACGAAGAGTATCAAATATGTATATACGCAATATATACACTGTAAGTACATGATATGTACACTACATGTACATGTTATGCACAAAACTAGAGGTCGGGTAATGAGTTGCTTTAACGGCATGCTATTGGTATAGTGGATACAATTAAAACAGAATCCACAACGATCACATGTATAAGGTTACATTGACATGTAGTGGATACAATTGACTTGGAATCCACAACAATCATATATATAAGGTTACAGTGACAGTTTGCGAGTCTTGTTCGTATATCAACTACCACTTAACCGAGCACGTGGAAAACATGAAACTCGTTGTCGCTTATTTTATGGACAAGCATAACCCTTAACGTCCTCTAACCTTTTTCTTAATTTTGTTTTTAACCGAGGCTAGGCCATAACTAAGTTGTGGTGATACTCGCTAAATTCCTTGGCACAACATACATGCATCATAACTAGTGAACATTCTCGCTTCTCATATTAAGTTATATCCTTGCACACCATGCACACCATTTGCACATAACGGAAAAAATTTCTTAGATTTCTACAATTGAACACTTGAAACAAAAATTGGAACATACCCAATATTCTAGCACGTCAAAAATAAAAAAAATTCCACAACCTATAACCCCAAACATGAAACACAAACCTTAATTGAACTTCTAAGTATTAATTCATCTTACAAACAAACCCATATATTCCATAAATCATTGATATAGGAACTTGGAATTAAACACCCTACCTTACTATGCCTGCCGAAGCTTCCGTTGCCGGAAAAAATGGAACTTTCCGGCCAAAATAGAAAATATGGTACGAACGTCCTATGTTTAAGGATGGAAGAATTTGTTGTGTTTGGTTATGGAAGAATAACACATATAGCTCACAAATCTGAGCTCAAACCCAAAAACCCCAACCTCACTCTTATCACCTCTCTCTCTCTCTCTCGACATCCCTGTGTTCGAAATCAGAGCTATGAGCTCAACCCAAAGGCCAGCTCACTCTTCTCACTCTTCTCACCTCTCTCTCGACTTCCTTCTCTTCAAAATCAAAGCTCACACATCTGAGCTCAACCCAGTAGTCCACAACTCACAACTCTCTCTCTCTCTCTCTCGACATCCCCAACTTCGAAATCAGAAAAAATGACACAATGAGTTGTGAGTTTTTACAATTTATATGTGAGTATTTTCTTCATTTCTCTTTTGTGCATAGTAAGCATGGAGTGTGAATGGCCGATTTGTCCTATTTTGATCCCAAGAGCAAAAAAATGGCCCATTTATGTCAATTTCCCTATTATCTTTTTATTTAGTCAGACAATTTTCCAAATTTGAAAGTTTGAACGTCAATTTGTATTTTGATTGAAAATTTAATGCACAAAAATGTTATATTTTTATCTCCTAGATTGTTAAAGGGTGAAAGAAATGACTTATTTATTATTTAACTTTTGTTGTATTAATGTTTGCCCCCATATTTGGATCTTGGTTCCGCCCTTAATGATAGTATCGTCATTAAGTTGAAGATTGGGTCAAATAGCGGTATCATAATTTGGTTAAAAGTTTGGTGGCAACTATAACTAGGGATGGGCAATGGTTATGGCAGGCGGGTAACCGTAATTATTTACCCATAACCGTTTATGTTAATACCCACATAACCGTTTACCCGTTGGATAATTACATAAATGGTTATACCCATAACCATAACCGTTTATAAACGGTTATCCATATCTCATAACCGTATATCCATTTAACCATAACCATTTACCCATTTAACCATAACCATTTACCCGTTTACCCGTTTTTTCGCCTGTTTATCATTTTTTACCCATTTACCCTTTTTCGCCCGTCTACATTATTTTTTTTAACAATTTGAAAATTACAAAAGAAACATTTGTCATAATTTTCATTTTCTGACAATTAAACACCGTTATAAGTACATTTTAGCATACATTTCCCTATTTTAATCATTTAAGTCCTCATATAATTTCAATAATTGAAATAATAGTTTACGAAAGATATTTTTCTGCTACACCCAATCAAATCTTTAATTATAATCCATATGATTAAAAAGCAAAGCTTCTAAAAACAAAAAGTAGTCATTATCTTGAATACTAGATTTCAAAGCTCCAAAATATTCTGAAACTAAACACTTTCGAACACGTTCAATCACAAAGTATCATCAACTCGTTGTCACCAAAAGAGGCCTACAAAAGAAATGTATAATTGAATTAGTATGCATAAATTGAATGAGTATCACCAATAACTCCAAAGTAAAAAACAAAAATAAAGATTAGTTTTTACCACATTCACATCAGTATCATCACCGAATGAAGAATCTTCAACACGAGTAGAGTTTGAATCTGGTTCAATAGTAAAAATTAAAATTAGGCTAAAATAGTAAATTTTTGAACATATGCATAATTTATATGAAATTTTACAGTAAGTACCTCGCATCTGACCCTACAACCAGTCTGGAGAACACATGTACTAAGGGCCTCACCGCCATGAATGCGTCCACCATCTGAAAAATAAGCAAAGACATTTCCGTAAGTCCTTCTAAGTCATAACCGGGGTTTCATAAACTCATGTTTGCTTTCCAAAATCACGCAGCACGCAGAGACAAATAACAACTTACAGGACGGCCAATCATCTAAAAATGCTAGAAAAGCTTACCTCATCAGTCACTGCAGCCCTAGCCCTACGATGTCTTTCTACCATTTCTGTCAAAACTTCAACAAGCAGTTGCTTCACTTCACCTGTTAGCAAGCGCCCGGAACCATACTCCTAATAGCACCCCAGGTGAATTAGCAAAAAGAGGATGTATAATATGTTGACATAGAAAACAGATAAATTCACTGGGGCGATGAGTCTCACCTTCCGTATCTCTTGGAGTTTATCATCGTAGTCTAGGAAAAAGCTTAGATATTTGAATGGAATATCTACCTGAAAGTTTCCAGAAGATAAATTAATTGCTCAATAAGTTACAAGGCAACAAACCAAGTACTAACAAAGAAATCTCATAAGATATGAAATCAAATTGGCGTGAATTGTAGACTGATAAGCAAATTTGCCTTCTTGTTTGGACAATCTATAATGAGGAAAGAAGGTAGCACATCCAGCAACAAATAACACTCTCATGCCAATCGGGGAGGGCACATTTCTATTACTAACATGTGAGACAATCCAAATACCTCAAGATTTGCTCCAAGCTCTCTTGTTATAGTCTATAACTCTTTCTTTTTAATAAAAAAAAATTATAAAGAAACAGTTGCCCATGCCACCAAGCTTCAACTTAATTACAACATTGCCATCACATTCAAACTTCAACTTATTTACAATCCTATCACCACTTCCTTGTTTTTGTCATTATTTTTAGTGAAAGTTCTTCCAGTGTTCATTAAAAATTTGTTTTGTAAAGCACTTTTCTTAGAACTCGCAGAAGAAAATGGTCTCTCCCCCATTGCGCCACCTTCCTCCCCATGCCGTCGCGGCCCCAATCTCCCTGTGCATGTAGCCGTCGGGCCACTTCCCGTTTCTCCCTCCTTCTCCCCCGCTATCCCCGGAGAACTTGGTAGAGATGATATGACCTCCGATCTGAGTCCTCCCTCCTTCTCCCCCGCTATCCCCGGAGAACTTGGTAGAGATGATATGACATCCGATCTGAGTCCTCCCTCCCCATGGAGAGTAATAGAGGAGACACCCCACAATTACTGATTACCTTCTAAATAGTTTTACACGACCTCCAAACTGAGGCCTTTCTTTCATAATTTTAAATTAACTATACTGTGTGCATGAGCGTACTGCAGCCAATTTAACAAGAAATTTATGATATTCCACAGGGCTTTTTTTATTAGCACCCCACGTATTGTTGAATGCACCACACAAAAAATTCAATATTAAATTATTTATTTATTCTACTATGTAATGACAATTTCGACCTTAGTAAGTTTAAAAAAAAAATAAGAAATTTCCAAATACACCTCACATCACTTTTAACGTATTATTTATCTTCAATTATCAAAACCCTCCCACCCTCCATTGTTGAACAAAATCCTAACTAATGAAATTACAAACATATTGATTGAGAAAACCCTAACAAAATGTCTATGAATATGCCAATGCTATTTATCACTGTGACTGCAAGAAATTATTTTCTCTCCAACCACACATTTTATCACATCCCAGCATTTACTATGTCGAAGAACTCCAGAACTTATGCCTTTGAACCAGCTCTGTGAATTGCAATGCCAATAGCTTGAATCTTTCGATAATTCTTTTTTATTTTTTATTTCTTTTGTTATAGAAAAGTTACATAAGATCTTGAGTTTGGAAGTGACATAAGATTTTCCAATCTGCACAAAGATAAAAAAAATTTAAGATAAGTGTTAGCGTCCAAATCGGTTAATGATAATATGCTCTCAAGCTGGAAACGAAAAACAAGTCAATCACAGAAGTAATTAGCCTGGGAACAGCAATGTATCTAGATTCAATCCATCAAAATTAAAAATGAGTATTATAAAATTTGAAGAAATTGGGGTGTATATAGAAATATAATGTGAGTTTTGAGAATGTGGGGTGTGAGGGTATTATGGAGAGGTATATGGGGTGTATAAAGATAATTTTTAATTGAAAAAGTAAACGTGGGGTGTATTAAGTATGTGAAGTTTATTCAACAATTTGTGGAGTGTTAATATAATAAGCCTTCCAGAGTCTCATATTCCAAATGTTTTAACTATTAGATTTTAATGTTTGTATTTTTAAACGAAAATTCAACGGTTAAAATACTCGGAGGATCTAATCCTCCGGTGCACTGTAGAAAACACCAACAATTTAAACTGGATCCAAAAACGGTAACAATTTGTATGTTTCCATGAGAGAAAAAACGCAGTAGAGCATGGCTTAACTAATTGCAGTAGAATCTCCCTCAACCAGAACCTGGTCTACATTGAATCTACCCCAACCTGAACCTGGTCTACATTCTTTCCTATGCAATTTGGGTCGCCATTTGAGAAGGCAGGGTATGCCTTAAAGCCTTAAACTAGGACAAATAACGACACGGTGTTTGGTCCTTAAACATCGACCAAAAGACATATCCATAAACGAGGTGCCTTCCTATCCTTATGCCTGACGGAGATGTAGTGTATAAAGTATACATGCTTCGGCATGAACACTAAAAAGAAACGATAAAGCATATTTGAACAGAAAAGATGTCAACAAAGATGTGCAAACTTGCTCAACAGCATCTATAATACATTCTTAAACAACATCAATTGAGGAGTGCAGATTGAAATACATGGGTGAGACAATAACTATATATGTAATATAAAACTAATAATTAGCCAAACAAACCTCACAAGCTACCGTCCATTACTTTTCGAAAGAGTTCCTTTGGGGCTGCAATTAACAGAAAATTAATTTGATACCGTGTTGTTAATAGAATGCGACTCCTATGCTAATTGATACCGAATTATCAAGTGGTATAAGTAAATCTTACCAGGCAACCCAGTGAACCTCTCAAACTGTTCATATGCCTGTCCAATGAACATCTCCAACCCACTTACAACTGTGGCCCCGGCCTCTTTCGCTTCTTTCAAGAGTCTGGTCATTTTGGGGGTGTAGACAGCATCAAAAACCAACGAGTAAGATCCCAGAGCATGCTGCAAAAACAGAAATCTACTAAATCTCTTTCTATAAAGGTGACCTAAATAACATTTGGTGTAACTTTTTCAGTTGTAAAACATCAATAGAATATGGTGCAAGTTAACTTGGTTTCGTAGCAAGAGGTCCCAGGTTTGATGTTCCAAGACCATCATAGATGTATGTGTTTCCAGGTAAACTGTGCCAAAAACAAAAAACACAAAAACTTCAAACTGACGAAACCCAAGGACCTAACTAGTCAATTTCCTTACTTCAAATCTATCGAGTCTGCCTCCTTTTACTTCATCAGATGGTAAACTTGAGATACTGTTTTTCCATATTTAATTTTTCGCTCTGGTTGCCTTCAGGTAGATTATCTTGCTTAGCACAAAGACAGTCACTACCCAAAATACAATAGAACAACCATAGCATATACCTTATAGACACATAACATAAAACCTATCCAGACAAAAATACAACCAAAACCAGGCGGCTAAAAACAAATAGCATCAACATTAAAGGCAAAACCATGACAAAGCAACCTCAGTTGAAATAGAGTTAAGATAGTCAAGAGCGACATTTTTGTCAACCAGAGGTTTTTTGGTCGACATGGCCATTGGCTGGTTAACTGGTCCAACAAAGCCAACCCACCGGTCAAAAACAGCTCTCCAATAAATAAAATACAAAAAAAACACAGAAGCTCAGTCCTAGAGGTTTTTCCATGTGCCAACCAATTTTTGTGGTTGAACAGTAATTTACCCGAGTTGATCAAACCTTGAGGTTGACCAGTAACTTACCCCAGCAAACCCATCCTTTTAGAAAACTCACATCTGAAACACTGACAAAAATGCCTAACAAAAGCTCTGGATGCGTGAAGGGTGGTTCCCCTCCTCTACAAATGTGGTAATAAAGAGCTCCTTTGTTAGCACTGATGCAGTGAACGTTTGTGGTCTGCTCACCTCTCATTGGTAAAGTGGATCACAGGTAAGCTTCAAATCTCTACTCGGGGCTGCTTCTACAGCTTGTAATTGACTTACAATTTTTCTGTGCAAGGATAGTAGGCACAGACTGATACTATACTCACATAGCTTAACAAAGTTCACGCACTATAGATTTGATCCTTGTCAACGTCAGATATACAATTTTAGGTATGAGTGAATATGTTGAATGAGGATTTATTTGGATGAATTTAAAAGCATGGGTTTCCTAAACTTCAGGTTTGTTATTAAATTGATAAAGGAGATGGTACTTTCAGATTGGCAAATTTGATTACACTTAGCAATGTTGAACTGTGATACTCCAAATTGTGCTAGCATGTGTTGAGTCCCCATCTGTTATGTACTCGCGGATCTGGGCAATATAATCAATTGCGGGTAGCCTCAACAGTGGCTAGTCCCTTTGGGGTATAGCACCATGGTGACTTGTAATTCCTTGGGTTGTGACAAATGGTATAGAGCCAACTCAGTACCATGTGCGCTCGGGGATGTTGCAACAAAGGTTTGGTTCCTGACAAGGTTGATTTCAGTAACTTGATTGTGGGCCATGCCAAGAATGTCAGACATTTAAGCAGGGGTGAGTATGTACTAGTGTGTGTTTCCCAGATTCTGCTAGCGTGTGTTGAGTCCCACAACAGCTACATACTAGGTTGACGCAGGCTAAATAAGCGACGTCATTAATGACTAGTCATTTTGTGATTTAATGCTAAGATGGTGTGAGCTTTCTTAGGTCAAGACATAAAAATTGACATCCAAATGGAGGGTAAAGTGTTATAAAGAAAAGGGGAGCGAATCATAGAACACCAAGACTAAAGACAAAAGATAACGCTGTTGAGTTACACAGTTTTGTGTAAGAACACACGACTATTCTTGGCGTGCACAGCCTAGAATTGGAGTTTGGTTTAGAGGAACCTATAGATCTCTGTCATAACTTGCCTTGAACTGATGGTTATTAAAGAATTTAACACTTTCAAGTGCTGTCCATAATTTCTCAACATAATGATCATATCCCTTGTACACATGTTAAATATGATCAAGTATTTTAATGCAAGGACAACCCATAATCTATAATTCAGCAAAATGGGAGGGCGGCAAACCTTAGAAATGGGTGTCTCATCAACTTTTGGTTGCATGCCAATAGATGTTGTATTTGCAAGAATCATCCCATCCTCTGGGTGGAAATTATCTAAATCAGCAATAGACAAAGCATCTCCTCCAATTGTGTCTGCAAGTTCTCTGGCTCGATCTTTAACAAAATAAAAAATCAGTCTTAAGAACAAAAAATCACAGTGATGTTATTTATATAAGGTTAAGGAAAAATGAAAATGGAGAAGAGAGGATAAGAAACAAAGCAACAAATTCTGTAGTTGACATGATATACCAATCCGAAGTACGGAAATGTCAAGCAAAACTTTCTCATGCAGCAGACTTCATGTCTAGAACATCAAAAAGCATGATAGAGCATGAATCTATACAACAAATTACAATAAAGTACACTTCAACGGTTGGGTAAAGCTTCAAATCTCCTAATATTGATGTAAAATGGATTGATGTTTTTTCTCAGGAGAAGATAGGAAAGGATGCAAATTTAATCTGCTCAATGGTGTCATGTTAAATATGTGCATTTACCTCTAAGAGATTGGTTACATAAACTATATGATACCATTTACTCAAGATTTATCACTGCATGAAACTATAAAGCGAACGAAAATGTTTCAGATGACACCACCTGCTTAAATAAAGAAATTTCTCAACCAAATGAATCAAATCTTTACACCCAGATGAATGCACTCTAGCATTCCCGCCAAATATGACAAAGATGTACACCCTGGCAATCACCTAATCACCAGGGGTGAATCTCATTAGCAACCAGAGGAGGCACGTCTGCCCCCCCCCCCCCCTTCCCTTCTTCTCCCCTAAAGTTTTTGGCCTGTAAAATGGTGGTCTGTGCAGGAACCAGGGCCCTGCTTAAATCGCAGCTGCCTTCTGTCGCTCGATACGACGTCGAATCGGACTACAGTGAACAATAATCAACTCACCACCACCACCACCAACTGTATCACTCACTCCTCATCCAAAACCACCAGGAGGCGGATACAACAAAAATGTCTAATTGTAGAGTTGATTTAGCAGCTCGCGAAAAAGCATTCCCTCCTTCCATGTGTTTAAATTTGACCTCCCAGCCCTATGCATATATAATTTATCTATTTGTTCACTTAACAATATTGACCCTAAAGATACAATTATAAAGGAACAAAGGGTGGAGATGTACACTAAGCACACAATGGGTATAAGTTGGCCAAGTGCTCAACAAAATGCCTCACTTGAAAAAAAAATTGGCGCTGCATGAACTCTTTTTGGAATTCCATGAGGACCTGCACCCGCTATTGCTTCGTTGTGCCCCCATGAACGTTATTTCTAGCTTCGCCCCTGCTAATCACCAAAGGCGTTAACAATACTACCATTCCAGAAGTAAGCGCTGAGCTTTTCTATCCTAAATTAACCTCCTAGGCAAACATACCGAGCGCTGAACCAAAATTGCATAGTAAGTCCAGGTAGGTTATGAGAATATGCCACACAGAAAAATAAAAGAACATTGCGTTTTGCGCTAAGGGTTAAAGATTTAACATTGGAGACATATACACAAGAATATCTTAAACAACAAAATCATGTTAGTAAAATTAATCAAACCGATTACTCAAAAGTGGGTTGGATACACATAAAATAATCACTTAAGTAAAATAAGAAAATTGAAATGATGGAGAACCATATAATCTTTTAGGGTTAAAAAAAGGAAAAAGAAAGAGTGTTTCTTTTAGCTCTCTCAATTAGAAAGGATCTCTATCTTTGACAGCAAGCTCCTTCAAACCGATTTATCTTCAGATTGTTTTTAGTATCCTTAGTTGTTTTTCCAAAGAATGAAATGTCCCTTCAACCAACTTTACTTATAATCTCAATTTTGATTTTCAAGAAAAAGAAAGATCGCGGTTGACATGCTGTATAAGTGGAGTTTTTACTGTTCTAATCGACCATGGGAAAGAGCAAAAATGAGCATAGATAATATAAATTGACACAAAAAAATGAATAACCGTTAAAGAAATGCCATGACAAAATAGATCAAGAAAGCAGATAGCTTATGAGCTAATAAAAGACGGAACAAAAGAAAGTAAAACCAACCATAAGTGCGATTGGCAATTGCAATCCTTGCGCCCTTCTGTTTTGCACCATAAGCAAGTGCCTTCCCAGCACCTCCAGCCCCAATAACAACAAACAGCCTACCAGCTAAAGGTGAAACAGTTAAACTGCCATTATTATGTGAACCTGTAAAGTAAAAGTGGGAAGCCAGAACACATTAAAAAAAAAGATTCTTGCCAGAATAAAGAAAGAAGAAAAAACTTAGCTAGTACAACATAATAGTAACCTTTCAGTCCGTCTTCAATAGCTGAGATAGCCCCTACATAGTCCGTATTGAACCCAAATAACTTCCCATCAGTTGGTCTCCGTATAATGCAATTAATAGCTCCTATGGCCTGAATATTTTAATAAAGATAAAAATCAATTATATGGATAGCATAAGTCAGAGGTACGCTAACTACTCAAATGGAGAATGGAAGCACCACAATATGAATGCTTTCTTCACTACCTTTGCAACTGGATCAACTTCATCACAACACTTAAGTGCAGCTTCCTTGTGCGGAATTGTAACGCTGTGTTAGAAGTGAAGTGTATAAGATGGGATCATGATGTATAAATAGCAAGAAAAAACTCTAAATAGATATGCTACAATTTTTATTCAACACTAGGGAAGAGAAATAGAAGATGAACCTGAAACCAGCAAAATCCACTGAAGAGTAAGTATGGAGAAAATTTACAATGTCATCTACCAACAAATGTACATAAACTTCATTGAAACCTACTGACTTGAATGCTTCATTGTACAATATAGGTGATTTGCTGTGGCTGACAGGCTTCCCAATAATGCCAAACACTTTTGTGTCAGTCCCTATCTGCCTGAAATTGTATAGATGTAATATATCCTTCATAGTTGGTTGACCAGGAGCTGAAACTATTCCTGAGTCAAGCGTACCAAAAGTAAGATAACCACCAAATTTTGCGCAAAGGATCCGTGAAATCAACCCCCTCTCACCCATTACAAGTCCTATTGTCGGGACCTGAAATTCCATGAAGGAGTCAATTTTGCTTTTAACATATAGAGAATTAAAAAAAAAAAATCAAATGACTAAGGAGAAGAAATTTGGCGCGAGCCTGTTGTGAGTGCACAGATGAAAAGAGACAGTGATGTAAACTGAATTCCTTCAATTACCATTGGAAGCTAGGTTTCTAAAGGGAAACCAAGAAAAGCCTTGGGGAGAAACTGATTTTACTGGTAAAATTCATCCAAACTGGTCTTCTCCCTCCAAAACTAGGTCAGACCCTTTTAAAGTCTATTACTAAATTCCCCCCGACCTTTCTAGATTGACCCTTTAAGTTCTCCATAACAACTACCCTCTAGAAAATCCCTTAGACTTCCCACACATCATAATTACTTAATACTTGGTAAGCCCGACAAACAATACGAATCCTTTTCCTCTAGAGAACCCCTTAGACTTCCCACACATCAGAAATGGACAGTGTTCTTCTATGATCTGCAACCATAATAACAATATTTTTAGGGAAATGAAAAATAAACACCCTTTTCCTCTTCCTACACACACCCTGTTTAAACCTGTCCATTGTTTCCTTTAGATTTATTCAATCTGATGGCCAGAAATAAAGAGGGGTGTGTGAGAGCCTTAAAAGGGTGTTTGAAAATCAGCTCCGTTTACTGCATCAATAGGGTCAGGCAAGCCTTTTTCATCCTATTTTCCTTCCCTTCATCAGAGTAACATGTCAGACTTCTATCACTAACCAAGAGACGATCAGTTAATAAACTAGAGCTGTAAACTGCCAACCAAACGAAATGCTACTATGGGTATCACAGAGAAATAAGGTGGGCTCTAAATATTGTAGGATTTAGGGAAGTCTGAAGTAAGTAGCCTTATACTCACTTTAGGAAAGGTTGTCTCCCATTTCAAAACAGAGTAACTTAGCTTTGTGCCAAGGCACATCTCATGCTTCAGATGTAACTACTAGCATAAATCATACAAACTGCAAACCTCAGCCAACCATCCATACGTATGTACGTATACACCATGCATAAAGTCGATTAGAAACACATCAAGTTCAACTCCTATATATTAACATTCTAAAATGGTGAAATACAAAATAAAAAAAATAAAAAAATTAAAAAAATTAAAAAATCTTAAATTCAGCTCACCATGGAAATAAACAATGGGATAAAATTTAAAGGTGCAATGCAAAAGCATATCACCTACACTGCTTACTTGAGAATGTACTGTTATGTGAAAAATGCGTGCTACATCAGTGATATCCAAAGCACTGGTTGCAATCTTAACTATGTCAGCTCCAGTGGCTTGTATTCTTGCAACAAGATTTCCAAGAGCCTCAACTGATGGAGTTTCTTGATAGTTGTGAGAAGAGACAATAACTTTAAACTTTTCAGGCTTCTTCCCATATATGGAATCAATGAATTCATGAGCAACCTTCAAAGAAAGTTAATAACATAAGAATAAGGGAATCATGATTAACCCTTGGGGTTAGTCCAAGTGGTGTGAGGGAGGATTCGGAAAGGGTTAGGATTAGACTAGGTCAAACGTTCGATATCTTTCAATAACCATAAAAAAAGAACAAAAAAACCTAATTCAGGTTTTACATTCTAGTGTGGCAAATTTAACATAGAAAAGGAAAGATAAATGATTTGTCCAATATGTTTGCGATGGTGGCAGTAGTAAGAATACATTGATTAGATTTGCAGCACAAAAGAATGTATTCACATGATTCTTGATTGATACTTCATTTCATTGCACAAGTTTAGAGTTGTTATACACATCTGGCAACCATAAGCAGCTCTTGAACAATTATTCAGCAGTTTGGACTAGGGAGGAATTAAAAAGAAAAAGGGAATAGAAGGGCCGTAGTAAGTTTCCTTACTATCTAGCATCTATGAAGGACGAAATAGATGAGATCATGTTACCCATCTTATGATTCCATAATGCCAAACAGAAAACACAGGAGAGAAACCTGAAGCTCAACATCAATGTAATCAGCTCCAAGCTCCATTGCTAATCGAAGTGCATCCAGTCGATATTTTTCATCACCATCATACTGACCACCTTCCCACTTTGGTCTACAAAAGTACATAATATCAGTCTTATCAGATATTATCGCAGAGGGAGATTCTTAGGGTCATAACAGTCCAAAAACTGTTAATAATGAGCATAGCAACACTTAGATAAACCGAAAGATAATGCAGTGAAATTTAATGAGAATAATTGCTGTATCCATCTGAGTGATAAATCGTCATATGCAACCTTAGACTTAAACTCGTGTCTTCAGCGTTATGAAAAGAGGAGGGGAAAATAAGCTTCGTTTATTATAGGTATCATTTCTTCTGTTTAATAAAATAATGTAGAATTCATCCCTATATCTTTACCAATATAACCAATTCAAATGAATCAAACCCTTAAAATAAGAGTATACCACAAACAAGCTGAATCATATAAGAAATTCATGGTAAAATACCTGTATGTGATAAGCGTCGGCAAAGGGGATTCTTTAATAAGGATCTTGAGATCTTCACTGCAATTGAAGCTTTTTAAATGATCCAATCTAATCTCCACAAGGTCAGCACCAAGGGCTTTGGCATTGCCCATATCAACCACCATCTTATCAACGGACTCCGCCATTATCGGAGCACAAATTAGGGTCGAACTCCTCCTCACGTCATCAACTCCCACGCGCAGGCCCTCAGAAGCAAGCTGAATCCCAAAAACAATAAAAACAAAAAATACAGAAATTAGACAAAATTCACACTATTGCAGGTAAAATTGCTCTGAATCTAATCTAAAAAAGTTCAAGAATCTGCTTAGTTTAAAGACAAGAATGCTGAAAAATGCGAAAAATGTTTGACAATTTGTAACCTTGTACGTTTTCCTATGTATTTTCTTGGCAGCCAATCAGACTAACAGAATAAGTTACAGCAGAAACCAGATCATCCCAATTATTTCAAGTTTCACATCTTTTAGTTGCTGATAGAAATTACAGAAAATAAGAAAAATATAGTCCAATTTTTTGGGTTTTATATCTTCATTTGGTTAGTGCCGGCAGCCAAATGGAAGAGAAAATCAGAGGCGCAATGCAGAGATAGTAGTAATTGCTGAGAGAATTTACTTACCAAAACGTTTTGGGGAGAATCCATCGGAGAGTTTGACGGCCGTCGGAGAGAGGCTGCTTTGGGTGTTCGGTGCGTTGCACCGCACAGTGGTTTGGTAGGAGTCTAAATAGGGATGAGTTTGGTAGGAATTTTTGAGTTCTGGTAGGCGCGCTTCGTGATATCGTATATTCTTTTTTTTCTTTTTCTTTTTTTTTTCTTTTTTTTTCTTTTTTTTCTTTTTTTAAAGAGAAAAGAAAAACGCAAATATAATTTATTTATTTTTAGAGAAAATTGTGACAATCGTCCCTCAACTAAAAATTTATGATCATTGGTCTTTAATCTCATCAACACGTGCAACTATGGTCATTTTCGTGAACTCCTTCGTGAAAATGAGTCAAGTTGGAATGACCAGTACTACAATTGGGTTAAAGTTGAGGGACCATTACTCCAATTGCGTTAAAGTTGAAGGATCATTTCTCCGATTAAGTTAAAGTTGAGAGACAATTTCTCCAATTGGGTTAAAGTTGAGGGATTATTGCTACAATTTTTCTCATATTAACTCCTTGATTCAGCCTCATGTGCATAGCATGTGACTCATTTTGACAGAAATTCTAACGAAGTTGACAAAAAGGACCATAGTTACACGTTTTGATGAGTTAAGGGACCAATAGTCATGGATTTTTAGTTGAATGACCATTACTCCAATTGAGTTAAAGTTGAGAGACCATCGCTACAATTTCCTCTTTTTTGTACAAGTGACATATTCCTCTTAAATGTCGGTTCTTTCTAGGGCTACCTGCATTGTAATCTATTCATTTGACTTTATTTAATGAATGTTCTATATCTTCTGACCAAAAAATAGCATTAGTGGGTTAAATTGTTAAATGTTAAGAGGGTGGGATTGGTGAGAATCAAACCTACACCACGGTTCATGGACATTATTATTTCTGGCCATTGCGGTAAAACGATATTAAAGTGGAGAGATTTTTCAATGTCTCCGAAACATGGGGTGGTACGCCATATTTCCTTATACAAGAGAAGAGAATTTTTTTTCCAAGTGTCCATCTATTTTTATAATGTCTCGTGCCTGTATTTCGGGCACTAAAAAATCTTAAGGTAACAATATTTTGTAGACCACATCTAACTTATTGGATAGTTGTAGCGTCCACAATATAAGTAGGTCCTACTTTTATTGGAGAGATTGTTTATAGTCTCTTTAACATTTTTCACAATATAATTAAATAAGGGAACTATTATTGTTACTCTAAAAATCTAATTGTGTACTCCTCATAAATGCATTTTTTTTTTCTAAATATAAAATGTTTAGATATAAATCGTATCTTTTTTTTTTAACAAACCATATTATCTATACTAAAGGGGAGGGGGATGGGCTAAGCCTCATAATGGACCAACAATAATATGGTTTAAATTCGCCTTTAAAGAGAATCAAACCTAAGACCTCTCACTTACAAGTAAAAAAGAATATCACCATACCATAGTATTAAGTAGCTAGATAAATCTCATCTAAATGAAATACTTAACATACTAAGCTACTTGAGTTAGCTTTAGTGACTAGGGTGGGTAAGGGAGATGGGTAAGAGTACCGTAGATTCAATGTTTAAAATCCTCTACCGTAAAATAAAATTACTTAACATACTAATCTAAGATAACATTTAAATAGTTGTAAGGATCATGAAGGTGATATGATGAGGTTATAATAGTTTATGATCGTTTGACAATCAAGATTTAGATTTTTTTTTAATTATTTTTAAGAAACAATATAGTTTCCACAAGGTTATCTTACGTTTAAATCTCATACGAATCGAGTTTAATGTCAACTGAATTTCTCACACCCTTTAATATAAATATATTATTATATTAAAAAAAAACAATAATAGTTTGATTTCTTTTAAGGATTTGGTGGGAAATGGATGGCACAAGTATTTTTGTCACCTAACATAGTAGACGGGGAGTTTGTAAAATGACAAAATGGTTGGCAACAACTTGGCCGAACCACATCCTTACAAGTACATATGAAAAAGTGGGGATGATTACCTATTTCCAAATCCGACAAATTATGAGAATCCAAACCCCCACTAAACATTGTTTTTCTCTACCTCCATTTCTTTCCCTTGATCATTTCTGCTTTCCATCTCTCTTCTTTTTCTCTTTCTCAATTTTTCTCTTTCATTGCGAAATTGCACTCATTTCAAGTGATTTAAGTATTTACTGTAACATCCCACATCGTCCAGGGGAGTGATCTTTAAATGTATATTCTCATCCCTACCTAGCACAAGGCCTTTTGAGAGCTCACTGGCTTCGGGTTCCGTAGGAACTCCGAAGTTAAGCGAGAATGAGGCTAAAGCACTCTCAAGATGGGTGACCCACTGGGAAGTTGCTCGTGAGTTCCCAAAAACAAAACCGTGAGGGAATGGTAAGCCCAAAGTAGACAATATCGTGCTACGGTGGTGGAACGGGCCCAGGATGTGGTGGACCCAGGCTGGGATGTGACAAATGGTATCAGAGCCAATCCGTAGCCGGAAGTGTGCCGATGAGGACGTCGAGCCCCTAAGGGGGGTGGATTGTAACATCTCACATCGCCCAGGGGAGTGATCCTTAAATGTATATTCCCATCCCTACCTAGCACGAGGCCTTTTGGGAGCTCACTGGCTTCAGGTTCCGTAGGAACTCCGAAGTTAAGCGAGAAGGAGGCTAGAGCACTCCCAGGATGGGTGACCCACTGGGAAGTTGCTCGTAAGTTCCCAAAAACAAAACCGTGAGGGAATGGTAAGCCCAAAGTGGACAATATCGTGCTACGGTGGTGGAACGGGCTCGGGATGTGGTGGACCCGGGCCGGGATGTGACAAATGGTATCAGAGCCAATCCCTAGCCGGAAGTGTGCCGACGAGGACGTCGAGCCCCTAAGAGAAGTGGATTGTAACATCCCACATCGCCCAGGGGTGTGATCCTTAAATGTATATTCTCATCCCTAACTAGCACGAGGCCTTTTGGGAGCTCACTGGCTTCGGGTTCCGTAGGAACTCCGAAGTTAAGCGAGAAGGAGGCTAGAGCACTCCCAAGATGGGTGACCCACTGGGAAGTTGCTCGTGAGTTCCTAAAAACAAAACCGTGAGGGAATGGTAAGCCCAAAGCGGACAATATCGTGCTACGGTGGTGGAACGGGACCGGGATGTGGTGGACCCGGGCCAGGATGTGACAAATGGTATCAGAGCCAATCCCTAGCTGGAAGTGTGCCGACGAGGACGTCGGGCCCTTAAGAGGAGTGGATTGTAACATCCCACATCGCCCAGGGGAGTGATCCTTAAATGTATATTCTCATCTCTACCTAACACGAGGCTTTTTGGGAGCTCACTGGCTTCGGGTTCCGTAGGAACTCCGAAGTTAAGCGAGAAGGAGGCTAGAGCACTCACATGATGGGTGACCCACTGGGAAGTTGCTCGTGAGTTCCAAAAAACAAAACCGTGAGGGAATGGTAAGCCCAAAGCGGACAATATCGTGCTACGGTGGTAGAGCAGGCCCGGAATGAGGTGGACCCGAGCGAGGATGTGACATTTACCAACACTCATAAAAGTCAATAAACAAGTAAGACATATTCCTAATCATGAATCACTTTGAAATTCCTGAAAATAGGTGGGATAAGATTTTTTAGTTGCTACATGTGTGTAGTTTCAGAAACTCAAGAGAGATGAGAGAGGGTTCGAGAATGACAAAATGTGAGAGACTAGGAGAGAGACTGAAACCCTAAGTTAGATTAAATGTCAACCAATCTGCCAGTTCACATAATTCTTAAAATTAATTTAAAAATAAAATACATATATATTATAAAATATGTTTCAGCTTGGTTTGGGATTACCGAATAATGCATATGGGATCTTGAATTCCGTACTTAATTTTCGGGTACCCAACAGCTCGGGATTTTGGGTTTGGGCCTTTTTCGATTCTGTTTCGGTACATTTTGGGATTTTTGGTATGTTTTTTTTCCACCCCTAGAATTACCAAGAAAAATAGAGCATTGAAAATGAACTGCCAAGAAAGATAGAGCAATGAAGCAACACAACCTAACTTGCACCTACAATTTATCAAACATGTCACCCACCAGAATTGGTGCGAGACACTCTTTTTCCGTTCGTCCGGTTGAAATTCTCGGTAACGTTTTTATATAGGCCCACTGTTAGCACATTATCCTCAATAGTTTGCATGTATTCCTTCTTAATATATGAATATAGTACAACTGGGCTAAGATGCATTTGATTAAAATAAAGTATATATGAGCTTTTTTCATTAAAGCTCCATATTATTATTTAATAATATCCAAGGTTCTAAAAAATATTAGGCGCTAGTCGGACGGCAGACAGGGGCCTAGTGCCTAGGCGGATTTATGTATATTTATTATATATTATTATAAAATATGAGTATATATTGTAAAATTTTAGGATTTTTTATGTTAGTTTTATAACATTCTAGGCCTAGGCGAATTTATGTATGTTTATTATATATTATTATAAAATATGAGTATATTTGTAAAAAATTTTGGATTTTTTATGTTAGTTTTATAACATTTACTCAGCCCATATATTTTAATTATTATTGGGCTTTGCTTCTTTTCTTGATCAAGATTGGGTTTTGCTTCTCATTTAATAAACAACTTTATTTCTTTATATAAAAATAAATTTCTTATTCCTGATGACAAAGACAAAAAATGACACAGACGTGGCAAATGAACAGCCACATCTCTCTTCCCATTTAATTTCTTATCAGCCGTGAACCACACAAAATCCAAAAAATCTCTCTCTCTCTCTCTCTCTCTTTTCCAGAAACCTCTAGCAAAGCATGGCTATCTCTCTCTCTCTCTCTCTCTCTCTCTCTCTCTCTCTCTCTCTATCTCATTCTTTTTCCAGAAACCTTGCAGATCCGATGAGAGTTCAAGACGACAAGAGTTGCAGAGCCTTCAACGCTGGCAAGAGTGGAGACCGTGGAAACTGGGAGAGACGATCGACGACGATGACCTAGAAAGCCTCTCGAAGTCGCAACGGGTGAGTGCATTGCAATTGAGGAAGAAGAGACAAAGCGGCTGACGACGAGACTTGGTTTCTGAAATAAGGGTAGCTGCAGGGCAAGGGAAGTTAGAAAGTTAGAGTTAAGATGGGATTTTTTTTATTTTTAAATTTCAAAAAAAAAAAAAAAACGCCCAGCTCCGCCTAGCCACCTAGCACTACCTAGGCGCTAGCTAGGCGGCCGCCTAGAGCCCAGCCGATTTTTGTGGCCGATTTGCAAGAAAACGCCTCGGATGGTGACCGCCTAGGCCGTTTTTTAGAACACTTATAATATCTTTGGAATAATTCTTTCCTACTGTATCCAACAGATGACATGCCATGGACAAGTGGATGTTGATATATGGCATGTTAAACTCGACACATGTGGCTAGCCCTATGGTTTTCAAATACACCATTCCTCACCAATTTTTTGAAAGCTTTTGGGTACGCAATTAAGTATAAACTCTCTCTTTTTTAGAGAAACTGACTTAGGTATCGGAGCTCGTGGCTTTGATCTTTGATCAAAAGTGTTTAATTGTTTTGTATGTACAAAATCGTCAAGATTAAAGACAATTTTTGTTACCATAAATTGGTGCTCGGGTTGTGACAACCCATCCCTAACTTTACGTTTTTATTTACTTTAATCGAGAGAATTGACGAAAATGCCCTAGAGGCAAGGACTTGGACTTCCGTTGACCATCGTTAGAGAAACGTATGACTTATTCTTTTAGCGTATTTAAGTAGTACTCGTTGGTACGAACACATAGGCGAAAGCCGTTTGCGAGTCCAGATTATATCGGTACAGTGATGAACGTTTGAAATTGGTTATTTTAAGTTTAGTTTTAATTAAATTGAACTCCCATCTTGTGGGAATATAACCAATAAGAAAAGAAGGGAAAAAAGAAAGGAGGGAGGAGAGGTGGCCTGATGGCAGCGAGGGAAAGGAAAAGAAGAGGGAACGGAAGAGAGGAGGGAGGTTGGACAAATCGGGGGCGGAGAGAGGAAGCAGGGGAACGAATCAGAGTGGGGAAGGAGGGGACGGGAGAGAGGGAGAGCAGCACGGGATCAAGGATCCCTACTTAGCTTGTGCGACTCGACCCGGTGGGAAGTAATGGAACCATGGGTTCCTCCGGCCAAATTCTGGCGAATTAAGTCGAGCCACCACTTGGGAATCACTCCATGACCTTCCCTCTACCCATTCCACTCCAAAATTGATGGAATTTGGCCTTGAATTTGTGAAACCCGCACGGTGGGTGCGACGGGTTCGTGGTGGCGATCCATCAATTGTGAAGGTAACTCAACTAATTACCACCACCAATAGGTTCCCCTCAACCCCAGGAACAAAGCCCATGGTGAGTCGGGGCGGCCGACCGCCACCCACGGCGGCACGTGTAGCGGCGCATGGCCAGGGGGTCATCGATGCTATTCTTAGGCTAAATTAGATGCCTTGAATTCAGTTTTGACAATAGTATGACACAGGTTGATCGTTAGAACCTAAATTCTCTACAATACGTGATTAGGTCATTATATGAATCGACGATCCGACTGTTAGATCGTCATCAAACTTTAATAGGTTATTGTTCGTAATATTTGAGGATTATAGGAACTTACGGATCGGGAACCCGATGCACAGATCTTTCCGAATTTGATTTGTAAGTTCGTTAAATAAAATGTTAACCGCCACTTGGTTTTGACAATTGACGAAGATCCGACCGTTGGATCGTCCCGAAACTTTAGGATATTGTTCTAGAATTATAATGTGGATCTTTGGAAGTAACGGATCAGAAATCCGTGATGCGGACCTTCCGGATCGAATTACGTAGGGACGTGTTTTATGTAAATTATGTGTTCTATTGTTACAAACTCTGAGACGTGATTTGATAATTGTTCTAGGCGATGATGGTTAGTGATGTCTTGATATTCGTACTAGGAAGTCGTAGCGCGGACCTCAGGTGAGTGGGTCTTTTCCTTTTATCGTATATATATATATATGATTGATAATGCTACAAACGCTTTTAATTTGATTTATGCATATGTATACCATGTCACACATATATTTATATAGTCTAAGATACTATGATATGGTTGAGTGTTCGATTGCATTATGACATATCTATATACATATTACCTACATATAATGACTGTGAATGATTTGATGTACTAAGTTGAACTACGAATGGCTTGATCCCGTTTGAGGGTACATAGGCAGTCTAACAAGACAGTTAGATGCAGCCATAAAATAACCCGAATTTAACATGGTACTTGATTTCTTTTAAGGAAAAAAGTTATGATGGTTAACAACATAGAGATTAACCGTGATTTTATTTTGGCCTATTACCGAGTTTAGTTCCGATACAGAATTTTGGGATGTTAGAGTGGTTATGCCAAATGACGTTCAGACACCTAAGTAAGCTTCAGGTGAGTACATGTTGATGATAGTGATTGCAGTGGGTATGGTTATGTCGAGATGTAATTATAGCTCATTATCCTGCACCTCGGTGTTAGTGCTCTGCCCAATGACAGGGCCTAGCCTTCACGTGATCGTTCACCTCCTGCACCACATGCTCACCTTGGATCCAAGGTAGGTGCCAGGCTGTCGTACAAACCACACTTTAGGTTGTTCCGACTCGTAAGTGACTTGCGATACTTCGCACAGCCTTCAGGTGATCGTAGCACTTGAGTGTATTTATTTACACCCAGCTTGTCGTACAGACCACTTTAGGTGGTTCCGACTCGTGTGCAGGAATTGGTAGATGAGCTATATAGGTGACTCCGACTTATGTGCTAGCATTGACTGATGAGATATGAGTGAGTCGTACAGGTCACTATAGGTGACTCCGACTTATGTGCTAGCATTGATTGATGAAATATGGATAAGTCGTACAGGTCACAATAGGTGACTCCGACTTATGTGCTAGCATTGATTGATGAGCTATGGGTGCAGTCGTATAGGTCACATTAGGTGACTCCGACTTGCGTGCTAATATAGATTATTGAGCACATGATTATTTATATTGCTGATGAGATGTTGTGTTGTGGTATGTTTATGGATTTAATGTTGATATACTTTTGATTTCACATTGATACGTGGTATGATTACAGGTGTTGCAGCGAGGGGTTATAACATTTTAGAAGGTTTCTATTAAAATTTTATTTCCAGGGCCATCTCACCCTTGTTTTGTTTTCACCCTCCAGGTTTTATTAGCTGACCTTTCTTATCAACGAGGATTCGTGACAAATCTTAGTATTGGGGATTTCTTTCGATGATATGATTCTCAATTCACTCTACTGTACTTACTTATGCTTTAACGTCACGTGTGAAGTGGGTTCATTCCCACTCACTAGCGCACTCTGGTTTTTAGGCACTCTTAGGTTTAAATTTATTCACATTTTCCACATCATCACAATTTATGGTTTCGTCACCTTCCAGGTGTCGGCCAGCACAGCTCGATTCGGATTCCTAGTGGACATCCTGGGTCGAGGTGTGTCACTGGTTGAGAGCCTAATTTAATTCTCTTAGAAGGCTTTTGCAATTCCTTTCGGAATTTCAACCACCTTGATTTTCTCACATCTCCTAGTTTTTTGAATCTTTTCATAAAATTGTTTGATTAGTCCCTGGATAGAAATTCTGAAAACAAGATGAACAATGCGCTCTACGTACCTGGATATGGACCAAGAATGGAGGAAACGATGTGGCCTCGCGCCGCCGTCCTCACGGTTGAATACCGTGGCCAAACCACCGCAGACTACCACAACATCCACTGATGCAGCCCAAACCCAGGAGCAAGCCTAGGAAACCGCAGCATCAGAGGCCCACCTCTTAAAAGCCTAGACACAACAACTCTGCTTGCTGCCTAACAACCTTTGCAGGCCCAGGCAACACCAGCCCAGCTCGCTGCCCAGCAGCCTTTGCATGTTGATGTAGGAAAAAAATTTGATTATTTCACATGCAATAAAATTAAAAGAAGGAAGTAGTGAACCATAAAGAAAGGTGATTTAGTTCACATGTTAATAGATTATTTGCTATTGTCATATCTCGAAAGTGGATATTTTGGACTTTTCAGGTTGTTTGGATGAACGTTACTTTCATTTCTGATGCGTTAGTAGAAGAGGTGTTCAATCTCCCACAAAAGTGGTTTGAGCCATTGTTTGCAATAAATAGTCAAAACAACAGTCTACTAATAAATGGAGCTCTTTATTGTTTGTCTTCTGGGGTTTCAAGGGCTTTATTATTTGTCTTTTAGTTTCCATCTTAATTACTTAAGTCTTTTGAGATGCCCAGGGGGTTGTAATCTGCTTATTTAAGCCATTTGGCTTCTCATTTGTAAGCATCTTTCATCTTTCAATCAACTAATCAAATTATTCTTTGGGATTTCTATCAAACTGGTGAACTCCAAAATTTTAATCTTCAAGGATTTACTCTTCTAATCCCTACTAGCTTTGTTTTGCGTCAATTGGTATTAGAGCAGGGATTTTCTCTGTTCTAATGACAATCGATCGTGGGAGAAGGTAACTTAAGCAACGTTGATCGCGAGGTTGTTATGATAGATGTGAAGTACGCAGAGGGAGTTGCCCCAAACCAACCTCATCTAGTTGATGTTGAAGATATTCCTATTTTCTTAGGAAGTGATTGCATTGAAGGTTTTCTATTGTGGGTTGGGGATGTAGAGAAACTTTTCAAGACACTACCAATTCCGGAAAGGGAGATGGTGAAGATGGTTGCTTCTTGTTTAGATGGTGACACACGTTTATGGTGGGATCAAATGCAAGAGTCTAGTGATGAGCGCATATTTTACTATTTAAATTACTTCGAAAGTTACATTTCTTGTGATATATTAGACGTAAATGAAATGAACTATATGGTTTGTGCCTTTGTGGCTAGATTAATGAGAAAGAAATATTTATAATATATTTTTGTAATTTCTAGTCAAGTGGGTTTGATGGAGTTTAACTTCTAGTCACCAACTCATTCATTTCCTCTTGATTTCTTTTTGGTGTGGAATTATGTTGAATTGTGTAGTTAGCCAAAAAGAAGATTTGAATAGTCATACATATCTCTACCATGTCACTTATTTCAAGATCTTTAGGGAATCAGCCCCTTCATTTTTGTCTCTTCCAAAAGAAAGGGGGATTAGCATCTTTTCTTTCACAATTCCAAGAGGGCAGCTGACATACACCGTTCAACAAAAGAGGGATTTTTCAGAGAGTAAAAGTCAGAGAGATGGAAAATTATCATGCTAAAACCCATTCTAGTTTGTGTTTTTCAGATGAGGAATGATTTGGGGCAGTTTGTGCATTTGTTTTCTTGATCGAATTATGCGAATGAGGAAGTCCTAGATTGGGGGATGTAATCAGAGGCTGCAAGCTCACAACAGGAGATCAAGGGCACAAGTGTGATGTTAACAGATGAAGAAATTAATGGGTACTTTAATATAGAAAGTGGTAGGTGAAGAGTTCAATTTTTGTTCAGTTTCTTATCTACTATTTGTTATCAATAAATGGGCGTTAAGGTCTCGTCGGTTAGGGAAAAGAAAATGAATCAGAAGGGGAACACAAGGAAGAAGAAGAAATGGCTGATTGGAGGTGCGGCAGTGCAGGGATTTTTCAGGCTTTTCCTAAATTAAATTTTCCTTTCAATTTTATGATGAATTCAGTATTGTTTCCGATTATGTTTCGGAACTAATTTCTTTTCACTAGAGTTACGATGTAGCCTAACCATGATTGCTTAATTCCTCAGTTTTGTTATTTTGAATTTTCATTCGTATTGAGCTTCTTTTGCCGTGGATTATGCGCTTGATTTTTATCTTGTTGATTAACTACCAACTTGGTTTAGTCAAGTTTATCTGATGCAAATTCAAGTAGATGCCATCCTGAATTTGAATTCAATCTTCTTGCAATTGAAGCCATGAAATCCTTGATATAGATGCCATATACTAAGTTTCATGTGGTCTCTTAGTTAGTTCCCAATCGTTAATGAATTCTTTGTGTTTACTAATCTAGATGCCATAGATTGTTAGCACATAAGAATATACATAGTAATCTAGATCCCAAGGATACCATAAATTGTTAGCACATAAGAATATACACAGTAATCTAAATCCCATGAATACTATATGAATTAGAGGAAGTAATCAGTCAATTTAGATGATTATTCATTAATAATTTAATTCTGGGAAAAGGTTGGATGGGTTATGGTGAAATTGAATGCTCTAGTGACTCGCACATTTTATTTACAATTCGGTTCTACTTCGTTGCATCTCTATACCTTTATTTTTATTTGTCTTGTTATTTTTCATTGTTTTTAGGTTAATAACTCAATCTTTACACTTCTTTCTTATAATAAACGTTACTTTTATTCCAAGTGCACTTCAATTTAAGTTAGATGGTTAGGGTGTATCAATCTCAGTTGGAACGATCTTGTTTTGGGAACATCTAGGTGACAACAAGGTAAAAATCCTATCCAAACTTGGCGTTGGTTGAAGAAGAGTCTAATTGTTAAGTAATTCTTTCCCGACCTTTACAAATTGTATTTGGCAAGAACGGGTCAAATAATCATTAGGAAAGAAGCTTCAATGATGGAGACTGAAGTTTCACTTTGCCAACAAATAGTGGAGATCAAGGTGGAAGAAAAAGAACAAGAAAATGTTGAGAATAATGTTGAAGAAGACCTCCCGGAACATAACTGTAAACACGGAAAATTCCTGCGATGAACGAGACAAGAACACATGTACAAAATAATATTTGTATTAATGATTTAGGGGTTACAATCTCTTCTACAAATTTAGCCTCTGATTCTATCTTTGCAATGGGTAGATTTGTTGATGTGGTGTTGATCCAAGGGGCCGTCGGGGCTTGATCTTAGAATAAACAGTTGTGCGGATTTGTGGATGTCTTTGATCCAAAGGGACGTCGGGGCTTTATCTAGGGATGAATGGATGATGAATGATGAACACTTTCTTCAAGGGGCCGTTGGGGCTTGATCTTGAAGGAGGATTTTGACAAAGAATGAAGAGGGGTTTCTTGATTCTTCGGGATTTGCTTGAGAGCTTTAGAGTTTCGAGGCTTCAAGGCTTTGGTGTGGTGTGAATTCTCTTCAAATTTGGGAGTAGAGAAAGTATATGTGAAATCCTCCTTTGATCCTTTGATGGAGAGGCCTATTTATAGGCTTTGAGAACGAATCACCACCATCCATTTGTTTTGGTGGATGTTGTAGGTGAATTGGTGGATTGTTGTAGGTGAATTTGGGTGAAGGTTATATGTGAATTTGGGTGTATGATGTATGGGAAGTGAATGAAGGTTGTAGTTTTAATGCAATGGTCAACATTTATTTCACCAAAATTTCAATGTTTACAAATGTAATTTTAATGCGATGGCTAATATTTATTTCACCGAAATTTCAATGTCTACAAATGCTCTCACTTCAAGGCGCATTGTATACATGTGCTTGTCACATGTAAAAGATGCGTTTTGAAGTCCCTTAATGTAGATGTCGATCCAAGGGCCGTTGAGGCTTAATCTTGAATTGGGCTGGTAATTTCTTCAAGGGCCGTCGGGGCTTGATCTTGAATTTGGCTAGAAGATTTTCTAGTTTCCTCCAATTGTTGATTTTCCACAGGCTTAATCTTGAACTGGGCTGGAGGGTTTTCTGGTTTCCTCCAAAGGACTTTCCACAAACTTAATCTTGAACTGGATTTGATTCAAGGGTGGTGAACACTTGATCTTGAATCGAACTTGTGATTTCTTTAAGGGCCATTAAGGCTTGATCTCGAACTTTGGCAGGTAGGCACGAGATGGAGGTGATGGTCTGTTTCTTTGTTCAATCTTTCCAATTCATATTGAAAAAGGTCAGGGGATAAGGTCAGCTGCTGCAAAAAATTTGCTTTGAAAGATCAAGGAAGTTCGCAGCATTTTCATATGAACCCTGAGCAGTTTGGTTAACGGTATGATCATCAAGGGTTGTCGAGACTTTGCTCTTCGGCGACAGTGCCTGCGAAAGGCTGTTGAAGCTTCTCGAGCTCTTTGATTATAGCAACGACGGCGGGCTTGGATTTGACTTAGACTCATCTGTCTGGATTATGCAGTTTTGCCGAGAAGGGTGTCCTGCCATAATGATTTGTTCCAGCTCATCGTGCTGCATTCTTCTCTGCTTGTTTCTTTCGCCTAGCAGAAGTGGTGCGCAACCTTTTGCCTTTAAATGGTCATTCAGAGCATCACTTTTCAGCCACTCATCCGTGCTTGGCAGCTTCAGTGTAAATAGCCAACACCATGTCAGTTGTCTTAAAGTATTTGCCGAGGAAATTTGAGACCTGTCAACAGTTGAAGATAAGCACTCAAGAGCAATGCTAGGTAAGCAACCAGGCAAAGGTTCCGGGCAATCAGTTCCCGATCGGAAGTTTGATTTCGGGTTCCGACTGATTGCTTTCTTTCTCCTTGTTCTGCAGGCAAGAGCAAGAGCAAGGGAAAAGATGGGGGGAAAGCATGATATGAGATACCTTTGCTTTCGACCCTGATGATATGAGATACTTTTGCTTTTGAAGAAGTAGCGGATGATCAGCACATGTATTTGTTGCGCTTGTCTCCACATGCTTCGATGCATCATTTTCACTCGCCTCTTCTGTTCTCCAGGTAGATGTGGTATCTTCTCTGGAAGCATAAGATGTTGAAACAATGGGTACTTTGAGAGCAGTGCTAGGTGAGCAATCAGGAAAGGTTCCAAGCAGTCGGTTCCTTACCAGGAGCTTGAGTGGAGGTTCCGACATATTGCTTTCTTTATCCTTATCTTTGCAGTGAAGAGGGAGGACAAAGAAAAGGATAGGGAGAAAGCATGCTATGAGATACCTTTGCTCCGGTGTGACTTGGTTGAAGAGGCGTTTCCAGGGAGGAAAAAAAAACTGAGTATGTTGAGAGGTTTTAGTTGGAGATGTATTCTTGGCAAGGAAGAAGAGTCAGGCGTTTGTATTTTCAGGGAGGAAGAAAATTGAGTTTTGGTTGCAGATGCATTCGGCAATGATATGAGCATATTTATGCGACTTAATTAGCTTGTTCTTGTGCATTTATGTTGTGTTTCTTTAGTTATTTTAGTGTTTAAAGTCACTTTTGTGTGTTTTCAGATTCTAAGGACCAAGTATGCATTTTGGAGCCTTTTGGAGCCTTTTGGAGCAAAAAGGAGCTTGGAATGATTATCACATGCTTGGAGAAAAAGGAATGGACGTAATTGAAGATTTGAAGAAGTTAGGATTCCTAATCAACGAAGGATTCCTAATCAACGAAGTATTCCTAATCAAAGAAGGATTCCTAATTGAAGATGGATTCCTACTCACATGAGGATTCCTAGAAGAATGAGAAGTCCTAATCCAAGAAGGATTCCTACTTGAAATAGGAAAGTTAAGCCAAGGTTTCCTACTTTGATTTGATCTTTCCTAACTGTTCCTAAGTCTTATCAACTTTGAAGGCCTCCTAAGCATTCTAGGACATCAAATACACATTCCTTGCACAAAAACATACCTTGCCGCACCCCCTTAACCTTTCCCCTTCCTTGCCGTGCAAGGGAGAGGGTCCTTTCCTGATTCTAAGCATTAAAACACATTCCTAATGTGTTTTAACCCTTGTGCCGCATATCCATTGCCCTTTCCTTTAATTTTCTGATTTTGTTTCCTATTTCTAAAAGCTTTTGACTTAATTTCTGATTACCTAAATAACCTAGGGTTTTAATTTCCTAAACCCTTTAAATAAATTCCCTTTTTCCAGCCACAAATCATCCATAGACTTCCATTCACGTCAGAACCCATTCCATACTCTAAGCCGCACCATTCTACCACCATTCACCCTAGTTTCTGCCCAAAAACCACCCTAGCCGTCCCCTACACCCATCCTAATCCTAAACCCATCCTTCTACACCATTCATAACCCCTAAAACTCACCCACTTGTGTGTCGCAGCAAGAAGGAAGAAGGAAGGACCCTTGGATGTTCAAGCTTCATTGTTGGTGCATTCTAGGTGTAATTCATTTTATGATTTCAATGTGTAATTTCTTTTCTTTTCGTTTTGCTATGAACATGAGTGGCTAAACCCCTATTGGTTAGGGGTGATTTCAAAGCCATGACTATGTGTGCAAGTTGATTTGATAAATTCCAGTTATGAATTCTTGAATCGTGAATGCAATTGGCTTAACTATTTGATTAATAACTTATTTGTGTTTGTTAATTAGGGGTCGACACTTGATTGGCATGCATAAATATGATGCTAGAGTATAAGGATGTTTCACATAATCGTTACAAACTTATATTCATATGTAGTGGAGGTTGCTAGTCACAATCGCGTTAAGTTCAATTCCTAGCATAAGTGACATGATGTCATAGTTGCAAGTGCTTTGTCATTGCTTATGGTTCTCATTGAACGTAATGATCTTTAATCGTATCTCTATTATGATGTCATGTAGGGGACCTTTGAAGAATGCTTTGGGTTGTCGAATGATGCCATCTAATCCAATAATACAAGGAAAATCTGAGAGTTAGTTAGTGATGTCACGGCTAATTTGGGGCAATGTCGTTCATAATTCTATGAAGGAATAACTGGAAATCGAGTCGTTTTCATACGTGTCATGTGTGGAGAAAGAGCCTCTAATTGATCCATCATCCATAGTTTCATCCAAATTCGTTTTAAAGTTTTGTTTTAGTTACAATCTGTTTTCTTTACTTTCAAATTCGTCAAAACCAAATCCCCCTTTTATTTTAAGGTGTTAGATTAGTTAGAAATTCATTTAGTTTGTGTTTTTAAGTGTTTTGGTTCAAGTTATAACTCAATTTCGTCCAAATTTGTGTTTGTGCTCAAAACTGCCCAGAAAGTATTTTTAAGGCAGTTTTGAGCGTTTGTTTGTTGTTTTGAGTCTTTTGGTTTGTTTTAGTGTTTCAAACTTTAGTTTTACATTCTTTGAGTCTAGTTTAGTGTTTTAAACTTTGTTTTTACGCTTCTAAGTCAGTTTTCAAGTGTTTAGCAATCCCTCCTAATCCCCGGTTTAAGAACGATCCCTATTTATCCATACTACAATTGTCAACAAGAGGGTTTAATTTGTGTGTTTAGTTATTTTACGCATCAGGCGAGGAAGAAGGGTCAGGCGTTTTCGATGTGTGTCTTGCTATAGAGGATGAAGGTCGAATTATATGGTGAGTTTTCAATAGCAAGTGGCAGGGTGGATGTGGCCTTGTCACCCACGCTTGTCGGCCAAAAGTGTGGTAGTGGGAATAATGGACTTCACACGTTTTCAACTTTGTCAGTGATCTCTGACAAAGTTGCACGTGATAGCCGAAAGCTGAGATTGCGTCTGATAAATGTTGGCAGATTTTATGCAGGACAATCCGGGTTTTGAAATTCGGAGAGCGGTGTCTCTTTGATTTTTTAACAAGTGGTTGTGTTGCCTTTCCTTTTAAAGAGGTGTCAATCGTTTTCAACCTGCACACTTTGAAGATTGCCCACCCTTGAAAATTGTCTTTGCTATATTTTCTGAGATTTTACTCTATCCAACATTTTTCCTTCAACATTATTTTTTTTGAAAATGGCTAACTCGTCTAACATTTGCTTAGATTTGAGTCTCAGCAGTGACGCAGGTGCACCGCGTCAGGGTAATACATGGCGCCCGTCCTTCTTATCTTTTAATGGCCCTCTTACAGTTGAAGACTCTATGATGAGGGATGCAACAACGGCTACGGTTGTAGCTAGGAACCTCATCACTCCTAAAGATAATAGGATACTTTCATGACGGTCCGATGAGTTAGCTGTTCAAGAGTCTCAGGCTCTCAGTGTCCAGTGTGCGAACTCTGTTTCCAACATGGGCCAACACTTACTTGTTCGAACTCGCCAAGTTGAATCATTGACAGCCGAGGTGGCAGCTCTTAATCAAGAGATCAGACAACTCAAGCGCGAGAATAGAGAGTTGCATGTGCTTGCAAATAGTTATTCGTTGGGCATGAAGAGAAAGCTTGATCAGCTGCTGGACTCCGAAGGTCGGATTCAAAGTGACCATCGGAAGTTTGTGGATGTATTCCAAAGGCACTTTTTGCCTTCGTTATCTGGAGTTCGACCAAGTATTAAGGCTCCGAATAATCTGTCTTTAATGCCTCCCTATTCTAAGATGTGTTACTTTTTTTTTTTTTTTTTTTTTTTTCAATGGTGCCTGATGCACCCATTTCCTCCTCCATTCTTGACTTGCTAATAGTAGCATGCACCATGACCTGTCTTTCTTGCTTATTATCATTTCCTTTGGATGGTGCTTGTCAATCGCTTCTTTTCTTTGCTTTCGGTGGTGCTGGCACCATCATTACTTCTCATTCTGGTTTTCTTTTCCAAGCACGGGTCGTTGTTTGCACAGTTACCTTATCACATTGTTTTGCTTATGTGGGTCAGTGACGCTTGAGAGATCATCATGGACTGCACAGTTACTGCACTACATGCAAAGAAGACTACGTAGCCATTGCCATGTTGCAATACTCAACTAGAAGGCCCATGGTGACATGCACTTTCTTCATGTCAAGTTTGGTCTTCGGCGTTGAGCAAAATTTTGATTCTACACAAGGAAAAAGATATTCTATGACCCAAAGTCAGGAGCAGCTCAACAGAAATTTCAAGCAGACCAAGAAGAAGTTTGCTTACCTTCAATAAATGTTATCGGAACACGTAGCTCAAGCTAGAAGTCGGACTCTCACTCACCATTGATTTCTAGAGTATCCTTGGCCCATTATTTCTAAAAGAGTTAAAAAGCTTATGGCGCATAAGCCTCAGATACGCCACGCCACGCCATTCTTATGGCTAATTTCGAAGAAATACCAGAACGCGTTGATGGTCAGGCCCAGATTGAAGAACTTACTCAAGTTAGACAATTGCACCAATGCTTAAACTGCATTGGAGAGCACTGAGCAAGAGCACACCCCATGAACATATCACCTCCTAGACGAAGGGCGACATGGGAAAGGTGAATCCCAACACGAAGTAATACTAGTGAAATTTGATGGCTTTTTTCCTCGCTTGAGCAGCTTTGGTACATAGCTCATGACTGCTCACATGCTTCATGTGAACTCCGGAAGACCCGCCTTGACGATACTTGGGCGGAAGATATTCATCACTCTTTGCAATTGGATGAAGGCATACTGAAGAAAAAAATAATATCATAGAAGTATATAGAAAATCGTATGAGAAGAAACCAAAAAAAGAAAAAAAAGAAAAAAAAGAAAATAGAAAAGAAGAAACTCCTTGCCTTGGTGCGACAACAACAATGGAGAAGTAAGTGATGACAATCAACTCTTCACAAGGCAAGCAAAGAAGTAAATTGGGAGAGGGGTACAATTTCCTTTGGTTTTCTCTGTTTCTTGTTTAAAAAAATTAATTGTTTTCTAGGTTTATTTAATCCTCTATTTAAGGTAAAGTTGAATCAAATCTAGAAGCAGTTGGATTCCTATTCCTGGAAGACATTTACTTCGAGTCAAGGCTCAGAATCTAAGGCGAATCAGGAAACTACTTTTGGTTTATCCACTCAACTTGGGATTTCTACAAATCTTGTCCTTTCCTGCACATAATATAGCAGGTGTTGGACATTTGTGGAGCCAAAAATAATCCGAAAAATCTTGGAGATGACACGTGAGCTTTTGTTTACGAGTGACAAAGATGCCCTCATTAAATTGGCAAGGCTCACATTTATTCCACGCGCAAATAAACCTTAGTTGCTGACTACAACTTCACCAAGCTCTTTTGCCCATGGCAAGGAGAAAAGTCAAAGTTTTTAAAGATAGGATTAATAACTAAATCCTATCTTTATGCTTTCCTAATTGAAGACCAACTCAATCAAGCAAGGAATCACAACCAAATCCAGTCAGGGAGTCCATAAGATAATTCTAGAGATTATTTATTCAATAATATCTTCGGTGTAATTCTTTTCTACCCTATACAACGGATGATACACCTTGGTCAACTGTATGTCGACACATGGCATGGCAAACCCTACACATGTGGCCAACCCTATGCTCTCTCAATAAATACCAACGTATTAAAAGGCGGAGGCGTAGGTGAGGCGTCCCATGGATAGCCGCCTCGCCTAGGCGTGAGCTGTGAGGCTATATATTGCATATATAATTATATATACAGTAAAATACTTTGTAAAACAAATATAATTATAACTAAGTCAAAGATAACATCTTCTTCTTCATTGCTAAGTCTAGTTGTACTTGGAAATTGTCACATCCCGACTCGGGCCCCACCACAATTCGGGCTCGACTCCGTCGTAGCACCATATTTTCCGCTTTGGGCCCCAACCACGCCCTCATGGTTTTGTTTTTGGGAACTCACACGAGAACTTTCCAGTGGAAACCCATCCTAGGATTGCTCTTGCGCTAACTCGCTTAACTTCGGAGTTCCGATGGAACCCGAAGCCAGTGAGCTCCCAAAAGGCCTCGTGCTAGGAAGAAATGGGCATGTACATATAAGGCTTAGAGGATCCACTCCCTTGGGCGATGTGGAATGTTACAATCCACCCCCTTAGGGGCTCGACGTCCTCGTCGACACACTTCCGGCCAAGGATTGGCTCTGATACCAAATTGTCACATCCCAACCCGAGCCCCCACCACATCCCGGGCTCGACTCCATCGTAGCACGATATTGTCCACTTTAGGCCCCGACCATGCCCTCACGGTTTTGCTTTTGGGAACTCACACGAGAACTTCCCAGTGGGTCACCCATTCTGAGATTGCTCTCACGCGAACTCGCTTAACTTCGGAGTTCCGATGGAACCCAAAGCCAGCGAGCTCCCAAAAGGCCTCGTGCTAGGAAGAGATGGGCATGTACATATAAGGCTTAGAGGATCCACTCACCTGGGTGATGTGGGATGTTACAGAAATTATGTCATATAGTCTTAAAGTGTTGTAATTATTTATTTTATTTATTGTGAACTTCAAGAGAAATAAGGCTAAGTGGCCACAATTATTAGGGAGTTTGAAAGGAAATAAAGGCGGGATGTCGTAATAATTAATAAAAAACAAAAGGAAATAAAGGCTAAATGGAGCTATTTTGGGAAAAATAAAATAAAGGCTAAGTGGAGCAATTATTATAGGAAATTTAAAGGAAATAAAGGTTGAGTGGAGTAGTTATAGGAAATTTCAAGAGAAATAAATCTTTGCTAATTAAAATGCTAGGTGGCAGAATCTGAATGAGAAATAATTAATAAAAAAAAAAAAAAAAAATAGAAGTTAGAGTTAGACTTTGCCACTACGATTTGGAGAGAGAAGCTTTCTCTCTTTCCTCCTCGTTGAAACTAGAACGGCGCACAGAGGAATGGCAGAAACAGAGGAACGGTAGAAACATACCTGGATTTGGAAGGAAAAAAAGGCCCAAGTGAACGCCTAGGCGCACCTCAGCCGCCTAGGCATTCCCTGACGCCGCCTTATGCCGAACCCGACAAAACAAAGGTGAAAAACCAGCAGCCCTGCCACCAAGGCCGCTTAAGCGCACCTTGAGGCTAGTTTTTTGAAACACTGATAAATACCCCATTCTCCACCAATTTTTGGTAAACTTTTGACTATGCAATTAAACTTAAACTCACTTTTTTCAGAGAAACTAACTTAGGCATCAAAGTGCATGGCTTTGGTCTTTCATGAAAGGTGTTTAATTGTTTTGTAGGTACAAATTCATCTACAACAATGAGTTTTGGTAACTTACCTACCGGAAAGAACTCGTTGTTGGATCTTTGTGAGTTGAAATTACGAAACAAAGTTACTTCTGTGTATCTCTAACCACTAGTACAAAAACATATTTGTGACAACCTGTCCCTAATTTTACGTTTTTATTAATTTTTAAAGCGTGAATTTACAAAAATGCCCTAGAGGCAAAGATTTTAACCTTCATTGACCATTGGTTAGAAAGACGTAGGACTCATTCTTTTAGCGTATCCTCGCAGTACTCATCACTACAAACACATAGGCGAAAGCCGTTTGTGAGTCCGGATTATAACGGTATAGTTACAGACGTTTGAAATTGGTTATTCAAAATTTAGTTTTAAATTAATTAAAAACTCCCACCATTGTGGGAATGGTCACCAATCAAATTGTTTCCTTCCAAATGGCACCCAATCAGACTTCACCAAGCCTGTTTTGCATCATCCAATTCGAAAAGGAAAAGAAAAAAAAAGGGGGGGGGGGAAAGCTCCCTGTGCACCGGTGCCCAACCCAGTTCAACCTCCCATTTTCGAAGGCCGATTCTGGCCAACTCCGGTGGACTTTTTTGATGCAACCACCACCATCTTGAAGCTTTCATTCCCCTCTACAAAACCCACCCAAGAACCACCTTCATTAACCACGGTATGTGGTGGTTTGAGGCCGCGAAAGTTGACGGTTCTCGCGGTGCTCCGGCCACCCTTTTCAGTTTTTCGGCGAATTGGCAAAGTGATGGCCTATACCACCACTTGGGATTTGTAGCCCATCATCCCAGGAGAAAATACCAACCAACCTTGACCCCGTTGGACCACCGTAGACGACGGATCGATGCCGGGAAGTTTTAGGCACTCGCCGGCTTTGTGGGCAAAATTGACTATCTTCCGTCCAGTTTTGAACTTCGTGACAGTTATGAAAGTTGTTCCTCTCTTTGAAATCTTCATTTTTGTAAAATTTGGTAATTTTTAGAAATAGTTGGATTTTTCTGCGAGTCGGGTGGCCGACCGCCACCCACGGCGGCGCATGCGGCGGCGCGTGGCCAGGGGGCCTTCGATGTCATTCTTAGGCTAAATTAGATGCCTTGAGTTCAATCTTGGTAACTGTATGACTTAGGTTGATGGTTGGAACCTAAATTCTCTACGTCACGTTATTTGGTAAAAGTGTGAATCGACGATCCGACCGTTGGATCGTCACCAAACTTTAATACATTATAGTACGTAATATTTGAGGACCATAGAAACTTATGGATTGGGAATCCAACATACGGATCTTCCCGAATTGGATTTGTAAGTTCATAAAATAAAATGTTGACCGCCACTTGGTTTTGGCAATTGGCGGAGATCCGACCGTTGGATCATAATGAAATATTAGGACGTGGTTCTAGGAACATAATGTGAATCTTTGGAAGTAACGGATCGGAAATCCATGATGCAGATCTTCCGGAGTGAATTACGTAGGGATGTGTTTTTTTTTTCTGTAAATTATGTATCCTATCAGTAAGAACTCAGAGATGTGATTTGATAATTGTTCTAGGCAACATTGGTTTGTGACGTCTCGATATTCATGTTAGGGAGTCGTAGCGCGGATCTTAGGTGAGTGGGTCTTTTCCTTTCTATCGTGTATATATATGATTGATAATTCCACAAACGTTTTTTTTTAAATCGATTTATGCATATTATATATATATATATATATATATATATATATGATTGATAATTCCACAAACGTTTTTTTAAATCGATTTATGCATATTACCTACATATAATTACTGTGAATGCTTTGAAGTACTAGTGTGAACTACGAATGACTTGATCCCTGTTTAAGGTACGTAGGCAATCTAACGAGACGTTAGATGCATCCATACAATAAATGAGACTAAATAATTGAGACAATAGCCTTGTTTGGGTAATTGAGCTATGTGAAGGAGATTGGTGGAAAATGTGAGATTTAACCTTATGATTTGGTGGTTAAATGTTGTTCATAAATCAATGTGTGAAGAACCAAGAAATTGAAGTAAGGAAACATAAGTAATGATAGTTAATTAAACTAGTGTCTAATTGGGCTTATCACCGATAATTATTCCCGAAAATAAATAGTTCGGAAGCAGGGTGTTACAGCTTATGCATTTTACGCCATATTATATATATATATATATATATATATATATGTGTGTGTGTGTATATAATTGAAAATGCTATGACATGGTTGAGTATTAGATTGCATCATGGTATATCCATATGTATAATACTTGCTCATAATTATTGTGAACGCTTTGAAGTGCAAAGGTGAACACAGGAGACCTAGGTAAGTTCAGGTGATTTTTTGGTATTAGTTGAAATGATGAAGTTATGGCATGACTACATGTATGTTTTAGGCAACTCCGACACTGTCGTACATGTTGTCCATGAGTCGTACATGTTATAATAGATGCAGTTAGAGCTCATTATACTGCACCCCGATGTTAGTGCTCCGTTCATAGCGAGGGCCTAGCCTTCACGTGATCGTTCACCTCCTGCACCAAACGCTCACCTTGGGTACAAGGTAGGTGCCAGCCTGTCATACAGACCACATTAGGTGGTTCCGACTCGTAGGTAACTTGCGATACTTCGCACAGGAGAGCATATTTATTTACACCCAGCCTGTCGTACAGACCACTTTAGGTGGTTCCGACTCGTGTGCAGGAATTGATTTATGAGATATGGATGAGTCGTACAGGTCTCTATAGGTGACTCCGACTTATGTGCTAGAATTGATTGATGCGATATGGATGAGTCGTACAGGTCACTATAGGTGACTCCGACTAATGTGCTGAAATTGATTGATGAGATATGGATGAGTCATACAGGTCACTATAGGTGACTTCGACTTACGTGCTATCATTGATTGATGAGATATGGATGAGTCGTACAGGTCACTATAGGTGACTCTGACTTACGTGCTAGCATTGATTGATGAGATATGGGTGAGTCGTACCGGTCACTATAGGTGACTCCGACTTACGTGCTAGCATTGATTGATGAGATATGGGTGAGTCGTACTGGTCACTATAGGTGACTCCGACTTACGTGCTAGTATTAATTGATAAGATATGGGTGCAGTCGTACATGTCACATTAGGTGACTCCGACTTGCTTGCTAGTATGGATTATTAAGCACCTAATTATTTATATTGCTGATAAGATGTTGTATCGTGGTATACTTCTGGATTTACTGATAATATACAATTGATTTCATCCTTATACATAGTATGATTTTCTAGAAACTAAACAGGTGTTACAGCGAGGGGTTATAACGTTTAGAAGGTCTTTATTAAAACTTTGTTTTCAGGCCACTCACATTTTCTGTTTTCCTCCCCTTCAGGTTTTAGTAGCTGAGCTTCCGTATCGAAGAGGATGGTTGGCATAATCCAAAATAAGTGACTACCTTTGATGGTATAATTCTTATCTTACTCTACTGTACTTTAACTATGCTCTAACGTCACGTGTGAAGTGGGTTCATTCCCGTTCACCAGCGCACTCTGGTATTTAGGCACCCTTAGGTTCAAATTTATTCATATTTTTCCACATCATCACACTTTATGGCTTTGTCACCTTCCAGGTGTCGCCCAGCACAACTCGTTTCGGAGTCCTTGTGGACATTCCGGGTCGGGGTGTGTTAATATTTGTGGGACGACAACTTGCTCGACAGAGCAAATTACATCGTGCAAAGTATGTTTGCGCAATGGTGACAACAAAACTTCACGCAAAGATATTTTGCGCGACGTCAGCCTTCGTCGCGCAAAACAGTTTTGTGCGACGTCAGCCTGCGTCGCGCAAAGTCAACAAATTTTTCCACATCGCTTAATCAGTTTGGGAGGCAGTAACTGCAAACCCAGTTGCAGAAGCTACCTCCCTCCCCCATCTCTCTTCAAAACCTTCTCCAAACCCTCCCTCGCTTTTAAACTCATCATACAAGTATTTCATCTCTCTTCTCCTCCATTTCCTTTCCCTTCCTCAATCTATTCCCATCCGGTAAGCGATTTGATTTTGTATATGTACCTTTGCCTACTTGCTATGCCCTTTTTTTGGTAATGGTGGAGTTTTGTGGGATTGAATTTTTAATTAATCTTTGTTAATTTTACCTATTAAAAGGAGGGAGACTGTACATATATTGCTGAAGACTTGTTTGGGCTTCATTTGGAATTAGCATTTGAATACTCTATTGGGGTTAACTTATATATTTACACGGAAGAAATTGTAAGAAATGTTGGTTTCCCATTGAAATTACCTTGATTTGTGCTATACGGTTGAACTGAGGGTAAATCCAATGCACCGCAAGTAATTAAGAATTATATAGAAAACCTACATAAGCCATGATCTTCAAAGCTAATCTTATCCTCACTATTAAATTCTCAATTCTAAGCTATTGACGATAGGTTTTAGTTCAATTATAAGCGGGTTGATTTTTGTGAGCAGATGCCATATTTATGTAGATAAACAATGGCTACGAATCTCCTATTAAATCCTTGTAGAAAATCAATATTGTCTTCCAATTTTAATACAAGTAAGTAATTCAAGATTCATTTTCAGTCTCAATTCCCAATTTTTGCGATTTTTTACGTATGCGATCTCGAAGTATATACAAACAAGTTCGACGGTTGCATCGTTGAAATTATTTTCATAGAATGCGTATCCCATCAAATTCAATGATATATATATTTATTAAGTAGCTTTAAATTTATTTATTTTGTTATAACACTTAAGAAATTGAATGGTATATATATTTATTAAGTAGCTTTCAATTTATTATTGTAGTTCGGATCGGGTTTTTGTTAGAAAAATATATTATTGTGTTTTATGTAAAAAAATTGAATTTGAAAGGAGTAAAGTCACATTTTCAGTAAATTTTATAATAAATTTAAAAAAAAATATAACTTGCACGACGTCACAATTGGGTCGTTGAGCAAAAACACTTTGCGCAACGCACCAACCAATGCGTTACGCAAAGACTGTTTGTGCGACGCAACAACCAATGCGTCACGCAAAGGTTGTTTGCGCGATGAACAAACTGCATCGCGCAAAGTGTTTTTGTGGTCCACTAGTGTAAATATTTTAAATTGATGATCGAATTAGTTCATTGTATTCATATAGGATCAATGAGTGTATTTGTAAAAAAATCATCAAAATCGGAGTTAAAACTATAGTTAAATCGTGATTTTTCGTTTATAACCGTCAAAAAGTTTTGTCCCGTTACTTGATCTCTGAATGTTTGTTTTTTGCGATTTTTGACGTATAGGATCTCGAAGTATATACAAACAAGTTTGACGGTTGGATCGTTGAAACTAGTTTCGTACAATGCATATCCCATTAAAACAATAGATTCACTAATACTTGGAGTTTATTTATACTTTCATTAAGTATAACATAAGATTTTGTGATATCCCCTAGTGTAAATATTTTAAATTGAAGATCGAATTAGTTCATTGTATTCATTTAGTGTCACATCCCGGCCCGAGCCCCCACCACATCCCGGGCTCGACTCTACCGTAGCACGATATTGTCCGCTTTGGGCCTCGACCACGCCCTCACGGTTTGTTTCTAGGAACTCACACGAGAACTTCCCATTGGGTCACCCATCGTGGGATTGCTCTCGCGTGAACTCGCTTAACTTCGGAGTTCCGATGGAACCCGAAGCCAGTGAGCTCCCAAAATGCCTCGTGCTAGTTAGAGATGGGAATATACATATAAGACTTACAGGATCCACTCCCTTGGATGATGTGGGATGTTACATTTAGGATCAAGGAGTGTAGCTGTAAAAAATCATCAAGATCGGAGTTAAAATAACCGTTAAATCATGATTTTTCGTTTATAATCGTCGAAAAGTTTTATCCCGATACTTGATATTTGAATGTTTGTTTTTTGCAATTTTTGGCGTATGCGATCTCGAAGTATATACAAACAAGTTTGACGGTTCGATCTTTGAAACTATTTTCGTAGAATGCGTATCCCATCAAAACAATAGATTCACTAACAGTTGGAGTTTATTTATACTTTCATTAAATATAACATAAGATTTTGTGGTATCTGTGACAACCCGTCCCTAAAATTTCGTTTTTATTTATTTTAATCGAGGGAATTGACGAAAATTCCTAGAAGCAAGGATTTTGATTTTTGTTGACCATCGTCTAGAGGAATGTATGACTTATTCTTTCGGTGTAATTGTGTAGTATTCGTTGGTAACGCATAGGTGAAAGCCATTTGCGAGTTCGGATTTTATCAGTAAAGTTACGGATGTTTGAAATTGGTTATTTGAAGTTTAATTATAAATTAAATTGAACTTCCATCTTGTGGGGTTGACCAATCAAAAATAAAAAATAAAAAAAGGGGGGGGGGGAAAGCCCAACTTTCCTGTCCATACACCTGTGCACCCACCCAAGCTAAATTCCGGCGATTTTCGCCATTTCTTCCATTGAACCATCACCATACAACACCTGCAACCTCTTCCACAACCTTCCTTCTTCCACCTTCACCCAAATTCATGGGTTTTTAAGCCCAAAATCACCAAGAAAAAGAACAGTGCCGGAGCACCGAAAGTGTTCGGAGTCGATTTCACCGTTCCGGTGAGTTTCATTACTCACCACCACCCTCAATCAATTCCCCTTAGACCCAGGAACAAGACCCAACTAGTTGTAGGGGTGTAGGAACACCGAGGAAGGAGAATCGAAGCTCACCCATTATAGGGTTTCAGACGGATCTAGGGGAATTTGAGGTGTTTCTCGGCCAAATTGGGCTTGGCCACAGGTATGAAAGTTGTTCCTCTCTTTGAGATCTTCATTCCTATAAATTTTGATAATTTTTAGAAATAGTTGAATTTTCTAGCAAGTCGGGGCAGCCAACCGCCACTTGTGGCGGCGCGTGGGCCGAGGTACCCCTTGACATTCCTAAGTTAAATTTGATACTCCAATTCCATATGTGAAGTCCGATTGATGAATTTCAGTCATTTGAACCTAGTTCCATTAAGGTCCACCACTTGAATATTATAGCAACTGACGGTCCGACTGTTGGATCGTCACCAAACTTTATTTCATTATAGTACATAATATTTGAGGACCATAGAAACTTACGGATAGGGAGTCCGACATACGGATTTTCCCAAATTGGATTTGTAAGTTCATAAAATAAAATGTTGACCGCCATTTGGTTTTGGCAATTGGCGGAGATCCGACCATTGGATCGCAATGAAACCTTAGGACGTTGTTCTAGAAACATAATGTGGATCCTTGGAAGTAATGAATCGGAAATCCGTGATGCAGATCTTCCGAATTGAATTACGTAGGGATGTGTTTTATGTAAATTATGTATTCTATCGGTAAGAACTTTGAGATGTGATTTGATAATTGTTCTAGGCGACGATGGTTCGTGAAGTCTCGATATTCGTGCTAGGGAGTTGTAGCATGGACCTAAGGTGAGTGGGTCTTTTCCTTTCTATCGTATATTATATATATATATATATATGATTGACAATTCCACAAACGTTTATAAATTGATTATTGCATTAATTATTGTGAATGCTTTGAAGTACTAATGTGAACTACGAATGGCTTGATCCTTGTTTAGGGTACGTAGGCAGTCTAACGAGACGTTAGATGCATCCATACAAGAAGTGAGATTAGATAATTGAGGCAATAACCTTGTTTAGGGAATTGAGTAATGTGAGGGACATTGGTGGAAAATGTGAGAGTAACCTTATGATTTGGTGGTTAAATGTTGGTCATAAATCAATGTGTGAAGAATAAAAAATTTGAAGGAAACGTAAGTAATGATAGTTAATTAAACTAGTGTCTAGTTGGGCTTATCACCGATAATTATTCCCGAAAATAAATAGTTCGGATGTAGGGCGTTACAGCTTATGCATTTTTATGCCATATTATATAGATATATATATATATATATTTATATGTATGTATATATATATATATGTATGTATATATATATATATATGTATGTATATAATTGAAAATGCTATAACATGGTTGAGTATTAGATTGCATCATGGTTTATCTATATGTATTTTACCTGCACATAATTATTGTGAACGCTTTGAAGTGCAAAGGTGAACGCATGACACCCAGGTAAGTTCAGGTGAGTTTATGGTATTAGTTGAAATGATGGAGTTATGGCATGACTACATGTATGTTTTAGGCAACTCCAACCTTGTCGTACAGATTGCAATGATAGGTAACTCTGACACTGTCGTACAGGTTGCCCATGAGTCATATATGTTACGATAGATGCAATTAGAGCTCATAAACCTACACATCGGTGTTAGTGCTCCCGCCCGTGGCTAGGGCACAGTCCTTCATGTGATGTTCACCTCCCGCACCTTATGCTCACCTTGGATCTAAGGTAGGTGTACAGTCCTGTCGTACAGACCACTAGAGGTGGTTCCGACTCGTAGGTGACCCACGCTTATTCGCATAGTCTTCACGTGATCGTAGCACTTGAGCGTACTTATTTACACCCAGTCTTGTCATACAAACCACTATAGGTGGTTTCGACTCGTGTGCAGGGATATGTGATGAGCTATGGGTTCAGCCGTACATGCCACAAGAGGTGGATTCGGCTGACATATTACAGGGATATGTGGTGAGATATGGATAAGTCGTACAGGTCACTTTAGGTGACTCCGACTTATGTACTAGCATTGGTTGATGAGATATGGGTGCAGTCGTACAGGTTACCATAGGTGATTCTGACTTGCGTGCTAGTATGGGTTATTAAGCACATGATTATTTATATTGCTAATGAGATGCTGAGTAGTAGTATATTTCTGGATTTATCGTTAGTATACATTTGATTTCATACTCCTACGTAGTATGATTTTCTGGAAACTATACAGGTTTTACGGCGAGGGGTTACTACCTTTGGTAATTGAAATTATTTTGAAAATCTTTGTTTTGCCCACTCACACTTTCTATTTTACACCCCTCCAGGTTCTAGTAGCAAAGTTCCGTATCGACGAAGACTTGTGGCACTCCTACTTCAGGTGACTCCTTATGATGGTATAATTATCATCTTACCTCACTGTACTTTTCTTATGCTCTGTATCACGTGTGAAATGGGTTCATACCCGCTCACCGCGCACTTGTGTATATAGGCACTTTTCGGTTTAAATTTATTCACATTTTACACGTTATCACATTCTATGGCTTCGTCACCTTCCAGGTGTTGGCCAGCACAGCTCGATTCGGAGTTCTAGTAGACATTTCTGGTCGGGGTGTGTCAGTATCCACTAGTGTAAATATTTTAAATTGACGATCGAATTAGTTCATTGTATTCATATAGGATCAAGGAGTGTAGCTATACAAAATCATCAAAATTGGAGTTAAAATAACCGTTAAATCGTGATTTTTCATTTATAACCGTCAAAAAGTTTTGTCCTGTTACTTTATCTCTGAATGTTTGTTTTTTGCGATTTTTTTGACGGTTCAATCGTTGAAACTAATTTCGTAGAATGTGTATTCCATCAAAACAATAGATTCACCAACACTTGGAGTTTATTTATACTTTCATTAAGTATAACATAAGATTTTGTGGTATCCACTTGTGTAAATATTTTAAATTGACGATCGAATTAATTCATTGTATTCATATAGGATCAAGGAGTGTAGCTGTAAAAAATCATCAAAATCGAAGTTAAAATAACTGTTAAATCGTGATTTTTTTTTTATAACCGTCGAAAAGTTTTGTCTCGTTACTTGACATCTGAATGTTTTTTTTTTTTGCGATTTTTTGCGTATGCGATCTCGAAGCATATACAAACAAGTTTGACGGTTCAATCGGTGAAACTAGTTTCGTAGAATGCGTCCCATCAAAACAATAGATTCACTAACACTTGGAGTATATTTATACTTTCATTAAGTATAACATAAGATTTTCTAGTATCCACTTGTGTAAATATTTTAAATTGACAATCAAATTAGTTCATTGTATTCATATAGGATGAAGGAGTGTAGCTATAAAAAATTATCAAAATCAGAGTTAAAGTAACCGTTAAACCGTGATTTTTCGTTTATAACCGTCAAAAAGTTTTGTATCGTTACTTGATCTCTGAATGTTTGTTTTTTGCATATACAAACATGTTTGACGATTGGATCATTGAAACTAGTTTCGTAGAATGCGTCTCCTATCAAGTTGAAGGGTATGTATATTTATTAAGTAGCTTTAAATTTACTTATTTTGTACGTATACCACTTAAGAAATTGAATGGTATGTATATTTATTAAGTAGCTTTAGATTTATTATTGTAGTTCGGATCGGGTTTTTGTTGGAAAAATATATTATTGTGGGTTTTATAATAATATATATTTTTTAAATATAACTTGCGCGATGTCGTAATGTATACATGCGTCACGCAATGTGTTAAAAATTTGGTGGTAGTTTTGTAAAAATTAGGTTTTTTTAAAAAAAAAAAAATTCCCAAATTTGGACAAAATAGGAGTGCAATTGAAAAAACAGCCGGTCTCTCTTCCCTCTCTCTCTCTCTCTCTCTCTTTCTCTCACTCGGTCTCTCTCTTCCCTCTCGCTCATCTCATTCAGTGACTCCATCTGAAACCCTAACCATCGATCCCTCATCCCTGATCCCTCATCCCTGATCCCTCTGTCTGTCTGTGTCTGGACACTCTCCTCTCCTTCCCAGCCTCCGCTGCTCTGGGCACCTATGACCAATGACCCGCGACTTCCTCTTGCCATTTCGAGTCTCGACCCACAACTTCCTTTGCAAGTTTAGTCTCATGGTAAATAGTTTTGTGTTCTACAAATTTTCTTTTCAATTTCATGGGTTCTGCATATTTTATTTTCAATTTCATGGGTTTTGCGATTTTCTTTTAGTTTTAGTGGATTTTGCAGATTTTATTTTCAATTTCATGGGTAATGTTGTGATTTTCTTTTAGTTTTAGTGAGTTTTTGCAACCTTTGTGTTGGAATCTTTCTCTAATTGCATTGGATATGCATCTTGTTCTTGATGAATTCAGTATTCTATTTTGATATGAATGGTTTTGTTTGCAGATTTTATGTTTTTGTTGACAAACGGCAGCACATTAATGACAGATTTAAGTGTTGATTCCAATTTAGATTAATCCTTTTAATAGACTATGTGTGTGTGTGTGTATTATCATATGCATTCTTGTTAAACATGAAGTTGAGGGTTGCGTATATACTGGCTGTATACATGTGTTGCTTGGAAAACTTGCCGTGTCAAAGTTGTTTGGGTTAATATTTGAACCTTGGGCTACAAGTGTGTGGAAGCCCAAAGATGCCAAATTAAAAGAAGACTTGCCCAAAGACTGGCATCAAGCCTAGAGACAAATTGGTGCCTTCCCATTAATGCATAGGCCATGTGCCTATGATTTAAATATCGAGTGATAGGGACTAACTCACAATCAGCCAAAAAACACTTTTCAGTGGCAATACAAGTAAAAAGCTAATGACTCACTACCCTCCAAGTGCTTTCGGGCAAGAGCAAAGTCACTGTAGTTGGGCTAATCTGCCTATAAAAGGAGGAAGAGGCCCCAGAGACAAGGACACTCAACCAATCAAACAAACAAACATACAAACTCTGCTCTCAAGCCATATTTGCATCTAAAAGCTGTAATCAGCCCAGATCTCAGTCCTTTTCAGGATCATTCCCTACAAAAGCCATCTTTTGTCTAGTTTAGAAGCTCTGCTATCACCCCTAGTATCGATTCCCTTGTGTAAACTTGTTTGCCATCGATCCCTTTTTAGCATATAAACCCTGTAAACTCAAAAGAGAAGTGATTGCAAGAAGTTCAACCTTGCCCGACAAGGTGAAATCTTGCTCAAAACTCTTTGTTTGTTTTACAAGTTAATATATCTACTGCTTAATGTATTCTCCAACATGTATTCAAGTCATATCCATCTGTTTTCCTACTTTAAGAGTCTCATTTGCATCCGGATATGGTCAATTTAATGGATACGTCTTCATTTAAAACCAATCAAGAACCAAACAAATGACTTAAGGGATTTGGACTCCCCTCATTCGAATATACAAGACTATGAACTGAAAGTCCTTGTTCGCAAGGCAAGAAAAAGAACTTAAAGTGGACTTAACCCATCCACGATAATCCTTTGATAACAAGAAGTCCGAGTAACTTGGGGTGCAAGTAATCGACTAAACACAATCTTGTTCTACATCTGCTATATTGAGATAGTAGTGGCACGCCTAGCATTTGGTTAGTTTTGATTGCGAGCCTCAAGGCCTACATCTAAGGCCCGACAAAGGCACCTTTCAAAACTAACTCTGTCCTCTTCTTGCAGCACCTCAGCAAGCAAGAGACCGACTACACCTCCAAAGTGCCAATCTTTTGGGGAGCTGTGTTGAGAGCCGAGGAGTCCTCTCCGGAGAAATCTTCGCCCGAACAAAAGTAGTTCTATCTTCTTGAGTTAGAAAGTGAAAGTGCTGTTCAAGTTTACCATTGACTATTACTTTTTGTTGTAACTATCAAATCTGGTATCATATATCATCTAATATTTTCACCCAGTGACTCTCCCTCTCTAGAAATTTTAAGGAATGTATCACCACTCCAACTGTCCTTGTTCCCAGAATAAAAATCTTGATGTTGCTCAATGGGAGATTGTGTTTCTGCTCTTTGGTCTTTAACTAATAGTTACAATATGCCAGCCACCATAGTATGGTGGTTATCTACTGTTTTCCTGGTAGGGAAGGATTATTTCAAGGAAGTTAGTAAGATGGATCATTTTTGTTTGTGTTTTGGATCATGAATTTGCAGTACCGAGCAAGTCGTGCTTGACTTTTGTTTGTTGCATATTTCTGCTTTCCCTGTTGTTATATAGCGCAAGTCTATTCAATAACCTGCCTTTCTCCTCGGAGAGGGTGTCAGCACTAGACCAGTTAAGTGAGCAAGTCAGGGTTAATGACTTGTTGCGTTAGGAAATTCGTACGTTGTTGAAGCTTTTTATTACCCAAAAAGAACATAGCTTTATATTTTTTTTGGCTGCTAAATTAGTGGTAAGATCTGATTTCACAAACTGTGAAATTGCAACAAGCTAATTGCCATGTTCTATTTAAGTAAGGATTGATAATCACTAATAGCAGTATCAATCCGTACAAACAAAAAAAAAACGAATCAAACAGAAGTTCAAACCTCAAGAGAAACCAAAGAAAAACAAAGAATCAAAATTCGACCACAACAACCCCAAAATCTGATAGTATGCAGCAACAAAGTCCACCAAAAAAAAATCCTGGAAATTTCTTGGTTTGGTTCCTGCAAATATACACACTAAACAAACTGTTTCACTTGATCTTGATCAATGTGGATTGCATGCATGACATGGAGATATAGTCCAATCTCACAGCTGGTTGAATTCAAACTGATGCTAGCTATGAGATCCTGAGAGAGGACTAACTTCACATTCACAATCAGTTTCACCGTCTTATTTCCAAATTTGTCTACTCACCGCCGTCAAGTTTGCGGGGGAGTGTTAGGGAGTTACAAACTTAATCACCATCTCAATGCCATTTCATTATGGTTTGTAACCACTTTCCGTTATGCCATTCATTTGTAAATTTACTCTATCAATAGTATAGGACTGTTACTATTGTAACCCTTGTTTAAATATTGTACTACTACTCATTTGTTAATTAAGAAAAATCATTTTCTACAGGGGAGGACCTTTCTTTCTCTTTATTTGAGGCCCTATCTGTGTGCACGGTGATTGTACATACTGAGGGTTTGTCTTAAATCTTCGATAATGAAGTAGGTAATTGACATGTAGAATGAATGATATGATATTTTAAGCTTGCTTGAGAGTTATTAGAGGAGGGGTTTTGTCTCTTATTTGCAATGAACTTTGGTATTGCCTTTGTTCCCTATATCGTCTTATTGCCTTTGTTTCCTATATCGTCTCTGCAACCTATTGGAGTCTAAGTGAGAAATGACTCATTTCTTACATTTTATCACATGGCACATATTTAGAACAAAGAGGGTGTGCTTTACCACAAGGATATTTGTCTTGCAACTATCCCATCCAAAAGTTTGGTACGTCTTGGAGTCCTCTCATGTTTTCAATTGCTCTAAGTTATTATTACTTGGTCTTCTTTGAGTTCTATTTCCCTCCAAACTGCTAGTGCTTTGCTTTCTCATGTTTTTTGCTTCGAACATTACTAGTGAACAACGACTGATTCCTGAACATTTCTTCAACTATCGAGGGGGGCGCTTAAGAGGGTTTGACATGTAGGTGTAGATATATGTGGTTGAGAGGTATTGACATTTAAAGCCATGGATTGCAAATGGCTTTTAAGTAGGAATTTTAGGATGGGGCAACTGCATTCGAATCTAATTACTTTTCATGCTAATAACATTTCTTACTTTTCTGTGCATCGAAGGTAGAAACAATACTACTTTTGAATTAGTATTGTTCCTACCTTTGCAATACTGCTTTATATATATGTGAACAAATGCAAGAAAGGATATGATATTACTCTGGCTGCTAATTGAATAGTTTCAAATGCAAGAAAGGATGAGTTTGTAATGTTATATTTTTATGGTTCAAAAAGTGTATAGATGTTGCAGTTGATCACTCGTCGTCGGAGTGTGACCAATGCGCCTCCTGCATTATCAGCATTTATTGCTCCAGGCGTGAGTGCTCCATTGAATGGGGAGCCTACACCCCTTACTGAGGCTACTCCTACGGCTTCCCAGGTGCCCGTATCATCAACGTCATCAGTGTCAGTTCAGCCGCTCAGTGCACGATGGCCTCACTGGCACCGTCGCGAGCTGGAGCCTTCTAATCACACTTCCTCGACATCCAGAGTTGAGGGTGGGGCGGCCTCCCATCCAGGTAGTTTTTTCTAATTCTCACTTCGATGTATTTTTTTTTCATTTTAAAACTATTATTTTTATGATTGTGAAAATTTGCTAGATTGTGAAAATGTGTTGCGAGTTGTGAATTACTATTATTTTACTGTTTTAAGGTTTTGGGAAATGATATACTATTAGGGGATGTTTTGCCGAATTTTCTATACAAATTTAAGCTTAGGGTTTTCACCATTTAAGTTTTTTTGGGTAGCTAAAAAAAACACTAGGGGGTCTAATCGAATGCTAAAGCCGGCACAGAGCATACGTCAGTCCGCTTCCTTGATCAAGATTGTGTATGACTCACGACATCGTGGAGCGGCTACCTCAAGCATAGTAGCGCCGCTACTAGCTATGATTATTTTATTCGGTATTGTTGTCTTATGCAATGGGAGTCTTGGGCACAAATTCCTGAGGAGACGAAGAAACTGGTGCGAGACAAGTTGTCAATTAGTATATTAATTTTTAGCCTTTATAATTTTTTTAATTTAGTTTACAAATATTATAAACCAAAGTATATTATCTTAATATTATTAAATTTCTTACTATTATTTTATTGTTTTTCATATTTGTAGGTCAATTATGATCTTCAGGACATATCCCCCAAGGCCATGGCCTACTTAGAGGAGACCTTAGCAACCCGGTACAAAAATTGGAAGAGCGATCTTCATGTGCATTTTAAGCTATGGGATGATCCGGAGATTGCTCGCCTAGAGGGTTGCCCAGCCGAGTTGGAGGACCGGCCGGAGGATTGGGAGTGGCTCAGCAAACATTTTACGGACCCAAAATTTGTGGTATGTACATAATATTTCAATAATAATTTATTATTGTTTTAGTTATTTTTTTAAGCTTTTTTTAATAATTTCTTTCAAATAGTCACACTAACATGTATATTGTGTGTTTAACAGAAGAAATCTGTTGCTGGCAAGAAAGCTTGGGAGTCAAAGACACTTCTCCACCATTCCGGTATAGGCTTGAGGCATGACGTCAGATAAAAGTATATTAATTTTGAAATTTTATACAATTTATTTTTTATTATTGATTAATAAAATTTTCTTAATGTTTATTTTTTCTTCAGGAGAGTTCTAAGTTCCCAGAGATCGACCTGTTCACGGACGTTTATATTCGACTCGGCGATGAGACCACTGAGCAGCTTCATGTAAGTATATGTAATTGTTATTATTCTTATATTTATGAATCATTCAAATATTATTTATATTTTGTTCTTAAACATTATATGTTTTTCCTTTATTATTACAAGATGTTATGGTGGAAAAGAGCAATGCTGTTCTCCAAGAACCAACATCGCAGCTTCCCCCGGAGACCCCGATCGAGGACGTCACTGTACCCGAGGATGCAGGTCTTCAGATCCTGACTGAGGTCCTGGATTAGAAGTTCGGTCGTCGTTATGACAAGGTTGTTCGGTGTATGGGGAAGGCGCGGGTTCGTGAGACGGGTGCCTCATTGGTGTGAAAATTATGTTAACACACAAATTAAACCCTATTTGTGACAATTGTAGTAATGATGTAAGTAGGGATCGTTCTAACAGGGGATTAACTAGGGGTACTAATCACTTGGAAACTGAATTAGAAACGTAAAAACAAAGTTCAACACACTAGATTAGACTCAAAGAATGTAAAACTAACGTTTAAAATACTAAAACAAACCAAAAACTCAAAACAGCAACCAAAAGACTCAAAACTGCCTTAAAAACACTTTCTGGGCAGTTTTGAACACAAAGCACCAAATTGGACGAATTTGGCTTTTAACTTGTACCAAAACACTTAAAACATAAACTAACATACTTTCTAACTAATCTCGGACTTCAAAATAAATGGGGATTTGATTTGGACGAAAATAAACTAAATGGACAGATTGTAAAGAAAACAGATTGTAAGACAAAATTGTGATGAATAAATGGATAATGGAATAGCTAAGGGTTTCTTCTCCACACATGAAATATATGCAACGTAAATCAATTTCCAGTTATCAATTCAATAAGTTATGAACCTCGACACTCCAAGTCAATTAGGTCCGCTTAAATTAACCTTCAGATTTCCCTAGAATCATTGAGTTGGATGAATATGCATCGTAAACAAATTATTCCTAACAAGTTCTCTATATGAACAGCATGATAAAGACACAAGTTAGAATCCTTACGTTCTTTGGAAATCATAAGCATCGACAAGGCATTTGTAACTATGAAAAGCATGATACTTTTGCCAGGAATCTACTTAACACGATCGTGACTAGCGACCTTCACTACTTGCGAATATAAATTCATAACGATTAGGTGAAATAAATTTATATCCTAGCACCAAATTCAAGCATGCAAATTAAGCGTGCACTCTCAATCAATCATGCAAGAATAAGTTCTAAATCCAACAGTTAAGCAAATTGTATTCACGACTTATGCAACGATAACTGGAAGTAATCAACTTATTTCACATATATAATCATGGTTTTGAATACACCCTTAGCCAAATTAAAATTAGCCAATCATACTCAAAGTAAAACAAAGATTACATGAATTAGACATTAAAATCCAAAGAAAGAAAACACCTAGAATGCTCCAACTTGGCAGCAATTGCATCCAAAATTTCTCCTTTCCCTTGCTTGTGGCAGTTTGGTTTGTGGACAGGTTTTGGGTAGTTTTATGGTGTAGAATGGATGGGGAATGGTATGGAAAGGTTTAGGGTGAGTGTGGAGGAGTGTTTGATGGTTGGAGGGTGGTAGAAAACTCGGCAAAGAGGGTGGAAGAAGGTGGAGTGGCTGTTATGTTTTCTGGGCACTAGAATGGTGTTTTTGGGGTGTTTTGCTGCCTAGGGTGTGTATAGACGAATTTTCTGTGATGAGTGATGAATATGGGAGTGTGAACCCTTTGCTAAGGGGTGTAAACATGTATATATAGGCCCAAAAAACCTAGAGAATCAGGTTAGGCAATGGATGAAATGCACAGCAAGGAGGGTGAATTTGTGGTGTGCAATGGTCCAAGGATGAAAATGAAGTAATGATGCAAAGTATGGAGGGTAAAATGGAGTGGTATTTCAGCTAGGGAGCATGAATGATTGTGTACATTGCATAGAAATGAAAAGGGGAGGTGAAATGTTTCAGAAATTAGTCAAAGATGCAGCAACATGTGTTGCACACGGCATTGGATCCCAAAGGTGTCTGATGGAGCATCAATTGGTGCATGGAATGATTGTGAAAGTTGTGTGAAATCTGATGGGTTAAGGGAACAAGAGGTATGCAGCAATTAAGTTTAATAATTGAGTGTATTGAGGCTTGAAATCGGAAATATTTTAGGGGACAAGGATGATTAAGCATGCATGGGAATCCAAAGGGAATACAATGGGGTTGCACGGCAAGGAAGGTGTATCCTTTTGTGGCTGAGTTCTTTATCCTTTGTACACTAATTCTTCACATTCTTAGCCTCTTTAAGTCTTCAATTTCGTCCATCCACCTTGCTCTATGCATTTGCTATCCATTCCAACCCCGAAACTGCTCCAAAGGCCTCCAAAATGCATCTTCTTGCATACTTTGTTCTTAGAATCTGAAAACACACAAAAATGACTTTAAACACTAAAATAACTAAGAAAACACAATGTAAATGCGCAAGAACACGTTAACTAAGTCGCATAAATATGCTCCTATCAAATTCCCCCACACTTAGCTTTTGCTAGTCCTCGAGCAAAACAAAATAACTAAACAAAACAAAACCAATAAAATGAACAAAACCCAACCTAAACCTTCCAACGTTTGCCTCAAGGATTTCCAATGCACATGTCATGTTAAAAATTGTCCTCCCCACAAATTTTAGTTGTCTTCACACTTAGCACATACTTAATCATAGTCACCACTTATTTGTTCACAATTAATCGATTAAAACAATGTTTTTTTTTTTTTTTGATGTAGTAACATGCCTTAGAGAATTTACTCAAGTCCTTACAAAGTATGCACTCAATTTTCACTCAGATTTTCTAACTACACACCCTATACTAGTCATATGTGAGAAGATTGATGTAAATATGAAAACGAACGCTCACATATATGTATTACAAAGAAAGCGATATCTGGAGCATGTTTAGATATGATCTCATGAATGGAATGCTACTACTTAGATGCGAGAACCAGTGATACCATATGCTCATATCAATTTCAAACTCCACATATTGAAACACATAACACTCAAGATTGAAGTTAAAGGTTGTAACAGGGCTTGGGGTGATGGCTAACAAATGAAGGATAAGGATAACAAACGTTCTTAAAGCAATAGCAAGCAAAGTAATGAAATTGAAACTTAGAATTCACTTAGATTGCAGAAATTAACTTTCAGACACGGAGGGAAAATTCAAGCAATATTTATGGCCGAATTCGATGTTTTGGACCCTTTCTTCAACAAGCAACACTTTAAAACTCTTTTTCACATATTTTTCAACTCCTTTTCTTTTCTCTTTTTTTTTTTTTTTCTTTTTTTTTTTTTTTTTCAATGCCGTGCTTATGGCATAATAACTCACACTTCCCCCACACTTGTTTTCTGCCATACATTAATAAAAAGGAATTCAATTTGAATCATGCTTTACGATGCTTCAAGAACAAGGGTATGGATGGTCCTATACTAGGCTAGGTAAGGATAATGTGGTTAACAAAGAATGTAGGCTATCAAGGCTCAATGGGGTTAACTTAAACATATAACGATATGGAATACATGGCAGTTTGGCTTTGGTGGTGGTAACTACACAACTTCATCTTGAATATGTGTTATACAAATCAATAGTATGCTTTGAATGAAATGGGCATGAGTTCTAGCATTTGGAACTAAATGATGAAACGCCTTCTAAGTAGTAACCAAGCAAAGAATAATGAGATCATGCAACGACTTTAGAAAACAATAATGCACAGATTTTAACTCTCCAAATAAACAATTAGGCTCAAGTCTCACAAGGTTGTAGCGTTAGTTTGAGTTCCTTCCTTCAAGCATGTTACAAAAACTAATTTCTCTCTTTTTTTTTTTTTTTTTTTTTTTTTTTTTTTTTTTTGATTACATGTGAATTCATACATTATAACCACAACCAAGCATAAACAAAGAGTAAATCAAACTTTCATCCATGTTTATAACTCTCTTTAACAGTCATGCATTTACAAACCGAATCCTCATCATTGTGTTGGAAGGTACCCTAAGACACAAATAAGCACACAAAAACAACTCTTTGTGGGTTTTTGAAAACAATTTTTCAAATTTTTATGAAATTTTCGGATTTTTTATGTCAACACACACTGAAACACTCCAAAACAGCTTAAAAACACTTAAAACAGCAAGGAACAACACTAGAAGTAATGGGTGATAAATTCTTACGAATTCTCATGCAAAACAACTTGGTTACCCCCCACACTTAAACCAAACATTGTCCTCAATGTTTCAAGCATAAACTCACACAAAAACAAGCAAACAAACACACAACGAATAAATATGACAAGAATGGCAAAGTAAAACAACAGACAGAGTAGAGTTTAAGAACGCAAATCTGGTTGTTGAAGATAGATGAACTTGTTGACTTTCCACAACTTTGATCTCGAACTGGTTTGGGATTTTGTGCACGGAATAAGAGAGTTGATTGGTGGTGGTGATTTGATGGCCTTGTACGGCGAGGCTGTGCTCTTTGGCGACTGATGCGTCCATATGTTGTTGAAGCTTCTCGAGCTCTTGGTTTCAACTCAGACTCCTTCTGCTGGGTTGATTAAGTCTGCAGGCCGCATTCTTCTCTGCTTGTTTCTTCTGCACGACAGGTAGGCACGAGGTAGAGGTGATAGTCTGTTTCTTTGTTCAATCTGTCCAAGTGCCGACCGATTGCTTTCATTCTCCTTGTCCTTAGTTGAGGATGAATCAGCACGTTGTTTCCACATGCTTCGAGGTATCATCTTCACTTCCCTTATATGTGAGAGACGAAGAAGAAGCAAAAGATGATGAGTGCTCGAGAGCAAGTGCTGGTTGGAGAAAAGACAGGGAGAAAGCATGATATGAGATACTCTTGCTCTCAACCCTTATGATATGAAATACTTGTGCTCTGGATGGGTTGTTTGCAGGGGTATCCCAGGGGATGAGAAACACAGAGTGACTCGAGAGGCTTCTGTGGGAATACATTCTCGGAGAGGAGGAAGGGTTGAATGAGGCTGCTTTGCTATGAAGTTTAACATTTATAGAATTTTCTTAATGGCTGGTAGAGGCACTGTTCAATTATCCCAAGGTTACCGATACGAGTAAAAGAACAGTGCAACAGTAGATTTCACGTGCTTTCCCATTTCACCATAAATTTTCGACCAGCTGTCCGTGATTTCCGCAAAGCAGATTCCTCATTGATATCTGGAATCGGAGCTTCGAGTTCTGAGCATCGTCGAGTGTAGAGGTTGCATGTGACACGTGCGAACAAATCTCGAAAAGAAGATTGGCCCGTGGTTTCAAGCCTAGCTTTTGAGAAAGCTAGCGCGTCTTTGATTGTTGAATTTGCCTCTTCGATTGGTTCTTCGACAAACTGCCCATGATTTCCGCAAAGCAGATGCCTTACCGATTTCTGAGCTCGCTTCTTCGAGTGCTTTATTTTTATAGAGGAGTGCAGTTAGTTTCAGAGTACACTTGAATTTCCGCCTGCAGAACTCCCTTTTGCACTTCTAAGATCCTGATATATCTCATCTCTTCTTTCTTCGAACCTTTGAAAATGTCTGGCCCCTCCGACTGTCGTTTGGATTTGAACCTCGGTGAAGGGGTAGCCCCGCCTTCTCCAGATAACATATGGCGCTCATCCTTCATATCCCCTACAGGTCCTCTTACCATTGGGGACTCGGTGATGAAAAATGACATTACCGCTGCGGTGGTGGCCCGGAACCTTGTCACTCCCAAAGATAACAGGCTACTTTCAAGACGAACTGATGATTTGGCTGTTAAGGATTCTCTGGCTCTCAGCGTGCAGTGCGCAAGTTCTGTGTCCAATATGGCCCAATGTCTATTTGCTCGAACCCGTCAAGTTGAATCATTGGCGGCTGAAGTGATGAGTCTCAAGCAGGAGATAAGAGAGCTTAAGTAAGAGAATAAGGAGTTGCACAAGCTCGCACACAACTATGCTACAAAAATGAAGAGGAAGATTGACCAGATGCAAGATTCTGATGATCAAATTTTACTTGATCATCGGAGGTTCGTGGGTTTGTTCCAACAGCATCTGCCATCGTCTTCGGGGGCTGTACCGCGTAGTGAAGCACCAAATGATCATCCTCCACTACCTCCTCCTTCTGTGGCTCTGCCGACTGCTGAGGTCCTGCCGACTACTGAAACCTTTCCCAAACAGCCTTTGTGAAGTCTCCTTCTTGTATCTTTCTGTTTCCTGTTCATTTTCATGAATTTTAATGTTAAAGTACCTTGCACATCTGTCAATGCTTCGAATATAAAACCATACTCAAAATAATTAAGTAAGCAACAAATGAAATTGACAATCTAGGCAAAATAAAATAAAAAAATTGCAGAAAAGAAAAGGTTTTAGAAACGCAAAACGAAATGTGATTCAAAAATCTTCCTTCTTTGAACACATGGGTTGCCTCCCAAGAAGCGCTTGCTTTAATGTCTTTCAGCCGGACGATACCGCCATTTAATTTTGAACAGGCCCGACGGCATGGATGGGTACATTCTCCACGACATGCTCCTCAAAGGCCTCATAATAGGGTTTCAAACGGTGCCCATTTACCTTGAATTCTTGACCTGTTTTGAAACTACGAACTTGGACTGCACCATGAGGAAAAACATCAGTAATAACAAAGGGTCCAATCCAACGTGAACGTAACTTACCCGGAAATAGACGAAGACGAGAATTAAACAACAACACTTTTTGTCCAACAGAGAAGGACTTGGTGCGAATCATCTTGTCATGAAAGGCCTTCGTCTTTTCCTTGTAAAGTCGAGCATTCTCGTAAGCTTCATTCCGTATTTCCTCAAGTTCATTCAATTGAAGCTTACGATGAATTCCCGCCTCATCTACATCCATGTTGAATTTCCTCACGGCCCAATGAGCCTTGTGCTCCAACTCCACAGGTAAGTGACATGGTTTGTCATACACAAGCCGAAAAGGGGACATTCCTATGGGTGTTTTGTAGGCGGTCCTATAAGCCCACAATGCATCTTCTAACCTCAAGCTCCAATATTTTCTTGTTGGCCCAACTGTCTTCTCAAGAATCTGTTTTATCTCCCGATTCGACACCTCGGCTTGCCCGCTTGTTTGAGGATGATAGGGTGTCGAAACCCTATGTGTAACGTTGTACTTCTTGAGCAGTGCCTCGATTGTGCGATTACAAAAATGTGAACCTCCATCACTTATAAGAACTCGAGGCATTCCAAACCTAGCAAAAATGTTAGACTTCACAAATTCTGCAACCACTTTGGAATCGTTAGTCCGGGTGGCTTTTGCTTCCACCCATTTGGAAACATAATCCACCGCCAACAAGATATAGAGAAACCCATGTGATGACGGAAAAGGACCCATAAAATCAATTCCCCACACATCAAATATTTCAACAGAAAGTATAGGCTTTTGTGGCATTTGATCCTTAGCACTTATATTACCCATTCTTTGACAACGATCACATGTAAGGCAAAATGTCCTAGCATCCCTAAAAATGGTTGGCCAATAAAACGCACATTCTAAGACTTTAAGGGCAGTGCGTTGGGTGCCAAAATGTCCCCCACATGCATATGAATGACAGAATATTAAAATAGATTGAAACTCAGATTCATTCACACAACGGCGTACAATCTGATCGGGACAGAATTTCCAAAGGTATGGATCATCCCAAACATAAAACCTAGCATCCTTTTTAAGCTTATCACGTTAATTCCTATTAAGTATGCTAGGGATATGTTTAGACACCAAAAAGTTCACTAAATCTGCATACCAAGGCTCACTTACCTGGATAGACATTAGTGGCTCATCGGGGAAGGTTTCAGAAATTGGCGATGCTTCCTCATGCACCATTCGACTTAGGTGGTCAGCCACCACATTCTCCACGCCCTTCTTATCTCGAATCTCAATGTCAAACTCTTGTAGAAGCAACATCCATCGAATGAGTCTAGGCTTGGCCTCCTTTTTCGTGAGTAAATACTTGAGAGCTGCATGATCAGTAAAAATAATAACTTTAGTACCAAGTAAGTATGATCGGAACTTATTTAATGCAAATACCACAGCAAGTAATTCTTTTTCAGTGGTGGAGTAATTTAATTGAGCATCATTTAGTGTCCTAGAGGCATAATAAATAACATGAGGTTGTTTGTTATTTCGCTGCCCCAAAACAGCACCAATCGCATAGTCCGAAACATCGCACATCAACTCGAATGGAAGGCTCCAATCTGGAGGTGTGATAATGGGAGCCGAAGTAAGAGCTTCTTTTAATTGCTTGAATGCCGTGGAGCATGCATCATCAAACTCGAAAGCCACCTCTTTTTGAAGCAATCGACATAGTGGTTGAGCAATCTTGGAGAAATCCTTTATGAAACGCCTATAAAAACCTGCGTGACCAAGAAACGAACGAACCTCTCTAACCGAAGTTGGAGAGGGTAAGTGACGAACAAGGTCTACCTTAGATTTATCCACTTCAATGCCTTCTTCAGAAATAATATGTCCTAGAACAATACCTTGCTTAACCATGAAGTGACATTTTTCCCAATTAAGCACAAGATTCGTTTCAACACAACGTTTCAAAATTAAGGTCAGATTACTTAAGCAATGATCGAATGAATTACCAAACACGCTAAAATCATCCATGAATATCTCAATAATTTTCTCCACATAATCAGAAAAGATACTCACCATGCATCGTTGAAATGTCGCAGGGGCATTACACAAACCAAATGGCATGCGCCTGTATGCAAAGGTGCCAAAGGGGCACGTGAACGTTGTCTTTTCTTGGTCCTCCGGAGCTATCACAATTTGGTTATATCCGGAATATCCATCAAGAAAGCAATAAAATTGATAGCCGGCTAACCTTTCTAACATTTGGTCCAGGAATGGCAACGAAAAGTGATCCTTCCTTGTCATGGCATTTAACTTCCTGTAATCAATACAAACACGCCAACCGGTCACCACACGAGTGGGTACAAGCTCTTGTTCTTCATTCTTCACCACCGTGACTCCGGACTTCTTTGGAACAACCTGCACGGGAGACACCCAACGACTATCAGAAATAGGGTATATAACACCACAGTCAAGCAATTTTATAACCTCATTCTTTACTACTTCCAACATGGGTGGATTAAGGCGACGTTGAGCCTCCCGAGATGGCTTAGCTCCCTCCTCCAAAAGGATGCGATGCATGCACGTGGTGGGACTAATGTCTTTGATATCCGCCAAGGTCCATCCAATGGCAGATTTGTGCTCCTTTAACACCCTTATCAACTTGTCTTCTTCTTGGGCCGTGAGTGAGCTAGATATGATGATGGGCAGTGTTTGATCTTCTCCCAAGAAAACGTACTTCAAGTGACTAGGTAATGGCTTCAACTCAAGTGTAGGTGGCTGCACAATGGATGGAAGTAACTTGTTAGCCAAAACCGAATCTAAAATTGAGAGTGGAGACTTACCTGATTGTGAGGGCAATGACTCGAGGGCCGCGACCATTTCAACCACTTCATCATAAGGGGGCACGGCCATAGGTTCAAATTCCATGCCGTGGGTTGCATGGATTCCCCCACACTTGTTTCTTGCTCCTATGCCGTGCACTAAGGCTATTTCAAGTGCATCGTCGTTCATTCGATCCAAATGTACCTGTGCCAAAGAATCAACAATGTCAATAGCGAAACAAGAATGGTCCTCCATTGGATATTTAATGCTTTCAGAAAGATCAAAACGAATAATGTCTCCATCAAACTCCATGGTTAATGTTCCCATAAACACGTCTATCTTTGTTCTCGCTGTTTTCATGAATGGTCGGCCTAGCAAGATTGGCAATGATGGAGCATGGCTTGAATCCTCCATTTCTAAGACATAAAAATCTGCAGGAAAGATAAGATGATTGACCTGCACTAAAACATCCTCAAGGACTCCCTTGGGATATGTGTTAGAACGATCGGCCAATTGAATTATAACACCATCCTGTTTTAACTCACCAAGGTTCATTGATGCATAAATGGAATATGGCATAACATTAATAGAAGCACCTAAATCTAACATGCATTTTTCAAATCTAGTGTTTCCAATTACGCATGGGATAGTAAAGCTCCCTGGATCCTTACACTTTGGAGGCAACTTCCGTTGCAAAACCGCAGATACATTTTCACTTACCTTCACAACTTCTTTGTTTGAAATTCTTTTCCTAGTTGTGCATAATTCTTTTAAAAACTTTGCGTACCTGGGCACTTGCTTAATAGCATCAAGTAAAGGAATGTTCACTTGGACTTTTCGAAAGGTATCCAAAATGTCCTTTTCGCTTTCTTCTTTCTTCGATTGTGCAAATCTGCGAAGGAAAGGAACATTGGGCAAATTAATGTTCGAAATCACAACATTTGGGACATTCTTACCTGAGGTGGACGGATGGGATGTCTTAGATGGCTGCGGCATGGGTGATGGTACCCTTGCCGTGGGGTAGGTGTTCTCCTCTTCTTCGAGTTGTATCTTCTCATCTTCCTTGTTTCTCACCTCTTTTCCACTTCATAGTGTGATAGCCTTTGCAGATTCGAAACCACCCTTTGGATTAACCACCGTAGTGCTTGGTAACTTACCATTTTCACGGAATTGCCCCAAAAATTCGGCCATTTGGCCCATTTGCTTCTTTAGCTCATTAACCTCCTTTGCTTGGTTCTGCATTCCCTGCGCCATGGTGGTTAGTAACTGATATGTTTTATCGTCATTCATAGACGTACCTGGGTTGGTTTGGGATGATTGTGCCTGAGGAGGTGGTTGTGGTGCCATTGGCCTTGGAAAGAAACCCGGGGGTTGTCGGAATCCACTTTGTTGGCCATATTGTGGTGCATCTCTCCCTCTAAAATTGGGGTGGTCACGCCATCCCAGATTGTATGTATTGGAGAAAGGATCACCCCTTGGTTGGTTTTGATTCCCATAACCCACAGCATTGGCCGATTCCCACCTTCCATTCTCAATTAATTGAGGGCATTGATCAGATTGGTGTCCTTGAATGGAGCATACACCACAAATTGTAGTTCTTTGCGTTTTGGGGCCTTCAACCAACTGCGATAACATAGACGTAAGGTTAGCCATTTGGGATTGTAACTCAGAAATAGAACTTACCTCATTGACATGATGTGGCCGTGGGGTGTCTCTTTGCCCAACACCTTCATATTGTTGTGCATTGAGTGCTCGATTCGCAATGAGAGTTTTGGCATCCCTAGGTGTCTTGTCTACTAGAGCTCCTCCCGCGGATGCATCCAACATTTGCCGTTCAAGTGGTAAAAGACCTTCGTAAAAGTATTGAAGAAGTAGCTCCTCCTTCATCTGATGCCGTGGACAAGAAGCAACGAGTGATTTAAATCGTTCATAATAAGATGGAAAAGATTCACCTTGGCTTTGCTGAATTCCACTAATCTTCTTGCGAAGAAGAATGACTCGTGATGTCGGAAAGAACTTCTCTAAGAAGGCTCGCTTCATACTCTCCCATGATGTGACGGTTCCGGGAGCCAACTCATACAACCAATCCTTGGCCTTTTCCAACAAAGAAAAGGGAAAAGCCTTCATCTTTAATATGTTGCTATCCACAGTCACCGGTGTCATACTTGAGCATACTACTTCGAACTCCTTTAAGTGCTTATTGGGGTCCTCCATTGATAACCCATGGAACTTGGGTATATGATGTAGCAAACTTGACTTCAACTCAAATTCATCGGTCTTCTCAGGGTCAACCCTAGGGTATTTGATGCAAAGAGGGGCTGCATTGGCCAAACCCGAGGCATAAAGCTCCTTGATGGTTCGATTTTCTACTGCCATGGTTGGTACCTCCTCTTCAACTTCAACTTCTTGCTCTTCTAATTCAGGTTCGGGACTAGGAGGAGTAGACTTTTGCAACCTCTTTTTCCTTCTCAAAGTCCTCTCAAAATCACTGTCAAAGTCGAAGATATGCTCACGAACATGTTGTGAACTGCGAATCATAAACTAGTACCTACACACCAGAGTAAACAAGGTTAGTAACCAACTCAATAAACTCGGCACAAGTAAGAATTTAAGGTGCCTATACACGGCACAAAAGCAAACACACACACACGGTGCAAAAATTCAAAAACAAAACAGAAAACGAAACAATTTAAACAAGACTCAAGATAAGGGATTAGCAACTTTGCTAATCCCCGGCAACGGCGCCAAAATTTGGTGTGAAAATTATGTTAACACACAAATTAAACCCTATTTGTGACAATTGTAGTAATGATGTAAGTAGGGATCGTTCTAACCGGGGATTAACTAGGGGTAGTAATCACTTGGAAACTGAATTAGAAACGTAAAAACAAAGTTCAACACACTAGATTAGACTCAAAGAATGTAAAACTAACGTTTAAAATACTAAAACAAACCAAAAACTCAAAACAGCAACCAAAAGACTCAAAACTGCCTTAAAAACACTTTATGGGCAGTTTTGAACACAAAGCACCAAATTGGACTAATTTGGGTTTTAACTTGTACCAAAACACTTAAAACATAAACTAACACACTTTCTAACTAATCTCGGACTTCAAAATAAATGGGGATTTGATTTGGACGAAAATAAACTAAATGGATAGATTGTAAAGAAAACAGATTGTAAGACAAAATTGTGATGAATAAATGGATAATGGAATAGCTAAGGGTTTCTTCTCCACACATGAAATATATGCAACGTAAATCAATTTCCAGTTATCAATTCAATAAGTTATGAACCTCGACACTCCAAGTCAATTAGGTCCGCTTAAATTAACCTTCAGATTTCCCTAGAATCATTGAGTTGGATGAATATGCATCGTAAACAAATTATTCCTAACAAGTTCTCTATATGAACAGCATGATAAAGACACAAGTTAGAATCCTTACGTTCTTTGGAAATCATAAGCATCGACAAGGCATTTGTAACTATGAAAAGCATGATACTTTTGCCAGGAATCTACTTAACACGATCGTGACTACCGACCTTCACTACTTGCGAATATAAATTCATAACGATTAGGTGAAATAAATTTATATCCTAGCACCAAATTCAAGCATGCAAATTAAGCGTGCACTCTCAATCAATCATGCAAGAATAAGTTCTAAATCCAACAGTTAAGCAAATTGTATTCACGACTTATGCAACGATAACTGGAAGTAATCAACTTATTTCACATATATAATCATGGTTTTGAATACACCCTTAGCCAAATTAAAATTAGCCAATCATACTCAAAGCAAAACAAAGATTACATGAATTAGACATTAAAATCCAAAGAAAGAAAACACCTAGAATGCTCCAACTTGGCAGCAATTGCATCCAAGATTTCTCCTTTCCCTTGCTTGTGGCAGTTTGGTTTGTGGACAGGTTTTGGGTAGTTTTATGGTGTAGAATGGATGGGGAATGGTATGGAAAGGTTTAGGGTGAGTGTGGAGGAGTGTTTGATGGTTGGAGGGTGGTAGAAAACTCGGCAAAGAGGGTGGAAGAAGGTGGAGTGGCTGTTATGTTTTCTGGGCACTAGAATGGTGTTTTTGGGGTGTTTTGCTGCCTAGGGTGTGTATAGACGAATTTTCTGTGATGAGTGATGAATATGGGAGTGTGAACCCTTTGCTAAGGGGTGTAAACATGTATATATAGGCCCCAAAAACCTAGAGAATCAGGTTAGGCAATGGATGAAATGCACAACAAGGAGGGTGAATTTGTGGTGTGCAATGGTCCAAGGATGAAAATGAAGTAATGATGCAAAGTATGGAGGGTAAAATGGAGTGGTATTTCAGCTAGGGAGCATGAATGATTGTGTACATTGCATAGAAATGAAAAGGGGAGGTGAAATGTTTCAGAAATTAGTCAAAGATGCAGCAACATGTGTTGCACACGGCATTGGATCCCAAAGGTGTCTGATGGAGCATCAATTGGTGCATGGAATGGTTGTGAAAGTTGTGTGAAATCTGATGGGTGAAGGGAACAAGAGGTATGCAGCAATTAAGTGTAATAATTGAGTGTATTGAGGCATGAAATCAGAAATATTTTAGGGGACAAGGATGATTAAGCATGCATGGGAATCCAAAGGGAATACAATGGGGTTGCACGGCAAGGAAGGTGTATCCTTTTGTGGCTGAGTTCTTTATCCTTTGTACACTAATTCTTCACATTCTTAGCCTCTTTAAGTCTTCAATTTCGTCCATCCACCTTACTCTATGCATTTGCTATCCATTCCAACCCCGAAACTGCTCCAAAGGCCTCCAAAATGCATCTTCTTGCATACTTTGTTCTTAGAATCTGAAAACACACAAAAATGACTTTAAACACTAAAATAACTAAGAAAATACAATGTAAATGCGCAAGAACACGTTAACTAAGTCGCATAAATATGCTCATATCACCCATCTTCTAGATCGACCACATGAGAGGTCAATGCCCTGAAGGAGGAAGTGACAACCCTAAAAGGTCAGCTTGGGGCCCAGGGCGAGCATATGAGTATGATTGTACGGGCCTTACAGATGTCTGGCCTCCAGATCTCGATGCTAACACCTGATCTTGCTCCATCTTCAACCTCCCAGTCACTTCGCCCAGCCGATACCCAGTAGCTTGATGTATCAAACCTAGAAGACTACTTGTTGTAGTTTTTTTCTTTTTTGTTCGGACATCTTGTATGTACATTTTCATATATTTTATAATTAAATACTTTTTTTGGGTTTATTAATTATTGTTTAGAATTTAATTACAATATTTATTAAAAATTAAATAAAAAATATTTTTGCCAAAAAAATATAAAATAAAATAAGGGTTTGAGGGATGAAGAAGTAACCTGCGTCGTGCAAAACTCCTTTGCGCGACACATGTATCTCCGGCTCGCAAAACTCCTTTGCGCGACGCATGTCCCTCCGTCACGCAAAGTGTCTTTGCATGATGGATAACCTACATCGTGCAAAGTAGTTTTGTGCGACAGAGGAACATGAGTCGTGCAAAGGAGTTTTGCATGATGTAGGGACATGCATTGCGCAAACCCTGCTTTCATTGCCTTGGCGTGACGGTTAATGCTCGATGAAGGTTCGTTGGGCTAATTTTCAGGCAACGTTTTTTGACTTTGCGCGACGAAGGTACCTGCGTCGTACAAATTGTTTTTTGTACTAGTGAACTCACGTGAGACGCTTGGCTACTAGAATTACCCATACACAAATGGCTTTGACGGTTACAACATAATGAAACTTCGAAGGATAATCAAATAGAAATGTTTAGGAAACTTGGCTAGCGTTATGATGTTGCTCTCTAAGAGGAGATTTCGGCACTGCTCACTCTGTTGTCTAATGTGTTGTTAAATCCCTCACCCATGATCTCCTTGTATAGTGATCATCCAAGGGCATTTTGGAAACTACAGAATAACTTGGAGATGAAACTTGTTCCATATTCTTACCAATCTCCTAGAATATCCTCTCTAAAAATGATATTATTATTGATTTATCAATTAGGATAAATCAAAAAATTATTGTGGGATTAATCATTCAATTTTGGGTGGATCACCGTAATTAAATACTTAATTATAAATTAAATATTTCTAATCCTTCTAGTGTCACGATTCTTGTAGAGCCAAGCCTCAAGGTGGTCATTGAGAAATATGTTCCGCCGAGAATATATAGATTCTGAGATCATTCCTGCAAACCTTTGTCCACAGGTCAACCCTAATTTAGGAAAACAATTTCTTGTGATACAAGAGAATAATAAATATTACTACTTTTCTGTCATTGTATACTTGAGTTCAATATTAATTTCCGTTAAGAGACAAGTAGATTTTTTATGTCAATTTTGTAATGCCTATGGATCCAAAAGCGATCATTGTGAGAGATGTGACTAAATGGATGAAGGCTCTTGTAAATTATTCCTGTAAACCTGTCAAGAGACAAATTTCTCTTTCTTGGGATCATCTTGATGGAGATTGGTGTGAATTGGAGCTAAACGTGGAGGGATCTAGAAGGACAAATTCTAGTCGAATTGGAGCTGGTGGCATACTTAGAGATCATAATGGCAACTGGTTAGGAGGTTTTGTTGTGAATTTGGTGCAAGGGCAGGTTTGTGATGCTGAATTATGGAGTTTATACTTTGGTTTACAGCTTGTTGTTGATAAGGGTGCTACTGATTTTCATATTGAGATGGATTCCAAGGCTATTGTTATGTTGTTGAAGCAAACCCAAGTTGATAATTTCCATCCTCTTGACACAATTATGCATAGCTGCAGATTAATGATGAGACAACTGAGGAGGTGTCAGTTGGAACACATTTACAGATAGAAGAATATTGTGGTGGATCAGTTGGCTAACTGTAGTTTTAATATGGATCTTGGCATTCTTGTATTTGATGAGCCTCCGGTTTGGATTAGAACAGCTCTCATAGATGATGCTGCTGGAGTACCTCGGACTCGTTTTGCTGTAGTTTTGTAGTTTTCTCTTTGGGTTGTACTCCCCCGTTCTTCACCAAAAAAAAAAATATTTATTAATTTCCCTTCCTTATTATTCCCAAGAGAATTTGGCATAAATTATCAAGTAAAGAAAGGGTACATACAAAGATTTATTTATAGAACAAACTCACGTATGTAATTAAGGGAAAAACTCAGACCGAAAAAAGGAGGAAAAAGAATTATAAGCTTGTACGTAGCGCGCATGGAAGAATATAACAGCTCAATTCCGTTTGTCTAGTCAATCTTAGTCCAGTCCGATCCGAACAGTACTAGTTATTACATCTTGTCCGGATCAATATTTCGGAAGTCCAATGTTGAATGAGATCTGCGGAACTGAGACAGTGCACTGTCTTCTGTATGGTTGATGATATCTGTTATAGAGGCCTGCAAGAGCGCGAAGTTGTTGATGTTCTTAAGAATGTCAGGATTGATGTTCTTCAAAGCATTAGGATGACCTTCGGTGGTTGGGAATCGTTTTTGATGAGAACGGATTATTGGCGAAAGAGATGCATGCAAGTTGTCATATATGCTGTTGCTTCTTCTGCTTGGTTTGAAAGTAGTGGAGGAAGCGCTGCTGCATGCACTGTTGCCTGTCTCTTGGTCTTGGTCTTGGCTATGCAAGCTTCCCATTTCGCTATGGATGCTTCCCATATCCTGGCTGTGCCAACTTCCCATTACTTGCCGGTACATGTTTGGTTCTGCCTTCTTTTCCACCTGCGAAAACTAAACAAGTACAAAAACCGTATATGTACATCAATCGTCTTGAGCTATATATATCAATCACATGCATATGCAGTACAATTTTACAACTCCACTTTACAGGGTGATAGAAATTCAATGATATCTAAGGATGATACTAGTTTCATTTATTATGAAAGGCAATGATATTCACATACCGTTTTTCTCCTCATGCATACCCTGTTTAATTCTAACATTTGGATCGACAAAAGTAAAGGAAAATCAAAGGACAGAACTAAATAGGGTGTGTGTAAGAAATCATTTCACTTCTAAAAACTACTTAATTAGGGAGACACCGCAAAAAACACTTGTGAAACACATAACAGCTTAACTGAACTACCCGAATAAGTGGAACTAAGAAAAGGATTAATAATGGATAATTCAAATGAAATTTATGATTGAAGATCAGAGATCTATGAAGGTGCAAAACTTACCTCGTTAGAAGATTCGACTTCTCCTCTAACCTCTTGAACCTTTCTTTGAACCAGTCTGCGATTTGTTTGAGGCAATTGCTTTGGTTTGGAAGTCCTCCTTACATATAATTAAGATGGAAAAGCACCCTATTAGCCATTGTGGTTTTGGTAGCAATTAAATAAAAGCCCTTGCTACATTTCATAATTTCTTGAAGATTTTATAAGATTCAGGACAGTCATTGTTGTGAGGGTTCCATTTCTGCAATTTCTCCATTACAAAAAACCATTTTACTATGAACATAGTGCAACATATCTAATATGAATGAGACATCAGAATATGCCTTCTTAACCACCCGAAAAACAGAAACAGAAAATCTAGCATCTAATGAATGATGGAAAAAATGCAATTCATACACCAATGAATTTGTAAAGTTGTACGCGAGAAGGATGTATTGAAAATTTACTAATGTTATATTTGCGTTATGCAAAATTAAGATCCGATCAAATGTTGAAAACTTCATAAGAACAAGTTTTAAATTATAATTTGGGTTATCTTTCCTTCTTTCAGTCTATTATTATGCCTAAATTAATCAAAATAATCAATGAAAGTAAATTGCAATGTATTTAGTTGAAATTTGAAATAGCATACTTCTTCCGGTCCTTGGTGTGAGTTCGTTCGTCCTCCTCTTTATACATTACTGGTAGAGCTGAAAGGTCACATGCCGACGGACTTGAACTAAAAAACTGAAACCAGAAAAAATTTACAATTTGCAAATACATGTTGAGCATACTAAAATATATAGATCACTAAGACATCTTTTACTTTCTCAAGCATTGTTGTTTCTACACTCACTTTTCTCTTAGAGCGATCAAATTTCATGCAGATTGCAGTTGGTGAGCTAAATAAAATGGAAGCTCGGGACTAAAAAGCAATAACGGAAAATATTGATTACACGAAGAAAGAGCTTCATGATTGTACTCACTTGACTTTGGAGTGCAGAAGCAGCACTGCCACGAGATGCCGGATCCAGAGCAAGAAGTGTTGTTAAGAGATCAAATGATGATGTTGAGAAGTCCCTGAAGAACTCTTCAAAACTAGGTTTGTAATGTTGTGGTGGTCGGAAGCTTGTTGGTAACTTCATTTTCTTCCAGTAATCCTCTCCGGGTGAACCACAAAGCTTGAAGATCCTATGAAGTTGCTCAACCTGAATACACAACTTAATGAATCTGCCTCTGTAATTTCTCAAAAATGATGGTGGGATCAATCGAAGATTCCTTGTGTGAATATAATTGCGGTTTCTGGTGTTGAAAATGAAGTTAAGACGAAATCATTTTACCTCGGTTCTCCCAGGCATAACTGGCCTCCCAACAAACATTTCTGCCAATAGGCATCCTGCACTCCAAACATCAATACCAACTCCATAATCTGTAGAACCTAACAAGAGCTCTGGCGCTCTGTACCAGAGTGTCACTACTCGGCTTGTAAGAGGACGTTTCTTTGGAGGGAAAAAATTTGCAAGCCCAAAATCTGCAATTTTCAGCATCCCATTTCTGTCTATTAGCAAGTTGGAAGCTTTAATGTCTCGATGTAAAATCCCGTTTTCATGGCAGTGCTGGAGACCAGCAAGAAGCTGCTGCATATAGCACTTGACCTGTATGAAAGAGAAAATTGAAACAAAAACACCTAAATCTGTCTGTCTGACCATTGAGTACTATGAATTCCACAACATTTCTGTTACAGACTCAGTTCATTTGTACTTACTGCACACGTATAAGCCCAAAATCTACATAACATATATACATAAATAAATTTTTAGGTGTAGGGATAGATGACGACAACAAATGCCAACCTGGGGTTCGGTGAGCCTCTGTCCAGGACGTGAGATTACTCTGGTCAAGTCGGACTGCATGAAATCAAATACGAGATATAGACTATGCTGCATTCTTGATGTTGCTATCCCTTCAAGCTTGATGATATTGGGATGATCTAGCTTCTGTAGCATCGTTATCTCCCTTGCCATGAACTTGACACTCTCTGGCTCTGATGTGTCAAAGCGGACTTTTTTCAAAGCAACAATCTTTTTGGTGTCCCTGTCACGAGCTTTGTACACATTGCTGTAGGTTCCCTGCCCTACCTACAATACCAAAGCCAAATATGGAAACCCAAATTCAGGTTTCTTGTCCACCAAGAAATCCCAACATCCTAATTCAAAAAAATTAGTAAGTGGAGTCTGTCTGAAGGAGTAATTAGTTACCTTAGCAAGTTTATCATAGGAGTCGGCAGTCTTTGGAACAAAACCAACCAAGATATCTTGAGGCACGTTCTCAACCAGCCACTTCGGCCAGCCATCCACAATATCATCATCATCTCCTCCAATCTTCTTCAACATCATCCTTCCCGAAACGTTCCCTCCATTCTTAGCTCTCTCTGTCTCTCTAACAACCAAACCTCCTCCTCCACCATCAGCAATCTTATCCTCACCATTGAATGCCGCCGCCTTAACGTCCTTCCTTGAGTGTTTTAGGGTAACGGGTTTTCCTCCAATGCTCCCCTTGACATAGCCATTGTCCCGTTTCAACTTGTCAAGGACTTGAAGGTCATGACTTGGGGAGTTGGTTTTCGCCTGAACACAACCCATTAAGTCAGCGACTGACTTTGTAGGGGACGGTAGCACCTAGGCGGCGACAATGGTGGTGGTGGTGGTGAGGAATGACTGCATAGTAAATCCGGTGAATCAATGAATGAAGATGGTTGGTAATTGGTAATGGTAAATAAATTTTTTAAGAAAATGAAATGAGGAAGCCGAAACAAGAGTGAGTGAGTGATACTGCCGTTTCTTGGCCGGCATTGCCTTGGGATTATACCAACCATTACATTGTCTTTGTAACTCCCTCCGCTTTCTCCGCCTTCATAGTTGGGGTGGGCATTGGGAAACCAACATTCAATATATTTAATTATTTTTATTTTGATTTATCTTTTGCTTTCTAAAAGGACTTGGATGATCACTTAGTACTACGGTCTGACGGTATTCTTCTTCACTTGTAAGCGAGAGGTCTTAGGTTCGAATCTCGTGGATGACGAATTCAATACCAAATTAGATTGCCTATGTGTGGTTTAGACGAACTCCTCCGTTTGTTAGTGGAAAATATATTGTTGTGCTGGCAAAAAAAAAACAAAGAACTTGGACTGTGTTCTCAAGAAAATCAGAAGGGCCAGCACACAACAGTTGATAGTTGTCAGCTGCCAGCACGCCACATTTCAAAATCTGGGCATTTTCTTCATTATTACAGGCGGCAAGGATAGTTACCCACCCATTCATTCCTTCTACCCTTTTCGATTTACCCAAAAAAAAGGAAAACAAATTTTAAAAAAGGGGAAAAATCTCTTTAGGACTTATTTGAAAATGCTTTTCTAAGAAATACTTATGTTCATAAATCATTTTATCCGAAGCATGTCAAAAGCTTGTTTTGAAGTGGTTTTAGAATAAACACGTGTGTTCACTGGGGGCAAAGCTAGAAAGTTATTTCTCTAGGGCACAACTAATTAAGCAATGGTGGATGCATGTCCTCATGGAATCCAAAAAACTGTGCATGCAACGCCAAATTTTTTAAGTGAGGTGTTTTGTTGAGTACTTGCCAACCCATTTCGATTGTGTGCTTAGCGAACATCCCCACCCTTCTATGCCACATTTTAATTGTAACTTTAGGTCAATATTGTTATAGTGAGCAGAAAGATAAATCATACATGCATAGGGTTAAGAGGTCAAATTTATTATACATGTGAAGGGACGGATTGTTCATGAGCCTTTTATTAATGTTATATTCGTCTCCTGATGGTTTTGGATGAGGAGCGAATGATAGAGTTGATGATGGTGATGAGTTAATTATTATTTGCCCTACTTCGATTTGACATAGCGGTGAGCAATGGAAGACATCTGTGATTTAAGCGGGACCCTAATTCCTATACACATTGATTATTATTTGCCTCCTTTAGCCGTTAATAAGATTTAGCATGAGCTTTTATTAAAAAGGGTAAATCGCCAAAATGGTTCCTGAGATTTGCATAACTCATCACTTTGGTCCCTGAGATTCCAAATTGATAAAAGTGGTCCCTGAGATTGTTCACCATCCATCATTTTGGACATTTCGTTAGAAACTCTATAAGTGTCCCGGAGCTCTTGGTCGGAAGTTTGGGCAATTTTCAAAGCTTCGTAACTCAATCGTTTCTTAACCAAATTCGACCCATAATATATCAAAATGAAGATAGGAAAGTGTAGAATAAGATTATACCTATTACGAAAGTGGTTGTCTTGGTCTCGAGTTAGCCACTTTCGAGCCGTTTTCCGGCCAAACCACGGCGAGTTAACCATAAAAAAATGTACCATTCTCTTTGTCTTGTGGAGAAGTATGATTTTCGTTTTTGAATCACTTGATTTCGTTGAGTATTGAAGAAGTTATGAACGTTTAAAGTTTACCCAGTTTCCGGCAAGTTTTCAAGTTTTCACTCGGACCAATCAACTTTGAGGCTATTTTCCGGCCATCTCCGGCAACCATTGGGCTTTGAAATAGGTATAATCTTATTCTCCACTTTCCTATCTTCATTTTGATATATTACGGGTCAAATTTGGTTAAGAAATGATTAAGTTACGAAGCTTTGAAAATTACCCAAACTTCCGGGACACTTAATGGAGTTTTTAACGGAATGACCAAAATGATGTATGGTGGACAATTTCAGGAACCACTTTTATCGATTTGGAATCTCAGGGACAAAAGTGATAAGTTATGCAAATCTCAGGGATCATTTTGGCGATTTACCCTATTAAAATTTTTGACATGCGCTTTTTAAGTCAAAGCTTTGATGAGCAAAAGTGCTTTATGGAGAAGTATTTCCAAATGGTCCCAAAATTTTTAACAAAAATCCAAGTGCTTGCTAGAACAAAACATTTAACCGTTTCTCCATTAGAGAAAAAAAAAAAAAAAAAAAAAAAAAAGAATCTTTAACATTATCAGAAGCTCATTTGGTTATCTAAAAGTGCTTTCGGCGGCAAATCAAGTCATCGAAAATTCATTTTCCCAAGTCGAGCTCGAATAAAGTCGTTCGCGCTAATATAGGAAAAAAATGAAAATAAGAAGTGTGAAAGCAAATAAATTTAGCAAACTTCCAGAACTGTACCAAAGTATTGATCTGAGTATTCTGCTACTTCACAAATCCACTGATGCTGCTTGCACTCTCTCCGGTGATCAGCTTCCGAGAGACAGGGAGGCCAAGATCAAACGGCCCCAAGGAATCGCTCTGTGTCCCAAGGAGTAAAATTAAAACCATCAGCTATTTTCAATTTCACAAACTTCAAAACAAGCAACAATCACTTCGAAAAGAAATTCACATACCCATTTGATGCCTGACAGCCCAAGACTTCCTTCATCGTTGTTCACTCGCGAACAAATCATGAGAGCTGTATCTGATTCCTGACAACCACGCTGGTCTTGCGGAAGCTCAGTAACACTGTTAGCCTGCAATAAACATCCGACTGAGATTCTTCTTGTTTTACTTCAACGGCTTGAAAGGGCCAAGCGAGTCCATATCCCCCGGCAAGGAACACAGCTACATGCTGTTTAAAATCTTGACAAAGCCTTTATACTAATTACTTTGGTAAGATACTAGTGAGAATTATGTAGCCTAAAATTGCCTCACCATATGGTCTTACACAGATTAAAAAAAGGGGTCTGCTATCCACACACCTTTTTTTACTTCTCACACACCCCTTGTTAGTTCATGTCTTTTGATCTTCTTTAATTCAGTCGACCCGATGGCCGCAAATTAAGTGGGTGCGTATGAAGTAAAAAGGGGTGTGTGGACAGCACATCCCTAAAAAAAACCCAAGCAATCTGTTGATGTTATAGTCTTATTCTGATCAGTAAAATTTAGAAAGGTCTACCAAACCAAACAGCTGATTAAGGTTCTTTAAGTCTTAACAATATATTAAAGTAAACGACGGAGAAATTTGATAACTCAGTTAACCAACACATCAAAGGTTATAACACCCTTCAATGTCGAGACATTCCGAAACTTTCAACACTTCAATATACTAGAGATTCAGCACAGTTCATTCAAGACAAGTTCTGACTACCAATTAAAACAATTTCATATTTATTTAACATCCAAATTGTAATATTTATAGAATAGGACGATCTATTGTCATACCAATCCAAAAATCTGGTATTCAAATCATAGTTATTTAAACGAGACGGAAGCCACAACTGGTTAAACAGCACAGTTGCAATAACAGAATGAAATGAACTATTAGAACTCAGCAAACCTTGGCTGCATCAGGGAACTTGAATAGTTTAGAACCAGGATTCTGGTTGAAACATCCACGACTTCCACCAAACCCCAGAACATCTTTTCCCGACGAAGAGAACTTTTGAGAAGGAAATGCACGGCAAGTTTCTTCGGCGTCAAAAATAGATAAGCATGAGTCATGAGTGGATGGCCTTTGACCTTGAGTTGGTGGCAAGCCTGCATTGCTCTCAACTGGTTGTGCATCAGATCCATTGCGCTTGCCCTGCAAGGATGCTTCAGACAGGAGGCCACCAATGCTCCTAGATGGACAATCCCACGACACAAATGACTTTGAATCATTTTTTATTTCAGTAGGATAAAAGCCTTCATTTTTCCCAATTTGTTTTTCTTTACTGCTATTGAACTTGGCCTGTAAGGATGCTTCAGAAAGTAGGCCTCCAACGCTTATATTAGTTACACTGTCAATCAAAAGTGGTTCCTGAGCATGGTTACCCATCCTCCTCTGAATATTGTCCTAATTACAATAAGAGAGAAACTTCATACAATCATTAAAACCCATGAAAGAAACATGTTGCGTAAATCTTCAAAATGTCTACCCAACAAATTTTCCATCTTTGCTTTTAAATTTTGAAAAACAAAGGAAAGAATATTTATCAAGACTTGTATTCTCAATCCGACATTTCATCACGTCTATATATTGCATTCCCAGCTTAACGCAATTCATTAAAGTCAGTCACCAGAAACAACGAAAATTCAAACTCATACAAGTAAATTTAAGCTTAACCCACTAAAGGTGTGTGAGCGCGCACACACACATGTGAATAAGGAACAACCAAATAAACAGAGAAAGAAGCAGCAGAAAATTTTACCCTGGGATCAACAGCTCCAGTAGAAATCTTCTCAGTATCTGCATTTATTGTTTCACTTGCATCATTTGATTTGAAATCTTTTGTTGCTAAAGCAGTATGTTTCCATAATTCATCAATAACATTCTCTGTTGCGGGGCTTCTACATCTCTGCTCGCCTTCAGATCGTAAGTCATTAGCTGATGTAGAAGGTTGATAAGCAGTTTTAGGTTCAGTAGAGAACCAGCCATACCTTAAGAAGCATATGAAGTCAGAAAAATTAATAACACGTTGAGTAAAGAAAATAGAGGAAGACTTATACCTTAAGCGAAAAACTGCAGGGCTTCCAAAAGCTGCATAGACCGCTCCGGCACTAATATTGCCATCATTCAGTGTCCATCTTCTGTTACTAGACATACTGTCGGGCATCTTATATGGGAATAGAACTGGCAGATCAAAAGCAATGCTTGATCTGCCCCACTTGTCATTAAGGTGCTTTAGTACAGAAGTAATCTTCTTCCGTGGTCTAAGAATGAGTTCTAAATATGGATGATGTCCATCCAAAGAAAGAAAATGACATAAAAGAAAAGAAAGTTAGAAATTAAAGCGACAAACTTTCTAGCTTGCAAATACATAGTGCTGTTCTAATTTTTCAAATCTTCATGATTTATGATCTACCTTTTCCAATCCTATGCGGGTGGCTTCATTTACAGGGAAAAGCTGCAACTTGATCTTTGACTGCGGAAGAAGTTTTTGCCCTTGATAACACTCAAGAACAGGCAGCCTCTTTATTGTTCCTAAAAAGGGCACACCTATGTCAGGAAGCTCCAGACACATGCCTTCGGCATTCTCGTCCATTTCAACCAAGAAATTGCCACCTTGCCCTAAGAAATATAAGATGCGACTAACTTAAAGGAATGCCCAAGATAGGGGCAACTAAAAATTCAATGTCCATAACAGCTCAGGAAATGAACAGGCTAATCAAATCGGAAGAGATCTGTCTAGAATTACTTGGTAAGCTAATATAATGTGGCAAAACTAGTACGTGCAAGAAAATACAAGAATTAATGGTTGAAGTTAAAAGCATTCAAGCATAATACTCAGATGAGATTTCCTACCTGTTGCTTTGTGGCAGACTCGGGTAGTTCTCCCTGTAAATCTCTGTTCTCTCATAGTACTTCCTATACGTGCTCTTCCCTCTATAGGAATCTTGATCACCTTCCTGTTTGTTTCTCTAGAAGCTTTCATGCTGGTTTGGCTTCACCAATCTTTAGCCTACTGTCACACGGTCCTTCTCGTAAGTAAGACAATAATGCATCTTTTCAGGCTTCAACAAAATAGGATACCAAGAAAGAACTAATTAACTGGTGTAAGCAAAAAAATATACATATTTTTATCACACCAGGAGTATTCCAACTTTTTGTAATTTTCCGTTTCTCGTTTTCTTCCATATGAAACAAGAGACTATATCGTTTGAATAACACGAAAGCTACGCTGCCCTTTCTCACACATATTATCCAAATTGTTTCCAGCAATTTTCTACCCAAAACATAGATTTCATAATAACCTGCGCAAAACAAAACCCGAAACACAAATGACCAGCCAGTTAAAATTCTGCACCACAAAAATCTTGTGCTCTCGTCAGTTCAACTCTTCCAAATTGACAATCCAATTTCGAAAATTTGAGAATTCTCCGGGTTAAATTAAACGAATTTGACCTTGCTCCTTGAGAATTTGAGATTTAATATTTGAAGCTCAACCAACCCTTTGCCAGAATTACATATCAAGAATGTGAATCCCGGTAATTCCAGGAGCTAGGGTTTCGAGCAATACCCATTTAAACACATGAAAGTAAATTCAACGATTCTGAATGCAATATTGTGCCCTAATTTCTAGTAATCGAAACCCAAATATAGAGAATAAAAAACACAAATTAATCTGTAACCATATATAGCTCTTGGATCTATCACTTAACTATAATTTAGAAGAGAGAGAAGCGTACCTTAATCGAGAGAGAGAGTGAGTTTGGCGGGAATAAATCTGGAATTCAGAAAGCTCTGTTTGAGATTGAGTGGGCCCCGACCTATATATATATATATATATATATCCATAAAGCGTACCCGTTCAATTATTTACGGGGCATCATGTTTTGTGTTAAAGTAGGCCTAGTCAAGCACTTCGTGTTGGGCGCTTCGGCTAACTGGTCTTGCTTTCATTTCCGTTTTCATTTCCGTTTTGGGCTAATTAAGGCCCCGTTTGAAAGATAAATAAAACGCTAGTTTTTAGTTTTACAAGAGTCAAACTTATCACCGCTCGTCTACAAAGCAATTCACATGACACAGTATATCGTCACATGTTAGTCAATGTCAATGAAAAAGAGCATATGGGTAAAAACTTATACATGTCTTTATTTCATTAGTATAGGATCCCATCGTGGCGGTGTATAGTGTCACATAAGTCTTTCTCCCCACTTACAGATCTGTAATAGTGAATTAGTTCTTATATTTTAAGATTTCATCAATGTGACTCTCTTGTTATTAAGACTCAAACAATCTGCTAATTTATAACGTGTCCATTCAAGTCTCACTTCTTTTTATGTCTGTATGATGATACAGTGATCCGCGTATTATTTTATGGTAAGTTATATGCATTTAGTACTTTGCAAATTCAAGTGGAGTATATATTTGGATACTCTTAGAAGTGTGAAATGTAGTCTATTTATGGCATTTTACCCTTGGTTTGAAGGGTTAGGAACAATGGACAAACTTTTTCACAAATATTTTTACGCTCTTTCCTAGCTTTTAGATCTGGTAACATTCAAGGGTCCTAATTAAGAGTGATGTCAATTGTTTTAATAATTAAGTGACATGGAGGATAATGTGTATTGTAACTTGTAAAAAATAAATTAAAATTTCAAATTAAAATAGAATAAAACCTGAGGTATAGAAAAGAAAAACAAAAATGTAAACCTGCAAACGTGCAGGTAGGGTGAAGACTTCCATTGCTACATGTTGAGAAGAAAACGTTAGTTTTCTCTCTATATTAATGTGCATACATTGGAATTTTCCCTCCATTCTATATATATATATATATATATATATATATATTAGAGAACTTGTTATGGTAACTTATTTCATCAAATAAAAGCCTTCACTGAGGGTTTTACAGCCTACCAGATGAAGACTGGGAACGCCCGGCCAACGAGTTTCTGGGAAGGAGACGGGACATGGGATCCTCTGCCACGTGTTCCATGGTCAGTGCTAGCAACTAGGGATGGCCAATGGTTATAACGGGCGAGTAACCGCGGTTATTTACCCATAACCGTTTATACTGGTACCCGCATAACCGTTTACCCGTTGGGTAATTGCCTAAACGGTTATACCCATACCCATAACCGTTTATAAACGGTTAACCATACCCATAACCGAGTACCCATTTAACCGTAACCATATACCCATTTATCCAAACCCGTTTACCCGTTTATCTATTTTGTTAACCCATTTACCCCTTTTTGAGCCTATTTACATATTTTTTTAACCGTAACTGTATACAACTCTAATAATTGAAATAATAAAGACGAACGATAGTTTTAATCAATCAAGGTAATATAATATATTTGCTAATAATTGATTTTTTACTAACAAAATACCTCTCATTACTTGAGCAAACATATTGGAAAGAAAATTCATGTATTTTTGACATATTTTTCTTCTATACCCAAGCAAGTATTCAATTATAACATCCATATGATTACAAAGTAAAGCTTCTAAAAACTCAAGGTAGTCATTATCTTGAATACTAGATGATTCAAAGCTCCAAAATATTTCAAAACTAAACACTTTCGAACACTAATGCATTAAGCACATTCAATCACAAAGTCTCATCGACTCGTTGTCACCAAAAGAGGCCTACAAAAGAAATGTATAAATTGAATTAGTATCCCAAAAGAAATGTTTTTAACCAGAGGTTTTGGCATATAGGAGGAAATACGTATGAAGGATCAAAAAGGACAGCTAGAAGAGAACGCATTAAGTAAGGTATAGCTAGTGAATGTGACCCCAGATTATACATCGTATTCGTACCACAGGTCCACAACTGGTTCCCATGGCAGCAATTTAAAAGTGAATTAAACAACCAATCAGATTCATCACCTAGCTACTATGATGCACATCACCATTATAGCCCAAAATGTCAAATCTATACCAGTCAGATTCCTCAGTGCAACGTTAAGAGAAACAGAAATTTAAAATCTTACAGATTAGGTTTTTTGTTTTTTTAATTTTATATATCTATTAAAATAAACGGGTAATCGTTACAACCGTTGTTAATACCCATAACCGCCCATTTAAATTTTACGGGTAAATGGTTATACCCATAACCATTTAATTATCTAAATGGTTACACATAACCGTAACTGCGAAATTTAAATGGGTGGATAACCGCGGTTACCCATAACCGATGGGTATTTGCCCATCCCTACTAGCAACACACATACGGACCTGTGATAAGCTCATATTTATATATATTTTACATAAAATTCACTTCTCTTTTCTTAGTTAGTTCCTTATATTTTTGAGCTATTTACTATGTTTTTGTGTTTTGTGTGATTTATCAAGCAAAGAAAAGAAAAGTAGCACAAGTGAGATATTAAGTAACAAATTCGTCAAAACTGCCTGTGCAGATTAGTTGACTTTGGAAGCATGTTACGAACAGCTCAGAATGAATGAGAAAATGAGCCTTATATTCTTGGAAAGCTACGGATGTCTATTTTCTGGAGCAATTTACGGATTGTTAATATCATTTTTCTAGAAGAAGTTACGGGCATTGTAACGCTGAAAGGTTCAGAAAAGGGCTAAGCAGATTTGGCTAATAAAATGAGAAAGTAAAGGCACTTGTTTTGTGTTTTGCTTTGTCATCAACACTCAGCAGCAAATGGGGTTATGATTGCACTCATTTGGCTTTGGAGCAAGTGGAAATGCACAGCTAGAAAGAGAAGGCACGTCACATGCAAAAGAGAAACATGGACATCTACACACATGCAAACTGCACAGGTTGGAGGGCATACACACACTCTACATGGACATCACACACACAGCAAGAAAGGCAAGGCATGGAGGGTTCGCATGGGCAGAAAATGTGTTGATTTTGGGCTGAAATGGTGAAGAGCATGTGTGTGCAAATGCAAAGAGGAACACACACATGCAAAGACACTCATTACCACAACATCCATCCACTACACCCATTACATCCACTCATTACCACAACATTCACCCACTACACCCATTACATCCACTCATTACCACAACTCCATACACTCATCTCCCTAGCCTATAAATACATCCACCCTTCATCATAACTAGAGAGATCTTGATCCATCAAAAGAACTTCATTCACAAACACAATTTCCTTGCCATGTCCTCCATCCATTCATCTAGCCATACTATATCTCACCAATCCATACACTTTTATCTCTTAGCCGTGCAAATCCATTCCATCCATATATCCATACACATCCTAGACACTTGTGCTACAACAAGGTGGTGAAAACAAAGGTCCTTGGCGTTTCAAGCTTGGAACTTTGGAGCGTTTTAGGTGTACTTCGTTCTTGCTTTCAATGTCTACTTTGTTATTTTCTAATTTTGTTGCAATTATGAGTGGCTAAACCCCTATTTAGTTAGGGGGAAGTTTGAAGCCATGAACATGCTTGAGATTTGAATTGATTTCTTCCAATTGTGATTTGATAAGTTGTGATTGCAATTCAATTATCTATTTTATTCATAACTGATTCTTGTATGTTTATTAAGGATGCATACTTAGTTTTCATGCATGAATTAGATGCTAGAATATAAATGAGTTTCACCTAATCGTTACAAGTTTATATTCATGAGTAGTGAAGGTTGTTTATCACAATCGCGTTAATTGAATTCTTGGCAATTGTATCATGCATTCATAGTTATAATTACCTCGTCAACACTTATGATTTTCATTGAACGTAATGATCTCTGATTGTATCTCTATTATGCATTCATATAGGGGACTTTTAGAGAATGATTTGGGTTGTCGCATGCATTCATCCAATTCAATGAGTAAAGGAAAATCTGAGGGTTAATTTGTGCATCACGGTTAATCTAGGGTGTTTAGCATCATAGTTTATTGAAAAGCAATTGGAAATCAATTCATGTATAAGTGTGCCATGTGTGAAGAACGGACCTCTAACTAATCCATCCATCATCATATTCCTCAAATTTGTTTTACAATCTGCCTAGTTTTATAACTTGTTTGTTTGTTTCAAATTCATCAAAACCAAAATCCCCCTTTTTACTTTCTTGTTTCAAAGTGTTAAATTTATGTTTTGTTTGTGTGTTTGAGTGTTTTGATTCAAGCCAAAACACTAAATTCGTCCAAAGTTGTGTTAGAGTCAGAAACTACCTAGTTTGTGTTTTTAGGCAGTTTTGAGTGTTTTTAAGTTGTTTTGAGTCTTGTGAGTCTATTCAAACGTTTTTAACTTTGTTTTTATGTTTTTGAGTTAGTTTAGAGGTTTTAGCAAGCCCTTCTAATCCCTGGTTTAGAACGATCCCTACTTGCATTTATACTACAATTTGACAACAAGAGGGTTTAATTTGTGTGTTAAGTAAATTCGCATCAAAATTTTGGCGCCGTTGCCGGGGATTAGCAACTTTGCTAATCCCCCATTGTTTCTTTTTCATGTCTTTTGTTTTAGTTACTGACTTTGTTTCTATTTGTGTCTTTTATTTTTACTTTTGATATTTGATTTAGTTTTGTTTCCTTGATTTCAGATACTAGAGAAGTAAGACATGGATTTTGCTACCATTCAAGCTCAATTGGCGAAACTTACTTCTCAATTGTCACAAAGTGCCGAAAGGACCACAATGCAAAGTGTCACTACATGTGGTGTGTTCTATGGGCAAGGATATCCAACTCATCAATGTTCTCAATTCGCTGCGAATGAAGATGCTTGGGGTTATCAAGGCCATAGCCAATCATGGGACAACATGTTTCCCAATGCTTACAATTCAGATTGCATGTGGGGAAAACCTCAACAATTCCAACAAGATGGATATTGGCAGCAAGAAGATGAGTTTTATTCAAGACCTATGCAGCCACCACAACAATCTGCCCAATTCAATTCAGGTACGTCTTTGGATAATGATATGTTTAATAAGTTACTCACCTCTTTGAACCAGGAAGTAGAAAATCGAAATACAGAGGTGCAAAATCAAGCCAAGAAGACGGGCGAATTAGAGAAGCAAATTGGGCAGATTATGGAGTTCACGGCACAAATTCAAGAGCAAAGTGAACTCTCCAACTCAACTATTGGAAATTTGAAGGAAGATTTTGAAATCCATGATGCTATCACTTTGGGAAGTGCTATGGAGGTTGGAGGTGAACCCAAGACGTCCAAACCAAGCCAAAACATGGATGAACAGCTGCTGCTCGAAGAAGATGAGAGTAACAAGGCCACGGCAAGGGAAGAACCACCCTTGCCGCAGCCCCATATGCCCTCTATGTCGTCTACTTCAACCAAGGTAAGCCTAAATTCAATTCATCCTGACCCCGTTTCACCAAATGTCCTTATTCCTTGCAAGATCATGCAATCCAAGGAAGAAGAGGGTGAGAAAGGAATCTTCGGAACCTTTCCAAAGAATCAAGAGCAAGAAGTGGATGGGGAATGTCTACAATTCATCAAAGAAGATACACTTGAGACGAAAACTCCCAAAGAAGTTGGATTTTATGACACGGGAAAAGTCATAACTCTCAAAACACCAAATCTGGCCAAGTCCCATATCCCTGCAACCTTCAAAGATGTGGTGTTCGTAATTGAGTTTGTGTTGGAGCAAGCAAGTAAGCCATCTTCTCCAACTTCGATTTTATTATATACTAACTTGCTGATTTTGATGATTCAGGCACCTACACTAGAATTTAAACCATTGCCGGATCATGTCAAGTATCACCTTCCATTCAAGGATCAATTCCATGCTATGGGCCCTATCCAAGTTTAGAAGGAAGTTTCGTCCGGCTAGAAGACGTTAAAACAAGCGTTTCTTGGGAGGCAACCCATGTATTCAAATAAGGAAGATATATGAATCGCTTCACAATCAGTTTTGCGTTTCTAAAAACCTTCCCTTTTCTGCAGTTTTATTTTGCCATGTTTGTCATATTTATTTGTTGCTTGTTTGATTGTTTTTTGGTGTGGGTTTATGTTTGAAACTTTGACAGGTAAACAAAGTATTTTTACATTAATTTTTGTGGAATAGGAACATTAGGTAGAAAGGTAGAAAAGTACAAGAAAGTGAAAATAAACAGTAAGGAGTCTTCATTGGTCAGGAGGTGCCTCAACATTCGACGGACCTCCAGAAAGACGAAGCACCAGAGATTGATTATCCGGAGCCTCAACACTTGGTGAAGCACCAGAGGACGAAGGCAGAAGTTGCCTCTAGAGTAACGCCACAAACCTCTGATGATCACTCTGAATCCGCACTTCGGACTCCTGCAGCTGATCAAGCTTCCTCTTCATGCTTGTTGAGTAATTAGTTGCGAGCATGTGCAACTCTTTATTCTCATGCCTAAGCACTCTGACCTCTTGCCGAAGACTAGCCACTTCAGCCATCAACGACTCAACCTGACGAGATCGAGCAAGAAGACGCTGGCCCATGTTTGATACTGAGCCTGCACATCGGACACTGTAGGCCAAAGAGTCCTGAACAGCCAGTTCGTCGGACCGCCTAGAAAGTATCCTAATGTCTCTAGGAGTGAGAAGATTTCTGGCCACCACCGAAGCGGTTGTATCATTCATCATCATGGAATCCCCAACTGTAAGAGGACCATTTGGGGATACGAATGACGGCTGCCAAATGTTGTTTGGAGAAGATATGTCACTATCTTCCCAGACATTCAAGTTAAGGCGACGGTCAGAAGGGCAAGACATATTCGAAGGTGTGAAGAAAAAGAAGAGGTCGGACAAATCAAGTTCTTAGAAGTACAAGTAGGGAGCTTCTACAGGCGGAAAATTCAAGTGTGCTTTGGAATGTGATGCGTGACTCTCTTTAAAAATCAGCACTCGACGAAGCTTCATAAATTGAAGAGGCGAGTTCAGAAATCGAATAGGCAAGCTTAGAGATCGAAAAGACGTCTGCTTTCTCAAAAGATGGGCTGTTCAGAAACCACGGGCCGATCTCAGAAATCGAAGAGGCACTTGCTTTTTCAGACGTGTCATCACCTGTCGCATGCACACTCAGTTTTGCGAAAATCACGGATAATTTGTCGAAGCACCGATCTCAGATTTCGAAGAGGCGCCAGTCTTTTTCAGCCTCGTCAGCACCTGTCACACGCAAACTCAGCTTTGCGGAAATCATGGGCAGTTTGTCGAAGCGCCGATTCTAGATATCGAAGAGGCATCTGCTTTATCCAGACGTGTCAGCATCTGTCACATGCACACTCAACTTTGCAAAAATTACGGGCAATCTGTCGAAGATTTCTGGTGAGTAGAAACACGTGAAGTTTATTGTTCAATCATCCAACGGGTGCCGACAAGAGTGAAAGAATAGTACCAGTTATTAATTCATATAAATGTCGTCCTTCACCCTCCATAGCAAGGCAGACATACATAACCCTTCTTCATTTCCGAAAATGCATTCCCAATGAAGCCTCTCGAGTTACTCTGTGTTTCTCATCCCTTGGGGTACCTCTGCAAACAAGTCATCAAGAGCAAAAGTATTTCATATCATGAAGGTTGAAAGCAAGAGTATCTCATATCATGCTTTCTCCCTGTCCTTTTCCTTGTCTTTGTGACAAGGAGAAAACGAGCAATCAGCCAGCACTTGGTGTCAATCTTCCGATCTAAGAACCGACTGCCTGAAACTCCTTCCTGATTGCTTACCTAGCATTGCTCTCGAGTGCTCATCTTCAACTGCTGATGTACTTCCGAAGAAGATGCCACATCTGCCTGGAGAACAGATAAGGCAAGTGAAAATGATACCTTGAAGCATGTGGAGACAACGTGCTAATTCATCTTCAAGATCAAGTCTCATTTTCCTTGCTAAGAAGTTCCCCAGCCCAGTTCAAGAATAAACCTGTGGAAAGATACTTCTTCAAAAGCAAAAGTATCTCATATCATCATAGTCGCAGGCAAAGATATCTCATGGCATGCTTTTCCTTTACCCTTGCTCTTGCCTACGAGATAAGGAGAAAGAAAGCAATCGGTCGGCACTTGGACAGATTGAACAAAGAAACAGACCATCACCTCTACCTCGTGCCTACCTGCCGTGCAGAAGAAACAAACAGAGAAGAATGCTGCCTGCAGACTCAATCAACCCAGCAGAAGGAGTCTGAGTTGAAACCAAGAGCTCGAGAAGCTTCAACAACATATGGACGCATCAGTCGCCAAAGAGAAAAGCCTCACCGTACAAGGTCATCAAATCACCACCACCAATCAAGTCTCCTTTTTCTTGCTAAGAAGTTCCCTAGCCCAGTTCGAGATCAAAGCTGTGGAAAGTCAACAAGATCATCTTTCCATAACCAGATTTGCGTTCTTAAACTCTACTCTGTCTGGTTTTTACTTTGCCATACTTGTCATGTTTATTCATTGTTTGTTTGTTTGCTTGTTTTCGTGTGAGTTTATGCCTAAAACATTGAGGACAATGTTTGATTTAAGTGTGGGGGGGTAACCAAGTTGTTTTGCATGAAATTCGTGGGAGTTTATCACCCATTACTGCTAGTGTTGTTCCTTGCTGTTTTTAAGTGTTTTTATGCTGTTTTGGAGTGTTTTACTGTGTTTTGACATAAAAATTTGAAAAATTGTTTTGAAAAACCCAAAAAGAGTTGCTTTTTTGTGTGTTTGTTTGTGTCTTGTGGTACCTTCCAACACAATGATGAGGATTCGGTTTTTAATTGCATGACTGTTAAAGAGAATAATAAACATGGATGAAAGTTTGATTTACTATTTGGTGTATGCTTGGTTGTGGTTATAATTTACGAGTTCACATGCGAGATAAAGGAAAAATCAATTTTTGTAACATGCTTGAAGGAAGGAACTCAAATGAACGCTACAACCTTGTGAGACTTGAGCCTAAACGTTTATTTGGAGAGTTAATAATCTGTGCACTATTGTTTTCTAAAGTCGTTGCATGATCTCATTATTCTTTGCTTGGTTGCTACTTAGAAGGCGTTTCATCATTTAGTTCCAAATGCTAGAACTCATGCCTATTTCATTCAAAGCATGCTATTGATTTGCATAATACATATTCAAGATGAAGTTGTGTAATGACCACCACAGCCAAATTGCCGTGCCCTATTTCATTATGTGTTTAAGTTTAACCCCGTTGAGCCTTGTGTAGCCTATGTTCTTTGTTAACCCACACTATCCTCACCTAGCCTAGATTAGGACCATCCATACCCTTGTTCTTGAAGCATAGTAAAACATAATTTAGAAGGAATTCCTTTTGTTGAACTTTTGCAGAAAAACAAGTGTGGGGGAAGTGATTCTTGTGTGTGTGTGTGTGTGCCAAAGTCCTTAATAAGGCACGGGTAGAAAAGAAAAAGAAAAAAGAAAAAGAAACATTCGTGGAAAATAGAATGAAAAGAAGAAAAGTTGTGAAAAAGAGCTCTAAAGTGTTGTTTGTTGAAGAAAGGGTCCAAAACATGGAATTCGGCCCTAAGTGTTGCTTGAATCTTCCCGTTGTGTTTAAAAGTTAATTTCTGCATTATTGAGTGAATTCCAAGCGTCTATTTCATTACTTTGCTTGCTATTGCTTTCAAAACGTTTATTATCCCTATCCTTTCTTTGTTAGCCATTACCCTTAAACCCCGTTGCAACCCTTAACTTCATCTTGAGTGTTGTGCGTTTCAATATGTGGAGTTTGGAATTGGTATGAGCATATGGTGTCACTGGTTCTTGCATCTAAGTAGTAGCGTTCCATTCATGAGATCATATCTAAACATGCTTAATAACTCCAGAAAATCGCTTTCTTTGTTATACATATATGTGAGTGTTCGTTTTCATGTTTACATCAATCTTCTCACATATAACTAGTGTAGGGTGTGTAGTCAGAAAATGTGTGAAAATAGAGAGTATCTTGTAAGGAATTGAGCAAATTCTCTAAGGCATGTTACTACATTCAAAACATCGTTTTAATTGGTTAAATGTGAACTAGTAAGTGGTGACTGTGATTAAGTATGTGCTCAAGTGTGAAGATAACTAAAATCTGTGGGAATAATGATTTTTAACATGTCATGTGCGTTGGAAATCCCTGAGGCAAACGTTGGAAGGTTTAGGTTGTGTTTTGTTTTCTTTATTTTGCTCGAGGACTAGCAAAAGCTAAGTGTGGGGGTATTTGATAAGCTCATATTTATATATATTTTACATAAAATTCACTTCTCTTTTCTTAGTTAGTTCCTTATATTTTTGAGCTATTTACTATGTTTTTGTGTTTTGTGTGATTTATCAAGCAAAGAAAAGAAAAGTAGCACAAGTGAGATACTAAGTAACAAATTCGTCAAAACTGCCTGTGCAGATTAGCTGACTTTGGAAGCATGTTACGAACAGCTCAGAATGAATGAGAAAATGAGCCTTATATGCTTGGAAAGCTACGGATGTCTATTTTCTGGAGCAATTTACGGATTGTTAATATCATTTTTCTAGAAGAAGTTATGGGCATTGTAACGCTGAAAGGTTCAGAAAAGGGCTAAGCAGATTTGGCTAATAAAATGAGAAAGTAAAGGCACTTGTTTTGTGTTTTGCTTTGTCATCAACACTCAACAGCAAATGGGGTTATGATTGCACTCATTTGGCTTTGGAGCAAGTGGAAATGCACAGCTAGAAAGAGAAGGCACGACACATGCAAAAGAGAAACATGGACAGCTACACACGTGCAAACTGCACAGGTTGGAGGGCATACACGCACTCTACATGGACAGCACACACACAACAAGAAAGGCACGGCATGGAGGGTTGGCATGGGCAGAAAATGTGTTGATTTTGGGCTGAAATGGTGAAGAGCATGTGTGTACAAATGCAAAGAGGAACACACACATGCAAAGACACTCATTACCACATCATCCATCCACTACACCCATTACATCCACTCATTACCACAACACTCATCCACTACACCCATTACATCCACTCATTACCACAACATTCACCCACTACACCCATTACATCCACTCATTGCCACAACTCCATACACTCCACTCCCTAGCCTATAAATACATCCACCCTTCACCATAACTAGAGAGATCTTGATCCATCAAAAGAGCTTCATTCACAAACACAATTTCCTTGGCATGACCTCCATCCATTCATCTAGCCATACTATATCTCACCAATCCATACACTTTCATCTCTTAGCCGTGGAAATCCATTCCATCCTTATATCCATACACATCCTAGACACTTGTGCTACAACAAGGTGGTGAAAACAAAGGTCATTGGCGTTTCAAGCTTGGAACTTTGGAGCGTTTTAGGTGTACTTCGTTCTTGCTTTCAATGTCTACTTTGTTATTTTCTAATTTTGTTGCAATTATGAGTGGCTAAACCCCTATTTAGTTAGGGGGAAGTTTGAAGCCATAAACATGCTTGAGATTTGAATTGATTTCTTCCAATTGTGATTTGATAAGTTGTGATTGCAATTCAATTATCTATTTTATTCATAACTGATTCTTGTATGTTTATTAAGGATTCATACTTAGTTTTCATGCATGAATTAGATGCTAGAATATAAATGATTTTCACCTAATCGTTACAAGTTTATATTCATGAGTAGTGAAGGTTGTTTATCACAATCGCGTTAATTGAATTCTTGGAAATTGTATCATGCATTCATAGTTATAATTACCTCGTCAACACTTATGGATTTGGGTTGTCGCATGCATTCATCCAATTCAATGAGTAAAGGAAAATCTGAGGGTTAATTTGTGCATCACGGTTAATCTGGGGTGTTGAGCATCATAGTTTATTGAAAAGCAATTGGAAATCAATTCATGTATAAGTGTGTCATGTGTGAAGAACGGACCTCTAACTAATCCATCCATCATCGTATTCCTCAAATTTATTTTACAATCTGCCTAGTTTTATAACTTGTTTGTTTGTTTCAAATTCATCAAAACCAAAATCCGCCCTTTTACTTTCTTGTTTCAAAGTGTTAAATTTATGTTTTGTTTGTGTGTTTGAGTGTTTTGATTCAAGCCAAAACACTAAATTCGTCCAAAGTTGTGTTAGAGTCAGAAACTGCCTAGTTTGTGTTGTTAGGCAGTTTTGAGTGTTTTAAAGTTGTTTTGAGTCTTGTGAGTCTATTCAAATGTTTTTAACTTTGTTTTTATGTTTTTGAGTTAGTTTAGAGGTTTTAGCAAGCCCTTCTAATCCCCGGTTTAGAACGATCCCTACTTGCATTTATACTACAATTTGACAACAAGAGGGTTTAATTTGAGTGCTTAACTAATATCGCATCAACCTGACACTTGTTGTCCATAGGGACATAACATTTCTTGCAAATTTCGTGCCGCCTACAACTGCCTCTTGTGATATTGTAGACACCTGTGACCAAGGGGTATCGCGTTGAGGGGACCAAAATAGTATGTGGCCTGATCTTGCCTGACTATGAACACATGTGGCATCTTGATAGTTTTGGGACCAGTTCTCTAAGGTACCATTTGGTACATGGGACGGGACGGAACGGGTGGAACGCGTTGTTCCATGGGACGAATTTTAGGTGAATTTTCGTTCCTCCTCACCCCCTAGAACAACTCGTTCCACATCCGTGAAACACAAAATTATAACATCTCCGTCTCCTTCTTCTTTCTCCTTGTTTTTATTCGAGGGCATCTTTGCTCCCTCTCCGTTTTGTCTCGTCCTGTCCCATCCCGTCTCATTCCGTTCCATCCCGTCTCGTTTGCATACCAAACGATACCTAATGGCACACTATCTATTGCAGTGAATGGGCTTTCTTTATCCAAAGTTTTTGGCCTTTGATAATGTGGATGGGCTTTTACTGGCCTCGGACAGCTTACTGGCCGTTCCAAAAACTTCTCTCTTAAGGATTGTTTTCCTTCTGGCAATGACTTATCTATGAGTGGTGACCTAAGCCCGTCCCATTCCTAGCCTAACAAATTAAGTGTTGAGCCGACCTTTGTGTGTGTGACTTCTCCCTCGACTACTAAAGAACACCCTTCTACAAAGAAGCAAAAACTCGTCTATAGTCCTAAGAATAGCTGCCCACTCCACCTTACAAATTTCAACCATCGTGGCCCTAAAACTAAGTCTTTTGATCGCAGCAATCAAAAGGGAAATCAAATCGGAAGGGTATACCTGCTTCGGTCTCTGAAATTCTTAGGGTAGATGAATAGGATAAGGCACTCTGTGAGGTGATGGTCAGCTCGCCCAAATAGCTGGAAGACTGGATGCGCACTGGTTTCTATGGGCATCTTGTCACTACTAGAAGAACTTTATCTTAGAACCTTATTCGCCACTTATCTGTGATGTGGCAGAAACTAACACACAAATTAAACCCTATTAAGACAGTTGTAGTATGAGCAAGTAGGGATCGTTCTAGGCGGGGGATTAGAAGGGATGTTAATCAACACTTATTAGACTTAAAAACTGAAAACTAAGCTAAACTGACACTAAACATAATGGGGGAGGTTTTTGGACGAATTCTAACTTAAAACAAGTAAACTGAAGAAACAAATTAAGTTTGGTACGAAAATTGGGTGAAGGGCTAGCTAGAGGATTCTTCTCCACACATGAAACATATGCATACAAATCGATTTCCAGTTATTATTCCTATAAACCATGAATGACAATGCCCCAAATTAATCATGAAAAGCACAAATTAACTTTCAGATTTTCCTAAATTCATTGAATTGGACTTAGCAACGCAACCAAATTATTCTTATCAAGTTCCCTATATGAACTGCATGATAGAGATACATATCAAAGATCATTAAGTTTTATGAAAATCATAAGCATTGACAAGACATTCGTAACTATGAACTGCATGATACTCTTACCAGGAATTAACTTAACACAATCATGACTAGTGACTTTTACTACTTGTAAATATAAGTTCATAACGATTAGGTGAAATTCCCTTATATTCTAGCATCAAATCCCTGCATGCAAACTAAGTGTGCACCCTTAATCAACACACAAGAACAAGTTCTTAATAAAACAAATAAGTAAATTGCATTCACGGTTTATGAAACAATAACTGGATGTAATCAATTCATACAAAACATATGATCATGGCTTCGAATTCACCTCTAGCTAAAAAGAAATTTAGTCACGCATGTTCGTCATAACTAAATAAAAACAATCTAAATTAAACATTGAAATCAAATAAGGATAGAAAGAACTCTGAGACACTCCAGCAATGGCAGATTCGACTCCTCCTCTAGATGGCAGAATTGGCTCTTCTTCTCCTTGCAAGCATGACTAAAAATCTCATTCTCTCATCCAGAAAGCTGTGGCACCCTCACCAATTTTCTCTCTAAAAACTCATCCTGAAAGCTGCGGCAATAACTTGTATTTATAGGGCTAGGGCACGACCTACTTTGTGGTGGAAAAGGATTGAGTTGTTTGCAGTGTTTTAGGACTCCTTAAATCGGATTAGAAGTGGTTGAATGTGATAAGGAATCCCCCTTGCAGCTGGAGATAAGGTAGGATTAGGATATGATAAGATAAGATAAGATAAGGTTGAGATAAAACATGACTGGATAAGATAAGGTAAGTTTGGATAAGGTTTCTTTATTTTCAGCTGATTCCTTGTCTTCCAAGCCTTAATTTAATTCTTCCAGATTTGTAGCACATTTTTAGCATCATTTGTCACCAAAAACGTCCATCCATTATGCTCCATATGCATGCTATCCAATCCAAGTCCAAAACTGCTCCAAATTGCTCCATTTAGCCATTTATTGTCATCTTTGCCAATTGGACCTCAATTCCTCACCGGATATACTCTCTATTTTCACACAGATTTTCTGACTACACTTCTTATACTAAGTATATGTGAGAAGATTGATGTAAACATGTAGACTAGCACTCACATACGTTATAACAAAGAAGGCACTTTCTGGAATTATTAATATAACATGTATATGATTTCATGAACGAAATGCCACTACTTAGAAGCAAGAACCAGGGATTCCATATGCTCGTACCAATTCCAAACTTTACATATTGAACACATAACAATCAAGATAGAAGTCGAAGGGTTGTAACGGGGCTAATGTATTGGCTATCAAAAGAATGGTTAAGGATAAACAAAGGTTCTTAAAGTGATAGTAAGCAAAGTAATGAAATCAACACTTAGAATTCAACTTTTGATTGCAGCATCTAACTTTAAACACAAAAGGGAGATTCATACAACTTTAGGGTAAGATTCACATTTTTGGACCCTTCTTCAACAACCAATACTTGTGAGCTCATTCTCACTTATTTTCAACCACTTTTTTTTTTTTTTTTTTTTTTTTTTTCACTTTCACTTTTCTTTGAAACATAAAACATACACACTACTTCACCAGATTCAAAAGAACAAATCCTTCCCCCACACTTATTTCTCTGCAGATCGTAGATCAAAAGGAATTCCCAACAAGTCATGCTTCACTATTCTTTAAGAACAAGGGTATGGATATTCCTATGCTAGGCTAGGTAGGGATAATGCAGGCTAACAAAGAAAATAGGCTAAATAAGGCTCAAAGGGGTTAAACCTACAATACATATGCAAGGGATAAGGCTTTTTGGCTCTGGTGGTAACTAAACAACTTCATCTTGTTATTTGTTATGCAATCAATTTTAAGCTTTGAATGAAACAGACATGAGTTCTAGTATTTGGAACTAAAATGATGAAAAAGCATTCCAAGTAGCAACCAAGCAAAGAAATAATGAGATCATGCAACGACTTTAGAAAGCAAGAATATCACAGATTAATAACTCTCCAAACAAAGAATAGGCTCAAGTCTCACAGGGTTGTAGCGTTAGTTTGAGTTCTTTCCTTCAAGCATGTTACAAAAACTGATTTTTTTTTTCCTTTGTGATTACATGTGAATTCGTTAATGACAACTACAACTAAGTATTAACCAAAGAGCATATCAAACTTCCACCCATGTTTGTAACTTTCTTTAACAGTCATGCAATTAAAAACCAAATCCTCATCATTGTGTTGGAAGGTACCCTAAGACACAAACAAGCAAAACGACTCTTTTTGGTTTTTTCAAACATTTTTTTCCGATTTTTTTTTTCAAAATTTTCAATTTTTTTTCAAATTTTTGTTATTATGACACACTAAAACACTTAAAAACAGTGAGTAACAACATTAGAAGTGATAGGTGGTGAAATTCGAAGATAAGTCATGAAAAGCAATCTGTGTACCCCCCCCCCAACACTTAAACCAAACATTGTCCTCAATGTTTCAAAAATAAAACCAAACAAGAAGGCAATAAAAGACAACTAGAAAACGAGACAATCATGGCAAAGTAAAAATAAGAAAGAGAAGGGTAAAATAGAGCAAATCTGGTTGTAGAGCCCAGAGATTCCAAAGTCTTTCTATTTAAATCAAATGGGTTGCCTCCCAAGAAGCGCTTGCTTTAACGTCTTCCAACCGGACGATACCTCTATTTAAGCTTCACTAGGGCCCACGGCATGGAGGGGTACATCCTCCACGACATGCTCCTCAAAACTTCCATGCATTGGATCTATGAACGGAAAGGGATAGTGATTCTTCTTGATTGTGACGTTGAGCTTCCTAAAGTCAATGTAAACTCTCCCACCAACTTGAATCTGATTGGGCACCTGAACCAAAGAAGGTAACAACCTATTAGTTGAAATGGGAATTGGAATTGGAATAGGTGGCTCACCAATGTATTGCGATGAGGACTCTAAAGTAGCAGCACTGTCAACAATTTCAGAGGTGGTTTTCTCGGCCTTGGGTTCTTTGAAGGCAGTGGCTTGTCCCGTGTGATCCACTCTAATTCCCTTTTCAATGGTGGCTCTAAATACATCCATCTTGATAGGTGTTGAACATTCCTACCCTATATTTTTATTCACATCAATGGCATAACAAGAACGAACATCATTAGATTCTTAACAGATTCAGAAACATTAAATTTAGTCACATCGCCATCAAACTCCATAGTTAACGCTCCCTTGGCCACATCAATCTTGGTTTGGGCTGTTTTCATGAACGGTCGTCCAAGTAAGATTGGCAATGGTGGAGAGTGGGTTGAATCATCCATCTCAAGCACATAAAAATCTGCCGAAAAAATCAAATGGTCTACCTGCACCAAAACATCTTCCAAAACTCCTTTCGGATATGCATTAGATCGATCAACCAATTGATTAATGACACCATCATTTTTAAGCTCTCCTAGATTCATAGATGCATAAACAGAATATGGCATAACATTAATGGAAGCACCTAAATCTAGCATAGCTTGTTCAAACCTTGTATTACCAATAACACAAGGGATAGTGAAACTACCTAGATCTTTGCATTTAGGTGGCAACTTTCGTTGCAAAACTGCAGAGACATTTTCACTTACATGTACCACCTCTATCTCCATAATCCGTTTCTTTGTTGTACAAAGCTTCTTAAAAAACTTAGCGTACTTTGGAACTTGCTTTATAGCATCAAGAAGCGGGATATTGACTTGCACTTTCCTGAAAGTCTCTAAAATGTCTTTTTCATTCTCTTATTTCCTAGATTGCATAAACCTGCTAGGGAAAGGCACATTTGGTGGAATAGAGTTAGAAAGAATAGAATTCGAACCAAACTTACCTGAATGGGATGGCTTGGGGGTCTTAAAGGGATGCGGCGAGGGGTGTTCTTCCCTTGCCGTGACTCTGTCCAACTCTTCTTCTTGCAGCAGCTTTTCATCCTCTTTTTGGCTTTGTTTGGACTTTTTTGGGCTGGTTCCAATCTCCTTGCCACTTCTCAACGTGATAGCCTTAGCGGTTTCAAAACCTCCATTTGGATTGACAATGGTTGAACTAGGCAGTTTGCCTTGTTCTCTGAATTGTCCCATGAATTCTGCCATATGCCCTATTTGATTCTTCAATTTGCCCACCTCCTTGGCTTGATTTTGTAAGCCCTGCGTCAAAGAAGTTAGTACTTGAAGAATTTTATCATTCTCCATTAACGAACCTGAATTTGGTTGGGCAGATTGTGGGTGAGGTTGTGGTGGTGCAAATGGCCTTTGATATAGCCCATGAGGTGACTGTCTATATTTGCTTTGTTGTTGAGTTTGAGGTTCCCTCCACTTCATATCTGGATGATCTCTCCAGCTTGGATTGTAGGTGTTGGAGGATGGGTCATTCCTTGTTGATTTTGGCCTTGATAACCTATGGCATTGGCACTTTCCCATCCCCCATTCTCTATCAATTGAGGACATTGATCAGTGGGGTGTCCTTGCATAGAGCTCACACCACAAGCACTTGTTCCTTGCACTTTGGATCCTTCAACAACCTGTGATAAAAGAACAAAGAGATTAGCCATGTGAGATTGAAGTTCTGAAATAGCACTTACCTCATTAGTTTGATGTTGCCGTGGGGGTTCCCTTTGTCCAACTCCTTCGTATTGTTGTGCATTCAAGGCTCGATTTGCCATTAAGATCTATGCAGCAACTGGTGTTTTGTCAACCAAAGCTCATCCTGCCGAAGCATCAAGCATTTGTCTCTCAATTGGAAGTAGTCCTTTGTAGAAATATTGAATTAAAAGCTCTTCCTTCATTTGATGTTGTGGACAAGATGCAACTAAAGTCTTGAAACGCTCATAATATGCTGGAAAGGATTCTCCTTGGCCTTGTTGAATTCCACTAATTCTCTTCCTCAAAAGAATGACTCTTGAAGTTGGGAAAAATTTCTCTAAGAATGCTTTCTTCATGCTTTCCCAAGAAGTGACGGTTCCAGGTGCCAATTCAAAGAGCCAATCTTTAGCCTTTCCAAAAGAGAGAATGGAAAGGCTTTCATCTTCAGAATGTTCCCATCTACGTTGATTGGTGTCATGCTCAAGCACACCACTTCAAACTCCTTAAGATGCTTGTTTGGATCTTCCATGGGCAGCCCATGGTATTTGGGAATGTGATGTAGCAAACTAGACTTCAATTCAAACTCATTGGTCTTGCCTTGAGCTGTCCTAGAGTATTGAATGCAAAGAGGGACGACATTGTCCAATCCAGAGGCTGAAAGTTCCTTGATTGTTCGATTGTCTAGTTTGCTCTTCCTCTTCTTCAAATTCGGATTCAGAACTAGAACTAGGTGGATTGGGTTCTGGCTGCTTCCTCTTCCTTCTCAAAGTTCGTTCAAAATCGTCGTCAAACTCAATTATATGCCCACGAACTGGTTGAGAACTGCTAGTCATAAACTAGTACCTAAAACAAAGAAAACAAAACAAAACAAAATCAGAAACACAAGAAAAACAAAAACAGAAACAAAGGGGAGATTAGCAATTTTGCTAATCCCCGGCAACGGCGCCAAAATTTTGATGTGGTAGAAACTAACACACAAATTAAACCCTATTAAGCCAGTTGTAGTATAAGCAAGTAGGGATCGTTCTAGGCCGGGGATTAGAAGGGATGCTAATCAACACTAATTAGACTTAAAAACTGAAAACTAAGCTAAACTGACACCAAAAAATAAGGGGGGAGGGTTTTGGACGAATTCTAACTTAAAATAAGTAAATTGAAGAAACAAATTAAGTTTGGTAAGAAAATTGGGTGAAAGGCTAGCTAGAGGATTCTTCTCCACACATGAAACATATGCATACAAATCAATTTCCAGTTATTATTCCTATAAACCATGAATGGCAATGCCCCAAATTAATCGTGAAAAACACAAATTAACTTTCAGATTTTCCTAAATTCATTGAATTGGACTTAGCGACGCAACCAAATTATTCTTATCAAGTTCCCTATATGAACTGCATGATAGAGATACATATGAAAGATCATTAAGTTTTGTGAAAATCATAAGCATGGACAAGACATTCGTAACTATGAACTGCATGATACTCCTACCAGGAATTTACTTAACACAATCATGACTAGTGACTTTTACTACTTGTAAATATAAGTTCATAACGATTAGGTGAAATTCCCTTATATTCTAGCATCAAATCCCTGCATGCAAACTAAGTGTGCACCCTTAATCAACACACAAGAACAAGTTCTTAATAAAACAGATAAGTAAATTGCATTCACGGTTTATGAAACAATAACTGGATGTAATCAATTCATACAAAACATATGATCATGGCTTCGAATTCACCTCTAGCTAAAAATAAATTTAGTTACGCATGTTCATCATAACTAAATAAAAACAATCTAAATTAAACATTGAAATCAAATAAGGATAGAAAGAACTCTGAGACACTCCAGCAATGGCAGATTTGGCTCCTTCTCAAGATGGCAGAATTGGTTCCTCTTCTCTTTGCAAGCACGGCTCAAAATCTCCTTCTCTCATCTAGAAACTTGCGGCACTCTCACCAATTTTCTCTCTAAAAACTCCTCCTGAAAGCTGCAGCAATAACTTGTATTTATAGGGCTATGGTGACAGGAACATATTTATGCGACTTAGTTAGCTTGTTCTTATGCATTTATGTTGTTATTCCTTAGTTATTTTAGTGTTTAAAGTCATTTTCGTGCAATTTCAAGTTTATATGGCTAATGTGGCAAAGAAGTGCATTTGGAGCCTTTTTGGAGCAAAATTGGGCTTGGAATGGATGACACATGCTTGGAGCTATAGGAATGGACGAAATAAAAGATCAAAGGAGGCTAGGAATGAATAATGAAATGAAGAAATGAAAATGAAGAACAAAGAGTTCAGAATTGGAAGCCAAAGTTTCTAAAGTTGGAAGTTTCTATTCTTGGAGGTTTCCATTCTTGAAAGTTTCTATTCTTGCCTTGCAAGTAATTCCCATTTCATCCAACCCTTGCCGTGCATTCCTTCATCCAATTCCCTTTGGATTCTGATTTTGTTAGCCTTATTCTTTGTGGATTTGGGTTATACAAGTCCTTTTCTGAATTTAATTGGGCCAAACCCTTTCCTTAGTAGATTTATACATCTTTGCCGCAAATCTTAGGACCTAATCCTCTATTTCTGCTAAGTTTAAACCCTAATCTATTCCCCCTACGGTTGTGCCGCACCTAATAATTCTAGAAGCCTAAAAATCTGCACAAACCCTAGTTCTTTTCTCCCTTGGATGGGCCAAGCCTTTTATCTCCAAAACCCTAACCTTTTCCCATCAGATTTTGTGGAAACCCTAGCCTATAAATAGATGTTTTAAGCCACAAATTCGTCACCACCCCTCATACCATTCAGAAACCCTTGTGCCGTAACCCTAGACACCATTCTACATCATTCTCCACCACCATACATCCTTGCCGCAACCCCCATCCAACCTAAACCTATTTCTGACCCTTTCATACATCCATACACATCCTTAGACTCTTGTGCCGCAACAATGTGGGGAAGAAGAAGGGCCTTGGCATTTCATGCTTGCAGATTGGAGCGTTTTAGGTGTACTTCGTTCTTGTTTTCAATGTTTACTTTGTTATTACTTCCTGATTTTGCTGTAATCATGAGTGGCTAAACTCCTAATTAGTTAGGGGGAAGTTTGAAGCCATGAACATGCTTCAGATATGAATTGATTTCTTCCAATTGTGATTTGTTAAGTTGTGATTGCAATTCAATTATCTGTTTTATTCATAACTGATTCTTGTATGTTTATTAAGGATGGATACTTAGTTTTCATGCATGAATTAGATGCTAGAATATAAATGAGTTTCACCTAATCGTTACAAGTTTATATTCATTAGTAGTGAAGGTTGCTTATCACAATCGCGTTAATTGAATTCTTGGCAAACGTATCATGCATTCATAGTTACAATTGCCTCGTCAATGATAGGAGCATATTTATGCGACTTAGTTGGCTTGTTCTTGTGCATTTATGTCGTGTTTCCTTAGTTATTTTAATGTTTAAAGTCATTTTCGTGTGTTTTCAGATTTTATGGACAAAGTAGGCAAGAAGATGCATTTTGGAGCAAAATGGAGCTTGGAATGCATGTCACATATTTGGGCCAAAGTGGATGGACGAATTTGAGAACTAAAGAGGCCAAGAATGTGAAGAATTATGGTCCAAAAGATGAAGAACTTAGCCCAAAAATTTGTCACCCCAACTTGCCTTCATTGCCATGCAAAACAACATAGAATTCCCTTTGGATTCCCATGCCATGCTTGATCACTCTTGTCCCCTACATAATTTCTGATTTCATGCTTCAATTCATTTAATTATTACACTTAATTGCTTGTTACCTCTTGTTCCCTTCACCCACAAAATTTTAGACAACTTTCACAACCATAACATGCACCAATTGATGCTCCATCATTCACATTTGGAATCCCATGCCTTGTGTACCACATGTTGCTGCACCTTTGACCCATTTATTGACACATTTTCACCTCCCTTTCCATCTCTATGCAATGTACACAATCATTCATGCTCCCTAGCTTCAAGACCACTCCATTTTACCCTTCACACTTTGCATCATCACTTCATTTTCACCCTTGGACCATTGCACACCACACACACCAACTTGCCATGCATTTCATCCCTAGCCTAACCTGATTTTCTAAGGTTTTTGGGGCCTATAAATACATGTTTACACCCCTTGGCCAAAGGAGAATCCCCCATATTCATCATTTTATCACAGAAATTCGTCCATACACACCCTAGGAAGCAAAACACGCCAAAAACACCATTCTAGCGCCTAGAAAACATAACAGCAACTCCACCTTCTTCCACCCTCTTTGCCTAGTTCTCCACCACCTTCCAACCATCAAACACTCTTCCACACTCACCCTAAACCCCTTCATACCATTCCCCATCCATTCTACACCATAAATCCACCCAAAAATCTGTCCACAAGCTTCATGCCGTAACAAGGAGGAAGGGAGATCCATTGATGCACTTGCTTTCCAAGTTGGAGCATTTTAGGTGTTTTCTTTCCTTTGATTTTAATGTCTAATTTTATGTATCTTTGTATTGCAAGTATGAGGATTCAAAACCATGTTTATGCTTGCTATATGATTTGATTGCTTCCAATTGCGTTTCTTGAATTGTGAATTCAATTTACTTATCCGTTCGTATAAAAACTAATTTGTGTATGTTGGTTGAGAGTGCACGCTTAATTTTCATGCATGAATTTGACGCTAGAATATAAGGGAGTTTCACCTAATCGTTATGAACTTATATTCACAGGTAGTGAAGGTTGCTAGTCACAATCACGTTAAGTAAATTCTTGGCATAAGTTTCATGGAAATCATAGTAACGAGTGCCTCGTCAATGCTTATGTTTTTCATAGAACTTAATGATTCTTGCTTGTATCTCTATTATGCAATTCATGTAGGGAACTTGTAGGGAATGTTTTGGGTTGTCGTATGCAATCATCCAACCTAATAACTTGTGGAAAAACTGAGAGTTAATTAGTGCAATTCACGGTTAATTTAGGGCGTTGAGTATTCATAACTTATCGAAAAGCAATTGGAAATCATTTTGTATGCAAGTGTGACATGTGTGAAGAAGAACCTCCTAGCTAGCCTTCCATCCATAAGTTTTAAACCAAATTCGTTTTAAAACCTGTTTTGTTTTACAAAGTTCTTATTTTATTTTAAATTCGTCAAAACCAATTCCCCCTGTAGTTTCAAGTGTCATATTAGTTAGAAATCAATTTAGTTTGTGTTTCTAAGTGCCTTGAGTCAAGTTATAACATATTTTCGTTCAATTTCTTCCTTAGTGTTCAAAACTGCCCAGATTGTGTTTTTATGGCAGTTTTGAGTGTTAGGTGCTGTTTTGACTCTTTTGGTTTGTTTTAGTGTTTTAAAGTATAGTTTTGCATTCTTTGAGTCTAGTTTAGTGTTTTAAATTTTGTTTTTACGTTTTTAAGTCAGTTTTCAAGTGTTTAGCAATCCCTCCTAATCCCCGGCCTAGAACGATCCCTACTTGCATACTTTACTACATTTGATAAAAAGAGGGTTTAATTTTGTGTTAACTTATTTTTCACATCAAATTTTGGCGCCGTTGCCGGGGATTAGCTACTTTGCTAATCTCTTGGATTGTTTTCTTTCGAATTATTGTATTTTGTTTAAGTTTCTGTTTAAGTTGCTGATTTGTTTTCTTAGTTTTTAGGTACTAGTTTATGACCCGTAGCTCACAACCTGTTCGTGAGCATATCTCTGACTTTGACGGTGATTTTGAGAGGACTTTGAGAAGGAAAAAGAAATTGCAAGAGTCTAATCCTCCTAGTCCTGAGCCTGAATTAGAAGAGCAAGAAGTTGAGGTTGAAGAGAAGGCCACGGCACAAGTGGGTGGAGAAGAGCAAGGTATAGCCATGGACAACCGTACGCTCAAGGAGCTTGCCGCCTCGGGTTTGGATAATGCCGCACCATTGTGTATCCAATATCCCATGGCTGCTCAAGGTAAAACCGAAGAGTTCGAGTTAAAGTCAAGTTTGCTCCACCACATTCCAAAGTTCCATGGGCTGTCCATGGAGGATCCGAACAAACATTTGAAAGAATTTGAAATGGTGTGCTCAAGTATGACTCCGGTTACCGTTGACGGAAGTATTTTAAAGATGAAGGCTTTTCCATTCTCTTTAATGGACAAAGCCAAGGATTGGTTATACGAGTTGGCTCCCGGTACAGTTACATCTTGGGAGAGTATGAAGAGGGCGTTTCTGGAGAAGTTTTTCCCAACTTCTCGCATCATTCTTCTTCGTAAAAAAATAAGTGGAATTCAACAAGATGAAGGTGAGTCTTTTCCTACATATTATGAACGATTTAAATCACTTGTTGCTTCTTGTCCACAGCATCAGATGAAGGAGGAGTTGCTTTTGCAATACTTCTACGAAGGGCTCCTACCACTAGAACGGCAAATGCTCGATGCCTCGGCGGGTGGAGCATTAGTGGACAAAACGCCCATGGCTGCAAAAATCTTGATTGCTAATCGAGCATTGAACGCTCAACAATACGAAGGTGTAGGCCAAAGAGGACCCCCACGGCAACAAGTGCATGAGGTAAGTTCCATTTCCAATATTCAATCTCAGTTAGCTAATCTTACTTCTATTATTTCACAGATGGCCGAGGGAATGAAGATTCAAGAACCCATGGTGTGTGGCGTATGTTCTATCCAAGGACATGCATCAGAAAAGTGTCCTCAACTCATCGAGAATGGTGGATGGGAGAGTGCTAATGCCATTGGGTTTCAAAGCCCAAATCAGCCAAGACATGATCCATACTCCAACACGTATAATCCGGGGTGGAGAGACCATCCAAACTTCAAATGGAGAAAGCCACAACAAGCCCAACCACAAGGAGGCTTTAGGCAACAACCCCCGGGCTTCTACACCAAACCATACGCACCCCCTCAAATCCAACCACAATCTGCCCCAAATACTTCAAGTAATGCTTTGGATAATGATACACTTGTTAAGTTACTAACCACTTTGACTAATGGGCAGGAAAATCAAAACAAAAGGGTGGACCAACTAGAGAAACAAATGGGACAGATTGCCGAAGTTGTTGGGCAGATTAGAGACCAAGGAAAGCTTCCTAGTTGTACCATTCCAAATCCAAATGAAGGGTTTGAATAAGCCAAAGCAATCACCCTAAGAAGTGGTAAGGAGGTTGGGGCAGGTTCTTCATCAAAAACAGATCATAAAAAGGATGAAATTTTGCAAATGGAAGAGGAGGAATCAAGCCCACCAACGGCAAAGGTGGAGACACCTTTGCCGCAAGCTTCTATTGCTCCTAAATTGTCCAATTTGTCCAACAAAGGTAAGAATGTGTCAAATTCGGTTTATACTAATGTTATTCCTTCAAATGTACCCTTTCCTAGTAGGTTCATGCAAGCCAAGAATGAAGAGGAGGAAAAAGATGTTCTAGAGACATTTAGAAAGGTGCATGTCAACATTCCCCTTTTGGATGCAATCAAGCAAATCCCAAAGTATGCCAAGTTTTTAAAGAAGCTTTGCACAACAAGGAAACGTGTCCGGGAGAAAGAAGTGGTACATGTAAGCGAGAATGTCTCCGCAATGTTGCAAAGAAAGCTACCACCTAAATGTAAAGATCCGGGTAGTTTCACAATTCCTTGCGTAATTGGTAATACAAAGTTTGAGCATGCTATGTTAGATTTAGGTGCATCAATTAATGTCATGCCATATTCTGTTTATGCATCTATGAATCTAGGAGCACTTAAACATGATGGTGTGATTATCCAATTAGCCGATCGATCTAATGCATATCCAAAAGGGGTGTTGGAGGATGTTTTGGTGCAGGTAGACCACTTGATTTTTCCTGCAGATTTCTATGTGCTTGATATGGAGGATTCAGGCCACTCTTCACCATCACCGCTCTTACTTGGACGACCTTTCATGAAAACGGCTCAAACCAAGATTGATGTGGCCAAAGGATTAGTAACTATGGCATTTGGTGGTGACATGATTAGTTTTAAAATTTCTGAATCCATTGAGACTCCTAATGTTGTTCATTCTTGTTGTGCCATTGATAAAGTAGAAAAGATAGGACCGGACCCCTCAGCACCAAGCACAAAGGATGCATCAAGAACCATGCAAAACGAGGGAATTGGAGTGGAGCACAAGGACCATACGCCCACCGCCCTCAAAGTGCTCAAATTGGCCGAAAGAACCATGGGGAAGATTTCGCATCATACTACTTCATCACAACACATAGGTAAGCCACCTAATCCAAATCCAATTCCCATTAAAGTTGATAGGTGGTTACCTTCTTTGGTGTAGGTACCCAAGCAAATCCCCGATGGTGGGCGCATGTACATGAACCTTAGGCAACACAACGCACCCATCAGCAAACATCACTATCCATTTCCATTCAAGGATGCACTGTATGAGAACTTTGTGGAGCATGTTGTGGAGGAGATCCCACTGCAGGCCGTGGGTTCCAAGGAGAAGTGAAGGTGTTCATCGTCCGGCTGGAAGACGTTAAAGCAAGCGCTTTAAGGGAGGCAACCCATTTATTCTGTTTGATTGTCAATTTTCTTACTTGTTTAATTATTTTTGGTTATGATTTTCTATTTTGAAACATTAACAAGTATGCAAAGGATTTTAACATTAAACTTCATGGAAATGAACAGGAAACTGGGAAATAAAGAAACACAGCATAAGACAAGAGGGAGCCTTCACAATGGCTGTTTGGGAAAAGTCTCAGTAGTCGGCGGAATCTCAGCAGTCGGTGGAGCCACAGAAGAAGGAGGTACCGGAGGTTGATCAGTTGGAGCTTCACTACGCGGTACAACCCCCCGAAGACGATGGCAGATGCTGTTGGAACAAACCCACGAACCTCCGATGATCAAGTAAAATCTGACCATCAGATTCCTGCAACTGGTCAATTTTCCTCTTCATGTTTGTGGCATAGTTGTGTGCAAGCTTGTGCAACTCCTTATTCTCATGCTTGAGTCCTCTAATCTCCTATTTGAGACTCAGTACTTCAGCCGCCAACGATTCAACATGACGGGTTCGAGCAAATAGGCGCTGGGCCATGTTGGACACAAAAGCCGCACAATGCACGCTAAGAGCCAGAGACTCCTTAACAGCCAAATCATCAGGCCGTCTGGAAAGCAGTCTGTTATCTCTAGGGGTAACAAGGTTCCGGGCCACCACCGCTGCAGTCACGTCATTCATCATCACCGAATCCCCAACGGAAAGAGGACCAGTAGAGGATATGAAGGACGGGCGCCATATGTTGTCTGGAGAAGGCGGGGCTGCCTCTTCACCAAGGTTCAAGTCAAAACGACGGTCGGAAGGGCCAGACATATTTCAGAGGTTTTGGAGAAAGAAGAGATGGGCTAAATTCAGAGGTTAGAAGTGCAAAGGGGAGTTTTACAAGCGGAATGTCAATGCACTTTGAAATGAACTACGCACCTCTATAAAAATCAACATGTGATGGGATTTCAGAGATTGAAGAGGCGCCAGCGTTCTCAAAAGTTGGGCTTGCTCACAAACCACCAATTCCAGATATCGAAAAGTGTCAGCTTTCTCAGCCTCGTCAGCACCCGTCACACGCAAAATCTGCTTTGCGAAAATCACGGGCAGTTTGTCGATGCTCCACTTCAGAAATCGAAAAGGCAAATTCAACAATCAAAGACGCGCTAGCTTTCTCAAAAGCTGGGCTTGAAACCACGGGCCAATCTACTTTTCGAGATTTGTTCGCACGTGTCACATACATTCGACGATGCTCAGAACTCGAGGCGCCGATTCCAGATATCAATGGGGAATCTGATTTGCGAAAATCACGGGCAGTCTGTCGAAGCGCCGATTCCAACCATCTGTCTTTCTCAGCCTTGTCAGCACTTGTCACATGCAATCTCTGCACTCAACGAAGTTCAGAACTCGAAGCGTAAATTCTGGATATTAAAGAAGCCTCTGCTTTATCGAGACGTGTCAGCATCTGTCAAATTGCACATCTGCGTTGCGTAAATCACGCGCAATCTGTCGAAAATTTCTGGAGAAGCGGAATGCACGTGAAAACTACTGCTAAATTATCCCAGGCTTGCCGACACGAGTAATGGAACAATGCCTTCCCAGCCATTAAGAAAATTCTATAAATGTTGAACTTCATCGTGAGACAGCCTCATCTAACTTTCAGCCTCACTTAAACCTTTCATCCTCTCTGAAATGGCTTTCCAACAAACCCTCTCGAGTCACTCTGTATTCCTCATTCCTTGGGATACTCTTGCGAACAACCCATTCAAAGCAAAAGTATTTCATATCATGAAGGTTGAAAGCAAGAGTATCTCATATCATGCTTTCTCCCTGTCCTTCTCCTTGTCTTTGTTTTTGTTTTAGGACAAAGAGAAAGAGAGCAATCAGCCAGCACTAGGTATCAATCTTCCGATCTGGAACCAACTGCCGGGAACCCCTTCCTGATTGCTTACCTAGCCTTGCTCTCGAGTACTCATCTTCAACATCTTGTGCTTCCTCTTCGTCTCTCACTTATAAGGGAAGTGAAGATGATACCTCAAAGCATGTGGAGACAACGTGCTGATTCAACTAAGGACAAGGAGAAAGAGAGCAAGAGGTCGACACTTGGACAGATTGAACAAAGAAACAGACCATCACCTCTACCTCGTGCTCGCCTGCCGTGCAGAAGAAACAAGCAGAGAAGAATGCGGCCTGCACACTCAGGCAACCAGCAGAAGGAGTCCGAGTTGAAACCAAGAGCTCGAGAAGCCCAGTTCGAGATCAAAGCTGTGGAAAGTCAACAAGCTCATCTATCTTCAAAAACCAGATTTGCGTTCCTAAACTCTACTCCTTCTTGTTTTTACCTTGCTATATTTGTCATGTTCATTCATTGTTTGTTTATTTGCTTGTTTTTTGTGTGAGTTATGCTTGAAACATTGAGGACAATGTTTGATTTAAGTGTGGGGGGGGTAACTAGTGTTTTACATGAAATTCGTAGAAAATTATCACCCATTACTTCTAGTGTTGTTCCTTGCTGTTTTAAGTATTTTTAAGCTGTTTTGGAGTGTTTCAGTGTGTTTTGGCATAAAAATCCGAAAATTTCATAAAAAAATTTTGAAAAATTGAAAAAAAAAAACCCAAAAAGAGTTGTTTTTGTGTGCTTATTTGTGTCTTAGAGTACATTCCAACACAATGATGAGGATTCGGTTTGTAATTGCATGACTGTTAAAGAGAGTTATAAACATGGATGAAAGTTTGATTTACTCTTTGTTTATGCTTGGTTGTGGTTATAACTTATGAGTTGCTTCTTGCTCCCTAAGCACTTTGGTGAAAAACAAATCAATTGGCTTTCTTGGGAGAAACTATGTTCAACTAAGTCGGAAGGTGGTTTAGGTTTCCGTAATCTATACACCTTCAATCTGGCTTTCTTGGCAAAACAAGCTTGTAGGATTATCTCGGAGCCTCACTATCTTCTATCTATGACCCTCAAGGCTAAGTATTTCCCTTCATCCTCTTTATTGGATGCTCAAGTGAAACCCAACTGCTGTTATTGTTGGATGAGTATTTGTGCAGCTAGAGATGTGATTAGGAGTGGGGCTCGGTGGATGATTGGAAATTGGGAGTCCGTCAACATCTGGTCAGAACCATGGATCCTTTTTCCTAATTTGTTCAAGGTTTTTTTCCCAAAACCTGTTGGCTGCCAATTGGAGAGGGTCTTCGAGCTTATTAATCCCGGATTAAAAGATTGGAATTTGGAAGTACTTGCCTCGATTTTTTTTTCTAATATGGAAATGGAGTTAATCATTTCCTTGCCACTTAGTATTAGAGATGTTAGGGGTTTTTTGATTTGGCACTTTGGGAAAAAAGGCATTTTTCCTGTTAATTCAGCTTACCATTTTGCTAGAAACTTGTTACTTCCACCCTCGATTGTTGCTTCTTCCTTATCCCAAAGTCCCATTTTGAAACTTTGGACTGTCATCTGGAAGGCCAATGTTCTGCCTAAGGTTCGTCTATTCACATGGCATCTCTGTAGAGACCTTCTTCTCATGAGACTCAATCTTGTAAAGAAACGAATTGCAACTGAGCTATCGTGTGTGCTCTGCAATTCTACGACGGAATTCACCTGATACTCTCTCCCCCACCAATTCTACGACGGAATTCACCTGATACTCTCTGTAGAGACCTTCTTTTCAGGGATTGTCATTATGTTCACCCATTGGAGTTCCTCCGAGGTCCCTTGACCCTCTATCCACGTCGGTTTGGTTTTTCGAGATTACTGATACTCTCTCCCCCACCAATCTCTCATGTGACATGATGATATATTGGACCATTTGGAATAGCAGGAACTCGATGTTATGGAATGACAAATGTGATGAGCCGAATCTGGCGGTGACTCGAGCAATTTGTTGGTGGAAAAAAAAACTATAAAGCTTTAGGTCCAAAATTTATTATTTTTTAATCGGCTGGACTATGGGCCAGCTAGAAAAAAAAAAGGGTTAACAGAACCCAAGCTCAAATATGGGCTAATAAAGAAAAAGTGAAAACTAAATCCTGATTATAGGATTTAGGGTTTCGTATGGGCTAAGGTAAATAGGCCCTCAAGAAATTTGTTTTTGGTTACTTTTGGACTGCAGGTCTATAAAGGAAAATTGAGTGATTGGGCTAAAAGCCCGAAGGAATCACAAACCCAAATCTGGGCTGAAATAAAAAAACAAGAATTTCTTAAAAAAACTTGGCCCCAAACGGGGGGACAAAAAAACAAAGCCTAAGCCCAAATCATGGGCTGGGTGACGCGGGCCGAGCGCAATGGAGAAGGCCGAAAAGCCTCTGGTGTCTGGAGATCAACCTAGTGATGCTGAATGTTGGGGTCGGTGACATTCATCTGAGATGCGCCTTTTCAGTGGTGACGACATGCAGGTCGTTGGAGTCTGCATTTTTGTAGATTCTTCGGTGAATTCCACGTCTGGAAAGGTGGGATTCCTCGACTGCAGGCAAGGTGGAGAAGAGTGAGGAGGTCGAGGTCCATGAATCCCTATGAAATTCTTTTGGAATTTCATGGGTTTGTGGACGGGTGATCTGGCTTGTTGGTGGATGACTGCATGTCGTCATGAGAATTGATCAGAGTCTATGATCTGTTCATCTTCAGGCGAGGAGTGACGGCGAGGCTGAATGGGAAGATAGCATCGAAACGACATGTCGTTCAGGCCCCTATAGTTTTTTTTTTAAATTATTCATCGGCTCGGCTTATGGCTCGACGCGAGCGCGGCTGGGACAAGACTGGTCTCCAACGTTGAGCGAGCTCGGGCATAACAATCAGAATGAAACAGGTACAATGGATGTACCACAGGAATAATTACTTGGAGAAAAAAATGATCAGGTCATGGACACTAAAAAACAAGATACTTTGCTCGATAGTCTGGAAGACGACGACCATGACCCAATGGGTATTTCGGTGCTCCAAAATATAGAAATTAACATGGTCCATGTTCTACCGACTGAATTTTAGCCAACCACGTCCCAACCAAATTTCTTAGATGGTGACGTGGTTGCCAAAGAAGCGACACAAGTCGACTTTGTCGTCATGGAGGATGACGAGCAAGTAAGCAAAGAAGACAAACTCAAAGCAGCTCTTGCTGAGCTGTTTCCCCATTCTTCCTTGACCAATCTCCATCATTTGAAGCCGTTGTATGTTACAGCTCACATCGAAGGATATCCAGTTTCCAAATTCTTCGTCGACTGCTGAGCAACGGTCAATATCATGCCCGTCTCCATCATGAAAGCACTACGTCGCTTTAACGACGAACTTATTCCATCAGGGGTCACCATGAGTAGCTTCGTCGGTGACAAATCCCAGACCAAAGAGGTACTTCCGTTAGAAGTAAATATCGCAGGTCGCAATCACATGACTGCGTTCTTTATAGTCGACTCAAAAATCGAATATAACGCATTGCTCAATCGGAACTGGATCCATCAAACAGGTTGTATCCCTTCGTCTTTATATCAAGTCCTCATCTTCTGGGAAGGCAAATCGATCGTGGTTCATCCAGCCAACAATCAGCCATTCGAAGCTAACATGATCTATGCACGTTACCAAGACGACCATGTCGGCTACATCACCTTGCAAGGTTTCAACGATGAAGGACGATTGACTCAGATTTCAATTCAAAAAACCATCAAGGTTGTCACGAGACTATTCACCAGGATTCGGCGAGACTCGGGTTGGCGGACCTCATTACCAATCCCGATGTTTAACACCAAACAGGCTGAACGCTGGGCCGCGGTTTCATCTACCATGGAACGACTGCTGGCCCACTGGTACACTATCTCCAAACAATCTTATTCGGGCGTAAACCTTGTGGAGTTTCTCACCGAAGGAGATAATGGTTCTGTTCTTTCCCTTGACAATGTCCAAGCTGCCCCAGACGAGCTCGAAGACAGTCGACCTGAATTCAAAGACGCATTAGAGGAAATAAATGTTGGAACGGCCGATATCACCCTCGACTATTATTTATTAGTGCTTTGTTACCCCAACCCATGAAAACCAAACTTTGTAAATTACTCAACGAATTTAAAGATTGTTTTGCTTGGAGTTACCATGAGATGCCTGGTCTAGATGAAACCCTCGTTGAGCATGGATTATGCATCAAAGCTGGTTGTGATCGACTGAACTACAACTTGACATAAAAGATGAACTAGTTCAACTTTTAAAAGCTGGGTTTATTCGGACTGCTCGATACATCGAATGGTTGGCAAACATCGTACCAGTGTTAAAGAAAAGCGGTGCTCTATGCATTTGATGTATCGACCCAATCATGAAATTTCAGATTTGTTAATTGACGCTGCAGCCAATCATGAAATGTTGTCCTTCATGGATGGCCATGCTGGCTACAACCAGATCTTTATCACCGAAGTCGATAGTCATAAGACTGCCTTTCGTTGTTTTGGGGCACTCGGGACTTACGAATGGGTAGTCATGCCATTCGGCCTTAAAAATGATGGTGCCACATACCAACGTGTTATGAATACCATTTTCATGACTTGATCGGTACAATCATAGAGGTATATATTGACGACGTGGTCGTCAAATCGAAACGTCGCCGAACGTATTTAGATGACCTTCGGCAAGCTTTCATTCATATGCACCAGCATAACCTTAAAATGAACCCAGCCAAATGTGTGTTCGGCGTATCAATTGACAATTTCTTGGGTTTCCTTGTGCATCATCGCGACATCGAAGTGGATGACAACAAGGCACGAGCAATCATGCTTACTCGGCATGATTAATTTCCTCGGCATCGAAGTGGATGACAACAACGCTCCAACCCCGACAACCAAGAAGCAACTATAGTCCTTACTTGGCAAGATTAATTTCCTCCGCCGCTTCATTGCTAACTCGGCGTGAAAGATGAAGGCGTTCTCCATGCTTTTGAAACTCAGGGATTCTGACAAATTCGAATGGCGTAAAGAGCACCAAGACGCTTTTACGCAAATCAAGGTTTCTTTCACAACCCTACCCGTACTTGTGCCTCCACGACGCAACATGCCTCTCAAGTTGTATATTTCGACAGCCGAGGAATCCATTTGTTGTCTTCTTGCTCAAGACAGCGATGCTGGGGGTGAGCAGGCTATATTCTATCTCAGCTGGAATCTCAATTCACTTGAGATAAATTATTCAGCCGTTGAGAAGCTCTGCTTGGCTTTATTTTTCACCGCGTCAAAACTCAAGCATTACATGCTTCCATCAATCACTCAGGTCATTGCCTAGACCGACGTTATTCGTTACATGCTCACTCTGTCGATATTAAAAGGCCGAATTGGGAAGTGGACTATGGCACTGTTCAAATTTAGTTTGCAATACGTGCCCTAGAGAGCTGTTAAGGGCAAAACATTGGCTGATTTCTTGGCTCAACAACCTTCCCCATACTGTTTTGGGGGCAATGACGTCGAAATTGGTATAGTGGCCACGCGTGATAACTATTGGACGATGTATTTTGATGGTTCTAGTACTTCAGTCTCGGTTGGTGTTGGAATTGTCATTCAATCTCCGGATCAACACCGCTGGTATTTTTCCCTCAAGCTCGATTTCAATTGTACGAGTAATAAGGCCGAATACGAAGCCCTGATCATCGACCTTCAGGACTTGCAGGCAACCCGCGTCCTTGTCATCGGCGATATGGAACTTGTAATTAACCAACTCAATGGAATCTTTCGTTGCATGAGTTGTACTCTAGCGCCTTATCACATGGTTGCTAACTATTTGGCCGCATCGTTTGATGGTATCATATTCAAACACATCTCCAGAGTTCGAAACACCGACGTAGATGAACTCGCTCAAATAGCCTCTAGAGCACAACTCATGGGGGCTGAGATAGGCCGGCTACAAGGTCGTTCAAACATTCTCCTACTGAGTCGAGGCCTTTACGCCCGAGCATTTGAGAAGCTGAGAGAGACAAGAGCTCCTGCAGCTTGACAAGGGCATTTGGTTCAGCCGTTGATGCTGAAGGTCCGGTTGTAGTAGCAGAAAGACCGACCATCCCTAAGGAACTGGAAAGTAGGGCATCGAGCTTGATTTCCCATGACGGTTGCACATGAAAAGATTTTAGAAAAAAGGAAAATCGTAAGGAAGATAGCAGAGAAAAAATTTGTATTAGACCTGTCGAGAAGAGACTTCGGCCATATCCCTTGGTTCATTGCTCGAACCTAGAGAGCTTAATGGCCTAGCCCAATGTTTAAGACTACTTCTTAATTCACGCGACCGATGAAGGTTATCTATGTTTGACGGCCACTGAGGTGGCCAGAAAATATAGATAACACCCTTCGGCGCATATAATTTTCGGTGAAACTAGTAATTAGGCACCTGACATTTAATATTTTTTGGTTTAGAATTCTAAAGCAGAAAGTTAATAAAAGGATAATGAAGGTTCTTGCGAAGGCTGAAGTAAACTCCTATGAAGGAATGCCGAGATCTGATCTTGGGGATCAATCGGCGCCTCTGTCGTCGCTTTCGTTTCAATAAGAGGTACCGCTTCATGCCCCGTGTTTTCTTCGGCAGCAGGAGGGTTGACTTGGCCAGCTACTTCGATCATCGGCTGAGGAATGGTGGGTGGAAGCTCGGCTGGTTAGGGGTATTTCACCAACAAAGGTTCTTCGCTCTCGTTCTCCTAGACATAAAAGGGTTGTTCATTAGTTGGGATATCCAGTTAAGTAGAAAAGGAAAATTGCTAACAAAAATGGTCATACCTCTTCTTCCACAATGATTATTGACTTCTTTTTTGGATTTCAGGGAAGGTTTTTCTCGGCCAGAGTGGCCGCCTCCCCCACGACAGCAACTACTGGACCAATAGTGGGAGAAACGGTCGCCCCTGGAACTGCAGGACCCTCGACCAATAGAGTGATGATTGGTTCGATCACGACCAGAAAAGTAGGGTGAACGTTAGTCGTATGATCTAAGGGAGGATTTTGCAGTCTTCTCGCTGAAGCCTCAACGACAGAAGGAGGAAGGGAAACCTAGGAGTAGTTGCTCCTGTGGTTTGACTTGAGATCACAATAATCTCTCACTCCCCTCTTTTTGCCTTATTTTTGATGCGTTTTTGGGGCGGGGTAACGTTACCAGCCATTCCTGACTCCAGACAAGGTTGTTTGCTCGATGTGACTAGCACAGTAGTGGCCGCCACTGGAGTAAGATAGGTCGCGGAAGCTTGAACAGTTGTTGCCTTCTTTGGAGGAGCATGCTTTTTTTTTGTTGTAGCCGTCGTGACTTGTTGACCTGCTTCTTTGGATGACCCACTGAAAATAAACTCAAGTCATGATGATAGTTTTGAGTGAGAAATAGAAATAAATAAAAGGCGTATACCTTGGGCAGCTTCTTTGGATTTTGGGGCGGGAGCTTTCCTTGGACGATCGTTGAAAATCTTCTTGACAATATCCTCGACCGGTGTGCCAAAGAATTCTTGGATGTATGCGTCCCACCAATCAACAAAGGTGCTAGTGCTGTGAGTTTCAGGGACGTTCGGCCGAAGGTGGAATTTCGTGCACCTCTCTTGAAATTCTCCCTCAGTTTCTTTACACTCTCTCTCAGACAAACCAAAAAGACATTCTCGACTTAGAAGAGAGTGAGAGATGAGTAGAGGCACATGGCAGCCTTGGAGGAAGCCAAGTTGCCGAGTAGTAAAGTGGGAGTGGTAGACTTCCTAACTTGCCCGCCGAGCATCACAAATGAGAAGAAGGTCACGAGTTAGCATGAACCCCTCCTAGTTTTTTCGAAGGTGGGTGTCTTCGGTCTCATCCCATGTCGAGGATGGAAGCTTGATGGAAGAGGGGTACTATTCATGATGACAGATCATGAATTCGTCGTCAGAAAGATCTTCTAGGCCGAATAAGTACTTGAAGACTTCTTCGACCGAGTGAGGATGAGCTGGTCTAGAGGCTAATTGGAGACCTAGCACTTAGAGGACTTGCAGCTGGGGATTTCTGGCCTCAAGGTGGCAAAGTAAACCTGCAGCTAGAATTGGAAAACCCAGAGTGGGTCGTTCTGATGTGGGTTAATTTTGGCAACGGTCGCTTTGGCCAGGCAACGCGTGAGGTTGGCAAGGATGGCCGAACTAAGAGCTAAGGTATGAACATTGACCAGGGCTGTTGCCACTAGCATATTTTCAATCAAACATTTATTTGACTTGGTACAAAAAATAAATTTGTTGTATCAGTAGAATAGGAAGGCTTCATGTTCCCCTTTTTGTAGGTTTTCTTCCCCTCGACCAGCAAAGTGGTGGATGAGAGTGGTATAGTTGAATAAGTTCTTATGCAGCTTCTGGACTTCTCAACAGCTCCCGGTCCATGATAATCTCAACAGTTGAAAGCTTGATAGCATCATAAATGCCAAGAGTATTCCACTCCGTGCTGAAGAACTTTTCCATTCGTTTGACCCAAGCTACTTAGGATGTAGGGGTCGAGGGCCAGGCTCCTTGAGGCCTGGCCAAATCCCACTTCAACCAATTATACCCTTGTAGCAAGGGTTGAGAATTTTGGTGATGGCCTTTGGGACGACATCTTTGAAAAGTGGTCCGGTAGCATTTGAATTGCCTTCAAACCATAGGGTATTGATAGCATTTTGGTCGATGAAGTCCTTGCACTTGGTGCACTCCTCAGAAAGCTTGGTAATAAAGGTGTTGGAAGCCATTGTTAAAGACTCGAGGGGTTTTTTGGGTTTAAGGTTTTCTGGGTTTGAGATTTTCTAGGTTGTGAGAATAAATGGCAAGAGATTCAAGAGTTCTTAAAACGTAAAATATGAATGAAGAAGAGTTGGGTATTTATAGGAATTCTGGGAGGAAGATCAACCGTTTGATTTTTAAATAGGGGGTAGAATCGATAAGGGAATTTGATAATCATGATGGGTAATCAAAAAATCAAGGTGAAGGGACTGAAGATTTTATGGTTTGAGGATGCATGTTTGCATGTGACGACGGATTTAATGGTGTAGAGATGTTTCGATGGTCGCACGTTTCGAGGGTCATTATTAAAGGTAGACGAGTAGGCTGAGGAATTGCCACGTGGCAGAGCATCTGACAAAATTAAGATCGCGCAATCGTGCTTCATAAATGCACCTGAGTGGATGGAATATCGAGACTTTTCGTTGTCTTTGAAAGATATACTAAGGGTCTGATTTCACTTCTTCAAGTTTGACGCTCGGCCAGGTGTTTTAGGCTGAAGACCTCAGAAGCGAGGGGGCAATGTTTGGACCCAAAATGTTATTTTGGGCCAAGCTCAGAAATATCCTCGACCCAAAGGTGTTTGTTTAGAATCTTGTCATAGGTCGGCCCTGTCAAGGTTGGCCGAATCCTGTTACGAAGAGGATTATTTCGGATAAAGGTGAAATAGTCGAGACCTAGTATGATAAGGAGTCATAGGGATGCTGGGACTCAGAAGATGAATTTGGCTCGTTTAAAAGGTGGGTTCAAAGTCCCAGTTGAATTAGGATTGGCCAAGTCCTAGTTAGATTAGGTTAAGGAGTCCTAATCCGAGTGTGGTTCTAGCTCGACCATGAGATAGTTTATTGCTGTAAATAGACAAGGGCATGCATCATTCAAGCCCCTCTAATTCAACATACAAACTGCCTTACGCAAACTCTCGCTCTACGCGAAACCTCTCAACAACCTTGAGATTTTTATTTTCTTTTTTCTCGTCGACACATGTTCAGTTTGGATAAATAGCACTGTGAAGGCAACCGGTAACATCATTAGTTTGGATAAACAACACTGTTGCGGTAGAATCAGTTGACCATGGAGTACCTTCAGTTTGGATAAACAACATTGCGTTGAAGCCGACTGGTTATCTATCCAAGTCTCGGTCAGGAAGGATTTTCGAGTCCTTATTGGCAGAGGTCATCTCACTAGCCTTCTCAGTGAAGTGAGGTGTTACAGATTATTGGGCTTGGCGCTTTGAACGCCATGTTATTTTATGATTGGATATTCACTACTAAGTTTTAGAGTTCGGCATTTTGACGGCCGAACCACATTCACCATCAAGATATACATCTCTTTTAAGTACTTGTGTCCATATAGTTTGGTGCCAGTTCGACGTGCTTATACTCTTAAGAATATAATCACCTTGACCGAACTCGGCGCCGACGATCCGTGAACTTCTCAAGACTAGCAGCCTTGTCTTCAGGCTCTAGAACCCGAAGGCTGAGACATGTTCCTTCCTGGGCTGCAGTCGCAAGATTGAGAAGTCAGCAGCGCTGGACGCAACATCAACACATTTTACTCCCCGACCGAGCTCGGTCGACGAGTTGGCACACCCTGCATACAACCGAAGGACGTAGTTAGCTTATTAATTACTCGGACTGCACGCCACGTAGGTTTGGTAGTTTTAGGATCAACAACTGCGTTTCAATAAATTTCGTTTAGTAGACTCACACATTTTTTATGTAAAATTTTGTTATATGATCTATTGTGTAATCGTTACAAATAATTTTATTTTAATTTTTCCACCATGTCTTGGTTGTAGAATTTATTTATATAGCTAAGATGTGACTCACACCTTTGCTTGAGAATAGTCCTTATTCGTGGGTCGGGGCGTGACAATTTAAAAGTGGGCTATGTACTAACCCTTGCATAAACTTATAACATGGTTTTTCGTTAAAACCCAAAGTTACCAAGCCCTTTTGGTTAGTTTTTTTTCCCCCTTTCTTTTTCTTCCTTATTCACACATATTCAAATCACAAAATTGTTTTATTATGAATATAATGCATAAACAATTTATGTAGACTCTAAAATCCGTAAATCGTAAAGTTGGGTCATGCATTATGGTGAAGGCTGATGCAATTGAAACTGAAAAAATATCGAGATAAACACCGTTGTTTTTGAAGAACTTGATTGCATGATGAATATTGTGTATGGGCTTGTAGGAGTTTTTTGTTCAATTTCGGCTTTCATCTTCAAGGCTTGTATCACGTTCAATACAAGAAAAATAAATTGAATCAATAAAGGTATATGAATTCAATAAAATCAAAATTTAATCAATTAAGAATAATTGAAACGTAATACTCCCCTGATTGAAGACGAACAAATTCCCTTTTGCACAACGTCAAGAGCGTGCTTTACTGAGGGGTGCATCATGGAGAGAATGAGGGTGGAGAATAGGCTTGAGGAATTGTGTGCGTTGTTCCCCAATCCTTGTACCTTTATTTATAGTAATAAAGAGGTGAGAAACTTACTCACCAATTAATACAAAGTCTATTAAGAAAGATCTCCTAGATCCCAAAGGATTCCTAATCTATCTCTACTTAGAATTTACACAATCACAATATGTATTAGAACGTATATCACAACATTAATAGCATTTTTCAAATTTTTTATAGCGTTTAACAAAAAAATGCTATTAATCTACTTAATATGTTGATATTTTTATAGCATGTTTCTACCTTTTATAGCTTTTATCAAAGAAGCTATTGTGTTGTTTAAAATGATACTAGAAGGTGTTGAATATTTTAATAATATATTAATATATTCGAATGGAAGAAGTTGGGTATTTACCCAACAGTTGCTTTTCATCAGATTAAAGCAATGTGACTTTTCAAACTTTACTAAAAGACATGATCCATGTCTGACTAGTGCATAGTTTACTAACAGACACAACATTTGGTAATTGATGATTTGCATCAGACATGCGAATTGGCATATTTCTGTAATATTAATTCAGTTGTATCTCATGGTGAGAGGATACACCCAAAACCAAACGATATGTCTAAATGTGCAATTCTCTCTATATATATTGGTAACATTAGTAGAAGAGATTCATTCAGAAATTTGTTGTCTACATAATTTCTTTGCTCTCTTTTCTCTCTACTTCACATTCATACAATTTCTTTCTAGTTATTTCTAAGGGAATATAATTCGGTTTTGCTAATCGAATATTCCATACTTTGTTGTATCCTGGAAGTGATTTGCCAAGAACCCTTTAGCAAACTCATTTGAGTGGGGGCAAATAACACTTTAAGGAAACGATTCAAGTCGTACCTCAAAGTCATCATTCAGATTATTCTCTATATTTCTATATTTACTCTAACAATCTTAAAGTGTTATTTTCGTCATGGATAACAAATCTGATAACATGGCTTTGAAGATTATCAATCAAGATGTCTACAAGTTAGACAAATTTGATGGATCAAATTTCACCCGATGGAAGGATAAGATGCGTTTCATGCTTACTGTTCTAAATGTCATATGTGTTGGACCCGAAATTGGAGCCTATTTGTGAACCATGTGACAAAGACTCGGACAATATAGTTGTCGATCGAAAGAAGCGTGAAGAAGATGAATTGGTATGTCGAGGACACATCTTGGGCACATTATCTGATCGTTTATATGACCTGTATGCACACATTCAATCTCCAAAGGAAATTTGGGAAGCACTTGAACACAAGTACACAACGGAAAAAAGAGGTACCGATAAATTTTTAATGTTCAAATATTATGAATTCACTATGTTTGATAACAAACCCATTCTAGACCAAGTTCATGAATTATTGGTCTTGGTCTCAAAGCTTCGTGAACTTAAAATAGTTATTCCGGATCCTATGATAGTTGGGGCTATTATGGCAAAATTACCCCAAACATGGAATAACTATAGAAAGAAACTTCTACACATGGTGGAAGATATTAGTTTGGAGAATTTTCAAAAGGGTATTCAAATTGAAGAGGAAACTCGAAATCGTGATAAGAATTTTGCAAATCAAGATTTCTCTAAAGTTCACATTGTCGAAGGAAACAAATATAAAAAGAACTTCAAAGTCAAAATTGACAAAGGGAAGTTTAAGAAGACCAATTCCAACAACAATCAAAAGAATGAAAATGGTGTATGTTACCATTGTGGAAAGAAAGGCCATTACATTCGTGATTGTAGACACAGAAAAGCAAGTGAGGAATATGCAAATAAGACCAATAGCGCAAATATGGTGGAAAACTCTGGAATTGATAACATTGTTGCAATGGTATCAATGATGCATATTGGCATGATTACCGAACTGAATATGGCAGCGGTAATAAAATCCTCTGATTGGTTGCTCGACTCAGGGGCTACTATACATGTGTGCAATGACAAGGCACAATTCAAGACATATGAAGCATCAACGGACAATCAAGAAGTTTTAATGGGGAATCATAATTCCGCCAAAGTTCTAGGAAAAGGAACCGTTGAACTTCAATTTACTTCTGGGAAGAAATTGACGTTGATTAATGTACTGCATGTTCCAGAAATTAGAAAGAATCTTGTGTCTGAAAATTTATTATGTAAGAACGGTATAAAGACTGTTCTAGAGTCCGACAAGTTAATAATGTCGAAAAATGGGATGTTTGTTGGGAAGGGATATTCTTGTGATGGGATGTTCAAACTAAGTATTAATAATAAAGTGAATTCTTCTGTTTATATTGTTGAATCTTCCTCTCATTTATGGCATTTACGTTTAGCACATATAAATTTTAGTTCTTTAAAATACATGCGCACACTTGGTTTTATTGCTTGCAATGATGATTATAATGATAAATGTGAAACATGTATTCAAGCGAAAATGACTAAGAAACCTTTTCCAACTACCGAAAGAAATAAAATTTATTAGACTTAATACATTCTGACATATGTGAATTTAATGGTGTTTTAACAAGAGGAGGAAAAAGATATTTTATCACATTTATAGATGATTGTTCTAAATTTACTTATGTTTATTTATTGTCTAATAAAGATGAAGCTTTTGAGTGTTTTAAGCGCTATAAGGCTAAAGTTGAAAACCAAAAGGGAAGGAAAATTAAATGCCTTCGTAGTGATAGAGGTGGTGAATATTTTTCACATGAATTTGATATTTTTTGTGAAGAGCATGGTGTTGTACATCAAAGAACTGCACCCTATACACCACAACAAAATGGTTTGGCAGAAAGAAAAAATAGGACACTTTCTGAAATGATTAATTCTATGATGATTAATGCTAATACTCCAAAATATTTATGGGGTGAAGCATTGTTTACTGCATGCCATATACACAATAGAATTACATCTATGAAGACACATGTGTCACCATATGAAATTTGGAAAGGAAGAAAACCAAATTTGTCATATTTGAGAGTATGGGGTTGTGTAGCTTTTTATAAGGCACTCGATCCTAAGAGATCCAAGTTGGGTCCAAGAGGAATTAAAAGCATATTTGTAGGTTATGCAGAAAATTCAAAGGCATATAGGTTGCTTAATTTAGACTCGAACACAATAGTTGAGTCTAGAGATGTCGAATTTATAGAAAATAAATTCTATAATGACTACTCAGTGTCTGGAAAAGAGAATGATCAAACACATTTCTCTAATCCGTCTACTAGTCAATCTCAAGGTGAGAAAAGAAAACAGTCTGAAACTGTTAATGAACCAAGGAAAAGCCAAAGGGTAAGAAAAGAAAAGACTCTAGGCCCTGATTTTATTTCATCTCAATCTATTGTATTTTTAGTCGAAGGAAATAGAACAAAGGTTCTTAAGAAAATACTCATATTGTTGAATGTTGAGGATGATCCTAAAAGTCTAAGCGAAGCATTGACTTCAAGAGATGCAGCCTTTTGGAAAGAGGCTATAGATGATGAATTTGAATCATTAATATCTAATCAGACATGGGTTTTAGTAGACTTGCCCCAAGGATCAAAAGCAATAGGTTGTAAGTGGGTATTTAGAAGAAAATACAATACAAACGGGTCTATTCAGACATTTAAAGCCAGGCTAGTTGCCAAAGGTTTTAAGCAGAAAAAAGGAATAGACTATTTCGATACATATGCACCAGTAGCTAGGCTCACATCAATTAGAATATTGTTTGCATTTGCATCTTTATATAATTTTCATGTGCATCAAATGGATGTGAAAACGGCTTTTTTAAATGGTGATTTAGATGAAGAAGTCTATATGGAACAACCAGAAGGGTTTGTTCTCTCTGGGAATGAAAAGAAGGTTTGTAAATTAGTAAAGTCATTACATGGATTGAAGCAAGCACCAAAACAATGGCATGAAAAATTTGATTTTGTCATTTTATCATATGGATTTAGACATAACAGTGCTAATAAATGCATATACTCTAAATTCACAAATGATTATGGTGTTGTTATATGTTTATATGTCGACGACTTGCTAATTTTTGGTACAAACATGAAAGGTGTATCTGAAACTAAAGAGTATCTAAATTCAAAATTCAAGATGAAGGACTTGAATGAAGTAGATACTATCTTGGGAATTAAAGTAAAGAAGTATAGTGGGGGTTACGCTTTGTGTCAGTCACATTATATAGAAAAATTGCTTCTTAAGTTTAAGCATCTACAAATAAAAGAAGCAAATAACCCTTATGACCCTAGTGAGACTTTGCTTAATAATTCTGGTAGGTCTGTTGCACAGCTTGAGTATGCTAGTGTAATCGGAAGTTTAATGTATGCCATGCATTGTACCAGGCCAGATATTGCATTTGCAGTAAGCAAACTTTCTAGATACACTAGTCATCCAGGTACTGCTCATTGGAAAGCAATAAACAGAATTTTTGGTTATCTTAAAAGAACTATTAACCTGAGTTTAACTTACTCTGAGTTTCCAGCAGTACTTGAAGGATATTCAGATGCAAGTTGGATAACAAGTGCTAATGATAATAAGTCTACATCAGGGTGGATTTTTACAATTGCCGGAGGAGCAATTTCTTGGGCTTCGAAGAAGCAAACATGTATAGCACATTCAACTATGGAATCTGAATTTATAGCATTAGCAGCAGCAGGTAAAGAAGCGGAATGGATTAGAAATTTGTTATTGGAAATAGAGTTGTGGCCACAACCAATGCCATCCATTTCTTTATACTGTGATAGTGAGGCTACTTTGTCTAGAGCATATAATAAGGTATACAATGGAAAGTCTAGACATATTAGCTTGAGACATGAATATGTCAAACAATTAATAACTGATGGAGTTATTAATATTATTTATGTTAAATCAAGTAATAACTTGGCGGATCCGTTAACGAAAGCACTTTCAAGAGCTTTGGTAGTTAGTACATCTAGTGGAATGGGGCTAAAACCCTTTACTGAAATTATCCACCAATAATAGTAACCCGACTTTGTCTAGAACATCACTAGTTTAAAAGTTTAATGGGTAATAACAAGTTATTGTTAAGTGGTTGTGAAAGCACTGAAAATTATTATATAGCTCATTCCAGGATGATCAGTGCAAGACTGCTACGTTTAGGAGGATGAGTTTTATCTCTTAATGAGGTTATTTGTAGTTATGTCTATAGTAGCAGGGACATGGGAAGGAACCTCACCTATATGAACATAAGAAGTGGTGCCGCTTCTGCCAAGAGTTGGGTTTTCTCTTGTAAATGTTTATGAAACCAGGATGAAGCACAAGGCCATAATAGTGCTTAATTGGTTCAGAAATTTCTTTAAGGAAATAAGACATAATCATGTGTGTAATGATTCCGGTTTTAACATAAGAATAGGTGGTTTAAACTTAGGTCACCATCGCATTCGTTATAACTTTGAATTACTTCCACTAATTAAAGGTTTAATTCGAAAGACACCTTTATTGTATGCATGATTATATCGGTATGATTGTGATAATTATAAAGAGAGAATTGTTGTAATATAATTTTCTATATATTCTTAAAATAGGGAAGAATTGTTGAATATTTTAATAATATATTAATATATTCGAATGGAAGAAGTTGGGTATTTACCCAACAGTTGCTTTTCATCAGATTAAAGCAATGTGACTTTTCAAACTTTACTAAAAGACATGATCCATGTCTGACTAGTGCATAGTTTACTAACAGACACAACCTTTGGTAATTGATGATTTGCATCAGACATGCGAATCGGCATATTTCTGTAATATTAATTCAGTTGTATCTCATGGTGAGAGGATACACCCAAAACCAAAGGATATGTCTAAATGTGCAATTCTCTCTATATATATTGGTAACATTAGTAGAAGAGATTCATTCAGAAATTTGTTGTCTACATAATTTCTTTGCTCTCTTTTCTCTCTACTTCACATTCATACAATTTCTTTCTAGTTATTTCTAAGGGAATATAATTCGGTTTTGCTAATCGAATATTCCATACTTTGTTGTATCCTGGAAGTGATTTGCCAAGAACCCTTTAGCAAACTCATTCGAGTGGGGGCAAATAACACTTTAAGGAAACGATTCAAGTCGTACCTCAAAGTCATCATTCAGATTATTTTCTATATTTCTATATTTACTCTAACAGAAGGCGCATGCAAAAAGCCTTTTTCACAATATGGCGCACTACGCATGGCATACATTTGTGCATATATAAAGACTTCTTTAATACAGAACCAATTCCTACGTGTGTAGGTTTAAGACTTCTATTTTTTGGTCCGAGTGGAAAAGTGTTTTTTTGTTTTTGTGAAGGTAAATGAACTATACAAATATGGGTAATGCTAGGGAGAACATTTTTTTTAAACCAAATTTGCAAACCAAATAATGTGGTTGTAGATGATGATTATTAACTAAGTGTCCGTTTAACGTGCTTATCTCTTATTGGTGACACATCATTTTGTTTGCAAATTTGGTCTCCCTAACATTAAACAAAATAAAAATTGTGTGAGGACCATGAGTACTCGGAACATTGTGGGACACTGGAACGAATCCTACCGTACTCTACGGTTTCACCAATCAGCCCATATATTTGATCAAATTTGAAATTAATGATCAAGCTTGACAATTAGCCTTTGTTTATCACGACGCGCCGTGTGGGAGTTTTTTTCATGTTCTTTTGAAGTTTAATCGCATGTGAAAATAGCCAAATAGACTTCACGTTCTAAGCGCATAAACTTTCTCCCTGTCATGGTGTTAGTTCAGGTAGAACTCTTTCTCTTGGTTCCTGTATTTATGTAGTGAAGGGTACAAAAAGTATAGAATCCAGCCGGGGAAGTAAATCTTCCAGATTGCCCTCACCACTTCAGTTCTCATGAAAAGAGAAACTGTGAGATAGGAAGAAGAAGGATAGGTTCTATGTAATAAGAAGTTAGATTGATAGGAATGTACTCGCAAGAAATGAACCCTAGTCAAGAATCAAGATGAAGCTGGTAGGTCCGAAGGGCAAGAACCAAAAGAAGAAGGGGGATCGATAGCCTATTGAAACTGGAGCAAGGAAGGACCTATCTGAAAGACTAGCTCGCTTTGAAACTAGAATTCTATAAGCAAGACCTATACAATGAAACATTGAGCCTCTCCTCTAAATCAGTGGAGCAATACATCGAATTTTGAAATCACATAAATTGAATTCTATTACATTGCTGCATCTTTTATACGGATAGAAACCTTTACCTGTGCTTTTCTTTTACGTGCTCCTTAAGCATGAACAGCTATTTTCTATTTTAATTAAATGGAAATAGGTAGAAATTAGACATATTCATCTCATAAGAAAAATTATACCACCCCCTCCTACCAATATCCTTTTAGAATGACATTCCTGCCTATTTCCAAAACAAACTACGAACAAATCATAAGAGTATCTTCATTTAGAAAAACCTCAATCACAAATATGAAGCCAGAAAAACTCAGAAAGTTACCATACCAATTCCAAAACTCCAGAAATTTACCAATTCCAAGCAAATGAAATAAAAAACAAAAAGAGAGAGAGTGAAAAGTACATACATGTTAGAAGTGGAATTATACTCCTCCGTTAAATGAAAAAGAGAGATTTGATGAATTGCACTCCCCTTACCTCTTCAGAAACCAAGTGGGTTCCTGGAGTTCTCCACCGCTTCCCCTAGCAGCACGACACTGATGTGGGCTATAGTGGAAAGAAAAGGATGAAGTGATTTAGATAACTTGCCTTCGTTGTAGACCTTCTAGCCATGGAACAACTCCGATCTATTCAGGAATGTCAGATCAAAAGTCTAGTAAATTGCTTTTTAATTTAATTTTGTGATAAATGTTAATTTCCTTAAATTTTAGTGTGAAGAACTCTATACGCTAATGAAATTTATAAGCTCCAAGTTGATTTCCCCGAGCATTATCCCATGGAAGCACCACAGGCCCATAAGGTTCTGAATTTAATTTTTGTTTTTCTCTTGATTCTGTTTGGTTGCCGAGAAAATTGTTTTGAAACCGAAGAATTGACTATTACCTTCAAACCATTTAGGTATTTATACCTACTGTTTGGTTGTAGGGTTGTAGTTGTTAGGGTTTTGAAAAATTGAAGAAAACAGAACGATTAGTAATTTAGTAGCAGATAATATAGAATTTGAGATTGGAAAGGAAAAGTATGAACGCAAAAGAGCAGAGAATAGGTGAGAATAATTTGTGATTGATTTTCTTGATTATTTGCATTATCACATATTGTATATATATACATATTACATCAGCTGACTTTGTAAAGCCATAGAAGGCAAGTATTAGAATACAATACAACAGTAAAGACAGAGATTGAGTGAATCGTGTAGTGCAGCAAATCACGTCCTAATGGCAGATTTGTCTGCTTGATTTGCTGGACCTGTAGTAATCTCTTTATCCCCCTCAAGTGAAACGGAACAAAGTGAAGATTGAGCTTGGAAATAAGGAAGGAGAATCGTTCACAAGATAGTCCTTTGGTGAAGACATCGGCAATTTGATGTTGTGAAGGAATATGTCGAGTGGCAAGGTTCCCCTGAGCAATTAACTCACGAACAAAATGGTAGTCAATTTCTATGTGCCATGTGCGAGCATGGAAGACCGGATTTACAGCCATTTGAAGAGCAGAGACATTATCGACATAAATGCATGGTGGAGTATAAAGAGGAAGACCAATCTCATGAAACAAATAGTAGAACCACCGTAGTTCAGCTGCTGTGGTGGCAAGAGCGCGATATTCAGCTTTAGAGCTTGAGCGAGACACCGTGGATTGCTTTTTAGCAGTCCAAGTCAGAAGGTTCAGGCCAAGGAAAATGCACGCACCACTAGTGGATCGACGATCATCAACAGAACCAACCCAATCAGCATTGGAATATCCACAAAGAGAGAAGTTTGTTGAGGAACGAAAAAGGAGACCATGTGCAACGGTGCCCTTGATATAGCGATAAATGCGCTTGACTGCTTGAAGATGAGTGGTTTTCGGATTGTACGTGTATTGACAAACTTGATTGACAACATAGGTAATGACGGGGCGTGAGAGAGTAAGATATTGGAGCCCACCAACCATACTACGACATGTATCTGGGTTAGAAAGTGGATCACCATCATGTACAGATAAGCGTGTGGAGGAAAGGAATGAAGTGGGACTTGGCTTGCAAAGATCCATCTTACATTTCTTTAACAAATCAGAAACATAACGAGATTGAGAGAGAGATAGGTGACTGCCATCGCGGATGACCTTCATGCCAAGAAAATAATTAAGATCCCCCAACTTCCGACTAGCAAAGGTGTTTATCAATGAACTGATGAACAACAGTAGAATTAGAACCTGTAACAATCAGATCGTCAATATATACAAGCACATATAGAGAATATGTGGAAGAGTGATAAATAAACAAAGATGCATATGATCGGCTGTGGAAGAACCCTTGGCTATGTAAAAAGGAGTTTAAGCATTGAAACCATGCATGTCGAGCATTAACCTCCCATCCTTGCACTCATTGCTGCACACACCACTCCCTTTTCTTTCCCTAGATATGCACTCATTCTATAAAAGGAAGTGTGTGTAACAGCCATAGAGTTCAGATTTTGTTAGAGCATTCACCACCATTTCAACACAACCTTCATCCAAACACGTCCATTCATCTTCACACCCATTCCTCCATACAAACAAACCTTCAAACACTCACCAACACCTTGTGCCGTAGCAAAGGAAGGGAAGGAAAGTGCTTGGACGTGCTTGATTTTCAACTTGGATCGTTGGAGCGTTTAGGTGTTTTCTTTCTTTTGTTTCCAATGTTTAAATTCATTTTCTTTCGTTTTGTTGTGAACATGAGTGGCTAAACCCCTCTTGGTTAGGGGTGATTTCAAAGCCATGATTATGTGTGCAATATGATTTGATAAATTCCAGTTATGAATTCTTGAATCGTGAATGCAATTGGCTTAACTATTTGATTGATAACTTACTTGTATTTGTTGATTAAGGGTCGACACTTAATTGGCATGCATAAATCCATTGCTAGAGTATAAGGAAGTTTCACATAATCGTTACAAACTTATATTCACATGTAGTGAAGGTCGCTTATAAACGATCGCGTTAAGTTTAATTCCTAGCATGAGTGACATGATGTCATAGTTGCAAGTGCTTTGTAAATGCTTATGATTTTCATTAAACGTAATGATCTTTGATTGTATCTCTATTATGATGTCATGTAGGGAACTTTTGAAGAATGTTTTGGGTTGTCGAATGATGTCATCCAATCCAATAAAACAAGGAAAATCTGAGGGTTAACTGGTGATGTCACGGTTAATTTGGAGCATTGTCGTTCATAATTCAATGAAGTAGTAACTGGAAATCGAGTTGTTTGCATACATGTCATGTGTGGAGAAAAAGCCTCTAACTATCCCATCATCCATCTAATTTCCTAAATTTGTTTTCAAACCTGTTTTTAAGTTACAATTTGTTTTGTTATTCTAAGTTCATCCAAAATACAACCCCCCATTACTTTCTTGTTTCAAATTGTTTTAAACTTGTTTTGTTTGTGTTCTAAGTGTTTTGAGTCAAGCCCAAACTTTATTTTCGTCCAAAATTGTGGTTAGTGTCAGAAACTGCCTAGTTGGTGTTTTTAGGCAGTTTTGAGTGTTCTTAGCTTATTTTGAGTCTTGTGAACTAGTTTTGAGTCTTTTGAATCTATCCTATCGTTTTTAAGTTTGTTTTTTTTGTCTTTGAGTCAGTTTAGAATCAATTAGCAATCCCTCTTAATCCCCGGCCTAGAACGATCCCTACTTATACATATACTACAATTGTCAAAAGAGGGTTTAATTTGTGTGTTAAGTTAATTTTCGCATCAAGTTTTTGGCGCCGTTGCCGGGGATTAGCAAGTTTGCTAATCCCTTGTTATTTCTTTTTGTTTATTTTCATATGTTTTTGTTCCTAGTTGATGACTTTACTTGTTTTCTTGTTTTAGGTGGTTTATGACTCGAAGTTCTCAACCTATTCATAAGCACATCCTTGACTTTGACGACGATTTTGAACGAACTTTGAGACGATCAAGGAATCAACAAGAACCCCAACCACCTCAACCTGCACCGGATCTTGAAGAAGACGAAGTACAAGTGGAAGAGGAGGCCACAGCTCAGATTTTTGAAGAAGTACAAGACATGGCAGCGGACAATCGAAAAATCAAGGAGCTTTCCGCTTCAGGATTGGACAATGCTATGTCGTTATGCACTCAATACCCCATGCTAGCTCAAGGCAAGACCGAGGAGTTCGAATTAAAGTCCAGCTTATTGCACCATATTCCTAAGTTCCATGGGTTGTCCATGGAAGATCCTAATAAACATTTGAAGGAGTTCGAGGTTGTTTGTTCGAGCATGACCCCTGTGAATGTTGATGGGAGCATTCTGAAAATGAAAGATTTTCCCTTTTCTCTCTTGGAAAAGGCTAAAGATTGGTTGTATGAACTAGCCCCCGGAACTGTCACATCATGGGAGAGTATGAAACGGGCGTTTTTGGAGAAGTTTTTGCCAACTTCTCGAGTCATTCTTCTACGCAAAAGGATTAGTGGCATTCAGCAAAACCAAGGTGAATCATTTCCAACTTATTATGAACGTTTTAAAACTCTTGTTGCTTCATGTCCACATAATCAAATGAAGGAGGAGCTTCTTCTTCAATATTTCTACGAAGGGCTTCTACCAATTGAACGCCAAATGCTAGATGCCTCAGGGGGAAGAGCTTTGGTGGACAAAACACCCATAGCTGCCAAGACCTTAATTGCTAACCGCGCGTTGAATGCTTAACAATATGAAGGCGTTGGTCAAAGGGACATCCCACGGCAGCAACATGTTAATGAGGTAAGTGCTATTTCAGAACTTCAAAATCAAATGGCTAATCTTACTACTCTTCTTTCGCAGGTGGTTGAAATACCGAAGGTACAAAGTGTGGCTGCTTGTGGCGTGTGCTCGATGAATGTGAAGGGAAATTTATGAGATTTCATATGGGATTTCAAATGACTAGCATGCATATACAATTCAAAATTTATATACGAAAGCAACGGAAGCATGTTATCACATAATATCAAAGCTATAGTCATGCAAATCCCCTTCAAGGTTCATAGGTTTATATATGATGCATCAAATCAATTTAAGTTAAGAACAAAGTTTAGGAGTAGATCTATACCTCTTGATCTAGATTTTAGATCAAGGATGGACCACCTCCAAGCCTTTTGTTCCTTGAACTCCTTGAGCCTAGCCTCCCTCCTTGCCTCCTCCACTTTGTTAGTATGAGTGCTCCTTAGTTCTCCTTTAGTCTCCAAAACAGAAGACCTCTAAAGATCCACACCCACTAGTGTAGTGAGATGGATGGAGGAATAACCAAAAGGGGTGAATAGATGATTAGCTAAAAACCCCCAATGGTGGCCGGCCTTTGGTGTTGAAGAGAGAGTAATTTTCTTTTTCTCTTTTGTTGTTTTGAACACACAAAAACCCTAATGAAAAATATCTCTATAAAGTTCATTTTATAGACTAAAAGAAACCTAGTCAACAACTTGACTTCCACTCTCTCCCTTTCCCTTTAAGTGGCCGGCCTTTAGTGTTTGGTTTGGGCTTTGGGCTTTTATTATTTCAAGTCATCCTATGCTTGAATAAAAGCCCAATGGGCCCAAATAAACCCGAACTTTTCTTTAAGCCCAAAACGATATTTTATCGCTTTTATGATTTCATTAGACTTTCTAATTAATCACAACACTTAATTAATCCAATTAATTATTTCCATCATCCAATAGTTGTATCACTACAAGAGTGTATTGGTGTACAATCATTTTAGGTTCTAATTAGCAAGGCAGTGAGGTGATTGGCACCAATCCAATTGATTATATTTAATCCAATCACTTAGTGAATTAAAACTTACCTTTTAATTCACCTTCTTCTTTGACGACTACATTTAATCATCTAGAAGAACTCACAAGCCATGAGTGACATCTAACCATATATCATGGCTACCCAAGCTAATGTAGAATTTGTTCGGAGAACCTATTCAGTTGGAATTACAATGTAATTCGATCCTTCTCTAAAACAATACTCTCAATCACATCACTAGGGTATGGATATATTATGTCAAACCCCTAATGTGATTATTCCTTCTTATATGATTCAATTGAGTCGTATAGGAACGCTTTCCTTATTTACGCTCGATACTTCGGCCGAAGATTCCCGAATCATATCTTAGAGTATTCTTCCTCTCTTAACGAGGATTAGAGATTCCTTGTTGCGCATTCACTTGCCTTCATGACTAAGTGGCTTAACCCCAACTATGCCGTGGACACCCGCGAATGGGGTGACTTTGACATAATCAAAGATCAAGTACTTAACCACAAGACAACGACGATGCCTCAGGTCAAAGGACTACTTACATTATTCCAACCATTAGAGTTACTTGCTTGACATGTGAGTAGACCTCCTTGCAAGTATTCTCGTTCGATTGTGTTCAGTGAACTCATTCCCTTAATGAGCACCTACATGAAGGAAATTTTGTGAAAAACATGTTCATTTGAGCAACATCAATAGCATGCAATTAACAAATTAAAGGCGGAATCATGCTTGCATGCACTCAAAACAAAAACATCAACCATGAAATTCAAAGCCTAGTAGATTGGTGAACCTTGACTCAACTTAAATCAACATTTGTTAGTTGAGAAATATTTACCTTTGTAGATTCCTCTTTGCATATGCAAAGGATAATCACCCAAGAGATAGGGCCTTCATTCCTTGCTTCTTAGCTCCATGGATTTGGTTGAAAGAATTGGATTCTCCAAGTTCCCAAAATAGAGAACCTCTAAAGATTCTACACCAAGGTTAGATTGAAGAAGAAATGAGTGACCTTGGAGTAGTAGGATTGCTAGATTCACCCTCCAAGGTGGTTGGCCTCTTAGAGAGAAAATGAAGAAACAAGTTCTCACCAATTTTCTCTAAAACAAACCCTAATGAATTTTAGGCTATAAAGTTCTTTATATAGTCACTTCTTTAAATGACCTAAAGAACCAAAAAACCCTAATTCTACACAAAATGGATATGGGCTTTTGGGCCTTTGTGAATCTTTATTCATTAAGTTGTCATACAACTTAAGTCAATGGGCTTTGACGTTCGAAGCCCATTGGGCCTTAAGGTCCAAAACTATCCCGAGGTCTTTAACGAACTTATTCGTTTGATTAATTAACATATTAATTAATCCTTGCCATAAATAATTAAACCATTTAATTATTCTTACTCATCTCCATTGTTTCTTCAATCTCCACCTTACACGGTGTACGATCCATTAGGTTCCTTTTAGCGAGGCAGTGAGCGATTAAAACCATTTTACATCAATTGTGAATTGAAACTTACTTTCAATTCTCCCTTTAGTGATTATACACGTTTAGGGCTTCCACAAACCATGAGTGACGCCTAGCAGCATATCATGGTTACCCAAGCTAATCAGAAGAGGTAGAGAACCTATTCAGTTAAGGATTACAAATGCAATACGGTCCTTCTCTAATCTAATACTCTTGACCACATTGTTTGGTTTGATAGTTTATTTATTCATGTCTACTATCCAATGTGATTCGTTTGCTTATATGATTACCTTGAATGTGATTTGGAACGCATTCCCTAATCTCATTCATACTCTGGCCAGAGATTTTAATCATATCATAGAGTATTCTCCCTCAAACCATTTGAAGGTTAGAGATCCCTTGTTGCACATTCACTTGTCTCCATAACTAAGTGGCTTAACCCCAATGATGTCGTGGACACCCCGATGGGGTGACTTTGACATAATCAAAGATCAAGGACTTAACCACAAGACAACTGTGATGCCTCAGGTCAAAGGACTACTTTGCATTATCCCAACCATGAGTTCTCATGTGACATGAGTATGAGAACTCCTCGTTGATCGTGTTCAGTGGACTCATTCTCTATTGAGCACCTACGTACTTGTCTTGATGTCACACACACCAATGACTCGAGACTAGTCACTCTCCCTGAGAGAAGACATAGCACGTACTGATCTTAACGGACTGTCAATGCCCAATTGGCAATCCTATGATCAGGAACGTTTAGGATGTGTCTACGAAAGAATGGTCTCATTAATCTAACTTCATTAGATTGCATTCTCCCAATCACATATTCCTTGGACTTTATCGTTTAAGCATATAACATTTATATGAGACGGCTCAAACAATAATGTTTGCCCTTTATATGTAAACTAGATTAGTTTAACATGTGAAATGTCCGTAAAGTATCATCATATGATTGGCTTTAGGGCACATTTCCAACAATCTCCCATTTGCACTAGAGCCAATCAGCTTGTTCATCTGTTATGATTCCTCTTCTGTAGTCATTTCATAAATGGCTGAGTAGTAGGCCTAGGCAATGGATATCTATATGTTATCCATAGAAGCAACCTTGAGAATATCGACGTCACCATTATACATGATTCCCAATCATGTGGTTCAGTCTCTCATATGAGTTCGGATCTTGATGAGACCTTGATTCCCTGGCTTGAGCTATCGCCCCATTAGTGTCATACACTTTCTGGTTGGAACCGAATAGAGAGTTCATAAATGAACTTTCCCATCCAAACAACATTGTTGTAAACTTCTATATGGCAATATATTTTGCATTCATAATGGAACACACTAAAGTCATTACTTTAATGTTTCCATCCAAATATCTTTTTAGTCATAATAAAGAGATATCTGTTTATTTCTTCATTCATAATGAAGAAACATCCAATGATGGATTAGATTCACAATCTAATACATTTACGCTTCCATTACGTTACTCTAATTCTTCCTCATTCTTCGAGGAACCTATCCTTTAGTATTTCTTAAATACTTAAGGACTCACTTGACAGTTGCCATGGTTCTGATACTGGGCTTGCATTGATATCGCCTTGTACCTTTCTAGGTACAACTCATATCAATGTTTTTCATACAATATGAAATACATAAATCACCTTTCTGCGTATGCATAAAGGATTCGATTTACGCATTATTTCTTTGGGAGTCAAAGGGTACGTTCCCTTTGAGAAGAGCTACCTCCTAGTCTCACTAGAGTTGTTCTTCTGATTGAAGTTTATCATCATATGAGAAACTTCCTAGCATCCTTTTTGTCTATTATTAGGGCATGATATAATCCAATTATATCCTAAAATCTATCATTATAGATTTCCATCCCATGTAAATAGACTATGTCTCCCATATACATTCTATCTTTATAGAATGTTTAAAGTCATAACTTTAACAATGAAGTATTCTTTTCATTTCCAAAATTAATATATCATACATATATTTAAATTTAGGAATATGATTAACTCCCACTAATCTTTTGTAAACCTAGTAAACAAAAGATTCATTTACATCTTTATGAGAAATCAAACGTTTTGATCTTTCTCTCATAAGACGCTTATGGCTCCCACTAGCTTGCTTAGATTCATGATGGTTGGATCTCTACAACTTACATGTTTTGTGATTCATAGTTTTAGACATATATTATTAGGACTATCTTAATAATGGTTTCGGAAACTTATATTATGTCCAAACATTGAATCAACATTTAGTTGTAGCTAGCTATCTTCGAATTAATTGAAACTAAGACTACGTCAAAAATGGTTCCTTCAAAGTCAACCATTCTCTTTGATTGTAGCCACCTTAAGCTACCAATTTGCTACGAAGGTTTCATTATTTCGGGTCAAATGGTACTTTACCATTTCCTTGAGTATATATTGTATATACACTCAATGTAGTCATAAAGTTCAAACCATTCAACTGAGACGGTTTAAAATTCTTTTTGACTACCTTGGAGCTTGTGGTATAGGAACTAGGTTGTTATATTTGTTGATTATCATCTTGTCTCTCAAAGAACCCATTCTTTTGAGTTCTATTCCTAGTTCATTTGCACTAAGGCAAATCACATTGTAGGATTACAATGAACTACTCAACAAACAACATTTGTTGGTTGGTTTATAGAAGTGATATCCAAAGGTTAATTTAAGGATATCCACAAGATAATTTTTAAACAAATATTGCTTATTAGCACACAACCCCAAATCTTAACATGATTAAGATTTGTCTTTCTTTCCAACTACATCCTATGGAGTCATGAAAATTTTTGGAAGATTTTCTAATTGACAATCATATTGTTTTAGAAGTATATATCCTATATATGGGTAATTGATAATGTCCAACGAACTAAATCTTATTCAAGTTCGTTCTTCTCCTAATGGAAAAATCCATTATCTTATGATGCTTCTTTCCTTGATATTTTTCAAGGAAACTATTCTAAAGTGTTACCATTCCTTGGATCAAATCTAAGGATGTATTTACTTTAGACGTCTTACTCATCAACTTACATTTCTTGAATTCTTTGAAACCTTTTACAAAGTATTCGGACTTGTGTTTATTCAAAATAAACTATAGTCCAACCGAGAGTGATCTTCGGTGAATGTCAAACAACATGAGTAGTATTATGTTGTGGACAAGTGCCACTAACATCTAAGTGAATTAACCTCAATAACTTTGTGATTCTTTCTTCTTTCCAAAAGAATAAAGATTCGAACATTTCGTCTCTATACAATTTTGACAAGAAGGTATTGGATCCGGATCTAACGATCCAAAGCATCCATCTATGACCAACTCGTAATTTATGTTTTAGAGGTATCACAACTCAGTTGGGATTAGTCACTATCTTGCAACCTTTTGGGTTTTAAGCATCATTATATTCTAAACAGTTAACGCTACCATATCATCTCTACTATAGAGACAATCAATTAGATTACTATAATCCAATCAGTGATTAATAAAGAACAATGTTTTGTCAAATAAAACATTCATCCATCTCTACTATAGTGACGGAATTAAGTTCCATAAAATTGGAATGTAAAGACAATCTTTGGTTTTTCCAATTTCTTTGGTAGTTCATATGAGGAAGTTAGTACCATCTGCTTTCGCAGAGATCTATATTTTATTCACGTTCCGAATGTGAAGTACTTTCTCTTCTCTCATTAATCTTCTACTTCTTATTAGCCACATTTTTACAACGATTGTAAAACATAGTTACTAATACGGAATCAAGCATTCAAGTAGAAGAACCAACTGTTTTGAACTATTCAAGAACAATTTACAACACCTTTGAAAGGTGTGTTCTTGACATTTGCAAGACATTTCTTGCAAATACCCCTTCCAATGTCCATCCTTTCATAGAGAAAGTTTGTTCCCTTGGAGTTAATTTTATCTTCTTCATTTGACTTCTCCTTTGACTACAATAGTCATGGTCCCTAAACTCCCACTATCTCTCTTGAAACCTTTTTCAATTGTGTTATACACATCAAACATTTTGGAGAGTGTGTGGTTATTGTTCACTACATAGTTTACAATAAACTTAGTGAACCATTAGGATAGGACATAAAGGTGAAGTCCTAGCTTAGTTTCCGTCTCGTTAAGTGGTTTATCACTTCAACACTCAATGATTCAAAATCATCATAAGTCCATGTTGATGGACTATTTTTGTCAACCAACCATTATGTTCTAAACATAATTGCAAACTTTCAAGAGTTGTTCAAGGCAACTCTTATTTCTTCATACAACAATTTGTAAGTGAAGAATCATGGCACTAAAAGTGTCCTTGTCTTTATGCTAATCTTCGTAAGTTCCTTTGTTCATATAACGAAGGAATAAGCATTGGTTGTTTGTGTTGTCCTCTTCATGATAGACATTTCTAACATGTTCTTACAATGATACATTATCAATAGGAAGATTGTGAGGATGAGACTTCTTAGGTACATGCACAATCCATTTAAGACAATCTTTGGGATTGTGTTACCAAGTCCGGAAACTAAAACATTCGGCTTTTCTTTGTCAAGTTTTGGATAGCGTTTACAAATATATATTGGTAAACAAATACATAACGAATATAAATTGATTGATTTTAAGCCATTTGATTCGGGTCTTTAAATCAAATAGCACCACCCACTATTTTTGGCAAATTCCATATCCCTCATTGGAATTCGAGAGTTTTGGAGGAAACTCTTAGTAGGTTATGGGAGGCTCACTATTACCAAGCCCACCTCAGAATTATATCATGTTGGCTAGCGTTAATAATAATGAGAGAGTACGCTTACTCATTTGCAACTAATGCAAGTACCCATCAATTTGGCCTCTAGAGAATGATGCCTCAGAATTATATCATGTTGGCGTCATTGCACTTAGTTAAGTCATTCCCACCATGCCTAGTTCGTGTAGGGGTTCAAGCATAGCCTCAGAATTATATCATGTTGGCTAAACTCGTTGCCTACCTCACTTCATCATGTATGTATATAGAACTCCTCCTGAGTGTAAGCATGCACTTTGTACTCCCCCATTATAGGGTGAAGCCGGTGTACAAGTCACAAACGATTGGATCTACCACGGTGGAAGGCCACGAAAGAGTGTTCTAAGCACTCTCACGCTTTTCAACTTAATAATGGTTTGGTTGAGGGTTTTAGGTCTCATCACATAAACATATTCATTTTAATCTTTATTAAAACAATTTTGGTCCTATTACAACTATTGGTCCATTTGATTCAATTTAGTTGTATATAATACTCCCACTATACTTATAAAACGGTTTTTAAAGCAAGAGTATATGATACTACTAACATAAGGTTTGCATTCATTTGATGGACTACATAGTTGCCTTAGGGCCTTAGGATGACTATGAACCTTTGTTTAGATTCAACACGAGCCTAGTGTTGAATCTCGGACTAGGGATGGAGATTGATTTTAGTTACGCGTTTAATCACATTAAGGCGTGTTGTTCCTAGGGGCGTTGGACCCAACTACTCCATTTTCATGCATATCAAATAAAACAAGAAAATGAGTACTTTAAAGTAAAGGTGAGCTTATGCTCATTACAACATTTGCATAAAACAAATTACTTTAAAGTAAAGAAGAGCTTATGCTCTTTTACAAAATTTGATCAAATCAAATTACAACCAAAATTAATCTACACATTCCCATGGTTCAAACAAATTTGAAACGGCCTATCACATAGCTCAATTATCGTAGGCTTAGGTTCATAATCACCCTTTAATTAATCAACACTTTAACTAATTAAATTGAATGCAACATTTTCATTTTGTTTTTGTATCCATAAAATTGATTTAAATGGAGCTAAATGAAATGAAAATCCAATTCTCATTTAAAGAGACAAAACAATTTTTGTTCCCTACTTAATTTGGGCCATCATGCAATAACCACAACTTTTTGGGCTATATTGCGAAACACAAACTTTTGGGGTCACTTTGTAAAAACACAAAAGTCCACTACTTCATGTAATTACAACTAGAACCCAAAAATTTCATCAAATACAAAAAACTTCATTAAAGGAGCAAAACAATTTGTCCTTTAGCGTTTTTGGGCCTTAACGTAAAAACGTAAACTTTTGGGCTAAAATACAAATACACAAAAGTATCAAAACTTTATGTAATTGCACAAAAGGCCCAAACATACCCTATTCTATTAGGGTGGCCGGCCATGATTAAAAAAAATAAGATTTTTACAAAGTTTTTGTAAGTGGGTTTTGTTAGGTGAGGTAAAGATGAAATGAAAAGTTTGTAAGAAATGATTTATGTCACATCTTTAAAAAAGTTTGTCTCCCATTAAAAATACTTTACCATTAACCATCACCCACTAAAATTAAATCAAAACTTTATGTAAAAACATAAAACTTTTGAATCAAAACTTCAAAACTTTTTGTTCTTGGCAAGAACTTCAAGAACATTGAAGAACACTCATGAAAACTCATAATAGCTCCATGAATGTTTTCACTCACCAAAACTCAAATTTTCACCACTCAAAAGAGGGCTAACATCCTAGGGTACTTAGGGGTTCCAAAAGTCACTTTAAAACCATTTTAACAAGACAAACATGAGCCCAAAAAATCACCCTTTGGATTTGGCCGAATTTCCCCAAAAACATGGCACCAAATTTTAGCTCCAAAATTCATGCTCATATGAACTACATCTACAACATTTGAGATGGCAAATTTTCTAACAAAATTTACATTCAAAGAAACAAGAATAAAGCTTGTAACATATTACAACTTTTAAATCAAAAACTATGAACTACAAAACCCAAAATGATTCACCAACTACTAGACCTAGGCTCTTGATACCACTTGAAGGAAATTTTGTGAAAAACATGTTCATTTGAGCAACATCAATAGCATGCAATTAACAAATTAAAGGCGGAATCATGCTTGCATGCACTCAAAACAAAAACATCAACCATGAAATTCAAAGCCTAGTAGATTGGTGAACCTTGACTCAACTTAAATCAACATTTGTTAGTTGAGAAATATTTACCTTTGTAGATTCCTCTTTGCATATGCAAAGGATAATCACCCAAGAGATAGGGCCTTCATTCCTTGCTTCTTAGCTCCATGGATTTGGTTGAAAGAATTGGATTCTCCAAGTTCCCAAAATAGAGAACCTCTAAAGATTCTACACCAAGGTTAGATTGAAGAAGAAATGAGTGACCTTGGAGTAGTAGGATTGCTAGATTCACCCTCCAAGGTGGTTGGTCTCTTAGAGAGAAAATGAAGAAACAAGTTCTCACCAATTTTCTCTAAAACAAACCCTAATGAATTTTAGGCTATAAAGTTCTTTATATAGTCACTTCTTTAAATGACCTAAAGAACCAAAAAACCCTAATTCTACACAAAATGGATATGGGCTTTTGGGCCTTTGTGAATCTTTATTCATTAAGTTGTCATACAACTTAAGTCAATGGGCTTTGACGTTCGAAGCCCATTGGGCCTTAAGGTCCAAAACTATCCCGAGGTCTTTAACGAACTTATTCGTTTGATTAATTAACATATTAATTAATCCTTGCCATAAATAATTAAACCATTTAATTATTCTTACTCATCTCCATTGTTTCTTCAATCTCCACCTTACACGGTGTACGATCCATTAGGTTCCTTTTAGCGAGGCAGTGAGCGATTAAAACCATTTTACATCAATTGTGAATTGAAACTTACTTTCAATTCTCCCTTTAGTGATTATACACGTTTAGGGCTTCCACAAACCATGAGTGACGCCTAGCAGCATATCATGGTTACCCAAGCTAATCAGAAGAGGTAGAGAACCTATTCAGTTAAGGATTACAAATGCAATACGGTCCTTCTCTAATCTAATACTCTTGACCACATTGTTTGGTTTGATAGTTTATTTATTCATGTCTACTATCCAATGTGATTCGTTTGCTTATATGATTACCTTGAATGTGATTTGAAACGCATTCCCTAATCTCATTCATACTCTGGCCAGAGATTTTAATCATATCATAGAGTATTCTCCCTCAAACCATTTGAAGGTTAGAGATCCCTTGTTGCACATTCACTTGTCTCCATAACTAAGTGGCTTAACCCCAATGATGTCGTGGACACCCCGATGGGGTGACTTTGACATAATCAAAGATCAAGGACTTAACCACAAGACAACTGTGATGCCTCAGGTCAAAGGACTACTTTGCATTATCCCAACCATGAGTTCTCATGTGACATGAGTATGAGAACTCCTCGTTGATCGTGTTCAGTGGACTCATTCTCTATTGAGCACCTACGTACTTGTCTTGATGTCACACACACCAATGACTCGAGACTAGTCACTCTCCCTGAGAGAAGACATAGCACGTACTGATCTTAACGGACTGTCAATGCCCAATTGGCAATCCTATGATCAGGAACGTTTAGGATGTGTCTACGAAAGAATGGTCTCATTAATCTAACTTCATTAGATTGCATTCTCCCAATCACATATTCCTTGGACTTTATCGTTTAAGCATATAACATTTATATGAGACGGCTCAAACAATAATGTTTGCCCTTTATATGTAAACTAGATTAGTTTAACATGTGAAATGTCCGTAAAGTATCATCATATGATTGGCTTTAGGGCACATTTCCAACACTACATACTTGTCTTAGTGTCACTACACGAATGGGATGAGACTTTCCATCCTTCTAATTGAAGCGGACATAGTATGTACCGGTCTATGCATTGTCAGTTTCCCTCCGACAATCCTATGACCAGGAACCTTTTGGACATAATGGTTATGTGAAGAAGGTCTCTGTAATCTAACATCATTAGAGTACTTCTTCAATCGATCCATTGTCCATGGATTCACTATTTAGGACATATATCGTTCATTGAGATAGTCCTAATTAGTATCTTTGCCATTTGATGTATAAGAGTCATATATACATCCATTTATTGTCCTGAAAGGTTTCTTCCAAAGATTGACTTTCAGGGCATATTTCCAACAATCTCCCACTTGCACTAAAGTCAATCACTAGTGTATCTTATACATGCTAGTTGAGAGAGCTTATGCTCGTATGTTAACTTGGTTATGTATTAATCCCTTTTATTTTAAAAGGGATTCACTTATCAAATGTTTCCAAAACATTTGACGATGTCTCTTTCTTGTGTTCGAATACTTTGATGAGACCTTGATTTCATGGCTTGAGCTATCGCCCCATTACGTCGTAGTATCCTACTATCGACCTTATGGTTTGGATTCAATCATTGGTTCTAAAAGAACCTCTTTCATTCAAAACACCTTTTGAAGCAGTTTCTAAAACAATATATCGTCATATATTTCGTTTGTATACTTTATACAAACTTTGCTCCAACCTTGAGACCATTGTAGTACAATACTTACATTCATATGATTAGTACTTCATCCATTACGAAGTTCCATTTGTCAAAATGGGTTATTTTCACTTTGGTTAATAACCTAAGTGAATGCACGCTTCCAGAGTCCGACTCTGATGTTCCTTTCTTAAAGGCAATAATACTCTATCAGTTGCTTTGGTTCTGATCCTGGGATATAGTAATATCTTAAAGTGACAACCCATGTGGTTTTTCACCTTTAGATGTCAACTCACAAGTCCATACATGTGTCCCTTTTGTGATTTTGTGACACATTCATTATAAGGGTTATGAAAGTGATTTTCTATCATATAGGAAAATGCTTTCTTAAATCTACAACATTTGAGATTTAATTCCCATATAATATCATTGAGATAGTCTTGCTATATCAATAAGTCCAATTTCAAGTCTATACTTTAAAATTGACCGTGTCACGTTTTGTCATTTTTTCGAGTAACATCCATGTTTTATCAAGTCTATCAAATAGACTTTATTCATATCTTGTTGCTCAAATTATGACGTCACTCCCACTGGCCTTGTTGTAACTTAGTATTCATTCAAAAATCTTAACACTTATATTTTCTTGATATGAATGCATATTGCTCCCACTAACTTGTCTTGGATCCATTGACAATCATTGAGATCCATTAGCTTATTGATGATGTCTCAACAATTTTGAGACTATCAACAACACTAGCTAACACAAGTTATTTAAACGAATCATACACAAAAGAATTCCTTCTCAAGTAATTCCATTTGAAATGTGTAACTTGCTTTATCAAGTCTATTCATTTAAATCATATGGTGTCATACACCATACTTCAAGTTTTAGTCATACTAAGACCTTTAATGTAGTCATATAAGAATTATCCAAGTCTTTAGTGGAAGCATGGCTCCTACTAAGGATATAGAAACTCAACCATTCCTTCTAGGTGGTTGATATAATTCTTTATCAAAACTACATAGAGCGTTATAGTTACATGAGATGTTGATTTAGCATTGTCTTGTTGTTAAACCTTATGTTGTGACTCATTTTGAAACTATTCCCTTTTGTTTCATCAACTTGTCCATATGCTTAATGTTATTAGCTTGTTCTCATAAAAGAGAATGATGGACAACTCCCAACATATAGCCATTTTATGCTAGGTTGACGAAACCAACATTCAAAGACTATTCTTTAGAATGTCACACAACATAGAATTTTAACGTTTGAAGAGCTTGAGTCCTTTAACAATTAAAATTACAAACTCTTAATAATAGTCAAGTACTATTATTCTTTGGACAACTATAAACCAATCATATTCAAGTTTATATCCTTTTTTCACACCTCCCACTATTTCTCATGACTTTAATGAGAAATCACTTCATACATTCAAAATGTATAAACGTGGAGTATACGGGTAGAAGACATTGTGTAGTAGCTTTAAAACCTTTCAAGCTCGTTTGTTTCAATCTTCACTAAGTTAATGTCTCGTTATTAAGTGACTAAAATCTTTAAACATTTTATAGATTTAGACACTTCTTTCTTGGTTTAATCATTAACACAATTGACATTTTAAAACAATTCAAAGAATGCCCAATTAGTTGTTCAAAACTACTAATTGAATCAAGAGTGATCTTGATTATTGTGTTCTAAGTGATAACCATATAAGAAACGTTTTTCTTATTACTTATATTATTATAATGTGATCTTCCTTTTCTTCAAGAAAGGAATCTCTAGGCCTTTGTCAATTCATACAGAACTCATAGGTAGACAATTGGAACCAAATCTAAAGATTCATTGTATCCTTCTATGTCCTACATGTGAGATCTATCCATAATTGATAAGTCTAAAGTTTGGTTATCATATTACAATAAGTGATATAAATCTTGTATCTCATCTTGGGATACAACAAGACAATATTCAATTCATAACACTACTTTAAGGAAATAGTATAGTAGAAGGCATTCATCACATTACATTGATATGATAATTCAAACATTCATAATGTTTAATACAAAAAAAAATATTAGTTCTATACATTTAGAGACTAATTTAAATGCCTTTATACATTTAGGCACTAATAATGGTCTTCCATCAAATGAAGCCATATAATTAGTTCTTAACAAAATAAGAAAGTTTAAAGACAATCTTTAAATGACTAACAAACTTCCTAAGTAGTAAGCAAAAACATAGTGGCCGAACCCTTCTCCACATTTTCCTTGCTCGTTCCTCTTCTACTTGGCTCCTCCACCTATATACATTTATACAAGTGATTAGCCCTTTATATAAAATATAAATATTTAGAAAATCTAACATTTAGAATTGAAGATTAGAACATAAACCATACCTTGTGGCTTGTCCTTAAGAGTTGCAAGATATAACCTGCAATTCCTCTTCCAATGCCCCTCCTTTCCACAGTGGTGGCAAGTCCCTTTGGGCTCTTTTGCCTTCTTTTTCCTCACTCCTAATTGCGGCTTAGGAGTGGGGGACTTCTTCTCCTTCCCTTTGCCTTTGCCTTGCGGCTTGGCCTTGGAAGATGATGGCTTGTTGTAGGCTACTGCAGCAGTCCCTACAACGTTCTCTTTCTTCATAGTCTTCTCGGCAGTTACTAACATGTTTAGTAACTCAGAGATAGTACTATCCATCTTATTCATATTGTAGTTCATAACGAACTGCGAGAATGAATCAGAAAGAGAAGCCAATACGAAGTCCTGGGCCAATTCCCCGTCAAGTGGAGTACCTAGGTTCTCCAGTTGTTCAATGAGTCCTATCATCTTCAGTACATGTTGATGCACTGGAGCCCCCTTGACCATCTTGGTCTTCACAAGTTCATTGACAGTGCTAAAGCGACGGTTGCGCGTCCCTTCACCATATAACTCCGTAAGATGGAGTATGATGGAAGATGCACTGTCCATGCCCTCGTGCTGTCTCTGTAGCTCCTCATTCATGGAAGCCAACAGATAGCACTTGGCTTGTGTATCATCCTCCACGTGCTTGTCATACTTAGCACGTTCATCCTCAGTGGCGTTGGGGCCAAGAGGTATGTGAGGTGGAGCCTTGTCTAGCACGTAAACAATCTTCTCCAATGTTAGGAGAATCTTGACATTACGATACCATGATGGGAAATTGTGCCCCTCTAGGCAATGTTTGTCGAGTATTTTCGCGAGTGTGCTTCCAACCATATCTATATACATAAACAATAAAATAATTAGTTTGATTGTTGATTAAGTCAAACGATTCGGGTCTTTAAACCGAATGACACCACCCACCATTTTTGGCAAATTCCATATCCCTCAAGATGGAATCCGGGAGATTTCAAAGAAAGCTCCTAGCGGGTTACGGGAGGCTCACTATTACCAAGCCCACCTCACGATGATACGATGTCGGCTAGCAAAAATAATAATGAGAGGGTACAAGTACCCATTCACAACAACCTCTTGTGATTACCCATCTTTTTGGCCTCTAGAGAAAAATGCCTCACGATGATACGATGTTGGCACCTTTTCTCTTAGTTAAGTTTTGTCCCACCATGCCGGTTTAGAAAGGGGTTCAAGTATGACCTCACGATGATACGATGTTGGCCACACTCGTTGCCTACCTTAACCTCGTCAAATGTTTTAAATAAACTCCTCCTGAGTATAAGCATGCACTTTGCACTCCCCCATGATAGGGTGAAGGCGGTGTACAAGTCATAAACGATTGGAGCCTACCACAGTGGGAGGCCACGAAAAAGTGTTCAAAGCACTCTTACGCTTTCAACTTAATATTGTATGTGGGTTGAGGGATTTTAAGGTCTCATCAATTTTATTTATTTAATCACATTCAAATAAATTGTCCTATTATAACTACCAGTCCAAAGTTAATGAAATTAGTAGCATATGATATCCCCACTATTCGTTTTCATAAAACAAATCAATATCAAAACATTTTTCAAAATATTGGAGATATATATAATTACTAATTGTATTCATTATAGTTTAGTAGCGTATGATACTCCCACTATTTGTTTTAAGAAAAACAAATCAATATTAAAAACGAAATTTTCAAATATTGGAAGTAACTACTACTACTACGGTTTTTGCATTTCTTTGAAATTGAACTTTATAGTTATCTTAGGCTCTTGGATGACCATGGACTTATTAGGTTATTGCAACAACGAGCCAACATTGTTGAATAAGAACTCGGGGAGGTTGTGTCAATTTAATTACGTGCTTTTCAATCCAATTAAAACATTTTCATTGAGCCATTAGAAATGAAAGACAATCATTCATTGCTAATTAGGGCGTTGGACCCATTTAATCTTTAATCTCATGTCAAAACCCTCTTTTATTTATGTCTCCTTACCAATAGTTAAAGAAACTCTAGTCTAGCACTAGAGGGAATCAACTAACTAAAAGAGATTAAGAAGTAATAAGAATTACAAACCGATTTGTACAAATTCCTACAAATTACACATACTAAGAGGGAGAGATAGATTAATGTCAAAGGTGACAAGGTCCAATAAAAACAGTAATTAAAACACATTCCCAAGGTTCAAACAATTTGATTTTAGCGCCTTATCTCATAGCTCAATTATCGTTTAAGGCATAAGTCCATAGTCACCCATTTTTCTAACTACTTAATCACATTAAATAATCATATGGAATGCAACATAAACATTTAGATTTAGTGCATATGGGCATAATAGTATTATGAGTTTAAACAACCAATAAAATTAAAATCAAATATTTTAACTTTTTAGATGGATGGGGCCTATTATGCAAATATCAAAAGTTAGGGGTCAAAACGTAAATACTTGAAAGTATAAATATCAACTTTTCAAAGATTACAAAATAGCCCCACAAGTGGATAAATCCACTAGGGAGGCCGGCCACATTAAGTGGGATGGGAGGTTTCTTACACAATCTTACACAACATGCATTAAATCAACATTATGTAGAAAAAATTAAATTTTGCTTGTCACTTGGTTTTGCTTCAAAGACTTTAGTGAAAAGGGTTGATGGAAATCTCCTAGTCAAGTCTAGGATTTAATAAATTTATGATATGGTTATGGATGGTATGAACATCATCCAAAACCACAAAACAATGCATGAAAACCAAATAAAACCATTTTCACCTAAAACCAAACCATGAACACCAAGAACAAAACCATGAAAACATTTTCAAGATTTATACATTCTTGGTGATTTTTCAAACCCAAAAACAAAAGTAACAAGAACTCTTCTTTCTAGCTTTAAAAGGATGTGTGAGTGGTTTACAATAAAACACAAACACAATCCAAAAACCACCCCAAAACCGTGCCCTCCCTTTTGGTTCAAAACCCCAAAATTTTGTTCAAAACTTATTCTTCATTCATGCATACAAAACACTTTTTGCATACATATCTTTCTCAACTATTGATTCACATTTTTTCAACTATTGAAAAACAAAAGATAAACATATTTTAAATGAAGCAATAACATCTTAAACTTGTTCAAAACTCAATCTTCATTCATGCATCCAAAACACCCTTTTGCATGCATATCTTTTTCAACATTTGATTCACATTTTTCAACATTTGAAAAACAAAAGATAAACATACTTTGAATGAAGAAATAATATGTCAAACATTAAATTAAAACCCATATGCATAAAATCCAAAAGGACACATAATACATAAACCTTTGGCTCTGATACCACTTGAAGGGAAATTTATGAGATTTCATATGGGATTTCAAATGACTAGCATGCATATACAATTCAAAATTTATATACGAAAGCAACGGAAGCATGTTATCACATAATATCAAAGCTATAGTCATGCAAATCCCCTTCAAGGTTCATAGGTTTATATATGATGCATCAAATCAATTTAAGTTAAGAACAAAGTTTAGGAGTAGATCTATACCTCTTGATCTAGATTTTAGACCAAGGATGGACCACCTCCAAGCCCTTTGTTCCTTGAACTCCTTGAGCCTAGCCTCCCTCCTTGCCTCCTCCACTTTGTTAGTATGAGTGCTCCTTAGTTCTCCTTTAGTCTCCAAAATAGAAGACCTCTAAAGATCCACACCCACTAGTGTAGTGAGATGGATGGAGGAATAACCAAAAGGGGTGAATAGATGATTAGCTAAAAACCCCCAATGGTGGCCGGCCTTTGGTGTTGAAGAGAGAGTAATTTTCTTTTTCTCTTTTGTTGTTTTGAACACACAAAAACCCTAATGAAAAATATCTCTATAAAGTTCATTTTATAGACAAAAAGAAACCTAGTCAACAACTTGACTTCCACTCTCTCCCTTTCCCTTTAAGTGGCCGGCCTTTAGTGTTTGGTTTGGGCTTTGGGCTTTTATTATTTCAAGTCATCCTATGCTTGAATAAAAGCCCAATGGGTCTAGGCCCAATGGGCCCAAATAAACCCGAACTTTTCTTTAAGCCCAAAACGATCTTTTATCGCTTTTATGATTTCATTAGACTTTCTAATTAATCACAACACTTAATTAATCCAATTAATTATTTCCATCATCCAATAGTTGTATCACTACAAGAGTGTATTGGTGTACAATCATTTTAGGTTCTAATTAGCAAGGCAGTGAGGTGATTGGCACCAATCCAATTGATTATATTTAATCCAATCACTTAGTGAATTAAAACTTACCTTTTAATTCACCTTCTTCTTTGACGACTACATTTAATCATCTAGAAGAACTCACAAGCCATGAGTGACATCTAACCATATATCATGGCTACCCAAGCTAATGTAGAATTTGTTCGGAGAACCTATTCAGTTGGAATTACAATGTAATTCGATCTTTCTCTAAAACAATACTCTCAATCACATCACTAGGGTATGGATATATTATGTCAAACCCCTAATGTGATTATTCCTTCTTATATGATTCAATTGAGTCGTATAGGAACGCTTTCCTTATTTATGCTCGATACTTCGGCCGAAGATTCCCGAATCATATCTTAGAGTATTCTTCCTCTCTTAACGAGGATTAGAGATTCCTTGTTGCGCATTCACTTGCCTTCATGACTAAGTGGCTTAACCACAACTATGCCGTGGACACCCGCGAATGGGGTGACTTTGACATAATCAAAGATCAAGTACTTAACCACAAGACAACGACGATGCCTCAGGTCAAAGGACTACTTACATTATTCCAACCATTAGAGTTACTTGCTTGACATGTGAGTAGACCTCCGTGCAAGTATTCTCGTTCGATTGTGTTCAGTGAACTCATTCCCTTAATGAGCACCTACATACTTGTCTTAGTGTCACTACACGAATGGGATGAGACTTTCCATCCTTCTAATTGAAGCGGACATAGTATGTACCGGTCTATGCATTGTCAGTTTCCCTCCGACAATCCTATGACCAGGAACCTTTTGGACATAATGGTTATGTGAAGAAGGTCTCTGTAATCTAACATCATTAGATTACTTCTTCAATCGATCCATTGTCCATGGATTCACTATTTAGGACATATATCGTTCATTGAGATAGTCCTAATTAGTATCTTTGCCATTTGATGTATAAGAGTCATCTATACATCCATTTATTGTCCTGAAAGGTTTCTTCCAAAGATTGACTTTCAGGGCATATTTCCAACAGAATGGACATCTCACGGATAAGTGCCCTCAATTGATCGAGAACAGAGGGTGGGAATCTGCCAATGCCGTGGGCTTTCAAGGCCACAATCAGCAACATAATGACCCCTACTCCAACACTTACAATCTAGGGTGGAGAGATCAGCCAAATTTCAAGTGGAGAGAACCACAACAATCTGCCCAACAAGGAGGATTTCGGCCACAACCCCCTAGGATGTATCAAAGGCCATATGTACCCACTCAAGTCCAACCACAATCTACCCAAACCAATTCAGGTACATCCATGGATAATGATCAAATTGTTCAATTACTAACTTCTTTAGTGCAGGGGTAGCAAAATCAAAATAAAACAATGCTCAATCAAGCTAAGGAGGTGGATGAGTTGAAAAAACAAATGGGCCAAATGGCGGAGTTCATGGGCCAAAAATTGTTTCTAGCTTTCCGTATGTTGCCAAATGCTATGTATTGTCTAAAAATGCTATAAAAAGCTACTATTGCATTTGAAAAATGTTATGAAAAGTTTATTATTGTTGCAGTCCTATTAGATTAGGAATGTGATTGTGTAAATCCTAATATATCTTGGAATATCTCTTATATTCCTATTAGGAGTTGATTACCTATTAATTGCTGTAATCCTAAAGGGAAAGGTTTTTAGCTATCCTACTACTATAAATAATGGCACAATGGGGTGAATCAAACAGACCCACAATTACACATCTCTCTCTTCTCTCTCCTATTGCCGCACCTTTCTCTCTCTATGGCCTCCATAATTGTTCAGTAAATTATACTTACAACACGTTATCAGCACGCTCTTGACGCTGCGCTAACAAAAGAGTTTGATCTTCAATTAAGGGAGTATTACGTTTTAATCATTCTTGTTATGATTAATTTATTATTTTATTGAATTGATATACATGCTATTGATTTAATTTAATTTTTCTATGATGAACGTGATACAACGCATTGGCGATGCAATTCAGGCTTCATGAGAATGATCTTCTACAAATTCAAGGGCTTTTGTTGTTTTCTGCCAATCAGGTACGCTTAAAATAAAGTAAGATATTTGAAACGACCTTGAAGCATGAAAACATTCCTCATGATGCATGAACCCTACATTTATATTTACCTTCCGATATATATTGTATATGTTTATATATTTTTCAATATATATATTTGTTTCATGAATTACGCAATTATAAATTCGCTATGTGGAATTTTTGAGTCAAAGAATCTAAATAAAATAGAAGTAATTTTGGATTTTTTTTCCCAAACCCTAACCGAAAAAAAAAGGGAACCAAGCATGATTTTTTGGGTTTTGAAAACCCTAGAAATCTGAAGCAAAAAAGGGGACGTCGTTGAGTTACGCCTAAACTAATCCACAAACTGGGCTTCTTCCTTCAGCCCACACTCGGCCTGCCTCCCTTTTATCTCTGCAACCTGCAGCTGCATCCTTGGACCCATGACTCAGCCCAATCTGCTCTCTCCATGCAGCAGCCCGCACCAATCCAGCTTGGGTTTCTTTTCTTCTTTGCGGTTGGGCTCTTCCTCTCAGCCCGTTTCATCACAACAAGCCTACAAGTCTTTTTGGAGGTTTTTGGGCTGCCTGCAGAAGCCACTCATGAGCCCAACCCGCAGCCTGCAGACTGATGGGTTTTGCAGATTTGACAGCAGCCAGCAATCCAATGATGGGTTGCCCCCCTTTTGTTCTCAGCCCAAAGCCATTTTTTGGCTTGTTTTTAGATCGCACCCATATATTTTGGTGCCCTACTCATCGCACCCAAGCCCTATGTTATTAGGCTATGGCTTTTTGAATCCAATGCTAATTTTTGGCATTTTAAATAAGTTTAACCCGAACGTTATTATTATTTTGCTTCTACAGTCAACCCCGAATGGTCCCGATCTATTAAATTAGTTAAAAGTGACCTGCAGCCCTTTAATCTGATAATGAATCCAAAATTATTGACCTGAAAATCACTTTTGGACATTAACGATTCAATATTTTATTTCTTTTCTCTGAACCGTTGACTCACTTTCGTAGTCCCGAAGCACTCACACTTGAGTTCCTGAAGAAACTCAAATCCACTACACTTAGTTGTATATTGCATTATGTGTTCTTGTAGGAACCTCTCTTTTATGATCTAAATGTTCATAAACTAAAATTGAACCTGTAGTTTCAAATTTAGTGCCCTTGAAACCCGAAGTTTTCATAAAACAATACATCCATGAAAACCAGACGCTTTTCATGAAAACCATGTCTTAGAACTCGAATGTTCTAACTTTGATGCTTATGGATGATTCCTTCCCATAGCACCAATCACAATCTTGTTCCCTCCAATTCAATGGATTGTCGAACCGTCACAAGTTTGATTTTCCTGATTTGGACGTTTTCTATTAGAAACCACTTAATGTGGGGTACAAGACGTGAATCTCCACTTGACTATCAAGAAGCTGAGAAACCATTGAAGCCAACAATGGCAAGGAAAAGCTGAATAAGCCTCCACCATGATCTTCATTCGAAGACTTATGCCCAAAGTATTACAAACGGAAGTACCTCTAGAACGAGGATTCCATGGCTCTTTGGCTCGCTCCTACATATTGTCTAATCATGAAAGACATTGCCTGAAACACACCCTGATTACGTCCATGAATGAGTACAATTCTGAAGTTTATAAATCCGATCGAATTTTGATTAGAGAATGCTTTTCTCGTCTTTACTTGTTTCTAACTCACCCCTGAAGCAGCAATGTAGAAAGCGAAAGTTTATCAAATTTTGGGATCTGATTACTACCACAAATATGGTAGAATAAGGGCCTGCCAAGGTGTGGTATCATGCCCAAAGCATGATCCTTGGCACCTAAGACCTAAAACTTCAAGAATAAGGGATAATATTCCCGAACCTCAACCCTGCAGAATCTACTTTCGTCTCGATGAATAGATCATTGGTTATGCACATGTTCGTACCCCTACCAATGTTGTTGAGGAGTACCATTCTCATAGTCAATATGTGAGATTGATTTTGCTCCACCGAACATTGTTGGAAGAGCAGAATTTTGACATGGATAACCTTGTTGGCCGAATACCCTTAGTAAACCATTTACTTTGTGAACATATTTCCATGTTCTTGGATTCAAGTTTGGTGTATGTTTTACTTATGGATAATCTTATTGATATTGTCCTCCAATATGAGTTAATTGAATCATGTTTCATGTATACATGTGACCGATTCAATTAAACACGTGATTAGGTAGGAATGTGGGGAAGTTAGTTGTCTGGATGAATGCGATAATACACACACTGACTTTACACCTAAATCACATCTTTAACAACGACTTCAGGTCTATCCAACCTGATTAAGAGCACACTTCTCGTTGTATGAATGGTACTGGATCACCATTTAAAGGACCTTAAATTCTCCCTGTCGTTGAGTTTTTAAGGATATTTGAGAGAACAATGATCATCAATGAAACCACTGAAGAAAATTTAATGGAATATCTTTGCACCACCTCAAAAAATGAGCCTGAAGCTTTGACTTGGGGCCAATGGGTTTTCTCTCAACTAGCGACACGCCACATGTGGCCTGCCTGAAGTTGGGTAATTGAGCAGTTTACTTGTTTTGGCACGACCATTTGGGACACTTAGGTCGAACAATGATGCTACAACACATCTCCTTACCCGAAGTAAGGATCTTGTGCCTACAAGCACACTTTGCCAAGCTTGCTCATTAGGGTAATTGATTTTCTATATCATCCCTCGCAAAGATACGAAATCACCCTTTTTCACAGTGGATTCAAGGGAATATATGTGGACTAATCCAACCAAAATGCAAACCATATGAATATGGGACACTTAGGTCAAACAATGATGCTACAACGCATCTCCTTACCCGAAGTAAGGATCTTGTGCCTACAAGCACACTTTGCCAAGCTTGCTCATTAGGGTAATTGATTTTCTATATCATCCCTCGCAAAGATACGAAATCACCCTTTTTCATAGTGGATTCAAGGGAATATATGTGGACTAATCCAACCAAAATGCAAACCATATAAATACTTTTGGTTGATGAATCGACAAACTGGTCACATCTTTGTCCACACACATTGCTGCTAAACATCCAGGTCGATTAAGGGTTCACCACCCTACTTATCCCTTAAGGTCGAGGAGACTGGATAATTCTGAGTTTATATCGACAGTTTTCGATAAAGTATTGCATGTATTTTGGGTTTATAATTGAACATTGAATTCCCATGTTCACTTTAAATAGCCTTGCCTAGCGATCATAAAGCGCTATTTAAATGATCGCCCGGATTTTGGTGAACGTACCAAGTTTTCGATTTCTGCCTAGGGCTATGCAATCTTGTACGCAGTTATGTTGGTCCGCCTTGAGGCCCATTGCCACCCAACCTATTTGACGTTACAGTTGGTTACTGGGTACGAACCTGATGATTTTCATATTTACGCATTTGGGTGTGCATTTTATGGGCCAAGTTGTGCTGCCGCAACGTACCAATATGGGTCCTCAAAGAAGGATGTGAATCTTTGTCTATTATTATTTTCCTTCACACTAGCGCTCTTCGAGCCCTTTCATGCGATCTCTTTACCGCTCATTTGCCGGTTGTCACTTTAATGAAACAGTTTTCCCGCTATTAGGGGGAGATAAGAACATCAATGTTCCTATAGAACGGCGTGAATTTGCGTGGACGTTACCCACTATGTCTCATCTCGATCCCCGTATCGCATATGTATGATAAGTAAGTGCGATGAATTCCAACTTTCAGAATGTCGCTCCAGACGCATTCCTCTGATCTAGCTAAAGTGACGAGATCATATACCAACTGTAAACATGCCTACAAGGATAGACGTACTTAACGGACGTCGAGTCAACATCCCTAGAGGGTATGCCGCCCCTGGTAGACGATTTGGACGCCCCTGTTAGACGGTCTGGTACACCGACGGATAGCCAATCAATCTGTCTTGGCCTGGAGCACGACAGATCATTTGATTCGTAGGATTCACTTCCCTGGAAGAGGAAGACACGCACAACAATGAATCTATCTTGGTAAAGATGCAGCACCACGCCTACACGCAACCACTAAATTGGTATTAAAGACGTACCCTGAAGGTACTACAAGGGCAAATCCCAACGCATCTCAAGCGGATCCAACCCCTCTGATCCTTGAAATGATGCTTGCCTTGTTGTTATGCTGACGCAGGTTACTTATCAAACCCGCATAAGGTAAAATCCCCGAATGGTTATGTCTTTACCGTTAAGGGATATCGCAATATATTGGAGGTCCACGATATGACCTTAGTTGTGAAATCTTCGAACCGTTCGAAGACTCACCTCACTTCACTATGCCACAAGTGAGACATGGTTTGGAGTTCTTGTTGAGCACATTCGAAGTACTTGTTGTTTTTCATCCATTGTTAAGTCCCAACGACTATCCATGAAGATTATGCCGCGTGTATCAACCCGACCAAGCCATGATACATCAAGGAAGTCAACACCAAGACATATTACGTCTACATCACATCAGCAAAGCATCAGGAGGTTGAAGTCATGCAAGCCAATCGTAGACAACCTTGCCGACCTCTCCACGACGTCATTACTGAAGTCAACCTTCTAAAAGCTTGTTCGAGGAATTGGTATGCCTATCTATCATATGCAATGCTTGTAGTTCTCATTTGAAAGTTATGTCAAACTCAGGGGGAGTATCCAAAAGTATACTCACTTAATCTTAATTTACTTTTTTTCCCTACGATTAGGAGCATTTTTCCCACTGGGTTTTTGCTACCTAACTAGGTTTTAACGAGGCACCCATCCGAGGCTGATCATACCCTTGTGAGTTCTTCTACTTGTGTCCAAAAGACATAGTTTTGACTTAATGCAACTTCTCACTTTTCTCCTTAGACTATGGATTTTTCTCCCACCTTAGGTTTTACCATAGTGAGGTTTTGTGAGTTTTACTTTTTATGCATTCTTCCATTGATTTTAGACTCGCATTCACTCATTGTGCTGACGACTTCATCCACTATACTTGCTTCATCACTGAAGACTCGATGCCATGAGAGCGTTGACGCGAGTTAGGGCTGAATCCAGTTCGTATCGAAAATGTTACTAAGGAATAAGTGAATTTGGGTTGGTTCCTTTTTAGTTGGACTCAATTGTTTGAGCCCTAAACATTGTAGCCCAACTAGGGCTTGAGACCCTTTTATTTCTGACCTATCCCGTGACATACACACGTGCCAAACCCTTCTCCCTCTCATTCTTCTCGAACCCTCTCTCTCGTCCGTACAACCGTAGACCAATTGTGAAAAAAACACTTCAAACCTCATGGATCAACCTTTGTAAGACCATCATCACTCTTCTCTTAACTCCACAAGACTGGTGGTACCATTGGTTTGAAGAAAGAACGTCGGGAACCAGAGAACTCGCGAGCTCCGGTGGGGTAGAAGTTACTCTGACGTGATCGTTGAGATTTTTCAAGGTTTTAAGGTTCAAAAAGGGTCCTAACCAACTATATGGGGACCCTAGGCTAGTTTTGAAGCGACTTGGATGTCGGAATAGGCTAGTTCACAGAGTTGCAGACCTTGCCGGAATTTCGAAGGATTTTCGAACTATTTTTCGTCAGTTTTAGGACTTCAAATAGGTAAGGTTATGTTCTCCTTGTTGAGAGCTTCAAATCCATATAAGATTTGTGGAATTTGGTTGCAAAATGAATGAGAAAATGAAGTTTTCAATTTTTCCAGACTCCGGCATTATAGACGGCAGCCGGCAGCGGTTTCCAGCGAGTCACTGAAGAAGGAAGGGGAATATTCCGTTAACTTTGACAAAATATACTGATGGAGTCAGGTAATTTTAACACAATATTCTAGGAATTTAACGGAATATTCCCTAACCTCGTTAGGGATTCTGTCAGCGTACCAGGCAAGTGCATGCGAGTGGCCAGCGCGTGAGACATTAGAAAATTTTTCTAAAAATATAGGGATGCTTGTGGTGTTGAGTAGGCCAAGATGGTATATTCAAACACCCCAATTGAGAAATGTATGAGAAGTTATTACATGGTTTTGGTTATGTGCTTAAAATTAACGTTAAATTAGTTGTTTCACATATAGGTGAGACGTTTTCGGAGGACGAGCGTAGCTAAGCGAGACTCGGGGGTTACGACCCTGCTACATACCAGTGAGTAGGCTTTTGGTTTTCTATATATATGTATATATGTTTTCCATTTTCCCAAAAATTGTTTTAAATGGATTTACATTTTTAAATGCCATGTGAATTGCATTTCATTTAGTATATGCATTAGTTATAGATATGCATATTATTGCATGACGCTACGGACGCCCAGGTAAGCTTCAGGTGAGTGCATATTGATTATAGTGATTGCAGTGTGTATGGTTATGTTTAGATGCGTTTAGTGCTCATTATCCTGCAGCCCGAGGCCAGGGCCTAGCCTTCACATGATCGTTCACCTCCCGCACCACACGCTCACCTTAGATCCAAGGCAGGTGCCAGCCTGTCGTACAGACCACATTAGGTGGTTCCGACTTGTAGGTAACTTACGATGCTTCGCACAGCTTTCACATGATTGTAGCACTTAAGCGTATCTATTTACACCAGCCTATCAAACAGACCACATTAGGTGGTTCCGACTCATGTGCAGGAATTGGTAGATGAGCTATAGGTTCAGTCGTCCAGGTCACGTTAGTTGACTCCGGCTGACATATCAGTTTACATTGATTTATTTCACCTGGCTTACTTATTTCCTTGCTGAGATACTTGACATGGCATATACTTGGTTTTCACTACTCTCGAGCATGATTTCTCCATACGTATGTATTATTATTTTTCTGGGAAATTATACGGGTTTTACGGCGAGGGGTTATTATTTTTCGAAAGAGAAATGGTTTAAAAAGCTTTGTTTGTGCCCACTCACGTTTTATGTTTTGTGCCCCTCCAGGTTCCAGTTAGACGTACGTATTGGTGGCTTACGAGGACTCTACGGCGGTTCTGACAGACTTCACATAATGTAGGAATTTCCTTCATGTCTTGTATAATTAATATTTAGCTGGATGGACTGCATCTAACTTACCTATGCTCTGAGTACTAGCATTACTACTTTAAACACCTCTACACACTTTTATAGTTATCTTAGTGTAAATTAGTTAGTTTTGGTTTTTAATTACTCACATTTTTATATCACTATTACTTCCGCTCTGCGCTCATAGCTACGTCACCCTCACGTGACGGCCAGTATGCCTCGATTCCAATCAAGGTGTGTCATCTGCCAGTTGACCTTCTAGTGTCACAGATGGAAATTGAATGATATTTCTCCTCAATAAAATGTCGATCCATTTAAACATGTTTGGTTTGATAATGTTGAATGTGATTATGGGAAATATCAATGGCAACCTTGTTATCACAAAAAAAAAAATTTATAAACGTCGGTGGATACCCAAGTTTTGTAAGAACTCACCGAAGCAGCAATAACTTATGCAATCTTTATGCCATACCTTTGTACTCTGCTTCTGCACTTGACAAAGTTACCGCCTTCTGTTTCTTACTTCGTCAAGTTATCAAATCGCCTTCTGCACTTGACAAAGTTACCGCCTAAATGTAAAATACCCAAAAGTAGTTCGTCTATCAATCATGTTTTCTACCCGATCCTCATCAGTATATCATCCACTTTTAGGTGTCCATTCTTAGAAAATAAGATACCTCTACCTGGTGCTGATTACAAGTAGTGGAGTATCCTATCAACTGCACTCATGTGGTCCTCACTTGGAGAGTGCATAAATTGGCTGACAACAATCACCGCATAGGCAATGTCTAGTCTAGTATGAGACAAGTAGATTAACCATACAACCAACCTTTGGTAACGACCTTTGTTGATTAAGGTCTAATCAGGATACACGACATGGTGATAGTTTTTGAAGATGGGGGTATTGACAGGTTTACAATCAAGCATCTGTGTTTCTGCTAACAAGTCTAGAACATATTTCCCTTGATAGAAATATGCCCTACTTTTATCGAGGTACTTCTATATCAAAAACATATTTGAGCCCACCAAGATCTTTTATTTCAAACTAGGTTGCCAAGTAATCTATCAACCTCGATATTTTTGCCTTGTCATCCCATGTGATAATCATGTCCCATGGGACAATCATGTCATCTACATAAATAATGAGTACCGTTAGTTTACCCATTTGATGTTTTATTAATAGCGTATGATCTAAGTTACTATCCCTGAATCCATATTTTCTCATGGCCATTCGAAATCACCCGAATCATGCACGAAGTGATTGCTTCAGTCCATACAAAGCTTTGTTCAGTTTACATACTACTCCTGGTTGTGTAAGCAATGCATACTCCGATGGAATGTCGATATTTAATTCCTCGTTAAGATTCACATGTAGGAAACATTCTTCACATCAAATTGTTGTATATCCAATTTAGGTTTGTTGCCAGTGAAAGCGGCATTCTTACCGTACTTATTTTGGATACTGGGACAAATGTTTTTGTGTAGTCAATACCCTAGGTTAGAGTTTAAACTTTGGCAACCAATCGAGCCTTGTACCTTTCAATGGATTCATCAACTTTATACTTGATTATATACACCCACTTGCACCCTACTCTTTCTTTCCTCTCAACAATGGGACTAGATCTCACGTTTGGTTCTTGTGAAGTGCACTCATCTCTTCCTTCATGGCTTCGATCCATCTAGTGTCAGATAGGGTTTTTTCCAAGGAGCTCGGAATACTATCAGCTGATAGCTGTTGTATGAATGCTTTACCTATTTTTGAAAGTTTATATGATGATACATGGTTGACATAGGATATTTGGACCCTTTTCTTCATTCGGCCGATATCGATTAGGTGGTTTCCCTCTATTATGCCTGTAAGATAGTTGATAATTTGAACTATTTGATACATTAATAAGGGTAGTGAGACTTGCCTCAAAAATATTCTCAGAAGCATGGTCATCATCCATATATACTATATTTAGAGACGAAAAAAGGTAGCCAATGATACAATGTTTACACTTGTGTCCAGCAGTTGTGCTATTGTTGGTAGTGAAGCTTATGTTGGTTGTGCCATGTACACAAGTGGCAGTGATGCTTCTGCTAGTTGTGTCGTGGGCACTCTGATAGTGAGGCTTCTACTGGTTATGTTGTGGGCACTGCTATCTAAGTCTGTTCTTCAACCATGATCTTCTTTTAAAGAGACGAGGTGGAGGGAGGTGAAGAATAACACATATTGGACTCTAAAAATGTCAACTCCATAGTGACATACGTTTTTTGAGTGGGAGGATGATAACAGCGGTAACTTTTTTGATGTACCCCATATCTTAGAAAAACACAATTAACAACACAAGGATCAAGTTTGCTGCATTGGTTTTTATGGAGATGGACAAATTCGAAACACCCAAAAACATGGGGTGGTAGCATTAAGATAGATGGTAGAGGCCCAAATCGAGAGAGAGTTTGTAAGAGTGTTTGAAAATCCAATACTTTAGATGGCATCAGATTTATGAAATATATATGTTGGAAGTATGCCCACAAAGCCATTCATTTGATGAAATGGCTTTTCGAATACTCATTATGTTAAACTATTATTTCTTTAATGAAGGGCAAAGCTTATTGTTAATCATTGTTTATTGTATCATGTGTCTAAACAATAGGGGATCCAAGGAATGTAATCGTTCTAGGAGAAAAGTGATCTAAGTATGTTAGACTAACGAGACATTTCTCTTATGTTCATTCCTAAAAGGTTCCTAGCCATAGGATTACCAATTGGGCATTGACAATCCGTTATGGTTAGTATGTGTTACATTGACTCAAGCGTGAGTATGACTAGTCTCAAGTCATTTAGTGTTGGATACTAAGACAAACACATAGGTGCTTGAAAGGGTAATCGAGTACACTAAACAACGTTCCAAAGAGAGTTCGAACATACATGTCATGTAAGAACTCATAAGCTGCAATATGCAAAGTAGTCCTTTGACCTAAGGTATCATTGTTGTCTGATGGTTAGATCCTTGGTCTTTGACCATGTCAAAGGCATTCCATTGAGAGTGTCCACAACATTGTTGGGGTCAAGCTATCTAATGATGTAGGCATGTGAATGCACAACAAGGGATCTATATCCTTCCATGGTGGAACAAGACTCTGAGATATATTTGGGAGCCTTTGGCCAAAGCATATGAATATAACATAGGAAGAATGTTCAAAATCATATTCAATTAAATCATGTAGAGCAATATCACATTGGATAGTAGACATGAAACAAACAATGTGATCAAGAGTATTGTATTAGAGAGAGACCGTATTGCATTGTAGTTGTAATTGGATAGGTTCTCCAACCACTTCTACTTAGCTTGGGTAGCCATGACATATTGCTAGGTGTCATTCATGGTTTGTGGAAGCCATGAAGATTAACAATTACTAATCTTGAAATGTGATTTCAATTTACAATTGATCGTTAAGAGTAACAATCACCTACTGCCTCGTTAATTGGCACCTAATGGATCGTACACCGAGTAAGGATGAATGTGAAGATATAAAAGAGATGGATAAGAAATTAAATAGTTTAATTGAGAATGGTCAAGATTAATTAATTAATTAGTTAATTAATTATACAAAAGGTTCGTATTGGGCCTTTTAAGTTAGTTTGGGCTTCGGGGCCCAAAGGGGTTTTAGTCCACTAGGCCCATTATATTTAAGTTATATGACAACTAAAAATGGGCAAATAGTCCAATCACTTAAGGTGCCCGGCCATTGTGAGGGAAAGTGGTGAGTTTTGCTTTATTGCAAGTTTGCCACTCACCTAAGAAAGAGATATAAAAGCATCTTTATAGCTTTAACCTCTTTAGGGTTTTCTTTCGATAAAAAGAGAAAGACTTTTACTCTCTCTTCTCTACAAGGAGGCCGGCCACTTAGGGAGACTTTTACTAGCATAAAAAATCTCTCTAAGTCATCCATCTTCTCTTCAGACTACATCTTTGGTGTGGAGACTTAGAGGCACCAAGCCTTTGGTGCTTTTTGGGGATCTTTCCTCATATCCTCAAGGAGCAAAGGAGAAACAAAGGGGCAAATATCCAAGAAGAAAGGAAAGAACCAAGGAGCAAAGGAGGTGACTATGAAATCCAAGTGTAGGGGTGTAATACCCCTGATTATTTTTATTTTTAATATGTGATTTAGTTGTGAAATTCAAATTCATTGATGATTATGAAATCCAAGTGTAGGGAAATGTGCAATCCCGTTCCCAGATTTTATTATTAAATTAACTATTTTGTAGTCATATTCGGAGTCACGACGCATTTATATTTACGGGGTATATTTGTTCGATAAGTGAAAAAGATGAAAATGCCCCTAGTTGGCTAATCAGGATTATACAAGGACACACTTTATCTTTATATGTTTCACCGTATTTCTGGGCATATTTGAATAGAGGTCGATCCTACAAGCGCGTAGGCGAAAATATATCTTAATTCCGAGTTAGAACGAAGAAGTTAGAAGCGTTTTAGTTAGAGGATATTTTGGTCTTTGTCCATATTTTATAATTTGGAATTTTTGAAAAAAAAAAGAAGAAAAAGGAAAAGAGTCTAGATGACAGCAGGGGAAGAAGAAGAACAGAAGGGGGAACATGAAATAAGGAAAAAAAAAAGAGAAAATGGGAAGGGTAACTCCAATATCATTTGATAGTTTTTTTATGCGGATTCCGGTCAACTCCACATGAATTTTTGCATGCTACCACACCATCTTGAAGATATCACTTTTCTCTACAAAACCCACCCAAGAACCACCTTGAAAAACCATCACACGTGGTGGTGCAAGGCCACAAAAGTTAAGGGTTTCGGCGATACTTCAGATACCTTTTTCAGTTTTCGGTGAATCGGTGAAGCAACGACCAATGCTACCACTTGGGTTGCGTATCCCATCCTCATAGGAGCAAAACTCCACCAACCCCGACCTCGTTGGACAACCGTAGGCGGCAAATCGACACTTGGAAGTTTTAAGCACCCACTGGCTTTATCGACGGAATTGACCATCTTTCATCCACTTTTTTACTTAATGGAAGGTATAAAAGTTGATCCTTATCTTGATCTTTATCTTTCTGTAAATTTTGGTAGAATTTGGAGTTAGTAAAAAATGTGGGTTTCTGGTCGGCAGTAACCACCTCATGCAGTGGCGGGTGGCCAGTGGGTCGACTTTGCATTTTTAAGTTAAATTTGATATATTTTTTTTTTCATATTTGGTATTCAATTGACGTAATTTTATTGTTTGAGTCTAATATCGTAAATGATAGCCACTTGAATATTTTAGAAAACGGTTTAATTGACGGTGAACTACGAACGACTTGATCCCGTTTGAGAGTACGTAAACAATCTAACAAGAAGGTTAAATGTAGCCATAAATTAGCCTAAATAAATTTGATGAGTAAGTGTTATATTTTGGCCTACCACTGTCTTTAATTTCCAAATAATTTTTGGGTCATTACATGGGGTAACTCATGTAGGTTAGGATTGGTAGAACCAGTAGTGGTTCCACCATTAAAGGACGACATGTTATCCATGGAGGCTTCTAAGGTTTTGGTTTTCGAAGGAAATAGGCAAAGTAGAAATTGTACAAACTCTGATTTGATACCATGCTAAATTTGGGTTTAATTCTCTAATGTGTATTTCTTCTCACAAAGGAGGCAAGCGCAAGATGGTCCCTAAAATTAAAAATCAATCAATGTAGTCCTTGAAAATAAATGTTGCAAATCAATGTGGTCCTTCCGTCACAATTATGTTACAAATTTTGTTAAGTGTTGATGTGGCACATAAATGGGCCCCACAAGATTTACGGGTTTTTATCACAAATGGTCCCTGAAAATTGACTCACACCATCAAGATGGTCCTGAAATTGACCCACACCATCAATATGGTCTTTGAAATTGAAAATCAATCAATGTAGTCCTTGAAAATAGGTGTCGCATATCAATATGATCATTCTGTCACTATTCTGTAAAAAAAGTTTGTTATGTGCTAATGTGGATTTAATAATTAATTAAAAAAATTGTCTAAATACCTTTTTGCACAATCAATTTTTTTTTCTTCTTATAGTAGGGCCTACTTCGAAGAGAGATCCCTTCCATAAATTCTCAAAGGCACAAGGCTTAACCAAGGCCTAAGAGGGGGTGTGGAAATATTTTTCAACCAACAATAGACGCACCTCGGTTATAACCTCATTATCTCAAGGCAGACCTCGCCGTTCTTTGCATCACCAGACCACCAGGGAAGCGTCGGACAAGCTCTCCAGGATTAAGGTTGTGAGGATGTTGATCGCCTAAATGTTAACGGTAATGTCCCAGAAGTCGTTGTCAATGGGCCAAGTCGTCACCAAAGGTTATCTCCATCGAAGTTCAATTCGGTGAAGGGTATCGAAGTATGTAAAGATGTGTGTATAGGTAAATTTTTTTTAGAGAATAGAGAGCGAAGGACATAGAGAAATGTGAACTAGGATCAGATGTGATTGCAAGACTATGTTTTTGGATTGACAATTTTTTTATTAACTATTAAATTATTAAGCCTATTTGTAATTTTTTTTAATTTAATTAGACTTGTGTGATCCATTTATGTGTCACATCAGCACATAGCAGAATTTTTGACAGAACTGTGACGGAAGGACTACATTGATTTGAACACTTACTTGCGGGACTACATTGATCAATTTTCAATTTTAGGGACCATTGTGATGTCGCAGATCAATTTCAGGGACCATTTTGATGTCGTGGGTCAATTTCAAGGACTATTTGTAAGAAAAAAGGATTTATGGGGTCCATTTATGTGCCACATCAGCACTTAACAAAATTTTTAATAGAATTGTAACGGAATGAGCACATTGATTTGCGATACCTATTTTCAGGGACTACAGTGATTGATTTTCAATTTCATGGACCATCTTGAAGATGAGGATCAGTTTCAGGGATCATTTATGATAAAAACCCAATAAATAATAAAGTCTAACCTAATTACAAGGAATCAAATAAGGAACAAATAATTACACGAATGGTCAACTTATGCTAACAACTCACACGGTGCGGTCCCTAAGGTGAATGAGCCGCAAGATATGTCTCAATTATGTCCCATTAATTTGTGTAATGTTTTATACAAAATTAGTGCCAAGGTGATTGCTAACATGCTCAAAGGCATGATGTCTTTGATTATCTCACCAAATCAGAGTGCGTTTGTGCTAGGAAGATTAATATCAGATAATTCGTTGGTGGCGGCGGAGATTGGGTATTATTTGCATAATAAAAGGACAGGTAGGGATGGTGTTTTTGCGCTTAAGCTTGATCTTAGTAAAGCTTATGATAGAATTGAATGGTGTTTTTTGGAAGCCATGATGGAGAAGTTGGGGTTTGCAAGGGAGTGGATAAAAATGGTGATGGCATGCATTAAATCAGTGTCGTGCTCTTTTCTAGTTAATAGGTAGCCGAGTGGTTATGTGATTCCCTCCCGAGGTCTCAGGCAAAGGGACCCTCTATCACCGTATTTGTTCCTTTTGTGTGTTGAAGGCCTTTTGGCCTTATTGCTCAGAAAGAACAAGTAGGGGAGTTGAGTGGTATTCGGTTGTGTGAGGGTGCACCCACAGTTCATCACTTATTGTTTGCCGACGATAGTTTCCTATTTGGGAAAGCGAATGTGGATGAATGTGCAGTGATTCAACATATTTTGGATATCTACTCTTTAGCTTCGAAACAATCGGTGAACTTTGGGAAGAGTAGAGTAGCATTTAGTGCGAATGTGTGTCAATTTGATCAACAACTGTTGGTAGGATTCCTCGGTGTGCAGATGGTGGAACTGCATGAGAGGTATTAGGGTTACCGACTTGTATTAGGAGGAACAAAAAACAAACCTTTTCTTTTATTAAGGAGCGGGTGACGCAAAGGCTTAATGGGTGGAAGAGTAAGCTTTTGAGTAGCGTGAGAAAGGAGCTTCTTATCAAGGTTGTTGCTCAGATCCTTCCTTCTTATGCAATGAATTGTTTTTTACACCCGAAGACATTTTGTGATGAGTTACATCAACTCATGGTGCGGTTTTGGTGGGGGAATGGCTCGGAGGATCGGAAAATCCATTGGTGGTCTTGGGACAAGATGTGTAAACCCAAAGCTGAAGGTAGGTTAAGGTTCCGGGATCTATATGCTTTTAATATGGCCGTGTTGGTTAAGCAAGGGTGGCGGGTGTTCCATCAACCTAAGTCATTGGTGGCGCGAGTTCTCAAGGCTCGGTATTTCCCCAATTCTTTCTTTTGGGATGCTGAAGCTACTGGATCTGCTTCGTATTGTTGGCAAAGTATTATGAAGGCGATAAAGGTTTTGGTTCGTGGATCGAGGTGGGTGGGGGGAAATGGGCGGACAGTTAGGGTGTGGTTGGACAGGTGGCTTCCTCGTCCTAGTACTTTCAAAGCTATCTCCTCGCCTTCACCAGGAAGACTTCAAATGAAGGTTGAGGAACTCATTGATACTTCTACACGGGTTTGGCGTACCGATTTGTTATCGAAATTATTTAGCCCGGAGAAAGTAGCTTTGGTTCTATCTCTGCCTATTAGTTTTCGTGCCTCGGGGGATAGATTAGTGTGGCATTATGATGAACGTGGTTTGTATTAAGTGAAGAGTGGGTATAGGGTAGCTCGACAATGGCTTCAATTGGTGAATAGTAGTGCGTCATCCTCTACTAATGGCAGTGCATATGAGAAGCTTTGGAAGCATCTTTGGAAGGCTCATATCCCTCCCAAAGTTAAGAATTTCACCTAGAGGGTATGCTATGATATACTCCCGACGAAAGTCAATCTTTGAAGGAAAAGGGTGGGGGTGGAGATGAAGTGTGGGGTGTGTCAAGGGGAGGAGGAAATCGTTGCACATGTGTTGTTGACATGTCCGTTTGCTAAAGTAGTGTGGTTTAGTTCTCCATTTGGCTTGCGGTCGGTGGGGATTATGCGTATACAGCTTAAGGATTGGTTACTTTTGGTATTGGAAACGAAAGAGGTGGACTTTGAGTTGGCGTGTATGATAATGTGGGGCATTTGTCTAGAAAGGAATTCATGGGTATGGAGGGGTTCCAAAGCTTTACCTATGGTCGTGTGGCGGAAGGTCTCTACGTGGTTATCAGCTTTCCAGACTGCAAATTGGGAGTCTGCTAGGGTGGTGGTGCAGGCTCATCCGCGATGGTCTCCTCCTAGTAAAGGGTGGATCAAGCTTAATACGGATGGAGCGGTGATGAGTCATACAAATATGGGGGGGGAGGGGTGTGGGAGTGGTATTGCGGGACTGGAGGGGTGGTTTTTTGGCGGCTGGAGAGCACCAGTTTCCAGGGATCACTTCCATGGCGTTGTTGGAAATGTTTGCGGTACAGTTTGGTCTGCAGGTAGCTAAAGCACAGGGATTTCAGGAGGTCGTGGTCAAAATTGATGCATTGAAGGTCATTGCAGTTCTCAATGGAACCTATGCAAATTCATCGTCGTTAGGTATGATTGCGGGGGACGTGTTGCAATTGGTGTCCACTTTCTCACGGGTTATTTTCATTCTTGCTTCTAGGTTATGTAATGGGGTTGCCCATCGACTTGCTAAGTTTGCTTTGTCTAGTAGCAATAATCTAGTTTGGATTGAGGAGCCTCCTACGCTTATTCAAGAGATCCTCCTCCAAGACATATGTAACTCTGATTGAGTTTAGTTATCAATACAACGCTTCCTTTCCAAAAAAAACAAAAAAAACAAAACAAAAACAAACAAAAAAAAAAAACCAAACAAAAAAACAACTCATGCCAACAATCTAAAGCTCCACGTGGAACTGGACTCGTTAGTCCCAAGGACAAGTGAATCAATTCGTCTTAGCTGCGTAATAGGAGAAATTTTTAGTTGTGACGGGAATACGGATGGTACACCACATGTTTTTATGCAGATAGTGGAAAATTTTAATTTTTGAATTATTAACCTTTTAAAACACATAACCCACAATTTATTTAAGGACACGTTATGTACCACCTCGTGTGACGATTACACTGAACAATCTCTTGCGCGATAGGAGGTGCACCCCGAGGTTTTTAATGACTGTAGATTCGTGGAATTGAAATATAACTTGACAAATATCTCCCTGCTGTTTGTGCTCTTCATCCACTGACATGTGTCACACATGAGTTGCCTCGCTGTCAATCTCATTACATAAACAACGATCAAAGTTTTGTATTCCGTTCATGAGAATATCAAAATAAGCACTAGATCATAAGGATTTGGTGCATCAAGAACAACAGATAGAGCCAATCCTAATAACGTGTCCCCTTGTAAGTTTACAGGAATTTCAAAACAAAATTGACTGCATCTAACAACTTCTTCCCCTTCGTATTCTGAAAGAAGTTCAAATGTTGTTGAATGCTTAGACGTATATTTGAGTCATTTTGGAACTTCATTACCTGAAAGAATAATGATGAGTTGATTTTATACTATATATTATTCCCTATTCTTGGTATATTTTGGTTATTATTTTGGTGATATTTTGATGATTTGCTATGTGTTTTTAATGTAGGACATGCGACTTGTTTGGAGCACAAAGTAATCAAACGGTGGAATTTTTGAGTGATTCCAATTGGAGCGGGTTCATGAATTAATTTATGCCCAGCGTGCAGTGCTGGAAGATGATGGATTTTGGATGTTGGATTCGGGCTTTGATAGGAGCATATTTATGCAACTTAGTTAGCTTGTTTCTTGGCATTTACTTAGTTTAATTCTAGTTATTTTAGTACTTTAAGCTATTTTCGTGTGTTTGTAGGTTCAAATAACGGAGTTGGCAACAAAGTGCTATTTGGAGCATTTTGGAGCATTTTTTGGCCAAGATTGGATAGTGCAAGCATGGAGACATGAGGATGGATGTTTTTGAAGATTAGAAGGCTAGAAATCAGCATGTGTGTGTGCAAGTGTGTTGACCTACAACTACAAACATCCACCCACTACACCCATTACATCCACTCATTACCAAACATTCACCCACTACACCCATTACATCCACTCATTACCAAACACTCATCAACTACACCCATTACATCCACTCATTACCAAACACTCATCCACTACACCCATTACATCCACTCATTACCAAACACTCACCCACTACACCCATGCTTTGCATCATTACTTCACTTTCACATTTGAATCATTGCTAACACCACCATCCATCCCTCCATGCCATGCACTTCCTCTATAAAAGGAAGTGTGTGTGGCAGCCATTACATTCAGTTTTTGCTAGAGAATTCATCCCCATTTCGATACAACCTTCATCCATACACTTCCATTCATCCTCACATCCATTCCTCCATACAAACAAACCTTCAAACACTCACCAACACCTTGTGCCGTAGCAAATGAAGGGAAGGAAAGTGCTTGGATGTGCTTGCTGTCCAACTTGGATCGTTGGAGCGTTTAGGTGTTTTCTTTCTTTTGTTTTTAATGTCTAAATTTGTTTATCTTTGCTTTGTAAGTATGAGAAACTAAACCCCCCTTAGCTAGGGGGAATTCGAAACCATGTTCATACTTGCAATATGAATTGATTACCTTCAGTTGTGATTTCATAAGTTGTGAATTCAATTTGTTTAACTGCTTGATAGATAACTTATTCGTGTATGTTTATTAAGAGTGCACACTTAGTTTGCATGCATGAATATGATGCTAGAGTATAAAGGAGTTTCACCAAATAGTTACAAATTTATATTCACAAGTAGTGGAGGTCACTTATAAACGATCGCGTTAAATGAATTCTTGGCAGGAGTTTCATGCTCATCATAGTAACGAATGCCTCGTCAATGCTTATGATTTTCATAGAACTTAATGATTCTTGCTTGTATCTCTATTATGCAATTCATGTAGGGAACTTGTGGGGAATGCTTTGGGTTGTTGTATGCAATCATCCAATTCAATGAAATTAGGAAAATCTGAGGATTAATTTAAGCGTACCTAATTAACCTGGGGTGTTGAGTTTCATGATTTATTGAAAGAACAACTGAAAATTGGTTTATGTGCAAGTATGTCATGTGTGGAGAAGAACCCTCTAGCTAGCCCATCATCCATAGTTTAACCCATCACCCATCAATTCACCTAAATTTGTCTAAGAATCTGTTTAAATTGTTCTTGCTTTGTTTTCCTTATTTTCGTCCAAAACCAAAATCCCCTTTATTTTATTAAGTCATATTAGTTAGAAACTGATTTAGTTTGTGTTTTTAAGTGTTTCAAACCAAGTTAAAACCAAAATTCGTCCAAAAGTGTGTTTAGAGTCCAAATCTGCCCAGTTTGTGTTTTTAGGAGATTTGAGCGTTTTTAGCTTGTTTTGAGTTCTTTGAGTTTGTTTTGAATTCTTTGAGTCTAGTTTAGTGTTTTTAACTTTGTTTATATGTTTTTAAGTCAGTTGAGAGGTTATTAGCAAGCCCTCCTAATCCCCGGCCTAGAACGATCCCTACTTACATTCTTTACTACAATTGACAACAAGAGGGTTTAATTTGTGTGTTAAGTTAATTTTCGCATCAAAGTTTTGGCGCCGTTGCCGGGGATTAGCAACTTTGCTAATCCCTTGTTATTTCTTTTTGTTTATTTTCGTGTGTTTTTATGTTAGTTACTGCCCTTGTTTGTTTTCTTGTTTTAGGTACTAGTTTATGACTCGGAGTTCTCATCCGGTTCGTGAGCATATCTTGGACTTTGACGACGATTTTGAGAAGGAATAGGAATCAACAAGATCGTAACCCACCTATTCCCGAACCTGAGTTTGAAGAACATCCACTTGAAGAAGAAGAGGAAGATCCCAACATGGCAGCGGACAATCGAACAATCAAGGAGCTTTCCGCTTCGGGATTGGACAATGCCGCTTCCCTATGCATCCAATACCCCATGGCTGCCTTAGGGAAGACGGATGAGTTCGAATTGAAATCAAGTTTGTTGCATCACATTCCTAAGTTCCACGGGATGTCCATGGAAGATCCTAATAAACATTTGAAGGAGTTCGAGGTTGTTTGTTCGAGCATGACCCCTGTGAATGTTGATGGGAGCATTCTGAAAATGAAGGCTTTTCCCTTTTCTCTCTTAGAAAAGGCTAAAGATTGGTTGTATGAGCTAGCCCCCGGAACTGTCACATCATGGGAGAGTATGAAACGGGCATTTTTGGAGAAGTTTTTCCCAACTTCTCGAGTCATTCTACTACGCAAAAGGATTAGTGACATTCAGCAAAACCAAGGTGAATCATTTCCCACTTACTATGAGCGTTTTAAAACCCTTGTTGCTTCATGTCCACAACACCAGATGAAGGAGGAGCTTCTTCTTCAATATTTCTACGAAGGGCTTCTACCAATTGAACGCCAAATGCTAGACGCCTCAGCGGGAGAAGCTTTGGTGGACAAAACACCCATGGCTGCCAAGACCTTAATTGCTAACCGAGCATTGAATGCTCAACAATATGAAGGCGTTGGTCAAAGGGACACCCCACGACAACAAGTGAATGAGGTAAGTTCCACATCCGACATTCAATTGCAATTAGCTAATCTTACTTCCATTGTGTCTCAGATGGTCGAAGGAATGAGGATGAAAGAACTAAGTGTATGTGGTGTGTGTTCTATCCAAGGACATGCCTCTGAAAAGTGCCCTCAATTGATTGAAAATGGTGGATGGGAAAGCGCCAATGCAATTGGATTTCAAGGCCAAAACCAGCCAAGGAACGATCCATATTATAATACGTACAATCCAGGTTGGAGAGACCATCCAAATTTCAAGTGGAGGGAGCCCCAACAACCCCAACAACAATGAGGCTTTAGGCAGCAACCTCTGGGCTTCTATACCAAGCAATACGCACCAACACAAGCCCCACAACAACCTGCCCAAAACACTTCAGGTACATCTCTAGATAATGATACACTTCTTAAGTTACTCACCAATTTGTCTCAGGGGCAAGAAAATCAAGCCAAAGCAATGCAAAACCAAGACAAAATGGTGGATCAATTGGAGAAGCAAATTGGGTAGATTGCGGAGTTTGTTGGGCAGTTTAGAGAACAAGGAAAACTTCCTAGTTCAACCGTTGTGAATCCGAAAGGAGGCTTTGAATCTGCCAAGGCAATCATGCTAAGGAATGGAAAAGAAGTTGGAGCTGACCATAGACCATCCAAATCAAGTGAAAAGGAGGATGAGAAGTTGCAATTCAAGGAGGAAAGCCAAGACAAGGCCACGACAAGGATTGAGCAATCCATGCCACAACCCTTTACACCCTCTCCACATCCTAATCCGTCCAAATCAGGTAAGATGGGTCCAATTTCGGTTAATACTAACCATATTCCACCCAATGTACCCTTTCCTAGCAGATTTTTGCAAGCCAAGAACGAAGAGGAGGAAAAAGATGTTCTGGAGACGTTTAGAAAGGTGCATGTCAATATCCCACTCCTTGATGCTATAAAGCAAATCCCGAAGTATGCCAAGGTTTTGAAGAAGCTTTGTACAATAAGGAAACGTATTCGGGAGAAAGAAGTGGTACATGTAAGCGAGAATGTCTCTGCAATGTTACAAAGAAAGCTACTACCCAAATGCAAAGATCCTGGTAGTTTCACAATTCCTTGTGTAATTGGTAATACAAGGTTTGAGCATGCTATGCTAGATTTAGGTGCATCAATTAATGTCATGCCATATTCTGTGTATGCATCTATGAATTTAGGAGAACTCAAAAATGATGGTGTGATTATTCAATTAGCCGATCGATCTAATGCATATCCAAAATGAGTGTTGGAAGATGTTTTGGTGCAGGTAGACCACTTGATTTTTCCTGCAGATTTCTATGTGCTTGATATAGAGGATTCAGCCCACTCTTCACCATCACTACTCTTACTTGGACGACATTTCATGAAAACGGCTCAAACCAAGATTGACGTGGCCAAGGGAGCAGTAACTATGGCATTTGGTGGTGATATGATTAACTTTAAGATTTCTGAATCTGTTGAGAAGACTAATGGTGTTCGTTCTTGTTGTGCCATTGATGTAATTGAAAATATAGGGCATGAATGTTCAACACTAATCAAGAAGGATGTTTCTCACACCACAATCGATGAGGGACTTGGAGTAAAGCACAAAGAGCACTCCCCGACCTTCAAATCACCAAATCTGGCCGAGAGTATCCCTTGTGCATCTGTTCAATGTGCTGCCACTTCATTATAGCACATTGGTAAACCACCTATTCCAATTTCGATTCCCATTTCAACTAATAGGTTGTTACCTTGTATGGTGCAGGTCCCCAATCGATTCCAAGCTGGTGGGAATGATTACATTGACTTAAGGATGCTCAACGCCCCAATCGGGAAGGATTACTATCCCCTTCCATTCATAGAGCCAATGTATGAGTATTTTGAGGAGCATGCCGTAGAGGACATACCCCTCAATGCCGTGGGCCCTATTCAAGCTTAAATGGAGGTATCGTCCAGCTGGAAGACGTTAAAGCAAGCGCTTCTTGGGAGGCAACCCAAGTATTCAAATAAGGAAGATTTTTGAATCGCTCCACAATCAGTTTTGCGTTTCTAAAAACCTTCCCTTTTCTGCATTTTTATTTTGTCATGATTGTCATTTTTATTTGTTGCTTATTTAATTAATTTTGGGTGTGGGTTTATTTTTGAAACATTGACAGATATGCAAGGTATTTTCACATTAATTTTCATGGAAAAGGAACATTAGGTAGAAAGGTAGAAAAAATACAAGCAAGTGCAAACAAGCAGGAATGAGCCTTCATTGGTTAGGTGGTGCCTCAGCATTCGACGGACCTCTAGAAAGACGAAGCGCCAGAGTCTGATTTTCCAGAGCCTCAACACTTGGTGAAGCGCCAGAAGACGAAGGCAGAAGTTGCCTCTGGAGTAACGCCACAAACCTCTGATGATCACTCTGAATCCGCACTTCGGACTCCTGCAGCTGATCAAGCTTCGTCTTCATGCTTGTTGAGTAATTAGTTGCGAGCATGTGCAACTCTTTATTCTCATGCCTAAGCACTTTGACCTCTTGCCGAAGACTAGCCACTTCAGCCATCAACGACTCAACCTGACGAGATCGAGCAAGAAGGCGCTGGCCCATATTTCATACTGAGCCTGCACATCGGACGCTGTAGGCCAGAGAGTCCTGAACAGCCAGTTCGTCGGACCGCCTGGAAAGTATCCTAGTGTTTCTAGGAGTGAGAAGATTTCTGGCCACCACCAAAGCGGTTGTATCATTCATCATCATGGAATCTCCAACTGTAAGAGGACCATTTGGGGATACGAATGATGGCTGCCAAATGTTGTTTGGAGAAGACATATCAATATCTTCCCCAACATTCAAGTTAAGGCGACGGTCAGAAGGGCAAGACATTTTCGAAGGTGTGAAGAAAAAGAAGAGGTCGGACAAATCAAGTTCTTAGAAGTGCAAGTAGGGAGCTTCTACAGGCGGAAAATTCAAGTGTGCTTTGGAATGTGATGCATGCCTCTCTTTAAAAATCAGCACTCGACGGAGCTTCAGAAATTGAAGAGGCAAGCTCAGAGATCGAAGAGACGTCTGCTTTCTCAAAAGCTGGGCTGCTCAGAAACCAAGCGCCGATCGCAGATATCAAAGAGGCGCCAGTCTTTTTCAGCCTTGTCAGCACCTGTCACACGCAAACTCAGCTTTGCGAAAATCACGGATAATTTGTCGAAGCGCGGAACTTAGATATCGAAGAGGCGCCAGTCTTTTTCAGCCTCGTCATCACCTGTCACATGCACACTCAGCTTTGCGAAAATCACGGTTAATTTGTCGAAGCGCCAATCTCAGATATCGAAGAGGCGCCAGTCTTTTTCAGCCTCGTCAGCACCTGTCACACGCAAACTCAGCTTTACGGAAATCACGGGCAGTTTGTCGAAGCGCCGATTCCAGATATCGAAGAGGCATCTGCTTTATCCAGACGTGTCAGCATATGTCACATGCACACTCAGCCTTGTAGAAATTACGGGCAATCTGTCGAAGATTTCTGGTGAAATAGAAAGCACGTGAAGCCATACCGTTTAATCATCCAACGGTTGCCCACACGAGTAAAAGAACAGTGCTGCTACCAGTTATGAAGAAATCCCTATAAATGTCAACCTTCACAGCAAGGCAGATATACTTAACCTTTCTTCATCTTCGAAAATGCATTCCCAACGAAGCCTCTCGAGTCACTCAGTGTTCCTCATCCCTTGGGGTACCTCTGCAAACAAGTCATCAAAAGCAAAAGTATTTCATATCATAAAGGTTGAAAGCAAGAGTATCTCATATCATGCTTTCTCCCTGTCCTTTTCCTTGTCTTTGTGACAAGGAGAAAGCGAGCAATCAGCCAGCACTTGGTGTTAATCTTCCGATCTAAGAACCGACTGCCTGGAACTCCTTCCTGATTGCTTACCTAGCATTGCTCTCGAGTGTTCATCTTCAACTGCTGATGTACTTCCGAAGAAGATGCCACATCTGCCTGGAGAACAGATAAGGCAAGTGAAAATGATACCTTGAAGCATGTGGACACAACGTGCTAATTCATCTTCAAGATCAAGTCTCATTTTCCTTGCTAAGAAGTTCCCTAGCCCAGTTCAAGAATACACCTGTGGAAAGATACTTCTTCAAAAGCAAAAGTATCTCATATCATTAGAGTCAAAGGCAAAGATATCTCATGGCATGCTTTTCCTTTACCCTTGCTCTTGCCTGCGAGACAAGGAGAAAGAAAGCAATCGGTCGGCACTTGGACAGATTGAACAAAGAAACAAACCATCACCTCTACCTCGTGCTTGCCTGCCGTGTAGAAGAAACAAGCAGAGAAGAATGCTGCCTGCACACTCAATCAACCCAGCAGAAGGAGTCTGAGTTAAAACCAAGAGCTCGAGAAGCTTCAACAACATATGGACGCATCAGTCGCTAAAGAGCAAAGCCTCGCCGTACAAGGCCATCAAATCACCACCACCAATCAAGTTTCTTTTTCCTTGCTAAGAAGTTCCCTAGCCCAGTTCGAGATCAAAGCTGTGGAAAGTCAACAAGATCATCTCTCCATAACCAGATTTGCGTTCTTAAACTCTACTCTGTCTGGTTTTTACTTTGCCATACTTGTCATGTTTATTCGTTGTTTGTTTGTTTGCTTGTTTTTGTGTGAGTTTATACCTGAAACATTGAGGACAATGTTTGATTTAAGTGTGGGGGGGGTAACCAAGTTGTTTTGCATGAAATTCGTGGGAGTTTATCACCCATTACTTCTAGTGTTGTTCCTTGGTGTTTTTAAGTGTTTTTATGCTGTTTTGGAGTGTTTTAGTGTGTTTTGACATAAAAATCCGAAAATCTCATAAAAATTTGAAAAATTGTTTTGAAAAACCCAAAAAGAGTTGTTTTTGTGTGTTTATTTGTGTCTTAGGATACCTTCCAACACAGTGATGAAGAATTGGTTTTTAATTGCATGACTGTTAAAGAGAGTTATAAACATGGATGGAAGTTTGATTTACTCCTTGGTTTATGCTTGGTTGTGGTTATAATTTATAAATTCACATGCAATCATAAAGGAAAAAAAAATCTGTTTTTGTAACATGCTTGAAGGAAGGAACTCAAAGTAACGCTACAACCTTGTGAGACTTGAGCCTAAAACGTTTATTTGGAGAGTTAATAATCTGTGCATCATTGTTTTCTAAAGTCGTTGCATGATCTCATTATTCTTTGCTTGGTTGCTACTTAGAAAGTGTTTCATCATTTAGTTCCAAATGCTAGAACTCATGCCTATTTCATTCAAAGCATGTTATTGATTTGCATAACACATTTTCAAGATGAAGCTGTGTAGTGACCAACAAAGCCAAATTACCGTGCCCCTATTTCATTATGTGTTTAAGTTTAACCCCGTTGAGCCTTGTTAAGCCTATGTTCTTTGTTAAACCACACTATCCTTACCTAGCCTAGTTTTAGGACCATCAATACCCTTGTTCTTGAAGCATAGTAAAGCATGACTTAAAATGAACTCCTTTTTTATCAATGTATTGCAGAAAGCAAGTGTGGGGGAAGTGATTCTTGTGTGTGTGTGTGTGCCAAAGTCCTTAATAAGGCACGGGTAGAAAAGAGAAAAAGAAAAAAAAAAAAAAAAAAAAAAGAATTGAAAAAAAAAAGTATGAAAAAGAGCTCTAAAGTGTTGTTTGTTAAAGAAAGGGTTAAAAACATTGAATTCGGCCCTAAGTGTTGCATAAATCTTCCCTTTGTAATTAAAAGTTGATTCTGCATTCTAAAGTGATTTCCAAGTGTCTATTTCATTGCTTTGCTTGCTATCGCTTTAAGAACGTTTGTTATCTCCATCCTTTCTTTGTTAGCCATTACCCCCAAACCCTGTTACAACCCTTGACTTCAATCTTGAGTGTTGTGTGTTTCAATTTGTGGAGTTTGAAATTGGTATGAGCATATGGTGTCACTGGTTCTCGCATCTAAGTAGTAGCATTCCATTCATGAGATCATATTTAAACATGCTTATTAACTCCAGAAATTGCTTTCTTTGTTGTAACATATGTGAGTACTAGTCTTTCATGTTTACATCAATCTTCTCACATATAACTAGTGTAGGGTATGTAGTCAGAAAATGTGCGTGAAAATAGAGAGTATCTAGTAAGGAATTGAAGGAATTCTCTAGGGCATGGTACTACATTCAAAATGTTGTTTTAATTGATTAAATGTGAACTAGTGAATAGTAATTATGATTAAGATGCTCGAGGGTAAGGATTGCTTAAATCTATGTAAGTGATGATCTTTGGCATGTCATGTTTCATTGAAAATCCCTGAGGCAAATGTTGGAAGGTTAGGTTCTGTTTTGTTTGTTTTGTTTCATTTTGTTTCTTTTGTTTTGCTCGAGGACTAGCAAAAGCTAAGTGTGGGGGAATTTGATAGGAGCATATTTATGCAACTTAGTTAGCTTGTTTCTTGGCATTTACTTAGTTTAATTCTAGTTATTTTAGTACTTTAAGCTATTTTCGTGTGTTTGTAGGTTCAAATAACGAAGTTGGCAACAAAGTGCTATTTGGAGCATTTTGGAGCATTTTTGGGCCAAGATTGGATAATGCAAGCATGGAGACATGAGGATGGATGTTTTTGAAGATTAGAAGGCTAGAAATCAACATGTGTGTGTGCAAGTGTGTTGACCTACAACTACAAACATCCACTCACTACACCCATTACATCCACTCATTACCAAACATTCACCCACTACACCCATTACATCCACTCATTACCAAACACTCACCCACTACACCCATTACATCCACTCATTACCAAACACTCATCCACTACACCCATTACATCCACTCATTACCAAACACTCACCCACTACACCCATGCTTTGCATCATTACTTCACTTTCACCTTTCAATCATTGCTAACACCACCATCCATCCCTCCATGCCATGCACTTCCTCTATAAAAGGAAGTGTGTGTGGCAGCCATTACATTCAGTTTTTGCTAGAGAATTCATCCCCATTTCGATACAACCTTCATCCAAACACTTCCATTCATCCTCACATCCATTCCTCCATACAAACAAACCTTCAAACACTCACCAACACCTTGTGCCGTAGCAAAGGAAGGGAAGGAAAGTGCTTGGATGTGCTTGCTGTCCAACTTGGATCGTTGGAGCGTTTAGGTGTTTTCTTTCTTTTGTTTTTAATGTCTAAATTTGTTTATCTTTGCTTTGTAAGTATGAGAAACTAAACCCCCCTTAGCTAGGGGGGAATTCGAAACCATGTTCATACTTGCAATATGAATTGATTACCTTCAGTTGTGATTTCATAAGTTGTGAATTCAATTTGTTTAACTGCTTGATAGATAACTTATTCGTGTATGTTTATTAAGAGTGCACACTTAGTTTGCATGCATGAATATGATGCTAGAGTATAAAGGAGTTTCACCTAATAGTTATAAATTTATATTCATAAGTAGTGGAGGTCGCTTATAAATGATCGCGTTAAATGAATTCTTGGCAGGAGTTTCATGCTCATCATAGTAACGAATGCCTCGTCAATGCTTATGATTTTCATAGAACTTAATGATTCTTGCTTGTATCTCTATTATGCAATTCATGTAGGGAACTTGTGGGGAATGCTTTGGGTTGTTGTATGCAATCATCCAATTCAATGAAATTAGGAAAATCTGAGGATTAATTTAAGCGTACCTAATTAACCTGGGGAGTTGAGTTTCATGATTTATCGAAAGAACAACTGAAAATTGGTTTATGTGCAAGTATGTCATGTGTGGAGAAGAACCCTCTAGCTAGCCCATCATCCATAGTTTAACCCATCACCCATCAATTCACCTAAATTTGTCTAAGAATCTGTTTAAATTGTTCTTGCTTTGTTTTCCTTATTTTCGTCCAAAACCAAAATCCCATTTATTTTATTAAGTCATATTAGTTAGAAACTGATTTAGTTTGTGTTTTTAAGTGTTTCAAACCAAGTTAAAACCAAAATTCGTCCAAAAGTGTGTTTAGAGTCCAAATCTGCCCAGTTTGTGTTTTTAGGAGATTTGAGCATTTTTAGCTTGTTTTGAGTTCTTTGAGTTTGTTTTGAATTCTTTGAGTCTAGTTTAGTGTTTTTAACTTTGTTTATATGTTTTTAAGTCAGTTGAGAGGTTATTAGCAAGCCCTCCTAATCCCCGGCCTAGAACGATCCCTACTTACATTCTTTACTACAATTGACAACAAGAGGGTTTAATTTGTGTGTTAAGTTAATTTAATTTGGGTCAAATCCCTTCAGTTAGTTTAATTGACAACTTGAGTTAGTTTAATTGACAACTTGAGTTAATTTAATTTGGGTCAAATCCCTTCAGTTAGTTTAATTGACAACTTGAAGAGGAGGTCCTAATCTTTAATTTGAGTCGTTTTGGGCCTATTTTGGAGTTCTGAATGTCTAGAAAAGTGGTCATGTCTGTGTTGGGTAGATTTCCTAGTCATAATAGGAATGTAATTCCTAGTTATCATTTTATTATTTTATTTCCTAGTTTTTAGAAAACTTTTTTCTAGTAGGGTTGTAATTTGGAGTAGTATAAATAAGGTTTTTAGCCATTAGGGTTCTCTACGCAACATTGAGAGAATTTAGCAAGCGTTGGAGAATTTCAAACTTCTTACCTACAAGGTGTTTTCATTCTTTTTCTAGTTAATAATATTTTCTTTGATTTTAATTATGAGTATGCATAACTAATTCCTTTTGCTAGGGTTAGGTCATGAACCTTAGCATGAATATGTAATTTTATTAATTTGCTTATGAATGTATGCATTCTTGCTTTGAATTATTAATCACTGCGATTAAAACTATCTATATATTTTAATGATTGATCACCATTAGGATATTTAGACAAGTAACTTGATGCAATTTTTGTTGGAACATCACCCTGAAATTGAGGAGGGCTACTTGTGATTTGTAATTGTAAGTTCACTTAAGGCGAACATCACGCTCTTAAGGGTTGCATGGTTTTTCAAAGGGTTTTCACAAAGCTTAATGAGTCTTGCATGTTTATATTTGATCTGAACATCACATACGGGTTGCATGTTAGATATACGCTTTCACTTGAACATCACGAGGAAAATATGTGTTAGGAAAACCTAACATTGAAAGCATGTATGTGGAAATTCATAAGTAATTGATAGAATTGCATAGGATTGTTAACGGTGACGGCTAAACCCTAGTAGTTCCCTTAATTGATTTTAATTTAAAAACGTTTAACTTTCAAATTTCTTTTATTGTTAATTTAATCTTTTTAAATTTAAAAATCTCAAATCTTTGATAAAAATCTGTGCTAATAGTTAATTAAGAGTTGATTTAATTACTAATTAGTCAAACAATCTTTGGGGACAACGACCTTGCATGAGCAATTATACTACAATTACCTTGTATTCTTGCAAATATTTTCAGTGATTTTAACCCTATTTGCTCAGGTACAAAAATCCTATCAAATAACTTGCAATTCAGAGCACCAAAGAGATTCCTACATATTAAATAATGTATAGATAACTATTTACAAATAGTCGTGATTTGATTTCTCTTCTCGAGTATCAATAAAATTATTTTTCATTTTAAGAGAAATTGAGAAGAAGAGAGAGGAACCTCATTCAACGAATTATTTTCCAACTTTGCCACCTCATCGCCACTTAGTCTAAAGCAATTAGTCAAGGCCAAAACCCGAAGCATCGGAGGCAGTTTTGGAATTTTCTCCAATGATGTGCAATGATCCAGATATAAGTCAAATAGTTTATGTGAAGGGACTTGTGGAATATCCTGAAGCATCTTGCAACCAGTCGAATGAGTTGCTAATGCATTCGGGAAGACTACCAAAATTGTTTTGCGACAGATTAAGGCTTCTTATTGTGAACCAGCAATCAAGAGGCACAAGGAAATCAATTTCTGATAAACTGCATCCTTCAAGATCACGATAGTCTAGCTTGGGAAACGTTAATGTGACACGGTAGTCATCTGAAGTATCCAAATCAGTTGCGATCAGTTCTGGGCACCCATATATATATATATATATATTTGTAAGGTTCTCACAAGCACCTGCATCTAATCTTTGAAGCCCAGTAAGATAAGCAATTGATGAAGGCAATTCTCTTATGCACTTCTTTCTATCTCCAAATACATTAGAGAATCCATCTTATCCTCCTCTATTTCTGGGAAACTTTCGAGCCTTGTGCAACCACTGAGACAAAGCTTTTGAAGGGATCTCAATCCAAGTCTTTTTGCAAACCTCGTAAGCTTAAAGCATCAACGAAGATTCAAGTCAACAAGTTTATCAAGGAATCCAATAGAATCATCAACCTCAACCAAACTTTTACACTCACTTAGATCCAAGTGCTTTATGTTTGGGATTTTGGAGAAGTCGGGGATTTTTTCCAAGAATTCGCAACCACTAAAATTCATGTTCCAAAGTTTTGCTAAATTCTGTCAAACCAAAACCAAAACAAAAATACACTTGCTTTAAAAAGAATATAATGAAACACTTGAGTTTTTTTTTTTTTGGGAAATAAAATATGCATTTAAATTAGTAATCGTTCAAAATAATTTAAAATACATATATGTACTTCAAATCCCTTCAATTGTCTGATGCCACTGTATGACACATCAAACCTAACGAGATATCCTGGATGGTAATTGGACGGCAAATTGAACACAACTGTATGCTTTCGTTCGATATTGAATGGTAGACCCAATTCAATCAACCTCAAATCATTGGGCAGATAACAAATGCGTCTAGAATAGAGTGCATTATGTACAAAAATGTCAAGATTTACCATCTGCAAGGAGCTTTGTACATTTAAGGGTATCACGTCATGTTCGGGCAGCTCCATCACAATGCCTCTAATTTTCTTTGTTCCCTAAGATAGAAAATAATGAAATATTGTTAACAAACCATGTCGTTTAATTAACAAACAAAAGACAATGTCTGTTTTAAATTTTTGTTTTCTTTTCAATATCATGCCAAATCAAATGCAAGAACATATTTTTCTACTTACTTTGTTTTCAGTTAGAACATGGTAGACATCTTTATGATCCTACAATCTGCTTCGCTCACCTGGTTCAGTGGGCGATTCTTCCCAAACTATACGCTTACCCATTTTTTCTAGCAAGCCATGCATCAAAATCTTATTACCTTCAATAGTTATGATGGCATTCTCAACACCTACTTCAATACAATCTTGAGGTACAAGGAGCTTGAACTTCTTAATATTCGTAACACATAGCCTTTATCTCTACCTTTAAAGAAACATGTAATGTCTAGGAAAACTTGTTGCATGAGAGCAAGTCCACCGGGGCTTGATAGCCCAGCACCCAGCTAAAACCCTTCAGCCCAACCTAATAGGCTGGCACTGGCCCAAGCCAGGCCATAGGCCGGCCTAGAATCGATAGACCAAAGAGCGGGGCCATCTAACGTCAAGCTTACGTGGGAAGCACACGCGACTGGGTGCGCGTCGCCGACAAGAAATTAGAGGCGAGGCCCGCATGCGCAGGCGCACTCACCTATCTGATGGGGAGGCCACGTGGCCCGTCCTAGGCCGTTGGATTTCCAACGGCTATTTTTCTGTGTCGTTGGATTTCCAACGGTGAAATTTTTTTGAAATTTAAAATTAATGGCTACTGACGTGGCACAATGAGGACCGTTCGATTTTCAGATCAACGGTCCATATTTTTTAGCCAAAAAAATATAAAAAAATAAATAAACTGTCAGAAATTATTAATATTTTTTTATAAAGTCATAAATTAAAAATAATTTTTTTATTGTTTTATAATAAAAAATAATAATATTTTAATAAAATTGACTAGGCTATTTTTTTTAGGGGTGGAGATGCATTTGGCCTATCACTGTTAATTGGGGTCTATCACTGTTCACTGAGTGGATTAAATGGACTGGGTGATGGCGCGTTTTTTTAGAGGTGGACTTGCTCTGACATAATCCCATGCATCATAACTTTTTCGAAGTATTCTTTGAATACCTCGATAAGGTTATCTTTTGTAAGAATCATAACTATCCAATATAGGTTGGCAACGATTGATACTTCTTTTACACAAATGGAAACCTATAAGATTAAGAGCTAAAGGAAGGCCTTGAGCATAGGCTATTGCACGTCGTTCGGGTCTCAAATAATTATATAAAGGTTCTTTTCTTCCGAAGGCATTTAGACTTAAAAGCTCAAGAGCTTCCCTGTCCTTTAACTTTTGGACCTCGTATATCAACTCAACTCGATAAGATTCTAGCAATCCTCTATCTTTTGTGGTTATGATCACTCTACTGCCTTCACTAAACCAATCAACTTCAACCAAGTTGTTTAAATGCTCCAATTTATCCACATCATCAAGAATTAAGAGATTCATCTTTTGCCTCAATAGTTTCTTTATAAGACTGATTCAGTGATGAGCATCATCCATTTTGAATTATGTACCTCGTAGAATTTTGGAAAGAAGAGCCATTTGTAGTTGGATTACGCTTTGACGTGATGTCGATGTTTCTCTGACATCAGCAAGGAAACAACGACCTTGAAATTTATGAGCAATTACACTATAAACAACTTTTGTAATTATTGTCTTCCCTATTTCAGATATGCCCCAAATCCCAACCACACGACAATCATTCCCTCTGACACCTAAACATTATTTCACCTTTTGTGCGCAACATTGGATTCTAACTGGGTGTTGGGCCACATTCAAATATGCGCCATCAAGTACTTTGACTAAGATCTCCTCACATGGTTGCTGATAAATGTAGCTTCAGAGCTAGTAGTTAAAAAAAATCACACGGTTAATTAGTGAACTATTTTTGCTGTACTTATGTGAAACGAGGATAATAATGTGAAAACACAAATAGAGAGCAATATTACCAAAAAGAAAGTTCTTTTTTTCAATATGCACTAGTGATTACTAAAGTCAATCATCTATCGCTTGCTCTGGAGATCTAAAAAGTAAAAATGAAGGGAATTGTTATTGGCACTCCAAAAATTTCATTTTGCACTCCAAATTTTCTATAATTGAAAAGGAAAATCCACTTGTGAGGCGTGTAAAATGAGATTTTTGAAGTTCTAATAACAGTTCTCAAAATGAAACACAAAACTAAATTGTGACATTATTGTAGGAAATTATAAATACACAGCAAGGGGAAGAGATATACGTACTCTCCCTTTCGGAAAGGATGTCCTGACAAATTTGCTGCTTCTCTAAGAGCTCTCCTCCATGCGAGGATCTTTTCCTTGTTGTCTTTGAATTTGCACTCAAGTTCTGTAAATGCATCACCGAAACTACTCATTTGATTTCGTACATGGGACGGATCCACCTTGTAAAAAACTGGCAAAACTATTTGTTGCTTTGATTCTCTACATTGAAGAATCTCAACGAGCTCGTCCAAGCACCACCTTGAAGATGCATAGGTTTTAAAAAGTATGACAAGAGAAATCCTTGACTCTTCAATTGCTTGGAGGAGTGTTGGTGATATTGCTTCTCATTTTGTAAGTTGGCAATCAGTGAAGGAGTGGATTCCCTTATCGACCAATGCCTTGTATAAATGATCTGTAAAATTGCTGCGTGTATCCTCTCCTCTAAAGCTCAAAAAGACATCGTACTTCCACGAAGGAGGACTGCTGAAGGAAGAAGAAGAGACAAGTTGATTGCATTGTTCATTGGAGAAATCCAGGTAAACTAAAGAGCCCTTCAAAGAATTGAGTAAGGATTATGCATGTTTTTCTTCCTGTGTAGTGATAGGGATTTTACCACACACACAAAAGGGTTAAACACTCCTAAAATACTTGCAAGAATGACAAGGATATTGTAGTATAAATGGTTCTCGCAGGGTCGTTCTCTACAGGGATTATTAAATAAATCAAGGCAAACAAAATTCCAATTAATTATTGTAAACCAGAAATTGAGATGATTGATTTTATGACCTACTTAAATTAAAACGAATTTAATTAATAAAAGGAAATTAATCTGCAATATTAACGATGAAGAAAAAGGAAACAATTTTGTAGAAATCAAATTAAGAAAGCACTAGGGATCCGCCGTCACCTTAACAATCCTATACAGTTCTTCCAAATTACTTATTGTTGGAAATATGCCCTGAAAGCCAATCTTTGGAAGAAACCTTTGAGGACAAATGAATAGATGTATAGATGATTCTTATACATCAAATGGCAAAAACACGAATTAGGACTATCTCAATAAACGATATATGTCTTAAATAGTGTATCCATGGACAATGGATGGATTGAAGAAGTAATCTAATGATGTTAGACTACAGAGACCTTCTTCAGATAACCAAATGTCCAAAAGGTTCCTGGTCATTGGATTGTCAGAGGGAAACTGACAATCCGTAGATCGGTACATACTATGTCTGCTTCAAATGGAAGGATGGAAAGTCTCATCCCATTCGTGTTGTGACACTAAGACAAGTATGTAGGTGCTCATTAGGGGAATGAGTTCACTGAACACAATCGAACGAGAGTACTTGCATGGAGGTCTACTCACATGTCAAGCAAGTAACTCTAAAGGTTGGAATAATGTAAGTAGTCCTTAGACCTGAGGCATCGTCGTTGTCTTGTGGTTAAGTACTTAATCTTTGATTATGTCAAACGTCAATCTTTCAGAATGTCAACGGCATAGTTGGGGTTAAGCCACTTAGTCATGAAGGCAAGTGTATGCGCAACAAGGAATCTCTAATCCTCGGTAAGAGAGGAAGAATACTCTAAGATATGATTCGGAAATCTTCGGCCGAAGTATCGAGCGTATTGAAAGGAATGTGTTCCTATACGACTCAAAAGAATCATATAAGAAGGAATAATCACATTAGGGGTTTGACATAATATATCCATACCCTAGTAATATGATTGAGAGTATTGTATTAGAGAAGGATCGAATTACATTTGTAATTCCAACTGAATAGGTTCTCCGAATAAACTTCTACATTAGCTTGGGTAGCTATGACATATGGTTAGATGTCACTCATAGTTTGTGAGTTCTTCTAAGATAAATAAACATAGTCATCAAAGAAGAATGGTGAATTAAAATGAAGTTTTGATTCACTAGTGATTGAAATTAAATTGAATTAATGACCAATCACCTCACTGCCTTGCTAATTAGAACCTAAAAGATTGTTCACCAAAACACTATTGTAGTGGGTAATTAATGGATGATGGAATTAATTAATTGGATTAATTAAGTGTTTTAATTAATTTAGAAAGTCTAAAGAAATCATAAAAGCGATAAAAGATCGTTTTGGGCTTAAAGAAATGTTCGGGTTTAATTGGGCCTAAACCCATTGGGCTTTTATTCAAGCATTGGATGACTTGAAATAAATGAAAGCCCAAAGCCCAAATTAACACAATAGGGCCGGCCATACTAAAGGGTTTGGGAGAGTTGTTTGGTCAATTTGTTGACTAGGGTTTTGATAATATATAAGGAACTTTATAGAGTTTAATTCCTTTAATTGTTTTGTGAGTTTTAGAAACACAAAATCAAAACAACCATCTCTCTCTCTCTCTCAATTAGGCTTGCCACCTTGAGGGTGAATTGGCTAACAACTTTTCATCCTTTTGGTCATTCCTTCATCCTTCTCATTATACTAGTGGGTGAGGATCTTTAGAGGTCTTCTACTTTGGGGACTTGAAGAGAACCTAGGAGCACTCATTCTATCAAAGTGGAGGAGGCAAGGAGGGAAGCTAGGCTCAAGGAATTCAAGGAACAAAGAGCTTGGAGGTGGTCCATCCTTGGTCTAAAATCAAGAACAAGAGGTATAGATCTATTCCTTGACTTTGTTCTTAAGCAAAATTGTTTTGATGCATTATATTTAAACCTATGAACCTTGAAGGGGATTTACATGACTATAACTTTGATAACTTGTTATAAATGCTTCCGTTGCGCATGTATATAAATCTAGAATTGTATATGCATGCTAGTCATTTTGAAATCCCAAATCTTGAAAACTCATAATTTTCCCTTCAAGTGGTATCAAGAGCCAAAGGTTTATGTATAATGTGTCCTTTTGGATTTTATGCATATGGGTATTAATATTATGCATGACATAATTCTTGTTTCATTCAAAATATGTTTATCTTTTGTTTTTCAATAGTTGAAGAATGTTAGTCAATAGTTGAAAAAGATATGTATGCAAAAGTTGTTTTGTATGCATGAATGAAATTTGAGTTTTGAACTAAATTTTGACATATTACTTCTTCATTTAAAGTATGTTTATCTTTTGTTTTTCAATGGTTGAAAAATATAAATCAAGAGTTGAAAAGATGTGCATGTAAAAATTGTTTTGTATGCATGAATGAAGAACAAGTCATGAACAAAGTTTTGAGTTTTTTGTTCTTTTAGGTTGGCACGATTTTGGGAAAAATTTTGAGCATGTGTTTATGTTTTATTGTAAGACACTCACACATCATTTAAAACTAGAAAGAAGAAATCTTGTCACTTAAGTTTTTGGGTTTGAAAAATCACCAAGAATACACAAATCTTGAAAAATATGTTCATGGTTTTGTTCTTGGTGTTCATAGTTTGGTTTTTGGATGAAAATGATTTTATTTGTTTTTCATGCATAGTTTTATGATTGTGGATGATGATCTTACCATCCATAACCATATTAAAATTAATTGAACCCTACTAGATTAGGTGAATATCCATCACTTTTTCTAAAGAATTAAAAGCTAAAATAAGTGACAAACATAATGATGTATCTTTTTATTTTGTAATGAATTAATGCAAAATTAGTGGATTTCATCCCCCCCCCATTAACAAGGCCGGCCTACATAGTGGTTTTACCACTTATGGGGCCATTTTATATTTTGAGAAAGTTGGTTTTACTTTTGAGTATCTATGGTTTGACCCCTAACTTTTTCATAATTGCATAAAGGCCCCTACTAACTAGAAAGTTAAAATATTTGATTTTAATTTGTTAGTTGTTTAAACTCATAATACTATTATGCCCATATGCACTAAATCTAAATGTTTATGTTGCATTCCATATGATTATTTAATGTGATTAGATAGTTGGAAAAATGGGTGACTATGGACTTATGCCTTAAACGATAATTGAGCTATGAGATAAGGCGTTAAAATCAAATTGTTTGAACCTTGGGAATGTGTTTTAATTACTGTTTAATTGGACCTTGTCACGTTTGAAATTAATCTATCTCTCTCCCCTTTTAGAATATGTAATTTATAGGAATTTGTACAAATCGGTTTGTAATTCTTATTACTTCTTAATCTCTATTCATTAGTTGATTCCCTCTAGTGCTAGACTAGAGTTTCTTTAACTATTGGCAAGAAGACATAACTAAAAGAGGGTTTTGACATGAGATTAAAGATTAAATGGGTCCAACGCCCTAATTAGCAATGAATGATTGTCTTTCATTTCTAATGGCTAAATGAAAATGTTTTAATTGGATTGAAAAGCACGTAATTAAAATTGACACAACCTCCCCGAGTTTATATTCAACAATGATGGCTCGTTGTTGCAATAACCTAATAAGTCCATGGTCATCCAAGAGCCTAAGATAACTATAAAGTCCAATTTCAACGGAATGTAAAAACCATAGTAGTAGTAGTTACTTCCAATATTTGAAAAATTCGTTTTTTGATATTGATTTGTTTTTCTTAAAACAAATAGTGGGAGTATCATACGCTACTAAAATATAATGAATATAATTAGTAGTAATATATATCTCCAATATTTTGAAAAATGTTTTGATATTGATTTGTTTTGTGAAAACGAATAGTGGGGATATCATATGCTACTAATTTCATTAACTTTGGACTAGTAGTTATAATAGGACTATTTATTTGAATATGATTAAATAAATAATATTGATGAGACCTTAAAATCCCTCAACCAACAAACAATATTAAGTTGAAAGCGTAAGAGTGCTTAGAACACTTTTTCGTGGCCTTCCACCATGGTAGGCTCCAAGCGTTTATGACTTGTACACCGCCTTCACCCTATCATGGGGAAGTTCAAAGTGCATGCTTATATTCAGGAGGAGTTTATTCAAAACATTTGATGAGGTTAAGGTAGGCAACGAGTGTGGCCAACATCGTATCATCGTGAGGTCATACTTGAACCCCTATCTAAACCAAGCATGGTGGGAAAGAACTTAACTAAGAAAAATGGTGCCAACATCGTATCATCGTGAGGCATTGTTTTCTAGAGGCCAAATAGATGGGTAATCACAAAAACTTGTTGTGAATGGGTAATTATACCCTCTCATTATTATTTTTGCTAGCCAACATCGTATCATCGTGAGGTGGGCTTGGTAATAGTGAGCCTCCCATAACCCGCTAGGAGCTTTCTTTGAAATCTCCCGGATTCCATCTTGAGGGATATGGAATTTGCCAAAAATGGTGGGTGGTGTCATTCGGTTTAAAGACCCGAATCGTTTGACTTAATCAACAATCAATCTAATTATTTTAGTGTTTATGTATTTAGATATGGTTGGAAGCGCACTCGCGAAAATACTCGACAAACATTGCCTTGAGGGGCACAATTTCCCATCATGGTATCGTAATGTCAAGATTCTCCTAACATTGGAGAAGATTGTTTACGTGCTAGACAAGGCTCCACCTCACATACCTCTTGGCCCTGAGGCTACAGAGGATGAGCGTGCTAAGTTTGACAAGCACGTTGAGGATGACACACAAGCCAAGTGCTATCTGTTGGCTTCCATGAATGAAGAGCTACAGAGACAGCACGAGGATATGGACAGTGCATTTTCCATAATACTCCATCTTACGGAGTTATATGGCGAAGGGACGCGCAACCGTCGCTTTAGCACTGTTTGTGAACTTGTGAAGACCAAGATGGTCAAAGGGGCTCCAGTACATCAACATGTACTGAAGATGATAGGATTCATTGAACAATTGGAGAACCTTGGTACTCCACTTGACGGGGAATTGGCCCAGGACTTCATATTGGCTTCTCTTTCTGATTCATTTGCGCAGTTCGTAATGAACTACAATATGAATAAAATGGATAGTACTCTCTCTGAGTTGCTAAATATGTTAGTAACTGCCGAGAAGACTATGAAGAAAGAGAACATTATAGGGACTGCTGCAGTAGCCTATAATAAGCCATCCTCTTCCAAAGCCAAGGTGAAAGGCAAAGGCAAAAGAAAGGAGATGAAGTCACCCACTCATAAGCCGAAAGGAAGAGTGTGGAAAAAGAAGGCAATAGAGCCCAAAGGGACTTGCCACCACTGTGGAAATGAGGGACATTGGAGGAGGAATTGCAAGTTTTACCTTGCAAGTCTTAAGGACAAACCACAAGGTATGGTTTATGTTCTTGTTTTCAATTCTAAATGTTAGATCTTCTAAATATTTATATTTGATATAAAGGGCTAATCATTTGTATAATTGTATATAGGTGAAGAAGCCAAGTAGAAGAGGAACAAGCAAGGAAAGGTGTGGAGAAGAGTTCGTCCACCATGTTTTTGCTTACTACTTAAGAAGTTTGTTGCATTTAAAGACAGTCTTTAAAACTTTCTTATTTTGTTAAGAACTTAATATGGCTTCATATGATGGAAGGCCACTAAATAAATGCTTATATGTATAAAGGTATTTAATTAGTCTCTAAATGTTTAGAGCTAATGCTTTTTATATTAAACATTATGAATGTTTGAATTATCATATTAATGTAATGTGATGAATGCCTTCTAATACATTTTCTTAATAGTAGTGTTATGAATTGAATATTGTCTTGTTGTATCCTAGGTGAGATACAAGATTTATATTATATGAAACACAATGTCTTATACCAATATACACCAATTTTATACATTTTGAATGTATGAAATGATTTCTCATTAAAGTCATGAGAAATAGTGGGAGGTGTGAAAATGGATATAAACTTGAATGTGATTGGTTTATAGTTGTCAAAAGAATAATAGTACTTGACTATTATTAAGAGTTTGTAATTTTAAATTGTTAAAAGACTCAAGCTCTTCAAACGTTAAAATTCTATGTTGTGTGATATTTAAAGAAAGTCTTTGAATGTTGGTTTCGTCAACCTAGCATAAAATGGTTATATGTTGGGAATTGTCCATCATTCTCTTTTATGAGAACAAGCTAAATAACAAAGCATATGGACAAGTTGATGAAACAAAAGGGAATAACTTCAAAATGAGTCACAACATTTGGTTTAACAACAAGACAATCCAAATTCAACATCTAATGTAACAATATTGCTCTATGTAGTTTTGATAAAGAATTATACCAACCACCTAGAAGGAATGGTTGAGTTTCTATATCATTAGTAGAAGTTATGCTTCCACTAAAGACTTGGATAATTCTTATATAACTACATTAAAGGTCTTAGTATGACTAAAACTTGGAATATGGTGTATGACACCATATGAATTAAATGAATAGACTTGACAAAGCAAGTTACACATTTCAAATGGAATTGCTTGAGAAGGAATTCTTTTGTGTACGATTCGTTTGAATAACTTGTGTTAGCTAGTGTTGTTGATAGTCTCAAAATAGTTGAGATATCATCAATAAGCTAATGGATCTTAATGATTGTCAATAGATCCAATACAAGTTAGTGGGAGCAATATGCATTCAAATCAAGACGATATAATTGTTAATTTTGAATGAATGCTAAGTTACATCAAGGCCAGTGGGAGTGATGTCATAATTTGAGCAAACAAGATATGAATGAAGTCTAATTGATAGACTTGATAAATCATAGATGTTACTCGAAAAATGACAAAACATGACACAGTCAATTTTGAAGTATAGACTTGAAATTGGACTTATTGATATAGTAAGACTATCTCAAGGATATTAAAAGAGGAATTAAATCTCAAATGTTGTAGATTTAAGAAAGCATTTTCCTATGTGATAGGAAATCACTTTCAGAACCCTTATAATGAATGTGTCATAAAATCACAAAAGGGACACATGTATAGACTTGTGAAAATAGATATCCAAAAGTGAAGAACCACAAGGGTTGTCACTTTAAGATATTACTATATCCCAGGATCAGAACCAAAGCAACTGATAGAGTATTATTGCCTTTAAAAGGAAACATCAGAGTAGGACTCTGGAAGCGTGCATTCACTTAGGTTGTTAACCAAAGTGAAAATAAGCCATTTTAACAAATGGAACTTCATAATGGATGAAGAACTAACCATATGAATGAATTGATAGTATGGTACTACAATGGTCTCAAGAATAGAGCAAAGTTTGTATAAAGTATACAAACAAAATATATGACGATATATTGTTTTAGAAACTGCTTCAAAAAGGTGTTTTGAATGAAGGGGTTCTATTAGAACCAATGATTGAATCCAAACCATAAGGTCGATGGTAGTGTACTACGACGTAATGGGGCGATAGCTCAAGCCATGGAATCAAGGTCTCATCAAAATATTCGAACACAATAAAGAGACATCATCAAATGTATTGGAAACATTTGATGAGTAAATTCCCTTTTAAAATAAAAGGAATTAATACATAACCAAGTTAACCAGCGAGCATGAACTCTCTCGACTAGATGTATAAGATACACTAGTGATTGACTTTAGTGCAAGTGGGAGATTGTTGGAAATATGCCCTGAAAGCCAATCTTTGGAAGAAACCTTTGAGGACAAATGAATAGATGTATAGATGATTCTTATACATCAAATGGCAAAAACACGAATTAGGACTATCTCAATAAACGATATATGTCTTAAATAGTGTATCCATGGACAATGGATGGATTGAAGAAGTAATCTAATGATGTTAGACTACAGAGACCTTCTTCAGATAACCAAATGTCCAAAAGGTTCCTGGTCATTGGATTGTCAGAGGGAAACTGACAATCCGTAGATCGGTACATACTATGTCTGCTTCAAATGGAAGGATGGAAAGTCTCATCCCATTCGTGTTGTGACACTAAGACAAGTATGTAGGTGCTCATTAGGGGAATGAGTTCACTGAACACAATCGAACGAGAGTACTTGCATGGAGGTCTACTCACATGTCAAGCAAGTAACTCTAAAGGTTGGAATAATGTAAGTAGTCCTTAGACCTGAGGCATCGTCGTTGTCTTGTGGTTAAGTACTTAATCTTTGATTATGTCAAACGTCAATCTTTCAGAATGTCAACGGCATAGTTGGGGTTAAGCCACTTAGTCATGAAGGCAAGTGTATGCGCAACAAGGAATCTCTAATCCTCGGTAAGAGAGGAAGAATACTCTAAGATATGATTCGGAAATCTTCGGCCGAAGTATCGAGCGTATTGAAAGGAATGTGTTCCTATACGACTCAAAAGAATCATATAAGAAGGAATAATCACATTAGGGGTTTGACATAATATATCCATACCCTAGTAATATGATTGAGAGTATTGTATTAGAGAAGGATCGAATTACATTTGTAATTCCAACTGAATAGGTTCTCCGAATAAACTTCTACATTAGCTTGGGTAGCTATGACATATGGTTAGATGTCACTCATAGTTTGTGAGTTCTTCTAAGATAAATAAACATAGTCATCAAAGAAGAATGGTGAATTAAAATGAAGTTTTGATTCACTAGTGATTGAAATTAAATTGAATTAATGACCAATCACCTCACTGCCTTGCTAATTAGAACCTAAAAGATTGTTCACCAAAACACTATTGTAGTGGGTAATTAATGGATGATGGAATTAATTAATTGGATTAATTAAGTGTTTTAATTAATTTAGAAAGTCTAAAGAAATCATAAAAGCGATAAAAGATCGTTTTGGGCTTAAAGAAATGTTCGGGTTTAATTGGGCCCATTGGGCCTAAACCCATTGGGCTTTTATTCAAGCATTGGATGACTTGAAATAAATGAAAGCCCAAAGCCCAAATTAACACAATAGGGCCGCCCATACTAAAGGGTTTGGGAGAGTTGTTTGGTCAATTTGTTGACTAGGGTTTTGATAATATATAAGGAACTTTATAGAGTTTAATTCCTTTAATTGTTTTGTGAGTTTTAGAAACACAAAATCAAAACAACCATCTCTCTCTCTCTCTCAATTAGGCTTGCCACCTTGAGGGTGAATTGGCTAACAACTTTTCATCCTTTTGGTCATTCCTTCATCCTTCTCATTATACTAGTGGGTGAGGATCTTTAGAGGTCTTCTACTTTGGGGACTTGAAGAGAACCTAGGAGCACTCATTCTATCAAAGTGGAGGAGGCAAGGAGGGAAGCTAGGCTCAAGGAATTCAAGGAACAAAGAGCTTGGAGGTGGTCCATCCTTGGTCTAAAATCAAGAACAAGAGGTATAGATCTATTCCTTGACTTTGTTCTTAAGCAAAATTGTTTTGATGCATTATATTTAAACCTATGAACCTTGAAGGGGATTTACATGACTATAACTTTGATAACTTGTTATAAATGTTTCCGTTGGGTATGTATATAAATCTAGAATTGTATATGCATGCTAGTCATTTTGAAATCCCAAATCTTGAAAACTCATAATTTTCCCTTCACTTATGACCTATACATGCATATTTTGAAGGTTAGGTATTCCTAATATATGCCTAGTTGGACCCCCAATATAGAGTGTATATCAAACATGCAATCCGTCTGTGGTATTCAAATCAAATCTAAACATGAATGACTCATTAAGTTTTGTGAAACCTTTTGAAAAACCATACAATCCTTAAGACGTGATATTCATCCCAAGTGAACTTGCACACACAAGAAGCCTTCGTCAATTTCAGGGACCGAACTCCGAGCGAAATTGCTTATGACCTATACATGCGTATTTTAAAGGTTAGGTATTCCTAATATATGCCTACTTGGACCCCCAATATAGAGCGTATATCAAACATGCAATCCGTCTGTGGTATTCAAATCAAATCTAAACATGCATGACTCATTAAGTTTTGTGAAACCTTTTGAAAAACCATACAATCCTTAAGATGTGGTATTCATCCTAAGTGAACTTGCACACACAACAAGCCTTCGCCAATTTCATGGACCGAACTCCGACCAAAATTGTATCAAATTACTTTTCTAAACATCCTAATAGTGATCAAGAATCAAGACAATTAGATAGTTTAAACCAGTGATTAATAACTCGAAAACCTGCATGCATATATCATAAGAAAATTGAATAGAAACTACATATTCTTGCTAAGGCTCGTGGCCTCACCCTAGCAAAAAGAGAATCAGTTACGCATATTCATAATAAAAATCACAAAGTTCTTTATTGTAATAATAAAAGATCGAAAACGCCTTGAATGGGAAAAGTCTGAAAATTTCTACGCTTGGCCAATTTCCTCTCTTCAAAGAACGCATGGAGAAGAAGAAGACACAAGAATAGGCCGGCCAAGCTTATTTAACCTAGTAGAAATTAAATCCTCCTAATAAAAGATCTTCCAATCCAACTAGGAAACTAAATATTAGAATAAAATAGGAAATATAACCCTAAATTAAATGGTAAAATTCGCCTAAAATCTGAACTGCCACGTTTTGGATCCCTAAACTGCTCCAAAAGGCCACGAACCCATCAGAGGTCATCTCGGGCTCAAAAAATGCAATTTAAGCCCAGAAACATCATTTTTCCAGCACTGCACACTGCTCCTTTATTCCATCGCCCGAAAATAACCGCTTGGTAGAAAAATCCCAAATTTTGATACGAACACACCAAGAGACGCACGAACGTCCTCCAATTTGAATCACTCCAAAATTCATCCGTTTGATCATGTTTTGATCCAGAGGAAATCAGATGTCCTATATTGAAAATATAAAGCACATTATCAAAATTCTACCAAAATAATTACCAAAACATACTAAGAAAAGGGTCAAATATATAACATGAAATTGACTCATCATGTAGGAAGCAGCAACTTCCTACCACCTTCAATGTGAATGTGGACTCTCTCTTGTTATACTCGTCCTCACGCGATTAATTTAATGAAGGGAATGTTTCGTTGCAAATTACTACCTCCTACCTTGGATGTAACAATCCACTATAGTGGTATTGTAAAATAATCATGAAAGACTGAAAAATATAAAATTGGTACGTGGCCGTCTTTAAAATAACGAATTGTATGTCTTGTTTCATTTGTTTTGTTATACTTGGAATTTTTTGTTTCTTCGACCAGCGATTGACTCACTTTGGTTTGCCTGTATTCTAGTATTCAATGATATTGTAATCACCAGTGGCCTATCTTCACCAACAATGAATTTACAATTCCGACACTTTCAAAGCCCACATCTTTGTTTATGTCGCTGGATTAACTAATTCTCATCCTTCGTTATCTAGAGGAAGTTCAAATGTTGTTCGATCTTTCCAGGTAGCCGAACCTGAAGGAAAAATTTTGTCCTACCTAAGAACAAGTAAGAACATTTGAATACATATGCAAACTATTAACACTTTAAAGTAGGCATGCATCCAAAAACAATTCATAAAACCCATGACTTTCAAAGCCTAGTATATGGTGAACTAAAAGACTCTTTAACAACATTAAAGAGAATGAAGAATTTAGAGATTCTTTACCCTTGAAGCTCATCCTTGATTACACAAGGGATTCACCCAAGTGGAGGGCCTTCAAGTCACCTCCTTGCTCCTTGGATCTTCCTTGTGATTTTCCTCCTTTTAGTGCTCCTTTGCTTCTTTGAGGATTTGAGGATTTGTTCTCCAAAACACCAAAGGTTTGGTGTCTCTAAGTCTCCACACCAAGGATGAAGTGTGAAGATGAAATGGATGACTTAGAGAAGAAAAGATTGCTAGATGAATCTCCTCTAAGTGGCCGGCCTCTTTGGAGAAAATGAGAGAAAGTGTTTCACCTCATTTCACCAAGAAAAACCCTTATGAGAAAAATAGCTATAAAGTTGCTTTTATAACTCTTTTCTTAGGTGAGTGGCAAACTTGCAATTAAGCAATCCTTCACCCTCTCCTCACCATGGCCGGCCTCTTTGTTGTGATTGGGTTTATTGCCCATTTTGTTTTAGTTGTCATACAACTTAAACATAATGGGCCTTGTGGACCAAAACACTTTTGGGCCCCGAAACCCAAAACCAACTTAAAAGCCCAATACGAACCTTTCGTAAAATTAATTAACTAATTAATTAATCTTGACCATTTTTCAATTAAACCATTTAATTGCATATCCATTTCATTTGTATTTCTTCACTTTCATCTGAATGTGATACTTCTCTAATGTGATACTTCTCTATATGATTCAACTGAATATGATTCGGAACAAACTTCCTAAGTCATATTCATATGCTTTGGCCAAAGACTCTCGAATCATATCTTAGAGTATTCTCCTTCCACCATGGAAGGTTAGAGATCCCTTGTTGTGCATTCATATGCCTACATGACTAGATAGCTTGATCCCAACAATGTCGTGGACACTCCAATGGAATGCCATTTAACATGATCAAAGATCAAGGACCTAACCATTAGACATCTATGATGCCTCAGGTCAAAGGACTACTTTGCATATTGTAACTATCGAGTTCTTACATGACATGTATGTTTGAACTCTCTTTTGATCGTTGTTCAGTGTACTCGATTACTCTTTCGAGCACCTATGTGTTTGTCTTAGTGTCCAACACTAAATGACTTGAGACTTGTCATACTCGCGCTTGAGTCGACATAACACATACTAACCTTAGCGGATTGTCAATGCCCAATTGGCAATCCTATGGCTAGGAACGTTTTAGGAATGAACATAAGAGAAAGGTCTCGTTAATCTAACTTACTTAAATCACTTATCTCTTAGATCAAATACATTCCTTGGATTCCCTTATTGCTTAAACACAAGATACAACAAATAGTGATTAACAATAAGCTTTGCCCTTTATTAAACATATAAAAGTTTAATACAATAAGTATTCTAAAAGCTATTACATCAAATGAGTGGCTTTGTGGGCATACTTCCAACAGAACCACCATAGCAAAACAGAAATTAGTAGAGCGAGAGAATTAGTGCAGAGAGAGAATCGGTGAAGAAAACAAAGAGGCTTGTATTTTGGGAGAACATCTCAATGATTTTTTTATTTACATAGCTTTGAATATATACATATTATAAGTTGTCTTTGTGCAACCAATTAAGAGAAGTAACAAAATAACAAATATAAGGACCTGCTTGGTATAGTATTAAAAAAAATTCATAATTTCTCAAAAACATTTATTAAGAACATGTTTTAAGAACAATTTTATTTAAGATCCAAAAACTTGTTTAGTATGAGATTCAAACTTGTTTTTAAATTTTAATATTTAAAAAGAAAAAAAATCATAACAACCCAATTAGAGGGTCAGGGGAGAGGGAGATTAGAGAGAACTAGAGAGATGAGAGAGAAAGAACAGAGAGAGGAGAGATTCTAGGGGAGGAGGGAAAAAGAAAGGAGAGAGATTTAGGGGAGGAGAGAGAAGGAGAGAGATGCGAGAGAGATAGGTGAGAGATTTAGAGCGAATGAAAGAGTAGGATATGATAGAGAGAAATCGGGAGTGGGAGGACAGGAGAGAGAAAAAGTAGTGGGTTAGGAGTTTAAAAACTCTAAAACTCACTTTTTGGGTTTTTTAGGAATAGGCTAATCTTCAAGTTAGTTTTGAATTTTTTTGAAAATAGTCCTACCAAACAAGTATTCAAGTTGTAAAACCAAAAGTGTTTTTTAGTCCAAAAAGTTGGATTCAAGTAGAATACCAAACATACCTTAAGTGATTCATGTATCTGCTGAATAGTTTAGATTCATGGTACTCTTTTCTAGATTCATGATACGCTTTTGATCACCCTTTAAGCGAAAGGAAACAAAGTGAAGATTGAGCTTGGAAGTGAGGAAAGAGAACCGTACACGTGAAAGGCCTTTGGTGAAGACATTGGCAATTTGGTGGTGACATGGGGTATATCGAGTTGCAAGAACTCTTTGTGCAAGCAATTTCCTGACAACATGGTAGTCAATTTCAATGTGACATTTTTGAGCATGGTAGACTGGATTTGCAGCAACATAAGGGCAAAGATTATTGTTTAAATTTATCTCAATAAATCCAAGGAATATGTAATTAGGAGAATGTGATCTAAAGAAGTTAGATTCATTAGACCATTCTCTTTTGTATACATATACTAAATGTTTCATGATCATATGATTGCTAATTGGGCATTAACAGTCCATTAACATCAGTACATGCTATGTCTTCTCTCAGGAATAGTGATTAGTTTTGAGTCATTGGTGTGACTGACACCAAGACAAGTATGTAGGTACTTAATAGAGAATCAGTCTACTGAACGCGATTAATAAGAAGTTCTCATACTCATGTCACAGGAGAACTCATGGTTGGGATAATTCAAAATAGTCCTTTGATCTAAGGCATCATAGTTGTCATGTGGTTAGGTCCTTGATCTTCGACTATGTCAAATGTGAAGGAAATTTTGTGAAAAACATGTTCATTTGAGCAACATCAATAGCATGCAATTAACAAATTAAAGGCGGAATCATGCTTACATGCACTCAAAAACAAAAACATCAACCATGAAATTCAAAGCCTAGTAGATTGGTGAACCTTGACTCAACTTTTAAATCAACATTTGTTAGTTGAGAAATATTTACCTTTGTAGATTCATCTTTGCATATGCAAAGGATAATCACCCAAGAGATAGGGCCTTCATTCCTTGCTTCTTAGCTCCATGGATTTGGTTGAAAGAATTGGATTCTCCAAGTTCCCAAAATAGAGAACCTCTAAAGATTCTACACCAAGGTTAGATTGAAGAAGAAATGAGTGACCTTGGAGTAGTAGGATTGCTAGATTCACCCTCCAAGGTGGTTGGCCTCTTAGAGAGAAAATGAGAGACATGTTCTCTCTAATTCTCCCAAAAGAAAACCCTTATGAATTTTAGGCTATAAAGTTCTTTATATAGTCACTTCTTTTAGATGACCTAAAGAACCAAAAACCCTAATTCTACACAAAATGGATATGGGCTTTTGGGCCTTTGTGAATCTTTATTCATTAAGTTGTCATACAACTTAAGTCAATGGGCTTTGACGTTCGAAGCCCATTGGGCCTTAAGGTCCAAAACTATCCCGAGGTCTTTAACGAACTTATTCGTTTGATTAATTAACATATTAATTAATCCTTGCCATAAATAATTAAACCATTTAATTATTCTTACTCATCTCCTTTGTTTCTTCAATCTCCACCTTACACGGTGTACGATCCATTAGGTTCCTTTTAGCGAGGCAGTGGGCGATTAAAACCATTTTACATCGATTGTGAATTTGAAACTTACTTTCAATTCTCCCTTTAGTGATTACACACGTTTAGGGCTTCCACAAACCATGAGTGACACCTAGCAGCATATCATGGCTACCCAAGCTAATCAGAAGAGGTAGAGAACCTATTCAGTTTAGGATTACAAATGCAATACGGTCTTTCTCTAATCTAATACTCTTGACCACATTGTTTGGTTTGATAGTTTATTTATTCATGTCCACTATCCAATGTGATTCGTTTGCTTATATGATTACTTTGAATGTGATTTGGAACGCATTCCCTAATCTCATTCATACTCTGGCCAGAGATTTTAATCATATCATAGAGTATTCTCCCTCAAACCATTTGAAGGTTAGAGATCCCTTGTTGCACATTCACTTGTCTCCATAACTAAGTGGCTTAACCCCAATGATGTCGTGGACACCCCGATGGGGTGACTTTGACATAATCAAAGATCAAGGACTTAACCACAAGACAACTGTGATGCCTCAGGTCAAAAGACTAATTTGCATTATCCCAACCATGAGTTCTCATGTGACATGAGTATGAGAACTCCTCGTTGATCGTGTTCAGTGGACTCATTCGCTATTGAGCACCTACATGCTTGTCTTGATGTCACACACACCAATGACTCGAGACTAGTCACTCTCCCTGAGAGAAGACATAGCACGTACTGATCTTAACGGACTGTCAATGCCCAATTGGCAATCCTATGATCAGGAACGTTTAGGATGTGTCTACGAAAGAATGGTCTCATGAATCTAACTTCATTAGATTGCATTCTTCCAATCACATATTCCTTGGACTTTATCGTTTAAGCATATAACATTTATATGAGACGGCTCAAACAATAATCTTTGCCCTTTTATATGTAAACTAGATTAGTTTAACATGTGAAATGTCCGTAAAGTATCATCATATGATTGGCTTTAGGGCACATTTCCAACAATCTCTCACTTGCACTAGAGCCAATCAGCTTGTTCATCTGTTATGATTCCTCTTTTGTAGTCATTTCATAAATGGCTGAGTAGTAGGCCTAGACAATGGATATCTATATGTTATCCATAGAAGCAACCTTGAGAATATCGACGTCACCATTATACATGATTCCCAATCATGTGGTTCAGTCTCTCATATGAGTTCGGATCTTGATGAGACCTTGATTCCCTGGCTTGAGCTATCGCCCCATTAGTGTCATACACTTTCTGGTTGGAACCGAATAGAGAGTTCATAAATGAACTTTCCCATCCAAACAACATTGTTGTAAACTTCTATATGGCAATATATTTTGCATTCATAATGGAAGACACTAAAGTCATTACTTTAATGTTTCCATCCAAACATCTCTTTAGTCATAATAAAGAGATATCTGTTTATTTCTTCATTCATAATGAAGAAACATCCAATGATGGATTAGATTCACAATCTAATACATTTACGCTTCCATTACGTTACTCTGATTCTTCCTCATTCTTCGAGGAACCTATCCTTTAGTATTTCTCAAATACTTAAGGACTCACTTGACAGTTGCCATGGTTCTGATCTTGGGCTTGCATTGATATCGCCTTGTACCTTTCTAGGTACAACTCATATCAATGTTTCTCATACAATATGAAATACATAAATCACTTTTCTGCGTATGCATAAAGGATTCGATTTACGCATTATTTCTTTGGGAGTCAAAGGGTACGTTCCCTTTGAGAAGAGCTACCTCCTAGTCTCACTAGAGTTGTTCTTCTTATTGAAGTTTATCATCATATGAGAAACTTCCTAGCATCCTTTTGTCTATTATTAGGGCATGATATAATCCAATTATATCCTAAAATCTATCATTATAGATTTCCATCCCATGTATATAGACTATGTCTCCCATATACATTCTATCGTTATAGAAAGTTTAAAGTCATAACTTTAACAATGAAGTATTCTTTTCATTTCCAAAATTAATATATCATACATATATTTAAATTTAGGAATATGATTAACTCCCACTAATCTTTTGTAAACCTAGTAAACAAAAGATTCATTTACATCTTTATGAGAAATCAAACGTTTTGATCTTTCTCTCATAAGACGCTTATGGCTCCCACTAGCTTGCTTAGATCCATGATGGTTGGATCTCTACAACTTACATGTTTTGTGATTCATAGTTTTAGACATATATATTATTAGGACTATCTTAATAATGGTTTCGGAAACCTATATGATGTCCAAACATTGAATCAACATTTAGTTGTAGCTAGCAATCTTCGAATTAATTGAAACTAAGACTACGTCAAAGATGGTTCCTTCAAAGTCAACCATTCTCTTTGATTGTAGTCACCTTAAGCTACCAATTAGCTATGAAGGTTTCATTATTTCGGGTCAAATGGTACTTTACCATTTCCTTGAGTATATATTGTATATACACTCAATGTAGTCATAAAGTTCAAACCATTCAACTGAGACGGTTTAAAATCCTTCTTGACTACCTTGGAGCTTGTGGTATAGGAACTAGGTTGTTATATTTGTTGATTATCATCTTGTCTCTCAAAGAACCCATTCTTTTGAGTTCTATTCCTAGTTCATTTGCTCTAAGGCAAATCACATTGTAGGATTACAATGAACTACTCAACAAACAACATTTGTTGGTTGGTTTATAGAAGTGATATCCAAAGGTTAATTTAAGGATATCCACAAGATAATTTTTAAACAAATATTGCTCATTAGCACACAACCCCAAATCTTAACATGATTAAGATTTTTCTTTCTTTCCAACTACATCCTATGGAGTTATGAAAATTTTGGAAGATCTTCTAATTGACAATCATATTGTTTTAGAAGTATATATCCTATATATATGGGTAATTGATAATATCCAACGAACTAAATCTTATTCGAGTTCGTTCTTCTCCTAATGGAGAAAATCATTATCTTATGATGCTTCTTTCCTTGATATCTTTCAAGAAAACTATTCTAAAGTGTTAGCATTTCTTGGATCAAATCTAAGGATGTAATTACTTTAGACGTCTTACTCATCAACTTACATTTCTTGAATTCTTTGAAACCTTTTGCAAAGTATTCGGACTTGTGTTTATTCAAAATAAACTATAGTCCAACCGAGAGTGATCTTCGGTGAATGTCAAACAACATGAGTAGTATTATGTTGTGGATAAGTGCCACTAACATCTAAGTGAATTAATCTCAATAACTTTGTGATTCTTTCTTCTTTCCAAAAGAATAAAGATTCGAACATTTCGCCTCTATACAATTTTGACAAGAAGGTATTGGATCCGGATCTAACAATCCAAAGCATCCATCTATGACCAACTCGTAATTTATGTTTTAGAGGTATCACAACTCAGTTGGGATTAGTCATTGTCTTGCAACCTTTTGGGTTTTAAGCATCATTATATTCTAAACAGTTAACGCTACCATATCATCTCTACTATAGAGACAATCAATTAGATTACTATAATCCAATCAGTGATTAATAAAGAACAATGTTTTGTCAAATAAAACATTCATCCATCTCTACTATAGTGACGGAATTAAGTTCCTTAAAATTGGAATGTAAAGACAATCTTTGGTTTTTCCAATTTCTTTGGTAGTTCATATGAGGAAGTTAGTACCATCTGCTTTCGCAGAGATCTATATTTTATTCACGTTCCGAATGTGAAGTACTTTCTCTTCTCTCATTAATCTTCTACTTCTTATTAGCCACATTTTTACAACGATTGTAAAACATAGTTACTAATACGGAATCAAGCATTCAAGTAGAAGAACCAACTGTTTTGAACTTTTCAAGAACAATTTACAACACCTTCGAAAGGTGTGTTCTTGACACTTGCAAGACATTTCTTGCAAATACCCCTTCCACTGTCCATCCTTTCATAAAGAAAGTTTGTTCCCTTGGAGTTAATATTATCTTCTTCATTTGACTTCTCCTTTGACTACAATGGTCATGGTCCCTAAACTCCCACTATCTCTCTTGAAACCTTTTTCAATTGTGTTATACACATCAAACATTTTAGAGAGTGTGTGGTTATTGTTCACTACATAGTTTACAATAAACTTAGTGAACCATTAGGATAGGGGACATGAAGGTAAAGTCCTAGCTTAGTTTCCGTCTCGTTAAGTGGTTTATCACTTCAACACTCAATGATTCAAAATCATCATAAGTCCATGTTGATGGACTATTTTTGTCAACCAACCATTATGTTCTAAACATAATTACAAACTTTCAAGAGTTGTTCAAGGCAACTCTTATTTCTTCATACAACAATTTGTAAGTGAAGAATCATGGCACTAAAAGTGTCCTTGTCTTTATGCTAATCTTCGTAAGTTCCTTTGTTCATATAACGAAGGAATAAGCATTGGTTGTTTGTGTTGTCCTCTTCATGATAGACATTTCTAACATGTTCTTCCAATGATACATTATCAATAGGAAGATTGTGAGGATGAGACTTCTTAGGTACATGCACAATCCATTTAAGACAATCTTTGGGATTGTGTTACCAAGTCCGGAAACTAAAACATTCGGCTTTTCTTTGTCAAGTTTTGGATAGCGTTTGCAAATATATTGGTAAACGAATACATAACGAATATAAATTGATTGATTTTAAGCCATTTGATTCGGGTCTTTAAATCAAATAGCACCACCCACTATTTTTGGCAAATTCCATATCCCTCATTGGAATTCGTGAGTTTTGGAGGAAACTCTTAGTAGGTTATGGGAGACTCACTATTACCAAGCCCACCTCACAATGATATGATATTGGCTAGCATTAATAATAATGAGAGAGTACACTTACTCATTTGCAACTGATGCAAGTACCCATCAATTTGGCCTCTAGAGAATGTTGCCTCACAATGATATGATATTGGCGCCATTGCACTTATTTAAGTCATTCCCACCATGCTTAGTTCGTGAAGGGGTTCAAGAATAGCCTCACGATGATACGATATTGGCCATCCTCGTTCCCTACACTCACCTCATCAAGTATGTATATAGACTCCTCCTGAGTATAAGGATGCACTTTGTACTCCCCCATGATAGGGTGAAGCCGGTGTACAAGTCATAAACGATTGGAGCTACCACGGTGGAAGGCCACGAAAGAGTGTTCTAAGCACTCTCACGCTTTTCAACTTAATAATGGTTTGGTTGAGGGTTTTATGTCTCATCACATAAACATATTCATTTTAATCTTTATTAAAACAATTTTGGTCCTATTACAACTATTGGTCCATTTGGTACAATTTAGTTGTATATAATACTCCCACTATACTTATAAAACGGTTTTTAAAGCAAGAGTATATGATACTACTAACATAAGGTTTGCATTCATTTGATGGACTATATAGTTGCCTTAGGGCCTTAGGATCACTATGAACCTTTGTTTAGATTCAACACGAGCCTAGTGTTGAATCTCGGACTAGGGATGGAGATTGATTTTAGTTACGCGTTTAATCACATTAAGGCGTGTTGTTCCTAGGGGCGTTGGACCCAACTACTCCATTTTCATGCATATCAAATAAAACAAGAAAATGAGTACTTTAAAGTAAAGGTGAGCTTATGCTCATTACAACATTTGCATAAAACAAATTACTTTAAAGTAAAGAAGAGCTTATGCTCTTTTACAACATTTGATCAAATCAAATTACAACCAAAATTAATCTACACATTCCCATGGTTCAAACAAATTTGAAACGGCCTATCACATAGCTCAATTATCGTAGGCTTAGGTTCATAATCACCCTTTAATTAATCAACACTTTAACTAATTAAATTGAATGCAACATTTTCATTTTGTTTTTGTATCCATAAAATTGATTTAAATGGAGCTAAATGAAATGAAAATCCAATTCTCATTTAAAGAGACAAAACAATTTTTGTTCCCTACTTAATTTGGGCCATCATGCAATAACCACAACTTTTTGGGCTATATTGCGAAACACAAACTTTTGGGGTCACTTTGTAAAAACACAAAAGTCCACTACTTCATGTAATTACAACTAGAACCCAAAAATTTCAACAAATAAAAAAAAAATTCATTAAAGGAGCAAAACAATTTGTCCTTTAGCGTTTTTGGGCCTTAACGTAAAAACGTAAACTTTTGGGCCAAAATGCAAATACACAAAAGTATCAAAACTTTATGTAATTGTACAAAAGGCCCAAAAATACCCTATTCTATTAGGGTGGCCGGCCATGATTAAAAAAAATAAGATTTTTACAAAGTTTTTGGAAGTGGGTTTTGTTAGGTGAGGTAAAGATGAAATGAAAAGTTTGTAAGAAATGATTTATGTCACATCTTTAAAAAAGTTTGTCTCCCATTAAAAATACTTTACCATTAACCATCACCCACTAAAATTAAATCAAAATTTTATGTAAAAACATAAAACTTTTGAATCAAAACTTCAAAACTTTTTGTTCTTGGCAAGAACTTCAAGAACATTGAAGAACACTCATGAAAACTCATAATAGCTCCATGAATGTTTTCACTCACCAAAACTCAAATTTTCACCACTCAAAAGAGGGCTAACATCCTAGGGTACTTAGGGGTTCCAAAATTCACTTTAAAACCATTTTAACAAGACAAACATGAACCCAACAAATCACCCTTTGGATTTGGCCGAATTTCCCCAAAAACATGGCACCAAATTTTAGCTCCAAAATTCATGCTCATATGAACTACATCTACAACATTTGAGATGGCAAATTTTCTAACAAAATTTACATTCAAAGAAACAAGAATAAAGCTTGTAACATATTACAACTTTTAAATCAAAAACTATGAACTACAAAACCCAAAATGATTCACCAACTACTAGACCTAGGCTCTGATACCACTTGAAGGAAATTTTGTGAAAAACATGTTCATTTGAGCAACATCAATAGCATGCAATTAACAAATTAAAGGCGGAATCATGCTTACATGCACTCAAAAACAAAAACATCAACCATGAAATTCAAAGCCTAGTAGATTGGTGAACCTTGACTCAACTTTTAAATCAACATTTGTTAGTTGAGAAATATTTACCTTTGTAGATTCATCTTTGCATATGCAAAGGATAATCACCCAAGAGATAGGGCCTTCATTCCTTGCTTCTTAGCTCCATGGATTTGGTTGAAAGAATTGGATTCTCCAAGTTCCCAAAATAGAGAACCTCTAAAGATTCTACACCAAGGTTAGATTGAAGAAGAAATGAGTGACCTTGGAGTAGTAGGATTGCTAGATTCACCCTCCAAGGTGGTTGGCCTCTTAGAGAGAAAATGAGAGACATGTTCTCTCTAATTCTCCCAAAAGAAAACCCTTATGAATTTTAGGCTATAAAGTTCTTTATATAGTCACTTCTTTTAGATGACCTAAAGAACCAAAAACCCTAATTCTACACAAAATGGATATGGGCTTTTGGGCCTTTGTGAATCTTTATTCATTAAGTTGTCATACAACTTAAGTCAATGGGCTTTGACGTTCGAAGCCCATTGGGCCTTAAGGTCCAAAACTATCCCGAGGTCTTTAACGAACTTATTCGTTTGATTAATTAACATATTAATTAATCCTTGCCATAAATAATTAAACCATTTAATTATTCTTACTCATCTCCTTTGTTTCTTCAATCTCCACCTTACACGGTGTACGATCCATTAGGTTCCTTTTAGCGAGGCAGTGGGCGATTAAAACCATTTTACATCGATTGTGAATTTGAAACTTACTTTCAATTCTCCCTTTAGTGATTACACACGTTTAGGGCTTCCACAAACCATGAGTGACACCTAGCAGCATATCATGGCTACCCAAGCTAATCAGAAGAGGTAGAGAACCTATTCAGTTTAGGATTACAAATGCAATACGGTCTTTCTCTAATCTAATACTCTTGACCACATTGTTTGGTTTGATAGTTTATTTATTCATGTCCACTATCCAATGTGATTCGTTTGCTTATATGATTACTTTGAATGTGATTTGGAACGCATTCCCTAATCTCATTCATACTCTGGCCAGAGATTTTAATCATATCATAGAGTATTCTCCCTCAAACCATTTGAAGGTTAGAGATCCCTTGTTGCACATTCACTTGTCTCCATAACTAAGTGGCTTAACCCCAATGATGTCGTGGACACCCCGATGGGGTGACTTTGACATAATCAAAGATCAAGGACTTAACCACAAGACAACTGTGATGCCTCAGGTCAAAAGACTAATTTGCATTATCCCAACCATGAGTTCTCATGTGACATGAGTATGAGAACTCCTCGTTGATCGTGTTCAGTGGACTCATTCGCTATTGAGCACCTACATGCTTGTCTTGATGTCACACACACCAATGACTCGAGACTAGTCACTCTCCCTGAGAGAAGACATAGCACGTACTGATCTTAACGGACTGTCAATGCCCAATTGGCAATCCTATGATCAGGAACGTTTAGGATGTGTCTACGAAAGAATGGTCTCATGAATCTAACTTTATTAGATTGCATTCTTCCAATCACATATTCCTTGGACTTTATCGTTTAAGCATATAACATTTATATGAGACGGCTCAAACAATAATCTTTGCCATTTTATATGTAAACTAGATTAGTTTAACATGTGAAATGTCCGTAAAGTATCATCATATGATTGGCTTTAGGGCACATGAGCAAACTAATTAAACAAAATGGCAGAAACAATAGCATTCTTTGCTTTCCTATTAGCCATGGCCAAAGCAATTTCTCCTTAAGTCCATTCACCTTTTGGCTTAACCACAGACTCTCTATTGACTAGCCTCGATGGAGCCTTCCACTTTTAGGGTGAGATAATCAACAGCTGTAAGATCTTGACCCTCAAGAAAGATTTAAAACTTCTCGGTCCAAGTAGCATAATTTGTACTATCAAAGTATGGAGGTGTATTACATGAGCCACCAACAAGATCACAGTCCATGATGAGATTCCACCCAATACCAGCAAATCTCAGAGATCACTCTATGTATATCTAGAGCAAGGCTCTAATACCAATTGAAATTAGTACCAAGTGGAATATCTTGTATATAAAAATTATAATCCGCTAGACTAACTAGTCAAGTCCAGTAATCAATTAAGATAGATTTGTTAGTCAATAAATCAAAGATTCAATCACCAATTTCAATTCCCAAAAGCTATCCTAGTTAGCAAGGCCTCAGTTCATTGGAAGTTATTAATGTGTCAAGTAAGCATGACTGTGAGCACATACCATTTAAATGTTCAAGAGATATATGTACCATGTATATGTATGTAAGATGTGTGACACAATATAAATAACTTTCAACACAAGATGTTTTTTGGCCGGAAAAACCCACTTCTTGGTTAAAAAACTGGGGACTCTCCACTGAGTCCAATCTACTAGTGTAAACAAGGTTCATACAAAGACCACACAAGCCCAATTACTAGATCACTATCTACGGAGCAGCTTTACCTTTGTGCAACCTTGCCTTACACGAGATGAACTCCTTCAGTCTTCACGAAGTGGCAGCTCCTCATGAGCTCTTCACCTTGTGGCACCAATATCAACTCAAATCACAAAATGATATGATGTTATGATATGCATATAAAATATGGATTCAAACGACCAGTCAGATTCTCCAGTCAAACAATTTTAGGAAAAATCTAACTTAAATCCAAATGCTTGGCGTAAAAAAGGATTTAAAGCTTAAAACTAGACCGAGAACCTAATGCAAAACCTTAAGACATTGCAACCCTAATATACAATCATTGGGTGTTTAATGCATAAACTTGGTTTTGCATCTTGGGTTTCATAAATGAGGAGGAGGAAGAAGGTGGAAGCATAAATGCTCTATCTCTCTCTAACTTCTCACTCTAAACAATATGCACCAGCAAAAACCCAAAAAGAAAAAGAACCCTAGCTAGGGATCTTAACCCTAAAAGCATCAGTTTGTTTTCTTACCAACTAAGGACACTTGTCGTACTGCAAACTGATCAAAAAAGATTAAGGGCTAAGATCTGACCATCAGTAGAAAGCTGTCAGGAAACCCATGTGGGCAGCTTTTAATTTGCGTGCCCAGCCAACTAAAAAGCAGTGAAGTGAGCCACATCCTTGAACGTTTAATCCCAGCAGCAGTGGCCCATAACCAGAGAATGTAGTCCAAAACTAAATTGAGCATGTAGTACACAAATACAATATTCGACAAGGAAATCCAAACTCTTAAGACTAGACTTTACAAAACCGAATAATGTGGTCAAGAGTATTGTGTTAAAGAGAGACCGTTTTACATTTGTAATCCCAAACTGATTAGGTTATCTACCTCATATGTTTATCTTGGGTAGCCATGACATATTGTGTCACTCATGGCTTGTGGAAGCCCTAAATATGTAAAATCAATAATGGCATAATTGAAATTAAGTTTCGATTCACAATATAGCTTGCCAATGATCTATACTTTTCTTACGCAGATGAGAACCAATAAGATTAAGAGCTAACGGCAGGCCTTGAGCATAGGCTATTGCATGTTGTGCAAGTTCAAAATAATTATTTGGAGGTTCAATTCTTCCGAAGGCATTCAAACTTAAAAGCTCAAGAGCTTTGTCGTCCTCTAACTTTTGGACCTCGTATATCAATTTAACTCCATAAGATTCTAGCAATCCTCTATCTTTTGTGGTTATGATCACTCTACTACCCTCACTGAACCAATCGACTTCAGCCAAGTTGTTTAACTACTCCAATTCATCCATATCATCAAAGAGAATCTTATTTTGCTTCAATAGATTCTTTGTAAGGCTGATTCCTCAATGAGTATTGACAAATTTCAACACTGAACCACAATTCATCTCATTTAGAATTGTGTTTTGTAGTGGGAGTAGGCCTCCGTGTTGCATTGATGTTTCTCGAACATCTGGCAGGAACACAACTACCTTCAAACTTTTGTAAACAGCTTTGGCAATTGTTGTCTTGCCTATTCCAGATGTCCCCCAAATCCCAACCACACACAACGACCATTTCCATCGATACCTAAAAGCTCTTTCACCTCTTGTACACAAGATTGTATTCTAACTAGATGTTTGGCCACATTCAAATATGTGCCATCAAGTACTCGGACTAAGATCTCCTTAACAATGTCGTTGATTATTGTAGCTTCATAACTAGCAGTTCAAAACAAATAACACATATAATCAGTGAACTTTTTTTTTTTTGCTATATTTAAGAGATGTAAAAACAAATAGAGAGAAATATTACACGGTATTAACCGAAAGTGTACTTGAATTTTTTTCCATGTTTCTATCCATAATGTACTAATAATTACTAAATCAAGTATGTGTCGCTTGCTAAAGATCTAAAGAGTAAAAAGGAAACACAAAACTGAATTGATGACATTATTGTACGAAATTAACTATATAAATACACGGTAAGGGGAAGAAATGTACATACTCTCCCTTTCGGAAAGGATGTCCTGATAAATTTGCTATTTCTCTAAGAGCTCTCTTCCACATGAGCACCTTCTCCTTGTTGTCCTTGAATCTGTACTCAAGTTCTGCAAATACGCCACCAAAACTATGTTGGAAATGTGCCCTAAAGCCAATCATATGATGATACTTTACGGACATTTCACATGTTAAACTAATCTAGTTTACATATAAAGGGAAAAGATTATTGTTTGAGCCGTCTCATATAAATGTTATATGCTTAAACGATAAAGTCCAAGGAATATGTGATTGGAAGAATGCAATCTAATGAAGTTAGATTCATGAGACCATTCTTTCGTAGACACATCCTAAACGTTCCTGATCATAGGATTTCCAATTGGGCATTGACAGTCCGATAAGATCAGTACGTACTATGCCTTCTCTCAGGGAGAGTGACTAGTCTCGAGTCATTGGTGTGTGTGACATCAAGACAAGTACGTAGGTGCTCAACAGAGAATGAGTTCACTGAACACGATCAACGAGGAGTTCTCATACTCATGTCACATGAGAACTCATGGTTGGGATAATGCAAATTAGTCCTTTGACCTGAGGCATCACAGTTGTCTTGTGGTTAAGTCCTTGATCTTTGATTATGTCAAAGTCACCCCATCGGGGTGTCCACGACATCATTGGGGTTAAGTCACTTAGTTATGGAGACAAGTGAATGTGCAACAAGGGATCTCTAACCTTCAAATGGTTTGAGGGAGAATACTCTATGATATGATTAAATCTCTGGCCAGAGTATGAATGAGATTTGGGAATGCGTTCCAAATCACATTCAAGGTAATCATATAAGCAAACGAATCACATTGGATAGTAGACATGAATAAATAAACTATCAAAACCAAACAATGTGGTCAAGAGTATTAGATTAGAGAAAGACCGTATTGCATTTGTAATCCTAAACTGAATAGGTTCTCTACCTCTTCTGATTAGCTTGGGTAGCCATGATATGCTGCTAGGTGTCACTCATGCTTTGTGGAAGCCCTAAACGTCTGTAATCACTAAAAGGAGAATTGAAAGTACGTTTCAATTCACAATCGATGTAAAATGGTTTTAATCGCCCACTGCCTCGCTAAAAGGAACCTAATGTATCGTACACCGTGTAAGGTGGAGATTGAAGAAACAAAGGAGATGAGTAAGAATAATTAAATGGTTTAATTATTTATGGCAAGGATTAATTAATATGTTAATTAATCAAACGAATAAGTTCGTTAAAGACCTCAGGATAGTTTTGGACCTTAAGGCCCAATGGGCTTCGAACGTCAAAGCCCATTGACTTAAGTTGTATGACAACTTAATGAATAATGATTCACAAAGGCCCAAATAGCCCAATAAATACCCTAAGGCCGGCCATAATTAAGGAGGGTAGTGAACTTGGCTTAATTGCAAGTTTGCCACTCCATTGTGAGGTGGTATAAAGGCAACTTTATAGCCATTTCATCCTTAAGGGTTTTTGTGGAGAAAAGATGAGAACAAAAGCTCTCTTTGCTCTCTAAAATTCAGCCACCCTAGAGGAAATTATCTAGCAATTTTACTTCCTCAAGGTCACTCATTTCTTCTTCAATCTAACCTTGGTGTAGAATCTTTAGAGGTTCTCTATTTTGGGAACTTGGAGAATCCTATTCTTTCAACCAAATCCATGGAGCTAAGAAGCAAGGAATGAAGGCCCTATCTCTTGGGTGATTATCCTTTGCATATGCAAAGAGGAATCTACAAAGGTAAATATTTCTCAACTAATAAATGTTGATTTAAAAGTTGAGTCAAGGTTCACCAATCTACTAGGCTTTGAATTTCATGGTTGATGTTTTGTTTTGAGTGCATGTAAGCATGATTCCGCCTTTAATTTGTTAGTTGCATGCTATTGATGTTGCTCAAATAAACATGTTTTTCACAAAATTTCCTTCAAGTGGTATCAGAGCCTAGGTCTAGTAGTTGGTGAATCATTTTGGGTTTTGTAGTTCATAGTCTTTGATTTAAAAGTTGTGATATGTTACAAGCTTTATTCTTGTTTCTTTGAATGTAAATTTTGTTAGAAAATTTGCCATCTCAAATGTTGTAGATGTAGTTCATATGAGCATGAATTTTGGAGCTAAAATTTGGTGCCATGTTTTTGGGGAAATTCGGCCAAATCCAAAGGGTGATTTTTTGGGTTCATGTTTGTCTTGTTAAAATGGTTTTAAAGTGACTTTTGGAACCCCTAAGTACCCTAGGATGTTAGCCCTCTTTTGAGTGGTGAAAATTTGAGTTTTGGTGAGTGAAAACATTCATGGAGCTATTATGAGTTTTCATGAGTGTTCTTCAATGTTCTTGAAGTTCTTGCCAAGAACAAAAAGTTTTGAAGTTTTGATTCAAAAAGTTTTATGTTTTTACATAAAGTTTTGATTTAATTTTAGTGGGTGATTTTAGTGGGTGATGATTATTGGTAAAGTATTATTAATGGTTTTAATGGTAGACAAACTTTTTTAAAAGTTTGACATAAATTCAATTAATGGCTATAATGGTAGACAAACTTTTTTAAAAAAGTTTGACATAAATTCAAAATATTTCATCTTTACCTCACCTAACAAAACCCACTTACAAAAACTTTGTAAAAATCTTATTTTTTTATCATGGCCGGCCACCCTAATAGAATAGGGTATTTTTGGGTCTTTTATTCAATTACATAAAGTTTTGATACTTTTGTGTATTTGCACTTTGGCCCAAAAGTTTACGTTTTTACGTTAAGGCCCAAAAACGTTAAAGGACAAATTGTTTTACTCCTTTAATGAAGTTTTTTGTATTTGTTGAAATTTTTGGGTTCTAGTTGTAATTACATGAAGTAGTGGACTTTTGTGTTTTTACAAAGTGACCCCAAAAGTTTGTGTTTCGCAATATAGCCCAAAAAGTTGTGGTTATTGCATGATGGCCCAAATTAAGTAGGAAACAAAAATTGTTTTGTCTCTTTAAATGAGAATTGGATTTTCATTTCATTTAGCTCCATTTAAATCAATTTTATGGATACAAAAACAAAATGAAAATGTTGCATTCAAGTTTAATTAGTTAAAGTGTTAATTAATTAAAGGGTGATTATGAACCTAAGCCTACGATAATTGAGCTATGTGAAAGGCGGTTTCAAATTTGATTGAACCATGGGAATGTGTAGATTAATTTTGGTTGTAATTTGATTTGATCAAATGTTGTAAAAGAGCATAAGCTCTTCTTTACTTTAAAGTAATTTTAATTATGCAAATGTTGTAATGAGCATAAGCTCACCTTTACTTTGAAGTACTTCTTTCTTGCTTTATTTGATATGCATGAAAATGGAGTAGAGGGTCCAACGCCCCTAAGACAACACGCCTTAATGTGATTAAACGCGTAACTAAAATCAATCTCCATCCCTAGTCCGAGATTCAACACTAGGCTCGTGTTGAATCTAAACAAAGGTTCATAGTCATCCTAAGGCCCTAAGGCAACTATATAGTCCATAAAATGAATGCAAACCTTATGTTAGTAGTATCATATACTCTTGCTTTAAAAACCGTTTTATAAGTATAGTGGGAGTATTATATACAACTAAATTGAATCAAATGGACCAATAGTTGTAATAGGAGCAAAATTGTTTTAATAAAGATTAAAATGAATATGTTTATGTGATGAGACCTAAAACCCTCAACCAAACCATTATTAAGTTGAAAAGCGTGAGAGTGCTTAGAACACTCTTTCGTGGCCTTCCACCGTGGTAGCTCCAATCGTTTATGACTTGTACACCGGCTTCACCCTATAATGGGGGAGTACAAAGTGCATGCTTATACTCAGGAGGAGTCTATATGCATACATGATGAAGTGAGGTAGGCAACGAGTTTAGCCAACATGATATAATTCTGAGGCTATGCTTGAACCCCTACACGAACTAGGCATGGTGGGAATGACTTAACTAAGTACAATGACGCCAACATGATATAATTCTGAGGCATCATTTTCTAGAGGCCAAATTGATGGGTACTTGCATTAGTTGCAAATGAGTAAGCGTACTCTCTCATTATTATTAACGCTAGCCAACATGATATAATTCTGAGGTGGGCTTGGTAATAGTGAGTCTCCCATAACCTACTAAGAGTTTCCTCCAAAACTCTCGAATTCCAATGAGGGATATGGAATTTGCCAAAAATAGTGGGTGGTGCTATTTGATTTAAAGACCCGAATCAAATGGCTTAAAATCAATCAATTTATATTCGTTATGTATTTGTTTACCAATATATTTGCAAACGCTATCCAAAACTTGACAAAGAAAAGCCGAATGTTTTAGTTTCCGGACTTGGTAACACAATCCCAAAGATTGTCTTAAATGGATTGTGCATGTACCTAAGAAGTCTCATCCTCACAATCTTCCTATTGATAATGTATCATTGGAAGAACATGTTAGAAATGTCTATCATGAAGAGGACAACACAAACAACCAATGCTTATTCCTTCGTTATATGAACAAAGGAACTTACGAAGATTAGCATAAAGACAAGGACACTTTTAGTGCCATGATTCTTCACTTACAAATTGTTGTATGAAGAAATGAGAGTTGCCTTGAACAACTCTTGAAAGTTTGTAATTATGTTTAGAACATAATGGTTAGTTGACAAAAATAGTCCATCAACATGGACTTGTGATGATTTTGAATCATTAAGTGTTGAAGTGAAAACCACTTAACGAGACGGAAACTAAGCTAGGACTTCACCTTTATGTCCCTATCCTAAATGGTTCACTAAGTTTATTGTAAACTATGTAGTGAACAATAACCACACACTCTCTAAAATGTTTGATGTGTATAACACAATTCAAAAAGGTTTCAAGAGAGATAGTGGGAGTTTAGGGACCATGACCATTGTAGTCAAAGGAGAAGTCAAATGAAGAAGATAATATTAACTCCAAGGGAACAAACTTTCTTTATGAAAGGATGGACAGTGGAAGGGGTATTTGCAAGAAATGTCTTGCAAGTGTCAAGAACACACCTTTCGAAGGTGTTGTAAATTGTTCTTGAAAAGTTCAAAACAGTTGGTTCTTCTACTTGAATGCTTGATTCCGTATTAGTAACTATGTTTTACAATCATTGTAAAAGTGTGGATAATAAGAAGTAGAAGATTAATGAGAGAAGAGAAAGTACTTCACATTCGGAACGTGAATAAAATATAGATCTCTGCGAAAGCAGATGGTACTAACTTCCTCATATGAACTACCAAAGAAATTGGAAAAACCAAAGATTGTCTTTACATTCCAATTTTAAGGAACTTAATTCCGTCACTATAGTAGAGATGGATGAATGTTTTGTTTGACAAAACATTGTTCTTTATTAATCACTGATTGGATTATAGTAATCTAATTGATTGTCTCTATAGTAGAGATGATATGGTAGCGTTAACTGTTTAGAATATAATGATGCTTAAAACCCAAAAGGTTGCAAGATAGTGACTAATCCCAACTGAGTTGTGATACCTCTAAAACATAAATTACGAGTTGGTCATAGATGGATGCTTTGGATCGTTAGATCCGGATCCAATGCCTTATTGTTGAAATTGTATAGAGGCGAAATGTTCGAATCTTTATTCTTTTGGAAAGAAGAAAGAATCACAAAGTTATTGAGGTTAATTCACTTAGATGTTAGTGGCACTTGTCCACAACATAATACTACTCATGTTGTTTGACATTCACCGAAGATCACTCTCGGTTGGACTATAGTTTATTATGAATAAACACAAGTCCGAATACTTTGCAAAAGGTTTCAAAGAATTCAAGAAATGTAAGATGATGAGTAAGAAATCTAAAGTACTTACCTCCTTAGATTTGATCTAAGGAAGGGTAACACTTTAGATGAGTTTCCTTGAAAGATATCAAGGAAATTAGCATCATAAAGATAATGATTTTCTCCATTAGGAGAAGAACGAACTTGAATAAGATTTAGTTCGTTGTATATTATCAATTACTCATATATAGGATATATATGCTTCTAAGACAATATGATTGTCAATTAGAAGATCTTCCAAAATTTTCATAACTCCATAGGATGTAGTTGGAAAGAAAGACAAATCTTAATTGTGTTAAGATTTGGGGTTGTGTGCTAATAAGCAATATTTGTTTAAAAAATTATCTTGTGGATATCCTTAAATTAACCTTTGGATATCACTTCTATAAACCAACCAACAAATGTTGTTTGTTGAGTAGTTCATTGTAATCCTACAATGTGATTTGCCTTAGAGCAAATGAACTAGGAATAGAACTCAAAAGAATGGGTTCTTTGAGAGACAAGATGATAATCAACAAATATAACAACCTAGTTCCTATACCACAAGCTCCAAGGTAGTCAAAAAGAATTTTAAACTGTCTCAGTTGAATGGTTTGAACTTTATGACTACATTGAGTGTATATACAATATATACTCAAGGAAATGGTAAAGTACCATTTGACCCGAAATAATGAAACCTTCATAGCTAATTGGTAGCTTAAGGTGACTACAATCAAAGAGAATGGTTGACTTTGAAGGAACCATCTTTGACGTAGTCTTAGTTTCAATTAATTCGAAGATTGCTAGCTACAACTAAATGTTGATTCAATGTTTGGACATCATATAGGTTTCCGAAACCATTATTAAGATAGTCCTAATAATATATATGTCTAAAACTATGAATCACAAAACATGTAAGTTGTAGAGATCCAACCATCATGGATCTTAGCAAGCTAGTGGGAGCCATAAGCGTCTTATGAGAGAAAGATCAAAACGTTTGATTTCTCATAAAGATGTAAATGAATCTTTTGTTTACTAGGTTTACAAAAGATTAGTGGGAGTTAATCATGTTCCTAAAATTTAGAATATATATATGATATATTAATTTTGGAAATGAAAAGAATACTTCTTCATTAAAGTTATGACTTTAAACATTCTATAACGATAGAATGTATATGGGAGACATAGTCTATATACATGGGATGGAAATCTATAATGATAGATTTTAGGATATAATTGGATTATATCATGCCCTAATAATAGACAAAGAGGATGCTAGGAAGTTTCTCATATGATGATAAACTTCAATCAGAAGAACAGCTCTAGTGAGACTAGGAGGTAGTTCTTCTCAAAGGGAACGTACCCTTTGACTCCCAAAGAAATAATGCGTAAATCGAATCCTTTATGCATACGCATAAAGGTGATTTATGTATTTCATATTGTATGAAAAACATTGATATGAGTTGTACCTAGAAAGGTACAAGGCGATATCAATGCAAGCCCAGGATCAGAACCATGGCAACTGTCAAGTGAATCCTTAAGTATTTAAGAAATACTAAAGGATAGGTTCCTCGAAGAATAAGGAAGAATTAGAGTAACGTAATGGAAGCGTAAATGTATTAGATTGTGAATCTAATCCATCATTGGATGTTTCTTCATTATGAATGAAGAGATAAACAGATATCTCTTTATTATGACTAAAGAGATATTTGGATGGAAACATTAAAGTAATGACTTTAGTGTGTTCCATTATGAATGCAAAATATATTGCCATATAGAAGTTTACAACAATGTTGTTTGGATGGGAAAGTTCATTTATGAACTCTCTATTCGGTTCCAACCAGAAAGTGTATGACACTAATGGGGCGATAGCTCAAGCCAGGGAATCAAGGTCTCATCAAGATCCGAACTCATATGAGAGACTGAACCACATGATTGGGAATCATGTATAATGGTGACGTCGATATTCTCAAGGTTGCTTCTATGGATAACATATAGATATCCATTGCCTAGGTCTACTACTCAGCCATTTATGAAATGACTACAGAAGAGGAATCATAATAGATGAACAAGCTGATTGGCTCTAGTGCAAGTGGGAGATTGTTGGAAATGTGCCCTAAAGCCAATCATATGATGATACTTTACGGACATTTCACATGTTAAACTAATCTAGTTTACATATAAAGGGCAAAGATTATTGTTTGAGCCGTCTCATATAAATGTTATATGCTTAAACGATAAAGTCCAAGGAATATGTGATTGGAAGAATGCAATCTAATGAAGTTAGATTCATGAGACCATTCTAGCAATCCTCTATCTTTTGTGGTTATGATCACTCTACTACCCTCACTGAACCAATCGACTTCAGCCAAGTTGTTTAACTACTCCAATTCATCCATATCATCAAAGAGAATCTTCTTTTGCTTCAATAGATTCTTTGTAAGGCTGATTCCTCAATGAGTATTGACAAATTTCAACACTGAACCACAATTCATCTCATTTAGAATTGTGTTTTGTAGTGGGAGTAGGCCTCCGTGTTGCATTGATGTTTCTCGAACATCTGGCAGGAACATAACTACCTTCAAACTTTTGTAAACAGCTTTGGCAATTGTTGTCTTGCCTATTCCAGATGTCCCCCAAATCCCAACCACACACAACGACCATTTCCATCGATACCTAAAAGCTCTTTCACCTCTTGTACACAAGATTGTATTCTAACTAGATGTTTGGCCACATTCAAATATGTGCCATCAAGTACTCGGACTAAGATCTCCTTAACAATGTCGTTGATTATTGTAGCTTCATAACTAGCAGTTCAAAACAAATAACACATATAATCAGTGAACTTTTTTTTTTTTGCTATATTTAAGAGATGTAAAAACAAATAGAGAGAAATATTACACGGTATTAACCGAAAGTGTACTTGAATTTTTTTCCATGTTTCTATCCATAATGTACTAATAATTACTAAATCAAGTATGTGTCGCTTGCTAAAGATCTAAAGAGTAAAAAGGAAACACAAAACTGAATTGATGACATTATTGTACGAAATTAACTATATAAATACACGGTAAGGGGAAGAAATGTACATACTCTCCCTTTCGGAAAGGATGTCCTGATAAATTTGCTATTTCTCTAAGAGCTCTCTTCCACATGAGCACCTTCTCCTTGTTGTCCTTGAATTTGTACTCAAGTTCTGCAAATACGCCACCAAAACTATGTTGGAAATGTGCCCTAAAGCCAATCATATGATGATACTTTACGGACATTTCACATGTTAAACTAATCTAGTTTACATATAAAGGGAAAAGATTACTATTTGAGCCGTCTCATATAAATGTTATATGCTTAAACGATAAAGTCCAAGGAATATGTGATTGGAAGAATGCAATCTAATGAAGTTAGATTCATGAGACCATTCTTTCGTAAACACATCCTAAACGTTCCTGATCATAGGATTTCCAATTGGGCATTGACAGTCCGATAAGATCAGTACGTACTATGCCTTCTCTCAGGGAGAGTGACTAGTCTCGAGTCATTGGTGTGTGTGACATCAAGACAAGTACGTAGGTGCTCAACAGAGAATGAGTTCACTGAACACGATCAACGAGGAGTTCTCATACTCATGTCACATGAGAACTCATGGTTGGGATAATGCAAATTAGTCCTTTGACCTGAGGCATCACAGTTGTCTTGTGGTTAAGTCCTTGAACTTTGATTATGTCAAAGTCACCCCATCGGGGTGTCCACGACATCATTGGGGTTAAGTCACTTAGTTATGGAGACAAGTGAATGTGCAACAAGGGATCTCTAACCTTCAAATGGTTTGAGGGAGAATACTCTATCATATGATTAAATCTATGGCCAGAGTATGAATGAGATTTGGGAATGCGTTCCAAATCACATTCAAGGTAATCATATAAGCAAACGAATCACATTGGATAGTAGACATGAATAAATAAACTATCAAAACCAAACAATGTGGTCAAGAGTATTAGATTAGAGAAAGACCGTATTGCATTTGTAATCCTAAACTGAATAGGTTCTCTACCTCTTCTGATTAGCTTGGGTAGCCATGATATGCTGCTAGGTGTCACTCATGGTTTGTGGAAGCCCTAAACGTCTGTAATCACTAAAAGGAGAATTGAAAGTAAGTTTCAATTCACAATCGATGTAAAATGGTTTTAATCGCCCACTGCCTCGCTAAAAAGAACCTAATGTATCGTACACCGTGTAAGGTGGAGATTGAAGAAACAAAGGAGATGAGTAAGAATAATTAAATGGTTTAATTATTTATGGCAAGGATTAATTAATATGTTAATTAATCAAACGAATAAGTTCGTTAAAGACCTCAGGATAGTTTTGGACCTTAAGGCCCAATGGGCTTCGAACGTCAAAACCCATTGACTTAAGTTGTATGACAACTTAATGAATAATGATTCACAAAGGCCCAAATAGCCCAATAAATACCCTAAGGCCGGCCATAATTAAGGAGGGTAGTGAACTTGGCTTAATTGCAAGTTTGCCACTCCATTGTGAGGTGGTATAAAGGCAACTTTATAGCCATTTCATCCTTAAGGGTTTTTGTGGAGAAAAGATGAGAACAAAAGCTCTCTTTGCTCTCTAAAATTCAGCCACCCTAGAGGAAATTATCTAGCAATTTTACTTCCTCAAGGTCACTCATTTCTTCTTCAATCTAACCTTGGTGTAGAATCTTTAGAGGTTCTCTATTTTGGGAACTTGGAGAATCCTATTCTTTCAACCAAATCCATGGAGCTAAGAAGCAAGGAATGAAGGCCCTATCTCTTGGGTGATTATCCTTTGCATATGCAAAGAGGAATCTACAAAGGTAAATATTTCTCAACTAATAAATGTTGATTTAAAAGTTGAGTCAAGGTTCACCAATCTACTAGGCTTTGAATTTCATAGTTGATGTTTTGTTTTGAGTGCATGTAAGCATGATTCCGCCTTTAATTTGTTAATTGCATGCTATTGATGTTGCTCAAATAAACATGTTTTTCACAAAATTTCCTTCAAACTACTCGTTTGATTTCGTACATGGGACGGATCCACCTTGTAAAAAACTGGCAAAACTATTTGTTGCTTTGATTCTCTACATTGAAGGATCTTGACGAGCTCGTCCAAGCACCACCTTGAAGATGCATAGTTTTTAGAGAATATGACAAGAGAAATTCTTGACTCTTCAATTGCTTGGAGGAGCGCTGGTGATATTTCTTCTCCTCGTGTAAGTTGGCAATCAATGAAGGTGTTTATTCCCTTATCGTCCAAAGCTTTGTATAAATGCTCTGTAAAATTGGTGTGTGTGTCCTCTCCTTAAAACTTAAAAACACATCATATCTCCATGAAGGAGGCAAGGAAGAAGAAGAAGAGGCAAGTTGATTGGCCATAGGAGAATTAAAGCCAGTTAAACTAAAGAAAAGAGTCTATCAAAGAATTGGAATATGCAGTATCGTATGGACATTGGGCTCTCTTGTTATATCAGTTCTCATGCTTTTCTTCATGCCTACAACCTTCCAATATGAATGTCGTCAAGTTGAAGGAGAGGAAAGTCAGTTCTCATGCTTTTCTTCCTGCCAACCACCTTCCAATGTGAATGTGGTCAAGTTCAAGGAGAGAAACTTTCCTGCCAACTTTATTTCCACTTATTGAGTATTTTAATTGTTGGCTTATGGCATCCGATGCGACAACATATATACTACACATATGAAAGCACCTGCAAAACACCTCGCATGCGCGTCCGTAAACAAAGTATAATATAATGAAGAATGAAGTTTCCCAAAGCCTATTTTTTTACACGTATGAGATGCACCATGTTCGTGGCTAGAATTTCTGTTAGGGATGTTTCCTAGCGGACGATCACACAGCTCCCCGAGAGGTTGGCACCGGTTGATGCTTTCTGTCGGGCTTCTGCTCACTGGCGGGCTTGTCAGGCAAAGCTTGTCGGGCAAGGCTGAAAGAGAAGGACAAAGTTAACTTTGAAAGGTGCCTTTGTGGGGCCTTAGGTGTAGGCCTTTAGGCTCACAATCAAGATTAACTTTTAGGTGCTCAGGCATGCCACTGCCATCTTTAGCATGGCAAATGTAAAACAGAATGTTGAGTTTTAGTTGTATATATACTCGAGTGGCTGTTTTAGTTATGAAAGGTGCCTTTGTGGGGCCTTAGGTTTAGGCCTTGAGGCTTCCCATCAAGAACTAACTCAGTACTCGAATATATAATGTTCGTTTCATTGATTGCAGAAGTATTATGACTATTATACTTCTAATTACTCGAGCCCGAAGAGCAGAATGAATCCAAATAGGTGCCTTTGTAGGGCCTTAGGTGTAGGCCTTAAGGCTTCCCATCAGAATTCCTTCTATACTCCAACGTTCTACGATAATCATAATATAACAGAAATAAAACTAAGAAATAGGTCAATTACTTACGCCCCAAGTAACTTCAGACTTCTTGTTATCAAAGACTGTCGTGGATGGGTTAAGTCCACATAAGGTTCTTTTATTACTTGTACTACCACTGTAAAGTGCTTTTGGGCTGATTAGCTGGCTGTTCTACACCACTTGGTCTCTAGGTAGGTGAGTAAATGGTTCAAATGATTTGCACCTAGTCGGGAAAAGGCTTTTTCTACCTTCTGGGCTTTGGCTGAGCTTCGGGCTCCTTTCCTCCTAGTCCTTCTTTTGGGCCAACTCCCTTTTGAGCCCAAAGTTCAAGTTTTAAGCCAAACAGTGCCCGCCTTCAATTAATATTCAGGCTGGAATTCCAGGCGCCAATATTGATTGAATAGCATGTTTGTATACTTCATCTCGGAACTTGTGTTTTCTAAACGGGGCGAATGCAATCTTGCGTCTCTTACTCTTCTCATGACCTTTGAGCTATCCTCTGAGGTTTCTATAAATTTAGGCTCGAAATTGCTCCTGTCCAGCCAACAAATCCTCTTCCGCCTTCTCTTTTAGCACATTCAGATGTTTCTGCCTTCTCAGTTTTTTTCTAAAACTGGAAAATGGGTTCCTCTGAATTCAATTGGGGTTTCCTAAAACTCCCTTTTCGTTAGAAAAAGGATTTTCATCAAATGTCTACTATCTCCAACACCTTTGGTCAAACACCCCGCTATTTCCAACACCTTTGGTCAGGTGGTCTCCTTCTGAGGGCTTGCCCTCCTGCTCGTTACTTTGATAAGTCGGGCTTCACCATCATACCCGGCGACGGTTCGCACTGAGGGTCCTCTACCAGGCTCATCTTGGCCGCACAACCCAATCACCTGATCGGGTTCTATCCATGAAGACAACAGAAAACTGGTTAAGACACCACTGCATCTAGAAGGAATCATACATAGTGCACTGAGGCAGAATCTGATGTAAATTTCACCAATTTGTCGAAATGAATAAAACATTATCTTATCAACTTTTTATCTTTCTGTCTTCTTGAATGGTTGATGAACGAACACTGTACTTTGACATCCTCAAGCCTGCTTTATCTTGCATCCTCTTCAATATAACAGTCTCTAACATCCCATAATGTAGGACAATACTTTTTTAAGCATTTGACATTAATGGGATGTTTCTGCCAATTTCCTTCGAGGTTCGCCAAGTAGTATCCTCCCTTGTCTAATACTCGACTGATCATGAAAGGACATTCCCATGTCGGGCTCCATTTTCCAAAACCCCTAAGCTGAGCTCCTAGAGGGAGGACTGTCTTCCACACTAAATCTCCTTCCTTGAAAGACTTTATCTTTACCTTTTTGTTATAAGCTCGGGCAACAGCTCTCTTTCCTTCCTGAATCTGGTTCAAGGCTTCAATTCGGGCTACATCTAAGTCTTCAATCCCTTGACACATGGCTTTGATGTACTCTTCACTGTGTAACCCAAACTGATTTTGAATTCTGACAGAACTTACATTGATCTCCATGGGAAGCATTGCATCTTGCCCAAAAGTTAAAGCATAAGGAGTTGTCCCTGTTCCTACCCTCTTAGAGGTTCGGTATGCCCACAAAGTATTCCCCAGCTTTTCATGCCACTTTTCCGGACTATCCGTCACCATTCTTTTGATAATGTTTACCAAAATCTTGTTGCTGGATTCTGCCTGGCCATTTGACTGTGGGTAGTAAGGACTGGACTGGATCATTTTTATTTTGTATTTGCTTGCAAACTCTTCAACTTCTTTTGACTGCAGCTGAGGTTATGGATTTTACGGTCGAGGCTTCTACCCATTTGGTAAAGTAATCCGTTGCTACAATTATGAAAGTATGCCCCTTGCTAGAAGCTGGATAAATCTGCCCGATGAAGTCCATTGCCCATCCTCTGAAGGGCCAAGGCTTGACTGCTAGATTTAAAGGTACTGAAGGCACATGTTGGAGTGATCCATGTCTTTGACATTCTTCACAGCCTCGGGCATAAGACTTGCAATCTTTTTCCATGTCGGGCCATAAATACCCATACCTTCTAAGCAACCACCTCATCTTCGTTCCAGCTTGATGTGCCCCGCATATTCCTTCATGTACCTCGGCCATCACTCTCATAGATTCCTCTTGGCCTAAACATTTCAATAGTAACCCGTCTAGAGTTTTCCTTAGCAGGTTCTTCGCCCATAAGACATACTTGGTTGCTTACTGTCTATTCTTCTTGCTTGTGGGTGAAAAAGGATCCTTTAAATGATGAATCATAGGCGACCTCCAATCTTCTATCTCAACTTCTAGAACTATTACATCCAGACTGAATCCTCTCTCTAGGATAGAAGGAAGGTTTCTTCTTTGAATCTCGACATCTACCCCATATTTTCTTTCCTGTATTGGCACGCCTGAGGCTAATTGCGCCATCTCGTTGGCCGCTAGGTTGGATCCCCTAGGAACATGATTAACTGATATCTCAGAATCCTAATAACCCAGCAATTGCGTGGCCGCCAAGTAATACCCCACCATGGTGATATGTCTGCACTTGAAATCCCCATTTAGCTGGTTTATTACTAACTCTAAATCACCAAACACCTCTACCTCTACTGCCCCCATATCCATCAAGATTTCCAAACCAATTATTAAGGCTTCATACTCTGCCCGATTATTGGTGTTCCCTTGGTAATCTAGGAGGAATGAGTAATAAGGATAAACCCCTTGGGAGTTCACAATGACAATCCCAGCTCCAGAGGCCTTCTGAGTGTAGGAACCATCAAAATACAGCTTCCAAGGAGTAATCCAAAGGCCAGTTACTCTTTTTATCTCTTGTTGGACCCACTCCTCTTTGCCCGAGATATTTTTGCTTGGCGGGATCCAAACACTAGTAACTTCCAGGGTCCCCAGGATATTGATTATCTCATCTTGAGACTCTTGATGCTCCGCCAAGAAGTCGGCAATTGCTTGGCCTTTGACTGCCCTTTGGGGTACATACTGAAAGCTGAATTCTGATAATGCTAGAATCCACTTCCCAATCCTCCCCGTTAACATTGGTTTTGACAACATATACTTTATCACATTTGTCTTGGCAATGATGTGCACGTGACAAGGTAACATGTAATGCCTCAGCTTACTGGCAATGAAATATGGAGTTAGGCACAATCTTTCCACTGGGGAGTATCTTGTTTCTACCTCAGTCAGAATTCTACTGAGGTAATACACTGCCTGCTATTTCCCGCCTTCATTGTTCTGAGCTAGTAGACTTTCGATTGATTTTTCTGAAGCTGAGATATATAGCTTTAAGGGTTTTCCCCTTTGAGGTGGTACCAACACTGGTGGAGAAGTCAAATAGGCTTTGATGCTGTCAAAAGCCCTTTGGTGTGGTGGTCCCTACTCGAAATCTTCTTTATCCTTCAGTCTCAGCAGAGGAGTCAGTGGTTGGATCTTGCCCTCTAAATTGGCAATGAATCTCCTTAAGAAATTAATTTTGCCTAGCAGCCTCTGGAGTTGCATTTTGTTGGTGGGTGAAGGCGACTTCATTATTGCCCGAGATTTGTTTTTGTCCACTTCTACTCCTCTTTGATTAACCAGGAACCCCAAGAAGTTGCCCGCTCTCACTCCAAATGCTCACTTCTTTGGATTCATCTTCAGCTTATGGATCCTCATCCTTGTTAAAGCTTACCTGAGGTGTATCAGATGCTGCTCTTCTGTTTTGGATTTTACCACGATGTCATCGATGTACACCTCCATGTTCTGGCCAATCAAATCATGAAAGATGGCATTCATTGCCCTTTGGTAGGTTGCATCAGCGTTCTTGAGCCCGAATGGCATGACCAGGTATTCATATTGTTGGAAATGTGCCCTAAAGCCATTCATATGATGATACTTTACGGATATTTCACATGTTAAACTAATCTAGTTTACATATAAAAGGCAAACATTATTGTTTGAGGCGTCTCATATAAATGTTATATGCTTAAACGATAAAGTCCAAGGAATATGTGATTGGAAGAATGCAATATAATGTAGTTAGATTAATGAGACCATTCTTTCGTAGACACATCCTAAACGTTCCTCATCATAGGATTGCCAATTGGGCATTGACAGTCCGATAAGATCAGTACGTGCTATGTCTTCTCTCAGGGAGAGTGACTAGTCTCGAGTCATTGGTGTGTGTGACATCAAGACAAGTACGTAGGTGCTCAATAGAGAATGAGTTCACTGAACACGATCAACGAGGAGTTCTCATACTCATGTCACATGAGAACTCATGTTTGGGATAATGCAAATTAGTCCTTTGACCTGAGGCATCACAGTTGTTGTCTTGTGGTTAAGTCCTTGATCTTTGATTATGTCAAAGTCACCCCATCGGGGTGTCCACGGCATCATTGGGGTTAAGCCACTTAGTCATGGAGACAAGTGAATGCGCAACAAGGGATCTCTAACCTTCAATTGGCTTGAGGGAGAATACTCTATGATATGATTAAAATCTCTGGCCAGAGTATGAATGAGATTGGGGAATGCGTTCCAAATCACATTCAAGGTAATCATAAAATGCAAATGAATCACATTGGATAGTAGACATGAATAAATAAACTATCAAACCAAACAATGTGGTCAAGAGTATTAGATTAGAGAAAGACCGTATTGCATTTGTAATCCTAAACTGAATAGGTTCTCTACCTCTTCTGATTAGCTTGGGTAGCCATGATATGCTGCTAGGGGTCACTCATGGTTTGTGGAAGCCCTAAACGTGTGTAATCACTAAAGGGAGAATTGAAAGTAAGTTTCAAATTCACAATCGATGTAAAATGGTTTTAATCGCCCACTGCCTCGCTAAAAGGAACCTAATGTATCGTACACCAAATAAGGTGGAGATTGAAGAAACAAAGGAGATGAATTAAATGGTTTAATTATTTATGGCAAGGATTAATTAATATGTTAATTAATCAAACGAATAAGTTCGTTAAAGACCTCGGGATAGTTTTGGACCTTAAGGCCCAATGGGCTTCGAACGTCAAAGCCCATTGACTTAAGTTGTATGACAACTTAATGAATAAAGATTCACAAAGGCCCAAAAGCCCAAATCCATTTAGTGTTGAATTAGGGTTTTTTTTTGGTTCTTTAGGTCATTTAAAGAAGTGACTATATAAAGAACTTTATAACCTAAAATTCAAAAGTTGTTGATTTTAGAGAAAATTGGAGAGAACACAAAGCTTCCATTTCTCTCTAAGAGGCCAACCACCTTGGGGGATATTGTCTAGCAATTCTATTTCCTCAAGGTCACTCATTTCCTCTCCAATCCAACCTTGGTGTAGAATCTTTAGAGGTTCTCAATTTTGGGAACTTGGAGAACCTATTCTTCTAACCAAATCCATGGAGCTAAGAAGCAAGGAATGAAGGCCCTATCTCTTGGGTGATTATCCTTTGCATATGCAAAGAGGAATCTACAAAGGTAAATATTTCTCAACCAATAAATGTTGATTTAAAAGTTGAGTCAAGGTTCACCAATCTACTAGGCTTTGAATTTCATGGTAGATGTTTTGTTTTTGAATGCATGAAAGCATGATTCCGCCTTTAATTGTTAATTGCATGCTATATGATGTTATTCAAATGAACATGTTTTTCACAAAACTTCCTTCAAGTGGTATCAAGAGCCTAGGTCTAGTAGTTGGTGAATCATTTTGGGTTTTGTAGTTCATAGTTTTTGATTTAAAAGTTGTAATATGTTACAAGCTTTATTCTTGTTTCTTTGAATGTAAATTTTGTTAGAAAATTTGCCATCTCAAATGTTGTAGATGTAGTTCATATGAGCATGAATTTTGGAGCTAAAATTTGGTGCCATGTTTTTTGGGAAATTCGGCCAAATCCAAAGGGTGATTTTTTGGGTTCATGTTTGTCTTGTTAAAATGGTTTTAAAGTGACTTTTGGAACCCCTAAGTACCCTAGGATGTTAACCCTCTTTTGAGTGATGAAAATTTGAGTTTTGGTGAGTGAAAACATTCATGGAGCTATTATGAGTTTTCATGAGTGTTCTTCAATGTTCTTGAAGTTCTTGCCAAGAACAAAAAGTTTTGAAGTTTTGATTCAAAATGTTTTATGTTTTTACATAAAGTTTTGGTTTAATTTTAGTGGGTGATTTTAGTGGGTGATGATTATTTGTAAAGTATTATTAATTGTTTTAATGGTAGACAAACTTTTTTAAAAGTTTGACATAAATTCAATTAATGGTTATAATGGTAGACAAACTTTTTTAAAAAGTTTAACATAAATTCAAAATATTTCATCTTTACCTCACCTAATAAAACCCACTTACAAAAACTTTGTAAAAATCATATTTTTTCTATCATGGCCGGCCACCCTAATTAAATAGGGTATTTTTGGGTCTTTTATTCAATTACATAAAGTTTTGATACTTTTGTGTATTTGCACTTTGGCCCAAAAGTTTACGTTTTTACGTTAAGGCCCAAAAACGTTAAAGGACAAATTGTTTTGCTCCTTTAATGAAGTTTTTTGTATTTGTTGAAATTTTTGGGTTATAGTTGTAATTACATGAAGTAGTGGACTTTTGTGTTTTTACAAAGTGACCCCAAAAGTTTGTGTTTCGCAATATAGCCCAAAAAGTTGTGGTTATTGCATGATGGCCCAAATTAAGTAGGGAACAAAAATTGTTTTGTCTCTTTAAATGAGAATTGGATTTTCATTTCATTTAGCTCCATTTAAATCAATTTTATGGATACAAAAACCAAATGAAAATGTTGCATTCAATTTAATTAATTAAAGTGTTGATTAATTAAAGGGTGATTATGAACCTAAGCCTACGATAATTGAGCTATGTGAAAGGCCGTTTCAAATTTGTTTGAACCATGGGAATGTGTAGATTAATTTTGGTTGTAATTTGATTTGATCAAATGTTGTAAAAGAGCATAAGCTCTTCTTTACTTTAAAGTAATTTGTTTTATGCAAATGTTGTAAAGAGCATAAGCTCTCTTTTACTTTGAAGTACTTCTTTCTTGCTTTATTTGATATGCATGAAAATGAAGTAGTTGGGTCCAACGCCCCTAGGAACAACACGCCTTAATGTGATTAAACGCGTAACTAAAATCAATCTCCATCCCTAGTCCGAGATTCAACACTAGGCTCGTGTTGAATCTAAACAAAGGTTCATAGTCATCCTAAGGCCCTAAGGCAACTATATAGTCCATCAAATGAATGCAAACCTTATGTTAGTAGTATCATATACTCTTGCTTTAAAAAACCGTTTTATAAGCATAGTGGGAGTAGTATATACAACTAAAAACAAATGGACCAATAGTTGTAATAGGACCAAAATTGTTTTAATGTAGATTAAAATGAATACTTATATGTGATGAGACCTAAAACCCTCAACCAAACCATTATTAAGTTGAAAAGCGTGAGAGTGCTTAGAACACTCTTTCGTGGCCTTCCACCGTGGTAGGCTCCAATCGTTTATGACTTGTACACCGGCTTCACCCTATCATGGGGGAGTACAAAGTGCATGCTTATACTCAGGAGGAGTCTATATACATACTTGATGAGGTGAGTGTAGGCAACGAGGATGGCCGACATCGTATCATCGTGAGGCTATTCTTGAACCCCTTCACGAACTAAGCATGGTGGGAATGACTTAACTAAGTGCAATGTTGCCAATATCATATCATTGTGAGGCAACATTCTCTAGAGGCCAAATTGATGGGTACTTGCATTAGTTGCAAATGAGTAAGCGTACTCTCTCATTATTATTAATGCTAGCCAATATCATATCATTGTGAGGTGGGCTTGGTAATAGTGAGTCTCCCATAACCTGCTAAGAGTTTCCTCCAAAACTCTCGAATTCCGATGAGGGATATGGAATTTGCCAAAAATAGTGGGTGGTGCTATTTGATTTAAAGACCCAAATCAAATGGCTTAAAATCAATCAATTTATATTCGTTATGTATTTGTTTACCAATATATTTGCAAACGCTATCCAAAACTTGACAAAGAAAAGCCGAATGTTTTAGTTTCCGGACTTAGTAACACAATCCCAAAGATTGTCTTAAATGGAATGTGCATGTACCTAAGAAGTCTCATCCTCACAATCTTCCTATTGATAATGTATCATTGGAAGAACATGTTAGAAATGTCTATCATGAAGAGGACAACACAAACAACCAATGCTTATTCCTTCGTTATATGAACAAAGGAACTTATGAAGAAATAAGAGTTGCCTTGAACAACTCTTGAAAGTTTGTAATTATGTTTAGAACATAATGGTTGGTTGACAAAAATAGTCCATCAACATGGACTTATGATGATTTTGAATCATTGAGTGTTGAAGTGATAAACCACTTAACGAGACGGAAACTAAGCTAGGACTTCACCTTTATGTCCCTATCCTAATGGTTCACTAAGTTTATTGTAAACTATGTAGTGAATAATAACCACACACTCTCCAAAATGTTTGATGTGTATAACACAATTGAAAAAGGTTTCAAGAGAGATAGTGGGAGTTTAGGGACCATGACTATTGTAGTCAAAGGAGAAGTCAAATGAAGAAGATAAAATTAACTCCAAGGGAACAAACTTTCTTTATGAAAGGATGGACATTGGAAGGGGTATTTGCATGAAATGTCTTGCAAGTGTCAAGAACACACCTTTCGAAGGTGTTGTAAATTGTTCTTGAAAAGTTCAAAACAGTTGGTTCTTCTACTTGAATACATGATTCCGTATTAGTAACTATGTTTTACAATCGTTGTAAAAGTATGGCTAATAAGAAGTAGAAGATTAATGAAAGAAGAGAAAGTACTTCACATTCGGAACGTGAATAAAATATAGATCTCTGCGAAAGCAGATGGTACTAACTTCCTCATATGAACTACCAAAGAAATTGGAAAAACCAAAGATTGTCTTTACATTCCAATTTTAAGGAACTTAATTCCGTCACTATAGTAGAGATGGATGAATGTTTTGTTTGACAAAACATTGTTCTTTATTAATCAATGATTGGATTATAGTAATCTAATTGATTGTCTCTATAGTAGAGATGATATGGTAGCGTTAACTGTTTAGAATATAATGATGCTTAAAACCCAAAAGGTTGCAAGATAGTGGCAATTGTCCACAACATAATACTACTCATGTTGTATGACATTCACCGAAGATCACTCTCGGTTGGACTATAGTTTATTTTGAATAAACACAAGTCCGAATACTTTGCAAAAGGTTTCAAAGAATTCAAGAAATGTAAGATTGATGAGTAAGACGTCTAAAGTAATTACATCCTTAGATTTGATCCAAGGAAAGGTAACACTTTAGATGAGTTTCCTTGAAAGATATCAAGGAAATTAGCATCATAAGATAAATGATTTTCTCCATTAGGAGAAGAACGAACTTGAATAAGATTTAGTTCGTTGGATATTATCAATTACCCATATATAGGATATATATGCTTCTAAGACAATATGATTGTCAATTAGAAGATCTTCCAAAATTTTCATAACTCCATAGGATGTAGTTGGAAAGAAAGACAAATCTTAATCATGTTAAGATTTGGGGTTGTGTGTTAATAAGCAATATTTGTTTAAAAATTATCTTGTGGATATCCTTAAATTAACCTTTGGATATCACTTCTATAAACCAACTAACAAATGTTGTTTGTTGAGTAGTTCATTGTAATCCTACAATGTGATTTGCCTTAGAGCAAATGAACTAGGAATAGAACTCAAAAGAATGGGTTCTTTGAGAGACAAGATGATAATCAACAAATATAACAACCTAGTTCCTATACCACAAGCTCCAAGGTAGTCAAGAAGGATTTATAAACCGTCTCAGTTGAATGGTTTGAACTTTATGACTACATTGAGTGTATATACGATATATACTCAAGAAATGGTAAAGTACCATTTGACCCGAAATAATGAAACCTTCATAGCTAATTGGTAGCTTAAGGTGACTACAATCAAAGAGAATGGTTGACTTTGAAGGAACCATCTTTGACGTAGTCTTAGTTTCAATTAATTCGAAGATTGCTAGCTACAACTAAATGGTGATTCAATGTTTGGACATGATATAGGTTTCCGAAACCATTATTAAGATAGTCTTGATAATTTATGTCTAAAACTATGAATCACAAAACATGTAAGTTGTAGAGATCCAACCATCATGGATCTTAGCAAGCTAGTGGGAGCCATAAGCGTCTTATGAGAGAAAGATCAAAATTGTTTGATTTCTCATATAGATGTAAATGAATCTTTTGTTTACTAGGTTTACAAAAGATTAGTGGGAGTTAATCATATTCCTAAATTTGAATATATGTATGATATATTAATTTTGGAAATGAAAAGAATACTTCATTGTTAAAGTTATGACTTTAAAACTTTCTATAACGATAGAATGTATATGGGAGACATAGTCTATATACATGGGATGGAAATCTATAATGATAGATTTTAGGATATAATTGGATTATATCATGCCCTAATAATAGACAAAAGGTTGCTAGGAAGTTTCTCATATGATGATAAACTTTAATAAGAAGAACAACTCTAGTGAGACTAGGAGGTAGCTCTTCTCAAAGGGAACGTACCCTTTGACTCCCAAAGAGATAATGCGTAAATCGAATCCTTTATGCATACGCAGAAAGGTGATTTATGTATTTCATATTGTATGAAAAACATTGATATGAGTTGTACCTAGAAAGGTACAAGGCGATATCAGTGCAAGCCCAGGATCAGAACCATGGCAACTGTCAAGTAAATCCTTAAGTATTTAAGAAATACTAAAGGATAGGTTCCTCGAAGAATGAGGAAGAATTAGAGTAACGTAATGGAAGCGTAAATGTATTAGATTGTAAATCTAATCCATCATTGGATGTTTCTTCATTATGAATGAAGAGATAAACAGATATCTCTTTATTATGACTAAAGAGATATTTGGATGGAAACATTAAAGTAATGACTTTAGTGTGTTCCATTATGAATGCAAAATATATTGCCATATAGAAGTTTACAACAATGTTGTTTGGATGGGAAAGTTCATTTATGAACTCTCTATTCGGTTCCAACCAGAAAGTGTATCTAGTGTACTGACACTACGACACTAATGGGGCGATAGCTCAAGCCTGGGAATCAAGGTCTCATCAAGATCCGAACTCATATGAGAGACTGAACCACATGATTGGGAATCATGTATAATGGTGACGTCGATATTCTCAAGGTTGCTTCTATGGATAACATATAGATATCCATTTCCTAGGCCTACTATTCAGCCATTTAGGAAATGACTACAGAAGAGGAATCATAACAGATGACCAAGCTGATTGGCTCTAGTGCAAGTGGGAGATTGTTGGAAATGTGCCCTAAAGCCATTCATATGATGATACTTTACGGATATTTCACATGTTAAACTAATCTAGTTTACATATAAAAGGCAAACATTATTGTTTGAGGCGTCTCATATAAATGTTATATGCTTAAACGATAAAGTCCAAGGAATATGTGATTGGAAGAATGCAATCTAATGTAGTTAGATTAATGAGACCATTCTTTCGTAGACACATCCTAAACGTTCCTGATCATAGGATTGCCAATTGGGCATTGACAGTCCGATAAGATCAGTACGTGCTATGTCTTCTCTCAGGGAGAGTGACTAGTCTCGAGTCATTGGTGTGTGTGACATCAAGACAAGTACGTAAGTGCTCAATAGAGAATGAGTTCACTGAACACGATCAACGAGGAGTTCTCATACTCATGTCACATGAGAACTCATGTTTGGGATAATGCAAATTAGTCCTTTGACCTGAGGCATCACAGTTGTTGTCTTGTGGTTAAGTCCTTGATCTTTGATTATGTCAAAGTCACCCCATCGGGGTGTCCACGGCATCATTGGGGTTAAGCCACTTAGTCATGGAGACAAGTGAATGCGCAACAAGGGATCTCTAAGCTTCAATTGGCTTGAGGGAGAATACTCTATGATATGATTAAAATCTCTGGCCAGAGTATGAATGAGATTGGGGAATGCGTTCCAAATCACATTCAAGGTAATCATAAAATGCAAATGAATCACATTGGATAGTAGACATGAATAAATAAACTATCAAACCAAACAATGTGGTCAAGAGTATTAGATTAGAGAAAGACCGTATTGCATTTGTAATCCTAAACTGAATAGGTTCTCTACCTCTTCTGATTAGCTTGGGTAGCCATGATATGCTGCTAGGGGTCACTCATGGTTTGTGGAAGCCCTAAACGTGTGTAATCACTAAAGGGAGAATTGAAAGTAAGTTTCAAATTCACAATCGATGTAAAATGGTTTTAATCGCCCACTGCCTCGCTAAAAGGAACCTAATGTATCGTACACCAAATAAGGTGGAGATTGAAGAAACAAAGGAGATGAATTAAATGGTTTAATTATTTATGGCAAGGATTAATTAATATGTTAATTAATCAAACGAATAAGTTCGTTAAAGACCTCGGGATAGTTTTGGACCTTAAGGCCCAATGGGCTTCGAACGTCAAAGCCCATTGACTTAAGTTGTATGACAACTTAATGAATAAAGATTCACAAAGGCCCAAAAGCCCAAATCCATTTAGTGTTGAATTAGGGTTTTTTTTGGTTCTTTAGGTCATTTAAAGAAGTGACTATATAAAGAACTTTATAACCTAAAATTCAAAAGTTGTTGATTTTAGAGAAAATTGGAGAGAACACAAAGCTTCCATTTCTCTCTAAGAGGCCAACCACCTTGGGGGATATTGTCTAGCAATTCTATTTCCTCAAGGTCACTCATTTCCTCTCCAATCCAACCTTGGTGTAGAATCTTTAGAGGTTCTCAATTTTGGGAACTTGGAGAACCTATTCTTCTAACCAAATCCATGGAGCTAAGAAGCAAGGAATGAAGGCCCTATCTCTTGGGTGATTATCCTTTGCATATGCAAAAAGGAATCTACAAAGGTAAATATTTCTCAACCAATAAATGTTGATTTAAAAGTTGAGTCAAGGTTCACCAATCTACTAGGCTTTGAATTTCATGGTAGATGTTTTGTTTTTGAATGCATGAAAGCATGATTCCGCCTTTAATTGTTAATTGCATGCTATATGATGTTATTCAAATGAACATATTTTTCATAAAATTTCCTTCACATATGCCCCCACATGCCCAAGACACCTAAAAGTTGTTTTGTGAATATCTTCCTAGGCCATTTTTATCTGATTATACCCGGCATTTCCATCCATAAAAAATAAGACTTTGTGTTTCGCTACTGCATATATGGATAGATCAGCCATGGGCATGGGATATTCATCTTTTGGTGTAGCGCCATTAATATTTCTATAATCAACACAACATCATACTGCTTTTGTTATGGCTTTTAAAACGGGTACAATGTTGGCTAACCATTCTACATATTTGGTTGGTCTAATAAATCCAGCTTTTACTAGTCTTTTAATTTCTTCTTTGACCTTCTCTTCTATCTCCTTTGACATCCTTCGTGGTGCTTGCTTAACAGGTTTATACCCCTCCTTGATGGTCATTCTGTGTTCCACCAAGGTTAAATCTAAACCTGGCATCTCAGTATAATGCCAAGCAAAACAATCTTTAAATTCTTGTAAAAGACAGATAATCTTCTCCCGATCATTAGTTTCTAACAAGCCACTGATTTGTATAGGTCTTGGATCTTCCTCTGTCCCCAAATCAATGACTTCCAAAGGATCCTGAACCTCTGGTGGTGGTTTGTCTGGTTCTGCGCACAAAAATTCAACTAACTCCGGGCTTTCGGGCAAGTCGTCTGGCCCATCCAAGTCATATATACATTCGGCCATTCGTATGGCCATATCCAACTCTTCTCCGTAAAGCTCTTCTCTGCTTTTATCCTGATTGGTCGAAGTTCCTAGCTGCCATTCCTGCTCTTGTTTGTCTAAGAGCTCCCTTTCTTGCTTTCTTCCTTTCCCATACACCAACAGTCTTTTGATCAGGGACCTGACTGCCATTACCTGATCCTTCTTCTTTTGTTCTGTCATTGATGGTGTAGGGATGTTGGGACGATACAAGGTCTGTCCCACTCCTCTCTAGTAAGGAGCATTCCTTATTCTAAAAGCTTTTGGGCCGTCACCTTGGTAAGGCGGCCGTTCTCATCTGCTTCTAAACATTTCATAATTCCTACGTTGGGATTGTAGAAACTCGTCTCCGCAACATTGGCTGTGGGGAGAAATGGTCGTGATTCGGCCTCCACCATCTCCCAAAAGCCTAGTCTCTTTGTCCCTGCCTCATGATAAACAGCCACTTGTTGATGTAGAGTGGAGGGTATGGCGAGACTTTAGTGGATCCAGTCCCTTCCAAGTAAGGCTCCATAGGTGGAAGTGCAATCTAGCACAAAGAATGCCAACATGATTTGTTTTGACCCCAAATCCACTTCTAAGGGCAATATCCCATGAGTTTTAGTAATAGCGCCCGAGAAGCTTGAAACCGTGAGGTCCGTAGGAATAAGATCTTTTGTGCCTCTCCCTATCTTTTTCATTTGCTTGGCTGGTAGTACATTAACAGCCGCTCCTCCATCAATTAAAATTCTTTTGAAAGGCACCCCTTCTAAATGAGCTGCAACATATATTGGCTTAAAATGGTTGGCTAGTAACATGTTTGGACAGCTGAACACCATTTTATCCGTATAGATCCTTAAAAGACCATTTTTGGGTGCTTCGGAAGATTCAGCTTTTCCCGACTCTCTTTCTCCAGCCATCTCAACACTGACATGGGCCATCATTGGCTCCGTCGTCACATAGTCACCTTCCATAGTGGCAGGTTGATTAGGCCCAGCACCAAACATGGCGGATAGCACATACACCATGTTGATATGAAAATTGCTAGGCTCTGGCAGTTCTTCTTTCTTACTCCCGATCTGTTCCATGAACTCATCTAACCAGGCCATCGCATATTCTGGAAGCAGTGGTTCTGGTGCCCCCCTGTTGATTCATGCCCGAATATGGTGTTTGCTTCGGAACTTCACCGAAAGGATCCACTAATGATAGAGAAAGTGGTTTTCTTTCAGGCGAAACAGTTCCAAAACAAATAGGCTTCGTCTTCCATCCGGGAGTTGACATCATGATCATATCTTCTTGAGCTCTCCTCAAGATCCTATATTTCCCATGGTGTAGGCTTTGCGGTACATGGTTTCCTTCACCTTCTGTTTTGCTATTAGCCCTCTCCACCTCTTTTTTACTCCTCCAGCAGAACTGACTACTCCCCCCAGATGACGTTTTTTCAAACTTTTGATTCTTGGATACTTCAGACGTCGCAGGGGTCTTTAAAGAATCCATTTTTTCAAACCACATACCATTTTCGCCCGAGGCGGGCAGGGTTATCTTTCTTGGCAGGATTTGTTATCCTATCATTTCTCTTGACTTCTTTTCCCATATGGCCATATTGAAGATGTTCTACACCCCTCTCTTTTGGCTTTTTGGCATCCTTGTCTTCTGCTTCCTCAGAAGCTTCATGATTACGAAATATCTCTGATAAAGCTCTGGGTTGGGAATCGCCTCTTAACCGCTGAAAAACACTTCGGGAAGTATCTCTTCCTGCAGTCCGCCTAGCTTTCTCACGGGCCTATTTTCTTTCTTCTTCTTCCTTCCTCTTGATCAGCTCATGATCCATGAAGACTGCTGCTGGTGGTATTTCGAACTCACACTTGCATTGGCATTTACTACAAAGAACCATCCCTTTGATTATAGCTGCTTTTGGATGTTCGGGCAATCTGATCACCCATTTTGTGGATTTGTCAGCCAGTCTTCCTTCTTCTATTTCCCTTGCGACCTTTTTTTTCCTCTTCTCGGCCCATGCCATACTGATCATATTTACTGGGGCTTCTGAGAAGGGATCTGCATGTTTGTCCACCACTGCTTCCTCTAGCTGGTTGATTCCAAGTCTCTCTCTTTCCCTATCATCTTTTTCCCCAAGTTGAGGTAAAGATATAGGAATAGTTGGTCTTATAACTAGATCTGCTTTCCTTCTGAAGCCTGCGGAGGCGCTCTCCAGTCTTTGTAACATTTGCAACAAGGTAGTTTGCAAGTCTTCATTAAAATTTTCTGGAACAACCGCTCTTTTTAAATCTTCAGGTTTTCTCGACATATTTCTTTGGCAAGTAAGATCTGATTAAAGAGATCCCACCGGGCGTGCCAAAACTATGTTCATGGCTAGAATTTCCATTGGGGATGTTTCCTAGCGGACGAGCACACAGCTCCCCGAGAGGTTGGCGCCGGTTGATGCTTTCTGTCGGGCTTCTGCTCACTGGCGGGCTTGTCGGGCAAAGCTTGTCGGGCAAGGCTGAAAGATAAGGACAGAGTTAACTTTGAAAGGTCCATTTGAAAGGTGCCTTTTTGGCCTTGTATTTTTACTTATACTAATCATGATGAGTTTTCTGGCCTTGTATTTTTACGTATCAGTGTTGTTGGAAGTGGGTATTCAACCCATCTCTCTGATAATTCTACATTCGTCGGGTGTGGGGTTTTATCACAAAAGACTTCGATATTAATTGGAGTGGAGTTAGAATATTTAAACTCTTCTTTCTTTCTTTCTCTAGCCGGTGTGGATTTCAACAACAAAAAAAGTGTGTTAATGCAAAATGTCGATGTTTCACATCTTTAGGATGATCATTAAGCTCACAAAGGTATGACTAACCCAGGTGTCTCATCAAAACCTTGTTTGGTTACCAAGTTGTCTGGCTTTAAATCTCCTATGGTTAAATCAACTTGTCTCTGCTTCTTGAGGAGTTTTCCGAACTCGGAAGGAGTATCTTGTATACTCTCATAAAGAGAAGAGCTACTCAAAGAATCGGAATATGCAGTTTGGTATGGGCAATGGGCTTTCTGTTATCAGTCCTTATGTTTTTCTTCTTTCCTACTACCTCATGGATCCGTAGAAGCCGGCCTGTTTGAAACGGGCCTTGTTAGGCTTGATTCGAATTTTAAAATAACAAGACCAAAACCGCCCCACCCCATTTCATTTACAAACAAATCCCGTATCGGCCTCCAAGTTTGGGGTGGGGCCATCCTGTCCTGTGCTAAGTCAACGATTTCACTACAAGCTTTTATCTAAAACTTATATCAAATTCAAATTCATGAACGCAGTAACATGGGTAAAACAGCATTGTACATCCGCACCATGCCAAGTTTTAACTCATGGCAGCGAGCATGGTATACCAGAACAGTGGTATCCCATGCCAATGTAAGTCACTTTCTCGTTTTATAGCACGGGTATGCTATGATTGTAGAATTCCGTGCCAATTGGAGAAATGATCTTTCAACCTTAACCCAATTGTAGCAATGGTCCTTCCAACATAACTTATTTTGACAAAATTCTGACAAAGTTGACGAAAAGAACCATAACTACACGTTTTGATGATTGGAGGGCCCAATGGTAATGGATTTTTAGTTGAGGGACCATTGCTACAATTTACTCTTAAAGTTAAACTACTAAAATACTTACTATAAAATACAATAGTCATAGTGAACAACGGTACAAGTAGATCTACGTCAAGGGAATTAGCAACGTGTTAGGAGAAATCAGTACAAGAGGTTGTGGATACACTTCTTGATAATGGAATCCGCGGACAACCAATGAGGGATGGTCATAATAAGGTTTACAAATCGTTTTTAGATGTAATTGAAGGAAAGGAGGGAAAATTTCATGAGACTCTGCTTAGCAAACAGGTCGATTATTCGGGGCGTTCTATTATTGTCGTAGGTCCCTCACTTTCATTACGTCAATGTGGATTACCTCTCGAAATAGCAATAGAGCTTTTCCAAACATTTGTAATTCATGGTTTAATTAGACAACACTTTGCTTCAAATATAGGAGTTGCTAAGAGTAAAATTCAGGAAAAAGAGTCGGTTGTATGGGAAATACTTCATGAAGTAATGCAAGGGCATCTGAAGCGAAATTTAACTAACGCACAAATTTAAACCCTATTTGTGACAATTGTAGTAATGATGTAAGTAGGGATCGTTCTAGGCCGGGGATTAACTAGGGATGCTAACCAAAGTAAAATTAAATTAAAAACGTAAAAACAAAATTTAAAACATTAAACTAAACTCAAAACATTTAACTAGAATAACTCAAAATAAAACTAACAAATAATCTAAAACAAATCAAAAGACTCAAAATAATTCAAGACTCAAGAAAACACAAACTAAATTTATTTCTAACAAATCTAACACTTTAAGATAAACGGGGGATTGATTTTTGACGAAATCGAATTTAAAACTGAAACTTGAAAATAAACTTCTAAGAAAATATATTTTATAGAATTAAAATGATTAGACGTTAGTTAGAGGGTTCCTTGTCCACACATGAATAAATGCATATAATTTGATTCCCAGTTATGACTTCAACAAACGAATAAATGACAATGCTCCAAGTTAATTAGGTCCGCTTAAATTAACCTTCAGATTTCCCTAGATTCATTGAATTGGATGGGATACGCATCACAACCAAATTATTCTTATCAAGTTCCCTAACTATGGAATACGCATGATAGAGAGACATATCAAAGATCATTAAGTTCAATGGAAATCATAAGCATCGACTAGGCATTCATAACTATGGAATACGCATGTTAATCCAACCTAGGGTTTACTAAACACAATCGTGGCTAGCGATTTTTACTACTCATGAATATAAGTTCATAACGATTAGGTGAAATTCCCTTATATCCTAGCATCAAGTCTAAGCATGCAAATTAAGTGTCGACCCTTAACCCACATACATAAACAAGTTATTAATCAACACAGAAAAATAAACCACATCCAACGTTCAAGAATTCATAACTGGAGTAAATCAAATTATAATAAACATTTATCCATGGTTTCAAATTCACCTCTAACTAAACAGAAATTAATTACACATTATTCATAAATTAAAGTGAAAGTAAAACATAAGTTTGAGGAAGAATAACACCGAGAGAAAAGAGTGCCCGTGCAGTTTCTGTGTGTTGCTGCCTTATTTGGCAGCTTCCTCCATCTGGTTCCGTCTGCCACTGCTGACTGTCTCTCCAATCCTCTCCTCGCGCGTCTTTCTTTCCTCACGTCTCGCCAGCTGCACAAGCTGCCAAGGGCAGCCTTCTTCCTTCTTCCGCGTGTCGCGTCTCTCGCGTCAGCTTCCTGCTGACTTCCTCTTCAATTTCTGCGAGCTGTTCCTCTCGCTGCAAAGCAGCGTCCCTCTCCCCTTCCAGCTGCTCTCCCACATGCTGCCTTCTGCCAGCTGCCTCTATTCTTCCTGCACGTCTTTAGAGCTGCAAAGGCAGCTCTCACTCCTTCCTGTCTGCTCAGTTTCCTCTTGACTTCAGCGCTGCCAAGGCAGGCAGCTTACTCCCGCGCCCAAGCAGCTCTCATTTTTTCCTTATCCCCCCCTTGTGAATATTGCAAAGTTGACTGGTTTTAACCCCAGATTCTAGCTTGCCTCCCACGTGTTCTCAATTGTGCCTGCCTTCTTTTATTATTTCTTTTCTTTTCCGCCCTTTTTGACCTGCCTTCCACTTCTTTTATTTCTGTTCTTCGTTCCTCATTCCACTGACTTAGGCGCACCATTCCCACTCACGTCTAACCCTCCTTTTTCTTATGCTTTTCTCCTAGGCAGCTGCCTAATGCAGCTTTTCTTTTATTTATTTCTTTCTTTACAGCTGCCACTTTCTTTTCACACGCTGGCAGCATTCCCACTTGGTTGCACAGCTTCTTTTCCTTTATTTCTTTTTCTGTCCGCTCCATTTTGTCTGCCAAAATGTTTTCTTAAGTTAATGAAATAAGTGAGCAAGGTAGAAATGACGAATTTATTACTTAAAATCACACTTGTGCTATTTTTATTTTCTTAGCTAGATAAATTCGATAAAACACAAAAACAAAGTAAATAACTCAAAAATATAAGAAACTAACTAAGAAAAGACGAGAGAATTTGATGTAAAATATGTATAAATATGAGATTATCAGCATCCCGTATTACTGAATAGAGCACCTACTCTGAATAGATTAGGCATATAGGTGTTCCAACCCATTTTATTAGAAGGACATGCTATTTGTTTACATCCATTAGTTTGTAAGGGATTCAATGCGTTCATGTACCTTTATCTTTGGAGGCTCAAGCGGAGGCCTGTTTACTTATGTTTTCTCATATGAACCTCTTGCCTCCTGCTATTGGGGATCCTATTTCCGTACCAACTCAAGATATGCTTATTGGGCCCTATGTATTAACGAGTGGAAATCGTCGAGGTATTTGTGCAAATAGGTTTAATCCATGTAATCGCAGAAATTATCATAATAAAAGAATTGATGATAATAACTATAAGTATACGAAAGAACCTTCTTTTTTTTTGTAATTCCTATGATGCAATTGGAGCTTATCGGCAGAAAAGAATCAATTTAGATAACCCTTTGTGGCTCCAGTGGCGACTAGATCAACACGTTATTACTTCAAGAGAAACTCCCATCAAAGTTCACTACGAACCTTTGGGTACCTATAATGAGATTTATGGGCACTATCTAATAGTAAGAAGTATAAAATTAAATAAAATAAAATTATTTTGTATATAAGTTCGAACCACAGTTGGTCATATTTCTCTTTATCGAGAAATCGAAGAAGCTATCCAAGGGTTTTCCCGACCCTACTCATATGGTATCTAAACTAAGTAATTCTATGACACTCGTGTCATTTTGGGTTTCTCCAATTCACCTAGGACCATGGTTCCTAAATTTCTATGTGAATCAAGATCGCGAAAAGGAAGTTTTCCAATCATTGACTCAAACCTATTACCGAACCCCACTCAGGGGAATAGGGAGGTACTTATGGCAGAACGGGCCAATCTAGTTTTTTGCAATAAAGTGATAGATAGGACTGCTATTAAACAACCTATTAGTAGATTAATAGATCACTTCGGAATGGCATATACATCACACATCCTGGATCAAGTAAAAACTTTGGGGTTCCGACAAGCTACTGCTGTATCCATTTCATTAGGAATTGATGATCTTTTAACAATGCCTTCTAAGGGGTGGCTAGTCCAAGATGCTGAACAACAAAGTTTTATTTTGGAAAACACCATCTTTATGGAAATGTACACGCGGTAGAAAAATTACGGCAATCTATTGAGATATGGTATGCTACAAGTGAATTTTTGCGACAAGAAATAAATCCTAATTTTAGGATGACCGACCCCCTTAATACATTCCATAGGATGTCCTTTTTGGGGCCTGGAGGAAATGCATCCCAAGTACACCAATTAGTAGGTATGATAGTATTAATATCGGATCCACAAAGACAAATGATTGATTTACCTATTCAAAGTAATTAATGTGAATGACTGTCTTTAACAAAATATATCATTTCTTGTTATGGAGCCCGAAAAGGGGTTGTGGATAGTGCTGCATAAACATCGGATGCTAGATATCTTACACGCAAACTTGTTGAAGTAGTTCAACACATTGTTGTACGTAGAACAGATTGCAGGACGAGGCATTTCTGTGAGTCCTCAAAATGGGATGATGCCGGAAAGAATTTTTATACAAACATTTATGTGAGTCATCAATTACTTTCACTTTTGGCTTTAGTTAGAACCTAAGAGGTCACACGCATATGATAAGTTCTAGTAACATTAGATGGATGATGATGAGATATGATTAATTGTTAACTATATTAGATTAATTATTTATGCTTATTGGACATGGTTTTAATTAAAATAGCTTTGGGCTTTATTTAATTTAAAATGGGTTTAAGTCACAAGCCTAAGTGAGCAAGTGAAATTGGGCTACGCGCATGGGTCAATCCCATGACATCAATACCCTAGGAAATGTGTAGATACTCTCAAAGGCTCAACACTTGGGGAGTTTCACGTGATTAATTATGAAGAGGAAGATTGCAAGCATATATATGGCTAGAGATCCCTAAACCCTCAGACGAACAATGCGTTTACAATAAGTGAATTGGGGATTCAATCACTTTCCTAGTATTATTTGTTGATGACATATTGTTAATAGGAAATGACAAAGCTATGCTTAAGAAGTTAAGAGTTAGTTATCAAAGACATTCTCCATCAAGGACAAGGATGAAGCCTCGTATAAGATTGATGCGAGATTCACCCAACAAAATGTGAGGCCCTCTAAATCTAATTACATAGATAAAATGCTAAAAAGGTTTAGCATGCAAAATTTGAAAACGGGCTTCTTTCTTTTTCGACATGGCATTATTCTCAACAAAGATATGTGTCCTAAGACACCAAGTGAGAAATGTGAGATGAAATTATTCAGCCGAAGTACTTAATAATCAAGTTAAGTCTGTGAGAACAGCTTCAATATGAGATGTATCATGGTGATCATACCACATGTGATTTGACATAAATCATATCACATAAATCGTGATCGGGGTTTGGATGATAAAAAAACCTAATTACATTGCAACTACAATCAAGGTTCCAAAGAGTATCATGATTAGTTTGCGTATACTTCTACTAGTCCGAATTGCCATGACATGCTGCTAGGTGTCACTTATGGTTTGTGGAACTAAATTAGTTCATTAATTAGTTTCATTGTTGGCTTTAGATAGAACCTAAAAGGTTATACACATATGATAAGTTCTAGTAACATTATATGGATGATAATGAAATATAATTAATCGTAAATTATATTACACTAATTATTTGGGTCTATACAGCTTAGCGCTTTATTTAAATTAAAAGGCATATGGGTCAAGCCCATGGTGTCGAAACCCTAGGGAAAGTGGGAGTCTCCATAATATTCGTTGTGTTTTTTTCTCTCATAAGTAAGTCCATTCAGTTTTGTCCCTCAAAGAAAAGAGATAAAAACCCTAAGCCAAGACACCTAGTGCCTTCCATTCTATATTGATCTATGTGAGAGATATTGCAAGCACATTCAAATTAATCATTTCATCATCTGTTGCTAGATTATCAGTGTGGATACTATTAGAGGCTCAACACTTGGGGAGTTTTGCGTGATCAATTACGAAGAGGAAGACTACAAGCATAGGGATGATCCAATCATGCATGATAGACATGGCTGAAAATTCAAGTAAGTTAATCTCTTCGACTTCTTACTTTGTTGCTTTATCAATTGCAACCAACCAGATATGTAATTTGAATAACGTATAGTTTGTTATTTATTATTTTCTGTTGCATATTAATTATTCAAATTAAATTAATCCTAATAATATGCCTGGAAAATGGGCCAGGATCGCAGGAAAATAGGTCGGAATCGTCATCAGTTCAATTTTTGGTCCGTTGGTGGACCAGCGGACTAGTCAGAATAGGGTTTAGTCTAATTGGTGTCGACTGTGGAGCCAAAAATAATCCCAAAAATCATGGAGCTGGCACGTGGATTATTTCCCAAGAAAGACAAGACTGCCTCTATTAAATGAACAGGGAGCAGCCTCATTCACCACGCGCAGCTTAAGTAGAGCAGGCAGAGATCAACGACTGCTCAAGGCACCCCTGCCTGTAGGAAAAGTCAAAGGTATTTATGATAGAATAATCCCTTATTCTTATCATAAATACATTCCTGATCAGAGAATACCTCTAAGTAATCCTAATCTCATTTATTTAGGATATTTACCTAATTATTCTAAGATATTTATTTATACAAATATCTTAAAATATTCTCACCCAAATTCCACTCTCTAAGGTTGGCTACCCCTAAACCCTAGCGGGCTGGCCCATCTCCTCATTTTTTTGTATAAATACTTCATTTATCTCCAAAATTCAATAAGCTTTAGATACCCCTAAAGAGGCCTTTTGATGCCCACAAACACTCAAACACATTCTTTACAGAATTCTAACTTTGGAATCGGAGATCCTTCGGTCAAAGCCCACCCCCCATTCATCGTGGGCGCGTGAGGCTTTTGGCCTTAATCTTAGGTATTATTATTTTGCAGGTGCAGATTTATCAATCAAGGAGAGACAGAAATTTGCATCCACAAATTAGTGCTTTCATTGAGAACTCTAATTCGAAGACTCTCAGTTTCAACTTCCTTCGTTCGTAGATCCACGAATAAGATGGCAGGAAATTCAGAAACCACAACCAATTGAACCTCCTACGTTGAAGGACATGGAACAACCGATGGAGATCGCGATGTAGCTCTATGCGTCACTCATCGAGGCTTACCATGGCAAAGACTGCACCTTTGCCACCACGAGGTATCGTGGCCATGCCAGTTGTGAAAACAGCCGTTGCAGTGGCCTACGGGGCGGCCTCCACTCAACCCGAGGAAACCCTAGGGCAAGAGGCCCACGACTCAAGCAACCAACAAGTGCAGACCCAAGCAGCTGCTCGCCCTTGGCAGCAGCCTTTGACCACTGCCATATTCACTTAGATGCAAGTTGCTTAGACCAAGGAAGCTCAGGCCACGCCAACCGAGGTGGCCTTACGCCAATGCGCCCGACCTACTCCCACTGCTCTCCAGACGGTCCAGCATGGTCCCAGACTAGTTCAACCAGCCTAAATCCAGATCCCAAGGCCGACAGTTGAACCAAGGGTTTTTTCACCCAACCTTACCGCATATCTGATCCATCATTGCTCAAGCTTTACACCCATAGTCCATTACACTTCCACTCCAAATGACGAACAAAAAACCTATCCCGTCAGGTTGCCAAACTGACAAGTGCCCTCGCGTAGCAGACTATCTTGGTGAATCAGCTCCTACAGCGCACCGAGATGCAGTGTGCCACAGACGAGGTGTCCCAAAGCAGGATAAAGGCAGGCGATGACGTTTCTCTCCAACAGCGTCTCGGCAAACAGCCCCTCGACCAGCCACGACCCAAGCGTTCTGGCAGCATACACTTCCGCCTGGGCCCCCGAGATACCATAGACTTTCGTCTTAGCGCCCGGATAAGCGTGCACTCTCGGTTAGGCCACTGGACGAGCATACATTCACGGTTAAGGCCACACTCCGATAATCAATATAGACAACCTTCCAGGCGAAGTGTTCATACTCGGCTAGGCCAGCAAAGAGCATCATTCACCACACATCGGAGTAGGCAGCACAGGGGACGGGGAGAAGTAGTCACACAATCTAGCTCAAGTTCAACTAGCAGCCTACGAGTAATCTGTTCGCCTGCCAAGAACGTACTACATGCACAACAGCTATGACATAGACAAGTTGAGCATAGGGAAGAGCAGCCGAAACCAACAGGTCATGACCGGGGGCATCCGAAATCCTCATTGCCACGACAGAGGCAAATTCAGGAAGAAGTAAAGAGGCTTCTGACTGAGGATTGCACTGATTCCAGCGCATTAAGACAACAAACGAAGCCCTTTGCAATGACGTAATGGGCAGATCACCTTTCACGGATGAGGTCGAGCAAACAGAGCCCCCGCGTAAGTTCAATACACCATATTTCGCCCTATTCAAGGGAGATGGAGACCCAGAAAGGCACTTGAAGTACTATCGCAGCGCGATGATCCTCTACACGGCCAACGACGCCTTAATGTGCAATATATTCACCATTACTTTGCAAGGTGAGCCACAGGATTGGTTCCATACCCTACCTCCACAGTCCATCCGGAGTTTTGATGAGCTTTCCGTAATTTTCACTAAGGAGTACTCATCCTACCACTCGATCAAGAAGAAGTCTGATCATTTCTTCAACATCAAGAAGAATCCAAATGAGTCACTCCGTGACTATGTCAAGAGGTTCAAGGTGGAGAAGGCGAAGATAGTCAGCTGCAACGACTCGATTGCCAGTGCAGCCTTCTAAAAGGGACTCTCAGCAGATCATCTCCTATTTAGAGAATTAATCATGAAAGAAGACCTGACTCTAGCAAACTCATTCACTCTGGCAGAGTAGGATGCGCTTTGGGATGAGGCCCGACATACAATCAAGACATTTGAGTAGCTTCAGAAGGTGTACGAGGTAGCCCAAAAGAAAGTAGACAAAAAGCAGTCCAACGATCGAATCAGGCAGAGGGCCAAGCGTAGAGACCAGTCCCCGACAAGAGGAGGTCAAGCCACCAAGAACTATACTAAGTTCTCGATCCTAGTCAACCAGATCCTCCGCGACCTTAAGAATGAGCCTTGGTTTAAGCTGCCAACATAATCCAGATGAGACACCTCCAAGCTAGATCACACCAAGTACTGCATGTTCCACCGAGGTCCCGATGACATGACCGACACTTTCTGTACCATGAGGAAATACCTAAAGAAGCTGGCGAATGAGGGTAAATGCTACAGATACCTTGACAAGCCAGCTGCGCAGCCTAGGAGGGATGCATATGCAAACAAGGAGCCGATTGCCAAGACCATCAGAATCAATGACATATTTTCCGTGTTTGAATACTTGGGGGCCACAAACAACTCCGAGAAGAGGAAGATCCAGCAGGCTATAACAATCTCCCAGGTTCAGGCAGCGTAGGCCAAACCTGGACCTATTGTTGGTTTCACCAAGCAAGATGTTGAGGGAGTTGACTTCCCACAGAACGATGCCTTGGTAGTGTCTGTTCAACTGGCACACGCTATAGTTGACAGAGTAATAGTGGACAACGGCATCACAGTAAATCTACTTCAGCTATCTGTCATTCTGAAGATGGGCCTATAAAGCACGATAATATGCTGAGCAGAAATACTCACCGGATTCAACAGATACACCTCGACTATTATTGGCAACATAACACTCGATGTGAAAAAACCACCAGTAGTCTCAAAGCAGACTTTCATTATAGTCAACGACCCATCTTCCTATAACGGGATTCTAGGAAGGCCCTGGCTAGTGAAATTGGGTGCCGTAACCTTCATCGACTACCAGAAATCTGATTTCACATCCCAGGAGGAGGAGTCGGAGAGAACAAGTCTAACCAGGCCGCATCCCAACGATGCATGGTGCAAATGTTGAAGGAGTTAAATAAGTAGTCCTTCACCCCCGTAAAAGCTATGGAGCTTCAGAAGGACAAGCGTGCTACCACAAAGCAACCACAGCAGGCAGATCAAGATGATGGCGTTCAGAAAGACACACCGAAAGAATGATGGAAGCCAGAAGATGACGCCAAATACATCATCCTTGATCTCGAGTAGTTGGAGAAGACGGCTAGAATCGGCTTATGATTAAGCCCAACCGCACTTAATCATTTCCTCTCGTGCTTATTCAAAAAAATGCAAAAAGACAAGTGGGATGACAAGTGCGAGAAAGCATTTCAACACTTGAAGAGATATCTGACATCCCCTCTGCTACTATCCAAGTCGGAAGCAGCTGAGGAATTATACATCTACTTGGCAATCTCAAATGTAGCATTAAGCTCTGCTCTCATACGAGAAGAGCTAAGGGCCCAACTGCCAGTATTCTACACTTTTAAAGCTCTCCTTGATGCAGAAACAAGATATTTGAGGATCGAAAGCTAATTTTGGCACTACTTATTGTAGCTTGGATGCTTAGACCATACTTTCAGGCGCGTAATGTCGTCGTTTTGACTCAGTTTCCCTTATGATCTATCATACGTGGTCCAAACATTTCTCAACGAATGATGAAGTGGGCATTGAAATTCGGCTAATATGGCTTGGTTTACCTACCCTACGCGACCATAAAAGCTCAAGCCTAGGTAGACTTCGTAGCAAAGTTCATTCCCAGCCTGAAAGATGCAATGACACAGCCCAAAGACGCCCTTGAGCATGCCTTGGCCGAACCAACCCTTTCTGACAAGGACTTTTGGTGCTTGCATGTTGACGGTTTATCCAACTACAAGGGTTCTAGAGCAAGCTTGGTTTTCATCACCCTAGGCGGCTCGATGCTCAAGATGGCAATCACTCTAGGCTTTAAGGCATCAAACAACGAAGCAGAGTACAAGGCCTTAATGGCAGGCCTTTGAATGGCACAAGATCTGGCTATCAAGAAGCTCGCAATCCATTTTGATTCTCAGCTTATCACTGGCCAGACTACCAAGGAGTATGTAGCAAAGCATCCAAGGATGACATTATACCTTGAGACGGTACAAAAGTAGCTTGAGGTGTTTCAGACTTACACCCTCACACAGGTGCCATGAGAAGACAATACTCATGTAGATGCCCTGAAGCCTTAGGCTCTGCTTTGGACTACCAGTTCAAATGCTCCATCCCCGATCAAGTATTTAGGAAAACCGAGCATAGAAGAACAACCAACAGCCGAGGTGTTACAAGTCAGTACAACCCCAAGCTGGCAAGATCTCATCATCAACTACCTAGTCAATGGGGCACTTCCTATAGAAAGATTGGAAGCTAAAAAGCTCCAAATAAAGACTACACACTGCTACATGTGGAACGGCATTCTCGTCTGAATGTCCTTTTTAGGCCCACATCTCCACCGCCTAGCACCTCATGACGACTTAAAAGTTTTGAGCTTGATCCACGAAGGAGTTTATGGAAACCACTCAGGAGGCCAATCTTTAGCATAGAAGGTCTTCAACGCCAACTACTACTGGCCTACCGTACATCAAGACGCTAAGGAATTTGTCCAAAATTGCGACAGCTGCCAACACTTCAAGCATGTACCTGCACTGCCTGCCAACGAGCTACACTCGTAGATAAACCCATGGCCATTCATGCAGTGGGCAATCGACCTAGTAGGGCCTATACCGCCCACTACTAAGGGTAGGGGCATGATGATCGTGGCTACCGACTACTTCATTAAGTGGGTAGAAACCGAGCCCATGACCACCACTACTCAAAGAAACATAGAGTGCTTCATATAGAGGAACATCATTTGTCGATTTGGCATTCAACAATCTATCATCACCGACAACGGCCTGCAATTCGTGGACAAAGACTTGGCGAAGTTCTTCTAGACATATGGCATCAAGCAGCACATGTCTATGCCTAGATATCCCCAAGGCAACGAATAGGTGAATGTATCCAACAAGACAATCTTGGACTGCCCCAAGAAATCCCTCACAAACAAGCAGGGGAAGTGGCCAGACGAACTTCTCAATGTCCTATGGGCATATTCCACGACCAAGTGACAAGCAACAGGTGAAACTCCTTTCTCCTTAGCATTCAGTTTAGAAGCAATCATCCCCCCTAATGTCATCATGCCGAGCATCAGCACCATACTGCCAACTTTGGAGCAAAACATAAAGGAAATGGCCACAAATCTATATCTAGCAAAGGAGGAACGCGAGAAGGTCATCACTCGCATTGCAGCTTACTAACAGCAGTTCCTTTCTAGCTACAACAAAAGGGCAAAGATCCAGCAGTTTCAGCTTGTAGATCTGGTCCTAAGAAAAGCATTCATCACTACCCGAAGAGAAAGCTCCAAAAAGATGAATCCTATTTGGGAAGGTCCATACAAAGTCAACAGAGTAAGGGGCAAGGGTAGCTACACCCTCACCACTATGAACAACAAAGAGATCGACAAGCAGTGGAAAGCCTACAACTTGCAAAAGTACTACTCATGACCTCCCATTTCTCCTTGAGCCCTACTCGAAAGAAATAAAGCTCAAAGACTCAAGCACCTCAACGAGCACTACTTCACAAGCCGAGGATTATCCAGTTGTTACGCAGTTTCTACCTTCCAGCTAAGTTCGATATTCTTCTTCTCATTTTTCAATGAAGATTTCTAAAGTTATTCATCACTTGGCTTGATTGCGTATCTGTAACAAATGTATACTTCTGCTTTCATTGAAGATCACGCCCAATCAAGGACTTATTGCAGGACTTGCGCCCCTAGCGACCAACCATGCTCTCTTTTTGGGAGAGGGTAAACTGCACACTCTGAATATCCAGACGTGGATGGGTAGGGCTGCCCTAGTGTAACTAGAGCACGATGGCATGCGCCGACATCCCTATAAGTAGCCACAATGGGTACTTTTCAAGGCTTTGCTAGACTGAAGGATTTTAGGCCTTTGACTTGATTCGCGAAGACCCAGGCCTCAGAGACGGATGAGGCGTTTCATGACAAAATGATTCGGGGAAAGACATTCTCAATTGGACAGAAAATGCTGCTATTCAATTCCCGTCTACGTTTGTTCCCTGGTAAGTTACGTTCTAAGTGGATTGGGCCGTTTGTTGTTACTAATGCTTTTCCCCATGGTGTAGTCCAAGTTAAAAGCTTAAGGAACGGCGACGAATTCAAGGTGAATGGGCATCGTTTGAAGCTATACTATGAGAGTGGTGTGGGGTAGATTGTGGAAGAAATCCCACTCACTGCCGTGGGCCCTATCCAAGCCTAGAATGAAGTTTTGTCCGACTGCAAGACGTTAAAGCAAGCGCTTCTTGGGAGGCAACCCATGCATTCAAATAAGGAAGATCTTTGAATCGCTCCACAATCAGTTTTGAGTTCCTAAAAACCTTCCCTTTACTACATTTATTTTGCCATGTTTGTCATATTTATTTGTTGCTTGTTTGATTGTTTTTGGTGTGGGTTTATGTTTAAAACATTGACAGGTAAACAAGATGTTTTTACATTAATTTTCGTGGAAAAGGAACATTAGGTAGAAAGGTAGAAAAGTACAAGAATGTGCCAACAAACAGGAAGGAGCCTTCATTAGTCAGGTGGTGCCTCAGCATTCGACGGAGCTCCAGAGAGACGAAGTGCCAGAGTTTGATTTTTCGGAGCCTCAACATTGGTGAAGCGCCAGAAGACGAAGGCAGAAGTTGCCTCTGGAGTAACGCCACAAACCTTTGATGATCACTCTGAATCCGAACTTCGGACTCCTGCAGCTAGTCAAGCTTCCTCTTTATACCCGTTGAGTAATTAGTTACGAGCATGTGCAACTTTTTATTCTTGTGCCTAAGCACTCTGATCTCTTGCCGAAGGCTAGCCACCTCAGCCATCAAAGACTAAACCTGACGAGATCGAGCAAGAAGGCGTTGGCCCATGTTTGATGCTGAGCTTGCACATCGGACGCTGAAGGCCAGAGAATCCTGAACAACCAGTTCATCGGACCGCTTGGAAAGTATCCTACTGTCTCTTAGAGTGAGAAGATTTCTAGCCACCACCGAAGCGGTTGTATCGTTCGTCATCACAGAGTCCCCAACTGTAAGAGGACCATTAGGGGATAAGGATGGATGCCAAATGTTGTCTGGAGAAGACATGTCAATATCTTCCCCGACATTCAAGTTAAGATGACGGTCAGATGGGCAAGACATTTCCTAAGGTGTTGAAGAAAAAGAAGAGGTTTGACAAATCAAGATCTTAGAAGAGAGCTTATACAGGCGGTAATTCAAGTGTGCTTTGGAACGTAATGCGTGCCTCTATAAATCAGCACTCGACGGAGCTCCATAAAGAAGAGGCGTCTGCTCAGAAATCAAAGAGGCGTCTGCTCAGAAATCGAAGAGGCGCCTGCTTTATCAAAAGCTGGGCTTGCTCAGAAACCACGAGCCGATACTTTTCCAGACTTGTCAGCACCTGTCACACGCAACCTCATCTTTGCGAAAATTACTGGCAACTTTGTCGAAGATTTCTGACAAAGTAGAAAGCGCGTGAATCTTACTGTTCAATCACCCAACGGTTGCCGACAAGAGTAAAAGAATAGTACCTCTACCGGCTATGAAGAAATTCCTATAAATGTCAACCTTCATCCTCCATAGCAAGGCAGACTTACTCAACCTTTCTTCATCTCCAAAAATGCATTCCCAACGAAGCCTCTCGAGTTACTCAGTGTTCCTCATCCCCTGGGGTACCTCTGCAAACAAGTCATCGAGAGCAAAAGTATTTCATATCATGAAGGTTCAAAGCAAGAGTATCTCATATCATGCTTTCTCCCTGTCATTTTCCTTGTCTTTGTGAAAAGGAGAAAGAGAGCAATCAGCCAGCACTTGGTGTCAATCTTCCGATCTAAGAACCGACTGCCTGGAACTTCTTCCTAATTGTTTACCTATCATTGCTCTTGAGTGCTCATTTTCAACTGCTGATGTACTTCCGAAGAAGATGCCACATCTGCCTGGAGAACAGATAGGCAAGTGAAATTGATACCTTGAAGCATGTGGAGACAACATGCTAATTCATCCTCAACTAAGCTGAGGATCACTTGCCATGTGAGACTGCTCAGGGTCCGATTTCCTTCAAGATCAAGTATCTTCTTCCTTCCAGCCCAGTTCTAGAATAACCTGTGAAAAGATACTTCTTCAAAAGAAAAAGTACCTCATGTCATCAGAGTCGAAGGCAAAGATATCTCATGGAATGCTTTTCCTTTACCCTTGCTCTTGTCTGCTGGACAAGGAGAAAGAAAGCAATCGGTTGACACTTGGACATATTGAACAAAGAAACCGACCATCACCTCTACCTCGTGCCTGCCTGCCGTGCAGAAGAAACAAGCAGAGAAGAATGCAGTCTGCACAATCAATCAACCCAGCAGAAGAAGTCTGAGTTGAAACCAAGAGCTCGAGAAGCTTCAACAACATATTGACGCATTAGTCGCCAAAGAGTAAAGCCTCGCCGTACAATGCCATCAAATCACCACCACCAAGGAATTCTCCTCTTCCTTCCAATCCAGTTCAAGATCAAAGTTGTGGAAAGTCAACAAGCATGACAAAATACGTGCCGATTCATTCACTACTGAAGCCAAAGATCATCTAACTCCATAACCAGATTTGCGTTACTAAACTCTACTCTTTCTTGTTTTTACTTTGCCATGCTTTTCATGTTTGATTAGTTGTGTTGTTTACTTGTTTGAGTGTAAGTCTATGATTGAAACATTGAGGACAATGTTTGGTTTAAGTGTGGGGGGGTAAACAAGCTGTTTTGCATGATTTTCGTAGGTTTTATTTACCTATCACTTACAATGTTGTTTTTCACTGTTTTTAAATGTTTGTAGTGTGTTTTAAAGCATTTTAGTATGTTTTGACATAAAAATCCGAAATTTTGATAAAAATTTGAAAAATTGTTTTGAAAAAGCCAAAAAAGAGTTGTTTTTGTGTGTTGTTTTTGTCTTAGGATACCTTCCAACACAATGATAAGGATTCGGTTTTTAATTGCATGACTATTAAAGAAAGTTGCAAACATGGATGGAAGTTTGATATGCTCTTTGGCTAATACTTGGTTATAGTTATAATTTATGAATTCACATGTAATCACAAAGGATAAAATCAATTTTTGTAACATACTTGAAGGAAGGAACTCCAATTAACGCTACAACCCTGTGAAACTTGAGCCTAAAACATTCTTTGGAGAGTTAATAATCTATGCATCGTTGTTTTCTAAAGTCGTTGCATGATCTCATTATTCTTTGCTTGGTTGCTATTTAGAATGCGTTTCATCATTATAGATCCAAATACCAGAACTCATGCCCGTTCCATTCAAAGCATAACATTGATTTGCATAACACATAGCCGAACCCTGTGAGACGTGAACCAAAGCCAAATAGCCGAACCCACCTTTGTCATTTGTTTTGTAGGTTTAAACCCCGTTGAGCCTTGTTTAGCCTATTTTCTTTGTTAAACCACATCATCTCTACCTAACCTAGAATAGGACTATCCATACCCTTGTTCTTGAAGTGTAGTGGAACATAACTTAGAAAGAATTCATTTTGATCAACATTATTGCAGAAAACAAGTGTGGGGGAATTTGGATTTCAAAGTTGTGTTTTTGTGTGCCAAAGAAATTGGGCATGGCAGAGAGAAAAATTCGTGGAAAAAGAAAGAGAAAAGAAAAATAAATGCATGAAAAGAATGAAAAACAGTTGAAAATAAGTGAGAATGAACTCACATGTGTTGGTTGTTGAATAAAGAGTCCAAAAGTTTGAAATTGACCCTAAGGTGTTGCATGAATCTTCCCTTGTGTTTAAAAGTAGATTTCTACATTCTAAAGAGAATTCTAAGTGCCTAAATCATTACTTTGCTCACTATTGCTTTAAGAACGTTTGTTTACCCTTACCTTTCTTTGTTAGCCAACACCCTTAACCCCGTTACAACCCCTGACTTCCATCTTGAGTGTTGTGTGTTTCAATATGTGGAGTTTGAAATTGGTATGAGCATATGATATCACTGGTTCTCACTTCTAAGTAGTAGCATTCCATTCATGAGATCATATATATACATGAATTACTAATTCCAGAAATTGCTTCTTTGTTAAAAAACATATGTGAGTACTAGTTTTCATGTTTACATCAATCTTCTCACATATTCCTAGTATAGGGAGTGTAGTCAGAAATTCTTGTATGAAAATAAGAGTGTATCTAGTAAGGAATTGAGGGAATTCTCTAAGGCATGTTACTACATTCAAAATGTTGTTTTAATTGATTAAATGTGAGCTAGTGAATGGTGACTATGATTAAGTATGCTCGAGGGTAAGGATTGCTTAAATCTATGTGAGTAGTGATCTTTGGCATGTCATGTTTCATTGAAAATCCCTGAGGCAAATGTTGGAAGGTCTAGGTTATGTTTTGTTTGTTTCGTTTGTTTTGTTTTGCTCGAGGACCAGCAAAAGCTAAGTGTGGGGGAATTTGATAGGAGCATATTTATGCGACTAAGTTAGCTTATTCTCATGCATTTATGTTGTTATTTCCTAGTTAATTATGTATTTTAAGCTATTTTCGTGTGTTTGTAGGTCCATATGCCATATAAAGCAATAAGGTGCATTTTGGAGTAGTTTTGGGCTTGGAATGTGTTAAAGAGAAAGAAGAATTAATTTAAAAAGGACAAAGAGCTCAGCAACCAAAGAAAAAACATGATTCAAGATTACCTTATTTTGATTTAACCTTTCTTAATCCTAATCCAACTAAGTTCCAGCCACAAGGAGGGTTCCCCAAAGATATTAGGACACTAAATAAAGGATTCTAGAAGCCTTAATCTCAGCCACAAAGGAGTGTCACTCCACCTTTCACTTTCCATGCCGTGCACATTCCTTGTCCCCTCCATTGATCCAGATTTCATGCACCATTGCATTCACTTTCCCTTCCATGTTGTGCCATCATCATCCATGTTCCCTCCTTGCACTCATTTGCTGCACCATTCCACTTCCTTTCCTTTGTCTACCATGTGCACAATATTCTTGTCCACTCCTTGCACTCATTGATGCACCACTCCTTCACCTTTCCACCCATGTCGTGCATCATCATCATTGTCCCCTTCATGCACTCATTTCATGCACCATTTCATTGACTCATTGCTGCACTATTCCGTGTTCCCTCAATCATATCAAATTTCATGCATCGTTTCATCACTTTAACCTCCACTCCATGCACTCATTACTGCACCATTCCTTGTTCCCTCCATCATATCAGATTTCATGCATCATTTCATCACTTTAACATCCACTCCATGCACTCATTGATGCACCATCACTCCATTTTACCCCCCTTGTCGTGCATCATCACTTCACTTTCACTTTCTGCACCATTCTACCTCCATTTCCTTTCTCTACCATGTGCACAATCATTCATGTCCCCTACTTGCACTCATTGATGCACACACCACTCCATTTTACCCCTATGCCATGCATCATCACTTCACTTTCACCCTTGAATCATTTTAGCACCACTTCATTGAATCATTGATGCACACACCACTCCATTTTCCCCTACAATGTCGTGCACTTCCTCTATAAAAGAAAGTGTGTGTAACAGCCATGGAGGAAGTTTTTAAATAGATCATTCACCACCATTTCAACACAACCTTCATCCATAAACATCCATTCATCTTCTCAGCCATTCTTCCCTACAAATCACCACCCAAACCTTACACCAAACCTTGTGCCGTGAGTGAAGAAAGAAGGAAGAACTCTTGGATGTTCAAGCTTGATTGTTGAAGCATTCTAGGTGTAATTCGTTCTTTATTTACAATGTTTAAATTCGTTTTCTTTCGTTTTGTTGTGAACATGAGTGGCTAAACCCCTCTTGGCTAGGGGTGATTTCAAAGCCATGATTATGTGTGCAATATGAGTTGATAAATTCCAGTTATGAATTCTTGAATCGTGAATGCAATTGGCTTAACTGTTTAATTGATAACTTATTTGTGTTTGTTGATTGAGGGTCGACACTTAATTGGCATGCATAAATCTGATGCTAGAGTATAAGGAAGTTTCACATAATCGTTACAAACTTATATTCATATGTAGTGAAGGTTGTTGATCACGATCGCGTTAAGTTCAATTCCTAGCATGAGTGACATGATGTCATAGTTGCAAGTGTTTTGTCAATGCTTATGATTTTCATTGAACGTAATGATCTTTGATCGTATCTCTATTATGATGTCATGTAGGGAACTTTTAAAGAATACTTTGGGTTGTCGAATGATGTCATCCAATCCAATAAAACAAGGAAAATCTGAGAGTTAACTAGTGATGTCACGGTTAATTTGGAGCATTGTCTTTCATAATTCAATGTAGTAGTAACTGGAAATCGAGTTGTTTGCATACATGTCATGTGTGGAGGAAAAGCCTCTAGTTATCCCATCATCCATCTAATTTCCTAAAATTGTTTTCAAACCTGTTTTTAAGTTACAACCTATTTTGTTATTTTAAGTTCGTCCAAAACAAAACCTTCCCCCCTTTACTTTCTTGTTTCACATTGTTTTAAACTTGTTTTGTTTGTGTTCTAAGTGTTTTGAGTCAAGCCCAAACCTTACTTTCGTCCAAAATTGTGCTTAGTGTCAGAAACAGCCTAGTTGGTGTTTTTAGGCAGTTTTGAGTGTTCTTAGCTTATTTTGAGTCTTGTGAACTAGTTTTGAGTCTTTTAAATCTATCCTAACGCTTTTAAGTTTGTTTTTGTGTCTTTGAGTTAGTTTAGAGTCAATTAGCAATCCCTCCTAATCCCCGACCTAGAACGATCCCTACTTATACATATACTACAATTGTCAAAAGAGGGTTTAATTTGTGTGTTAAGTTAATTTCCCATCATAATGCTTCTCAAAGAAAAAAAAATCAAGACCATGACCGCATGAGCCCAGCAGCCACGCCAGGCACCACGACTTGGTCTTCTTTCCTTGGCCCAAAGGGTGGAGCAACCCAGCACTGCCTGTCTTCCTCTTGTGGCCCAACAGGCTTTCATGGCCCAAACCAAATAGAGGGGGCTGGGGACCCCGTGCCTCCCTCTCTGTTCTTTGTGCCTCCCTTGCTGCACTGGCCCAAGCCCAGTAGCCTAAGACCAGTGCCCCAGCGTGTTGAACCCAACACAGCCAGCCAAGACGAGCCATATACAACAACAGTATAGCAGCCCCATGGCTGCCATATTTTGCCACATCCTCGACCCCCATCGAGCCAAAAATTCAAGCCCTGAGGCTCTAAAAAAATAAGAACGAGAAAATTAATTTTTTTCTTACCTTGGAAAGGAAAAAAAGCAACGGAACACAATTCTTTGCACCGGCAAGTGAAGAAGATTGGTAGGGGAGGGGAAGAAATATCCTCTGGCTTTCTCTCTTCCTTGCGAGGTTTTAATTGCACTCCAAAGTTATTTAACCCCCTCCTTGATGCAAACTTAAATAGGTTTTGGTGGCAATTACATTCCCGTTCCTAGAAGAATTTAAATTCCAAGTCATAGAAGGAATCTACATCAAATTGGGACACAAATTCCATTGCAGCTTTGGATTCCTACACCTTCTGCCCTTTCCTACAAGCAGCCCAGCAGGTGTGGGGGCATTTGTGGAGCAAAAAGTAATCCCAAAAATCATGGAGCTTACACGTGGATTATTTCCCTAGAAAGACAAGACTACCCCTATTAAATGAGTAGGCAGCAGCCTCATTCACCACGCGCAACTGAGGTAAAGCAGGTAGAGATCAATGACTGCTCAAGGTACCCCCTACCCGTAGAAAATGTCAAAGGTATTTATGATAGAATAATCCCTTATTCTTATCAAATATACATTCATAATCAGAGAAGACCTCTTTCAAGTAAGTAATCATAATCCCATTTATTTAGGATGTGTACCAAATGATTCTAAGATATTTATTTGCACAAATACTAGAGGGCTGGCCCATCTCCTCATTTTCTCCTATAAATACTCCATTTATTTCCAAAATTCAGTAAGCTTTAGCTACCCCTAAAGAGGTCTTTTGCTTCCCACAAACACTCAAACACATTCTTTACAAAATTCTAATTTTGGCATCGAAGCTTCTTGGCCCAAAGCCACCCCCCCCCCCCAAATTTATTGTGGGCGCATGAGGCTTTTGGCCTTGCAAGTGCAAATTTGTATCCCCATGGACGGTTCGGCAAAACTGATCTAGGAGTCGATCTGGGTGTTGGGGCATAGATCCAGATCACTAGAGCAGGCACAGGTCGCTCGAGTGGGTCAGCCTGCTAGTTTGGATAGGTTGTAGTACGCGTCAGGCCTTCGTGGTTTGGGCCTATGAAAGTTGTGTGCCTGGGCATGGAGGCCTTAGGCTTTCAAGGCTTGGCCTAGGCTTGCTCCAAGGTTCGCTGCAATTGCTGGGCCTACTTGGAAGCTGGTCGCATGGAATGCCCGCCATGTGGGCTTGTTTTTTGGACTATTACTTTAGCTTCTACCTAATGTCCTGCAATTTGGAAGTCTGCGATAGTGGAGTGAGTGGTGGCAACCGCCTTTGCTTTGTTCTTCGCTCCATGTCCAGGCATGTAATATGCACCTTTCGTCATGGTTTCAAAATTTTCTACCATTGTATCCTTTGGCTAGGGACTGATCAAATAACTTTTTTTATTTAAAAAGTTCAATGACTAGGAGCATAAGAAAGATTCAACGTAGTAGAAAATTTTGAAAGAAATTGTGAGAGCCTTCTTCCAGCATTAGATTGGGCGCTCAATGAAAGCACCAAATTGTGGTCACAAAAGTCCAACATCTCCAATTCTTCACGAGATGGTTAGGGGGTGAGGGTGGCCAATGGATATCCGATGCCTAAGTCAATTTCTATGAAAAAAGACAAAGAGTTTAAGGATTGATTGCATAACAAAAGCTTACCAAAGATTGGTGGAGATGAGTTATTTAGAGAAGCTAGGTCGGCCTCATGTGTATGGTTTGCCCTAACATATGCCGACATCTGATTAGTCAAAGTGATTCATCCGTATGATATATGAGTAAAGAACTATCCCAAGATGTTGTTTAATAAATAATACTTGGGATTATCTTTGAAATATCCTTGATTGGATATGATTGTGAATCCTTGCTTGATTGAATTGTCCTTCAATTAGGAGAGTATTAAAAATAACATTTAGTAATTAATCCTATTTGTAACACTTTTGACAATTTTCTTTGTCATGGACATAATAGTTTGATGAGGTTGTAGTCAACTGCTCAGGTCTTCAAGAGGGTTGAACTGCACGTGGAAAAGGTGTATGCCTCGCCAATTTAATCAGGGCATTTTCATCACTTGCCGTTAAAAGTTCAAGTGTCAACTCCATGATTTTCTTTATTATTTTTTGGGCTTTTTAGCCAAAATGATCCTTGAAATTTGCATAACATATCACTTTGGTCCCTGAGATTGTCATGGTCCTTCCGTTAAAAACTCTGTTAAGTGTCCCAGAGCAAGTTTAGGAAATTTTCAAAGCTTCGTAACTCAATCGTTTCTTAACTAAATTCGACCCATAATATATCAAAATGAAGATAGGAAAGTGTAGAATAAAATTATACCTATTTGGAAGCCCAAAGGTTGTCGGCAATGGCCGAAAAATAGTCTGAAAGCTGACCGGTCCGCGGGAAAACTGAAAAACTCGCTGGAAACTAGGTAAACTTTTAACGTTCATAACTTCTTCAATACTCAACACAATCAGGTGATTCAAAAACTAAAATCATACTGCTCAATGAGACAAAGAGAATGGTACCTTTTGCGACAGCTAATTCGTCATGATTTGGATGAAAACCCGCTCAAAAGTGGCTAACTTGAGACCAAACAGCCACTTTCGAGCCATTTTCCGGCCAAACCACAGTGATTTAGCCATCGAGAAAGGTACCATTCTCTTTGTCTCATCAAGAAGTATGATTTTCATTTTTGAATCACTCGATTTCGTTGAGTATTGAAGAAGTTATGAGCGTTTAAAATTTACCCAATTTCCGGGGAGTTTTCCAGTTTTCTTGCGGATCAATCACCTTTCAAGCTATTTTCCGGTCATCTCTGGCAACCATTGGGCTTCCAAATAGGTATAATCTTATTCTACACTTTCCTATCTTCATTTTGATATATTATGGGTCGAATTTGGTTAAGAAACGATTGAGTTACGAAGCTTTGAAAATTGCCCAAACTTTCGGCCAAGAGCTCCGGGACACTTAACGGAGTTTTTAACAGAATAACCAAAATAAAGGAGTTACAAAGACCATTTTGACTAAAAAGCCTTATTTTTTGCTCTGCATAACTTGCTGACACTCCTAATATCATTGCATGAAATTTAAATATTGAATGTTGCTGCAAATGGTGAATTGCCTTAGTTGTTATGTTACACTATGTTTGGACGAGGGAAATAAACTTGGAATTTTGATAAAAGTCAGAATTTGTAAATTGACATGCACTAATTCCCTTGTTTGGATTCATAAACATAGAAATTTAGAATTTCCGTGTGGAAAAAAAACTTGGGATTTGGGACCTCCAATTCCCAAGTTTAAATTCCATGTAAATAGGTGTCATTTCTCAATTTCTATGATTGAGAGCTTAAATATAACAAATTATGTATTCAATTTCATTGTTCTTTTAGGTTAACCAAACAAGAAAATTCACAAATTCTAGAAAATAAAATCTTGTCAATTCAATTTCCGTCATTTTAAAATTTCTTAGTAATCTTAAATTTCTTCATCCAAACATAGTGTTAGTTTTCTTCAACCCATTGCTTTACGCGTTCAAACTATCTCCCCTCTTCTTTGTATAAACTAGTGTAAAATATGTCAGACGTTGCTTTTATTTTATTTTTTGTTTATTTATTTTAGGTTGGGGACGTTTCTCCTCTTGCACATGGATGTTATTGTTAATAGTGAAGGCCACTGAGAGACTTGAGTATGCAAAGCAAAAGGGCAGCACATTGAGGGAGGGAGTGCCTGCTGCCTCGCCAACGGCAACGACTGACTGCTTTTCACGACACTTGAAACCTTTCTATAAATTGTAAACAAAGAGAAACACCTCAATTCGCTTTTCTCTTTGTAATTAATTAAGGATCAGTCAGTTTGGTACACGTTCAAAAAAGAGTGCTGATATCTCTACCCGTGTGTCTTATTTTTTCATCCATCTTTTAATAAAGATTTTATTCACAAGTTTATAACAAAATGATGTATAAGGACTTAGAAGCTTGGCCGAGTGCAACATTTTATTTTTACTGTTCCAAAGAACTACTTTGCTCTCTCCAGCTCCTTTTTTCCTCGTCTCCCTCACAGTATTATCCTCCATTTCTATTTTGGTACGGTCATTTATCCTGATGCAACTTTCTTTCAAGCCACAGAGAGTTCAATCCCAAATCTCCCAACAATCTAACCCTCGTCTGAAACCATGAGCCTGCTGACGGCGGCACTGACTGTCCAGATTGAAGGCTTGATTAGGTGGTATGATAGATGAGTTAGGTTTTAGTTTAATTTCCAATTTCAATTCATTTAGTGTTATAACTTGATTTAGGATTAAGTTTAATTTTCAATATCAATTTCAAAAGGATCGCTTTTGGATATATGCGCTGATTGGAAATCCTTAATTAAAGTATTGATTAGTCCTTTTCCAATAGTTGTGATTTATGTCATCGGAACCCCATTCAGCTCATATGGTGTATTGAGATGCTAATTAGAGAGATGATTTGTTAGAATACGAGTCTCTCAGTTTCAAGCAATAACTTCATATCCAATATGTATAATGAACTTGAAGATTTTAAGAGTTTTTTAGTTACTATGATACAAGTTTATCTTAGGAATAATAGTGGGTGAGGACAGGGTTTCAATTTTTTAACTTCTGGTGGTGGGTGGGGTTATAACGTGGGTGGGGAAATAAGACATTTGAGTAGGTCTAGTAGCACTTTTAAAAAATGGACCATTGGGAAATATACATATAATTTGGTATTGTGTTTTGCTAGGAAATTAAAAACGTAAATTTTTAAAGAATAAATTGCTGACTTGGTCTTTGCATTATTATCTGGAAAATTTGTCAATTTTATCCTTACTGTTAGATTTAAAGCTATTACATGCAATTTTTTTATTAATTTAAATCTCATCACTTGTATGTGATGCATTTTGGAAATTAATACTATCATTTTCTCGTTTATAAGCTCCTAAGGATGCATATAGGTTGCAAATTTAATTGCCGATCTATCGTCCAAAGTTAACTTCAATCACCATTTTTTTTTTCTAAATGTTTTTAAACTCATTAAATATGTTGATCTACCTTCCAAATTGTATCACAAGCGAGACGTGAATTAAATTGCGAAAAATTGAATGTAATACATCCTAATTTTGTAGTAGGGAGAAAACAGATAATATTAATGAATTTCATGACTTAATTTTTCTGAAAAAAAAAATAGTTAAAGACATGATTTTTACTTGGATAATAATTCATAATTCATGGATCCGCACATTACGCTCTTAATCCATAACATTAAATCCATTTTGTTCAAGCATTTGAGTAGAGAAAATACTTTCAAATGTGGCAAAATAGAAGAAAGAAAGGGAAAAAAAATTCAACATTTGAAATTTAATCCACAACGTTACAATTCAGAAAGCCAAAAAGTGCATAAAATTCCTAAAGTTGAGCACAAAGTCTAAGGAACTCTCTTGCTTTACAATGACTTAATTGGCAATTTAGAGTGACAACTTGTCTTTTGAAAAAACAAGTCCATCAAGAAAAAAAAAAAATCTTACAACATAAATTACAAGCTATTTGTGATGAGTTAGCTATCTAATTATGGCTAGATCTGTTACGGTGGTGCAAAGAAAGAAAAAAAGTTAGTACATATGTGGAGAAAGGAGAGGAATTTTTTTAAGAAATTGTACGATATTCATTGATGAAATTGAAAATGTACAAAACTTAAGAATAGATTTCAACCTGGTCTAAGAAAAAAAGAGCGTCCTGCACAAAAGACTACAAACGTCAACTATTCCCAAAATTACAATCAACTTAGCCACACTAGGCTTGATTATCTGCAAACAGAGTATCCCGAATTTGTCCAGAGGTTCTTCAAACCAAATTCAAGAGGTCACAAAGGTCAATACAAGTGTCATTTTTGTTAGGCAAATATCCAATCTTTCATAAGGGTAAAGACATAATTTGGCACCAAATGAATGGACCCAAAGAAAAGTATCTTTCATAACCACGCACATATTTATGTCAAAACTGTGTTGAAAGTTCAACTTGGTCCATCATCATTCAGCCCAAATTTCGGGTTTTCACCAAACTCATTTCTATCACCACATGAACAACAATGACAAGAATTGGAAAATGACTTTTAGTGGCACAAACCAACAAAGAAAATGACACTCATATTCCCCCATACCCTTTCCAAATAATTGTGCTCAAATTAAATTTCAATTCAATCCCACCCACAAGATTCATTGTTTCATACATGACCCTTCAATGATATTATGCTAATTCCTAGCAACATTGACAAATATCAACTCACATGAGTCACACGGTACTAACCTACTTATACTCTAGTCATATTTTTCTTTTCAATACGTTCTAGGTTTCAAATTCAAATCGTGGTTTCTTAATTCATAAAATGAAAAATGTATTGATACCAAGGTTCTAAAAGACGTTAAGCGCTAATTGGGCGACGGGTTAGGGCCTAGTGCCTAGACGGCTAGGCAGAGGCCTAGGTGGATTTAAGCAAATTTATTATATAACTTATAAATAGGTGTATGCTTATACTAAAAACATACATAATTGTATTGGGATACATAAAGTGACACACCCCGACCGGAATCGAAGCATGATGGCCGTCATGTGAGGGTGACGTAGCCATGTGCACAGTGCGGAAGCAATAAAGATAAGAGTTATACGAATAAATAAAAACCGAAAGCTACTAAAGTGCACAAAATAATCGGAAGTGCTAAGAGTGAAATACAAGTGTAAATACACCTAATCAGAGTGTAGAAAGGCTAGGTGCAATCCAGTAGGACAAGTACTAGTCATACAGTACCATAAGTTGTCATGCAATTATTTTAATATGTCTGAACCGCCTGAATCCTCTTACGTCACCAACAACAGCCTACCTAAAACCTGGAGGGGCACAAAACAGAAAACGTGAGTAGGCAAAAACAAATGTTTTACAAAACCACTTCATTTCTCAAAAGTTCTAACCCCTCGCTGTAAAACATGTATAATTTTCCCAAAAATAGAATATAAACATATGCATAAATATATATGTAAATATCACAATTCAAATCATGCTTCACATATTCATAACCGTAAGTATGCTATGCCAAGATATAACAGAATAAGTAATTCAGGTCAGAATAAATTCATGGAAAATAACATATTAGCCGGAACCCCTGTAGAAGTCTGTACGGCTGAATTCATAGTTCATTAGTCAATCTAGCCGGAGTCACTATAATGACCTATACAGCACTACACTGCACATAAGTCGGAACCACTAAAAAGGGTCTGTACGACAAGACTGGGTGTAATATAGTTATGCTCAATACTACGCTCTCATCATAGTTGGGTGATAAATCGCTAGTCACCTACGAGTCGAAACCAACTATAATGATCCGTGCGTGAAATGCGAGTTTGGCGTTCGTTCATACGTTAGGGAAGGAGAGGGAGTAAGTCCGAGGGAGAGAGAGCACGGGAGAGAAGTGAGAGGAAGAGTTTGTGTGTGTGTGAGTGGTCCACGTGGTCACCAACCAAAACCACAAAACCAATTTCAAACTTTGTTCCAAAAATTAAGGAAAATGCAAGTTTGGACCACCATTTACATGCATAACACACCACAACGCTCACATCCAAGGGTAAAATAGTCAATTCACGTCATCGATAATTTATTTCGGGACTGACTATAACAATCTACCCACCTTATAAAATTTCATCCTTGAAATTACACACAACCAATACATCCACTGATAGTCATAAAACAAGCGTGGATACATCTCTCTCATTCGATCCTCTGTCTCCCAGGTAGCTTCTTCCACTGAGTGATTTCTCCATAATACTTTCACCAAATGACTGTCTTATTCCTCAGCTCCTTATCTTTCCAATCCAAAATAGTCACTGGTTCCTCGTCATAAGTCAAATCCAAATTAATTCCAAAGGTTGAGGAGGAATCACATGTGAATGATCTGAGACATAATGTCGAAGCATCAAAACATGAAACACATCGTGTACCTTGGACAACTCTGAAGGCACTCAAACCTGTAAGCAACCTCACCGACTCGCTCGGTGATCATATATGGTCCAATGTACCTAAGATTCAACTTGCCTTTCTTTCCAAATCGTACAACACCTTTCCAAGGTGATAGCTTCAAAAATACCCAATCACCTACATTATACCTCCGGTCAGTGGCATGCTTGTCTGCTAAGCTCTTTTGTCGATCCTGGGCCGCTTTCAGGTTAGACTTAATTACCTGAACATTTTGAGTAGTCTTGTCCACAATCTCAGGGTCCACTAAAACTCTTTCGCCAACCTCTGACCAACATAGAGGCGTACGACAAGATTTCCCATAAAGTGCTTCAAATGGTGCCATACCAATGCTCGAATGGTAACTGTTGTTGTAGGCGAACTCTATCAAATCCAAACAATCATTCCAACCATCGCCAAACTGAAGTACTGAAGATCTCAGCATATCCTCTAATGTCTGAATGGTCCGCTCAGATTGCCCATCTGTGTGAGGATGATATGCCATACTATAAAGTAATCTCGTATCAAGAGCCTCCTGAAATGCTACCCATAACTTGGAAGTAAATCTAGGGTCCCGATCCGAGATAATATTAACTAGAACGCCATGGTACTTCACAATCTTCAATATGAATAACTTAGCTAATCGGCTTAATGAATATTTCTCCATCACTGGAATAAAATATGCTGACTTAGTAAGCTGATCAACTATCACCCAAATGCCGTCATAACCATTGTGTGTACGAGGAAGCTTGTACACAAATCCCATAGTAATATTTTCCCACTTCCACTGTGGAATGGGAAGCGGCTGCATCAATCCAAACGACTTCTTCCTTTCAGCTTTAACCTATTGGCAAATGGCACACCTACTCACATATTCAGCAATTTCTCTTTTCATACCCGGCCAATAATAAAATGGTCGAATGGTATGATACATCTTGGTGCCTCATGGATGCATTACATATGCTGAAATATGTGCTTCATCAAGGATTTCCTTCTTTAACTTTGCGTTATTCGGCACATACATTCTGCTCTCCTGCATAAGCATACCATCAGTTTCTCGAATCCTAAAATCTTTCTTCTTCCCTTGATTCCCGGCTTGAATTATTTCCTGGGCCTCTTCCTCATTCATCTAGGCCTCGAGCACGCGATCAATTAAAATTGGCCTAACTTGAAAATTTGCAAGCAAGGCTTCCTCTCAATCTTCCACTCCTAACTCCACTTCAGTGGACCTCAAATCCGCAAGAAGAGGAACATGACAATCATAGATTGCATTAAGTCTAGCTGGAGTATTCCTACTAAGTGCATCTGTCACTGCATTTGCACGACCAGGGTGATACTCAATCGTGCAATCATAATCACTAAGTAACTCTATTCACCTCTGTTGCTGAAGATTAAGATCCCTCTGAGTAAAAAGATACTGAAGACTCTTATGATCTGTGAAGATCTTACATTTCTCACCGTAAAGATAATGTCTCCAAATCTTCAACACAAAGATGATAGCTGCTAACTCCAAATCATGAGTAGGGTAGTTTTTCTCATGAGGTTTCAACTGTCTCGAAGCATAAGCAATCACCCTACCATGTTGCATCAATACACAACCCAGACCATTTAAAGAAGCATCACTGTAAACCTCAAAATTACCATTATCATCTGGGAGTGCTAACACAAGTGCATGAGTGAGATAATATTTCAACTGTTGAAAACTTTGCTCACAATTATCATCCCACACAAACTTAACATCCTTCCGGGTCAACCTCGTCAATGGCAAAGCAATCACTGAAAAATCCTTAACGAACCGTCTATAATAGCCTGCTAGGCCAAGAAAACTTCATACCTCGGTGATGGTTCGAGGTTGCTCCCAATTCTCCACAGCTGCCACTTTTTGAGAATCCACTTGAATGCCTTGAGCAGAAATGACATGTCCCCAAAATGCCACTTGATCCAACCAAAATTGACATTTGCTAAACTTCGCATATAATTGGTGTTCTCTCAAACTTTTCAACACCAATTTAAGATGTCTAGCATGCTCAACCTTAGACTTAGAGTATACCAGAATATCATCAATGAAGACAATAACAAACCTGTCTAAATATGGTTGGAATACTCGATTCATCAAATCCATAAAAGCTGCTGGTTCATTAGTTAATCCGAATGGCATCACAAGAAACTCATAATGACCATATCGAGTCCTGAATGCAGTCTTAGGGACATCTTCATTTCTAATCTTCAACTGGTAGTAACCTGATCTCAAATCAATCTTAGAAAATACACAGGCACCTCGGAGTTGATCAAATAAATCATATATACGAGGCAATGGATAACGGTTTTTAATCGTTACCCTATTTAATTGCCTATAATTAATGCATAACCTCAAGGTTCCGTCTTTCTTCCTCACAAATAAAACTGGAGCTCCCAAAGGTGAAGTACTAGGCTGAATAAAACCTTTATCCACTAATTCTTGCAATTGAACTTTCAATTCCCTTAATTCAGCAGGAGCCATTCTATGAGGAGTCAAAGATATAGGATTCGTACCTGGAAGCAGATCAATAACGAACTCCACATCTCTATCTGGTGGCAATCCAGGCAAATCCTCAGGGAATACATCCAGAAAATACCTAACCACACGTACATCCTCCACACTACTAGGAGCATCATCATTCAACACCACATAAGCCAAATATCCCTGACAACCTTTCGACAACAATCTTTTGGCTTTCATGGCAGAAATAACACCATGCTTCACCCCACTAGGCTCTCCTACAAATTTAACTTCAGGTAATCTAGGACGATGAAATGTGACTGTCTTTCCATAACAATCTATCTTGGCACGATTATAGTGCAACAACCAATCAGTGCCCAAAATCACATCAAAATCCATAATATCCAACGGCATAAGATTAGATGGCATAACATCTTCCTCCACCATCACTGGACATCCTGGATATACCCGATCCACAAAACATTTATCCCATCTATGCATAGAAAATTCAAAATTATATCCTCGAGGTGTAGGATGAGGTTGCGTCACTTGAGCAAATGTATGAGAAACAATAGAATGCGTAGCACCACAATCAATCAATACTCTAGCAAAATGACCAAGAATATTTAACGTATCCATGATTAAATCAGGATTGTTCTGAGCATCTTGCAGTGTCATGTTATGGATACGTCCCTAATTCTGCTGCCATCCACCACGACCTCTGTTAGCATGAACACCATGTCCTTACCTTGGCTGACCAGACTGCCTCGAAGATCCTGCACTGCTAGCAGCAATCTCTACCTGATGGGCTATCCCCCTTGATTGAAGGAAATTTTGTGAAAAACATGTTCATTTGAATAACATCATATAGCATGCAATTAACAATTAAAGGCGGAATCATGCTTTCATGCATTCAAAAACAAAACATCTACCATGAAATTCAAAGCCTAGTAGATTGGTGAACCTTGACTCAACTTAAAAAACAACAATTTGTTAGTTGAGAAATATTTACCTTTGTAGATTCCTCTTTGCATATGCAAAGGATAATCACCCAAGAGATAGGGCCTTCATTCCTTGCTTCTTAGCTCCATGGATTTGGTTAGAAGAATAGGTTCTCCAAGTTCCCAAAATTGAGAACCTCTAAAGATTCTACACCAAGGTTGGATTAGAGAGGAAATGAGTGACCTTGAGGAAATAGAATTGCTAGACAATATCCCCCAAGGTGGTTGGCCTCTTAGAGAGAAATGGAAGCTTTGTGTTCTCACCAATTTTCTCTAAAATCAACAACTAATGAATTTATGTTATAAAGTTCTTTATATAGTCACTTCTTTAAATGACCTAAAGAACCAAAAAACCCTAATTCATCACTATATGGCCGGCCACTCTAATGGATTTGGGCTTTTGGGCCTTTGTGAATCTTTATTCATTAAGTTGTCATACAACTTAAGTCAATGGGCTTTGACGTTCGAAGCCCATTGGGCCTTAAGGTCCAAAACTATCCCGAGGTCTTTAACGAACTTATTCGTTTGATTAATTAACATATTAATTAATCCTTGCCATAAATAATTAAACCATTTAATTCATCTCCTTTGTTTCTTCAATCTCCACCTTATTTGGTGTACGATACATTAGGTTCCTTTTAGCGAGGCAGTGGGCGATTAAAACCATTTTACATCGATTGTGAATTGAAACTTACTTTCAATTCTCCCTTTAGTGATTACACACGTTTAGGGCTTCCACAAACCATGAGTGACACCTAGCAGCATATCATGGTTACCCAAGCTAATCAGAAGAGGTAGAGAACCTATTCAGTTTAGGATTACAAATGCAATACGGTCTTTCTCTAATCTAATACTCTTGACCACATTGTTTGGTTTGATAGTTTATTTATTCATGTCTACTATCCAATGTGATTCATTTGCATTTTATGATTACCTTGAATGTGATTTGGAACGCATTCCCCAATCTCATTCATACTCTGGCCAGAGATTTTAATCATATCATAGAGTATTCTCCCTCAAGCCAATTGAAGGTTAGAGATCCCTTGTTGCGCATTCACTTGTCTCCATGACTAAGTGGCTTAACCCCAATGATGTCGTGGACACCCCGATGGGGTGACTTTGACATAATCAAAGATCAAGGACTTAACCACAAGACAACAACTGTGATGCCTCAGGTCAAAGGACTAATTTGCATTATCCCAAACATGAGTTCTCATGTGACATGAGTATGAGAACTCCTCGTTGATCGTGTTCAGTGGACTCATTCTCTATTGAGCACCTACGTACTTGTCTTGATGTCACACACACCAATGACTCGAGACTAGTCACTCTCCCTGAGAGAAGGCATAGTACGTACTGATCTTATCGGACTGTCAATGCCCAATTGGCAATCCTATGATCAGGAACGTTTAGGATGTGTCTACGAAAGAATGGTCTCATTAATCTAACTTTATTAGATTGCATTCTCCCAATCACATATTCCTTGGACTTTATCGTTTAAGCATATAACATTTATATGAGACGTCTCAAACAATAATGTTTGCCCTTTATATGTAAACTAGATTAGTTTAACATGTGAAATATCCGTAAAGTATCATCATATGAATGGCTTTAGGGCACATTTCCAACATTGATACCACTGGGATCCTCCGGCTGAATGTGGCTGATAGGGCATAGAACCTCCCGGATACTGAGGGTAACCACCCTGATAATGAGGATCCTGAGAGTACTGATATTGTCCTGAAGTATAAGGAGCGACGTCGCCCTGATAATGATAAGCATCTCCTCGTCCAGTCTGGCATAACCACTAGATCCTGAAGCTTACTGGTTCGGCACAGGTGGTGGTAAAGAAGGCTGTTGGGGCCTCTATGCCCCATCTATCCATAAGTATAGCATGTATTGCTGCCTCTTTTACACTCCCCATAATGCCTATTATTACACTTGCGGCATAAAGGAGCACCTGATCCACCTGAACCACCAAAATCCCTATGCCTCTAAAATCTCTGGCCTCCAGAAAATCTACCACCTCTCCTCTGTAGATTATAGCTCAAACCTCCACTAGAAGAGCTGGAACTGCCACCGCTTCTCTTAAAACTCTGGGTCTTACGAGGTCCCTGAGATGATTGACCTTTACCTTTATCATCTCGCCTCTGGTTCCCGTTCTTTTCTTCTTCATCTTCACTTTCACTTGGCATGTTCTCTGAGTCCTCAACCCTCAGTAAAACCTCATAAAACTCCTGGTAAGTGACACAGGGAGTCGATGTCGCTATAGAACGCCATTTCTTCTTAGTACCCAACCTGAAGCGAGAAAGCATCTCGATCGGATTAGCAGTAACCTCCGGATCGTATCGAGACAAATCAGTGAACTTCCTGTAATACTCATTCACCGACATCTTTCCTTGTTTCAAATGGGTAAACTCTTGTTTCTTGCGATCAATGTACTCAGGAGGAATGAACCTTTTCCAAAACAACTGCTTAAACACTTCCTAATCCTCTACAACCTCTGGTGTCATCTGATATGACTTCTGTCTCCACCAAGATGCAGGCTCCGGACCCAGAAACCAGGAAGTCGTCTCGACCCACCTATCAGAAGGAAGATTCCCTTGACTCTGCATCACAAGGAAAGTCTTCTTGACATAATTAAGCCACTTCTCTGCTCCCTCATGTCCTTCATTTCCGATGAAGTGATTCAGCTTCAGATTATGCACAGTCTCAAGAGGTGTCCTTTGAGGAAGATGGAGCGAAGACTGAATGGCATTAGCAATAGCTTCCCCTAATTGAGCAATATCAGGGAACCAGGCTCAGTTGAGTGACGGGGCTCTCTACGAGGCGGCATAGTTCTGACAGAAGACATCACAAGAATTAGAATATTCATGAACCATACAGGACTGCTAAACCTAGGCTCTGATACAAACTGACACACCCCGACCGGAATCGAAGCATGCTGGCCGTCACATGAGGGTGATGTAGCCATGTGCACAGTGCGGAAGCAATAAAGATAAGAGTTATACGAGTAAATAAAAACTGAAAGCTACTCAAGTGCACAAAATAATCGAAAGTGCTAAGAGTGAAATACAAGTGTAAATACACCTAATCAGAGCATAGAAAGTCTAGGTGCAGTCCAGTAGGACAAGTACTAGTCATACAGTACCATAAGTTGTACTACAATTATTTTAATATGTCTGAACCACCTGAATCCTCGTACGTCACCAACAGCAGCCTACCTAAAACCTGGAGGGGCGCAAAACAGAAAACGTGAGTGGGCAAAAACAAATGCTTTACAAAACCACTTCATTTCTCAAAAGTTCTAACCCCTCGCCGTAAAACATGTATAATTTTCCCAGAAATAGAATATAAACATATGCATAAATATATATGTAAATATCTCAATTCAAATCATGCTTCACATATTCATAACCATAAGTATGCCATGCCAAGATATAACAGAATAAGTAATTCAGGTGAGAATAAATTCGTGGAAAATAACATATTAGTCGGAACCCCTGTAGAAGTCTGTACGGCTGCATTCATAGCTCATTAGTCAATCTAGCCGGAGTTACTATAATGACCTATACAGCACTACACTGCACATAAGTCGGAACCACTAAAAAGGGTCTGTACGACAAGACTGGTGTAATATAGTTATGCTCAATATTACGCTTTCATGATAGTTGGGCGATAAATCGCTAGTCACCTACGAGTCGGAACCACCTATAATGGTCTCTACAACAGGATTGTGCACCCAAATTGGATCCAATGTGAGCATATGGTGTGGGAGGTGACATTATAAACAGGCATGTGCCATATCTCTGGCTAAATCACAATCACCCTAGGTACAGGTTTATGAGCTTAACTTTTCTCAATCACAACTTTAATCACATTCACAATTTATAACTCACCTGGGCTTACCTGAGCATCCACAGCACCACGATTATATGTATTATGCATCATATACTAATTCACATACGAAATATAAATTTATATGCATGGCATTCAAGGCATACTTTCATTTAAACACATTTTTTGGGAAAATATCAAGTATATAAGTATATACTGAAAACCAAAAGCCCACTCACTGATATGTCGAAGGGTTGTAACCCCTGATTCGCCCTTGACTACGCTCGTCCTCGAGATAAGCCTCCCCTATATGTGATATAACTATAAAAATGTTATTTACACACAGACAAAACTAGCTAATAACTTCTCATACAATGCTCAAATGGGGTGTTTGAATATACCAACGTGATCTACGCAACTCCACGAACATCCCCATATTTTGAGAATAATTTTCCGACCACCAACAAGCCACCACGCGCCGGCCAGGGCACGGCCAGACTCGCCTCCCATGCGCGAGCACGTGCTTGGCACACTAACGGTGGCAATAACAGCGTTAGGGAATATTCCGTTAAAATCTGGAATATTTCGTTTAAAAACTAACGGCGTAACCTTACGACGTTAGCATATTTCGTCAAATTTGACGGAATATGCTCCTTCTTCCCCGACGACTCACCGGACGCCGGCGACTGTTCGCCGATTTCTGCAAAAGCTTTTAACCCTAATTTCTACCTCATTTTAGCACCAAACTTTATGAAATTTGAACCATTTTGAAGATCTCATCAAGACGAACAAAACCATACCTTTTACGAGCCCTAAAACCCACGGGATTTGCCGAAAAACTCGTCGATATTCCGGCCAAACCTGCAACTCGTCGAATCTCACTATTCTGACGTCCAAAATCTTCCAATGAACCACTTCTAGCCTCGTGAGGACGTCCTTAAGCTACCTATAAACTTGAAATCCCCAAAAACATGAGATTTTACATTTGCATGAACAGTACCTCAAATCAGAGGTTATGGTTTGTTGGGTTTTTCAAGGTCTCAAGTCCTAAAAATGGTATATATGAACTCAGGGACTTGCAAAGAGTTCTAATCTTACCTTCTTGACGTCGATCTGTGCGTGAAATGCGAGTTTGGCGTTCGTCCATACGTTAGGGAAGGAGAGAGAGTGAGTCCGAGGGAGAGAAAGCACGGGAGAGAAGTGAGAGGAAGTGTTTGTGTGTGTGTGAGTGGTCCACATGGTCACCAACCAAAACCACAAAACCAATTTCAAACTTTGTTCCAAAAATTAAGGAAAATGCAAGTTTGAACCACCATTTACATGCATAACACACTACAACGCTCACATCCAATGGTAAAATAGTCGTCATCGATAATTTATTTCAGGACGGCTGTGACATAAGGGATTTGCTATTTTAGTATTGTGTTGAAGGAGAAAGAAAGTTTGAGTTTGGAGACATGAAAGAAGAACCATTACAAACTGATCGTGACAGAATGACAATCTCTTTTATACAATCGCTCTAACTTGATATCATCTTTACATAGTTGTTTTCTACTGTCTTTTCACTACTTTTGTATGACAAATGATTTTAAATTTCGGGGATGAAATTTTTTTAAGGTGGGTAGATTGTGACAACCTGTCCCTAAACTTACGTTTTTATTTATTTTAATCGAGGGAATTGATGAAAATACCCTAGAGGCAAGGACTTTGACTTGTATTGACCATTATCTAGAGAAACGTAAGACTTATTCTTTTAGCGTATTTGTGTAGTACTCGTTGGTACGAACGCATAGGCGAAAGCCGTTTGCGAGTCTGGATTATAACGGTATAGTTACGGACGTTTGAGCTGGATTATTTATATTTTAGATTATAAAGTGTTAAACTCCCACCTTGTGGGAAAACTGACTAATTAATGTTAAGGAATCGAAAGGCATCAACCAATGAGGAAAAGGCATCAGCCAATGAGAAAAAGGGGAATTTTCCCCATCCCTTCCCGTCGACACTCATCCATGCGGACAAAACCGACGGCGACCCGGTTCTGATTTTGGCCATTTCCACCAATTTTTCAGGTGATTTTAACCGATCCCTCACCTGCAACCTATTCCACAATACCCCATCTTCTATCTCCATCTAAATTTGAATATTTTTTAGGCCAAAACCGTGTAAAATCGTGCGGGTGACCCGTGAGGTTTCGACGATGATTCCTTCAATCCGGCGAGTTTCATCACCCACCACCACCCTTCACTAACTCCCCTTGGACCCAGGAATAAGACCCAACTGGTTGTAGGGGCGTTGGAACACCGAGGAAGGAGAATCGAAGTTCACCCATTTTAGGGTTCCGGCGGGTTTGAGTGAAATTGGAGCCTTTCCCGGCCAAATTAAAATTATCACATCGACTTCGCCGTAGCACGATATTGTCCGCTTTGGCCATTGACCATGCCCTCACAGTTTTGTTTCTGGGAACTCACACGAGAACTTCCCAGTGAGTCACCCATCATGGGATTCCTCTTGCGCGAACTCGCTTTACTTCGGAGTTCCGATGGAACCCGAAGCCAGTGAGTACCCAAAAGGCCTCGTGCTAGGTAGAGATAGGAATATACATATAAGGCTTATAGGATCCACTCCCCTGGGCGATGTGGGATCTAACAATCCACCCCCCTTAGGGGCCCGACGTCCTCTCGCGAATTCGCTTAACTTCGGAGTTCCGATGGAACCCGAAGCCAATGAGTTCCCAAAAGGCCTCGTGCTAGGTAGAAATGGGAATATACATATAAGGCTTACAGGAGCCAATCCCTGGCCGGATTTTGAGATCCCACATCGCCCAGGGGAATGGATCCTGTAAGCTTTATATGTATATTCCCATCTCTACCTAGCACGAGGCCTTTTGGGAGTTCACTGGCTTCGGGTTCCATTAGAACTCCGAAGTTAAGCGAGTTCGTGCGAGAACAATCCCAGGATGGGTGACCTGCTGGGAAGTTCTCATGTGAGTTCCCATAAACAAAACCGTGAGGGCATGGTCGAGGCCCAAAGCGGACAATATCGTGCTTTGGCGGAGTCGAGCCCAGGATGTGATAGGGGCCCAGGCGGGGATGTGACAATTTGGCTTAATGTTTTCATAAAGGATTTGATATTGTAGTATTATATTTTAGTATTGTGTTGAAGGAGAAAGAAAGTTTGAGTTTGGAGACATGAAAGAAGAACCATTGCAAACTGATCGTGACAGAATGACAATCTCTTTTATACAATCGCTCTAACTTGATATCATCTTTACATAGTTGTTTTCTACTGTCTTTTCACTACTTTTGTATGACAAATGATTTTAAATTTCGGGGACGAAATTTTTTAAGGTGGGTAGATTGTGACAACCCGTCCCTAAATTTACGTTTTTATTTATTTTAATCGAGGGAATTGACGAAAATACCCTAGAGGCAAGGACTTTGACTAGCATTGACCATCGTCTAAAGAAACGTAACACTTATTCTTTTAGCGTATTTGTGTAGTACTCGTTGGTACGAACGCATAGGCGAAAGCCGTTTGCGAGTCCGGATTATAACGGTATAGTTACGGACGTTTGAAATGGATTACATATATTTTAGATTATAAAGTGTTAAACTCCCACCTTGTGGGAAAACTGACTAATTAATGTTAAGGAATCGAAAGGCATCAGCCAATGAGGAAAAGGCATCAGCCAATGAGAAAAAGGGGAATTTTCCCCATCCCTTCCCGTCGACACTCATCTATGCGGACAAAACTGACGGTGACCCGGTTCTGATTCCGGCCATTTCCACCAATTTTTCAGGTGATTTTAACTGATCCCTCACCTGCAACCTATTCCACAATACCCCATCTTCTATCTCCATCTAAATTTGAAGATTTTTTAGGCCAAAACTGTGAAAAACCGTGCGGGTGACCCGTGAGGTTTCGACGATGATTCCTTCAATTTCACCACCCACTACAACCCTTAACTAACTCCCCTTAGACCCAGGAACAAGACCCAACTGGTTGTAGGGGCGTTGGAACACTGAGGAAGGAGAATCGAAGTTCACCCATTTTAGGGTTCCAGCGGGTTTTAGTGAAATTGGAGCCTTTCCCGGCCAAATTGGATTTGGTCACAGGTATAAAACTTGCTCTACTCTTGGAGATCTTCATTTCTGTAAAATTTGGGAATTTTTGGAAATAGTTGGATTTTCCGGCGAGTCGGAGCGGCACGTGGCCAGGGGGTCATCAATGCTATTCTTAGGCTAAATTAGATGCCTTGAATTCAGTTATGACAATAGTATGACGCAGGTTGATCGTTAGAACCTAAATTCTCTACAATACGTGATTAGGTCATTATATGAAGCAACGATCCGACCGTTGGATCGTCATCAAACTTTAATAGGTTATTGTTCATAATATTTGAGGATTATAGGAACTTACGGATTGGGAATCTGACTCACGGATCTTTCCAAATTTGATTTGTAAGTTCGTAAAATAAAATGTTAACAACCACTTAGTTTTGGCAATTGGCGAAGATCCGACCGTTGGATCGTCCCGAAACTTTAGGATATTGTTATAGAATTATAATGTGGATATTTGGAAGTAACGGATCGGAAATCCGTGATGCGGATCTTCAAGATTGAATTACGTAGGGATGTGTTTTACGTAAATCATGTGTTCTATTGTTATAAACTATGAGACATGATTTGATAATTGTTCTAGGCGACGATGGTTCGTGATGTCTTGGTATTCATGCTAGGGAGTTGTAGCGCGGACCTCAGGTGAGTTGGTCTTTTCCTTTTATCATATATATATATATATGATTGATAATTCTGCAAAAGCTTTTAATTTGATTTATGCATATTTATGCCATGTCATACATATATTTATATAGTCTAAGATACTATGATATGGTTGAGTGTTAGATTGCATTATGGCATATCTATATGCATATTACCTACATATAATGACTGTGAATGCTTTGACATACTAAGTTGAACTACGAATGGCTTGATCCCGTTTGAGGGTACGTAGGCAGTCTAACAAGACAGTTAGATGCATCCATAAAACAATCCAAATTTAACATGGTATTTGGTTTCTTTAAGGAAAGAAGTTATGATGGTTAATAGCGTAGAGATTAACCATGATTTTATTCTGGTCTATCATTGGATTTAGTTCCGATTAAGAATGTTGGGACGTTAAAGTAGTTATGCCAAATGACGTTGCGGATGCCCCGGTAAGCTTCAGGTGAGTACATGTTGATGATAGTGATTTCAATGTGTAGGGTTGTGTTTTTATGCATTTAATGCTCATTATCCTGCACCTCAGTTTTAGTGCTCCGCCCGAGGACAGGACCTAGCCTTCACGTGATCGTAGCACTTGAGCATATTTATTTACACCCAGGCTGTCGTACAGACCACATTAAGTGGTTCCAACTCGTGTGCAGGAATTGGTAGATGAGCTATATAGGCAACTCTGACACTGTCGTACAGGTTGCCTATAAGTCGTACCGATCACTATAGGTGACTCCGACTTATGTGCTAGCATTGATTGATGAGATATGGATGAGTCGTACATGTCACTATAGGTGACTCCGACTTATGTGTTAGCATTGATTAATGAGATATGGATGAGTCGTACAGGTCACTATAGGTGACTCCGACTTATGTGCTAGCATTGACTGATGAGATATGGAGGAGTCGTACAGGTCACTATAGGTGACTCATTGATTGATGAGATATGGATGAGTCGTACAGGTCACTATAGGTGACTCTGACTTATGTGCTAGCATTGATTGATGAGATATGGATGAGTCGTACAGGTCACAATAGGTGACTCCAACTTATGTGCTAGCATTGATTGATAAGCTATGGGTGCAGTCGTACAAGTCACATTAAATGACTCCGACTTGTGTGCTAATATAGATTATTGAGCACATGATTATTTATAATGATGATGAGATGTTGTGTCGTGGTATGTTTATGGATTTACTGTTGATATACTTTTAATTTCACATTGATACGTGGTATGATTTTCTGGAAACTATACAGGTGTTGCAGCGAGGGGTTATAACGTTTTAGAAGGTTTCTATTAAAATTTTATTTCCAAGGCCACTCACCCTAGTTTTGTTTTCACCCTCCAGGTTTTATTAGCTGAGTTTTCTTATCGACGAGGATTCGTGGCAAATCTTAGTATTGGAGATTTCTTTCAATGGTATGATTCTCAATCCACTCTACTGTACTTACTTATGCTCTAACGTCACGTGTGAAGTGGGTTCATTCCCGCTCACCAACGCACTATGGTTTTTAGGCACTCTTATGTTTAAATTTATTCACATTTTTTCCACATCATCACAATTTATGGCTTCGTCACCTTCCAGGTGTCGGCCAGCACAGCTCGATTCAGATTCCTAGTGGACATACTGAGTCGGGGTGTGTCACTAAGCAAGTCTAGGTGGGAGCTTAGGCGGTCCAGACTGCCTAAGCAGGTCTAGGTGCCATTTCTTAGTTTTCAAACGCTTATGAATTAATCAGGGAGGTGATCAGCTGTCTAGGGCCTATGCGGGAATTTTTAGAACAATGATTGACGCGCATGATAATCCTAATATCGAAATGATGTACATTAATCAAATAATATGGTTTTGCAATTACTCATATTTTGTTGTAATTTTTATCATTATTGAGATCTAGATTGAAATGACCTTTTTGAGGCAGACTTTTTCATGAACATGTTTTCATAGTTGATAGGGATTTTACCACCTGCAAAAGTAGGGATAAAAACATTAAAATACTTGCAAGAGTACAAGGTAATTGTAGTATAGATGGCTCTAACAAGGTCGTTCTCCACAGGGATTGAATGAATAATTTATGTTAAATCAAATCTTAATTAATTATTTAAAACAAAGTTTGAGAAAATGTTGATTTTGTGATTTAAAATAATAAAAAGGAATTTAATAAAAAATAATTAAATAAAGTGATAAAATAAAATAAACTAAAAGAAAATAATTTTTGAAAATTAAATTGTAAAAGCCTAGGGTTCCGCCGTCACCTTAACAAACCTTCGTAGTTCTTCCAATTACTTATGAATTACACATGCATATTTTGAAGGTTAGGTTTCCTAAAATATGCCTACTTGGACCCCCAATATAGAGCGTATATCAAACATGCAACCCGTATGTGGTAGATCAAATCTAAACATGCATGACTCATTAAGCTTTGTGAAACCCTTTGAAAAACCATACAACCCTTAAGACGTGATATTCCTCCTAAGTGAACTTGCACATATTAATCACAAAAAGCCTTCGTCAATTTCAGGGACCAACCTCCGACCAAAATTGCATCAAATTACTTTTCTAAAGATCCTAATGGTAGCTAAGCATTAAGACAATTAGATAGTTTAAACCGGTGATTAATAATTCAAACATGCATGCATAATATCATAAGCAAATTGAAAAGAAACTACATAGTCTTGTTAAGGCTCGTGGCCTCGTCCTAACAAACAAGAATTAGTTACTAATAACCATACAATGAAATTTTATTAAAAACAAGGAAGGAAAACACCTTGAAAATAAACTTGAATTGTCAAAAGCAATTCTCCAAATGGTGCGTGCGTTCTCTCCCTTCCCCCCCCCTTCTCTTAATGGCTAAATATCTTATTTATACTAATACAAAATAAAACCCTAAAAAGTAAAACTAGGAAACATAATTAAATATTAAAACAGAAAATAAAAAGGTTTCATATTTGAACTAATATTCGGACTTCTCAGAAAATCAGTTTTTTACAGACCAAATCAACTCCGATTTGGTCCCAAAATATCTCTTTTGAAAGCTGAAGTCGTCCCCTACAAATCTTCAAAAGGAATCTTCCTCAAAATATGCCCGCTTGACCTTCAAAATACCTAAAATGTCCAGAAACGTCAATTTGGGAAAGCTGCGCGTTGGGCTTTTATTTCATGGTCACGGTCAAACGGCTAAGTAGAAAAATCAGAAACTTTGATACAATCATTTTGAAAGACTCACGAACATCCTCTAATTGGAATTACTCCAAAATTCATCCGTTTGATCACTTTTTGCTCCGGAGGAAGTCGAATGCCCTACATTAGAAATATAATTCAAAGTATCAAAATTCACACATAATAACCAATAAATTACTTTAGTCTAAAGAAAGGTACTCAATTGGCACTGTAGAAATAAATAGTGTTTCAATCCGAATTTCAGTTTAATTACAACAATGCCATTGCTCTTTGTGTTGGCTTTGGGTAAGCAGCCTGGCTTGCAGCCAGGCCCAAATGTATTGGTTTTAGCTGAGAAGCCCAGCCCTCAGTCAGGCCCAAAATTTTAAATTAGAGTTTTGTCCATATAAAATAACAATCCGATGGTGAGGATGGTGTATCAGGAAGGACAATTTTGTCCTTTCGGTTTTGGGCGAGATAGGGGGTAACCGGGTAGGTTTCATTTACTGTTGTTGAATGAGGGTTTCGGGGATGAAGGCTCTGTGAGAGACAGACAGAGAGAGAGACAGACAAAGAGAGGGAGATGGCGATGGAAGGAGAGCGAGGGGGAGGGGAAGGGTTCTCGACACTGTAGCTGCAGGTGGATTTTACAAGTGGGAGAGTGGGTATCGTCAGAGAAGACCATATGGGTCGTCGGGATTTCAGGAAAACGGGGTAGGGGTCATGAAGGAACCCAGCTGAGAGTGGGTGCCGGATCTTGCACTTCATGCCTCAAATCAAAGATAAGTTCGTTTTTTTATTGTATTCTTTAATGGTAGCTTAGCTTTTGGAATTGTTTAGTATGTTAGGTCTGGTTTTGGGGGATTTATCATTTTAGAGAGAGAGATGGACAAGGAGATAGAGATAGATAGAGAGAGAGAGGAGAAAGCATGGCTGTGTGCATTTTTTGGTGTTAATTAATGGGTTGGTGCGCAGGTGAGTGACAGAGTGACGGAGGGACGTGTGGGAGGGTATGGGTTTTTAGTTCTTTCTTCTGATTCAACAGGTTCTACACTGTTTGAAAAGCGTTTTTTATTGTTTTGTTCCCGTTTGCTTTGTTAAAACCATCATTTGAATTTTTGGGTTTCACTGTGCTCATTTCTCTGCTTCTTCATAATTTGCTGGTGTTTGCTTCTCATCCCTCTGTTGGTAGATCTTTTTCTCATTTCTTGGTCCCTTATGTATTCCTTGGTACAAATCCGTTTACTTTTTGGCTGTGTGATAATCTTAGCAGGTGAACTATATGAACGTTTTCTTGAAACGAGTTAAGAAGATCCAGCTGAAAAGAGCATACAAGATAGAGAACTGGTATGCTGCTTGGTCTTTGTGCTGGATTTTGGTGTTTATGTTTTGCTACTGGGTAGATTTTATAGTGTTCTAACTCATTATGTTAAACTTGTTGTAAGTGACCCCACTCTACAGCAACCTGTTGGAAAATTCAAAGATTGGACAGTATTGAAGTGGGGTAAGAAATGAAAAAAATACTATGATATTAGAAAGGTGAAAGTAATTGTATTAGAAGAAGCGGCTAGCATGATGGGTAATATTTTAAGTTTGTATTTCTAAAAATTTGTAGTTCTGGAGTATGATTTACCTCAGTTATTTTGTACTTTAATCTTTTACTAATTTTCATTGTGGAGTATGATTTACCTCAACTGACAACTTTTCATTGTTTAACTTTTTCCTCCCTTAGATAGTTGCATATGTTTGATTTGTTAATCTGCTTCTTACACATGTTGTTTCCTAATGGTGTAGGTGGGTTGTCGGATGCATGTGCAGATTACTCAAATAGACGAAGCTAAGAATGACATAGTATTGAGTGAGAAAAAATCTTGGGTCAGTTGGATTTCGACATTTGATTTATTCATGTTTTTTGTTGCTTGCAATGTTCTCTCATTGTTTGTTCTGAGATTCTGTGATCTTATTTTTCATAAGAACTAACATTGGTTTGCCATATAATGTTTCAGGAACTGTTATACCTTAAGGAGGGAACACTTTTAGAAGGAACTGTCAAGAAAATCTTTCCATATGGAGCCCAAGTGAGGATAGAACGAACTAACAGGAGGTATAATGACTTTCAAACTTACTTTAAAATCAGACTGGGTGTGTGGTTTCCCTGTTTTTTCCACTTTTGAAGAAGTGATGCATGTGTGGTCTTTTGAAAGATTAGAACACCACAAAATGGAAATAAAATAGCATGGGACTTTCTTTCAAAAGGTATCTAAATGCATGAAAAAGATGGGAAGATACATAATATTGATCTTCAGAATAGAAATGAAAATTTGAACTTTAAATTTTAAAATGAAAAGCATGCAATTTTGTACTCTTACCCAGCGGTTGCTTCTCAGAATTGCCTCATTACCTTTCTTAAGAGGGATCTATTTTGATAAGAAACAAGACCTTACAACTATTGCATTCTTGGTTTTCTTGAATTTCTTTGGTTTTTGATGGGTGATTGAGTGGTGTTTGATTGAGAAATTTGCTGATCAGGGTTAGGTTGGGGTCTGTTTGGTTGCTGGAAAATTTGGAAATAAAATGGGGTCATGGGATTAGGATTTAGGACCTTCGTAACTTGATTGATTAGGAATTTGTCTGTTTATCTCTTAATTAGTATTCAAATTTAGTGCGGTTTATACCACTCATCTCATGTTTTAATTTTTTATTAAATCTCTTTATTTCTAACAGAAATTAAGTTCTGATTTGCGAAATAAGTTAATAAAACATCAAAGAAATTTTAAAAAGTGTACTCTTATAAATTATTATCCTACTAGGTAAGTGTCCGTTCGAAATTTTGCCCCACCCCACCCCACCCACCCACACAGACACCACCACCAATTAATATCATCTCCAACTGAAGCATTACCAGATAAAGCTTCATGCAGTCATATTTTTACGATTAAACTCAATCCCTAATGTTATTGTCATATCTTTACAACTAACCTACGCATCATGCTCACACTAAACACTGCAAGTCTTTTATTGCCAGTAGTGTTCAATAGTGAGACAAAACATATTTAATTCTTCTTCTATTTCATAGATTCAAAATGTGTTTAGTATCTCATTTAATTGGTGTACCTTTGCTCATTTAACTCAAATTTAATATGATTTGGTCCTCCAATTTCTCTAAATTGCTAACGGATTTATTTTCTTTGGAAATTTCATGAACTCTGGTTGTGGGATGATGCTTACAGGTGAACTATATGCACAATTTTTTGGGATGAGTTAGGAAGATCCACCTGAAAACAGCATAGAATAGAGAACTGGTATGCTGCTTTGTCCTTCTGTTGGATTTTGATGTTTATGTTCTGCTACTAAGAGGATTTTATATTGTTCTAAATCTGTTTTGTAAATGTGCTTAAAGATTGGACATGTTCTTGAATTTCAGCCATGTTGTTTGAATTGGATATGTGATTGAATTTTAGGTATTTAGTTTGAATTGATTTGGGTATGTAGTTTATTGAACTGGAATTTCGATATGTGTTGATATGAATTGGATATGTTGAATTAGAGATGTGCTACTTTGAATTGGATTGGTTGAAAAATGACAAGCCATGGTATATCGACTCTTTTTTTTTTTTTTTTTTTTGGTGCCCCAAGTTTACATAGGTCCCAAAAGTTGAATGTCATTGCAATTTGGACAATTAGCCATTGATCGAAATCATTAGAAAACATGACTCAGGAGAGAAATAACAAGTCCATCATATATTAGAAAATTGGTTTTGCCCATTGATCTAAATCATTACAGGATTAAAAACTAGAATCTGACTTTGGAAGAACTTCCTTTCCCTTCTAAAACAGCTTCCTCCAACATTCCCTTCATCTTTATGAAATTATGAAATCTTTCCTTTCATCTTTAGATTAGCAAACAGAAAAATGAATTCAGAATAGTAGGATTTCCATTGCTTTTTCTTTGCTCATTTGATTCGTTAGGTTTATAGATTTTAAAGGTTCAACATCGACCCGATGTTCAATTTTGAAATATTTTCCTTTTTATTTTGCTGGGTATAAATTATCTGTGAAACTTTGGTTTGAGCTGACTTTTGAAAGAAGAAAAGAAAAGGATAACTGAGAGATTGGTTTTTGAAGAAAACCCATCTGGATATGGAATAAGATCCTTTGACTAGGCCTAAGAGTCATACATCAAGACTTTATGTTGTTTATTTGGGCCATGAGACCTATTGGTACCTAAAATGTGTACTCCATTGAAGGACACCTTTTGAAAATTTAAATTCAACCAAAGGAATTTTTAATCCACAAGTGCCGATCTAAAAATAGTGGTTGTCAAATAGATCAGTTGAGTTCCGATTTAAGGCGCACTATTGTTTCCATCGCTGGTCAGCAGACACAGGTTCTGTAGATCAGTTTGCATGTTTTGTTCCAATGTACAGTCAGGAGCACCTGTTCCTGAGAAGTTGAAGAGTGTACCATTCAACATTTAAAGTTTTGGATTTCAAAAGATGAATCGACTCCATAAGCTATTAATAAATTGATTCCATAGACACCAAAGGGTCCTAAGAAAGCCACTCAATCTGCAAATGTCAAATAAAGCAACTTATAAGTCTTATATATCACTCACCCAACGCATATTCCTTTCCTTCTATCACTTCTGCAGATTTCTGTTCTGTTTTGGTTTATTTTGCTGCTTTGTTTTGTTATGGTGAGTGGATTGGGTTTGTTTTCGGTGATTTTGTGTAGGGGGTTTGGTTTTCATACCAGGAGCTGCTAAAATGAATAGAGTTTGGCTGTGTAAATGTTTAATGGCTGAAGTGCATTCTTTAATAAAATGTGTTTTCTTTCCTTGATTTTGGTATTTTCTAGATCGAAACAAAGTGAAAGCTTTTGACTGTGAATTTCGCAACCACTGCCCTGCTGCTTTGGTAAAGTCTCAACTTCTTAATAATATCAATTAATTTTTCCTTTAATGTTAGGGTATTGAGTTGAATGGATGCTACATGGCATACGTCTAACATGATTAAAACTTTAATATCATGATGTGTGATGCTAATTAAGCACATTATGAGTATTTGTACCAAGAAAGACATGAGCATCTATCTGTTCCTATTGAGTCAAGTAAGGCATTGTATGCATAAGCATAAGTCATGACTATTAATGTCCTATTGTTGGTGCGAAATACCATTTTTTAGTACTTGTATCATTTGGAAGCAAGCCTTTAGCTTATTTTTTGCCTTGAACATTTATGCTTCGGAAGTTAGCTACTTGAACATTTGACATATATTTTATCATTTTCCAGAATCACTGTTGGATCAGTACTCCCCATCAACATGTAACTCTTGGCACTAGCATTTTTTCCTTTTTTAAGACCGGTATTTTCCTCTTTCTTCAGGAATGACAAACGATGTTGCAAATATGATTCTTCTAGAGTAATATAAGAAGACATCATCTTAAACGTAGTGAAAGGAACTGCAAATACAAAACATAAAGGAACGAAACCCATCAAGGAACTAGAAATAGTAAAAGGAAAAATAAATTTGATAGGATGTTATATAATCCATGGACATGTATAAAAACAATAATATGGCAGCCATTTGAAAAGAAAGAAATATCAGCTTACCTTTGGCTGATGCACGCCTATTGCAGAATACACCACGAGTATTTTCCTGATCTTTCATTAGTAACTCCATAAAATAATCTTTCAACACCCCTCCATGGCATAGAAGGGCAATTAAATTCCTATTGGACATAGAATGCAATATGACTAAGATACAATCACATTATATGAACTTTAATTAGTTTTCATGACACGGTTTCAAATTCTTTGCTTTGTTTGGAAATTTGTGCGTTGATCTTCGGAGCACTTAATCGATTTTGCTTGCAGTTTAACTATTGAGGATTCTTAATGTATTTTCGTTTTACCTGGATTCCATTTTTGTGATTGCCACCCTTAGTCGGTGGTATTATTTTTACTATGGATTTAAATTGGGATTTAGAGAATCTAATAACAAAACTAAATTATATGTTCCATGCTTTTCGTTTTCATTTTGGGTTTTGCTTTGTTTGGAAATTTGTGCGTTTTTGGTCAAATGTAGGCAACGATGTGAAAGTTGATGTTTTGAGACTTACCCTTTCTTTGCTGCACTTTCACAGATTGAGTCCATTATACCGTCACTATTTAAGTTACTTTTGTTGTATCTATTTGTTTCCACTTCGAATTCTTATTCAAACACATGCAGTTCCTTCCCACTCATTGTGCAATATGTTTATTTGCGAACTCACTTAAATGTGTATAAAAGCAAAACTACTTATCTTACAGGCCTCATTCACTTATGCATTCCTCTGTTTGTTCATAATTGTCTTGAATTTATTCAACTTAAATGTGTTTTATCCATCCGATTACTGATAGGAGCATATTTATGCGACTTAGTTAGCTTGTTTTCTTGCATTTTCATAGTTTGTTTGTGTTTATTATAGTGTTTTAAGCTATTTTCGTGTGTTTGTAGGTCCATATGACAAAGTTGGCAAGAAAGTGCATTTTGGAGCATTTTGAGGCAGTTTTGGGCACCAAATAGATAGTTTATGAATGGAGCAAGATGGATGGACGAATTTGAAGTTCAAGAGGCTAGGAATGTGCTAAAAAGAGTGAAGAAATAAATCCAAGTCAAGGAAGATAAGAAATCAGCTCAAAACAAGGAACATTATCTAAAACCCTATCCAACCTTATCTTATCTTATCATATCCTAATCCTATCCTAATTTAATTCCAGCTGCATGGGGGATTTATTTTCAGATTAGGACACATTAAAATAGGTTTCTAGAAGCCTTATCATATCAGCCACACCTTATCCCTTGTTTTTCTAGGAATCAACCACAAAACAACCTTTCTAGAAGGCCTTATCCCTTGTCCTACAAAAGTGGCGCCCCAAACCTTTCTAGAAGCTCTAGAACCTGCAATCCTTTTCCCTTAGGATTGTGCAATCTTTTTCCATTTAGATTTTGGTGAACCTTAGTCCTTTTCCTTCATCAATTGTGCCAAACACACATTGCTTTCCTTCAGAAATTCGTGGGTTTCCCTCGCCCTATAAATACAACCCTTTGTGCAGCAATTAAACCACCATCCTCTACCATAAATCACCTACATCCATCCACCACACCATCCACCACAATCCTCGTGTGCCGCAGCTAAGGAATGAGAAGAAGGAGCCATCTGGAGTGTTTCTAGGTGTATTCTATCTTTGTTTTCAATGTTTAAATTTATTTATCTTTGCTTTGTGCGTATGAGGAACTAAACCCCCTTGCCTAGGGGGGGATTCGAAACCATGTTTATGCTTGCTATATGATTTGATTACTTTCAATTGCGTTTCATAAGTTGTGAATTCAATTTGCTTATCTATATGAATTAAAACTGATTTGTGTATGTTGGTTGAGAGTGCACGCTTAATTTTCATGCATAAGTTTGATGCTAGGATATAAGGGAGTTTCACCTAATCGTTATGAACTTATATTCGAGAGTAGTAAAGGTTGTTGATCACAATTGTGTTAAGTAAATTCTTGGCATAAGTTTCATGCAATTCATAGTAACAAGTGCCTCGCCAATGCTTATGATTTTCATAGAACTTAATGATCTTTGCTTGTATCTTTGTTATGCAATTCATGCAGGGAACTTGTGAGGAATGTTTTGGGTTGTCGTATGCAATTCATCAAATTCGATAACTTTAGGAAAATCTGAGGGTTAATTAGTGCAATTCACGGTTAATCTGGGGCGTTGGGAATTCATGGTTTATTGAGAAGCAATTGGAAATCGTTTTGTATGCAAGTGTGACATGTGTGGAGAAGAACCCCTTAGCTAGCTTTTCATCCATTCACTTTAACCAAATTCGTTTTAAAATCTGTTTAGTTTACAAAGTTTTTGTTTTGTTTTCAAATCCGTCTAAAATCAATCCCCCTTTCTTTTGTTGAGTCATCTTAGTTAGAAATCAATTTAGTTTGTGTTTTTAAGTGTCTTGAGTCAAGTTATAACCTATTTTCGTCCAAATTTGTGTTTAGTGTTCAAAACTACCCAGATTGTGTTTTTAAGGCAGTTTTGAGTGTTTTTGTGCTGTTTTGAGTCTTTGTGTTTGTTTTAGTGTTTTAAAGTTTAGTTTTGCATTCTTTGAGTCGAGTTTATTGTTTTAAACTTTGTTTTTACGTTTTTGAGTCAGTTTTCAAGTGATTTAGCAATCCCTCCTAATCCCCGGCCTAGAACGATCCCTACTTACATTCCTTACTACAATTGATAAAAAGAGGGTTTAATTTGTGTGCTTATATATTTCGCATCAATTACGTCTGAAACAGCTGGTTCCCGTAACAACTTGTGGGCCTAATTTCTAGTTATTACTAAAATTAGGGTAAAATATATAGTATAATATTTGACTCATTATTTGACACACCCCGACCCAAATCAGGGCATGCTGGCCGTCACGTGAGGGTGACGTAGCCATGTGCACTGTGCGGAAGCAATAATGATAATAGAGAATACGAATAAATAAAAACCAACTCATAAGAGTACTAGCTAAGATAAGTGCTAGAAAATGTGTGAATACACGATCAGAGCGTAAGTAGCCTAAGTTCAGTCCAGAAGACAAGTACTAATTAAATGACACCCAAAGATGCCCTACATTTGTGATAGTCTGTCAGAACCTCAACTAATCCTCGTGAGCCACCAACGAACAAGCTTCTCTAAAACCTGGAGGGGCGCAAAACAGAAAGTGTGAGTGGACAAAAATAAAGCTTTTCAAAACCATTTCATTATCAAATGCTTTAACCCATTGCCGTAAAACATGTATAATTTTCCCAGAAATAGAACATAAATATATATATATATATATATATATTCAAATCATGCTTCACATATCCATATTACAAAATATAAAACAGAATAAGTAACTCAGGTGAAAATAAATTCATGGAAAATAACATATTAGCCGGAACCCCTGCAGAAGTCTGTACGACTGAATTCATAGCTCATTAGTCAATCTAGCCGGAGTCACCGCAAGTGACCTATACGGTGTTGGAAATGTACCCTAAAACCAATCATATGATGATACTTTACGGACATTTCACATGTTAAACTAATCTAGTTTAATATCAAGGGCAAAGATTATTGTTTTAAGCCGTCTCATATAAATGTTATATGCTTAAACGATAAGTCCAAGGAATATGTAATTAGGAGAATGTAATTTAAACAAGTTAGATTCATGATACCATTCTCTTTCGTATACATATCCTAAACGTTCCTGATCATAGGATTACCAATTAGGCATTGACAGTCCGTTAAGATCAGTACGTGCTGTGTCTTCTCTCAGGGAGAGTGACTGGTCTCGAGTCATTGGTGTGATTGACACCAAGACAAGCATGTAGGTGCTCAATAGCAAATGAGTCCACTGAACACGATCAACGAGGAGTTCTCATACTCATGTCACATGAGAACTCATGGTTGGGATAATGCAAAGTAGTCCTTTGACCTGAGGTATCATAGTTGTCTTGTGGTTAGGTCCTTGATCTTTGACTATGTCAAAGTCACTCTGTCAGAGGGTGTCCACGGTATAGTTGGGGTTAAGCCACTTAGCCATAGAGGCAAGTGAATGCGCAACAAGGGATCTCTAACCTTCAAACCGTTTGAGGGAGAATACTCTATGATATGATTAAGAATCTTTAGCCAAAGTATGAATAAGATTTAGGAAGTCGTTCCAAATCACATTCAAGGTAATCATATAAGTAAATGAATCACATTGGATAGTAGACATGATTAAACTATCAAACCAAACAATGTGGTCAAGAGTATTGTATTAGAGAAAGACCGTATTGCATTGTAATCCTAAACTGAATAGGTTATCCACCTCTTCTGATTAGCTTAGGTAACCATGACATACTGCTAGGTGTCACTCATGGTTTGTGGAAGCCCTAAATGTGTATAATCACTAAAGGGAGAATTGAAAGTAGGTTTCAATTCACAATCGATTTGAAAGAGTTCTAATCGGCCACTGCCTCGCTAAAAGTAACCTGATGGATCGTACACCGTGTAAGGTAGAGATTGAAGAAACAACGGAGATGAGTAAAGATAATTAAATGGTTTAATTATTTATGGCAAGGATTAATTAATATGTTAATTAATCAAACGATTAAAGTTCGTTAAAGACCTCGGGTTAGTTTTGGGCATTAAGGCCCAATGGGCTTCGAATGTCAAGACCATTAACTTAAGTTGTATGACAACTTAATGAATAAAGATTCAAAAGGGCCCAAACAGCCCAAAAGCCCTAAGATGGCCGGCCATATGTTGAAAGAAAGGCCTTTTGTCCTCTAGGTCACTTAATTGAAGAGACTATATAAAGAATTTTATAGCCAAAATTCTTTTAGGGTTTCTTTTGGAGAAAATTGGAGAGAACATATCTCTCCCTTTCTCTCTAGGAGGCCGGCCCCTTGGAGGAGATTAGCTAGCAATCTTTCCTCCTCCAAGGTCACTTATCTCTTCTTCAAGTCCATCCTTGGTGTGGAAAAATTAGAGGTTCTCAACTTTGGGAACTTGGAGAATCCTTTCAACCATCCTTATCCAAGAAATCCATGGATCTAAGAAGCAAGAAATGAATGCCCTCTCCTTGGGTGATTAGCCTTTGCTTATGCAAAGAGGAATCAACAAAGGTATAAAATCTCTCAACTCACTTTGTTCTTGAGTTGTGTCTTGGTTCACCTTTCTACTAGGCTTTGAATTTCATGGGTAATGTTTTGTTTTTTGAGTGCATACAAGCATGATTCCGCCTTTAAATGTTAATTGCATGCCATAGATGTTGCTCAAATGAACATATTTTTCACAAAATTTCCTTCATAGGCACTACACTGCACACGAGTCGGAACCATTATAATGGTCTTTACGACATGACTGGGTGTAATATAATTATGTTCATTACTACGTTCTCATTATAGCTGTGCGATAAATCGTTAGTCACCTACGAGTCAGAACCACCTATAATGGTCTGTACGACAAGACTGTGCACCTAAATTAGATCCAATGTGAGCATAGGGTGCGGGAGGAGACATCATAAACAGGCATGTACCATATCTCTGGCTAAATCACAATCACCCAGGGTGCAGGTTTATGAGCTCTCAATCACGTCTCAGATTATCAATATCTCATATAACAAAACATAACTCACCTGGTACTTACCTGAGCGTCCACAACACCAATTCGTATTATGCATCATATACTAATTCATATGTTGAATATAAATTTATATGCATGGCATTTCAAAGCATACATTCATTTAAACACATTTTCTGGGAAAATATCAAGTATATAATTATATACTGGAAACCAAAAGCCAACTCACTGGTATATCGAAGGGTCGTAGCCCCCGAGTCGCCATTGACTGCGAAATAACTTAATAAACGTTATTTAAAGCACATAGACAAAACTAGTTAAAAACTTCTCATACATTGCTCAAATGGGATGTTTGAATATACCAACATGATCTACACAACCTCACGAACATCCCCATATTTTTAGAAAAAATTTCCAACCACCCACGCTAGGGTAACCCTGACAGAATCCTAACTGCCGTTAGGAATATTCCGTTAAGAAGCAACATAAACCGTTAAATTTACCTGACGGCGTTAGAATATTCCGTCAAGTTTGAAGGAATATTCTTTGTCTTCTACCTTCGAACTCCGGCGACCGTCGTCGTCGCCAGAAACTGGAAAATCTTAAAATCCTTATGACTTCTTCATTTTTGCACCAAAACTCATGAAACTTATACCAAATTGAAGCTTACAACGAGTAGAACACATTCTTACCAATTTGAAGCTCCAAAAATTACGAAATCACGCCAGAAAATTCCTCGATAATTCTGCCAAATTGCAACTTGTCAAAATTAGGTCTCCTGACGTCCAATTTGCTTGGTTTTTCTTCTCCGAGCTTTGTAAGAACGTCCTAAAGCTTCCTACGAGCTTAAAATCCCCTGAAACATCCATAATTACAACCATGTGAATAGTACTCAAATCGGGGGTGATGGTTTCTCGGGTTTTTTAGGGTTTCACGATCTGAAAATGGCATATATGAGCTCAGAGACTTGCAAGGAGTTCAAATCTTACCTTCTTGACGTCGATCCGTGCGTGTATGGTTGGTTCCAAAGTTCGTCCGTACAATTGTACGGATTTTCAGAAAAATCCGTGAGGGAGAATAGAGAGAGTGTACGAGTGTGGTGTGTGGGTGTGTTATGTGGTCCTAGTTTGTCCCCAACAAACCAAAACAAAACACTTAAGTCCTAAGTATTCCAAAACTTAGGAAAAATTAAGAATGAAACCTCAACCAACATATCACACACCATAAGGTTCAAGGGTATAATTGTAATTTCATGCCGTCAAAAAATAATACTCTGGGACGGGCTGTGACATCAGTAGTTCTCCTTATTTAATAAATTGACGTACTTGTTTGAAAATGATGTACATGAAACAAAAACTCAATCATCATCATTTGTACAAGAAAGGGTAAAGCCATGGCCAAGATTTTTTCATAGCTTACAAAAGATAAAAAAAAAAAAAAGATAGAGTAAATTGACGATTTGCCCCCGAACTATCACTTAACTTTCGATTTTCCCCATGAATTTTTTAATTGGAAAATTAAGGATTTAAACTAATTGTTTTGGCCGATTTGCCCCTGCTGTTAATTTTTCATTCATTCTATCCAAATTTATGTTAAATAGAAGCATGTCCACAATATGTCAGGGTAGTTCGATCACTTCATTTTTTTTTTAAATAATTGAAAACCTTGGATTTCTAAAATATAAACCTATGCAAATATGTGTGATATTCTATAACTTTTGTGTCTGAATGTCTAGCCAAGTGACGCTTTTGTCCACAAATGAGAGTCACGTGGTGTGCATGTGATAAGAGTTAACGTTAATTTTGATGAAATCTATAAAAAAACTAACAGTAAGGGGGAAATCGGCCAATAAAATTAGTTTAAGTCCTTAATTTTCCAATTAAAAAGGTCAAAGAAAAATTGAAGGCTACGTGATAGCTCAGTGGGCAAATTGGCAGTTTAGCCAAAAAGATATTCCGTGTCTCCCTGTACGGCGGAATGAGCACAAAACGAAGCACATTCTCCTAATCTAAACCCAATTAAGATATTATTAATAAAACCCTTATTAAAATAAAACTAATTATAAAATAATAAAATAAAATGCAGAGAAAGAGAGAGAGTGTTGATTCACTTTCGCACAGTCTAACGTCTCCGTCTCTGTCTTTAATGGCGACGAGGACGGCGTTGTTCAATTCCTCAAACGCCATCGAATTCCGGACGTTGTTCTTCTCTCAAACTCCTCCTATTTTTATTACCTCCTCAAATCCCCAGGCCTCCTCTCAATCTTCCTCTTCTTCTTCTCCGTCTTCGTCCCTCAGGTTCCTACTTTTAGCTTCCCACTCGCTTTTTACATTGAAGCTTTTCGTAGTTAAAGATTTTGCAGATTTTCTTCAATTGGGTTGCTGGCTGCTTCTTTGGATTGACTTACATTTACTGTTATCTGTTATGCGATTTGAAATTCGAATTATAGTATCATACTTTGTTTCCCTCTGATTTTTCATGGATCTGTTTGGAATTGTAACAATGGCGCTTTAGATTTTGGAAATTGCTTTCCCTTTTGTGTTCCTTGTTATATTATTGTATTGAATTCATGGTTTTTTTGTTTTTGTTTTTTTGTGTAGAAATTCAAATCTTGGATCAATAATTGTTTCTTCTGTGGTTAATTTGAAAAACGCTGATTGATTGTGTGTGATCCTACACAGATAGTGATTCGGGCGGGCGGATTGGTATATGAAGACCAAGTAAGCAGTGAAGAATCTGGTGATCAAGCAGGATCTATATAGGTTAAAAATGGCTTCAGCAGGCAAAGCTGATCGGAAGGCTTCTCTTGATGCTGCCTCATGGTTGTTCAATGTTGTCACATCTGTTGGAATAATCATTGTCAATAAATCGTTGATGGCTAAGCACGGTTTCAGTTTTGGTAAGTTTCTGTTGTCCTGTTTTGTTCACTGAGTTTCTTCATTCTCATTCCCATATCGAATCAGTATTCAGTTTGATGCCCTTTTTTTTATAACATCTATTAATGTCTGATGATTTTGGCTCTTAAGGACGCTTCTTTTTTCTTTTTTATATTGTTATGTTTTTAAAATGAAAATATTTATTCTTGGCTTTCGGGTTTCTGTTTGCCTCTCCTGAGTTGGAAAATTACCTTCTTTAGTTTTCAAATCCTACTTGCTCCGTCTTTTCCGCCAATGAAATTTAAAGACGGAGGGAGTTGTCAGTAACTTTGAAGCGATACTTTCCTCAATGAATACAGATCACTTACAAAACATTAGGTAAGGGGGAGGGTTGGGGAGTTTATAGACATGGCTTATAATGAGTCGATTGATAACTAGATATTGGAAGTTGGAAGTAAACTTTGCACTCGTTTTATGATTGGCGTGTGGAGAAGGATCTATTTGATTTTGGATATAAATAAAACCTCTACGACTTAATGATGGTCCTGAAAATCATTGCATAAAGTGTACTAAAGAGGACCATTATTTTTCTTTTAAATGTTAATTCTACCTAATGGTTTTGGTTCTGATAGTTATGACTGTTAGGTGGTGCAGGAAAGGAAAACGAAAATGCATAGATATCCCAATTCAGTATAGACTTGTAGTCTCTACCTCTATAATGATCTTTCTCAGATTTGTTGTAGTCTCTAGGCCCCCTTGTTCTTGTCAGCAGCAAGAGTCGAAATTTAGGGATGATGGTGAAATAATTTGGCATGCTAAAGTAGATGTGTAATCTAAGCTATCTTACATACTGCTGCTCCAAAAGAAACAAAATATTTTATTTTTGTACCAGAAGATTTTCATCCATCTTTACATTTTTCTCTATGTAATGCAGCTACAACATTAACGGGTCTGCATTTTGCCACAACAACCTTACTGACCGTTGTTCTTAAATGGCTGGGATATATCCAGCCCTCTCAGCTACCATTACCTGATCTTTTGAAGTTTGTTTTATTTGCGAATTTCTCCATAGTCGGCATGAATGTGAGTTTAATGTGGAACTCTGTGGGATTCTATCAGGTGAGTGTTGGTAAACTAGTGACTATTACATGTTTTTTCTCTTCATGATATAGATTTGATAAATTAACATGGTTTTGCTTTCAAATTTTATTGTCAGATCGCGAAGCTGACTATGATACCAGTATCTTGTTTTCTAGAAGTTGTCTTGGACAATGTGCGTTACTCAAGGGGCACAAAGCTAAGCATAACACTGGTTCTCCTTGGAGTTGCAGTTTGTACTGTTACTGATGTCAGTGTCAATGCCAAGGGTTTTATAGCTGCTTTAGTGGCAGTTTGGAGTACTGCCCTACAACAGCATGTAAGTACATCTTAACTGAAACTCTTGATCTTATATAGATAGGACCAGGATGGACTGGGTTAGGGGTCGTTAAGCTAGTCTTGGTCTCCTGAGGCTCAACATTTGAAGTTACAACTTCATTGATGTTTCCATTTATTATTATTAACATGCATCCACTTAAGAAATGTTCAAATTGTTTAAACAGCTAACAATACAATACCCATATTCTTTCTAAATGGGTGGGGCTGTGAGATGATGATTTTTCAGATCAAGTTTGTGTATAGAATGTGTTCATAGACGTGGATTGACTAATGTTGGTCCACTCCAAGCTCCACTTTAGTCATTTTTTATTTAATTTATCCCTTTGCAACATTGTTCACTATCTATGTTTGTGCAGTATGTACACTCTCTTCAACGGAAGTATTCTCTTGGATCTTTCAATTTATTGGGACATACTGCGCCAGTACAGGCTGCATCTTTGCTGATATTAGGCCCCTTCTTGGACTACTGGTTGACAAATAAAATAGTTTACGCGTATGACTATCATTTGATATCCATGGTAAGTTATATATGATAATCTTATTATCTATAGATACAAGTATGCCTTCATAGTTGGGCCCAATTACTTAATGATTCATGAACCTTTATGTGAATGATATTCATCTATTATTCATGCTCAGTTTCATGTGCTTTGAAGGTTAGGCCCACGTCTTTGCTTGTGACTGCATGTCTCAGCAATGTCAGCATATTCATTTTTTTTCGATATCATAGTTAACCCTTCAAAATAGATATTAGTGTTTTTTCCTTTGTATTCCATGACAAGTTTGCATGATATTTAAGTTAGTATATATTGCTAGATCCTTGGTTGCTCCAGTGTATTATGTTGATTATTGTTCCAATTGTGGTGTCAAGCTCTAATTGTGTGGTTGTGTTAATAACGTCATGGTATTTTTGAACATGGGCAGCTCCTAATCTGGTGAACTTGAAAAATTTTCTTGGCAAATTCCGTAAGTGATTTATGGTGCCAAATCAATTAACTTTTGGGCCTTTGGCAGTATTATTTACTAGGAAAAGAAACCATCTTTCCTCTCTCTGTATTGTATCAACCTGAAACTGTGCTAATATCAGCGCACAAAACACTTTACTACTTCAAGCCAAGTGGTGCACACATCATCTTATTGGCAATGTTACACCATTATATTTGAAACCCTTTGATGTCAAAACTTTATAAATACAAGTCCGTTTCTTCTGTGCAATAACGGCAAGATCTGCGGCGTCTCTCATTTCTCTGTTGATCTTATTGATGAATTTATTCTTTTTCAACCTATGAAATTGAATAAAAAGTGATCATTTCTTAAGTATGGTCAATTGATTTTCATCTTTCATGTAATCCACAGTTTCTTCTTTATGATAATCTTTATAATGTACATGACTTTTTTTTCCTGGTGTTTTTTTCCCTCATAGGGCCTGATTGACATAAATAGTCCAGGATGTTAAGCCAACTTTAGTTAGACCATTATACAATAGGTCATTTCGGACAAATAAAAATGGATTGAGTTTGAATGTTCTTGTGTTTGAACCATGTTAGGAGTAATATGCTGCAACTCTACCATTTTTCTTACAGCGGTTATTATGACATATATCTACCTGCATTTTGCTTACAGCGGAAATGACATTTGGGTGTCTATTTGTTTTGTGCAGTCATTAATTGTCCTGTCTTGCACCATCGCGGTTGGGACCAACCTCAGCCAGTTCATCTGCATTGGTAGATTTACTGCTGTGTCATTTCAAATCCTTGGCCATATGAAGACAATCCTGGTCTTGATCTTAGGGTTCATATTCTTCGGGAAGGAGGGTCTCAATCTTCAAGTAGTCCTAGGTATGTTCATCGCGATATTGGGAATGATCTGGTACGGCAATGCCTCATCCAAGCCAGGAGGCAAGGAGCGTCTTCCAAGCAGCAAATCCCAAAAGAACAGTGGCTTATTATCAGAATCTTCTGGCGTGGATGAGAAGGTCTAGAATTCTGTGACAGGTTATGACAACAGTTGGAGGTACTTCGAAAGAAATAGAGAGCGTATCGGGGTCAGATGATTTGAGGAGTTTCTTGACAACGTTAAGCCAGATCCTTCATCCCGCGGTAATACAGCATTTTTTGTTTTCACCATAGCTCGTCATATTCGTGTTGTTGAATTTACTCAATAGTGAAACTTCCATTGCATTGGATGGGTGTAAGAGTTCCCCCTTGGAAATTTACCTTGTACCACAGTTATTTTTTATAGTAATTTATTTGTTAAATGAAATTCTGACCATCTCATGTTGTGAGGTAATAATAAGTTGCCCTTCATATCGGCAATTTAATTTAAAAGAGCTCAATTAAAAGCCTGGTATTGATATATGTTAGGTGGGCTTTTACTATGCATACAGTTGGAATTCCAGAATAATTTAAGCTCCCCCACAACCACAACTGAGCTTCTTGCTGGTTCACTCTGGTAGCGTTTGGTACGCAGACGGGACGGGACAGGACGGGACGGGACGGGACAGGACGGGACCGGACGGAACAGATGTTCTGTGTTATGTTTGGTACGCGCAGGACGGAACAAGACGGTTGTTCCGTCTTGCGTTTGGTAGCGCATGGACGGAACGGAACCAAAAGATTAAAATGACTAAAATACCCAAAACCCTTCTTACGGCAAAACATCGCCACTGCTGCTTCTTCTTCTTTATCTTCCACTCTCTTCTCTCACCCTCCAAACCCAACACTCATCGCCACCCCTTCTCTTCTCTCACCCACCACAACCCGCCATCTCCACCATCACCGCACCTGGTAAGCGAATTCTCCCGCATCCTCAGCGACCACGGGAACCCTCACCACGACTTGGAGCTCTCCCTCAACGCTCTGTCTACCCAAATCTCCACAGACTTGGTTGAGCAAGTTCTGAAACGCTGCAAAAATCTCGGGCTTTCTGCACACAGGTTCATTCTTTGGGCTAAAACAATTCTGGGTTTTCGACATAGTGCTGAAAGCTATCACATTTTGATTGACATTTTGGGTTTATCTCAAGCTTAAATCTTTATTTGATTTGTGGATTTTTTTAATAATTTATTTGTTACCCATACGAACAAAATAGTAGATTATACTTCTGCTAATGGTTATGTTCTGCTCACATTGATATTTTTAATCATGAAGATGTGAACTTCTTGGTGTTTCGCTTAATGGGTACCTCGAAAAATGTTCATTTTTTCACTTCTTTTAGTGAGTAATTGGCTGTTGCCTTTTTCATGGATATACAGAAGTGAAACTTAGGTGTAAAAACTGTTGAAGCAGAAGTACAACTCTTCTGTTTGGCAGACAGTTATCAATTAATCGCATCACCTCTCAGAATGAGAAGGAAACTTTGATTCGCGCCTTTGTTTAGACCCGGGCATGGGCATCTGTGTTCTTTAAGCTTGAATTATTTTCTTTCTGGATCACTCTATTCGTTTGAGGTTTTAAGGTGAAGCTGGAATGTCATGTTGTTACCAGATTGGTTCGAAGACTTGCCTAAACTGGTGGAGGACATTCTCCAAACATCAGTAAGCACAGGTCCACATGGCGCTTTTAGGATGGTCCAAGGTATTCAGGCGTTTATTGGGGTTGGTGGGGAGTGGCTTGCCGATGTATCAAAGGTAACATGAACTTCAATTTTTATGGTTGTACTTTCTTTATGCAATAGACTTTGTTTCCTACTGCTCAAGTCTTTCCTTTTAGTTATATTTTTTTTGGGTTTTGTCATTTTTTATTCTGTACATGAGGATTATGCAAATTTCATATCTTTTCCATTTTAACATATCATCACGAGCATTTGATTGTTGCATCACTTGCTTGGCTTTCACCTTGTGCAATTTATGAATTGAAAGGGTTCAATGACAACATGTGTTTGTTATCACCAATTCCAATAACTTGGATTAAGATTTCACTCAGTTGGGAAATTCATGTTTAGCAGAATGGTGCAGCCAAAAGATACCCTTTTTCCTTGCCCTTAAATATTGTGCTGTTTAAAAGAATTCAAACTGAAAGAGGTGTGTTGAATCGGAAGCGGCAATAGCCGGATTTAGAATATAGAACGGAAGTGGCTAAATCAGCTTATTGATAACAATCGCATTTGCTTCTTACAACTCCTCATGTGCAGGATTTGGATACTGAAGTAGTCATAGCAATTGCCAGGGAGCCATCTACGAATGCAACTGCTGTCTCTGCTAATCTAGTTGTTGATGAGAGACAAATGAATGCACTTTTTCTCGATGTGGTACGCTGTTGACTCCCTTTAGGTTTACATGCCTGCATGATTTAGCGCTACTTCTGTAGCTTATGCCATCTTTTGACAAATTGTTCTGACGCCATGAACTGCTCACATGTTCCTATTTCAGATTCGGGTTAGTGAATCATATGGATTGAAATTTCCACGAGAGTTTGCACTTCTCCTGAAGCAGCGAACTTGAATATGCTCCAAGACCAAAGGATTTCCATCGCTTCTAATCGAAGAACCAACTACAGAAACAATTTCAGATGAACCTAAGAAGTGCAGATGCAGCTTCTTGTAGGTTGTGTAAATGTAAAAAAAAAGTTCTCCAGCATTCGGAGTTACATTCAATAGGAACGATATCGAGAACAAGAAAAATATTGTACTCTATACTATACGAAAGCAAAGTGCGTATCTTTTTATGTATCATATCAGATTCTTCTCCTATTTTATGTATGGTTTTATGTTTCAGTTTGTAAATACTTATGTCTCAGTTTGTTTATTAATATAGGTATCTTTCTCTTGCATGTCTATTTGTATAGGCATGCTCAATGAAACTTTTGTTACTTGGTATGTAAACTATTGTTGTTGTTATGCTTTGGTGGTCAGTCTTACAACCTGCTGGCAGTTACGAATCTTCCATGATATTTTGCTACAGCTCCATCCGAATCTTCCATGATCATGCATATCGTAAATGTTTTAGGGTTTAAACATTCAGAACTTAAACAAAGAAAATGAAATATGCAGAACTTAAACATGAAATATCCGAAATCAAACATTCGTCCCGACTTAAAAAACAAATAATGTCTTGCTAAAGCAAATAATGAAAACACTACAAGTTGATAAAGTTCATCATACTAAAACCACAAATACTAAACCCCAAATGCTCAAAGGCTCTCCATAAACACTTTAATGAAATCTGGCTTCTGTGAGTCATCCAAAGTAGTCCAAATACCCATCAGATCGGTATCTTTCACCAACTTCATTGAAATTCTTAGCACCTGATCATATGGGAGGCCCATGGCCTGAAGCTCAGAAGGTAGTCTAGCTTTCGCTTCTCTGAAAGTAAAACTTTCACCTAATTTCTTCATTTCAGTAACAGCTTTATTCCAACCTTCGTTGATAACAGATATAATATTTGCATCACCATCATTCCTACTCCTCTTCCTCTTCCTAACAGGTTGAGATGCACTAGATGTAGCAACAGAAGGAGATGGGGTAGGTGAATGCGGAGGCATCTCAGAAGTCTCACAATCCTCACTTTCCAAACCCATATTTTCAATTGCATCTGCTGCTGATTCAGCCATACTACCTGTGGCTCGGTCTCTCCCAAACACCGTACATAACCGTGGATACAACGGGAATGACTTATTTGGTTTGCAAGATGCATTGGGATGTTTCTACAATAAGAACCCAAAGAAAACAAGGTTAAGACTTTCAAAGCAACTAATTGATAAAGAATAAGAAAAAAAATTTACCTTCACCCAATCCTGTAGTATTTCATCATTATCCACAACAACACATTTTTTTTCATCATCCCAACCAAATCCAGATGTATTCATCATGTCATATGCATATGAATACTTTTCTTTCAGACGCTTCAATTTGTTTTGTATATGCTTCGACTCTATATTAATGCCAGGAATCTGTTCCCTCATCTTAGAGGCAACCATTACAAAAGTACCAGCCTTAAAACTGCCGGTCTCACACCTAACACCATCAGCAACCATCTCCTCGAGGATGGTAAGTAGTACATCCTCCTCATGATCATTCCAATTACGTGAGGTGGCCATATAATCTATCAAAGAAACCATATATTACATAAGTAACACAAATAAACATAGATATAATGAATAGAAAACCACATTCATGTGTTGTTGTTTCCATTGAAATCTTTAAATTAGAAACACAATCAAATGACAATGACTAAATTTATATTAGTTGTACTAATCAATTACCAAATCAAAATTATTTATTAGCTGTACAAATTGAAAGCCACCAAATTAACGAATGGCGTTTTGCAGAAAAGCTTCCAACTGTCTCAAATTGAGTACAACTACGTGGAAGAGAACAACAATACCTTGAGGAATGCAGGAAGCCATAAATAAACAAATAAACATATCAAATAAACATATCAAAAAAGCCATAACATTTAGTAACACAAATAAACATATCAAAGAAGCCATAACATCCAGATAACTCCCAATTACTACATTACAATAACAAACATCTCAATAGTCTTGATGTTACGAATTTTCAAGCCAATTACAACAACTACATTGAGTCCACATCTCAATAAAAGACAATTACAACAACTACCATCTCAACCAATTTTCAAGCCCTCCTTCCTCTCCACTCATCATATATTTCTCTTGCAAGATTATCCCTCCATTGAGTCCATATCTGGCTTGACTCAACGGTTTCAATGTAGGCTAATACTTCTGGTAAATCTTCCCCTATAGGTAATTCATCAAATGCAAGCCTTGCATTTTCCTCAGGATCAACCGCCATATACATTCTGATAAAATTATGAAGTAAACTACATGCGGTGATCATTCGTCCCTGAATCTTGATTGGATAGTGGGAAGGACTTCGTAAGATAGCCCAACGTCGTTTGAGGAGGCCAAAACATCTCTCAATAACATTCCTAGCACGTGAATGTTTCATATTAAAGTATTCTTCATGATTCCTAGGTGCACGTGAATTGTTTTCCCACTCTTGCAAATGGTATCTAGTGCCTCTATACGGTGCTAGAAAACCCTCACCATTCGTATATCCGGAATCAACCAAATAGTATGTACCTATATTAGTAGATAATAAATTTTAGTTGTTGGCCAACAAAGGTAAGGAAAAATACTAGGTGCTTGTCTATCTTACCAGTTGGGACCTTGAGGCCATTAGCTCTAGTAACAGCGTCACCAAGAACTCTCGAATCAGTAGCTGATCCCTCCCAACCGGATAACACATATACGAATTTGAGGTCGTGTGTGCATACACCTAACACATTAGTTGCTATATGACCCTTCCTTGTTCTATATCTTGGTCTATCGACATCAGGCACAGTGACCCCTATGTAGGTTCCATCTAGCGCTCCTAAGCAACCCTAGACAAAAGAAAAACTTATATTAATTAGCAACTACAAATAATTAAGTTATTAATGATTTTACTATGATGATTACCTTAAAGCATTTCCATCTCGATTCCGTGCAATCCTCTGGGATAGGGGTTGGTTTTGCAAACAACACATCTTGCAAACTGAGCAACGCACGCAATACTCTGCGGACATACCGACTAATAGTTTCACCAGACCTAATGAATCTAACTTGCATTGACCTATTTTTATTGTGGTGGGCTAATATGTTAACAAAAGTAGCTACTTGCTCCTCTATTGTAACATGACCATCATCTACCAATCCATCACGAGTTTGTAGTAAATCACATAAAACTGCAAATGCATTCCTATCCATTCGCAGCTCCCACAAACAGAAAGTATCACTCAATCGCGTGATACGATTTATTTCCTCTCTCCTAACATGAAGTCTAACAAATGTCCTCTGCTCTAAACTAGCTATTTCCCGTTGTCTCCTTTGTTGTTGTCTATACCTCAACAATTGTGCATTCATAGTAAAGACTTGTGCCATTATAATCCAAACGTTCAAAAGAACAAAGAATTGAGTCTCATATTCATCCATACCTTCACATGCACAAAACCAACACATGAATGAGTGGAGCATCAACATACGCTAAATTCATTTTACATACTTGGACTTGGTAAAATTAAGCAAACACAAACAAGAGCTTCAACACGAAAAAAACCCTACAAACCATCACAGAAGAAAGCACAGCAGGTATATAAAATTGAAAGTGATTTTAAGAAAGAATCAATCATGCAGGAAAGAATCAATCATACAGGCTAAATGTTAGTCTATTGAAGACTCATCAAATTGTGGAGGTAATAATGATAATGTAATTTATAATAAAAGGCAAGGCCCAACAACCTATACAACGCAAAATAGTTCACTTGGAGGGTTTGGTTTAGACTAATGAAGTAAGTCATTGAAATTAAAGGAAGTAATAATATATGATGTTTATGGACGTTGCTTTCTTAGCTTGAAACCATTGAGCCATATGATCATCATGAACTCACATGCTCAGTGAGAAATTTGACAACAAGGTCCCACACTTTTTGCAAGGGTAATGGTCTACTCAACAACACATCAAATTTTCTCTAACTTCAATTTCTATTCACTTTTCCATCCATCTAAAGAATTATGAACAAATAAAACTGATAATAAAATTTTGATCAAAACAAGAAATGGGAACGCCATAGTAAGCTGTATAAATGCAACCTACTACTTATCTGTCTTCTATAGCAGACAGATTAGAACACATAAACCAGCAACTGTTAAAAGATTTAGTACTAAGCAACCCAGTTCATGCAAACTACAGGATAGAATAGGTGTATATGGAGTTACCAAAACTGGATAGGCGGATTTGACTCTTTGAGAAACAGTCCTAAATAAAGGCTTGGACCATTTTTTAACAAAATACTTTGAAGAAAGCAAAATTCGAATGAGAGCAGTCGCATGCAGATAGAGAGGATTCTCTTTACATCAAACCCCAAACCATCTGATTCATGCAGCTGGGATTTCTATTCCATGGAATGGTAAAATGCCGAACCTAGATCAACAACAAAAATCTCTGTTTCCTCACTTAACCTATATGGAGAAAACTTCTTATGGACAGATAAACTTGGTTTGAGTGGCACTAAAAATTCACCATGCATAAAAGTGAATATTAATTTTACAGCCATAAAATGAATTAAAAGTAGTGCTGGCCGCAGAGAACGTTAACTTGGAAAAGGGAATTGATAACTGAGCTTTAGTTGGAACACAGGAATCATGGGTGTATATAACGAGGGAAACATAACTGGGGCAATTCATATCTGTACGACCCTGCATGACCCCCATCCTAAACATGTATAGCATTCCAAACCCAAACTGTGCCAGTATCTATAACAAATAAAAAGTACCCATCTATGGAAAGGAAGAAAATAGAAGGGAGATGGAGTGAAACCTTGAGCAATTTGAGCACGCCGCTTTTCTTTGGTTGACTCTTGATAAGCCTGTTATAGATAACAAACTAAGTTTCTGAGAACAAATAACATCTTACAAAGAGAACAAATAAGATACTGATTGCATAACAAAAAAGTTGACATGAGATTTATATTCACATATCTAGCTCAGTTCCTTCTGCATGGGGTTAAGGTTTTACGATTCATCAAATATGCACTTCTCAAAACCTAAAAAGCATTTCTGAATAATGAATAAATATAGCAACAGTACTATGGAACTACAACAAAAGCAAAACATAAAATTTCCAAATGAATGTTCATGTTTCCCTGAGACCTCATTTGTGATGAGTCAGAGATGGTTCTTGTAGAATGTTACAACCCCTTAGTTTTATGGTTAGAATTCAAAACTAAATATTAGGCTTTCTAACCAAGTTAGTGGTATTTCCATACAATTTATGAATTGATTCTGAAGCCTTCTTCTTTTATAGCTTCCTCATATACATAGACAACTTTTATGTCTTCCTTTTTAACAATTTTGAAAAGAAAGACAAAAAGAGTACAGTCAACCAGCTTTGTGGAGTTTGTGTTAACAAAAGAGGTTCTTGGTTCAAAGGAAACATTTCCAGAAAGAGTTGAACTAACAAACAAGTACTACCACTGCTACATAAGAATGGTTACCAGAAAAATATGAGAAACAACAAAAAGTGCAATAAATACAAATATACGGCACCTGCAAGTTTCCTGTGCAAAATGTATGGTTGAGGTTCTTCTTTTACAGGATCAGCTTTCAACAGACCCTTCACATTAACCCCTTGACGCTTTAAGAGTGCTGCAGAAAGAATGAGAAACAACATAAGTGAGATTTTGCTTGGTTATGATCACAAGAACAATATATGTTGCAAGCAAGAACAAGAAAAAGAAAAAGAAAAATCAGAATCAAAACAGTTCAAACAGGGAAGAAAAAAATAGATACTTTGAACACAGTTGGACGACTAAATTAAACAGATTCGAAGAAAAAAACAGAGAGATAAAATTGAACGACTAAATTAAACAGATTGAAATAAAAAAAACAGAGAGATAAAGAATAATAAGAAGAAGAAGACGACTGGGTAGTGGAAATGTCAACCACATAAAGCCCTTACAGAGAACAAATAAAAAACATTTGAAAAATTGGTTTTCACTATAATGCCATCAAATTACAAAGAAATTAGAAATTTTTTTACAAAGAAAGAGAGACCGAGAGCTACACAAAAACAGATCGAACCTGGAACCGAGATGCAGAGCTGAAGATGCTACGGAAGAGGATGAGGAGGAAGGTTCGCAGAGCTGCTACACGGAAGAGTTGCAAAGGGGTGATGCAGAGTTGCTACACGGAAGAGGACGAGGAGGAAGGTTGCGAAGGGGAGATGCAGAGGTGAAGAGGCTACACGGAAGAATACACGGAAGAAGATGAGAAAGAAGGTTACGAAGGGGAGATGCAGAGGTGAAGAGGTTCACAGCGGCTGAGAAGAAGAGAAGATAGTTTTTAGGGTTTGTTGTATGATTTTGATGATGTAAATTTTGTAAAAGACAAGGGGCATTTTTGTCTTAAAATGTTGTAAATTTCTGTCCCACGGACGTGGAACAAGTTGTTCCACGGGGGGGAGCTGGAACAAAAACTCAACAAAAACTTGTCCCGTGGAACGAGGCGTTCCACTCATTTTGGGCTTACCAAACGTGGGACGGAACGCCTCGTCCCACTGCGTTCCGTCCCGTCCCGCGCACCAAACGCACCCTCTTGGTTGGTGGTCCTGGTCCTCCTGGACACATCTTCGAACGGGTAAACTGTTACGGTGGGATTTCATGCTCATTGAAACTAAAACATGTGTGTGTTTATGTCCAAATGTCCTTATTTCATTGACACGAGACGGCCCATGACAATATACTCATGCTATGTAAGCTGTTCTTCATAAAATTTCAGCATATCCTACTCTATCTATGGTAATGCATTTTTAATAAGAGATGCACAATGCTTTTCTTTTATGATATTTTGCATTTCTTGTTGGCCGGAAAACTTAGATATACATCATTCTTTATCATTCTTTACATGTTTAGAATGTTGACTCCATGAGTTACAAAGAGAAACATAAAATGAGATATCATTCCATTGAAGCAAACTTCACATTCATATCTCCCGAAAATGCAAAATATTCAGATGTGTGTCTCTCCGCTGGAAATACTCTAAAAAAAAGCAAATAAACGTAATATGGTTACACTCAAGAATTTAGCCGCAAACAAGCCACACCTGTAAAGTAAATATAAAGTAAAATTTTGGATAGACATTTATGGTATGTGACAACTACATTCCATTGGTGTCACCTGGTTTACTATCGATCACGGGCTTCATTTCAAGTTTTTAGCATGTCTAGTAGTGTTAGTGTCGGCCAATAATTGTTTCTTTTCGGTCAAACTTGATGCATGTTTTTTTGGTATATCTGTCATAACACGTATGGAAGTAAAATATATAAATTTAAAAAGAAAAAAAAAATAAAAGAAGGAGATGGCATTCTGGCATTGATTTGACCTTGATGTATTTAATTCGACTCTTCACCAATTTCACTGTTCAAGTGCAAATTCCAGATATGCATTTATGCCATTATAAATAAATAAAGAAAAAGAATGTGAATTTATATCATAATGGTATAAAGTAGAATGTGAATTTATTTTTTAGATTGCTTATTTATTTTCTGTGTTATAAATAAATAAAGAAAAAAATGTGGGAGAAACAAAGAATGAAATAAGAGTGGAAGGAGCTTGGCGGGAAGAAATGTGAAAGGAATGTGAAGTTAAAAGAGTTTAACATTGGTGAAATGAGAAACTTTGCAATAATTTATAAAAGGTTGGGCTACTCTTTATATTGGCAATTGAATTTACCATAGAACTTCAACTTTCTGTATGGTATCCGAGCTGGTTGCCCCACGTCTGAAGCTCAATGACCACATGTGCTCCAAGTCACCTTGTTTGTGTTGTTCACGTATTAGACTTGAAAATTCGTCACACGTGAAGGTGCGTGTTGAGAATGAATACACATTGATGAGATGAAGGATCTTGCATGGACTTATAAAAAAGTTAGGCATATTGCCAATTAGGTTTATAATTGAACCTCAACTTTCTTCAAGATGTAAACGGTGTAATACAGAAAATAAAACAGAAAAAAAATTGAATATATTTTAAGTTGTTTTCACTTTAATCTAACTTCATTCTCCCTCCTCTCTTCTTCCTTCTCAATTCCTTATTTCTCTCACATACTTTTGCTCTTTCTTGAGTATACATTACGAAAACTAAAAGAACATGTAAAAGGGTGGAGTCGATCATCGAACCGGCAAGAGGGTGGAGTCGAGAAAATTTGGACTCCATCATAATGTCTTGCATCATATTACACAATATGATTGTGGAGGATGAGCGAGATGGGTATATTGATGGAGAGTCCGATGACGACCAAGATGAACCAAATAGGTCAAGAAGGGCTCGTGCAAAAATATATGATGGGCCTAATTTGTCTTTCAATCCAAGAACTGGTAGTATCTCTATAAATGAGTACATGAGGCGCTATAGAATGATACGTTCCCGTGCCACAAACAAGTACCTACAACATGTAAGGTCTTAAATATCGATATTATCAGCGATATTTCGCCGATAATATCGTTTTTTTTAGATGACGATATTTTCACACTTATCCACTTAATTATCGTCAATATATCGATATTTTTGTCGATATTATCGCGATAATATCGAAGACGATATTTTCAGTATTTTAATGCATTATTTAGGCAATATATCGTGATATTATCGATAATATCAATAAAATTGCTAACTAAATATCGAATGCTAACGAAGTATACCTTTTTACGGTTTGAACCCAATCCTTAAAAACCAAAACCACAAACAGAAAACTTGTCAGAAACCCTAGACTATCCAAATTCGAAGAGACTCATAGCCCCCAGCTAGTCCATCCACAAAAAAAATCATAAACCAAGCAAAAAATTAAAGAAATCTCATACCTTCCATAAAAAATCAAAATGAAAACCAAAGAAGCTACATTCGTGAGGATATGAAGAGAATTGATATGTGGAGGCACTAAAGGCGAAGGAATTAACAGAAGAATTATCCACCAGCCCCTGTTTCCAAACAGCTCATCCCCTCCGCCGGACACCCCGTCGCCGTCGATTCCACCGCCGCCTCCGCCGGACACTTCAAGCGACCAGCCGTTTTTCCATGAATTGCCATCTGGTTCAACCCCAGATCAGACTCAACCCGCACCGCTGCCATCGAACACCACCACTGTGCAGAACCCACAAGCGCCGTAACCGACCAAGGGGACGAAGAAAGTCACCATTGCTGCTTCGGTCGGAATTGTAACTCTCGGAATGCTCTCTAGACTCGCCTTCTTCCTTTACCGCCACCGAGTCAAACACCCGTCCGAGTCTCAGAAACTCGTCAATGGCGGAAGACCCGGTTCCCAGAGATTCGTCGACGACCCGCAGTATGAAAAGGATCTGGAGATGAGCGTTGAGGGGCTGGGGCCGATTGATTTGCAGAGGTTTTGTCCTGTGTGAAGGGGAAGGATTTGCAAATCCCTGAAATCCCTTTCTCTCTCTCGCTGTCTGCGTCCCTCTCTCTCCATCTCTAGCCCAGAGGCGGAATGGGCTCCTGTCTGCCCTACAATCCCCTCACCATCGATCTCAATCAGTCCCGAAAATTAAGATGACAAAAGCACTCTCCAAACTTTTAATCCGGGCCATCCGTTCTTAACCCTATATGGGCATTCTCATCATTTAAACACCCAAAGGGCCGGCCTCATCAACAATTGAGGTAAGCCCAGTAAACACAGCCCAAAACGAACTAACCCAGCCGCATTCACCCTAGTGGCAATCTTGTAAATAAACTGAAATGTGGTCTCAATCTTGCGCATAGAGGGATTTGAACCCCTCCCTTTGTCAACCATGCACCTGGGCCTTATCCAACTCGCTACAGATGTGTTTATGATTACATATTCAGCCTGTAATATTTATATGGTCGTTAAGATGTCTGCAAGGCTTACAAGCTAATATTTATTATCTAGGATAACTTTCTATATTTTAAAAAAACACCAAGGGGATTCGAACCCGTCCCATTTTACACTTACTCTACACATAGAGATGATAAAGATAGTGAAAATTTTGAACCTTATAGGAACTCTATGTGGTACTAAGTCACTCATGTATCTTACCATGCAATGTATAAAGTGTAAAATATTGTACTAATTCATTATATATAAATGATTATGGTGTGTTTAAACTTCTTTCATTAATTACTACATATTTTCTACACTCACAATGTTTGCCAGCTCGCTATATAATCAAACTTAAATCAGTTAAATCCATCATGCAATGCATTTCCTTCCAATTTTTTGTGATAAACTAATAGATAATTGACTAAATAAACATCCTGCAAAGTTTCAATAAAAATTTCCAAGTTTTTCTTACAATTTCCGTGGTTTTTATTCAATTTTTATTGATATCAATAATATCCCGATATTTCCATCGAAATTTCCGTGTTTTTAGACTACCGATATTTCCGATATCATCGATATTTTAGACCATGACAACAGGATCTTGTTGCACATCTTTGGGCCAAAAGAAGCATGGAGTAGGCGTTTAAGTTTTATGTTGTTAAATGTTTTTAAAAATGTTGTTTAAGTATCATGTTGTTAAATGTTTTATTTTTATTTTTTATGTTGTATCATTTTTATGTTGTTTAATGTTATTTAATGTTGTTTAATATTGTTTAATAGTGTTTAATGTTGTTTCATGTTACTTAATGTTATGTAATGTTTAATGGTTTAGGAAGTTATAGGGAAAAAAAAAGAATTTTTAAAATATTTTAAACAAACTTTGAAAAAATAAACTGTAAATTTTTTTTTTTAAAAAAACTAAAAAAAAAATTCAAAAATAACGGCTGGCTGACATCAGCTAGTTACCGTTGGTTGTTTGAATTCCAGCCTCGCCCGAGGCTGGCTAGCTGGCTCATTTGGGCTGCCCAGTTGGCCCTTTGGCCCTTTTTTCCAATGGGGCCCACGAGCCCTTTTGCTTGACCCTCGGTTGGAGATGGTTTTAGAGCTGTTTTCGGCCCTTTGGCCCTCTGGAACCTTCGATTGGAGATGGTCTAAGGAGCCATTCTTCCTTCAACATCATTCACTATACAAATGTCATAATAAGAACCTTTACTATGTTTATTATCATTTAAAGATCATCTCCAGAAAAATTCAATCTATTTGGAGAGTGTTTAGCCATCCATATATGCTGAACAAATTGATGGTTGTTCTAACAAATAACACCTTTGTGGTGAATCGTTAATAAGTTTGATTCATATGGATCACTAAACGTCTCCAAATTGAATACTTAATTTTTATTTCAATGATGATAAAGAGAACACGGTTTCTAGTTATGACATTTATACAATTAAATGATGTCATGTCGTTTGTGAAAAAGTAATGATTTCTGACATGTGAAGTCGTGAGATTCAATCATTTAAGTATATGAACTTGGTAAATAGTTAGGATGTGAAGTTGGAACCTCTAGCAAGTCTAGTTCCTCAGTTGCCCATAGAGCCAAGGGTAGATACCCAACAACTTGTTGGCTTACAACCACAACGCGACAGGACTAGTGCACATTCCACTAAAGACACTGCTAACTCTATGCCTATTCAAACGAAATACTTGCTGGTCGCCCTAAAAAAGCTAGAAGAGAGAGACTTTTGCAAGAATAAGGAGTTGACATACCTGAAGGAGACTATATAGTCCAATCATTTGGACACCAAGAAGAGTTCTTATAACTCTTTAAGAAGATCTACGAGACTAAGGCGCAAGCTAGAGCACAATATCTAGAGACTCCTCCAATCAAGCAAATGTTCTTAGAACTCTAAGAAGATTCTAGACTTGGCTGAGACACAAGCAGAGCTCAGGAAGATTCAAGACTAAGATCACTCATCCAGAGAATGATCCATACGTCCATAGGCCAATAAATAATCCCCGTACTCCTTGGAGATCCAATGCCAAATTTTTCGTGAATGAACAAAAGAGAGACACTAACAGAGACACTAACAAGACATTAGTCCATGAACTCACAACAGAGACACTAACAAGACATTAGTCCATGAACTCACAAGCCTCATAAAACCAGAAACGCCCCTGACTTCTAGGCTAGATGCGTCGACTATGATTGAAGCTCATCATCGAATGACGTTGAGCAAAGAGGTATGCGAATCCAAGAAACTGTACCAAGACTAACTACACAATGAGACCTGCAAATTCACTAGAGATCTTCCAGCTCCATAAGCCTTTGTTGTACCTCCACCAGATAAGTTCCCTTTGCTTGGTTTCAAGTTCTAAAGGGCATACATAGTGACGCATGGATGAGTAACATTTTTCCATTCAAATGCATGAATGAATGCTCTTACTTAATATACAAAGTTTAGAGCTCGGGATAGTTGAAGACTTTCAAACCTTGTACGAATTATTGGAACACATTTTTTTATAAGTACGTCCATAAAGCCACTCATTTGATGTAAATAGCTTTTGTAACACTTAAGTTAAACTCTTATTTAGTTTAATGGAAGGGCAATGTTTATAATTAATCACTACTTAATGAATTATATGTTTAATCAATAATGGAATCCAAGGAATGTAATCAACCTAAGAGACAAGTGATCTAAGAATGTTAGATCAATGAAACCTTTCTCTTATACTCATTCCCAAAACGTTCCTAGCCATAAGATTGTCAATCAAGCATTGACAATCCTCTAAGGCTGGTGTGTGTTATGTCAACTCAAATGGGAGTATGACTTATCTCAAGTCATTAGTGTTAGACATTAACACAAATGCATAGGTGCTCAAAGGATTGTTTAATATATTGAACAATGATCAAGAAAGATTTCTCACATACATGTCATGTAAGAACAGACAAGTAACAAAGTACATGCCTCATCTTAGACATTGTTGGGATCATTGATTTATTCATAGAGACATGTGAGTGTACAACAAGAGATCTCTAGCCTTCTAGAGTGGAACGAGACTACTCTAAGATATGACCCACGAATCTTTAGCCAAAGCATAGGGATTCAATCAACAAACCATTATTCATCGATTTTAACATCCTGATGTTCTCCGATCGATACTTAAGAGATGTTTACTTTCCTCAGAGTGCCGCTTTTGTCATCGAGGTACACATCTTTGATGCTATGGTTAGTCACTTAGCTGAGTCCTATTGGATAATGGATCAGGAGTCAATGTCCTTTTCAAAGACGCAGCCGAGAATATAGGAATTCTTGACACCACCAACAAGGGAAAAACTACCCTCCATACCATTAAAGGGACCCATGTCCAGCCTTTAGGTATGTTGAAACTGACGGTTCAGGCAGAGCCATACAACCTTCTGGTGACCTTCCATGTTATGGACTGCTCAACTCCTCATAGTGCCATTCTCGTCCAGAACTTGTTCCACAAGATGATAGTCGTTCCCTCAACCTATCATCAGGTGTTTCGTTACCCTGCTCTGAATAGAATAAAAGAAATAAATGGAGACCTGCAGCGATGTTAAGATAATGAATATGATCCAGAAGGGTGAGTGGAGTTCCAACACTCCCATGGACAAATCAACATAACGATCACAACTTGGGGGGGTCAACGAATGAGTTACAAGGAGTTCGATCTAGATCTTAATACCCAAGATGACAGCACTCCAGAGTCAAAGGTGGATGAGGACACTGTGTATATCAACCTCGATCCCAACAAACCAGAATGCAAAGCGAAGATCAAATCTAAACTGACTGATCTAGAGAAGAAATTATTCACTAACTTCTTACAGGCTAATAAAGACGTGTTTGCTTGGTTCGCGGAAGACATGATTGGGATTGATCCCTCAGTGATCTGTCATCGCCTCCACCTAGACCCAACTACCAGACTAGTTATCTTACAAAAGCGAAATCATGTAAACAAACGAAGCAAGATCATAGAATCTGAGATCAACAAGTTCAAGGTCCCCAACTTAATCGTCAAAGTACATCATCTGGACTGGCTGGGCAATGCCTTGCTAGTACAGAAGAAAATGGAAAATGGAAAGTGTGTTTGGACTTCACAAATTTGAACAAAGCTTGCCCGAAGGATCCACATCCTCTTCCACATATTGACTTGCTGGTGGACTCGACCGTAAGGCATGAGGTGCTAAGCTTTATGGATACTTATTCAAGATACAATTAATAAAAATGTATGAGATGGACATGGAGGCAACCTTCTTTATCATCGACCGAGATACGTATTGTTACAAACTTATGCCCTTTGGTCTTTGTGGGACCATGATTTTCTAGGGCTGGATTAAGGCTGATTCGAATATTCAGAAGTCCGGTCATAAACTCACTAGCTCTGAGCGAAGCTAGATCAAACGAACCGGCGATGCCACCATCACCCTGTTTCCGGGCAATAGGCATAGTCTTAACAACTCCGCTAGATGACCATGCTTGTTCTACGTGATGTGATCAGGGTGTGGACTCAATCAGATCTTATAAGTCTTCGAGTTCCTACAATCTAGGAATTGATGTGCACTGCAAGTAACCACAACTTCTAAGAGGGTGCAATATCTACTTTTAGAAATCCACTAGGATGTTCCTCGGTTAGAATAAGGATTTTATCCTAAAAAGGTCTCTCTTCCAATAGTATAAATACACCCATCTAGGGTTCATCTTTGGTAGCATAATCTTTATACTTGAATTCTTTTGTCCAGTGCTTGAGTCTAAAATAGTTCACTAACTTGACAGTCAGAAAGCCTTTGGCTAGCACACACCCCTCGGTCTTAGACTTGCTCATAGTTGTTTATTGTTTTGCTAGTTACTCGAGTTTGTGCACTTCCTCTGCATATGATGGTGCGCGAATTTGGTTCCAACAATTGATGTTTTCATTAAGATAGAACTCTTATTCCTCTTGACCAGATCACCCTACCAACTAACATGTCTACCGAAGAAAGCTCGGTTAATACCAATGACGGCCTCGTCGCTCCCACGGTTGACGCAAACTAAGAATACGATGGGGTTACTGTAATAAACGAAGTGTGGGAAGACGTGATAGAAATTTGTCTGTATCTAGAAAGCGTCTGGTGAAGTCCAATGGCTAAGGAGGATGGAGGTTATATTGATCTAACTTCTGAGGAATTGCCTCAACGTCTTACCCCCAAGGAATATCGCAGGAAATATGGAATTGATTCCTCTACGATTTGCCATTGACTCCACCTGGACCTAACTGCCAAACCAATTACCTAGCACAAATGGAATCACGGAACAGAGCGAAGTAAGATCATAAAGGCAAAGATCGACAAGCAGAAAGATGCCAAGTTCATCGTCAAAGTGCACCACTCGCATTGGCTAGCAAACGTGGTACAAGTGAAAAAAAAAAAGAATTGTAAGTGGAAAGTATGTGTGAATTGGAATAGACAAGCAATTCAGGCCAGGAAAGAAACCTTTTCTGAGTGCCATGTTGCAAGTATTAAAATCCTTGGCCCAAGAGTAGGGGTAGGGTAAATTTTTTTTTTTTTTTGTCATTTTTTACAAGGTTTTTTTAAGTACAATTCGAAGTTCTTAATCTGATAAATATGTTTTGACATAGCGAAAAGTTCTTCATGGGTTCAACGTTTAATTCCTAGTACCGGAGTAAGGTGGTACTCAAGATATCACTAAGTTTGAGAAGTAATGTTTTTCCAAACCAACATTGCCAGGGGTTATTTGAGCTTTGTACTGGGCCCACCAACTTACTCGTGTTCAGTTCCGTTGCTTATTTTGCTTCTAAAAAGTTTGTTTACTTTAGGATGATTTATCATATTAAGATTTTTTAACGAATAGAGAAGCACCAGATGAAGTAAGCGAAGATTCATACAAGCACATGTTTATTATCAAAGTCTTAGGAAAAGGCACGAGAAAGTACAACTATATGGGGGAGACACACCCTCACTCCTAGTGAGGAATACTTTCTTATGAAGACTATGAAGCACATTTAGCCAGGATAATCAATCCTAACGAAGTTCTGCCATCATTGTCGTCCACTGCCAGTGTGTGAGGAAGAAAGTAGGGATGAGGAGCCCTCTGAAGAATCTCAACATTTTGTTGAGATTAAACCCATATGTAAAGACTGGGATGAGGGTATTGCATAGAGATGAAGGTTATGGAACAAATAGTATGAAGTGGAGGATACTATGGTGGGATTAACTTTTTTGCCTAAGCTTATTTGGCAATAGTGGGTAAGAAGGACATAGTTTTTAGCATCTCAAATTCTAAACATTGAAGGTTCAAAGAGAAAACTGAATTCAGAAAGAAAGCTATGGAAAGAAAGAGGAATCTTCATGGTATGGGTAAAGAAAAAAGGGTCTGACAAAAGCTCTATCCTGGAAGGGGTTATTTAAAGGCAAAGAACCTAAGGATCTAGCTAGTGATTATGAAACATTTTGTTTTTATCTCGAGATTTGTGCATACTGAGAAATAAGTCGCTCGAAGATATGAATGGCCACCCCTTGCGAAATGTGCCAATGCAGCCTTCATCATCATTATAAGTCTTATGGCACAACGTTTAAGACCACACTATAGAATCTGAAACGGCTCCATTACTCCACCAAGAATCGAATCAACACTCGATGATAGAAGACTGAACGATACATATTCTAACTTACTCTGAAAGGCATGGTCTCTGGGTAACAATCCACCATCAAGGCGAGCAAGTTGCCTTTTAGATGCATAATTAGGGGTAATTATGGAACCATGATTTTCTGGGGCTGAAGCAACGCTGAAATGAAGCTACAGTGCTACCATCCCCCTGTTCCGGGGTAATAGGTGAAGTTTAGCGACTCCGCTAGATGATCATGCTTGTTTCACAAGATACGTTATTTGATCCGGGTATGGACTCGATTAGATCCTTATAAGTCTTGGAGGTCCTACAATCTAGGAATTGGCGTGCGCTGCAAGTAATCACAACTCATAAGAGGGTGCAATATCTACTTTTAGATATCCTCTAATATTTTCTTGACTTGGAATGAGGATTCTATCCTAAAAAGATCTCTCTCTGAATAGTATAAATACACTTATCTAGGGTTCATCTCTGGTAGTACAATATTTATACTTGAATTCTCTTGCCCACTGCTTCAATCTAAAATGGTTCACTAACTTGACTGTCGAATAGCCTTTGGCCAGTACACCCCCACCCCCCGATTCTAAGCTTGTTTGTTGTTGTTTATTGTTTTGCAGGTTGCTCAAGTTTGTGCACTTCCTTCGCATATTGTGGTGCGAATTTGGTTTCAACAATCTTAAAAATGTAGGGGCAACTTATTAGAGGCTTGTTAATCGAATTTTCAAGGAGAGGATCAGAGAGATGATGAAGGTCTGTATGGATGACATGGTCGTCATAAGTAAAGAAAAGAAGGACAACCTAGCCCACCTTTAAGAGTCATTTAATCTACTCTAGAAGTACACATGAAGTAGAATTTAGAAAAGTGTACCTTTGGGGTAGCATCAGGCAAATTCTTAGGCTACCTGGTTACCAAATGTGAGATCAAAGTTAACTCGAATCAGATCAAGGCAATCATGGAGATCAAGTCAGCCCTAACTATGAAGAAGATACAAAGCTTAGTATTCCACATACCATACTCATAGATAATGGGTTGTAGTTTACCAGTTCCGAAGTCACAGATTGGTGTAAAAAGCTTGGGATGTTGGAAATGTACCCTAAAACCAATCATATGATGATACTTTACGGACATTTCACATGTTAAACTAATCTAGTTTAATATAAAGGGCAAATATTATTGCTTTAAGTAGTCTCATATAAATGTTATATGCTTAAATGATAAGTCTAAGGAATATGTAATTGGGAGAATGTGATCTAAAGAAGTTAGATTCAAGAGACCATTCTCTTTCTTATACATATCCTAAATGTTCCTGATCATAGGATTGCCAATTAGGCATTGACAATCCGTTAAGATCAGTATGTGCTATGTCTTCTTTTAGGGAGAGTGACTGGTCTCGAGTCATTGGTGTGACCAACACCAAGACAAGCATGTAGGTGCTTAATAGAGAATGAGTCCACTGAAGACGATCAACGAGGAGTTCTCATACTCATGTCACTTGAGAACTCATGGTTGGGATAATGCAAAGTAGTCATTTGACTTGAGGCATCATAGTTGTCTTGTGGTTAGGTCCTTAATCTTTGACTATGTCAAAGTCACTCCATCAGAGGGTGTCCACGACATAGTTGGGGTTAAGCTACTTAGCCACGGAGGCAAGTGAATGCGCAACAAGGGATCTCTAGCCTTCAAACCGTTTGAGGGAGAATACTCTATCATATGATTAAGAATCTCTGGCCAGAGTATCAATGAGATTTAGGAAGTTGTTCTAAATCACATTTAAGGTAATCATATAAGTAAAAGAATCACATTGGATAGTAGACATGAATAAACTATCAAACCAAACAATGTGGTCAAGAGTATTGTATTAGAGAAAGACCGTATTGCATTATAATCCTAAACTGAATAGGTTCTCCACCTTTTCTGATTAGCTTGGGTAGCCATGACATACTGCTAGGTGTCACTCATGGGTTGTGGAAGCCCTGATATTCTTCATCAAAGGGAGAATTGAAATGTTGTTTCAATTCACAATCAATTGTTAAAAGTAACAATCGCCCACTGCCTCGCTAAAAGGAACCTAATGGATCGTACACCGTGTAAGGTAGAGATTGAAGAAACAACGGAGTTGAGTAAGAACAATTAAATGGTTTAATAGTTTATGGCTAGGATTAATTAATATGTTAATTAATCAAACGAATAAGTTCGTTTTAGAACTCGGGTTAGTTTTGGGCCTCAAGGCACAATGGGCTTCGAATGTCAAGCCCATTAACTTAAGTTGTATGACAACTTAATGAATAAAGATTCAAGATGGCCCAAATAGCCCAAAGACCATAGAAGGCCAGCCATATTGATGAAATAGGGTTTTGGTTCTTTTTGTCACTTAAGTGAAGTGACTATATAAAGAACTTTATAGCCAAAATTCATTAAGGGTTCTTTTAGAGAAAATTGGATAGAACAAGTCTCTCCCTTTCTCTCTAGGAGGCCGGCCCCTTGGAGGAGATTAGTTAGCAATCTTCCCTCCTCCAAGGTTACTCATCTCTTCTTATAGTCTCTCCTTGGTGTGGAGACTTAGAGGTTCTCTATTTTGGGAACTTGGAGAATCCATTCTACCATCCTTATCCAAGAAATCCATAGAGCTAATAAGTAAAGAATGAAGGCCCTATCTCTTGGGTGATTAGCCTTTGCTTATGCAAAAAGGAATCAACAAAGGTATAATATTTCTCAACTCACTTTGTTCTTAAGTTGAGTCTTGGTTCAGCACACTCACTAGGCCTTGAATTTCATGGGTAAAGTTTTGTTTTTGAGTGCATACAAGCATGATTCCGCCTTTAATTGTTAATTGCATGTTGTAGATGTTGCTCAAATGAACATGTTTTCACAAATATTTCCTTCATGGGATCCATCATTACACTTCCATTCCAAGGTACCTGCATGGCAATGGGCAGGCAGAAGCTTCAAATAAAACCATTCTACAATGTTTGAAGAAAGACTTGAGAAGAAAAAAAAATGGCCAAATGAGTTGTCCGGAGTCTTATAGACATATTGTACAACGGTCTTAAAATCCCCAAGAGAAACACCATTATTCATGACTTGGCTGTTATCCAAGTCTAAGTCACCACAATGCCGAATTTTCATACCAAGGAGCGAAACACTCTAGAAATTGCATGAATCCTCAAGCCTCGATTTTGCTGAGGAACATCGGGAATGCGCCCAAGTTTGACTTGCCGTCTACCAACAATAGATTTGGTCATATTACAACAAAGACATCAAACCTCGAAGCCTACAAGTTGGAGACCTGGTCCTAAGGGAAGTTTTCGAAAACACAAAAATACTAAGGGAAGGCAAACTTAGAGCAAACTAGGAAGGATCGTACAAGGTTGTCAAAGTAAGGAGCAAAGGAACTTACAACCTGCAAAGCATGGATAGAACTTCGATCACCAAAAGATGGAATATTGCTAAGCTCAGACGATACTACCTTTAGACACCAAGTCGAACTACATGCAATTTGATTCCCCTCCCAGGGATATATAAGTCGTCCATTCTTGACTCAATCGCAACGCCGCCGTTTACGTGAAGACAAGTCTATGGAGAACTCATCTCTTTAATGCCCATCATAAGCTGTTTCTCAAAGATGATACATGTTGTAATACTTATGTTATATCATCTTTTCTGAACTACACCAATGATTTGATTCTCATTCCCTAAGATATGTAGGCAATCCATCTCGAATTCAATTACGCCATCTTGTCAATAACCTTATTTCTTATATTAATAAAGAAAGTCTGAAGTTTGTTTATCTTGTGATCAATGTCTATCTATTCTTTCTTTTTTCGCTGATTAAGGAAATACCTTAATCACTTGAGCAGGGAATAACTTTGAAACTTGTGTAATTGCAAGTTTAAAAATTCAAAGTAATAATGTCATAGGAGTCCCTTTTGGCCCATTTTGTATTGTTCGGTTAGTAGCTTAAGAGGCTCAAGCTGTAATAAGTACGGCTACGAACACGGGGACATAGTGTCACGCCCCGATCCCGATATGCGTCCAGGATCGACACGTGACGTCACCAAATACCCGTATCTCTAACATACCCCGCCTCTGGGAATTGGCAAAACACAACTTAAGAACCAACTGCGCAATAATTCTTCGTAGACTTTATGGTTGCATCTAACATCCTCGTTAGACTGCCTACGTATAGGGATTAAGCCATTTGTAGTTCATTATTTCACTACACTCGAATATTCATCACATAAATCGTTATGTCCCAACAATATACCACAATGCATATCATGCAATATTTCAAAGAACGACTAAGCACAATCATATTCTCTAGCCATATTTATCAACAAGTCTAATCATAACAATAACAATGATATCCAACATAACAATCCCACATGACGATTAACATTTCCACTTCATCCATCACATAAATCATCATGTTTCCCACATAAAATCACAATTCATAGCGTGTAACATATTAAAGAATTAACAATGCACAATATTATTCTCTAGAAACATTGATCAACTAAAATAATCATAATAAAAACACTCATATCCAACATCATTCCACAATCCCGTCAATTAATCAATTCATGAATCAAAGATGCACGATCTTAGTATTTAATTACGTTAATCAAACAATGCCATAACATATCATTTCACGAATTTAACCAAGGAACTCTATATAATTCCCTACTTGGATTATGAATAATAACATCATAATTCTAATTTGTATTCACAAGATCTATTGTGGATAATTCTCATTCACTCGAATCTAGGATTCTAATATAACCTTATGGAAATGAGCAAAAGTAAGGATTCCGGACCACTCAACGGACCCAAAATATCAATCGGTTTCTCGTAATCTACCCAGACCTGTCACATGTAAAATCAATGCCTACATTATAGGAATGGTACACTAGGCAAATCAGGCACTCAGATAAGCTACGAGGCTTGAGTGAGTGATAATAATACAAGTATATGATATTCAATAAAAACAGTTCATCGATCACAATCTATAAACATCGAGTATAGAATCATGCTTTGTGAAATCATAATCAAGTCGCTGAAAACTCTGAAGGAGTCACACAGACATCCAACAGCTTTTCCCATTCAAACCACCAAGATTCTAAAAAACCATCGTTCATATGTGCATTAAAAACTAGGGCTAGAGGGACACAGTTCGGCCGAAGCCTACATATGTAACCAAACAGGAAGTGACCCCTTATTGCGGATTAACAAAGCAGAACCACCCCTGCAGTAACCAAGTAGGCAGTGACCCCCTATCGCGGATTAACCAAGCAAAGTCACTCCTACGCATCTGTTAGGCAATGATCACCTATCGTGGATTAACCAAGCATGATCACCCCTAAGTGTGTGTGTGTGTGTATGGCCATACCAAAGATATAAGGATCGCCTATCGCGGCTTAACCAAGCACAATCCATAGAAAATATGGTCCCTAATCGGTGATTAACCAAGCAGGACCAAGATAACTAAGTAGGTAGTGACCCCCTACCGAGGATTAACCAGGCAGAGTCACACATACAGAACTGTTAGACAGTGATCACCTATCGCGGATTAACCAAGAATGATCACTCCTAAGTATGTATGGCCATAAGGATTGCCTATTACGGATTAACCAAGCACGATCCATGAATAACATGGTCCCCTTTCGCGGATTAACCAAGCGGGACCACTAGTGACCCCCTATTGCGAATTAACCAAGCAAGGTCATGGTCTCCTACTAACCCTCAATTTAACAAACATTTCAATATGCAATTCAAATCACTTTTTTCACAAATATTACCAATCCATGAATCAATTCACATTTAATAAAATAGATCGATGACCAATTATAAAAGAATCACATTTTAACAGAAACACATTTATAAAACCAAGTCACATTTTAACAGAAAACACATTTATAAAACCAAGTCATATCCACAAAGGATATTAATATAAAGAATCGGGTAATCACTATATCACATATATTAAACTCACTCACCGAGACAAGTTTGGAAAGCCTCACTGAGTCTTTAGTAATACTAATTTTTGTAATTCAAATGGTTCGAGACATGTTGACCAAAAGCCAACTCTCAGTCAACGGTGAGGTCCACACCCTAGCAATTTAACTCGAAAGATCTGCTTATTAGATTTCTAATCCGTAACCTCCCGAAGTCCCCATTACACTTCTAGAACCACATACTAAAATTTCATCGTGATTCGACGGTCGGATCTTCGCCAATTGCTAGAATTAGGTGACGATTAGCAATTAATTTTACTAACTTAGAAATCTAATTCGGGAAGATCCGTATGTCGGATTCCTGATATGTCAATTCTAGTTATCCTCAAATCTTATGTTCTATAACGCATTAAGGTTTGGTGACGATCCAACGGTCAGATTGTCGATTCATATTTTGATCAAGTAATGTATTGTAATGAAACTAACTTCAAACAATCAAATTACGTCATACGGACATCAATTATGGAATCAGGGCATCTAATTGAACTTAGGAAGACATCATCTATCCACTGGCCATGCGCCACCGTACCCGTTGCCTTGGGTGGCGGTCAGTCGCCCCGACTCGCCGGAAACTTCAACTATTTAAAAAAAATACCAAATTTTTCAGGCAATTATATCTCAGTGAAGGGAGCAATTTGACAAAGGCCAATTTGGCCGGGAAGTGTCCTAATTTCATCTAAACCCGCCGGAAACCCTAGAAATGGGTGTTCCCTTGATTCATTGCCAAAACGAACTCTGACGCCTCATCCAATGCTTGGGCCTTGCTCCAGGGGTTGAGGGGAGTCTATTGGTAGTGGTGATCAAAGGTAATCATTGTCAGAATCACCGTAAAATGAGAAAACTCGCCGTAAAACCCTAGGCACTTTGTGGCTTCGACCTAGAAAAATGGAAAAAAAAAATGAAAATCTAACACTACATAGATGTAGGACTCATCAAGAGCTTTCCATGGACACCAAGATCACCCAAATCGGAAGTCGGATGAAGGAGATGTGACCGGGTCAAAAATGGTGGTTTGCGGGTCAAAAATAACCCATTTCGGGTCTCTCCCCTCAACCTCATCTTCTTCTATCTCCAGCTACCACCTCGCAGCATCCAATCCCTCCCTTAAAAAAATAAAAATAAAAATAAAAAAACCAAAATGTCTCTAATTTCTTCGTTATAGCTTCGTTTCACGAACGGTTTGCGCCTACGCGTTCATGAGATCAAGCTTTATCCAAAGATATAAATTGTGACCTTGAAATACCTTCGAGTTTTAAATAAATAATTTCCAAACTTCACTTTTCGTAACTAGTTTAATAAAAAATCTAAATTCAAACAAATTAACATAAATTCTTGAAAAATAATATAAAACCTCAATAATACAAATACGTGGATTATAACAGTGAAATCCAGTAATGGGATTTCACACATAGCCCCCTAATCCATTAGTCTAATGAATCGTTCGGCCTCCGAAAAGATTATAAAACTAGAAAGGTTGTGGGTTATAACATTCAAACCTGGGCTCTAAGCCATTCGAGGGAATAGTTGAAAGGGCGATCTGAAATTCATCCAACTCTGAACTCTGACCCTGAGTACGACTACTTCTATCCCAGACCAACATACTAAGTCAAGTATGTCATGTGACCTCATGTGTTAAGCAGGTCCGAAGAGGGCATCAATGATAGGCAATCCCTAAGAGGAATTTTATTCCAAAAGAGCTTTGATAAGCAAAAAATTCTTTAGCCAAGTCAGCTAAGGTAGTCAGATTGGAAACACTCAGGTCCGACGCATGAGGTCTAACAGATTGTTAAGGTGTTTTTGACACACATGCAGGCCACCAAGTCTCCAAATAACCTTTGTTTAAGATTCACTGAAGACAATAAGCTATTTGAACTAAGAAGGAAATCTTTTCTTGGCATCACGTTGTAAGTACCAAAACCTGTGATTCTGAAGTGAGGCAAGTTAGGAAGATGAAAATATTTCAACTTGTTGCAAGTACAATTCAAGAGTTTCTCACCCTTAATCTGATAAATGCATTTTTGCTAGTACGGAGAAACTGTTTTCTATAGGTTTAAACCTGATATTGGAATAAGATGGTACTACAATTGACACGTCCCGACCCCAATATTCTCTGAATACCCGGATAGGCACGTGCTGGCCGACACCCGAGGGTGACGAAAGCCATTTATTGAATACAAGAGTAATGATTAGGAGAAAATGAACATGAATAATCATTAGAATCTAAAGGTAATAAACAAAGTTTAAAGAAATGTCTAGAGTGCACAGAATACGTTCTAATTCAAGATCACAAAAGGAAAGATCATTACAAGATATCACACAAATGAGTCATAGACTGTTACTGGTAGGGGAATGCCTCGTACGTTGTGTTGTAGTCTTCGTTTCTAAGACCTGAATGGGGAGTTAGGGTGCTACCAAGTGGCAGCTAGGGAGTGGAGGAGAAAATAAAAAATGTTTAATTTCAATAAAACTTTGGGAATTTATAAAATTACATAGAAATTCGGGGGTGGGGTTTAACAATCTACTCCCCTTAAAAGAATTTCGTCCTCGAAATTTAAAATCACTTACTAAACTGAAATACTAAAAAATAGGAAGAATAACATATGTATAAAGAGTAATCAATTCAAAGTAGGTGCACAAAAGAGAATATGCCACACCGTCACGAGCGGGTTGCAAAATCCTCTATCATGCCTCTAAGCTCACTTTCTTCTCCATCAATGTAAAAGTAGAAACATACTTTATAAAGATATAAAGTCGAAAACACAAAATAGCTTAAGGTCAAAAGTAAGTACGTAAAATACGATAACGTCAAAATATATATTTAATAACATATAGGTCAAAAACTTCGTGCTGAACTTAAAACTAAAAACGGAAATACTTCCCCCAAAACATTTGTAACAACAAAAATAAATAACTAAAGTAAAGGAAGTTAAAATACTTGTACTGAAAACCAAAACTGAAAATGAGAGTAGGTCTCGCCCAAGAATTCGTAACCTCACGTACTCCGAGAACAGATGTGTCTTTGGGTCGAATCCTAAGAATAACAATTCTGTGACAGCTACCGTAAACGAATCTTCTTGCTCACTTGCTTAACGAACCCAACGAATAAGTTATCAATACCACAGTCGGTCGCCTGCGATATCGATCACACATTCGTCGTCTCGATAGGCAAGCAGTGATTTCCTGAGGATGCACAATTTCACACGTCATAAATTCGATCATCCAAATACAAGCTTGCACAACTCCTTTATCAACCAGTGTTGCATGTAGCAACTTTCGTACCATGTCGCAACAAGTGCCATACTCAAATCGAACAAAATAAGAATATCGTTGTAAAACTTTATCCAGCACTAAGCATTCTATCCTCCTCAGTTCTTCCAAATGTGACCATTAAATTCAACGTGAAGATAGTGATGCAATCTGCTAATCATCTGCACCACAATCTTCACTAGTCTCTTACCAAAAGACGACTTAAACTTCACACCCACGAGGAACTCTTGTGAAAAGGTTATGCTCCTATTGTTCCTGTCTGAATCGACACGAACTGGGCTGCACACTTTCTCCGAAACGATCGATCGTGAATTTCTCACTGATTGAGCGAGAAACCATGTCGAGAAGCCTGAAAGAACACTCAAGAATTTAAGGGTCAAACAAGCAAAGGAAGGTAAAGATGTAGAAATAGAAGTCACTGTTTATGATTATTTGGCTAAATTCACCTATACCGAAAAGTACGAGAACAAGGAGCTAAAGTTTACCACCGAGTACCAGACCCAGGTGAAATTCAAGGAGTCTATTTATCCAAATAAGACTGGATCTTCATCATCCAAATTCAACTACAACAACAATAAGAATCGCAACTCCCTTTAGAAATTGGTGAGAACAACGTCTGCTATCGAGGAGTTTCCCAAGAAAAGCAATTAATGTAAACGAAGTCAACACTCGAAGAATTTGGTGCAAAGCTGACAGTCAAAGGTTAAGGAACTTGACTTCGTCATTGGGGAAATCAAGAAGGTTATCAATAGAACAATCGCCGAAGATTCATTCCAAAGATTTACACGAGTATCCTCAGTAGGAACGAGCCTGAGAACATTGGTTCGATCCCACCAATTACCACTTACTAAACGTCAAAACAACCAACACTTACTCGCTTTTTACAACACGCACTTCGAAAGATTCGAATAATATCCAAAGAGATATGACCCTGCCCGCCATTCCTGAGAGACAAACGTCGCAGAATGATATCATTGTTTCAGATTTCCAATTGGTCTTAACCAATTTGTACCACAAAGATTTTTTTTTCCATTTCCCAAAATTCGATGTGGAGCTGACTCTGCCCTCAATTCCTAAGGAACACATGTTGCAGAGTGGCAGCGCCATTTCGGATCTACAGCTGGTCTTGACCAAACTTCCTCAAATTGAAATTTCTAAAACACGTCGCTTCCATGTAACATCGACTCTGCCCGCCATTCCCAGGGAATGCACGTCGCAGAGTATCTATCTGATGCTGAAAGTCGTCTGACAAATCCTACCCCCGAATTTATATTTAATTTTATAAATTCCCAAAGTTTTATTGAAATTAAACATTTTTATTTTCTCCTCCACTCCCTAGCTGCCACTTGGTAGCACCCTCACTCCCTATTCAGGTCTTAGAAACGAGGACTACGACACAACGTATGAGGCATTCCCCTACCAGTAACAATCTATAACTCATTTGTGTGATATCTTGTTATGATCTTTCCTTTTGTGATCTTGAATTAGAACGTATTCTATACACTCTAGACATTTCCTTAAACTTTGTTTATTACCTTTAGATTCCAATCATTCATGTTCATTTTCTCCTAATCATTACTCTTGTATTCAATAAATAGCTTTCGTCACCCTCAGGTGTCGGCCAGCACGTGCCTATCCGGGTATTTAGAGCGTGGTTTGTTCAGAGCATACTTAGGACCTTCTGTTACTGTAATAGTGTGTCGGTCATGACGTCATTTGGATGTCACGACTTCCGGATTTAGTGCCATTTGGCGCAGTTGTACAAACTTTTCTTTGTTTAAATTGTCACCTTCTGGTTGAAATACAAGAATTCGTGTCGGGATTGTGCCTTAGCAGTGATGAAGTGGATTGTCAGACGACTTTCAACATTGGATAGATATTATGTGACGTGCAATCCCTGGGAATGGCGGGCAGAGTCGACGTTACTTGGAAGCGACGTGTTTGAGAAATTTCAGTTTGAGGAAGTCTGGTTAAGACCAGATGTAGATCCGAAATGGCGCTGCCACTCTGCAACATGCGTTCCTTAGGAATTACGGGCAGAGTCAGCTCTAAATCAAAATTTTGGGAAATGGAAAAAAAAATGTTTGTGGTACGAATTGGTTAAAACCAATTGGAAATCTGAAAGAGTGATATCATTTTGTGACGTACGGCTCTCAGGAATGGCGGGCAGAGTCATATCTCTTTGGATATTATTCGAATCTTTCGAAGTGAGTGTTGTAAAAATCAAGTAAGTGTTGGTTGTTTTGACGTTTAGTAAGTGGTAATTGGTGGGATCGAACCAATGTTCTCAGGCTCGTTCCTACTGAGGATACTCGTGTGAATCTTTGGAATGAATCTTCGGCGATTGTTCTATTGATAACCTTCTTGATTTCCCCAATGACGAAGTCAAGTTCCTTAACCTTTGACTGTCAACTTTGCACCAAATTCTTCGAGTGTTGACTTCGTTTACATTAATTGCCTTTCTTGGGAAACTCCTCGATAGCAGACGTTGTTCTCACCAATTTCTAAAGGGAATTACGATTCTTATTGTTGTTGTAGTTGAATTTGGATGATGAAGATCCAGTCTTGTTTGGATAAATAGACTCCTTGAATTTCACCTGGGTCTGGTACTCGGGGGTAAACTTTAGCTCCTTGTTCTCGTACTTTTCGGTATAGGTGAATTTAGCCAAATAATCATAAACAGTGACTTCTATTTCTACATCTTTACCTTCCTTCGCTTGTTTGACCCTTAAATTCTTGAGTGTTCTTTCAGCCTTCTCGACATGGTTTCTCGCTCAATCAGTGAGAAATTCACAATCGATCGTTTCGGAGAAAGTGTGCAGCCCAATTCGTGTCGATTCAGACAGGAACGATAGGAGCATAACCTTTTCACAATAGTTCCTCGTGGGTGTGAAGTTTGAGTCGTCTTTTGGTAAGAGACTGGTGAAGATTGTGGTGCAGATGATTAGCAGATTGCATCACTATCTTCACGTTGAATTGAATGGTCACATTTGGAAGAACTGAGGAGGATAAGATGCTTGGTGCTGGATAAAGTTTTACGACAATATTCTTATTTTGTTCGGTTTGAGTATGGCACTTGTTGCGACATGGTACGAAAGTTGCTACATGCAACACTGGTTGATAAAGGAGTTGTGTGAGCTTGTATTTGGAGGATCAAATTTATGACGTGTGAAATTGTGCATCCTCATGAAATCATTGCTTGCCTATCGAGAAGACGAATGTGTGATCGATATCGCAGGCGGCCGACTGTGGTATCAATAACTTATTCGTTGGGTTCGTTAAGCAAGTGGGCAAGAAGATTCGTTTACGGAAGCTATCACGGAATTGTTATTCTTAGGATTCGACCCAAAGACACATCTGTTCACGGAGTACGTGAGGTTACGAATTCTTGGGCGAGACTCACTCTCATTTTCAGTTTTGGTTTCAGTACAAGTATTTTAACTTCCTTTACTTTAGTTATTTATTTTTGTCGTTACAAATGTTTTGGGAGAAGTATTTCCGTTTTCAGTTTTAAGTTCAGCACGAAGTTTTTGACCTAAATGTTATTAAATATATATTTTGACGTTATCGTATTTTACGTACTTACTTTTGACCTTAAGCTATTTTGTGTTTTCAACTTTATATCTTTGTAAAGTATGTTTCTACTTTTACACTGATGGAGAAGAAAGTGAGCTTGGAGGCATGATAGAGGATTTTGCAACCCGCTCGCGACGGTGTGGCATATTCTCTTTTGTGCACCCACTTTGAATTGATTACTCTTTACACATATGTTCTTCTTCCTATTTTTGAGTATTTCAGTTTAGTAAGTAATTTTAAATTTCAAGGACGAAATTCTTTTAAGGGGAGTAGATTGTTAAACCCCACCCCCGAATTTATATGTAATTTTATAAATTCCCAAAGTTTTATTGAAATTAAACATTTTTATTTTCTCCTCCACTCTCTAGCCGCCACTTGGTAGCACCCTAACTCCCCATTCAGGTGTTAGAAACGAAGACTACAACACAACATACGAGGCATTCCCCTGCCAGTAACAGTCTATCACTCATCTGTGTGATATCTTGTAATGATCTCTATTTTTGTGATCTTGAATTAGAACGTATTCTGTGCACTCTAGACATTTCCTTAAACTTTGTTTATTACCTTTAGATTCTAATGATTATTCATGTTCATTTTCTCCTAATCATTACTCTTGTATTCAATAAATGGCTTTCGTCACCCTCGGGTGTCGGCCAGCACGTGCCTATCCGGGTATTCAGAGAATATCGGGGTCGGGACGTGTCAACAATTATCGCAACGCAAAAATTTATAATACTAAGTTTAGGAGGTCACGTTTTTTCTAATCAACATCACCGAGAGGGCTTCGAGCTCTGTCCTGGGCCTATAAGCTTGCTCATGTTTTGCTCCGTTACTCATTTCTCTAAAAGTTCATTTAGTTTGGAAATATTTATCGGATTAAAATTTATTCCATGAACAAGGAAGCAATGGATGAAAAGCTTCGTATAAATACATGTTTATTATCAAAGTCCAATGAACATGACAAAAAAGGTATAACTATTTTGGGGAGACAAGCCCTCACAAGTAGATTTGACAAGGATCATCAACTTTGATGAGGCCAATCGTTGCCATAAACTATCACGAGAAGAGGTGAAAAGGGCTCTAATTGAAAAGAAACCACTCAAGAATCTCAACTTCCTCTTGAAGTTGAACCCATATGCAAAGACTAAGAGGAGGATGTCGTGTATGGGAGGGTGATGGATGAATGTTATGGAACATGCTGTAAGAAGCAAGGGAGGCTATTATAAGATTATGGTTTATCTTTGTCTTGCCTAATTTTGCTTTACAGAGACAAATATGGTTAAAGTAGGTTTCTTGGTTGGAAATTCTAATCATCGAAAGCAAAAAAAAAGAAAATTGGGTTTAGAAAGTAGGTCATGATACATAAGAAGAGTGTTTCATGGCGTAAGTTGAAGGCTAGAAGTGAAGTTGGTTTGAAAAATCACAATTGTAATGGAGATATTTAAAGGTAAGGTACCAAGAGATCTCGCCTTTGAATTTGAAGAGTTTCTCCTAGAGATTTGTGTGTTCGAAGAACGAAGCCACTTGAAGATACAAACTGCCGCCTTTTTGCAAAATGTGCACATGCAACTCTCTTCATCATTGTGACCTTTATGACACGGATCTCAAGACAGCACGCCTGAATTCGGAACGTGTCGTCTACTTTACAAAATTGGTTCGGCACGTGAAGATAGAAGAATAAACAGTATGTATTCCAACTTACTCCAAAAGACATGATTTTTGGATAACTATTTGTCCTCAAGGGGAACAAGATCCTTTCAGATATATAGTTAGGGACAATTGTGAGACCATGATTTTCCAAGGCCAGAGTTAGGCGGATTGGAATACAAAAACATCAGAAGCCTGATCATGGACTCAACAACTCCGAGCGAAGTTGAATTAACGAAGCAGCATCATCATGTTCTAGAGCAGTGGACGAAGTTCAAATGACTTCGTTGAGATTGACCATGCGTGTTTTGCAAGATACGGGAATCTGAAAGATGTTTTGCTAAAAGAGGTTTTGACTTGTTTTTATGAATTCTTTAATGTCAGGTTTGATTTTAGGTTCCCCTTGACATATTGTTTGTTTCTTGTTTATAAATAAATTCTCCTCAAAGTCACTTCCTATGATAGCAAAGCTGGAGTGAGAATTGACTTCATGGTCAAATTTAAAAAAAAAATTGTAAAATCTGTTCACTTTTTTATTTATATACAATATTTAATAAAATGTATCATTATTTTAATCTAAAATGCACCAATATTTAAAAATAAAAATTTGTAAATGAGATGTCTAAGGTTCAAGTTTTCGTTAAAGGTGAATTTGAACTACATTATTTTAGCACATATTGTTTGTTAAAAATAAAAGGGCACAAATATTTAAAAATTAAAAAAATTATTTTGAAAAAAGAAAAAAAATCTGATGAGCACAACTCAAATTTGAAAATAAAAATAAAAATTCTTACTTGGTATAATCTTGACATGATTTTTAGGAAGGGTTTACTAATTTTTGTTCTTATGTTTCTTAATTAATATTGAAACTTAATATTTTGTCGGTCAATCAAAGTACTCAAATTAATAAATTTAAGTATAAGATTTTAGTTAACCTGAATCAAAATTTTCTTAAAAATAACATCAGAAGCCTGATCATGGACTAAACAACTCCGAGCGAAGTTGAATTAACGAAGCAGCATCATCATGTTCTAGAGCAGTGGACGAAGTTCAAATGACTTCGTTGAGATTGACCATGCGTGTTTTGCAAGATACGGGAATTTGAAAGATGTTTTGCTAAAAGAGGTTTTGACTTGTTTTTATGAATTCTTTAATGTCAGGTTTGATTTTAGGTTCCCCTTGACATATTGTTTGTTTCTTGTTTATAAATAAATTCTCCTCAAAGTCACTTCCTATGATAGCAAAGCTGGAGTGAGAATTGACTTCATGGTCAAATTTAAAAAAAAAATTGTAAAATCTGTTCACTTTTTTATTTATATACAATATTTAATAAAATGTATCATTATTTCAATCTAAAATGCACCAATATTTAAAAATAAAAATTTGTAAATGAGATGTCTAAGGTTCAAGTTTTCGTTAAAGGTGAATTTGAACTACATTATTTTAGCACATATTGTTTGTTAAAAATAAAAGGGCACAAATATTTAAAAATTAAAAAAATTATTTTGAAAAAAGAAAAAAAATCTGATGAGCACAACTAAAATTTGAAAATAAAAATAAAAATTCTTACTTGGTATAATCTTGACATGATTTTTAGGAAGGGTTTACTAATTTTTGTTCTTATGTTTCTTAATTACTTTTGAAACTTAATATTTTGTCGGTCAATCAAAGTACTCAAATTAATAAATTTAAGTATAAGATTTTAGTTAACCTGAATCAAAATTTTCTTAAAAATATATAAGAGCAGATCCTTTATAAAAAAGACCCAATAAATGAAGGGATGGAATCTTGATAAATTGACAGTGAAAGATATTATCATATGGATATCTATGGTTTACTCTCATCTGAATTCCCTCACGTACGCTGAAAGCCATAAAGCTCGAAAGAGACAAGGAGAGCGTGATAATAGTCCCATAATTGTACTTAATTATTTTAGGAGAGATCAGGATTATCTTTTTATTAATTAACATTTCTTAATCCATTCTTTATCTCCTAAACACCATCACTAAACTAACCTGCTTTCAAGGAAACGAAACCTCTTCCCTCTCTCTCTCTCTCTCTCTCTCTCTCTTACAGAAAACAAAGAACAAAATTTTCAGAAGAAATAAATAAATAAACCGCGAGTTACCCTCAAAAGAATGATTGATTACGAAAGCAGTAGTTACGATTTAAAAGTGATTTTGTAGAGAGAGAAACTGTAAATTCAGACAAACAGCCAGCCAGAATACCTCTCTCTTCTGAGCCAGAGAAGGAGAGAGAAAGAAGAGAGAGAGGGGGGAGGGGGGAGGGGAGAGAGAGTCACATGGCATGTGAGCAACCCCTGTGGCTGTGTCTGTCCGCTCCATCCACTTGATAAATACCCCTTCTTACATTCCTCACTCCGACTTTTAACTCTCTCTCTCTCTCTCTCTCTCTCTCTCTAAAGCAGCAGCTATAGCTTCTGAGCTCTCTTATGGCAGAACTCAGCACCTAAAACCATACCCCTTCTTTTACGATCACCCCAAAACTCAAACTATGAAACCCCACAAGTCCATTTCTCACTTCCCCTTCCCCTTCTTCCTCCTCCTCCTCCTTCCTTCGCCACCCACCTCTGCAACTCCGCCACCCACATCCTCCTCTTCTTACACAGACGCCCAGCAACTCCTCAGCTTCAAATCCTCCCTTCCAATCCCGACCCTCCTCCCCGACTGGCTCCCCAACCAAAACCCATGTTCCTTTTCTGGTATTTTCTGCAATGGAACAAGGGTTTCCTCCATACACCTCTCCTCCGTCTCCCTCGCCACAAATCTGACCGTTGTTTCCAACTTCCTCATGGCCCTTGACTCCCTTGAATCTCTCTCTCTCAAATCTGTTTCTCTCTCCGGCTCCATCTCCCTCCACTTCCCTCCCGGATCCAAGTGCAGCCCTCTCCTCACCTCCTTAGATCTGGCTCACAACTCCCTCTCCGGCCCTCTTTCCGACGTCCCCAACTTCGCCGCCGCTTGCTCCGCCTTGACCTTCCTCAACCTCTCCTCAAACTCTCTCGATTTCTCCACCATACCCTCCTCATCTGCCTTCCCCCTCCGCACCCTCCAGGTTCTCGATCTTTCTTACAACAAGATTACAGGCCCCAATATCGTCCCTTGGATCTTATCCGACGGTTGCGGTAACTTGCAGAGCTTGGTTTTAAAAGGGAACAAAATCTCCGGCGAGATGAGCGTTGTCTCCACCTGCAGCAAGCTGGAGCACTTGGACTTGTCCTCCAACAACTTCTCCATTTCTCTTCCTTCTTTCGGCGATTGCTCGGCTTTGGACCACCTTGACATCTCTGGCAACAAGTTTTCTGGCGACGTTGGCCGCGCTATCTCCTCCTGCAAGCAGCTCACTTTCTTGAACCTCTCTATGAACCACTTCAACGGTCCGATTCCAGTCATGCCCACCAACAGTTTGAAGTTCCTGTCCCTTGGAGGTAATGGGTTTCAGGGTATAATTCCTATGAGCTTAATGGATTCGTGTGCAGAGCTTGTGGAGCTCGATCTATCGGCAAATAGCCTTTCGGGTTCGGTTCCTGATGCATTGAGCTCTTGTTCTTTGTTGGAGTCGCTGGACATATCCGGCAATAACTTTTCCAGTGAGTTGCCCGTTGAGATTTTGATGAAGCTCGCCAACTTAAAGGCCGTGTCGCTTTCTTTCAACAATTTCTATGGTACTCTGCCCGATTCTCTGTCTAAGCTCGCCACATTGGAGAGTTTGGATCTCAGCTCCAACAACCTTTCTGGGTCAATTCCAGCTGGGCTCTGCGGGGATCCTGGCAACATCTGGAAGGAGCTGTACCTTCAGAACAATCTGTTTACCGGCACGATTCCTCCGTCTCTGAGTAACTGTTCTCAGCTTGTTTCTCTTGATTTGAGCTTCAATTATCTCAAGGGCACCATCCCTTCGAGCTTGGGGTCATTGTCCAAGCTTCGCGATTTGATCATTTGGTTGAACCAGCTGAGTGGGGAAATCCCACAGGAGCTGATGTACCTTGGGTCACTTGAGAATCTCATTCTGGACTTCAACGAGCTTGCAGGGTCGATTCCCATCGGTCTAAGCAACTGCACCAATTTGAATTGGATTTCATTGGCAAACAACAAGTTGAGTGGTGAGGTTCCCGGGTGGATTGGGAAGCTTCCAAATCTAGCAATACTCAAGCTCAGTAACAACTCATTCTTTGGTAGTATTCCCCCAGAGCTCGGTGACTGTAAGAGCTTGATATGGTTGGATCTCAATACCAACATGCTGAATGGCACAATCCCTCCTGCGCTTTTCAAGCAATCCGGAAACATTGCAGTGAATTTTGTTGCTTCCAAAACGTATGTTTATATCAAGAATGATGGTAGCAAGGAGTGCCATGGAGCAGGAAATTTGCTCGAGTTTGCGGGGATCAGAACTGAGCAGCTGAACAGGATTTCGACAAGAAATCCCTGCAACTTCACTAGAGTTTACAGAGGTATTCTCCAACCAACGTTTAACCATAACGGTTCTATGATTTTCCTTGACCTTTCGCATAACTCCTTGTCTGGTAGCATTCCCAAAGAGATTGGGAGCATGTACTATCTCTATATTTTGAATTTGGGCGATAACAATATATCTGGGTCAATCCCTCAAGAGCTTGGAAAAATGACCAGCCTTAACATTCTTGATCTCTCTAGCAATAGCCTCGCGGGGACTATTCCACCGGCTCTCAGTGGCCTTACCTTGCTAACGGAGATTGATCTTTCAAACAACCTTTTGTCTGGAATGATTCCAGAGTCAGGTCAGTTTGAGACATTCCCTGCCAACAGATTCGCCAACAATTCTGGCCTCTGTGGCTATCCGTTGGCTTCGTGTGGGGGGGCTTTGGGGCCAAGTGCAAATGCACATCAAAAGTCCCATCGACGACAAGCATCCCTGGCAGGCAGTGTGGCAATGGGGTTACTCATCGCACTTTTCTGCATCTTTGGTTTGCTTATTGTTGCCATTGAAGCCAAGAAAAGGCGAAAAAAGAAGGAAACAGCCCTTGATGTTTATATTGACAGTCGTAACCAATCAGGAACTGCCAATGGCTGGAAGCTAACTGGTGCCCGGGAAGCATTAAGCATCAACCTTTCGACATTTGAGAAGCCCCTTCAAAAGCTCACTTTTGCAGATCTTCTCAAGGCCACCAATGGTTTCCACGATGACAGCCTTATTGGCTCTGGTGGTTTTGGTGATGTATACAAGGCCCAGTTGAGAGATGGCAGCACTGTAGCCATAAAGAAACTAATACATATCAGCGGACAGGGTGATCGTGAATTCACTGCCGAAATGGAAACAATAGGGAAGATCAAGCACGGGAACCTTGTACCCCTCCTTGGATACTGCAAAGTAGGAGAAGAACGGCTTTTGGTTTATGAGTACATGAAATATGGAAGCTTAGATGATGTTTTACATGAACCGAAGAAGGCTGGCATCAAGTTAAACTGGGCTGCAAGGAGGAAGATTGCCATTGGGTCCGCGAGGGGACTGGCCTTTCTTCACCACAATTGTGTCCCACACATCATTCACAGGGATATGAAATCGAGCAACGTTCTGGTAGATGAAAATTTGGAAGCCAGAGTCTCCGATTTTGGAATGGCAAGGCTTATGAGTACAATGGACACCCATTTGAGTGTGAGCACTCTTGCAGGCACCCCTGGTTATGTCCCTCCTGAATACTACCAGAGCTTTAGATGCTCCACGAAAGGCGATGTTTATAGTTATGGAGTAGTATTGCTTGAGCTGCTAACAGGAAAACGTCCTACAGATTCAGCTGATTTTGGCGACAATAATCTCGTGGGTTGGGTAAAACAACACGCTAAATTGAAAATAAGTGATGTTTTTGATCCGGAGCTCATGAAAGAGGACGTGAGGCTTGAAATTGAGCTTTTACAGCACTTGAAGGTAGCTTGTGCTTGTCTGGACGATAGGCCATGGCGGCGTCCAACAATGATCCAAGTGATGGCAATGTTCAAGGAAATTCAAGCAGGGTCTGGGATGGACTCCCAATCAACCATAGCCACCGAGGACGGAGGTTTTGGCGTAGTTGAAATGGTAGAGATGAGCATAAAAGAAGTCCCCGAAAGCAAGCAGTAGGCCGGAAAAGGCAAAAAGCCGATTTTTCAAGAGAAATCCCAATTTTGTTTCCCTCTTGTTTACAAGTTGAAAATGCATTGGAATTGGATGGAGCTGCTGGCTTTTCTCTGCCATTTAATGTATGTATGTAATTGTAATGTTGTTATTTATACAAGAGAGAGAGAGAGAGAGAGACATAAGGGTGGTGGTTGTTTTAACTTCCTTGTTATAAATGTGTACATAAACAGCTTCAGTTGTTAATTCGTTCGGTTGTCATGCTGCTTTTGCTTAAATTTGCTTCCCAGGACTAGTGAATAAATTTAGATAAAAGGAAAGAAAATCCTCCTCCAAATCCATGCCTATAATTTTAGGCCACAAACAATTTATCATTATTTAAGAAATAATGTGCTAAATATTATAGGGTAGTGCTAATTCATTTGGCCGGACATTGAGAATGATATGTAAGAAATGAAAATTATGTGTGGATAGTACTATCTTCATTATTACTCGAGGTCGTGTCAAAATTAAGTTTTATAATTGTCCTTAAACTCCTTAACACTTGTCAATTTACCCACTTTACGATCCAAATCTATTGTTACTTAGTGTTACAGTCTAGTGATATTTTTCTTCACTTGTAAGTGAGAAGTTTTAAGTTCGATTCTCGTCAAAGGCAAATTTGAACTACAGTATTGCTAGTTCATTGTGAGACTAAGTACACCCCCCTCCCTTAATGTAGATATATCGATTGTGAGACTAAGTACACCCTCCTCTCCCTTAATGTAGATATATCGTTTGTTCCAAAAAAAAAAAAAAATTTAAACTATTATATTCAATTTTTCTTCAATTTAAGTAATGTGATATGCACGAGGCACGCTTTCAAGAGTAGACTAGTATTTTAGAGAGTAGATTAGTAGTTTAAGTCTAAAAATAAGGAAGAAGAAAAAACAATCAAACTTAAATATGTGGCACATATTAGAGTGTGACTTTAATGCTTCATAGCACCCAATGTTAATAGTGTTTAGCCGCTAATTTTGATTTCTCCAACTATTATATTTTATAATTTCAACATTAACCATTTATTGTTTGTACCACTTGCTGCGTTTGCTACGTAATATTGAATAAAAATGAACGTACCAATGGAAAAGGCCAGATATAAAACCATAGAATGCCAAAACGGATCCTTCATTGCATGGTCTGTGGTACTGGACCATTTAATTTCACTTGAATTTGAAGACTGTTTGTGCAGAACAGAAGCTCTTCCTTTCACCATTCACATCTGTGTGTGGACCATTGCCCTTAACTAAGTGTCGACAGACTCGACGCTTGGAATTGGATTCAACGTTTCCTTCCTTTCCTTTTCCAAAAACCAATTTTAATACATAAAACAATTAAAATTTGTCTCTTTTTCGTCGACAATGTACAATGGTGCACCACACGTGCTCTTGGTCCAGAAGATTATAATTTTCCCTTCCAGCTGGGAAAACGTGATTCTCTATTTTATGCTTCATTGAAAACCCTACCACCCCTGGAAACTAACAAATCAAACAATTAATTGGTGCTTTGATCAACATTATCAACTTGTTATGTGAGATCTTGACTTGGAACAGAGCCCCATGCCCCCACCACCCTGTCGAGTAAAAAATAATCGAAAAATTATGCAGTTTGACATGTGGTCTTTAACTTGCAAGAGATGAGAATGCGTTTATTAAATTGACCAGACCCATATTTGTTTCAAGTGCAATACAACTTTCAAGAAGTTTCACTTTCGCTTTGTTGGTGGCTCCGCTGCTTTTGCACCTGCAAGTAGACCTGTATATGGGTCGGTTTTATTGGTACCTGAATTGTTAACTACGACTTCTTAAAGCTTCATTACCATAAAGATAGGATTAATAACTAATCATTATCTTTAAGTTTTTCTTATTGAAGACCAACTCAATTAAGTAATCACAATCAAATCCAATCAACGATTCTAAGAAATTATTCAAAGATATTATTAATCAAATAATATCTTTGGGATAATTCGTCAAAGATGAACTCTTATGTAAAACACATTGTATCATATTTCTTAGAACTACACTAGTGATTCGATTCTCCAAATTCAGAGATATGTAGGCAGTCTGATTTGGATTCAATCACAAACCCCCATCAAACCCCATCTTTTATAATAAGAGTTTAGTTTGATTGTCGCTTGACTTTTGTTTGTTCGTTCTTTCCTTTTTCTTTTTTGCAGTACAAGGAATCTCCCAATATCCTAAATATCACACAGCTTTGAAACTTTGCAAAAGTACCAAGTCTAAAAATTCAAGGTATTAGAGTTAGAGTAGTCTCTTATAGCCTATATTGTGATCCGGTTAGAAGCTTGAGAGACTCTAGCCATACTAAAAAGCAGTTACGTAAGGCGAACTACGAACATTTGGACATGGCCCTGTTGTTCGAAAGCTTCTAGTGCGCCATCTGGCTTTCAAAAAGTTCATTCAACCTAAGGGTTGTAAGTTATAACATTCAAACCTGGGCTTAGGCCATTCGAGGGAATAATCGAAAGGGCAAACCAAAAATCAGCCGAGTGGTGGTTCTGAAGTCCGCCCCTAAGTACAATTACGTCTATTATGGACCAGCGTACTAAGTCAAGTATGTTCTGCGACAATCTCGTGCCTAAAGCATGTCCCAAGGAGGTATCCAAACTTAGAAATCATCATGATGGAATTTTATTCCAAATGAGCTCTGATACGTGAAAATTCTTTAGATAAGTCAGCAATGTATAATTTGATCGGAATGACTTAGGTACGATGCATATAGGGTCTAAAAAATGATTCTAAAGGTGTTTTCAACTCACGTGCAAGCAACCAAGTTCCTTATGAAACTTTTGTTTAAGGTTCACTAGAACGAACATGCAATTCGGACAAGGAAAAAAGCCCTTTCATGGTGACACATTACGATCATTAAAATCCACAACCTAGAATGAAACACGGTGAATGAACAAACTAATACAAAGTCATGCCCGAAGAAAAAATTTGTCTCAAACACTTAGATTAATCTTCTGTAAGTGTTAGCAATTACTGCTTAGCCAACAAGGCAATTGAAACATGTCGGATTGACATTGAGATCTGGAAGTCATTTCTGACAAAGTTAATCACTTTCTCATCCTTAATCCGATCAATGCATCATAAGTCTCATAGTGCAAGATTTTCCATAGGTCTTAGACCTTGAGTCCGAATAGGGTGGTATTCCGACTATCACGGTGAAAATCTATATAAACGATGAGTTTGGGAGTGACATTTTTTACTTCAATGTTGTCAAGGGAAAACAGGACTCAGGCCTATACGGTTGTTCGTGTTTAACTCCGACTTCATTTACTCTGGAAAGATTGTCTTAAATCTTATTTCGCTATAATGAAGTGAAGAATGAAAAGTTCTAAGTATTTTACTCTAATAAGATCAACTATTTGAGTAGATAACATTTAGCAAAAGTGTGTGGGAACATATTTAATTATTACGTAAAATAATAGAAGTCTCATGAATGGTACAAAACGCGTACAATTTCGGGAGAGAAAAACCCTCACTCCTGGCGCAAAATTTCTTTAAGTGCATAAAGAAAGCAGTCCAATTCTTTTCCAACGGAGATGCTTGTCGTTTCAACACTCATAATATGCCTTAGATGGATGCCAAAAAGGGCTTCAATGAAGAAGAACCATTTAAAAATCTTGACACATTGCTCGAATTGAACCTGTATGCGTAGACTACGAGGATGATGTCACTTATAGTTGGGAAATAGAGCACGAAAGCTAAGAAGGAGAAACCTGACAAGGGAAGGAAGTTCATTTTCAAGAAGTTGTAGCTCATCCATATCCTATTCAACAATTCCTGATAGCAACGGATAAGAGTGTTGTAAGTTTCTTGGTTGCATATCCTGATCATTGAAGGCTTAAAGTGAGTGTTAGAATCGATGTTGAAGCGTGGAAAACACTAAGAAGAGCTGAAGAATGTATAGGAGAGCTTCTGTTATTTAAAGAGGATTTTTTGGAATCAACTCACCTTGGATTCGAAGAGTTTTTGCCTCAAGATCCGTGTGTTTGACGGTTGAAGTTATTTGGAGATGGTGAAAAGCAACCCCTTGTACCTCGTGCGCACGATAAACAATTTTTTTTTTAATCATTAGTGTCTAATGGCACAACTCTCAATATCGTACCCTGAATCTGGAACGTCTCATTTATTTTGCAACGGTTATTAGGTAGGTTCACCACATAGCAGAAGAAGATCAAACGGTATGTATTCCGATCTACTCTGAAAGGTATGGTATTTGGCTAATTATCTATCCTAAAACAAAACAACCCTTTCAGATACATAGTTAGAGGTAATTGTGGGATCATGATTGTCTAGGGTTGGAGTAAGAGGGATCAAAATACGTATGCCTCAGAAGTTCGGTCATGCATCAATAGCTCCGTTGGATTGAGCTGCACAAACAGGCCAGCTATGCTACCATCATCACGCACTACAGAAGGGCAGGTAAAGTATGCCGACTTCCTTGAGATTGACCACTCTTGTTCTACAAGACACGAAAACTTGAACCAATTGGAGATCAGATAAGTTTCTTATATTTTTGGAGATTCCTACAATTTAAGGATTGACGTGCACCACAAGTAGTCACACTCCTAAAAGGAAGCAATATCTTTCTCTAGATATTCTTTAGGATTCTCTTGGTTTAATATGAATTTCATATCCTAAAAAGTCTCTCTTATGACCAGTATAAATACACCCATCTAGAGATCATCTTTAGCAACGCAATTATTGTATACTTTATTCTTTCCCACTGCTTGAGTCAATATTTATTGCTTACTAACTTAACTGTTGGAACCTGTTGACCCTAAAAACTACATAGCCTACGTGGCGAACAGGCCAAGTAATTAATAAGCTAACTACGTCATTCGGTTGTGTGCGGGGGGTGCCAACTCGTCGACCGAGTTCGGTCGGGGGAGTAAAATATGTTGATGTGGCGTTGGGCGCGCTACTGACTTCTTGATCTCATGACTGCGGTCGAGGAAAGAACATGCCTCGGCCTTCGGGTTCTAAAGCCTAAAGACAAGGCTGCTAGTTTCTTCGAAGTTCACAAATCATCGACGTCGGGTTTAGTCTCGGTAATTATATTCATGAGAGTATAAGTACGCCGAACTGGTACTAGACTGTACGGACACAAGTACTCGAAAGAGATAAATGTCTTGATTATAAATGTGGTTTGGCCATCAAAATGTCGAACTCTAAAATGTACTTGCGAATATCCAATCATAAAACTCGGCTTTCAATGTGCTGAGCCTAATAACCTGATAACACCTCACTTCGTCGAGAAGGTTGATGAGATGACCTCTACCAACAAGGACTTGGAAATCCTTGTTGACCAAGACTTGGATAAATAACTAGTCAGCCTAGAAGCAGTGTTGTCTATCCAAACTGAAGGTGCTCCTCGGTCGGCTAATTCTACGACTCCAGTGCTGTCTATCCAAACTGAAGATGTCACCGGTTGCCTTCACAATGTTGTCTATCTAAACTGAAGATGTGTTGGTGAGAAGAAAGGGAAAGAGGAAAAAATCTCAGCGTTGTTGAGAAGCTTTGCACAAGGCAATTTGTGTGTTGATTTGAAAGGGCTTTGAATGATGACTCACTTATCTATTTATAGTAGCGAACCCACTAATTACTGAACTAGAAAAGTACTCGGATTAGAACTCCTCAACCTAATCCTATCAGGTTTTGGCCAATCCTAACCCCTATATGACTTTGAACCAAGCTCCTTCACGAACCAGATTCATCCCTAATTATAAACATTTTTAGCTTTGAGACTCCTTGTTGCACTAGAGATCATCCTAGCAACAGGATTCGACCGACCCTGACTAGACAACCCATGACAAGATTCTAGATGAATGTTACTGGGCCGAGAATAACTCTAAACTTGGCCCAAAATATTACTTTGGGCCCAAAGCCCATTCGCTTCTGAGGTCTTCGACCGATAATTCCTAGCTGAGCCTCGACCTTGAAGAAATCATTCATTGCCAAAGAATAAACCCTTAGCATATTCCTTCTAGAAAAACCAGAGAACATTGCAAGCCTCGAATACCCAAACGTATTTATTAAGAACGACCTCTCACCTCTGTCAGTTTTCTTGACACGTGGAAGCTTCTCACTACGATTGTCCATCTTCAATAATGCGTACCCCCATGCTCGAGGAGTGCAGACATCAAAAAGTCTCTTTGTCATAAACTTCGCCGTTACACACAATCGTGCAACCTCAATTCACATGCTTTTCGGCCTCTTCACCTGGATTTTCAAGAGATTCGTTATAATTATGAAATTCTTTGGTCGAATTTTCCTTTCATCTCTTAAACCTAAACCGTTGATCTTCTCCCCCAATTGCCTATAAATACTCTGCCAAGATTTATTCGAACTTTCACACTTTTAACTTTCATCAATTCTTGCCATTTTTCTCTTAACCCAGAAAAAGAAACCAAACTTAGAAACCTAGAAAAAAAAAACTTCAAACCTTCATCAATGGCCTCCAATACCTTTATTACCAAGCTCACCGAGGAATGCAACAAATGCCATGACTTCATCAATCGGAATGCTATCAAAACCCTCTTATTTGAGGGTGATTCAAGCTCCTCCCACCAGATTCTGGGACCACTCTTTAAGGACAAAGTTCCAAAAGCCATCACTGAAATGTTGAAGGCCTATTGCCTAAAACCCTTATTCCAAGGGTATGATTGGTCGAAGTGGGAATTGACCAAACCCCAAGGAGCTTGGCCCTCGACCCCCTCGACCTAGGCTACTTGGGTCACCCGAATGGATCCCCACTCTTTGGCGATGAGGGGAAGACTCTTGGTATCTTCGACGCCATCAAACTTTCGATCATTGAGATCAACATGGACCGAGAGCTCCTGATGGCTGCCTTCAGCTTCTGGTGTTCGGCAACCAATACTATGGTTCTTCCTCTTGGCCTCATTGGTCTAACTTTGCTGGATATCACAGCCATACTCAACACTTCTCCTTCTAGTCTTCCAGTTGATACCACTGTTTCTTGGTATCAATTCAACCTGGATCTGAAAAAAGTATTCGACGAGCGTGCCGTCGAAGTTTTAATAAAGAAAGGTCCAGAGGTGTCAAAAGAAGATGTGCACAAACTGCACAAAAATTTCTTCAACTATAACACCTTAATCAACCACTTTGTTGGCTCAAAGGAGGAGGGTCTCAAAAAAGGAAAGCACGAGGCCTTCTTGTCATTCTTGTACAATAAATTCATCTTTTGTACCAAGTCGAACAAGTGTTTGGCCGAAAATATGCCAGTGGCTATGTCCTGGCTTCAACTCGACTATCCCCGCCAACCTCAATCGGTGCTTGGCCAAGGCCTCTGTTGGGAAAATCGATCCCCACCAGAACGGCTCACTCTGGGTCTTTCAACTCTGGTTGCAGGTTTATTTTTCCACGCTGAGGCCAGAGATCCTGAACTTCAACTCTTCTGAAGCGATGGGTCTCCAACTGGCCTCACACCCCATTCCTACTCACTCGGCCGAAGACATCTTTAAATATTTCTTCGACCTTGAAGATCTGTTGGACGATGAATTTCTGGTCTGCCACCGCTAGAAATATTCATCTTCCATCAACCTCCCTATAATGGCATGGGTGGAAATAGAGGAAGCCGGCATTCGACAATCCCAGGGGTCGTTTACCCTAGCTCGCAACCTTCCCTTTGGTTGCGATGCTCGACAAGCTAGCTAGGAAGTGTACCATCCCCACTTTGTGGCCCGTCAATTAGGCTATCTTCAGGGCTGTCCTGTCCTGTCCCACTCTTCACCTCTTGCTCACTCTTGAGTCGAGAACGCCTCTCCGGCTCCTCGGAGAGGGAATGTGAGGAAGCCGAGCAGGAATATTAAGAGCGGTGTACCAAATTCCTCATTCGGTCGAATATTCCAGAGACCCATTGTTCCAGAACCTTCACTGATTGGTGGGATGCCTATATCAAGGATTTCTTCGGTGTTTCGGCCGAGGAAACTTCAAAGAAGCTTTTTGGCGATCGGCTAAAAAAGACTCTTGCTCCAAAAGAAACGACTCAAGGTATATATCTTTTATTTCCCTGTTCATTTATTCAAACTTCATTCTGACTCAGGTTTAAAGAAGGGAGTGACTATGACGACTTCCTTGGCCGAATAGACCACCAATCCAATTCCAATAGTAGCCACTGCTACATCGCTCACACTGAGCAAACGACCTCGCCCGGAAGCCGAGCCGACTGGTAACACTGCCTAGCCCCTCAAATGTATGAAGAAGAAAGCAAAGAAGGGAGAACATGAGATTCATGTTAATTCAAGTCTGACCACATAAGCAACCACTCCTTGTATCCCTCTCCTTTCTTCTATTATCCAAGTCTCGGTGAATGGACCGCAAAACCCTTTGACACCAACCATGGGCCAGGCAATCGAGGTTCGACCCACCACGTAAGCCACTATTGAAGTTGAACCAGTCATCGGCTCAATGGTCGTGGAACTTGCGACCCCAGAGCCGACCGTTGCCCCTCCTGATGTCGGCCCATTAGCTGCTACTATGGAGAATGCGGCAACCACGACCGAGGGAAACCTTTCCCTAAATCCAAAGAAGAATCCAGTGATCATCCTGGAAGAAGAGGTATGACAATTTCCTTTAATAATGTTCTCCTTTCATTTTAACTGGATCTCCCAACTAAAGAACAATCTTATTTTATGACCAGGAGAACGAAAGCGAAGTACCCTTGTTGGTGAGGCGCCCTCGACGGGTTGAACCACCTACTACAAGTCCCTTGCCTCTGGACAAAAGTAAAGGTGTCGCATCTCTTCTGGGTGATCTCCAATCGGCGATCGAGGCGGCTGGCCAGGTTGATCCCCAAGCGGCTGAAGTAAGTCCGGGACATGAAGCGGCACCTTCTGTTGAACCATAAGTAACGACAGAGACGCCGATTCATCCCAGGACCAGAACCTCGACATTCTTCCTCAAGAGGTCACTTGAATCTTTGTAAGACTTATCATCATTTTCTTTTATTAATTTTCTTCCTTAGAATTCTAAATCGAGAAAAACATTAAATGTCAGGTGCCCAATCGCTCATTTCACCAAAAATTCTATGCACCGAAGGGTGTTATTTTTATTTCCTGGCCACCTCAGTGGCCATCAAACGTAGATAACCTTCATCAGTTGCATGAATTGAAAAGCTGCCTTAAACACTGAGCTCGGCCATTAAGCTCTCTGGGTTCGACCAACGAACCAGCAGACATGGCCGAATTCTCTTCTCGGCAGGTTTAACACAACTTATTTCTCTGCCATCCTTTTGAATTCTCTTTTCTCAAACAAATCTTTTATGTGCAACTTTTATGGGAAGTCGAGCTTGACGCCTTTCTGTCCAGCACTTCGGGGACGGCTGGACCTTCTACAACCACGGCCAAGTCTAACGCCCTCGCCAAGCTGCATGAACTTCTATCTTTTTCGGCCTCATAAATCCTCAAACTCAAAGGTCTCAACTTTGTGGGAGAGTGCTTGAACGATCTTGATGCTTACGGCTTATTGAGCAACGAGAGTGTTGTTCATCTGTCAGCTGTCCTGGAAAGAACTCGACAATATTTCACTGTTTTCGAGAAGGCTCTTTAGACAAAGGACGACTTCAAGGCTGCAATGGTTGCTCATGAAGTTATTCGACCATAGGTTGAGGCAATAAAGGCAAAGAAGGAGAGACTGGCCGACCTTGACCGTCAAACTGCCAAACTTCATTGTTAGAGGTCGATTGTTGCTTCTGAGCTTGAAAAGGATTTTGAGTCGAATAAACCTCGACTGGCAGAGTACGCGGTTGGCAAAAAAACACGATAGGCCGAGGTCACGATGGGCGAAGTGAAGTGGCTAGAATTGAAAGTTGCTCTTGAAGCTTTTCTTCCTTCGACTCCTTAGGATTTTTGTGTGCCGGCTTGTAGGCCGGTCGATTTCTTTTTGTAATTTTGCATGTACGCCCTTTGAAAATTAATGAAATCAATCCTTTATTCTTGTATCTCCAAAGTGATCAGATAATATTTCTTTAAGAATTTCCTATTGATCGGTAATTTATGAATTAAACCAGTTCAAGAACTTTGTGGACGATGAATGGGCCTTCCCAATTTGGCGACCATTTCTCGAATCTGGGATCCTTAATCCTTACTGGTAACATAGTTTGCCACACTAACTCACCTTCACCGAACGTCTTTTGCCTAACTTGTCGATTATAAGCTCATTCGACAATCTTTTTCTGTGCCACTAGTAAGTTATAGGTATCGAGCTGAGCTTCCTCCAAATCCTCCAACTCTTACCTCATGGCCTGACTATACTAGGCACTGAACAAACTGCTTTGTCCAATAACTGGTAACGAGTTTATGCTTAGCTTGACTGGTAGCATCGCGTCGTGTCCATAAGTTAACGCATATGGGGTCATCCCTGTTGTTGATAAGAGTGAAGTTTGATAAGCCTATAATGCCTCGTTTAACTTCAAATGACACATACCAGGCTTGTCTTTTATCCTTTTCTCAAGGATACCGATTAGAACTTTATTACTTGCATCGACTTGTCTATTTGCCTGTGGGTAATACGGCGTGAACTGTTCGAGCCGAATTTCAAACTTGTTGTGTACTCTTTAAACCTGTCGGCTGTAAAAATCATGTCGTTGTATGTTATAATTGTTTTTGGTACGCCGAATCTCGTCACGATGTTTTCTTCTGCAAAATTGCAAACTTCTTTAGATGTTAACTCGGCGTATGATTTTGCTTCGGTCCACTTGGTGAAGTAGTCAGTCGCTACAATTATCCATGCATGCTTTGCCGATCCGAAAGATGGCGTAATCTTGCCGATTACATCCAGGGCCCATCCTCTGAACGACCATGGCTTGGTGATTGAGTGAAGTAATTTGGCCATGACCCTCTATATGGGCCCATGGATTTGACATTGCACACAACCTTGAGCGTATTCAATGTAATATTTTAACATACTCGGCCAAAAATAACCATGTCGGAGGAGCAACCAATCTGTTTTGCATCCGGATTGATGAGCCCTACATATTCCTTCGTGTACCTCTGCAATAGCTTGGGCGACCTCATCCGGGCTGAGGCACAATAACAACAGACCGTCTTCACCTTTTTAGTATAGTTCATTTTGGTACAATATGTAATTTGTGGTGTGTACCCTTGTCTTGCGGTCGTGTTTGCCACTAGGATTATCAAGATACTGCATGATTAATCTTTTCTAGTCGTCTGGTAATGTCTCGACCGTGCAAATATCTATAGGATCCTCTCGTTCGAACAACGAAGGTAGGGACATAACTCATGTATGAATTACGTGGTCGTGTTGGATAACTTGTTGATTAACTAAGGTTGTGTGTAGACGTCGTACCACTAGTATGACCTGGCCTAGTTTCCCCCCCAGGAGTTGTGCTCTGAAGGCTATTTGAGCCAACTCATTTGCATTAGTATTTCGAACTCGTGCAATGTGCTTGAACGTAATGCCTACAAATGATTCGGCTAATTAGTTGGCAATCATATGATAGGGTGCCAAAGTACAACTCATGCAACGAAAAGTCCCATTGAGTTGGCTAATCACAAGTTCTGAATCGCTGAGGACGAGCACGTGGGCTGCCTTTAAGTCGTGAAGGACATTAAGGCCGATGATGATGGCCTCATATTCGGCCTGATTGTTTGTACAATCAAAATCCAAGTTGAGAGAAAAATACCATAGTGATCAGGGCACTGGATGACGATTCCAACGCCGGCCGAGATTAAGGTACTAGAGCCGTCAAAATACATCATCCAATAATTATCACGTGTTTCCACCATCCCAATTTTGACGTCGTTGCCCCCAAAACTGTATGGGGAAGGATGTTGAGCTAAGAAATCAGGCAGCGCCTGTTCTTTGACAATTTTCTGGGGGCACATATTGTAAACTAAATTCAGACAGCGCCATTGTCCATTTCCCAATTCGGGCTTTTACTATTGGCCGAGTGAGCATATGGCGAATAACATCTGTTTGGGTAATTACCTGAGTAACAGAAGGGAACATGTAATGCCTGAGTTTAGACGCAACAAAGAACAAAGCCAAACATAGTTTCTCGATGACTGAGTAATTTATCTTAGCTGAGTTAAGATTCCAGCTAAGATAAAAAATGGCATGTTCCCGCCCAATGTCGTTGTCTTGCGCAAGAAGACAACCAATGGATTCCTTGGCAGCTGAGATATACAACTTAGGAGGTTTACCGTGCCGAGGTGGCATAAGGACAAGTTGTGTGGTGATGGAGACCTTGATTTGCGTGAAAACATCCTGGTATTCTTCGCGCCATTCGAATTTGTCAGAATCCTTAAGTTTCAAGAGCATGGAAAAAACCTTCATTTTCCCCGCCAAGTTAGAAATGAAATGGTAGAGGAAATTGATTTTGTCGAGTAAGGATTGTAATTGCTTCTTGGTTGTTGGGGGTAGAGCATCAATGATTGCTCGAGCTTTATTCTCATCTACCTCGATGCCACGATGATGTACAAGGAAACCTAAGAAGTTGCCTGTCGATACACCAAAGGCGTATTTGGCAGGGTTCATTTAAGGTTATGTTGGCGCATACGAAGGAAAGCTCGTTGAAGATCATCTAAATGTGTTTGACGATGCTGTGATTTGACCACAACATCATCAATATATACCTCAACAACTGTGCCAATCAAATCATGAAAAACGGTATTCATAGCGCGTTGATATGTGGCACTGGCGTTCTTAAGTTCGAAAGGCATGATGACCCATTCCTAGGTCCCGAGTGCCTCGTGGCAACGAAAAGCAGTTTTGTGGACATCGGCCTCAACAATGAAAATCTGGTTGTACCCAGCATGGCCGTCCATGAAAGATAAAATCTCGTTGTTTGCTACGGCGTCGATTAGCAAGTCTGAAATTGGCATTAAATATTCGTCTTTAGGGGTTGCCAAGTTCAAATTACGAAAATCAATGCAAATACATAGAGCACCATTTTTTCTTTAAAACTGGGACAATATTCGCCAACCATTCGACGTATCGAGTTGTTCGATTAAAACCAACTTTTAAAAGTCGAACAAGTTCATCTTTTAGGCCAAGTTGAACTTCGATTGAAAATCATCGGGGGGGGGGGGTTGGCGGAAAGGTTTACAACCAACCTTGATTCGTAATTCGTGCTCGACGAGTGTTTGATCTAGGCCAGACATTTCATAGTAACTCCAAGTGAAACAACCTTTAAATTCTTCGAGCAATTTACAAAGCTCGGTTTTCATAGGTTGGGGCAACAAAGAACTAATAAATAAAGGTTGAGGGTCATTGGCCGTTCCAACGTTTATTTCGTCTAATGGATTTTTGACTTGGGGCCGTTTGTCCTCGAGCTCGGTCGGGGCATCTTGGACTTTATCAAGTGACATGACTGGACCGTTGTCTCATTCGGCGAGGAACTCTACTAAGTTCACACCAGAATTGAGTTATTTAGAAATAGTGTACCAATAGGACAGCAGGCATTCCATAATGGATGAAACCGCGGCTTGGTGTCTATCTGTTTGGTATCAGGCATCAGGATTGTCAATTAGGTTAACCAACTCGAGTCTCGCCGAATCCTACTGAACAGTCTCGGTGCCAACCTCGATGGCTTTCTGAACTGAGATCTGAGTCAGCCGTCCTTCTTCGTTGAAACCTTGCAGGGTGATGTTGCCGACATGATCATTGTAATATCGAGCTTGAATCATATTAGCTTCAAATGACTAATTATCGGTCGGATGAACCATAATCGATTTGCTGTCCCAGAAGATGAGGACTTGATATAGTGACGAGGGGATACCACCAGTTTGGTGGATTTAGTCATGACCGAGCAATGCGTTATACTCAGTTTTTGAATCGACTATAAAAAACGCGATCATGTGATTTCGACCTGCGATAATCACCTCTAAAGGAAGCATTCCCTTAGTCTGAGATTTGTCGCTGACAAAGCTGCTCATGGTTATCCCTGATGGAATGAGTTTGTCATTGGACCGACGTAGCGCTTTCATGCTAGAAACGGGCATGATGTTGACCGTTGCTCCACAGTTGACAAAATTTTTGGAAATTGGGTATCTTTCAATGACATACAACGGCTTCAAGTGATGAAGATTAACTGATGAAGAATGGGGAAATAGTTCGACGAGAGCTTTTTTAAGTTTTTCCTCTTTGCTTATTTGCTCAATTTCTTCGGCGGCCACAAAATTGACTTGTGTGGCCTCCTCGGCAATCACGGCACTGTCCAGGAAATTTGGTTGGGATATGGTTGGTCAGAATTCTATAGGTAAGACATGGACCATGCTGATCTCTATATTGTCGAGGATCAAAGGGCCCATCAGGTCGTGATCTTCATCCTCTGGATTTTCGAGCAAAGTGTCTTGCTCATGGGCATTACTCGCTTGGCTATCTTCGGCTGCAACGAAAACAAGTTCATGCTGCATGTTTGTTGGAGTTGTTTCTTTTTGAATTTCGACCACTGGTTTGCTTGGCGTTGGGACTTGGTCTTGTGCTTGTAAAGCCTTGCGAGTCTGCTCTTTTTCATTGGTAGTAAGGCCGAAGAGAGAAAGGAATATCGGTAGTATCAATATCAATATGAATATATGGTTTTACCTCAAAGCCGAGAACTCAGGCTTCGTGTATATGTTGGAACCTAGTATTTATTCCAGGATCCGAGCACTTTTGGATGATCAGTTTGGCATTAGGGTAGGTTAACGCCAGATCAAGAGACTCTTGGCATGCTTTTGGAAGGCCGTACAAGTCATTAGTCGAATGCTTCTTATGAAACTCCCGCATGTAATCTAAAGCTTCACTGAGAAACGACGGGTGGCGATTCCGTCTGACTTTAATTAATGGCTCTTATGGAGGTAGTGGAGGAAGTTTGCTTTCGGCTTTTTTCTGAAAGTGCTTGAGGCAAGCTTCTATCTCCCTAGGCTGAAGAATGAGTTTAATTCACTTCTCAAACTCTTCAATTGTGGTTTCAAAATGGCGATCGATCACATTCTTTCCTTGAAGCAGTTCGATCATGATTGCCAGAGGTTGTTGGTCATCTTCGTTACTCACTGTTTCTTTCGATTGCCAGTTGGTAGCTAGGGTAGCCTCGGCTACTTGTCGGTGAGCCATACAACCTATTCTCTAACGGTAGTGTTTCTGCGATTTGGACAATGCGGTATATGCACCGGTAAGGAAGTTGTAGCTATATCAACATTGGTCGCGTGACTCAGGTGGCTTGAAGGTTCGTCAATTCGCAAGTGAACTTGAGCTACCAAAGTTGCATGCATAATAATCTTCATTGTAAAATGGTGCATCGAAATCAAGTCGCCGTCTGGCCGAAGACAGCTTGTTATACTATGTTTGAGGGCCGAGTCTATCGAAAACTTTCTGGCGTTGGCTTGCACCGAGCACCTTTTGAGATGTTGCCGTAGCTGCAAGAGCCAGTTGCTGTGCTTCAGCCCGAAGTGGCTGTTCCTTTGGCTTAGTTATGATGACGTTTGATTTGCACCGATTACATAAAACCATCAGCCCTTCAGTTTCCTCTGTGCTGGAGTCCGACATTGACTCAGCATAAGCTAGGTTTGAAAAGTATTTGGGTGGCTCGTCAGAGGATAGATCAACTTTCAATCGCGACCGAGAATTCTGCTTAGGGATGTACTGCGTCAGGATGAATTCGGCTTTTCCCTTTCTCTTGTCCTTGGGTAGATCAACATCTACCATGCTTACCATTGCCGAAGGAAAATGATCGACGTCAACGATCATTTGATATTTCTCGGGAAACTTGAGTTTGCCATTATCAATCCAACTTTGGATGGTGTCGTGAAATATGACATAATTATTTGTCGTATGCTTGTTTGAGCTGTGATATTTGCAGTACGTCTTTCCTTTCAAATCTTAGGCCTTAGGATATTATGCTCTGGCTGAAGCTTGACAAATTTTGCAAGTAACAACTAGTCGAAGGTGGCGTCAACCTTGGTGAGGTCAAAAGTGTAGACCTTCGACGTCTTGACAGCAACTTCCACAAAGGCAGAGTGGGTTTTGACATCTTTGGAATTAGCATGAGCCAACGGTTTGCATATGTATGGTTTGTCAATTACTATCTTGGCTGCATCTATACTAGCAAATTGGGACTCTTTGCCTTCAGTCGATGCATAACTTTCCATTGGGTTTTTGTAGATCGTCCCTTGGGCTGGGGACTTCGAGATTTTCTCTTCTCGGAGCAAAAAATCATATTGCTCGACATGTTGAGCCAGTTCGTACATATCTCGGAATTTTTCCCTGAAGAATTTCTTTTTTGTAATGTACATCCAAGCCAGTTAGGGCAAGCCTAATAAACTCGACTTCAGGCCGATTTAAACCTCGTAAGATATTCCATTGGTGACTCGTCGGATGATTGATGTGATATAAACCAACACACAAATTAAACCCTCTTTTTGACAATTGTAGTATGGATAAATAGGGATCGTTCTAGGCCAGGGATTAGGACGGACTGCTAATCAACTCAAATTAGACTCAATTACACTTAACTAGACTTGAAAACACTAAATTAGACTCCTTTGACTTAAAACTGACTCAAACTACTCAAAATAGCACAAGACAAGCAAACTGACTCAAAACTAACACTAAGAATGACTTTGGACGAAAATCAAACTAGAAAGACTCAAAACAACAAAAAGGAACCAAATTGGACAGATTCTAACCTAAAGACACGAAATATAAAGGGGGTTGGTTTTTGGACAAATTTAAACTTAAACTACGCAGGTTGAAAGACTCTAAATACTTTGGACGAAATTTGTGATTTTAAGGGTGAATGACTACTTAGAGGGTCATTCTCCACACATGACACACATGCATACAAATCAATCTCCAGTTATTCCTTCGATAAACCATGAATGACAACGCCCCAAATTAATCGTGAGAAGCACAAATTAACTTTCAGATTTTCCTAATCTCATTGAATTGGACATTGCATCGCAACCAAATTATTCTTATCAAGTTCCCTACATGAACTTCATAATAGATAAGTTCTATAAAATCATAAGCATTGACAAGGCATTCGTAACTATGAACTGCATGATACTCCTGCCAGGAATCTACTTAACACGATCGTGACTAGCAACCTCCACTACTTGTGCATATAAGTTCATAACTATTAGGTGAAATTCTCTTATATCCTAGCATCAAATTCATGCATGCAAACTAAGTATGCATCCTCAATCAACACACACGAATAAGTTATCAATCAAACAGATAAGTAAATTGCATTCACGATTCATGAAATCATAACTGGAAGTAATCAATTCATATCACATATATGTTCATGGCTTTGAATTCTCCTCTAACTAAAACGAAATTAGTTCCTCATGTTCACAATTAAACAAAGACAATTAAATTTAAACATTGAAAACAAAGATAGAATACACCAAGAAACGCTCCAACACTCTAACGTCTTGAATGGCAAGCACGGCTCCAGGTGGCTTCTTCTTCTCCTTCCTTGCATAGCTGCAGCACAATGGGCATTTTCTGAGTTTATGGCTCTTATGTGTGGTGGATGGTGTGGTGATCTAATGGTAGAGGATGATGTATCCATTGTGTCGCAGAAAATATGTATATATATGCCTAGGGGACTCGGCACAAATTCCTGAGATGAGAGGGATAAGTTTGACACAATTCTTGAAAGAAAAAAACTAGGGTTTGGTAGAAATCCATGAGGAAAAAGGATTACACAATCCTTGGGGAAAAGGATTGCAGGTTCTAGAGCTTCTAAAAGAGGGAGAGGCGCCACCTTTCTAGGGATTCTAGAAAGGGTGGTGCGGCATAAGTCTAGGGCAGGGATCAACCTTCTAGAAAAGGGTTTTTATGTATCCAAGTCTGAAAATAATCCCCCCTTGCAGCTGGAATTAAGGTGAAATAGGATTATGATAAGATAAGATAAGGTTAGTTTGGATAATGTTGGATAAGATAAGGTTTTGGATAATGTTTCCTTCTTTTGAGCTGATTCTTTATCTTTCAAGTCTTGAATAAATTTCTCCATCACTTTAGCACATTCCTAGCCTCTCTTGAACTTCAAAAACGTTCATTCCTTGTGCTCCATATGTAAGCTATCCATTCCAGCCCAAAACTGCTCTAAAATGCTCCAAAATGCACTTTCTTGCTAACTTTGTCATTTGAACTTACAAACACACGAACATAGCTTAAAACACTCTAATAAATAGATACTAACTATGAAAATGCAAGAAAACAAGCTAACTAAGTCGCATAAATATGCTCCTATCAATGATTAAGCCATCCTGGCCAAAAAAGAAACTAACATTTCAATCTCTGGCCGATAGAATTGCTCATGAAATTTCTCAACTAATTCCTCCTAACTTTGAATGGAGTTGGGTGTGAGATTGATGTACTATGTTAACACTGAGCCGATTAATGAGAAATTAAACAGTTGTAGTTTATGAAAATCACTGTTAACATCTCCACATTGAGCAGTGAATCGAGCCACGTGTTCTAACAAGGACAATGATGATTCTCCAGCAAAAAGGCTAAAGTCTGGAATCTTGAATCCCTTAGGATATTCAAACCTTTCTACAAAGGCTGGATATGGGTGAATGAATTTTGGGAACTTCGGCCCCTTTTGTAAAGCCGAATCAATCATTCTCTGGACTTCGACCATGTTAACAGGAGCCGTTTCTGCTTCTTGGTCGAGTCTAACTGATCTGCTGCTTGGTTCGCCATTTTTTACTAAGTCAATCATTTTAAGCTGAGCAGATCTTGTCTTGGCCTGTATCGCTGGCAAGGAATTATTATTTAAAGGAAGAGGCCTGGGTTGATCGGTGGGTCCAATTTTGTGGACTTTATTAACCAGAACTTCGAGTAATTTGTTGTGCACAACGTTATTATCACGCATATCTTCGAGTACGCTTTTTAACTCTCAGTTGAACATTTGCTCAAACTACCGAGATTGTTCTTCAAATCGTCGGAGGAGGAAAGATCTAGATGGTGGATCAGAGGCCTCATCACTGTCATCATCACAATCCTTCACTAGTCTTTCAACAAAAAACACCTTTTGTCATTTTGGTAAGGATTTATGCATCACGAGTCTGACCGCCGAGATTAACTTCATTTTCTCGGCGTGTTGTACTTGTGGCTTTAGGTGTTACGACAGCTGGAGGATTTTGTGCCTGTGACAAGCCATCTTGTCATGGGCTTTAGACTGTAGGTGGAAGATTAGTCATTAACTTACCCATTACTGTTTTCTTTTTTACTGACCGTGTTTCAATGGTAAAGAACTTCGTAGCTTTAGCATTGGGTCCCACCGGGCGTGCCAAAAATGTTGACCCTAAAAACTACCTAGCCTATGTGGCGCGCAGGCTGAGTAATTAATAAGCTAACTACATCATTCGATTGTGTGCGGGGTGCCGACTCGTCGGCCGAGTTCGACTGGGGAGTAAAATATGTTGATGTGGCGTTGGGCGCGCTGCTGATTTCTTGATCTCGCGACTGCGGCCAAGGAAGGAACACGTTTTGGCCTTCGAGTTCTACAGCCTGAAGAAGTTCACAAATCATCAGCGCCAGGTTCGGTCTCAATAATTATATTTGTGAGAGTATAAGTACGCCGAACTGGTACCAGATTGTACGAACACAAATGCTCAAATAGATAAATGTCTGGATTGTAAATGTGGTTCGACCGTCAAAATGCCGAACTCTAAAATGTACCTTCGAATATCCAACCATAAAAATTGGCTTTCAATGCAAGGCGTAGCGGATAAAAACAAAATAAAACGAAAAGGAAAACTGATATATAGGGTCCACTATCTCCTAGTACGAGAAGAGACTTGAAAACCCCAAAACCCCGTCTCTAGTACCAGCGTACAACGTAGACAACTAGAAGAACAAAGTAGAACAATCTCACAAAGATAAAGGCATAAAATTGAGAAACAAATCTCTCTGAAAATTTCCTTCATCAACCAAAATGTTCAACTCCTTTATCATACAAAAAGATGTGGTATTTATAATCATTTTGTAACATACATTCAGAAATTAAAAAGGCAATAAACTTAAAATGACAAAAAACTGAAAATTACATAAAGAAAGTATTCCAATTAGCCAAAAAAGTACAAAACGCCCTGGCTATTATTAAGAGCTACTAATGTTATTAAGTTCTTCTGATTGGCTATAGTCATTGATTTTATCCCAATGATTCAATAAATGCAGTGGCGAACTGATCTGCATCATCCTCTCATGGTTGGAGAAAGTTTGCCCTTGAATTTGCATTTCCAATATCGTTAATGTCCCCTCTATATGGAATGAGGTGTTTCACTTTGAACACATCGAATATGGCTTGATAACTTGGTGTCATGATTGAAACAATCAAACTTGGTAATCCAAGAAGTCAATACACTCCACAAAAGAATAACTTAGCAATTTCTGATGCATCCGTTGTCTTCTTGTAAGCAATAAGGTAAGGCATTTTGGAAAATTGATCCCCCACAACAAAAATTGAGTCTACACCATGCTGAGTACGAGGTAAACCCAAAACAAAATCCATGCTCATGTCCACCCATGGTTGTGATTGAATGGGTAATGGCATGTACAAAGCAGCGTTCATTGTCTTGGCCTTAGAAACTTGACAGATTCGACATTGTTCCACAAACCAATATACCTCTTTGCGCATGGTAGGCCATAAATGAGAAAAAAAACACTAGTGTAAAGGTTTTGTCCCTTCCAACGCGACCATCGCTATGTAACTCTTGTATGATATGCAGCCTTAAACTAGACTCAGGTATACAAAGTTGATTCCCTTTAAAGAGAAACCCATCATGGAACACAAAATTTCTTCTTATTGAATAAACTTGTCCCCAAGTTTTGTTTGGTCTTCCTCTGTCTTTCGGATACCCAACCAGTACTTGCCACAATAGCCAATTAAGAACCACAAATTCAGCATGCATCAACATATCCAAATAGTACAAAATTCCAAATAATTTCATTCTTCTCCATTTTGTCATGTTCTGTTTGGAATTTAATATTTTCTTGATGACATAAATTGCATTTGAGTGCACATACAATTTCCAACAAACATCTTGATATTTTAGACTTTGAAAAGTGTGGACATAATTTGAACAATGTGAAAATTTTCTTTTCTCCAAGTAAAATTTTGTACCGTGACAACCAATGAACGATTCCCAAAAATAATCATATAAGTTATAGAAATGTAGAATAGATTTTACCGCAAGTACCTCAACCATTGAACCCAAATCTTCATCAACATTGTGTTTATCCAGAATCCCAATCAGCAACACAATGAGTTTCGATTTACAGAGTAAATTGAATTTCATTAGCTACTTTAATCACAAGCATGTAATCTTCATCATACTCATCATAAATTGGTAGAGAACTCCAATAGACTAAATTATCAATTTAGTAAAATCCTGACAACAACAACATGATAACCAAAGAATCGATTAGGGCTCTGATAACCAACTAATGCAGGCTACAACAGATAGAAACGAACTAAAATGACAGATAGGATTGACAGGTAGGGTCCACTATCTCCTAGTGCGAGGAGAGGCCTGAAAACCCTATAAACTTTGGTTCTAGTACCAGCCTACAACGTAGACACTAGAAAAAACAAAGCAACAGACTCTCACAAAGAGAAAGGCGCAAAAATGAGAAACAAATCTCTCTGAAAATTTCATTCATGAACCAAAATGTTCAACTCCTTCGTCTTACTGAAAGAGGTGGTATTTATAATCATTTTGTAACATACATTCAGAAATTAAAAAGGCAATAAACTAAAATGACAAAAAACTGAAAATTACATAAAGAAAGTAATCCAATCAGCCAAAAAAGTCCAAAACGCCTTGGCTATTATTAAGAGCTACTAATGTTATTAAGTTCTTCTAATTGGCTATAGTCATTGATTTTATCCCAATGATTCAATAAATGCAGTAGCGAACCGATCTGCATCACCTAGTAACCTAGTAACACCTCACTTCACCAAGAAGGCTGATGAGATGACCTCTACCAACAAGGACTCCGAAATCCTTGTTGACCGAGACTTGGATAAATAACCAGTTGGCCTCGAAGCAGTGTTATCTATCCAAATTGAAGGTGCTCCTTAGTCGGCTGGTTGTACGGCTCCAGTGTTGTTTATCCAAACTGAAGATGTCGCGGGTTGCCTTCATAGTGTTGTTTATCCAAATTGCAGATGTGTTGGCGAGAAGAAAGGGGAAGAGGAAAAAAATCTCAGGGTTGTTGAGAAGCTTTGCACAGGGCAATTTGTGTGTTCATTTGAAATGGGCTTTGAATGATGTACTCCCTTTCTCTATTTATAGCAGCGAACCCCCCTCATAGCCGAACTAGAAATAAACTCGGATTCGAACTCCTCAACCCAATCCAATTAGGTTTCGGCCAATCCTAACCCCTATAGGACTTTGAACCAAGCTCCTTAATGAACCAGATTCATCCCCTAATTCTAAACATCTTCAAGTTTAAGACTCCTTGTTGCACTAGGGTTCGACTACCTCACCCTTATCTAAACCAATCCTCATAGCAACAGGATTCAGCCAACCTTGACTAGACAACCCATTACAAGATTCTAGATGAATGTTACTGGACCGAGAACAACTCTAAGCTCGGCCCAAAATATTATTTTGGGTCCAAACAGAACCTTTGGCCAATACTCCACCATGGTTGTTCTTTTACATGTAGTTGAGTTTGCGCATCTCTTTTAGTGGGGGCTTTGAACTTTTTTTTCATGTAACGAGGTGGAAACACCAATAGGTACCAGCCACGTCAACAAAACTAAGCTTTTAACAACTCAGTTGACAAAATTGGGTAAGTGAAACACTAAAAATGCAAAAATGTTGTTCTTACCATTTATTTATATTATCTCTCTAATAGAGACGAAACCCATATGTGTTGGTGGACCTAACTCTATTTGAGAGATGAGACAAATTATGGTACAAATAGATGATAAGGGTAGTATTACTCCTGAAAATGAGTACATGAAGTGTAGCTAAAATAAGAAAGAAAAAAAATGAAAGTGATTTTCACACATCATTTTTTGTCTCTTACACACGCCTGTTTAATCTTAGTCATTGATTCCATTTGATTTATTCAATTAGATCGCCATAAATAAATGGCTCGTTTGAGAAGTACTTTTAAATTACTGAAAGTGTTTTTAGAGAAAATATTTTAGGGTTCCAAAAACACTTGAAGTACTTTATGCAAGAAGCACTAGTTATGTGCTTTTCCAAAAGCAGTTGAAGCACTTCAAGTGTTTTTTTCTTTTTAAATTAACTTGCATTTTTATTAATGATTGGTTTAAAAAAAACATCTACTATAAAAGCACTTCCAATCGTTTAAAATTACTTCCCAAATGTGCCCAAAAAGATGTGTATGAGAAGTTAAAAAATATGTGTGAAAATCACTTAAAAAAAGCACACAAAAAGATATGGAGTTATTTTTAAGGGTAATACTAGGGAGACCAAATTTTGTAAACCATATGACATAATTGTTAGGAATTGAATTATGAGTTAAGTATTGATTCACGTACTTATTTTCTATTAGTTTATAAAAAAATTAGTATTAAATTATGAGTTAAGTATTGATTCACGTCATATCACAAATTTAGTTTATCAAACATTATTCTTTTGTAGAAAACTACATACCTGAAGGTGCGGGGTGTAGGCTCCCGGTGGCCCGGGGTGTGGTTATTCAACTTGAACGAGGCCGTGTTTGTTTAATGCATTTTCTTTATTAGATAACCAATCACGAACCAAGCTCATTGCTATTTTTGAAGTACATTTTTTTTTCTTAAAGACAAGTAAGGTTAACGTACAAGTTAGTAGGGCTCACGTGCTTATGTTTATTTATCGTTCTCTCGCTCAAAATTTTTTATATGCTCGTCTTGTAATAATTGTCATGCAGAGTTTTGAACAAAAAAAAATTAATTAAGAATATATATTAAGTTTCTTTTTCAACTAACAATAAAAACAACGATAAAAATGGAGATTATGAAATGATATGTTTCCCTTTAGCCTTAGCACTTGTGACAACCCGTCTCTAATTTTACGATTTTATAAATTTCAAAAGAGTGATTTGACGAAAATGCCCTAGAGACGAGATTTTTGACTTTTTAGGTTTGACCGTTGACTTTTTACGAAAATTGCCCAGGACCCTCCTTAGCGTATTTTGACGTGCTGATTCTGAATTCGCTGTCTGTTTTCCGAAATTCGACCGTTTTAGGATAGTTCCTTTATTAGTCGTACTTTGTACGAAAACGCATAAGTTCATTAGCACGTTATATTTACCTAAGTGGTTTCGTTTCTAGGTGAAATGGATTGCAAGGACTCTCGATGCTACGAGTCGGGTTCGACTCTGCGGCATGATCTGTGAGTGGGTCTTTTCCTTTATATATATATATATATATATATATGATTGATAATTTCCATTTATGCATTTGAAAAAGAATTTCTTACGTATGCCTAGATTAGACTAAAATTTATAAGAATTAATGAAATGATGAAATTTATGAAATATGCTACATCCTACGGGATGCACATGTATGCTTATAATTATATCTACGGCTATGAATGTTAGTATGTTGATTAAAACTATTGAATCACTGTGGCATGCTTATATTTATGTAGTGTGCTCATCATTGCGGCACCCCCGGCGTTAGTGATCGCCCAGGGCCAAGGCCAGTCTTGCACGTGTATGTTCACCTCCGCACCGCACGCTCGCCTTGGATCCAAGTAGGTGCCAGTCTTGTCATACAGGTTGCATTAGGCAACTCCGACTCATAGGTGACCGTGAATAGCGCCAGGCTTCACGTGATTGTAGCACTAGAGCGTATATTATGATTACACCCAGTCTTGTCATACAGGTCGCATTAGGCGACTTCGACTCGTGTGCTAGCATAGATTGATGAGCATCAGTTCAGTCGTACAGGTCGCATTAGGCGACTCCAACTTGTGTGCTAGTATAGATTGATTGAACACCTGATTTTACTTATATTACTGTTGAAATATTGTGCCATAATGAATTCTTGAGATTTTGCAGGCTATAGTAAGTATTTTATACTATACGTAGTAAGTATATTTTGGAAACTATACTTGGTTTACGGCGATGGGTTACAATGTTTTCAGAAAGGTTTTGATAAAACTTTATTTTCAGGCCCACTCACCCTTATTTTTCGCCCCTCCAGGTTTAGTAGCTGTGGTCTCTTGTCGACGAGGATTCTTGGCAAATCTTGGGGTAGATAACCACTTTCGATGGAATAATTTCTCACCCTATTTTACTGTACTATACTTATACTCTATCATCATGTGTGAATTGGGTTCATTCCCGCTCACAGCGCACTCTTGTATTTAGGCACTTTTAGGTTTAAATTTATTCACATTTTCCACATCACTACACTTTATGGCTTCGTCACTTTCCAGGTGTCGGCCAACACAACTCGATTTGGAGTCCTAGTGGACATTCCGGGTCGGGGTGTGTTAGCACTAAATATGGCTATGATTTACGATAATCGCTTGTACATTTATAAGATATATTGTCAAATTTGCTATCAAATGATTGACTTTAAAAGCGTACATTACATATCTAATAATACAATAAACTAGTACGTGATATATGAAATCAAAACTTGAAGATCATGATCCTCAATTCCTATACATTTAAATGAGAGCTTGAAGATCGATCCTGAAGTTCTTATGCATCTGAAGAGAACATGAAATAAAAATTCATGTATAACCAAACCAAGACTTGGAAATCTATATAATTTCTCTCTTTTGAAATTTGAGGGTATTCACTTATGAAATTATTTCCCTCTTTTATATATATATATATATATATATATATATATATATATATATTTGCTAATCTCTATTGTCAACAACAAAACATGATGACACACCCCGACTGGGAACGAGGCATGCTGGTCATGACGTGAGGGTGACGTAGCCATGTGCACAGTGCGGAAGCGATAATAATAAGAATATACGAATAAATAAAAATCGAAAGCTACTAAAGTGCACTAATAAACATGAAGTGTTAGGAGTGAGATACAAAAGTAAATACTCCTAATCAGATCATAGAAAGGCTAAGTGCATTCCGGTAGGACAAGTACTAATTATACAGTACCAGAAGATGTCCTACAATTATTTTATTCTGTCAGAATCGCCAAAATCCTCAAAGCCACCAACAGCACGCTTACCTAAAACCTGGAGGGGCGCAAAACAGAAAACGTGAGTGGGCAAAAACAAATGTTTTACAAAACCATTTCATCATTAAAATGCTCTAACCCCTCGCCGTAAAACATGTATAGATTTTCCCAGAAATAGAATATAACATATACATCAACATATATATAATTATCTCAATTCAAATCATGCTTCACATAACCATATTCATAAGTATGCCATGCCAAAACATAAAATAGAATAAATAATTCAGGTGAGAATAATTTCATGGAAGATAACATATTAGCCTGAACCCCTGCATAAGTCTGTACGGCTGAATTCATAGCTCATTAGTCAATCTAGCCGGAGTCACTACCATGACCTATACGACACTACACTGCACATAAGTCGGAACCACTAAAAAGGGTCTGTATGACAAGACTGGGTGTAATATAATTATGCTCCATACTACTCTCTCATGATAGTTGGGTGATAATTCGCTAGTCACCTACGAGTCAGAACCACCTATGATGGTATGTACGACATGACTGTGCACCTAAATTGGATCCAATGTGAGCATATGGTACGGGAGGTAACATTATAAACAGGCCTGTGCTTACCTGAGGTGCAGATTTATGAGCTTAACTTTTCTCAATCACAACTTTAATCACATTCACAATTTATAACTCACCTGGGCTTACCTGAGCGTCCACAACACCACGATTATATATATTATGCATCATATACTAATTCACATACGAAATATAAATTTATATGCATGGCATTCAGGGCATACTTTCATTTAAACGCGTTTTCTGGAAAAATATCAAGTATATAAATATATACTGAAAACCAAAAGCCCACTCACTGATATGTCGAAGGGTCATAGCCCCCGAGTCGCCCTTGACTACGCTCGTCCTCGGGATAAGCCTCCCATATAAGCGAAATAACTATAAAAACGTTATTTAAAGCACATAGACAAAACTAGCTAATAACTTCTCATACAATGCTCAAATGAGGTGTTTGAATATACCAATGTGATCTACACAACTCAACGAACATCCCCATATTTTTAAAATAATTTTCTGACCACCCAAGCGCCTGCCAAGGCTCGGCCAGACTCGTCGCCCACGCGCAGGTACGTGCCTGGCACACTGACGGTGGCAGTAATGGCGTTAAGGAATATTCCGTTAAAATATGGAATATTCCGTCTAAAAACTAACAGCATTACCTTACGCTGTTAGCATATTCTGTCAAAACTGACGAAATATGCTCCTTCCTCGACGAGTCACCGGACGCCGGCGACTGTTTGCCGGTTTCTGGATAAGCTTCTAACCCTAATTTCTACCTCATTTTAACACCAAACTTTATGAAATTTGAACCATTTTGAAGATCTCATCAAGACGAACAAAACCATACCTTTTACGAGCCCTAAAACCCACGGGATTCGCCGGAAAACTTCTCGATATTCCGGCCAAACTTGCAACTCGTCGAATCTCACTATTCCGAAGTCCAAAATCTTCCAACGAACCACTCCTAGCCTCGTGAGGACCTCCTTAAGCTACCTATAAACTGGAAATCCCCAAAAAACATGAGATTTTACGTTTGCATGAATAGTATCATAATCGGAGATCGAGAAAAACTGGGGTTTCGAAGGAGTTCTTACCTAAAAATGGTACCATTCGACTTGTATGAGCCTCAGGAACACGATGGTGTCCTTGAAACCCTCGATCTGTAAGCTTCCTTCTAGATTTGATGTTGGTCCGTACGTGAGGGAAGGAGAGAGAGTGAGTCTGAGGGTGAGAGAGCACGGGAGAGAAGTGAGAGGAAGAGTTTGTGTGTGTGTGAGTGGTCCACATGGTCACCAACCAAAACCACAAAACAAATTTCCAAATTTTGTTCCAAAAATTAAGGAAAATGCAAGTTTGGACCACCATTTACATGCATTACACACCACAACGCTCACATCCCAGGGTAAAATAGTCAATTCACGTCATCGATAATTTATTTCGGGACAGGCTGTGACACATGAGCTTCCTCTTCACTCTTAATTCGTAGTTTTTCCAATTGTTATATTCTTCATTTCATTAATTTATAATATATATTTTATGATATACCAATGTTTATGTTAATGTGATTATGTGAATTACTGTTGGAGAGTAGCATGCATGCATGCATCCATGGAACAATTTTTTTTCCAACAAGGTTTTCCCTATTATTAATTTGATATATTGACAATTAAACTTTGGCAAGCAATGCCATGCAAAGGTTTTGACTTTATGTGAAGAAGAAAGATGTTGATGTTGATCAAGGTGGCTAAACATTCGATGTAAGATGTTGATAATCCTATATTGTTATCTGTTGGTTGCTAGTATCCTTAATATTAGAAAGCTAGAAGGAGAGTTTGGTGTCTCAAGGCTTCACCAAAAATTTTAGGACTAAAAAGCCCCCCAAACAAAAAAAATAAAAACTAACAGAAAAAATACATTTAAAAACCCCAAGGGTAATTTTGTAAGAAACAAAAATTTACAAATTTCATTTTATTAGAAAAAAAGAGATTAAAAAGGGTACGTGACCAACTCCACTCCTCCTCCATTTTCGGAGACAGAGGGACTAATATCTCAAGAAATATTGTTAAAAAAAAAAAAAAAACAGAAAAAAGAAACTTAAAATTTGTTTTATTGAAAAATGAAAAAAGAAAAGAAAAAAAGAAAAGAAGGGAACGTGATGAACCCCTCAAACGTGGAAACTGGAAAAACTGATAATTAAAATTAAAAAAAAATTCATGACAATTATCCTCTAAAAATTAAAATAAAAAAAATATCATGACAATTATCCTCCTCCATTTTCGATTTCGTCATCTATATCAATATATATAGATATATGGAATGAGAGCCCCAAAACATGGTCATTAAAAAAAAAAAAGCATGACAATTATCCTCTAAAAATTAACAGTTATCCTTAATATTAGAAAGCTAGAAGGAGAGTTTGGTGTCTCAAGGCTTCACCAAAAATTTTAGGACTAAAAAGCCCCCCAAACAAAAAAAATAAAAACTAACAGAAAAAACACATTTAAAAACCCCAAGGGTAATTTTGTAAGAAACAAAAATTTATAAATTTCATTTTATTAGAAAAAAAGAGATTAAAAAGGGTACGTGACCAACTCCACTCCTCCTCCATTTTCGGAGACAGAGGGACTAATATCTCAAGAAATATTGTTAAAAAAAAAAAAAAAAAACAGAAAAAAAGAAACTTAAAATTTGTTTTATTGAAAAATGAAAAAAGAAAAGAAAAAAAGAAAAGAAGGGAACGTGCTGAACCCCTCAAACGTGGAAACTGGAAAAACTGATAATTAAAATTAAAAAAAAATTCATGACAATTATCCTCTAAAAATTAAAATAAAAAAAATATCATGACAATTATCCTCCTCCATTTTCGATTTCGTCATCTATATCAATATATATAGATATATGGAATGAGAGCCCCAAAACATGGTCATTAAAAAAAAAAAAAGCATGACAATTATCCTCTAAAAATTAACAGTTATGGAGAAGAAAGAGATATCATTTTATGAGAGAAATATTAAAAAATAAAGTAAAAAAAGACGACATGGTGAATAACTGCTCTCCATTTTAGGAGAGAGAGATATTAAACAAAAAAATTAAAATTTGTTATATTGAAAAAAGAAAAAAAAAACAAATAAAGCAACAGAAACGGAATAACTTCTCCTCCATTTTTAAGAGAAAATATTAATCTAACAAAATTATATTAAAAAAATATCTAAGAAATTTAAATTAAACAAAAACAACATAATTGCTCTCCATTTTAGGAGAGATATATTAAACAGAGAATTAAAATTTGTTTTATTGGAAAAAAAGGGAAAAAAAAAGAAAAAAAGAAGAAGAAAATAACATGAACGTATCTCCTCCATTTTAGGAGGAGATATTAATATCTAATAAGATTATATTAAAAAAAAAATTAAGAACCAACGTGGGAGAAAATGGGGAGAGGTTGTTGTCAGTTTAAAAAAAAAACCGTGAAGTCCTCCCACTACTAAGCAGTAACTTCCCAGTTCCCACGTCTATTCCCATTTTTTCCGTTGTGGCTACAATATTATTATATGTACTCCCGATCTCCTCCGATTATGTGGCCAAATCTTATACTCCCCTCTTTTTTTTTTGCTCTGCCTTCTTCACATGCGATGCTATTTGAATTAATTTGGTGAGATTCTTGACTCAAAAGGCTTTTGTCAACCATTCATATCCATCTTCTGTGAAATCTTGGTGCTTTTTATTTCAATTTTCTTATTCTTTCTTTCTCCTTTTTGTTTTCATTCTCAGGATATCTACAAGAATACCCACAAAAAATGAAGAAGGAACTACCTATTGATAAGATCCCAAACAGACGTGTCTCTATTTTTACACCAGGGTGGGAGATATCTGTCGGAGTAAAAACTACTGATCTAAGCCAACTGATTCTCAAAGAGTAGAAAAAGAAGAAGCATGAGTAGTATGTATTCTAAATTCTTTATTAAATTTGTTATAAGAAATTCTAACTTTATATATACCTTCAATATATAGGTGGCGCATGAAAATGGCTGTAGAAGAATTAAAACCTTCAACAACTCCTCACATCATACGTATTTGGAATAAAGTCCAACAAATTAGGTACAACACCATTTCTTACCTATTTATTTTTAGTGGCATTCTCTATATGAGTTTCATGTGAAAATGCATGCGAAGATTAACATTAAGGAATAAAACAAAAACATTAATAATTGAAGCCAAAAAAGTATAACATATATGCGTCTGTACATGCACACCCACATATGAAATTGTCAGGTAAAATGTCCACGGTCTTGACAGTATACACGTTTGAAAACCGAACGTATATCTTCCACCAGGTCATCACTACATTATCTTTAAAGGTTGATTGGCTTCAATCTCAATTAAGAATTATCGCTTACTTCAATCTTCTTATGGCCTGTGATGCCATTATCATTTTCTACTGCAACTTTGAGATAATGTCACCTCCTATTGTTCCTTTGTTTCTTCTATGTTAATATCTCCTCCTAAAATGAGGAGATACGTTCATGTTAATTATCTCAAATTATAAAATTAAAAAAATCTACAACTTAATTATCTAAAATTATAAAAATAAAAAAAACATTTTTTGGATGCATGAAAAAGATTAATAGTGATCAAACAACTTTTCTAAATACGGTTCTCTTATTTTCCTACGGAAGTATACTATAAATTCAAATTGCATTCAATTTTCAAATAGAAATAAAATTGCATTTTTTGTCAGTTTTACAAGCATCACACCCGTCTCAAAGTACAAAGGTTGAAGTACAAGACCAAGGTAACATTTCTTACTATTTAATTTTGTAAACATGATTACAATTTGTTACCTAAAACTTGACAAATTATTTATCTTTCAGTATTCTAAAAGTAACTGGACTAAAAGTATTGCCATGAGAAAATTGTCAAAGTTAAAGGTATTTTGGTTAAATTGCTTACAATCTTTATATTTGGGATTGTGCATTATAGTTAGACTTCTTATTTTATCATCATTGCTTGCAGATTAACCATGAAAATCTAAAGCATCAAGTGCAAGCAAATGGGTGGCAAGCATGGCTTTGATTTTACATGTTGACGCTATGTTTACATATGTACATGTTGTCTATATTTTGCTTTGCTAGCCTATAACTTTGACTGAAAACTTATGAATCTGAAAATTTTGATTTAAGGACATTAAATGTTATCAGCATGTATCTACAAATGAAATTACATGTCATATTTTCAGATTTTTTTAATAGTTTATGTTTTCCCATTTTATCTTCGTTGTTGTTTTAAAGGAAAAATAGTAAAAATTGTATGGGAGATTACTCACACATGTGCAAATTGGATGGAATATATGTTGCTCAATTTATAAAATAATCACTTAAGAAATATCAGAATATCTAAAATAATACATCTTTGGGGCGCGTAGCGCTCGTGATGCAAAAAAGCCTCTCACACGCACGTTAGTTCGTGCAGAGAGGCTAGTTAATAATTAAATGTGTGGATTAAAGGATGGTTATTATTAATTAGCATATCATAATATATAGACACAGACAATTGCAGACAATTTACAGAAATCATAAAACGTACATTGTACCATGATATAGACATGTACGTACGCATACACAATAAGATGCTCTCCCATCAATTGTTTGTATTTTATTTGTGAATTGTGCAGTTCGAGGGTTTTTCATACATTTAAATACGGTTTTCATTCTTGACTACCACGGGAAGAGATTCTCCCCGGATGTATACATTTGGAGCTCAGGGATCAAATGATTCTGGCCTTTAAAATTTGATCTTATGGCCAAAAGTAGAGAAGTTGGTGAAAACTTTTGAAAGCTACAATAATTTTTAAAGGTATGATCATTTTCTAATTGGAGTCCAAATGTATAGATCCGAAGAGGATCTCTTTCCGGGTACCACAAACACCTTTATTTTTGTAATTTATGATACAGAAAAGAATACTAAAAATATACTTTCTACATTTATATTTTACCATGTAATGTACCGATTTGTACTCCGAATACATATTAAAAATCTCTCGTGCTCGTGGAATCAGTTCTTATCAATTTGTTTGTCAGCTGCATATGGCACAGTATACAAGCATCAATAAGTTTCATTGGGTCAAATGCTAATAGTTAACTCCTACGATCGGTCCAATTCCAAGTGCATCCAGTTGGCAAAACCAAGTATTTCTATTTTATTTCTGCCACTTGAACTTATGTTACATGTATCCTTCGGTACTCGGGTGTGTTCATAAAGCCTGGCCAATAAAAAAGCAACCCATGCATGCACTCCCAATCTTATGTTTATAAAATAAATAAAAAAGAGCAACATATTGTGAACTTGAGAATATGCAAGTAGTGGAATAAAGTAAATAAAACACAATATTTATGAGATTCAGCAAGTGCGCCTACATCTTTGGGGCAGCAACAGTACTTTCTTTCATTATCTAAATTAATAGGAGTAGAAAATAACTCTCACTATAGGTTATTTTAATACATTAATGGTGTTGGGGCCCAAAAATGTCACACACCAATCCAACCAAGTCTCAAGTCCCAATTGTCATGCAAAACCCTCATTCAAGCCCAAACACATGCCAAGGTGCAGGATGGATAAGAAATACATTTACAAACATGTCATGCTATAGTAATTAAGTCGGATATTCACATATATCACAGCATGCTCATGCCTATTCATCATGCCAAGCTTCCTCATGCTAATCGCTGCCAATGTTAAGCCCATGTCACATACTCGGGGCTTGTCAAGTGGATCGTGGTGTGGATGGTTACGGAAGGTTATTGGGCCTACGTGGAATTGGGGTTATGGAAGATGAAATTGGTACCAGGTGGAATACCCTACAATAAAAACTTAGAAGCAACTGTACTGACTAGTCAAATGAACTAGTCAACTGAGTATAGGTTGTTAGATATCCACAAGCACATAAACCAAGTAAACTAATATTGCTAAAGCAAGACAAATGATCACTAATTATTGTTTTAGCCTTTGTTCTTGAGTTAAGCTTACTTAGTTTACAAAGTGTCAATAGCAGCACACCCTACAAAGTTTATCTCTAACAATGATTATTTGGACATAAAGGTAACTTTGCAAAGTATGGAACACAAGGAAGTTTTTGGCCGGAAAAGCCCATCTCTAGGTTAAAAAACTGGGGACTCTCCACTGAGTCCAATCCACTAGTGTAAACATGGTAGGTTCTTACAAAGACCACACAAGCTCAATTCCTAGATCCCTATCTACGGAGTAACTTTACCTTTGTACAACTTTGCCTTACATGAGATGAACTCATTCGGTCTTCACGAAGTGGCAGCTCCTCCTAAGCTCTTCACCTTGTGGCACCGATATCAACACAATCAATCAAATGATATGATGTTATGATGTGCTCATGAAATGAGGATTAAATGACTAGTCAGGTTCTCCTGTCAAACAGTTGAAGAAGAATCTAACATGAATCCAAATGCTTAGTCTATGAAAGATATGAAACTTTGAAGATTAGACCAAGAACTTAACGCAAAACCATGAATACAATGCAACCCTTGATTGGGTATTTGTGCACGAGATGGTTTTGTGGCTAGGGTTTCGGTTTCAAAACTTAAGAGGTAGCTCTAGGCTAAATGCACTCTTTTTCTTGAACTATCAATAACCTAGCCAAGGAACAAATGAAACCCTGAAAACCCTTATAATGGAAGAGATGGATGTTTTAGACAGGGGGAACAAGGAGACATGTATCATGAGCCAAAGAGACCTTCCCAGATCACAGGTGAGAGATCCACGCACGGGAAAATGTGTGAGATGGCCCATGTGGGCTGTCTTATTTTGCGTGCCTAGACAGCTGGAAAACAGACGAAAATTCTAACTAGACAACTACACTAGACAAAAGTATTTTAGAAAAAAATAAGCTTGACATGCATATGCAAACGTATGATTCAACCATTTTGTAGTGAAGATGGTTGGTGCCTTGACAATTTAATTCTAGCAGAAATCCTAGATTAGCATTGCACCCTAATTCTAAACTATGAGCATGTGTGGTACCAGATACAAGATTTGACAAGGGAAGCCAAACAATAAAACTAGTATTATAACAATCTCCCCCTTTGGCTTTCCTTGACAAAATAACCTCAAACCTATAACTAATTCACACATCACCCACACTCAATAAATCATGCAGTGATAAGAGAAGAACAAGTAACAATTCCTGCAGCAAACATACATTTCTCGGTAAGAGACAAGTGAGATTCATCATGGGTTATGATATTAAAGCAACATAGTAAGCTCAAGTGATACCAACAGGTGTATATTCCAAAACACAATTTAAAAGATGCATTTTTACTATTTTTAAATTGGTCGATATTTTTCTCTCCCATTTTGTCATGGTAAGACAAAGGAAGAAAGTGATAAACAGATAAGCACAAAAATTGGTAAGGAATAACAATGAAAGACAATGCAAATTTAGAACACCAAAAGAACTTAAAAATAGGTACAATTCTCAGTACCAAATAAGACAGATATTTAGCAAATTAAGCTCAGAAGTTCTAAGTAGCATGAAGGAACAACAACAAAAACAATTGTAGTAAGGTTAATTACATCAAAAGCCCAAGCAAAAAGAAGTTTCAACTTCAGTAACATTGTCCAAGATCAACTGATAAGAAACTCCCCCACAACACTTGCATATTAAACCTCTATGGTTGCTCCCCCATAAACCTAGAACTCATTTGATTGTGATGAGATAGGTGAGCCGACAGGAGATCCAGCAGCAATGGCATCTTCAACAGGAACATGTCCAGGGCATGGACCATGACCATGACCAAGACCTTCTTCATCTTCATCAGAGGAATATGAAAACTTGATGTGCTTGCCCTTCGAGGTAGGAAAGGAAGAGAAATGATGGGTGACATTGATGGACACTCCATTTCCTTTAGAACCGTAGATAGCATTCATCTTGGCAGCAACAACACTAGAATGGCTGAAGGAAGCAGCTGTGTGAAAAGATACGAAGGATGGATCCACGGGACATTGAGGGACAAGCTTTGGAGGACACAAAGAAGGCTCATGGACAAACGATTGGGGATTCAAGGAAGTTTGACTCAGAGAAGGTGTGGAGAATGAGTTACTGACAAGTGGTGAAGACACTGAATGGGCAACCAAAGACTTAAACTCAAAAAATTGCTTTCTAAGGGAGTTAATTTCATATTCAAGATAAGCAATTTTTCTATCTTGGGAGGCATTGGGTGGAAGAACTGGTTTGGGATCACCCTGAGCTAAACCACACATTACATTGCTTAGGTTCATCACATTTCTATCAAGGTCCTTAGTGGTTTTAGGGCAAAGCTGATAGGAGAATATTTATGCAACTTTGTTATCTTATTTCTTTGCATTTACTTAGTTAATTTCCATTTATTATAGTAATTTAAGTTATTTTCGTTTTATTGTAGGTCCAGTTGGTAAATATGACAATAAATATTCAAATGGAGCAATTTGGAGTAGTTTTGGACTTGGATTGGATAGCATGCGTGGATAGCATATAAGCTGGACGTTTTTGGTGTTTAAAAGGTATTAAACATGTGCTAAAATCTGGAGAAATTAAAGTTGAGGCTTGGAATGCATGGAATTACACAAGAAAGAGGAATCTTAGCAGGAGAGAAGTTTAGTGGCTTGTTTTTGAGCTCAAATAAAATTGTTACTTGTTTTCAAGTCCAAATAAAGAATCCAAAACAAATCTAGCTTGTTAGAAGACCAGGAACAGAATGGGAAAGGAATTGGGATATCTAGCCTGATTTAGAGGTGCCAAATAAGGCATAAACATGCAAAATAAAGGCTAAGTTTCTGGGATCACTTTGGAATATCTTGCATCCTCTTTTACCCCATAAAAACTTGCCCTTTAGCCACTTTTACATGCCCTTTTATTCTGGACGAATTACACAATTATGAGGATCTATTTTTCCTCTCTTTTCATTCACTCTAATTAAAACCCTAGATGTGCCCTATATATATATGAAGTGTCCTGCAACGTTTGAGGGGTGTGCCACACCTACCATTCATCCATTGAAGTTGCTGGAATATTCAGAGTTCTTTATCTCTTTGTTTAAGTTTCAATGTTTATTTTAGATTGCTTTTAATTTATGATGAACATGTGTAACTAAGTTTGTTTTTAGCTAGAGGTGAATTCGAAGCCATGATCATATGTTCTATATAAATTGATTAGATCCAGTTATTGTTTCATAAAACATGAATGCAATTTACTTATATGCTTTATAGAAAAATTATTCTTGTATGTTTATTAAGGATGCATACTTAGTTTGCATGCAAGGATTTGATGCTATAATATAAGGGAATTTCACCTAATCATTATGAACTTATATTTGTAAGTAGTAAAAGTCACCAGTCATGATTGAGTTAAGTAAATCCTTGGCAAGTGTACATGCTTTTCATAGTTACAAATGCTTTGTCAATGCTTACTCATACTACGATTGCAATATACAGGGTTAATTTGTGTATTAGTTTCTAACACATCAAATTTTGGTGCCGTTTCCGGGGATTAGTAAAATTGTTAATCAGTCTGTTTTTTTTTTTTTTTTTTATTTTACTTTTCATATTTGATTTCGTTTTATTTATTTGATTTTAGATACTAGAGAAGCAAGACATGACAATTGCTAATCTTCAAGCTCAAATGGCGAATCTTACTTCTTTTATGTCGCAATATATCAAAAGGTCCACAACGCAAGGTGTGGCTACATTTGGTGTGTCCTATAGGCAAGGATATCAAACTAGTCAACATCCTCAATTAATTGAGAATGGAGGTTGGGATAGTGTCAATGTATGGGGTTATCAAGGCCATAATCAATTAGAAACGACTTGTTTCCCAACAATTACTATCCAGGTTGGAGAGATGATTCAAATTTTATGTGGAGGGAACCTCAACAAGTTCAACACGAAGGATATTGGCAGCAACCTCAAGAGTTTTATTCAAGACCTATCCAGCCACCACAATCTCCCCCATAACAATTCCAACCAAATTCAAGTATGTCCATGGATCATGTTAAAATTCTTCAAACACTAAATACTTCTTGTGCTTCTTTGACTCAGGATCTAGAAAACCAAGCTAAGGAGATGGTCAAATTGAAATATCAACTTGGATAGATCACGAAATTCATTGGACAAATTCGAGAACAAAGTGAACACCATAGCTCAACCATTGTCAATTTGATGGGAGATTTTGAAATCGCTGAAGCTATCACTTTAAGAAGTGGTATGGAGGTTGCAGGTGATTTGAAGGTGTCTAACCATAGCCTAGAAGTAGACAAAGAGCTATTGTCCAAAGAGGAGAAGGAACACTCAGCCACGGCAAGCTTAGAAGAAGCCATGCTGCAACACCCAATCATCTCTAATCATATTGCCGCAGTTACCCTAGCTCCACCGCCACCCAATTCAGGTAAGGTTGTTTCAAATTCAATTTTTTCTAACCCCATTCCACCAAATGTACCTTTTCCTCACAGGTTTTTGCAATCCAAGAAAGAAGAGGGAAATAAAGACATCTTCGAAACCTTTCCCAAGGCGCAAATTAATATCCTAATTCTTGGTACAATAAAGCAAGTTCCAAAATGTGTTGAATTTTTAAAGAGGTTTGTACAACAAGAAGAAGGATTTAAGAGAATGAAGTGGCTGGGGAATAACTATAATTCATTAAAGATGATGCACTTGAGACTACCATCGCCAAAGAAGTTAGATTTTATGGCATGGGACAAGTCACTGTCCTTACACCAAATATGGCCGAGAGCAACATTCCTGAAACTTTCGCAATATTATTTGTCCTTGAGTTCTTGTCGCAGAACAAAGGTAAGCCACCTCCTCAAATTTCAATTTTGTTTTCTACTAACATGTTGTTGATTTCAATGATTCAGGCACCCACTCTAGAATTTAAACCATTACCGAATCATTTCAAGTATCACCTTCCATTCAAAGATCAACTCCATGCCACTAGTCCTAGTGAGGATTAAATGAAGGTGTTGTCCGGCTGGAAGACGTTAAAGCAAGCGCTTCTTGGGAGGCAACCCGTGTGTTGAAATAAAGAGACAATGGAATTTTTGGCTCCTACAACCAGATTTGTTGTCTTTTAACCTTCTCTTTATTGTTTTTACTTTTTCATGATTGTCTTGTTTGCTAGTTACCGTTTATTGCTTTCTTGTTTAAATTTATTTTCGAAACATGGAGACAATGTTTGGTTTAAAAGTGGGTGGGGGGGGGAATGATTTCTCTTCAGATTTCACCACCTATCACTACTAATGTTGTTATTCACTATTTTTAAGTGTTTTATTGTGTGCCATAAAAAAAAATTGAAAAAAATCGAAAAAGCTTGAGAAAAAACCAAAAAAAGTCATTTTTGTTGCTTGTTTGTGTCTTAGGGTACCTTCCAACATAATGATGAGCATTTGGTCTTTAAATGCATTGCATGACTGTTAAAGAAAGTTACAAACATGGGTGGATGTTTGATATGTTCTTTGGTTAATACTTAGTTGTAGTTGTCATTTACGAATTCATACGTAATCACAAGGGAAAAAAAAAATCAGTTTTTGTAACATGCTTGAAGGAAGAAACTCAAACTAACGCTACAACCCTGTGAGACTTAAGCCTATTCTTTGTTTGGAGAGTTATTAATCTGTGATATTCTTGTTTTCTAAAGTCGTTGCATGATCTCATTATTTCTTTGCTTGGTTGCTACTTAGAATGCTTTTTCATCATTTTAGTTCCAAATACTAGAACTCAGGCCGGTTTCGTTCAAAGCATAAAATTGATTACATAGCAAATAACAAGATGAAGGTGTTTAGTTACCACCAGAGCCAAAAAAGCCTTATCCCTTACATATGTATTGTAGGTTTAATCCCTTTGAGTCTTATTTAGCCTATTTTCCTTGTTAGCTTGCATTATCCCTACCTAGCCTAGTATAGGAATATCCATACTCTTGTTCTTAAAGAATAGTGAAGCATGACTTATTGGGAATTCCTTTTGATCTACGATTTGCAGGAAAAATAAGTGTGGGGGAATGATTTGTTCTTTTGAATTCAGTGAAGTAGTGTTTATGTTTTATGTTTCAAAGAAAGAAGAAGAAAAATGTTGAAAAAAAAGGAAGAAAACAATGTGTTGAAAAAAAAGTTGAAAAGAAGTGGGAATGAGTTCATAAGTGTTAGTTGTTGAAGAAGGGTCCAAAAATATGAATCTGACCCTAAACTTGTACGAATCTCCCCTTTGTGTTTATAGTTGGGTGCTGCAATCAAACATTGAATTCTAAGTGTTGATTTCATTACTTTGCTTACTACCACTTTAAGAACCTTTGTTTATTCTTAACCTTTCTTTGTTAGCCAATACCTTATCCTGTTACAACCTTTAGACTTTTATCTTGATTGTTATGTGTTCCAATATGTGGAGTTTGAAATTGGCACGAGCATATGGAAACCCTAGTTCTCGCTTCTAAGTAGTGGCATTCCGTTCCTGAGATCATATACATATTCCTATTAATAATTCCAGAAAGTGCCTTCTTTGTTATAACATATGTGAGTGCTAGTCTACATATTTACATCAATCTTCTCACATATACTTATTATAAGGAGTGTACTCAGAAAATCTGTGTGAAAATAGAGAGTATATTCGATGAGGATTTGAGTGAATTCCCTAAGGCATGTTACTACTTTCAATTGTTGTTTTAATTGATTAAATGCGAGCTAGTGAGTGGTTACTGCGGTTAAGTATAAGCTCAAGAGTAAGGATGGCTAAAATCTATGTGAGTAGTGATTTTTAACATGTCATGTTTCATTGGAAATCCCTGAGGCAATTGTTGGAAGGTTTAGGTTTTGTTTTGTTTTCTTTGTTTTGCTCGGGACTAGTAAAAGCTAAGTGTGGAGGAATTTGACAGGAGCATATTTATGCGACTTTGTTATCTTATTTCTTTGCATTTACTTAGTTAATTTCCATTTTTTACAAAAATTTAAGTTATTTTCGTTTTATTGTAGGTCTAGTTGGTAAAGATGACAATAAATAGTCAAATGGAACAATTTGGAGCAGTTTTGGACTTGGATTGGATATCATGCGTGGATAGTATATGGGCTGGACGTTTTTGGTGTTTAAAAGGTGTTAAACAAGTGCTAAAATCTGGAGAAATTAAAGTTGAGGCTTGGAATGCATGGAATTACACAAGAAAGAGGAATCCTAGCAGGAGAGAAGTTTAGTGGCTTGTTTTTGAGCTCAAATAAAGTTGTTACTTGTTTTCAAGTCCAAATAAAGAATCCAAAACAAATCTAGCTTGTTAGAAGACCAGGAACAGAATGGGAAAGGAATTGGGATATCTAGCCTGATTTGGAGGTGCCAAATAAGACAAAAACGTTCAAAATAAAGGCTAAGTTGCTGGGATCACTTTGGAATATCTTGCAGCCTCTTTTACCCCATGAATACTTGCCTTTTAGCCACTTTTACATGCCCTTTTTATTCTGGACGAATTGCACAATTATGAGGATCTATTTTTCCTCTCTTTTCATTCACTCTAAAAAAAACCTTAGACGTGCCCTATATATATATATGAAGTGTCCTGCAACGTTTGAGGGGTGTGCCGCGCCTACCATTCATCCATTGAAGTTGCTGGAATTTTCATTGTTCTTTCTCTCTTTGTTTTAAGTTTCAATTTTTATTTTAGATTGCTTTTCAGTTATGATGAACATGTGTAACTAAGTTTGTTTTTAGCTAGAGGTGAATTTCAAGCCATGATCATATGTTCTATATAAATTGATTAGATCCAGTTATTGTTTCATAAAACTTGAATGAGATTTACTTATATGCTTTATAGGAAAATTATTCTTGTATGTTTATTAAGGATGCATACTTAGTTTGCTTGCAGGGATTTGATGCTAGAATATAAGGGAATTTCACCTAATCATCATGAACTTATATTTGTAAGTAGTAAAGGTCACTAGTCATGGTTGAGTTAAGTAAATCCTTGGCAGGAGTATCATGCTTTTCATAGTTACGAATGTTTTGTCATTGCTTATGATTTTCAGAAAACTTAATGATCTTTGAGATGTATCTCTATCATGCTTTTCATAGTTAGGGAACCTGAGAAGAATAATTTTGTTGCATCGCTGAATCCAATTCAATGAACTTAGGAAAATCTGAGAGTTAATTAGTGTTGTACACAGTTAATTTGGAGCATTGTCATTCATGGTCTATAGGAAGAATAACTGGAAATCAATTTGTATGCATTTTATTCATGTGTGGAGAAGAATCCTTTAGCTACCCTTTCATCCATATTGTTGGAAATGTGCCCTAAAACCAATCATATGATGATACTTTACGGACATTTCACATGTTAAACTAATCTAGTTTAATATCAAGGGCAAAGAATATTGTTTTAAGCCGTCTCATATAAATGTTATATGCTTAAACGATAAGTCCAAGGAATATGTAATTAGGAGAATGTGATTTAAACAAGTTAGATTCATGAGACCATTCTCCTTCGTATACATATCCTAAACGTTCCTGATCATAGGATTGCCAATTGGGCATTGACAGTCCGTTAAGATTAGTACGTGCTATGTCTTTTCTCAGGGAGAGTGACAAGTCTCGAGTCATTGGTGTGTTTGACACCAAGACAAGTACGTAGGTGCTCAATAGAGAATGAGTTCACTGAACACGATCAACGATGAGTTCTCATACTCATGTCACATGAGAACTCATGGTTGGGATAATGCAAAGTAGTCCTTTGACCTGAGGCATCATAGTTGTCTTGTGGTTAGGTACTTGATCTTTGATTATGTCAAATGTCACCCATACGCGGGTGTCCACGACATAGTTGGGGTTAAGCCACTTAGCCATGGAGGCAATTAAATGCGCAACAAGGGATCTCTAACCTTCAAACTGTTTGAGGGAGAATACTCTATGATATGATTAAGAATCTCTGGCCAGAGTATGAATGAGATTTAGGAAGTCGTTCCAAATCACATTCAAGGTAATCATATAAGCACACGAATCACAATGGATAGTAGACATGAATAAACTATCAAACCAAACAATGTGGTCAAGAGTATTGTATTAGAGAAAGACCGTATTGCATTGTAATCCTAAACTGAATAGGTTCTCCACCTCTTCTGATTAGCTTGGGTAACCATGACATACTGCTAGGTGTCACTCATGGTTTGTGGAAGCCCTAAACGTGTATAATCACTAAAGGGAGAATTGAAAGTAAGTTTCAATTCACAATCGATTTGAAATGGTTTTAATCGCCCACTGCCTCTCTAAAAGGAACCTAATGGATCGTACACCGTGTAAGGTAGAGATTGAAGAAACAACGGAGATGAGTAAGAATAATTAAATGGTTTAATTATTTATGGCAGGGATTAATTAATATGTTAATTAATCAAACGAATAAAGTTCGTTAAAAGACCACGGGTTAATTTTGGGCCTCAAGGCCCAATGGGCTTCGAACGTCAAGCCCATTGACTTAAGTTGTATGACAACTTAATGACAAATAATTCACAAAGGCCTTAAAAGCCCAATGAAACCCTATGGCCGGCCATTTTAGAGAAGGAGTGGGTTTTGGACTTATTTACAAGTTTGCCACTCCCATGAATTAAGGTATAAATATGACTTTATAGCCAAAATTCATTTAGGGTTTCTTTTGGGAAAATTAGAAAGAACATGTCTCTCTATTTTCTCTCTAGAGGCCGGCCCCCTTGGAGGGATTAGCTAGCAATCCAACTCCTCCAAGGTCACTCATTTCTTCTCCAATCTAACCTTGGTGTAGAGACTTAGAGGTTCTCTATTTTGGGAACTTGGAGAATCCTTTTCATCCATCCAAATCCATAGATCTAAGATGCAAGGAATGAAGGCCCTCTGTTTGGGTGATTAGTCTTTGCTTATGCAAAGAGGAATCTACAAAGGTATAAATTTCTCAACTCACTTTGTTTTTTAGTTGAGTCTTGGTTCACCAATCTACTAGACTTTGAATTTCATGGTTAATGTTTTGTTTTTAAGTGCATATAAGCATGATTCCGCCTTTAATTGTTAATTGCATGCTAATAGATGTTACTTAAATGAACATGTTTTTCACAATTTATCCTTCAAGTGGTATCAGAGCCTAGGTCTAGTAGTTGGTGAATCCTTTTGGGTTTTGTAGTTCATAGTCTTTGATTTAAAAGTTGTAATATGTTACAAGCTTTATTCTTGTTTCTTTGAATGTAAATTTTGTTAGAAAATTTGCCATCTCAAATGTTGTAGATGTAGTTCATATGAGCATGAATATTGGAGCTAAAATTTGGTGCCATGTTTTTGGGAATTTTCGGCCAAATCCAAAGGGTGGAATTTTGGGTTCTTGTTTGACTTGTTAAAGGTGTTTTCAAGTGACTTTTGGAACCCCTATGTACCCTAGTTTGGTTATATGTTATTTCCCTTGAGTTTGAATGGTTTTGGGATGTTTTTGGGTGAAAAATGTTCATGGAAATTTTTTTGAGTTTTTCATGAGTGTTCTTCATTGTTCTTGACATTTTTGCCAAGAACAAAAAGTTTGGTGTTTAGATTCAAAGTTTTGATTTATTTCATAAAGCTTATGTTTTATGTTTTTTCAAATATTTAAATGTGTTAGATATTTATTTAGAAAGGTGTAAGAAATATTGGTGGGTGTGTAAGGATTAATTCCCTTTCACACACACCACTTGCATGACATTTATGTCATGCACCACTTGCATGACTTTATGTCTAAAACTTACAAATCAACACACACACATCACTCCCTTCCCTTCAAAGCCGGCCACTCCATCAAGTGGGAGTACTTTTGGGTCTTTTATGCAATTACATAAAGTTTTGATACTTTTATGTATTTGCACTTTGGCCCAAAAGTTTACGTTTTTACGTAAAGGCCCAGAATCATTAAAGGACAAATTGTTTTGTTCCTTTAATGAAGTTTTTGAATTTATTGAAATTTTTGAGTTCTAGTTGTAATTACATGAAGTAGTGGACTTTTGTGTTTTTACAAAATGAGCTCAAAAGTTTAAGTTTTGCAACATAGCCCAAAGGTTGAGGTTATTGCATTTTGGCCCAAATTAGGTTGAGAACAAAATGGTTTTGTCTCTTTAAATGAGAATTGGATTTTCATTTCATTTAGCTCCATTTAAATCAATTTTATGGATACAAAAACCAAATGAAAATGTTGCATTCAAGTTTAATTGGTTAAAGCGTTAATTGATTAAAGAAAGGGTGATTATGAACCTAAGCCTACGATAATTGAGCTATGTGAAAGGCCGTCTCAAATTTGTTTGAACCATGGGAATGTGTAGATTAGATTTTGGTTGTAATTTGATTTGATCAAATGTTGTAAAAGAGCATAAGCTCTTCTTTACTTTAAAGTAATTTGTTTTATTCAAATGTTGTAAAGAGCATAAGCTCATCTTTACTTTGAAGTACTTCTTTCTTGCTTTATTTGATATGCATGAAATTGGAGTAGAGGGTCCAACGCCCAATAAGACAACACGCCTTAATGTGATTAAACGCGTAACTAAAATCAATCACCATCCCTAGTCCGAGATCCAACACTAGGCTCGTGTTGGATCTAATCAAAGGTTCATAGTCATCCTAAGGCCCTAAGGCAACTATATAGTCCATTAAATGAATGCAAAGCTTATGTTAGTAGTATCATATACTCTTGCTTTAAAAACCGTTTTATAAGCATAGTGGGAGTATTATATACAACTAAAAACAATCAAATGGACCAATAGTTGTAATAGGATCAAATTGTTTTAATAAGATTAAAATAAATGTTTATATGTGATGAGACCTAAAAACCCTCAACCAAACCATTATTAAGTTGATAAGCGTGAGAGTGCTTTGAACACTCTTTCGTGGCCTTCCACCATGGTAGGCTCCGATCGTTTGTGACTCGTACACCGGCTTCACCCTATAATGGGGGAGTACAAAGTGCGTGCTTACACTCAGGAGGAGTTCTATATACATACATGATGAAGTGAGGTAGGCAACGAGTTTAGCCAACATGATATAATTCTGAGGCTATGCTTGAACCCCTACACGAACTAGGCATGGTGGGAATGACTTAACTAAGTACAATGACGCCAACATGATATAATTCTGAGGCATCATTCTCTAGAGGCCAAATTAGATGGGTACTTGCAAGAGATGCAAATGAGTAAGCGTACTCTCTCATTATTATTAACGCTAGCCAACATGATATAATTCTGAGGTGGGCTTGGTAATAGTGAGTCTCCCATACCCTACTAAGAGTTTCCTCCAAAACTCTCGAATTCCAATGAGGGATATGGAATTTGCCAAAAATAGTGGGTGGTGTTATTTGATTTAAAGACCCGAATCAAATGGCTTAAAATCAATCAATTTATATTCGTTATGTATTTATTTACCAATATATTTACAAACGCTATCCAAAACTTGACAAAGAAAAGCCGAATGCTTTAGTTTCCGGACTTGGTACCACAATCCCAAAGATTGTCTTAAATGGATTATATATGTACCTAAGTAGTCTCATCCTCAGAATCTTCCTATTGATAAAGTATCATTGGAAGAACATGTTAGATAAGTCTATCATGAAGAGGACAACACAAACAACCAATGCTTAATCCTTTGTTAAATGAACGAAGGAACTTACGAAGATTAGCATAAAAACAAGGACACTTTTAGTGTTATTAGTTCTTTACTTACAAATCGTTGTATGAAGAAATAAGAGTTGCTTTGAACAACCCTTAGTCAATGCAAACACTAGTGCTTGTTTCTTTGTTAAATGAACAAAGAACTTGAGAAGAAAGCACAAGGGCATCGACACTTTATGTGCCATGATTCTTCACTTACAAATTGTTGTATGAAGAAATGAGAGTTGCCTTGAACAACTCTTAAAAGTTTGTAATTATGTTTAGAACATGATGGTTGGTTGACAAAAATAGTCCATCAACATGGACTTATGATGATTTTGAATCATTGAGTGTTGAAGTGTTAAACCACTTAAAGAAACGGAAACTAGGCAAGGACTTCACCTTTGTGTCCCTATCCAAATCGTTCACTAAGTTTATTGTAAACTATATAGTGAACAATAACCATACGCTCTCCAAATTGTTTGATGTGTATAACACAATTGAAATAAGTTTCAAGAGAGATAGTGGGAGTTTAGGGACCATGACTATTGTAGTCAAAGGAGAAGTCAAATGAAGAAAGCGAAATAACTCCAAGGGAACAAACTTTCTTTATGAAAGGATGGACATTGGAAGGGGTATTTGCAAGAAATGTCTTGCAAGTGTCAAGAACACACCTTTCAAAGGTGTTATAAATTGTTCTTGAAAAGTTCAAAACAGTTGGTTCTTCTACTTGAATGCTTGATTCCGTATTAGTAACTATGTTTTACAATTGTTGTAAAAGTGTGGCTAATAAGAAGTAGAAGATTAATGAGAGAAGAGAAAGTACTTCACATTCGGAACGTGAATTAAATGTAGATCTCTGCGAAAGCAGATAGTACTTACTTCCTCATATGAACTACCAAAGAAAATGGAAAAACAAAGATTGTCTTTACATTCCAATTGAAATAGGAACTTAATTCCGTATGTTAAATGGATAAATGTTTTGTTTGACAAAACATTGTTCTTTATTAATGAATGATTAGATTATTGTGATCTAATTAATTATCTCTATAGTAGAGATGATATGATAGTGTTAACTGTTTAGAATATAACGATGCTTAAAACCCAAAAGGTTGCAAGGTAGTGACTAATCCCAACTAAGTTGTGATACCTCTAAAACATAAATTACGAGTTGGTCATAGATGGATGCTTTGGATCGTTAGATCCGGATCCAATACCTTCTTATTGAAATTGTATAGAGGCGAAATGTTCGAATCTTTATTCTTTTGGAAAGAAGAAAGAATCACAAAGTTGTTGAGGTTAATTCACTTAGATGTTAGTGGCACTTGTCCACAACATAATACTACTCATGTTGTTTGACATTCACCGAAGATCACTCTCGGTTGGACTATAGTTTATTTTGAATAAACACAAGTCCGAATACTTTGCAAAAGGTTTCAAAGAATTCAAGAAATGTAAGTTGATGAGTAAGATGTCTAAAGTATTTACCTCCTTAGATATGATCCAAAGAAAGGTAACACTTTAGAATAGTTTCCTTGAAAGATATCAAGGAAATAAGCATCATAAGATAATGGATTTCTCCATAAGGAGAAGAACGAACTTAAATAAGATTTAGTTCGTTGGATATTATCAATTACCCATATATAGGATATATACTTCTAAGACAATATGATTGTCAATTAGAAGATCTTCCAAAATTTTCATGACTCCATAGGATGTAGTTGGAAAGAAAGACAAAACTTAATCATGTTAAGATTTGGGGTTGTGTGCTAATAAGCAATATTTGTTTAAGAATTATCTTGTGGGTATCCTTAAATTAATATTTGGATATCACTTCTACAAACCAACTAACAAATGTTGTTTGTTGGGTAGTTCATTGTAATCCTACACTAGGATTTGCTTAAGATAGAGCAAATGAACGAGGGATAGAACTCAAAGAATGGGTTCTTTGAGAGACAAGATAGTGATCAACAAATATAACAACCTAGTTCCTATACCACAAGCTCCAAGGTAGTCAAGAAGGATTTATAAACCGTCTCAGTAGAATGGTTTGAACTTTATGACTATGTCATAGAGTTGCACCTCTTAATTCGAAAGAAATAAGAATGAAAAATCCTTATGACTACATTGAGTGTATATACGATATGTACTCAAGGAAATGGTAAAGTACCATTTGACCCGAAATAATGAAACCTTCATAGCTAATTGGTAGCTTAAGGTGACTACAATCAAAGAGAATGGTTGATTTTGAAGGAACCATCTTTGACGTAGTCTTAGTTTCAATTAATTCGAAGATTGCTAGCTACAACTAAATGGTGATTCAATGTTTGGACATAATATGGGTTTCCGAAACCATTATTAAGATAGTCTTGATAATATATATCTAAAACTATGAATCACAAGACATGTAAGTTGTAGAGATCCATCCATCATGGATCTTAGCAAGCTAGTAGGAGCCATAAGCGTCTTATGAGAGAAAGATCAAATCGTTTGTTTTCTCATAAAGATGTAAATGAATCTTTTGTTTACTAGGTTTACAAAAGATTAGTGGGAGTTAATCATGTTCCTAAATTGGAATATATATATACACACATATATGATATATTAATTTTGGAAATGAAAAGAATACTTCTTCGTTAAAGTTATGACTTTAAGCATTCTATAACGATAGAATGTATATGAGAGACATAGTCTATAAACATGGGATGGAAATCTATAATGATAGATTTCAGGATATAATTGGATTATATCAAGCCCTAATGATAGACAAGAGATGCTAGGAAGTTTCTCATATGATGACAAACTTCAAATGAAAAGGACAACTCTAGTGAGACTAGGAAGTTGTTCTTCTCAAAGGGAACTTACCCTTTTGACTCCTAAAGAAACATAATGCATAAATAGAATCCTTTATGCATACGCAGAAATGTGATTTACTCATTTCATATTGTATGAAAAACGTTGATATGAGTTGTACCAAGATCGGTACAAGACGATATCAGTGCAAGCGCAGGATCAGAACCATGGCAACTGTCAAGTGAGTCCTTAAGTATTTAAGAAATACTAAAGGATAAATTCCTCAAAGAATGAGGAAGAATTAGAGTAACGTAATGGAAGTGTAAATGTATTAGGTTATGAATCTAATCCATCATTGGATGTTTCTTCATTATGAATGAAGAGATAAACAGATATCTCTTTATTATGACTAAAGAGATATTTGGATGGAAACATTAAAGTAATGACTTTAGTGTGTTCCATTATGAATGCAAAATATATTGCCATATAGAAGTCTACAACAATGTTGTTTGGATGGGAAAGTTCATTTATGAACTCTCTATTCGGTTCCAACCAGAAAGTGTATCTAGTGTACTGACACTATGACACTAATGGGGCGATAGCTCAAGCCAGGGAATCAAGGTCTCATCAAGATCCGAACTCATATGAGAGACTAAACCACATGATTGAGAATCATGTATAATGGTGACGTCGTTATTCTCAAGGTTGCTTCTATGGATAATATATAGATATCCATTGTCTAGGCCTACTACTCAGCCATTTTTGAAATCACTACAGAAGAGGTATCATCACTGCTAACCAAGCTGATTGGCTCTAGTGCAAGTGGGAGATTGTTGGAAATGTGCCCTAAAACCAATCATATGATGATACTTTACGGACATTTCACATGTTAAACTAATCTAGTTGAATATCAAGGGCAAAGATTATTGTTTTAAGCCGTCTCATATAAATGTTATATGCTTAAACGATAAGTCCAAGGAATATGTAATTAGGAAAATGTGATTTAAACAAGTTAGATTCATGAGACCATTCTCCTTCGTATACATATCCTAAACGTTCCTGATCATAGGATTGCCAATTGGGCATTGACAGTCCGTTAAGATCAGTACGTGCTATGTATTTTCTCAGGGAGAGTGACAAGTCTCGAGCCATTGGTGTGTTTGACACCAAGACAAGTACGTAGGTGCTCAATAGAGAATGAGTTCACTGAACACGATCAACGAGGAGTTCTCATAGTCATGTCACATGAGAACTCCTGGTTGGGATAATCCAAAGTAGTCCTTTGACCTGAGGCATCATAGTTGTCTTGTGGTTAGGTACTTGATCTTTGATTATGTCAAATGTCACCCATACGCGGGTGTCCACGACATAGTTGGGGTTAAGCCACTTAGCCATGGAGGCAATTAAATGCGCAACAAGGGATCTCTAACCTTCAAACTGTTTGAGGGAGAATACTCTATGATATGATTAAGAATCTCTGGCCAGAGTATGAATGAGATTTAGGAAGTCGTTCCAAATCACATTCAAGGTAATCATATAAGCACACGAATCACATTGGATAGTAGACATGAATAAACTATCAAACCAAACAATGTAGTCAAGAGTATTGTATTAGGGAAAGACCGTATTGCATTGTAATCCTAAACTGAATAGGTTCTCCACCTCTTCTGATTAGCTTGGGTAACCATGACATACTGCTAGGTGTCACTCATGGTTTGTGGAAGCCCTAAACGTGTATAATCACTAAAGGGAGAATTGAAAGTAAGTTTCAATTCACAATCGATTTGAAATGGTTTTAATCGCCCACTGCCTCTCTAAAAGGAACCTAATGGATCGTACACCGTGTAAGGTAGAGATTGAAGAAACAACGGAGATGAGTAATAATAATTAAATGGTTTAATTATTTATGGCAGGGATTAATTAATATGTTAATTAATCAAACGAATAAAGTTCGTTAAAAGACCACGGGTTAATTTTGGGCCTCAAGGCCCAATGGGCTTCGAACGTCAAGCCCATTGACTTAAGTTGTATGACAACTTAATGACAAATAATTCACAAAGGCCTTAAAAGCCCAATGAAACCCTATGGCCGGCCATTTTAGAGAAGGAGTGGGTTTTGGACTTATTTACAAGTTTGCCACTCCCATGAATTAAGGTATAAATATGACTTTATAGCCAAAATTCATTTAGGGTTTCTTTTGGGAAAATTAGAAAGAACATGTCTCTCTATTTTCTCTCTAGAGGCCGGCCCCCTTGGAGGGATTAGCTAGCAATCCAACTCCTCCAAGGTCACTCATTTCTTCTCCAATCTAACCTTGGTGTAGAGACTTAGAGGTTCTCTATTTTGGGAACTTGGAGAATCCTTTTCATCCATCCAAATCCATAGATCTAAGATGCAAGGAATGAAGGCCCTCTCTTTGGGTGATTAGCCTTTGCTTATGCAAAGAGGAATGTACAAAGGTATAAATTTCTCAACTCACTTTGTTTTTGAGTTGAGTCTTGGTTCACCAATCTACTAGGCTTTGAATTTCATGGTTAATGTTTTGTTTTTAAGTGCATATAAGCATGATTCTGCCTTTAATTGTTAATTGCATGCTGATAGATGTTGCTTAAATGAACATGTTTTTCACAATTTATCCTTCACATATTTCATTTACAACTTAATTTACTTGCTGCCATTTACTTTTGTTTTAATTAAATTCGTCCAAAATCCCCGAGTCATTGTTTTGTTGTTAGTTTAACTTAGTTTCTAGTTTTATAAGTTTAATTTGTGTTGATTAGCATCCCTTCTAATCCTCGGAATAGAACAATCCCTATTTACTTGTACTACGATTGCATAATATACAAGGTTTAATTTGTGTGTTAGTTTCTAACACATCAAAAGATCATTAGAACGTTTTGAACATCAGCATGCTCACAAAACTGAGTGATCAAACAAGGATGAATGGTGGACCCTCTCTGGTGAGTTCTAACATATTTGGACTTAGACATAATTGATTTGAAAATCAGAGAACCAAAAGGTATGTCACAGTGAGTTAACATGGCAAATAATACTCTGGCTGACTCAAGGGTAGGGTTACCATTATTCGACTTTCCTAAGACATTTCTACACATAAAATCCGACCAAATCCTATAGAAAGGTTTTAGACGAGACTTTGACACCTGCCCTTTAACATGAGGAATAGACGGATCAACATAGGCCTCACGATGGTAGGCACACAGGTCATATTGACTAATTGCAACATTATATTTTGATGACACGAAAGCAGAACAGATTAAGTTCAAGGACAGCGCAAACGATAGATGGATAAAAAACAACCATAACACCATGAACATAAACAGATTCACCCGACTCAGGAAAGTTTGATGGAATGTTATAGTAGAACTCTTGAACCATAGATAAATTGAAATTGGGAGGAGGAGAATTTACCCTATGAAGTCTGTGGTGATCAACTAAGTCATCAGAACGGATAACATCATCCAAGGAGAGATCATCCCAGATGATCCTTCGTTTAGGCACTACCTTACGAGTAGCCACCATGGAGAAAAAGTTTGTGCCTTGAGTGGATGAAAAGATGGGAACTTGATCATCACTTGCAGCTCCAGAGGAATTCCTTGCTGTTTTTTATCGAGTAGAGCGACGAGGGGGCTAAGCATGGGCAGAAGTAGAGTTGCCGGCCATTTGTGAAGAAAATTTTCTGGCGAGAGAGTTTGAGAAATAAGGGAAAGGGAACTCAAAGCAAACGACACAAAATGAAAAGGGTAAAAACCTAGTTGGGTAAGAGAAGTTTAAAACCTAGGACATTGTGAAGAAATATAAGTCGTGCGATGAAAAACCAATGGATGAGATGCACCTAGTTAAAAACAGATGGTGTAAAGACAAGAATACCCTTAATGAACCTCACCTTTCTAATTAGATAGCCTGACTAGTCAGAAGGTTGGAATTTACTACAACACAACTAATAAAGTGCAACAAGATGTAATCACAAGGGAAGACAACACACAAACATAAGAAAACAAGCTACAGATACAAACTTAGCAACATTTGAGTTACAACCAACTAGGAACTTCACAGAGAAAATCCAAGTACGAAAAAATTCAATAACCAAGCTTCCATGACAAATTTAAATTTTATTTTCTGACAAAGTAAGCATATTAGAAAAGAAACATGCAATGCAATACTTCAAGAACAAATCTTTAGAGTCACACATGTATAGCACAACATAGATTAACACTCATTCATACCACATCCATGATGTGTCAGGGTATGGGAAAGGGATTGGTGATAGCCATTGAAAACTAAGTTACATGCAACTAAGCAAAGATTTAATTCAAAAGCTAATCAAACTTTTAATAACCCATTGAGATTAAGTCACAACCCTCACAACATAAATTGAGCCAATATCTAAATGCAAAACTACTCACAATGAAGAACCAAGCCTAAAAGAACTTGTAAGTTGGCAAATGAGATACAGTGCACATGACAATTGATAGGATTGGTGAGACTTGCACTTTGACAAACTAAAACACATTTTGAGACTCTCTTGTGACAGGGAGAGAGGAATTGAGTGATCATGACATTGCATGAGACAATACTTTTGAGAAATTTGGAATTTTCTTTTCTTCCCCATTTTTTCTTTATTTGAATTTTTGAGAACTTTGCTTATGAGCGAAGTGATTGAAGCTCAGATAAATGATTTTACTTTTGAGAGGATATGAGCACAATGAAGAACAAACTGGTGGTGTTTTGCACTGGAAAAGACACTTGGCCCAATTTATAGAGAAGAATTGTCACTACACCTCAATCAAGACCAAAGTAAGTCTAACCCTCAAATCAACAAGTGTTTTTGTCAAATGAGACAAATATTTTCACAAGCTAATAGCCATAACAGGGAGAACATTTGACATCACAGAGAAGGAATTAATCAAGGCTAATCTACAAAATGCCAACAAGTGAGACAATTAAGAAATGCATAAAGTGACACACAGACTTAACTGATGAGTTAATTGACAAGACAGATAATGAATAAGAAAAGAAACATGCAAAAGAATAACAACATGGAATCAAGGTTACATAACCTATTCAGTCAAAAGCACATAAGTCAATAGACCATTGAAGTCTTTTGCATCTTCAATTTTCCAAAAGACTTATGAAATACACAACTGACTGTTCCTCACATGGCATCAAGTTTATAACAAAAACATTTCTTTGCAGAAACCTACCAAGAGCAAGATATTTGATCCCAAGACACTTGGAAGATAAATAATTGAAATGATCATCCAAACATCTAATGCACAAACTTGATTAGGATACACATCATAAATCAAGTTAAGGCTATAAATCAGAAGAACAACCCACATTACAGAGATGCAATCAAACAAGGTATATGCAAAGTTTGCATTCACAAAAGAGAGGGAAGCATACCTTGGTGTTGTATTACCTCCAGCAGTCAATACGAGAGGCATCTCACCATGAATCCACAACGGAGATTGAATGAACATAATTTCATTCTCTGGATAATAGTCCTTGGCAAGATCAAAGTGACACCCTTTTGTGTGAGATATAATAGGATGCCTTCCCAAAATGCAAGGTTCACACAAGTAACATTCAGAGATGAAGACTTGTAATTGTTCACATTGGACCATTTGTTGAAAAGAGTTAGTGTTCCAACTTGAGCAATCATCACACCCAAAGGCAAAAATTGAAAAGCAATTTTCTTTGAATTTTGGAACCACCAATATGTTCTTTCCATGTTTATCAACAACTCTGCAACTTGTCTTGGAAAAACAGACTTCATTGGCCACTGTGTCACAAAGTTGACCATTACTAAGAAGACTGGTGGACAACCCAGACACATAGTAAACATCTTCAAGCATAGGAAGTTCAGAAATTTCCACCACTCATTTTCCAACAATCTCGGCATTGTCTCCTCCACCAAACTCAATCATAAGAATCTTTGTCACCAGTCATATGATGAGAACAACCATTGTCAAGGTGCCAGGTGTCTGGCCTAGAAGATGATGCTGAATTGTGAGCAATCAAACACTTCCCAAATCCACGTTGAAAGCCACTTGAACTTGACTTTACATTTCTTGAGCTTGAAGAATTAACAATATTGGACATTCTGCTGACCTCTAAGGTTAAATGCTCCACTTTTTCATTTAGATCATTTTTCCTTTTCAGATGTAGTTTTCTACACCTAGGTCTAATGTAGCCAAGATCACCACAATGATGGCATTTGGGAACGAATCTAGACATTGAAGTAGGGTCAGTCAAAGGAGATATAATAGATAATTCCTTAGAAGCAAGTAAGTTCAAACCCATGGAACTTGATCTACTTTCATCACAAGCAACCATATCATCACCTTCAAACTGATTCCTTGTAGCGAATGCTCTTTCTGATGAGTCAGCACCCATAGACAGACAGTTTAACTTACAAGTAGCCTTATTCAATTTAGAAGTCAGCTTCAAATTAGCTTCCCGATACAGTTCATTGTTTTCCAGCAGCAAATGAATTTGTTGAAGCAGACTTTAGTGTGATATCATTAAACTCTGAACATGATCTTCAAGAGAGGCAGTTAAGTCATCCTTTTCATCATCATCACCATAGAATGAGCTTATTTCATTTAGCTTGTTAAGTTCAGCCTCTAACCGTTTAATTTTATCACTTAGTTCTTATTTGACTAGTCGGAGAGACAGTGTCACATCCCGACTCGGGCCCCCACCACATCCCGAGCTCGACTTTGCCGTAGCACGATATTGTCCGCTTTGGGCCCCGACCATACCCTCACGGTTTTGTTTCTGGGAACTCACACGAGAACTTCCCAATGGGTCACCCATCATGGGATTGCTCTTGTGCGAACTCGCTTAACTTCAGAGTTCTGATGGAACCCGAAGCTAGTGAGCTCTCAAAAGGCCTCGTGCTAGGTAGAGTTGGGAATATACATATAAGGCTTACATGATCCACTCCCCTAGGCGATGTGGGATCTTACAATCCACCCCCCTAAGGGGCCCGACGTCCTCGTAGGCACACTTCCGGCCAGGGATTGGCTCTGATATCAAATTGTCACATCTTGGCCCAGGCCTCCACCACATTTTGGCCTCGACTCCGCTGTAGCACGATATTGTCCGCTTTGGGCTCCGACCACGCCCTCACGGTTTTGTTTTTGGGAACTCACACTAGAACTTCTCAGTGGGTCACCCATCATAGGATTGCTCTCATGTGAACTCGCTTAACTTCGGAGTTCCGATGGAACCCGAAGTCAGTAAGCTCCCAAAAGGCCTCGTGCTAGGTAAAGATGGGATCTTACAGAAACAACCTCTTCTTGCAACACAAATACCTTTTTGGTAAGCTCAGCATTATCCAATGCTGAAACACATATCTCATCAAACAACAATTCATATAAGCTTGACAATTCCTGAGCTGATGACACATTAGTATTATCCAATAACACATCTTTTTCACTGGAAGATGCTTCATCAATAGATGTAACGAATGCAACAATCTCTTCTTTATTATCTGATGACTTATCTGATGACACATAATCTTGATCATCACTGTCACTCCAAGTGGCCATTATATCCTTTTCACGTTTCTGACTAAGAAGTCTAGTGTTGGCACACTCAGCGGCACGGTGTCGACTTCCACCACATGTAAAACAAGGACCATAAACTTTTGATGGGTTTTTGTCTTTCTTTCCTGAGGAATCACTAGATTTTTCACCATAGAAAGGTTTCCCACGATTGTTTGATGACCCCTCAGACCACTTGACATCCATTCCTTTGTTTTTGAGACCTCTTCTGAATTGCTTGGCAACTAGGGCAAGATCATCTTTTGAGAGCAAATCACAAGAGTTACTTGTAATGTTGCTATTATCAACACTCTGAAGAGCGACATCTTTTCCCTTTTTGGTGACACCTTCATCCATATCAAGCTCCATCTCATAAGTAAGGAGTTTCCTAACTAACTTTCCGAGTTTAAATCTTGAAACTCTTGGATGACAGCCTTCTTTGCTTGGAATCTTTTGGGCAAAGATCTCAAGATCTTTTGAACAATTGTCATTTTATAGATTGGTTTCCCTAATCCCAAGGCTTTATTCATCAAGATTTCAACCTTTTCATAGAAGGCAGAGAAGGTTTCGGACTCAAATATTCTTAGATTTTCAAACTTTGAGAGGGTCATTTGAAGTTTCAAATCCCTCACTTGTTTGTCACCTTCTTGAAGGATTTGAAGTTTATCCCAAGCTTGCTTGGCAATTGTACAATAGCGAATATGAGCAAACTGAGTTGTTGATATGGCAGATACAATGACATTTCGTGCCTTCCTATTTGCCATGGCAGATATCACTTCACCAGTAGTCCATTCACTTTTAGGTTTGATCACCAACTCCCCATTAACAACTCTACAATGAGCCCTCCACTCAAGAGTAAGATATTCAACAAGGAAATCTTGTTGTCACGCCCTGGACCCGGAGTTGGTAATAAGAACTCGAACCCGAATCCGAAATGTGAGTTAAAAGCTCAATAAATAAAAGGAAATAAAAACGGGTTGGAAAATAAATTCCTCTTATAAAAATAATTCATGATTCGTAAACAAATCAAGAATTCTTTACAACCCACAGTAAATACAGGAATAAACTTTCTCAACTCCAATCTAATCTGATCTCATTCTACCTACCCTCTTTAATGTCTAGTTCGTAAACCTACATAACAATATAGGGATGAGCTTCAACAGCTCATTAGGTACATAACCGTATCACAATAAATTGACAATATTAAATTAAGTGTCACGAAATCATATAGCCAAATATCAAATAATGCATGAATGTAATGCAACCTCTTCAACTACCCCCGTTAATAAAGCACGCGAACCTGCACATCCTATACCATGCATTTTACCCTTGCAGAGGTGGTTCAAATGTTATATTATAGAAACTAACCCCCATTTGATATCCCAAGTTCATAAACCCCTTTTGCTAGTCATCTTATTTAATTCATTGATCCCAGCCCAAATCACCCACATTGACAATTCCCATCGAACCTATTCTAATGTGATGTGGTAAAAACTAGCACACAAATTAAACCCTATTAAGATAGTTGTAGTACGCGTAAGTAGGGATCGTTCTAGGCCGGGGATTAGTTAGGGATGCTAATCAACACAAATTAAACTTAAAAACTGAAAACTAGACTCAAACAACTCAAAACAAGCTAAACTGACTCAAATAACACAAAACTAAGTTAAATTGACTCAAAACAAGAACTAGAGGGTGATTTGGACGAAAATTAAACTAAAAAGACTCAGAATACTAAATGGGGGTTGTTTTGACGAATTTAAAGTAAACCTAAGTACATGCAGAAACAAACTAAAGGTAATACGAAATTTGATGTTTTTAGGGGTGAAAGGCTAGCTAGAGGGTCCTTCTCCACACATGACACATATGCATACAAATCGATTTCCAGTTATTCTTCATATAAACCATGAATGACAATGCCCCAAATTAATCGTGAGAAGCACAAATTAACTTTAAGATTTTCCTAAATTCATTGAATTGGACTCAGCAACGCAACCAAATTATTCTTATCAAGTTCCCTACATGAACTGCATAATAGAGATACATATCAAAGATCATTAAGTTCTATGAAAATCATAAGCATTAACAAGGCATTTGTAACTATGAACTGCATGATACTCCTGCTAGGAATTTACTTAACACGATCGTGACTAGCAACCTCCACTACTTGTAAACATAAGTTCATAACTATTAGGTGAAATTCCCTTATATTTTAGCATCAAATCCCTGCATCCAAACTAAGTGCCCTTAATCAACACACAAGAACAAGTTATCAATCAAACAGATAAGTAAATTGCAATTACGGTTTATGAGACAATAACTGGATGTAATCAATTCATATCACATATATGTTCATGGTTGAATTTTTTTTCTAGCTAAAAGGAATTTAGTTCCACATGTTTGCAATTAAACAAAGACAATTAAAATTAAAAATTGAAAACAAAAGATAGAATACACCTAGAAACGCTCCAGCAATCCAAAGGTCTTGAATGGCAGACACGGCTCCAAGCTTCTTCTTCTCCTTCCTTCCTTGCAAAGTTGGGCACAATTGTGTATTTTCTGATTTTAGGCTCTTTTGTGTGTGGTGCTCTGAATGGTGCGAATTTGGTGTATATATATAGCTAGGGCACGGCACAAAGGTTGTAAAGGAGAATGATTTGCATGGCAGATTCCTAGGGGGAAAAGAATTAATGTGTTTAGATGGATTAGGACTCCTAAATTCAGATGGGAAGGATTTAGAATAGGATAAGGACTCCTTTTGTAGCTGGAGATAAGTTTAGATAATGTTGGATTAAATAGGATAATGTTTGGATAATATGGGATAAGATAAGATAAGACTGGATAAGATAAGGTTGGTTAAGGATAAGGTTGGATAAGATAAGGTTGGTTTGGATAATGTTCCATCTTTTTAGTTGATTCCTTATCTTCTATGGCTTGAATTAATTCATTCAACTCTTTAGCACATTCGTAGCCTCTTTTGATCTTCAAAAACGTCCATCCATTATGCTCCATACGCATGCTATCCATTCCAAGTCCAAAAATGCTCTAAAATGCTCAAAATTGCACTTTCTTGCCAACTTTGTCATTTAAACCTGAAAACACACGAAAATAGCTTAAAACACTTTAATAAGCAGAATATTAGCTATGTAAATGCAAGAAAACAAGGTAACTAAGTCGCATAAATATGCTCCTATCATAATGTGCACACCGGGCTCTCCTGGAACTGGTTTCACAATGAATAGATTCAACTACACAAAAGATTCTTTCCAACTACCCTCATTTCCATACTTCCAATTTGAATACTGAAATTTCAACCACATCAACATGAATGATGCATAAATAATGTCATTTTATCTTTCACGTGTATCACAGTATATTCTCAACGAATAGCATTCCAGCAATAACTTCATAACCAAGAACAAGTAGACACTTAACTGAAGCAATTAGCCAATTATTATCCAATCACATTAATCAACCAAAAAGATCAAGAATATTAACTTCACGAAATTTAATAAAATCAATTTCTGTAAAGGTTTGCCTTATTTCCCCTACCTGGATTCCAAAGCTAAAACAAAGATCCATGTCACTACTGGAATAGCTAAGCTCCACGTACTTATCCATGTCACTATCGAAATAGCTAAGCTCCACGTACTTATCCATGTCACTATCGAAATAGCTAAGCTCCACATACTTATCCACGTCACTATCGAAATAGCTAAGCTCGACGTACTTATACATACTTATCCACGTCACCATTGAAATAGTTAAGTTCCACGTACTTATTCACATCACTACTGAAATAGCTAAGCTCCACGCACTTGAGAAAGCTCCTTGATCACTCCTAATGCCATGCATTTCTTCCCCTCTATTTTCTTTTCTAATCTCTCTCTCTAACATATACATACATACATACATACATACATACATATATAATTATGTATGCAAGACTACTATATGCAGGCAACCTGACTAAAGAGGGATGGAGATGATATGAATGGGATTATGGAATGGCTTGCTATTTATAGGGAAAAGAAGCGGCTGAAACTTCCTCCTAATTGGTGGGTTTTAAAGGCTATTGAAAGCTGGCATGAAAGGTGCTAGTTTTGTGGAGAAGTTTGATAAGAATGTAACACAAATATGACAACTAAGGCAGGTGATAGTCCTCCTTGGTTGGCAACAAAGTGAAGGTGTCCAATGCATGGCTAATGACTCACAGGTTTGAGAGACAAGTGTACATGACTAACCATTCGGCATTAGAGTATTCGACAAGTGTTTCTGACTGTCCAAGTGGCTAAGTGTTGGTTGACAAGTGGCAAATAAATACAGGTGGACAACAAAATCAAGACACATGGCAATTGAAGATGATGACAAAGAGAGAAATCTCTTCGTACAAAAGCTGAAGGATTAGGATTTGGCATTCTAAGTTAATAACTATAATGGAGGGATGAGTAGGCTTAATTAGTGACTAAGCTATGCATGCAAACCTGTAGCATGCACGACACGATTTCATGAAAATATGTGATGGTTCCATCAGGAATTGGTTAGAGTAAACGGGTTGGCTAAGAGGATATGGGTCAAAATACTATATAATATATAAAATTAAAAATACGAGTTCTCACACTTGTGCCTCAAGGAATATTTCAAACTTCTCACACCACGCCACATAGTTCACACCATCAAAGAATGAAGGAGAGTTACACGATCCAGCAACACGATCACGATCCATGATGTGAGACCATCCAATACCAGTAAAATCCCAGAGATTATTCTATGTACGTCTAGAGTAAGGCTCTGATACCAATTGAAATTGGTACCATGAGGAATACCCTACAATAAAAACTTAGAAGCAACTATACTGACTAGTCAATGAACTAATCAACTGAGTACAGGTTGTTAGATATCCACAAGCATATAAACCAAGAAAACTGATATTGCTAAAGCAAGACAAATGATCTCCAGTTATTGTTTTAACAAAGTGTCAATACTAGCACAATTTTATCTCTAACAATGATTATTTGGACATAAAGGGTAACTTTGCAAAGTATTGAACACAAGTGAAGTTTTTTGCCGAAAAAGCCCACCTCTGGGTTAAAAAAACCGGGGACTCTCCAATGAGCCCAATCCACAAGTGTAAACAAGGTTTTTACAAAGACCACACAAGCTCAATTCCTAGATCCCTGTCTACGGAGTAGCTTTACCTTTGTGCAACTTTGCCTTACATGAGATGAACTCCTTCGGTCTTCATGAAGTGGCAACTCCTCCTGAGCTCTTCACCTTGTGGCACTGATATCAACACGATCACTGAAATGATATGATGTACTCATTGTAAACATGAAAATTTTGTATCGAATTGAACGAGAACAAGTGTACAAAGTAGATTTGTATTGATGAATTTATGGGGTTACAATCTCTGTTTACAATTTTCCTCTAACTCAATCTTCAAATTTGATGTAGATGCGTAAGCTGTTGATCCAAGGGTCGTGATGACTTGATCTTGGATGAACGATTGAACGATTTCTTCAAGTTTTGAGCTTGAAACAATGCGTGGATAGTCTTTACCTCTAGATTTATGTATAACTTGCGGCAAAGGTGATGTTCATGTGAGATTTTGTTGTTTCAAGGGTCTTGGTGACTTGATCTTGAATCAAACGTCGTTGCAAGTTTTGAGCTTGCAACAAAGTCTTGAAGGAATCGACACAAGTGCTTGTTGATTCTTCAAGGGAATGCTTCGACTTTGGTCGAAAGAAAGCTTCGGCTTTGGTTGTACATTCTTCGAAGAGAGCTCTGGCAGCGTATTAAGCGTATTAGTCTTCAAAGATCTGGCAGAGGTTCTTCTCAATGTGAGAATTTCAGCCCTTCAAATGTAGAAATTGTCAACCTTTTGCTTGTCTTGGGATCTTGTATTTATAGACTTCTCAAAGCTTTCCTTTGGATGGATTTGGCTTTGATTTGTCTCTTGATTCATCCATGGGAGAATTTAGGCATGTTTTGTGTCTTAATTTGAGCCACTTTCCCTTGCTTGGCCAAAATCTATAGGGTTTTCTTGCCTATTTTGCGAGCAATCTTCAATTCTTGCTTGTTTTGTGAAGATGCTTTAGTTTTCTTTCCGGTTTTGGGAGCAATTTGGGCCCCTTGCCGCATTTTAGGAATGCTTTTAAGCTTCCTTTGCTTGATTTGTGCCATATGTCAGTGATGACTTGTCCATTTGTGATGAGTCATATGCCATGTGGAGCTTTGTGATGCATCATTTGTATGCAACAAAATTTATATGTCTACACTCATGAAATGAGGACTCAACGGCTAGTCAGGTTCTCTAGTCAAACAGTTGAAGAAGAACCTAACATGAATCCAAATTCTTAGTCTAAGAAAGATATGAAACTTTGAAGATTAGACCAAGAGCTTGATGCAAAACCATGAAGACAATGCAACCCGAGTATAAAGTGATTGGGTACTTGTGCATGAGATGGTTTTGTGACTAGGGTTTCGGTTTTGAAACTTAAGAGGTAGCTCTAGGTTAAATGCTCTATTTTTCTTGAACTATCAATAACCTAGCCAAAGAACAAATGAAACGTTGAAAACCCTTTTAATGAAAGAGATGGATGTTTCAGACACGGGAAACAAGGAGGCACGTGTCATGAGCCAAAGGGACCTTCCCAAATCAAAGGTGATAGATCCACACATGGGAAAAGGTGTCAGATGGCCCATGTGGGTTGTCTTATTTTGAGTGCCTAGACAGTTGGAACACAGACTAAAATTCTGACTAGACAACTACACTAGACAAAAGGATTCTGGAAAAAATAAGCTTGACATGCATATGCAAATGTATGATTCAACCCTTTTTAGTGAAGATGGTTGGTGCCTTGATGATTTAATTCTAGCAGAAATCCCAGATCAACATTACACCCTAATACTAAACTATGAGCATGTGTGGTACCAGATACAAGATTAGACAAGGGTAGCCAAACAATAAAACTAGTATTTAACAGAAGACTTTGGGCTGCTTAGGGGCCCAGGGATCAAAGTCCATACCCTTTGCATTTCACGCAAGCAACGTTAAGAGAGAACTAGCCTAGTTTACCCCTTCAACTAGGAAGCCAACCTTCTTAGTTAGGACTAAACTCCATTCCTGCATTAAATGCATGCTAAGCCCAGTAAGTCAGGCATTTAATGCTAACTTTCCCTTCCTAGCTTTCACAAACAACCAATGCACAAAAGCCATGAGGCGCACTACCAGAAGTAGCGCATGCGGAAGGCTGGCCGGGGAAAGCTGTGCCTCGAGGAGAAGCAAACTGTAGGCTTCAACATTGTAGCTATCTTACACCAAAAGGGAAATAATAAAAGGGCTAGGGAGAAAGGAAGGGGATGACCAAGCCACAAAGGGAGATTCCGTTAAAGTGTAGAGAATAACCCTTCACTTACATAAGGAGGGAAAAAACCATTTGAGAGGGGGATGAAAGGTAACACAGAGAGAGATAGAGGAGAATGCATAGGGAGAAAACCACCCAAGAAGAAACCCAGAGAGTCCACTTAGCCCAAAAGCATGCTTCAAGCCTCAAGAATCATTATCCATGCAACCCTAGTAATTGCCATAGCAATCCATTAAACATCTCAGCCATTAGAAGCCTTACTATCACCCTAGGTGAAGGAAAAAATTTTGTCCTAGCTAAGAACATGTATGAACATTTGAATACATATGCTAACAATTAACTCTTTAAAGTAGGCATGCATCCAAAAACAATTCATGAAACCCATGACTTTCAAAGCCTAGTATATGGTGAATCAAAAGACTCTTTAACAACATTAAAGAATATGAAGAATTTAGAGATTCTTTACCCTTGAAGCTCATCCTTGATTACACAAGGGATTCACCCAAGTGGAGGGCCTTCAAGTCACCTCCTTGCTCCTTGGATCTTCCTTGTGATTTCCCTCCTTTTTGTGCTCCTTTGCTTCTTTGAGGATTTGAGGATTAGTTCTCCAAAACACCAAAAGTTTGATGTCTCTATGTCTCTTCACCAAGGATGTAATTTGTGAGAATGAAAATGGATCACTTAGGGAAGTAAATTTGCTAGATAACTATCCCCAAGTAGCTTAGAAAACCCTAATTGAAAACAAAGCTATAAAGATGAATTTATACTTCATTTCTTAGGTGAGTGGCAAACTTGCAATTAAGCAAACTTGCATACCCTCACCCTAAATGGTTGGCCTATATGGTTATTGGGCTTATTGCCCATTTTGTTTTAGTTGTCATACAACTTAAACATAATGGGCCTTGTGGACCAAAACACTTTTGGGCCCCGAAGCCCTAAAACCAACTTAAAAGCCCAATACGAACATTTCGTATAATTAATTAACTAATTAATTAATCTTGACCATTCTTCAATTAAACCATTTAATTGCTTATCCATTTCATTTAATTGCTTCACATATATCCTTATTTGGTGTGCGATCCATTAGGTTCCAATTAGCGAGGCAGTGGGCGATGTTACTCTTAACTATCGATTGTGAATTGAAACCACATTTCAATTCTCCCTTTTTGATGATTAGTGTTTGCTAATCAATAGGGCTTCCACAAACCATGAGTGACACCTAGCAGTATGTCATGGTTACCCAAGCTAAGTAGAATTGGTTGGAGAACCTATCCAGTTACAATTACAATGCAATACGGTCCTTCTCTAATACAATACTCTTAACCACATTGTTTTAAGTGATAGTTTGTTTCATGTCTACTATCCAATGTGATACTTTCTTATATGATTCCCTTGAATATGATTTGGAACATCTTCCTTAGTCATATTCATTTGCTTTGGCCAAAGACTTTAGAATCATATTTTAGAGTATACTCCTTCCACCATGGAAGGTTAGAGATCCCTTGTTGTGCATTCATATGCCTACATGACTAGATCACATGACCCCAACAATGCCGTGGACAATCCGAGGGAATGCCTTTGTCATGATCAAAGATCAAGGACCTAACCATTAGACATCTATGATGCCTCAGGTCTAAGGACTACTTTGCATATTGTAACCTTAGAGTTCGTACATGACATGTATGTTTGAACTCTCATTAATCGCAGTTCAGTGTACTCGATTACTCTTTCGAGCACCTATGTGTTTGTCTTAGTGTCCAACACCAAATGACTTGAGACTAGTTCATACTCACGTTTGAGTCAACATAACACATACTAACCTTAGCGGATTGTCAATGCCCAATTGGCAATCCTATGGCTAGGAACGTTTTAGGAATGAACATAAGAGAAAGGTCTCCTTAATCTAACTCATTAGATCACTTATCTCTTATGTCAAATATATCCCTTGGATTCTCTTATTGATTAAACACATGATTCAATAAATAGTGATTAACAATAAGTATTGCCCTTCCGTTAAACATATAAAAGTTTAACATATTAAGTATTCCAAAAAGCTATTACATCAAATGAGTGGCTTTGTGGGCATACTTCCAACAATCTCCCACTTGCACTCAAAGCCATCCTCCCATGTATCTAATACTCATCTTATCCATATGACGATCAAGCTGGATTTGAGTCATTGGCTTTGTCAGTGGATCTGCTACATTATCGGCTGAAGCAACTTTGAGGATGTTGACTTTCCCCTCGGCAGCATATCATCTTATGATATTAAAGCGCTTATCAAAATGCTTGTTCTTTTGATGAGCCCTGGGTTCCTTGGCTTGAGCTATCGCCCCACTATTATCACAGTACAAAGTTACTGGTGATGTGATGGTTGGAACCACTCTAAGTTCAGTAATGAACTTTTTCATCCAGAACGCTTCTTTGCCGGCTCCAGCTGTAGCGACATATTAAGCCTCTGTCGTGGAATCAGCAATTACACTTTGTTTCTTGCTTTTCCAACTGACAGCCCCACCATTCAGAGTGAATACATATCCGGAGTTGGAACTTCTATCATCGACGTTAGATTGGAAATCTGCGTCTGTATAAGCTTCCACTCGCAACTCTGATGCTCCTCCATAAACGAGGAACATGTCCTTAGTTCTTCTTAAGTACTTAAGGACCATCTTGACAGCTGCCCAGTGTTCTGATCCTGGGTTAGATTGATATCGACTAGTAATGCTCACAGCATACGCGATATCAGGCCTTGTGCATATCATGGCATACATGAGACTCCCTATGGCGGAAGCATAAGGAATTTCATTCATTAGCCGTATCTCTTCAGGAGTCTTAGGTCCCATGGACTTAGAAAGGTGAATTCCATGTCTCACAGGAAGAAAACCTTTCTTAGATTGTTCCATCTGGAACCTACTTAGCACCTTATCAATGTACATCGATTGGGATAATCCAATTAATTTTCTGGATCTATCACGATAGAGCTTTATCCCAAGTACATAAGATGCATCTCCTAAATCTTTCATGTGGAAGGTTTTAGACAACCACACTTTTACAGAAGAAAGTACTGCAGTGTCATTCCTGAATAGTAATATGTCATCTACATATAACACTAGGAATACTACTGCATCCCCAACGACTTTTTGATAAACACAATTGTCGTCTTCGTTTTGAGTAAAACCAAACGTTTTGATTTCAGTATCGAAACGAATGTTCCAGCTCCTGGAGGCTTGCTTAAGTCCATAAATGGACCTTTGAAGCTTGCATGCCTTAGTCTCTTCAGACTCGGACACGAAACCTTCGGGTTGAGTCATATAGAGCTCTTCCTGTAGGTAGCCGTTCAGAAAGGCCGTCTTCACGTCCATTTGCCATCTCTTTGAATCAATGTCGGACATTGCTTCAGTGTAGTCCCTAGGGTCCTCCTTTGTTTCATTGTCACCTAAAAGGTACAATTCATCAAAGTCATTATTTAAGCCAAACCTCATAGGTGGCTTACTAACCCGTTCAGATCTTCGTGGAGCTAGGGGTTCAGGAACAGGGTTGTCAATATGTCGAGTGCTTGTTTGTGGTTCATTATTAATCTCATTAATTTCCATCTCTTTGCTTCTAGTTCCTTTGAGAACAAATTGTTCCTCTAGAAACATAGCAGTTCTGGCGACAAAGACTTTCTGGTCGTCAGGATGGTAGAACTCATATCCCATAGTTTCTCTAGGATATCCCACAAAATAGCATCTTACTGATCTTGCTTCAAGCTTAGTGGCCTCAAGCTTCTTGACATATGCTTCACAACCCCAAATCTTAATATGATTAAGACTTGGCTTTCTTCCATGCCATATCTCATAGGGTGTTTGTGAAACTGATTTGGAAGGTACTCTATTAAGCAAGTAAGCTGCTGTATATAGAGCGTATCCCCAGAATGTTACTGGTAGATCAGCGGAACTCATCATAGAACGAACCATGTTCATCAAGGTTCGATTTCTCCGTTCAGAAACTCCGTTATGCTGAGGAGTTCCTGGTGGAGTCCACTGTGATACTATTCCACACTCTTTGAGATAATCTAGGAAATCGTTACTCAGATATTCACCCCCTCGATCCGATCTTAGGATTTTTATCTGTTTCCCAGTTTGCTTCTCAACTTCATTCTTGAATTCTTTGAACCTTTCAAAGGATTCTGACTTGTACTTCATAAGATATACATAGCCAAACCGAGAGTGATCGTCGGTGAATGTGATATAGTATGAGAAGCCTTCTCTCGACGTAGTAGACATAGGTCCACATACGTCAGTGTGGATTAACCTTAGAATTTCAGTGGCACGCTCTCCTTTTCCAGTAAATGGAGATTTGGTCATCTTCCCTTTCAAGCAACTTTCACAAGTACCCATCCGGTCATTACCTAATGGGTGGAAATATCCGTCTTTCGACATCTTGCGAATCTTATCAAGGTTCACATGTCCAAGTTTAAGATGCCACATCTTTTCTTGGTTAACTTCTTCTCTAGCCCTTTTGGGTTTTGAGGTATTCCCGCTTTCAATACAGTGCATCCCACTATTCGTCTCTAGGTGAAAAAGTCCCTCTATCATATTACCATGAGAGATAATACGACCGTTCAAGTATAAAGTGCAACTCATTTTGTCAAACAACACTGAGTGCCCATCTCGTAAAAGCTTAGAGATGGAAATCAAATTCTTTATACATGAAGGAAAATATAAACAATTTTTAAGTTCCAGGACTTCCCCAGAGGGTAGGTTAAGCATATAGGTGCCTATTGCTTTTGCAGAGATTTTAGTGCCGTTCCCAACTCGCACAACCATCTCCTCATTGCACAGTGACCTGCTCCCTGTTAGTCCCTGCAACGTATTACAGATATGTTGACTAGCGCCTGAATCAAATATCCAGGAATTGGAGCTCACTGTAAAAGCACTCTCTATGACAGAAATAGTCTCTTCAAAAGTCCGTGTCATAAGGCTCGCAATGCGCACCCTGTATTTCTTCTTCCAACGTTCATCCTTTCCACAATGAAAGCATGTTCCTTTGGATTTCTTTGCCTTCTTCTTATGTAACCTTTTCCTTATTATTGCATTCTCACTCCCACTGTCCCTTTTGAAACCTTTTTCAAATTTACAGCACATGTCAATCATCTCTTTCAAAGAATGATCGAATCTATTCACTTTATAGTTTACGATAAACTTAGTGAAATCATCCGAGAGAGATGCAAGGAAAAAGTCTTGGGCCATTTTCCCATCGATGGAAGTTCCTAAACTTTGAAGATCTTGAAAGATCCTTTCCATCTTTTGTCCATGTTTATGGACCGATGTCCCCTTTGCCATTTTGGCATTCATTAGACTACAAATATTTGAGAATCGTACATTACTAGTCTCAATGTCATGCATCTTATGCAAACTTTCAACCATGGCACAAGAAGTGTCCATGTGCTTATGTAGCTTCATAAGCTCCTCACTAAGTGAAGTGAGGATTAAGCATTTGGCTTGTAAGTCATCCTCATAGTGTCTAACATAATTTTGACACTCCTCCTTTGAAGCTAGTTTCGTAGGAGGTACATGAGGAAGGGATTGCTTAAGTACATACAATATGTCTTTCACCTTTGAGACATTCTCAATGTGGCGATACCAAGCAAGGAAACGTTGGCCCTTTAGGCCCTTTTTGTCAAGTATAATGGTGGGTATAATTTTAGGCATGTCGTTCACTACATAACATAACAGAAATCGAATTAGCATTGTTGTTTAAAACTATTTTGATTGGGTCTTTTAATCAAATAGTATCACCCACCATTTTTGGCAAATTCCACATCCCTCAATAGAATTCGAGAGTTATATTGAACTCTTAGTGGGTTATGGGAGACTCACCATTACCAAGCCCACCTCACGATGATACGATGTTGGCTAGCAAAAATAATGATGAGAGAATAACGCATTATTCATTTACAACCTTTTGTAATTACCCATCTCGTTTGGCCTCTAGAGAATGCTGCCTCACGATGATACGATGTTGGCACCATTGCACTTAGTTTAAGTTATTCCCACCATGCTTAGTTCGTGAAGGGGTTCAAGAATAGCCTCACGATGATACGATGTTGGCTATCCTCGTTGCCTACACTCACCTCATCATATGTATATGGATTCCTCCTGGATATAAGCACATGCTTTGTACTCCCCCATGATAGGGTGAAGCCGGTGCATGAGTCACAAACGCTTGGAACCCACCACGGTGGAAGGCCTACGAAGAGATATTCTAAACATCTCTCGCTTATCAACTTAAATATTTGTTTGAGGGAATAGCGTTGGGCTACATCAAAACATTTTAATCACATTAAAAGAACTTGGGCCTATCACAACCATTGGTCCAAGTTTATATGAATTAGTAGTATATAATACTCCCACTGTTTCGTTGAAACAAGCGAGACTATATGGAACTACTAACGAATGCTTTGCATCCTCATATGGACTATATAGTCATATTAGGTTTTAGGATGATTATGAACCGTTTGATTTGATCCAACACGAGCCTTGTGTTGGACCTTGGGCCTAAGGTATGTAGTTGTTGATTTTAGTTACGCGTTTAATCCAATTAAACCGTTATTTCCTATTGGGCGTTGGACCCAACTATTCCATTTTGCATACATTTAAACAAAAGGAATACATGAAATAATAATAAGGGCTTATGCCCTTTTACAACACAAATGATGGACTTATGTCCATTTACAACAAATTGAATTAATCAAATTACATTCAAATCTACACTACCAATCCCAAACATTCATAATGTAAAGCGGCCAATCACATAGCTCAATTATCGAGGCATTTGGTTCATAATCACCCTTCTCTTAATCAAACACATTTAACTAAGAAAACAACTTTAAACAATTGGTTTTCGGATCCATAGAATTGATTTAAATGGAACTAAATAAAATGAAAATCCAATTCTCATTTAAAGAGACAAACTATTTTGTTCTCATCTAATTTGGGCCAAAAACAATGACCACAACTTTTGGGCCATTTTCTAAAAACAAAAACTTTTGGGGTCACTTTGTAAAAACACAAGAGTCCACAACTTCATGTAATTACAACTTAGAACCCAAACATTTTTAATAATGTCAAAACATCATTAAAGGAGCAAAACAATTTGTCCTTTAAAGTTTTTGGACCTTAACGTAAAAACGTAAACTTTTGGGCCAAAATGCAAATACACAAAAGTATCAAAACTTTATGTAAGTGCACAAAACACCCAAAAATACCCTATTTTAAAAGGGTGGCCTGCCATATAGTGTTTTATTGATGAAAATTCAAATTTTATACAAAGTTTTGTAAGTGGGTTATGTTAGGTGAGGTAAAGATGAAATAAAATTTTGTAAGAAATGATTTATGTCATTCTTTAAAACAAAGTTTGTCTCCCATTAAAATTACTTAATCATTAACCATCACCCACTAAAATTAAATCAAAACTTTATGTAAAAACATAAAACTTTTTGAATCAAAACTTCAAAACTTTTTGTTCTTGGCAAGAACTCCAAGAACATTGAAGAACACTTATGAAAACTCAAAATACATGGCACCAAATTTTTAGTTCCAATATTCATGCTTAAATGAAATACATCTACAACATTTGAGATGCTAAATTTTCTAGCAAAATTTATATTCAAAGCAAGAACAAAGCTTGTAACATTTACAACATTTAAATCATAAAACATGAAAATCACAAAACCCAAAAGGATCCACCATACACTAGACCTAGGCTCTGATACCACTTGAAGGAAAAAATTTTGTCCTAGCTAAGAACATGTATGAACATTTGAATACATATGCTAACAATTAACTCTTTAAAGTAGGCATGCATCCAAAAACAATTCATGAAACCCATGACTTTCAAAGCCTAGTATATGGTGAATCAAAAGACTCTTTAACAACATTAAAGAATATGAAGAATTTAGAGATTCTTTACCCTTGAAGCTCATCCTTGATTACACAAGGGATTCACCCAAGTGGAGGGCCTTCAAGTCACCTCCTTGCTCCTTGGATCTTCCTTGTGATTTCCCTCCTTTTTGTGCTCCTTTGCTTCTTTGAGGATTTGAGGATTAGTTCTCCAAAACACCAAAAGTTTGATGTCTCTATGTCTCTTCACCAAGGATGTAATTTGTGAGAATGAAAATGGATCACTTAGGGAAGTAAATTTGCTAGATAACTATCCCCAAGTAGCTTAGAAAACCCTAATTGAAAACAAAGCTATAAAGATGAATTTATACTTCATTTCTTAGGTGAGTGGCAAACTTGCAATTAAGCAAACTTGCATACCCTCACCCTAAATGGTTGGCCTATATGGTTATTGGGCTTATTGCCCATTTTGTTTTAGTTGTCATACAACTTAAACATAATGGGCCTTGTGGACCAAAACACTTTTGGGCCCCGAAGCCCTAAAACCAACTTAAAAGCCCAATACGAACATTTCGTATAATTAATTAACTAATTAATTAATCTTGACCATTCTTCAATTAAACCATTTAATTGCTTATCCATTTCATTTAATTGCTTCACATATATCCTTATTTGGTGTGCGATCCATTAGGTTCCAATTAGCGAGGCAGTGGGCGATGTTACTCTTAACTATCGATTGTGAATTGAAACCACATTTCAATTCTCCCTTTTTGATGATTAGTGTTTGCTAATCAATAGGGCTTCCACAAACCATGAGTGACACCTAGCAGTATGTCATGGTTACCCAAGCTAAGTAGAATTGGTTGGAGAACCTATCCAGTTACAATTACAATGCAATACGGTCATTCTCTAATACAATACTCTTAACCACATTGTTTTAAGTGATAGTTTGTTTCATGTCTACTATCCAATGTGATACTTTCTTATATGATTCCCTTGAATATGATTTGGAACATCTTCCTTAGTCATATTCATTTGCTTTGGCCAAAGACTTTAGAATCATATTTTAGAGTATACTCCTTCCACCATGGAAGGTTAGAGATCCCTTGTTGTGCATTCATATGCCTACATGACTAGATCACATGACCCCAACAATGCCGTGGACAATCCGAGGGAATGCCTTTGTCATGATCAAAGATCAAGGACCTAACCATTAGACATCTATGATGCCTCAGGTCTAAGGACTAATTTGCATATTGTAACCTTAGAGTTCGTACATGACATGTATGTTTGAACTCTCATTAATCGCAGTTCAGTGTACTCGATTACTCTTTCGAGCACCTATGTGTTTGTCTTAGTGTCCAACACCAAATGACTTGAGACTAGTTCATACTCACGTTTGAGTCAACATAACACATACTAACCTTAGCGGATTGTCAATGCCCAATTGGCAATCCTATGGCTAGGAACGTTTTAGGAATGAACATAAGAGAAAGGTCTCCTTAATCTAACTCATTAGATCACTTATCTCTTATGTCAAATACATCCCTTGGATTCTCTTATTGATTAAACACATGATTCAATAAATAGTGATTAACAATAAGTATTGCCCTTCCGTTAAACATATAAAAGTTTAACATATTAAGTATTCCAAAAAGCTATTACATCAAATGAGTGGCTTTGTGGGCATACTTCCAACACTAGGAAAGCCCAAATCATCCAACCAAGGGAGACAAGAGGATGTTCTCAAAGCCCAAGTCCACCTCCACCTAAAAGTCCCCCAACATAAATTGGTGACTCTGCTGGGGACAAGTTGCAATCTTGATTCAATGGCTCCAAGATCTAGAAGAAACACTACCAGGAGTGGCAACGCCTCAAACGCAGGCGAGCCTGCTTTTCGACTCGACGAGTCTCAACGTGAAGGCCAGCATCAGTAAAGCCATGAAAACCTGGACGAATATGACATGTCAAACATCATCGCAGCCATTCATGCCTTGGGTAAAGACCAAAAAGAAATTGCTGCCACTGTGAAAGAGTTAAAAAACTCAATACGGACGCCAAGCGAGAAAGCCAGTGACAAAGACTGCATGTCTAGGGAAAAGGCTTCTTAGGAGGAGTCAGCTGCTGTTGCTGGCAAAGATCCTGAGAAAACACCATCTTTTGTCACTCAGGAAGATGTCATAGTCATCCTCGAAAAAGAGCTGCATAGGAGTTCATAGGATTGGAAATATGTTCTTGAGCCACCATATCCAACCAGCATTCTCAATATGCCATATCCTAAAAGATACGAGACTCCTAACCTTGTTCTCTTTGACGGAAGGAAAAGTAGCCCTGAGGAACATATAAGTCGTTTCATCGGCACTTTGGGTCCTCATGCTAGCGATCGCAACCTCCATCTCAGGGAGTTCGCGAAAAGCCTAATTGACCGTTCTTATACTTGGTATAGCACCCTGGCACCAGGTTCCATCCAGACCTGTGAAGCGCTGGCAGGCAGGTTCTGTAAAAAATACTTCCAACATGAGGAAAGGTTTCATGATGACTCACTTAATAATATGAATCAAATGCACGAGGAAGATCTGGTGACTTTTGTCAAACATTTTTGAGACCTTGGCCTTGAATGCTATCACGAAAGGGATGATGAAGCTCTTATGGAGATTTGTATCAGCAACATTGTCGCTGACTACAGGGTTTACTTGAAGAACATCAGTATTAGCCAGTTCCCAAGGCTCCTGGAAGAAGTGAGAAATACCAGCTTGTTAGTCAAGCCTTCCATGGGGAGATCCTGGAAAGCTGACAAAAAGGAAGCTCATCATGCCCTAACTGTGAATGACAGATTCGACAACAACCCATGGAAAATGAAGCAAAATGAGAGTGAAAGGGAAACCTATCATCCATTAGCGTGCAATGACGAGGAATTCCAAGCCATCCTTGATGCCATGTTCGCAGATGGGGCCATCAAGCTGCCCTAGCCGTACAAAGCCTCTTCCAGGGAAGATAGAAAGGAACCCAGATACTGTCATTACCATCAGTATATGGGACAACCCTCTATTGCATGCCAAACTTTGAGAAAAATTCTCCATGCAAAAATCTGGAAATGACGCTAGACCTTCCATGCAAGATGCAAGCCATAGACACCGACCCTCTGCCAAAGCGTCGAGGGAAAGAGGTGGAAGTTGTCATCACAGGCTCCGGGGATGACGATGCTTACCACCCATAGATCAACCATTTTCAGCCACAGAGTTATGATACGTCATAGCTTCAAGCTAAATGATGGGGAGATGAGGATGCCAATCTCATGGATTTTTCCCTAGGCCTAAATGACGAGGCTTTAACCATCGATATGCCTGAAGATTACAACGAAGCAACCTCGATAGAGCAACTGTTCAACCAGGAAATGACGGGTGTGACTTTGTACAACCTTCTCGACATAGAAGCCGACGCTGTTGAGTGTTACCTTTCCTAAGGGCAAGGGCCTACTGCAACACAGGTCTTCCAGGAAAACCTAAAGTTCAACTCCCTCTTTAACCAGCTTAAATATGGCCCAGAAGCAAGGATCGCCGCTGATGAAGCTCTTATGCATGTTTCCAAGGACTATGGCCTTCAATGCTACGCTGCCCAACCGCATAGGGCTTTCTTTGAGAACAACAATGCCATTATCTTCACTGGCAAATACATGGAAATGGTTTTCCTTAACCACTCAAGGCCATTGTACTTGGAAGGGCAGATTAATAACGTTTTCATCAGGCCAACTTTGGTTGACACTGGTTCCTCCGTCAACATTTTATCCTTGGCAGTGCTCACTGTTTCAAGCGTCCCAACGTCAAAGGTGGTAAGGTCTCAAATCTCTATCAATAGGTTTAGAAACAACAATGGGTAAACTATGGGATATATCAAGATAGACTTGAAGATTGGCCCTATCAGGTCATTTACTAAGTTTCATGTGATTGACATCAATGTGGCTTACCACATTCTACTCGGATGGCCATAGATAAACAAGCACAGACTCGTTGCCTCCACCTACTACCAACGCGCGAAGGGAAGATTTGTCTAAGGCCTATTCGCATCCCAGGAAACCAGATGCCATTCGACCTAGATAAAGTTCACCATTCTGATGCTGAGCTTTATAATGATTTCCCAAGTGATAAGAGTGGGATATCACAGGCATCAGGGATACCTTTACCCCATTGGGAAAAAGTTTGAAACCTCAGTGACCAAGAATTCCTAGCGACTATGGAAATAGGTAAACACATACAGCCAGAAGCTAATGCCCTTGCCTACATTCCACCTCAATGCTACAAGCAAGGAAAAGCTTTTAAAACCAAGCAATGTCAAGGACGCACACAAACTAAAAGGGACAACCAAGAGGTACTTTGTGGATGAGGCAACTCTATACCGAAAATGATTCAATGGGGAACCATTGAGATGCCTTGGGCCATCCGAGTTATCACAAGTCATGCAAGAAGTAATAGAGAATGCGGCGAGTACAAGGAAGGAAGAAATAACACAAGCAACTGCTGAGCCTAGGATACTCTTGGCCAACCATGAGAGAAAACACGCACAATATGGTCAAAAAATGCCATGCATGCCAAGTCCATGGAAACCTAATCCATAAGCCTTCAACGCTACTCAAGACATGCGCACCTCATAGCCATTCCATAAATGGGAGCTCGATTTGATAGGAATAATCAACCTGGCTTTCGAAGGCCATATATAGATCCTAGTAGCCACTGAGTACCTCACAAAGTAGGTGGAAGCAATCCCTCTCATGAAAGCAACAGGAGCAACAATATCAAATTTCATCAGGGAATGCATCGTTTGCCGATTTTGGATACCTTACAATATAGTGAGCGACAACGGCACACCTTTGGTGAACAAACAAGTGCCATGCTAAATAGATATGGGATCAAGCACCACAACTCTACACCGTACTATCCTTAGGAAAACGGTCAAGCCGAAGCCACAAACAAGTCACTGCTGAGGATCATAAGTAAAATGGTTCACGACTACGTTGGGGGCTGGAGCACGCATCTACCAGATGTTCTATGGGCCTATATCACATCTCTAAGGAATGTTGTGAGTTTTTCTCCCTACTCCTTGTTGTATGGGTCTGAAGCCATTTCCCTGTGGAAATGATGATGCCCACGACAAAAGTTTCAACATTCAACAATGTAAAATAGGATGTTGCAGCATGCGCAAGCTGGAGGTGGAAAGAGCTTGAGTTACTCGAGGAAAAAAAGGCGGAAACAACCTTATACCACCAACAAGTTACCAAGCCTACAATCTCACAATTAAGCCACGGAACTTCAAGGAAGAAGATCTTCTCCTTAGCACAGCTAAGGACATAAGGAGGCAGATCTCCGGACCTTCGAAGTTTGCCCCACATTGGGAAAGACTTTTTGTGATCAAGGAAGCCTATTGAAACGATTACTACTACTTGACATCGGTCAAGGAAGGTATGCTAACGGAGCCTATCAAGGCAAAATGGCTAAAGCCATTACTACTAAAACACTCATGCTTATTTTAAAAGAACAAGCTTCTTCTATACTTTGACCATCTTGCTTACTCTATGTAGGCCTTGTAAAGCCATGCAACGATTGATGTACTCCAAATTTTAATGAAATGAATGAGCATTTTGTCAAAATCTTTGGTACATTCATCTCTTTACATTGGCAAAAGTAACTAAAAGGATTTCTTCTAAACATATTATAGCAGTAATGAAGCCAAGGTTATAAGGAAAGCCCATGCCAAGCAAGCTGCCCTAAGGGTCAAATCATGCTAAGTCTATAATAAAATCTCATGTCAAACAAGTTGCTCAATGGTTCAAAGCAATGCCCATGCAACATGCCAAGACAAATTACAACACGCCATGCAAAACCATTCGAGTCAAGGGAATAAAGCCTTTTCAAAGAAATCAAACAAATCAATTCCAAGCTTAGCAATTCAAAATCAATGCTAAGCCTAACAATGCAAAATCATTGCTAAGCTTAACAATGCAAAATCAATGCCAAGCCTAACAATTCAAAATCAATTCCAAGCCTACCAAGGCAAGATCAATGCCATACCTAACAATGCAAAATCAATGCCAAGCCTAACAAGGCAAGATAAATGCCAAGCCCAACAAGGCAAGATAAATGCCAAGCCCAACAATGCAAAATCAATGCCAAGCCTAACAATGCAAAATCAATGCCAAGCCTAACAATGCAAGATCAATGCCAAGCCTAACAATGCAAAATCAATGTCAAGCTTAACATTGCAAAAATCAAGCCAAGCAAGGAAAAGCTTTTAAAACTAGCAGGCCAATCAATGCTAAGCAGGTCAAGCTTTCCTAACATGCTCTTATTCTCTACGAAGGCTATAACATATTTCCTCAGGGAAACTCACTAGCAAAGTGCCAAGTGACACAATCAACTATTTACCCCAGGAAAGCAAGCAAAAGCTCGAGCCTATATCTTAAAGCCTAAACAGAATCTATCCATCAAATTCTCATGCACTTGAAGTAAGAAAAAGCCAATGTCATTGTAAGATTAAAAACATCACAAGCTTCATGCTAAATTCAATGTCAGAATCTGAAGCCAAAGGCAAATGAGCAAAACATGAAGTGAGGTGGCCTCATGGCCATTATTCAAAGAGCGATAAGCTAGCTATCTAAAAGGAAATTACAAAGAAAAGTAAAGGTGGAGTGAGGAAATCAACTTTCTTAATAGCGTGCTACTGCAATATCTCAAGGTTCATGCTTTGCCAAGAAAACGAAGTCGAAGGTTAGGAAAGAACAAACAATCAAGCAAAGTGCGCAGCTGTAAGAAGCTGAGGAGTTAAGCGCAAAACACCACCATTCGAAGGAACTGCTAGAGGTGCCAGTATGCAACTAATCTGTTACGAGTTGAAGGCAAGATGTTATTTCCTTGGAGCTCCCATGTACCAACTTCTTCAACAGGAGCTTCTCAATCCTTAGTTCCTTACACTGCAATTCGAGAACACGATCCAGTTTGCTGGCTTTAGCGAACTGATCCAGAACCCTTTTTTTTTCTCAAGCCAAAGCCCGCAATTGGCACACCCAAAGCTACCACATTGCTAATCACATATCAGCAACATAGCAACATGTGCTCTGTGAGTTCCATGACATAGAGTAAGACATTGAGCTCCTAAAAAATCATTACGCCCATGAAATGAGATAAACCTATCAAGCTCACAGCTGCATAACCGACACGTTGTAAGAACCTGCCGAACACATCAACCAGTCGGGAGCGAACCTTTACTCCCCTGAAGTCAACCTGGGAAGAGAAAGCTTCGCCTGAAGGGATCAATTACTTAATCGAACTTAATACCCTGGCTTCATTGGCAATACTATGCTTGAACTTCCCGAGGGCCTTATGCCATGATGCCCACTCTTCAACCGAGGCTTGCTCTTCGGGGGAAATGACCTTTGGAGGAGGTGTGATTTCTAATGGCTGAACATCGCTATCATTCGCAGCTTCCTCATGAAAAGCTGCAAACTCGGGAAAAAGACCACTGAGGGCTTGAACACCTTTTGTAGCCTCTGCAACACCAACATTCACCTACCAGGAAAGCACGAAAACATGCACAAGTGAGGGGACAAATCAACAAGAAAAGACACAAAGTAGCACAACCGATAAAAGCTTTCCAAGATGAAACTCCAACAAACCAACATGCTTATACACGCACATATACAAAAGAGATGAAGAAAACATGCCAAGAAAAGTTTAGCTACTTCCTACATGTGTAAAATGCAAAAACTTAGGAAGAAGGCTAATAATCACAAATACACGCAAGGGCAAGCATCGACGAAGAACAGGAAACATACCTCTGTATCATCTACTCCCACTTAAACGTCATCGTTCAAAAAGTCGTCGACTTCATCAAGATCAACATCCCCTGCCACTTTGCTATCATCCTTGCCACTAAGGGCTGGTTTGGTATTGATGTGTTTTGAAAAAAAGTTGCTTCAGTTGTGCTGTGAGAATAAGCAGCTGTGAAATAAAGCAGCAAAGTGTTTCGTAAACTTTTTTGTAAAAGTGCTTTTTGAAAAAAAAAGCAATATGATAATGTTTGGTAAACTTTTATGTAAAACAGCTGTGACTGTGTGAAATGACCAAAAAGTATAATACTAGATGTGCTATGACAAGCCACGATGTCGTTCACTGGCAACCTCTTCACCTTCGTCTTCCTCTCCTTCCTCATCTTCTCATTCCGCAAGGTCGTTGAAAATGGGACCCACCTCCTTACCTCATTCGTCGACCGCGACCCTGTTCTCAAATCCCTCATCTCTTGCCTCGACCTCGCTGGCATCGGTAATACCAACCACTGCTCTCCCAGATCTCCAGCCGAGTCCCCTTCTCCGGTATCTCTCTGAGGGAACCTTAGACGACGATTTCTTCTCTGGTGATGCGACGACGCTCGCTCCCTCTTTGACCCCAATCGGATCACCCCAATCCTCATTTTCTCCTTCTCCTCTCACTCTACCTCCAAATTAGGGTTTAATGGAACTTACGGGACTAGGGTTTCTGAAATTGTACGCTCCAGCCTCACGTTCAAGGCTGAGAAATTCACCACTATTGATGACAGAGCTAGAGGCAAAGATGGCGATGGAGAAAGCAATGAAGTGGAGGAGAAAGGTGGCGATGGCCGTCGATTTGCAATTCTTGATCAACGGACTGGAGCTGGGTCGCTGGGACGTGGCGACGTTGTTCTTCCTCTTGAAAGTATGAGGAATCAGGATAAACTTTGAAAATAAGCCATTTTTTCAAGCTGCTTTCTGCAGCTTCTACTTTTAGTTTTTTTCATCTGAAACTTAAAAAAAAAACTGGTTTGGGGTGTTTACCAAACACCAAAAACTCTCACAGCTTTTTTCATACCAGTTTTTTTTAAAATCACCTCAACCCCAAACCATACCTAAGTTTTCTACCACTGTCCTCACCCTCCGGGTGCTTCCTTTAGGAAGCTTGGGGACGTCCTCTGCTTCCAAGGTCAGACTCAGCTCTTGTATTGCTACTTTCCTCAGCTACCACACCTTCACCAGCTACCTTATCGCATCAGTTTCACTAGCACTCCATTCTTCCCCACTCTCGACGGTAATATCAAGGAATTCATGAGGCTTGGGAGTGTCAAAAGAAGCGAATGCTCGAGCACTTCTAATCCAGCGAGCCAGTAAGAGCTACTTCCTTGGTATAGGAGCCTTGGCTGCAACAAAAGTTATTGTTAGCATACAACCATAAAGCAATATAAGTAAGGAACAAGGGAAAATGATCCATTACTTGGCTTTGTTAAGGAACCTTCACTCTTCGATTTCTTCAAAATGGGGGACGCGTCATGCTTGCGGCTGGGAAGACCATATGTCACCACTCGAGGCCTGAAGTGCTTCATTGCATCATCTGAGGCACAACATATATGGCATTAGGGAAAAATTAACAAGATAAGTCAAGTTAAGAGATATACTCGAAGTCGTTTTCTTCCCTTGTCCTGCAGGTTTTCCTTTGCCAACCCCTGATACCCTACTCTTCTTGGTACTCTGGGAAGAATCACTTGAATCGTTGCTTTCCTCCACTAGAGTAAGGCATCGACACTTCGAACCAGAAGCGGCAGTCGTAGGCTCTAACACTAGTTTGGGATGGCTGACAACATTAGGGGACAACCGCAGCTGCTTGTCACCATGGAATTTGGTAGTGGCAGTGAAACACTTTAACCAATAAGCAACATAGCCCTTGGAGATATTGCCTGCTCAAGTTAGGTTGCTAACGTAGGAGAAGACATTCCGGAGGCGCAAAGACAGAACTCCAAAACAAATTATTGAAAAAAGCCTCAGCTTTAGGTAGGAAAGAACGCGGCACCCCTTGTCAAAACCTAGTTGAAGTCGCACCCGGAAAGGAGAATAAACTGCACTTTTTCTATGTGAAGGATATTTTGTGAAAGATATTTTGTGAAAAACATGTTCATTTGAGCAACATCAATGGCATGCAATTAACAATTAAAGGCGGAATCATGCTTGTATGCACTCAAAAACAAAACATTACCCATGAAATTCAAAGCCTAGTAGAAAGGTGAACCAAGACTCAACTCAAGAACAAAGTGAGTTGAGAGATTTTATACCTTTGTTGATTCCTCTTTGCATAAGCAAAGGCTAATCACCCAAGGAGAGGGCCTTCATTCCTTGCTTCTTAGATCCATGGATTTCTTGGATGAGGATGGTTGAAAGGATTCTCCAAGTTCCCAAAGTTGAGAACCTCTAATTTTTCACACCAAGGATGGACTTGAAGAAGAGATAAGTGACCTTGGAGGAGGAAATATTGCTAGCTAATCTCCTCCAAGGGGCCGGCCTCTTAGAGAGAAAAGGATAGCATTGTGTTCTCATCCTTTCCCCAAAAGAAAACCCTAAGGATGAAATGGCTATAAAGTTGCCTTTATACCACCTCACAATGGAGTGGCAAACTTGCAATTAAAGCAAATTCACTACCCTCCTCTATTTGGCCGGCCTTAAGGTTTTATTGGGCTTTCAAGCCCTTTGTTTATTCAAGTTGTCATACAACTTAAGTTAATGGGCTTGACATTCAAATCCCATTGGGCCTTACGGCCCAAAACTAACCCTAGGTCTATAACGAACTTATTCGTTTGATTAATTAACATATTAATTAATCCTAGCCATAAATAATTAAACCATTTAATTATCCTTACTCATCTCTGTTGTTTCTTCAATCACTACCTTACACGGTGTACGATCCATTAGGTTCCTTTTAGCGAGGCAGTGGGCGATTAGAACTCTTTCAAATCGATTATGAATTGAAACTTACTTTCAATTATCCCTTTAGTGATTATACACGTTTAGGGCTTCCACAAACCATGAGTGACACCTAGCAGTATGTCATGGTTACCCAAGCTAATCAAAAGAGGTGGAGAACCTATTCAGTTCAGGATTACAATGCAATACGGTCTTTCTCTAATACAATACTCTTGACCACATTGTTTGGTTTGATAGTTTATTCATGTCTACTATCCAATGTGATTCATATACTTATATGATTACCTTGAATGTGATTTGGAACGACTTCCTAAATCTCATTCATACTCTGGCCAGAGATTCTTAATCATATCATAGAGTATTCTCCCTCAAACGGTTTGAAGGTTAGAGATCCCTTGTTGCGCATTCACTTGCCTCCATGGCTAAGTGGCTTAACCCCAACTATGCCGTCGACACCCTCTTACAGAGTGACTTTGACATAGTCAAAGATCAAGGACCTAACCACAAGACAAATACGACGCCTCAGGTCAAAGGACTACTTTGCATTATGTGGCTTAACCCCAACTATGCCGTGGACACCCTCTTACAGAGTGACTTTGACATAGTCAAAGATCAAGGACCTAACCACAAGACAAATATGATGCCTCATGTCAAATGACTACTTTGCATTATCCCAACCATGAGTTCTCATGTGACATGAGTATGAGAACTCCTCGTTAATCGTGTTCAATGGACTCATTCTCTATTGAGCACCTACATGCTTGTCTTGGTGTCAATCACACCAATGACTCGAGACCAGTCACTCTCCCTGAGAGAAGACACAACACGTACTGATCTTAATGGACTGTCAATGCCCAATTGGCAATCCTATGATCATGAACGTTTAGGATATGTATACGAAAGAGAATGGTCTCATGAATCTAACTTGTTTAAATTACATTCTCCTAATTACATATTCCTTGGACTTATCGTTTAAGCATATAACATTTATATGAGACGCTTAAAACAATAATCTTTGCCCTTGATATTGTATTTTCATAGTTTAACATGTGAAATGTCCGTAAAGTATCATCATATGATTGGTTTTAGGGCACATTTCCAACACTATGAAGAGGATTGAAAGGGCCAGTAGAGCCAACGACTTTTCAATAAGCAAGGGAAAAATCCAGATTCTCGGATAGAGGATTCGTCGTCACACTTGGATCATCACCACAGACACCATTAGTAAAAAACATCATGGACGCAAAACCTTTAGGGGTTGACACGTGTGGACAGAAAATAAAGTTATTCACATCATCTAAAAGCTCCAAGAAGTCATTCTTTTTTAACGGAATATTCCTGAACCAACAGCAAGCCAGTGGGAGTTTTTTGTGCAAGTAAGATGAAGAGGAAGAGTCGATAACATAGCTGTTCTTCGCTGCACCGGAAGGGTAAAGAGTTATCTTTAGAACCTTAATACGTACCCACATAAAGATTTGTGAAAAGCTATAACAGAGGAAACTCTTCAAATGGGCACTACCCGTAACCTGTTTCTCAAGAGTGTGAAGCTGATCCAACTCATGGTAAAGAAACCCAATGAATAACGAGGCTAGAGGAACCACATGGCCATGCGTAATCGACATGGCCCAACGAATCACTTGGCGGCTGAAAGTGTCCTTACTATCACAGAAAATGGAATGGCCTAACCACAAGCATAGCATGGCCTCAAACCGGCAGTTTGGTTCTTGTTTCTTGGTTCTTCTACCAAAAATATTTAATCCATTCGTTGAAGCGGGGTGCATAATATTGGCAACATCTTCCAAAATGGGGTTAAACTCTCCCCAAGCATAAATGAAGGTATGGGTCTCTAGCTCCACCTCCTAACCATGTGGCAAATAAGTTCGGGCTTAAGGTGAACAACCTGCTTCTTGTTCATAAAAATGGCATCCAAAACCTTGGCCCTTGTCAAGGTCGCGCACTGGTTCGCAAAGCCGAGTTCAGTATCCACTTAATTTGCCTAGCCGATGGCCTCACCCTAAGAGAACTCAAAGTAGATCAGCACAACGGGGAACAACCCACTCTCGATGTAGCACTGGGAAATGTGCTTGAGATTAATAGGAGGAACTGAGTCTAAGGAAGGTTCCTCCTCCTTGAAAGCCTTGTTTTGAGAACTAAAATGAGGTGGTGGGCTACTTCATTGAAGGCGGTCCTCAATAGTGAAGGACCTATCCACCACATTAGAAACTTTGGTGATTCAACAACCATAATGCACCTATGAAAAGCAAGCGTTAAATCATAGATACTACAAGCCAGTGCAACATGCAGGATGAAATATACAAGTATACAAAGTGAAGCACGGCAAGGAATCTACCCTGGGAAATAAAGTAAGCATGCCCCGGAAAGTAAAAAGGTATGTTAATAAAATTCAAACCCTTTCATACAAAAGTCTAAGACTTTAATATAGGACTATTTTCCCTACACGCTCTCATGCAAAACGTATACATATTTCCCTACACATGACATGCTATCAAAGCCCTAAAGATCTAGCCAAGGAAAGTGCGCTATAGCATATTCAAGCAAAAACAGGCTATATGTAATCAATCTAATCATGCTAAGCAAGTCAATGTAATTAACCAATCGATCCCACTCAAGCATGCACCAACATGCAAACAAGCAAGGAGTAGAGTCAATTTCCCAAAAGAAAGAGTCGTACCCTTTGTGCGCCCATGCTAAAACCCCAAAATCTTTGGAACGCATAGTCAAAAGGAAGAAAAGCATGCCTAAATTCATCACCAGGGCAAACAAAGAAGGTAGAAAAAAGAAGAAAAATTCGAAAGGGTCAAGGGAAGAACTTCCTTACCTAAGAAAGACCTTGTCGTGAACACGGAGAATCACGGACGGGATGGCACAACCCAGCAAAGAAAGCAGAAATGAATTTGGAGAGAAAATCAATTATAAAAAATTTGAAGAAGAAATGAGAATTAAAGGATGAGAGGAAGAGTAAGGATAAATTAAATACTCGTCCCAGGGAGAAGAGCGGTTTGTAACGGTTACCAAGTGGAGGCGGGTGAATACCCTGAGTTTCTCCATATGATTAGACGTGCACAAGAAGCAAGGGAGCATAACGACAGGGATTTATCAGCTGTCACACGAGAAAAAGAAGAGTCCTATCAGGAAGCCCACGTTCAAAAGGGAATCCTTTGGGCCTAGGTTGATTATTTATCCCACTCAAGGTTTCTCATAGCCCAAATAATCAAGGGGGCTAATGTTCGGGCCCAAAAATGTCATACGACAATGTAACAAAGTCTCAAGGCCCAATTGTCATGCAAAGCCCTCATTCAAGCCCAAACACATGCCAAGGTGCGGGACCAATAAGAAATACACTTACAAACATGCCATATTACGGTAATTAAGCCAAATATTAACATAAATCACGCCATGCTCATGCCTATCCATCATGCCAAGCTTCCTCATGCTAATCACTGCCCATGCTAAGCCCAAGTCACATATTCGGGGTTTGTCAAGTGGATTGTGGTGTGGATGGTTACAGAAGATTATTGGGCTTCTTAAGGGACCAAGGATCCAAGCCCATACCCTTTGCATTTCACGCAAGCAACATTGAGAGAGAACTCGCCTAGTTTACCCATTTCCCTAGCAAGCCAACCCTCTTAGCTAGAACTAAACTAGATTCCTGCATTAAATGCATGCTAAACGCAGCAAGCCAACCCTCTTAGCCATAAGGTGCGCTACCAGAAGTAGCACCAGCATAAGGTTGTCTTGGGAAAGTCGCGCCTCGAGAAGAAGTAGATTGCAGGCTTCAACAGTGCAGCTATCTTACACCAAAGGGAAATAGTAGAAGGGCTAGGGAGAAAAGAAGGGGAATACCAAGCCACAAAGGGAGATTCCCTTGAAGCCTAGAGAATAACCCTTCACTTACATATGGAGGGAACAAACCATTTAAGAGGGGGTGAGAGGTAACACAAAGAGAGATATAGGAGAACGCAGAAGAAGAAAACCACCCAGGAAGAAACCCAAAGAGCCCACTTAGCCTAAAAGCATGCTCAAGCCTCAAGAATCACTATTCATGCAACCCTAATAATTCCCACAGCCATCCATTAAACATCTCAACCATTAGAAGCATTACTATCACCCTAGGAAAGCCCAAATCATCCAACCAAGAATGCCATGCAACCAGGAAAATCCTTTCTCTCTCATGTTAAACCGATGATCTTCTAGCTTCCACGCCACGTTTCACTTAAGCAAGTCATTATTTTGATCAATCATACTATATTCGAGCCGTTGATGTTACCGGGGCATTTCCTAAGACAAGCTAACTCTTTGACACATTTCGAGACTTGGTATGAATCTAAACCAAGGGAGACAATATGACATTCTCAAAACCACAAACCACCTCGACCTAAAAGTCCCCTAATAAATGGGAACCAAAGTCATCAATTGAATAGTAAACTTTAATCATTTTTCATAGTCTTCATTCATATTGCATTTTCAGAGGGCATTCACACTGCTCTTATAACACTCTCCTTGGATGCCCACATGTCCTTGATTACTTGTCTCATTAAAACTTCTCAAGAGATGAATGGATCATATGAAGCAAACAAAAAATATTTTTCTCATGTGGCTAATGTCGCATACTCTTAGATGCTCCCTATGATCGATGCCTCCCTTGATTATAATAAACTTGGATTAACTAACTTGTCATCAGGCGGATGTGTTTCGATGCAATCCTTGAACTTCTAAATTGAAGACTTTTTTTTTAATTGATATGAAGATGTAGCGACAAATGTTTGCTTTGTTGATCGTTGTAGGATCAACCTATTTCTAGATGTAAATACAAATCCTTTTTTTTTTTTTGTAAGTGATCTATAGGAAGGCTAGGAAAGATTCAAATTTTGCTTGCCCAATAAGACTATGGCTTTTTGTGACTTCATTAGAATAGAACAAGTTTATATCTATAATTTCCCGGAGATAGTGATATATAAACTTTATTTCATTCCAATACATATATGTCGGTATTATGCTTCACAAAAAATGTAATATCTGATTTGTTGTATTGTGCTAAATAGAGTAAGACACATACTTTAATAAGATATGGTACTTCTGGACCAAGTATATGTTCATCATTTTCCTCACAATGATGAATGATTTTCTTAGTGTCTAAAATATCAATTAATCACTTGAGTGTTCAACTCATGATCTTCAATCCACACGGTTCTTTAATACCATAAATCTTTTGATTGATAATAATCGTGTTGGCATATTGTTCGATCTGCAGCTCGAGACAATATGTCCTTCAGCATTTTATAATCTTTCTAGACTCTTTAGGAGTCCCATTCTAAAATCATCAACTCTTGCAAGAGTTTTAGTATGTTGCAACAATATCATAATGATAGTACTCACTAAGGCAACTTATACCATCTATTGGTATTGAGTACATAATTTTTGCCTACCCTTCTAGGGCTTACTTCAAGCAATTTCAATCCTTCAAGGATTTTCTACACTTCTTGACACATTCTCCTTTGGAATTTTTACAAAAAAATTTGTTTCTATGTATACTTGAGGGAATTACTTATAGAGGTATGCTTCAAGCATTTCATAAACCTTCCTATAATATATAATTTTCCATATAAATGAACAAGTTTCACAATGGGAAATCATGTTTACCGGAGTGCATTAGAATTTCAGGTTTCAACTAGGAACCTCGTGTCATATCATGTGAGTGTACTTCACTGTAATACAAATGCCCATATGTATAGGTCCATTTTTCCATGTTCTTACTAAACTGTAATGGAATTGCCTGTTTCCATTTTTATCAATAATTTTGTTTTCATCGACGACCAAAAGAACATGGCTCAATATCAACACAGTTCATTAATGAATCTAGTAGCTACTGTAAAACTAAAATTAACATAGGCTATCATCAATTTGTGATCCCATAATTCTAACGTGCATGCGCATACATAGTTTATAAGCATTTTATTACTTTGGAAATCATTGTCTCTTCGAGGGCTTTACATTGTCTTTTCTAGGACATCTATCTCTTATTAGATGAATTGTTTGGAGAATTTGGATCTTAACCTTCTCTAGAGTGTTATAGAGTTTCAATTTTTAATCTCCACTTCTAAGGAGATGAATCATTGGAACCTGTACATTTATCATGCTTCAGGCATGAGACACTGTAAAATTTGCCTGTTTATTATGTCACCTCCCGCACCATATGCTCATATTGGATCCAATTTAGGTGCACAGTTCTATCGTATAGACCATCTTAGGTGGTTCCGACTCGTAGGTGACTAGCGATTTATCGCCTAGCTATTATGTGTGAGTAGCATTGAGCATGATTATTACACCCATTATTGTCATACAGACCTTTTCTTTTGGTTCCGACTCTTGTGCAGTATAGTGTCGTATAGGTCATTGTAGTGACTCCGGCTAGATTGACTTTTGAGCTATGAATTCAGCCGTACATACTACCACAGGGGTTCCGGCTAACATTATATTTATATGAAATTATTCTTACCTGAACTGCTTACTCTGTTATATCTTGGCATGGCATACATATGAATATGATTATGTGAAGCATGATTTGAATTGATATAATTACATATATATTTATGTATATGCATATATCTTGATTCTGGGAAAAATTATACATGTTTTACAGCGAGGGGTTAGATATGTTGATAAATGAAATGGTTTTGTAAAACATTTGTTTTTGCCCACTCACGTTTTCTGTTTTGCGCCCCTCCAGGTTTTAGATAAGCTTGATGTTGCTGGGTTCGAGGACTTCGGCGGTTCTGACATATCTAAATAATAGTAGGACATTCCTGGTACTGTATAATTAGTACTTGTCCTACTGGACTGCACCTAGACTTATTATGCTCTGATTAGGAGTATTTACTTTTGTAACTAACTCCTATCACTTCCTGCTTTCTAGTGCACTCTAGTAGATTCGGTTTTAATTATTCGTATATTTCTTATCTTAATTGCTTCCACACTGTGCACATGGCTACGTTACCCTCACATGACGGCCAGCATACCTTGATCTCGGTCGGGGTGTGTCAATTTGGGTTTGGGCAAATTTCAAATAATTCTCACTTGGAATAGCATGGTATGGGACGTGCTAATTCTAAGTATTTAATTGTTTGAACTCATGGGAATAAATGAAGTATATTGCATTGCATCAATACATCTTAATATTCTGGTGGTTTTGTTTTTGATTTGTTTGTATTGGAATTATAATAATTTACTCTTATACTACATAAAGGTATAGGTTCCTACTGAGCTTGTAGGCTCACCCTATCTAAATTTTGCAGGTATTGAACTAGAAAACTAGATGTTTACTTTGTTGAGATGTGAAGTTTGTTCATATCAAATAATGAGGGAGTTTGGCTTGTTCTAAAACCTTTTTCTTTTATTTGTTTTTTATTGAATAAAGGACTACTCGTACTCTGTTTTGAGTAGTTTCGAAGATGTATCGTTAATGTAGAATACTCAAGTACAACTCTATTTTCGATAAGTTTGTGAATAAATAAGTTCAGTTTTTATTTATTTATTTATGTTTTAATTTTCACATTTTAAGTATATTATTTTAGACTTTATAGTTAAGGTGTCTATCATGTCCTATGCCCGGATTCGAACTTAATTTGAAATCGGGACGTGACAAGGTGGTATCACAACTTATGACTATGAAACCAGGTTGTGTTTGATTTTATTTTTTATTGGTAGCTAACCTTTTTATTTTTGGTGTCTAGGATGAACCCTCCTCCTTTTCATACCGATGCTCGGGTTGGATATAACTTGGGTCCCGAGGGTCTTGAGCCATATGATGAAGCTTATTTACAAGCTTGTCTTCGTCATGAAGCTCACAGTGAATTGGTCAATAATGTAATGCGGATATATCGAACAAAAAGGTTCTATCGTCCTGAGATGCAAAGGGCATTAGCGAGGTGCCATAACAAGTTAATGCATATCAAGGACCATTATAGGATGGAGATAGAGGCAAGTGATCATTTATTTTGGCCATGTGATGGAAGATGTAGCTGCCCTTGGAGGGAATGTTTGGTCCCCAATAGGAGTTCATTTGCCTCAAATGCCAATACCGGAAGTGAACCCAAATTTTATTCCACAGCCACCAATACTGCATACTACTACTCTGCAGTCACCAATATCAACACCACAACCTCCTGTTCCACTTTCAGATTCAGAAGTTGAAGAAGTTCCAGTACCTCCGGTTAGTTCACCTTCCATTATTCAATTAGTTCTGATTCCGAAGAGGAAGAGGATTCTGATGAAGAGGAAGAAACCCCTGAAGAGGAAGAGCTGGAAAAGTGGAGTCCAATATATTCATATGTAGCTGGTCCACTTCTTAGGTATGGTTTGGAATTGAGGTGATTTTAAAAAAAGCTGGGATGAAAAAAAGCTAGAGTAAAATTTGTGTTTGGTAACTCAACTTATTTTCAAAGTCACTGTCATTTGAAGCTGAAAAGTGGCAAAAAGTTGAAGCAGCAAAATGCAGCTTCTCAAAACCAGCTATTTTTTTCCAAGAGGCGGGTGAACAGTAAAATTTAATGAAACTTTCACAATCTCAGAAATACCCTCCTCCATTTCTCCTTCTTGCTGCGCAGAGCTCTTCATGAGTCTCTGTCTCTCTCTCTTCTTTCTCTCTCTAGAACCAGAAGCTCCAAGTCTTTAAGGTTCGTTTTGGCTTCGGATCGGGTCCTGCATTTGTATAAATCGGAGCTGTTTGATCGGCGTTGGAAGGGATTCGGATTTCAACGATCGAATTCGCTTTTTGTCTAATTGGATGGTCTGATTGGGGTTAAAGATGGACCCGTTGTGCTGCATTGCACCGGTTTCGGTCGATCGAGACCGGGGCACCCCGGTGGCGGCGAAAATGAAGAATTTTGGTCCGGGTTTTTTTTCACAAAAAAAAAAAGAAGGTGATTTAAGCTTTTCAGAGAGAGAGGATTTGGATGGAGTGCTTGCAGTTATATCCTTTTTTATCATTTCATATAGCCACAACTGTTTTACATAAAAGTTTACCAAACATTATCATACTGTTTTTTTTTTCCAAAAGCACTTTTACAAAAAAGTTTACCAAACACTCTGCTGCTTTATTTCACAGCTGCTTATTCTCACAGCACAGCAGAAGCAGCTTTTTTTCAAAGCACAGCAGAAGCAGCTTTATTTAGACTGATGATGAATAGTTCGTTGTTGTTTACTTTGTTCTATGTTTTATGGTTTAATAACAGACCTTTGCAAGAGTTGCAAATGATATATGTTTATGATTTTCCTAATTAAAAAAAAAGAAAAAAAAGTGTGAATCTATTGGAATGGTCATGGCTTTTATGTACTGTTATGCTCAAATTGTCAAATAGGTTGGAATGGTTCTGGACATAAATATATATAGATATATTTAAATTTGTTAAAAAAAATAACGTTGATATCATTTTCGTTTTTACTATTACCTTTTATTTCTTGTGTTTCATTTAAGTTGGTTAGACTCTTAATTTCATGTGCTGTTACTTTTTCCTTTGTCAAATTTTTTATTTATTTTCAATGCTTTTGTTAATTTCAACGATTCTATAATTTTGGGTTTTGTTTCTTTTGTGCGTTTCCACTGACTTAATGGTTTTGCATATGGTGGAGGATTCTCTCCCCTCCTAATCTCTCTCTCCTTCCCTCCCATCCTATTCAAACGGCTACGGTTTAGCTATGTCAACATCTTATATTGATTTTTTTATAGAGACAATAAGACAAAAAACAATATGTGAGAGGAGAGGAGGGAAGAAGATGAGAATAGGAGGGGAGAGAATCCTCCTCCGTTGCATATAAGTGTAATTTATTGTCATTTATTTCTATAACGTTTTCCAATTGTTTTGATTTTATAAATCTATATATTATTAGTGATAACCTCATTATTAGTTTGGTAAAATTGTTTGATAAGGATGGCTGGAGTAGAAGTTTTCGCTGACTATGGTATCAAAGGCAATATGGAAGTACTATTAGCTTTTCAGGTATGGCATCTGCTATTCGTGAGTCGAACCAATACAACCATTTGCTTCGTCAAGAAACTGAGCATGACCAAATAATGAGGATTCAAGAGGAATTTCGTAAGACTCGACCTTCAGTATTTAAGGGTGATCTGAATCTTATTCAAGCAGAGGAATGGTTACGACAAATTAGTAGAAAGATGAATGATCATAGGTGTGGATGTAAATTTTCGCGTTCTACTTTTTGGACGAAATGCACATGTAAAACAATTAACACCTTAGGTTAAGGCCAAGAGTCTCATGCACCAACGATGAATTGGGGAGGGGGGGTTTGGCCGAAGAACCTCCAATGCCAAAGTTAGAATTTGAGAGAGAATGTGTTTAGATAAATTTGGAGAATTTTAGAAGAGAATTAGACTTCGGTTTCTGGAGAAATGTGGGTGTTTATATAGGGATGTAGCCGGCCCCTATTTGGAGAAAAGGGGACCACTTATGGTGGTTTTTGGCTCTAATTGCAAGATATTATGTAAAAATAATATCTTGCAATCAATTAGAAAATTAATTAATTAGGAAATTAATCAATTAATTTAGGTAATTAATCCTAATTTGAATGAATAATTGAGGGTTACCATGTGGGGAGGATTTGATGAGGATGGATGAAATAGATTTTGAATAAATACCTATTTTGATCACTTTTGATCTTGATTGAGTAGTGATTGTCCGTTGCTTGTGCGTGGGAGTTCCAGTGGGCCTCAAGGGTAATATTGTCTTTTTAACCCAAAAATCCACGTGTCGCCACCATATTTTTCTTGATTATTTTTTGCTCAACAAATGCCCCCACACCTGTTGGGCTGCTCACATGAATGGGCAGCAGGTGTAGAGTCCTTCTTGCTTTAGGAAACATAGGATTGTTTCCTGTTTTGATGTAGATTCCCTTTTTAATTGGAAATTAGGTCCTTCTAGTAAAGGGAAATAAATTACTTCTAAAGTCTATTTAAGTCTACCTTAAGTAGATTATTAAATAAACTATAGAGCAATTTATTCTACCCTACAAGAGAGAGAGAGTTAGAGGATATTTGTTCCCCCTCCCCTAGCAATCTTCTACACTTGCCCGTGCAAAGGACCGTCTTTCGTTACTTTCTTCATTTTCACACCGCTCCCAAGTAAGAAAAAATTAATTTTTCCTTGTGTTCATAATTTTTCTCGAGGCCTGAAATTTGACTCGACGAGGGTCAAGAAGGTATGAAAAGGTGGCTGGGAAGCCACAGCTGGGCTACTGCCGTGTATGGCTCGGTTCAGCATTGACTCGGCTCGGGCCGTGGGCTGGCTTGGGTTTAGGCGTTGGGGCGCCATGGTCTAGGCCGTTGTGCTTGCGCCTGCACTTAGACCTTTGGGCTTGGGCCCTTGCAGGAGAGGTGAGAGGAAGCGCGAGGGCGTCGACCCCCTTTTGGTTGGATTGGGCCGTAAGGCCTTTGGGCCGAAAGGGAGAAAGGGGAGCCAGCGTGGGCTGAGCTCCCTAGGCTGCTGACCTTGGACCATGGGGCTTGATGCCTTTCCTTCTTTTTTTTTTTTTTGAATGTTGGGCTCGGGCCCATGTTGGTATTTGAGCAAGAGAAAGGCAGAAAGTCATGTTGGGCCATGGGGCCTGTTGTGTCGTACCCCTTCCTCTTTTTTTTTTTTTTTGTCCAACTGTTTAACGAATTTTTCTCGCTTCTTTGTAGAATTTCTTCGAGCATGTTTTCCTCGAGCCACAAGAATGATGATGGTGTGCCGCCATTGTAATGTCAAGGTGGGTCTTTGAGCAACATTGGCTACTTCAAGGCTGCTCACTTCAAAATTAGCTCCGATGACTTGTTTAGAGACTTTCTTGAGGCATATAGGCACGTTATTATGTCGGGAGTGCGTGTGAAGTGTGTCAAGGATGGTAGCAGCCATGAGCCATGTAGTGGGGCTCGGAGAGCCATCAAGTTTTACCCTTACTACTTTGTGTTGGGGCTTAATGTTCTCCGAATGCGGTCCGTGCGATGGTGGGGTTCTTCAATCTAAGCCAATTTGTTTTACTTAGACATGACTGTTAACGAATTCTGGTACTTCCTTGACATAGGCCACATCGTGGGAGTTGGGCAGCTGCGATCCCGCCATAGGCTCTTTGACCATTCGAGCAAGGGAGATCATGACTGGACCAATAAGACTTTGGAAATAAGTGGAGAATGGGAGTCTGATTCTTCTTCCAAGCTGCGTGTTCCAACGGTTTTCATTTTCGGTAAGTAGACTGCTTGATTTCTCGGCTGCTTTGTATTTGTGCTAAGCTGCTCTCTAATTTTTTTATTGTCTCCCTTTTCTCTGGTAGATTTGGAATTCAACTCGACTCCTAAGACTTCTCCAGATATGAAGAAGGTGCATATTACCCTAGGTATCCCTCTCGAGTACCATGAGTGGTGTTGGCTGCTTAGTCCTCTTCATCGGGAGAAAGGTGAGCTACCCCCGAGATAAGAGTGTTGGAAGTATGCCCACAAAGCCACTCATTTGATGTAATAGCTTTTGGAATACTTATTGTGTTAAACTATTATATGTTTAATGAAGGGTAAATCTTATTGTTAATCACTATTTATTGTATTATGTGTTTAAGCAATAAGGGAATCCAATGAATGTATTTAATCTAAGAGAGAAGTGATCTAAGTAAGTTAGATTAACAAGACCTTTCTCTTATGTTCATTCCTAAAACGTTCCTAGCCATAAGATTGCCAATTGGACATTGACAATCCGCTAAGGTTAGTATGTGTTATGTTAACTCAAGCGTGAGTATGACTAGTCTCAAATCATTTAGTGTTAGACACCGAGACAAATGCATAGGTGCTCGAAAGGTAATTGAGTACACTGAACAACGATCAAAAAGGAGTTCGAACATACATGTCATGTAAGAACTCGTAACTTGCAATATGCAAAGTAGTCCTTTAACCTGAGGCATCATAGATGTCTAATGGTTGGGTCCTTGATCTTTGATCATGTTAAAGGTATTCCATTGAGAGTGTCCACGACATTATTGGGGTCAAGCTATCTAGTCATGTAGGCATATGAATGCACAACAAGGGATCTCTAACCTTCCATGGTGGAGGGAGAATACTCTGAGATATGATTCGGGAGTCTTTGGCCAAAGAATACGATTATGACTTAGGAAATTTGTTCCAAATCATATTCAATTGAATCATATAGAGAAGTATCACATTGGATAGTAGACATGAAACAAACTATCACTCAAACTTTGTGATTAAGAGTATTGTATTAGAGAAAGACCGTATTGCATTGTAATTGTAACTGGATAGGTTCTCCAACCACTTCTACTTAGCTTGGGTAGCCATGTCATACTGCTAGGTGTCACTCATGGTTTGTGGAAGCCCTGAGGATTAGCAAACACTAATCTTCATCAAAGGGAGAATTGAAATGTTGTTTCAATTCACAATCGATCGTTAAGAGTAACAATCACCCATTGCCTCGCTAATTGGAACCTAATGGATCTTACTGATGCGAAAATAAATTAACGCACAAATTTAAACCCTATTTGTGACAATTGTAGTAATGATATAAGTAGGGATCGTTCTAGGCCGGGGATTAACTAGGGATGCTAACCAAAGTAAAATTAAATTAAAAACGTAAAAACAAAATTTAAAACACTAAACTAGACTCAAAACACTTAAATAGAATCACTCAAAATAAAACTAACAAATAAACTAAAACAAATCAAAAGACTCAAAATAATTCAAAACTCAAGAAAACATAAACTAAATTAATTTCTAACAAACCTAACACTTTAAAATAAATGGGGGATTGATTTTTTGATGAAAAGTAAATTAAACTTAAATAAATTACAAAATTGACAAAAACATAAAATTAAGGTAAAATGATAAATGACGGACTGGCTAGAGGATTATTCTCCACACATGCCACATATGCAACCTAAATTGATTTTCAGTTGTTCTTTCAATAAATTGTAAATTCTCAACGCCCCAAGTTAATTAGGTCCGCTTAAATTAACCTTCAGATTTTCCTACTTTTATTAGGTTGGATGATTGCATACGACAACCCAAAACATTCCCTACAAGTTCCCTACATGAATTGCATAATAGAGATACAAGCAAGAATCATTAAGTTTTATGAAAATCATAAGCATTGACGAGGCACTTGTTACTATGAATTGCATGAAACTTATGCCAAGAATTTACCTAACGCGATCGTTTATAAGCGACCTTCACTACTTGTGAATATAAGTTCATAACGATTAGGTGAAATTCACTTATATTCTAGCATCAAATTCATGCATGTAAATTAAGTATGCATCCTTAATCGACATACAAAAATAAGTTATCAATCAAGCAGTTAAGCAAATTAAATCACAACTCAGAAATCACAACTGAAGGTAATCAATTCAAATTACAAATATATCCATGGTTTTGAATTAAACTCTAGCCAAAATAAAATTAGTTACACATTATTTATAAATTAAAACAGAAATTAAAGTGAAAGTAAAACATGAGTTTGGAGGATTAAACCGAATGAGGAATTTCTTCCTCTGTCCCCGTGTTCCTCCTGCGTGTTGCTGCCTTATTTGGCAGCTTCCTCCATCTCTTTCCGTGCTTCCCAGAAGACCAAGGCAGCACTGCCGACTCCTGACTTCTGACTCCCTGCGCTCCTGTCTCCTCTCGCCAGCTGCCTCAGCAGCCTTCTGCGCGCCGCGTCTCGCGTCTCCTTTCCGCGCAAATTAGCGTCACTTGCTGCCTTCTGCTGCCTTTCTCTTTTAGCGTCCTTCAATCCTCGCGGTTCCTGCACAGTCAGCTGCCAAAGCAGCTACTTCTCTCCCCGTGCTGACCTGCTGCCAAGCAGCTCTCGGCCCTCCTTCTTTCACTCCTGCCCGCGCACTGTCTCCTAGGTTGAGCTGCTCAGTCTCCTGCGTTTCTCTTCCGCAAGCTGCCAAGGCAGCTTTGCTGCTTTCTGTGGCTGCGCTCCCTGCGTTGCGCTACTTCTCTGCGCTGTCAGCCTCTTGCTGCCAATGGCAGCTTCCTACCAGCTCCCCCGCGCAAGCCCTCCAACTGACTTCCTTTCTTTTTCTTTTATTTCTGCGTGCTGCACCCACTGCTCCAGCAATAATTCCCACTATGCATTTTTTTATTTTCTGTTTATTTCTCTTCCCTCTAGTGCTCGTCCCCCTTGCTTAATGCCGAGGCCTTACCTGGTTGTTCCCCTGTGCTTTCTCCACCTTTTCCCATTTCTTTCCGTCCCATTAGTGCACCTTTCTAGCTGCCAAGGCAGCACTCCAATCCCTTTATTCCTTTTCTTTTCTTTCCGCAGCTTCCTATTATTTTTCTCAGCATGCCACTCCCCTCTGCGCTGCCAAGCAGCTTTTCTTTATTTCCTAGTGCTTCTTTTTCCCCACTTGTTTTATTTCTTTATTTCTTTTTCTGTCCGCTCCATTTTGTCTGCCAAAATGTTTTCTTAAGTTCATAAAATAAGTGAGCAAGGTAGAAATGACGAATTTATTACTTAAAATCACACTAGTGCTATTTTTATTTTCTTAGCTAGATAAATTCTATAAAACACAAAAACAAAGTAAATAGTACAAAAATATGAGGTAATAACTAAGAAAAGACAAGAGAATTTGATGTAAAATATGTATAAATATGAGCTTATCAAATACCCCCACACTTAGCTTTTGCTAGTCCTCGAGCAAAACAGAGAAAACAGAAAAAGTAATAACATGAAAATTATTAGTTTCCCCCTATGTGACCCTCATAGAACTTCATTCGAGAACACAAAACATCAAGAACCATAGCTAACACCAAACAAGCTAATCCAAGTTCATTTTCCTAATTCAAATATTAGCAGTAATCTTTGAATCATCCTTGAAGTGTAGTGTGTGAGATAGCCATGTTAATGCAATTTCAAAATTTTTATTTTTAGAATCACCATATGCAAACTAGCGACCTTCTCACGGGATATGCACTCAATCACACATGTGTTTAGTTTAAATGTGTTTCGCTCAAAGAAACAAATGTGAAAGTTCTACCATAAGCTTGCATAAAGATCACTTCTCCACAATCATAATTGCAAAACTTAAATCAAGAGGACTTTTATTGGATGTAATGAGGTTTAGGGCGAGGGTTATTGAAACGAAAGAATAGGAAAACACAAGTTCCAAGCTACATTGCAAGCAATTCTTTTCTTTAAATTTATAAGAACTCAAAGCTCTCCAACGATTCTTCTGAAATCTCCAACCACACCCTTAAACTGAAACTTTAAAAACTTTTTATTTTCTTTGTATACAATCTTTCTTTTTCTTTTCTTTCTCTTTTTTTTTTTTTTTTTTTTTTTTAAGCTGAAACAAATATGAAAAACCCCCACACTTATTCTTTTGCCAAACACCTTCAAAGTACTTCACAAACATTTCTCATAAGACAATCTCTCATTGCTCACTAGCTCGCTTGGAAAGGGTAAGGAAAAAATATTTCAGGCATAAGGGTAGACATATCTGGTGATAAGAAATAAAAGGCTCACAAATACGGCTCAAATTGGCAATCTAATGATATCATTTTTCTTTGGGAAACAAGGTTATTTGGGCCATGGTGGTAAACCTAATGCCTCTATCATTTTCAAGTTCATGCAATCAATGACAAATATTTCGAAAGATCATTATGCAAGTTCTAGAGAAGTATCTCACATAAGTTCATCACACATGAAAAAAAAATAGGAGTGTATGAAAAATGCACACACTTTCAATAGGCTCAAAAACTCACATAGGATGTATATGGTCACTAAATTCACATATGGAGCTTTAAATCATGCTTTAGTTTCACATCAACAAGGCTATGTGCGTTTGGTTTTTCAAAGATGATCAAATATGTACAAACTAACACGAGAATAAGGAATTTCACACAACACATGTTAACTAAGTTCTTGATGATCATGGTTCAAATTTTATTCAATTATATCATTTGGTCGGGAAACTAACAAAAATCTAATTCAAAACAATAAGGAAAACAAGGAAATATTTTTGGATTTTTTTAATTTTCCGATTTTTTTTTTTTTAAATAAAACAAAACTAATTAAGAAATCAAGGCAATAACATGGAATAACATGGAAACAAATGAAATTAGTTCAAAGTCGAAGGTACAAAAATTTTCAATTTGGTCATTTTTATACTCTTTACCCCCACACTTAAACTAGACATTGTCCCCAATGTCAGAAAATATAATAAAATGAAAATAAAAATAAAGTAGATAATATAACGAAATAAAATAAAGCAATAGGACTGAAAACTTCCCTAATTTGCAGAAAAATCAAGCGATGACCCCCAAGCTAAAATTCTGCAATCAACTTCAAGGGTGGAAATAACCAAAAGTTCCTGCAAAGAAAAGAAATAAATCAGTTAAGCACGCAAGAAAATGTAAAAAATGCAAACGAAAAATTGAAAATGAAAATAAAAGACAATAATAAAACTAATAAGTGATCATTGGTCCTGTTTGGTGACTTTCCACAGCTTTGAACTTGAACTGGTCTCGGAACTTCTTAGCAAGGAAAATGAGACTTGATTGGTGGTGTTGTTGAAACTTCTCGAGCTCTTGTTTTCAACTCGGACTCCTTCTGCCGGGTTGATTGAGTCTGCAGGCTACATTCTTCTCTTTTTGTTCTTCTGCATGGCAGGTAGGAACGAGGCAGAGGTGGTCATCTGCTTCTTTGTTCAATCTGTCCAAGTGCCGACCGATTTCCTTTCTTTCACCTTGTCCCGTAGCCAAGAGCAAGGGTAAAGGAAAAGCATGCCATGAGATATCTTTGCCTCTGACTCTGATGATATGGGATACTTTTGCTTTTGAAGAAGTATCGTTCCACAGGTGTATGCGTGAACTGGGCTGGGGAACTTCTTAGCAAGGAAAATGAGACTTGATCTTGAAGATGAAGCAGCACCTTGTCTCCACATGCTTCAAGTATCATTTTCACTTGCCATGTCTGTTCTCCAGGCAGATGTGGCGACTTCTTCGGAAGTACATCAGTGGTTGAAGAAGAGCACTCGAGAGCAATTCTAGGTAAGCAATCAGGAAGGATTTCCAGGCAGTCGGTTCTTAGATTGGAAGATTGACACCGAATGCTGGCTGATTGCCCGTTTTCTCCTAATCACAAAGACAAGGAAAAGGACAGGGAGAAAGCGTGATATGAGATACTCTTGCTTTCAACCTTCATGATATGAAATACTCTAGCTCTAGATGACTTATTTGCAAAGGTATCCCAGGGAATGAGAAACACAGAGAAACTCGAGAGGGTTTGTTGGAAAGGCATTTTCGGAGATGAAAAATTTCGGAGATGAAGAAGTGTTGAGAGTGTGCCTTTGCTGTTGAAGGCGAAGGTAGACGTTTATAGAACTTTTCTTCACAACCGAAACTGTTCCTTTACCCCTGTCGGCAGCCGGTGGATGGATGAACAGTACAGGTTACGCGCTTTCTGAAAAAACAACCCGTAATTTGCGCAAAGCTGACAGCGCGCGTGACGAGTGACGACAAAACTGGAAAAGCTTTTCGCCTCGTGATTCCTGACCGCTCCGGCTTTTGAGAAAGGCGCCCGACTTTTGAGAACGGCGTCCGACTTTTGAGAACGGCGTCCGACTTTTGAGACGGAGACGCCGCTTTTGAGAAAAGAATCCGGCTTTTGAGAAAGGAGCCCGGCTCTTCGATTTGCGAGAGGGCGCCTCTTCGACTGCTGAGTGATGCCTCAATGATTTCTTCTTCTTATAAGAACGCTCATTTTTGTTCCACAACACACTTAAGCTCCCCCTGTAACACTCCCTCCTGTAAACACTCCCTCTTGCATTTTCTTTTAATCTTGATCAGTCCAACTCTTCATTCTCAACACCTTCAAATATGTCTTGCCCTTCTGACCGTCGCCTTAACTTGAATGTTGGGGAAGATAGTGATATATCTTCTCCAACCAACATTTGGCAGCCGTCATTCATATCCCCAAATGGTCCTCTTACAGTTGGGGATTCCATGATGATGAACGAAACAACCGCATCGGTGGTGGCCAGAAATCTGCTCACTCCTAGAGACACTAGGATACTTTCTAGGCGGTCCGACGAACTAGCTGTCCAGGACTCTATGGCCTACAGCGTCCGATGCGCAGGCTCAGTATCAAACATGGGCCAGCGCCTTCTTGCACGAACCCGTCAGGTGGAGTCGTTGATGGCTGAAGTGGCTAGTCTTCGGCAAGAGGTCAGAGTGCTCAGGCATGAGAACAGGGATTTGCACATGCTCGCAACCAATTACTCCACAAGCATGAAGAGGAAGATTGATCAGCTGCAGGAGTCCGAAGTGCGGATTCAGAGTGATCATCAACGGTTTATGACGTTACTCCCGAGGTTTATGATGCCTTCGTCCTCGGGTGCCGCACCAAGTATTGAGGCTCCGAATGATCCAACTCTGGCGCTTCGTCTTTCTGGGGCTCCGTCGATCTCCGAGGCACCACCTACCAACGACCAATGAAAGCTATTAGTTTTACATTATTGTAAAATATTTATGCTTTTAAGTTTATTTAATTATAAATATAAATATAAGTATTTTTGTTTTGTTTTGTTTTTTTTTTTTTTTTTTTATTATTATTATTATTATTATTTTTTTATTTTTATTTTTATTTTTATTTTTTATTTTTATTTATATGAATGTTTATGTTTTTTTTTTTTTTAAAATATCAATGTAAAATAAGTAAATCAAAGTAAAAAAAACTATGTTTATCTTTCTAAACAAAAATCACAACTAAATAAACAAAACAAAATGAAAGCAGTAAAGAGAAGGGATTAGGAATGCAAATCTGATTGTGGGTGATTCCTAGGCCTCCCTTCATTATTCAAATGCATGGGCTTATCATTGAACGGACGGTGGTACTTGAAATGATCCGACAACGGTCTAAGTTCTAATGACGGTGCCTGAATCATCAAAATTAGAAACAAGTTAGTATAAATTAAAATTAAAAATGGAGAAGATGGCTTACATTCTCGATCAAACTCAATCACAAACACCACATCTTGGAATGTTTCAGGGACTTTGCACTTAGCCAGATTGCATGTGATGATTGTGACATGGCCCCTGTTATCAAACTCAACTTCCTTGGCATTTGTCTCATGCACAGCCTCTTGGATGTATTCTTGAAATTCTCCGGCCACCTCATTTTCTGGAATAATTCTTCTTGGTGTACAAGTCTCTTTGAACGTTTCAATACCATCGGGAACTTGATTTGGTACACCAAGAATTTGGATATCACTTTGCACCTTGAGACGATCTTCCACAACATATTTTTCATTCACTTCTTCCTTGGGATTTAAAAACCTGCAAGGAAAAAGGACATTTGGTGGAACGATGTTAGAATGAATTGAACTTAGAACCTCCTCACCTGAGTTGGATGGCATAAGGACTTGAGGGGTTTGCGATAAGAATTCTTCTAAACTGCCCAAGTCGTCATCCTCATCTTCTTCTTGAAGCGGCAATTCATCCATGTTCGGGCTATGTTTGGATGGTTCTGGAACATCTTCATCCTCCATATCACTTCCCAAAGTGATGGCTTCATCGATTTCACTTTCTGCCTTTGAATTTGCAATGTTTGAGTTGGAGAGTTCTCTTTGCTCTTGAATCTGTGCCATGAATTCCATAATCTGCCCAACATGCATATCCAATTCGTCCACTCTTCTGATTCGGTCTTGCATCTCCTGGTTTTGATTTTCTACTCCCTGAGTCAAAGAGGTGAGTAACTTATTCAACATATCATTATCCGAAGACGTACCTGAATTTGGTTGGGGAGATTGTGGTGGATGTGACGGTTCATATGGCCACTGATAGAACTCTTCCGATGGCGGCAATTGTTCTTCTTTTTGTGAACCCTGTACCGAAGAAATTAATTCTTCAAGCATTTGATTATAATCCACGGGCATACTTTGATTCGATTGGAATTGTTGTGGGGGATGCTGTGGTGGCTGCATAGGTCTTGAATAGAACTCGTCTTGCTGCCAATATCCACCTTGTTGAAATTGTTGAGGTTCATCCCACATATACTCTGAATTACTTCTCCAATCCGAATTATAAGTGTTGGAAAACATGTTGCCCCTTGATTGGTTATAGCCTTGATATCCCCAAACATCTTCATTTGCAGAAAATTGGGGATATTGATGAGTTTGAAATCCTTGCTCATAGGGCATATCAAATGTAGGGACACTTGGCATTGTGGTCCGTTCGGCATTGTGAGTTAATTGAGCAGTGAGCTGTGCCAATAGATCTTGAATGCTAGTAGAATCCAGGTCTTGCTCCATTTGTACCTCAATTCAAAGAAAGAAAAATAAATCAAATATCAAAAGTAACATACACAAACACAAATAAACATAAGCAAAAACAAAAATAAAAGGATTAGCAAATTTGCTAATCCCCGGCAACGGCGCCAAAAATTTGATGCGAAAATAAATTAACGCACAAATTTAAACCCTATTTGTGACAATTGTAGTAATGATATAAGTAGGGATCGTTCTAGGCCGGGGATTAACTAGGGATGCTAACCAAAGTAAAATTAAATTAAAAACGTAAAAACAAAATTTAAAACACTAAACTAGACTCAAAACACTTAAATAGAATCACTCAAAATAAAACTAACAAATAAACTAAAACAAATCAAAAGACTCAAAATAATTCAAAACTCAAGAAAACATAAACTAAATTAATTTCTAACAAACCTAACACTTTAAAATAAATGGGGGATTGATTTTTTGATGAAAAGTAAATTAAACTTAAATAAATTACAAAATTGACAAAAACATAAAATTAAGGTAAAATGATAAATGACGGACTGGCTAGAGGATTATTCTCCACACATGCCACATATGCAACCTAAATTGATTTTCAGTTGTTCTTTCAATAAATTGTAAATTCTCAACGCCCCAAGTTAATTAGGTCCGCTTAAATTAACCTTCAGATTTTCCTACTTTTATTAGGTTGGATGATTGCATACGACAACCCAAAACATTCCCTACAAGTTCCCTACATGAATTGCATAATAGAGATACAAGCAAGAATCATTAAGTTTTATGAAAATCATAAGCATTGACGAGGCACTTGTTACTATGAATTGCATGAAACTTATGCCAAGAATTTACCTAACGCGATCGTTTATAAGCGACCTTCACTACTTGTGAATATAAGTTCATAACGATTAGGTGAAATTCACTTATATTCTAGCATCAAATTCATGCATGTAAATTAAGTATGCATCCTTAATCGACATACAAAAATAAGTTATCAATCAAGCAGTTAAGCAAATTAAATCACAACTCAGAAATCACAACTGAAGGTAATCAATTCAAATTACAAATATATCCATGGTTTTGAATTAAACTCTAGCCAAAATAAAATTAGTTACACATTATTTATAAATTAAAACAGAAATTAAAGTGAAAGTAAAACATGAGTTTGGAGGATTAAACCGAATGAGGAATTTCTTCCTCTGTCCCCGTGTTCCTCCTGCGTGTTGCTGCCTTATTTGGCAGCTTCCTCCATCTCTTTCCGTGCTTCCCAGAAGACCAAGGCAGCACTGCCGACTCCTGACTTCTGACTCCCTGCGCTCCTGTCTCCTCTCGCCAGCTGCCTCAGCAGCCTTCTGCGCGCCGCGTCTCGCGTCTCCTTTCCGCGCAAATTAGCGTCACTTGCTGCCTTCTGCTGCCTTTCTCTTTTAGCGTCCTTCAATCCTCGCGGTTCCTGCACAGTCAGCTGCCAAAGCAGCTACTTCTCTCCCCGTGCTGACCTGCTGCCAAGCAGCTCTCGGCCCTCCTTCTTTCACTCCTGCCCGCGCACTGTCTCCTAGGTTGAGCTGCTCAGTCTCCTGCGTTTCTCTTCCGCAAGCTGCCAAGGCAGCTTTGCTGCTTTCTGTGGCTGCGCTCCCTGCGTTGCGCTACTTCTCTGCGCTGTCAGCCTCTTGCTGCCAATGGCAGCTTCCTACCAGCTCCCCCGCGCAAGCCCTCCAACTGACTTCCTTTCTTTTTCTTTTATTTCTGCGTGCTGCACCCACTGCTCCAGCACTAATTCCCACTATGCATTTTTTTATTTTCTGTTTATTTCTCTTCCCTCTAGTGCTCGTCCCCCTTGCTTAATGCCGAGGCCTTACCTGGTTGTTCCCCTGTGCTTTCTCCACCTTTTCCCATTTCTTTCCGTCCCATTAGTGCACCTTTCTAGCTGCCAAGGCAGCACTCCAATCCCTTTATTCCTTTTCTTTTCTTTCCGCAGCTTCCTATTATTTTTCTCAGCATGCCACTCCCCTCTGCGCTGCCAAGCAGCTTTTCTTTATTTCCTAGTGCTTCTTTTTCCCCACTTGTTTTATTTCTTTATTTCTTTTTCTGTCCGCTCCATTTTGTCTGCCAAAATGTTTTCTTAAGTTCATAAAATAAGTGAGCAAGGTAGAAATGACGAATTTATTACTTAAAATCACACTAGTGCTATTTTTATTTTCTTAGCTAGATAAATTCTATAAAACACAAAAACAAAGTAAATAGTACAAAAATATGAGGTAATAACTAAGAAAAGACAAGAGAATTTGATGTAAAATATGTATAAATATGAGCTTATCACTTACACCGAGTAAGGATGAAAGTGAAGAAATATATATGAGATGGATAAGCAATTAAATAGTTTAATTGAGAATGGTCAAGATTAATTAATTAGTTAATTAATCTTATGAAAGGTTTGTATTGGGCTGTTAAGTTGGTTTTGGGTTTTGGGGGCCAAAAGGGTGTTTGGTCCACAAGGCCCATTGAGTTTAGGTTGTGTGAAAACTAAAACTAAATGGAAATTAACCCAAAAACAAAGTCAAAACCAGCCAAGGGCGAGTGGTAGCAAACTTGGGTTAATTGAAAGTTTGCCACTCACATATAAGGTGGTATAAAGGCAACTTTATAGCCATTTTCTCTCTAGGGTTTTCTTGAAGAAAAGAAGAGAAACTTTTTCTCTCTTTTTCTCTATAGAGGCCGGCCACTTAGAGGAAGGATAGCTAGCAATCTTTCTTCCTCTAAGTCATCCATTTCATCTTCACACCTCATCCTTGGTGTGGAGACTTAGAGACACTAAATCTTTGGTGTTCTTGGAGATCTTTTCCTCACATCCTCAAGGAGTAAAGGAGTATCAAAAGGAAGAAAAACACAAGGAAGATCTAAGGAGCTAGGAGGTGACTTGAAGGCCCTCCACTTGGGTGAATCCCTTGTGTAAACAAGGATGAGCTTCAAGGGTAATGAATCTCAAAATCCTTTCTTCTCTTTAATGTTGTTAAAGAGTTGGTTCACCATTCACTAGGCTTTGAAAGTCATGGGTTTTAGAACTGTTTTTTAATGCATGCCTACTTTAAAGTATTATTAGTTTGCTTATGTGTTCCAATTTTCTCACATGTTCTTAGCTAGGACAAAATTTATCCTTCAAAGAGATAAAGCGAATCAAAGCTGAGGTGTTAGCTCGTCCAATCACTGTAGTTAAGCCTGCCGCGCATGAAGGTGGAAAGAAGAGATCTTCCCCCAAGCTCGTGATTAACTTGACTTCCTCTAAGGGTAAGAAAGAGGAGGCTGCTAGATCTATGCCATTGACGTATGTCGTTCTGAAGGTGGCTAGTTCGATTGCTGATAAGATTACTCTGTGTAGAAGCTCCGTCATGCCCCCAGTGCCAAAATTTATGCCCAAAAGTCTGTTGGGGGCTAAGTCTAGTTTAGCTTCAGAAAGACTTGCTACCATGAAAAGAGATATGGTGGACTCTACTGCCAAAGTGGTGCCAAAACCCTCTCCCTTTGTTGCTGGGACTGATTCAAATGCTGAGAAGAATGAGATTGCTCGTGCAGGCAGTTGTGAGAAATCCACCAAGTCTGTTTCTGAGGAAGCTGCTGAGATTTGTGCGCTCTTAAGACCAAATATGCTCAAGGACATGGATGTGTGTGCCAAGTTTGTTGATGGTGTCAAATGGGTTATTAACCCAAGTTCCTTTGTGAAGCATACGCTCTGCTGGCTATGATGAAAACAACAATTCTAGCAGCCGAGTCTATGCTCCTTGATCAAAAGGACACCAAGGCAGCCATGAAGGTGGCAAGGACTGTGGTAGTCGAAGCTTACTCCTCAGCCGAGATTAAGAGATTGGAATCTGAGCTTGCCGCTTTGATGGGGTCTAATATCTTTTCCCCCACTTCTCTGCAGCTTGAGACCGCTCGCTAGAAGATCGTGAATTTGAAGATTATGCTTGACGCGATCCAAGTTAAGTATGAATGTGAAGAGAAAAAGATCAGGTGTTACATACCTCAGATTTAAGACCTTGAGTGTACCGTCTCTGAGCTCAGCTCTACTGCTTATGTAAAAGATGAAGAACTGATTGATGCTTATAATCAAGTGATCCACTTCAAGAAGGTCGTTGATAGGCTTGAACCTCAAGTGTTGGAACTCCAGGGTGCTTTGAAGATCGACGATAGTTTGAAAAAAAAAGTAGAGGAGCTGCAGCGCATCTGTGCTGGTCTGCTCAAGGAAAATGAGCAGTTGAAGGGTGAGAAGGCTGGGTTCGAAGCTTCACTTACTCATAGTCAAGTCAATTTCTACAAGATGGGTTATGTAGACCATCTCTTTGGGCGGTCGTCTGACTTTGAGTTTTCTAGTAAAGACTTCGAGTCCTTCTCTATTTCTCTGAAAGGCTTCCATTGGTGAAGTAGTCAAAGAAGCCGATGCCTAAGCCGGAGCAGCTAGGGGTGAAGCGTCGAATGGTGTCGTTGCTGAGGGTGCCACTGCTACTAAAGGTGTGCCGACCGAGTAGTCGTGGAGCGTTCAAGCTGTTGAGGAGTAGTCTTCTAGGTAGTCCTTAGGATTTTCTTTGTTTTCCATGTTGCTTTTTGCTTTGCTTAAACTCATTTGGTCTTTGCTAGTCGTTTATCAATTTTGCTAGAAATTTTAATAAACTTGCTTCCTTCACTTTTCTCCATCTTCGCTTCTTTTGTTCGTGCCCTAACCTTGGACTTTATAGACCAGTGGCAGGCGTGCTACTTTTCTATAAGCAGACAGGCCTACATAGCCTATACAGCCGTAGGTGTTGGTGCAGAACTTTAAAAAGTTGTTAGCCATAGGGTCGGCAGCCAGACGCCTTACTTACACAAGCAGACGAGTCCACATGACCACTTGGCTTTTAACTTTGGCTTTCTCCAATTTCGTAGGTTGTGTAACAAGTATCACAACACTTTAGGACTTGGTGTAGGTCGTTCCACGCTTTGGCAGAAATGAAGCCCATCGACTGCGTAACATGTCGGCTAATGGATGAAGTTTCGTATATGCGCGCTAACTTGTTTAACCTTTCACATAAACGTGTGGTTGTATAAGTTTAGCGCTGCTTACTGCTCGAAGGGCAAGCCGTAGGTAGTCTTCCGGAAACCGTAGGCTACCTTAGTGCACTCGGTAGTAGCTTTAGGGTTCCAAGGCAGTCGTCCATAAGGCGTACTGCATTATGTGCCCCTCCGTCTCTAGGGCCCGGTTCCCAGCGGATTAGGCCAAGAGACCCAAAATCCTTCAGTTAGCTAAGTCTTGAAAAAGACCATTGTGGCTACTTCTAGGAATCCTGACACAAGCCATTGTGCATCTAGTTAAACTAGAGCAGCCCGACTCATCCACGTCTGGATATTCGGAGTGTAGAGTTTATCCTTCCATTTTGGAGAGAAGACCCATGTGGGTGCTGGGGAATTGGTTTACCCTCTTACACTGGAGAGCATGGTTGGTCTCTCAGGGGGTGCAATTCCTGCGACGAGTCCCTAAGAAGGGTGCGGTCTTCTTTTAAAGTGCAAGAGTGATCGGTTGTTGTAAACATGTAATCGAGCCAAGTTGTAAATTACTTCTGAATTCCTCATTGAAAAACGAGTGAAACGAACTAAAACTTAGCTGTAAAGTAGAGACTGCATAACAACTAGATAATCCTCGGCTCACGAGATGGTGCCTGTTGAGCTGCTTGAGTTCTTTGGGCTTTAGTGTAGTGGGAGGTCACACATGGGACTTCCTCAGATTGTAGGCATTCCACTGTTTTTCGATCTATTTATCTTTCATGGTGGCGAGGGTGTAATTACCCTTGCCGCCTACTCTGCTGATCTTGTAAGGACTTTCCCAAATGGGATCCATCTTTTTGGAGCCTTCTCTGCGGGCAGTGATGGTGGCTTTTCTTAGGACTAGATCTCCAAGTTGAAACTGCCGGCTCTTGGCCTTTTTGTTGAAGCTAAAGAGGAGTTGCTACTAATAGGTTGCGACTCGGGTGATGGTCTACTCGCACTTATCCTCTGCCAGATCTAAGCTTGTGACCATCTCTTTACTGTTCTGCTCAATGTTTGGTAGTAGAATATTGATACTTGGCACGATGACATTGGGAGGAATGATTTCTTCTGAACCAAATGCCAAAGGGAAAGGAGTCTCACTGGTGGATCGTCACTTGGTCGTACAATATGCCCACAGACATCTGGGGAGTTCGTCTAGCCATTTTCCCTTCTTATTGAAAAGGGATCTCTTAAGGTAGTTGAGAATCGTCTTATTCGATACTTCGGCCTGCCCATTGCCTTAAGGATATCTCGGTGTGGACATGTGTTGCTTGATGCCATACTTTTGGAAGAACTTCGCCAAATATTTGCCCACGAATTGCGGGCCGTTGTTGGTGATGATGGATTGAGCGATGCCAAATCATGTTCCTCCATATGAAGCACTCTATGTCTGCCTAAGTTGTGGTTGTCATGGGGTCTGCTTCTACCCATTTGGTGAAGTAATTCGTTGCCACGATCATCATGCCTCTGCCCCCAGTAACAGGCGGCATTGGCTCTACCAAGTCGATTGCCCACTGCATGAACAACCAATGCCTCGTCTGCAGGTGTAGTTCGCCGGTAGGCAGTGCTGGTACCGACTTGTAGCGTTGGCAACAGTCGCACTTTTGTGCTAATTCCTTAGCATCTTAGTACATGGTAGGCCAGTAGTAGCCCGCTTAAAAGCCTTCTGTGCTAAGGATCGACCTCCGGAGTGATTTCCACAAACACCTTTGTTGATTGAGCTTAGAACCTTTAGGTCGTCGGGAGGTGCTAGGCAGCGGAGATGTTGTCCGATGTAGGATATTCGGACGAGAATGCTGCTCCACATGTAGTAACGAGCCACCTTTATTTGGAGTTTTGTAGACTCCAATCTTTCTGTGAGGAGTGTGTCATTGACCAGGTAGTCTATAATAGAACTTTGCCAGTTGGGAGTTGTACTAACCTGTGACGCTTCGGCTGCCGGCTCCGCCTCTATGTTGGGCTTGTCTAGATACTCCACCGGAATAAAGCATTTGAGTTGGTGGTCAAGGGTGGAGTCTAAGCCGGCTAGCGCATTTACGTGGGCCTTGTCTGCCCGCAGAACTTGAGTGATAGTGTAAGTCTGAAATGCCTCAAGTTACTTGCATACCTTCTCTACGTATTGAGCCATCCTTGGATGTTTTTCAATGTTTGCGCCATCCTGGTGATTAGCTGGGAATCAGAATGAATTGTGAGCTTTTTCACCGCCAAGTCTTTTGCCATACGGAGGCCTGCTAGTAGGGCCTCATACTCCGCTTCGTTGTTGGATGCTTTGAAGGCTAGAGTGATCGTCTGCTCGAGCATCAAACTGTCTGGGGTGACAAGGACCACGCCTGCTCTAGAGCTTTTGTAGTTGGATGCACCGTCGACATACAAATGCCAGAAGTCTCCTTTGGTTGAAACAGATGTGGCTAGGTTGTGCTCGGCTACTTTTAGGGCATCGTTGGGCCGCTCTGTTGCATCGCCTAGGCTAGGCGTGAACTTTGTTATGAAGTCTGCCAAAGCTTGGGCCTTTATCACCGTGCGAGGTTGGAAAATTAAGGCGTATTAGCCAAGTTCCAATGCCAACTTCATTACTTGTTGAGAAGCATCCGGACCATGTAGGATTGATCGTAGAGGATATTGAGTCATGAAGATGACTGTATGAGCTTGAAAGTATGGTTTAAGCTTCCGAGCCACAACAACTAACGCCAAAATTAATTTTTTGATCTTCAGGTATCTAGTTTCTACATTGAGAAGAGCTTTAGAAGTGCAGAATACCGGCAGTTGGGCCCCCAACTCTTCTTGTATGAGGGCAGAGCTCACTGCTACTGCTGAGACTGCCAAGTAGATGTATAAGTCCTCCACTGCTTCCGGTTTGGATAGTAAGGGAGGTGAAATAAGATACTTCTTCAGGTCTTGGAAAGCCTTTTCGCACTCATCATCCCATTTGTCTCGTTGTGCCCTCTTAATGGTCTTGAAAAAAGGTTTGCATCAATCAGTGGATCACAAGAGAAAGCGGTTGAGGGCGGCTACTCGTCCAATCAAGCTTTAGATCTCCTTTAAGTTAGTTGGAGACTTAGGATTGCTCGAATTTATTTGGGATGTGCTTCGATTCCTCGTTGGGTTACTAGGTACCCTAAGAATCTGCCTGAAGATACTCCAAATGTGCATTTGGTAGGATTGACCTTCATCTTGTACTTTCTAAGGATGTCGAAAGTTTCCGCCAAGTTGTCGATGTGGACTGATCGCTGCTTGACTTTTACCATGATGTTGTCGATGTAGACCTCCATGGTTACTCTAATTTTCTTCTTGAACATCTTATTTACCAACCTTTGGTAAGTGGCTCTCGCGTTCTTGAAGCCAAAGGGCATGACCTTGTAGCAGTAGGTGCCTCGCTCAATCACGAACATGGTTTTCTCCTTGTCGGGCTCGTACATGGCTATTTGGTTGTAGTCGGAGTATGCGTCCAAGAAACTGAGCAGCTGGTTCCCATAAGTTGAATATACTATTAGATCGATTCGGGGAAGTGGATTAGGATCATTTGGGAATGCTTTGTTAAGGTCAGTGTAGTCTACGCAAACCCTCAATTTGCCCTTCTCTTTCTTTTTCACTAGTATGACATTGGCGAGTCATGCTGAGTGTCATACCTCTTCTGTGAATCATGCCTCCAATAACTTGTCAATTTCTGCTTCGATGATCGTCACTCGTTAGGGTGCAAAATGCCTTCTTTTTTGGATCACCGGTTTGGCAGCAGAGTTAACGTGCAGCTTGTGGCAAGCTATCATGGGGTCGATGCCTAGCATGTCGGAAGGTGACAACGGGAAGATGTCACGATTTTCCTTAAGGAAAATCGTGAGTTCTTCATTTTCCTTTGGCCTTAGACATGAGCCGATACTAGCAGTCTTATCTGGCTGCTAGGGATCAAGAATGATGTGTTCGACATCCTCTTTGGGTTTCCATCCCATCTCGTCTGCTAGCGCGTTGGTTTGGACACCTTTTTCTTGATCCGCTTGTTGTAGTTGCTATTTGGTAGCTTCATCATCATTTTGGACCTTGGTAGCTTATACAGGGGAAAATGTCTTCTTATTTGATTCCTTCAATGCTTGCACAGTGCATTGTCAAGATGCAGCCTGGTCAGACTTGATTTCTCCAACTCTTCCTCCCAAGATACAGAATTGGATTTTTTGATACTTGACGAAAGTGACGGCATCCAGCTTTATTAGCCAAAGTCACCCTAGAATCCCATTGTAGGGAGATGAGTCCCTTACTATTATGAACGTCTATTTTGAGACAACTGGCGGTGTTTTCATGTCAAGTGTGATGTGGCCAATGGCAGTCGAGGTGTGTCTGTTGAAACCAGTGAGTACCTTCGCTTGACATATGATTGTGCTTTCCTGGCCCATCTTCTGAATCACTGAGAGTTGAAGTAGGTTGACTACGCTTCCATTGTCAACCATCATTATGTCGACTATGGCATAGGCCAATTGGACAGATACCACCAACGCGTCGTCGTGTAAAAAGTCAACGCCTTCAGCATCTTGCTCGGTGAAACCAACGATGGGTCCAGGTTGGGTGTCGACTACGTGGACCTACGAGACTAGTATAACCTCTTGGATCTTCCTCTTCTTTGAATTGTTGATGGCCCCCAAGTGCTCAGATTCGACAAAAATGTCGTTAATCTGAATCATCTTGTTGGGTGGTTCTTCGTCTGCATCTGCATTCCTTATAGGCTGCGCAGCCGGCTTGTCCAAGTATCTGTTGACTTTGCCTTTTTTCACAAGCTTCTCTAGATAGTTCTTCCAAGTATAGCAGTCGTCAGTTGTGTGACCGAGACCTCGGTGGAATGCGCAGTACTTGGTGTGGTCTAACTTGGAAGTATCTCCCTTTGATTGTTTCAGTAACTTGAACCATGGTTGGCTCTTAATGTCGCGGAGGATTTGGTGAATCGGGATGGAGAACTTATAGTAGATCTTGGATGCCAAGCCTTCTTTAGTTGTGGGTCAATCCCTACGTTTAGCCTCCTGCCTGCTTTTGTTGTACTGCTTCCTAGCATCCTGTTTGCTTTGGCTATCGAGTTGTCGCATCCGACTATCTTTCCCTTCTCTGCTTTGAACCTCTTCACGTAGTCGCGAAGCAATTCCTTTGGGTTCTTTTTCACGTTGAACAAGTAGTCAGACTTTTTCTTGATCGAGCGGTAGGATGAGTATTCTTTGGTGAAAACCAAGGAAAGATCATCAAAACTGTGGATGGATCATGGCGGTAGGGTGTGAAACCAATCTTGCGCCTCGGCTTGCAAAGTGGTGGTGAATATCTGAAGTAAATTTTGTGAAAAACATGTTCATTTGAGCAACATCAATAGCATGCAATTAACAAATTAAAGGCGGAATCATGCTTGCATGCACTCAAAAACCAAAACATCAACCATGAAATTCAAAGCCTAGTAGATTGGTGAACCTTGACTCAACTTAAAACAACATTTGTTAGTTGAGAAATATTTACCTTTGTAGATTCCTCTTTGCATATGCAAAGGATAATCACCCAAGAGATAGGGCCTTCATTCCTTGCTTCTTAGCTCCATGGATTTGGTTGAAAGAATTGGATTCTCCAAGTTCCCAAAATAGAGAACCTCTAAAGATTCTACACCAAGGTTAGATTGAAGAAGAAATGAGTGACCTTGGAGTAGTAGGATTGCTAGATTCACCCTCCAAGGTGGTTGGCCTCTTAGAGAGAAAATGAAGAAACAAGTTCTCACCAATTTTCTCTAAAATCAACACTTATGAATTTTAGGCTATAAAGTTCTTTATATAGTCACTTCTTTAAATGACCTAAAGAACCAAAAACCATAATTCTAACATATATGGCCGGCCTCTTTAAGGGATATGGGCTTTTGGGCCTTTGTGAATCTTTATTCATTAAGTTGTCATACAACTTAAGTCAATGGGCTTTGACGTTCGAAGCCCATTGGGCCTTAAGGTCCAAAACTATCCCGAGGTCTTTAACGAACTTATTCGTTTGATTAATTAACATATTAATTAATCCTTGCCATAAATAATTAAACCATTTAATTATTCTTACTCATCTCCATTGTTTCTTCAATCTCCACCTTACACGGTGTACGATCCATTAGGTTCCTTTTAGCGAGGCAGTGGGCGATTAAAACCATTTTACATCGATTGTGAATTGAAACTTACTTTCAATTCTCCCTTTAGTGATTACACACGTTTAGGGCTTCCACAAACCATGAGTGACACCTAGCAGCATATCATGGTTACCCAAGCTAATCAGAAGAGGTAGAGAACCTATTCAGTTCAGGATTACAAATGCAATACGGTCTTTCTCTAATCTAATACTCTTGACCACATTGTTTGGTTTGATAGTTTATTTATTCATGTCTACTATCCAATGTGATTCGTTTGCTTATATGATTACCTTGAATGTGATTTGGAACGCATTCCCAAATCTCATTCATACTCTGGCCAGAGATTTTAATCATATCATAGAGTATTCTCCCTCAAACCATTTGAAGGTTAGAGATCCCTTGTTGCACATTCACTTGTCTCCATAACTAAGTGGCTTAACCCCAATGATGTCGTGGACACCCCGATGGGGTGACTTTGACATAATCAAAGATCAAGGACTTAACCACAAGACAACTGTGATGCCTCAGGTCAAAGGACTAAAATGCATTATCCCAACCATGAGTTCTCATGTGACATGAGTATGAGAACTCCTCATTGATCGTGTTCAGTGGACTCATTCTCTATTGAGCACCTACGTACTTGTCTTGATGTCACACACACACCAATGACTCGAGACTAGTCACTCTCCCTGAGAGAAGGCACAGTACGTACTGATCTTATTGGACTGTCAATGCCCAATTGGCAATCCTATGATCAGGAACGTTTAGGATGTGTCTACGAAAGAATGGTCTCATTAATCTAACTTCATTAGATTGCATTCTCCCAATCACATATTCCTTGGACTTTATCGTTTAAGCATATAACATTTATATGAGACGACTCAAACAATAATCTTTGCCCTTTATATGTAAACTAGATTAGTTTAACATGTGAAATGTCCGTAAAGTATCATTATACGATTGGCTTTAGGGCACATTTCCAACAATCTCCCACTTGCACTAGAGCCAATCAGCTTGTTCATTTGTTATGATTCATCTTCTGTAGTCATTTCATAAATGGCTGAGTAGTAGGTCTAGGCAACAAATATCTATATATTATCCATAGAAGCAACCTTGAGAATATCGACGTCACCATTATACATGATTCTCAATCATGTGGTTCAGTCTCTCATATGAGTTCGGATCTTGATGAGACCTTGATTCCCTGGCTTGAGCTATCGCCCCATTAGTGTCATACACTTTCTGGTTGGAACCGAATAAAGAGTTCATAAATGAACTTTCCCATCCAAATAACATTGTTGTAAACTTCTATATGGCAATATATTTTGCATTCATAATGGAACACACTAAAGTCATTACTTTAATGTTTCCATCCAAACATCTCTTTAGTCATAATAAAGAGATATCTGTTTATTTCTTCATTCATAATGAAGAAACATCCAATGATGGATTAGATTCACAATCTAATACATTTACGCTTCCATTACGTTACTCTAATTCTTCCTCATTCTTCGAGGAACCTATCCTTTAGTATTTCTTAAATACTTAAGGACTCACTTGACAGTTGCCATGGTTCTGATCCTGGGCTTGCACTGATATCGTCTTGTACCGTTCTAGGTACAATTCATATCAACGTTTTTCATACAATATGAAATACGCAAATCACCTTTCTGCGTATGCATAAAGGATTCTATTTATGCATTATTTCTTTGGGAGTCAAAGGGCACGTTCCCTTTGAGAAGAGCTACCTCTTAGTCCCACTAGAGTTGTCCTCCTTATTGAAGTTTATCATCATATGAGAAACTTCCTAGCACATTTTGTCTATTATTAGGGCATGATATAATCCAATTATATCCTAAAATCTATCATTATAGATTTCCATCCTATGTATATAGACTATGTCTCCCATATACATTCTATCGTTATAGAATGTTTAAAGTCATAACTTTAACGAAGAAGTGTTCTTTTCATTTCCAAAATTAATATATCATATATGTGCATATATATATTGAATTTTAGGAACATGATTAACTCCCACTAATCTTTTGTAAACCTAGTAAACAAAAGATTCATTTACATCTTTATGAGAAATCAAACAATTTCATAAGACGCTTATGGCTCCCACTAGCTTGCTTAGATCCATGATGGTTGGATCTCTACAACTTACATGTTTTGTGATTCATAGTTTTAGACATATATTATTAGGACTATCTTAATAATGGTTTCGGAAACCTATATTATGTCCAAACATTGAATCAACATTTAGTTGTAGCTAGCTATCTTCGAATTAATTGAAACTAAGACTACGTCAAAAATGGTTCCTTCAAAGTCAACCATTCTCTTTGATTGTAGTCACCTTAAGCTACCAATTAGCTATGAAGGTTTCATTATTTCGGGTCAAATGGTATTTTACCATTTCCTTGAGTATATATTGTATATACACTCAATGTAGTCATAAAGTTCAAACCATTCAACTGAGACGGTTTATAAATCCTTCTTGACTACCTTGGAGCTTGTGGTATAGGAACTAGGTTGTTATATTTGTTGATTATCATCTTGTCTCTCAAAGAACCCATTCTTTTGAGTTCTATTCCTAGTTCATTTGCTCTAAGGCAAATCACATTGTAGGATTACAATGAACTACTCAACAAACAACATTTGTTGGTTGGTTTATAGAAGTGATATCCAAAGGTTAATTTAAGGATATCCACAAGATAATTTTTAAACAAATATTGCTTATTAGCACACAACCTCAAATCTTAACACAATTAAGATTTGTCTTTCTTTCCAACTACATCCTATGGAGTTATGAAAATTTTGGAAGATCTTCTAATTGACAATCATATTGTCTTAGAAGCATATATATCCTATGTATGGGTAATTGATAATATCCAACGAACTAAATCTTATTCAAGTTCGTTCTTCTCCTAATGGAGAAAATCATTATCTTATGATGCTAATTTCCTTGATATCTTTCAAGGAAACTCATCTAAAGTGTTACCTTTCCTTGGATCAAATCTAAGGAGGTAAGTACTTTAGACGTCTTACTCATCAACTTACATTTCTTGAATTCTTTGAAACCTTTTGCAAAGTATTCGGACTTTTGTTTATTCATAATAAACTGTAGTCCAACCGAGAGTGATCTTCGGTGAATGTCAAACAACATGAGTAGTATTATGTTGTGGACAAGTGCCACTAACATCTAAGTGAATTTAACCTCAACAACTTTGTGATTCTTTATTCTTTCCAAAAGAATAAAGATTCGAACATTTCGCCTCTATACAATTTTGACAAGAAGGTATTGGATCCAGATCTAACGATCCAAAGCATCCATCTATGACCAACTCGTAATTTATGTTTTAGAGGTATCACAACTCAGTTGGGATTAGTCACTATCTTGCAACCTTTTGGGTTTTAAGCATCATTATATTCTAAACAGTTAACGCTACCATATCATCTCTACTATAGAGACAATCAATTAGATTACTATAATCCAATCAGTGATTAATAAAGAACAATGTTTTGTCAAACAAAACATTCATCCATCTCTACTATAGTGACGGAATTAAGTTCCTTAAAATTGGAATGTAAAGACAATCTTTGGTTTTTCCAATTTCTTTGGTAGTTCATATGAGGAAGTTAGTACCATATGCTTTCGCAGAGATCTATATTTTATTCACGTTCCGAATGTGAAGTACTTCCTCTTCTCTCATTAATCTTCTACTTCTTATTAGCCACACTTTTACAACGATTGTAAAACATAGTTACTAATACGGAATCAAGCATTCAAGTAGAAGAACCAACTGTTTTGAACTTTTCAAGAACAATTTACAACACCTTCGAAAAGTGTGTTCTTGACACTTGCAAGACATTTCTTGCAAATACCCCTTCCAATGTCCATCCTTTCATAAAGAAAGTTTGTTCCCTTGGAGTTAATTTTATCTTCTTCATTTGACTTCTCTTTTGACTACAATAGTCATGGTCCCTAAACTCCCACTATCTCTCTTGAAACCTTTTTCAATTGTGTTATACACATCAAACATTTTGGAGAGTGTGTGGTTATTGTTCACTACATAGTTTACAATAAACTTAGTGAACCATTAGGATAGGGACATAAAGGTGAAGTCCTAGCTTAGTTTCCGTCTCGTTAAGTGGTTTATCACTTCAACACTCAATGATTCAAAATCATCATAAGTCCATGTTGATGGACTATTTTTGCCAACCAACCATTATGTTCTAAACATAATTACAAACTTTCAAGAGTTGTTCAAGGCAACTCTTATTTCTTCATACAACAATTTGTAAGTGAAGAATCATGGCACTAAAAGTGTCCTTGTCTTTATGCTAATCTTCGTAAGTTCCTTTGTTCATATAACGAAGGAATAAGCATTGGTTGTTTGTGTTGTCCTCTTCATGATAGACATTTCTAACATGTTCTTCCAATGATACATTATCAATAGGAAGATTGTGAGGATGAGACTTCTTAGGTACATGCACAATCCATTTAAGACAATCTTTGGGATTGTGTTACCAAGTCCGGAAACTAAAACATTCGGCTTTTCTTTGTCAAGTTTTGGATAGCGTTTGCAAATATATTGGTAAACGAATACATAACGAATATAAATTGATTGATTTTAAGCCATTTGATTCGGGTCTTTAAATCAAATAGCACCACCCACTATTTTTGGCAAATTCCATATCCCTCATTGGAATTCGAGAGTTTTGGAGGAAACTCTTAGTAGGTTATGGGAGACTCACTATTACCAAGCCCACCTCACAACGATATGATATTGGCTAGCATTAATAATAATGAGAGAGTACACTTACTCATTTGCAACTAATGCAAGTACCCATCAATTTGGCCTCTAGAGAATGTTGCCTCACGATGATACGATGTCGGCGCCATTGCACTTAGTTAAGTCATTCCCACCATGCTTAGTGCGTGAAGGGGTTCAAGAATAGCCTCACGATGATACGATATCGGCCATCCTCGTTGCCTACACTAACCTCATCATATGTTTATGGATTCCTCCTGAGTATAAGCATGCACTTTGTACTCCCCCATGATAGGGTGAAGCCGGTGTACAAGTCATAAACGATTGGATCCCACCACGGTGGAAGGCCACGAAAGAGTGTTCTAAGCACTCTCACGCTTTTCAACTTAATAATGGTTTGGTTGAGGGTTTTAGGTCTCATCACATAAACATATTCATTTTAATCTTTATTAAAACAATTTTGGTCCTATTACAACTATTGGTCCATTTGATTGTTTTAGTTGTATATAATACTCCCACTATGCTTATAAAACGGTTTTTAAAGCAAGAGTATATGATACTACTAACATAAGGTTTGCATTCATTTGATGGACTATATAGTTGCCTTAGGGCCTTAGGATGACTATGAACCTTTGTTTAGATTCAACACGAGCCTAGTGTTGAATCTCGGACTAGGGATGGAGATTGATTTTAGTTACGCGTTTAATCACATTAAGGCGTGTTGTCTTAGGGGCGTTGGACCCAACTACTTCATTTTCATGCATATCAAATAAAACAAGAAAATGAGTACTTTAAAGTAAAGGTGAGCTTATGCTCATTACAACATTTGCATAAAACAAATTACTTTAAAGTAAAGAAGAGCTTATGCTCTTTTACAACATTTGATCAAATCAAATTACAACCAAAATTAATCTACACATTCCCATGGTTCAAACAAATTTGAAACGGCCTTTCACATAGCTCAATTATCGTAGGCTTAGGTTCATAATCACCCTTTAATTAATCAACACTTTAATTAATTAAATTGAATGCAACATTTTCATTTGGTTTTTGTATCCATAAAATTGATTTAAATGGAGCTAAATAAAATGAAAATCCAATTCTCATTTAAAGAGACAAAACAATTTTGTGTTCCCTACTTAATTTGGGCCATCATGCAATAACCACAACTTTTTGGGCTATATTGCGAAACACAAACTTTTGGGGTCACTTTGTAAAAACACAAAAGTCCACTACTTCATGTAATTACAACTAGAACCCAAAAATTTCAACAAATACAAAAAACTTCATTAAAGGATCAAAACAATTTGTCCTTTAGCGTTTTTGGACCTAAACGTAAAAACGTAAACTTTTGGGCCAAAGTGCAAATACACAAAAGTATCAAAACTTTATGTAATTGAATAAAAGACCCAAAAATACCCTATTCTACTAGGGTGGCCGGCCATGATAAAAAAAATAAGATTTTTACAAAGTTTTTGTAAGTGTGTTTTGTTAGGTGAGGTAAAGATGAAATATATATGATATATTTTGAATTTATGTCAAACTTTTTAAAAAAGTTTGTCTACCATTATAGCCATTAATTGAATTTATGTCAAACTTTTAAAAAAGTTTGTCTACCATTAAAACCATTAATAATACTTTACCAATAACCATCACCCACTAAAATTAAATCAAAACTTTATGTAAAAACATAAATCTTTTGAATCAAAACTTCAAAACTTTTTGTTCTTGGCAAGAACTTCAAGAACATTGAAGAACACTCATGAAAACTCATAATAGCTCCATGAATGTTTTCACTCACCAAAACTCAAATTTTCACCACTCAAAAGAGGGCTAACATCCTAGGGTACTTAGGGGTTCCAAAAGTCACTTTAAAACCATTTTAACAAGACAAACATGAACCCAAAACATCACCCTTTGGATTTGGCCGAATTTCCCCAAAAACATGGCACCAAATTTTAGCTCCAAAATTCATGCTCATATGAACTACATCTACAACATTTGAGATGGCAAATTTTCTAACAAAATTTACATTCAAAGAAACAAGAATAAAGCTTGTAACATATTACAACTTTTAAATCAAAAACTATGAACTACAAAACCCAAAATGATTCACCAACTACTAGACCTAGGCTCTGATACCACTTGAAGGAAATTTTGTGAAAAACATGTTCATTTGAGCAACATCAATAGCATGCAATTAACAAATTAAAGGCGGAATCATGCTTGCATGCACTCAAAAACAAAACATCAACCATGAAATTCAAAGCCTAGTAGATTGGTGAACCTTGACTCAACATAAAACAACATTTGTTAGTTGAGAAATATTTACCTTTGTAGATTCCTCTTTGCATATGCAAAGGATAATCACCCAAGAGATAGGGCCTTCATTCCTTGCTTCTTAGCTCCATGGATTTGGTTGAAAGAATTGGATTCTCCAAGTTCCCAAAATAGAGAACCTCTAAAGATTCTACACCAAGGTTAGATTGAAGAAGAAATGAGTGACCTTGGAGTAGTAGGATTGCTAGATTCACCCTCCAAGGTGGTTGGCCTCTTAGAGAAAAAATGAAGAAACAAGTTCTCACCAATTTTCTCTAAAATCAACACTTATGAATTTTAGGCTATAAAGTTCTTTATATAGTCACTTCTTTAAATGACCTAAAGAACCAAAACCCATAATTCTAACATATATGGCCGGCCTCTTTAAGGGATATGGGCTTTTGGGCCTTTGTGAATCTTTATTCATTAAGTTGTCATACAACTTAAGTCAATGGGCTTTGACGTTCGAAGCCCATTGGGCCTTAAGGTCCAAAACTATCCCGAGGTCTTTAACGAACTTATTCGTTTGATTAATTAACATATTAATTAATCCTTGCCATAAATAATTAAACCATTTAATTATTCTTACTCATCTCCATTGTTTCTTCAATCTCCACCTTACACGGTGTACGATCCATTAGGTTCCTTTTAGCGAGGCAGTGGGCGATTAAAACCATTTTACATCGATTGTGAATTGAAACTTACTTTCAATTCTCCCTTTAGTGATTACACACGTTTAGGGCTTCCACAAACCATGAGTGACACCTAGCAGCATATCATGGTTACCCAAGCTAATCAGAAGAGGTAGAGAACCGATTCAGTTCAGGATTACAAATGCAATACGGTCTTTCTCTAATCTAATACTCTTGACCACATTGTTTGGTTTGATAGTTTATTTATTCATGTCTACTATCCAATGTGATTCGTTTGCTTATATGATTACCTTGAATGTGATTTGGAACGCATTCCCAAATCTCATTCATACTCTGGCCAGAGATTTTAATCATATCATAGAGTATTCTCCCTCAAACCATTTGAAGGTTAGAGATCCCTTGTTGCACATTCACTTGTCTCCATAACTAAGTGGCTTAACCCCAATGATGTCGTGGACACCCCGATGGGGTGACTTTGACATAATCAAAGATCAAGGACTTAACCACAAGACAACTGTGATGCCTCAGGTCAAAGGACTAATTTGCATTATCCCAACCATGAGTTCTCATGTGACATGAGTATGAGAACTCCTCGTTGATCGTGTTCAGTGGACTCATTCTCTATTGAGCACCTACGTACTTGTCTTGATGTCACACACACACCAATGACTCGAGACTAGTCACTCTCCCTGAGAGAAGGCACAGTACGTACTGATCTTATTGGACTGTCAATGCCCAATTGGCAATCCTATGATCAGGAACGTTTAGGATGTGTCTACGAAAGAATGGTCTCATTAATCTAACTTCATTAGATTGCATTCTCCCAATCACATATTCCTTGGACTTTATCGTTTAAGCATATAACATTTATATGAGACGGCTCAAACAATAATCTTTGCCCTTTATATGTAAACTAGATTAGTTTAACATGTGAAATGTCCGTAAAGTATCATCATATGATTGGCTTTATGGCACATTTCCAACAATATCTTGCACATAAGGGCATCGTTGTTCTGATAAAGAACCATCGAGCTTCGGTAGTACTTCAAATGTCTCTCTGGGTCTCCATCTCTTTTGAAATATGTGAAATGTGGCATGCTAAACTTGCATGGAGGCTCTGCCTACTCGATCTCATCCTTGAAGGGTGACCTGCTCATGTTGGTCATGTCCCGTCGTAACGCTTCATAGGTGATTTCGTTGCATTGGAAATCACGCAATTACTTATTTAAGAGCCTCTTCATTTCTTCCTGAATTTTCCTTTGTTAGGGTAGCGGAGCTCTCGATTGCCCCCGATCTTGACCTGTTGGTCTAGGCTATTCTTCTACATTTTATACTCGTCGATGCCGTGATAGTAGTGCATGTGGTTCGTTCCTAGCAGGCAAGGGAATTCTTCGTAGGCTGCTGGTTGAACTCGAGCTGGATTGAGTGACTGCTTCTCTCTGTTCGTCATGCTACCTACTCTAATGTGAGGTGGAGGATGCTTCTTCGGGCCTAGCCACGAATGAACACTTCGCCTGGAAGGTTGCTCATGTTAATTGTCGAAGTATGGTCTCAACCGTAAGTGTATGCTCGTCTGTGGGCCAAATCAAGAGTGCACGCTCATCTGCGCACTAAGACAAAAGTATACGCTGTCTCAGGGATCCAGTTGAGAGTGTACACTGCCAGAATGCTTGGTTCATGGTTTGTCGAGTGGCTGCTTGCCGGGACACTGCTGGATAGGTTCCTCGTCTGCCCTTGTCCTACTTTGGGACACCTAGTCAGGGGCACGTTGCATCTCGATGCACTGCAAAAACTGATTCACCAAGGTCGTCTGCTATGCGATGATGCTCGTCAGCTCTATGACTTGTCGAGATAAGTGTTGTTCTCCATTTAGGTTGGAAGAGCTCGAACGGAATGCATCTCCTTGAGTAGTGTAAGTGTGGTAGACTCCAGGCACGAGATTTGAGTTGGGAAATGTCAAATCCGCTAAGAAATGGGGTGAAAATGTCCTGGGTTCAATCGTCAGCCCAGAAATCTGGAGCTGGGATGGTTGAACCAGTCTTGGACCAGCTTGGGTTGCTTGGAATGCCACGGGAGTGGGCTAGGCTTTGAGTTGGGAACGGGTCGAGTCTTGGGGACGGATCGGGCCACTAGAGCACTGCGCTTGTCTTGGTTCGGCTTGGGCTTGCGCAGCGCCTTGGGTCTGCAGGCCTTAGGTTGTTGCCTTGGCAGCTGCGATTGCAGCTTGGGCTCATTGAGCTTGGGCCGTGCTAGGCTCCTTTGTGGCATGGGCCTGGACTCGTTGTTGCTAGGTGGCACGAGCCTGGGCTTGTGGCTGCAAGGTGAGGCCTTCACCGTGAGTCCCCATCTCGCCGTGAGCTGCCTCGGTGGCTGCCGTAGGCCTAGCCACGGTGGTGTCCCTTGAGGGTGGTGCCGCTCCACTTGTCGTCGCGTTGAGCCTCGTGGATCACCGTGGTCCAAATCCTTGAACATAGGAAGTTTCGTTCGTCGTGGTTTCCGAGTTTCTAGTCATTGTACTTTTCTTTTACGTTTTATCAAAAAAAATTATAAATAAAAATTCCAAAAATAAGAACGTACGAAAAATCTACAAATGAGCAAGAAAACGAAAAACCTTGAATGCAAGAGTCTTTTTCGAGCATTTGAATCAAGACTCTCAATGAAAGCACCAATTTGTGGATGCAAATTTCAGCCTTCTACTTCTTGGATGAAAATGCACCTGCAAAACAATTAACACCTTAGGTCAAGGCCAAGAACCTCATGTGCCCACGATGAATGGGAGGGCTTTGGCCGAAGAACCTCCGATGCCAAAGTTAGAATTTGAGAGAGAATGTATTTAGAGAAATTTGGAGAACTTTATAAGAGAATTGGACTTCGGTTTTTGGAGAAATGTGGGTGTTTATATAGGGGTGTTGCCGGCCCCTATTTGGAGAAAAGGGGTCCGGCCACTTACGGTGGTTTTTGGCTCTAATTGCAAGATATTATGCAAAAATAATATATAGCAATCAATTAGGAAATTAATTAAGAAATTAATCAATTAATTTAGGTAATTAATCCTAATTTGAATGAATAATTGAGGGTTACTGTGTGGGGAGGATTTGATGAGGATGGATGAAATAGGTTTTGAATAAATACCTATTTTGATCACTTTTGACCTTGATTGAGTCGTGATTGTCCGCTGCTTGCATGTGGGAGTTCCGGTGTACCTCAAAGGTAATTTTGTCTTTTTAGCCCAAAAATCCACATGTCGCCACCACACTTTTCTTGATTATTTTTTGCTCCACAATAGGATTCCAGAAAAATTAAAGGTAACCATTACAATTACTTGGAGGGGCAAGCTTATCATTGGTGGGAATCCGTTTTAATTAACCCTAATCTTGAAATTTCAACTTGGGAAATTTTCGAAGCTCTATTTTTAGAGAAATATTTTCCTGAGACTATGAGAACTATGAAGGTTCCGGAATTTACAAATCTCTGGCAGAATGAGATGACTGTGGTGCAATATGTAGCTAAGTTTGAAGAGTTGATGCGCTTTGCCTTATATGATGCACCTTATATGATTCCCGATGAGATTACTGATAAGCTCATATTTATATATATTTTACATAAAATTCAGTTGTCTTTTCTTAGTTAGTTCCTTATATTTTTGAGCTATTTACTATGTTTTTGTGTTTTGTGTGATTTATCAAGCAAAGAAAAGAAAAGTAGCACAAGTGAGATATTAAGTAACAAATTCGTCAAAACTGCCTGTGCAGATTAGCTGACTTTGGAAGCATGTTACGAACATCTCAGAATGAATGAGAGAATGAACCTTATATGCTTGGAAAGCTACGGATGTCTATTTTCTGGAGCAATTTACGGATTGTTAATATCATTTTTGTAGAAGACGTTATGGGCATTGTAACACTGAAAGGTTCAGAAAAGGGCTAAGCATATTTGGCTAATAAAATGAGAAAGTAAAGGCACTTGTTTTGTGTTTTGCTTTGTCATCAACACTCAGCAACAAATGGGGTTATGATTTGGAGCAAGTGGAAATGCACATGCAAAAGAGAAACATGGACAGCTACACACATGCAAACTGCACAGGTTGGAGGGCATACACACACTCTACATGGACAGCACACACACAACAAGAAAGGCACGGCATGGGCAGAAAATGGGTGGATTGTTGGCTGAAATAATGAAGAACATGTGTGTGCAAATGCAAAGGAAAAACACATACACATGGGCAAAGGAAACACACACATATGGGCAAAGGAAACACACACACATGCAAAGACATTCATTACCACAACATCCATCCACTACACCCATTACATCCACTCATTACCACAACACTCACCCACTACACCCATTACATCCACTCATTACCACAACTCCATACACTCCTCTCCCTAGCCTATAAATACATCCACCCTTCACCATAACTAGGGGGATCCATCAAAAGAGCTTCATTCACAAACACAATTTCCTTGCCATGACCTCCATCCATTCATCTAGCCATACTACATCTCACCAATCCATACACTTTCATCTCTTAGCCGTGCAAATCCATTCCATCCATATATCCATACACATCCTAGACACTTGTGCTACAACAAGGTGGTGAAAACAAAGGTCCTTGGCGTTTCAAGCTTGGAACTTTGGAGCGTTTTAGGTGTACTTCGTTCTTGCTTTCAATGTCTACTTTGTTATTTTCTAATTTTGTTGCAATTATGAGTGGCTAAACCCCTATTTAGTTAGGGGGAAGTTTGAAGCCATGAACATGCTTGAGATTTGAATTGATTTCTTCCAATTGTGATTTGATAAGTTGTGATTGCAATTCAATTATCTATTTTATTCATAACTGATTCTTGTATGTTTATTAAGGATGCATACTTAGTTTTCATGCATGAATCAGATGCTAGAATATAAATGAGTTTCACCTAATCATTACAAGTTTATATTCATGAGTAGTGAAGGTTGTTTATCACAATCGCGTTAATTGAATTCTTGGCAATTGTATCATGCATTCATAGTTACAATTACCTCGTCAACACTTATGATTTTCATTGAACGTAATGATCTCTGATTGTATCTCTATTATGCATTCATATAGGGGACTTTTAGAGAATGATTTGGGTTGTCGCATGCATTCATCCAATTCAATGAGTAAAGGAAAATCTGAGGGTTAATTTGTGCATCACGGTTAATCTGGGGTGTTGAGCATCATAGTTTATTGAAAAGCAATTGGAAATCGATTCATGTACAAGTGTGTCATGTGTGAAGAACGGACCTCTAACTAATTCATCCATCATCGTATTCCTCAAATTTGTTTTACAATCTGCCTAGTTTTATAACTTGTTTGTTTGTTTCAAATTCATCAAAACTAAAATCCCCCTTTTACTTTCTTGTTTCAAAGTGTTTAAAATATGTTTTGATTGTGTTTTAGAGTGTTTTGAGTCAAGTCAAAACCCAAATTTCGTCCAAAGTTGTGTTAGAGTCAGAAACTGCCTAGTTTGTGTTTTTAGGCAGTTTTGAGTGTTTTTAAGTTGTTTTGAGTTTTGTGAACCTGTTTTGAGTCCTTTAAGTCTATTCAAACGTTTTTAACTTTGTTTTTATGTTTTTGAGTTAGTTTAGAGGTTTTAGCAAGCCCTCCTAATCCCCGGTTTAGAACGATCCCTACTTGCATTTATACTACAATTTGACAACAATAGGGTTTAATTTGAGTGCTTAACTTTCACCGCATCAATTACTAAAGCAAAGAAATTGGAAGAAGAGTTAATAATTGAGATTAAGGAGAAGGTAGAACTTTTTAAGATGACGAAATACTCTGAGGTTGTTGACCGTGCTTTTATGGCAAAACAGAGGATCCTTGATTCTAAGAGGTCTTGGGCATTTAAGAACTTTGTGGAGGGCAGAGTAGTAAACGTCCAAGGTTTATTCCACCTCGTTTCCAACAATCGAATCAGACATCCTTTAAGCCGAATCAAGATCGAATGTGTTATCAATGTGGACAGAAAGGAAACTATCTAAGGGATTGCCCACATGCCCACAACTTCAGTACTGTGCACCACCACAACAATTCCATGCTCTAGCACGAGTGTACCATGCTTCGTACCAACCCCTACAAAACCAATTTAGGGGTCCTCTTGATCAACAAGCACCACGTCGAAGAGGACAACCTGCTCAAGGGAGACCTACGGTGCCAGCTGCTGCTAGGAGGCCCAGGCAACTTGCTCAGGGACGAGTGTATGTTGTTGGTCAAGTGGATGAGCAACAAGATCCGGAATTGATGGAAGGTATTTTTCTCGTCTTTAATTCTTGGGCTAAGATACTGTTTGACCCTGATGCTACAACTCATTTATATCTACATCTTTTGCATCCACTTTGGGATTACAGTCTGAATTTATGAAATTTCCATTATTGATTGGATCTCCTTTGGGAGATTGTGTGGAAGTCAATCAGGTGTGCAAGTCATGTACAATAGATATATTGCACCATAAGCTTGAATGTGATTTGGTGGTGTTAGACTTGCTGGATTATGATGTAATATTTAGAATAGATTTGCTTAAACGATTTGAAGGTATTATTGATTGTGCTAGGAACTTTATGACTATGACTACCTCTATTGCAGAAAAAAATTAGTTTTTATGGGAATCAGAGTGTTACAAAACCTAATTCAATTTTGGATAAGATAAAAGTTGATTATTTTAGACAAATAGCTCAAATTATGGTGGAGGGTATAAGTGGATCCAAAACTAAATATATGCCAATAGTAAGAGATTTCCTTGATGTATTCGCAGAAGACTTGCCTGGATTGCCACTCATTTGAGAAATAGAATTTTCCATAAAGACATATCTAGGTGCATCACCCATATCTATACTTCCATATCGTATGGCTCCAACGAAGTTGAAAGATTTGAAAAAGCAACTTCAAGAACTTCAAGAGAAATGTTTTATACAGCCTAGTACATCACCTTGGGGTGCTACTACATTATTTGTAAAGAAAAATGATCAAACCCTTAGGTTGTGTATTGATTACGGTTCACTGAATAGAATTACTTTAAAGAACAAGTATTCATTGCCTAGAATTGATAATCTATTTGATCAACTGAAAGGTGCACGATATTTCTCAAAGATTGATCTTCGTTCCGGTTATCATCAACTTTGAATTAAACTAGAACATATACCAATGACACCTTTTAGAACTCGATAAGGACATTATGAGCTTTTGGTTATGCCTTTTGGTTTAACGAATGCGCCAGCAGCATTCATGCATTTAATGAATCGAGTTTTTCAAACTTGCCTTGATCAGTTTGTTATTGAATTTATTGATGGCATTCTCATCTATTCTAAGACCAAGGAAGAACATGAAGGACATTTGTCAATCATCTTACAGACTTTGAGGGAAAATAAGTTATATTCTAAGTTAAGCAAATGTGAGTTTTGGTTGACTAAAGTGAAATTCTTAGGACATGTCAATTCATATAAAGGCATTGCAGTGGATCCTTCAAAAGTAGAAGCAGTGTTGAATTGGAGTCAGCCAAAAAATGTACATGACATACGAAGCTTCCTAGGTTTGGCCGGCTATTAAAGAAGATTTATTAAGGATTTCTCTCGGATAGCCATTCCCATGACCAGGTTAACACAGGAAAGAGTTAAATTTATTTGGACTGATGAATATGAAGAATCATTCCAAGAATTAAAGATTCAATTAACAACTGCTCCAGTGTTGATCATTCATAAAAGAGATGTCGGTTACGCAATTTTTACTAAGGCATCATTACATGGACTATGATGTGTTTTAATGCAATCTGGCAAAGTTGTTGCTTATGCTTCCCATCAATTGAAGCCACATGAAAGAAATTATCCAACACATGATTTAGAACTAGCGGCTATTGTTCATGCACTGAAGACATGGAGACATTATTTATAGGGAGAACGATTTAAACTCTTTTCTGATCATAAAAGTTTAAAGTACTTATTTAATCAGAAAGAGTTGAATTTAAGGCAACGATGCTAGATGGAATATCTTAAGGATTATGATTTCGATTTGCATTATCATCCAAGTAAGACCCATGTAGTGGCAGATGTTTAAGTAGAAAACCCCAAACACTTGCAACTCATTTGTTTCATCAAAAGTCAAAGATGGTAGAATCTCTTTATGATTTTGACTTGCATGCGGCAATGCAAGAAGATTGTGCATATTTGTGTAATTTAGTCACTCACCCCACTTTGATTAAGAGAATCATTGACGCACAACAAAGCGATTCTATGTCTCAACCTTTTTGAACAAAGATTTCAATTGGGGAAACACTTGAAGGCTGGAAACTTCATGCGGATGGTGGATTAAGATATTTAAATTGACTATATGTACCAAAAAGTTCTAATTTAAGGAATGAAGTTCTCTAGGAAGAGCACTATTCAACTTATACGATCCATCTTGGAGGAACCAAGATGTATCAAGATCTTCAGCATCAATTTTGATGGAGTGGTATGAAAAGAGATGTAAAGGATTTTGTGGCAAAATGTCTTACTTGTCAACAAGTGAAAGCTGAAGATCAGAAGCCTTCAGGTTCACTACAATCATTACCAGTAGCAGAATGGAAATGAGATCACATCACTTTGGACTTTGTTACTGGTCTACCGAGATCCCCAACACAATGAGATGCAATATCGGTTATTTTGGATCGTTTAACCAAATCGGCACATTTCCTACCGATTAAAACCACATACTCCACTGAAATACATTGAAAGCTTTATATCAGAGAAATAGTTAAATTGCACGGAATTCCTATTTCGATTGTGTTTGATCGAGATTCTAAATTTACTTCAAATTTTTTGGGAAGTTTACAAAATGCATTAGGTACAAAACTTAATATCATTAGTGCTTTTCATCCCCAAACTAATGGACAATCAGAACAGACTATTCAAATCTTAGAGAACATGTTAGGAGCCTGCATTATGGATTTCGGTGGAAGTTGGGAAGATCATTTGTCACTAGCAGAGTTTGCTTACAACAATAGTTATTAATCAAGCATACAGATGACACTAAATGAAGCATTGTATGCAAGACCTTGTCGATCACCTATAGTTGGACATAAGTAGGAGAAACTGTTTTGTTAGGACCTGATTTGGTACAAGAGACAACTTAAAAGATTAAGATTATCAAAAAGCGGATCCTAACATCTCAAAGTCGAGAAGAGAGCTATGTCGATCGAAGGATGAAATCACTGAAATTTAATGTGGGTGATAATGTATTTTTAAAAGTATCAACTCAAAGAGGAATTAAAAGGTTTGGAAAATCTGGAAAATTGTCACCAAGGTTTATTGGACCGTTTGAAATTCTAGAAATAATAGGGGAATTAGCTTATAAGCTGCCTTGTGACAGCCCGTCCCAAATTTTACGTTTTTATTAATTTTAGAAGTGTGAATTTACGAAAATGCCCTAGAGGTAATGACTTTGACTTTCGCGGATCATCAGTTAGAGTGGCGCATGACTTATTCTTTAGCATATCCTCGTAGTACTCGTCACTACGAATGCATAGGCGAAAGCCGTTTGCGAGTCCGAATTATAACGGTATAGTTACGGACGTTTGAATTTGGTTATTTAAAGGTAGTTAAATTATTTGAACTCCCACCTTGTGGGAAGACTAACCAATCACCCTTTAAGCAAAGAGAAAAGGGAACCAATCACGGACAAAGCCTCCAGCCAATCAGAAAAAGAAAAAAAAAAAAAAGGGGAAAGCTGGAGCTTTCCCGTGGGTTTTTTCGCTCACGACCACCCATTTTTCAAGGCTGATTCCGGCCAACTCCGACGGAGTTTTTCGAAGCCACCACCACCATCTTGAAGCTCTCATTCCCCTCTACAAAACTCACCCAAGAACCACCTTGGTTAACCCCTGTACGTGGCGGTTCGAGGCTACAAAACCCGATGAAAACCAATGGTGTTCCGGCCACCCTTTTCATTTTTTCGGCGAATCGGCAAAGCAATGGCCTACACCACCACTTGGGCTTTGTAGCCCATCATCCCAGGAGAAAATCACGATCAGCCTTGACCCCGTTGGAGCACCGAGGAAGAAGAATCGAAGTTCACCCAAGTATAGGGTTACCGACACAAAATTGAAGCTCTTCCCGGCCTATTTGGCTTGGGTCACAGGTATAAATCGATTCCTCATGTTGTGTAGATGAATTTTCATGTTTGGATCGTGTGATTTGGTGGAGAAATGAGAAAGTTATAACGATTTAAAGTTTGCTCAGTTTCCGGCGACCTCCTCCACTTTCGACACGTTTTCCGGCCAAATCACGGTGACATAGTCATCGTTTAAGGTACCAATTTCTTCGTCTCGTCGAGAACTATGATTTTCGTTTTTCAATCACTTGTTTTCGTTGAGTATTGACAAAGTTATGGACGTTGAAAGGTTGCCCAGAAATTCCGGCGAGTTACCAGTTTTCCCGCGGACAGCCGTCTTTCAGACCATTTTCCGGCCACCTCTGGCCACCATTTGGACTCCAAGCTGGTATAATCTTGTTCTAAATTTCTCTAGCTTCGATTTGGTATATTATGGGTTGAATTTGGTTGAGAAACAAGTGAGATATGGAGTTCCAAAGATCGCCCAGGAAATCTGCAAAAACTGCGGAATCAGGCAAAGTCCTATTAAGGTCGACCACTTGATTAGAATAGTAATCGACGATCCAACCGTTGGATCGTCACCAAACTTTAATACATTATATTACGTAATATTTGAGGATCATAGAAACTTACAGATCAGGAATCCGACGCACGGATCTTCCCGAATTGGATGTGTAAGTTTATAAAATAAATTGTAAGGTTGCATTATAATTTTAGTTTTATAGTTTTGTTTATTTGTTTGATGGTGTTTGGAGTTAGACTCGAGTTCGAAATAAGAGTCGGCAAAGCTTTCAGAGAAGTTAGTTTCAATGAACCAAGTAGGGGGCTCTGGGAAGTGACACACCCCGACCCAGAATGTCCACTAGGACCTCGAATCGAGCCGTGCTGGTCGACACCTGGAAGGTGACGAAGCTATAAAGTGTGATAATGTATAAAATGTGAATAAATTAAAATCTAAAAGTGCCTAAGTACAGGAGTGCGCGGTGAGCGGGTCTGGACCCATTTCACGCGTGATATAGAGCATAAGTAAAGTACAGTAAGGTAAGATAATGATTATACCATCAAAAGAAGCCACCAACACTGGGAAGTGCCACGAATCCTCGTCGATATGGAAACTCAGCTGCTAGAACCTGGAGAGTGCATAAATAGGAAATGTGAGTGAGTGAAACAAACTTTTCAAACCAATTACAACTACCAAAGGTAGTATCCCCTCATTGTAATACCTGTAAAATTTCCCGGACAATAACAGGCGTGACTATAAATCAATACCATAACCAAGATAATAGTCTCACAGTTATACCATATCAAATATCTCAATAAGAATAAGTACTCAGGTGAAATAAATCAATATGAAATGGCATATTAGCCGGATCCACCTATAGTGGCCTGTACGGCTGAAATAATAGCTCATCAACATGCTAGTCGTAGTCACCTCACGTGACCTGTACGACTTAACTATATCTCATCAATCAAGGCTAGCTCATAAGTCAGAGTCACCTCTAGTGACCTGTACGACTTATCTGTATCTCATCACATATGCTAGCTCATCACATATCATCGCATATCTCATCATATATGCTAGCTCATCTCATATCTCATCATATATGCTAGCTCATCCCATATTTCATCATATATGCTAGCTCATCGCATATCTCATCATATATGCTAGCTCATCGCATATCTCATCATATATGCTAGCTCATCACATATCTCATCATACATGCTAGCTCATCACATATCTCATCATACATGCTAGCTCATAAGTCGGAGTTACCTCTAGTGACCTATACAACTTATCCATAGCTCAATAAGTATACATGCACACGAGTCGGAACCACCTAAAGTGGTTTGTACGACAGGACTGAGTGTAAATAAATACGCTCAAGTGCTACGATCACTGGAAGACTGTGCGAATAATCGCGGGTCACCTACGAGTCAGAACCACCTATAGTGGTCTGTACAACAGGACTGTGCACCAACCTTGGATCCAAGGTGAGCATATGGTGCGGGAGGTGAACATAACGTGAAAGACTGTGCCTTGGCCACGGGCGGGAGCACTAACACCGGGGTGCAAGTTTATGAGCTTTAAATGCATTTCATGTGACACATACGACTCATATGCAACTTGTACGACAATGTCGGAGTTGCCTAAAATATAATGTGATCATGCCATAATTCAATCATTTCAACTAATACCATAACTCAACTGAACTTACTTGTGTGTTCCGCGTTCATCTTCGCACTTCAAAGCATTCATAAAAATTTTGTGTAGGTAGTAGACACATGGATATGTCATAATGCAAATCTAAAACTCAACCATATCATAGTATTTTTCCAATATATACATATATATAATGTAGCGTAAAATGCACAATCTATAATGCCTTACTCCCAAATTATTTACTTTCGGGAATAATTATCGGGGATAAGTCTAACTAAACACTAGTTTAATTAAATATCATTACTTACGTTTCCTCATTTCAATTTCTTGATTCCTTCCACATTGATTTATGACCAACATCTAATCGCTAAAAACATAAGGTTAAATCTCATATTTTCATCAATTTCCTTCACTTTACTCAATTCCCAAACAAGGTCTTTGTTTCCATTATTATATGGCTGCATCTAACGTCTCGTTAGACTGCCTACATACCCTAAACAGGGATCAAGCCATTCGTAGTTCACAGTAATTATTTGTAGGTAACATGCATAAATCAATTTAGAAGCGTTTGTGGAATTATCAATTATGTACATATAATAAAAAGGGAAAGACCCACTCACCTAGAGTCCACGCTATGATTCTCTAGCACGCACATCGAGGCGTCCCGAACAATTGGCGCCTGTGACTAAGGCCAATTTGGCTTGGAAACACCTCAATTTCACTAAAATCCGTACGGAACCCTTGAAATTGGGTGTTCTCGATCCGACTCCAAAACAACTCCCCCGCCCCCAAACTTGTTTGGGCTTTGTTCTAGACCTCAAGAGGATGCTATGGGTGGTGGTCATCGAAGGAATTTGTTTCAGGTTTGCTCGATTTAAGACAAAGAACTCCCGCACCCACGGGTGCAGGTTTCACCATTTCTAACCTAAATTCTCTCAAATTTTTGGGTGAAATAGGTAGAAGGATCGATTGGCTTCAAGGTAAGGATCATTTTGGTACCAACCTCGCCGTTTATGATGATCGAAGGTGGGAGATAGAACCGGGTCGGGTCACGGGTTGTGGTGAACCAGGCCGGTTCCCTTCTCCTCTTCCTCTCTCATTTCTCTCCTTTCTCTCCTCCCTCATTGGTCCCCTCTTCCCCTCTCTTCTCCTCATTGCTCCACTTATCTCCCATCTCTCTTCTTTTCTTTTCATCACAGCCATCCATTTTACTTTCTTTTAATCTGGGCCACACATGTGGCACCCCCAAATTTAACTCCCAAAATCTGAAATTTTCCAATATTTAGTTAATTTCCTAAAATGTCCCCAACTTCAAACGTTAATATCTTCTTCGTTATAGCTCCAAATCACGAACCGTTTGCGCCCACACATCCGTAGCGATGAGTACTATGAGAATATGCCAGCCAATGTACGTGACACGAAGGGCATTTTCGTAAAATCACTTATTAAAATTATAAAAATCATAATTTTCAGGGACGAGTCGTTACAGGAAGCCTTCTATCTATATATTTGTATATAATTTATGAATTCATTTATGTTAGATTATCTATTATGTAAGTTTATTGTGCTATTTTATATTAGAATTTGTGATAAAATAACATGAATTCAAGAATAAGGAATGAGGAGCAAAACCAAACAGGGAATTGTACATCAAAATTGTTAAACCCAATATTGGTGGACCTATGCTCTGATACATTTTATATAAAGTTTGTATATTAGGCCATAATAAATAAACTTGATGACACAAATAGTGATAATTTAGGTTTTCGTTCCCTTTCTTTATTAATGTACCACTTTGTTATATGTGAAATGTATCATTTTTTTTGTAAAATGTACCAATTTTTTTAACACTATGGATACATTCTTAACATGGGTAGTGGTGTGTGTACATGACTTAGTTTTAGGTCCAAGTTATTTTCCTAAGTATGTGGAACTAATTGGAAATTAAGTTGTTTTGTTGTTTTGGTTGGTTGGAGTGGACAACTTTGGACCACACAAAAACACATACACACACACCTGTGCCTTCTCTTTCTCCTCCCTCTTTCGATTTTCTGCAATGTCCGTACAAATAGTACGGACAACACCAAATTGAACCATTTAGTCATAGATCGAGGTTTTGGAAGCCATCATCATCATTCTTATGAGTCCAGGAGTTGATCCATACTATTTTTAGAACTTGAAACCCTCGAAAACTCGAGAACCCGAAATCCCAGTTTGAGGTATTGTTCATGCACTAATTATTGTGGGGTTTTAAGGAGATTTTGAGCTTCTAGGGAGCTTTAGATCATCTCCACGAAGCTCAGAGAAGAAAAACGAGGTGAATTGGACGTCAGGAAGCTCAGGAATAGTGAGTTGCAGAGGTGACCGGAATATCGCAATTTTTCCGGCAAGATTCCGTCGTTTTTGGGGCTTTAGATAGGTAAGGGAATGTTCTACAAGTTAAGAGCTTCACTTTGGTACTGATTTCATGAAATTTGGATGAAAAACGACTCAGATATAAAGGTTTAAAGTTTTTTCCAGTTTTCCGACGACGGCGAAGGTCCGGCGAACCAAGGAAGGAGACGACGGAATATTCCAACGGCGTCAGGTTAGTTTTAACAGTATATGCTACTTTTTAACGGAATATTCCCTAACGCCGTTAGGGTTACCGTCAGTGTGCACGGCACGTGCCCGCGCATGACGACGCGTGGGGTATCGAAAATTTTTTCTAAAAATATGGGGGTGTTCGTGAGGTTGTGTAGATCACGTTGGTATATTTAAACACCCTATTTGAGCAATGTATGAGAAGTTATTAGCTAGTATTGGTTATGTGCTTTAAATTAACGTTTTTATAGTTGTTTCGCGTATAGGGGAGACTTATCCTGAGGACGAGCGCAGTCAAGGGCGACTCGGGGGCTACGACCCTTCGACATACCAGTGAGTGGGCTTTTGGTTTTCAGTATATACTTATATACTTGATATTTTCCCAGAAAATGCATTTAAATAAGTTATGATTTGAATTGCCATGCGAAACGTTTTATATTTAGAATATGCATATGATGTTTGTGTATATATATATATATATATTTGTGGTGTTGAGGACGCTCAGGTAAGTTCCCAGGTGAGTTTATGAGTTGTGAATATGAATAACGGTTGTGATTAATTGAGAAACTTGAGCTCATAAACCTGCACCCCGGTGTTAATGATTTAGCCAGAGATATGGCACAGGCCTGTTTATGATGTCACCTCTCGCACCCTATGCTCATATTGGATCCAATTTAGGTGCACAGTCTTGTCGTACAGACCATCATAGGTGGTTCTGACTCGTAGGTGACTAGCGAGTTATCGCATAGCTATCATGAGTGTGTAGCATTGAGCATAACTATATTACACCCAGTCTTGTCGTACAGACCTTTTCAGTGGTTTCGACTTGTGTGCAGTGTAGTGTCGTATAGGTCATTTGTAGTGACTCCGGCTAGATTGACTAATGAGCTATGAATTCAGCCGTACAGAATTCTGCAGGGGTTCCGGCTAATGTGTTATTTTCCATGAATTTATTTTCACTTGAGTTACTTATCCTATTTATATCTTGACATGACATACTTATGATTATGAATATGTGTAGCATGATTTGAATTGATATATATAGATATATGTATTTATGTTTATATTCTATTTCTGGGAAAAAGTATACATGTTTTACGGCGAGAGGTTAGAGCATTTGAAAGTTAAATGTGTTCTCAAAACCTTTGTTTTAGCCCACTCACGTTTTCTGTTTTGCGCCCCTCCAGGTTTTAGGTAGACTTGTTGTTGGTGGCATTTGAGGATTCAGCGGTTCTGACAAAATATATTATTCGTAGGACCTCTTCTGGTATTGTATAACTAGTACTTGTCCTACTGGACTGCACCTAGACTTTCTATGCTCTGATTAGGAGTATTTACACTTGTATCTCATTCCTAATACTTTCTACTTATAAGTGCACATTAGTAGCTTTCGGTTTTTATTTATTCGTATATTTCTTATCCTTATCGCTTCCGCACTGTGCACATGGTTACGTCACCCTCACGTGACGGCCAGCACGCCTTGATTTTTTGGTCGGGGTGTGTCACTTTTGCCATTTATTATTTCATATTGTTACATAGTTTTTATCCATTTATTCAATCAAAATGTTTGAATTTTTTTATTGTAACTGTTTCTAATAGTATTATAATGAGGGACTTTAAATTTATAGGATTATAAATCTCATAAAATATCAAACAATTAATGTCAAAACTATAAAAATATAAATATTAATAGTAATATAATGAGGTGTACAAAGTCAAGGGACTTTGATCAAACTTTGAAAACCATTAAGGTTTTAGTCAAAGAATGTTAAGGTTTAGGGACTGTATCCAAAGTATCCCATATATATATATATATATATATAATGAAAATCAGTTGACTTTGTTCTAAACTAGAGGGTCTGTTATTGTTGTGCTCCTTATGAATTAGTAGTAAAATTTTAATTTTATGAGATTATTTAATTGCCGAACTGCTTTGTGTTATCCATCAGAATTATTTATTTTCTCTCTGTCAGATGAAAAATGAAAACGGAAATCTATTTGTCATTGAGAAGGAAATTTGGAGTTTTGGTTATTGGTTAGGTTTTTGTATAGTTGAGCCAACTCTTGGCAGGTACCAAGTTCTCTTGTCAACCACAGTGCACAAGTTCTTTAGGGCTATTCAGGACTGGGGCAAGATGACTAGCAAAAAGGAAAATTTAGTAATGGTTTGGATTTTTGGACAAATTTCAAATAATTCTCACTTGGGATAGCATGGTATGGGAAGTGTTTAATTGTTTGAACTCATGGGAATAAATGCAGTATCTTGCATTGCATCCATACATCTTAATATTCTGGTGCTTCAATTTTTTATTTGTTTGGATTGGAATTATAGTAATTTGCTCTTATACTGCATAAAGGTATAGGGCCCTCCTGAGCATCTAGGCTCACCCTATCTAAATTTTGCAGGTATTGAACCAGAGAACTAGATGTTTACTTTGTTGAGATGTGAAGTTTATTCATATCAAATAATGAGGGAGTTTGGCTTGTTTTAAAACATTTTTCTTTTATTTGTTTTTGGTTGAATAAAGGACTACTCGTACTTTGTTTTGAGTAGTTTCAAAGTTGTATCATTAATGTAGAATACTCAAGTACAACTCTATTTCGGATTAGTTTGTCAATAAATAAGTTCAGTTTTTATTTATTTATTTATTTACGTTTTAGTTTTCACGTTTTAAGTATATTATTTTAGACTTTATAGTTAAGGTGTCTATCATGTCCTAATGCCGAATTAGAACTTAATTTGGAATCGGGGCATGACATGTTCAGTAACTTGACCATCAAAGAGCCTTTGGTTGGGACACACACCCCTTCGGTCCTAGGCTTACTCACGGTTGTTTATTATTTTGCAGGTAGTCAAGTTCGATCACTTCCTCCACACACGATGGTGCGCGAATTTGGTTCCAACACATGGTAAGCAATCAGACATGGTTCCAGGTAATCAGTTCCCAACCAGAAGTTTGATTTCAGGTTTCAACTAATTGCTCTTTTTCTCCTTGTCTTACAGGCAAGGGCAAAGGAAAAGACAGGAGAAAGCATGATCTGAGATCAGAGGCGGCGTTGAGGGGGAGCGAAATGTGCAATGGCACAGGGCCCCCAAATTTAAAGGACCCCCAAAAAAATTTGGTATATTATATTTATTTGTAATAATGTTATATATTAAAAAAAAATTTATTAGCACTTTAAAATCTTATAGTGCACTTTTATAAGTGCTAATTTTTTTTCTTTTCTAAATATAAAAATTTAGAGTGCACAATGAGATATTAGGAGTGCCAATAACAACACCTTAAAAAATGATTTTCTTTTCAATTTTATTATATAATAATGCTATATATTCAAGTGAAAGTTTGAAGTTAGAGTTTTTGAAGGTTTTTTCTTTTCTTTATTTGGTTGCTTAAGATTGAACTGTTTTTTATTATTTAGTGAAAGTTATGTTTGTAACGATTTTTACTTATATAATGATACTTGTAAACTTACAATCAGTGAGTCCTAAATGTTGTTTTAATTTAAATTATTATTTTCTAGTACCAATATAATTGTCCTACTTTAAAAAAAAAACTATCTTAAAAAGAGGCCCTTTTATAAATGTCGCACAGGGCCCCCGAAATCTCAGAGACGGCCCTGTCTAAGATACTTTTGCTCTCGACCCTGATGATATGAGATATTTTTGCCCTTGAAGAAAACAGTAAAAGAATTTGATGTTGATGTAAAATTTGTCGATCAAAAATATTTTTTTGCTGAGGAAATGAGTTTGCCATTTTGAGGGATTTGGCTAGAGTTCTCAAAGAAGAGAAAGACTGAGTATTTTAAGATGCTCAGTTGAAAATGCATTCTCAGAAAATAAGAGAAGTTAGGCATTTTTGGAAGTCTGCCTTGCCATGGATGACAGAGGTTGATATATGCGATTAGGACCTTGTCATCCACGCTTGTCGGCAATAGTGTTGTGGTTGGAATAGTGAAATTCATGCGTTTTAGTCTTGTCAGAGATATTTTGGTAGAGTTGTCCTTGATATCTGACAAGTTGAGGTGGAGTCTGAGAAATACCAACGAACTTTATTCAGGAAAATCCAGGCTTTGAAATTCGGAGAGGTGTTTCCCTTCAATTTTTGAACAATTGGCCATGTTACCTCTCATTTTATAGAGAGGTCAATTGTATCCAAAATGCATACTTCAAAAGTTGCTTGCATGTGAAAATTGCCTATATAGTAGTTCTAAGATTTCAATTTATTTGATCTCCTTTTTTTTCATCAGTTCTGAAAAATTGCTTGCTCATCTAACCATTGTTTTGATTTGAATGTTATGGAAGATTCACACAAGCCTCTTCAGGACAATATTTGGTGCTCATCCTTCTTATCCTTTAACGGTCCACTTACGGTTGGGGATTTTGTGATGAAGAATGGTATAACCGCCACAATAGTAGTTAAGAACCTTCTCACTCCCAAAGATAAAAGATTACTTTCAAAATGGTCTGTTGAATCGGTTGTTCAAGGCTCTTTGGCTTTCAATGCTCAGTGTGTGATTTTTGTATCCAACATGGGCCAACATCTCCTTATTCGAACTTGCCAAGTTTAATTATTAATGACTGAGGTTTCAAGCATTAGACAAGAGATTGAGGACTTAAGCACAAGAATACAGAGTTGCATAGACTTGCAAATAATTACTCGACAAATATGAAAAAAAAAGTTCGACCAGCAGTAGGAATCCGAAAGTTGGATTGAAAGTGACCACCAGAGGTTCATGGCTTTACTTCAATGACACCTGGTGGCTCCTCCTTCTGGAGTTTTGCCAAGTACTGAGATCAATCTTTGTGAAGCTCTTTTTTTAATTGTTGTAGTTATAACTCATATGTATGCATGTGTATGTATAGAAAAATTCTCTCACCTCTGGTTTTATATATGTATGGAACTTTTAGTTAAGCTTGTTAGATGTAGGAAACTGTGGAAACTTCTAGTTCCGTTAATATGAAACAGTGAGCTTTTAAGCAAAGATGTTTCCTAATATTATATGCTTCCACATGAATTCTCGGGCATTATGAATTCATGAAAATATTTCTTGCCTAGGATGTCGATGGTAATCAAATTGAGTTTTGCTAAGCTCACCATTTTCTTATTCCCAAAAAGGAAGAAAACGAGGTATGACAAAATTTGCGATAATTAATTCATGTCATATAAACACATGTCTACATGAAAAGTTAGGACTTCAAGTTCTTAACATTATTAATATTTCGAACTTCTGGTCAAAATGTTATACATATGTACTCGAAATTTATTCTCAATATCGACATTATTAGAACCTTTAGGTTCATGTTTTTGGAATTCATGTCCATACTTAATCTGTACGTGGATTAAGGAACTTATGGTTTTCATTTACATGAATCAAGGAACTTCTTGTCTGATTTTAATAGTCTGTGAACTAAGCCACTCATGGCATCATCTCAAATTGAGGAAAAACTAATCTTTGAATTGATTCAAAAACCTTCATAGTTTTAATTTTGATCAAGGAACTTTGAATCCAATCTTTTTATATGATGATGACCAATGAACTTCAGGTACAACATTTTTACATGATGATGATCAAGGAACTTCAGCTCCAATCCTTTTACATGATGAGGATCAAGAAACTTCAAGTCCAAAATCCTTTCATATGATGAAACTTCAGGTCGAATCTTTTTATATGATGAGGATCAAGGAACTTAATTCGAGTCCTGGTATTTACTCATCATAAAACAAATATAGTATAATGAATAAATTAAAGCAAGGGGCGCTAATTCCTACCACTATTCAGCACCATTCACATATAGAGAGAGAAATAGTGTGTCACATCCCGGCCCAGGCCCAGGCCCCCACCACATCCCGGGCTCGACTCCGCCGTAACACGATATTGTCCGCTTTGGGCCCTGACCACTCCCTCACGATTTTGTTTCTGGGAACTCACAAGAGAACTTCCCAATCGGTCACCCATCATGGGATTGCTCTCGCACAAACTCGCTTAACTTCGGAGTTCCAATGGAACCCGAAGCCAGTGAGCTCCCACAAGGCCTCGTGATAGGTAGAGATGGGAATATACATATAAGGCTTACAGGATCCACTCCCCTGGGCGATGTGGGATCTTACAATCCACCCCCCTTAGGGGCCCGACGTCCTCGTCGGCACACTTCCGGCCAGGGATTGGCTCTGATACCAAATTGTCACATCCCGGCCCGGGCCCCCACCACATCCCGGGCTCGACTCCACTGTAGCACGATATTGTCCGCTTTGGGCCCCGACCACACCCTCACGGTTTTGTTTCTGGGAACTCACACGAGAACTTCCCAATGGGTCACCCATCATGAGATTGCTCTCGCACGAACTCGCTTAACTTCAGAGTTCCGATGGAACCCGCAAGCTGGTGAGCTCCCAAAAGACCTCGTGCTATGTAGAGATGGGAATATACATATAAGGCTTACAGGATCCACTCCCCTGGGCGATGTGGGATCTTACAGAGAGAGGGGAAGGGTGAACGTGATCAATCTGTACCATTCATATTATAAAATATATAGCATATGATGGACAATTATACCGTACCAATCACATTAATAACAAAATTAATAATAATAAGAAAAGAATAAATATTAACTTACTATACTCTCTTTCTCCTTTATAACAGTGGTCATGTATCAAGGTAGTGTTTGAGAATTATGGGAAGCTCTAACTATTGGATTTGACCCATATTTTAGTATGGTATGAATAAAAGGGTAATGAATAACTTCAATGAAGAAAACGTTTGCATTCGAGACCAGAAAGTTGGATTTTAAAAGCCGTTAACATGGCTGTCTGTTTTTATGCAGATTTCGAGTATATAGTAGTATTTTTATTATCTATGATGAATTAACAGTTGGATCTTATTGGGATTTTGTTATGTTAGGGGAGGGAGAATAAAGAACGACTTTTATCAAAGAAAGATTTTTGTTTAAGCACAAGAAGTCGGAGTTTTAAAGCTCATAACACGACTATTGGTTTTTCTGCGAATTTCAAATATGTACCTTTTTTGCTTCTGTAAATAATGTTATGCATACAACAAGATACATACTTGCATTAATAAAATAGTCGCACAAAGGTATTAGGATAAAATAAGAGGATTTTCTTATCTTGAGATTCTAATCGACAGAGGTGAGAGATAGGTAGTGGTTCACCAGATTTATGGCGTTGTGTTTTCCGCTAACACCAGAGCTTCACGTGCTGATAAAATGTTAAGGATATGTGTCCAGTGGAATAAAGTAACTAAGACACAATATGTACGATGTTCGGCAAGGGTACCTACGTCCTCGGACTAGCAATAGTACTTTCTTTCATTATTTAAAATAATAGGAGTACAAAATAACTCGTACTTTCTTTCCTTTCTTTCTATCTCTTCTTTCTTTTTTCTTTTCCTTTCCTCTTTTCTTTCATTTCCTTCGTATGTTTCTCACCTTTCTTTTCTTTATTCTTCAATCTTTTATAGGCAAAGTGAAGACCTAACAAACCCATTATGGGTTATTTTAGTACATTAACGGAAACCAAAGTTATCAAGTGAAACGTAAACTTTAATCATATTTCAAAGTTTTCATTCATACTGCTTTTTCAGTGGACTTCACACTGCTTTTATAACACACCACAAATTCAAAAAGAAAGTGTCCTGAAAATTTAAAGAGTGTTGCAACACCAAACCCAATCTAATTCTTATTCACTAGCCTTCTGCCATATGCGTACGAGTGTGACAATTAACTTTTTTTTTAAATTTAAAATTAAGCTATATTTTTGTTTTAGATTTATTTTTGAATTTTTTAATAATAAAAGTTCAAAAATAAAAGAAGAATAATTAACCACCCACATTCATTGAAAATTACCATTTTGTCCATATTTTGTTTCGGTAGTTGTTCATCGTTTTCCTGTATCAAAATGAGGCCATTATAAAGTTATTGAAAGCCTCACCTATGTAGTATGTGAATTTAAGTCTATAATAAGAATTCGAGCAGGAAATTTATAATTTCACAACGAAACACGAAACGCATGCCAATCAATCGAGTTTTCATTGGATGACCTCTCCGTTGTTGCTTCTCTTGATGGGTCATTCGATCGATCGGCACTTTCAAATTCCTATCCCAACACTTGAATTGCGGCCCAATTTAAAACAACATATCTACCCTTTTCAAATAAAGAAATTACATGAGACCTCCATGAAGATCGTATCAAATGATCAACTCTTTAAGCATATTTTGTTAGGAGTCTCGGACAGATGGAAAGATTAGTTGAGAGTTAATGGGAATTAGTTGGGAATTGGGTGAAAGGAGGGTTGGTTAGTTAGAAATTAGTACAACATGTATAAATAGTGAGATTGTAAACAGAGGAAGTCGTGAATGAAATATTGTTAGTTACCTTTTCCTCTTACTTCTCTCTGTGCAAGAAGAAGACGTCGTGTAAGATCGTAACAATTGGTATCGAGCCAGTCGTTCCGCTCTCTCAATCCTTCTCTGTTGCATGACGCGGCAAGCTTCGAGGAAATCTATGGAGTCCAGAGTATCAAGCTTGAAAGAAAAGTTCGATGAATTCAAGAAATCGAATGACGAGTTTCGATCGATTCAGTCGGATCGCAAGACGAATCAGGATCAAATAATGCTACAGCTGCAATCGATCATGACGTGATTGAATTGCGGGATTGTGGGCGATTCGTCCGAAGCAACACACGGTGATCCCCAGATTCAAGAAAGGTTGCACCTTGACCCAATCGTCAAGATTTGGGGCAGAACTTCAATAATCTCTCTCGGCCTCCATTTTTGAAGATGGATTTTCCAAGATTCAATGAGTCTGATGATCCAATGGAGTGGGTTTATAAGGCGGAGCACTACTTCGACTTTTTCAATATCGAAGAATCCAAGAAAGTCAAGATGCATCCTTTCACATGGAAAGAGATGCACTGCAGTGGTTCAAATAGGCAAGGTATTTGGAAAACTACTCAAATTGGCATGATTTCACACGGGTCTTATGCCAGGAATTTGGTCCTTCAGAGTTGGATGATTCTGCAGAAAGTTTGGTTAATTTGAAGCAGACAGAGACTTTGAGGGATTATGTGATAGAATTCTGGCAACTGACTAATCGAACAAGGGACATCAGTCCTGCACTGTTGAAATCATGCTTTGTGGGAGGCTTGAAACCAGAGCTACAACACGATGTGAAGATTTTAAGGCCTCGAGATGTGTTGGAAGCTACTGCTTTTGCTCAGCAGTTGGATGCTAAGATTGCAAATCTTAAGGTGAAAACTCTTTCTAAACCCCTTTCAAATCAACCCAATTTTCGATATCCACTGCAATCTGTCAATTCTAATGCACCATCTGAGACTCGGATGAAACCTAGTATTATTAGGAGGATGACACCTAAGGAAGTAGATCACTGTCGAAGAAATGGTCTTTGTTTTCATTGTAAGGAGAAATATGTTAGGGGTCATACTTGTGAGAAGAAGCAATTGTTGTTAATTGATGTGCAAGATATTATATGTGATGAGAATGAAGAGTTCGAAACTGAATGAAAGTCCTAGGATGGGTACTAACTTAACTAAAGTTATAATAACAGTCAATTCAAAACTAATTTGAGTTATGATCTACGTTGCTCAATTATACGATCTTAATCCTACACAAACATTCAACATAAATATAAAGAGTACGCACATGATGTAGGATTTTACGAGGCAAAACCCACCATTGGGAAAATCCTCGGGCTACCAAGCCAGGAAGCACTAAGAAAGAAAGAATACATAAAGACTTACAAAACTCATCAACTAGATACACATACCAGTTGGCAGCTTTGTCTCCGCGCTTTGCTACTCAATCTTTTTTCAGTCTTCGAGTTGAAGTGGCACGATACTAACGCGATCGTCAATCACCTTTTCCTCGAACTTGCAGGATACTAACTCGATCATGCAGAATGTTTATATGATGAAATGTTTATTTGAAAAACAATCAATTACGAAAATCACAAGGCACATTTTCATAATTGATTCTCAATTAAAACTGAAATTAAAACAGCATGCAAATGATATTTTTATCTTTAAAACCACATGCTATTAAATCCGCAATATTACAGCACTAGAAAAAATAATTCATCTTTTCAAAACAAAGCTGCTGCCTTTTTTAAAAACCTTTTCAAAGAACCTTTGAACACATGCATATGCGGCATTTTTGTTTGAAACCCTAATAACCCATATATATACCCCAAGTCGCCGCACCATTTAAAACCGATAAGAACGGCATCCAGGTTGTCAGATAACCCTAACCAACATCCATCAGATAAGTTTAAAAACATGATTTAGTAATTAATAAATAAAATAAATCATTTTTTAAGAAGATAAAACACTAGAGAATAAGTAACCTATCTCAACCACAATACCCTTAGATATAGATAGATGCAGATGGATGCAGTGCGTGCAAGCATACCTGAAAACGTGTTTTGTTTGCGAACATCTTCTCATCAACGGTGACAGACTTTCCTAGACTTAAGCAATTACAATCGAAAATATCTAACAAGTCTAAGCTATTACAGACTCAGGCATTTTTGTCAAGACTTGCCAATTTTACCCTAACACTGAAGAACCTGAAATAACTGCATGTGCATTATTTGGTACTCTTGCCCCCCCTTCCATCAATACTATGAAAGTCTGTGGTTCAATCAAGAATTGTCCAGCCACTATACTAATTGATTCTGGTAGTTCCCATAACTTTGTGGATGTGGGATTGGTAAAAAGGCTACAAAAACATTTGGATACTAAGCACTTGTTTAATGTCAATCTTTCCGATGGAGGGAATGTAGCTACTAAAGGCACTTTAGCTCATGCTTCTGTTAAGATTCAGGACTTCCAGTTCATTACAGATTTGTATGTTATTCCTTTGGGGGGGTGTGACATTGTATTAGGGATCCAATGGCTACGAACGCTTGGTCCTGTTCTTTGGGACTTTGATAAGCTGTCCATGCAATTTTCCAGGGATTCCAAAACATTTTGCATCACAAGTAGTGCTAATGTTAGTAACAGTTTTGAGGATATCTCAGCTTTACAAATGCAGAAATTATTACAACAAGAAACCACCGTAGGTGTAGTACTTTATCAATTGGAAATTGAACCTAATGTGCAGCATATGGCATCACATACTGCCAACTCTATTTCTGAGAATCTCACAGATCAACAGCAGCTGGAATTGAAGGAATTGTTGGCCAAGTTTGAAGGCATATTTCTAACACCAAGTGCTCTTCCTCCTCATCGAAGTCAAGACCATAGAATTCCTTTGGTAGAGAGCAGTGTTCCACCAAATAGCAGGCCCTATAGGTATGGTCCTGTGCAGAAACCTCAAATTGAAAAGTGTGTGAGGGAGCTTTTAGCAGCTGGGTTCATAAGGGTAAGTAACATCCCTTATTCTTCTCATGTGATCCTAGTTCGAAAGAATGAGGGGACATGGAGGATGTGCATGGATTATAGAGGGCTTAATAATATCACAGTCAAAGATAAGTTCCCTATTCCTCTTATTGATGAACTGCTTGATGAGTTATTTGGTGCACAATTTTTCTCAAGGTTAGATTTAAGGGCAGGTTATCACCAAATAAGAATGCACCCTCAAGATGCGGAGAAAACAGCCTTTAGAACACATGATGGCCATTATGAATTTTTGGTCATGCCCTTTGGTCTTACAAATGCTCCAACCACCTTCCAATGTCTCATGAATGACATATTTCGACCCTACCTAAGGAAATTCATTCTAGTATTCTTTGATGATATTTTAGTCTATAGCACCTCTTGGTCTTCACATTTGCAGCATTTGAGAGTGGTTCGGGAGACACTGCAACAACACTCTTTATTTGTGAAAATGTCGAAATGTGCATTTGGCAAAGATCAAGTGGAATACTTGGGGCATATAGTGTCCAAGTATGGTGTATCTGCAGATCCCACGAAGCTAGAAGCAATAGCTCGGTGGCCTACACCTACATCGGTCAAAGTACTAAGGGGATTCCTTGGATTGACAGGCTACTATCGAAAGTTCATACCTCAATTTGGAAAAATAGTGAGCCCCTTTACTACCCTCACGAGGAATGATGGATTCAAATGGTCAAGTGAGGCTACTGCAGCCTTTAATAATCTCAAACAAGCAATGCTTTCACCACAAGTTTTAGCTCTACCAGATTTTACCAAACCCTTTGTAATCGAAAGTGATGCATCTGGGTACGATATTGGAGCAGTGTTACAACAAGGAGGAAGACCAATAGCATTTACCAGTAAAGCCCTTTGCCCAAGGAACCAAGCTCTCTCAGCCTATGAAAGGGAGATGTTGGCAATCATACATGCAGTACAGAAATGGCAGTCATACTTGATGGGAAATCATTTTATTATTCAAACTGATCACCAAAGTTTGAAGTACTTCTTGGAAGGTAGGGCCCATACCCCTTTTCAACAGAAATGGGTCACCAAGTTACTAGGGTTCGATTATGAAATACAATATCAAAAAGGCTATGATAATCAAGCTGCAGATGCATTATCAAGGGTAACTCCTGAAGTTGATAGCTTGCAGGCCACGGGTTCCATTTGTGCTATTTCGTATCCTTACTCTTCTTGGTTAGATGAACTACGACGGCATAATGAGAAGGACACCTAGATTATGGCCAAATCACAGCAAATCTTACAATCTCAAGGTGTAGGTGCTCTAATTAGTATGTTGAGATTCCACATTGACAATGGGTTCTTAAAGTACAAGCGTCGAATTGTTTTGAGTCCACTTAGTCCTTAGAGGGATAAGGTCTTTGTGGAGTTACATGCAAGGCCTGCAGCTGGTCATGAAGGATTTCTAAAGACTTACAAAAGGATTTCCCCAGCGTTCTATTGGAGATTGGGTTCTTAAAGTACAATGGGTTCTTAAAGTACAAGCGTCGAATTGTTTTGAGTCCACTTAGTCCTTAGAGGGATAAGGTCTTTGAGGTAGGAGATTGGGTTTATCTCATATTAGTACCTTACCAACATAAATCACTGGCTACACACCTTTTCCACAAGCTGCAGCCTCGTTTTTATGGGCCATTTCCAGTACTAGCCAAGGTGGGCAATGTGGCTTACAAGATCCAACTCCCATATCATTCTAAGTTACACCCTGTATTCCATGTATCATGCTTGAATAAGCATTTGGGAGAAAATGTGCAAACCACAATTGCTTTACCTGTTCTCACAGACACTGCATATTACAAGACGTACATGTTGCCATCCTAGCTAGGCGAATGGTGAAGAAGGGCAATACTGCAACTACAGAAGCATTGGTCCAATAGCAGAACCACTCAAAGGATGATGCAACTTGGGAGAATTATCATGAGTTGAAATTAAAGTTTCCATAAATAGTTCATCTTTGAATTCCTTGCTAAATTTTTTCTTTTGGAGTTGTGAAATGTAAGCTTGGTTTCAGGGGGGTATTGTTAGGAGTCTCGGACAGGTGGCAAGATTAGTTGAGAATTAATGGGAATTAGTTGGGAATTGGGTGAAAGGACGGTTGGTTAGTTAGAAATTAGTACAACATGTATAAATAGTGAGATTGTAAATGGAGGAAGTCGTGACTGAAATATTGTTAGTTACCTTTTCCTGTTACTTCTCTCTGTGCAAGAAGAAGACGTCGAGTAAGATGGTAACATATTTCCTACCCTAATTGCCTCGGACTAACAACCTTGCCTTGTGTGCGACGCCCTAATTCATTCACATCCAAGCCCTCTTAGAGTTGCCTGGAAGGCTAAACATTGTCCAGCCCAAGCGCGAAATTGACTCTCACAGTCCTACACTTCCCTTTGCTACAGCTAGCACACGCTAGGCAATTTTGTATGCTGCCTATTGTTATGAGTCCACGCCAACTTCTTACACACGTTAGCTCAGTACTGTTCTAGTGGACCTTATAGTCTTAAAAATCTATAGTCATTCACCGTTCGATTTTAACGCAACAGTAGAAAATTATTTAAATTTTATTGTTATACTTTCTATTATACTGTTGGGTTAAGATTGAACGGTGAATAACCAAGGGTCTAGGAGAAAGGGACTCGTAAATTAGCCATCCATGCACATCCACTGCATTAGATTTGATTGTTGGAGTGGTCTTTAAGAGCTGGTTTGGGATTATGGTGCTTCTTAAAAAAAAAAAAATTGTTTATAAAAAAATTTGGAACACCAAATGAGTTTGGTAAAACAAAAAAATTGTTGTCAATGACAATAGAAAAGCAGAAGTTGCATCTACCATGCATCTCAAAGCATAGTGAACAACACCCTTTTAATTAAATTTTTAAATGATAAGTATACCACGCATATTTTACAAAATTACAATCTTTGCCCCTGCATTATTCTCTCTGACAATTATTATATCACATTCAATACCATATATCATTTTTAGTCATTTAATATATTCATATAAAAGTTACCAAATACTCCAAGCAGTGTTTTTTTTTTTTTTGGTTAAAAGCACTTTTACAAAAAATGTTTACCAAACACTCAACAATTTTATTTTATAGTTGTTTGTTCTCACAACATAACATAAGGAATTTTTTTTTTAAAACACGGCAATACCAAACTAACCTAAACTCAGATCTATATAAGTACCTATGTCAGAAGAATTATTATTGAAACTATCATGAGATCATTTCTTTCTTTCCAATAAACGCCATAAATAAAATAAATTTAATTGACGTGCATGGCTAACAACAGAACAAGGTTTTGTGATTTCTGTTGAAAATATGAATACCACATCGAATAAAAGAAACCTCGTATGTACTTGAGTTCCTACTTTTATAGCCAATTAGTTTTATAATGGAACCTCGATTTTTTACAATTTCACAATTGCTCTTAAAAAGAAATCTTAACCCCAAATGAATGGCGAACAGATCAGTAAAATCCATGACTGATAATTCAGAACTATATTAGATGGTGAAGGCTCAACAAAATTTGGGAGTAAAAGAAACAATAGTATTATTTTCATTACCTTAATAGAATAGGAGGCCTAACAAACCAGGTATCCAAGCCCATGCATGTTTATTATTAATCTCCAATGCATTGAGAAATTTTTATGTGTAATCAGAACACAAGCTAGTATAACACGTATTATAATATAAGTGAACGATATATCGCATTCTAAAGTATATTTTCTGTTGTCCCTCTATTTAATATACCGCTTTGTGTTCCAGATACACATAAAATTTTATCCAATGCATGCGGTTAAGGACACAGCAACATCTAAGTACACATGCATACACAACCAGTGTAGCAAGTTAGGGATAACACAAGGGCGATCGTTTGGAATCCATAACCCCAAAACAATATAAAAATACCAAAACAAAACAAAACAAAAACCAGAACTGAAAACAAAAGCAAAAACGAGAGCTCATGAGCCTATTACGAGTTAATATACTACCAGAAGAAGTTGTTTAGGTGAGACGGAGATCGTGAATCTTGATCCTCAAGATCATGAGATGGAGAATGCACGTGTCTCCCTTCATATGTTGTGATCACCATCCTCGGGTCCTCGGCTAATCGCTCTACTCGTTTCTTTACGCGGCAGTTATCCATCGTACAACGATAATAACTCCTGCAATTTGATTAAACAGAAACGTACGTTAGTTCAGTAACAAGAAACAGTAAAGGCTGTGTATTTTTTGTTTTTCTGGAATTCAAAAAAGATGAGGAGTCATCAAGCTTGTGAAAATATAAAAAGAGGATTGTAAGCTTATACGAAGTGAAATGCAATTACGAAACCAAGTGAAATTCTCATAATAATTAGTGCTAAAGACTAATTGCACTTTACTCTGTCACCTCCCAGTTTAGAGTTATTTTCCATATCAACATTATAAAACATTATATCAAAACATAATGTTACAGAGAATTCATAAGAATCCCTTTTGAGACTGTCCTTGAATTTCTCTTAAAATTTTCAGAGCTTATAACAAACAATTTAGGGAATGAAATTATAAGAGGACCTACTTGTGGGACCTATTCAACCTCGAAATTCCAAGTCAAAATATGATTCCTGGATACTTTAGCAAAATAAAAAGGATTTCCCTTTAATTAAATAGATGAAACACACTCACATGTTTGCTTATAATTCAATTTGTTGACTAGAGGATTCTAAAAACTCTTAATTTTTCTTCCCTACAAACTACTCCTCACAAAATTTTGATCTACTCTTAGATTGATCTCCTACGGAAAGTCAATCTAATCAATGGTATATTGGTAATAACTAGTAACCACACCTTTGCAAGGCCAACTTCACATTGTATATAAAAAGGATAATACTTGAGTACTGACCAATAATCAATATCCAAATATATTGACTTTTTATATAGTCCATAATACACGTCGTATAAAACCCTCTTCCTACTATCTCCCAACTCTTACTATTCGTGAAAAATTGGACGGTTTAAGTTACGAAGCTAATGGTTTGACTCCAATCCCGTCATCGAGTTCGCTACCAAATTTTCTTTTATTCTTTTTTTTTCTTTCCCAAACTGCTCCATCTAACTTAACACACCCAAACTCTTATGGAACAGCTTAAATGCTTATGACAGACCATTTCAGAGGTGGATGTATTGACTCAATTATCCATCAACAGTAAAAAGTCCTAGTCAAGTTCAGCTTGGGGTTGGTGTTTTTGATATTTTGCAAGATATTATAAATATATGTCAATCATAATTCCTACTTTTGACATTGTATACATTTCTTTTCCAAAAAATGACATTGTATACAATATAATTGAACACCCCAATTAATCATTTCTGAAGAAAACAGGAGACCATACAATTCAACAAATGAGGCCTATCACATATGATTATGCATGCTATATATACAGACACATTCAAGGTTCAAATCATTTCTGTAGAATTTTGCTGCGCTTAATTTCAACTCCTATGGTGACAAAGTGGAGGAAGAATGTCAATGCAAATATAAAAAGAATAAAAATAAACTGCTTCAGAAATGTCATATATTATATGTAATTAAGGTAATATTCTCTTGTCTAATAATTAAACAAGTTATATAAGTTTGACAGACTGAATTGTGCAATGCACAGATTTAAACAAGATTATACCTAACCAATATCAACAGTCTCGACTGACACGGGCTGGCGAAATTTATAAATATACATACATATATATACATATATATATATATATATATATATATTTTGACATCTGAATCTGCAGAGAATTAGTACAATGTGTGTACCCAGGCATGCCCTAGAGGCATGCAAAGTTTCCTAAATTCCGGTATAACTTATGCCCATTCGGTAATATGTTTTTTTTCAAAGAAAGTTGAGGTTTCATTATAAAACCATTAACAATACAGAAAGTAACCCAACTTATAAGCTTATGCAAGGTCCTTTCCCCTATTAAGTGGGATTCATTTTCAACACATCCTCTCACGTGTGGCTAATTTTCAAGTCAAACACGTGGACAACACAAACAAGGTGACGTGGAGTGTGTGTGGCCATTGGCTTCACACGTGAGACAACCGGCTCTGATATCATAAGAAAGTTAAGGTTCCACCATAAAACCAATTTGAGAATATGAATTAATTTCATCATTGTTAGTTGTTAATTCTTGTGATTAAACATGGTCACTAAAGTGGTGAAGCTCCACTTATGTAGTATTTATACTAGCTAGTACCTCACCTAAGGTAGTGATGATGATTCGTAATCTTGTTCTTACTAACAGCTTTCTTCAATGGAATCTAATTTTTGGAAGGTACATTAATTCAATATGTGATGAAAATGTGATTAAGAAATATTATCCAACCCCTTAATTATTCTGCTTTGGCATATATATGATGATTAACTGGTAACCTTTGTATAATTGATCAATCCTTGCAAACTAAATGAATTTTATAACATATGAATTTCATCGTTGAAGAGTAGTAATAATTATAGTTCTTTTTTAGAAATTGCTTTTGCTATTGCTACAATAACCATCAAATCTGCAGCGCCAAGCCTAGCCTGCAAAAGCCTAATGATGACAGACAATGATACCAATGACAATAATAAAAGAGAGAAAGAAGGAAAGAGAGAAAAAGGAGAAAAAAAGGAATACATCATGTCTAATGGGTACAAGTAGTAGAGAGCTAATATTTCCAATGAGACGTGCAAATAAAAAAAAATTTGGAGTGATTAAAGCAAAAAAAATGGAAGGAAAAGGGAGAGGAAAATGATCAGTACAATCTGAATTTTGATGCAATTATACCTTGGATGCTGTGTGTTCTTTACCACTTTCTGTCCGTACTTTCTCCACTTGTAACCATCATCAAGCACATCCACATCGCTCAGGGTTTTGAAGCAAAACCTAGGCTCCCTCACCTTCCTCCTAATTGCCTTCATCTTCTTCATCTTCATTGCTGAAACCCCTCCTAAATAAGGATGATGGTGGTCGTCTCCGCCGCTTGATCTCTTGCTGTTCAGGCAATACTCATCACGATCATCACTCACGTCTCCCCATGCCCTAGAATATATATAAACACGCAGATAAATGACTTCGGTATATATTTACATGATTAATAGTGTTGATGTTATGTAAAAGTATAATTAAAAGGAGACATTCGAGAAGACTGCATGGTTAATATATATAATTAATATTATTTTACCAGAGATTTGCGGTGGATCTTTGCAAAGAAAGGAGATGGGCATGGGCTCCTCCTCCTCCACCGCCAAATTCAGAACTAGTAGTAGTGATGTTATGATCTTGTTTATGCCTTAGAGGGGAAGGAGTAAGTGATGGCCGGGGGACTAAGGTTTCAGAGAGAGTGGTAGTTGAAGGTGCATCATCAGAAGCTATGCTAGCCGTACTGAAGCCGCCTTTGAGAGATTGGTGACCTAAAAACGGCAACGACGAAAAGGTCAAGTTTGGTGGGAAAGGAAAGAAACCCATCTGTGTATTACAACCCTCTCCCTCTTGATTCTCAAACAAACCCAGCTGCTGCTGCTGCTGCTGCTGCTGGTTGAGAATGGCTGCCTGCGACGTTCTAGATGCCATCTCTCTCTCACTTGTACGGTGTAGACAATCGAAGAGAAGGATTAAGGAAATCTATCTAGGAAGAAACATACGCAGAGTAGATTAAAAGCACCGGGGACTCTCTCAAACTTCAAGGATATATAGATTGAAAAAAAAAGGGAATTATGATTGGAAGGAAATAACGAAATATCTATAAATAACACATGACTACCACTTTCCCTTGTTACTTGTCCCTTTTTTTTTTTCTTTTTCTTTTTTTTTTTGAACAAACTTGTCCCCTTTTTATAAAAAATGATAACCACTCTCTTTTTAGTTGTTCACACGCTTCTGTTTAATTATGATTGTTGTTTTTGTCTTTTTTTATTTAATTCGATTACCAAAATAAAAAATGAGTGAAAATATTCTCTCCTTTTTTTCCCATGAAGGTTTATTGGCCCACCCATATTTTGATGAATACACCATATATAACAATTTATAATTATCTTAGGGTAAATATCAATTTACTATTTTCAAGTTTCGTGGTTTTCAACATTTGATACTGTTGATCCTAAAAACTACAAAGCCTACGTGGCGCGCAGGCCGAGTAATCTATAAGCTAACTACGTCCATCGGTGAATGCGGGCGTGCCAACTCGTCGGCCGAGCTCGGCCGATGAGTAAATTTGTTGATGTTGCGTTGGGTGCGCGGCTGACTTCTGCGTCTTGCGATTGCGGCCGAGGAAGGAACGCGTCTCGGCCTCTTGGGTCCTCGAACCTGAAGACAAGGCTACTATTCTTACGAAGTTCACGAATCGCCGTCGTCGGATTCGGTCACAGTGATGTAATTCGTCAGAGTAAACTCACGCCGAATCGACACCAAAGTGTAAGGGCACAAATACTCAAAGCGAATATAAGTTTTAATAGTGAACGTGGTTCGGCCGTCTGAATGCCGAACTCTAAATCCCACTTGAGAGTATCCGATCATAAAACAACTCGGCGTGCAATGCGCCGAGCTCAGTAAACAGTAACATCTCACTTCGCCGAGAAGGCTGATGAGATGACCTCAATCAATAAGGATTCAGAAATCCTTCTCGACCGAGACTTGGATAGATAACCGACCGTCCTCGTCGCAGTGCTGTTGATGCCAACGGAAGATACTGCGAGTTCGGCCAATTCTACGGTGACAGAGCTATCTATGCCGACTTAAGATATCACCGGTTGCTTTCACAGTGTTGTTGATGCCAATGGAAGATGTGTCAGCGAAAAGAGAAAATAAAAATCTCAAGAGTTGTTGAGAGGTTTTGCGCAGGGCAGTTGTGTGTTGAATTGAAGGGGGCCTTGAATGATACACAACTTCCTCTATTTATAGCACTGGATACCCTTGAAGTCGGGTCAAAACCCTACTCGGACTATGTCTTCTTCTCCTGATCAAACACTCACTCGACCAGTCCTATTTTCACTAGGATTGTGAACCTAGTCTTTTATTGAGTCAGATTCACTTCCGGGTTATTAAAGTTGCCGAGACTCCTTATTGCACTAGGACTTGATGCGAAAATAAATTCACGCACAAATTTAAACCCTATTTGTGACAGTTGTAGTAATGATGTAAGTAGGGATCGTTCTAGGCCGGGGATTAACTAGGGATGCTAATCAAAGTAAAATTAAATTAAAAACGTAAAAACAAAATTTAAAATATTAAACTAGACTCAAAACACTTAAATAGAATAACTCAAAATAAAACTAACAAATAAACTAAAATAAATCAAAAGACTCAAAACAACTCAAGACTTAAGAAAACACAAACTAAAATGATTTCTAATAAATCTAACACTTTAAAATAAAATGGGGGATTGATTTTGATGAAAAGTAAATTAAACTTAAATAAATTACAAAAGTGACAAAAACATAAAATTAAGGTAAAATGATAAATGACGGACTGGCTAGAGGATTATTCTCCACACATGCCACATATGCAACCTAAATTGATTTTTCAGTTGTTCTTTCAATAAATTGTAAATTCTCAACGCCCCAAATTAACCATGAATTGCATAAATTAATTCTCAGATTTTCCTTAAGTTAATGGATTGGATGATTGCATACGACAACCCAAAACATTCCCCACAAGTTCCCTACATGAATTGCATAATAGAGATACAAGCAAGAATCATTACGTTCTATGAAAATCATAAGCATTGACGAGGCACTCATTACTATGAATTGCATGAAACTTATGCCAAGAATTTACTTAACACGATTGTGGTCAACAACCTTTACTACTTGTGAATATAAGTTCATAACGATTAGGTGAAATTCACTTATATTCTAGCATCAAATTCATGCATGTAAATTAAGTATGCATCCTTAATCGACAAACAAAAATAAGTTATCAATCAAGCAGTTAAGCAAATTAAATCACAACTCAGAAATCACAACTGAAGGTAATCAATTCAAATTACAAATATATCCATGGTTTTGAATTAAACTCTAGCCAAACTAAAATTAGTTACACATTATTATTAAATTAAAACAGAAAATAAAACGTGAGTTTAGGAAAAATAAACCGAATGAGGACTGCACTGTTGTTGCGCTCCCTGCACTGTTGCCGTGCTGACCAGGCAGGATTGCTTCGTGCTGACCTGCTTCCTCACACCGAGAGCCCCCGCGTTTTATTCTTTTCTCCAGTTCTGCCGAGGCCTGACTTCCTGTCGCAGTTCCTCCTCTCCCCCGCTGCCAAGCATGCATGCACTGCCAGGAAGCCTTCCCTCGCAAAGACTGTCTTCACACTGACTCCTTTGGTTTCTGTCCTCTCGTCTCCTGCCCTGCACTCGCCAGCTGCCAGGCCTCCTAAGCTGCGCAAGGCAGCTGTCGTGCTGCCCGTCTTGCTTCTCTGTCGCGTCTAACCTCCGCTGCCCAAGCAGCTCCTGACTCTCCCAGCTGCAAGTTGCAGCTCGTTTCTCCCCTTCTCCTCCGCTGCCCCAAGCAGCTCCTGACTCTCCCAGCTGCAAGTTGCAGCTCGTTTCTCCCCTTCTCCTCCGCTGCCCCAAGGCAGCCTTTCCTCACGCTGGTCAGTTGGCAGCTGTCGCCAGCTGCTCTTTCCTCGTCTGTCAGCTTCTCTCGGCTTCTCTCTGTCTCGCTGTCCAGTCTTCCTTCTGCTGCCTCGCAAGGCAGCTCACGCCAGTTTCCCCCTGTGCTTTGACACGCTGCCAAAGGGCAGCTCTGCCTAAACAGCGCTGTCTTCCTTCTTCCGCGTGAGACCCGTGCAGTTCTTTCCGTTCCCTCCTCTCAACAGCACTTCTTTCTCTGACCTTGCTGCCAAAGGGCAGCTTATTCCCCCCTCTGTCTTCACGCTGCTCAGCAGCTTCTTATTCGTCTCACCAACTTCTTCCTAGCTGCCCGAGGCTCCCCACTGACAGCTCCCTTATTCCCTAGTGCCTCATTCTTTTCTTATCCCCCCTCCTCCTTGTCTCCCACTGCTCTATTAAATTATTTCTGCCATCCCACTGCACATTCACGTTCACATCTTTTATATATATATATATATATATATATATAAATATATATAAATATATAAATATATATAAATATATAAATATATATAAATATATATATATATATATAAATATATATAAATATATATTTATAATACTATCTTATTTTTATTAGCCAAAAATAGTGGGCAAGACAGTTTTGACGATTTTATCACTTAAAATCTCACTTGTGCAATATTTATTTTATTTACTAGATAAATACTAAAAAACACAAAAAACATAGTAAATAGCTCAAAAATATAAGAAACTAACTAAGAAAAGACGAGAGAATTTGATGTAAAATATGTATAAATATGAGCTTATCAAATACCCCCACACTTAGCTTTTGCTAGTCCTCGAGCAAAACAACGAAAACAGAAAAAGTAATAACATGAAAATTATTAGTTTCCCCCTATTTGACCCTCATAGAATTTCATTCGAGAACATAAATTATCAAGAACCATAGCTAACACCAACGAGCTAATCCAAGTTCATTTTCCTTATTCAAATATTAGCAGCAATCTTTGAAACATCCTTGAAGTGTAGTGTGTGAGATAGCCATGCTAATGCAATTTCAAATTTTTATTTTAAAAACACCATATGCAAACTAGCGACCTTCTCACGGGATTTACACTCAATCACACATGTGTTTAGTTTTAATGTGTTTCTCTCAAAGAATCAAATGTGAAAGTTCTACCATAAGCTTGCATAAAGATCACTTCTCCACAGTCATAATTGCAAAACTTAAATCAAGAGGACTTTTATTGGATGTAATGAGGCTTAGGGATAGGGTTATTGAAACGAAAGAATAGGAAAAACAAAAGTTCCAAGCTACATTACAAGCAATTCTTTTGATTTATAAGAACTCAACATTTCCCGCTATTCTACAAGTCACCTCCAACCACACCCATAAACTGAAACTTTAAAAACTTTTTATTTTCTTTGTATACAATCTTTCTTTTTCTTTTCCTTTTCTTTTCTTTCTTTCTTTTTTTTTTTTTTTTTTTTTTTTTTTTTTTTTTTAATACAAAAATGAAACAAATATGAAAAACCCCCACACTTATTCTTTTGCCAAACACCTTCAAAGTACTTCACAAACATTTCTCATAAGACAATCTCACATTGCTCACTAGCTCGCTTGGAAAGGGTAAGGAAAAATATTTATTTCAGGCATAAGGGTAGACATATCTGGTGATAAGAAATAAAAGGCTCACAAATACGGCTCAAATTGGCAATCTAATGATATCATTTTTCTTTGGGAAACAAGGTTATTTGGGCCATGGTGGTAAACCTAATGCCTCTATCATTTTCAAGTTCATGCAATTAATGACAAAAATTTCGAAAGATCGTTATGCAAGTTCTAGAGAAGTATCTCACATAAGTTCATCACACATGAAAAAATAGGAGTATATGAAAAATGCACACACTTTCAATAGGCTCAAAAACTCACATAGGATGTATATGGTCACTAAATTCACATATGGAGCTTAAAATCATGCTTTAATTTCACATCAACAAGGCTATGTGCATTTGGTTTTTCAAAGATGATCAAATATGTACAAACTAACACGAGAATTAGGAATTTCACAAAACACATGTTAACTAAGTTCTTGATGATCATGGTTCAAATTTTATCCAATTATATCATTGGGTCGGGAAACTAACAAAAATCTAATTCAAAACAATAAGGAAAACAAGGAAATATTTTTGGATTTTTTAAATTTTCCGATTTTTTTTTTAATTTTATTTTATTTTAAATTAATTTTTTTTTTTTTTTATTTTTTTTTATTTTTTTTTATTTTATTAAAACAACAACTTAATTAAGAAAACACAAAGCAATAACATGAAATAACATGGAAACAAATGAAACCAGTTCAAAGTCGAAGGTACACAAATTTTCAATTTGGTCATTTTTATACTCTTTACCCCCACACTTAAACTAGACATTGTCCCCAATGTCAGAAAATGTAACAAAAATGCAAATAAAAATAAAGTAGATAAATATAACGAAATAAAATAAAGCAATAGGACTGAAAACTTCCCTAATTTGCAGAAAATCAAGCGATGACCCCCCGAGCTAAAATTCTGCAATCAACTTCAAGGGTGGAAATAACCAAAAGTTCCTGCAAAGAAAAGAAATAAATCAGTTACGCACGCAAGAAAATATAAAAGAAAACAAACGAAAAATTGAAAATGAAAATAAAAGATAATGAATAAAACTAATAAAAGAACATTGGTCCTGTTTGGTGACTTTCCACAGCTTTGAACTTGAACTGGCCTCGGAACTTCTTAGCAAGGAAAATGAGACTTGATTGGTGGTGGTGTTGAAGCTTCTCGAGCTCTTGGTTTCAACTCAGACTCCTTCTGCTGGGTTGATTGAGTCTGCAGGCTACATTCTTCTCTTTTTGTTCTTCTGCATGGCAGGTAGGCACGAGGAATAGGTGGTGGTCTGCTTCTTTGTTCAATCTGTCCAAGTGCCGACCGATTGCCTTTCTTTCACCTTGCCCCGTAGCCAAGAGCAAGGGTAAAGGAAAAGCATGCCATGAGAAATCTTTGCCTCTGACTCTGATGATATGGGATACTTTTGCTTTTGAAGAAGTATCGTTCCACAGGTGTATGCGTGAACTGGGCTGGGGAACTTCTTAGCAAGGAAAATGAGACTTGATCTTGAAGATGAAACAGCACCTTGTCTCCACATGCTTCAAGTATCATTTTCACTTGCCTTCTCTGTTCTCCAGGCAGATGTGGCGACTTCTTCGGAAGTACATCAGTGGTTGAAGAAGAGCACTCGAGAGCAATGCTAGGTAAGCAATCAGGAAGGATTTCCAGGCAGTCGGTTCTTAGATTGGAAGATTGACACCGAGTGCTGGCTGATTGCCCGCTTTCTCCTTGCCACAAAGACAAGGACAAGGACAGGAAGAAAGCGTGATATGAGATACTCTTGCTTTCAACCTTCATGATATGAAATACTCTAGCTCTAGATGACTTGTTTGTAAAGGTATCCCAGGGAATGAGAAACACAGAGAAACTCGAGAGGGTTTGATGGAAAGGCATTTTCGGAAATGAAAAATTTCGGAGATGAAGAAGTGCTGAGAGAGTTTGCCTTTGCAATGGATGCGAAGGTAGACGTTTATAGGTCTTTTCTTCACAACCGAAACTATTCTTTTACCCCTGTCGGCAGCCGGTGGATGGATGAACAGTACAGGTCACGCGCTTTCTGAAAAAGCCACCCGTAATTTGCGCAAAGCTGACAGCGCGCGTGACGAGTGACGACAAAATTGGAAAAGCTGTTCGCCTCGTGATTCCTGACCGCTCCGACTTTTGATAAAGACGCCCGACTTTTGAGAGAGCGGCGTCCGACTTTTGAGAAAGGAACCGACTTTTGAGACGGAGTCCGACTTTTGAGAACGGCGACGCCGCTTTTGAGAAAAGAATCCGGCTTTTGAGAAAGGAGCCCGGCTCTTCGATTTGCGAGAGGGCGCCTCTTCGACTGCTGAGTGATGCCTCAACGATTTCTTCTTCTTATAAGAACGCTCATTTTTGTTCCACAACACACTTAAGCTCCCCTGTAAACACTCCCTCCTGTAAACACTCACACTTGCACTTCTTTTAATCTTGATCAGTCCGACTATTCATTCTCAACACCTTCAGAAAATGTCTTGCCCTTCTGACCGTCGCCTTAACTTGAATGTTGGGGAAGATAGTGATATATCTTCTCCAACCAACATTTGGCAGCCATCCTTCATATCCCCAAATGGTCCTCTTACAGTTGGGGATTCCATGATGATGAACGAAACAACCGCATCGGTGGTGGCCAGAAATCTGCTCACTCCTAGAGACACTAGGATACTTTCTAGGCGGTCCGACGAACTAGCTGTCCAGGACTCTATGGCATACAGCGTCCGATGCGCAGGCTCCGTATCAAACATGGGCCAGCGCCTTCTTGCACGAACCCGTCAGGTGGAGTCGTTGATGGCTGAAGTGGCTAGTCTTCGGCAAGAGGTCAGAGTGCTTAGGCATGAGAACAGGGATTTGCACATGCTTGCAACCAATTACTCAACCAGCATGAAGAGGAAGCTGGATCAGATGCAGGAGTCCGAAGTGCGGATTCAGAGTGATCATCAACGGTTTATGGCGTTACTCCCGAGGTTTGTGTTGCCTTCGTCCTCGGGAGCAGCACCAAGTATTGAGGCTCTGAATGATCCAGCTCTGGCGCTTCGTCTTTCAGGGGCTCCGTCGACCTCCGAGGCACCACCAACCAATGACCAATGAACGAAATTAAATTACAAGTTATTGTAAAATATTTATGCAATTTTGTTTTTTTTTTTTTTATTTTTTTTTTTTTTTTTTTTTTATTTTTTTTTTATTTTGTATTTTTATTTTTTTGTATTTTTATTTATATGAATGTTTATGTTTTTTTTTTTTTTTTTTTTTAAAGCAAGAAAAAAAAAAAATAAAATAAAAATATCAATGTAAAAATATGTAAATCAAATTAAAAAGACTATTTTTAATCTCTCAAACAAATATCACAACTAAATAAACAAAACAAAATGAAATCAACGTAAAAAGAAATCAACGTAAAATAAATTCATACAAGAGCCAACAAACAATGAAAGAACTAAATACAGTAAAATAAATTCAGTAAAGAGAAGGGATTAGGAATGCAAATCTGATTGTGGTTGATTCCTAGGCCTCCCTTCATTATTCAAATGCATGGGTTTATCCTTGAACGGACGGTGGTACTTGAAATGATCCGGCAATGGTTTAAATTCAAGAGTGGGTGCCTGAATCATCAAAATTAAAAACAAGTTAGTATAAATTAAAATAAAAAATGGAGAAGATGGCTTACAGTCACATTCAAACTCAATTATAAACACCACGTCTTTGAACGTTTCCGGGACTTTGAACTTGGCCAGGTTTACTATGATGGTTGTGGCTTGTCCCGTGTCCTCAGTCTTAACTCCTTTGGGCTTGATTGTCTCATGCACAGCCTTTTTGATATGATCAACAGATTCTCCGGCCACCTCATTTTCTGGAATAATTATTCTTGGTGTACAAGTCTCTTTGAACGTTTCAATACCATCGGGAACTTGATTTGGTACACCAAGAATTTGGATATCACATTGCACCTTGGGAAGATCTTCCACAACGTATTTTTCATTCACTTCTTCCTTGGGATTTAAAAACCTGCAAGGAAAAAGGACATTTGGTGGAACGATGTCAGAATAAATTGAACTTAGAACCTCCTCACCTGAGTTGGATGGCATAAAGACTTGAGGGGTTTGCGATAAGAATTCTTCTAAACTGCCCAAGTCGTCATCCTCATCTTCTTCTTGAATTGGCAATTCATCCATGTTCGGGCTCTGTTTGGATGGTTCTGGAACAACTTCATCCTCCATATCACTTCCCAAAGTGATGGCTTCATCGATTTCCATTTCTCCCCTTGAATTTGCAAATGTGGAGTTGGAGAGTTCTCTTTGATCTTGAATTTGTGCCATGAATTCCATAATCTGCCCAACTTGCTCCTCCAATGCATCCACCTTGTTGGCTTTATTTTGCATCTCCATGTTTCGATTTTCTACGTCCTGGGTCAAAGAGGTTAGTAACTTATTCAAAATGTCATTATCCGAAGACGTACCTGAATTTGATTGGGGAGATTGCTGTGGTGGTTCATATGGCCATTGATAGAACTCTTCCGATGGAGGCAATTGTTCTTCTTTTTGTGAACCCTGTACCGAAGAAATTAATTCTTCAAGCATTTGATTATAATCCACGGGCATACTTTGATTCGATTGGAATTGTTGTGGGGGATGCTGTGGTGGCTGCATAGATCTTGAATAGAACGCGTCTTCTTGCTGCCAATATCCACCTTGTTGGAATTGTTGAGGTTCTCCCCACATGTACTCTGAATTACTTCTCCAATCCGAATTATAAGCGTTGGAAAACATGTTGCCCCTTGATTGGTTATAGCCTTGATATCCCCAAACATCTTCATTTGCAGAAAATTGGGGATATTGATGAGTTTGAAATCCTTGCTCATAGGGCACATCAAATGTAGGGACACTTGGCATTGTGGTCCGTTCGGCATTATGAGTTAATTGAGCAGTGAGCTGTGCCAATAGATCTTGAATGCTAGTAGAATCCAGGTCTTGCTCCATTTGTACCTAAAATCAAAGAAAACTAAATCAAATATTAAAAGTAAAAGACATAAACACAAATAAACATAAGCAAAAAAAAAAAAAAACAAAAACAAAAATAAAAGGATTAGCAAATTTGCTAATCCCCGGCAACGGCGCCAAAAATTTGATGCGAAAATAAATTCACGCACAAATTTAAACCCTATTTGTGACAGTTGTAGTAATGATGTAAGTAAGGATCGTTCTAGGCCGGGGATTAACTAGGGATGCTAATCAAAGTAAAATTAAATTAAAAACGTAAAAACAAAATTTAAAATATTAAACTAGACTCAAAACACTTAAATAGAATAACTCAAAATAAAACTAACAAATAAACTAAAATAAATCAAAAGACTCAAAACAACTCAAGACTTAAGAAAACACAAACTAAAATGATTTCTAATAAATCTAACACTTTAAAATAAAATGGGGGATTGATTTTGATGAAAAGTAAATTAAACTTAAATAAATTACAAAAGTGACAAAAACATAAAATTAAGGTAAAATGATAAATGACGGACTGGCTAGAGGATTATTCTCCACACATGCCACATATGCAACCTAAATTGATTTTTCAGTTGTTCTTTCAATAAATTGTAAATTCTCAACGCCCCAAATTAACCATGAATTGCATAAATTAATTCTCAGATTTTCCTTAAGTTAATGGATTGGATGATTGCATACGACAACCCAAAACATTCCCCACAAGTTCCCTACATGAATTGCATAATAGAGATACAAGCAAGAATCATTACGTTCTATGAAAATCATAAGCATTGACGAGGCACTCATTACTATGAATTGCATGAAACTTATGCCAAGAATTTACTTAACACGATTGTGGTCAACAACCTTTACTACTTGTGAATATAAGTTCATAACGATTAGGTGAAATTCACTTATATTCTAGCATCAAATTCATGCATGTAAATTAAGTATGCATCCTTAATCGACAAACAAAAATAAGTTATCAATCAAGCAGTTAAGCAAATTAAATCACAACTCAGAAATCACAACTGAAGGTAATCAATTCAAATTACAAATATATCCATGGTTTTGAATTAAACTCTAGCCAAACTAAAATTAGTTACACATTATTATTAAATTAAAACAGAAAATAAAACGTGAGTTTAGGAAAAATAAACCGAATGAGGACTGCACTGTTGTTGCGCTCCCTGCACTGTTGCCGTGCTGACCAGGCAGGATTGCTTCGTGCTGACCTGCTTCCTCACACCGAGAGCCCCCGCGTTTTATTCTTTTCTCCAGTTCTGCCGAGGCCTGACTTCCTGTCGCAGTTCCTCCTCTCCCCCGCTGCCAAGCATGCATGCACTGCCAGGAAGCCTTCCCTCGCAAAGACTGTCTTCACACTGACTCCTTTGGTTTCTGTCCTCTCGTCTCCTGCCCTGCACTCGCCAGCTGCCAGGCCTCCTAAGCTGCGCAAGGCAGCTGTCGTGCTGCCCGTCTTGCTTCTCTGTCGCGTCTAACCTCCGCTGCCCAAGCAGCTCCTGACTCTCCCAGCTGCAAGTTGCAGCTCGTTTCTCCCCTTCTCCTCCGCTGCCCCAAGCAGCTCCTGACTCTCCCAGCTGCAAGTTGCAGCTCGTTTCTCCCCTTCTCCTCCGCTGCCCCAAGGCAGCCTTTCCTCACGCTGGTCAGTTGGCAGCTGTCGCCAGCTGCTCTTTCCTCGTCTGTCAGCTTCTCTCGGCTTCTCTCTGTCTCGCTGTCCAGTCTTCCTTCTGCTGCCTCGCAAGGCAGCTCACGCCAGTTTCCCCCTGTGCTTTGACACGCTGCCAAAGGGCAGCTCTGCCTAAACAGCGCTGTCTTCCTTCTTCCGCGTGAGACCCGTGCAGTTCTTTCCGTTCCCTCCTCTCAACAGCACTTCTTTCTCTGACCTTGCTGCCAAAGGGCAGCTTATTCCCCCCTCTGTCTTCACGCTGCTCAGCAGCTTCTTATTCGTCTCACCAACTTCTTCCTAGCTGCCCGAGGCTCCCCACTGACAGCTCCCTTATTCCCTAGTGCCTCATTCTTTTCTTATCCCCCCTCCTCCTTGTCTCCCACTGCTCTATTAAATTATTTCTGCCATCCCACTGCACATTCACGTTCACATCTTTTATATATATATATATATATATATAAATATATATAAATATATAAATATATATAAATATATATAAATATATATTTATAATACTATCTTATTTTTATTAGCCAAAAATAGTGGGCAAGACAGTTTTGACGATTTTATCACTTAAAATCTCACTTGTGCAATATTTATTTTATTTACTAGATAAATACTAAAAAACACAAAAAACATAGTAAATAGCTCAAAAATATAAGAAACTAACTAAGAAAAGACGAGAGAATTTGATGTAAAATATGTATAAATATGAGCTTATCAGGACTCGACTTGCAAATGCAGCATGACCTAGCCGGCCTAGGTTTAGAAGCCCACGTACTAAACGATCCAAGGCTCCCTTGGGCCGAGAATGGTTCTATACTCGGCCCAAATTGATATTTTGGGCCCAAACAGATACATGAAGTTTTTTTCGTCTCAGAGTCATACTTAAAGTGTTAATTTTGGGACAATCTCATACATCCGTTAGTCAAACTGTTAAGTCTGCTGTTAACTGATGACGTGGCGCCCATGTGGACAATGACTGGACATCACGTGTCAATACGGACCCACGTGAATATTATAAAATTAAAAAATTTATAAAAATTAAAATTTAAAAAAAAAGTTCTGGGCTTTCACCCCTCCCTCCTTCTCCCTCCCTTCTCTTCCCTGCACCCATCCTCCCCGCACACCCACCCATTCCCCTCCTTATCCCACCCCTCACCCACCCACATTTGCCCTTTTTGTTTTAACTTCTCAATTGTTCAATTTTGTGTTTGTTTGCTGGGAAAATGTGGGAAATTGAAGATTCTTGGACTTGTTTGGTGGATTTGGCTTCGTGGGTTTGTTACAAAATGCTCAAATTTTGTTTAATTTTGTTATGACTTCGTAAAATTTGGAAGCTTTATTGTGCATATTCACCGAAACTTGTTTTTCGAAGGTTTGTGTGCTTCTGCTGCTCTACTGTTTCCTGGAGAAAATAGGCTCAAACAAGAGCTTGCGCCAGATCAGGTTTTCCGATCTGGGTTCGCAATATGAGCAGCGGCTGTGGAGAGAGAAGGGAGGGAGGGTTGGGTGGGCGGGAGGGATGGAATTTTAGAGGTTTTGGGGAAGGGGAAAAGGCTAGGTTTTGGGGATGGGGAATAGGCTTGGTGGCGAGGGTGGGTATCAGGGAAGTGGGAGGGTGAGTGCAGAGGAGAAAAGGGAGGGAGAAGGAGGGGAATGGGTGGGTGTGCGGGGAGGATGGGTGCAGGGAAGAGAAGGGAGGGAGAAGGAGGGAAGGGTCGGGAGGGGTGAACGCCCAGATTTTTTTTTTTTTATTTTTTTTTTTATTTTTTAATTTTTTAATTTTTTTAATATTCATGTGGGCCTATATTAACACGTGGCGCCCAGTCATTGTCCACGTGGGTGCCACGTCATCAGTTAACGGATGATTTAACAGCCAGACTAACGAATGTATGAGACTGTCCCAAAATTAACACTTTAGGTATGACTCTGGGAGGAAAAAAACTTTATGTACCAAATGTTGAAAATCACGAAACTTGAGGGTAGTAAACTGAGATTTACCAATTATCTTAATACTCTCACTTTACTTATAGAAACTAGAATGAGGATTCTCTCCGGATTCTCTTTGTGAGGATTTCGAGAATCCTCCAATCACATATATATGTTCATTATAAATCGTGTGGCCAGTTTTCGTCATGTATTGTTTATATTTAATTTTAAATAAAAAAATTTACAATGATTTCTGGTCACACGATATACGATGAACAAATGTAATTGGAGAATCCCCGAAATGCTTACAAAGAGGATCATGATAGGATCCTCATTCCTTCCATCCCAAACTCACGAAATAAAGTTTCAACAACTATCTACTGAAATTGTGCACCCTTCCAACAGGTATATGCTGAATTATATAAAATTTCAGTAGATACCTAACAAAGCTGTGCATGTTTCATTATATAAAATTTCGAGGAGACCTACCAAAAGAGAATCACCTTCATAGTAGATATCTACCCAAAACCTGTACGAGGATTTAGAGTTTCACAAGATGTAAAACGTCGTTCAAATTGATCCAAAATGAAGAAAAAAAATGAAATCATATAACTCATGTGGAGCTTCCAAACAACTGATTTCATGATCTATTCATCAAACTAAGGTATTTTTTTTTTTTTTTCATAACGTATTTGTGCCTTTAGTAGTTAAGTTTTGTTTTGCAATGGAGAGTGGGAGTGGGTTTGAGAACTTGAACAAAAAGAATCTTAGGATTCAGATTAGCTGACGTTACAAATGACTTATGGTTAATTCATAAATTTTTTTTTTTTTAGAAAAAAAAAATTCTTCTAGGGTTTAAATAAGCATTTCATATTAGAGCATATATGTCATTTAGTATTAAAATTTTAAGTGAGGTATATTAACAAAATGTGAGGTGTCTTAGGGCAACTCCAATGGAAATATGCAAATTTGAGATGTAAAAGACAGATTTACATCTCATTTTATATTTTCTAAAGGTGTATATTTTAGTTCTACTCCATTGAAAGAGATGCAAATTTGGGATCTCATTTATTTTTTTTTTCTGTAACTGGCGGAATCCACCTCCAAAAGATGTAAAAAAATAAATATGTAAATTGCCTTTTTATTTTCATCTTCCAATCAGGATGGGAGTTTTACATCTCTCCCACTGGGCTAACAAAAAAAAATGTATAATGCTCATTTCAAGGTATTTTGAATCTTCCATTGGAGATGCTTTTAGTGACACTGACACCCTTTCCGTTTGGTTTTTGTCTCTAAAGACTTTTCAAATTTCAACCCAAAAAAAAGGCATTTTTAAAATTAAAGATGAAATTTATTAAGTAATCCATTAGTTCTGGAACATTCATTTTGTTATATTTGATATTATTACTCTAAGTTACATTAAAGAGAGGGAGAATTTGAATCCAGAAGGTCCTAGTACTATTTTAAAATTGAATTAATTAGCATTACACCTTCACTAATAAGGTTTTATGGAGCACTCCAAAAATCTCATTTTATACTCCTCACAAGTGTATTTTTCTTTCTAAATATAGAAAGCTTGGAGTGCAAAATGAGAATTTTAGAGTGCCAATAACAATTCTCATAATTTAAGTAATTTTAAATAAGTTAAACTCTTAATAAGCCAAGTCTATCTACACCAGCAAGTTGCTTGGTTAAGAATATTCGTTCTTCCACCTGAGGTCCTGTATTCAATTCCTCCTATTCGTAGTTTAGATGAATTTAATATATATTATCCAACCGTTTGTAAAAAAAAAATGTCTATCTAAACAAATTCCTACTATATATATTACTCCAACCTAAGCATGTCCCACGCAACAAATGCTCACGTAGAGTACTAAATAGTGCAACACCTGTTGCCATTTGACCTCAAAAGCATGGAGTATAGTAAGTAACATGTCTCACGAGTACTTGTTAGTGGAATTTCACTGTTTTGTGGAGGTCAACAATAGATGACAAGTATGCTTAATCACCAAAATATCACGTTGTTACATGGTTTATTTGCGAGCTTAATTACCAAAGTTTGTCCTTTTAAGTTGGTTGCATGGAGAGCATGTGCAAGTGCAACCTCCCTCAAGCATAAAAGTGAAGGGGTTGTTTTGTTTTTTGGTTTGCGGAACCGAGTAAAAGTGGACATATAGATGAGTACACAATAATAGAAGAATAGATCTGAAATATAAGTGTGCATACACAGTACAGCACAAATGAAAATAATCACTCGTCACTGATTCACTGGTCACCGCAAAAGCTTTCAAAAAGAAAGGAAAAAGGAAAGTGAGAGGGGTTATAATTCCTAAGTCTATCAATTTCTAGGGCTCCTTTTGGATTATTTCTGTAGGGTTCAGGGTTTGTTTAGGGGCACGAAAGAAAGAAATATTTAGAGGGTAATGATGATGAATCTTGGGTGCAAATCTACGTTCTCTATATCGACATCGACGGTGAAGATATCATTATGATTTTTGTGAAAGAGGGCCTATTTTACTTTATGCAGAGAAAAAGCTTCTCACCTTTCTAATCCCCTTTTGCTATTTACTTTTGTTTATGCCTCACCCAAACCCCACATCTACCACAAACTTCTCAAATTCCAAACAACCGTATGATACTGTCATCATCTCTTCAATTAGGGTTGGTAATCTTTCAATGCCTTTGAGGTTTTTTTCCTAAGTTTGAAATGTTTGGTGGGCCTTATTCATCGATTTATTGGCATAATACCAGCAATCTGCTGGTTAATTATATATTCCTAGTTATAATTTCAGAATAATGGTTTGTTTGTACTTTATCGTCTTGTTAAACTTAAGATAGAATGATTAACATATGGGTGGTTTTATTGAACACCACACAATTTAGAGTTAAAATGTTCATTTTTAACAAGAAATCGACTGATTGGAGGCTCCAAGAAAAAGTATCATTGATTCAGTTGATATTATTTTAATTACATATAAATTTTAAAGATGTTCATACTACTGAGTCGCACAATCTGACCAAGATACAATTTCCAAAATTGCATAACTTTTCATCTAGAATAATTTATCCAAATGTTAGGGCAGTAGGTCCACACCGAAAATTGTTCAAAAAGGTTAGTGCTATTTAGTAAGTACTTCGTGATTCATATAAATCATATCTGACGGCCAATATCATGTACGAAGATGATCATTAGACAAATGTAGGGATATATAATTGTTTTATAGTCCATATAGGCGCCTCATATGAAGGAATTATTCAACATTCTAACAAATGCTCACATTTTGGGAATTAGTAATGATGTATTATGTAGCATGCAAGATAAGATTATGGTTACATAATTGCTTGTTTGAAATAACTTCCAAATGCTCGACCTCAAATACTTTGACCTTCAAATCGGCACCTCATGTTAACCGCTTGATAATTATTAGCAGTGCTATTTTGATAAACAAAACAAACGCATTTATCGACCCAGTTTATAATATTGGGGAGTCCAAAGTACCTTACATGGATCACTTCTATTATAGAATCAGCTTTGTGTGTCTAAATAGAGATACAAGGATTTTTCTTATGGTGATTTGATTTGATCCATGTCCATAATTGAGTTCCCCACCACCGTTTTTTTTCTTCTCCTTCATGCCAAGTCCACCCCTGATATCTCTTATTTTCAGTAATTTTTCGCCTACCAAGTCAAATCAAGACTTATACTTGCTTTTACGGGCTTTGGGTTGGTGGAGACTAAATTTGAGTTCACAATTTTTTTTATGACGACATGCAATGAGTTCTATGGCAACGCGACTTCCATTCGTGATGGCAGCCAAGATTCGCGTTTATGGGTTATATTGGTTTTGGGTCTTTGTTAAACGTTGTGATCTGCAGTTATATTACTGTACTTAAAGAATCGAGTAAGGCTAAGTCATATTTATGTGTACAAATATTGTATCACCGCTATAATAGTTATAGGACCTATGGGTATAAATATGTCTCGTCTCTCCTAAAGAAGTGATAAAAGAAGAGTTTATATTTTAACTATGTATAAACCCTTTCTCATTCTAGTGGTGGCGTTGGGGCAATTACTTTTCTCGTGAATAATGAACTGACTTGGCTAATCTTTAACCACTCTCCACCTATTGTGAATGGTTAGTAAAATAACTTATTTTATTTTTCATGTGTGATTCAATTATTTAATAGTCATTTAGCGGATGAAATTAATTTAGAATAGGTTCATATATGATTGTGCCATGTGTTATATCTATCAGAAATCTTGTTGAGATTTTCAATTAGATTTCGGTCGCTCTGTTTGCGCTGTGTGTCCTTATCTTATATTCAGCCTCATCTTTGAATTGTCCATAAATATCATCATGAAAAATATGATTTGGTATTTATATAGAAAAAAATATTGAAAATGCCGTTGGATTTTGTATAAATATCATCTTTGAATTCATTGGAGTAGATGTTGGCTTGACGGAAAAGAAGAATGTGACTAACGTCAATCAAAACGGACTAAGCTTGGCGCTGGAGCTGCTGCCATTCCGAGGCTCTATACCGCAAAGACTTGGAAAGATGGCAAAAATTGATGGGTGGAAATGTGGTAAGAATAAAGTGGAAATGAGAGAGAAAGAAATGTACATGTAATTTGTGGGAGGGAGACGTTTGATAATTAGGTTAACTTGGTTGATTGCTCGCGTGGGGGCTGACGTGCCTGTGATGTCATAATAATACGTAGAAAAATGAAAAAGGGAATAACATCTATTATCTAGGGCTGGCTTGGAGCTGGCCCTGTGATGTGAAAGTTGGAGATGGATAGGAAGGTGGGGTGGGAAACAAACATCATTTCTTTTTGTCTCTGTTTATAGGTCCTCATTATTCCACTCAGATTCACATCCCCTATTTAATTTTTTCTTTTTTGTATATTTAACTTCAAAATTTCATTTCTTGACAACTTGAAAGAGTTATGGCTCGTTTGGATGTGCTTTTAAAATGAATGAAAGCACTTTTAAAGAAAATATTTTTGAGTTCCAAAAGCACTTTAAGTGCTTTCTACAAGAAGCACCAGTTATGTATTTCTCCTAGGAAACACCTTAAGTGCTTTTCCAGAATTTACTAACATTTTTACTAAGGATAGTTTTCAAAAGTATTTTCACCAAAAGCACTTTCAATTATTTTAAAAGCACATCCAAACAAGCTCTTAATCGTTTGATTCCTGAATGAGTTTAATATATTGGTATCACATAATGTAGAATTAGCTCATTTTACACCTTTCAGATTTGAGACAATTTTCAAAATAAGCCACAAGATTATAATTTTCTCACATTACACTTTGAAGTTTTGAAATTGTACATATCTACACATTTTGCCTTTTTGAATATCTAATCTTTTATTCAATTGATGATTATTTTTGTCAGTGTGATGCGGCTTATTCGGTATACCCCAATTTTGAACATACACCAAACTTCAACTGTGTGAAATGTAATTAACCCTAAGTAATTTGTCTACATCATTTTTGAAAAATAAAAATAAAAATTAAATTTCAGAAGAATACTAAACAGGTTCTAAGTCTTAAAAGAGTTTCCACTCTATTTAGCTATTGAAGGTAAAGAAGAATTACTTTTCATTTTGAAGAGGTCAGAAATGGATTAAATACGAAGTAAACTTCTCCATTCTAATCCTAACAGTTTGGGATGATTGGAATTGATAAATTTTCTTCTTGATAATCCATCTCCTACCTTCAAACTGATCATATTTTCAACCTAAGGTGAAAGAAGAAATAAAAAAATTGCGACCAACTTTAAGGTAGAAGATACACAAGAAAAATACTTATCCTTTCCAACCATCCCAAATCGGTAGGACTAGAAAGGAGAAGTTTCGTTCATATTTAATCGGGTTTAGGACTCAAATAACCAAATTTTGAGCCATGTCTTCGCACACATTTACACCAAAGGGAAAACATGTCCAATTAAAACAAGTAAACCCAAAATTACTCAAAGCTGCACGACATGTTAACCAAAAAATAATAATTGCCTATATAAACAACAAACAAAAGAAAGAAGCACAAACATTACACACAAGAGGAAGAATAATTAATCTCTCATATGCCCATCTTAGTCCTAGAGTTCCACTATCCATGAACCAAATAGTATACATCAAGGGAATGATAAAAATTAAAAAAAAAAAAAAAGTAAGACGTTTCATGTAACCGGAAAAAGAAAAGAAAACCTCAGAGATCCAAAGGCTGCCGGAGCATAAACACACCGGGAACATCAGGCGGAATTTTGTAAAACAATAGAAGCGAACAAACACAAGTTGTCTCTTTTAACCCTTCTGCATTTTTTCTACATATGCCTGCAGCAAATGTGAATACCGATACTGTAAGAAACATTGCCACAAAATTTACTAACTAAGTTAAATTTGTAACGGAGTAAACAGATGATAAACAGGATATGACAAAGAGTCAAAGTAGGCAAGGAGACACGGCCTGGTTAAAACAATTCCAAAATTAATATCCACATATTAGACTCCGCGGATTAGAAATTATAAAGTGTAATGCTGTATTGGAGCAAGAAAATAGAGGGAAAAAGCAAAAGAAAAAATCAACTTCAAATGTACAATACTACATGCCAAAACTTCTGAGTTAGATGTCACACGCTGCCTATGTACTCGAAGCCTCATCTTATTAGTTTTAAATTTCATAAATACCCCTCTGTGCAGAAGAGTAATTCTTTTAAAGAATAAAGTTCACTGTAATAATAACATAACTAGAACACAAAAGTTTTCCTTAGGCGTAACTCGGAACCAACCATTTCTTAATATGAATAATATATTTTAAATCAAATAGGATATCATATCATCCGGCACAATAGAAACTAGCTACAATGCAAATTCAATGTAAGAAAAGTTTTGGTAAGGATTTGCACAAAACCCACCAGAATCGCCACAGGCATAGAAAAATATAAAAATCTGAGAAATTCCCCATGCAATTTTCCGTGAAATATGTAGACACACTGGACTTTTCTCTGCATACCCAAATGCGCCCAAGCTTATGTTTAGAGAGCAGGGGGTTTTGAAGGCAGGTAGCGATGGCACACCGGGGGATTAGAGGAATGGATTCAAATTCTTTTTTCAAAGAAAGGAGAGAGGAGATGGAGAAGAGAAGAAAGAGAGGTAAGAGTTGGGAATATCTTTTAAAAATGGTCATGGGAGCTACATGTGACCTTATTTAACAAAAATGGTCAAAATTATACAGAGGTGTCCATTACTAAACAGCAAAAGTCTTAAATGTGACATTGTCAAGAAACAGAAAAATGGCTCAACTGCACACACCACTAATATTCCCGCTTTGGTTCAAGTGTTATCACCTTTCTACGGACACATCAAAACACAAATAAGAAATCACAGACTCACAATGGTGGGGTAAATAGAATGAAGCTAGAGAAGGAAAAGGAAGGAAAAGATGACCTCAAATGCGTTCAAAAATGGAGCTAATGCGTTCAAAAATGAAGTTTAGTCATATAATAGATATTTCTTTTTTTTATCGAAACCAAATTTTCATTAAGAACAGAGAAAAGGTACAAAGCAATGGACTCATCCACAGGACTAGCAACCTAAAAACAGAAAGAAAAAAAGACACTAATTAAAACTGGATTTCATTTAAGAATAAAAACATACGCCAACAAAGAAGTATTCCTAAACAAAAGAGAGAATGCAGAAGTATTCCTAAACAAAAGAGAGAATGCAGCTAGCATAAATTAATCAACAGTATCAGCACTTACCTGTACAAGTTTAGTAAGCTTCGGTTTTGAAAATGATAGATAATGGTCAATCTTCTCTTGTGTCTGGGGAATATTAGCCCCCTGCATGGTACTGGTCACTTTATCAACCACCTTCTTCACTATCGTTTTGTAAGCATCTTTGCTGACTTGACCTTCTTTCCATGAGGGTTTTAAAAGCTCCTTGACGTTTTCCACAAGTGCAAATCTAAATGCACGGCTCCCCTTCACTTCCTTGAGTTTCTTGCCCCCTGTGACGTCCATGGGACCATTCTCTGGGGAATTATTCTCTTCCTGCGCGCTCTTGCTTTCCTCGGCCCCAAGTGCACCATTTCCCTCGACAACCTCAGACTTTGCACCATGCTGACTTAATTGGTGATCCTTATGTGTACGTTCTTCCACTGGATTATTAGTCTGATGATAATTGTTTGCATTTGCTCCACTAGGTAAAGACGATGGAGATACAACATTTGACAGGTTCTCTACTTTTCTATCAATGCTTGTGTTTCTAGCACTATTTGGCAAAAGGCACATTTGATTGTTACTAATTCTATGTTCTATGCTATCACACATAGGATCATACGGCTTATGAGATACCACCGCTGGATCGCGCTGAATGGCTGCTGCCAAAAGCTGCTCAGTAGATCCTTCTGATTTGGGAAGGAGAGGTGCATTATGAGAATTTAAAGCAGCATAAATCTGTGGAAGTTGCTGCCGATTTCCAAGTAACTGAGCCAGAGAAGCTGAAAGATTCGTAAGTTGCGTAAGTTCTTTACCACCTACCAAATTTGGAACTTGAGGAATTCCATCAACTAGTGAAGTTTTTGCATCCCCTATATCTGACTTGGTCACAGATTTACTCTCTGGGGACAGTGTATCTTGTGGACTTTTTACAACTCCTCCGCATGGGATTAGTTTTTTACTTTGCCCACTTGTGCTTAATCCTGAAAAAGGAAAAGCACTTGAACTCTGGCCACTGTGGTCAAAGCTTTGGCGGGCCATGATATTTGCAGTAACATTTAGGTTATTACGAAAACTAGAAGGTTCTTCAATGGCAGTCCTATTGTCATATGGCACGGAAATAACTCCATCTACTCTTACATCCTTGTTCTGCAGAAAATCAGATCTTTCAGCTACCATTGGTTCAATAATTGAAGCAGCACCATGCACCTGAGTGGAAGGTTCTGAACCTTGAGTAATGCGACTATGCTCTTGTTTCCCAACATGGTTGGAGGATTGCACCGTGTAATTCCAATCAGGAGACATGTCACCAAGCCATTTTTCAGTATCTCTCGATTTAGGAAGATCCACACGAGCACCCACACTATCTTCGTTCCACAGATTTGCATCCTTCTCATTCCTCTCAACTGCTTCATGACTAACACTACGGTCAGCACAATTTTTGTTCTCATTGTTCTGATCACACCCCCATCTATTATCATCTACAGACCAAGCACTAGACCTTACCTCTGGAACACCAATATTTCTGTTATCTACAGTCAACATCACGGCATCTGACAGAGTCCCGGTATCACTCCATTTTGGACCACTCCATGCTGGGGCTGCATCATTTAAACTGTGACTTGGGCCCCACCGGCCATCCCGTGACTTTCTTTCAGGACTTGCACGAGCTTGAATATGATGAGAAAACCGACAATTCTTTTTATTACGACAATTTCCCACAGCAAAAAATTTGCAAGGAATATCACTACTCCTGTGCAGTACACGCTCAGCACCTCGCTCTGTAGAAGTATCTCTGTTCCTTCTTTCATTTTCCCTTTCTCTAGTATTCTCATTTGTAGAACCTTTACTGAATCCATCAGAAGCACGATGGTGATCGAACTTGCAAGATGCCCCCCTCCGGCACTTCCCTTTTGCAAAATCACTACAATACACAGAATATCTTTCACTTTTTAATGGGTAGTACTCGGTAGTATCAGGAGGGGTAGAGTATCTCGAAGCATCACATTTCCTGTGTCGACTTTCCCAGCTATCATCATAATTGGAATTACCCTCATGAAGCATTTGGCAATCACTACCTCTCCTGCATCTCCCAGTCATAAAATCTTTGCACAATTGAGCTGAAATTCCTGGCCTGCCTCTATTTCTGTCGAGGAAAAGTGATTCCCGCCTATAACCACGATCAGGGCTCCTACTCCAGCTCTGGCTCTTACTCCTGCTCCAGCTCTGGCTCTTACTCCTGCTCCTGCTTCTACTTCTACTTCTACTCCTACCTCTGCACACAACGTCCACCAACAGCTTCTACTGTTATATGCGTCAAAAAATGCTATCTAGATTATATTAACATAAGAAAAAAGAAAAAAGTGAGTCAGAACTGACAAAGAGTTAAAAAAAAAAAAAAGGCTAACCTCAGTGACCTTCTCCAACCACTTTTTGGGGACCGACTGCGATGTTCTCTCCACTCATCAAGACCAGGAGACATCCTTGTGCTGCAATTTCCATCTCCATCCCACACCATAGAGTCATTCATGTATCTCTTGCATCCCTTATTGATACTCTCATTTTTATGTGAGCCTCTGCTTCCGGGCAAAGGTTCCCTGGATGGCATATCCAAATCATGCTTAGGTCTGTGCAGATCATTTGTCTCCGGAGAAAGCCAGTCACGTCCAGATTCCTTATGATGAAATGCCCTACCTGCCTTTCCCATCCAACCGTTGTCCTGCATATTTGCATCTTCAAATTGAGGCCCTTCTACCAAATCCCATTTAGAAGACCGCTTTCTGTTGCTTCTACTCATTTCTCTCGGGCTTACCGACACCCTTTACTTATTCTTATTCAGAAAAATCTGGAGACATGAAAAAATCAATCAATCTCAAAGACATTTTCTGATCACTCTTGCGCTTTCTTAGTATCATTTTAAGTCTACTAGAGTGTATAAAATATTGATGTTACCAAGACAAAAAATACATGTGAAACAATAAAATAGAAAATCAATGAAAAACCAAATTTTATATCACTACCTATGAGCAGGATTAAAAATATATTACCAGTTTCAGCCAATGAAGCACGGATACGGATACGGTGATACAATACAATACGATAGGACACAGCGATATGGAAATAAAATTTATATAATAAATATATATTTTATAAACATATTTTGAATAACAATAAAAAAATAATCATCTAAATTTAAATTTATATAATTCAAACAACAGGAAGGATGGTAGTGGTGTAGTAGGTCCGGTGGGCAATGTAGTTTTGTTAGTTTTGGGCTTTAGTCCCATTTAAACCCTTAAAAATAATAAAAATAAAAATAAAGAATATGGCGTGGTTTTTGTCTTCAGAAACAAAGGAAACGGCAGATCGACCTCCCACCAGATCGTGTCATCTTCTTCCACCAGATCGCGTCATCTCTGTTGCGAGCCCTTCTTCCACCAGATCGCATCAAAGGGCAAAGCAGGGGATATCCGTATCCAAACCGTCGGATACCCGTATCCATCTGTCGAACGCCGTATTCATTGACCCAGATACGTATACAAGGCGTACCCGATACACAATATGGAACAGAACTGCCATATCTGTGCGTCGTAGGTTTCAGCTAAGTATAATAACAATCTTTTTGTCAAAAAATAGAGGACATCTCTATTAGCACTACAAAAAAGTCATAGCACTCCTCCCTCGACTCTTGCAAAAAGGAATGCAAGTTGACAACTTTGGACACCAATAACTACAATGGAATAAAATCATACTTCAATTAGACTGACCAAAGAGAATATGGATGCAGAAGACAAATACAACTTGTCATGGAGTATATATAAAAAATACATTACACACATATAGTAGAAAAAAAAATGAAATGTAAGAATAAAAGGTTGTGGAGACCGTCCATATAAAGCATGACACGTCATAAGTTTTCTACTATCCATTTATTCACCCTTTATTTGTAAAACACATTATGTTTGGAGCGGACAGGGACAGTGCCTGTCACTCAGCATGACACATGGCAGGGAGGTCCATACTCGAGATAGAAGTTCTTTCAAATAAATGTGTCTGGTTCTTTTTTTTTTTTTTTTTGAGAAGAATAAGAACGTGACACGTAATGGTGATATTCATGTATTGATCAACTATCCCGTGGGAAAAGTTGCAGATTTGTGTCGCAGGTGAAAAGCCTAGTATAGTTAGTCCCAAAAAAGAAAAGCCATGTGCACACACACACCCCCCGCCCCCCCCAACTTACACTTATCAAATATCGTAAGTGTTGCCTTCCCTTACTTAAACTACCCAAGCATTCATCTTCATAATAACTGGAATATCATATGTGACAACCCTCATGTTTTTTATAACAGTTATCTGTTTTGTTTCTATACTTAAATTGGTGTATCCAAACATCCAATGAACAAGCAATATGATATGAAGTTTATTGTTAAATGTTGAAGCATCAAACACATTGTGAGAATCGATTTACAATCACCATTCAATATTGCTATGCATTTGGTCTGATTCACATTGTTAACAGATGCAAGGAAAGACACACATAAAAGACAATTTTTCCACAAACAGAATGCCTTGTGTCTAGTTCCTGCCTATCATCTCGAGTCTTGTGTTTGGGAAAAAAATTAAATTCCTTCAACTGCATTTGAAGATGAAGTAAACTACAATCTGGTGGACTTGATCAACATATACTTCCAACAAAAGAGGGGTTGAAGTAAACGACCATATGCCTAAGGTGACTTCACACCTCAAGCAAGCTTCAAAAACAGTTTTCCAGAGACTGAATTTCAAGTTAAGGGATTGGAGAGAACTTTTTCTGGCTTCTTGTGTGGTATATTAATTCTCCTTTTCAAAGATGATTTCATAGTTTCATAAACATCAAATCCTATCCCACAGAATTTATTGGCATACATGAGTGAAAGCTACCATCAGCTGAAGTTATAGGCTGAATGAAATGGTCAACGGGAAGATAAAACAGCCTAGAGTTTTGTTTTAATGAAGTAAGCCTTTTTCCTATGTCTTATATATTGGGGGTAACACAAATTGCATGGAGTAACCTCCAACAAAGAAGTCAGAGAGACACTAAGGAAAAACCATTCAATATTTGGGGTAACATCAAATTTTGGAACATTACAATTTTCAAAGCCCTTTACAACCCCGACGACCATACAGAAAATCAGGAGTGACACTTTGCTTGAAGATCCTTTTGGTGAAATAGCTGAACTGAAATGACTTATTGGCATGAATCTGAGACAAGATCCCATCGTTTCAAATCACAGTTCTATCAATTGGATGAAGATTAATTAGACTGGTGACCACTGGGTTAAATATAGGCTACAATAAAAATATATCTTTCTACAGAACAGAACATTAATATACCATACTGAACAGCAATGACAGACAATCCACTTTACATTTGCAAGAGGCTCATTTGGACATATAAGCTCATGTACAAAATAGGAATATTTGTTGTTATTGAATGATATCATTAGCCATGACACTGACCTTAATATTTTTGAGACTTCAAATAAAAACCCCGAATTTTTCAAACAATGTGAAATTTCTCATCTGACCCCAGTTACCATGTTGTAACATCTAGATACAAAAAACACCTAGTCTTACAACAGGGAAGAACAATCAGCAATTTCCTAAGCCCCAAGCCAAATTGATGGCCACCACAAGGGAATGAAGATACACTCAAGTCTGTCTCCAAACAAGTCAATAAATTTCACCAACTAGCCATATCCTCAACTTCAAGCACACAAACTCTCGCCTTTGCATGGCTTTTGAATCGTTGCATGCAGGCATAATATCTCTCTGCTCTCCAGCCTCAATCAAGGATCTTTCAAGCTCCTCCCCTCACTTCATCATAACACCGATTAACATTTAGCATCAGGGGCATCAAAGCTGAAGGTTGATGTATTCTCTTCTAACTTCATGGACTATGAAGTAATTCTATTTTGTTATCCCCAAACCTTTCAGAGCAACCTCCAGTCTAAGAATTTATCAAATAATATGTACTAAGTCCCAATGTAGCTCTTTTGTAAGGATGCTATTGCAATCAGTTACTTTTGTACGAAATTGGTAATCCCTCCATGCAGTGACCCGCATGAAATTACTGCAGAAAATTATACTAGATATTAGCACCCAGTAAATGTACTCTTATTGAGTAACATAGATCTAAAGTATACACTAGATCCATCTATCAAGGTGCCTAGGCTACTAGAATAAGTTTACGGATGTACAAAACAATGAAAGAGCAAGGAAACAAACAAACAAAAAGAATCAGAATGAAAATAAATCATCCATAACAAGGTGATAGCCAGATATTAGAAAGGTTTCAAAGAAAGTAAGCCTCCCTACATTCCTACCTGCTACCGTTCAAAAGACCTCAACTTCTCTCCTTCAACTTTACCAAGACAATATTCCCTTGGAATATCACATCTCTACCTATCCATATATCATTTGACGGTTTGACCCAACATAAAATTTAAACATACAAAGATCGCCACCTACATTATTTACCTTTTAAAGACAATAATATTAGACTAAGATCATATATATCCGAACTAGTTGAAACTAACTTATTGTTAGGCCAATCTACATCTCAATAAAATTTAAACGAAAAAAATAAAAATAAAAACTGACTCGGGAACTTGTTCGAAGTCAGGACACCAATTGGGCCACACCAATTACCAAGAATACATAGTCAAGCAACTACAAGAACTTCAAATCACACTCACAAAGTTAAAGCAGTAGAATTAATCCGAGGCATAAAAGCTCAAATCTTTCTACTATACAACAAAACCCAACTCAAATTCTCTATTACCCACAAAACACAGTAAGATTCTCACTGATCCAAGTTAAAAAAAATAAAAAAATAAAAAAATAAAATATAAACACACACACAAAGAGCTGAAAAAAAATGTAACCCTAAACCCTAATCATCGAATTGAAAGAAAAACAAAAGCAAAAAAATTTAAAAAAAGTAAACTAATACGAAACCCTGAATAAGGAATTGAAGAGCAAAGAGAGAGAGAACTTACAGAAATTAGAGAGAAACCCTAGAGTGCGATGGGAGACCTCCGCCGCCTGTAGGACTTTGCCATACTTGAATCACTTTCTTTGTCAAAAGAGGGGTGTGAGAGTACGGTGGGTAGAGGAAAGGGAGCTGGGGAGAATGAGAGGAGCATTTTACTGTGGGCCCGCTTAAAGAGGAGATTTTTTTCTTGGGCTTTTTACCAACAAGTCCAATATGGAGCCCAACAAAACAAAACGGCCCACATATTCAGAGATTGGATAAGTAAGTTGAAAAATTAATTACTTGTCAGAAAGTTAGAATGGTTTCTCCATTCAACAATGCAAGTGTTGCCGATTGAAATCAGCAACTCAGTTCACATGCTCAAAGGGTAGATGCGAATGGTAAATTGAATGACATTAACGCGAGTACCAAATAGAGAGGGGAATACACCATTTAAGGCCATCCAAATCGACACATAACTGCCTTGCGCAAACCTCTCAAAGACCTTGATTTTTATTTTCCTTTTTCCCGCCAACACACCTTCAGTTTGGATAAACAACACTATGAAGGTAACCGGCAACATCTTCAGTTTAGATAAACAGCATTGGAGCCGTAGAATCAGCCGACCTAGGAGCACATTTAGTTTGGATAAACAGCATTGCTTCGAGCCCGACTAGTTATTTATCCAAGTTCCCGATCAACAAGGATTTCTAAGTCCTTGTTGGAAGAGTCATCTCATTAGCCTTTTCGAGCAAAGTGAAGTGTTACCAGGCTACTACATTCGACACACTGAAAGATGAATTTGATATTGAACCTCGCAGAATTAGCAACCTTGTCTTCAGGCTCTAGAACTCGAAGGCCGAGACGTGTTCCTTCCTCGGCCGCAGTCACAAGATCAAGAAGTTAGTAGCACACCTAACGCCACATCAACACTCATTTTACTCCCTGGCCGAGCTCGGCCGACGAGTTGGCACGTCCAACCTTCGACCGAAAAAACGTTGTTAGCTCATTCATTACTCCGTCTGCGCGCCACATAGGGTAAGTGGTTTTTAGGGTCAACAAATACGCATTTGCAACAGTAGAATTTTCTCTTACAAGTATGGAATATGCATTTTCGAGAAAGATATTCCTTTTGCAAATGTGGGATAAGTTTTTGCGACAGCAAGTAATGACACTATTGTTGTCGTAAGTTTTCGTTTTACTAATATATGCACGCTATCGCAAATGTGAGTGTGACTGTTGGGTCCAAAGCTAAATTATTTAGGTTTAGGTCTCACCATTGGATTGCTTGGGTTTAAACCCAAATATTTTGATTTGGGTCTTCCGGAGTTGGCCTTGCATCCATCGGTTCATCCACACCCCATGGAACAACCATATATCCATTAAGAAAGTCAAATTTAATGACTATCCAAGTTCAACCACTCTTCCCATTCAACGATAATATTAAAAGAAATTACTGATAATAAGTGTTATAATATGATATTATACATATACTAAAACCCAAACTCGGGTGGCACTGTTTTTCACTGTTCGTGAACAGTGAATTGGCGGAAATGCCCTTGGATTTTTCTTATTTTTGCCGTGCTTTTCCTTATGTGTGCAGTGAATTCCCAGTTCTACCCATTCAGCCCAAAGGTCCTCTGTCGTTTCTTTCTCTATTTTCTGCTTTAGGGCTTCTGCTTTCCTCGGTCATCGTCGTTGTGTGCCTTTATTTCTCTGGATTTCTTCCTTTTTGTTTCATGATTTTTTTCCGGCGAGACACGATCTTTGATTTTTTGCAATCATTGTTTGCTGTTCTACTCTGTTTTTGGCTGCGATCTGTGCGTTGCATCGATTTTGTTTCAAGCCTCTCTTTTGAGAGGATCGGTGCATATTAAGGTTGGTGATTTTCAGATTTTTTTAGTTTTGCTTTGCAGTTTTATTTCATTTTTGGTTGTCTTGCCCATCAATTTGTTTTTTGGTTGTCTGACTATTATTACGATTGGGATTGATTTTGTTGGCAGATTTTCGCTCGAATTTGGGTGATCTCTCTTTTGAGAGAATCCGTGCATGTTGAGGTTGGTGATTTCCAGATTAACTATTACATTTTCTTCATTTAATTTTTTTCCTGCACATCTATACAAATACCAACGCTGGCAACCAAATTAACTATCACATGCTATACCGAGATTATTTACACAAATTTAACCTTTTCATAGATGCAATTTTATGTTTGATTTTAAATTGGCTAAATATATTCAAACTATTTTTTAACAAGCATTTTTTCAATATTTTTTTAACACACAAATAAGATAGTCTTGAACACCACTGGTTCTTCGCTTTTCTTCATTGATCCAGATATTCCGGAAGTAAATTCATAAAATCAATGTAAGTTTGTTTTCAATTTATTTAAAAAAAAAATGTTATATGCTCTTACAATACAAGAAAGGCTACTCTCACAAAATGTATCAACTAATGTGCTATTTTAAACTCTGCAGCTTTTCCAAATGCACATAGCCTTTTAAAAATACTGCTACCCTCTACAAAACAAGCCAGTAAAGCTCAAATATTGCAGACAGCAAAGAAGGTAACAATTGAAGAGTTGGCTTTTTTAGATCCAAATTTGTACAAGGTATTAAATCTGTTTATCTTTTGTTAAAAATGTTGAATGCATGTTAACACATTTGGTTAAAAATATCTATATTATTAATCCTGCTTATACAAGTCTTTGTTTTGAATTGGTATCCTATCGTTCATTTAATTTTCCTCCAAAACATTTTATCTGTTTTTGCCTTAACTGAAAAATAGCTGCCAAATGTTTTTATCTCACTGTCTTTTTCTAGCTTCTTACTTGAAACAACTCTTGCTTATATTGTTTTTTTCAGATCATCAAAAATGTGGTTATCAACTTTCTCCTGTCCCTTCTGCTGCACAAAGAACATGGAATCTTACTTTTGAACAGATGTTTCTTTCGCATCTCTAATCTATATGCATCAACAACGTTTCTCTTATTTTTTTGGTATGTAAATAACTCTCTCTAATCTAGGTTAGACAATATTTTTTGCATGCAATAGCCCAACATTTCTGATATTTTGTATGTAATTGCCAGTCCTGATCTGTTATCTAGGTTGAACAAAAATTTTTGCATGTACATAGGCCACCATTTTCCAATGCTCTGTCTAAATGCTGGCAAAAATGTGTAATCTAGGTTTGACCAATATTTTATGCATGTACATGGTCCAGCATTTTCTAATCTTTTCAGTACAAATGCTGGTCCCAGATGAAAATTGGATGAAAACAATGAACCGCAGTGAATGATTACAGTGTTTTGTATATCTAAATTTATCTTATTGTTTTCTTTGATTATCTCTGCGTTTTTCAAGCATAGTCATCAACACAGTTTTTAATCCTGCTGCAACGCGCGGGCAGCATTGCCTAGTTGCATCCAAAGACGAATACTGAAATTTAAATGCGCAAATAATATCGAAGTCCAAATAATATATATACATATATATATATATGATAATAAGTGTTATAATATTGCATCCAAAGGCCAATACTGAAATCTAAATGCGCAAATAATATCTAAGTCCAAATAATATATATATACAGACCCTTTAAGGGAAGAGATCCCCATTTTTTTTTTAAATGAGGACACCCTCTTAACCATTAGATTTGGTTTTAATGAAATTATGTGGTTGATATTAAATCACAGGCTACAGAATCTCAACCACAGAATTTCATTAAAGTCAAATCTAACGGTCAAGAGAATGTCCTCATTTTTTTTTTAAATGGAGATCCCTTCCCTTAAAGGCTTCCAATATATGGTTGCTTAGTGTTGTCAGAATCTAAAATTATATTAATAGAACTCTGGTTGTCAACTAAATCTCTATGAAATTACCACTTTAACACTCTAATTAAAACTGAAGAGAAATAAAAAATATGAGTAATTTAGTAATTACAAGACTACAAATTTTATTGTTTTTTATGTGAACCTCACAACCAGGTAATAATAATAGACTCTATTTAAAAAGAGAATTGTTATTAGCACTCCAAAAATCTCATTTAGCACTCCAAACTTTCTATAATTAGAAAGAAAAATACACTTGTGAAGAGTGTGAATGAGATTTTTGGAGTGCTAATAACCATTCCCTTCAAAAATTCAAAATTAAATTAAAAAATTGGCACACGTCCTTCTCTCTCATCAAATCTCTTCGGCTTCCCTATGCATCTTTCTCACCAAAATCCTCTTCAACCGCTCTAACCACCCCACCTCCTTCATCCCCTTCTCCCACCTTGCGTGCTTGCCTCTAACCCACTTGCAAATTATGTAGGCTCTTCCTCTCCTCCAAAACCCTAATCGCCCTCCGCCAGACCCACCACCCAACAACTTCTCCCACATCCTCTACGTTTTCCCCCATGACCCCTCTGTCGCCACCTCCCCCCCCCCCCCTCGCCTCTTTGACCCATGAATCCTAGACTGGAGCCCCTCCCACCATGAATGGGCATCCAATGTTATGAAGGTATGAGCCTCATTATTTAGTTTCTGCATCTTATGCGAGGTTAGAGGAAGAAATTTTTAAGCATTAAAAATCTCTTGCAATTCGTTAGATGTGTCATCGAAATACATATATTAATCATGATTTATCACTCCTCAATTACTTATTTTGTTGCATTTGATTGTTTTTACTCTTTGTTGCAGGGCTTGGTTTCATCCAAGTAGAGTTCCATATTATACAACTTTTGGGAGATGTACTGCAGTTAGTGATGATTTTAGTGTTTCATGCAACAATATTTTTACAAATTATTATAAATTTTGAAAGTATTGCCTAACTCATAAGTTTGGTTTTATTTCACTAATGTTAGTAATTGTTTTTCATAAGTTCCATGTAACACATACTACACTGAAAAGAATTTTTTTTTTCGAAATGACGTATACATTGCACATTGATTATAACTCATACCACAACGAAAAAAAATTGAGTTGCACATGTATAGCATGTGTGCCGATTGCTAGTCTAAATTAATCTGTGTTAAAATCTTTAGAGTTCATAATTTGAATTATACTCTCCATCACCAACGAGTTCCCCAAATATCTCCTGATAACTTGTTGCAGCATGAACCCAAGGCATTCCATACCCATGTATTTTAGAATACAAGTAAATCCAATTAAGTCAACGTTCCTCATTTCACTATACACGGGTAGATGAGTCTGAATTACTCCTATTTGACTTCAAAAAGAATTTTCATCTTGTAGTACGAATTGCTTAATCACTAGCTCCTCCATCTTGTCTTTAAATTTCTGCTCTCTCCCTTTCACATTTTGGTTGATTATCTCTTCGAGCATAATGAATTTGAGCAGGACGAGCCTACCTGTTGTTGGCATGTGTCAATGTACCAAAGTTCAATGTATGTTAGCATGAGTTAATGTTCCTAAAATAGGATTAAATGTACTAGATATCCTTGTACTTCTATATATACTTTCTCCTTGAGTGTTACAACCCCACCCACCTTCTAATTAAAAAAAAATGGTTTTTAGTTTTAAAATGGTAAGCCAAGGGGCCCACCCCTGAAATTTGTTCCCCGAGTTTCTTATCTCTTCCCTCTCAGTCATCTCTTCCTTCCCTTTTCCATGTCTCTCTCTCTCCCCTAACCTCTGCAACTGACCATCACTCTCTCTAACTCGCCAAGGACCACCACCCACAACCACCATCTCTTACGGCTTGGTTCAACACAAAATCACCAGAAATAGATTTTGGGTTGCCTGAGGATCTCAGCAGTGGCTTTGCGTGGACCACCTGCGCATGGTAGGGTTTCAAACTCACTGAACCGTGAGCTTCGAGTCTTCCCCGTCGGTCACAGGTGAAGCATCTGCCTCATTTAGTGTTTAATCCAAGATTTTTGAGTGTTGTGGAGATAATTTCGAGCTCTAACTCTTGCATACATGTTTATACCTTCTTCCCAGTTTCGACTGGTGTGTACGGCCGAACTCCGGCTAGTTTGTTGCTGTGGGTGCAGGGATCCCTTCGAATTCGAACCCAGGTAATTAAATTACCTTGTGGTTTGGTTGATCAGTGCTGAGATGTGTGCGTGTGTTATATGGGGGTGTACATGTGCAGTGTGGGTACGGTGTGTGTGCTTGTGCGTGTTTGTCCGTGTGGGTGTGTGCGTGTATGGTGAGTGTGCATGCCGTGCATGTGTGGGCGTATGTGTAGTGTATGTGTGTATGGTGGAGTGCATATGTGCATGTGTGGTGCAGTGCATATGTGTATGTGTGTCCGTGCATATGTGCATGTGTGTGTGTATTGTGCTTGAGTGTGTGTGTGTGTGTGTGTGTGTAAACTTGTGCACGTTGTTGGAAATGTGCCCTAAAACCAATCATATGATGATACTTTACGGACATTTCACATGTTAAACTAATCTAGTTTAATGTCAAGGGCAAAGGTTATTGTTTTAAGCCGTCTCATATAAATGTTATATGCTTAAACGATAAGTCCAAGGAAGGAGAATGTAATTTAAACAAGTTAGATTTATGAGACCATTCTCTTTCGTATACATATCCTAAACGTTCCTGATCATAGGATTGCCAATTGGGCATTGACAGTCCGTTAAGATCAGTACATGCTATGTCTTCTCTTAGGGAGAGTGACTAGTCTCGAGTCATTGGTGTGATTGACACCAAGACAAGCATGTAGGTGCTCAATGGTGAATGAGTCCACTGAACACGATCAACGAGGAGTTCTCATACTCATGTCACATGAGAACTCATGGTTGGGATAATGCAAAGTAGTCATTTGACCTGAGGCATCATAGTTGTCTTGTGGTTAGGTCCTTGATCTTTGACTATGTCAAAGTCACTCCGTCAGATGGTGTCCACGGCATAGTTGGGGTTAAGCCACTTAGCCATGGAGGCAAGTAAATGCGCAACAAGGGATCTCTAACCTTCAAACCATTTGAGGGAGAATACTCTATGATATGATTAAGAATCTCTGGCCATAGTATGAATGAGATTTGGGAAGTCATTCCAAATCACATTCAAGGAAATCATATAAGTAAATGAATCACATTGGATAGTAGACATGATTAAACTATCAAACCAAACAATGTGGTTAAGAGTATTGTATTAGAGAAAGACCGTATTGCATTGTAATCCTAAACTGAATAGGTTATCCACCTCTTCTGATTAGCTTGGGTAACCATGACATACTGCTAGGTGTCACTCATGGTTTGTGGAAGCCCTAAACGTGTATAATCACTAAAGGGAGAATTGAAAGTAAGTTTCAATTCACAATCGATTTGAAAGAGTTTTAATCGCCCACTGCCTCGCTAAAAGGAACCTAATGGATCGTACACCGTGTAAGGCAGAGATTGAAGAAACAACGGAGATGAGTAAGGATAATTAAATGGTTTAATTATTTATGGCAAGGATTAATTAATATGTTAATTAATCAAACGAATAAAGTTCGTTAAAAGACCTAGGGTTAGTTTTGGGCCTTAAGGCCCAATGGGCTTCGAACGTCAAGCCCATTGACTTAAGTTGTATGACAACTTAATGACTAAATATTCACAAAGGCCCAAACAACCCAATAACACCCTAAGGCCGGCCATATTGATAAAAGAGTGGGTTTTGGACTTAATTACAAGTTTGCCACTCCAATGAAGGTAGGTATAAATATGACTTTATATCCTTTTCTTCATTAGGGTTTCTTTTGGAGAAAAGATGAGAACACAAGCTCTCTTTTCTCTCTAAGAGGCCGGCCACCCTAGAGGAACATAGCTAGCAATCTTACTTCCTCTAGGTCACTCATTTCTTCATCAATCTTTCCTTGGTGTGGAGACTTAGAGGTTCTCAAATTTGGGAACTTGGAGAATCTTTTCAACCATCCTCATCCTAGAAAGCATGGATCTAAGAAGCAAGGAATGAAGGCCCTATCTCTTGGGTGATTATCCTTTGCTTATGCAAAGAGGAATCAACAAAGGTATAAATTTCTCAACTCACTTTGTTTTTTAGTTGAGTCTTGGTTCACCTAACTACTAGGCTTTGAATTTCATGGCTAATGTTTTGTTTTGAGTGCATGCAAGCATGATTCCGCCTTTAATTTGTTAATTGCATGCTATAGATGTTGCTCAAAAGAACATGTTTTACACAAAATTTCCTTCACACGTGAGTGTGTTGCGTGCTTGCGTGTGTAAGTGTGTATGTGGGTGAGGTGTTTTTGGGCTGCACAGTGGGTGTGTGCAGGCCGTGTGTGTATGTTTGTGTAATGTGTGTGTGTGTGTGTGTGTGTGTGTGTGTGTGTGTGTGTGTGTGTGTGTGTGTGGGTTTGGGTTTGGGCTTAAGCCCAAACCACCCTTCTTCACCCTAAACCCTTTTAACCTATTAGACCCTAACCCATCCAACCCAAATCCTTTACTTTATTTAATTCAAGCCCCACATCCTTTAGAAAATCCTTTTATTTATTTATACATTTTTGTGCTTAGGTGAAGTTGCTAGTGAGGGAATTCTTAATCCTTATCCACACAACTCTACTGCTAAGGAGTATCTGTGAGTGGACCATTTCTAAAATTTGCATAATTTCATAGTTTAATTGCATAAATTAAATGCATGCCTTACGAATTTATGAACTGAGTTTTATGTTAAGTAAGTTTATGAAATATGTTGTTTATCGTCTCGTTTTGGTGAGGAATTAATTGTTGGCCTATATTGAGCTATATTTAATATATCGTATTTTCTATAAAAATCATGAACTGGTAGACTATCTGATGGATGACGATAGGATGCTAGAACATGTTTTAGAAACCCCTCTTTATAGTATAGACGATGGATGACTTTATACTATGAAGTGGTTATTTATGAGAGGCGTAACTATTTATGCGTACCTAGTGGACACTATGCCGCCCGGGGCGATGATCTAGTGTTGGCAGATAGACCGGGAGAAATAATCCCTAGCTACGAACTGAGGGACACGGAGCAGGCATTGGGCCGGGAGTTGGTAATCTCTGGCTACGGGCGTAGAGACCACTGTGCTGGCATAGGGCCGGGAGATATATATATATTTATTCAGTGATCTTACTAGTAGTACATTACGCTAAGAGACGATTTATGAGATGTTTGATATTTTGTGTTTCACGATATGTCTCTTGAGATATTTTTGGCATGCTAGGATTTTTATTAAATCCATCACTTATTATGTTAGTAATTTTCTTTATATAAACTATGGGGGTTAGTATATTGATAACTGTTTTATTATTATTGTATATATGAACTTGGTCCACTCACCTTTGTTTTGCGCCCCCATTCAGGTCTTAGAAACGAGGACTACAACACGACGTACGAGGCATTCCCCTACCAGTAGCAATCTATCACTCACTTGTGTAATATTATATAATGATCTTTCCTTTGTGAATTTTGTTTTAGAAAGTATTCTGTGCACTATAGACACTTCCTTAAACTTCGGTTATTACTTCTAGATTCTAATGTTTATTCATGAATATTTCTTCTTAATCATTACTCTTGTATCCAATAAATGGCTTTCGTTACCCTTCGGTGTAGGCCAACACGTGCCTATCCGGGTATTCGGGGAATATCGGGGTCGGGACGTGTCATTGAGAGAAGAATACAAACAACAATTCAAACTGTAAAACTTTCATATAGTTTTATGCTTTTATCTTGGCATCAGAGCAAATTTCGACCTATTTCTGCCATAGGGAAAAAAGAACGCCTAAACCCAAAAAACCTATTCTTGCCGTGTAGCTTCCTTGGTTGCTAGCCCCCTAATTTGTTGATTGTCTTGTGTTTTCGACAATCCATTCTACCCAAAATCAAAATTTACTCGGTGCCGCTTTGTGTTTTTTAAGCAGCACACAAATTTATAATCTTTGTCGTGCAGCTTGTTATTGGCAGTCGGCATTGAGAATCTTAAACCTAAGCCTATCGTAGCAATCCGCTGCAACCATGGGAGAGAAGACAATATTGTCTCTTATTGATCAAATATCCCTCTTAGATGATCGAGATGATTTAGAAAATTCGGTAAAACTTTTAATAATGTCTAGAGATCGTGACTCTTGCATTTTTTTCTTTGAAGATTTGGTTGACAAATCATTGGTATGTTACCCCTGCATTTTTAAGAACAAAGGGCATATCCTTGTAACAGTACGTACCTCGTTCAATAACGAAGGATGTCCCTTCCATGTCTGGCTCATACATCTTTATTTGATTGTATCTGGAGTAGGCATCCATGAAGCTTGGCAGTTCATGATCTGCGGTTCAATCTACTAGCAGATCGATCTATGGGAGCGGGTACGAATCCTTTGGGCAAGCTTTGTTTAGGTTCGTGAAGTCCATGCATACTCTCCACTTACCAATTTTCTTTTGCACTAGCACTACGTTCGCTAGCCAGTCTGGATGGTGCACCTCAATGATGAAGTTGGCATCTTTTAGCTTGTCAATCTTGGCTTCTATGATCTTGCTCTGCTCTGTTTCGTAATTTCGCTTTCGCTGGATAACTGGTCCGATAGTTGCACCTAATGGAGGCGGTGGCAGATCACGGAAGGATCAATCCCGGCCATGTCTTCCACAGACCAGGCGAACACATCCTTGTTGGCCCGCAAGAAGTTGGTAAACAACTTTTTCTCTTGGTCGGTCACTTCATTAGCCTTCTCAGTGAAGTGAAGTCTTTTAGGATTCGTTATTCTCATGTCACATTTTAGAGTTTGGCCAACAGACAGCCGAACCGTTTTGACGATTAAAACAATCATCTTTTTTTAGTGTCCATACAGTTCAATGCCGATTCGACGAACCTATATGTTCACCAATATAGTTGAGGTTGTTGAACCAAAACTTCGCAGTGAGTTGCATAACCTTGTTTTTTTTTTAACTCAAGGCAGAGACTGTTCCTTCCTCGGCCAAAGTTTCTCAATTCAGAAGTTAGCAGCACATTCCACTACATCATAACAATCAAGTTATTCGCTGTGACAACCCGTCCTGAAATAAAATTTTCAATGGTGGGAATTGTCTAAAATACCCTTAAACGTTTGTGGTGTGGTTTAAGTTGTGTTGTGGACCAATTATTTTCTTTCCTAAGTTTTTGGACCCAACTAGAACTAAAATTTTTACTAGTTTTGGTTGGTGACAAGCTGGACCACACACTCACACACACACCCAACCCCGTTGACCCTCTCTCTCTCTCTTCTCCCTCTCGGGTTTTCTCCATTTTCCGTACAATACGTACGAACAAACCTCAAACCAAGCAATTTCTTCACGGATCGAGGTTTTTGAAGTCACCTTCGTGTTCCTTGTGAGCTCAGGAACACATCTATATCGTTTTTAGAACGTGAAGACCTCATTTTCTCGAGAATCCGAGAACCAAGTTTTGGGTGACTGTTCATGCACTCGTGATTGTAAAGTTTTTAGGAGATTTTAAGCTGCTAGGAAGCTTTAGGACGTCTTCGTGAAGCTCATAGAAGAAAAACGAAGTGTTTTGGATGTCGGGAAGTTAAGTTTAACAAGTTTCAAGTTTAGCCGGAATATCGAGGTTCCTCCGGTGAAATCCCATGGATTTCAAGGCGTGAAATTGGTAAGGTTGTGTTCTAATCCTTCGAAGCTTCATTTTGAGACAAATTTCGTGAGTTTTGGTGGAAAAATGAGCAAGATATTGAAGTTTTAAAATTTCCCAGTTTTCGACGAATGCAGCTGTGACCGGCGCCGAACTCTGGCGAACCAAGGAAGAAGGAGGAGAATATTCCATCAAAGTTGAGGGAATATTCTGACATCGTCAGGTAACTTTAACGGCATATTTTGATTTTTAACAAAATATTCCCTAACGCCATTTGGGAATCCGTTTGGTGTGCCAGGCACGTGCCTGAACGTGAGCACCGCGTCTGGCCGTGCCTTGGCCGGCGCGTGGAGTCATGAAATTTTTTTCTAAAAATATGGGGATGTTCCTGAGGTTGAGTAGATCATGGTGGTATATTCAAATACCCCATTTGAGCTATGTATGAGAAGTTATTGCCTAATTTTGTATATGTGCTTTAAATAACGTTTATTCAGCTATTTCGCATATAAGTGAGACCTATCCTGAGGACGAGCGCCATCAATTGAGGCTCGGGACCTATGACCTTTCGACATATCAGTGAGTGGGCTTTTGGTTTTCCGTATATACCTATATACTTGAGATTTTTCCCAGAAAATGAATTTGAATGATTATACGTTTTGAAATGCCATGCAAAGTATCTGCCTATTTTATTTATGCATTAGTAGTTGCATATAATTATGATTGGTACTGCGGACGCACATGTAAGTGCCAGGTAAGTTCATAAATTAAAGATAGGAGATTGCTTCAATTATGTGAGATATGATGTGATGTATTGAGAGCTCATAAACCTGCACCCTGGTGTTAGTGCTCCCGCCCAGAGTTAGGGCACAGTCTTTCACGTGATGTTCACCTCCCGCACCATATGCTCACCTTGGATCCAAGTTAGGTGCACAGGCTTGTCGTACTGACCACTTTAGGTGGTTCCGACTCGTAGGTGACCCGCGATTATTCACACAGCCTTCACGTGATCGTAGCACTAGAGCATATTTATTTTACACCTAGTCTTGTCATACAGACCACTTTAGGTGGTTGCGACTCGTGTGCAGGATTTGATTTAATATGATTGAGATTGGTTATGAGCTATATACTCAGCCGTACAAATTGAGTTAGAAGGATTTGGCTGATGCGATATTTGACATTAATATATTTTTTCTGGATTACTTATGGCATTGCATTGAGATACTTTGGCATGGTATACTGTTGGAAGTATGCCCACAAAGCCACTCATTTGATGTAATAGCTTTTTGGAATACTTAATGTGTTAAACTTTTATATGTTTAATGGAGGGCAAGACTTATTGTTAATCACTATTTATTGTATCATGTGTTTAAGCAATAAGAGAATCCAAGGGATGTATTTGGTCTAAGAGATAAGTGATCTAAATGAGTTAGATTAACGAGACCTTTCTCTTATGTTCATTCCTAAAATGTTCCTAGCCATAGGATTGCCAATTGGGCATTGACAATCCGCTAAGGCTAGTATGTGTTATGTTGACTCAAAAGTGAGTATGAACTAGTCTCAAGTCATTTGGTGTTGGACACTAAGACAAACACATAGGTGCTCGAAAGAGTAATCGAGTACACTGAACTACGATCAAAAGAGAGTTCGAACATACATGTCATGTATGAACTCTAAGGTTACAATATGCAAAGTAGTCCTTTGACCTGAGGCATCATAGATGTCTAATGGTTAGGTCCTTGATCTTTGATCATGACAACGGCATTCCTTAGGATTGTCCACGGCATTGTTGGGGTCATGCGATCTAGTCATGTAGGCATGTGAATGCACAACAAGGGATCTCTAACATTCCATGGTGGAAGGAGAATACTCTAAGATATGATTCTAAAGTCTTTGGCCAAAGCAAATGAATATGACTTAGGAAGTTGTTCCAAATCATATTCAAGGGAATCATATAGGAAAGTATCACATTGGATAGTAGACATGAAACAAACTATCACTTAAACAATGTGATTAAGAGTATTGTATTAGAGAAGGACCGTATTGCATTGTAGTTGTAACTGGATAGGTTCTCCAACCAATTCTACTTAGCTTGGGTAACCATGACATACTGCTAGGTGTCACTCATGGTTTGTGGAAGCCCTAATGATTAGCAAACACTAATCATCAAAGGGAGAATTGAAATGTGGTTTCAATTCACAATCGATCGTTAAGAGTAACATCGCCCACTGCCTCGCTAAATGGAACCTAATGGATCGTACACCGAGTAAGGATGTATGTGAAGAAATTAAATGAAATGGATAAGCAATTAAATGGTTTAATTGAAGAATGGTCAAGATTAATTAATTAGTTAATTAATTATACGAAATGTTCGTATTGGGCTTTTAAGTTGGTTTTAGGGCTTCGGGGCCCAAAAGCGTTTTGGTCCACAAGGCCCATTATGTTTAAGTTGTATGACAACTAAAACAAAATGGGCAATAAGCCCAATAAACACATAGAGGCCGGCCATGGTGAGGGTTTGGTGAAAGTTTGCTTAATTGTAAGTTTGCCACTCACCAAAGAAAAGAGTTATAAAAACAACTTTATAGCTATTTTTCACATTAGGGTTTTCTTGGTGAAATTGGGTGAAACATGTTCTCTCATTTCTCTCTATAGAGGCCGGCCACCTAGGGAAGAAAATCTAGCAATTTCTACTTCCCTAAGTCATCCATATCATCCTCACAAAATACATCCTTGGTGAAGAGACTTAGAGACATCAAACTTTTGGTGTTTTGGAGAACAAATCCTCAAATCCTCAAAGAAGCAAAGGAGCACTAAAAGGAGGAAAATCACAAGGAAGATCCAAGGAGCAAGGAGGTGACTTGAAGGCCCTCCACTTGGGTGAATCCCTTGTATAAACAAGGATGAGCTTCAAAGGTAAAAAATCTCTAAATTCTTCATTCTCTTTAATGTTGTTAAAGAGTCTTTTGGTTCACCATATACTAGGCTTTGAAAGTCATGGGTTTTATGAATTGTTTTTGGATGCATGCCTACTTTAAAGAGTTAATAGTTTGCATATGTATTCAAATGTTCTTACATGTTCTTAGCTAGGACAAAATTTTTCCTTCAAGTGGTATCAGAGCCTAGGTCTAGTGTATGGTGGATCCTTTTGGGTTTTGTGATTTTCATGTTTTATGATTTAAATGTAAATGTTACAAGCTTTGTTCTTGCTTTGAATATAAATTTTGCTAGAAAATTTTGCATCTCAAATGTTGTAGATGTATTTCATTTAAGCATGAATATTGGAACTAAAATTTGGTGCCAAGTATTATGAGTTTTCATGAGTGTTCTTCAATGTTCTTGGAGTTCTTGCCAAGAACAAAAAGTTTTGAAGTTTTGATTCAAAAGTTTTATGTTTTTACATAAAGTTTTGATTTAATTTTAGTGGGTGATGGTTAATGGTAAAGTAATTTTAATGGGAGACAAACTTTTTAAAGATGTGACATAAATCATTTCTTACAAACTTTTCATTTCATCTTTACCTCACCTAACAAAACCCACTTACAAAAACTTTGAATTTTTTTTTATTTTTTCACTCATGGCCGGCCACCCTAATAGAATAGGGTATTTTTGGGCCTTTTGTGCACTTACATAAAGTTTTGATACTTTTGTGTATTTGCATTTTGGCCCAAAAGTTTACGTTTTTACGTTAAGGCCCAAAAACTCTAAAGGACAAATTGTTTTGCTCCTTTAATGATGTTTTGACATTATTAAAAATTTTGGGTTCTAAGTTGTGATTACATGAAGTTGTGGACTCTTGTGTTTTTACAAAGTGACCCCAAAAGTTTTTTGTTTTTGGAAAATGGCCCAAAAGTTGTGGTCATTGTTTTTTGCCCAAATTAGATGAGAACAAAATGGTTTTGTATCTTTAAATGAGAATTGGATTTTCATTTTATTTAGTTCCATTTAAATCAATTCTATGGATCCGAAAACCAATTGTTTTAAAGTTGTTTTCTTAGTTAAATGTGTTTGATTAAGAAAAGGGTGATTATGAACCAAAGGCCTCGATAATTGAGCTATGTGATTGGCCGCTTTACATTATGAATGTTTGGGTTTAGTAGTGTAGATTTGAATGTAATTTGATTAATTCAATTTGTTGTAAATGGACATAAGTCCATCATTTGTGTTGTAAAAGGGCATAAGCCCTTATTATTATTTCATGTATTCCTTTTGTTTAAATGTATGCAAAATGGAATAGTTGGGTCCAACGCCCAATAGGAAATAACGGTTTAATTGGATTAAACGCGTAACTAAAATCAATAACTACCTACCTTAGACCCAAGGTCCAACACTAGGCTCGTGTTGGATCAAATCAAACGGTTCATACTCATCCTAAAACCTAATATGACTATATAGTCCATATGAGGATGCAAAGCATTCGTTAGTAGTTCCATATAGTCTCGCTTGTTTCAACGAAACAGTGGGAGTATTATATACTACTAATTCATATAAACTTGGACCAATGGTTGTGATAGGCCCAAGTTCTTTTAATTTGATTAAAATGTTTTGATGTAGCCCAACACTACTCCCTCAACAAACGAATATTAAGTTGATAAGCGAGAGATATTTTTGAACATCTCTTCGTAGGCCTTCCACCGTGGTGGGCTTCAATCGTTTGTGACTCGTACACCGTATTCGTCCAGTTCTGGGGTATACAAAGTATGTGCTTACATTCAGGAGAAGCCCATAAACATATGATGAAGTGAAAGTAGGCAACGAGTATGGCCAATATGATATTCTTCTGAGGCCATTCTTGAACCCCTACTTGAACTAGCATGGTGGGAATGACTTAAACTAAGTGCAATGATGCCAATATGATATTCTTCTGAGGCATCATTCTCTAGAGGCCGAACTAGATGGGTAATTACAAAATGTTGTAAATGAATAATGCGTTATTCTCTCATCATTATTTTTGCTAGCCAATATGATATTCTTCTGAGGTGGGCTTGGTAATGGTGAGTCTCCCATAACCCGCTAAGAGTTCAATATAACTCTCGAATTCTATTGAGGGATGTGGAATTTGCCAAAAGTAGTGGGTGGTACTATTTGATTCAAAGACCCAATCAAATAGTTTTAAACAAACAATCTAATACGATTTCTGTTATGTTATGTAGTGAACGACATGCCTAAAATTATACCCACCATTATACTTGACAAAAAGGGCCTTAAGGGCCAACGTTTCCTTGCTTGGTATCGCCACATTGAGAATGTCTCAAATGTGAAAGACATATTGTATGTGCTTAAGCAATCCCCTCCTCATGTACCTCCTACGAAACTAGCTTCAAAGGAGGAGTGTCAAAATTATGTTAGACACTATAAGGATGACTTACAAGCCAAATGCTTAATCCTCACTTCAATTAGTGAGGAGCTTATGAAGCTACATAAGCACATGGACACTTCTTGTGCCATGGTTGAAAGTTTGCATAAGATGCATGACATTGAGACTAGTAATGTACGATTCTCAAATGTTTGTAGTCTAATGAATGCCAAAATGGCAAAGGGGACATCGGTCCATAAACATGGACAAAAGATGGAAATGATCTTTCAAGATCTTCAAAGTTTAGGAACTTCCATCGATGGGAAAATGGCCCAAGACTTTTTCCTTGCATCTCTCTCGGATGATTTCACTAAGTTTATCGTAAACTATAAAGTGAATAGATTCGATCATTCTTTGAAAGAGATGATTGACATGTGCTGTAAATTTGAAAAAGGTTTCAAAAGGGACAGTGGGAGTGAGAATGCAATGATAAGGAAAAGGTTGCATAAGAAGAAGGCAAAGAAATCCAAAGGAACATGCTTTCATTGTGGAAAGAATGAACGTTGGAAGAAGAAATACAGGGTGCGCATTGTGAGCCTTATGACACGAACTTTTGAAGAGACTATTTCTGTCATAGAGAGTGCTTTTACAGTGAGCTCCAATTCCTGGATATTTGATTCAGGTGCTAGTCAACATATCTGTAATACGTTGCAGGGACTAACAGGGAGCATGACACTGCGCAATAGGGAGATGGTTGTGCGAGTTGGGAACGGCACTAAAATCTCTGCAAAAGCAATAGGCACCTATATGCTTAACCTACCCTCTGGGGAAGTCCTGGAACTTAAAAATTGTTTATATTTTCCTTCATGTATAAAGAATTTGATTTCCATCTCTAAGCTTTTACGAGATGGGCACTCAGTATTGTTTGACAAAATGAGTTGCACTTTATACTTGAACGGTCGTATTATCTCTCATGGTAATATGATAGATGGACTTTTTCACCTAGAGACGAATAGTGGGATGCACTGTATTGAAAGCAGGAATACCTCAAAACCCAAAAGGGCTAGAGAAGAAGTTAACCAAGAAAAGATGTGGCATCTTAAACTTGGACATGTGAACCTTGATAAGATTCGCAAGATGTCGAAAGACGGATATATCCGCCCATTAGGTAATGACCAGGTGGGTACTTGTGAATGTTGCTTGAAAGGGAAGATGACCAAATCTCCATTTACTGGAAAAGGAGAGCGTGCCACTGAAATTCTAGGGTTAATCCACACTGACGTATGTGGACCTATGTCTACTACGTCGAGAGGAGGCTTCTCCTACTATATCACATTCACCGACGATCACTTTCGGTTTGGCTATGTGTATCTTATGAAGTACAAGTCAGAATCCTTTGAAAGGTTCAAAGAATTCAAGAATGAAGTTGAGAAGCAAACTGGGAAACAGATAAAGACCCTAAGATCTGATCGAGGGGGTGAATATCTGAGTAACGAGTTCCTAGATTATCTCAAAGAGTGTGGAATAGTATCACAATGGACTCCACCAGGAACTCCTCAGCATAACGGAGTTTCTGAACGGAGAAATCGAACCTTGATGAACATGGTTCGTTCTATGATGAGTTCTGCCAATCTACCAGTAACATTCTGGGGATACGCTCTATATACAGCAGCTTACTTGCTTAATAGAGTACATTCCAAGTCAGTTTCACAAACGCCATATGAGATATGGCATGGTAAAAGCACAAATCTTAATCATATTAGGATTTGGGGTTGTCCGGCTTACGTTAAAAGACTTGAAGCTGACAAGCTTGAAGCAAGATCTGTTAAGTGCTACTTTGTGGGGTATTCCAAACAGACTTTGGGATACGAATTCTATAACCCTGACGACAAGAAAGTCTTTGTCGCCAGAACTGCTATGTTCCTTGAGGACGAATTCGTTCTCAATAGAAGTAGCGAGAAAACGATAGAATTGAAGGAAATTAATGAGATTAATGATGAACCACAAACAAGCACTCGACAAGATGACAACCCTGTTCATGAACCCCTAGCTCCACGTAGATCTGAACGGGTTAATAAGCCACCTAAGAGGTATGGCTTAGACAAAGACTTTGATGAATTGTACCTTCTAGGTGACAATGAAACAAAGGAGGACCCTAGAGACTACACTGAAGCAATGTCCGACATTGATTCAAAGAGATGGCAAGAGGCCATGAAATCCGAGATGGATTCCATGTATCAAAATCAGGTCTGGACTCTTGTAGACCCTCCAGAAGGTATTGTACCTGTTGGAAACAAATGGGTCTTCAAGAGAAAGATAGACGTTGATGGGAACGTGGAGACTTATAAGGCTAGACTAGTAGCCAAGGGTTACAGGCAAAGAGAAGGGATTGACTATGAAGAAACTTTCTCTCCTGTAGCCATGATTAAGTCCATTCGGATTTTGCTTGCTATAGCTGCATACCATGATTATGAAATCTGGCAAATGGACGTGAATACGGCCTTTCTGAATGGCTACCTAGAGGAAGAACTCTATATGACTCAACCCGAAGGTTTCGTGTCCAAGTCTGAAAAGACTAAGGTATGCAAGCTTCAAAGGTCCATTTATGGACTTAAGCAAGCCTCCAGGAGCTGGAACATTCGTTTCGATACTGAAATCAAAACGTTTGGTTTTACTCAAAACGAAGACGACAATTGTGTTTCTCAAAAAGTCGTTGGGGATGCAATTGTATTCCTAGTGTTATATGTAGATGACATATTACTATTCGGGAATGACACTGCAGTACTTTCTTCTGTAAAAGTGTGGTTGTCTAAAACCTTCCACATGAAAGATTTAGGAGATGCATCTTATGTACTTGGGATAAAGCTCTATCGTGATAGATCCAGAAAATTAATTGGATTATCCCAATCTATGTACATTGATAAGGTGCTAAGTAGGTTCCAGATGGAACAATCTAAGAAAGGTTTTCTTCCTGTGATACATGGAATTCACCTTTCTAAGTCCATGGGACCTAAGACTCCTGAAGAGATACGGCAAATGAATGTTATTCCTTATGCTTCCGCCATAGGGAGTCTCATGTATGCCATGATATGCACAAGGCCTGATATCGCATATGCTGTGAGCATTACTAGTCGATATCAATCTAACCCAGGATCAGAACACTGGGCAGCTGTCAAGACGGTCCTTAAGTACTTAAGAAGAACTAAGGACATGTTCCTCGTTTATGGAGGAGCGGCAGAGTTGCGAGTGGAAGCCTATACAGACGCAGATTTCCAATCTGACGTCGATGATAGAAGTTCCAACTCCGGATATGTATTCACTCTGAATGGTGGGGCTGTCAGTTGGAAAAGCAAGAAGCAAAATGTAATTGCTGATTCCACGACAGAGGCTGAATATGTCGCTGCAGCTGAAGCCGGCAAAGAAGCGTTCTGGATGAAAAAGTTCATTACTGAACTTGGAGTGGTTCCAACCATTACATCACCAGTAACTTTGTACTGTGATAATAATGGGGCGATAGCTCAAGCCAAGGAACCCAGGGCTCATCAAAAGAACAAGCATTTTGATAGGCGCTTTAATATCATAAGAAGATATGCTGCCGAGGGGAAAGTCAATATCCTCAAAGTTGTTTCAGCCGATAACGTAGCAGATCCACTGACAAAGCCAATGTCTCAAATCCAGCTTGATCGTCATATGGATAAGATGGGTATTAGATACATGGGAGGATGGCTTTGAGTGCAAGTGGGAGATTGTTGGAAGTATGCCCACAAAGCCACTCATTTGATGTAATAGCTTTTTGGAATACTTAATGTGTTAAACTTTTATATGTTTAATGGAGGGCAAGACTTATTGTTAATCACTATTTATTGTATCATGTGTTTAAGCAATAAGAGAATCCAAGGGATGTATTTGGTCTAAGAGATAAGTGATCTAAATGAATTAGATTAACGAGACCTTTCTCTTATGTTCATTCCTAAAACGTTCCTAGCCATAGGATTGCCAATTGGGCATTGACAATCCGCTAAGGCTAGTATGTGTTATGTTGACTCAAAAGTGAGTATGAACTAGTCTCAAGTCATTTGGTGTTGGACACTAAGACAAACACATAGGTGCTCGAAAGAGTAATCGAGTACACTGAACTACGATCAAAAGAGAGTTCGAACATACATGTCATGTATGAACTCTAAGGTTACAATATGCAAAGTAGTCCTTTGACCTGAGGCATCATAGATGTCTAATGGTTAGGTCCTTGATCTTTGATCATGACAACGGCATTCCTTAGGATTGTCCACGGCATTGTTGGGGTCATGCGATCTAGTCATGTAGGCATATGAATGCACAACAAGGGATCTCTAACCTTCCATGGTGGAAGGAGAATACTCTAAGATATGATTCTAAAGTCTTTGGCCAAAGCAAATGAATATGACTTAGGAAGTTGTTCCAAATCATATTCAAGGGAATCATATAGGAAAGTATCACATTGGATAGTAGACATGAAACAAACTATCACTTAAACAATGTGATTAAGAGTATTGTATTAGAGAATGACCGTATTGCATTGTAGTTGTAACTGGATAGGTTCTCCAACCAATTCTACTTAGCTTGGGTAACCATGACATACTGCTAGGTGTCACTCATGGTTTGTGGAAGCCCTAATGATTAGCAAACACTAATCATCAAAGGGAGAATTGAAATGTGGTTTCAATTCACAATCGATCGTTAAGAGTAACATCGCCCACTGCCTCGCTAAATGGAACCTAATGGATCGTACACCGAGTAAGGATGTATGTGAAGAAATTAAATGAAATGGATAAGCAATTAAATGGTTTAATTGAAGAATGGTCAAGATTAATTAATTAGTTAATTAATTATACGAAATGTTCGTATTGGGCTTTTAAGTTGGTTTTAGGGCTTCGGGGCCCAAAAGCGTTTTGGTCCACAAGGCCCATTATGTTTAAGTTGTATGACAACTAAAACAAAATGGGCAATAAGCCCAATAAACACATAGAGGCCGGCCATGGTGAGGGTTTGGTGAAAGTTTGCTTAATTGCAAGTTTGCCACTCACCAAAGAAAAGGGTTATAAAAACAACTTTATAGCTATTTTTCACATTAGGGTTTTCTTGGTGAAATTGGGTGAAACATGTTCTCTCATTTCTCTCTATAGAGGCCGGCCACCTAGGGAAGAAAATCTAGCAATTTCTACTTCCCTAAGTCATCCATATCATCCTCACAAAATACATCATTGGTGAAGAGACTTAGAGACATCAAACTTTTGGTGTTTTGGAGAACAAATCCTCAAATCCTCAAAGAAGCAAAGGAGCACTAAAAGGAGGAAAATCACAAGGAAGATCCAAGGAGCAAGGAGGTGACTTGAAGGCCCTCCACTTGGGTGAATCCCTTGTATAAACAAGGATGAGCTTCAAAGGTAAAGAATCTCTAAATTCTTCATTCTCTTTAATGTTGTTAAAGAGTCTTTTGGTTCACCATATACTAGGCTTTGAAAGTCATGGGTTTTATGAATTGTTTTTGGATGCATGCCTACTTTAAAGAGTTAATAGTTTGCATATGTATTCAAATGTTCTTACATGTTCTTAGCTAGGACAAAATTTTTCCTTCATATACTTATATGGATTTTCATCTTGAGTATGATTTCTAATACAACTTATTATTACTATTATTTTCTGGGAAATTATATAGGTTTTACGGCGAAGGGTTAGAACTTTTGAGAAATGAAATGATTTTGAAAAGCTTTGTTTTTGCCCACTCACACTTTCTGTTTTGCGCCCCTCCAGGTTTTAGGTAGAAGGCTTGGGTGGCTCACGGGGATTTCGACGGTGGTTCTGACAGAACATCATAAATGTAGGATCACCCTTGGGTGTTGTATAATTAGCACTTGTCCTGCTTGACTGCACTTAGGCTATTTATGCTCTGGTTGTGTATTTCACACTTAATCTCGCACTGGCACCTTATCTTATCTAGTTCTGCTAGTAGTTTGGTTTTTATTCCTTCGTAATTCCTTATATCTCTATTGCTTCCGCACTGTGCACATGGCTACGTCACCCTCACGTGACGGCCAGTGTCACATCCCGGCCCGGGGCGGACCACTTCCCGGGCCTGCTCCACCACCGTAGCACGATATTGTCCACTTTGGGCTTACCATTCCCTCACGGTTTTGTTTTTGGGAACTCACGAGCACGATATTGTCCGCTTTGGGCTTACCATTCCCTCACGGTTTTGTTTTTGGGAACTTATGAGCAACTTCCCAGTGGGTCACCCATCCTGGGAGTGCTCTGGCCTCCTTCTCGCTTAACTTCGGAGTTCCTACGGAACCCGAAGCCAGTGAGCTCCCAAAATGCCTCGTGCTAGGTAGGGATGAGAATATACATTTAAGGATCACTCCCCTGGGCGATGTGGAATGTTACAGCCAGCATGCCCTGATTTAGGTTGGGGTGTGTCATTCGCCCAGCTGAGCTTGGCAGCGAATTGGCATGCCCTCATTAGCATTCAAACCACCAAACGATGTAGTTAACTTCTAGGCAATCAGCTTGGGCATCACATATGCTTAGTAATTTTAGGATCGAAAAAATGCTTAATTAATTGGTAATTAAAATAGGAATGATGAAATTGTGATTAAGACTTCATATATATATATATATATTATGATGACAGATATATATATATACACACACACACACACTTACCTTTCTATTTGTATAAATAATACGATGACAGATAATTACAGTTTCTATATTGATTGGAGGTGTGTTGACCATTTGATTTGTAAATTTCTAAGTCTCTTTTAAATCTATATATGAACTTTTCAAAAGTACTAATCTATATCTCTCATATTTCAAAAGTATATTGAAAAACAAAAACCTACTCATTAATTCACCTCAGTATTTTTGGAAATAATTACAATACATGCATGATGCATATAAACTTGTTGCTATTTGAATAATACTGATTCATTCATCATCAAAATATGCTCTCAATTAAGCATTGATATTAAGGAAAGCGGCTGAGGTGATGGCCCTGGAAAACTCGTGAAAATCGATACGGCCATCGCGATCGGTATCCGCCTCGTTCATCATGCCGAACAACTCCTGAACCGTGAGTGGGTGGCCCAGCTTGGCCATCGAGTGGGCCAGTTCCGCCGGGCTGATGTACCCGTTGGCGTCCCTGTCGAACATGCTGAACATCTCCCTCAACTGATCCTCACTGTACGAACACGGGCACCTGGCGTCGTCTTGCAAGAGTCCGTTGAGGTCCGGCCTCATCAGCGCCACAAACTCCGAGAACCCGACCAATCCGTTGTGGTTGGTATCCGACTTTCGAATCAGAGCCTGCAGCTGCTCATGGCTCGGCTTCAGCCCAAGCGACCGCAGCAGTGACCCCAACTCCGGCTCGGTCAAGCTGCCGTCTTTGTTGCCGTCAAACGATCGGAAGATCTCGCGCAGCTGTGCCATCTGCTCCTCCTCCATATTCGCCGATTTATATTGTTTGCTTCTAGTGCTACTACTGGTACTACTAATGATCTTGCATGAGTAGGTTATTGCGATGAGAGTAAATTAGGGTGAAGATATATAATGCATAATATGGTCATGGCCGGCACAAATAATTCAACTAACATTGTGAATAGGGTGAAGATAAATATAAAGATCACTAAACGATAGGAAATTAGGAACAAAGACTTTGATTAATTAAGTGATTAATTAAAAATGATGAGCGGCCTGCAACGTCATCAACAGTCGCTTGGGGCGAGTGGTTAAGGTTCGAACCTCTTAGGCGATGATTTCTTTTTAATTTTTGTTTATTTTTAATTTTTTGATAAATACATGGCTCATTCCTAAAAATTATTTCAAGTTGAAACGACAAATATGGAGACGTGTGACAGGCGGCGGATATCGTCGATATTTTCGTAGAAATATTCAAAAAATTACAGAAGACATAGAAATTGGGGTTAAGTCTAAATTTCACCTTTTTCGAAGAAACTCTTAAGTTTAGGTTAAAATGGGCATATATCGTCGATATTTCTTACATATATGTTAAATATCAGAGAAATTTTATATCTTGTCCAAACCAATGTTTGACAATCCCTAAAATTTCATTTTAAATTTCTATTATTTCCATTAAAATCTATAGATGTCTATATCGATATTCAATATATCCGTCGATAGGAAATTAGGAACAAACACTTTGATTAATTAAATAATTAATTAAAAAAGATGAGTAGCCTCCAATGTAAGATCTCACATCGCCCAAGGGAGTGATCCTTATATGTATATTCTCATCCCTACCTAGCATGAGGCCTTTTGGGAGCTCACTGGCTTGGGGTTCCATCGGAACTTCGAAGTTAAGCGAGTAGCACGCGAGAGCAATCCCATGATGGGTGACCCACTGGGAAGTTCTCGTGTGAGTTCCCAGAAACAAGGCCGTGAGGGCGTATTCGGGGCCCAAAGTGGACAATATCGTGCTACGGTGGTGGAGCGGGCCCGGGATGTGGTGGACCCCGGGCCGGGATGTGACATCCCCAATGTCATCAACAGTCACTTTGGCCGAGTGGTTAAGGCGTGTGCTTGTTAAGTGCATGGGGATCCCCCGCAAGAGTTCGAACTTCTTAGACGACGATTTATTTTTTTTATTTTGTTTATTTTCTTTTTCATAAATACTTGGCTCCTTCCTAAAAATTATTTCAAACAAAAAAGGCCATTTATGGAGACGTGTGATGGTGGTGAATCAGATTTAATGTCGCTTAGTACTACGATCTAGTAGTATTCCCCTTCACTTGTAAATGAGAGGTCTTATGTTTGATTCTCGCCAAGGACAAAGTTGAATCACATTATTATGACAAACCCATTATAAGGCTTAGCCCACTCCCACCCCATTATAAAGGCTTAGCCCATTCCCACACCCCCTTAGACCATCTCCAACCCTTGGAGTAAAACCCAAAATTTTTAGCCCACAAAATTTAGGTTTTAACCCAAAAACAGCTTTTCTGATCTAACTCTTATGGCCTAAAATTTTAGCCCCAGATTATTAAAGAATGAATTTAAGCTATTTTTTTAAATTAAAAAAAATTAACTTTAAAAAAAAATTATGTGTACTATCATAAATTAATTTTATGAACATTTTAACCTAAAAATACTTAAATTCCGATAAACATTGAAAAATCACTAAATCGACACATGAAACTCATGAAACACTATGGAAAAATATGAAACACATGATAGAGATGTATAAACACAAAACACATGAACAAACACATGGTTTTGGGAGATGGTAGAAAGAAAAATTAGAAGAATTGTAGGAGAAAGGTGAATTTTGCATGGTTGTTTGAACAAATACATAGGTATTTATAGAGTTTTTAGGTGAATTTATAGTTAAATTATTTTTCTTAATTATTTTAGCTGTTGGATTTCAATTTTAGCTGTTAAATCTTTTTTCTCACCATTAGATTTAATCATATTCGATCTCAGTAATTGGATTCAATAAATTTCTTAATATAAACTAAAAACTAAAAACAAATTTGAACCTTCCAATGAAGCAAAGCCTTTGGATGAGAAAAAGAGTCGTTGGGCTCTTATGGGTGCCAGACAAGTAGCCGACATAACCCACGTGGGTGGGTGGGGTCGCCAGCTTGCAGGCCTAGCGTGTTGGCATGTGTTTGCGCGTGATTTTGGGCAAGTGAAGGGCACATGCTGGTTTTCCACTCGCATAAGTGGGCCGGCCAGCCCACTAACCCAAACCTATTCTTTGGCTGGAATTTGCCCAATTTTGAAGTTTTAACCCATAACCTAATTTTTAGGTCAAAGGTTGGAGTGCTTTTGTGTGACAACCCGTCCCTAAAAATTATGGTTGTTGTAATTTTAAAAGCGTGAATTGACGAAAATGCCCTAGAGGCGAGAATATTAACTTTCGTTGACCATCCTTCCGTGATGTGTATGAGCTTCTCTTTTAGCGTATTTTTGAAGTACTCGACAATACGGACGTGTAGACACAAGCATAATGGAAATCGAATTTACAAATGAGGTTTTGCAGAACTACAATTTGTGAAGTACTTTGTATGAGTACTATTTATTAGTTTTTATATTATATTTTTAGATATATTTGGTAAAAAATAAAAAATAAGAAGAAAAGCCACGGGAGTGGCAGGGGGAAAGAGAATAAAAAAACTGGGGGAAAAGGGGATTGCCCAATGGGGGGAGAAGGAAGAGTTAGAGAGAGACCAATGAGATGAGGGAAGAAGGAGAGGAAAGGAGGGAGGTGCAGAGCACCTAACCCGCCCTTTCTCCTTGACCCATCCCCAACCCGTGACCCATTTCCAAAACCGGTCACCCCGAGTTGATTTCGAAGCAATATTCACCATTTTTCCGACGAACTGGGACTTCCCTCACCTAAAACCATGATCATGCTCCTCCTCCTTAGTTAATCACCCTTAGATTCGAAGCAACACTACTACAAAAGGGACTATCACTGGCGGTCAAAAACCGACAAGAAACACCAATTACTGTCGGCTATTTGGTAAAAATCCAACATTAAATAGTGCAATGTCGGATTGGGTTAGCGACACCAATACTACTGTCATGGAAAGGGTATTGACGTCGCTTAGAGCCCTTAATCCGCCACCACGAAGCAAAGTAATATAAAATAAAAAGAACAACAGTGTCACTTAAAAGCGACATTGTAGATTACGTCGCTTATAAGCGACATTAGATTTTGACATGATGGCGCTACTAACCGACATTAAGTAACAATTAAACAATAAAATATTACACTTACTGTCGACTATAGCTGACATTACATAACAATAAACAAATAAAATAATCAATCTACTGTCGGTCCTAACTGACATTACCTACATTTTGATAAATATAATATTTATGATGTTGTCGTCCATAAACGACACCATATATATTAAAATAAAGCATAATACAAACTGTTTCTCCATTTTTCGTTAATAATAATTAAAATATATATATATATAATTCCAATCATATTTCATATATAAGCCAAAGCAAACATTAATAAAAACTAATAACAATAACAGTTGTCCCAATTCATTCTCAATTCATTGTTCTCAGTCATCAGCATTGTTACAGAACTCCTGGATGATCTCATGGAGGAATTAGAAGTAGAAGGTGAAGAAGATGCATAAAACACCATATGAAGTTCCTCAGAAAAGATGGTTCCACAGTCACATTTATACTCCCTTGTGCCGCAGGTCTTCTGATGCGCCTTAGAATCTGACTGCACTGCATATTTCTTGGAGCACTTGTCGCATTTCCATTTTTTCTCCCCATGTTTCCGGCTGAAGTGCTTCTTAATGCCGGTGAGATCTCCTAGCGCTCGACCTGGGTTGTGGTGAACACACGTCGGCTCGGGACATATGTAGACCTTTTTCCTAACCTCAGTGGTGGTTCTCTGCCGAAGCTTCCATGGAAGGTTATGGCCTCGACGATGCAGCCGAAGGTTTTGATCCATTTGAAACCCTTTGTTGCAGATCTCACACACAAATCGGTTTGTTGCTATTAGGGTTGTTGGTGATAGTGCAATAACTTCTGCGCTAGGATCTGATCACACAAATACAAAACTTTTAGAACATAATTAACTAAGTAGCATAAATATAAGTATAAATAGCAACACTGGTTAATTATGTCAGCATATATATACTTGTGGTCAACAAAAAAAGTGAAATCAAGCAAACAGTTGTATATTATTGTCAACAATTCTTCATAAAGTATATATTCTTTCGCAAGATAACTCAAATTAGAACTTCTTTTTTTTATTTTTAGAAAAAGCAATATATATTGTTGAAATGAAATATTACAAGACTCAGGCATGACGCCAAATATTGGTAAATATTCTCGAGTGAATCAATCTCAATATTATTTTCCTGGAGTTCCTGGAAGGTTTCTTTTCTTCTTAAGTGGCGGCTGTTGCGGTTGTAGATGAGTGACAGAGCCATTACTGTTACTTTGGGCACCGGAAGCATTGCCAGAGCTGGAGCGATGCAAGTGGTTTTCTTGCTGCTTTTGGTCTTGACGAACTTCTAATTCTCCAGTATTATTCCCTGAGGAGAAGCTTCCTTCTTCAACATCACCTGTAAACGAGAGAGAGAAATGTAAGAGAGAAATGGAAGCACGGGAGTAATGGGAAAGACAGGGTTTAAATATGGATAAAAACTTAGTGTCGGTTAATACCGACAATAGCTATAACACCTGACGTCGGTCAAAACCGACACCATATCTGAAAACTAACAATATCTATAAGTTACGTCGAAATATTAGGACTTTGCGTCGGTTAAAACCAACACTAGGTCTGACACGACCTCGATACACGCAGCCTGATACACTTTTGACTGAAACGGTCGGCGTCGAAATAGGATCACATTGCGTCGGATAAAACCGACGTTAGTCTGACAGATTTGTGTGGCGTCGAAATAAGAGCAATTTTGCGTTGACATAATCAGAGGTTGCGTCGGTTAAAACCGACGCCAACTCTGACACTGACTGAAAAAAAGCTTGTCCAATACATTTCCCCATGCAGATTACCAAAAAACAAAAAAAAAATCCATTTCCCCGTGCAAAAAAACCGGGAAAATTCCCACCCAAAATATTTTAATTAAACCACAAAATCTTTACACTAGTGGATACCACAAAATTAACGAAAAATCACGATTTAACGGTTATTTTAACTCTGATTTTGATGATTTTTTACAGCTACACTCCTTGACCCTATATGAATACAATGAATGAATTTGATCTTCAATTTAAAATATTTACACTAGTGGATACCACAAAATCTTATGTTATACTTTATGAAAGTATAAATAAACTCTAAGTGTTAGTGAATCTATTGTTTTGATGGGATACGCATTATACGAAACTAATTTCAACGATCCAACCGTCAAACTTGTTTGTATACTTTGAGATCGCATACGCCAAAAATCGCAAAAAACAAACATTCAGAGATCAAGTAACGGGACAAAACGTTTCGACGGTTATCAACGAATAATCACGATTTAACGGTTATTTTAACTCCGATTTTGATGATTTTTTACAGCTACACTCCTTGATCCTATATGAATACAATGAATGAATGAATTCAATCTTCAATTTAAAATATTTACATTAGTGGATACGACAAAATCTTATGTTATACTTAATGAAAGTATGAATAAACTCTCAAGTGTTAGTGAATCTATTATTTTGATGGGATACGCATTGTACGAAACTAATTTCAACGATCCAATCGTCAAACTTGTTTGTATATACTTCGAGATCGCCAAAAATCGCAAAAAACAAACATTCAGAGATCAAGTAACGGGACAAAACGTTTCGACGGTTATCAACGAAAAATCACGATTTAACGGTTATTTTAACTCCGATTTTGATGATTTTTTACAGCTACACTCCTTGATCCTATACGAATACAATGAAAGGATTCGATCTTCAATTTAAAATATTTACATTAGTGGATACCACAAAATCTTATGTTATACTTAATGAAAGTATGAATAAACTCTTAAGTGTTAGTAAATATATTGTTTTGATGGGATACACATTCTACGAAACTAGTTTCAACGATCCAACCATCAAACATGTTTGTATATGCTTCAAGATCGCATACGCCAAAAATCGCAAAAAACAAACATTCAGAGATCAAGTAACGGGACAAAACGTTTCGACGGTTATCAACGAATAATCACGATTTAACGGTTATTTTAACTCCGATTTTGATGATTTTTTATAGCTACACTCATTGACCATATATGAATACAATGAATGAACTCGATCTTCAATTTAAAATATTTACACTAGTGGATACCACAAAATCTTATGTTATACTTTATGAAAGTATAAATAAACTCTAAGTGTTAGTGAATCTATTGTTTTGATGGGATACGCATTATACGAAACTAATTTCAACTATCCAATCGTCAAACTTGTTTGTATATGCTTCGAGATCGCATACGTTAAAAATCGCAAAAAACAAACATTCAGAGATCAAGTAACGGGACAAAACGTTTCGACGGTTATCAACGAATAATCACGATTTAACGGTTATTTTAACTCCGATTTTGATCATTTTTTATAGCTACACTCCTTGATCATTTATGAATACAATGAATGAATTTGATCTTCAATTTAAAATATTTACATTAGTGGATACCACAAAATCTTATGTTATACTTAATGAAAGTATGAATAAACTTCTAAGTGTTAGTGAGTCTATTGTTTTGATGGGATACGCTTTCTACGAAACTAGTTTCAACGATCCAACCGTCAAACATGTTTTTATATACTTCGAGATCTCATACACCAAAAATTGCAAAAAACATACATTCAAAGATCAAGTAACAAGACAAAACGTTTTGACGGTTATCAACGAAAAATCACGATTTAACGGTTATTTTAACTCCGATTTTGATGATTTTTTTACAGCTACACTCCTTGACCCTATATGAATACAATGAATGAACTTGATCTTCAATTTAAAATATTTACACTAGTGGATACCACAAAATCTTATGTTATACTTTATGAAAGTATAAATAAACTATAAGTGTTAGTGAATCTATTGTTTTGATGGGATACGCATTATATGAAACTAATTTCAACGACACTAGCTTTGTCCGGGTTTAAAAGTATTTAATAAAAATTAAAACTTATGTCGGCTACAACCGACACTAGCTTTGAAAATATTTAAAAACTACCATTAGTGTCAGAAAAAAGCGACACCAGTCTTTATGTTGGTTAAAAGCGACACCACTATTAAAAAATATTAAAATCTATGTCGATTATAAGTGACATTAACAATTTATGTCTGTTATAAGCGACAGTAATTCCAATACCATGTAAAGTAGGTGTCGGAATGTCTTAAGCACCACTATGTTTTATAAAAGCGACACCAACCACCGACACAATAAGGTCCTTTTGTAGTAGTGCAAGGATGTCCTTTTCATGGTGTATGGTGGCCACGGTGTCGCGGAAATTTTGGGGAAAATTCGTCAAATCCTGAATGAAATCCCATCAATTTCCTCCACCATTAGGTTATCCTTGAACTCTGGAACAAAGTCCAAACATTGGTTGGGGCGTTGGAACGGTTTTGGAGTCGAATTGGAAACACCCAAATCCTAGGGTTTTCCGGCAGGTTTGATGAAATTGGAGCTTTTCCAGGCCAAATTGACCTTGGCCGCAAGCACCAATCGTTCGGGACGCCTCGATGTGCGTGCTAGAGAATCATAGCGTGGGCCTCAGGTGAGTGGGTCTTTTCCTTTCCATCGTATATTATATATATATATATATATATATATATATATATATGATTGATAATTCAATAAACGTCTATAATTGATTATGGCTTACGATTATTGTGAACTACGAATGACTTGATCCCTGTTTAGGATACGTAGACAGTCTAGCGAGACGTTAGATGCAGCCATATAATAAATGAGACTAAATAATTGAGACAATAGCATTGTTATATATATATATATGCTTTATGGTTTCCAGAAATGTTTTAAGTTGAGGTATGCATTTCATGCTATGTCTAAAATGTGTTATATTCAAAGTGTTACATTGTTTTGAATTATGTTATGCTAAACAATGCTGAGGAGGCGTATTAGTTGAATTAATGGGGTTATGGTATGACTACATTTATGTTTTAAGTAACTCGGACACTGTCGTACAGGTTGCAATAGTAGGCAACTCCGGCATTGTCGTATAGGTTGCATATGATTCGTACATGTTGTACTAGATGCATTTATAGCTCATAAACATGCACCACGGTGTTAGTGCTCCCGCCCGTGGCCAGGGCACATCCCTTCACGTAATGTTCACCTCCCGCACCATACGCTCACCTTGAATTCAAGGTAGGTGCACATGCCTGTCGTACAGACCACTATAGGTGGTTCCGACTCGTAGGTGACTCTTCACGTGATCGTAACACTTGAGCGTATTCATTTACACCCAGTCCAGTCGTACAGACCATTACAGTGGTTCCGACTCGTGTGCAGGCGTAGTGTCGTACAGGTCACTAGAGGTGACTCCGACTTACATGCTAGCCATGATTGATGAGATATGTGATGAGTTATGAATAAGTCATACAGGTCACTAGAGGTGACTCCGACTTATAAGCTAGCATATGTGATGAATACGTGATGAGCTAGCATATGTGATGAATACGTGATGAGCTAGCAGACGTGATGAATACGTGATAAGTTAGCATATGTGATGAAATATGTGATGAACTAGTATATGTGATGAAATACGGGTAGGTCGTACAAGTAACCATAGGTGACTCCGACTTGCGTACTAGTATGAGTTATTAATCACATGATTATTTGATATTGCTGACGAGATGTTGTGTTGTGGTATGTTTATGATTTTTTTGGAAATTATACAGGTGTTGTAGCGAGGGGTTATAATGGTTTATATGGTTTCTATTAAAATTTTATTTACAGGGCCACTCACCCTTGGCTTGTCTTCACCCTCCAGGTTTTCTTAGCTGGGCTTTCTTATCGTCGAAGATTCGTGGCGATTCTTAATATTGGAGATTATCTCGATGGTACGATTCTTAATTCACTCTTCTGTACTTGCTTATGCTCTAACATCACGTGTGAAGTGGGTTCACTCCCACTCACCAGTGCACTCGGGTATTTAGGCACTCTTAGGTTTAAATTTATTCACATTTTTCCACATCATCACATTTTATGGCTTTGTCACCTTCCAGGTGTCGGCCATCACAACTCGATTCGGAGTCCTAGTGGACATTCCGGGTCGGGGTGTGTCATTTTGTGTTTTGGGGGAACCCAAATTTTGAGACTTACACCAAGAGTTGGAGTTAGTCTTAGCGTAGATATTATCGTTTGTTCTAAAAAATAAATAAATTGTGACATCCATGCTTGTGGCGTTTTGTTAGGATCATGTAAATTGGAACAACCAATATTTGTAAGGAGCATACGTTACATTCGCGACGTGGCCATACTTGAGACCTCTTAGTGCTATGATATACTAGTATTTCTTTTCATTGAAATGTCTTAAGTTCGATTATTGCCAAAAATGAATTTGAACCACATTATTGTTAGCCCATTGTGAGGCTAAACGCCCCCCCTAATGTAGATAATATCATTTTTTTAAAAAAACTTAACAAGAAACTAAGAGTAAAAAGAACCAATTATTTCATGATAGATGATGGGACAATGTTGCCAATGCCAAAACCAAGAACATCGTTTATGTCCAGAGTTTAATTTCTCTGCCAAGTAATTGATGAATTAAAAAAATAGTTATCCTTACAGTAGTACAATACAAGTTTCATAATCATAATAAATAATTTGAGAACTTTAACGAAAAACTACCGGTACTGTTCACTTTAACGAAAAACCATATTTTTACACTAAAAAGTCAATCATGGTACTATTCACTTTACCTTTTATTTTGTCTTTATCTTTAAAACTCAAAATTTTCAAGCCATTTTAATTAGTTTTCCTCAATTTCAACGACTTTTCATCATCATCATCATAATCAATCCTTGGGATAGAAGCACACGTAGATTTCTAAGTCAGGCCCATTCAGAGAATGGACAGAAATGTACTTAGGACTACCATGGTATTATCTTTAGAACCCATATGAACAAAGATTCGGTCAACAGGAGATAGCTCAAAGCTCTCTGCAGGAACATCTGCTCCTAGCTGCCGAACAAACAATACCCAGTGTCAGCAGATGATGAAGTTGTGCAGATTCAACATTTTCCAAGATAACTTTAAGAGAACAACATGTTTGAGCCATGAGTTCACAACCACGTAAAGCTGAAATAAACTCCTGAAGCTGTTTTTTTGCAGCATCCTCATATAAAACCACTTTCTTAGCATTCCTTCCGCAAGCATTACTGCATCCAGTCACATTCGGTTACTGTAAATCATTCTTTGGGAGCATCAGTAAGTTCTCCATAAGCATAATATCAACTGTTATTCCTAGTTTTACCTACTATAGAAGACACGCACAAGCAACCGCTCCATGTCCGGAAGCCTTGAAATTGCTTTACGAAATTCAAGTGCATAATGAAGATTAACTCCCTAGAAAGAAGCATATATAACATTTGTATATTAGAAAGGCCAAGTGCTTGGATATCCAGTTCAAGTCATCTAGATACCGTACACTAAGATTCAGTGTTCAAGTGAAAAAATAAGAACCAGAAGTAAAATGTTAATATAATAGGTACGGAGTACCCGAAGAATTGCAACAGCATCCTGGCGTTGCTTTATTAACTCTACATGATAGAGGTCTTGCAAGCCATGTTCTAAGCAATCTCTTCCCAAATCCAGTAACACAGTGGTTCAATTGTGCATACAATGTCCTTCACAGAGCAATACATTATCTAAGAATTTGGATTGGAATAAAAACAAACCAGAAAAGCTTAAGACAATATGAAAGGTTTACCCTGAAGAGTCTCCATTTCTGTTGTTCTAAAAAATCTCAAGGTTCTCTAGGGCAGCTGAGTTAAGAACCATGTATGGTTTTGTTACGGTATCACCAAAACCAGAACTTGGAAGTAACTCAAATTTTGCAAATCTGAGTATTGTCTCATCCAGGAAGGCCTGCTTTAAATAGAAAAGAGCACCTCCAAGACCTGAAAGTGCCCAGATGCCATTCTCACCTGCTCTCACCATCTCTGACAACACATCTGGCAAGCAGCCATAGCCATCTTCTTCTAAATGAGAATCACTGCCATGAAAACCGGCTTTCTTTGGAGAACCAGAAACCAATTGATCATCTGCACGCCTGTATATACTTCTAACTTCCTGAACAGTTCTCTCAGCATCCAAGAATTCCAATACTGGGACTAACTCATTCACTAGAGGACTTCTTGTATGCCTAATCAGCACTTTCTCTGTTTCAGGACTAAGTAGATTTGCAGGTTTTACAATTTCAACAGGCCTCAGCTCAGACAAGAGACAAGACAAGGCACTGCACTCTAGATCATCTCCAAACTGGTATTGGGAAAGAAATACTAGTAAAAAACACCATCATACATAACAAGCAATTCATTAAAACGACCTTATGACACATCTACATCAGCATCTTATGAAATGGTAATTAGGAGTAACAATGTCACAACTTGCCCCAATGATTATATATGTCCTCAGATAGCTAAAATATAATGGAAATGCAATGCATACATCCACAAACTCCATCAGGCAGCAGAGGATCACACTATCAGACCCTTTACATTCATAACAGGCACAAATTTTCATCTATTATGCTTAGCGGTTACCAAGAACCCCTCTCCCCTCCCCCTCCCCACTGCTTTATTGAGTGATAATCCAGCCCAGTTCAGGGAACAACTGTATTATGTGTGCATATATAACTATATAATGATGAGAATAATCCAAGATAACTAAGAGAACAAGATGAAAATGATGTTCTACCAGACTCATACCTGCCCAAGAATGACCCGGCAGGTAGCAACATCAACTACACAAACCCCAAATACCCGCTCTGCATTTTCGTTTGCCAAATTCTGAGAATTTTAAGTCACTGCCATTAGATAAGAAGCATCAGGGTTTGCTGACAGCATATCTCCCTCAGTTAGTGTTCCTTTTGTAACCACTGCACATATTTCACGTTTCACAACCTATACACCAAGGTAAATTCAGAAGTTAATACCATTCTTCTAATTAATAGCTCCAATACGGGTATCAAATTACAACGTGCAGTGGTAAGAATTATAACATAGAATATCAAATTAATCAGATGACAAAAATTCAAGGATACAGACCGGCAAGTGAAAAATGAGCATACCTTATCTATAGAGCCATCCTCTATACGACGAAGATCCATCTGTTTAGGTGTTTCTGTCTGCTCCACTACAAGAACTCGATACCCCTAGTCACTCAAGGCAGCTTAAATAAATTTCCCGCCATAGTGTGAAAGAGGCTTCACATAGATGCTGAGCTTTAATAAAATAGAGTAAGAAAGATATCTCCAAATAGAGTGACAAGAGTAAAACCAACCTTCCTAGCAAGTTTCTCCACGTTCATTGAGAAATTCTTCTCCGGAAATGCACAATGGGGTTGTTCACCCTAATATCAGGCAACGACAAATCAGTAACTAAAGAAAAACAAATAGGAAACACAACGGATGCATTCAGCAATCCTAACAATACAAAATCTCAGAACAATCAAGATAAAAATGTGAAACGAAAGAAAATACTATGTGCCACTGCCCGCCCACAAAGCCAACACCAAGACAAAATTTCAAGATATATTACCTTCATATACTGCAGACCAAGTTCTTTTGCTCCTATATGTGCATCCATTTCAAAAAGTTCATAAAATTTGCCCATCTGCTCAAACAAAAATGAGATATTCATCATTTGACTGCAATAATGACCCTGAATTTGTGTGGCATAATTTATCATTACTTGGGTACTCGTAAGGACGAGCATACCTTGAAAAAGATAACTTTGTCCATTTGCTTTGACTTAAACTCCCACCATTGTCTCTGAAATATTAACATGTCACTGAATTAAGAGTGTTCATAATAGTAAATGCCACAAAAACCCTTCACGCCACTTATCTATCTAGAAGAAAGCAATTACCTGGCCACCTGAAACTCTTTAAGAATCCGGGAGGCAAGTACAGAGTTCTTGGATCATAATTTGCATCTCCAGGGCGTCTTCTTTTGGCATCCATGCGCTGTCTGTTTCCATACCAAAGCAGTTGAGAAAAACACGTTTGAAATTGGGCATCTACAATTCCAAATCCAACATTTCTTCTTCGGCATTGTCGTACTGAACTAAATGCTTACCACTGTGCTTATTGAAGCAATTGACATAACCTTGGTACCAGTTCTTATCCAAGGGCCAGTAAACCTTGATCCTATTCCCGACAACCTCGTGGCCGTGGGATTTTTTGGGGTTGGTCTTGGAGCTGGGATTGGAATCGAGAGGCGAAGGGGTTGTGGGGCTAGGGCTATGACCGGGACTAGGATTCGGATTAGGGTTTAGGGTTTGTCTGGAAGAAATGGGGGTAGATTTAGGGTTTTGGGTTCGCTTGGAAGAAATGGGGGCAGATTTAGGGTTTTGGGTTTGTTTGGAAGAAATTGGTGACGGAGTGGATGTGGCTTTGTGGTACGCCCAATCGGTTCAGACAGCAAAAATTGAAATAAACAGTGCAGGAATTATAAAGAGTTAGGGAAGAAAATGGAGATTCAAGGGAAAAGAAAGCTCATTTCATTCATCATGCCCCTCTACAGAGTACAGCCATATTATTTATATTCAGATGAAAGGAAACCCTAGCTAGAAGGATGAAACGCAATCCTGGGTGTCGTCCTAACAGCCTGGGCCTTGAGCCAAAGGTCAAAATAGCAGGTAACAAGTGTGGGCTGGAAGGGAGTTACGAGGCCCAATGATGTGGGTGTAACAACTCCTCCCTGCTTGAGATGAGACATGTCATCAGGTCTGGAAATCTGGATAACGGGCAATGATGTCGTCGGCTTCTTCCCAAGTGGCATCCTCAATTGGCAGCCCTGCCTATTTGATCAACCATTTAGTCACTGCAGTGTTCTTCTTCTTAAACATGCCTATGTTCAATATCGTTTCAGGTTGCCAAGTAAAGAGACCCGTGGAGTCAAATGGTGGAAGGGTGGGGTTGGGAGACACAGCGTCACCAATCTTCTTTTTGAGCAAAGACACATGAAAACCGGGATAAATCTTCGAGTCATGTGGGAGCAGAAGGCGATAAGCCACAGAGCCAATGTGTTCCTGAATTTGAAAAGGACCATAAAACTTGGGCGTAAGTTTGTTCAAATGGCGCTTGGTTACAGATTGTTGCCTATAAGGCTGCAACTTGAGGAAGACCCAATCACCCACCATGAATTCACGCTCAGTTCGGCCCTTGTCATAGATTTGTTTCATACGGTTTTGAGCAAGCTGTAAGTTAGTCCGTAAAAGGTGAAGTACCTTGTCACGGTCTTGCAAGGCAGCATTAACGAATTGGACGGCTGTTGTACCTGGTAAGTAAGTTTGAATTGATGGAGGAGGGACCCCGTACAAAGCCTGGAAGGGTGACATTTTGATAGCATATTGGAAGGTGGTGTTGTACCACCATTCGGCCTAGGGGAGAAAAGTGGACCACTTGCTCTGTTTGTCAGTGGAAAAACAACGGAGGTAGTGCTCCAAAGTTCGATTAAGGACTTCTGATTGCCCATCAGATTGAGGGTGATATGCTGTGCTATGGCAAAGTTTACTACCTTGGTGTTTGAAAAATTCTTTCCAGAAGTTGTTGAGGAATGTTGGGTCACGATCAGATACGATTAACTTTGGCATGCCATGTAGCTGGAAAATCTCCTTGATGAATGTATCTGCAATGGAAGCTGACGTGTAGGGATGCTTGATGGGGATGAAGTGGCCATATTTGGTTAATCGATCCACGACTACCAATATGACTGTGTATCCATTAGATGAGGGTAACCCTTCAACAAAGTCGAGTGCAATATCTTGCCAAATGCCAGTTGGAATCGGTAATGGCTGCAAGAGACCTGGAGGGTGGATGGTCTCATGCTTCTATCGTTGGCAGTCAGTGCAGTGTGCAACAAAAAGTTTCACGTCCCGTCTTATTCCGGGCTAGAGGAAGCTGCGTTTTAGTCGGTGGTACGTTCTGAGGAAACCATAGTGGCCTCCCTGCAGAGAAGAATGGAATTCTTCGAGTATTGTGGGACGCCATTTTGAGTTGGAATGGACGTATATTCTGGTCTTGTAGTGGAGGACGCCATTAATGATGGAAAATCCTCGAATAGTTGTTTCCGTGGAAAGCAGCAAGGCCGACCATATATCTTTGACAATGGGACCCGTGGTATAAAATTGTGCAAAGGCAGGAATGCACTAAAAAATGGGAGATGAAACGCCAAGGAGATGCAGCAACTCAGCTTTGCGGGAGAGGGCATCAGGGGCACAATTTTGAGAACCCGGCCTGTATTCCACTGAGTAGTTATACCCTAAAAGTTTGACGAGCCATTTCTGTTGTTTAGGTGTGGAAATACGTTGCTCAAGGAAGTATTTGATGGGCTGGTGATCTGTAACAATTCGAAAGTGTTGTCCAAGCAAATAAGGTCGCCAGTGTTGCACGACAAAGACAATGGCTAGCAGTTCCTTGTCGTAGGTGGAGAGAGACAAATTTCGTCCAGACAAAGCTTTACTAAGGTAGGCAATTAGGTGGCCTTCCTGGCATAACACGGCCCCTATGCCTAGCCCCGAAGCGTCAGTTTCGACAACAAATGTCTTGGTGAAATTTGGAAGAGCAAGTACTGGAGTAGATGTCAAAGCTTGTTTGAGTTTCTCGAAGGCAGCAATGGATTCTGGAGACCAGGAAAAATTTCCATGCTGCAACATTTTTGTCAAGGGCTTGGCGAGCAGACCATAATGGTGAAGGAATTTGCGGTAATACCCGGTTAAACCCAAAAATCCTCGCAGGCTCTTAATAGAAGCAGGTTGTGGCCAATCTATGATGGCCTTGATTTTGGAAGCATCCACTGAAACCCCTTGGTCCGAGATGGAGTGTCCTAAGTAATCAATATTGTGTTGGCCAAATGAGCATTTGCTGAGTTTCACTTTCAAGCTGTTGGTGGATAGAATGTTGAAAACAAGCTCCAAATGGGAAATGTGAGTATGCAGGGAAGGGCTATACACAAGTATATCATCAAAAAACACTAAGACAAACTTACGTAAGTATTGAAATCATTAAAGCTTGAAATGTAGATGGGGCGTTTGATAGACCAAAAGGCATTACCATAAATTCGAAGTGACCGTCATGTGTACGAAATGCCATTTTTGCAATGTCTGCTGGGCGCATGCGTATTTGGTGATAGCCTGATCGAAGGTCAAGCTTGGAAAAAATGGATGCGCCATGTAACTCATATAACAACTCATCTACCACATGGATTGGGAAGCGATCCTTGATGGTGGCAACATTGAGTGCTCTGTAGTCAATACAAGGGCTCCATGACTCATCTTTCTTCTTAACCAAAAGGACGGGGGAAGAGAATGGGCTGTTACTATTGCGAATGACTCCAGATTCAAGGAGTTCCTGCACTTGTCGTTCAATTTCTGCTTTCTGAGAATGTGGGTAACAATATGGACGTACGTTTATGGGTGCTGTATTGGGGATGAGGGGTATTTTATGGTCGATTGGATGTTGGGGGGAAGACCAAGAGGGGTAGTGAACAGGTGGGAGTATTGAGACAAAAGAGATGTTATTGCGGGATGGGTATTAGGGGGTGGGGTAAAATGGGTGTCGACGAGGAGTGTTTGTGGTGGTGTAATAATCGTGTTTGGTGGATAAGATTTCAGTGAGGTAGGGAGGTTGTCAGTAGGAGAAATGAGTGGTGGAGAAAAAAAGGTATGGGTGGTGTAGTCGGTTGTAAGTATGGGTGGGGAATAGTGGGAGCTAAAATGGGCTGAGGTGCATGGGTGGAATGTGGGTTGGGTCGTAATGAGGCCTTGCATGGTGTATGTTTTGTTATTCACTGTGAAGAGCATTGTTTTGTTTCGGAAATGCCACCCGATGTATCCGAGTGACTCTAACCATTCCGCACCCAAAATCAAGTCATAGCCTGGGATGTTTAAAAGGAGAAATGAACCAAGAAGTGTGTAATCTTGTAGGTTGATGGTAACATTGTGGGCTCTCATGTGGGCATGGACTTTTTTGTAGGAAGCTGTAGTGAACTGGACTGGGTTGATATTCTCGATGGCTAAATCCAATTTTTGTGCAATGTCCAGGCTCAACAAGTTGCATGCAACGCCCGAATCGATAAGAACTCGGATAGTGGTGGATCCAATAGAGCCTTGCAGGCACATGGGGTGACCCGTGCCAAGACCCGGAATGGAAAATAGTTCAAGCATGTGGCACGGGTGGTCAGTAGTGGGGTCTTCCTCGGAGGGACAATCATGGAACTCAGTGGGTTAGTCATCTTGGTTATCAATGTCCAACAACACTATCATGGGGGTTTTGCATTTGTGACCTAGGGTAAAGGGTTCTATGCAGTGGAAACACTTTATTTTTATTTTTATTTTGTCTTGTACCTCAACTAGGGTTAGACGTTTGAAGGGAGCATGGGGGTCGGGGGATGGTGACGGACGGATTTGGTTCTTGTTTTGCTGATGTGCGTTCTTGTTTTGCCATTGGTTTAATTAAAGATGTAGGGCAGGAAAATTCATCACCAATTAACAAGGATGAAGTTCCAAGCACCAAAGAAGAGGGAATTGGAGTGAAGCACAAAGAACACACCACTAAACTCCAAATCCATAATCTGGCAGAAAGCACCATTGGAAAATCTGTTGACAGTGTTGCCACTTCATTCCAACACATTGGTGAGTCATCTAGTCCAATTCCAAATCCCATTTCAACTAATAGGTTGTTACCTTCTTTGGTGCAGGTCCCCAATCGAATCCAAGCTGGTGGGAATGATTACATTGACTTTAGGATGCTCAACGCCCCAATCGGGAAGGATTACTATCCCCTTCCATTCATAGAGCCAATGTATGAGTATTTTGAGGAGCATGTCGTGGAGAACATACCCCTCCATGTTGTGGGCCCTATTCAAGCTTAAATGGAGGTATCGTCCGACTGCAAGACGTTAAAGAAAGCGTTTCTTGGGAGGCAACCCATGTATTCAAATAAGGAAGATCTATGAATCGCTCCACAATCAGTTTTGCGTTTCTAAAAACCTTCATTTTACTGCATTTATTTTGCCTTGTTTGTCATATTTATTTGTTGCTTGTTTGATTGTTTTTTGTGTGGGTTTATGTTTGAAACTTTGATAGGTAAACAGAGTATTTTTACATTAATTTTCGTGGAAGATGAACATTAGATAGAAAGGTAGGAAAATACAAGAAAGTGCAAACAAGCAAGAAGAAGCCTTCATTGGTCAGGAGGTGCCTCAGCATTCGACAGAGCTCCAGAAAGACGAAGCACCAGAGATTGATTATCCGGAGCCTCAACACTTGGTGAAGCGCAGAGGACGAAGGCATAAGTTGCCGCTGGAGTAACGCCACAAACCTCTGATGATCACTTTGAATCCGAACTTCAGACTTCTGCAGTTGGTCAAGCTTCATCGTCATGCTTGTTGAGTAATTAGTTGCGAGCATGTGCAACTCTATATTCTCGTGCCTAAGCACTCTGACCTCTTGCCGAAGACTGGCCACCTCAGCCATCAATGACTCAACCTGACGAGATCGAGCAAGAAGGTGTTGGCCCATGTTTGAAACTGAGCCTGCACATCGGACGATGTAGGCCAGAGAGTCCTGAACAACTAGCTCGTCGGATCGCCTGGAAAGTATCCTATTGTCTCTAGGAGTGAGAAGATTTCTGGCCACCACCGAAGCGGTTGTATCGTTCATCATCATAGAATCCCCAACTGTAAGAGGACCATTGGGAGATACGAAGGACGGCTGCCAAATGTTGTTTGGAGAAGATATGTCACTATCTTCCCCGACATTCAAGTTAAGACGACGGTCAGAATGGCAAGACATTTTCGAAGATGTGAAGAAAAAGAAGAGGTCGGACAAGTCAAGATCTTAGAAATGCAAGAAGGGAGCTTCTACAGGCGGAAATTCAAGTGTGATGTGGAACATAATACGTGCCTCTATAAAAATCCGCACTTGATGGGACTTCAGAAATCGAAGAGGCGAGCTCAGAAATCGAAGAGACGCCTGCTTTCTCAAAAGTTGGGCTGCTAAAAAACCAAGCGCCGATTTCAGATATCGAAGAGGCATTTTCTTTTCCAGATGTGTCAGCACCTGTCACACGCAAACTCAGCTTTGCGGAAATCACGGTCAATTTATCGAAGTGCCGATCTCAGATATCGAAGAGGCGCCAGTCTTTTTCAGCCTCATCAGCACCTGTCACATGCACACTCAGCTTTGCGGAAATCACGGGCAATTTTTCGAAGCGCCGATCTCAGATATTGAAGAGGCGCCAGTCTTTTTCAGCGTCGTCAGCACCTGTCACATGCACACTCAGCTTTGCGTAAATTACGGGTAATTTGTCGAAGATTTCTGATGAAGAAGAAAACACGTGAAGCCATACTGTTCAAATCACCCAATGGTTGTCGACACGAGTGAAAGAATAGTGCCTCTACCAGTTATGAAGAAATTCCTATAAATGTCAACCTTCACAGCAAGGCAGACATACTCAACCTTTCTTCATCTCCGAAAATGCATTCCCAACGAAGCCTCTCGAGTTACTCAGTGTTCCTCATCCCCTAGGGTACCTCTGCAACCAAGTCATCAAGAGCAAAAGTATTTCATATCATGAAGGTTGAAAGTAAGAGTATCTCATATCATGCTTTCTCCTTATCCTTTTCCTTGTCTTTGTGACAAGGAGAAAGCGAGCAATCAGCCAGCACTTGGTGTCAATCTTCCGATCTAAGAACCGATTGCCTGGAACTTCTTCCTAATTGCTTACCTAGCATTGTTCTCGAGTGCTCATCTTCAACTGCTGATGTACTTCTGAAGAAGATGCCACATCTGCCTGGAGAACAGATAAGGCAAGTGAAAATGATACCTTGAAGCATGTGGAGACAACGTGCTAATTCATCTTCAAGATCAAGTCTCATTTTCCTTGCTAAGAAGTTCCCTAGCCCAGTTCAAGAATAAACCTGTGGAAAGATACTTCTTCAAAAGCAAAAGTATCTCATATCATCAGAGTCAAAGGCAAAGATATCTCATGACATGCTTTTCCTTTACCCTTGCTCTTGCCTGCGAGACAAGGAGAAAGAAAGCAATCGGTCGACACTTGGACAGATTGAACAAAGAAACAGACCATCACCTCTACCTCGTGCCTACCTACCGTGCAGAAGAAACAAGCAGAGAAGAATGCTGCCTGCAGACTCAATCAACCCAGCAGAAGGAGTCCGAGTTGAAACCAAAAGTTCGAGAAGCTTCAACAACATATGGACGCATCAGTCGCCAAAGAGCAAAGCCTCGCCATACAAGGCCATCAAATCACCACCACCAAGGAATTCTCATCTTCCTTCCAATCCAGTTCAAGATCAAAGTTGTGGAAAGTCAACAAGCATGACAAAATACGTGCCGATTCATTCGCTACAGAAGTCAACAAGATCATCTACCTCCATAACCAGATTTGCATTCCTAAACTCTACTCTTTCTTGTTTTTACTTTGCCATACTTGTCATGTTTTATTAGTTATGTGTTTGCTTGTTTGAGTATAAATCTATGTTTGAAACATTGAGGACAATGTTTGGTTTAAGTGTGGGGGGGGTAAACAAGCTGTTTCGAATGATTTTCGTGGGTTTTATTCACCTATCACTTACAATGTTGTTTTTCACTGTTTTTAAGTATTTGTAGTATGTTTTGAAGTATAAGTGTGTTTTGGCATAAAAATCAGAAAATTTGATAAAAAATTGAAAAATTGTTTTGAAAAACCCAAAAAGAGTTGTTTTTGTGTGTTTGTTTGTGTCTTATGGTACCTTCCAACACAATGATGAGGATTTGGTTTTTAATTACGTGACTGTTAAAGAGAGTTATAAACATGGATGAAAACTTGATTTACTCTTTGGTATATGCTTGGTTGTGGTTATAATTTATGAATTCACATGCAATCATAAAGGAAAAATCAGTTTTTGTAACATACTTGAAGGAAGGAACTCAAATGAACGCTACAACCTTGTGAGACTTGAGCTTAAACGTTTATTTGGAGAGTTAATAATCTGTGCACCATTGTGTTTTAAAGTCGTTGCATGATCTCATTATTCTTTGTTTGGTTGCTACTTAGAAGGCGTTTCATCATTTAGTTCCAAATGCTAGAACTCATGCCTATTTCATTCAAAGCATGCTATTGATTTGCATAACACATATTCAAGATGAAGTTGTGTAGTGACCACCAAAGCCAAATTGCCGTGCCCCTATTTCATTATGTGTTTAAGTTTAACCCCGTTGAGCCTTGTTAAGCCTATGTTCTTTGTTAACCCACACTATCCTTACCTAGCCTAGTTTTAGGATCATCCATACCCTTATTCTTGAAGCATAGTAAAGCATGACTTAAAATGAACTCCTTTTTTATCAATGTATTGCAGAAAGCAAGTGTGGGGGAAGTGATTCTTGGGTGTGTGTGTGTGCGAAAGTCCTTAATAAGGCACGGGTAGAAAAGAAAAAAAAAAGAATTGAAAAGAGTATGAAAAAGAGCTCTAAAGTGTTGTTTGTTAAAGAAATGGTCCAAAACATTGAATTCGGCCCTAAGTGTTGCATGAATCTTCCCGTTGTATTTAAAAGTTGATTCTGCATTCTAAAGTGATTTCCAAGTGTCTATTTCATTGCTTTGCTTGCTATCACTTTAAGAACGTTTGTTATCCCTATCATTTCTTTGTTAGCCATTATCCCCAAGCCCTGTTACAACCCTTGACTTCAATCTTGAGTGTTGTGTGGTTCAATTTGTGGAGTTCGAAATTGGTATAAGCATATGGTGTCACTGGTTCTCGCATCTAAATAGTAGCATTACATTCATAAGATCATATCTAAACATGCTTAATAACTCCAGAAAATTGCTTTCTTTGTTATAACATATGTGAGTCCTAGTCTTTCGTGTTTACATCAATCTTCTCACATATAACTAGTGTAGGGTGTGTAGTCAGAAAATGTGTGAAAATAGAGAGTATCTTGTAAGGAATTGAGTAAATTCTCTAAGGCATGTTACTACATTCAAAACATTTTTTTAATTGGTTAATTGTGAACTAGTAAGTGGTGACTGTGATTAAGTATGTGCTCAAGTGTGAAGATGACCAAAATTTGTGGGAATGATAAATTTTAACATGTCATGTGCATTGGAAATCCATGAGGCAAATGTTGGAAGGCTAGGTTGTGTTTTGTTTGTTTTGATTCGTTTTGTTTTGCTCGAGGACTAGCAAAAGCTAAGTGTGGGAGAATTTGATAGGAGCATATTTATGCGACTTAGTTAGCTTGTTCTTGTGCATTTATGTTGTTATGTCTTAGTTAATTATGTGTTTTAAGCCATTTTCGTGTGTTTGTAGGTCCTAATAACAAAGTTGGCAAGAAAAGTGCATTTTGGTGCGTTTTGGAGCAATTTTGGGCTGAAATGGATTGCATGCACATGGAGACATGAGGATGGACGTTTTTTAAGATTAGAAGGCTGAAAATCAGCATGTGTGTGTGCATATGTGTTGATTTTGGGCTGAAATGGTGAAGAGCATGTGTGTGCACATGCAAAGACAACATGCATACACACACATGCAAACTGCACGGCACATGGAAGAAGGAAAGTACATGGACAGTTTGGAGGGCAGAAAGTGTGTTGATTGGTGGCTAAAATGATGAAGAACATGTGTGTGTGCAAGTGTAACATCTAGTACATGTGGAGATACAACATGGAGCACGGCACATGGAAGAAAAGAGGGCATACACACACATGCAAAGTGCACACACGGCATAGGCAGTAGAAAATGGGTGGATTGGTGGCTGAAATGATGAAAAACATGTGTGTGCAAATGTAAAGGGAAACATGGACAGCCACATTCACACATTCATTCCCACATTCACAAACACAAGTCAGCCATTATTCATTCTCTTGCCGTGACCTACACCTATTCATCCAGCCATTCATCCATTACATCCACTCATTACCACAACACTCACCCACTACACCCATTACATCCACTCATTACCACAACATACACCACTACCACCTTAATTAGATGGTGGTCCTCTCCCTAGCCTATAAATACATCCAACCTTCACCATAACGGGAGAGATCCATCCAAAGACACTACATTCACATCTCACAACTCCATACACTTACACTTTCATTCCTTGGCCGTGAGCACCATCCATTCATCCATTCATTTCCCATATATCTCAAAACACCACTCCATACACTCCCTTCCCTTGGCCGAGACATTCACCAATCCTAAATACATTCATAGCCTTTCCATATATCCATACACATCCTTAGACACTTGTGCTGCAACAAGGTGGTGAAAACGAAGGTCCTTGGCGTTTCAAGCTTGAAACTTTGGAGCGTTTTAGGTGTACTTCATTCTTGCTTTCAATGTCAACTTTGTTATTTTCTGATTTTGTTGCAATTATGAGCAGCTAAACCCCTCTTGGTTAGGGGTGATTTCAAAGCCATGATTATGTGTGTAATATGATTTGATAAATTTCAGTTATGAACTCTTGAATTGTAAATGCAATTGGCTTAACTATTTCATTGATAACTTATTTGTATTTGTTGATTAAGGGTCGACACTTAATTGGCATGCATAAATTCAATGCTAGAATATAAGAAAGTTTCACATAATCGTTATAAACTTATATTCATAAGTAGTGGAGGTCGCTTATAAACGATCGTGTTAAGTTTAATTCCTAGCATGAGTGACATGATGTCATAGTTGCAAGTGCTTTGTCAATGCTTATGATTTTCATTAAACGTAATGATCTTTAATTGTATCTCTATTATGATGTCATGTAGAGAACTTTTGAAGAATGTTTTGGGTTGTCGAATGATGTCATCCAATCCAATAAAACAAGGAAAATCTGAGGGTTAGCTAGTGATGTCACAGTTAATTTGGGGCATTGTCGTTCATAATTCAATGAAGTAGTAACTGGAAATCGAGTTGTTTGCATACATGTCATGTGTGGAGAAAAAACCTCTAGCTATCCCATCCACCATCTTATTTCTCAAATTTGTTTTACAATCTATCTAGTTTTCATACTTGTTTGTTTGTTTCAACTTCATCCAAATCAAAACCCCCATTTTAGTTTCTTGTTTCAAAGTGTTTCAAATCTGTTTTAGTTTGTGTTTTTAAGTGTTTTGATTCAAGTAAAAGTCAATTTTCGTCCAAAGTCATTCCTAGTGTCTAGTTTAAGTTTATTTGGTTGTTTTAAGCTGTTTTGAGTATTTTAAGTTTACCTTGAGTCTTGTGAGTCTTGTTAAGTGTTTTTAAGTTTAGTTTTATGTTTTTGAGTCAGTTTAGAGGTTATTAGCAAGCCCTCCTAATCCCCGGTCCAGAATGATCCATACTTATACTTATACTACAATTGTCAAAAGATAGTTAAATTTGTGCGTTAAGTTAATTTTCGCATCAGTGGTGGGGTAATAATCGTGTTTGGTGGATAAGATTTCAGTGGGGTAGGGAGGTTGTCAGTAGGAGAAATGAGTGGTGGAGAAAAAAAGGTATGGGTGGTGTAGTCGGTTGTAAGTTGGGTGGGGAATAGTGGGAGCTAGAATGGGCTGAGGTGCATAGGTGGAATGTGGGTTGGGTCGTAATGAGGCCTTGCATGGTGTATGTTTTGTTATTCACTGTAAGAGCATTGTTTTGTTCCGGAAATGCCACCCGATGTATCCGAGTGACTCTAACCATTCTGCACCCAAAATCAAGTCATAGCCTGGGATGTTTAAAAGGAGAAATGAACCAAGAAGTGTGTAATCTTGTAGGTTGATGGTAACATTGTGGGCTCTCCTGTGGGCATGGACTTTTTTGTGGGAAGCTGTAGTGAACTGGACTGGGTTGATATTCTCGATGGCTAAATCCAATTTTTGTGCAATGTCCAGGCTCAACAAGTTGTATGCAGCGCCCGAATCGATAAGAACTCGGATAGTGGTGGATCCAATAGAGCCTTGCAGGCACATGGGGTGACCCATGCCAAGACCCGAAAGTGGAAGAATTAGGGGGTCTGGAAATTGCCGAAGGTTGAAGGTGGCGAGGGAAGCTAGGACAGAAAGAACATTTGGCTTGGTTTTTGGACTCAAATATATTGGCTAGTTTTTGGGCTTGGTGAAGGGAATCAGGTTCAAGAGCAAGGACATCATGACGAATGTCGTTTCATAAACCCCTAAGGAAAACATGTTTCAATTGGCTTTCTGTCCAATCGAGCACTCGACATGAGAGTTTAGTGAAATATGCTATGTATTCATCCACCGAGCTTATTTGCTGGATGTGGGTGAGTTGGGACTCGATGTTTGCTCGATCCCCACCCCCAAATCGTTGCAACAATAAATCCACAAAGAGACCCCAATTGTCTCGGCCATAACGTTGTTCGAACCCTCTCATCCAGATAGAGGCATCAGCCCCAAAATTACAGGCTGCCACCAACACTCACTGATGTGGTGGTACCTCATAATAGTCCATATACCTTTATGCCATGGCTAACCAACCATATGGATCATCCCCATTAAAACGAGGTAATTCCATTTTGATGGGCTTGAAATTCGAGGGCGTGTGATGTGGTGTGGTTGGGATGGGTGAGGTGGGTTGTGTAGGAATCTGGGTGGTAGAAGAAGTTATATGGAAGGATGGGGGTTGGGGAGGAGTTGGGGAAAGTGGGTTTGGGTTAAAAAAAGAAGAATATGTGGTTTGGTGTGGGGAATAGGATGGGCGACTGTGGATGGTGGTGGGTGATGAAGTGGTGCGGGTGGTGGATAAATAGGGGGGAAGAGGGGCAAGGTTCAGTGAAGGAGGGTTAGAGAGACCCAAACCTGAAAATGTGGTGGAGGGAGGAGAGAATAAGGAACGAAATGACTGTGCGGGAATGGGTGTGGATGGACGGGGTAACACCGGGGTTGGGGTTGGGGTGGGTGGAGCATGGTGGGTTGGGGTTGGGTTGTTGGGGGGTTGGCTGATTTCAAAAAACGAAGTTCGTCGAGCAGCAAAGATTGAAAGGCTGCGAACTGGGATGTCATGTGGTTTTGAAAGGCGGAGGTCGACGTGTTCATGTGATCGAACAATTTTTGGAGAGTAGCTTGTTGGGTTTCCAAGGCTGCCATGGAGTCACAGACGCCCTCCACTTGAGTACGCATGTGCTCATGACGAGAATCCATCACGGCGGCTACCGCATCTGGGTCGGAAAATGTGGTAGATTGGGTGTTTTTGCCCATCGAACGACGGGCTCTGATACCAATTGGTACGCCCAATCGGTTCAGACAGCAAAAATTGAAATAAATAGTGCATGAATTATAAAGAGTTAGGGAAGAAAATTGAGATTCAAGGGAAAAGAAAGCTCATTTCATTCATCATGCCCCTATACAGAGTACAGCCATATTATTTATATTCAGATGAAAGGAAACCCTAGCTAGAAGGATGAAACGCAATCCTGGGTGTTGTCCTAATAGCCTGGGCCTTGAGCCAAAGGTCAAAATAGTAGGTAACATGTGTGGGTTGGAAAGGAGTTACGAGGCCCAATGATGTGGGTGTAACACTTTGGAGAAGAAGGAAATGATTTGGCATTGTGGGTTGACCAATGGGGATTGGCCATTGGTCCGACGACACGACGCCGACATCACCGTCTGTGAAGGTGTTAATCTAGCGAAGAAGAAGAAGAGAGATAAGCTTACTGATGGGTATGGAAAGGTGGAATCGCGGGAAGTGTGAGCGAGAGGGCGGAAGAAGGGGGATGAGGAGTTTGGAGATTGTCGAATAAAAGAGAGGAACGTTTTAATGTTGCAGCAAAATCAGCGAAAAATATCCGGGAACTCTTACGGGGGTCGATGCTGTTTGGCGGGAAGCCCTAACCTCTCCCTCTCACTGAGTCACTCTCTCCCCATCTCAAGCACTCAGCAGTTTGTTCCTCGTCTTCTACGAGAGACTACCAGAAGGTGTTAATGGCTGCCCAATGTCCCTCTTTCTAAGAAGATCCTCATCTTCCACCCAAAGCCACCTCCTTTACTCTTGACCGCACCCAGCAACACCACTCTCAGATGTCCACCTACGTTGCCGCTTCACCTCTGAGATATGCTCTTTCTATCAGGGACGAGAAATATGACGCCGCCGAAAGCAACTTTGCCTTCCTAGTAGTAGTTTTCTGCCCCTGCCTGGTTTGCTTCATTCTCCTCCTCATCCTTATCTCTATCATTCTCATTGTCAAATTCCATTTCTTTTGCCACACCCCACTTCACTCTTTATTCTACAAGAAAAATTGCTAATTGCACCCACTACAATCTCCAATTTTAACACTTCAATGGTTGCCATTATATAGTGAGGATGAGGATAAGAGGGATAGTGTTCATGTTAGTTCTAGGGCAGACCCGGAGGAGGTCGACAGGGTATGCAAGGCGATCGATGAATTGTTTGCCTTAGATCGGAACATGGAGGCTGTTCTTGATGAATATTGCATTCATTTGTAGCATGAATTGGTTGTGGAAGTGTTGTGATAAGCTCATATTTATATATATTTTACATCAAATTCACTTCTCTTTTCTTAGTCAGTTCCTTATATTTTTGAGCTATTTACTTTGTTTTGTGTTTTGTGGGATTTGTCAAGCAAATAAAAGAAAAATAGCACAAGTAGGATTTTTAGTAACAAATTCGTCAAAACTGCCTGTGCAGATCAGCTGACTTTGGAAGCAGGTTTCGAACATCTCAGAATGAATTAGAGAATGAGCCTTATATGCTTGGAAAGCTACGGATGTCTATTTTCTGGAACATTTCGCGGATTGTTAATATCATTTTTCTAGAAGAAGTTATTGCCGTTTTAACACTGAAAGGTTTCCAAGACGCTGAGCAGTTTGTAACTGCATTGAAGGCAATAAATCCAATAAAACTAGCAGCCAAAACTGATGCAGCCAAGAACAAGCCAGCTGACACCTATTCAAATATCAGATGAAATGGAATTAAAGATGAGGATTAAGTGGGAGTAATTGGCATAAAGGCTACCTAAAGTGTTACAATTGTTTTACCACATTTCCTCTCACTTATTGTCATCACTAAATGGCTATTAGTGGGTGAGTTAAGGAGAAGAAAATGATGCAGCAAGAATGGGTTTAAAAGCAGCATTGGGGAAGGAAGGAAGAGAGGAGGAGGCCTCGGTCGATTTCTTTTGGTTCTATCTTCTCCAACTCATGTCTATCTTTTGTTTTAACTTAAGGATTGTGTGCAACTAAATTTTTAGTAGTTAGGGGCTGTTTTGAAGCCCCGAATATGATTGCAATTTTGTTATGACATTTCGTTGAATTACTTTTATGAATGGATGAAAATTGGTTCACTACTTGTCTCATTGATGAATTCTTTATTTGTTTTCTATGGATGCATACGTAGTAAGCATATCTAGGATTCTAATGCTATAAATATGTGTGTGCCTGCCCTTGTCGAATGAGGACCTACATATATTCTAGAGTAGTACTTGTTAATTGCGATTAACATGTGAACCAATTTCTAGGATAAGTAAGACAACGCCAGTACTTACGATGCCTTGTGATGACTCAAACTCTTTTCGTTCTTAATGATTTCTACTTGTTAAATCTATGAACACGCCATTCTAGATTGCATGCTAGGGACTAAGTTAAGTTGAAAACGCCATTCTGTTAACATACTACGTAAGAAAGAGTAATAGGTTGAGTTCTAACATTGAGCCAACTTGAGCATCTTCATCTGGAAATAAAAGGAATTTGAATGAAACATAACATGTTTGCATGATTATTTGGTGGTGGATAGCAATTCCCCTAACTCGTTTTTCTTAATTTATGAACTACTTAATATATGTTTCTGTCCTGTTTTTGTTCAATTTAATTTAAATAGCAAATCAACTCCAAAAATCCCAAAAATTTGTAGAAGTGTAGCTCTGTGTGTCTAGTGTCTGCATATAAAATTTCGTAGAATTTAGATAAGTGTAAGTCGGTCTAATAATTATTTTTCGGTGGCTGGTCAGTAGGGACAACAACCAGTTTTTGTGACATTTTAAGTAGTTAGATAAAACAATCTTCTGCGGGAAAGACCCTTATTTTCATATGCTACAATTGACAAATCTTAGTGTTAATAAGGAAAATCAATAGGACATTTGTGTGCTACTTTGTGGTGTGCTTTTAATCCTATCATGTTGAAAAGCTTCCAGCACGCTAGAAAACCCGCATTTTGGTTCTTCTGTTGGGCAGGGCAAAGGCCAGGGTTTTCCCATGATTTTAGGACTTATAATTCGATGATAAGCATTTTAGGAAAGACTAGGCAGTTTGAGACCATAATGTTGCTGCTCGAAGAAATGGGAGCGAAAAAGCTTTTGACAAAGGAAACATTTGTGATTGCTTTTTAAGGCTTTTGATGTTGTCAAGGAGAGGAAGAAAGTTATTGGCATTTTTGAACTGATGAAGACCTAGTTTGGGAGTGAGGTGCTTAAAAAAAAGCACCCATGAAAAAAAGCTGTGAGGGTTTTAGGTGTTTGGTAAACTGAAAAAAAATGACTTATTTTGGAAGCTGCTGTGAGAATAAGCTGAAATCAAAAGAAAAAGCTGAAGCTGCTATTTGCAGCTTTGGAAAACTGGTTTTTTTTCAAAGCACACGGAGCTACAGTGCTTCTTTAATGAAAAGACCCATTATTAGACTGTTTTTTTTTTTCAAAAGCACTTTTACAAAAAAGTTTACCAAACACTCTGCTGATTTATTTCACATCCACTTATTCTCACAGCACAGCCGCTTATTCTCACAGCAGCTTTTTTTCAAAGCACAGCAATACCAAACCAGCCCGAAGTACTACAAGTTCAAAGTTGGGGTCGATACGATTAATTGCTTGCTTGATACTCATGGAAGGGCAAAGCTGGTAAAAGAAATGCAATTGCTTTTCCAGAAGTTGAAAGAGAGGTTTACACCAAATTTACAAACTTTTACTACACTGCTGAACGGGTGGTGCAGCTCAAAAAATTTAATGGAGGTAGGGAGGGTGTGGAATGAGATGGTTGATAAGGGATTTAAGCATGATATTGTTGCACATAATACAATGCTCGGAGGGTTGTTGAGGGGTCACAAAAGGTCTGATGCTATCAAGTTGTTTGAGGTCATGAAAGCCAAGGGCCCATCTCCTAACGTTAGAAGATGTAGTGTTCTGATTTAGGATTTCTGCAAGCAAAAATAGATGAAAGAAGCGGTTGACTCTTTCTATGAAATGCAAGAATCTGGCTGCCAGCTAGATGTTGTTGTTTACTCGTGCTTAATCACAGGGTTTGGAAATCAGAAGAAGATGGAAACAGTTTATGGATTGTTGAAAGATATGAAGGAAAACGGTTGCACTCCTGATGGGCGAACATACAATGCTTTGATTAAGGTGATGACGAGGCAGCAGCGAATGCCAGATGATGCAGTGCAGATATACAAGATGATGATTCAAAATGGCATTAAGCCATCAATACACATTTATAACATGATCATGAAGTCTTATTTTCAGACGAGAAATTATCATATGGGTCGTGCAGTATGGGATGCGATGATTCAGAAGGGGTTTTGCCCTGATGACAACTCATATACTGTTCTCATTGGAGGTCTTATAAATTAGGGAAGATCAGGAGAGGCCTGTAAATAACAAGTTTGCAGCCGACTTCCCCAAACCTGGGAAATCTGACATTTTTAGGAGTTGGCGCAGAAGATGAAGTTTGCTGGTAAATTTGAAGTCTCCAATGTCTTTGCAAGGTGGGCTGAGATGATGAAGAAAAGGGTAAAGAGAAGAGATCCTATCGAAAATGGTTGACAGTGAATCTTGGTTACTTGACGAAGATCCAGGATACTCAGCCTTAAAGGTGGCGGAATGGCGGAGGAAGCATCATGGTTTCCAACTGTTGCCTCCTTCCATACCTCCTCAAGTTTTAGCATGCATCAACAACATGTTGGGCATTGAAGAGCTACAGTTTCTGCTGTATATTATCATAGTTCGTGCACATCTTTATTATTTGCCTATTTGGTGCTGTATCTGGTTCAGATTTTATGTACTTCAGCTGTATCACTTGATTTGTTGCCTATGCTAACCTATATGTTATGAGACATGTTATTCGTTCCCAGTCAATTATTTCACCATTGTTTCCCAATATTGGAGGAGACTTCAAGTGTGAAAGACCCTCATCCATTACTTTGTTAAAAAGAAATGTGAGGTCATCTCCAATGCACTGAAAAATTGGACTCAAATAAGATATTTGAGGCTAAATATGAGTCAAAGTCTTTTCAATGCACCAAAGACTTAAATATGAGTTTCAGTATGAAATTTGAATCCAAATGGTCCGGAAATCGAAAGGCCAAAATTGAAATCCAGGTAGCTGTTGGACATCTAGGATTCCTACAACTCGGGGCCTAGCTGTCGAGCACTATGTCATAAATTTAGCCACTTCTCTGTTTAAAAAAAGTGGGGCTCACTTCATTTTTTTTTATCAAATGATATTATTTACACTAAGGGTGGGGAAGTGGGCTGAGTCTCACAATGAGCTAGCAATAATGTTGTTCAAACTCACATTTAGTGAGAATCGAACCTAAGACCTCTTACTTACAAGTGGAAAGAAATATCACTAGATCGTAGTACTAACTCAAAGTTTTTAGGTCTGAGTCAACCAAATCTGAAGCCAAATTTGGGTTTCATTTAAGTCCTAACTCAAAGTTTTTAGGTTTGGGTTGCATCTTTTTGTGTCTAAACCCAAATATTTAGATTTGAGTCTTTTCGTTAGAGTTAGTCTGATAGGACATAATTTATTTTTCAAAATTATTATGCATAATAGGAAACATATAAAAAGAATTCTTGACTTAAACCTTTTATCACATAACAAATTAATGAGGATTATGTCATGAGGATTTTTTGGCTCCCTTTAAGCCAATACTGCAGCAGGACATAAAAACTATGTGCTTGTTTTTCAGTTAATCGACAAGTTCTTCTCTTGGTCTTTTTATTATTTCCTAGCTGGCAACGAAATTAAGCTGCTTTATGGTCTGGACTCTGCATGGAATCTACGTGCCTGTTCCAAAACATTAGTCCCCACTGCCCTAATGCCATATGTCGATCGATAGAGATTATCTTTTTAACAAGCGCTTAATTTCTGTTTTTTCGATTTATTACTAGTCCATTATTTCTATGTGCTACCTGTATATATCCCCAATTCTGCAAGAACCCTAGATGGAAAATTTTGGGCGTGTGCAAGAAGCCAAAAAAGGAATTGTGCAGACTGATCTTGAGTATTTAATATCCAAAATCTACTTCAAGATATTGAATTTATATACAAAACTCTCTATCAAAGAAGCAAGGGTACTCGGATATCATCATATAATGAGGACATCATAACATTGTTTTGCCCCAACTCCAACGAGAAGATGAACAAAACTAACTGCAGATTGCAAATTTAGTGTACAAAATAAAAATAGCTAATAAGAGGCGTAAGTTCCCATCATCCTTCTGCAGCTCACATATATATATTCCTCCTCTTCTTCTCCAACAGGTCATTCATCTCTCTCACACCTTTTTTCTTTCTTCTTCTTGCTCATAAGTCTACTGTCTCTCACAGCTTTTCTTTAATTTTACAAAATTCATTCATTGGTTTTATGAATAAAGCATCTCCATTCTGATGAATTGTTTGTTTGTTTGTGGCTTTTTTTCAAATTTTTAGATGACCTTCTGCAGTTTGATTTCAAATAATTTAGTACTGTAGCATTATATATTTACCAACGAATGCACTAGATAATACATATCATGATATATATATATATATTATCTTTTAAATTATGGTAATTGATTTCATATTTGCTCTAGTTCAAGCAAAATAAGGAATGAACGATCGGGAAACTAACAAAAAAGAGGATAAAATTGAACAGGATGATTTGACAAGGTTAGATTTGAGATACGTAGGTCTTGCAAAATCTCAATGAGAGACCAAAGAAACTCAAACAATGATACGACAACTTCTTCTACTCATTGATCAAGCCCTAGAAAATCATCATCAGTCGTTTTTCTTTTATATATTTGTCAATCCTCTTTCATTAAAGTTGTGTGTTTTTTATGTATGTGCGTACTAAATTATTAAAAAAATTCAACGTCCACTAACCAGTTAACCTAATTCTCATTTCTTTGCAATTTGAATTTTCGCGGTAAATGAATGTATTGAATGTGTGCCAAATGTATCCATAAATACGCATTTCGCGCACCGCAATTGTTATTCAAATTATAACTTGAAACAATAGTTACTAACGAGCGAAATTTGATTTAAACTTTTGAGCTAGTCTATTTAATAGCATAACAACAAATTAATAAATTATCACTTTATTGCAAATATTATTCCAACTAGTAAAACTCCATGCAAGCAACTTGTGTGTTGGTACTTGCTTGCTTATTGACCAGCATCATCAAGCACATCGAGCATAGTTTACCTGAGCTTAATTAAAATAACCTTCAAAACTCAATTATTCGTTAATTTTATTTATAAAATATCTACATTATTTAAAACTTGTTAACCTTTTTGTTTGAGTTTCAGGTTTATAATGTTCTACCGGGTTCCCCTCACATTAGGTCAATGATGAGTCTTGTTCTCAAGGACTGCAAAGTAGCATTCATCCTCCTCATTGTAGTGATTGGTATTATGGGCTTCTTCCTTTTCAGTTATATTTTCGTAATGCGTAGTTCAGGAAGACGAGAGATGCATCTGTGTAACACATTGATCAGGCAAATGGAGGCCACCCAGCAAGCAGAGAGAAAGAGCATGAATAAAAGCCTTGCATTTTCTACTGCAAGCCATGACATTCGTGCTGCTCTAGCTGGAATCACAGGTTTGATTGACATATCTAAAGATGAAGTTTCCCCGGGTTCTGAGTTGGAGACCAATTTAAGGCAGATGGAAACTTGTGCAAACGACCTCTTTGGTATATTGAACTCTATTCTTGATACGAGTAAAATAGAAGCAGGGAAGATGTAACTTGAAGAAGAGGAATTCGATGTGGCGCAACTTGTTGAAGATGTAGTTGATTTGAATCATCCTGTGGGTTAAAAAAAAGGCATAGATGTGGTGTTGGATCCTCATGATGATTCTCTTACTAAGTTTCCGCATGCGATAGGTGACAGGGGAAGACTAAAGCAGATATTATGCAACTTAATGAGGAACGCCGTCAAGTTTACCTCGGAGGGACATGTCACAGTCTGTGCTTGGGTCGAAAAACCCAGTTTTAAGAACTCAATAGCTGTTTCTGGCAAGAGCAATGGTGTTGCAAGACAATTGTTGTACTTGTTTAACAAGAACAACAAAGCCCAAGCCGACATGGGAAGAATGAAGCATGATCCAAATGCTTTGGAGTTTGTATTTGAGGTGGATGATACAGGAAAGGGAATTCCAAGGGAAAAGCAAAAATCAGTGTTTGAAAACTATGTCCAAGTTAAAGAAACTGCTCTTGGAGAAGGAGGCACTGGCTTAGGACTTGGCATTGTTCAGTCCTTGGTAAGCAATCAACATTGCATTAATTTCATGTTTATATTTTCCCACTAATATTTATTTTCCTCTTAAAACTCATTTTCTCTAACCTTCATCTCATCGTATTTATTTTTCATGTGGAAATTTCAACTATAGCTAGTTTGCTTTGTGCTGGATGTAAAAGGTTTTTCTTCAATGATGATATATAGTTTCAGTACAGGGTTTCTTTGGTTGATGTCATACATGGTGGTTAACCCTGTTTTTTACGGCGGAGATTGCTCAGTAACAAATAATGTACTTTAGTTTTTGAAGAATATTATGTTTCTCTACAATGTGCCTATCACGATTTTGATTTCTTGGGAATGTCTTTATAGTTTATACATGTTGATATTTTTTGAAATGTTGCATTATATGTAGGTTGTAACACCCCAACCCCCAATTATATGTATAATTTCGTTGTTCCCCTAAATGTTTATGAAATTATCAATTTAGTCCTTATTCCTTTACCCAATTGAGCTGCCACGTGGCAACACCCTATCAATCCTCGTGTTCTCTCTCTGTCTCTTTCCCGTAACCCCCATTCTTTCTTCTTCTCTCCCTCTCTGCACTCACTCTCGTCTCTCCCTCCCTCACTCCTCGATCTCTCACCCCTCGACCCACACCTGAGAGTGTCACACCACCCTCCCTGATGTCAACGGCGTCATCATCGTCGTCATCATCCTGCCGTCTCTCTCTCTTGTCGCTGCGAGGCGCGGAGAAGCCCAGAAAATACTCCGGCAAGTTTCTCACCTTTCCGATGACTGGTAAGCCTCGGTTCCCTTGAAATTCCTTCGTCTTTGTCCCTTATTGCCAAATTCTAACCTTGATTATGTTTTTGGGACGACGAAATCACACCGAGGCGCCGTGGATGTGCTAAACCCAGTTTCCGGCGAGCCGTGGGTTGCGAGCCCAAGTCCGGCTACCTCCGGTCCTTTCATAGTGAACCAAAGGTATAATTTCACTAATCTCATCTTCCTCTTCATGTTGGTAGCTAGAGCGAACCCTAAAGGCTACGTTTGCAGTCGGCCGGAGCTGTAGAAGCTCCGACAGTCTTCTCTGTTGGTTCCCGTCAGCGTCCAGGCCCTTCAGGCCACCCACGGGCCTTAGCCCTTTTACTTGGACCGGCCCAGTTCCCTTTTGGTTATTTGGGTCGTGCATGTGTGTATGGTGTGTGTGTGTATTAGGCCATGCATGTGTGTAGTGAGTGTGTGTGCATGTTGGGCCTCTGTGTGTGTGTGTGTAGGGTGTGTGAGTGTGTGTCCATGCGTGTGTGTGTGTGGTGCGAAAATAAATTCACGCACAAATTTAAACCCTATTTGTGACAGTTGTAGTAATGATGTAAGTAGGGATCGTTCTAGGCCGGGGATTAACTAGGGATGCTAATCAAAGTAAAATTAAATTAAAAACGTAAAAACAAAATTTAAAATATTAAACTAGACTCAAAACACTTAAATAGAAACACTCAAAATAAAACTAACAAATAAACTAAAACAAATCAAAAGACTCAAAATAATTCAGAACTTAAGAAAACACAAACTAAAATGATTTCTAATAAATCTAACACTTTAAAATAAAATGGGGGATTGATTTTGATGAAAAGTAAATTAAACTCAAATAAATTACAAAATTGACAAAAACATAAAATTAAGGTAAAATGATAAATGACGGACTGGCTAGAGGATTATTCTCCACACATGTCACATATGCAACCTAAATTGATTTTCAGTTGTTCTTTCAATAAATTGTAAATTCTCAACGCCCCAAATTAATTAGGTCCGCTTAAATTAATTCTCAGATTTTCCTTAAGTTAATGGATTGGATGATTGCATACGACAACCCAAAACATTTCCTACAAGTTCCCTACATGAATTGCATAATAGAGATACAAGCAAGAATCATTAAGTTTTATGAAAATCATAAGCATTGACGAGGCACTTGTTACTATGAATTGCATGAAACTTATGCCAAGAATTTACCTAACGCGATCGTTTATAAGCGACCTTCACTACTTGTGAATATAAGTTCATAACGATTAGGTGAAATTCACTTATATTCTAGCATCAAATTCATGCATGTAAATTAAGTATGCATCCTTAATCGACATACAAAAATAAGTTATCAATCAAGCAGTTAAGCAAATTAAATCACAACTCAGAAATCACAACTGAAGGTAATCAATTCAAATTACAAATATATCCATGGTTTTGAATTAAACTCTAGCCAAAATAAAATTAGTTATACATTATTTAAATTAAAACAGAAATTAAAATGTGAGTTTAGGAAAATTAAACCGAGAGAGATTGACAGCTTGCTGTCCACTGTGCTTCTGCTCCCGTGCTGACTGCCCTCGTGCTGACTGCCCTCGTGCTGACTGCCCTCGTGCTCACTGTCCCTTCCAGCTGCTCCTTTCCTGCTGCTCCTTTCCTGAGCTTCACATGCTGCCAAGTGGAGACCTTGCTGCCAAAAGGAGAGCAGCCCCGTGGCTCCTGTCTGTTGCTCGTGGCAAGTCTTCTCCCGTGTCCTCCACCTTACTGACCTCTGCTTCTGCTCTGCGCAGTCCTCTCGGTTTCTGCTGTCGCAAGGCAGCTGTTTCTCCTCTTTACGCGTTCCTCCAGCCAGCTGCTACTGTCTTCGCACGTCTCGCGACCCTCTGCCAGCTGCCTTGCTCTCGCTGTGCTTGTTTCTGCGCTCGCCCCTGCTCTTCTTTTTCTATCTCGCTGCCTTTCCTTCGAGCTGCAAGGGCAGCGCCTTCCTCGCGTCAGGCTTGCTTCCTTCGCGTCAACTGGCTTCCTTCGCGTCAACTGGCTTCCCCCTCGCTGCCTTTCCTTCGAGCTGCAAACCTTGCTTCGCTGCTGCGCTGCACAGCAGCCCCCCCGAAGTCTCACAACCTTCCTCGCTGCCAGGCGCCCCTCTGACCTCCTGCAGCTCCCCGAGGAGCTCTCCTATTATTTCTGCATGCTGTTCCTCACGTCTCTCCTCCGTCAACCTCCAAACCTTCTTTCCTTATCCCCCCTCCTTTATTCTTTCTGCACGCTGACATGCTGCCCACTTCTTTTCTCCACTTGCTGTTTTTATTTTTCTTTTATGGCAGCCCTCATGCTGCCACTTCTCATTTCTTTATTCTTTATTCATTTCTGTTCTTGCCAGCTGCGCCAGGCAGCTGTTATGCTCCCCACGCGTTGCTTTCTGCCAAAAACCCCACTCAATTAACATCATACCTTTTATATATATATATATGTATATATATATAAATATATATAAATATATAAATATATATAAATATATATATATATATATTTATAATACTATCTTATTTTTATTAGTAAAAAATAGTGGGCAAGACAGTTTTGACGATTTTATCACTTAAAATCTCACTTGTGCAATATTTATTTTATTTACTAGATAAATACTAAAAAAAACACAAAAACAAAGTAAATAGCTCAAAAATATAAGAAACTAACTAAGAAAAGACGAGAGAATTTGATGTAAAATATGTATAAATATAATCCGATCAAATACCCCCACACTTAGCTTTTGCTAGTCCTCGAGCAAAACAGAGAAAACAGAAAAAGTAATAACATGAAAATTATTAGTTTTCCCCTATATTACCCTCATAGAATTTCATTTGAGAACATAATCATCAAGAACCATAGCTAAAACCAACAAGCAATTCAGGTTCATTTTCCTTATTCAAATATTAACAGCAATCTTTGAAACATCCTTGAAGTGTAGTGTGTGAGATAGCCATGCTAATGCAATTTCAAATTTTTATTTTTAAAAACACCATATGCAAACTAGCGACCTTCTCACGGGATTTACACTCAATCACTCATGTGTTTAGTTTTAATGTGTTTCTCTCAAAGAAACAAATGTGAAAGTTCTACCATAAGCTTGCATAAAGATCACTTCTCCACAGTCATAATTGCAAAACTTAAATCAAGAGGACTTTTATTGGATGTAATGAGGCTTAGGGATAGGGTTATTGAAACGAAAGAATAGGAAAAACAAAAGTTCCAAGCTACATTACAAGCAATTCTTTTGATTTATAAGAACTCAACATTTCCCGCTATTCTACAAGTCACCTCCAACCACACCCATAAACTGAAACTTTAAAAACTTTTTATTTTCTTTGTATACAATCTTTCTTTTTCTTTTCCTTTTCTTTTCTTTCTTTCTTTTTTTTTTTTTTTTTTTTTTTTTTTTTTCAAACAGAAACAAATATGAAAAACCCCCACACTTATTCTTTTGCCAAACACCCTCCAAAGTACTTCACAAACATTTCTCATAAGACAATCTCGCATTGCTCGCTTGGAAAGGGTAAGGAAAAATATTTATTTCAGGCATAAGGGTAGACATATCTGGTGATAAGAAATAAAAGGCTCAACAAACACAGCTCAAATTGGCAATCTAATGATATCATTTTTCTTTGGGAACAAGGTTATTTGGGCCATGGTGGTAAACCTAATGCCTCTATCATTTTCAAGTTCATGCAATCAAAGACAAATATTTCGAAAGATCGTTATGCAAGTTCTAGAGAATTATCTCACATAAGTTCATCACACATAAAAAAAATAGGAGTGTATGAAAAATGCACACACTTTCAATAGGCTCAAAAACTCACATAGGATGTATATGGTCACTAAATTCACATATGGAGCTTTAAATCATGCTTTAATTTCACATCAACAAGGCTATGTGCGTTTAGTTTTTCAAAGATGAACAAATATGTACAAACTAACACGAGAATTAGGAATTTCACAAAACACATGTTAACTAAGTTCTTGATGATCATGATTCAAATTTTATCCAATTATATCATTGGGTCCGGAAACTAACAAAAATCTAATTCAAAACAATAAAGAAAACAAGGAAATATTTTTGGATTTTTTAAATTTTCCGATTTTTTTTTTTTTTTTTTTTTTTTTTTTTTTTTAAATAAAACAAAACTAACTAAGAAAACAAAGCAATAACATGGAAACAAATGAAACCAGTTCAAAGTCGAAGGTACAAAAAATTTCAATTTGGTCATTTTTATACTCTTTACCCCCACACTTAAACTAGACATTGTCCCCAATGTCAGAAAATATAATAAAATGCAAATAAAAACAAAATAAATAAATATAAAGAAATAAAATAAAGCAATAGGACTGAAAACTTCCCTAATTTGCAGAAAATCAAGCGATGACCCCCCGAGCTAAAATTCTGCACTCAACTTCAAGGGTGGAAATAACCAAAAGTTCCTGCAAAGAAAAGAAATAAGTCAGTTAAGCACACAAGAAAATGTAGAAAAACAAACAAACGAAAAATTGAAAATGAAAATAAAAGATAATAATAAAACTAATAAGTAATCATTGGTCCTGTTTGGTGACTTTCCACAGCTTTGAATTTGAACTGGCCTCGGAACTTCTTAGCAAGGAAAATGAGACTTGATTGGTGGTGTTGTTGAAGCTTCTCGAGCTCTTGGTTTCAACTCAGACTCCTTCTGCCGGGTTGATTGAGTCTGCAGGCTACATTCTTCTCTTTTTGTTCTTCTGCATGGCAGGTAGGCACGAGGAAGAGGTGGTGGTCTGCTTCTTTGTTCAATCTGTCCAAGTGCCGACCGATTGCCTTTCTTTCACCTTGCCCCGTAGCCAAGAGCAAGGGTAAAGGAAAAGCATGCCATGAGAAATCTTTGCCTCTGACTCTGATGATATGGGATACTTTTGCTTTTGAAGAAGTATCGTTCCACAGGTGTATGCTTGAACTGGGCTGGGGAACTTCTTAGCAAGGAAAATGAGACTTGATCTTGAAGATGAAGCAGCACCTTGTCTCCACATGCTTCAAGTATCATTTTCACTTGCCTTGGCTGTTCTCCAGGCAGATGTGGCGACTTCTTCGGAAGTACATCAGTGGTTGAAGAAGAGCACTCGAGAGCAATGCTAGGTAAGCAATCAGGAAGGATTTCCAGGCAGTCGGTTCTTAGATTGGAAGATTGACACCGAGTGCTGGCTGATTGCCCGCTTTCTCCTTGCCACAAAGACAAGGACAAGGACAGGGAGAAAGCGTGATATGAGATACTCTTGCTTTCAACCTTCATGATATGAAATACTCTAGCTCTAGATGATTTATTTGGAAAGGTATCCCAAGGAATGAGAAACACAGAGAAACTCGAGAGGGTTTGTTGGAAAGGCATTTTGGGAGATGAAAAAAATTCGGAGATGAAGAAGTGTTGAGAGTGTGCCTTTGCTGTTGAAGGCGAAGGTAGACGTTTATAGAATTTTTCTTCACAACCGAAACTATTCCTTTACCCCTGTCGGCAGCCGGTGGATGGATGAACAGTACAGGTCACGCGCTTTCTGAAAAAGCCACCCGTAATTTGCGCAAAGCTGACAGCGCGCGTGACGAGTGACGACAAAATTGGAAAAGCTGTTCGCCTCGTGATTCCTGACCGCTCCGACTTTTGATAAAGACGCCCGACTTTTGAGAGAGCGGCGTCCAACTTTTGAGAAAGGAACCGACTTTTGAGACGGAGTCCGACTTTTGAGAACGGCGACGCCGCTTTTGAGAAAAGAATCCGGCTATTGAGAAAGGAGCCCGGCTCTTGAGAAAGGAGCCCGGCTCTTCGATTTGCGAGAGGGCGCCTCTTCGACTGCTGAGTGATGCCTCAACGATTTCTTCTTCTTATAAGAACGCTCATTTTTGTTCCACAACTCACTTAAGCTCCCCCTGTAAAACTCCCTCCTGTAAAACTCCCTCCTGTAAACACTCCCTCTTGCACTTCTTTTAGTCTTGATCATTCCGACTCTTCATTCTCAACACCTTCAGAAAATGTCTTGCCCTTCTGACCGTCGCCTTAACTTGAATGTTGGGGAAGATAGTGATATATCTTCTCCAACCAACATTTGGCAGCCGTCCTTCATATCCCCGAATGGTCCTCTTACAGTTGGGGATTCCATGATGATGAATGAAACAACCGCATCGGTGGTGGCCAGAAATCTGCTCACTCCTAGAGACACTAGGATACTTTCTAGGCGGTCCGACGAACTAGCTGTCCAGGACTCTATGGCCTACAGCGTCCGATGCGCAGGTTCAGTATCAAACATGGGCCAGCGCCTTCTTGCACGAACCCGTCAGGTGGAGTCGTTGATGGCTGAAGTGGCTAGTCTTCGGCAGGAGGTCAGAGTGCTTAGGCATGAGAACAGGGATTTGCACATGCTTGCAACCAATTACTCCACAAGCATGAAGAGGAAGCTGGATCAGATGCAGGAGTCCGAAGTGCGGATTCAGAGTGATCATCAACGGTTTATGGCGTTACTCCCGAGGTTTGTGTTGCCTTCGTCCTCGGGAGCAGCACCAAGTATTGAGGCTCTGAATGATCCAGCTCTGGCGCTTCGTCTTTCAGGGGCTCCGTCGACCTCCGAGGCACCACCAACCAATGACCAATGAACGAAATTAAATTACAAGTTATTGTAAAAAAAATTTATGCATTTAAGTTTTTTTTTTTTATTTTTATTTTTTATTTTTTTTTATTTTTTTTATTTTTTTTTTTTTTTTATATGAATGTTTATGTTTTTAAGTTTTTTTTTTTTTTTTTTTTTTTTTGATTTTTTTTTTTTATATATAAATGTAAAAATAAGTAAATCAAAGTAAAAAAAAACTAAGTTTAATCTCCTAAACAAAAATCACTACTAAATAAACACAACAAAATAAAATCAACGTAAAATAAAAAAAATCAACGTAAAATAAATTCACACAAGAGCAAACAAATAATGAAAGAACTAAACAAAGTAAAATAAATTCAGTAAAGAGAAGGGATTAGGAATGCAAATCTGATTGTGGGTGATTCCTAGGCCTCCCTTCATTATTCAAATGCATGGGCTTATCATTGAACGGACGGTGGTACTTGAAATGATCCGACAACGGTCTAAGTTCTAATGACGGTGCCTGAATCATCAAAATTAGAAACAAGTTAGTATAAATTAAAATTAAAAATGGAGAAGATGGCTTACAGTCACATTCAAACTCAATTATAAACACCACGTCTTTGAACGTTTCCGGGACTTTGAACTTGGCCAGGTTTACTATGATGGTTGTGGCTTGTCCCGTGTCATCAAACTCAACTGCTTTAGGCTTGATTGTCTCATGCACAGCCTCTTGGATGTATTCTTGAAATTCTCCGGCCACCTCCTTTTCTGGAATATCTTCCACAACGTCTTTTTCATTCACTTCTTCCTTGGGATTTAAAAATCTGCAAGGAAAAAGGACATTTGGTGGAACGATGTTAGAATGAATTGAACTTAGAACCTCCTCACCTGAGTTGGATGGCATAAGGACTTGGGGGGTTTGCGATAAGAATTCTTCTAAACTGCCCAAGTAGTCATCCTCATCTTCTTCTTGAAGCGGCAATTCATCCATGTCCGGGCTGTGTTTGGATGGTTCTGGGACAGCTTCATCCTCCCGGTCACCTTCCAAGGTGATGGCTTCATCGATTTCAACTTCTGCTGTTGAATTTGCAATGTTTGAGTTGGAGAGTTCACTTTGATCTCGAATCTGTGCCATGAATTCCATAATCTGCCCAATTTGCTCCTCCAATGCATCCACCTTGTTGGCTTTATTTTGCATCTCCATGTTTCGATTTTCTACGTCCTGGGTCAAAGAGGTTAGTAACTTATTCAAAATGTCATTATCCGAGGACGTACCTGAATTTGGTTGGGGAGATTGTGGTGGAGGCTGTGACGGTTCATATGGCCACTGATAGAACTCTTCCGATGGCGGCAATTGTTCTTCTTTTTGTGAACCCTGTACTGAAGAAATTAATTCTTCAAGCATTTGATTATAATCCACGGGCATACTTTGATTCGATTGGAATTGTTGTGGGGGATACTGTGGTGGCTGCATAGGTCTTGAATAGAACGCGTCTTCTTGCTGCCAATATCCACCTTGTTGGAATTGTTGAGGTTCTCCCCACATGTACTCTGAATTACTTCTCCAATCCGAATTATAAGTGTTGGAAAACATGTTGCCCCTTGATTGGTTATGGCCTTGATATCCCCAAACATCTTCATTTGCAGAAAATTGAGGACCTTGATATCGTTGTCCATAAGGCACATCAAGTGTAGGGACACTTGGCATTGTGGTCCGTTCGGCATTATGAGTTAATTGAGCAGTGAGATGTGCCAATAGATCTTGAATGCTAGTAGAATCCAGATCTTGCTCCATTTGTAACTAAAATCAAAGAAAGAAAAGTAAATCAAATATCAAAAGTAAAAGACATAACAAACCAAAAATAAAATAACATAAAATAAACACAAATAAAATAAAATAAAATAAAATAAAACACAAACAAAAACATAAACAATAGGATTAGCAAATTTGCTAATCCCCGGCAACGGCGCCAAAAATTTGGTGCGAAAATAAATTCACGCACAAATTTAAACCCTATTTGTGACAGTTGTAGTAATGATGTAAGTAGGGATCGTTCTAGGCCGGGGATTAACTAGGGATGCTAATCAAAGTAAAATTAAATTAAAAACGTAAAAACAAAATTTAAAATATTAAACTAGACTCAAAACACTTAAATAGAAACACTCAAAATAAAACTAACAAATAAACTAAAACAAATCAAAAGACTCAAAATAATTCAGAACTTAAGAAAACACAAACTAAAATGATTTCTAATAAATCTAACACTTTAAAATAAAATGGGGGATTGATTTTGATGAAAAGTAAATTAAACTCAAATAAATTACAAAATTGACAAAAACATAAAATTAAGGTAAAATGATAAATGACGGACTGGCTAGAGGATTATTCTCCACACATGTCACATATGCAACCTAAATTGATTTTCAGTTGTTCTTTCAATAAATTGTAAATTCTCAACGCCCCAAATTAATTAGGTCCGCTTAAATTAATTCTCAGATTTTCCTTAAGTTAATGGATTGGATGATTGCATACGACAACCCAAAACATTTCCTACAAGTTCCCTACATGAATTGCATAATAGAGATACAAGCAAGAATCATTAAGTTTTATGAAAATCATAAGCATTGACGAGGCACTTGTTACTATGAATTGCATGAAACTTATGCCAAGAATTTACCTAACGCGATCGTTTATAAGCGACCTTCACTACTTGTGAATATAAGTTCATAACGATTAGGTGAAATTCACTTATATTCTAGCATCAAATTCATGCATGTAAATTAAGTATGCATCCTTAATCGACATACAAAAATAAGTTATCAATCAAGCAGTTAAGCAAATTAAATCACAACTCAGAAATCACAACTGAAGGTAATCAATTCAAATTACAAATATATCCATGGTTTTGAATTAAACTCTAGCCAAAATAAAATTAGTTATACATTATTTAAATTAAAACAGAAATTAAAATGTGAGTTTAGGAAAATTAAACCGAGAGAGATTGACAGCTTGCTGTCCACTGTGCTTCTGCTCCCGTGCTGACTGCCCTCGTGCTGACTGCCCTCGTGCTGACTGCCCTCGTGCTCACTGTCCCTTCCAGCTGCTCCTTTCCTGCTGCTCCTTTCCTGAGCTTCACATGCTGCCAAGTGGAGACCTTGCTGCCAAAAGGAGAGCAGCCCCGTGGCTCCTGTCTGTTGCTCGTGGCAAGTCTTCTCCCGTGTCCTCCACCTTACTGACCTCTGCTTCTGCTCTGCGCAGTCCTCTCGGTTTCTGCTGTCGCAAGGCAGCTGTTTCTCCTCTTTACGCGTTCCTCCAGCCAGCTGCTACTGTCTTCGCACGTCTCGCGACCCTCTGCCAGCTGCCTTGCTCTCGCTGTGCTTGTTTCTGCGCTCGCCCCTGCTCTTCTTTTTCTATCTCGCTGCCTTTCCTTCGAGCTGCAAGGGCAGCGCCTTCCTCGCGTCAGGCTTGCTTCCTTCGCGTCAACTGGCTTCCTTCGCGTCAACTGGCTTCCCCCTCGCTGCCTTTCCTTCGAGCTGCAAACCTTGCTTCGCTGCTGCGCTGCACAGCAGCCCCCCCGAAGTCTCACAACCTTCCTCGCTGCCAGGCGCCCCTCTGACCTCCTGCAGCTCCCCGAGGAGCTCTCCTATTATTTCTGCATGCTGTTCCTCACGTCTCTCCTCCGTCAACCTCCAAACCTTCTTTCCTTATCCCCCCTCCTTTATTCTTTCTGCACGCTGACATGCTGCCCACTTCTTTTCTCCACTTGCTGTTTTTATTTTTCTTTTATGGCAGCCCTCATGCTGCCACTTCTCATTTCTTTATTCTTTATTCATTTCTGTTCTTGCCAGCTGCGCCAGGCAGCTGTTATGCTCCCCACGCGTTGCTTTCTGCCAAAAACCCCACTCAATTAACATCATACCTTTTATATATATATATATGTATATATATATAAATATATATAAATATATAAATATATATAAATATATATATATATATATTTATAATACTATCTTATTTTTATTAGTCAAAAATAGTGGGCAAGACAGTTTTGACGATTTTATCACTTAAAATCTCACTTGTGCAATATTTATTTTATTTACTAGATAAATACTAAAAAAAACACAAAAACAAAGTAAATAGCTCAAAAATATAAGAAACTAACTAAGAAAAGACGAGAGAATTTGATGTAAAATATGTATAAATATAATCCGATCAGTGTGCATGTGTATGTGTGTGCTGGCGTGTTTGTTTGGGTGTTGTATGGGTTTGGGCTCAAGCCCAAACCACCCTTTTTATTCCTAAACCTATCCAAACCCATAACTCATTTTCTTTTATTTAAATTGTTTTAAATCAAATAGGGCCCCTTAGGCCATTTTCTAATAAGGGCTTTAAACCCAATCTCTAAACCCTTGGACTTTTGGACTTAAGCCCTAATCCGGATCCAAGCTCAAAAACCAGTTGACGTAGTCTGACCCAATTGACTGACTCGTTGACTTTGACTTTCGGTTGACTTTTAGTTTTCGTCCGAGACCCCACTAGGCTAATTTCGACGTTCTAAATCTGTTTCCGATGTCTGTTTTCCCAAATTAAATCGTTTGAGTAGAATTTGACTAAGTGTGCTATTATTGTGCTTAGGGCCAATTATTGTGACGTTTTCATCTTCGCTAGTGGCGCAGTTTCTGGCGGCTAAGTACAGTGAGTGGACCCCTTCTAAAATTACATGATTTTATAGTTTAATTTCATAAATGAATAGCATGCCTTACGAGTTTATGATTTGATTTATGATAAGCATGTTTATTGAATATGTTGATTTTCATCTCGTGTTTTTGGTGAGGAATTAATTGTTGGCCTATATTGAGCTATATTTTAATATATCGTATTTTCTATAAAAACCATGAACCGGTAGACTATCTGATGGATGACGATAGGATGCTAGAACATGTTTTAGAAACCCCTCTTTATAGTATAGACGATGAATGACTTTATACTATGAAGTGGTTATTTATGAGGGGCGTAACTATTTGTGTGTACCTAGTGGACACTATGCCACCTGGGGCGAGGATCTGGTGTTGGCAGATAGGCCGAGAGAAATAATCCCTAGCTACGGGCTGAGGGACACGGAGACAGGCATTGGGCCGGGAGGGAGTTATCTCAGGCTACGGGCACAGAGACTTAGGTGCAGGCATTGGGCCGGGAGTATTATTATTATTCAGTGATCCTACTAGCAGAACACCGCGCTTACGAGACAATCTACGAGATGATACACGCGATGATTTATATGATGTTTTTCCGCATTATACATGTTGAGATGTTTTATGACATGCTAGAGTTTCAGAAAACCTATCACTTATTATGCTAGTAGTTTTCATTATATATAAACCTGGGGGTTAGTATGTTCATAACTGTTTTTGTATTATGTATATATATGAACTTGGTCCACTCACCCTTGTTTTGCACCCCCTTTCAGGATTTAGAATCGAGGCATACGATCCCGACGTCAACGTCTTCGCTTTGGCATATTCGAGTCCTCTCCGTGTAGGACCCACTTCCGTTATTTATTAAATTTTATATTAATTGTTTTAGAGCTATAGTTAGTTGTATGCTCTGAACACGTTCCTAAATTATTAATTCATTGTATTTTAAATTTCTAACTCTTATTTGTTTCTTATTCTTAGCTTTTGTATCAATTAATGGCTTTCGTCACCCTCGGGTGTCGGTCAGCACGTGTCTATCCTGGTATTCGGGAATATCAGGGTCGGGGCGTATCATAGGTACGTTTGATGCACGGAGAAATATGACTTATGGACAAGGAGATGGGTGAAAGAGGGACATGATTTAGGTTAAATGTTCTGCTAACTGTACGTGAGAATGTCTCCAAGGATAGCACGAAAAAAATGGACAATGAAATGGGATTTGGCCCAAGTACTTCTGATTTGGGGACAGTAGCCACTCACACTTCGAGTACTTCCGGATTGAGCATTCACACGCCAAGCCCCAGCTTATACATTCGAACCCCATCTAGTACTCCTAAGGTTGATGGATCAGGATCCTCTGTCGTCTTGTTGATTAAGAATGAAGAGCGTCGCAGAATTTCACAAAAGTTCATGGAAAACCTTGGGATAAAAGTATTTGTGGCAGAACAATGGGAACAACTTTCTCATACCCTAGAGAAAGCAACTAAACAAAAGGGGGGCTACCATTCTTGTCATCATAGCTCTTCAGGAATATCCAAGTTGGGTTTGCAGGATTACTTGAGCAAATCCACATCATGCAACTCTACCAATGGACAAGAGTGGAACCGAAAACAACAGCAATAACAATAACATGCTCCCTCTTTCTCTCTTTAAGAAGACGAGTCTTCGGGGTGCAACGGGCTTTGTATTAGTAGTGATCGATGCCACATCTGGACCCTTTTCAGAACTATGTAAAATTGTGACTGAATTAAAAACGGATCATCACCAGAATAGTACTAGGAATGGTAATTGGTGCAGGGTTGTTTGGTTAGCAAGTCATAGCATCAGCTTGAATGATCATGATATGTTGGATCCAGAGGACATAATCAAACACAAGGCGCTTCACGGTAGCCGTCTATATGAAGTGGTAAGACTTCTTCCTGAGTTTAGAGGTGCATTACCTAAGAGAAGGGCCACATTTCAGCAGCTTCCACACCAGGTTGGAAAAGCGTCCAGAGCTCTTGCTAGTTCCTCAATATCACATCATCATCGGTCGTATAATAATCAGTTTGATCATTCAACCGACGATGGAGTTGAAGTATTGCAAGACCATAGTAATATTGGTGGTAGTTCAGGTAAGGAGACACCTCACAAGAAAAAAAATTCGCCGACCCTGAGTCTAGAATATCCGTCTCATGTTGGCTCCTCCGCATCAAGAAACTCACAAATTCCAGGTCCTCCTAGTGATTAAACACAAGAGCATGCCAGCGATCCGAACAGGCCCTTGATTGGAAAGAAAGTTTTGGTTGTTGATGACATTGAATTGAACCGCAAGCTAGCTCAGATTAATTTGACAAGGCTGGGTGCAGCTATGGAGCTTTGTGGAAATGGAAGATAACCCCTTGACCTCGTTTGCGGTGCTCTAGCTAATCAAGGAAAACATGGATTCGATTATATATTAATGGATTGTGAGGTAATTATTTCACTCCTCATGGTTGATCAATAATTAATGGTCTAATAATCCAATCGTTTGATGAAGTGATTTTCGCACTTCTCTTTCCCATGGATTTCAAATTGTATTCCCTATCGCTTTTTGTTTTGGATAAAAACTTAAAGTTGATGTGCTTTTTGGTTGGTGGCAGATGCCGGAAATGAATGGATACGAAGCAACAAGGCATATAAGGAGAGGGGACGAGCCTTATAATCTTCACATTCCGATCATTGCATTGACTGGACACGCATCGGGAAAAGAAAGAAGGCGGAGGATGGAGGCCGGCATGGACGATCATTTGAGCAAACCGTTTAAAAGGGAACAATTGCTTGAAATAACGAAATGCATTGATGATAAAAATAAATTGAAAGAGAAACGTTAAGAGAGTATAGAGAGGAATATGATGTTATATGAGCTCACTGTTTTTAAACGTGAGCGTCCAATGTGATACAAACAATCTGTTGGATTGAAATCAAAGATCTATATATGATCAAGCATTTAGTTAATATAAATTTGAATGTTACGATCAATTTTTCCTTTTCTTCTGCTATCTTTCTTCTTCTTCTTCCTTTTCTTGTTCAAAAGTATAAATTTGGACCAAATTTTGCTTATATGTGGAGTTTGCCAGTCAGAATTCTTTTTGTTCGGATACATACTATTTGAATCTCTCAACTGCAACGTGAACAAGGAATACAGAATATAGAAGAATGCAGAGGTATGTTGTACTCTCTTCATCCTTTTTTCTTATGTGAGAGAAAAATAAGGCTACCTGTTGTAAGACATCTCACAAAAACATAGAATCTCGAAAACTTTGATTACACTGACCCGAACCCATGCTACCCCAATCAAGCAGCCATATGGAATTAAGGTTGTTTTCCATGAGAGTTGAACATTAACTAGTCACCACCAGTGGCGGATCCAGGATTTCAAGTTCAGGGGGTCCCAACATAAAAGCTCAAAAAAAAAAAAAATATTAGACTAATTTGGTTCCGTATCACTATTTTCTACTGAATTTGGTTCATTAAATAAATCAAGATTAATCTCAAAGGTAATTGATAGGAGCATATTTATGCGACTTAGTTAGCTTGTTCTTGTGCATTTATGTTGTTATGTCTTAGTTAATTATGTATTTTAAGCTATTTTCGTGTGTTTGTAGGTCTTAATAACAAAGTTGGCAAGAAAGTGCATTTTGGAGCATTTTGGAGCATTTTTGGGCCAAGATTGGATAGTGCAAGCATGGAGACATGAGGATGGACGTTTTTGAAGATTAGAAGGCTAGAAATCAGCATGTGTGTGTGCAAGTGTGTTGACCTACAACTACAAACATTCATCCACTACACCCATCACATCCACTCAACTACAAACATCCATCCACTACACCCATTACATCCACTCATTACCAAACATCCATCCACTACACCCATTACATCCACTCATTACCAAACACTCACCCACTACACCCATTACATCCACTCATTACCACAACACTCACCCATTACATCCACTCATTACCACAACATTCACCCACTACACCCATTACATCCACTCATTACAAATCCATACACTCTTCTCCCTAGCCTATAAATACATCCACCCTTCACCATAACTAGGGAGATTTTTCCATCAACACAATCCACCCTTCACCATAACTCACCTATATCCATCCACCACCATAATTAACCATTCACCTCCATCCAACCTAAATCAAACACATTCAGCCATTCCCTTCCATATATCCATACACATCCTTAGACACTTGTGCCGCAAGAAGGTGGTGAAAAAGAAGGTCATTGGTGTTTCAAGCTTGAAGATTTGAGCGTTTTAGGTGTACTTCGTTCTTGCTTTCAATGTCTACTTTGTTATTTTCTGATTTTGTTGCAATTATGAGTAGCTAAACGCCTATTTAGTTAGGGGGAATTAGAAACCATGTTCATGCTTGCAATATGATTTGATTACTTTCAGTTGTGATTCATAAGTTGTGAATTCAAATTACTTATCCATTTGAATTAAAACTGACTTGTGTGTGTTGGTTGAAAGTGCACGCTTAATTTTCATGCATAAATCTGATGCTAGGATATAAGGGAGTTTCACCTAATCTTTATGAACTTATATTCACAAGTAGTAAAGGTTGCTCGTCACAACCGTGTTAAGTAAATTCTTGGCATAAGTTTCATGCAATTCATAGTTACAAGTGTTTCGTCAATGCTTATGATTTTCATAGAACTTAATGATTCTTGCTTGTATCTCTATTATGCAATTCATGTAGGGAACTTGTAAGGAATGCTTTGGGTTGTTGTATGCAATCATCCAATTCAATGAAATTAGGAAAATCTGAGGGTTAATTAGTGTAATTCACAGTTAATCTGGGGCGTTGAGAATTCGTAGTTTATTGAAAAGCAACTGGAAATCGTTTTGTTTGCAAGTGTGTCATGTGTGGAGAAGAACCTCCTAGCTAGCCTATCATCCATAGTTTTACCCCAAATTCGTCCAAATTTTGCTTAGTTTACAATCTGTTTGTTTTGTTTTCAAATTCACCAAAACCAAACCCCCTCCCCCCCTTTACTTTAGAGTGTCTAATTAGTTAGAATCTGTTTAGTTTGTGTTTTTAAGTGTTTTGAATCAATATAAAACCAAAAATTCGTCCAAAAAGTGTGTTAGAGTCAGAAACTGCCTAATTATTGTTTTTAGCCAGTTTTAAGCATTTTTAGCTTGTTTTGAGTCTTTTGAGTTTGATTTGAGTTCTTTGAGTCTAGTTAAGTGTTTTTAGCCTCTTTTTATATATTTGAGTCAGTTTAGAGTGTTTTAGCAATCCCTCCTAATCCCCGGTTTAAGAATGATCCCTACTTATTCATACTACAATTGTCAACAAGAGGGTTTAATTTGTGTGCTAAGTTAATTCGCATCAAATTTTTGGCGCCGTTGCCGGGGATTAGCAACTTTGCTAATCCCTCGTTATTTCTTTTTCTTGTCTTTTGTTTTAGTTACTGACTTTGTTTCTGTTTGTGTCTTTTATTTTTACTTTTGATATTTGATTTAGTTTTGTTTCCTTGATTTCAGATACTAGAGAAGTAAGACATGGATTTTGCTACAATTCAAGCTCAATTGGCGAAACTTACTTCTCAATTGTCACAAAATGCCGAAAGGACCACAATGCAAAGTGTCACTACATGTGGTGTGTCCTATGGGCAAGGATATCCAACTCATCAATGTTCTCAATTCGCTGCGAATGAAGATGCTTGGGGTTATCAAGGCCATAGCCAATCATGGGACAACATGTTTTCCAATGCTTACAATTCGGATTGGAGAGATTATTCAAATTACATGTGGGGAGAACCTCAACAATTCCAACAAGATGGATATTGGCAGCAAGAAGATGAGTTCTATTCAAGACCTATGCAGCCACCACAACAATCTGCCCAATTCAATTCAGGTACGTCTTTGGATAATGATATGTTTAATAAGTTACTCACCTCTTTGAACCAGGAAGTAGAAAATCGAAACACAGAGGTGCAAAATCAAGCCAAGAAGACGGGCGAATTAGAGAAGCAAATTGGGCAGATTATGGAGTTCACGACACAAATTCAAGAGCAAAGTGAACTCTCCAACTCAACTATTGAAAATTTGAAGGAAGATTTTGAAATCCATGATGATATCACTTTGGGAAGTGTTATGGAGGTTGGAGGTGAACCCAAGACATCCAAACCAAGCCAAAACATGGATGAACAACTGCTGCTCGAAGAAGAGGAGGAGAATAACAAGGCCATGGCAAGGGAAGAACCACCCTTGCCGCAACCCCATATCCCCTCTATGCCGTCCACTACAACCAAGGTAAGCCTAAATTCAATTTGTCCTGACCCCGTTTCACCAAATGTCCTTATTCCTTGCAGGATCATGCAATCCAAGGAAGAAGAGGGTGAGAAAGGCATCTTCGAAACCTTTCCAAAGAATCAAGAGCAAGAAGTGGATGGGGAATGTCTAGAATTCATCAAAGAATATACACTTGAGACGAAAATTCCCAAAGAAGTTGGATTTTATGACACGAGAAAAGTCATAACTCTCAAAACACCAAATCTGGCCAAGTCCCATATCCCTGCAACCTTCAAAGATGTGGTGTTCGTAATTGAGTTTGTGTTGGAGCAAGCAAGTAAGCCATCTTCTCCAACTTCGATTTTATTATATACTAACTTGTTGATTTTGATGATTCAGGCACCTACACTAGAATTTAAACCATTGCCGGATCACGTCAAGTATCACCTTCCATTCAAGGATCAATTCCATGCTATGGGCCTTATCCAAGTTTAGAAGGAAGTTTCGTCCGGCTGGAAGACGTTAAAGCAAGCGCTTCTTGGGAGACAGCCCATGTATTCAAATAAGGAAGATCTATGAATCGCTTCACAATCAGTTTTGCGTTTCTAAAAACCTTCCCTTTACTGCATTTATTTTGCCTTGTTTGTCATATTTATTTGTTGCTTGTTTGATTGTTTTTTGTGTGGATTTATGTTTGAAACTTTGACAGGTAAACAAAGTATTTTTACATTAATTTTTGTGGAAGAGGAACATTAGGTAGAAAGGTAGAAAAATACAAGAAAGTGCAAACAAGCAGGAAGGAGACTTCATTGGTCAGGTGGTGCCTTAGCATTTGACGGACCTCCAGAAAGACGAAGCGCCAGAGTCTGATTTTCCGGAGCCTCAACACTTGGTGAAGCGCCAGAAGACGGAGGCAAAAGTTGCCTCTGGAGTAACGCCACAAACCTTTGATGATCAATCTGAATCCGCACTTCGGACTCCTGCAGCTGATCAAGCTTCCTCTTCATGCTTGTTGAGTAATTAGTTGCGAGCATGTGCAACTCTTTATTCTCATGCCTAAGCACTCTGACCTCTTGCCGAAGGCTAATCAAATCACCACCACCAATCAAGTCTCCTTTTCCTTGCTAAGAAGTTCCCTAGCCCAGTTCGAGATCAAAGTCGTGGAAAGTCAACAAGATCATCTCTCCATAACCAGATTTGAATTCTTAAACTCTACTCTGTCTGGTTTTTACTTTGCCATATTTGTCATGTTTATTCGTTATTTGTTTGTTTGCTTGTTTTTGTGTGAGTTTATGCCTGAAACATTGAGGACAATGTTTGATTTAAGTGTGGGGGGGGTAACCAAGTTGTTTTGCATGAAATTCGTGGGAGTTTATCACCCATTACTTCTAGTGTTGTTCCTTGCTGTTTTTAAGTGTTTTTATGCTGTTTTGGAGTGTTTTAGTGTGTTTTGACATAAAAATCCGAAAATCTCATAAAAATTTGAAAAATTGTTTTGAAAAACCCAAAAAGAGTTGTTTTTGTGTGTTTATTTGTGTCTACCTTCCAACACAGTGATGAGGAATTGGTTTTTAATTGCATGACTGTTAAAGAGAGTTATAAACATGGATGGAAGTTTGATTTACTCCTTGGTTTATGCTTGGTTGTGGTTATAATTTATAAATTCACATGCAATCATAAAGGAAAAAAAATATGTTTTTGTAACATGCTTGAAGGAAGGAACTCAAAGTAACGCTACAACCTTGTGAGACTTGAGCCTAAAACGTTTATTTGGAGAGTTAATAATCTGTGCATTGTTGTTTTCTAAAGTCGTTGCATGATCTCATTATTCTTTGCTTGGTTGCTACTTAGAAGGCGTTTCATCATTTAGTTCCAAATGCTAGAACTCATGCCCATTTCATTCAAAGCATGCTATTGATTTGCATAACACATATTCAAGATGAAGTTGTGTAGTGACCACCACCAAAGCCAAATTGCCGTGTATCCTACTTCATTATATATTTAAGTTTAACTCCGTTGAGCCTTGTGTAGCCTATGTTCTTTGTTAACCCGCACTATCCTTACCTAGCCTAGTTTTAGGACCATCCATACCCTTGTTCTTGAAGCATAGTAAAGCATGACTTAAAATGAACTCCTTTTTTATCAATGTATTACATAAACCAAGTGTGGGGGAAGTGATTCGTGTGTGTGTGTGTGTGCGCCAAAATCTGTAATAAGGCACGAGTTGAAAAAAAAAAAAAAAAAGTTGTGAAAAGAGTGAAAAAGAGTTGAAAAATATATGAGAAAGAGCTCTAAAGTGTTGATTGTTGAAGAAAGGGTCCAAGGCATTGAATTCGACCCTAAGTGTTGCATGAATCTTCCCTTTGTGTTTAAAAGTTGATTTTTGCATTCTAAAGTGAATTCCAAGTGTCGATTTCATTACTTTGCTTGCTATCGCTTGAAGAACGTTTGTTATCCCTATCCTTTCTTTGTTAGCCATTACCCCCAAGCCTCATTACAACCCTTAACTTCACCTTGAGTGTTGTGTGTTTCAATTTGTGGAGTTCGAAATTGGTATGAGCATATGGTGTCACTGGTTCTCGCATCTAAGTAGTAGCATTCCATTCATGAGATCATATTTAAACATGCTTATTAACTCCAGAAATTGTTTTCTTTGTTGTAACATATGTGAGTACTAGTCTTTCATGTTTAGATCAATCTTCTCACATATAACTAGTGTAGGGTGTGTAGTCAGAAAATTGATAGGAGCATATTTATGCTACTTAGTTATGTTGTTTTCTTGCATTTTCGTAGTTAGTTATAACTTATTATAGTGTTTAAGGTCATTTTCGTGCAATTTCAGGTTCATATGGCAAAGTATGCAAAAAGAGGCATTTTGGAACATTTTGGAGCATTTTTGGACCAAGATTGGATGGTGCAAACATGAAGACATGTGGATGGACGAATTTGATAATTAAAACATCAACACACACACCACATGGGCAGCAAGGAATCAGAAATTAAAGCATGGAAGAATGGGATCATCATGGGCAGCAAGGAATCATTATGGGCAGCAAGGAATCATCATGGGCACCAAGGAATCATTATGGGCACCAAGGAATCATCATGGGCAGTGAAGAGACAACAAGGAATGGCAGAAATTGGACCACCATGAAGTGGATTTCTGATAGGATGGCAGATTGTCCATTACTTGATGTTTGCTTGACATTTTCAGCCACTATATAATCCCCATTCAACCATTTATCAAGGAGTTGAGAAAAACCACACCTCCCACACACATTCCATTCATCCCATCCAGCCATACACCCTCCACAATTCATAAATTCGTCAAACACATCCATCACACTTTGCAGCAGCCTTCCTTCACCTTTCACCATATTTTCTGACCCAAAATCATCCCTAGCCATACCCCCATCAACCCTAAACCTTCCCATACCATTCCCCATCCATTCTACACCACAAATAACCCCAAAAACCTGTTCTAAAGTTCTCTGCCGCAGCAATGAGGAAGGAGAATTCGTTGATGAGCTTGCTGCCAAGTTGGAGCGTTCTAGGTGTTTCCTTCCTTTGGATTTTAATTTCTAAATTTATGTATCTTTGCTTTGTGAGTATGAGGAACTAAACCCCCTTAGTTGGGGGGTAATTCGAAACCATGTACATGCTTGCAGTATGACTTGATTAAATTCAGTTGTTAGTTCATAAATTGTGGATTCAATTCGTTCATCTATTTGATTGATAACTTATTTGTGTATGTTGATTGAGAGTGCACGCTTAGTTTTCATGCATGAATATGATGCTAGATTATGAGGGAGTTTCACCTAATAGTTACAATCTTATAATCACAAGTAGTGAAGGTCGCTTGAAAACGATCGCGTTGAATGAATTCTTGGCATAAGTTTCATGCAATTCATAGTAACGAATGCTTCGTCAATGCTTATGTTTTTCATAGAACTTAATGATTCTTGCTTGGATCTCTATTATGCAATTCATGTAGGGAACTTGTAGGGAATGTTTTGGGTTGTCGTATGCAATCATCCAATCTAATAACTTGTGGAAAAACTGAAAGTTAATTAGTGCAATTCACGGTTAATTTGGGGCATTGAGTATCCATAGTTTATCGAAGAACAACTGAAAATCGTTTTGTTTGCAAGTGTGACATGTGTGGAGAAGAACCTCCTAACTAGCCCTTTATCCATCCTTTTCATCCAAAACGTTTTACAACCTGTTTAGTTTTAAGTTTCTGTTTTGTTTTCAATTTTCGTCCAAAACAAATCCCCCCTTAATTTGAAGTCTTAGATTAGTTAGAAAGTATTTTGATTTGTGTTTCTAAGTATTTTGATTCAAGTTTTCATCAAATTTCGTCCAAATTAGTGTAGGTGCTCAAAACTGCCCAGAAAGTGGTTTTTAGGCAGTTTTGAGCCTTCTAGTTGCTGTTTTGAATTCTAGGTTTGTTTAAGTGTTTTAAACATTAGTTTTGCATTCTTTGAGTCTAGTTTAGTGTTTTAAACTTTGTTTTTGAGTTTTTAAGTCAGTTTCCAAGTGTTTAGCAATCCCTCCTAATCCCCGGTCTAGAACGATCCCTACTTACATCTTTACTACAATTTGACAAAAGAGGGTTTAATTTGTGTGTCAAGTAATTCTCACACCAAATTTTGGCGCCGTTGCCGGGGATTAGCAACTTTGCTAATCCCTTGGTTCTTTTCTTTTTGTTTAGTTTGTTTTTGTTTTAGTTTCTAACTTAGTTTTATTTTCTTTGGTTGATGTTACTTTTGATATTTGCTTTAGTTCTTTTTCTTTGATTTTAGGTGCTTGAGAAGTAAGACATGGATTTTGCTAGCATTCAAGCTCAATTGGCAAATCTGACTTCTCAATTGTCGCAGTTTGCTGAAAGGACCACAATGCAAAATGTCCCTACATTTAGTGCGTCTTATAGGCAAGGATACCAAGCCAATCAATATCCACAAAGCGATTGGAGTGATCATTCAAACTCTATGTGGTGGGAAGCTCAACAAGTTCAACAAGAAACATATTGGCAACCATATGAGGATTCATATGCACCACCACAGCCTCCCCCTCAATCTTCACATCCAAATTCAGGTATATCAAATTATTATAAGGAAGTTATTCAACAACTGAATTCTTTGGAGCAGGGCAGGGAAGCTCAACCATTTCAACAAGACGCATTTTGGCAACCAATTGAGGATTTCTATCAAGCAAAAGAGTTGGCTGAGTGGAACAATCAATTTAGGCAGAATGCAGAATGCATTGAACAAATTCAAGAACAAATGGTTGAAGATGAGCCCATGGATGAATTGCTACTGTTCGAAGAGGAGGAGGATGCACAAGGCACGGCAAGGGAAGAACAACCCTTGCCGCAACCTCCCAATATTCCTACACCACCCCATTCAAGTAAGGTTGTTCCAAATTTAATTTTTTCTAACTTTGTTCCCCCAAATGCACCTTTCCCTGGCAGGTTCATGCAATCCATGAAAGATGAGGGGAAGAAAGACATCTTGGACACCTTTCCAACAATTCACGAGGAAAAAGTGGTTGAGGAGTATCAAGAATTCATCAAAGAGGATGTAGTTGAAACAACCAATGCCAAAGAAGTTGCATTTTATGACACGGGACAAGGCCCAACCATCACATTCAATCTGGCCAAGTCCAATATCCCTGCAACCTTCAAAGATGCGGTGTTTGTAATTGAGTTTGTGTCGGACAAAGCAAGTAAGTCATCTTCTCCAATTTCCATTACGTTTTATACTTACATGTTGTTAATGATTCAGGCACCCATTCTCGAATTTAAACCATTGCCGGATCACTTCACGTATCACCTTCCGTTCAAGGATCAATTTCATGCTATGGGACCTAGGGGAGCTTAAAGAAGAAGTATCGTCCGGCTTCAAGACGTTAAAGAAAGCGCTACTTGGGAGGCAACCCATGCAATTTAACAAAGGAAGACCAAGGAATCACTCCAATTCCAGATTTGCGTTCCTAAACTCTTCTCTTTGTTGTTTCTTTCGAATCTGCCTATTTAGTTGTTTTAGTTACTGTTTTTGTGTGTCCTTTTGTTTGGTGTGATTTTATGCTTGAAACATTGAGGACAATGTTTGATTTAAGTGTGGGGGGGTAACTAAGTGTTTTAGATGCAAATTCGTGGGATTATATCACCCTTAACTTGGAGACTTGTTCCTTGCTGTTTTTAAGTGTTTTTGAGCAGTTTTGGTGTGTTTTAGTGTGTTTTGATGCAAAAATCCGAAAATCACATAAAAATTTGAAAAATTTGTTTTAAAAACCCAAAAAGAGTTGTTTTTGTGTGTTTGTTTGTGTCCTAGGGTACCTTCCAACACAATGATGAGGATTCGGTTTATAATTACATGGCTGTTAAAGAGAGTGATTAACATGGATGAAAGTTTGATTTACTCTTTGTTTATGCTTAGTTGTGGTTATAACTTATGAATTCACATGCAATCATAAAGAAAAAATCAGTTTTTGTAACATGCTTGAAGGAAGGAACTCAAACTAACGCTACAACCTTGTGAGACTTGAGCCTAAACGTTTATTTGGAGAGTTAAAATCTGTGCATTCTTTGTTTTCTAAGTCGTTGCATGATCTCAATATTCCTTGCTTGGTTACTACTTAGAAGGCGTTTCATCATTTAGTTCCAAATGCTAGAACTCATGCCCATTTCATTCAAAGCATGTTATTGATTTGCATAACACATATTCAAGATGAAGTTGTGTAGTGACCACCACCTTAGCCAAAATGCCGTGAATCCCCTATGTCATTATGTTTTGTAGGTTCCAACCACATTGAGCCTTGTTAGCCTTTTCTTTGTTAACCCACATTACCCTCACCTAGCCTAGATTAGGACTATCCATACCCTTGTTCTTGAAGCATAGTAACACATGATTCAAATTGAATTCCTTTTGATTTATGTTGGCAGAAAACAAGTGTGGGGGAAGTGTTTTTCATGAGGAATTGTGTGCCATAGGCACGGCAAAGAAGAGAAAAGAAAAAAATTTGAAAAAAAAAAAAACATGAAGAAAAAGTATGAGAAGTATGAAAAAACAAAAGGGTTGAAAAGTTGAGAAAAAGAGTTCCAAAGTCTTGTTTGTTGAAGTAAGGGTCCAAAACAATGAGTTTGACCCTAAGGAGTTGTTTAAGTCTCCCCCTTGTGTGTTAAAGTTAATTTCTGCAATCTAAGTGAATTCTAAGTCTCAATTTCATTACTTTGCTTACTATCGCTTGAAGAACGTTTGTTTTCCCTATCCTTCCTTGTTAACCAACACCCCAAGCCCCATTACAACCCTTAACTTCTATCTTGAGTGTTATGTGTTTCAATTTGTGGAGTTTGAATTTGGTATGAGCATATGGTGTTACTGGTTCTCGCATCTAAGTAGTAGCATTCCATTCATGAGATCATATCTAAACATGCTTCTTAACTCTAGAAATTGCGTTCTTTGTGACACATATATGTGGGCATTCGTTTCATATCTACATCAATCTTCTCACATATGACTAGTGTAGGGTGTGGAGTTAGAAAATCTGAGTGAAAATAGAGTGTATATCTTGTAAGGAATTGAGGGAATTCTCTAAGGCATGTTACTACATTCAAAGCATTGTTTTAATTGATTACTTGTGAACTAGTAAGTTGTGGCTTAAATTAAGTATGTGCTTGTGTAAAGATGACTCAAATTTGTGGGGATAACAATCTTTAACATGTCATGTTCATTGGAAATCCCTGAGGCAAATGTTGGAAGGATTAGAGTGTGTTTATTTACTTTGTTTCGTTTTGTTTATTTCGTTTTGCTCGAGGACTAGCAAAAAACTAAGTGTGGGGGAATTTGATAGGAGCATATTTATGCTACTTAGTTATGTTGTTTTCTTGCATTTTCGTAGTTAGTTATAACTTATTATAGTGTTTAAGGTCATTTTCGTGCAATTTCAGGTTCATATGGCAAAGTATGCAAAAAGAGGCATTTTGGAACATTTTGGAGCATTTTTGGACCAAGATTGGATGGTGCAAACATGAAGACATGTGGATGGACGAATTTGATAATTAAAACAGCAACACACACACCACATGGGCAGCAAGGAATCAGAAATTAAAGCATGGAAGAATGGGATCATCATGGGCAGCAAGGAATCATTATGGGCAGCAAGGAATCATCATGGGCACCAAGGAATCATTATGGGCACCAAGGAATCATCATGGGCAGTGAAGAGACAACAAGGAATGGCAGAAATTGGACCACCATGAAGTGGATTTCTGCAAGGATGGCAGATTGTCCATTACTTGATGTTTGCTTGACATTTTCAGCCACTATATAATCCCCATTCAACCATTTATCAAGGAGTTGAGAAAAACCACACCTCCCACACACATTCCATTCATCCCATCCAGCCATACACCCTCCACAATTCATAAATTCGTCAAACACATCCATCACACTTTGCAGCAGCCTTCCTTCACCTTTCACCATATTTTCTGACCCAAAATCATCCCTAGCCATACCCCCATCAACCCTAAACCTTCCCATACCATTCCCCATCCATTCTACACCACAAATAACCCCAAAAACCTGTTCTAAAGTTCTCTGCCGCAGCAATGAGGAAGGAGAATTCGTTGATGAGCTTGCTGCCAAGTTGGAGCGTTCTAGGTGTTTCCTTCCTTTGGATTTTAATTTCTAAATTTATGTATCTTTGCTTTGTGAGTATGAGGAACTAAACCCCCTTAGTTGGGGGGTAATTCGAAACCATGTACATGCTTGCAGTATGACTTGATTAAATTCAGTTGTTAGTTCATAAATTGTGGATTCAATTCGTTCATCTATTTGATTGATAACTTATTTGTGTATGTTGATTGAGAGTGCACGCTTAGTTTTCATGCATGAATATGATGCTAGATTATGAGGGAGTTTCACCTAATAGTTACAATCTTATAATCACAAGTAGTGAAGGTCGCTTGAAAACGATCGCGTTGAATGAATTCTTGGCATAAGTTTCATGCAATTCATAGTAACGAATGCTTCGTCAATGCTTATGTTTTTCATAGAACTTAATGATTCTTGCTTGGATCTCTATTATGCAATTCATGTAGGGAACTTGTAGGGAATGTTTTGGGTTGTCGTATGCAATCATCCAATCTAATAACTTGTGGAAAAACTGAAAGTTAATTAGTGCAATTCACGGTTAATTTGGGGCATTGAGTATCCATAGTTTATCGAAGAACAACTGAAAATCGTTTTGTTTGCAAGTGTGACATGTGTGGAGAAGAACCTCCTAACTAGCCCTTTATCCATCCTTTTCATCCAAAACGTTTTACAACCTGTTTAGTTTTAAGTTTCTGTTTTGTTTTCAATTTTCGTCCAAAACAAATCCCCCCTTAATTTGAAGTCTTAGATTAGTTAGAAAGTATTTTGATTTGTGTTTCTAAGTATTTTGATTCAAGTTTTCATCAAATTTCGTCCAAATTAGTGTAGGTGCTCAAAACTGCCCAGAAAGTGGTTTTTAGGCAGTTTTGAGCCTTCTAGTTGCTGTTTTGAATTCTAGGTTTGTTTAAGTGTTTTAAACATTAGTTTTGCATTCTTTGAGTCTAGTTTAGTGTTTTAAACTTTGTTTTTGAGTTTTTAAGTCAGTTTCCAAGTGTTTAGCAATCCCTCCTAATCCCCGGTCTAGAACGATCCCTACTTACATCTTTACTACAATTTGACAAAAGAGGGTTTAATTTGTGTGTCAAGTAATTCTCACACCAAAAATGTGCGTGAAAATAGAGAGTATCTAGTAAGGAATTGAGGGAATTCTCTAAGGCATGTTACTACATTCAAAATGTTGTTTTAATTGATTAAATGTGAACTAGTGAATGGTAATTATGATTAAGTATGCTCGAGGGTAAGGATTGCTTAAATCTATGTAAGTGATGATCTTTGGCATGTCATGTTTCATTAAAAATCCCTGAGGCAAATGTTGGAAGCCTAGGTTGTGTTTTGTTTGTTTTGATTCGTTTTGTTTTGCTCGAGGACTAGCAAAAGCTAAGTGTGGGGGAATTTGATAGGAGCATATTTATGCGACTTAGTTAGCTTGTTCTTGTGTATTTATGTTGTTATGTCTTAGTTAATTATGTATTTTAAGCTATTTTCGTGTGTTTGTAGGTCCTAATAACAAAGTTGGCAAGAAAGTGCATTTTGGAGCATTTTTGGGCCAAGATTGGATAGTGCAAGCATGGAGACATGAGGATGGACGTTTTTGAAGATTAGAAGGCTAGAAATCAGCATGTGTGTGTGCAAGTGTGTTGACCTACAACTTCAAACATCCATCCACTACACCCATTACATCCACTCATTACCAAACATCCATCCACTACACTTACATCCACTCATTACCAAACATCCATCCACTACACCCATTACATCCACTCACTACACCCATTACATCCACTCATTACCAAACACTCACCCACTACACCCATTACATCCACTCATTACCACAACACTCACCCATTACATCCACTCATTACCACAACACTCACCCACTACACCCATTACATCCACTCATTACAACTCCATACACTCCTCTCCCTAGCCTATAAATACATCCACCATTCACCATAACTAGGGAGATTTTTCCATCAACACAATCCACCCTTCACCATAACTCACCTATATCCATCCACCACCATAATTAACCATTCACCTCCATCCAACCTAAATCAAACACATTCAGCCATTCCCTTCCATATATCCATACACATCCTTAGACACTTGTGCCGCAACAAGGTGGTGAAAAAGAAGGTCATGGGTGTTTCAAGCTTGAAGATTGGAGCGTTTTAGGTGTACTTCGTTCTTGCTTTCAATGTCTACTTTGTTATTTTCTGATTTTGTTGCAATTATGAGTAGCTAAACGCCTATTTAGTTAGGGGGAATTCGAAACCATGTTCATGCTTGCAATATGATTTGATTACTTTCAGTTGTGAATTCAAATTACTTATCCATTTGAATTAAAACTGACTTGTGTGTGTTGGTTGAAAGTGCACGCTTAATTTTCATGCATAAATCTGATGCTAGGATATAAGGGAGTTTCACCTAATCGTTATGAACTTATATTCACAAGTAGTAAAGGTTGCTCGTCACAACCGTGTTAAGTAAATTCTTGGCATAAGTTTCATGCAATTCATAGTTACAAGTGTTTCGTCAATGCTTATGATTTTCATAGAACTTAATGATTCTTGCTTGTATCTCTATTATGCAATTCATGTAGGGAACTTGTAAGGAATGCTTTGGGTTGTTGTATGCAATCATCAAATTCAATGAAATTAGGAAAATCTGAGGGTTAATTAGTGCAATTCACAGTTAATCTGGTGCGTTGAGAATTCGTAGTTTATTGAAAAGCAACTGGAAATCGTTTTGTTTGCAAGTGTGTCATGTGTGGAGAAGAACCTCCTAGCTAGCCTATCATCCATAGTTTTACCCCAAATTCGTCCAAATTTTGCTTAGTTTACAATCTGTTTGTTTTGTTTTCAAATTCACCAAAACCAAACCCCCCCCCCTTTACTTTAGAGTGTCTAATTAGTTAGAATCTGTTTAGTTTGTGTTTTTAAGTGTTTTGAATCAATATAAAACCAAAAATTCGTCCAAAAAGTGTGTTAGAGTCAGAAACTGCCTAATTATTGTTTTTAGCCAGTTTTAAGCATTTTTAGCTTGTTTTGAGTCTTTTGAGTTTGATTTGAGTTCTTTGAGTCTAGTTAAGTGTTTTTAGCCTCTTTTTATATATTTGAGTCAGTTTAGAGTGTTTTAGCAATCCCTCCTAATCCCCGGTTTAAGAACTATCCCTACTTATTCATACTACAATTGTCAACAAGAGGGTTTAATTTGTGTGCTAAGTTAATTCGCATCAGTAATAAAACCAATAAATTCTCCTCAGCAACATAACGCAATTAGTGACTCTACAAAGATAAAATTTGTTAATGTAACATATATATTATTAATTGGGAGTTGGGACTAGAGTCAAGGATTTAAAAACTTATATGAATTTGGAAGAAATAAAATTAGGCAGCTAAAGGCGGTGGAACGGCAAATGGTGGTGGGGAATAGGGTAACTTAGGTTTAAAGTTGGAAGGTCGCGACGATTGGGGCTGTGAGTTCTTAAATATAATTTGGGGATACTAGAAAAGGCCGGGGTTCTCGGGCTTCGTAGAGAAAACAGAGATATTTTAGTTTTTAAATTTTTTTATAACGACCTAGCTCAAAAACGCCTTCGATTTGGCTAGGTCTTTTGAAACAAAAATTAAAAACCTCTTCTTCTTCTTCTTCTTTGTTATAAGCACTGTTGCCTGCACATCCATGGAGGCAACAAGCCTCTCCACTGCACCTACCCAAATTGTTGAAGGTCCCGAAGGTCGATCACAAGTGTTTCTTTGAGCTTCCGAAGGGTCCTTGGACCCCCCTGGTCCCTATATGGATCCGCCAGTGCTAGTCACTATTCTATTGGCTTCAGCCTTCCGGGTTGCTCTTTCTTATTGCCTTGTTTGAATGAAGAAAATAAAAAAGATTGTGGGCGAGTGATATTTTTCCGTCTTCATAAATAGCTATAAGGGTATTTACGTAAAATACGATATTTTTGAAAAAGTGAAAGGAAAGAGACTAGGGGAAATTTGGAAATATAACCAAAATTTAGAACCCATGTAGAATTATAACCAACATTTTAATTTTATGATAATTATAACCAAAAGTTGATGTAAAAGTACTAATATATCCTTAATGTTAGAGTTTCTCACAACAATCAAAACCCAACTTATAATATTGCAGATTTGAATATAGATAGAGATTTAAACTACCTCCAGATGTCTAGGATCTTTAACTATACCTTTAGATATATGCAACCTTTAAACCAGAATGAAAGCATGAATTAAAACAGCTTCCATGGAAAACGTAAAAAATCAGAGAACTTGGAAGATTAAAATATAGAGAAAACCATTGATAAGGGGAGCTTTGAAAGCGTAGCCTTTCTGGAAAATGAGTAAAACATAAATTAAGACCAAATAAATATACCGCGGAAAATCCTCCAGGGGCCAGTGTGAAGTACAACATTTTTTTCGAGCATAACTCTCAATGTGATGAGAAGGGAAATCGTCCTCCACCCGTAGTCCTTGCCTTCCTGCTACTTATGGAGTCAAATTTTGTTTGGCCACCAAAATCTCTAATTCTTGCAAGGGCATGGAAAGGATACGGCAGAAATGTTGCTGGTTTTGCTTTTTGATTCATGCTTTCATTGTGCAGAAATCTGGAAGGTTGCAGGAAGTAGTTCAAAAGTTGCAGAGAATAATGAAAACAAAAAAGCGATAGAGATTAATTCCTCATAATAAAGTTGTTTAAAGGTTGTGTTTTGATTGTTGTGAGAAACCCCAATATTTGAAGTATCTTTTACATCAAATTTTGGTTATAATTATCATAAAATTAAAACGGTGGTCTAAAATTTGGTCTATTTTCCAAATATCCCAAATTAGTGGCAGTCGAGTGGGTCAGTGGTGGAATTTTACGATTAGGGCTCGCGGAGGGAGAGAAACGCTTCACACTTGACTTCCGGTCGCCGTCGATCTATTCTCAGGTAAATAGCTTGGAATCTCAAATTAAAAAGTCTCTCTCTGCCATACTATGTGTGTGTGTGTGTGTGTGTGTGTATTAGCTCATATTGCATTCAGTGGAATACCAGAGCAAAACCCAATAGCCGCGGATTTGGAAACTTTTGACGGATTTGGAATTCGACTGCAAATTCCAAATCCATAGAATCAAACTGTCATATGAATTTCGTTTGAGCAGAGCAATCAATTGTTGTGAAAATTTTCTTGTGATGTCTTCACTGCTAGTGGTAGCTTGGTTTTAACTTGTGACCTCTGAGAAGGGAAATCAGTTTGACATATGGATAGGGTACAGACTAATGGAAGATATGGAACACTATTCGATTAGTCCGTAATCAGCATGTTAATATTATAGTTTGTTTAGTTTTTCCTTTGGATCCCCACCGAAAGAACACAAGAAAGTTTTTGAATCGGGTTTTTACCCGAAACAAGGATTTCTATGGGTCAGTAATCGGTATGTTAATGCCGTCTTTCACCTTTTCATTGTTTGTAGATGGTGCACTTGTAAAGTTGTAATCGTGCAAAGCAGAATCATTCTCTCTGGTTTGAATTTATCCTCCTATTGTTGATGTCTGTCTTCATTCATGTAGCGCGATATGACTGCAATTGTAACAGTTTACAGCTACTAGTTGAAGCATAGTAAGAATCATAAGTGATCTCTTGTCATCTGGTTTGTCAACAAGATTTCAGAACCCTTTTTGTCGTGCATGTTTCATGTCTCTTTCAAAATACAGCCATCATCTTTGATGAAGCAATTAACCATCTATAAAGAAACGTTGGATATAGGACCATAAGACAACTCCTTCTGTCAATGCCTTTCTACTGTCATTGGTTAAATCTTTAAAGCTAATTGTTTCCTTGTTGGGATCAATCATTCTGCAGTATCATGGACACTCAAATTCAGGAAGCAGTCCCTTGTGGGCCTTGTATTAAGGTGGAATTTCAGCTCGGTTCAGAAACATATTCTGTCAAGGAGCACAAGGGCATTCTTTCGGAGCAACTGGTTTCTGTGAAAGAAGAAAGCATGAGAATATTGAAGGACTTCATCACCAGACATAATGTTCCTAATGATGTCCCTGATGAACTTGTTGAAAACTCTTCGGAAGACGATGGTGAAATCCTTCAAAAGCCTCCTGTAAAGTCAAAGAAGACAAAGTTTACTTGATTACCTCTGTATTTCTGGGTTTAAACCTTAAAACTGTTTGTGATTGAGGTGCTCCTTTTGATGTCTTGGATAAACTGTTTTCAACACATCCAGCACCTTTTTCTCTTTTTCTGGGTTTAAACCTTAAAGCAGGTTGGTGCTTCAGTAACTTGAAGGTCAAGGGAGATGAGATTTGATAAGGGATGTTTGCCGCACATGTATCGAAATAGGGAAGCTCCTCAGTCTTCAGCACATCTCCTTGAATCACCTGCGTACGGAACCACAAGCATATATGTTGCGACCTTCCGCACATTCTTTCTACTTTATCAGAACTGTTGCAGAAATCCGCCTTCTCAACAGCTTGATTCATTTGTTGGATTGTTTGCAAGTCCTGCATCATTCACAGCATAATTAATTAATATCCTTGGTGATAGAAAACAGTTTCAGAATGATTACGTCTTTCCTAATGATAATGGGAGCTTTGAATTCCAATTCCCACAAACTAACAAGACTGGTACACCAAGTATTTGCACAAACCTTCTCTTGTAATTTAGAAAAAATACGCACAAGCTTCTCTTTGCTTTCGGAATCAATATGGGGCTGTTCGCACGAGGATGGATCATCTACTATGGACTGTTCACGCAATTCCCATCATCATTCTCATACTGAACCTCATATCTTAACCAAGGGCTATCGGGAAACTCATGTGATTTGGCCTCAATCCTCAATCCTCAGCCAATTAAAATTAAACAATTAGATGCAACTTTAATTCTCAATCATCATCGTCTGCAATCCCCATCTTCTTCTTTAAACACGGCGACCACGACTACCCTTCTCCACTCACACCACCATCAGGACATGGCATGCATAACCCATGTTTCTGATTCTCCATGCTGCTATATAAAACAAAAATGGATGAAAGATACAGCAAGTTCTTATATAATTGTCGGTGCCCTCATGGGGATTTTACTCGTGAGCTCCAATGTTTCCATATGGAAAAATTTATAGTTTCATATGCAATTTCCCCAAGGGGTGTGCTATCCACACACCCCAAATTACTTCTCACACATCCCTTGTTAATTTCTGTCTGTTGATCTTCTTCAATTCATCTGATCCGACGGTTAGAAGAATGTGTGAGAAGTAAAATGGGTGTGTAGATATCACCCCCTTTTCCCCAATTATAAGAACTGTGGAAAATTTTCGCGAGGATAGCTTTCAAAAGGCTCTAAATGCTCTTGCTCCCCCTACCGATAGTGCTAAGAAGAAGGACAATGGCAAGTGGCATAAGGGTTTGGGCAAGGCTGCTGAGGAAAGTGATATCTTCAAGATGGTCAAAATGATAATTCAGCGTCCCTGTGATACTTTTTAGCTTTCATTATTACATCTTCCTGATGGTGGTGTGAGCGGCATTTTTGCCCTCATGTTCAGAAACATGAGTAAAATCCCCATATTTCTGATTCACCCACAAAATTAAAATTAAAACAAAAGTGTAAAAACCTGCAATTTTACAATTTTGTTTAATCACTTAAGAAATGAATTACCATTTTGATCATTTGCATGTCAATTATGGTAAATGGTCACTTGCCACTTCATGGACATTTTATTTTATGCTTTTCACATGCATTGAATGAAATTGACTTGCAACTACGCAAGCTACATATTTGGGATAGTCATTACACAAACTCAATATATGTGAGATCAAGTTCATTTGAAATCATGGAAGATCAGGACCCAATTAACACCCAAAAAACGTTAAACTATTCAAACAAAGAGCTTGAACCAAGTAGCAGCATGTAGATAAAAGCCCACAGATGCAAAAATTGAATAGTTAAACAAAAACTCAAACTGAAAAAGGACAGGAAAAAATTGAAAGCAGAAACTTATAACCTAAACGTAAAATTAAGATTAAGAGCACAGTTGACAAACTCTCCCTCCAAGTCTCCACCAGTCAAATCGTGGACCTTCGCAAAATCTTCATCAATTGATTTTCATTGTAGCCCCTACTTTGTCGATGTTTTCAATTGTTGGAGGTTGAAGTTTGACAATTTTTTTCCTACGTTCTTTATTTTCGGTTTTCATTTTCTCTCCGCTTCCGCCAAAATGCTTCCATATGCACATTCTCGTCCTTCCGCCATGCTTGCCACCCATTTGTTTGCACTTGATGCTTTAGATTTTCATGGTTAATCTGCAAGCAATGATGATAAAATAAGAAGTCTAACTGATTAAGATGTGAATAATGCACTATAATGCACAATCTCAAATATAAAGGTTTTAAGCAATTTAACCTAAATACCTTTAACTTTGTTAATTTTCCCATAGCAATACTTTTACTCCAGTCACTTTTAGAATACTGAAAGATAAATATATTGTCAAGTTTGAGGTAACAAATTGTAATCATGTTTACAAAATTAAATAATAAGAAATGTTACCTTAATCTTGTACTTCAACCTTTGTATTTTGAGACGGGTGTGATGCTTGTAAAACTGATAGAAAAATGCAATTTTATATCTATTTGAAAATCGAATGCAATTTGAATTTATAGTATACATTCATATGAAAATAAGAGAAGAGTTACCGTGACACACCCCGTCCCGAAGGAGGGCAGGCTGGCCGTCACGTGAGAGTGACGTAACCATTTACACAGTTCGGAAGCTTTAAAAATACAATTACTAAGATGAAACACCCGAGGGTGAGTCCTACTTTTGTGAATTCTGTCAAAACACCGTTGGATTCCTCGTGGCCACCAAAGCTCTGCTAACTAGAACCTGGAGGGGCGCAAAACAAAATTGAGTGGGTCAGCAAAACAAAGTTTTTCGAAAACATTTCATTTAAAACATTTCTAACCCCTCGCTGTAAAACCTGTATACTTTCCCAGAAAATAGTATATATAAAACCATATGTAATCTCAAAACTTAAATCCCAATTCCTTAACATTTTTCAAGAAAATATGCCATGCCATGAATCAAAATATAAATCAGGTGAAATAAGGAATCAATCGGAGACCCTGCAGTTGGTCCTATACGATTAATTCAATAGCTCAATATCCCACTTAGCCGGAGTCACCACAGTGACCTATACGGCCATACTCTGCACATCACTCGGAACTACGTAAGGTAGTATGTACGATGAAAGGTGTAAAATACGCTCTAGTGCTTCTCTCATCAATCATCAGCGCGCATAACTAAGGTCACCCACTAGTCGGAATCACGCCTAGTGATCTATACGACTAGCATGTCGGAACCCTCACATGGTCTGTACGACATCCACCTACTTGGATCCAAGGCGAGCGTGCGGTGTGGTGAATAAATATAAGCACTAACACCTAGGGTGCAGGTTATGAGCTTAACGTCTCAACATCAAATAATTCAATGAATAATGAACTCACCTGACTTACCTGTGCCTCCACAGCACCATGCAACATGTATGCATCATATATCAATTCATGTTTTTCATAAACTTCTATGCTTGGCATTTCAATTCATACTTTTCATAAACTTCTATGCATGGCATTTTAAAAACATTTTCTTATATAAATGCATTTTCTGGGAAAACAATAGTATATAGGTAATACGAAAACAAAACTGCCCACTCACCTGGAGTTCGCCCTACAACTCCCTAGCACAACACATCAAGGCGTCATGACGATCGGCGCCTAGAACAATAATCAAATCCAACCTCAGAATTCATATCAATAGAATATAACTTATATAAAACACGTCACTACGCAGTTCGATCCGGAAGATCTGCAACTCAGATTTCCAATCCATAACTTTCAGAGGTCCACAATATAACCCTAGAACAACATCCTAAAATTTCATTACCATCCAACGGTCGGATCTCCGTCAATTAACTAAACCAAGTGACGGTTAACATTCTATATTATGGACTTACAACTTCAATTCCGGAAGATCCGTAAATCGGATTCCCAATCCGTAAGTTCCTATAATCCTCAAATATTACATATTACAACGCATCAAAGTTTGGTGACGATCCAACGGTCGGATCGTCAAATCACATTTTCACCTATTGCGAAAACTATAAAACGTTATTTAAAGCACCTAACCAACAATTCTTAATAACTTTCTCATACGGTGCTCAAATTGGGTATATGAATATACCACAGTGATCTACTCGACGTCACGGACGTCGACATATTTTCAAAATAATTTTTGGAGGCCGCACGCGCCCCCACGCGCCAGGACAAGCACGGGGACACGCGCCCCCACGCGCACCATCTTCAACCCTGGGCTCGCCGGACTGAACTTTCCGGCGGCCGGAAATCTGGAAATTTTGTAACTCTTCGTTCTCCTTCGTTTTTCACCCATTTTCTTCGTTTTTTATACCAAATTGAAGCCCCAAACATGTAGAATCATAATAGACTAGTTTACGGCTCTAAAAACAACTAAATCTCACCGGAAAAATTCCAAGGAATTCGGCCAAACTTGAACCACGTGATCCCGACGTCCAAATCCTTCAAACGAAGCACTCCGAGCTTCCTTAGGACCTCACTAAGCTCACTATAAGCTTAGAATTCCCTGAAACACAACATTTTACGTTCGCATGAACAGTGACCAAAAATGGAGGTTTCGGGTTCACGTGAAATCGAAGGTTTTACTTCCTAAAACTGGTACCAAACGACTCACAACGTCTCAAGGATGAAGATACATACCTTGGTTGCTTCGATCCGTCGAGATTTGCAAGGTTTTGAGGGTGGCCGTACGTATGGGTGTGTAGAGAGAGAGAGAGTGTCGGGGTGGAGACAGAGAGAGAGAGGGTTACGGGTTAGAGAGAGAGAGTGAGTTTTGATGTCCAATTCAATCTCCACCCTCCATTTAGAAATCCCTAACCAACAAACAAAATCATCCTTTCAAAATATTCCAACTTACTAATATATATATTTCTCCCAATTTGATTAATATTTGAACCAAAATAACGTCACATACACACGTACCTTAGTACCCGTCAAGGGTAAAATAGTCATTTCACGCCCCAAATATATAATTCCCGGGACGGGCTGTGACATACCGTATTTAGAAAAGTTGTTTGATCACTATTAATCTTTTTCTTGCACCCATAAATTGTTTTTTTTTTTAATTTTTTTTAATTTGAGATAATTAATTTGTAGAATGATATGGAGAATGCAATTAAAAATAAATAGGTAAGAAATGGTGTTGTACCTAATTTTTTGGACTTTATTCCAAATGCGTATGATGTGAGGAGTGAAGGAAATTTTGTGAAAAACATGTTCATTTGAATAACATCATATAGAATGCAATTAACAATTAAAGGCGGAATCATGCTTTCATGCATTCAAAAACAAAACATCTACCATGAAATTCAAAGCCTAGTAGATTGGTGAACCTTGACTCAACTTAAAAACAACAATTTGTTAGTTGAGAAATATTTACCTTTGTAGATTCCTCTTTGCATATGCAAAGGATAATCACCCAAGAGATAGGGCCTTCATTCCTTGCTTCTTAGCTCCATGGATTTGGTTAGAAGAATAGGTTCTCCAAGTTCCCAAAATTGAGAACCTCTAAAGATTCTACACCAAGGTTGGATTGGAGAGGAAATGAGTGACCTTGAGGAAGTAGAATTGCTAGACAATATCCCCCAAGGTGGTTGGCCTCTTAGAGAGAAATGGAAGCTTTGTGTTCTCACCAATTTTCTCTAAAATCAACAACTTATGAATTTTAGGTTATAAAGTTCTTTATATAGTCACTTCTTTAAATGACCTAAAGAACCAAAAACCCTAATTCAACACTAAATGGATATGGGCTTTTGGGCCTTTGTGAATCTTTATTCATTAAGTTGTCATACAACTTAAGTCAATGGGCTTTGACGTTCGAAGCCCATTGGGCCTTAAGGTCCAAAACTATCCCGAGGTCTTTAACGAACTTATTCGTTTGATTAATTAACATATTAATTAATCCTTGCCATAAATAATTAAACCATTTAATTCATCTCCTTTGTTTCTTCAATCTCCACCTTACTCGGTGTACGATACATTAGGTTCCTTTTAGCGAGGCAGTGGGCGATTAAAACCATTTTACATCGATTGTGAATTGAAACTTACTTTCAATTCTCCCTTTAGTGATTACACACGTTTAGGGCTTCCACAAACCATGAGTGACACCTAGCAGCATATCATGGCTACCCAAGCTAATCAGAAGAGGTAGAGAACCTATTCAGTTTAGGATTACAAATGCAATACGGTCTTTCTCTAATCTAATACTCTTGACCACATTGTTTGGTTTGATAGTTTATTTATTCATGTCTACTATCCAATGTGATTCATTTGCATTTTATGATTACCTTGAATGTGATTTGGAACGCATTCCCCAATCTCATTCATACTCTGGCCAGAGATTTTAATCATATCATAGAGTATTCTCCCTCAAACCATTTTGAAGGTTAGAGATCCCTTGTTGCACATTCACTTGTCTCCATGACTAAGTGGCTTAACCCCAATGATGTCGTGGACACCCCGATGGGGTGACTTTGACATAATCAAAGATCAAGGACTTAACCACAAGACAACAACTGTGATGCCTCAGGTCAAAGGACTAATTTGCATTATCCCAAACATGAGTTCTCATGTGACATGAGTATGAGAACTCCTCGTTGATCGTGTTCAGTGGACTCATTCTCTATTGAGCACCTACGTACTTGTCTTGATGTCACACACACCAATGACTCGAGACTAGTCACTCTCCCTGAGAGAAGACATAGCACGTACTGATCTTATCGGACTGTCAATGCCCAATTGGCAATCCTATGATCAGGAACGTTTAGGATGTGTCTACGAAAGAATTGTCTCATTAATCTAACTTCATTAGATTGCATTCTTCCAATCACATATTCCTTGGACTTTATCGTTTAAGCATATAACATTTATATGAGACGCCTCAAACAATAATGTTTGCCTTTTATATGTAAACTAGATTAGTTTAACATGTGAAATATCCGTAAAGTATCATCATATGAATGGCTTTAGGGCACATTTCCAACAAGGAGTTGTTGAAGGTTTTAATTCTTCTACAGCCTTTTTCAGGCGCCACCTATTTATTTAAAGTATATATAATGTTAGATTTCTTATAAAAATGTAATAAAGAATTTAGAATACATACTGCTCATGCTTCTTTTTTTTCCTCTCTTTGAGAATCAGTTGGCTTAGATCAGTAATTTTTACTCCGACAAATATCTCCCAACCAGGTGTAAAAATAGAAACACGTCTATTTGGGATCTTATCAATAGGTAGTTCCTTCTTCATTTTTTGTGGGTATTCTTGTAAATATCCTGAGAATGAAAAAAAAACAAATTTAATGGGATATGTCATCGGCCAATGTAAACTTAGCAATCTCACACACACACACACATGTCATCACTATACAAACATCTCACGCAAGGGCAGGGCTAACAATTTCTACAAACAAAACTTTCTAGGGCCAGAATCACATTTCTCTAAAACATTAGCTAAACCAAACATAACCATTATCGTCATCGTCATTAGCAACAACCACCAAATCAGGTTTAATCCAACCAACAATTCATCAAATCAAATCCACCACAGAACACGCAATGCACCATAAATTCACACAAAGAGCTTGCAAATACGATCAAAAGTTTCAGAATTCATGCAATAACACGCCAAATAAAGCTAAAGATTAAACACAATCTGCAGAATTCAGAAAATTCTGAACCAAATTACCTACAATTATAATCAATTAACGCAAAACCAAAGCCAATTCAATTCAAAACAAAACAAATTACGAATTATATGAACTTCTTAAAGAATAACAAACTTTCAAACGGCCGCGACACAAAGGCGATGCAGTCGCCGAATCCAAATCCGATAGCAAACGCCGATGAGAATCCGATTGGTTATCCGGAGCTCCGACTGAAACTGACAGAGAAAAAGAGAAAGAGAGCTAGAGAGAGAAGAATTTGTTCTGAAAGCTCAAATGTTTTACTAATTTCTGTCACTGAGTTTGTCGATCCTTTTTTGTTTGGAATGAACTGAAACCACACAGCAAACTCTTGAAAACCAAAATTAGCCTCCTTCCGATTACTCATCTCTAAATACTGGTGGTATGCAGGTGGTTAGTATTCAACCTCCCACCAAACTCAGAGCGTGGAAATCTTTGGGGGAGAAAACTGCCCACTACTGAGAGGTATGCAGGTTGTTTTTCTTCTTTTTTTAAATTTTATGTTTTCTTTTCCAATATTTTTTGGATATTTTTTTTTAATTTTTATATTTTCTTTCTACTGTAACCTTTTATACTTCTGTTTTACATATATGGTAAAGATATATATATATATATATATATTTTGGTAATTTTTGTTTTTAAACTGCCCACAACTGCTTAGCAGTTTGTGATGGTTAACTGTTAAGCAGGTCTGTTATAGATTTATTTTATTTTATTTGTTTTATGTTCAGTTATGGTGTTTTTACGCCTTTGTCCTCATTTTCTAAACTTTTGTGGTTTTTTTATTGTGAAGGAAGCAAAGGATAATATTGGGTTTATTGAATGCTTCACAAAACTGGGGCTCTCCCTTTATCTATATAGATTTTTTTTTCTGTGAGATATTAAACGCTCTCCCTCTCCTAAAATGGAGGAGGAGTGGTGTTGGTTGGTTGGGTTAAATTCATTTTATCTCATTTTTTTAAATTCATTATATCTCATTTTTTCGTTTTTTTTTCTCTGAAAACTGATTTGCGTCGAACGTGGTTGAATTTGTGTCTTCCACGTTTGTTCTTCTCAATTTTGTCTCATTTTTTTCTAATTTTTTTCTTTTGGGTTAAATTCATTTTACCTCCTGAGTGATCTGACCTCCCGGACCCTGCACCAAACTAAGGAAAATGGAGAGGAGGTTTGGCGTGAAAAAGCTTTAAAAAATGGAAGAGAAGTTAGAGGACGTGGGGGGACGAATGAGGGCGTTTTATAACCGTAAAACTCCATTGTGGATAATTATCATCATTTTTTTAGTTATGGTTTTTTTCCGGGTTTGTCCTCATTTTCTTCATTTTCTGGATTTGGATTATGAAGAAAACAAAGGGGTTTTCTTGGCATTTCGGAATGCTTCACAAAACTGGGGCTTTCCTTTTATATATATATAGATAGATAAATCATGGTAAGTACTCTACCCATGATAGCTGCAAGCACAAAGCGGTTATCCAGGCTCCACACAATCATGTCAACACCACGAGGGGGTGGGAAGAAATCTTTGACGTGGGCCTCCTCGAGGAGGCTGAGGAGGCAGTGGGGGACAACGTCCAACTTTCCCCTAAAGTGAAGAGAGAATTATTTTTTAAAAATGACCTAGAAATCAGTTGTCTTGTACTCATTCACATCAAATTAGACTCCACGAAAATGTAAATAAAAATATTCATTCAAAGCAGCTCACATGGAATTTGTGTGATCTGGGAACCCAAATTATACTCATTCACCAAGTGACAGCTCATAGGTCACAGTGCCTCAATTAGGAACCTCCGTTCCATCTATCAAAACATCTCACGTATATGATTTGTAATACACTGGGACATTGGAAAATTTGAGAAAACTGATTTAAAATTGACCAAATTTCAGCCAATTTCAACACTTTCAGAGATACAATGCAGGAAATATTTTATCAAAAACTAAACCAAGATGTTGGCAAAATAGAAATATCAGAAAGATGTGACCTAGAGTTATTTTTAAGACATTGGGACAACAAACCTGAATTGGACATAATTCACATGTCTACCTAAGTGAGGGTTGTGCTGTGGTAAAAGACCCAAAAAAGTATTTGATATTATTAGGTATGATATACATTCCTATGAGCAGGAAAGACACAACTTTCAAAGATGCAATAGGTTAAGAGAGAGGGGTCTTATAGGTTTTACACAAACATAACACGTTAGATAACTGTTATGTCACTGGTACAGCAGAGTAGTTGAATGCTTATATTTCTTAAAATGACTAGGCCAACCCATACAGTATAGAATGAAACCTTCTAGGTAGAAGCTGATGTTCCAGAAGATCATTCCCAAACTGTTCGAAAGTCCTCTGGCATGGCCCAAGAGACAGAAAATGCATAATCAAAAAATAAACCTCTCTAATGCCTTCGCATTTAACCTATTTAAAATGCTTGGAGGTGTCATAGCAAGAGAAGTTGCACCACCAGACAAAGTACACTTCCGAGGATCCATTATTTGAGTACAACCTGAAACATTAAAAGACAACCATTAAACAAAGTTGATGAATATGAATGGTATCTGCTGAGTAAATTATTAAGTAGACCACCAGCTACTGAACTGACCTTCACCCTAGTCTACGAAATCCTCAAAAAGGAAATGCAAGCGTGGAGTGCAATTTTTGTCCCTTTCACTCAACTTATTGCAAACCAAGCTAACCCTTAATTATTTTCTTCCTATAGCAAAGGCAAAAAGGTTTGGTTTTCCCTTTTATTCTACGAATACGACATGCCTGCACAATCTAAGCCTGAATTGGTAAAAAGGCTATTGAGTCAAACGACTCAAACCCAACTGCTCTCAAGCCAGCCTGCTGCTATAACTTGGATGAGCTCAAACAAGTTATTCCTGGAGGACGAATCCTATTAATTCTCAGAAATCTTCCTTAATTAATTAATGAATTAAATGCGTTAATTTGATTTCCTTTTTTGTTTTAAATATATGTTATACCTACTTAATACCTATTAAGATTTAGACGTGTGAACAAAAAAGCGATAGCAAATCTCATGTATGCGCATTGTATTTGTAATTTACGAAACATAAAAGAAAGAAAAAAAATCCTAATACATCAATATCAAAATACAAACGAACTAGTACAATTTCAGCTAACTGATCTAATCAGACTCCCAATACAGTTCTGCAACGATGGCATGCCATGTCGAATAATCTTATCTACTCAAGCTAAAGCTCTAAACAGTCCGAGCTACAACAAAGCAGTAATTGAAACCAAGGTTCAGCAAGGTAAATGTAGACAAATCTTGGCAGATGGCGCTGCTACGGTTGATGAAGCAACCAATGATGTACTCCCAAGAAAAGCTCGAAACGACCTTCAATAGAAACATGTTATTTCCCGATTTGAGTGGCTTCCTCCCACTCACTGATCTTTCAAATGGCATCAATGAATCGGATGTCAAAAGAAATGGGATTAATCTGCCACACATTTATGTTTGCGTATTCCTCTAAACATTGTTTCAGTTGGGCTTCACTGTATCCCTGTTCCAAAGCAAACATTCCACATGGCTTGAGACAAAATAGATAGACGTTCGAACATGATTATCACGAATTTTCATTTTTGCTATATATTTTGAATTTCTACTACTATAAATTATATAATTATATTTATCACTTTCAAGTTTTGTACTAGTTTGACATGATAAGCAGTGCAGTTGGATTTTCGGCATTAGATCCACTTATATAGATTGGCATTCAATTATTTATCTGAACATCGATCACAAGATGCTTAAAGTTGAGTTGCAAAAACTAACCTTCCTAGAAATCAGATTTAGAGCATGTGCATAGCTCACATCCTGCTTGCCCGTCGTCTCAGACTCATCTCGCAAAATTGAATAGATATCTCCAATAGGATCCAGACCAGATTTCTGGCGATCATCTGAGTACAAAGAGAACTTCGACATATGCATCAGCCTTAATGCCTCATCCACATCAGATTGAGCCACAGTTTCAGAATGTCGGAGTCTTGCTATTGCCTGTAAGTGAAAGAAGTTAGTTTGTCTGTTGCGTGATCAACACACCCAGTATAAACATATATTGCTTCCTTCTCCAGATGAGCATTTTCGAGCAACCCATCCAACAAACCAAGAAAATCTATTTATCTATAATACCCAAAAAAGCATACTAGATTTCCATGCTAGATAATTCTTCCTCTACTTATGGACGCAGTTTCTTGAGCAACCCATCAAATGGGTAAAAGATGGTACAAACAATACTCCTACTGTCCTACATATTACCTTTTTACAATTCCAACCTAAACATCTGACCCACTCCATACGCAGAAAGGTTCCGCTTAAATACACACCATTTAGGTCGTAACACTCTTAAATTGGGTGGCTTTCCCTCTGCCTGATGAAGATGGCAGAACCCAAACCCTATGCCTATGTAGATGGCTAGAAACCATCAATTTTGCCACCTCAGTCAACTTTGATGCTCTGTATATATTGTTGTATCATTTCTTGCCATCTCATTCTATTGTGATACACAGCATATATTTGCAGAACCACATTTAAATGAAAAAAATGAAAGGCAGGACTTACAGCTGATATTCGAAGAATGCTGAGCAGAGTTCTCACAGTTGTATAGGAATGGGGTGCATTCGATTTAGCTTCTTCTTGCCGAATGCTAGAGTAGGCACTAGCAATATACTCCTCAAGTTCCTGTGGGACTGAAGGAGACAATCTTCTCACTGCAGAAATATATGCCCTGAAAAAAATCATAAAAGAAAAGATCTTATCAGAAAGTACCACTAATCAGCAGACTTGAAAATAAGGATTTAGGTAGCTTTACAAATTACAAGTTCTATACAGAGAGATCCGTTTGCATGGAAAATTGATCAATAGAAAGACAAACAAAAGAGAAGATCCTGAAATCCGTACTACTGAGCTTTCCATGGTAAAAGTGATGTGAAATTTACCGAATAACAGATGGCTCAAGTGGAGTGAAGCCAAGAGCCGGAGATTCTTTATTCTGATGAACATAGACAACATGCCTAGCCATCTCAAGATCACTATCCATATCTGCTCGATCCAGGATTAACCATAAAAGATCAAATCTTGACAAAAGGGCCGGTGGAAGATTAATGTTTTCAGCAGGAGTTCTACGTAGGTCATATCTCCCCCTTAAAGAATATACATAAAACAACTACAGTAAGAGTTTGCACAGATTTTACACAGAAGGTTGGCTACCAGCAGTGGAAAAGGCACCACATAATTAGAGCAATATGATTTAGAAGAGAAGTGACAAGGAGTAATGCCCTATATGAACCAGATTAAAAATAAGTAGAAATTTTTTTACCATGCTGGATTAGCTGCAGCAAGAACAGCAGTTCTTGCATTCAAAGACGTAGTGATCCCAGCCTTGGCAATGCTGACAGTCTGCTGCTCCATAACTTCATGTATGGCTGTACGATCTAATTCATCCATCTTATCAAACTCATCAATAGCACATATTCCCATATCCGCTAGCACCTGAAATGAGTTAATACTTCCACAATTCAACACCCAGAAACACTAAAATAATGATCATATAGAAAGCCTAATAAAGAACTATAGAGATCTAATTAGGGATTATAAAGTGAATTGGTTATGGATTGACTCCTGAAAACTGGCTAGGTTTTACTTCCCCTCTTCACTTTCTAGCTATTGCTTCTGCATCAAAGGCACACACTGGTATGATGCAATAAAAGTTTAACATTAAGAACTCTCGAGTATTATGCATATATTCGGCAAGTATTTACTGGTTTGTAACTTTGTATGCTCTTCCACTCATATAACATGAAAAAATAAACATAATATATATATATATATATATTATATAACTGAAAGGAGTATATGTATCTCACCAATGCTCCTCCTTCCAGGACCATTTCATTTGTGACGGGATCTTTCTGAACAGCAGCAGTTAGACCAACTCCACTGCTTCCTTTGCCAGTTGTATATACTCCCCTGGGTGCTACATTAATTATGTGTTTGAGAAGCTGGCTCTTTGCAACTCCAGGATCACCCATCAGACAAATATGTAAATCTCCTCTAATCTGCATTTTGAAGGAGAATGTATTATGACCTCTTGCGGTCCTATCGTGCAAATGATAAAACATGCTATGACCAGTCTACTTTATCACAGACATGATATGAGCTTGGAATTATCCTAAAAATAGAACATTTGGCTTGGGAATCCCATCTTATAAAGGAAGGAGACAAATTGCAAACTGAAACTCAATTTACATAACCATTAATCAGTGACCAGGACATGCAAGTGCCAGGTCAGGAAGCTGCAATAGAGGGAAGGAAGAAGGGAGGACTGCTGATCTTTCACTTCAATGTAGAGGATACATCCAAATGAAATTCATAATCTTGTGAATAAAAATTCTCAGAAGGATAAGCAAAATTCAATTTAACAATATAATTGAGTCAGATGGCATCTGGTAACGGTGAGAACTTACCTTCATTCCATCTTTTAGTTTCCTGTGAGGAGCGCCCACTAGGAGCAGAAGCAGAGCCCTTTTGATATCTTCATGCCCGTATATTTCAGGTGCCAAAGATCGAGCCAGCTTTTCATATATGTTACCATCCTCAGCCAAACGTGCAACTTGTTCTTCCTCATCTCCTATAAGTTCATAACTGTGGCATAACTCAAGTTAGTACACAATACCTTTTTCACCTAAGAATTAAAGAGGTTTATCAAAGTAGGTAAAAAGAACAATAAGTTTAGCAAAAATTGTATTACAAGCACCAGATAAACTCTGTTAAAAGTTGAAAAGATGAGAACAATATATAGTACAAGATTTGTATGAAAAGTAATTTAGTCAATTACACAAGTATAGATGGTTTTGTCGACTGAGAACTGATAAACGAGATGCATAAACTGATGAAAAACTTGTACTGAACATAGAATAGTGGCTTACTCTTCATATTTTTTCTTAGTATGTGTGATGGACATGGCTTCTAAGTAAGTATCAGCAACTAAGCCAGCCCGCATTGCTCTGAAACCAGTGTAAGGAATAGGAAGAAAAATCCCAGATAGTTTCACAACATCACCCGGAGCTACCTAATGGTGTTGAGGAAGAGGCACATGCAAATTCAAAGAAAATAGTTATAATCAGTTAAGTAGAAGCAGGATGTCATCACTTCCTGCAATCATGTGAAGCGGAAACCCCCCTGTCTACCCCATTGCAAGGGATTCATTCAAAACTGTAAGTTTTAGTTTAAAATACTTTATGATAATTAACATAGAAGTATTCAACCTTTCTTGTGAGTTCACCCCGGAAGTGAACAGTCATTGTCCGTGGAATGTGGCCTTTTGGAACATCTTCAGCCAACTCTTGTATCTTTGCCTGAAATTGAACCACATCTAACTATATCACAGATGAGGATGATAAACGCTACTGTTGAAAAAAATTAATGCAAAACCATATTCTAATACAGCTGTCCCTGTTATTAAATAACTGTGACTAAATCGGCATAAAGTACCTCCTGAAATTTCAAGAACTTTGATGCCCTGAGTTGAAGAATAAGGTTCCCCTTTGTTCTATTTGTTATACAACGCCTGGATGGGCATTCAAAAAGTGGCATAAAGACTCGAGCAGTTACTTCCTGTTAGGCACAAAAAGAATTCATGAGTCAACAAAAGTGGCTTTAAAGAAACTAGGCACAAGTATAGGCGCAGTGGCATTGAATAAATTATACTCCAAAAGGGAGAGAAATAAGAAGGTTTGAAATATGTTGAGTATGTATGGGTTTGTAGCTAACAACAAATGTTTCAAAATACGCTGAATACCCAAACTGTATTATGGCTTATTGGCAATCAAATGGCTGAACATAAGGATTGTGTCTAAGTACCTGGTAAATCTCAAAACCACATTCTTCACATGTATAGACAGCTACCTGCATCAATGGCTTAACATCTGAACACCGCGTCACAATACCTGATATCCTTACAAGCTGACCAATATGTGAAGCCTTGACCTCCCTAATTGCATATGGCTTCGACTTTCCACTTGAAGATGCTCTTATGTAAACTTCACTAGAATACATATGAAAAAACACTAGTAAATTCAAACATCATAGAAAGCTTCACTACAAATGAAAGTTGAAGCATATGAAACTTATTAATAAACTGCAACAGAAGACATGGAATAGATGTAAAAGTAAGTTACCAATATTAATCTGAGATAAACCTCTGTTGAACTTACATCGCACCAGCATATTTTCAAAACATATACTGCAAACCAAACTAGCTAATACCTTTAAGAAAATCGACGTTCATTTACTAATGAGTCATGAATAATAAACTACTAAACACAAAAGTTAAACCCGAAACAGGACGTGTATCAGTGCGACCACACAATTCGGTGAATTCACACATTTAGACCGAAATTTCATTCAAACAAGCACAACTGGAATTAGGATTTTGCTTTGAACTCACAAGTAGCGCTTGATTTCAGGAGGCATCTTCTGGTGTGGATCCGGACCATCCATATTCTCTGGTACATCATCAGACCTCTGAGTCATGAGTATGTCATGATCATCATCTGTAAATGCCTCTGTGGGCTCCGGCATAAGCTCATCAATAGCATCAGCAAAAATACCAATATAACGCCGAGTATTTTCTTGAACTCGATTGCGGAATTCTTCATCCAATTCTGCGTACTGCATAATACAAATTAACAATTGATTTCGTATAAGAAAATCAACAACTCTTTCACAAATAATAATTAGGCATTTGCAACAAAATCCCAAGCATAGGCGGAACTTACACTAAACAAGTCCTCAATATCAATCTCGATAGCTCGAAATTTGCGGTTTGCAACTTGTTGCTGAAAAGTAAAAAACATTTAGATATTGCTGCTGTATAGTCAAATAATTCAGAAAAATGAATCCGGCATTCAATCCAACGGGAAATTAGGGTTTTCAGACAGTACTATCAAAGCTTACAAGAAAATGTGGTAAAGAAGAAGAGGGATACTCACAAGGATGCGCATGTATTTGGGTTCGCCATTCGAATCGGGAAAGTTGGAAAGAAAATCCTTGGCGAGCTCTGTCAAAAATAACAAATATTAAATCGAGTATTGACGGAGGAGAGAGAGAGAGAGAGAGAGAGAGAGAGATCGGTCGACGAAAACTGACCTTTTTCAGCGCTGAAGTCGATGTCCTTCATGGTTGCCAGCAATTGGAGAGAGTGGGAGAGCAAGAGAGAAAGTGGCAGTCACACACACAGACTGAAAAGTAAATGAGAGCTCAGATTTGGCGGCAAATGACGGATAAAGGCGAGGGTTTTGGCGGGAAAATAAGGGGAGGGTAATTTCTTTTCATTGAGCTGGGCCAAGGCCGTAAAAGAAGGCCTATTAGTAGGGCCGGCCCAAGCTCCAAGTAATCGGTTCAACCGTTCAAGCAATTCGGCCTTGCCTTGTATTACATATTGAACAATATCCGGAAAGATATGGCTTCGTTCGAAAGTGGTTTTAAAATATCTGAAAGCTTTTTCGGTAAAAATACTTTTGGAACCAATTTAGTAAAAATGCAAGTGAATCATGAAAAAACACTTTCGTGCTTCATGTAAGAAGCGCATAATTGGTGATTCTTGCAAGAAGCCCTTTAAGTGATTTTGAAACCCAAAAATATTTTCTTTAAAAGCACTCCCAGTTATTCTAAAAGCAGTTCTAAACGAGCACTATATCTCTTGTCAAGGAAATTTTGAGGACATGGCACTTCTAAAAAGCTTCAAGCAAAAGTTTCATACTAACAATTCTCCGGTCTCAAGAATTGGTCTCAAATTTAAAGAAATTTGTTTTTATTGATATCGTCGTAGTATTCTGTTACCAAACCGTCATGTCACGTACAAAATGGGGAGGAAATAGAGTGTCATTTCACAAAACGTAAAGGGAGGCAAAACAATGGACTCTATACTAAAATACTTCATTTTCCGAGTGGAGTGCACGATGAGAATGCAATTTAAAGAATCTGTGGCCGTTCAACTGCAGCCTTTAAGCACTTCAACTTCCGGATGCGGAGGATGATATTCCAGTGCCAAATCATCTTGCCTCTGTCAAACCTTGCTGTAACAAGAAAAATCACTCTTCAAAAATACGTCTCACTTAAATTGAACAATCAAATAAGAAACTAAAGGCAAGTTTTAAAGAATAAATCATGATACCATACAATGAAAGGTCGCAAAAAATTTCTGTACCTCGAGACAATCGCTAGGGAGAGATTGGCTTCTGTTCCCTGGTCTTAGCCAACTTCAATTGTGTAAGTTTGTCCAGGATGGCAGGCTCTAAAGGAATTGGGTCGAGACAACGCTCAGCCGCTGCAACAATCACCTGCTCGATAGAAACAAGTCCAAACCGATTATTTATGGAGAGAGGTGAGGGAGATTTCAGGCCTCAACCATTCAAAAGCTGGCGCCAATAAAACAGATATGAACTAATATGGAGAAGCTATAAGAAGTTAAGAGGTTCAGGACGGAGAGCCAAGATTATTTTCTATATACCTCATCCAGCAGAAAGTCAACGGCAGCTTCATCTTCTGCCATTTCCTTTAAGGGAGTCCTTAGGAACTGTATATCCAACTGAATTTGCTGGAATCCGCTCCTATTAAAAGTTTGGAGTCTGACAAATTCTTGCAAGCTTTTAAGACAAAGTTTTACCAAGGTCGTTACCACCGACTCCTGCAATTTGCAAGCAGTCAGTTCATGTTGTTCCTATACCAGTACCAATACTGGTTCAAGCAACAACTAGTTCATTACCTGCGTAAAATCAACTTTCGTAAATATTTCAACTTTTTGCTTAAAAAGTTTTGCTAGATGGGTTTCCAACAGCTGGCTTCTAGCCCTCTGGGCGTTTGACCGACTTAATTTTTCCTCTCGTAATGGGTTGCTCCGAGATGAGGCAGTGCTTCCGTTGCTGTCAGCCCGGCGATGTCTGCGAACACCTTGGGGCAAAATCTGAACTATTCTTTCCTGAAAGCAAGAGAAAGTGACCTTCAAGTGCCCTGAAGAAGTCTTGAAACCCTTCTTGGACCCAATCAATAATCAAGTCTTTCAGTTTAACTAGCAGTTCCAAATTATCATCTAGAAGTTGGCGGAAGTCCTGAAATGAAATGATAGAATAAAGAGATAAGCATCCACTTTTCCCCCTTCTGATAAGTAAAATAGCCTTGCACTTTGCAATGGGGAGAAGGGGGATGCGCTTAACAGCAAGAGACGAAAAATATATATTATAGAAATGCAAAAATTTTAAATGGGAAAATGTCTAAACCCATGTTCCAAAAACTCCAAAACAAATTAAAAATAACTGCTGCATATATGCAGTCCCAGTGCATTCAACCATGACCTTCGGGAAGCATGTGTGTCCAAAAACACATTAGCAAATCGCTACCATTCGAACAATCATAGGCTAGAAATGTATATTAATATCTATATAGAAGGAATTATAAACAGTTTCAGTTTCAGTTTCAGTTTCAGCTTCAGCTCTACTGGCTACACAGGAATCATCTATCATGTGTACATCCGGTACAAAAGAGAGATGAAGCTGTAAATTGATGCAAGCTTAGTTTACGTGCAATAAAATAGACTACTTGGTATCTCATACATTACCAGTAAGACATCCATGCTGCCTTGGAGCACTGCCTCTTTTCCGCCCTCCAGAGCAACTTGTAAGGAATACTCTTCTCTGTCCTTCTGTCTAGTGTGGGCTTTTGTGAGGGCATCTGCCAGTTCAAACAAATTCAACTCAAGTTACTCAACACAGGGATAGCATAAAAAGATATAAGTTTAAACAGAAAAACATGGCCTTGGATAGGGCCCAATGTTGGCATAAAAGAATCCATCTTGACTGCAAGTAGTTGAGCTTGAGAATCATGATTACGGTTTAAGAATCAAAAGAACTTAAGAACAAATAACTCACAAACTAAGAAATGAATAACCTGAACTGTTGTTTAGGAGATGAGAAAATTTGTTGCTAACATATAGTTTCACAGTAACCCGAGCGGCCTGAAGAACATAGATTAATCTGTATGCTTAAAAAACATCCTTCAACAGTAACAAGAAAATAGAATCTACTGCGATTCTTGAGAGTGTGAAAGAAAATTTCAAATTTTATTTTAAAAAAAAATTGAAATAAAACTAAAAGGGAGACCTCCAGAGAATAATCGGGGAGAGCAGCCTCATTTAACACATCATCCATCAGAAGTACATCTCTCCATATAATCCCTGCATGCAGATGGGCTTTTGTTAAAGTTCTCATAATATAACAATACCCAACTAAATACTTAAAATAGAACAAATGGTGACGAGTTGAAGGATTTTTATAGTGTTAAAATCTTCATTTGTTAAAGGAGGGGTAGATGTAGAGCAGTGTTAAGGATGGTGTACTAGCACATTGGTCATACTTACGAAGAACTCCTAGTAGATCTGCTAACAAGATTTCTGTCTTTATGCATTGCTCAGTGGTTTTGAAGTGCCTAAACAAACAGCAATTACATTCCGTGAGCAAACTGATACCGTACAACAAAGTATTTTAAATTAAGAAACTCCCTTACCCGGCAACCAAGTCTTGTGCAAGCTTGGTTAGTTGCGTATCCGAATCAGGAAATATTACGCGATAAGCACGGACAGCCTCCGCAAACTCATGAACAGAAGTCTAAATTGAGTGCAAATAAGTCAGTGATTCATCAGTGCAGTTACAAGTTACAGACATCGAAGAGAAAGAGGGAGAGCATATGTAACCGAGCAGAGAGAAATCATGAAGCACAAGGGGTAAAACTTAATGCCTATTTAAGTTGAATAGAAACTTTTAGTACAAGTACTATGTTCGTCTAAATTTAACCTATTTCTCACACTTTGTTCTAATATCTTTAAAGGTGTAAATAATCACTCTCCAACAATTTTAAGATGCATACTTCATGCACTGTTTATTGTTAACTACAAATCAGGTACATACATAGATGTGCCAAAACCAGCCAGTCTCGAAAGAACTTGGTTTACCAATGTAAATGGTTATTATAATTTATAATTAAACGACAGTAAGAGCCTTTGCAACATAAATTGCATCATAAATTGACTTATATCACATCATAAGGTGAAAGAACAATTTCCATTAGATGCTCATACACAGTTTTTTGGGGGTTCTTTTCAGTTCAAGTCGTCACACACAACTTGCCAAAGATGAAAAACCAAAATGATGCTCCACTAGTCCACTGTCAGATGCTCACCTCATGTGCAGTAGCAGGAACTGTGTCAGTAGAAGGATCATTAGAATCCAGTGAAGAATTGCCTATATCTTCTATCTTAAGCTGAAGGCCAGCAACAGATTGTTCCAACTTCTCAAGCAACTTCACCTTTAAGCTGTCAACCTGCCAAATGCAGGCAATATGTCATCGGGTGAAAAAAGATTATTGGAAATTTTCTTTTCAATGCATTTTCTTTGTTGAGATTCTTCTTGTGAACAAAAAATGTCCACACCTATGCCTTCACTTACTAAGAAATTTAAAATACATTAGGACTTGAAGAACATAAAAAAAAAGGATAACCTATTTTTGAAAAGTCTTACCAATTTCCTGTGGGTATTGTTCACACAATTTAACTGTAACAATAGACTATTGAATACGTTTTCTTTAGTTAAAGCCATGATGTGTTAACACAGCAATATGTAATCTGAATGACAAACTTAAATAAAAGTGCAGTACAGACTGGGAAATCCAACTGCTTAAGAAGCACAGCAGCCTCAGCTCTTGCTTGTATAGATTCAGAATCTGAGAACAGCTTTCCCTGAAAATAATAATTTGGAAAATCATAAGACAAGTTTTCCAACAGCACACATCCAGATGCAGTCAGTAAGTTATTCAGCATGAAATTATGATTTTAAACATTAACTTTAACAACATCTCAGATGGTGAATGTCCATTCTTCTGTCAAAGTATGCTTAAGAAAGTACAGTAATACAACACAGATACACAATAAATGGTTAATAAGAAATAGCTTGATAGCTAGTGAAAAATGTGATGCCTTGATTCATAACTTTTACTTCGTCTAATAGGATACAGCTTACTCATGAGCATGAACATCTCACTCACATGACTCACAGCAATCCCAAGAGCTCGGAGAGCTTATTTTAGGACGACACACGCATCATATTAATGAAACATTGTATTCATCCAAGGGAATGTTTCCCACACGTTTCAAGCAGTGTGGCCTTTCATGAAAAGAGATTACACGGCAGTACCTGAATGTTACATCTTAAAACTAATCCTGTGTCCGAGATATAGGCACAATCCTTTACCAATATTGATGCTAATACTTCCACCAAAAACTGCGTAACGCCTTTCCATGTATTAAAGCAAATGGAGTTATATATTATATGCCCCTAAACATATAAACTATGACACCATCCAACTAAAAATTACTACCTCGACTGCAGAAACTTAACAAGAACCCCCCAGAGAAACGTTGCAAGGGAAGTAAGGATAAGACATCTACTTGTTTCTTGTTAGGTATGGGTAGAGAGAAAAACCAGTCTCGCCATATTATAAAAAGGAAAGAAAGAGAAAGAAAAAAGGATAAACCTGCAAATTCTTGATAATTATGGTCACAGCTTCTTCAGATGCTCGCTTACAATCATGGAATGAGGAGTCTCCATATGCCTAATTGTGGAGAGCCCAACCACAAAGAAACAAGACACAATGTAAATAAAACTCCACACAAAGGTAAACTCTGGTCCCGAATGCAAAAGATCATAGGAGAGAGAAATTACCTTAAATATTGGTATTGCTCCTGTATAAAACTTGACCGCATCAGCATATGCTTCTGATTTGATACACTTCCCAAGCCTATTAGGTAGATCATATATGAACTGCCGTTACACAGAAAAAAGAAATTTATGTAACCCACAAGGCCAGACACCGAAATTAAAACTGAAGTGTCATGAAGTCACACATATATTGCTCACCAACCTGAACTTTACGAAGAAGGTTGCGTGTGCGATGCAACTTTTCTATGTTCTCCCTCTTCTCAGAAAGAGAAGTGTTGACCCCAACACTTCTAGATTGCACAGACATTATCTGCAATCATTGTCAATGTGAAGTAAGCTAATTTTACACTTCTTTTTCCTCCGAAAACAAAAACATAGCTTGAGCGAGCCTCGGTTGAAGTATGAACAATTGGACGTACCTTCTCAAGGAGCTGTTCCATATTTGCCTCCATCCCCACAATATTACTTTTCATCCTGTTGGAAAAATTATCCAAGACCAGAACATTATAAGAGACTCTTGGTTATATTATCTACAAGCTGAAACATGATTAATGATATGGTGGGTAGCAGAAATTTCGTCAACATGTGAATATAGACATACAAGTAAAAAAAATAAAGACTTACTGTTTAATAGTATCTGTTGCGCTAATAAACTACTTGTAGTTCTCGTATACTAACATTTGTAAGTCAGTATCAAGATTCTTTATCTCAGCAGCCATTTGAACATGTCTCTGTAGAAGCCCTTCCAAGTTTGACCTGTGTACCTGCAAAGTTCATAAAACTCGCAATGCTGATTCACAGTTCGAATTTCTGCCTCATATTCGATAACAAAATGAGCGTATTTTACGAGCATTCAATATACAAATGCCACAAATCACGCGCAATCAACTTATTGGAGAAAACATACATCACCATATGAAATCAACAACATTCCTACAAAGTCCTCTACCCTGATTCTGAACCAAATGCCCGTCTCCAATTCTGCTACGAAAACCAATAGTTCGTTCCACTCCACAAAATTCCCAGCTCAATTCAAAACAACTTGATGACATTTTTTTGAGCAGCCGCTAATTCCATTTTTCACCTCTACAAACTTCGCCACAACATAAATATTCATAAATTTCCAGACACGGCCTTCCAATTCAACCCTATATCTGCCCTAATTACCAGTAACGATTACGATTGTCCCAAAATTAAGTAAACAAAACAGCTGAATCAATCATGTATTTGGTAAAAGATAAGAGTTGGAGATCGTACGAGGAGATGCATGTACTGGTCGGGATCAAAGGAGGTGGAGTTAATGGAGTCGAGAGTGGCGTACTTGGACGAGGAGTTAGAGTTGGGAGACGACTGCGAAGGGTCAGGGGAGTAGAAGCTCGACAGCAGATCCCTCATCCTCTTCGCCTTGTCGTCCAGCAGCACGTCGTCCACATCAATTTCTACTTTTCTTCTTCTTCTTCTTCCTCAACCTTCAGTCTCTGTGTGTGTATGTTGGTTGAATTTTGATCCGAGATTTGGCGCTGCTAGAATGTAACCGGAATTTTGTTACGATACAGTTATGACTAGAAAAAAGTGCCCACACGTTGCCGCGGGTGTTTAAAATATTTTGGAAATATATCCATAGAGATAACAGAGGTGTCCTATGTTGCGAGTTTCAAAACTGTATACCATTTCTAAAAACAACAAATAGACATCTAAACCTGCTGTACATACTGGTTGTTAGAAAGTTTCTTAAAAAAAAAAGGACCATAGCAAGGCATGAAAAAAGCTTAAGAAATAATGCAAATGCTTTTGAAAAAATTCCACTTAAAAATTAACTTTCACGAATGTTAACAAGGCAGAAGAACCTTTCAGTATATGCTAATATAGATTATAATTCATTGCAGACTGAAAGAACTCAAATAACCTAAATAACAAAACCTAACACACTTATTAAATCATTCAAAATATATAGGAAGGGAGAAACACCACAAAATTGTAAGCAGAGAATTACCCCACCCCCAAATCGACACCAGGAAACACTATCTTTTACCGGGCTTGAAATTTTCTTCGAATCAACAGAGTTAAAACATATAGAACCAAAGACCAATAGTTAAAACGTGTTTAATAAGGGATTTATTTCAAAAAATTCCTTCAAATACATACCGCTAAAGGGTAAGATATGCATCAATTTGGTTAGGGTTTAACTTACCGAGACTCATTTATTTAAAAACTGAAAAATGATTATTCAAATTCATATTCATACAAAGTCTAATATTGAAACAAAATTTACAACTCAATTAAAAAAATTTGTCCAAGCACTTGCTCAGTGCAGTCCCCGCTTTCCTCCAGATTCATCCCCTTTTTTTCCCTTTTTCTGCAGACCACCCTTCACAATAATTCTGCACTCTTCTTTTATCTTTCAATTATTTCAATGAATCAAAACATCATATCATATTTTCAGAAACAAAACTTGGGCAAACAAAACTTAAAAATGAAATTGGGCATTACAATTTATTACATCTAAAAAAACCCAAAAAAGTTGCAAATATGTACAAACGTGTGGGTGTGTGGTGAAAGACAGACTAAAAAAATGCAACGGTTAGGTGTGGTGATCCTTTACTACCCACCCGCTTTGTGCCTTCAAAGGCAACATGTCATCATCCTCAATCAAACCCATCTCAGAAGATGGCACTGACAACGGAATTTCATCCAATCCAGAATCCACCACTGACCCAAATTTTCCTGTCTTGCCAACGTTGCCATTTCCTACATCTCTATCTCGATTTTTCGAGATGTTAAAAGACAGTAAGCTATTAAAAGACGGATTCTTCTTAGTTCTCCTGGACCGACCCTGCATCATAACCTGACCATTTTCCCATACCAACTCAAGAAAATCATTTCTGCATTAAAATCCGACAACAAAAAAATGCGCAAATGTTAAATGGGGAAAACACTCAAAACACAACACAATTCAATGGCATGAATCAAAAGGGGCAAAACATATAAAGAATATAGGTGTATAGCTGAATCTAAGGTTCTGGAATCACATATGTATTCCCAAATCAGTGTGAAAACAATGAAGCAATGATTACAAAAGGTTACACTTATTTGACTCCAAACAGTTGACATAACCACAAAAATCCATTTCTGCTTTGCTGTTCAGAGGTCAGTCTCCCACTGCGCTCTCTCTCTTTCTCCCCTCTGAGAAAATTCACTTACTTCTTCATTGGGTCTTCGAATTTGACCAAAAAGAAAACTGATTTTTTTTGTTCTTTCTTTAATTAAGAAAACTGGGTGATTTTTTTTTTTATTTTTTATTATTTTTTTTTTAATCTAGTGTATCCGGGTCTTTGACCCGACTACTCACTAGGCCACCCGCCTGACCCCACAACATTTGGTAGGCAAGAAACTCTAGCAATTGCTAGGTGGGTACCTTGAGAGGTGTCGAACCCCAGACCTCTTGGTAACAAACCAAGGGCCTGACCATTAGACTAAACACTCTTAGGTAGAAAACTGGGTGATTTAGTTCTCCATTTTTGGAAAATTTTGAAGAATCAGGTGTTCGTGGAGAATGTGTGAGTTAATTTTTGAACTTTTTTAAAATACCGTATAATTACAAACTAATTAGGCAGATGGGTCGCTGAAATTCACTGCAAAAATGCTCTGCAGAATTGTTAATTCTAACAAAATTGATATAACCGAGTGGAAGTTTATAAGACCCATTTGCAGGAAGGAAATGGGTGCTCTGTAGAAATTGAAAAGATAGAAAATTGATAGTTCATGATTTTGGTAGTCCAGATTAGACTGATTCTGCCAGTTTATTGCATGCCTTTAACCCATAATTCATATCCTAATTTATCTGTTCAGGTTTTAGTTTTTGCCTTTGGGAAAACCCAAAATCTCTACCTCAAACGCTCATCTGCAACCACACTCCTTACACCCCCTGTCTCTCTCCCCAACCCCTGCTTCACCAAATGACACACCCAGACCTCTCTCCCCTCAGCCAAGGAGCAACCAAATTCAACTCCTCTGGTAAATAATTTATAAAAATCTAAAGTAGGATAAATTGCTTACCGTCCGTAAAGAGGGTTATGGAAAATGCACGGAAGGACTGGTGGTGCATCGCAGTTCTCGCGTGTGCTGTGGAGCTAGTCGCCGGATCTGGCTGAACTGGTGGAGAAGCTATTCACCCTGAGAAAATCAAAAAACGAATCCAATGGGTTCTGATGGGTCTTAAAGACAACAAATCTAAAAATTTGCCCAAAATAAATAAATCTAACAGCAAAAACATAAATAATATAGCTCACCCAGAAAAGGTTCGAAAGGGACAGAAGCAGACATATGTCAGAGAGAAGCCAGTTCGCAAACAGAAGATGGAAGCAGAGATTTGTGAGGGAGGGCTATAGTTCAAAAGGGACAGAAGCAAAGATTTGTGAGAGAGAAGACAGATCGAAGCAGAGATCGGCGGTGAAAGAGAAAAGCAAACAGACGGGTAAAGGGAAGAAAAAACCTAGTCGAAGGCTAAAGAAGTAAAGAAGGGCAAAACGGCAAATCAAGCAAAAAATCTGGGGCATTTCCGTCCGCACACTATAGATCAATAGTGCCACTCCAAAACTCAGTTTTAGTCATGGAAGAAAATGCCGATAATATCGGCGAAATATCGCCGATATTATCGGTTTTTCGCCAGACCGATATTTTAATAGGTATCCAAAGGGTTTTCGTCAAAATATCGCGATAATATCGATAATATCGCGATATTCTCGATATTATCGCGAAATTTCGAAACTGTGCAAGTCAGAGACGAACGCCGGAGCTTCTACAGCTCCAGCCGACTGTAAAACAGCCCCCTAGACTCCGATCTAGGTATGAAAATGAAATAGAAGACGAGAGGAACGTTTTTATAACGTCCGTTTGCCGTGAAACGGTCGGAGGTGTTCGGAAAGTTCGTCGACACCCACGGCCTCGCCAGAGATGGGTGTGCCTATTCCAGAGCCGATTTCATCCCAAAAACCTTGCAAAAACACGAGATAGAACTTCAATTTCACATCTAAGCTTCGATCTATAACAGAAAAAGAAAAACCCAAAGCTTACCTAACCGGAGAAATTGAAGGAACTCGCCGGAGCAGGTGTGATGGTGTGCGTGTGGGTCTCGGTGCAGAGAGAAGAGAGGTGTATGTGGGTCTCGGTGCAGAGAGAAAGGAGAGGGAGGAGCAGAAGGCCGTGGTGTGTGTGTGGGAGAAGGGAGAGAGAGATCGAGAGATCTCTGTGTGTGTGTGTGGGAGTGGAGAATGGAGAGAATAGAGAAGGATCGAGAGAGAGAGACAGAGGTCTCTGTGTGTTTGCGTGTGTGATGTTTGTGTGCGTGCGTTGTGTGCGTGAGTGTGTAAAAGAGAGAGGTATGTGAGATTGTGGGAGAGAAAGAAAATATATTTTAAAAAATGGAAAAAAAATGATGTCTGATGGATGATGGCACAAAAATGTGGATTTTCAAAACCTAATAAAACAATATTAAATTGTCCACTTGCTGCACACTTAAACCAACTTTATTGGTTTCCAACGTACACAACCCACAAGGCTATTCAGAAAATCAGACCAAAGCAGTGGCACACTGCACAAGAATTTCGAGTTTGAATTCGCCTCAGATATTTTTACACATTTTCGAGCATAACTTGTTCGTTATAACTCCGAATTGAGTTCCGGTTACAGCCACGTGCTCGTAAAAATGAGAATTACTCAAGAATAGTAAAATAAGAGTGGAAAAATGAAGGGAAAATTGAGGTCCACGTGAAAGGCCTACGTGGCATCGTATTTTGGTAATTTCACTACTACTAAGAATAAAATACGATAAATCGCGGGACAGGATGTCATAACCTAAGACACACGCCGACCCGGAATGTCCACCTAGACACCTGAATCGTGATGTGTTGGCCGACACCTGGAAGGTGACGAAACCATAAAATGTAGTGATGTGAAAAATGTAAATAAATTAAAACCTAAAAGTGACTGATCTATAGGGCGTATGTTAGCGGGATTGAACCATATCACATATTTATAATATTCCCAATACATGCAAAACTATTTTGGGATTTATCATTTGATGACTACTCTTCACAATACACTCACTCTACACATAGAGATGATGAAGATAGTGAAAATTTTTGAACCTCATAGGAACTCTATGTGGTACTAAGTCACTCATGTATCTTACCATGCAATGTATAAAGTGTAAAATATTGTACTAATTCATTATATATAAATGATTATGGTGTGTTTAAACTTCTTTCATTAATTACTACATATTTTCTACACTCACAATGTTTGCCAACTCGCTATATAATCAACTTGATAATGTTAAATCCATCATGCAATGCATTTCCTTCCAATTTTTTGTGATAAACTAATAGATAATTGACTAAATAAACATCCTGCAAAGTTTCAATAAAAATTTCCAAGTTTTTCTTACAATTTCCGTGGTTTCCATGTAATTTTTATCGATATCGATATTATCCCGATATTTCCATCGATATTTCCGTGTTTTCGGACTACCGATATTTCCGATATTACCGATATTTTCTTCCTTGGTTTTAGTATATACTAGCAATTGTGCCAGCGCGATGCTGCGGGCGTAAAATTAAATACGTTGAAATGCATTTACAACCAGCATTGATTCGAATGAAATTTATGAAAGCATAGGTTAAAGCATACCTTGTAAGTTGCGCAAGGCGGAATCTTTTTTTCATCGTCTCCAGCTTTTGGTTGCTTAAGGTGCAGTAAAAGAATAAGCAATTACATTACACAGTCTATTTAATAATTTATCACTAAGAAGGGTTGCAATATACAAATATTTATATATATATAAGATAACTCCAGATTGAAGATGTCTGGACCCCATACATGATCCAGCTCTTTGCTAGTTGACACAGGTTATATAATATTTGTTAGAAATATTTAGGCAATAGATATGGAGATCATGAGGAGTGGCAACATACCTTGTAATATTTGCAAGGTGGACATGCAAGACATCAACAGCAATGTAAAATTTTTCTTAGGCATTGGAAAAACTATAGCAAAAGCTAAAATGCTATAAGCAAACGACAGAAAATTTACAACAATAACTGAAAACAGAAATTGCGAACATGCAAGATATCAATAGCAATGTAAAATTCTTCTTAGAAGTATATTGTAACCAAACGACAGAAAATTTATAACAATAACTGAAAATAGAAATTACAAACGAAAAAAATAAGCAAAAATTTGTTTTTTACGATATACATTTCCTGATAATTGAAGCTTGAATAACACTGTATCTGCTGTTTAACATTAATCTAACGATTTTTTTTTTACGAATTAAAATCAATGTTTCCCCGCCCCTTCTGACCATTACAAAAGGCAGAAAAATAATACTCTCCTTTTAAGTTCTCTAATGATTTAGCTAAATAAAAGATTCTCTTCCATTGGTAATTTTAACCTAACATCAAATTTTCCTAAATTCTAATCACTCCTTTGTTTTTTTTCCAAAAATGACAAACTCATCTAATCTAACACCCATCCAGTTTCGCCAAAGGCATTCTTTTCCTTTTGACTTTCACCGAAACACACCGTTTTGTCTAAAGAAAATGTTAGTCGTCTTCTTTTCTGGTTTCCAACTTTGCAGAATCCCAAAACAGTGCAACACCATTGGTGAAGCATGATTTCCGAATTGGCAATGCACAGTGCACCAAAATTATAAACGAGTTTTAACCTAACATCAAATTTACCCAAACTCCAATCATTCCTCTCATTTCTTCCAAAAAATTACAAACACATTCTAATCTACACCTTTCAACGGGGTCCCAAACGGAGAAAAATCAAAAAGACAAATGACTTACCCAAAAAATAGCAGGACCAGCGGAGGCACTGCCAAATTTGCGATTGATCAATCAAGGAACCAAAATGCAAAATATCCTCTTAGCCAGGAAAGTCGCAGCACATGATCAGAACTGACCCCAAACAAAATGGTTACAATTTCATCCAAATTAACCAAAACCCAAAACAGTACTTAGAGAACATACCTCAGTCGCATAAAATTAGTTTCCCAGCGATGCAAAAAGACCGGTCGTCAAACGAAAAACAAAACCCGAAACAGATCCGGCCAAAATCCGTCAACAACAGACGGAAACAAACGCAAAGACCGCTAAATATACATTGTCGATAGCAACCCCAGAAATTTTGCAAAGCAATTTTACCAGGGTGGAAAAAACACCCAGACCCCTAGGTTTAAACAGATGGGTGACCACAAATACGATCCCCTAAAGCACGAAAATCACAAACTTTTGCCCCAATATTTTCCAACCCAGAGAGGAAGATCGAGGATAAAGCACGGTTCAGACAATGCAAAACAGAGAAGGGGCTAAACAAAAAAGAAAAATCTGGAAGCATATAGACCCAGGATGACAGACGCGTGGAAAGAACGGGCAAAACCGTCTTTCCACTGCACCAAGCAGGCCACAAACGGGAAAAGAGGAAAAAGCGAGAGGCAAAATGGTCCGCCCACTGGTCATCCACAGTACCCATCCCAGTTTGAGTTTTAGTATATACTAGCCTCTCCGCACGGGCTCACGCGTATGCGAGAGACATTTTTGCATCACGGGTGCTACGCGCTCCAAAGATGTGTTATTTTAGATATTCTTATATCATAATCAGCGTTAAAGAGCATATATTTCAACATACAACTACATTGACGGGTGTTACACATTTCTAAAGATCTTTGGGAAATTTAGAAAAGTAACCATATTTTAGATCCCATATAGAATTATAGCCATCATTTTAGTTTTATGATAATTCTAACCAAAACTTGATGTAAAAGTACTAATATACCCTTAATGACAAAAAAAATTCCTCATTGCTCTTAACAATAAAAAAACAACAATTAGTTGAGATCTTGAAGCATAAAAGAGGTAGCCTCCTCAATACAACCCAATACCCCTATTCTTGAACCCCTCCATTTCCTACACTTTTTTTTTATTTTATCAATATATACATATACATAGAGAGAGGGAGAGAGAGGGAGAGAGAGAGAGAGAGGGAGAGAGAGTAGATATAGATATTCAAATGTAATCAGAGAACGTGAAAATTGAGGATAACATAGTAAACTAAACATAAAAATTAATCAGGAACTAAATCTCTGAAGCAAAATTTGAATCTAAAAATAGAGGAGCAAAAACCCTTTTAAGCTAAAATTTGTGTGAGGTTTTTCTGCTAAACTGGTGATTGAAAATATAAAAGCCAATAATGTGATAAATCCCGAATAATAAAAAACCCAAAATGTAATAAATCCCAAAGAAAAACATTCACATCATTGCTTTCGCTTGACCATCTGTGTATTGGCTATCAACCCTCCTCCATCCGTAATGGACCACGGTCACAAATTGAGTCATATTCTGAAGGAAAAAAAATTTAATTAGCACATCTAACTAACCTGCAAATATATTAAAAAGTTTTAGAAAAAATTAATTAGCACATATAACTAACCTGCTAGGGTTTTGGGTTTTAGGTTTCGGTGGTGAAAGACACCTCCCTGCAGCGATGCCAAAACCTTAAAAATCCACGCCAAGCAAAAGCTCCCCCTTGATTCCAAAACCCACTTGCATGTCCTCTCTTCTCCTAATTTTCTTCAATTTTTAATCTCTCCCTGTTTTTTTTTTTTGTCAAAATCTCTTCCTGTTTTTCATTCTTGGTTGACTGATGTTGATTGCCATGAAGGTTTTGTTTTTCTTATGAGAAACCCTAATATTAAGGGTATACTAGTAGTTTTACATCAAGTTTTGGTTAGAATTATCATAAAATTAAAATGATGGCTATAATTCTATATGGGGTCTAAAATATGGTTACTTTTCCAAATTTCCCAAGATCTTTTTATATTATGTCAAGTCCACATCTGTCATTTGGTATACGAAACCATTCATCATTATACAAAAAGTTCAAAATTGACTACTCCCTTTGATGACATGCTTCACCATGTAGCAACTGTAAATTGACTACTCCCTTTGATGACATGCTTCAACGTGAAGAAAAGCCTTCATCATCATACATATCAAAGAAACATGACATTCAAATGGTTTAGTAAAGGAATGCATACAGTTACAAATATAATACAAAATGCAGAAAAAATATACCAAAATATAGTTTCATATAACAAATGACGAATGTGGGCTTGCTATAATATAAAAAGATCTTTAAAAATGTGTACTACCTGTAATAAGAGGCTAAAAAGCTACAACATGACATGTAGTTTTGGCATAACGTAAAAGATCGTTTGGAAAAAAATATCAATTAACAGAAACAAAGAAAGCTAATGTATTTATCGTTTATTCTTTATTTGTCCATCTTCTCTCTCTCTTGCCTTTACGTTTGCTTCTTCAACCGTGTCATCCAATCTCAGTTCTCTGTTGACAAATTTCAATGGGGCATAATAGTTAGACAAATTAAACAATGACAGCGATTTTATAAAAAAAATTCAGAAAACTAGAGGCAAGGGGATGAAACAAACTTACTCAGAAGAAATGAAAACTAATTTTCCTCTTCTTTCTCTCTTGTTTTGCGTTCTAATAAGCAATAGATGCAGCAGAGCAAAATTAAACACACTAACGTTCACTGAGGCATAATATATCATTGCTAGAAAAAGGAACCATTCGATTTTAGGTTTACAGTTTTTCCGTTAGTGTAATAGAAGCACTGTCTTGGGAAGATCTAGAAACAAAATGCACACCCCAAATGTTAAAATCCGGAAATAACTTACCTTTGCTTCGTCAATGATGACCAAACAAAAACCCTAAACTTTGAATTGCAATAGAACTTAAAATGATTTTGAATTGCAATCGAACTCCATTTAGCATCTTTAACTTTCCAAGTAATTGACTAAGCTCAAGTTGATGCAAAGATGAAAATATGTTGTAAATACACTAGCCCAAGATAATTAATTGTAAATGACACTATCCTAAGTTCCAAATTATATTCAAAATTTCAGTTGATTTAATGTTACTTTGTTTGACATATAGGCACTCACACACAAGAATTAGGGTATATTGTTTACAATTTAGAAGATTGTTATTGACATATTGTGTGCTCTAACTATTGGTGTTTGTACTTCTCGTGGTGGGAAACATGAATTTTATAGCTTGTGGTAAAATACAACATCACAAAAAGGCCAGAGGAGATATTCGATTGAAAAGTTTCTTAAAATCATCAAAGAAGAACAACACAAATATTAAAATGAGAATATAACTTTGTACATCGCACGTAGGGCCCGTGATTACAACCAATTTACACAAATCTTACAAAATTAATCATGTTTTAATTGAAAATTCTAAAACTGATCTCACTACGTAAACATAATTCAACTTTGTGAACTCAAATCCAGAATGATGTGAACAGATTCTCGCTTTAATGTAGCAAGACCAAAGAACTATCATGATCGAGCTTCATACCAAATTCCAAGAGAATTCAGATTCACAATTAAATTAGATTTTTAAACGCATAAATGAGTAATATTCACTCAAATTCAAAACATAACGTTCAACTCAAAACCAATATCTTCCCCTCCTCCCTATCTTTCTAGCAATCAAATTGAATAAATTCCTACATAACGGCTCCAACTTTACTAATTAAAACAAAAACCTATTTGTAATACCGTATTAGCATACGTAGCTGAATCCTAAATTTTTTTTCTTCATAATGCACCAAATCCACAGCAGTTGATGATCAACCAAACAGGGGAAAGCAAACAACCCATTACCAAATTTCCCAAACCCAAATTAAATAAATCATACAGTATATTGCTATACACTAACAAAAAGTTCCAATCTTTAACATTCAGCAAAATGAATGCATAGCTGAAAGGTTAACAACAAATTCATGACGTTGTTTCATACCTTATTAACATTGAGATCAGCAGGCCAGTAATTGAGGGACTTGTTGAAGTAGTCGAATGTTTCCAAAGACGACCCAAATGAAATAAGGCCCCCATTTGTGATTCTCAATTTCCTTCAATTTCCAAAAAAAACTTAAACCGAAATTGAACTCGGATGTCAACTGGGATAACATTATAAAACGAATCATGATTAAGTCAAACAATTTACCACCTAGGTAGGGTCGGCGGGCTAAGTACAAATTTGCTACTTCTCGTTGACCATTGGAAATTATGAGAACTTTCTTGGCGTCTCCGTCGTCGTTTGTGCTTTCGAATTGCGACAATGGTGTCCTGTCGTATAGCCAACGGCAGCACTGAGTAGCCCTCGTATACTATGTGCTCTCTAGTCAAGTTCACTTTCCTTGAATCCACCGTCCGGTAAAAAACTCAAACACACGCACAAAATCGAAAACTGAAAAAAAAGAACCCAAAGAGAGAGATAAAGAGGACCCACCTGAAGAGCGAGCGAAGAGCTGGGCCTCGTCGAGTTGGGAGGAGTGGCCATAGACGGCTTTGAGGGTGTCGTGAATTGGTTGGGATCGGAAGGTCTTCGAGTTTTGCCATTTGTGCCATCAACTTGATTAAACACACATTGAAAGTTCCCCGTGACGGTGACGCAAGCAAACAAAAGCTTTAAGTTATCTAATTAGACAATATTTAGGACACTCTTTGATGAAGACGATGATGATTGGATTATATAGGACACTGAAGTGAATAAAATCTTGGGTACCTGGAGGACATGGTAATGAAGGCGACGGCGAAGGCGGAAGTGAGAGAAGATTCAGAGGACTGAATGCTTAGAAGGCCGGAGACTATTGGTGATGAAGGCAGCGGAGAAGGATGCGTTTTGGTACACTGAGCGACTGTCTGAATTTCTCACCGGTTTGCGGGGATGGAGTGACCCGTTGCTCACTTTAAACGTGCGGTATATGGCAATTCCATCTCTGCAGTTTGCAACCACTGCAAGTGCTGTGGAGAATTCTGTCTCTGCAGTTTGCAACTGCAAGTCTGCAACTGCTGTGGAGAGTTCCATCTCTGCAGTTTGCAACCGCTGCAACTGTTGTTGAGAGTTTGTGGCTTCGTGCCCATCTGAAGTATTTTATTTCTTTTTTTATTTTTTTATTTACTTCTTGTTTTCTGTATAGTAGAAAGATAGAATGTGACGAAGTAGTTATATGATGATTAATTTAAGGGATGATAATGAATTTAAAGTGTATGTGTTTTCATCTAGTGATTCATAATTGTCATTGTTGTGATGGGTGCATATATTGTTTGCAATGGATAATTTTGTTTTTGGTATTTTGTTGTTCAACTTGTAAATGATTTATCAATAGTAACATATTTACGAATTTGACCCTATTTTTTTTAGCAGTTATCCGTGTGCTTTATGTATGAAATGAGGGCATTCTTGGCATTTCTAAATGCTTCACCAAAATGGCCTTTTCCCTTTATATATATAGATGGTATAATTTTGTTAAACGACGACGTAGAGGTCAGCATCGTAGTTTTAGACCTTTTGACTACCTGAACCTGTGTTTTGTTTCACTGTACCCACCCTTGTAATGAATTTTTATCAGTTTTTATCTGAACCTGTGTTTTGTTTCCATGGATTCTCTGTCACTCCATGTCACAGCCCGTCCCGGGATTCTTTATATCGGGGACGTGAAATGACGGAATTACCCTTGACGGGTATTAAGGTATGTGTGTGTGTGACATATTATTTGGACTAAATTCATATATTTCAAGCTTTTGGAAAATATTTTGAGTTGGATAAAATTGGTTTGTAATTTATGTGGTTAGGAAAATATGGATGGTGATGGGTTATGAGGGACCACACACACACACGGGACACCCTGTCCCTTTCCCTCGTGCCCTTTATCTCTCTCCCCTTCTCAGTCCTTCCTCTCTCTCCCTCTCAACTCCTACGGACGAGGCACCAAAACCCTCCAACTTTCACGGATCGACGTCAAAAAGGTAAGTTTGTGGATCCTTGCAACCTTGTGAGTTCATTGGTGCAGTTTTTAGAACTTGGAACCCTCGATATCACGTGAAACCCGAACCCCCATTTTTGTGTCACTATTCATGCAATCGTAATATGTCGATTTTCAGGGAATTCTAAGCTTATAGTGAGCTTAGTGAGGTCCCAAGGAAGCTCGGAGTGCTTCGTTTGAAGGTTATGGACGTCGGGATCACTGGGTTCGAATTTGGCCGGTTTTCTTGGAATTTCTCCGGTGAGATTTCGTGATTTTTAGAGCCTTAAAGTAGTGTAACGTGATTCTACATGCTTAGGGCTTCATTTTGATATAAAATGCGTGAAAAATGGTTGAGAAACGAAGGAGAACAAGGCGTTTGAAAATTGCCCAGATTTCGGCCACCGGAAAAAAACCAGTCCGGCGAGCTCGAGGTAGGAGACGCGCGTGGGGGCGCGTGACAAGCCCAAATTTTTTTCTAAAAATATCACGACGTCCGTGACGTCAAGTAGGTCACTGTGGTATATTCATATACCCAAATTGAGCACCGTATGATAAGTTATTACGTATTGTTGGTTATATGCTTTAAAATAACATTTTTATAGTTATTTCGCATATAGGTGATACCTATCCCGATGACGAGCGCATCCAGGGACGTCACAGGGGTTACGACCCTTCGACTTATCAGTGAGTGGGCAGTACTTTCTATTTATACCTATATGCTATTGAATTTCCCAGAAATTGAGTTTTAATGAAAGTATGTTTCTAAAATGCCATGCACGCATGATATGAATGATACGAATGATATGAATGATATGAAAGATATGAACGATATGAATTATATGAATTGATAATTGATGCATATATATATGTGAATTGGTGCTGTGGACGCACATGTGAGTATCATGTGAGTTTTATATTATTCATGTGAATCATCGACGATGTATATTATGTGGATAGCTCATAACATGCAATCATGGTGTTAGTGCTTATATTATTCACCCGCACCGCACGCTCACCTTGGATCCAAGTAGGTGCATGTCGTACAGACCATGAGAGGGTTCCGACATACTAGTCGTACAGACCACCGAGGTGGTTCCGACTAGTAGGTGACTTTAGATTATGTGCACAGATGATTGATGAGAGAAGCACTAGAGCGTATTATTACACCATTCATGTCGTACAAACTACTTCAGGTAGTTCCGACTTATATGCAGTGTAGTGCCGTACAGGTCACCGAGGTGACTCCGGTTGGATTGGATGAGCTATAGAATTAACCGCACAGGACCAACTGCAGGGTTTCCGGTTAATTCATTATGTCACCTATTACATTGATGCATCATTCATTCTGTTTTTGACAGTTATAGCATGGCATACTTTCTGGCTTTTGAGAAAAATTGATGATTTGAGATATATGAAAAGTTATATGCTATTATGTTATTTTCTGGGAAAGTATACAGGTTTTACAGCGAGGGGTTAGAAATGTTTTAAATGAAATGTTTTCGAAAAACTTTGTTTTACTGACCCACTCAATTTGTTTTGCGCCCCTCTAGGTTCTAGATAGCAGAGCTTTGGTGGCCACGAGGAATCCAACGGTGTTCTGACAGAATTCACAAAAGTAGGACTCACCCTCGGGTGTTTCATCTTAGTAATTGTATTTTTTAAAGCTTCCAAGCTGTGTAAATGGTTACGTCACTCTCACGTGACGGCCAGCATGCCCTCCTTCGGGACGGGGTGAGTCACTCCATACTTTTAAGGTTGACAAGAAAATTGAGGTTAAACTTTGAGATGACAAATAGTTCATGAAGATTCAATTTTGAGAGAGTCTTCTTAGCATTGATTTGCTTTACTATGGCTTGAAGAAGATTAGAGAGAGGAATTACAATTACGACTTTTTCTTCTATACTCTAACTTATCAAGGTTATTTTGAACATTCAGACACAATCACCTCATAACAATCACTATTTTTTTTTTTCTAAAACTATTTGGAACACTAAGGAATCAATTGGAGTCTCGAGCCTCGTTCTTTGTGTATCTATTTGGATATATCACTCGTTTAGATATAAGCAACAAGATTTCATTCAAAACTATCACTAATTTTAAAATCATGTTACAAGTAAAATATTTGATCATTGTTAGTTACCAAAATGAAGACGACTAAGTTGATTTGTTTTGTTATGTGAGTTTTTATGTTGTTGAGACAAAGCAATAGTGGAGGAGGAGGACTCGAATCTAAGACATTGAGTGAAGTAGTGAATTTTATTAACCATTTGAGCTACAATTTATTGTGTTTGATTTTGTAACTTAATAGAAAGATTTTGTTAAATATCACTAACATGGGCCATGGCTACTTGCAGGGCCGAGCTATAGCAGAGCTGAGCCCAAAGAGTAAAAAGTCAATTGCCCAAAGAGTAAAAAGTCAATTGTATATCTAAGCCCAGTAAACCCATAATGTCTTATACAACATTTTAACACTAACGATACAAATAAACGACTGTTATGACGTCATTTTTATACAATTTGTGTGTTGTATAAAGTGTACGTGTTAAATTGTTTAATTTTGAAGTTGTCTTGAACTTGTTGGTTTAGACAATGACCATGTTCATTTGTTCATGTATAAAATAAGTTGCTTATCTTCTTCTTTTTTGGTTAAAATAAGTTGCTTATCTTTCACACCAAGTAAAAGTCGTTTTACCTTCACAACCTTTTTCATTTGGAAAAACTAAAATAAAATAAAATATATTGCAGAGAAAAGACTTTACAAACGAGCAACAAACAGATGCAACCATCGGAAAAATAAAAATGCCAACGAAGCTGCACCAAAGAAGCAACAACAAAAACTAATTATATGTGGGGATATTCCATTTTCGCTAAATAGACTCATTAGTAGCAGAATGAGCGACTTTCAAGTTAGTGGACTTAATGGCGTTGAGAACCACCTCATTGGGTTGACACGAGTTCTTGAATTTACATTTGTTCCACTTCGTCCATACATAATACACGATAGTGGGGTACAATGGTTGACACACCCCGACCTGCAAAGGTCGAAGCATGCTGGCCATCACCGTGAGGTGACGTAACCATAAGGGTAAGTGATGCAAAAATTGAATAAAATTAAAACTAATAATACTAAATCACAAAAGGGAAAGAGTGTGCAATCGTGGGATGAACCCACTACAATTATTCAGAGCGTAAAAGATAGTGAGACTACAGAAGATTAGTCAAAGTAACTAAAGTACACTTATTACACAACAGTGCTAAGTTCGTACGTCTAAGTAGAAGAGAATGTCAGAACTGCCGAGATTCCTTGAGTGCCACAAAGAGTACATCTATCTAGGTCCTGGAAGGGTGAAAAACAAGGTTGAGTGGGTCAGCAAAACAATGCTTAAAGGAAAACCTTTGTCTTGAATATATTAACCCCTCGCTGTAAAACAAGTATAGTTTCCTTAAAACATACTATATAGGTATGTAAACAATAAATCAACAACATTATAACCACAAATATGCCAAGTCATGATATATCAAATGCCACAATAAAATAATCATGTAATAATCAAGTATAACTAAGTGCTCATCCATCTAGCTGACACACGAGTTCGAACAGATAATTTCTGACACGAACAAGACTGGGTGTAATCAATATGCTCTAGTACTACAATCACGTGAAGGCTGGTGCAGAAGCACGGTCACATACAAGTCAGATTGTCTAATGAAATCTACCCGACAGGACTGGCACCTAACTTGGATCCAAGACGAGCGAATGGTGCGATGTGAACATACATGTGAAGGACTGGACCTGGCCTTAGGGCGAGTACTAACATCGGGGTGCAGCAAGATGAGCTTGTACAAATATGTATTAATGCCATGACAGTAATATCTCAACCATATATCAGCATTTATCACAATTAATATCACTATAACGATACTTGGCAAAATGATCATAAAAGTGAAGCAAATACGCATTTATGGAAACTATAAATATGTATAGGTATAAAAACAAACTGCCCACTCATAAGTACGTTTCTGGGTCGTAGCCCCCAAGCCTAGCTTGGCCTCGAATGTCCTCGGGATACATTTCCCCTATATGTGAAATAACTAAAATAAAATTAATTAAAGCACATATACGGAAACCTAAATAAAACCCCCATAGTTTGCTCAAACCTAGGGTTTAAATATACCATCGTGACCTACTCGACGTCACGAACATCCCCAAAATTTTAAAATAATTTTTGGATGGCTCACGCGCACCCATGAGCCGGCAAAGGCACTGCCCAACGCGCCCTACACGTAGGCCAGTGCCTGACGTCCGTCAGGAATATTATACGGAATATTCCATTAAAAGCTAACAGAAGCTAACGACCTTACCTGACGCCTTCAGGAATATTCCGTCAACTCTGACGAAATATTCCATTTCCTTCTCCGGTGAGCCCTGCCGTCGCCGTCATTCGCCGGATTTCTGGAAAAATTTCAAATTCACTATTCTCCTTCATTTCTTAACCATTTTTTACGTACTATATATGGATTTGAAGCTAGGAAAGAGTAGAATTGCGTTATACCTGTTTGGAGTCCAAAAAGTGGACGGAGGTTGCCGGAAAAAGCCTCGAAAGTTTCGGCCAAAAGCGAACTCTTCGAAACTCGGTCGTTTCACGTTGACCTTCTTCCAAAACAAGCCTAGGACCTTTAAAATGACGTGTAGAAGCCTTCCCAAGTTTCAAAACATCTCAACTCGTTCGAAAATACGTCGAACTCAATGGGTCCGAGTTCGGACCTCACGAGTTAACGAGTCAAAACTCGTCTAAACTAGGTTTCAAGAACATGGTTGTGATCGTGAAGATGAGGGGAGTACAATGGTATGGTTTTTAAGTTCGATCTGAGAGCTTTAAAGCTCGTTGAGGGTTTTGCAGAGAAGAAAAGAGTATGCGGGAAAGAGAGAATGAAGAGAGATAGAGAACTCATTTTTCTGATTGAGGGACAGAAATGAGGGAGAGATGGGATTGGTGGGAGAGTGAATAATGGAGGAGGGTGCACGGGATGGGCTAGGTAAAAGTTAGGGATAGGGTTTTAGATTTTGCACAGAAAAAAGTATTGAAAATCTATCCGGAATAGTATTTTCGTACTGATAATATTTACGTACACTCGCAACAACGTGTACAATTTAAATGCGATATCGAGAAATGAAATGAAAGCGATAAGAACACGTCCACGTCACTTGCCAATAAGGGCATAATCGTCAATACACATACTCAGGGAGAAATTATATAGGAAAATTAGGGACGAGTCGTCACAATCTACCCCCTTATAAAAATTTTGTCCCCGAAATTTCAACACGGACTACAAATCAAAGCCATAAAACAGACGTGGATACATATCTCGCATACGCTATTCTGTCTCCCAAGTAGCTTCCTCCACTGAGTGGTTCCTCCACAAAACCTTCACCATCCGCACGGTCTTGTTCCTAAGAACCTTATCCTTCCAATCAAGGATAGTCACTAGAACCTCATCATAGGTCAAATCTGGATTGATCTCCAGTGGCTGATGAGGGATCACGTGCGACGGATCAGAGACGTACCTCCATAGCATCGATGCGTGAAACACATTTTGCACTCTCGCCAACTCTGGTGGCAAAACAAGTCGATAAGCAACTTCACCAACTCGTTCAACGATCTGGTACAGTCTGATGTACCTAGGGCTGAGTTTTCCCTTCTTGCCGAATCACACAACACCTTTCCACGGTGATAATTTTAAGAATACCCGATCACCAACCTCATAAACTCATTCGGTAGAATGTCTATCGACGATACTCTTCTGCCGATCCTGGGTCGCTTTCAGGTTAGCTTTTATCACTTGAATGTTCTGTGTCTTCTCATCCACAATCTCCAGGCCCACCAAAACTCGTTCACCGACCTCGGACCAACAAAGTGGAGTACGACATGGTTTCCCATACAACGCTTCAAATTGTGCCATACCAATACTAGAATGGAAGTTGTTGTTGTACGCGAACTCTATCAACGGTAAGCGCTTGTGCCAGGCGTCACCAAACTATAGAACTGACGATCTCAACATATCTTCCAAAGTCTGGATGGTTCTCTCTGACTGCCCATCAGTTTAAGGATGATAGGCGGTGCTGTAGAGTAATCTCTATCCCAAGGCTTCCTGAAACGCTGCCCAGAACTTCGAAGTAAATCGGGGATCCCTGTCAGAAATAATGCTAACTGGAACTCCGTGGTACCTAACCATTTCAGAGATGAACCGTTCGACCAACTGACTCAACGAGTAATTCTCACGAACGGGTATAAAGTGCGCTGACTTGGTAAGCCGGTCAACTATCAACCAGATACCATCGTAACCATTTCGAGTACGAGGTAATTTGTACACGAAATCCATTGTAATATCTTCCCATTTCCACTGAGGTATTAGAAGTAGTTGTAGCAATCCGAATGGCTTTTTCTTTTCTGCCTTAACCTGCTGGCAAATTGCACAACGACTAACATACTCTGCAACTTCTCTTTTCATACCTGGCCAATAATAGAAATGTCAGATGGTATGATACATCTTGGTGCTTCCTGGATGTATCGCATAAGTAGAAATATGTGTTTCATCCAATATTTCTCTCTTTAGCTCCTCCACATTCGGTACATACATCTGTTCACCTTGCATAAGCATGCCGTCATGATCTCTAATCCAGAGGTCATTCTTTTTTCCGACTGACACTGCCTGTATCAATTCCTGAGATTCTGTATCGTTCCTCTAGGCTTCGAGAACACGATCCAACAAAATCGGTCTAACCTGAAAACTGGCAATTAGGGCTCCCCGACGACCCTCTTTCAAAGCTACTCCAGTGGATCTTAGGTCAGTCAAAAGAGGAATGCGACTAGCATAAAGAGCATTAAGTTGGCCATGAGACTTCCTACTAAGGGCATCAGCTACCGAATTGGCATGACCTGGGTGATACTCAATGGTGCAATCATAAGTGAAGATCCTACACTTTTCCCATAAAGATAGTGCCTCCAAATTTTCAAAGCAAAGATGATCGCTGCCAATTCAAGGTCTTTAGTAGGATAGTTCCTCTCATGGGGTTTTAACTGCCGCGATGCATAAGTAATCACCTTATCATGCTGCATTAACACACATCCAAGACCATTAAGAGACGCATCACTGTAGATCTCGAAGTTCCCACCATCATCGGGAAGTGCTAAGACAGGTGCATGAGTGAGAAGATACTTTAACTGCTGGAAACTCTGCTCACACTCATTACTCCACACAAATGGAACGTCTTGTCTAGTCAATTTTGTCAGAGGTATTGCTGTGGTTAAAAAGTCATTCATGAAGCATCGATAATAACCTGCAAGACCAAGAAAGCTTCAAACTTCTGTAACTGTCTGAGGTTGTTCCCAAATCTCCATGGCTCCGACTTTCTGAGGATCCATAAGCACACCCTGAGCTGATACCACGTGCCCTAAGAATGACACTTGATCCAGCCAAAACTGACATTTGCTGAACTTAGCATACAACCGATTTGCCCTTAGCGTCTTTAGAACCAAACGCAGATGCCTGGCATGATCAGTTTCATTCTTCGAATACACCAAAATATCATCTATGAAAACAATGACGAACCTGTCGAGGTATGGATGAAATACTCGATTCATCAGGTTCATGAAAGCTGCCGGTGCATTAGTCAATCCAAATGGCATCACCAAAAACTCGTAATGACCATATCGAGTTCTAAAAGCTGTATTCGAAACGTTGTTGCTTTTGATCTTCAATTGGTAGTAACCAGACCTTAGGTCAATCTTCGAGAACATGCAAGCACCTTTAAGTTGGTCAAAGAGATCATCAATGCGAGGTAACGGATAACGGTTTTTAATCATCACCCGATTTAACTGCCTGTAATCGATGCATAACCTCAAAATTCCATATTTCTTCCTTATAAACAGAACTGGAGCTCCCCACGGGGAAGTGCTTGGCTGAATGAAACCCTTATCAACCAACTCTTGCAACTGAGTTTTAAGTTCCTTTAACTCTGCAGGAGCCATACGGTAAGGTGTGAGGAAAATAAGATTAGTATCTGGAAGTATTTCGATGGTGAACTCCACTTCACGATCTGGGGGTAAGCCAGGTAATTCCTCAGGAAAAACATCAGGAAAGTGCCTAACTGCTCCGACATCTTCCACAGATGCATTAGTTTCTTTCGATAACACAACATGAGCTAAGTAGCCTTGACAACCTTTACTCAACAATCGTCTCGCCCTCATGGCAGTGATAACTCCGTGCTTTAGACTACCGTGTTCACCGATAAACGTAACATTAGGCATGCCTGGTCGGTGAAAAGTAACAACCTTCTTATAACAATCCAACATGCCACGATTGTAGTGTAACTAATCCATGCCGAAGATAACATCAAAATCAACAATATCCAAAGGAACAAGATTAGCCGACATGACTACATCTTTGACAAGGATAGGACATCCTTGATATTCCCAACTAACATATGAAGGAAATTTTGTGAAAAACATGTTCATTTGAGCAACATCTATGGCATGCAATTAACATTTAAAGGCGGAATCATGCTTGTATGTACTCAAAACAAAACATTACCCATGAAATTCAAAGCCTAGTAGAAAGGTGAACCAAGACTCAACTCAAGAACATAGTGAGTTGAGATATTTTATACCTTTGTTGATTCCTCTTTGCATAAGCAAAGACTAATCACCCAAGGAGAGGGCCTTCATTCCTTGCTTCTTAGTTCCATCGATTTCTTGGAGGAGGATGCTAGAAAGGATTCTCCAAGTTCCCAAAATTGAGAACCTCTAATTTTCCACACCAAGGAGGGATTTAAAGAAGAGATGAGTGACCTTGGAGGATGAGAGATTGCTAGCTAATCTCCTCAAATGGGGCCGGCCTCTTAGAGAGAAAATGAGAGCATTATGTTCTCATCCTTTCCCCCAAAGAAAACCCTAAGGATGAAATGTCTATAAAGTTGCCTTTATACCACCTCACAATGGAGTGGCAAACTTGCAATTAAGCCAAGTTCACTACCCCTCTCTATATGGCCGGCCATTAAGGGTTCATTGGGCTTTCATGCCCTTTGTGTTTTCAAGTTGTCATACTGTTGGAAATATGCCTTGAAAGCCAATCTTTGGAAGAAACCTTTCAGGACAAATGAATGGATGTATAGATGATTCTTATACGTCAAATGGCAAAGACACGAATTAGGACTATCTCAATAAACGATATATGTCTTAAATAGTGTATCCATGGACAATGGATGGATTGAAGAAGTAATCTAATGATGTTAGACTACAGAGACCTTCTTCAGATAACCAAATGTCCAAAAGGTTCCTGGTCATTGGATTGTCGGAGGGAAACTGACAATACGTAGATCGGTACATACTGTGTCTGCTTCAAATGGAAGGATGGAAAATCTCATCTCATTCGTGTTGTGACACTAAGACAAGTATGTAGGTGCTCATTAGGGGAATGAGTTCACTGAACACAATCGAACGAGAGTACTTGCATGGAGGTCTACTCACATGTCAAGCAAGTAACTCTAATGGTTGGAATAATGTAAATAGTCCTTAGACCTGAGGCATCGTCGTTGTCTTGTGGTTAAGTACTTGATCTTTGATTATGTCAAACGTCACTCTTTCAGAATGTCAACGGCATAGTCGGGGTTAAGCCACTTAGTCATGAAGGCAAGTGTATGCGCAACAAGGAATCTCTAATCCTCGATAAGAGAGGAAGAATACTCTAAGATATGATTCGGGAATCTTCGGCCGAAGTATCGAGCGTATTAAAAGGAATGCGTTCCTATACGACTCAACAGAATCATATAAGAAGTAATAATCACATTAGGGGTTTGACATAATATATCCATACCCTATTAATATGATTGAGAGTATTGTATTAGAGAAGGATTGAATTACATTGTAATTCCAATGGAATAGGTTCTTCTTATAAAACTTCTACATTAGCTTGGGTAGCTATGACATATGGTTAGATGTCACTCATAGCTTGTGAGTTCTTCTAAATGATTAAATGAAGTCATCAAAGAAGAATGGTGAATTAAAATGAAGTTTTGATTCACTAAGTGATTGAAATTAAATTGAATTAATGCCAATCACCTCACTGCCTTGCTAATTAGAACCTAAAAGATTTTTCACCAAAACACTATTGTAGTGAGTAATTAATGGATGATGGAAATAATTAATTGGATTAATTAAGTGTTTTGATTAATTTAGAAAGTCTAAAGAAATCATAAAAGCGATAAAAGATCGTTTTGGGCTTAAAGAAACGTTCGGGTTTAATTGGGCCCATTGGGCCTAAACCCATTGGGCTTTTATTCAAGCATTGGATGACTTGAAATAAATGAAAGCCCAAAGCCCATATGAACACAAGTAGGCCGGCCATACTAAGGGTTTGGGTGAGATGTTTGGTCAATTTGTTGACTAGGTTTTTGATGATATATAAGGAACTTTATAGAGATTGATTCTATAAGAGTTTTTGTGAGTTTAGAAACACAAAATCAAAACAACCATCTCTCTCTCTCTCAACAATAGGGCCGGCCACCTAGAGGGTGAATGGGCTAACAACTTTTCATCATTTTGGTCATTCCTTCATCCTTCTCATTATACTAGTGGGTGAGGATCTTTAGAGGTCTTCTACTTTGGAGACTTAAGGAGAACCTTGGAGCACTCATTCTATCAAAGTGGAGGAGGCAAGGAGGGAAGCTAGGCTCAAGGAATTCAAGGAACAAAGAGCTTGGAGGTGGTCCATCCTTGGTCTAAAATCAAGAACAAGAGGTATAGATCTATTCCTTGACTTTGTTCTTAAGTAAAAATTGTTTTGATGCATTATATTTAAACCTATGAACCTTGAAGGGGATTTGCATGACTATAACTTTGATAACTTGTTATAAATGCTTCCTTTGCGTATGTATATAAATCTAGAATTGTATATGCATGCTAGTCATCTAGAAATCCCAAATCTTGAAAACTCATAATTTTCCCTTCACATACAACTTGAGTTAATGGGCTTGACATTCAAATCCCATTGGGCCTTGCGGCCCAAAACTAACCCAAGGTCTTTAACGAACTTTATTCATTTGATTAATTAACATATTAATTAATCCTTGCTATAAATAATTAAACCATTTAATTATCCTTACTCATCTCCGTTGTTTCTTCAATCTCTACCTTACACGGTGTACGATCCATTAGGTTCCTTTTAGCGAGGCAGTGGGCGATTAAAACTCTTTCAAATCGATTGTGAATTGAAACTTACTTTCAATTCTCCCTTTAGTGATTATACACGTTTAGGGCTTCCACAAACCATGAGTGACACCTAGCAGTATGTCATGGTTACCCAAGCTAATCAGAAGAGGTGGAAAACCTATTCAGTTTAGGATTACAATGCAATACGGTCTTTCTCTAATACAATACTCTTAACCACATTGTTTGGTTTGATAGTTTAATCATGTCTACTATCCAATGTGATTCATTTACTTATATGATTACCTTGAATGTGATTTGGAACGACTTCCTAAATCTCATTCATACTCTGGCCAGAGATTCTTAATCATATCATAGAGTATTCTCCTTCAAACGGTTTGAAGGTTAGAGATCCCTTGTTACGCATTCACTTGCCTCCATGGCTAAGTGGCTTAACCCCAACTATGCCGTGGACACCCTCTTACAGAGTGACTTTGACATAGTCAAAGATCAAGGACCTAACCACAAGACAACTATGATGCCTCAGGTCAAATGACTACTTTGCATTATCCCAACCATAAGTTCTCATGTGACATGAGTATGAGAACTCCTCGTTGATCGTGTTCAGTGGACTCATTCGCTATTGAGCACCTACATGCTTGTCTTGGTGTCAATCACACCAATGACTCGAGACCAGTCACTCTCCCTGAGAGAAGACACAGCATGTACTGATCTTAACGGACTGTCAATGCCCAATTGGCAATCCTATGATCAGGAATGTTTAGGACATGTATACGAAAAAGAATGGTCTCATGAATCTAACTTGTTTAAATTACATTCTCCTAATTACATATTCCTTGGACTTATCGTTTAAGCATATAACATTTATATGAGACGGTTTAAAACAATAATCTTTGCCCTTGATATTAAACTAGATTTGTTTAACATGTGAAATGTCCGTAAAGTATCATCATATGATTGGTTTTAGGGCACATTTCCAACAATCTCCCACTTGCATTAGAGCCAATCAGCTTGGTCATCAGTGATGATACCTCTTCTGTAGTCATTTCAAAAATGGCTGAGTAGTAGGCCTAGACAATGGATGTCTATATGTTATCCATAGAAGCAACCTTGAGAATAACGACGTCACCATTATACATGATTCTCAATCATGTGGTTCAGTCTCTCATTTGAGTTCGGATCTTGATGAGACCTTGATTCCCTGGCTTGAGCTATCGCCTTATTAGTGTCGTAGTGTCGGTACACTAGAGACACTTTCTGGTTGGAACCGAATAGAGAGTTCATAAATGAACTTTCTCATCCAAACAACATTGTCGTAAGCTTCTTTATGGCAATATATTTTGCATGCATAATGGAACACACTAAAGTCATTACTTTTAATGTTTCCATCCAAATATCTCTTTAGTCATAATAAAGAGATATCTAATTATCTCTTCATTCATAATGAAGAAACATCCAATGATGGATTAGATTCATAATCTAATACATTTACGCTTCCATTACGTTACTCTAATTCTTCCTCATTCTTGAGGAATCCATCCTTTATTATTTCTCAAATACTTAAGGATTCACTTGACAGTTGCCATGGTTCTGATCCTGGGCTTGCATTGATATCGTCTTGTACCGATCTTGGTACAACTCATATCAACGTTTTTCATACAATATGAAATACATAAATCACCTTTCTGCGTATGCATAAAGGATTCTATTTACGCATTATTTCTTTGGGAGTCAAAGGGTACGTTCCCTTTGAGAAGAGCTACCTCCTAGTCTCACTAGAGTTGTTCTTCTGATTGAAGTTTATCATCATATGAGAAACTTCCTAGCATCTTTTGTCTATTATTAGGGATTGATATAATCCAATTATATCTTGAAATCTATCATTGTAGATTTCCATCCCATGTATATAGACTATGTCTCCCATATCCATTCTATCTTTATAGAATGTTTAAAGTCATAACTTTAACGAAGAAGTATTCTTTTCATTTCCAAAATTAATATATCATATATATGTTAAATTTTAGGAACATGATTAACTCCCACTAATCTTTTGTAAACCTAGTAAACAAAAGATTCATTTACATCTTTATGAGAAATCAATTGATTTGATCTTTCTCTCATAAGACGCTTATAACTCCCACTAGCTTGCTAAGATCCATGATGGATGGATCTCTACAACTTACATGTCTTGTGATTCATAGTTTTAGACATATATTATCAAGACTATCTTAATAATGGTTTCGGAAACCCATATTATGTCCAAACATTGAATCACCATTTAGTTGTAGCTAACAATCTTCGAATTAATTGAAACCAAGACTACGTCAAAGATGGTTTCTTCAAAGTCAACCAATCTCTTTGATTGTAATCACCTTAAGCTACCAATTAGCTATAAAGGTTTCATTATTTCGGGTCAAATGGTACTTTACCATTTCCTTGAGTATATGTCGTATATACACTCAATGTAGTCATAAGGGTTTTCATTCTTATTTCTTTTGAATTAAGAGGTGTAACTCTATGACATAGTCATAAAGTTCAAACCATTCAACTAAGACAGTTTATAAATCCTTCTCGACTACCTTGGAGCTTGTGGTGTAGGAACTAGGTTTTTATATTTGTTGATTATCATCTTGTCTCTCAAAGAACCCATTCTTTGAGTTATATCTCTCGTTCATTTGCGCTTAGGCAAATCATATTGCAGGATTACAATGAACTACCCAACAAAACAACATTTGTTAGTTGGTTTATAGAAGTCATATCCAAAGGTTAATTTAAGGATATCCACAAGATAATTCTCAAACAAATATTGCTTATTAGCGCACAACCCCAAATCTTAACATGATTAAGACTTATCTTTCTTTCCAACTACATCCTATGGAGTCATGAAAATTTTGGAAGATCTTCTAATTGACAATCATATTGTCTTAGAAGTATATATCCTATATATGGGTAATTGATAACATCCAACGAACTAAATCTTATTCGAGTTCGTTCTTCTCTTAATGGAGAAATCCATTATCTTATGATGCTTCTTTCCTTGATATCTTTCAAGGAAACTGTTCTAAAGTATTACCTTTCCTTGGATCAAATCTAAGGAGGTAAATACTTTAGACATCTTACTCATCAAATTACATTTCTTGAATTCTTCGAAACATTTTGCAAAGTATTCGGACTTGTGTTTATTCAAAATAAATGATAGTCCAACCGAGAGCGATCTTCGGTGAATGTCATACAACATGAGTAGTATTATGTTGTGGACAAGTGCCACTAACATCTAAGTGAATTAACCTCAACAACTTTGCGAATCTTTCTTCCTTTCCAAAAGAATAAAGATTCAAACATTTTGCCTCTATACAATTTTAACAAGAAGGCATTGGATCCGGATCTAACGATCCAAAGCATCCATCTATGACCAACTCGTAATTTATGTTTTAAAGGTATCACAGCTCAGTTGGGCTTAGTCACTACCTTACAACCTTTTGGGTTTTAAGCATCGTTATATTCTAAATAGTTAACACTACCATATCATCCCTACTATAGAGATAATCAATTAGATTACAATAATCTAATCTTTCATTAATAAAGAACAATGTTTTGTCAAACAAAACATTCATCCATTTCTCATACGGAATTAAGTTCCTTTATTCAATTGGAATGTAAAGACAATCTTTATTTTTCCATTTTCTTTGGTAGTTCATATGCGGAAGTAAGTACTACCTGCTTTCGCAGAGATCTACACTTGATTCACGTTCCGAATGTGAAGTACTTTCTCTTCTCTCATTAATCTTCTACTTCTTATTAGCCACACTTTTACAACGATTTTAAACATAGTTACTAATACGGAATCAAGCATTCAAGTAGAAGAACCAACTGTTTTGAACTATTCAAGAACAATTTACAACACATTCGAAAGGTGTGTTCTTGACACTTGCAAGACATTTCTTGCAAATACCCCTTCCAATGTCCATCCTTTCATAAAGAAAGTTTGTTCCCTTGGAGTTATTTCGCCATCTTCATTTGACTTCTCCTTTGACTACAATAGTCATGGTCCCTAAACTCCCACTATCTCTCTTGAAACTCATTTCAATTGTGTTATACACATCAAACAATTTGGAGAGCATGTGGTTATTGTTCACTATATAGTTTACAATAAACTTAGTGAACCATTTGGATAGGGACACAAAAGTGAAGTCATTGCCTAGTTTTCGTCTCGTGAAGTGGTTTAACACTTCAACACTCAATGATTCATAATCATCATAAGTCCATGTTGATGGACTATTTTTGTAAACCAACCATTATGTTCTAAACATAATTACAAACTTTCAAGAGTTGTTCAAGGCAACTCTCATTTCTTCATACAACAATTTGTAAGTGAAGAATCATGGCACATAAAGTGTCCATGCCCTTGTACTTACCTCTCAAGTTCTTTGTTCATTTAACAAAGAAAGAAGCACTAGTGTTTGCATTAACTAAGGGTTGTTCAAAGCAACTCTTATTTCTTCATACAACGATTTGTAAGTGAAGAACTATGATACTAAAAGTGTCATTGTCGTTATGCTAATCTTCATAAGTTCCTTTGTTCATATAACGAAGGAATAAGCATTGGTTGTTTGTGTTGTCTTCTTTATGATAGACTTATCTAACATGTTCTTCCAATGATACATTATCAATAGGAAGATTGTGAGGATGAGACTACTTAGGTACTTATACAATCCATTTAAGACAATCTATGGTATTGTGGTACCAAGTCCGGAAACTAAAGCCTTCGGCTTTTCTTTGTCAAGTTTTGGATAGCGTTTGCAAATATATCGGTAAACAAATACATAACGAATATAAATTGATTGATTTTAAGCCATTTGATCCGGGTCTTTAAATCAAATAGCACCACCCACTATTTTTGGCAAATTCCATATCCCTTATCGGAATTCGAGAGTTTTGGAGGAAACTCTTAGTAGGGTATGAGAGACTCACCATTACCAAACCCACCTCACAATGATATGATGTTGGCTAGCATCAATAATAATGAGAGAGTACACTTACTCATTTGCATCTCTTGCAAGTACCCATCTTATTTCGCCTCTAGAGAATGAAGCCTCACAATGATATGATGTTGGTTCAAGAACAACCTCACAATGATATGATGTTGATCATTCTCGTTGCCTACCTTCACAACATCATGTATGCATATAGAACTTCTCCTGAGTGTAAGCACGCACTTTGTACTCCCCCATGATAGGGTGAAGTCGGTGTACGAGTCACAAACGATCGGAGCCTACCACGGTTGAAGGCCACGAAAGAGTGTTCAAAGCACTCTCACGCTTGTCAACTTAATAATGGTTTGGTTGAGGGTTTTAGGTCTCATCACATATAAACATACATTTTAATCTTATTAAAACAATTTGGTCCTATTACAACTATTGGTCCATGTGATTGATTTAGTTGTATATAATACTCCCACTATGCTTGTAAAACGGTTTTTAAAGCAAGAGTATATAGTACTACTAACATTAACTTTGCATTCATTTGATGGACTATATAGTTGCCTTAGGGCCTTAGGATGACTATGAACCTTTGATTAGATCCAACACGAGCCTAGTGTTGAATCTCGGTCTATGGATGGTGATTGATTTTAGTTACGCGTTTAATCATATTAAGGCGTGTTTTTCCTATTGGGCGTTGGACCCAACTACTCCAATTTCATGCATATCAAATAAAACAAGAAAGGAGTACTTCAAAGTAAAGAAGAGATTATGCTCTTTTACAACATTTGATCAAAACAAATTACTTTAAAGTAAAGAAGAGCTTATGCTCTTTTACAACATTTGATCATATCAAATTACAACCAAAATCTAATCTACACATTCCCATGGTTCAAACAAATTTGAGACGGCCTTTCACATAGCTCAATTATCGTAGGCTTAGGTTCATAATCACCATTTCTTCAATTAATTAACGCTTTAACTAATTAAACTTGAATGCAACATTTTCATTTGGTTTTTGTTTCCATAGAATTGATTTAAATGGAGCTAAATGATATGAAAATCCAATTCTCATTTAAAGATACAAAACTATTTTGTTCTCAACTAATTTGGGCCAAATGCAATAACCTCAACTTTTTGGGCTATGTTGCAAAACACAAACTTTTGAGGTCACTTTGTAAGAACACAAAAGTCCGCTACTTCATGTAATTACAACTAGAACCCAAAAATTTCATCAAATACAAAAACTTCATTAAAAGAGCAAAACAATTTGTCCTTTGGTGATTTTGGGCCTTTACGTAAAAACGTAAACTTTCGGGTCAAAGTACAAATACACAAAAGTATCAAAACTTTATGTAATTGCATAAAAGCCCCAAAAGTACCCTATTTTAATAGGGTGGCCGGTTGGTGAGAGTGCTGGTGTCATAAAAACTTTTGAATTTTTTCAACAAAAGTGAAAGGTGATGGGTTGAAAAGGTGATGGAAAGTTGTAAGAAAGTTGGTGTGGGCATTGATGGAAAATTCAAACCATCCATCATTAACAAAAACTTTATTCAACAACCAAAACTTTTGAATCAAAATACCCAACCTTTTTGTTCTTGCCAAAAAACATAACAAGAACAATGAATAACATCCATGAAAACCCATAAGAGCTCCATGAACATTTTTCACCCAAAGACACCCCAAAAACTCTCAAACTTAAGGGAAATAAGATATTACCATACTAGGGTATTTAGGGGTTCCTAATGTCACTTTAAAACACTTTTAACAAGACAAACATGAACCCAAAAATCCACCATTTGGATTTGGCCGAATTTCCCCAAAACCATGGCACCAAATTTTAGCTCCAAAATTCATGCTCATATGAACTACATCTACAACATTTGAGATGACTAATTTTCTAACAAAATTTACATACAAAGAAGCAAGAATAAAGCTTGTAACAATTACAACATTCAAATCATAAACTATGAAAATACAAAACCCAAAAGGATTCACCAACTACTAGACCTAGGCTCTGATACCACTTGAAGGAAATTTTGTGAAAAACATGTTCATTTGAGCAACATCTATGGCATGCAATTAACATTTAAAGGCGGAATCATGCTTGTATGTACTCAAAACAAAACATTACCCATGAAATTCAAAGCCTAGTAGAAAGGTGAACCAAGACTCAACTCAAGAACATAGTGAGTTGAAATATTTTATACCTTTGTTGATTTCTCTTTGCATAAGCAAAGGCTAATCACCCAAGGAGAGGGCCTTCATTCCTTGCTTCTTAGTTCCATCAATTTCTTGGAGGAGGATGCTAGAAAGGATTCTCCAAGTTCCCAAAATTGAGAACCTCTAATTTTCCACACCAAGGAGGGATTTAAAGAAGATATGAGTGACCTTAGAGGATGAGAGATTGCTAGCTAATCTCCTCAAATGGGGCCGACCTCTTAGAGAGAAAAGGAGAGCATTGTGTTCTCATCCTTTCCCCCAAAGAAAACCCTAAGGATGAAATGTCTATAAAGTTGCCTTTATACCACCTCACAATTGAGTGGCAAACTTGCAATTAAGCCAAGTTCACTACCCCTCTTTATATGGCCGGCCATTAAGGGTTCATTGGGCTTTCATGCCCTTTATGTTTTCAAGTTGTCATACAACTTGAGTTAATGGGCTTGACATTCAAATCCCATTGGGCCTTGCGGCCTAAAACTAACCCGAGGTCTTTAACGAACTTTATTCGTTTGATTAATTAACATATTAATTAATCCTTGCCATAAATAATTAAACCATTTAATTATCCTTACTCATCTCCGTTGTTTCTTCAATCTCTACCTTACACGGTGTACGATCCATTAGGTTCCTTTTAGCGAGGCAGTGGGCGATTAGAACTCTTTCAGATCGATTGTGAATTGAAACTTACTTTCAATTCTCCCTTTAGTGATTATACACGTTTAGGGCTTCCACAAACCATGAGTGACACCTAGCAGCATGTCATGGTTACCCAAGCTAATCAGAAGAGGTGGAGAACCTATTCAGTTTAGGATTACAATGCAATACGGTCTTTCTCTAACATAATACTCTTGACCACATTGTTTGGTTTGATAGTTTAATCATGTCTACTATCCAATGTGATTCATTTACTTATATGATTACCTTGAATGTGATTTGGAATGACTTCCTAAATCTCATTCATACTCTGGCCAGAGATTCTTAATCATATCATAGAGTATTCTCCCTTAAACGGTTTGAAGGTTAGAGATCCCTTGTTGCGCATTCACTTGCCTCCATGGCTAAGTGGCTTAACCCCAACTATGTCGTGGACACCCTCTTACAGAGTGACTTTGACATAGTCAAAGATCAAGAACCTAACCACAAGACAACTATGATGCCTCAGGTCAAATGACTACTTTGCATTATCCCAACCATGAGTTCTCATGTGACATGAGTATGAGAACTCCTCGTTGATCGTGTTCAGTGGACTCATTCGCTATTGAGCACCTACATGCTTGTCTTGGTGTCAATCACACCAATGACTCGAGACCAGTCACTCTCCCTGAGAGAAGACACAGCACGTACTGATCTTAACGGACTGTCAATGCCCAATTGGCAATCCTATGATCAGGAATGTTTAGGACATGTATACGAAAAAGAATGGTCTCATGAATCTAACTTGTTTAAATTACATTCTCCTAATTACATATTCCTTGGACTTATCGTTTAAGCATATAACATTTATATGAGACGGCTTAAAACAATAATCTTTGCCCTTAATATTAAACTAGATTTGTTTAACATGTGAAATGTTCGTAAAGTATCATCATATGATTGGTTTTAGGGCACATTTCCTACAACATAACAGATTTCACCCCTAGGCATCGAGAATTCCAACTCGTAACCGAGTGAAGTAGGATGTGGTTGAGTCGTTTGAGCAAAATTATGGGAAATAACTGAATGTGTAGCACCATAATCAATTAAAACTTTAGCAAAATGGCCTAGAACATTCAACGTACCCATGATCAAGTCTAGGTTAGCCTGAGCATCCTTTAAGGTGATGTTGTTGACTCTTCCCTGAACTTGCTGTCTGCCTCCACAACCCCTGTTTGCTTGAATCTGATTACCCCGACCGTGATTACCTCGGCCCTGCTGGGGTAGATTTACATGTCTGCCTAAACCTCCACTGCTAGACGCCACGTCTAGGTTTTGATACTGTCATCCAGTATACATCTATGCTCCACCGCGCCTTGATACGGCGTATAGTCTCCCTGGAACTAGGGATAACCCAACTGAGTCTGCTGAAAGCCTACCTGAATCTGCTGATAGTCTCCCTGATAGTAGGGAACCTTAGGTGTATACTGGTATGGTCTTTCCTGATTCTGGGCTACGTCCCCTTAGTAGTGGAAAGCTCCACCATGGCCTATCTGCTGACGATTACCTGATAAGCTCATATTTATATATATTTTACATCAAATTCTTTCGCCTTTTCTTAGTTAGTTTCTTATATTTTTGAGTTATTTACTTTGTTTTTGTGTTTTATCGAATTTATCTAGCTAAGAAAATAAAAATAGCATAAGTGTGATTTTATGTAATAAATTCGTGTCAAATCTGTTTAGCTTTTAAATTAAATAAAAAAAAATATATATATATAATAATAATAAAACATAATCATGGTTGTTTTGTAGAAAAAGGAATTTAAGGAGATATAATAACTAGCCTCGGGAAGGCATCTTGGTATTGGAGAAGAATAAAGAGGATATAGAAAATAAATAAGGAGAGTCAGGCGTGAGACAGGAATAGAGGGGGGAAAGGAAAGAATTGGAACGGGGGGACGCGGAAAGGAAGGGCTGTCTGGGAGCTCGGGCAGGGCTGTCTGGCACTGGCGCAGTTAAGGAGGGCGGATAGCACTTCGTCAGAGGGGGAGAAACCAGGCATTGAAGTTAGGCGCTGCCTAGCAGCAGCGTGAGGACTGGCAGTAGGCGAGATGATGCTGCCTGAGGCGGAAGGGAGACAGTGAAGCATCGCAGCGCCTGGAGTCTCTCGGCATTTTTTTTGGGTCAGACACGGGATTAAAGAGGAGAGATTAAGCACAGCAAGAGAAAAGGGGATTGGGATTTGCTGCAGGCGTTGGGTAGAATAAACACACTCCTCGGGGCTTTGAAGTGCATGCAGCGTGAAGACAGGCTGCTTGGCACGGCTTTGGGCAGCAAGGTCAGCACGGAAGGCAGCAGCGTGTGAAGCAAGAGTTGAGGACGTGCTGCCTTGTCTTGGCAGCGAGCTGGCGAGCACAGCAGCAACCCAGGGCTGGCATGCAGGAGAGAAAAACGTGGAGCTGGGCAGTCAGCACAGCGAGGTGGACTGTGCAGGAAAGAAGGATAGAAAAACAGATCCTTGCACATTTCTATCGGTTAATTCGTTCCTCAAACTCACATTTTATTTTTATGTTTTAATTTATAAATAATGTGTAATTAATTTGTTTTGGCTAGAGGTTAATTCGAAACCATGGATATATTTGTAATATGAATTGATTACTTTTGGTTGTGATTTCTGAGTTGTGATTTAATTTGCTTAACTGCTTGATTGATAACTTATTTTTGTATGTCGATTAAGGATGCATACTTAATTTACATGCATGAATTTGATGCTAGAATATAAGTGAATTTCACCTAATCGTTATGAACTTATATTCACAAGTAGTAAAGGTTGTTGACCACAATCGTGTTAAGTAAATTCTTGGCATAAGTTTCATGCAATTCATAGTAACAAGTGCCTCGTCAATGCTTATGATTTTCATAAAACTTAATGATTCTTGCTTGTATCTCTATTATGCAATTCATGTAGGGAACTTGTAGGGAATGTTTTGGGTTGTCGTATGCAATCATCCAATCCATTAACTTAAGGAAAATCTGAGAATTAATTTAAGCGGACCTAATTAATTTGGGGCGTTGAGAATTTATAATTTATTGAAAGAACAACTGAAAATCAATTTAGGTTGCATATGTGTCATGTGTGGAGAATAATCCTCTAGCCAGTCCGTCGTCCATCCATTCACTTTAATTTCATGTTTTTGTCAATTCTGTAATTTATTTAAGTTTAATTTACTTTTCATCAAAAATCAATCCCCCGTTTATTTTAAAGTGTTAGATTTATTAGAAATAAATTTAGTTTGTGTTTTCTTGAGTTTTGAAGTATTTTGAGTCTTTTGATTTGCTTTAGTTTATTTGTTAGTTTTATTTTGAGTGATTCTAGTTAAGTGTTTTGAGTCTAGTTTAGTGTTTTAAATTTTGTTTTTACGTTTTTAATTTAATTTTACTTTGGTTAGCATCCCTAGTTAATCCCCGGCCTAGAACGATACCCTACTTACATCCATACTACAATTGTCACAAATAGGGTTTAAATTTGTGCGTTAACTTATTTTCGCATCAAATTTTTGGCGCCGTTGCCGGGGATTAGCAAATTTGCTAATCCTTTTATTTTTGTTTTTGCTTATGTTTATTTGTGTTTGTGTATGTTACTTTTGATATTTGATTTATTTTTCTTTCTTTGAATTGAGGTACAAATGGAGCAAGACCTGGATTCTACTAGCATTCAAGATCTATTGGCACAGCTCACTGCTCAATTAACTCATAATGCCGAACGGACCACAATGCCAAGTGTCCCTACACTTGATGTGCCCTATGGGCAACGATATCAAGGTCCTCAATTTTCTGCAAATGAAGATGTTTGGGGATATCAAGGCCATAACCAATCAAGGGGCAACATGTTTTCCAATGCTTACAATTCAGATTGGAGAGATTATTCAGATTACATGTGGGGAGAACCTCAACAATTCCAACAAGGTGGATATTGGCAGCAAGAAGACGCGTTCTATTCAAGACCTATGCAGCCACCACAGCATCCCCCACAACAATTCCAATCGAATCAAAGTATGCCCGTGGATTATAATCAAATGCTTGAAGAATTAATTTCTTCGGTACATGGTTCACAAAAAGAAGAACAATTGCCGCCATCGGAAGAGTTCTATCAGTGGCCATATGAACCGTCACATCCACCACAACATTCAACCCAATTCAATTCAGGTACATCCTTGGATAATGATACACTTAATAATTTACTCACCTCTTTGAATCAGGGAGTAGAAAATCAAAACCAGGAGATGCAAGACCGAGTCAGAAGAGTGGACGAATTGGATATGCATGTTGGGCAGATTATGGAATTCATGGCACAGATTCAAGAGCAAAGTGAGGTATCCAACTCAACTCTTGAAAATTCAAAGGCAGAAGTTGAAATCGATGAAGCCATCACCTTGGAAGATGACCGGGAGGATGAAGCTGTCCCAGAACCATCCAAACACAGCCCGAACATGGATGAATTGCCGCTTCAAGAAGAAGATGAGGATGACTACTTGGGCAGTTTAGAAGAATTCTTATCGCAAACTCCTCAAGTCCTTATGTCATCCAACTCAGGTGAGGAGGTTCTAAGTTCATTTCATTCTAACATCGTTCCACCAAATGTCCTTTTTCCTTGCAGGTTTTTAAATCCCAAGGAAGAAGTGAATGAAAAATACGTTGTGGAAGATCTTCCCAAGGTGCAATGTGATATCCAAATTCTTGGTGTACCAAATCAAGTTCCCGATGGTATTGAAACGTTCAAAGAGACTTGTACACCAAGAATAATTATTCCAGAAAATGAGGTGGCCGGAGAATCTGTTGATCATATCAAAGAGGCTGTGCATGAGACAATCAAGCCCAAAGGAGTTAAGACTGAGGACACGGGACAAGCCACAACCATCATAGTAAACCTGGCTAAGTTCAAAGTCCCGGAAATGTTCAAAAATGTGGTGTTTGTCATTGAGTTTGAACGAGAAAGTAAGCCATCTTCTCCATTTTTAATTTTATGTTATACTAACAATTTAATTTTGATGATTCAGGCACCGTCATTTGAATTTAAACCATTGCCGGATCATTTCAAGTACCACCGTCCGTTCAATGATAAGCCCATGCATTTGAATAATGAAGGGAGGCCTAGGAATCACCCACAATCAGATTTGCATTCCTAATCCCTTCTCCTTACTGAATTTATTTTACTCTATTTAGTTCTTTCATTGTTTGTTGGCTTTTGTGTGAATTTATTTTACGTTGATTTTTTTTTTTTTACGTTGATTTCATTTTGTTTTGTTTATTTAGTTGTGATTTTTGTTTAGAAAGTTAAACTTAGTCTTTTTACTTTGTTTTACTTATTTTACATTGTTATTTAAAAAAAAAAAAAAAAAAAAAAAAAACTTAAAAACATAAACATTCATATAAATAAAAATAAAAAATAAAAAATAAAAAATAAAAAAAAAAAAAAAAAAAAATTGCATAAATATTTTACAATAACTTGTAAACTAATTTCATTCATTGGTCGTTAGTTGGTGGTGCCTCGGAGGTCGACGGAGCCCCTGAAAGACGAAGCGCCAGAGCTGGATCATTCGGAGCCTCAATACTTGGTGCTGCTCCCGAGGACGAAGGCAACACAAACCTCGGGAGTAACGCCATAAACCGTTGATGATCACTCTGAATCCGCACTTCGGACTCCTGCATCTGATCCAACTTCCTCTTCATGCTGGTTGAGTAATTGGTTGCAAGCATGTGCAAATCCCTGTTCTCATGCCTAAGCACTCTGACCTCCTGCCGAAGACTAGCCACTTCAGCCATCAACGACTCCACCTGACGAGTTCGTGCAAGAAGGCGCTGGCCCATGTTTGATACTGAACCTGCGCATCGGACGCTGTAGGCCATAGAGTCCTGAACAGCCAGTTCGTCGGACCGCCTGGAAAGTATCCTAGTGTCTCTAGGAGTGAGCAGATTTCTGGCCACCACCGATGCGGTTGTTTCGTTCATCATCATGGAATCCCCAACTGTAAGAGGACCATTCGGGGATATGAAGGACGGCTGCCAAATGTTGGTTGGAGAAGATATATCACTATCTTCCCCAACATTCAAGTTAAGGCGACGGTCAGAAGGGCAAGACATTTTCTGAAGGTGTTGAGAATGAAGAGTCGGAATGATCAAAGATTAAAAGAAGTGCAAGAGGGAGTGTTTGCAGGAGTAAGTGTTTTCAGGGGGAGCTTAAGTGTGTTGTGGAACAAAAATGAGCGTTCTTATAAGAAGAAGAAATCGTTGAGGCATCACTCAGCAGTCGAAGAGGCGCCCTCTCGCAAATCGAAGAGCCGGGCTCCTTTCTCAAAAGCCGGATTCTTTTCTCAAAAGCGGCGTCGCCGTTCTCAAAAGTCGGGCGCCTTTCTCAAAAGCCGGAGCAGTCAGGAATCACGAGGCGAGCCGCTCCCTGATTTGTCCAGACGTGTCACATGCAATTCCTTTCTCAAAAGTCGGGATTGCTCAGAAACCACGAGCCGCTCCCTGATTTTTCCAATTTTGTCGTCACTCGTCACGCGCTGTCAGCTTTGCGCAAATTACGGGTTGCTTTTTCAGAAAGCGCGTGACCTGTACTGTTCATCCATCCACCGGCTGCCGACAGGGGTAAAAGAATAGTTTCGGTTGTGAAGAAAAGACCTATAAACGTCTACCTTCGCATCCATTGCAAAGGCAAACTCTCTCAGCACTTCTTCATCTCCGAAATTTTTTTCATCTCCGAAAATGCCTTTCCAACAAACCCTCTCGAGTTTCTCTGTGTTTCTCATTCCCTGGGATACCTTTGAAAATAAGTCATCTAGAGCTAGAGTATTTCATATCATGAAGGTTGAAAGCAAGAGTATCTCATATCACGCTTTCTCCCTGTCCTTTTCCTTGTCTTTGGGGCAAGGAGAAAGCGGGCAATCAGCCAGCACTCGGTGTCAATCTTCCAATCTAAGAACCGACTGCCTGGAAATCCTTCCTGATTGCTTACCTAGCATTGCTCTCGAGTGCTCATCTTCAACCGCTGATGTACCTCCGAAGAAGTCGCCACATCTGCCTGGAGAACAGCCAAGGCAAGTGAAAATGTTACTTGAAGCATGTGGAGACAAGGTGCTGCTTCATCTTCAAGATCAAGTCTCATTTTCCTTGCTAAGAAGTTCCCCAGCCCAGTTCAAGCATACACCTGTGGAACGATACTTCTTCAAAAGCAAAAGTATCCCATATCATCAGAGTCAGAGGCAAAGATTTCTCATGGCATGCTTTTCCTTTACCCTTGCTCTTGGCTACGGGGCAAGGTGAAAGAAAGGCAATCGGTCGGCACTTGGACAGATTGAACAAAGAAGCAGACCACCACCTATTCCTCGTGCCTACCTGCCATGCAGAAGAACAAAAAGAGAAGAATGTAGCCTGCAGACTCAATCAACCCGGCAGAAGGAGTCTGAGTTGAAACCAAGAGCTCGAGAAGCTTCAACAACACCACCAATCAAGTCTCATTTTCCTTGCTAAGAAGTTCCGAGGCCAGTTCAAGTTCAAAGCTGTGGAAAGTCACCAAACAGGACCAATGATCATTTTTAGTTTTATTGTTATCTTTTATTTTCATTTTCAATTTTTCGTTTGTTTGTTTTTTCTTGCGTGCTTAACTGACTTATTTCTTTTCTTTGCAGGAACTTTTGGTTATTTCCACCCTTGAAGTTGATTGCAAAATTTTAGCTTGGGGGGTCATCGCTTGATTTTTTCTGCAAATTAGGGAAGTTTTCAGTCCTATTGCTTTATTTTCTTTCTTTGTATTTATTTATTTTATTTTTATTTTTATTTGCATTTTATTATATTTTCTGACATTGGGGACAATGTCTAGTTTAAGTGTGGGGGTATTTAAGAGTATAAAAATGACCAAATTAAAAATTTTTGTACCTTCGACTTTGAACTGGTTTCATTTGTTTCCATGTTATTGCTTTGTGTTTTCTTAATTAAGTTGTTGTTTTATTAAAAATAAAAAAAAAAAAAAATCGGAAAATTTAAAAAATTCCAAAAATATTTCCTTGTTTTCCTTATTGTTTTGAATTAGATTTTTGTTAGTTTCCCGACCCAATGATATAATTGGATAAAAGTTGAACCATGATGATCAAGAACTTAGTTAACATGTGTTGTGTGAAATTCCTTATTCTCGTGTTAGTTTGTACATATTTGATCATCTTTGAAAAACCAAATGCACATAGCCTTGTTGATGTGAAATTAAAGCATGATTTAAAGCTCCATATGTGAATTTAGTGACCATATACATCCTATGTGAGTTTTTGAGCCTATTGAAAGTGTGTGCATTTTTCATACACTCCTATTCTTTCATGTGTGATGAACTTATGTGAGATACTTCTCTAGAACTTGCATAACGATCTTTCGAAATTTTTGTCATTGATTGCATGAACTTGAAAATGATAGAGGCATTAGGTTTACCACCATGGCCCAAATAACTTTGTTTCCCAAAGAAAAATGATATCATTAGATTACCAATTTGAGCCGTGTTTGTTGAGCCTTTTATTTCTTATCACCAGATATGTCTACCCTTATGCCTGAATTAAATATTTTTCCTTACCCTTTCCAAGCGAGCAATGCGAGATTGTCTTATGAGAAATGTTTTTGAAGTACTTTGAAGGTGTTTGGCAAAAGAATAAGTGTGGGGGTTTTTCATATTTGTTTCTACTCCAAAAAAAAAAAAAAAAAAAAAAAAAAAAAAAAAAAAAAAAAGAAAATGAAAAGAAAAAGGAAGATTGTATACAAAGAAAATAAAAAGTTTTTAAAGTTTTAATTTATGGGTGTGGTTGGAGATGTCTGAAGAATCGTTGGAGAGCTTGAGTTCTTATAAATCTAAAGAAAATAATTGCTTGCAATGTAGCTTGGAACTTGTGTTGTATTATTCTTTCGTTTCAATAACCCTATCCCTAAGCCTCATTACATCCAATAAAAGTCCTCTTGATTTAAGTTTTGCAATTATGACTGTGGAGAAGTGATCTTTATGCAAGCTTATGGTAGAACTTTCACATTTGATTCTTTGAGAGAAACACATTAAAACTAAACACATGTGTGATTGAGTGCAAATCCCGTGAGAAGGTCGCTAGTTTGCATATGGTGATTTTAAAAATAAAAATTTGAAATTGCATTAGCATGGCTATCTCACACACTACACTTCAAGGATGATTCAAAGATTACTGCTAATATTTGAATAAGGAAAATGAACTTGAATTGCTTGTTGATGTTAGCTATGGTTTTTGATAATTGTGTTCTTATATGAAATTCTATGAGGGTTATATAGGGAAAAACTAATAATTTTCATGTTATTACTTTTTCTGTTTTCGTTGTTTTGCTCGAGGACTAGCAAAAGCTAAGTGTGGGGGTATTTGATAAGCTCATATTTATATATATTTTACATCAAATTCTTTCGCCTTTTCTTAGTTAGTTTCTTATATTTTTGAGTTATTTACTTTGTTTTTGTGTTTTATCGAATTTATCTAGCTAAGAAAATAAAAATAGCATAAGTGTGATTTTATGTAATAAATTCGTGTCAAATCTGTTTAGCTTTTAAATTAAATAAATAAAAAAAAATATATATATAATAATAATAAAACATAATCATGGTTGTTTTGTAGAAAAAGGAATTTAAGGAGATATAATAACTAGCCTCGGGAAGGCATCTTGGTATTGGAGAAGAATAAAGAGGATATAGAAAATAAATAAGGAGAGTCAGGCGTGAGACAGGAATAGAGGGGGGAAAGGAAAGAATTGGAACGGGGGGACGCGGAAAGGAAGGGCTGTCTGGGAGCTCGGGCAGGGCTGTCTGGCACTGGCGCAGTTAAGGAGGGCGGAGAGCACTTCGTCAGAGGGGGAGAAACCAGGCATTGAAGTTAGGCGCTGCCTAGCAGCAGCGTGAGGACTGGCAGTAGGCGAGATGATGCTGCCTGAGGCGGAAGGGAGACAGTGAAGCATCGCAGCGCCTGGAGTCTCTCGGCATTTTTTTTGGGTCAGACACGGGATTAAAGAGGAGAGATTAAGCACAGCAAGAGAAAAGGGGATTGGGATTTGCTGCAGGCGTTGGGTAGAATAAACACACTCCTCGGGGCTTTGAAGTGCATGCAGCGTGAAGACAGGCTGCTTGGCACGGCTTTGGGCAGCAAGGTCAGCACGGAAGGCAGCAGCGTGTGAAGCAAGAGTTGAGGACGTGCTGCCTTGTCTTGGCAGCGAGCTGGCGAGCACAGCAGCAACCCAGGGCTGGCATGCAGGAGAGAAAAACGTGGAGCTGGGCAGTCAGCACAGCGAGGTGGACTGTGCAGGAAAGAAGGATAGAAAAACAGATCCTTGCACATTTCTATCGGTTAATTCGTTCCTCAAACTCACATTTTATTTTTATGTTTTAATTTATAAATAATGTGTAATTAATTTGTTTTGGCTAGAGGTTAATTCGAAACCATGGATATATTTGTAATATGAATTGATTACTTTTGGTTGTGATTTCTGAGTTGTGATTTAATTTGCTTAACTGCTTGATTGATAACTTATTTTTGTATGTCGATTAAGGATGCATACTTAATTTACATGCATGAATTTGATGCTAGAATATAAGTGAATTTCACCTAATCGTTATGAACTTATATTCACAAGTAGTAAAGGTTGTTGACCACAATCGTGTTAAGTAAATTCTTGGCATAAGTTTCATGCAATTCATAGTAACAAGTGCCTCGTCAATGCTTATGATTTTCATAAAACTTAATGATTCTTGCTTGTATCTCTATTATGCAATTCATGTAGGGAACTTGTAGGGAATGTTTTGGGTTGTCGTATGCAATCATCCAATCCATTAACTTAAGGAAAATCTGAGAATTAATTTAAGCGGACCTAATTAATTTGGGGCGTTGAGAATTTATAATTTATTGAAAGAACAACTGAAAATCAATTTAGGTTGCATATGTGTCATGTGTGGAGAATAATCCTCTAGCCAGTCCGTCGTCCATCCATTCACTTTAATTTCATGTTTTTGTCAATTCTGTAATTTATTTAAGTTTAATTTACTTTTCATCAAAAATCAATCCCCCGTTTATTTTAAAGTGTTAGATTTATTAGAAATAAATTTAGTTTGTGTTTTCTTGAGTTTTGAAGTATTTTGAGTCTTTTGATTTGCTTTAGTTTATTTGTTAGTTTTATTTTGAGTGATTCTAGTTAAGTGTTTTGAGTCTAGTTTAGTGTTTTAAATTTTGTTTTTACGTTTTTAATTTAATTTTACTTTGGTTAGCATCCCTAGTTAATCCCCGGCCTAGAACGATACCCTACTTACATCCATACTACAATTGTCACAAATAGGGTTTAAATTTGTGCGTTAACTTATTTTCGCATCAAATTTTTTTAGGTGCTAAAAATTGCTGTAGAGGGACTAGTGCACGGGACAGAAATGAAGGAGAGATGAGATTGGTGGGAAGTGAATAATGGAGGAGGGTGCACGGGATGGGCTATGTAAAAGCTAGGGATAAGGTTTTAGATTTTGCACAGAAAAGAGAATTGAAAATCTATCCGGAATAGTATTTTCATACTGATAATATTTACGTACACTCGTAACAACGTGTACAATTTAAATGCGATAGCGAGAAATGAATGAAAGAGATAAGAACACGTCCACGTCGGCATAATCATCAATACACATACTCGAGGAGAAATTACATAGGAAAATTAGGGACGGGTCGTCACAATGGTTTATGATAATATGTACAAAAATGTATAGAAACAATAATCTATGTTGCGTGCAAAAGTAGCAATTGGTGTTGCGTGCAAAAATATTATCAATAGCCTATGTAAAAACAATTGTTAACGGTCATTTTGCTAATGGATGCAAGTAAGATCAAAATCGAGATTCAGGAAACAAAGTGGCAAATTTTGAGTTTCAGGAATAAAATAGGATCAAAATCGAGTTTTAGAGACGAAAGTTGTGACTTTGAGTTTGAAGGAGAAAAGTAAGACTGAAATTAAGTTTTAGTGAGTGTAGCTAAAAATAAGCCAACAGTTACAAGTAGTTGGTGGAAAAGTTGTTATTGATAGTCTCTTTGGTAGCGAGACCTAATACCATATGACTTGTAAAAACAATTTTATTAGCAAATGGAAACGTTTGCTTGTTTTTCTAACCCTAGGTCGTTAATCCACACAAAACTCATCCCACCACGTACGGCAAAGCAATTCCAGTCCTCAACTTCTCCAGATTTTTCCTCCCCTTTCATTCAACCCAAACTCAATTGAATTTGGAGTGTTATAGACAGTTGGAGTTCAAGTAATCAATTATCAAAATTCAACACAAGAATTTTACTCCACAAGGTATTTTATACGACTTTACTTCATTAATTTGTTTTTGGCATTTCAATTTAGAATTTAGCTTTCTAATTTAGAGATCACTGGATGAATGATAACATGATTATTTTTATATAAAGAGATATTTAATGGTATTGGTAATGATATTGTTATGCAACGCTTTCAAAACATGAAAACAATTCGAGGAATATTGTAATATGTTGTATGAAAAACTTTATGGACTAATGTTTTAGTGTTTTGTTCAATAAATTCTTGAGATTTTTAATTGTGACTTTATTGTTTGAGAATGTCACCGCTCATACAAATCTCTGGCTTCGTCCCTGTATACAAATGCAACAAATCACGCACAATCAACTTATCGAAGAAAACATACATCATCATATGAAATCAACAACATTCCTACAAAGTCCTCTACCATGATTCTGAACCAATTGCCCGTCTCTAGTTTTGCTAAGAAAACCAATGGTTCGTTCCACTCCACAAAATTCCCAGCTCAATTCAATACAACTTGATGACATTTTTTTGAGCATCCATTAATTCCATTTTTCACCTCTACAAACTTCGCTACGACGTAAATATTCACAAATTTCCAGACACGGCCTTCCAATTCAACCCTAAATCTGCCCTAATTACCAGTAACAATTACGATTGTCCCAAAATTAGGTAAACAAAACAGCTAAATCAATCATGTATTTGGTAAAAGATAAGAGTTGGAGATCGTACAAGGAGATGCATGTACTGGTCGGGATCGAAAGAGGTGGAGTTGATGGCGTCGAGAGTGGCGTACTTGAACAAGGAGTTAGACTTGGGAGATGACAACAAAGGGTCATGGGAGTAGAAGCTCGACAGCAGATCCTTCATCCTCTTTGCCTTGTTGTCCAGCAGCACGTCGTCCACATCCATTTCTACTTTTCTTCTTCCTCTTCTTCCTCAACCTTCAATCTCTGTGTGTGTATGTTGGTTGAATCTTTTTATCAGTTTTGATAACTCTTCTACAAATTGTTAAGAAATGACAAGTTCTATAATTATCTTCGAGAAATGCTTAGTGATTCTTTTAAAATTGAATCTCCATGGATTCTCTGTCACTCCATATTATTAAGGTTGACAAGAAAATTAAGGTTAAACTATGAGGTGACAAATAGTTCATGAAGAGTCAATTTTGAGAGAGTCTTCTTAGCATTGATTTGTTTTACCATGGCTTGAAGAAGATTAGAGAGAGGAATTACAATTACTACTTTTCCTTCTATGCTCTAACATATCACGGTTATTTTGAACATTCAGACACAATCACCTCATAACAATCACTATTTTTTTTCCTAAAACTATTTGGAACACTAAGGAATCGATTTGAGTCCCGAGCCTCGTTCTTTGTGCATCTGTTTGGATATATCACTCGTTTAGATATAAGCAACAAGATTTCATTCAAAACTATCACTAATTTTAAAATCTTTGATCATTGTTAGTTACCAAAATGAAGACGACTAAGTTGATTTGTTTTGTTATGTGAGTTTTTATGTTGTTGAGACAAAGCAATAGTGGGGGAGGATGACTCGAATCTAAGACATTGAGTGCACTAGTGAATTTTATTAACCAATTGAGCTACAATTTATTGTGTTTTATTTTGTAACTTAATAGAAAGGTTTTGTTAAATATCACTAACATGGGTCATAGCTACTTGCAAGGCCGGGCTATAGCAGAGCTGAGCCCAAAGAGTAAAAAGTCAATTGTATATCTAAGCCCAGTAAGCCCATAATGTCTTATACAACATTTTAACACTAACGATACAAAAAAGATTGTTATGACCTCATTTTTATACAATTTGTGTGTTGTATAAAGTGTATGTGTTAAATTGATTAATTTTGAAGTTGTCTTGATCTTGTTGGTTTAGACAATGACCATGTTCATTTGTTCATCTATAAAATAAGTTGCTTATCTTTCACACCAAGTAAAAGTTGTTTTACCTTCACAACCTTTTTCATTTTGAAAAACTAAAATAAAATAAAATATATTGCAGAGAAAAGGCTTTACAAACGAGCAACAAACAGATGCAACCATCGGAAAAATAAAAATGCCAACGAAGCTGAACCAAAGAAGTAACAACAAAAACTAATTATATGTGGGGATATTCCATTTTCGCTAAATAGACTCATTAGTAGCAGAATGAGTGACTTTCAAGTTAGTGGACTTACTGGAGTTGAGAACCACTTCATCGGGTTGACACGAGTTCTTGAATTTATATTTGTTCCACTCCGTCCATACATAATACACAATAGTCGAGTACAATGGATGATGATAGTATGTACAAAAATGTATAGAAACAATAATCAATGTTGCGTGCAAAAATATTATCAATAGCCTATGTAAAAACAATTGTTAATGGTCATTTTGCTAATAGATGCAAGTAAAATCAAAATCGAGATTCAGGAAACAAAGTGGCAAATTTTGAGTTTCAGGAATAAAATGAGATCAAAATCGAGTTTCAGAGACGAAAGTTGTGACTTTGATTTGAAGGAGAAAAGTAAGACTAAAATCAAGTTTTAGTGAGTGTAGCTAAAAATAAGCCAACAGTTACAAGTAGTTGGTGGAAAAGTTGTTATTGATAGTCTCTTTTGTAGCATGACCTAATAACATACGACTCGTAAAAATAATTTTAATAGCAAATGGAAATGTTTGCTTGTTTTTTATTTTGAACGAACGAACGACATTTTCTACACTAAGGGAGTAGGAGAGTGGGCTAGGTCTCATAATATACGAGCTATAATAATGTAATTCAAATTCGTTTTTAACGAGAATGAAGCCTAACATTTGCTTGTTATAAAAACATTAGAATAAGAAAGATACCATGTTTCCTCACTAAAAGAGAATATTGCTATTCCCTAAAATAAAATAATTGAAAACCAAATGTGTAAATAAGAAAAGAGTAATGTTAGGGAAATTAAAAAAAAAAATTGAACCAATTTATTAGCCCATTGTGAGGCTAAGCTCACCCCCTCCCCTTAGTGTAGTTAATATCGCTTGTTCAAAAAAAAAAAAAAAAAAAGGAGTAATGTTAGGGAAATTAAATTTGTAGACTAAATTTTGTAAACTAAATGATATGAAAGTTGATTATTGGATTATTACTTAAATGTTGATAAGCCATAAGTGTGCTCATTTCCTATTGATGACACATTATTTAGTTTGTGAATTTAATCTTTAAATTTAATCTCCCTAGTATTACTCATAAAAAAACAATTGAGAAGCAAATGTGTGAAAAACAAAACAATTGAAAATAAAATGATAGAAAAGGAGAAAGTTCATGCCTTCTGTAATATTCAGAGCATAATGCCATGGCGCATGCAACTACCTTTTCCCACCGTGTAACTAATGGCAAGGTGCGTCAGCAAAAATGGACTGTCCTTGCACTGTACATGTATATATTACGCTCCATTAGGCTGATATTTCAAGAGATCTTCCATACTCGCGATGATTTTCTTCCTTTTGCGTCAATTAATTTGCAACAAATTTAGTAACACAACTTAGATTCGGATTGAGGTCACTCAGTACTACAATCTGTTAGTATTTTTCTTCATTTGTAAATGAGAAATCTTAGCTCGAATCTCGTGGATGACAAATTTGATACCAAATTAAGTTGTCTATTGTGTAGTTTACCCGAACTCTTTATCTCTTTAGTGTAAAATATATATTTGCACTCAAAAGATTCGGATTAAGAAATTTATTCCTTAGGTGAAGTAAAGATCAATTTTCCATTTTGTTGGGTCTGGCCTATCCCCCTTACTCAATCCAAAAAGAACGTGAAGAATAATTTTTACCTACCCTTTGGTTAAGGGTAAGTAATTTTCATATGAGAAGAGATCATCTTCGAATCTCTTCCACCAAGACCATCGGATCAAGTAATCCGGATTTTTAAAATTTCATCTAACGGCCCACCTGTTTTGACTTCTTAAAAGCTATAATAATTTTTTACTATTGGATGAAATTTCAAAGGCTCGGATCACTTGATCCGGTGGTCTTGATGGAAGAGATCCGCTCTTCTTGTATATTAGTTGTCCTAATTTGATAACTGCTAAGAGAGAAATATGTATGCACAAAAACAAATGAAAATTCGATTTGAATACGAAGTGCGTATTATAAGTGTCAGAATGGTCTAGTCTTGCTCACCACTAAATTTTAGCACTCTTAAATGGAGTAGGATTCTCTCCCTTTCTAGTCTTATTTTTCTTTTCTTTTTATTTTATTTGAACGATTATGGTTAAGCCAAGTCAATGTTTTGTGTTAATTTTTAATAGTAAATATGCGAGAGGAGGGAAGAGAATGGGATGAGAATAGGAGGGGAGTGAGATTCTCTCCGCTTTAAATCCTTCTCCTTCTTCTCTCCTCTTACATTTTTCTTTTTATCTTTTTTTTTCTACAAAAAAGTCAATACAAGTTGTTTACGTGACTTAATCGTAACCATTTGAATACGAAAAAATGATAATTTTACTGAATAAAGGAGAACTTTCCTTTGTGATTTAAATGATAAACAATTTAGTGGACAAGAGAAACAAAAGAATATTTTTCTTGTTTTAGGTTCATCATATTGTAATTTTTTAACGTATTAGCCGTCCTCGCCATTGACATCAGCCATGACGCACAAAATTAGCATTTAGCACTTGTAATTATTATAAAAAGGTCATTAATTTTATTATTTTCCACACCCACCTAACTCTCCCTTCTCCCGCAATAAAAGCCCATTCCTACACCCTTCTAAACCTTCTTTCTCCTTCCGTCTCATTTCGCCTATCTTTCTCCGTTGCGCGTTTGCCTTTCAGATAACTCCTCCTTCCCCTCTTTTCTCTCTCTAGATTTTCATTTCCGCTTGCTTCTCCTACGTTAGATCCGAAATCTTTGATCGGATTCTAGATTCAACTTTGGGGTTTTTTTGAGGTTCTTGAAAATCCAATTCGATCAGATCTGATTTGGGGGCCTGGAAATTCTGGGTTCGTAGAAATCTAAATCAATGGGTCTAGTCTTTCTATGAATTATGTTTCGTATCCGTCTGCTCCACTCGTTCTTCGTTGTCTTCCTCTACTGGGTTGCGAATCATTAAGACACAAAGACAGTTTAAAGCACATTGATTAATAATTCAAAGTATGCATGCATAATATCATAAGCAATTAAATAAAAACTACATATTCATGTTAAGGCTCAAGGCATCGCCCTAGCAAATGGAAATTAGTTACGAACAATCCTAAAACAAAAGAATTTTATTGAAATAGGAAAAATGATAGAAAACACCTTAAAAATAAACTTCAAAAACTCTCTAGAATAGTGCGTGCGTTCCCTCCCATGTTGCCTAATGGCTAAAAAGCCTTATTTATACTACTCTAATTAAAATCCTGCTAGTAAAAGGTCTTAGAATAAAACTAGGAAACCTAATAAATTGAAATAAAATAGGAAACATAATTCTAAATTAACTTGGTAAATTCGCCCAAAAATCTGCACAGCCACGTTTTGGACCCAAATCAGCTCCAAAACTGGCCCAAACTAGCTGAATTTAAAGCTTCGATTATTCTGAACACTTCTCCAGAAGGTCACGAACCCATCTGAGGTCATCTTGGGCTCCAAAACGCAGTTTAAGCCCAAAAATGTAACCTTTCAGCAATGCGTACTGCTCCTTTATTAAATCGCCAGAAAATAACCGCTTGGTAGGAAAATCCCAAATTTTGATATGAACAAGCCAAGAGACACACGAACGCTCTCCAATTTGAATCGCTCCAAAATTCATCCATTTGATCATATTTTGTTATAAAGGAAGTCAAATGTCCTACATTGAGAATATAAAGCAAAGTATCAAAATTCTACCAAAATAATTACCAAATTATACTAAATTTAGGGTAAAATATATAATATAATATTGACTCATCAAGGACAAACAAAGAGCTTCGGGCAAGATTTCACCTTGTCCAACAAGGTTGAACTTCTTGCAGTCGCTTCTCTTTGAGATTACAATGATTGTATGCTTGAAGAGTAATGGCTGGTGAACAAGTTTACACAAGGGGATCTATACTACAGAAGTAGCAGAGCTTTAAACTAGAGAAATGTAGACTTTCTGGGGAGACTATCGCTAAAGAGATCAGAGATCTGGGCTGATTACAGCTTTGGGTTTGCAAATCTGGTTTGAGAGCAGAGTTTGTAAGTTTGTTTGATTGGTTGAGTGTCCTTGTCTCTGTTGTCTCTTTCTTCTTTTATAGGCACCTTAGCCCGACTTGCAGTGGCTTGGTTCTTGCCTGAAAGTATTTGGAGGGTAGCGAGTCATCAACCATTTTACTTGAATGCCACTAGAAAGTGCTTTTTGGCTAATAGTAGGTTAGTCTTCATCACTTGTCACTTCAGTAGGCAAGCAAGTGGCTGGTTACTTGGCTGAGAATGCTTCATTTTGCTCTTGGGATTCGTGCTGGGCTTCGGGCAAATCCTCTTCAATTGGTATCTTTGAGCTTTGTCTCCCTCAAGCCCACTATTCAAATATTAACCCAAACACGTACAATGACGAATTGATTGTATTTTCCTCTGGGGAGCAAGATGAAGTTTGCATTGCCATTTTGAGGCATTTTGTCAATCATCTTGCCGCTCCATGCTTAAGGAGAACATCAAAGGAGAATTAGACAATTTCATGTTCAACAGTGGTGAGGTGACAATTGCATAAACTCGACCAACCCTACGAGGAATCTCTCGTATATAATCAAATTGTCTTAAATATTCCATACAATACCACTTATTTTTGTATATTAGTTTTCCTAAAAACCATGAACTCCGCATTTCCAAATGAAGGAGAAAAAACTTGAGTGCAAAGAAGGAGGCATGAAGACCGTTTCTTGGTGAATTTTGTATAAGGCAATCGGACATCGCTCTCAATCCCATGCCAGAACAGTATCAACCATTTGTAACTAACATTTCCCATTTATCAGGTGTAGTTAGATTGCCTAAAATAAGCTGTCAAACTCCTAATCAATATATTTTCTCGTCTATCTCTCCATCCACCCAATCAAGTCACGAACAAACTCGAAAACATAGAGGAAATTAAAACAGAAAGATAATCATAACGACGAATTAAAGATTATGGCCTAGAAGCTTGTTGCAGTGTTTCTCATGTTTGTGGTTGTTCTTGCAGCAATCCACGTTTGCAAGGCCGAAGCTAATGACGATGAATTCAAGGAGTGCTTTGACAAGAGATGGAAAGGTCCGGCGGTCACACTTTCTGTGAGATGAGGTGTGACACCGAATGTGGAAACAAAGAGAGTGCTGGTAAGTTTAAAAGTTTTAGGAACATATTAATCATATGGGGTAGTGTTTTATGTAGTTATGTTGTCAGATAAATGCTTATATTTTCAAATCCTAAATGACTACACGTTGAAGTGAGAAACAACTTGATCAATGGTCCATATTCAGTCTTAGGACAACATAAGTATCTTATATATGTTCCTAACTATTGGCTTTGTATTGTGCTGTAGAAAAGCTGAAAATATCAAAGATTGAGGCTAAGAAATATATAGCTAATAAGCAAGTACCTACGCCTCCTCAGAGGAAGAGCGATATGAAAAACATTAGTTGATGAGTTTTCATGGATCTTTTAATCCACTGGTATTGCTTTTATCTGTGGAGAAGTTTTCATATATACAATTTCCATGCATGGGTTGTAAGAATTATTGTGAGTATCGATATCTTTGTCAATTACATCACTTGATCATTTGATTGATCTTCCAGTCCTAATATAGTATTAACTTTGATTGACCAATTATGTACATAATTCCTATTTGGTAAACTTACTACGGTGGGATATATAATATATAATTGTGATTATGAGTATCGATCTCTCATTTAATAATAGATTTGGTTGAGAGATATCCTAGCAATTATATAAGGATTGTCACTACTCTCACAACGTACATTCGGAAGAATGAAACTCAAAGGAATTGACGGTGCCCACACAAGCGGTGGAGCATGTGGATAGATAATTGAGCATGCCATGACGTTGTTAGGATCTAGGCCTTTATTGCCTTGTATACACATTATATTATGAGCAAGCCCTATCATTGCTGGAACACTTCAATTTGTAGAGAGTAGAAGACTCTTTTTGCCATCCGAAATAGTTAAGTCTTCTGTATTCTACAGATAAGTTTAATACAATTAGTTCATCTCTATTTTATATTGATTCGATTCATTATATTCGTGGTCCTAATGATCTTCTTGGTGTGCCTTTCAGAATATGTCTTACATAGGGTACCATTTCGCAAGATATAATATATCATAATTTTTTTTTATCAACTTTTGTTTTTTGTAAACATAAACTCCAATCTTAATTTAATTAGATGAAAACAAAATTGTGAATTTAATCTTTAATTTGTTTGAAGTTAACTCACTGGGATCATTTCACATCCCGGGCCCGTTCCACCACCGTAGCACGATATTGTTCGCTTTGGGCTTACCATTCCCTCACGGTTTTGTTTTTGGGAACTCACGAGCAACTTCCCAGTGGATCGCCCATCCTGGGAGTGCTATGGCCTCCTTCTCGCTTAACTTCGGAATTCCTATGGAACCCGAAGCCAGTGAGCTTCCAAAAGGCCTCGTGCTAGGTAGGGATGAGAATATACATTTAAGGATCACTCCCCTGGGCGATGTGGGATGTTACAGATCAGGTAGAAGATTTTTGTTTTTCTTTGAGAGACACGCCCCATTTGTAATGGAACCCGGGTATAATTATTTTTCTCCATTAATCAAATCTAATTTCTTTATAAATAAATGAAAGAGAGATGCAAGTGATTGCTTGGTGGATGAAATTTTTCTCTTCCACTCACCGCATTCAGGGTTCAAAGTTCAAAAAATAAAAATAAAAATCAAGGAGAGTTAACTAAAAGTTCACTAAAGAAAAAAGAGAGTCCTTTAACAGCCAGCCAACGATAACGAAACCAGTTGAACAACAAAAAGAGAGATGAAAGATGGATATATGGATGGATAATTCTTATATCATCCAAAGATCCAAATAACGTATTCTTTTATTTATTTCTCATCCTTATTGATATTCCATGAAGGGACGCACAATACAACATAAAAGAGAAACCCTAATCGCAATGAACCATGCATGTGCAAAATATTTCACCAGACACGCCGGGGGCATTTTCGCATTTTGACGAGCTGCTGAGATCTTGCAACCAACGCTTTTCTTCACATATCTCGTCATACCCTGTATTATTGCAGCGATAATCCGCTATCACCACTTTGCATCTCTTGGCATCGTTAGTAGCTGCACATATATATTTCTCACATCCCGGCTTGGGGTCCACCACATTTCGGGCCTGCTCCACCACCGTAGCACGATATTGTCCGCTTTGGGCCCCGACTACATGTTAGGGTAAAATTGGCAATCCCTGACAAAATGCCTGAGTCTGTAATAGCTTAGACTTGTCACATATTTACAATTGTAATCGTTTTAGTCTAGGGAGGTTTCTCACACTTTTGATGCGAAGATGTTACCAAAACGCGATACTCATTCAGGTACGTTTGCATGCATGCATCCAACTACATTCATCTATATCCATATTGTTATTGTATTTGGGTTAGGACTTTTATTCTTGTGTGTTTTACTTTTCTAGAATGAATTATCCTGTCTTTCAAACCGTGTTATCAAACTGGTTTCTCAAAATATATTTAAAAACTTATCTGTTTGCATGACGGTAGGGCTTATCTGTTTGAATGAGGAGTTATCTGATTGCATGTTGGTAGAATTGTTAAACTACATGGATTGCTTTGTAGTACTTATCAGATAAAGGATAAAGGGTCAATGCTTTTGCATATATATATGGGAAGTCAGGAACGTGAAAAGGTGAGCCAAATAAGCATGAAAAACTGATTTTATTGAATAGAATTGTTAGAAACATCAGCTTGGGTTTTGTGTGCATTGAAAACCAATTTAAATACGGCTGTTAGCTTGTGGTTCAAAGAGCATGAGTTTTTAAGAGAAAAAGTTATCTTTCATGCTGTTTTTCTTGAGGTTTTAAGTTTAATATCAATTATGGAAATGTGCCTTGTGATTTTCGTAATTGATTGTTTTTCAAACAAACACTTCATCATATAAACATTCTGCATGATCGAGTTAGCATCCTGCAAAGTTCGAGGGAAAGGTGATAGACGGCTGCGTTAGTGTCGTGCCACTTCAACTCGAAGACTGAAGAAAGATCGAGTAGCAAAGCGCGGAGACAAAGCTGCCAACTGGTATGAGTGTCTAGTTGATAAGTTTTGTAAGTCTTTATGTATTCTTTCTTTCTTAGTGCTTCCTGGCTTGGTAGCCCGAGGATTTTCCCAGTGGTGGGTTTTGCCTCGTAAAATCCTACATTGTGTGTGTGCTCTTTATATTAGTGCTGAATATTTGTGTAGGATTAAGTTTGCATATCTGATTAGTTTAAGCCATAATTTAAATTAGTCTTAAGTTGAAATTTATTTATAGTCTAGATTAATTTAGTACCCATCCTAGGACTTTCACTACACCCTCACAGTTTTGTTTCTGGGAACTCACACGAGAACTTCCAGTGGGTCACCCATCATGAGATTGCTCTCGCGTGCTACTCGCTTAACTTCGGAGTTCCGATGGAACCCGAAGCTAGTGAGCTCCCAAAAGGCCTCTTGCTAGGTAGGGATGAGAATATACATTTAAGGATCACTCCCCTGGGCGATGTGGGATGTCACAATTAGGCCTGGCAAACGGGTCGTGTCTGTCGTGTTCGTGTAACACCTGTTATCTTAACGGGTCGTGTCGTGTCACACCCGTTATCTTAACGGGTCCTTAACAGGTCGGGTCACTTTACCCAATGGGTAAAGTGACCCGACCCATTATGACCCGTTAAGAAAAATATTCTTTTTTCTTAAATTTGCACATACCACACATTGCCACATAAACATTACTTCAAAACATTAAAACAAATTTGTCGTTTAAGTACTACATCTACACTCGAAAATAAGAGTCTAATAAAAAATTAATACATACACTACTAATCTATTACAAATATTAAATGTGCAAGGATATGCAAAATGAAATAGCTTTTGTTTTCAAGGTTGTGAAGTCTTTCTCAAAAGTTTAAACCTCAATTTACAAAATCCTCGATTTACATCGATCATCGTGAAATTGTATTGGAACTTTGGCTTGATCTCAGTCAATCCAATGGTCATCAATTTTTTTAATTTAATTTAATATATATATATATATATATAATTATATTATATAATTATTATAGTTTTTAGGGGTATAAAATTGTTAAATTAATATATATAATTATTATAGTTTATTCATACTTTTATTAAGTATAACATAAGATTTTGTGATATCCACTAGTGTAAATATTTTAAATTGAAGATCGAATTCATTCTTTGTATTCATATAGGGTCAAGGAGTGTAGCTGTAAAAAATCATCAAAATCGGAGTTAAAATAACCGTTAAATCGTGATTTTTCGTTTTATAACACTCAAAAAGTTTTGTCATGTTACTTGATCTCTGAATGTTTGTTTTTTGCAATTTTTGGCGTATGCTACCTCGAAGAATATAAAAACATGTTTGACGGTTGGATCGTTGAAACTAGTTTCGTAGAATGCGTGTATCTCATCAAAACAATAGATTCACTAACACTTAAAAGTTTATTCATACTTTCATTAAGTATAACATAAGATTTTTTGGTATCCACTAATGTAAATATTTTAAATTGAAGATCGAATTCAATCATTGTATTCATATAGGGTCAAGGAGTGTAGCTGCAAAAAATCATCAAAATCGGAGTTTAAATGACCGTTAAATCGTGATTTTTCTTTTTATAACCGTCGAAAAGTTTTGACCCTTTACTTGATCTCTGAATGTTTGTTTTTTGCAATTTTTGGAGTATACGATCTCGAAGTATATACAAACATGTTTGACGGTTGGATCATTGAAACTAGTTTCGTAGAATGAGTATTCCATCAAAACAATAGATTCACTACTACTTAATAGTTTATTCATACTTTCATTAAGTATAACATAAGATTTTGTGATATCCACTAGTGTAAATATTTTAAATTGAAGATCGAATTCATTCTTTGTGTTCATATAGGGTCAAGGAGTGTAGCTGTAAAAAATCATCAAAATCGGAGTTAAAATAACCGTTAAATTGTGATTTTTCGTTTTATAACACTCAAAAAGTTTTGTCATGTTACTTGATCTCTGAATGTTTGTTTTTTGCAATTTTTGGCGTATGCTACCTCGAAGAATATAAAAACATGTTTGACGGTTGGATCGTTGAAACTAGTTTCGTAGAATGCCTGTATCTCATCAAAACAATAGATTCACTAACACTTAAAAGTTTATTCATACTTTCATTAAGTATAACATAAGATTTTTTGGTATCCACTAATGTAAATATTTTAAATTGAAGATCGAATTCAATCATTGTATTCATATAGGGTCAAGGAGTGTAGCTGCAAAAAATCATCAAAATCGGAGTTTAAATGACCGTTAAATCGTGATTTTTCTTTTTATAACCGTCGAAAAGTTTTGTCCCTTTACTTGATCTCTGAATGTTTGTTTTTTGCAATTTTTGGAGTATACGATCTCGAAGTATATACAAACATGTTTGACGGTTGGATCATTGAAACTAGTTTCGTAGAATGAGTATTCCATCAAAACAATAGATTCACTACTACTTAATAGTTTATTCATACTTTCATTAAGTATAACATAAGATTTTGTGATATCCACTAGTGTAAATATTTTAAATTGAAGATCGAATTCATTCTTTGTGTTCATATAGGGTCAAGGAGTGTAGCTGTAAAAAATCATCAAAATCGGAGTTAAAATAACCGTTAAATTGTGATTTTTCGTTTTATAACACTCAAAAAGTTTTGTCCTGTTCCTTGATCTCTGAATGTTTGTTTTTTGCAATTTTTGGCGTATGCTATCTCGAAGAATATAAAAACATATTTGACGGTTGGATCGTTGAAACTAGTTTCGTAGAATGCGTGTATCTCATCAAAACAATAGATTCACTAACACTTAAAAGTTTATTCATACTTTCATTAAGTATAACATAAGATTTTTTGGTATCCACTAGTGTAAATATTTTAAATTGAAGATCGAGTTCAATCATTGTATTCATATAGGGTCAAGGACTGTAGCTGCAAAAAATCATCAAAATCGGAGTTTAAATGACCGTTAAATCGTGATTTTTCTTTTTATAACCGTCGAAAAGTTTTGTCCCGTTACTTGATCTCTGAATGTTTGTTTTTTGCAATTTTTGGCGTATACGATCTCGAAATATATACAAACATGTTTGACGGTTGGATCATTGAAACTAGTTTCATAGAATGAGTATTCCATCAAAACAATAGATTCACTAATACTTAGGAGTTTATTCATATTTTCATTAAGTATAACATAAGATTTTGTGGTATCCACTAGTGTAAATATTTTAAATTGAAGATCAAATTCATTCATTGTATTCATATAGGGTCAAGGAGTGTAGCTGTAAAAAATCATCAAAATCGGAGTTAAAATAACCGTTAAATCGTGATTTTTCGTTTATAACCGTCGAAAAGTTTTGTCCCGTTACTTGATCTCTGAATGTTTGTTTTTTTGCAATTTTTGGCGTATGCGATCTCGAAGTATATACAAACATGTTTGACGGTTGGATCATTGAAACTAGTTTCGTAGAATGAGTATCCCATAAAAACAATAGATTCACTAATACTTAAGAGTTTATTTATACTTTCATTAAGTATAACATAAGATTTTGTGGTATCCACTAGTGTAAATATTTTAAATTGAAGATCGAATTCATTCATTGTATTCATATATGGTCAAGGAGTGTAGCTGTAAAAAATCATCAAAATCAGAGTTAAAATAACCGTTAAATCGTGATTTTTTGTTTATAACCGTAAAAAAGTTTTGTCCCGTTACTTGATCTCTGAATGTTTGTTTTTTGCAATTTTTGGCGTATGCGATCTCGAAGTATATACAAACATGTTTGACGGTTGGATCATTGAAACTAGTTTCGTAGAATAAGTATCCCATCAAAACAATAGATTCACTAATACTTAAGAGTTTATTCATACTTTCATTAAGTATAACATAAGATTTTGTGGTATCCACTGGTGTAAATATTTGAAATTGAAAATCGAATTCATTCATTGTATGCATATAGGATTAAGGAGTGTAGCTATAAAAAATAATCAAAATCGGAGTTAAAATAACCGTTAAATCGTGATTTTTCGTTTTATAACCATCGAAAAGTTTTGTTCGGTTACTTGATCTCTGAATGTTTGTTTTTTGCTGATACGATCTCGAAGCATATACAAACAAGTTTGACGGTTGAATCGTTGAAATTAGTTTCGTATAATTCATATCCCATCAAGTTCAATGGTATATATATATATATATATATATATATATATATATATATATATATATATATATATATATATATATATTAAGTAGATTTAAATCTATTTATTTTGTACGTATAATTGACCGGTACACGAAGTAGTACATCACGTGTCATTATAAAAATATTGGGATATGTCATATGTGTGATAAAAAGTTAATAACTTAAAAAAATAAAATTTCTCACCACTTTTATTAATTTTCATTTTTCCCTCTCTTTTTTGTTTCATTTTCAGCTTTTCTTATAATTTTCATTTTTCCCTCCATTCTTTTTCTTCAAAGGGCGGCAGCCTACCCATCTTTCCCTCTCTTTTTTTGTTTCATTTTCAGCTTTTCTTATAATTTTCATTTTCCCTCCCTTTTTCTTCAAAGGGTGCGGCAAGAATGGAATGGAATTATGGAATCAATGATGCATATTAATTAATAATTATTATAGTTTTTATATATATATATATATAATTATTATAGTTAATATTTTGGGGGTATAATTATTATAATTATTATAGTTAATTTAATATATATATATATATATATTTATTATAGTTTTTAGGGGTATAAAATTGTTAAATTAATATATATAATTATTATAGTATTTTTTTAGGGTTATAAAATTATAAAATTAATATTCTACTTATCGTGTATCGTGTTACCCACGTGTATACCCGAATCAACCCGTTATCTTAACAGGTGCTTATCGGGTTACCCGATAACGACCCGATTCGTTATCGTGTCGACCCGAATACCTGTTAATTTCGTGTCGTGTCGTGTCGGGTTATCAGGTCGTGTCAGGAATTGCCAGGCCTAGTCACAATCCACCCCCCTTAGGAGCCTGACGTCCTCGTCAGCACACTTCCGGCCAGGGATTGGCTCTGATACCAATATGTTGCATCTCGGCCTAAGGGGGGTGGATTGTGACATCCCACATCGCCTAGGGGCGTGATCTTTAAATGTATATTCTCATCCCTACCTAGCACGAGACCTTTTGGGAGCTCACTGGCTTCGGGTTCCGTAGGAACTCCGAAGTTAAGCGAGAAGGAGGCCAGAGCACTCCCAGGATGGGTGACCCATTGGGAAGTTGCTCGTGAGTTCCCAAAAACAAAACCGTGAGAGAATGGTAAGCCCAAAGCAGACAATATCGTGCTACGGTAGTGGAACGGGCCCGGGATGTGGTGGACCCGGGCCGGGATGTGACAATTTTTAAATGTATATTCTCATCCCTACCTAGCACGAGGCCTTTTGGGAGCTCACTAGCTTCGGGATCCATCGGAACTCCGAAGTTCAATCCCATGATTGGTGACCCACTGGGAAGTTCTCGTGTGAGTTCCCAGAAACAAAACTGTGAGGGTGTAGTCGGGGCCCAAAGCGGACAATATCGTGCTACGGTGGTGGAGCGGGCCCGGGATGTGGTGGACCCCGGGCCGGGATGTGACAATCCACCCCCCTTAGGGGCCCGACGTCCTCGTCGGCACACTTCCGGCCAGGGATTGGCTCTGATACCAAATTGTCACATCCCGACCCGGGGTCCACCACATCCTGGGCCCGCTCCACCACCGTAGCACGATATTGTCCCATTTGGGCCCCGACTACACTCACACGAGAACTTCCCAATGGGTCACCCATCATGGGATTGCTCTCGCACGCTACTCACTTAACTTCGGAGTTCCGATGGAACCCGAAGTTAGTGATCTCCCAAAAAGCCTCGTACTAGGTAGGGATGAGAATATACATTTAAGGATCACTCCCCTGGGCGATGTGGGATGTCACAATATTTGACAAGTTAAGACATAAAATAAAAAATAAAAAAAGAGTTTTACTAAAAATCAGCGTATATAGTAGTAAAAAATTCGTCATGCATGGATATTTGCAATAGGACGTGGAGGGACTAGTTGCTAGTTACCTGAACACAGAAGAACAAGAACGATTAGAAAACTGAGGAGTGAAAATGATTTGGCCATATCTTAAACCTTTAAAATGTAAGTACGTATTTTGTGAGCAAAAGAAAACCTACAAATAGAAAACTGAGGAGTGAAAATGATTTGGCCATATCTTAAACCTTTAAAATGTAAGTACGTATTTTGTGAGCAAAAGAAAACCTACAAATAGCTATGAGCCTGTGAACTTGTCTTTGTATCACAATATTTCTTGACATACATAGTAAATTAAAAATAAAAATTAATGGACAAATCTGTAAGGATCCAGTTGCGAATTACAATTTTCCCCGTACACATAAATAACTCACAAAAAAGCACAAAAGGAAAAAAAATTGTATACATGTTAAACCGTGATTTAGTTGCAAGTATGTATTCTTACAAGTCATCAGCAATGTATTAATGATTAAAGTTGCACAGGAGATAACGAAATTTTAAACAAGCACATACTATAGCGAGACCTACATAGTAAATTACAAATAAATTAACACTACTAAATCGGCTCCTTCTATGTAAGGAATCATTCCGTCTTACATGTAAATCAAGTGTACCAGGATAACTCAATAAGCATAAAAAGAAAAAGCTACGATTCTCGTCTAATTGTGATTTGTTTGATAGGAAATATTATTCCTTATAGGAAATGGCCAAAGATTTTCCATTTAATGGTGTATAAACAAGTCCTAAAGCAATGTATTAGTCATCAATGTTGCATAGGCTATAAGGACAACCCTATTACTTCGCTGATGTTGCATATATAGACGGATTTCCTTCTGTTTTCTTTAATGAAAATCACTTGGGTTGCTTTTTGTTGTAGTAGTACCACTATAAAACACCGTCCTTTACAACGGCGAAGCTATAGGTTTTGATAGAGGTGTGGGCTAATATATGTTAACCAAGATCAATCTTACACAAGAAGGAAGAAGAATACAGAACACTTAGAGAGAGAAAGAATTTAGAGAGAGAAGAAGAATCTTGTTATATTTTCTTAATCTTCAAGTAATACAAGGCTGAGATATTTATACTCCTATAACCACAAGACTAACTGCCTTAACTAACAGATCTTCTAATCTAATTACAAATGACAACATCTTATACATCAACTATTATACTCTATCATCCCTCCGCAAACTCATGCTTCGATGCACGGAGCATGAGATTGTTACAATGAGTAAGAAACAAAGGAGAACTCAGGCCTTTAGTCAAAATATCAACAAACTGCTATTTAGAAGACATAAACTGAACAGAAAGCTGCTTCTGAGCAACTCTTTCCTGCACAAAATGAACGTCAACCTCAATATGTTTAGTACGTTGATGGTTAACTGGATTAAAAGCTAAAGCAATGGCTGACAAATTATCACAAAATAACATAGGTGGTGAGGATAAAGAAACCTGCAGAAATGCTAACAATTGCTTGATCCAGTCTATTTCAGCAGAAGTGGATGACAAAGCTCGATATTCAGCCTCGGTGGAGGATCGGGAAACTGTCAATTGCTTCTTGGAAGACCAAGAAATAGGATTGTTCCCTAAAAATACAACTAAGCCAATAGTAGACCTCTTATCATTCAAATCTCCTGCCCAATCCACATCACTGAAGGCCTTTAATTGCAGTGGTCCATTTGAATAATGGATGCCATGATGAAGGGTACCCTTTAAATATCTCAGGATACGTTTGACTGCAGTAAAATGGGAAGCCATGGGATTCTGCATGAACTGAGACACTTGATGGACAGAAAATGCTATATCGGGCCTTGTAAAGGTTAGATACTGCAAAGCACCTACCACACCAAGGGTTCATCACGCAAAGTGTTACGTGTTTTATAAAAACACAGTTTAAGAACCCTAGTTTTCAAAGTTTTTGTTTCAAAGACGATGGTCAATTCGGTTCCTGTTTCAACGAAAAGTTGCGAGGGAGAAGGCTCTCGTAAAGGGAAAGGTAAAAAAAAAATTATTGTTGAATTAGTTGTCTTATATTTGATATTGTTGGATTTTTTTAATAGTCTATAAAAAGTTGGACTAATGCGTACGCCGAACTTAGGTTTAAGATTGGGGGTCTGGTGCGGAACCAATGTTCTACCGAGTTGAAGTCTTGGAAAATGGTGCCTGAGGAGTTGAAGAAGTCCATGGTGCGGGAGTTATTGATAAGTTTCTACTAAAGAATGTATAATTGTTTTTGTTAAAAAGTAATATTTTTGTGATTACTAATATATTTTTATTGGCATTACATGTTATTGGCATTATAGGTTTATTGGGATATTGATGAAACTGATGAGAAGCAGCGGAAATATCTGGATGACCTTTGCAAGATGCATTTCCGCCAGTGGAAGTTCGATGTGCAGCGGGCTGCGGAGCGCACGCGAGTTCCCAATGCCCCTACTGATGCCTCGGAGGAGAAGGAGTGAAGTTTATTTACTTTTTTTTTTGTTCATGAAATAAGATAAATTTGGGAGGTATGTTTGACTTTATTTAATAAATTTATGTTATGGACGACTATTAATATATACATTACTTATAATATCTATTTGGGTTAATAAATAAGTTTTATTAATTATTTTGGTAATATATAATTTGGTTTGAGTTTTTTATTTGGATTAAAAAAATTACATTAGTCATAAAGAAAACGGATTTTTTTTTTAAATAAAAATAAAAAAAATATAACTTGCGCGACGAATACAGTGTTTATGACAACCTGTCCCTAAATTTACGTTGTTATTTATTTTAATCGAGAGAATTGATGAAAATGCCCTTAGAGGCAAAGACTTTGACTTCCTTGAACATCGTCTAGAGAAGCGTATGACTTATTCTTTTAGCGTATTTGTGTAGTACTCGTTGGTACAAACGCATAGGCAAAAGCCGTTTGCGAGTCCGGATTATAACGATATAGGTACGGACATTTGAAATTGGTTATTTATATTTTAGATTATAAATTGTTAAACTCCCACCTTGTGGGAAAGAAGCCAATCAACTTCAAGGAGAGAAAATAGGGACCAATCAAAACCGGCCAATTAAGAGAAGAGAGAAAAACTATTTACCTTCCCTTTTAACTCGTGCACACCATGAACCCAGTTTTGATCCGGCCAATCTTCGCCATTTTTCAGGCGATTCATCCACATCCACCACCTACAACCTACTTAGCCACCCTCCTTCCATCTCCACCAAGAATCAAAGGTTTTTTAGGCCTAAACCGTGACGAATTCCACCGGAGCACCGGAGGTGCTCAACAGTGATTCCTCTGATCTGGCAAGTTTCACCACCCACTGCCACGCTTAATCAACTCCCCTTGGACCTAGGAACAAGACCCAACCAGTTGTAGGGGCGTTGGAACACTGAGGAAGGAGAATCGAAGCTCACCCATTTTAGGGTTTCCGACGGGTGCAGGGCGATTTGGAGCTCTTCCTGGCCAAATTGGCCTTGGCCACATGTACGAAAGTTGTTCCTCTCACTGAGACCTTTATTCGTGTAAAATTTGGTAATTTTTAGAAATAATGGAATTTTCAGGCGAGCCGAGGCGGCCGGCTGCCGCGTGCGGCAGCGCGTAGGCCGAGACCCCACTTGACCATCCTAGGCTAATTTTGAAGCCCTGATTCCATATTTGACGTCCGTTTAGTGAAATTACGATGTTCTAATGTAGTTTCGTAGTTGACCACCTAGTTGGCTGCCACGGGGTCCTTATATGAATTACTGATCCAACCGTTGGATCGTCACCAAACCTTATTACATTATAGTACGTATTATTTGAGGACCATGAGAACTTATGGATCAAGAATCCGACTTACAAATCTTTCTGAATTAGATTTGTAAGTTCGTGAAATAAAAAGTCGGCCACCACTTAATTTTAGAAATTGGCAAAAATCCGACTGTTGGACCGTTCCGAAACTTTAGGATGTCATTCTAGAAGCTTATTGAAGCTTTTGGGAAGTTACGGATCGAAAATCTGAGATGCGGATCTTTAAGATCGAGTTACGTAGGGTTGTGGACCCTACCGTCAACCTTCGATTGACGGTTGACTTTTGGTCGAGGAGTTTCAAATCATTCTAGAATGTCCTTGGGGATGTGTTTTAGGTAAGTTACGTGTTCTATCAATAAGAATTCTAAGACGTGATTTGATATTTGTTTTAGGCGACGATTGTTCGTGACACCTCGATATTCGTGCTAGGAAGTTGTAGCGCATACTCCAGGTGAGTGCGACTTTTCCTTTTTATAATATATATATATATATATATATATATATATATATATATATATATATGATTGGTAGTTTCCACAAATGCTTTTGAATTGATTTATGCATATCATGCCATGATTAAACATCATTATTAGAAATATTGTGCATGTTTGAAATGTTCAAGCAATCATGGGATGTGCAGGTAAGCCCAAGTAAGGTTGTTGTTGATTGAATTGGTTGATTCATTATGGCATGCTTACATATAATCTGCTCATCATTCTTACACCCCAACTGAGTGCTCAGCCCAGGACAGGCTACCCTTCACGTGTATGTTCACCTCCTAGCACTGCACGTTCACCTTGGATCCAAGTATGTGTTAGCCTGTCGTATAGACTGCAATAGGCAATTCCGACTAGTAGGTGATTGCGCATAGCGCAAGCTTCACATGATCGTAACACTAGAGCATTTATTATTACACCTAGCCTGTCATATAGACTGCACTAGGCAGTTCCGACTCGTGTGTTAGCATAGACTGATGAGCAATAGGTGCGGTCGTACAGGTTACATTTGGTGACTCCGACTGACATGTTAGTATAAATTTTTGAGCATATGATCATATTTATATCATTGTTAAGATATTCTGATGTGGTATACTTCTGGATTTACTGTTGGCATGCATTTGATTTCATACTTATACGTAGTATGATTTTCTGGAAACTATACAGGTTTTACAGCGTGGGGTTATAACGCTTTCAAAAGGTTTTTATCAAAACTTTATTTTCAAGCCCACTCACCCTTGTTTTTCGCCTCTCCAAGTTTTAGTAGCTGAGTTTTCATATCGACGATGATTATTGGCAAATCTTAGTGTAGACGATTACCATCGATGGTATAATTCTCACCCTATTTTACTCTACTGTACTTATGCTTTGTCATCACGTGTGAAATGGGTTCATTCCTGCTCACCGCGCACTCTTGTATTTAGGCACTTTTAAGTTTAAATTTATTCACATTTTCCACATCACTACACTTTATGGATTCGTCACCTTCCAGGTGTCGACCAGCACAGCTTGATTTGGAGTCCTAGTGGACATCCCGGGTCGGGGTGTGTCGGTTTGGTATCAGAGCATAAGTTTGGGCAGTACTACGTTCATCACACGCGTGATGTAAGCATTCTTGGTTCTTAAGCCTAATTTTCAAATCTTGCCACCTCGTTGAATACGAAAAAATGTGTTAGCTTTTCTAAGTCTTGCGTGACTTAGACGACTAATCGACATACTGGAACATCGTTTTGGTGACCGCATCCAGACTAAACAAATAACCTTCATGCCAAGGAAAGATGTGGATTTGAGACAAGTTGATGGCCCTGAAGTAGGGCTACTATATCAATAGTTGTGCATCATAGGAAATTTGGTACTAACTCCACTACCATCTAGTCATATCACCAAACCTTCCGAGATAGGAATCGAGGAATAGTTTTGATTCCTTGGCAGTACCTGTTAGTATATCGCATATTCTATTTCCTACGAAGCTCTACTTCCCGTCGAAATTTCTAGAAATTTCTCGAACAACAGTGTGGTGCTAGAGTCGTAGCACTCGACATAAGAACATCTAGGGGGACAATCATTATTGATCCCCGATAACATTAATTTTCCCAAGCACACTAGTTATAACCTTGGATCTTCGAGAGGAAGATTCTATTTTGTTAAGTCCCATTTCGAATTAACATTAGTTCCCAGATTTACTTTCTACATTGTACTCATCTATTCGATGGGTATAGGCATGGGAGTTTAAATTGTTATACCTTCGGGTAGCAGAAAACCGAGAAGCAGTAAGTAGTTTCCCTTTGAACCATTGAAACCATTTCCTAATACCAGTTATTTACCAATCTTCTGAAACCATCCACTTGAGTGGGCTCTAGTCTGTAATCAACCTATGGTGGCGCTACTAATTGACGACACTGTCCGATATCCAGGAACTGTCAACCATTATTCAGGTGGTATGATTTCTGATACCTGACACATGCTAGTATCTGGGAATGATACCTTTATGCTAGAACGCTGGTTCACGGTTTCAAGGTAACGAACAAAATCAAAATATCATAAATACGTTAATTAGCGGTACGACTGATAGACTGACTAACAGTTACTATCTGAGCCGAAGAAATCAAAATCGTGGAAACTTAGGAGCAAGCTTTGTAGGAAGACAACAGACTCACCGTTGTGTTAACCGTATCACCTTTCTAGGTAACCAAAACCTCTTCGACCAATCACTTTACTAGTCACCTTCATCGATAAACATTAGAAGTGCAGCATTGGTCAAGTTTTCACTGTCAAGGTGAAATAAGTTCTGGGAAAGGTACAGAGACCTAGTAGCACGTGTCATCGAGAATGAAGTAGAATGATACGTTTTGAGGACGCATATTTTGGCGTCACTTCTCAAAATTCTGCCTGGGATACCACTGATGCGAAAAGTAGATTACACTATTGATCCACTTTCTCATACTACACCAGTTGTCTTGCATCATTTGAACGACTCATTCGACTTTGAGGAAACTTAGTTGCAAGAGTTTGCCGACTAGAAATCTACCCAACCAAGGACCAAATACTTTACCTTGGGAACCTCAAACCTGTCTGCAAAGGCGAATGACGGAGTCATAGGATTGTACCTAGACTTTAGCAACTTAGTCGGGTGACGATTAAAACCGTTAACTCGTACTTCGAATTGATGGTCTCTTCGACCAACTTCTAGATCCTGAGTTTTCTTCCATAGCCTGACGCATTCATAGTGGTCTTATCGACGACTTTCTCACCTATTCCGACATCGAGATCAAATTCTCTAAACACTGGCAGTCAGCTTTGTACCAAAGTCCCCAACCGTTAACTTTGATTAAATTGGTACTTTTCTTGGGAGATGCGATCTTAGTAAACGAGATTCTTTTCTTCTTTGTTTTTTTTTCCAAAAGGGTTTAGTGGAAGATGGTTGAAATTCTCACAAAGTGCTGTGAAGTTCGAAATATCTTCAATCTTGTTGATTTATCGACAATTGGTTAGCGATTTTTCAGCTTTTAAGTTTTCCTCACTTATCGGTCGAGGAAAGCTAGTTTAGTTTGGGATGTTGATTGTGAATCACGTTTCTGACAATTGAACCGTTGTCTCATCTCACCTTTGTTTTACACCTTTCGATGACATTGATCATTTTGGAAATCCATCATGACGTGTTCTTTGGATGTTCCGACTGTGCAGAGGCAGCATGACGGAGTATCGCTTATGCTTTCCAACGGTTAGAACCGTTCGAAATAAGTCATCATACACATGACTAGAGTCAATAATTATCCTCCTCATTCGAGAACCGGATGACACTTCCCTGTGAAGAAACGTGTCCAAAATCTTCACCAACCTCACAAACTCCTCAAATACACTTTCTCTTGGGAAGAGCTAAATTTTGTTTGCAGTGACGATGGAAGAACTAAACCAACGTCTATGATTACACTATCGTGTATTACCCTGGTCGTGCTAATGTAATTACTATTACAACAGCAAAATACATTATCTACCCTTGAAGTACTTTCAGCCTGTTTTATTCCATTTTGATTGAAATTCACGAGTAGTGATTTGGCGTTACCTACAAATCATCAAGAAATTATCCGAGTAGTTATAATCACTTTTCGTACCCGAATGGAGATGGGGAAATATCACCATAAGCTCCCTATACGAACTATCGTGTACATGTGGAGTCATGATGATGTTTCGTTGCTTATGACTTGACAAGTCAACTCACTTTTCGTTGGTCCAGAGGGACCACATCTAGTCACTTAGTAAGATTTCTCATTTCTAAATTTTTTAGATTTCCGGGTGCATCGATAGGCGTCTATTCTGGCGGTGATTCCATATTCATCTTCTTGTGCTGGAAAGCATTTCAGTCAATCGTGGATACGTGTTTACTCCACTGCTTGCCGTTTTATTTATGAGGTAGACAGGCCGTCTAGAATAACCGCTCGGACATTGAAGTTTTAGTTGTGACCATTAATTCTTCAATCACCCAACAATTACTCTGTTGAGTGAACCTTACCGTTGGTGATTGAATATTCTGTAAACTACCTTTGTAGTGTGAGGTCATACAATCAACCTAGATATCTTGAACTCTGGATTTGTAGGACTTGTTTTGACCTTTAGATTCTTGATTATTCTTTTAGCCTTCTCGATGCAGTTTTTCGTTAAATTCGAGAGGGAATTCAATATAAAGCTGCTCGCTAAGACATTGTGAACTACATTGTTTGACTACTTGGTGTGCATATCACGATTGCATCTCTCTGTGACATGCTTGTTATTTCCAAGTCTTGGGAAGCCTTTTTGAAGGCTATGGGTACAAAGTTTTTTTCAGGTACCACAAACGAATTATCCGGACTTTCGTGGACATGTTGTGTTTATCCGTTCTTCAGTTTAGCATGATTGTAGTAGACACTTATCTTACTTACCTTTGTTAGAGTTATGTATAGTTGCGGTTACATTTCAGTTTTTGGGCATGTTACTGTTTGGGCATGTTACTGACAGATGAGTATTGCGAGCAGGTATTTGAATGATCGAGTTTACGATGTAAGAAATTGTGTAATGTTGATGACGTTGCCCGAGAGGGTAGTGCATGAGCACGATCGAGGTTTTGTTCAGACGATGTGTGTGTATTCCCAACGAGGGGCATGATGGTAATATTGCACCTCGAGAATTTGTTACTTATCGGAACAACAGTGAGTTGTCGGTATTGCAGGTTGCAGACCGTAATATTGAGAACTTAATTGTTGAGCTCGTTAAGCAAGTGGACATCTAGGTCCGTCTACGTTAGTATTTTTATACGTTTAGTTATTTATTTATTGTTCGGACTTAACTCAATCATTTTACGCATTCACCTTCAGAGTACGTGACGCATTGAGTGCGTAGGTGAAAAATACTCTATGTTCAGTTTTAATTTCAACATAATTACTTTAACTTTACGTTATTATATATATGTATTTTGACGGGATGTTATTGTACATATATAAATACTTCCGACTTATTGTTTTTATAAGAAGTATTATATTTAAGTATTGTACTGAAGGAGAAGGAAAGTATAAGTTTGGGAGCATGAAAGATGAGTCACTGCACTCCGATCGCGACGGAATGACATTCTCTTTTGTGCAACCGCTCTAACTTTCATGAAAACCGATACGGCCATCACGGTCGGTATCCGCCTCGTTCATCATGCCGAACAACTCCTGAACCGTGAGTGCATGCCGAACAACTCCTGAACCGTGAGTGGGTTGGCCCAGCTTGGCCATCGAGTGGGCCAGTTCCATCGGGATGATGTACCCGTTGCCGTCCCTGTCGAACAGGCTGAACATGTCATTCCGCTAATCCTCGCTGTACGAACATGGGCAGCTGGCGTCGGCTTGTAAGAGTCCGTTGAGGTATGGCCTCATCAGCGCCACGAACTCCGAGTACTCGACCAGTACGTTGTGGTTGGTATCCGACTTTCGAATCAGAGCCTGCAGCTGCTGATGGCTCGGCTTCAGCCCAAGCGACACAGCAGTGAGCCCAACTCCGACTCAGCCAAGCTGCTGTCTTTGTTGCCGTTAAACGATCGGAAGATCTCGCGCAGCTGTGCCATCTGCTCCTCCTCCATATTCGCCGCCACCACAGATTTATATTGTTTGCTTCTACTGCTACTACTGGTACTACTCATGATCTTGCATGAGTAGGTTATTGCGATGTGAGTAAATTGGGGTGAAGATATACAATGCATAATACGATCATGGCCGGCACAAATAATTCAACTAACATTGTGACGAGGGTGAAGATAAATATAAAGATCACTAAACGATAGGAAATTAGGAACAAAAACTTATTAATTAAATATTTAATTAAAAAATAAGAAGCCTGCAACGTCATCAACAGTCGCCTTGGCCGAGTGGTTAAGGCGTGTGCTTGCTAAGTGCATGGGGAACCCCCGCGAGAGTTCGAACCTCTCAGGCGACGATTTGTTTTTCATTTAAAAAAAAAAAATTATTTCGATAGCCAAACTCTGTACGGAGTATACGTTTTTATTTATTTTATTTTTTTCTTTCGATAAATACTTGCCTCCTTTCTAAACATTATTTCAAACAGAAATGGCAAATATGGCTAGACATTATTTAAAATAAAAACGGCAAATATGATAACGTGTGATAGCCGACGGATCAGATTTATTAATGCAAGCGTTCCACAGTTGCAGTTGTAATTTGTGGCGGCCATGCTTGTGATGCTATATCAAGATCATGTAAATTGGAACAGCCAATCTTTGTAGGGAGTATATGTTATTGTTGACCCTAAAAACTACCAAGCCTACGTGGCGCGCAGGTCGAGTAATCTATAAGCTAACTACGTCCTTCGGTGAATGCGGGGCGTGCCAACTCGTCGGCCGAGCTCGGCCGAGGAGTAAATTTGTTGATGTTGCGTTGGGTGTGCGGCTGACTTTTGCGTCTTGCGATTGCGGCCGAGGAAGGAACACGTCTCGGCCTCTTGGGCTCTCGAACCTGAAGACAAGGTTACTATTCTTACGAAGTTCACACATACATGATAATTAAAACAAATGGTTAATGGTTTTTGCTTTATCTGCAAAACCACAATGATCCTATCACATCACCTTGTTTTGGTTACTCCCCACATCATCTCAATGTGTTGATTATCCCATTACATTGTGGAATTGCTCCCCACGGTTCTGTATGCCAGATAGAACTCTAATGCTGCATGGTATTTTACATAACCACAATTAATTCAAACTCTGTTGTTGTTGCTTTCATTGGAGATAATGAAAATCCCATATATTCCTCCGTATAAGAAAAGGATAAATAATGATTATGATAAAAATCATAATATTATCCCTCTATCTTCACTCTTCGATCAACGGTGTAGAAACGTGCTTACTCAACGGCCTTGATTACTCGGGCCGATGGTGTAAATTTGGGCCCAAACATTGCCCCCCAATTTCCTTGAACTTCGGCTCGTAAGCCGAATGGTTAAGGAAATTAGCGCAGTTGAATAAATATATAGTCGAGGAATCCACCCCATAGCCTGACACATCTTGAAAGAAATCTCGACGCGCCTACTGCATATATATATAGGTTGCCTGATGTGATATGTAGGTCATGCAGTTGGTGCATATATATAACGGTTCTGGCCGAGCATACTCACTTATAAAATGAACCTGTGCCGAACACCAGTCCGTCGAGCTGTGTGATATAGGTAAAGAAGAAATGGAGTTGAGGTCGATAAAACCCGGGATCTGCCGACCATGCAATTGGCATATATATATTTTTATATATACGACACCCTTTCTTTCAAGACTTACATCCATCTTACATGCACCTACTCTAATCGCCTTTATTCCAAAGCATGATTGATGCAGAAACTAACTATAGTTGTAAAGTGGGCCGAAGCCGAAGCCAAGGAAAAAATGAACGTATAGCCTACATATATATATATATACGGTACTCGGCCAAACTTCTTTCATTCGGCCAAATTTATATATATATATATATATATATATGTATTTGGATTGCCGCACTGTTGTTGCCCCCCTTATTTTCTTAAGTGTCGGCCCGAGCAGCCGAATGGTTAAGAAAATAAGTTATTTATTTAATAAAAGAAAACAAAAGTGGCCGAACTATAAAGTGGAGGGGGCCAACGATGCTTTATTCTGAGTCGAGATCTTTTTGCATCAAAATTTTCAAATTGATTTCGCTCTGGGCCGAATAAAGAATTTTTCCCAAATATTTTTGACTCGGCAAAATATTTTGCATTTTCGGCCGCCGAATGTGTGGAACAATTATTATTCCCCCCAGGCATAATTTCTGCTTTTAATTCAAACAACTTAGCCGAACAGGATTTCTCCATATCGACTTTATCGCCAATAATCATATCAATTGGCGTAGTTTCTTGGGCTAGGCCAATATCTCGGCCTTGTTCGTCATTGGAGCATTCCTTTGACGAATCATTTTCCAAATCAATTTTTGTATCTAGCTCAGGGACTTGAATTTTTTCTTCTAGGTTTACCATACTTTCAGTCTCGACCGAAACAACAAGTGGCCTAGGTTTTTCTTCGGCCGTCTCGACAATTTTCTTAGGCCAAATGTTGATTGTGGCCGGAGTGGAAAATTGCCCCCTGGCCTCTTGCCTTTTAGGAATTCTTCTCAATATCTCAAGGAGTTGTTTTTGCTTCTTTAATAGGCGATGACACTCATCCCATGAAGCCTGATCGAGATAGATCATGTGAACTTCGTAGTTTTAGCACTGGGTCCCACTGGGCATGCCAAAATGTTGACCCTAAAAACTACCAAGCCTACGTGGCGCGCAGGCCGAGTAATCTATAAGCTAACTACGTCCTTCGGTGAATGCGGGGCGTGCCAACTCGTCGGTCGAGGAGTAAATTTGTTGATGTTGCGTTGGGTGTGCGGCTGACTTCTGCGTCTTGCGATTGAGGCCGAGGAAGGAACACGTCTCGGCCTCTTGGACTCTCGAACCTGAAGACAAGGTTACTATTCTTACGAAGTTCACGAATCGTCGTCGTCGGATTCGGTCACAGTGATGTTATTCGTCAGAGTAAACTCTCGCCGAATCGACACCAAAGTGTAAGGACACAAATACTCAAAGCGAATATAAGTCTCAATAGTGAACGTGGTTCGGCCGTCTGAATGCCGAACTCTAAATCCCACTTGGAAGTATCCAATCATAAAATAACTCGGCGTGCAACGCACCGAGTTCAGTAAACTGTAACACCTCACTTCGCCGAGAAGGCTAATGAGATGACCCCAATCAATAAGGATTCGGAAATCCTTCTCGACCGAGACTTGGATAGGTAACCAACCGTCCTCGCCGCAGTGTTGTTGATGCTAACGGAAGATACCGCGAGACCGGCTGATTCTACGATGACAGAGCTATCTATGCCGACTTAAGATATCACCGGTTGCTTTCACAGTGCTGTTGATGCCAACGGAAGATATGTCAGCGAAAAGAGAAAATAAAAAATCTCAAATTGTTGAGAGAGTTTGCGCAGGGCAGTTGTGTGTTGAATTCGAGGTCTCTTGAATGATGCACAGCCTCATGTATTTATAATACTATTTACTAGCCATGTTGAAGTTTATCCGCCGCGGCATCCAAGCTATCAAAATAATATTCCTCAGAATATTTTCCTTCAACAACCCCACGGATTGCTTTTCAATTGTTATCTTTTGCATGCCCAAAAGAGACCATATCACTTGGAACTCTACTTCCTGTCAGACAGTACCATAACCATCACCAACTCTTGCTTGGTCAATCCTAATCTTTCACCCATCCACATATGCTTTATCCACGCATACATGATAATTAAAACAAATGGTTAATGGTTTTTGCTTTATCTGCAAAACCACAATGATCCTATCACATCACCTTGTTTTGGTTACTCCCCACATCATCTCAATGTGCTGATCATCCCATTACATTGTGGAATTGCTCCCCACGGTTCTGTATGCCAGATAGAACTCTAATGCTGCATGGTATTTTACATAACCACAATTAATTCAAACTCTGTTGTTGTTGCTTTCATTGGAGATAATGATAATCTCATTTATTCCTCCGTATAAGAAAATGATAAATAATGATTATGATAAAAATCATAATATTATCCCTCTATCTTCACTCTTCGATCAACGGTGTAGAAACGTGCTTACTCAACGGCCTTGATTACTCGGGCCGATGGTGTAAATTTGGGCCCAAACAGTTATGTTGCGGACTTGGTCATTGATGCGAAAATAAATTAACGCACAAATTTAAACCCTATTTGTGACAGTTGTAGTAATGATGTAAGTAGGGATCGTTCTAGGCCGGGGATTAACTAGGGATGCTAACCAAAGTAAAATTAAATTAAAAACGTAAAAACAAAATTTAAAACACTAAACTAGACTCAAAACACTTAACTAGAATAACTCAAAATAAAACTAACAAATAATCTAAAAAGACACAAAATAATTCAAGACTCAAGAAAATACAAACTAAATTGATTTCTAATAAATCTAACACCTTAAAATAAACGGGGGATTGATTTTTGATGAAAAGTAAATTAAACTTAAATAAATTACAGAATTGACAAAAACATAAAATTAAGGTAAAATGATAAATGACGGACTGGCTAGAGGATTATTCTCCACACATGCCACATATGCAACCTAAATTGATTTTCAGTTGTTCTTTCAATAAATTGTAAATTCTCAACGCCCCAAGTTAATTAGGTCCGCTTAAATTAACCTTCAGATTTTCCTACTTTTATTAGGTTGGATGATTGCATACGACAACCCAAAACATTCCCTACAAGTTCCCTACATGAATTGCATAATAGAGATACAAGCAAGAATCATTAAGTTTTATGAAAATCATAAGCATTGACGAGGCACTTGTTACTATGAATTGCATGAAACTTATGCCAAGAATTTACCTAACGCGATCGTTTATAAGCGACCTTCACTACTTGTGAATATAAGTTCGTAACGATTAGGTGAAATTCACTTATATTCTAGCATCAAATTCATGCATGTAAATTAAGTATGCATCCTTAATCGACATACAAAAATAAGTTATCAATCAAGCAGTTAAGCAAATTAAATCACAACTCAGAAATCACAACTGAAGGTAATCAATTCAAATTACAAATATATCCATGGTTTTGAATTAAACTCTAGCCAAAATAAAATTAGTTATACATTATTTAAATTAAAACAGAAAATAAACTTGAGTTTGGGAAAATTAAACCGAATGAGGATTGCAGCTTGCTGTCCACTGTGCTTCTGCTGTGCTGACCTCCGTGCTGACCCAAGTCAGCACTGCTGCCGTGCTGACCTCTCTCTCCCTCCTGACTTGCTGCCAGGCTGACTGCCCTCGCGTGCTGCCTTGCGTAGCTGCGCAAAGCAGCTTGCTGTCTTCCCCGTGTCTATCCTTAGTTGCGCAAGGCAGCTTTGCTGCTTCCCTCTCGGCCCTCCTCTGTCTTCGCACGTCTCCCAACCCTCTGCGTCAAGCCCTCCTCGCGTCAACTCCTGATGTGCTCGCTGACTTCCTCGCGGCTCTTCTCTGCGTTGGTCCTTTAGCTGCGCAAGGCAGCTTCCTTCCCTCGCGTTCCCGCGTCCCCCCAAACTCACGCTTTCCCTCCTGCAACAGCTCTCGCAGCTCCTTCACACGCTGCCAGCTGGCAGCTGTCCTCTCTTCGTAGCTGCCAGGAAGGCAGCTCTTCTTTACCACCACGCTGCCTAATGGCAGCTCTCACCCCCCAACCGAGACCTCTGTCTCCCTTCTGCGAGCTGTCCTTTCTCGCTGCTGCACTCACCTCTTCTTCGCTGCCAGCAAGCAGCTGCCAACAACCCACGTGCAGCCTTGTTCCTCCCTCTGCGCAGCCCAGATTTCTCGCAAGCTGCCTTCTGGCAGCTCTCTGTCAAGAACTTCTTTCCTATTCCCCCCCCTCCTTTCACCGCTCCTTATTCCTCCTTATTTATTTAGTTCCTCCACTTCACGATGGGAGCTCCACTCCCGTGTCCCCCGTCCTCTAACCTTTTCTTAATTATTTCTCCTTCATCCCTGGTTGTCTGCTGCCCTTCTCTGACTTCTCATTCTTTTCTAAAATATGGCAGCCTAGCTGCCTTCCTTCTTTTTGTCTCCCACGCGTTGCTTTCTGCCAAAAACCCCACTCAATTAACATCATATATATATATATGTATATATATATATTTATAATACTATCTTATTTTTATTAACCAAAAATAGTGGGCAAGACAGTTTTGACGATTTTATCACTTAAAATCTCACTTGTGCAAAATTTATTTTATTTACTAGATAAATACTAAAAAACACAAAAACAAAGTAACTAGCTCAAAAATATAAGAAACTAACTAAGAAAAGACGAGAGAATTTGATGTAAAATATGTATAAATATAATCCGATCAAATACCCCCACACTTAGCTTTTGCTAGTCCTCGAGCAAAACAGAGAAAACAGAAAAAGCAATAACATGAAAATTATTAGTTTCTCCTATGTGACCCTCATAGAATTTCATTCGAGAACACAAATCAACAAGAACCATAGCTAACATCAAGGAACTAATCCAAGTTCATCTTCCTTATTCAAATATTAGCAGTAATCTTTGAATCATCCTTGAAGTGTAGTGTGTGAGATAGCCATGTTAATGCAATTTAAAAAAATTTTATTTTTAAAATCACCATATGCAAACTAGCGACCTTCTCACTGGATATACGCTCAATCACACATGTGTTTAGTTTTAATGTGTTTCTCTCAAAGAATCAAATGTGAAAGTTCTACCATAAGCTTGCATAAAGATCACTTCTCCACAGTCATAATTGCAAAACTCAAATCAAGAGGACTTTTATTGGATGTAATGAGGCTTAGGGCGAGAGTTATTGAAACGAAAGAATAGGAAAATACAAGTTCCAAGCTACATTGCAAGCAATTCTTTTCTTTAGATTTATAAGAACTCAAGCTCTCCAACGATTCTTCAGACATCTCTAACCACACCCATAAACTGAAACTTTTAAAAACTTTTTATTTTCTTTGTATACAATCTTTCTTTTTCTTTTCTTTTTCTTTTCTTTTTTTTTTTTTTTTTTTTTTTTCTTTTCAAACAGAAACAAATATGAAAAACCCCCACACTTATTCTTTTGCCAAACACCCTCCAAAGTACTTCACAAACATTTCTCATAAGACAATCTCGCATTGCTCGCTTGGAAAGGGTAAGGAAAAATATTTATTTCAGGCATAAGGGTAGACATATCTGGTGATAAGAAATAAAAGGCTCACAAATACGGCTCAAATTGGCAATCTAATGATATCATTTTTCTTTGGGAAACAAGGTTATTTGGGCCATGGTGGTAAACCTAATGCCTCTATCATTTTCAAGTTCATGCAATTAAAGACAAATATTTCGAAAGATCGTTATGCAAGTTCTAGAGATGTATCTCACATAAGTTCATCACACATGAAAGAATAGGAGTGTATGAAAAATGCACACACTTTCAATAGGCTCAAAAACTCACATAGGATGTATATGGTCACTAAATTCACATATGGAGCTTTAAATCATGCTTTAATTTCACATCAACAAGGCTATGTGCGTTTAGTTTTTCAAAGATGAACAAAAATGTACAAACTAACACGAGAATAAGGAATTTCACACAACACATGTTAACTAAGTTCTTGATCATCATGGTTCAAATTTTATCCAATTATATCATTGGGTCGGGAAACTAACAAAAATCTAATTCAAAACAATAAGGAAAACAAGGAAATATTTTTGGATTTTTTTAAATTTTCCGATTTTTTTTTTGTTTTTTTGTTTTTTTGTTTTTTTTGTTTTTTTTTTTTTTTATAAAACAAAACTAATTAAGAAAACAAAGCAATAACATGGAAACAAATGAAACCAGTTCAAAGTCGAAGGTATAAAAATTTTCAATTTGGTCATTTTTATACTTTACCCCCACACTTAAACTAGACATTGTCCCCAATGTCCGAAAATATAATAAAATGCAAATAAAAATAAAATAAATAAATACAAAGAAAGAAAATAAAGCAATAGGACTGAAAACTTCCCTAATTTGCAGAAAAAATCAAGCGATGACCCCCAAGCTAAAATTCTGCAATCAACTTCAAGGGTGGAAATAACCAAAAGTTCCTGCAAAGAAAAGAAATAAGTCAGTTAAGCACGCAAGAAAATAAAAAACAAACAAACGAAAAATTGAAAATGAAATTAAAAGACAATGAATAAAACTAATAAGTGATCATTGGTCCTGTTTGGTGACTTTCCACAGCTTTGAACTTGAACTGGCCTCGGAACTTCTTAGCAAGGAAAATGAGACTTGATTGGTGGTGTTGTTGAGGCTTCTCGAGCTCTTGGTTTCAACTCAGACTCCTTCTGCCGGGTTGATTGAGTCTGCAGGCTACATTCTTCTCTTTTTGTTCTTCTGCATGGCAGGTAGGCACGAGGCAGAGGTGGTGGTCTGCTTCTTTGTTCAATCTGTCCAAGTGCCGACCGATTTCCTTTCTTTCACCTTGACTCGTAGCCAAGAGCAAGGGTAAAGGAAAAGCATGCCATGAGAAATCTTTGCCTCTGACTCTGATGATATGGGATACTTTTGCTTTTGAAGAAGTATCGTTCCACAGGTGTATGCTTGAACTGGGCTGGGGAACTTCTTAGCAAGGAAAATGAGACTTGATCTTGAAGATGAAGCAGCACCTTGTCTCCACATGCTTCAAGTATCATTTTCACTTGCCATGTCTGTTCTCCAGGCAGATGTGGCGACTTCTTCGGAGGTACATCAGCGGTTGAAGATGAGCACTCGAGAGCAATGCTAGGTAAGCAATGCTAGGTAAGCAATCAGGAAGGATTTCCAGGCAGTCGGTTCTTAGATTGGAAGATTGACACCGAGTGCTGGCTGATTGCCCGCTTTCTCCTTATCACAAAGACAAGGACAAGGACAGGGAGAAAGCGTGATATGAGATACTCTTGCTTTCAACCTTCATGATATGAAATACTCTAGCTCTAGATGACTTGTTTGTAAAGGTATCCCAGGGAATGAGAAACACAGAGAAACTCGAGAGGGTTTGATGGAAAGGCATTTTCGGAGATGAAAAATTTCGGAGATGAAGAAGTGTTGAGAGAGTTTGCCTTTGCTGTTGAAGGCGAAGGTAGACGTTTATAGAATTTTTCTTCACAACCGAAACTATTCCTTTACCCTGTCGGCAGCCGGTGGATGGATGAACAGTACAGGTCACGCGCTTTCTGAAAAAGCAGCCCGTAATTTGCGCAAAGCTGACAGCGCGTGACGAGTGACGACAAAATTGGAAAAATCAGGGAGCGGCTCGTGGTTTCTGAGCAATCCCGACTTTTGAGAAAGGAATTGCATGTGACACGTCTGGACAAATCAGGGAGCGGCTCGCCTCGTGATTCCTGACCGCTCCGACTTTTGAGAGAGCGGCGTCCGACTTTTGAGAAAGGAACCGACTTTTGAGAACGGCGACGCCGCTTTTGAGAAAAGAATCCGGCTTTTGAGAAAGGAGCCCGGCTCTTCGATTTGCGAGAGGGCGCCTCTTCGACTGCTGAGTGATGCCTCAACGATTTCTTCTTCTTATAAGAACGCTCATTTTTTTGTTCCACAACACACTTAAGCTCCCCCTGTAAACACTCCCTCATGTAAACACTTCCTCCTTGCATTTCTTTTAATCTTGATCAGTCCGACTCTTCATTCTCAACACCTTCAAATATGTCTTGCCCCTCTGACCGTCGCCTTAACTTGAATGTTGGGGAAGATAGTGATATATCTTCTCCAACCAACATTTGGCAGCCATCCTTCATATCCCCAAATGGTCCTCTTACAGTTGGGGATTCCATGATGATGAACGAAACAACCGCATCGGTGGTGGCCAGAAATCTGCTCACTCCTAGAGACACTAGGATACTTTCTAGGCGGTCCGACGAACTAGCTGTCCAGGACTCTATGGCATACAGCGTCCGATGCGCAGGCTCCGTATCAAACATGGGCCAGCGCCTTCTTGCACGAACCCGTCAGGTGGAGTCGTTGATGGCTGAAGTGGCTAGTCTTCGGCAAGAGGTCAGAGTGCTTAGGCATGAGAACAGGGATTTGCACATGCTTGCAACCAATTACTCAACCAGCATGAAGAGGAAGCTGGATCAGATGCAGGAATCCGAAGTGCGGATTCAGAGTGATCATCAACGGTTTATGGCGTTACTCCCGAGGTTTGTGTTGCCTTCGTCCTCGGGAGCAGCACCAAGTATTGAGGCTCTGAATGATCCAGCTCTGGCGCTTCGTCTTTCAGGGGCTCCGACGACCTCCGAGGCACCACCAACCAATGACCAATGAACGAAATTAAATTACAAGTTATTGTAAAAAAATTTATGCATTTAAGTTTTTTTTTTTTTTTCTTTTCTTTTTTTTTTTTTTTTTTTTATTTATATGAATGTTTATGTTTTTAAGTTTTTTATTTTTTTTTTTTTTTTTTTTTATTTTTTATGTATTTTTAACAACTTAATTAAGAAAACACAACAATAAGTAAAACAAAGTAAAAAGACTAAGTTTAACTTTCTAAACAAAAATCACAACTAACTAAACAAAACAAAATGAAATCAACGTAAAAAGAAATCAACGTAAAATAAATTCATACAAGAGCCAACAAACAATGAAAGAACTAAATACAGTAAAATAAATTCAGTAAAGAGAAGGGATTAGGAATGCAAATCTGATTGTGGGTGATTCCTAGGCCTCCCTTCATTATTCAAATGCATGGGCTTATCATTGAACGGACGGTGGTACTTGAAATGATCCGACAACGGTCTAAGTTCTAATGACGGTGCCTGAATCATCAAAATTAAAAACAAGTTAGTATAAATTAAAATAAAAAATGGAGAAGATGGCTTACAGTCACATTCAAACTCAATTATAAACACCACGTCTTTGAACGTTTCCGGGACTTTGAACTTGGCCAGGTTTACTATGATGGTTGTGGCTTGTCCCGTGTCATCAAACTCAACTGCTTTAGGCTTGATTGTCTCATGCACAGCCTCTTGGATGTATTCTTGAAATTCTCCGGCCACCTCATTTTCTGGAATAATTCTTCTTGGTGTACAAGTCTCTTTGAACGTTTCAATACCATCGGGAACTTGATTTGGTACACCAAGAATTTGGATATCACATTGCACCTTGGGAAGATCTTCCACAACATATTTTTCATTCACTTCTTCCTTGGGATTTAAAAACCTGCAAGGAAAAAGGACATTTGGTGGAACGATGTCAGAATGAATTGAACTTAGAACCTCCTCACCTGAGTTGGATGACATAAGGACTTGGGGGGTTTGCGATAAGAATTCTTCTAAACTGCCCAAGTCGTCATCCTCATCTTCTTCTTGAATTGGCAATTCATCCATGTTCGGGCTCTGTTTGGATGGTTCAGGAACAACTTCATCCTCCATATCACTTCCCAAAGTGATGGCTTCATTAATTTCCATTTCTCCCTCTGAATTTGCAAATGTGGAGTTGGAGAGTTCACTTTGATCTTGAATTTGTACCATGAACTCCATAATCTGCCCAACTTGCTTCTCCAATGCATTCATCTTGTTGTCTCGGTCTTGCATCTCCTGGTTTTGATTTTCTACTCCCTGATTCAAAGAGGTGAGTAAATTATTAAGTGTATCATTATCCAAGGATGTACCTGAATTGAATTGGGTTGATTGTTGTGGTGGATGTGACGGTTCATATGGCCACTGATAGAACTCTTCCGATGGCGGCAATTGTTCTTCTTTTTGTGAACCCTGTACCGAAGAAATTAATTCTTCAAGCATTTGATTATAATCCACGGGCATACTTTGATTCGATTGAAATTGTTGTGGGGGATGCTGTGGTGGCTGCATAGGTCTTGAATAGAACGCGTCTTCTTGCTGCCAATATCCACCTTGTTGGAATTGTTGAGGTTCTCCCCACATGTAATCTGAATAATCTCTCCAATCCGAATTGTAAGCGTTGGAAAACATGTTGCCCCTTGATTGGTTATGGCCTTGATATCCCCAAACATCTTCATTTGCAGAAAATTGAGGACCTTGATATCGTTGCCCATAGGGCACATCAAGTGTAGGGACACTTGGCATTGTGGTCCGTTCGGCATTATGAGTTAATTGAGCAGTGAGCTGTGCCAATAGATCTTGAATGCTAGTAGAATCCAGGTCTTGCTCCATTTGTACCTCAATTCAAAAAAAAAGAAAAATAAATCAAATATCAAAAGTAACATACACAAACACAAGTAAACATAAGCAAAAACAAAAATAAAAGGATTAGCAAATTTGCTAATCCCCGGCAACGGCGCCAAAAATTTGATGCGAAAATAAATTAACGCACAAATTTAAACCCTATTTGTGACAGTTGTAGTAATGATGTAAGTAGGGATCGTTCTAGGCCGGGGATTAACTAGGGATGCTAACCAAAGTAAAATTAAATTAAAAACGTAAAAACAAAATTTAAAACACTAAACTAGACTCAAAACACTTAACTAGAATAACTCAAAATAAAACTAACAAATAATCTAAAAAGACACAAAATAATTCAAGACTCAAGAAAATACAAACTAAATTGATTTCTAATAAATCTAACACCTTAAAATAAACGGGGGATTGATTTTTGATGAAAAGTAAATTAAACTTAAATAAATTACAGAATTGACAAAAACATAAAATTAAGGTAAAATGATAAATGACAGACTGGCTAGAGGATTATTCTCCACACATGCCACATATGCAACCTAAATTGATTTTCAGTTGTTCTTTCAATAAATTGTAAATTCTCAACGCCCCAAGTTAATTAGGTCCGCTTAAATTAACCTTCAGATTTTCCTACTTTTATTAGGTTGGATGATTGCATACGACAACCCAAAACATTCCCTACAAGTTCCCTACATGAATTGCATAATAGAGATACAAGCAAGAATCATTAAGTTTTATGAAAATCATAAGCATTGACGAGGCACTTGTTACTATGAATTGCATGAAACTTATGCCAAGAATTTACCTAACGCGATCGTTTATAAGCGACCTTCACTACTTGTGAATATAAGTTCGTAACGATTAGGTGAAATTCACTTATATTCTAGCATCAAATTCATGCATGTAAATTAAGTATGCATCCTTAATCGACATACAAAAATAAGTTATCAATCAAGCAGTTAAGCAAATTAAATCACAACTCAGAAATCACAACTGAAGGTAATCAATTCAAATTACAAATATATCCATGGTTTTGAATTAAACTCTAGCCAAAATAAAATTAGTTATACATTATTTAAATTAAAACAGAAAATAAACTTGAGTTTGGGAAAATTAAACCGAATGAGGATTGCAGCTTGCTGTCCACTGTGCTTCTGCTGTGCTGACCTCCGTGCTGACCCAAGTCAGCACTGCTGCCGTGCTGACCTCTCTCTCCCTCCTGACTTGCTGCCAGGCTGACTGCCCTCGCGTGCTGCCTTGCGTAGCTGCGCAAAGCAGCTTGCTGTCTTCCCCGTGTCTATCCTTAGTTGCGCAAGGCAGCTTTGCTGCTTCCCTCTCGGCCCTCCTCTGTCTTCGCACGTCTCCCAACCCTCTGCGTCAAGCCCTCCTCGCGTCAACTCCTGATGTGCTCGCTGACTTCCTCGCGGCTCTTCTCTGCGTTGGTCCTTTAGCTGCGCAAGGCAGCTTCCTTCCCTCGCGTTCCCGCGTCCCCCCAAACTCACGCTTTCCCTCCTGCAACAGCTCTCGCAGCTCCTTCACACGCTGCCAGCTGGCAGCTGTCCTCTCTTCGTAGCTGCCAGGAAGGCAGCTCTTCTTTACCACCACGCTGCCTAATGGCAGCTCTCACCCCCCAACCGAGACCTCTGTCTCCCTTCTGCGAGCTGTCCTTTCTCGCTGCTGCACTCACCTCTTCTTCGCTGCCAGCAAGCAGCTGCCAACAACCCACGTGCAGCCTTGTTCCTCCCTCTGCGCAGCCCAGATTTCTCGCAAGCTGCCTTCTGGCAGCTCTCTGTCAAGAACTTCTTTCCTATTCCCCCCCCTCCTTTCACCGCTCCTTATTCCTCCTTATTTATTTAGTTCCTCCACTTCACGATGGGAGCTCCACTCCCGTGTCCCCCGTCCTCTAACCTTTTCTTAATTATTTCTCCTTCATCCCTGGTTGTCTGCTGCCCTTCTCTGACTTCTCATTCTTTTCTAAAATATGGCAGCCTAGCTGCCTTCCTTCTTTTTGTCTCCCACGCGTTGCTTTCTGCCAAAAACCCCACTCAATTAACATCATATATATATATATGTATATATATATATTTATAATACTATCTTATTTTTATTAACCAAAAATAGTGGGCAAGACAGTTTTGACGATTTTATCACTTAAAATCTCACTTGTGCAAAATTTATTTTATTTACTAGATAAATACTAAAAAACACAAAAACAAAGTAACTAGCTCAAAAATATAAGAAACTAACTAAGAAAAGACGAGAGAATTTGATGTAAAATATGTATAAATTTAATCCGATCAGTCATACATTACGTTCGCAACATGGCCATACAAAACTTTTTATCATTGTCCAAAAACTTTACAAGAAACCAAGCGTCTCATGATAAGATGATGAGACAATGCTGCAAATGCCAAAACCAGGAACATGGTTTACGTTCTGAGTTCAATTTCTCTGCCAATTAATGGATGAATTCAAAAAAATAGTATCCTTACATTAGTACAGTACAAGTTTCATAATCATAATAAATAATGCAATTTCAGCGACTTTTCATCATCATCATCATCATCATCATAATCAATCCTTGGGATAGAAGCACACGTAGATTTCTAAGTCAGGGCCTTCAGAGAATGGACATTGAACATGAAATTGAACCAATTCTCTTCCGGTATGGTTGATGTTGCTGCCCATGGCATTGACTTATCCTTGAAACTCTCATCGCAATACTATATGCACCATTGAAATCAAACAAACTACAAGAGCTTCAGTCCACCTGTTACATCATCAACCACTTCAACAGGTCCTGCATACGAATGGGTTGAAAATTTGGGATAAGTGAAGTGCAGGTAAAGTGATGAGGGAAAATCAAAGTTACATTTCGATTTTGTACATTTTGTCAGACATAAGAATTCCATATGCTACATTCACAAGCTCAAAACCTCTCCTACCCAATGTCCTACCAACATAATATAGAGGGGCTTGGCCTCCCAAACAACCAATCGAAGTCGACAACACCCCACGCATGAGGACTATGCTTAAGAAAGGCTCATCAACAGACAAGATAATGGAGAAGAGAAACATACCAAGAATAGCCATCACTGTCCTTGAATCTGGAAGAAAACATAGGACCAAATAAGTAACTTTGGAAGGTCAACTCAATAAGAAACAAGTTAAGAATATAAATTTCATGGCGCATATGGGGAACAAATACGACAAGTTACAACGGATCTGTTTGCGGCAGTACTCAAAAAACAAGTAACACCAAAATACAATTAAAAAATGTCAATGAGGATGGCGGTACACATGGAAACTCTCATTCTTCGAGATCATTACGCTGATCAACTTAATTCAATCTTTCTCAAGTTGTGATGACGAAAGCCTCCGCTTCTCAGTAATATATTCAAATTTTTGTGAGTAAAACTAGTTTTTTATTTGATTGACACTAGTGACATGAACATCACCAAAGGCTAAAAGAATATTAAAATCAAGATTAAAGTCAGCTATAGAAATGTAACCAAGCAACTCACTTGGTGCAATCTGAGTCCTGCCAGCATCAATTGTAATGTGTGTCGGTAAATTCAGCGATTTAGCCCTTTCCTGTCAAAATCCACAACAATTTTTACATCAACCATAAAGTTCAACTCACAGAAAATATACAGAGAAATTTGTATATGATACTGACTTGCAAAATTAGCATATCTTCTTCACTTTCTATTTTCACTACAACTTTAGGCTGTGCACACATCTCCCACCTGCGGATTGGAAAAACACCATTACAGGAAACATAGAAAGGTATGCAAAATCCCACATTGTCTGACAGAGAAAAAATCACAGAGTAGTGTGTTGCTTTACCTGTTTAAAGCTTTTGGTGCTCGATGGAGGACCTTTTTATAGAGGCCTAAAGTCGCATGGCTAAACAATGAACAAACATTCCGATAACAAGTTTGAACAAAAAAAATAATTCGATCAATAGAGAAAAATTAACTAGTCAATAAAGGCTCGTTTCGAAGTGTTTTTAAAATGAATGAAAGTGCTTTTAAAGAAGTTAACCATTTAACAAACATAACAACTATAATTGCTCAATTTGAAAATGTACAAAAGGGTGCAGATAAAGGAGTGGCTTAATTTTAGTGCACCAAACAAAAAGAAAAAAAAAAAAAAAAAAGAGTATCTGCAGCTACCTGCATTGAGCGGCAATTTTCCCTTTACCCATCTTTAGATCATTCCTGACCACCAAAACCTGAAGAAAACAATCAAGAAAGTGAATAAAGGAATACGGAATCACAGGTGCTTCGAAATCATCAAGTATTAAAGGAAAAGAGAGAGAGAGAGAGAGAGAGATGAAGCTTGAAGCAATACCATTTTGAAATCTTGGAGAATGTCGGCGAGGTTTTCAATCTCGAGAGGATCTTTGGGCTTGTCCTTGTTCTTCTTCTTCCTTCCATTGCTAAGATCATTGGCAAGTGCAGCCTGCTTAGCGAGTCTGGCTGAGAAAATAATGCGAGAAGGAGGGTAATGAGCGCCAAAGCAATACCCCAAAGCAAGCCAGCCCGCTCCTACCAAAATGGCACCCACCCACCCCAACCCCAACTCCAACCCCATCATCATTGATCTTGCATCTGAGTACCGAATATCGGAAGTTAGTAACCCTAGATCGGACGGCTGTGAACGTGCTTGGGGTTTTGCAGTGGAGGAGGAGGAGAAGCGAACAACTAGTGCGAGATTCGGGTGGGTTCACTCGGGGCAAGTCAAACAGAGCTGGGCCAGTGGGCTCTTTTGAAAGACAAAAAGGACAGTGAGATCTTCTTCAATTCATTGATCCGACTGCCGAAAATTAAGAAGATTGTATGAAAAGTGATACGTCTGTTGGAAATTGAAGAGTGTGTGCAAAGTAAAAATGGATGTATAGATAACAATACCCGTTTTAATTTTTTTTTTTTTAAAGAAACTTAGTTGAACATGTTATCAAGCTAAATATCATTAATACTAATCTTAAAATGTACGTTTTCTTGCAGTTCTATTAGATTAGGAATGTGATCGTGTAAATCCTATCATATATGAGATATCCTTATGGGATTCTACCATATCTCCTAGACTGCATATTATCCTATTAGAATTGTAATCCTATTGGGGTAAGGAATTTACCTTCCATACTACTAAAAATAAAGGCACAATAGGGTGAGATAATACACACCTCACAATTACACATCTCTTCTCTCTCTATGCCACACCTCCTCTCTCTGGCCTCTATAATTGTTCAGTAAATCATGTCTACAACACGTTATCAGCACGCTCTTGGCACTGCGCTAAAGAGAGTTTGTACACTGTTTAAGAAATTTAATGGTACTACACTGTTTATGAAACTTAACAGTACTACACTATTTATGAAACTTATTACACTGTTTATGAAACTCACTACATTGTTTATAAAACTTAACGGTACCACACTGTTTATGAAACTTAACGGTACTACACTGTTTATGAAAGTTAACGGTACTACAATGCTTATGAAACTTAACAGTACTACACTGTTTATGAAACTTAACGAGTGCTGGGCACACGTGTTTATATTTTATGTTTTTTCTTTTTGTCCTTATCATTAAATAAAGTTATTAGATAGTTTTTGGTTAAAAAGTAAAGTTTTGAAGCCTTTTTCATTAATTTTCTTTTATTTTTATGATTATTTTATTATTTTATTAAATTGATCTACATGCTATTGATTCAATTTAATTTTTCTTTGTTGCACGTGATACAACGCATTGAAGATGCAATTCCGACTTTCAAAGAATGATCTTCTACAAATTCAAAGGCTCAGTTATTTTCTGCCAATCATGTTCTTTTAAAATAAAGAAAGATAATTGAAACAACCATGAAGCATGAAAACATTCCCCATGATGCATGAACCCCCTACATTTATATTTACCTTCCGATATATATGTTGTATATGTTCATATATTTTTCAATATATATACGTTTCATGCATTACGCAATTATTATTTTGCTATGTGGAATTTGTGAGTCAAAGCATATACATAAATTATAAGCAATTTAGGGTTCTTTAAACCCTAGAAACATCGAAAAAAAGAAGAAAAAAACTGGGAATTATGCGGCATGGCTGCGGCTCACCCCCGCTGGCACAACCACCAACCATCGCAGCTGGTCTGCAGCCCAGCCGCGTGGAGCACATATGGGAACGGCGTCGTTTGACGCCTTGGACCACACGACAACAACTTTTTGGGCTTCGATGCTCATGCAAGGCACACTAGGCCCTCGCCCTAGTAGGGTTCTCACGGGCCTGCAGCCCCAACCCAATCTGAGAAGGCCTGCAGCTTTCTTGGACGTGTCGTACGCGTCCCTGGCCCAATACTAGCAACTCAGTTCTACTGGGCCTTTTTGTCTCGTGCTCAAGCCTGCTTTCAGCAAGCACGTCGCTTGATGGGCTTCGCCCATGCCTTAGCCTAACTCTCCAGCAGTTTTTCGCTACTGGGCTTGAACTGCCCCGGCCTAAAACCCAATCCCAGCTTCGGCTAGGCCTCGCGAGCGCCAACCCGCAAGCCAACCTTCTGATGCTGGGCTTACCCAAGCCACATCGACTAGAGACCCACAGCCTTCCCCAAGGCCTAATGACCTGCAACCGTGCTGCAAGGCTTGTCCCCGCATTGTAGCCAGCCCAATGAGGCTGGGCCGTATTATTTTTTCGACCCAATGCCAATTTTTGGCATGCCCGCGTTATAAATCATACCCAATTTTTTTTTCGGTACTTTGGTTTACGCTGATTAATTCTAATTTAATTATCACTTGGCCTATCACCAACCGAAGCTAATATGACCTGTCTGTCATTATTTTTGCTTCCACGATCGATCCCGTTTGGTCCCGATCTATTAAATTAACTAAAAGTGACTAGCAGTACATTAATCTGATAATTAATCCAAAATGATTGACCTGAATATCACTTTTGGACATTAACGATTCAATAATTTTTTTTTCTACTTTGAACCGTTGACATCATTTCGTAGTCTCGAAACTCTCACACTTGAGTTCCCAAAGCAACTCAAATCCATTACACTTAAATCAACATATTGCATTATGTGTTCTTGCAGGAACCTCTCTTTTATGAACTAAACATTCATAAACTAAATTGAACATGTTTTGAATTTAGTGCATTTGAAACCCGAAGTTTTCATAAAACAATACACTCATGAAAACCCGACGTTTTTCATGTAAACCATGTCTTAGAACCCGAATGTTCTAATTTTGATGTTTATGGAGATCTTATTTCCATAGCACCAATCACAATCTTATTCCCTCCATTCAGTGGATTGTCGAACCGTAACAAGTTCGATTCCACTGATTTGGACGTTTCTTGACACAAACCACTTTATGTGGGTACAAGACGTGAATCTCCAATTGACTATCAAGAAGCTAAGAAACAATTGAAGCTAACAATGACATGGAAGAGCTAAATAAGCCTCCGCCATGATCTTCATTCGAAAACTTATACCCGAAGCATTATAAACAAAAATACCTCTCGAACGAGGATTCCATGACTCTTTGGCTCACTTCTACGGACCGTTTAATCATGAAAGATATTGCCTGAAGCACACCATGATTACGTCTATGAATGAGTACGATTCTAAAGTTTACAAATCCGATGAAATTTTGACTAGAGAATAATTTTCTCGTCCTTCCATGTTTCTAACTTTCTCCTTAAGTGGCAGTGTAGAGAACGGAAGTTTACCAAATTCTCATATCTGATTACTACCACATATATGACAGAACGTTATAGACTCAGCTTCAGGTGGAGTCTACCGAATGGTGGTGCCCTGCTTCGGCAGGGATGCATCGAAAGGCATGCTCTGCTTTGACAAAGGTGCACCGAACGGTGTTGCTTTGCTTCGGCAGAAGTCTATCGAGCAGACCCCTCCAGCTTTAACTAGAGCCTACCGAACCCAAGTATGGGTTTGTCTCTCTCACAATCCAATTTTGAGTTTATTTTTTACAACGTATGGTAAAATCAGGGTCAGCCAAGGTGTGACATCATGCCCGAAGCATGATCTTTGGTACCTAAAACCTAAAACTTAACAATAACGAATATTATTCCCGAACCTCAACCCTGCAGAATTTACTTCTGTCTCGATGGAATAGATCGTTGGTTATGCACATGTTTATGCCCCTACCAATGTCGTTGAGGACTACCATTCTAGTAGTCAATATGTGAGACTAATTTTGCTCCACCAAACATCGTTGGAATAGCAAAATTTTGACATGAGTGGCCTTGTTGGCCGAATCCCCTTCGTAACTTTGGTTTACTTTAGGAACATTTTTCTATGTTCTTGGATTCAAGTTTGGTGTTTGTTTTAGTTATGGATAATCTTATCGATATTGTCCTCGAATATGAGTTAATTGAATCATGTTTCTTATTTACATGTGACCAAATTCAATTAAACACGTGATTAGGTACGAATGTGTGAAACTTAGTTGTCTGGATGAATGCGATACTACGCACACTAACTTTATACCTAAATCACATCTTTAGCAACAACTTCAGGTTTATCTAACCTGATCAAGAGCATTGGAACTCTTCTCGTTGTATGAATGGTACTAAATCACCATTTGAGAGACCTTATATTCTCCCCGTTCGGAAGAACGTCGTTGAGTCTTAAGGATATTCGAGATGACAATGAACATAAATGAAATCACTGAAGAAAATAGAGTGAAATATCATTGCACCACCTCTAAAAATGAGCCTGAAGCTTTGCTTTGGGACCAATGGGATGTCTTCCAACTAGGAACACGCCACATGTGGTCAGCGTGGAGCCTGGTGATTGAGCAGTTTACTTGCCTTGGCACGACCGTTTGGGACACTTAGGTTGAACAATGATGCCACAAAACATCTTCTTACCCGAAGTAAGGATCATGTGCTTACAAGCACACTTGCCATGTGACGACCCGTCCCGAATTATTGTATATATTTTATCCCCGAGTATGTTAAGTGACGATAATGCCCTCATGGTTTAGTGACGTGGATGTGCATATGCGTATTTAAATTATTTTTCTCGCTAACGTAATTAAATCATACTCGACGTCACGAGAACGTCGATGAGTGTTAGGTCGAATTGGATTCCTAACGAAAATATTACGATAATTTAAGAGCGGGATTGGGTAGAAATATAATTTGGGTTGCTTATCACATATCCACCAATCACCTTAGCTCCTACAATCTATAGCCAAATAAAAAATTGTGTTGGTTTTATTTTATTTGGATCACTTGCTTAGACCATCAAACCCATGGCCCAATCCCGGTCACGAACACACACTAAAAATCTTCCTCTCTCTCCTTGTTGGCCAATCAAACGCACTCACACACGTACACACCCATTCTCACTCCTTTCTTCTCGAGTTTTCCTGCGTCCGTACACCGAGAACCCCACATCCTCACGACACCATCAAAACGTCACGAATCGAGCGTTAGGAACTTACCATCACTCTCATCTCGAACCTACGAGCTCATCCATACCATTTGTTTGAAGAACGGACGTCGGAATCGTGAGAAACCATAAGATCACGAGATTTTAAGGCTCGAGGTGGTTCCTAATCAACTTAATAGGGACCCTAGGTTAATTTTGGAGTGATTTGGATGTGGGGACACTCGGGTTTATAGAGTTGCAGACTTAGCCGGAATTTCGAAGGATTTTCCGTTCACTTCTCATCGATTTTAGGACCTCAAAGAGGTATGGTTATGTTCTCCTAGTTGAGGGCTTCAAATTCATGTGAAATTTAGGAATTTTGGTTGAGTTTTGAAGAAGATATTAAGATTTAAAGATTTTCCAGAATTTGGCGATACAAACGGCGGATTCCGGTGAGTCACCGGAAAAGGAGGAGGAATATTCCGTCAACTTTGACGGAATATATTGATGGCGTCAGGTAACTTTAACGAAATATTCTATTATTTAACGGAATATCCCCTAACGCCGCTAGGGATTCCGTCCATGTGCCAGGCACGTGCATGCGTGTGGCTGGCGCGTGATGGCGCGTAGGATTTCGAAATTTTTTTCTAAAAATATGGGGATGCTCGTTGTGTTGAGTAGGCCACGATGGTATATTCAAACACCCCAATTGAGCAACGTATGAGAAGTTAATCCTAGGTTTTGTTTATGTGCTTTCGAATTAACGTTAAACTAGTTGTTTCGCATGTAGGTGAGACGTATCCTGAGGACGAGCGTGGTCAGGCAAGACTTGGGGGCTACGACCCTGCTACTTACCAATGAGTGGGTTTTTGTTTTCTATATATACGTATATATGCTTCACGCTTCCCATAAATTGTTTTAAATGAAATTACATTTTAAATGCCATGTCATACTTGCATTACATTTTAGTATTTGCATTAGTATAGCTATACATGATATTGCATGATGCTGCGGAGGCCCATGTAAGTTACAGGTGAGTACATTGTGATGATAGTGGTTGCATTGTGTTTGGTTATGCGTGGATGCATCTAGAACTCATTATCCTGCACCCCGATGTTAGTGTTCCCGCCCGAGGCCAGGGCATAGCCTTCAGGTACCGTTTGGTACGCAGACGGGACGGGACGGAACAGAACGAAATGGAGGTTCGTGTTATGTTTGGTATGCATAGGACGGAACGGTTCATATTTCGTGTTAAATGACTAACTTAGCCTTGTTTGTATAATTTTTGCAGCGTCGTCGTTTTCCTTCGTTTTCTCGGTAACCAATCAGACCCCCAAACAATTTCTTTCTCTTCAAATCAAACACAGAAAAATCCCAAAATTCATTTCAATCAGTTTCTGCAGCGTCGTCATCGTCTTCCCTGCAGCGTCGTCATCATCCTCTGTGCAGCATCCACCTTCTTCCCTCCGACCCACCAAACTGTTTCACTTTCTCTCCCCAACCTCCCTCTCCAAATCAGGCGACTCCGTCCTAATCCAATGGTTCGGCATCGACTCGCCCTCCTGACTCGACTGGCTCGACATTTACTCGCCCCCTTCCTCCCACCACGACAACTTTATAGGATACAAGTTCCTATCCTCCGCCCCCACATGGAAATTTGGGTCGGGCTCCATTTCCCTCCCTCTGGTCAATCTCCGATTCAACTACTCATTCCGGATTTTTCGCTGGAACGAGTTCGAGGTCGACCCCAACCACTTCGACCAGGACCACAACCCCTCCCCGGCACCGCCCACCTGCTCGCCACCTCAGATGACGAGCTTAGCTTCGAATCGGGTCGTGTTCCGGATCAGATCCACCTCGCTTACACGGACGGAGATGACGAGATGCGGGTCATGTTCGTGACGCCAGCCGGCGCTGGAGAAGAATAGGGTTTGCTATGGTGACGTCGTCGTCGTCGGATGGGTTTGCTGGGATTGGGTTAGCAGTTAGGTTACTGGGTTTGTGGTGGAGGAAGATGACGGCTACGGGAGAGACAAGGGTAGAAGAAATGGAGGTTACGGGAGAGAAAGGGAGGTAGACAATGTAATTAATGAAAAATAAAAGGGGTATTGTTGTCCAAAAAAATATAATTTTGTGTCCCACTGGATGGAAAAACCCGTTCCAGGGGGAGGGGGAACCAAAATCTAACCCATTTTCGTTCCGTGGGACGCCCGTTCCACATAATTTTAGCGCACCACACGTGGGACGGAACGCGTCCGTCCCACTCTGTTCCGTCCCATCCCACGTACCAAACGCACCCTCAGTGATCGTTCACCTCCCGCACTGCACTCACCTTGGATCCAAGTCAGGTATCAGCCTGTCGTACATACCATATTAGGTGGTTCTGACTCGTGTGCAGGATTAAAGTGGTGAGCTATAGGTTCAGTCGTACAGGTCACATTAGGTGATTTCGGCTAGCATATCATTTTACCTTGATTTCCATCACCTGGCTTACACCTTATATTTGCTGATACACTTTGACATGGCATACTTTGGTTTTCATGGCTCTCGAGCATGATTTCTATATACGTATGTATTATTATTTTCAGGGAAATTATACAAGTTTTACTGTGAGGGGTTATATTTATAAAGAGAAATGTGTTTTCAAAAGCTTTGTTTTTGCCCACTCACGTTTTATGTTTTGCGCCCCTCCAGGTTCTAGCTAGTTGTTCGTGTTGGTGTCTCACGAGGATTTCCAGGCGGTTTTGACAATCTTCCAATAAATGTAGGAATTTCTTTCACATTCTGTACAATTAGTACTTGGTTTGCTAGATTGCACCTAGGTTGCTAATGCTCTGAATATTTGTATCTCTACTTTAAACACTCCTACACACTTATATGTTTATCTCTAGTGTAAATTAGTTAGTTTGGTTTTTATTTACTCACATTCTCATACTTTTATCACTTCCACTTTGCGCATAGGGCTACATCACCCTCACGTGATGGCCAACATGCCTCAATTTAGGTCGGGGTGTGTCATGCTAAGCCTGTTTGTTGAGAAAATTAATTTTCTAAATCATCCCTAGCAAAGATACGAACCAACCCTCTTTTCACAATAAATTCATAGGAATATATGTGGACTAATCTAACCAAAATGCGGACCCTATAAATACTTATGATTTTGGTTGATGAATTGACAAATTGATCACATGTTTGTCCACACACATTGTTGCTAAACCTCCTGGTCGATTTTAAGGGTTCACCACCCTAATATCCCATAAAGGCTAGAAGACTGGATAATGCCAAAGAGTTTATATCGAAGATGCTTCGATAAGTATTGCATTTTTTTTGGGTTTGTAATTGGACATCGAATTCCCATGTTCACCCCAAAATAGCCTCGCAGAGCGATTATAAAGCGCAATTTAATTGATCACCAGAACCTTTGTGAACGCACCAAGCTTTCGGTTTCTGTCTAGGGCTATGCAATCTTGTACGTAGTTATGTTGGTCTGCCTTGAGGCCCATTGCCACCTAACCTATTTCGACTATACAGTTGGTTACTAGGTACGCACCAAGCTTTGGGTGTGCATTCCATGTGCCAAGTTGCGCCGCCACAACGTACCAATATGGGTCCTTAAAGAAGGATGTGAATCGTTGTCAATTATGATTCTCATTCACATTAACTCTCTTAGAGCCCTTGCAAGCGATCTCTTTACCGCCTATTTGCGGATTATCACTTCAATGAGACAGTCTTCTCGTTGTTAGGGGAAGATAAAAACGTCAACGTTCCTGTAGAACGGCGCAAAATTGCGTGGAAGTTGCCAACTATGTCTCATCTCAATCCCTATATCGCACAAGTGTGATAAGCTTTCAGAATGTTGCTCTAGACGTATTCCCTCGATCTAGCTAAAGTGACAAGATCATATAACATCTGAAAACTTGCTTGTAAGGATAAACGTACTTAACGGACGTCGAATCAACATCCTCGAATGATGTGTCGCCTCTTAATGACGATTTGGTCACCCCTGTTGGACGATCTGGTACACCAGCTGATAGCCAATCAATCTGTCTCGGCTGAAGCACGACATATCACTTGGTTCATAGGATTCACTTTTCTAGAAGAGGAAGGTCACGATACACAATGAATCCATACTCGATCGCTGTCTCAAATCATTTCCATCTCATGAGATTAATCCGGATTACTCCCAAGACTTGAAGTTCTTGGTCCAGTTTACTAGTTTGGATGAGATAATGGAATTTGAATGAGATTATCATCGATGATGTTTTCACTTATATGGTAGCTACCGACTTAAATGAAAGCAACGATATTGAACCGTGTTCTATTGATTAGGGACAACATATAACTGATTGGACAACCGAAAGTACAATCCAGGTTAAATTCCTTGCCAAAGTATGTTTGAACCTGCAGTTCCTACACTGCCCAAGGTAACCCTATTGTGTTACAAGTGGGAAATGAAGCGTAATGTGATGAATGAAATAGTGTGATATGTTGCACGCCTTATAGCGCAAAGTTTCTCTCAAACGCCCTGTGATTCAATACATCATTATGAATGTGATTAGTGTTTCTCCATAGGGATATGAATTATGCCATTGCATGTTAAACTATTAAGTCTTATTCTGAATTGCTAGAGTTACATTTTATGTCAATGGCATGAATCTCACTAAGACTCTGGAAGAGCTTGAGAAAACTGCTCGCACCTGAAGATGAAATTTGAGATGATGGATCTTGAGGAAACTCATTTATACCTTGACCTAAAGTTCAAGCATTGTTATGATGGTACTTTGGTCTACTAGTTGAACTACACCCCTAAAGGTGTTACCTTTGAGTATACTTATGATCTTCCATAGGCTATATGCAAATGAGACCTTGAAGAGGTTATGGAATCCGAAGTTTCATATATGAGTTCAACTTTGAGCTTTGTTGTACTTAGCTTATTGCATTAGATAGGACATCTCGTTATTAATCTATTGGTAAAGATGCAGCACTGCGCCTACACGCAACCACTGAATTGGTATTAAAGACGTTTTTCCGCTACCTTGAAGGTAGTGGGCTAATCCCAATGCATCCCAAGAAGATTTGACCCCCTTGATCCTCGGAATGATGCTTGCCTTGTTTGTTATGCTGATGATGGTCACTTATCAAACCCACACAAAGCACATCCCTGAATGGTTTATGTTTTTACTGTTAGGGATATTGCAATATCTTGGAGGTCCACGATATGACCTTAGTTGCGAAATCTTCGAATCATTTCAAGACTCGCCTTATTTCACTATGCCATACGTGAGACATGGTTGAGAGATCTTGTTCAGCATATTCGAAGTACTTGTTGTTTTCATCCATCGTTGAGTCCTAATGACGATCCATGAAGACTATGTTGCATGTATCCACCTGACTAAGACATGATATATCAACAAAGTCAACACCAAGACATATTGCGTTTACATCACATCAGCAAAACATTAGGAGATTGAAGTCATGCAAGCCGATCCCAGACAACCTTGCCAACCTCTACCGACGTCACTGTCGAAGTCAACCTTCTAGAAGCTTGTCCGAGGAATTGGTATGCCTAACTATTCATATGCAACGCTTGTAGTTCTCATTTGGAAGTTCTGTCAAACTTAGGGGGAGTATCTACAAGTATACTTACTTGATCTTAATATACTTTTTTTCCTTACGATTATGAGCATTTTTCCTACTGGGTTTTTACTACCTAACTAAATTTTGACGAGGCACCCCATCTTGGGCTGGTCATACCCTTGTGAGCTCTTCTACTTGCGTCCAGAAGACGTTTAGTTTTGATTTAATGCAACTTCTCACTTGTGCCGACGACTTCATCAACTGTACTTACTTCATTGTTGAAGACCTAATGCGCCATTTAGTTGAGTATTTACACACTCAAGGGAGAATGTTGCAGCCTTATTAGATTATGAATGTGATCGTATAAATCCTATCATATCTGGAATATCCTTATGAGATTCTACCATATCTCTTAGACTAAATATTATCCTATTATAATAGTAATCCTATTGGGATAATGAATTTACCTTCCCTACTACTATAAATAAAGAAACAATGGGGTGAGATAATACACACCTCAAAATTACGCATCTTTTCTCTCTATCTCTCTATGCCGCACCCCTTCTCTCTGACCTTTATAATTATTCAGTAAATTATGTCTACAACACGTTTGTAATTAAAAAATAATGAATAAATGAGATCCTTCATAATGATCCAGCTCTACAGGCCAAGCTCTGCTCGTGATAAGCCCAATGGGCGATGGGCTGATCAAACAATTGGACTTAAATATTGGGCTCAACTAGCTAACTTCTTACCAATCATGTTGTGCCATGCCTTTATTTAAAAAGAACTTTAACAAATAGCTTACATTTCTGTTCACTTTAACGAAAAACCTCATTTTTACACTAAAAAGTCAATTTTGGTACGATTCACTTTACCCTTTATTTTGTCCTTATCGTTAAAACTCAAAGTTTTCAAATCATTTTCATTAATTTTTCTTTATTTAAATGAGCTTAGTCTGTGGCCATGCCGTGCTCGGCGCATCCATCGACTTCTTTTAGCGACAAAATAAATTAAAACTGATGTGCATCAACTTCTCGATTCCATGTCCAAATGCATATCGAGTCTGACACAGTCGTTCATTACTAAGGAATTTGATGAAAGGGCATCTTACTATGAATCGTAAGAAATCAGAGACTTACTATTAGGAGAACCACGAGAAATCAAAGACTCTCTCGAAGGAATCATAAGATATTGGCAACTCAAGAAACTATGAAAATAAAGTCTCAATACAGCAAATCAAATCTCAAAGCTCTTATCTTCTTTAGGAGGTGCAAACTGCTTGCAAAGATTGGATCTCGCCCAAGGATCCAAAGGAACTCTCTGAGGTGGTTGGGGGGCTGGTGGTTTTGATTGTCTGAGCTCATTTTCTCTGTCGATGAACCTATACAAGTTTGCCAACACATAGTTAGAATGTAGCCCAACATCAACCACTATTGATCAAAACAGTCAGTGAACCACTGTGTGCTAGTAGAGTTATCTTATAGATAGAATTGTACTCGTTACTACTGCAAATTATAAGAAAAACTGAAGACAGTGCATTATTTAAGCAATGGGGTAGGTAGACACTAGACAAGTAAATCGTATTGCTTATGTTTTTTTCCTATGCTTCCCATTTTCTTCCTCTTGTTTTTCCATCCCAAGGAGAAAAGTGAGGGTTTAGAAAGCATCACATATTGGACAATCAATGTCCACAAAAATTTGTAAATTAAACAAACACTGCAAAATGAATTCAGTATGGCAGACAAGTATACAAAGATGGCTAAGAAGGCAGAGTTACTGAGGATCAAATATATCAATAAAATGCAAAATTACCCCATTTATTCATATATAATCTTTGTTTATTTTCCAAAAGACTCCTACCCTATTAATATGAAAAGGAACGACAATTGCCCATCTACGGACATAAAATGAATGCTTGCATGCACCAAATGCACTCGGATTATTTGTTAATCATCGTACTCCCAGTAATTTGCTTCTCCTTTTGGTATATAGGAGGGGCAAAGGCCCCCAAAAGAAGGAAACAAACTACATTGAAACTGTCCTTGGTTTTTTTCTCAGAATTTTTTTTGGAATTATTCTCGATATTTCATTTTGGTGCTTGATTTCATTTGGCATTTTTTGGCTTCACTTGATTTTATTTTGGATTCAAATTGATGGGTTCTGCTTGGGTGGATTTGTCGTCTCTTAGTTTTTATGTTCAGGGATAACACATACGAATATGCCTATATTAAAATCTATACGGGTCTTAAATGGGCCATTTATACCCAAAGGTTAAAATGAGTGGCCATACACTCTTTTACTTAGGCATTTGAGCATGGGTATAACCACCTTTACAAGTATTTAAATTGGACAAACATATTTCTTTTTTGTTTTATTTGTTTTCGCCAGACAGACAAACATACTTCAATCAACAAATAAATAACAGCCTTACTCAATATAGGCCATAGGTGCAGCATCACCAACTCGTATACGAGTGCGAAGTAGCCTTGTGTATCCACCTACTCGATCTCTGTAACATAATATCCAACCAATGTAACAAATGAAAATATAAAAGACTTAAAAAACAAGAGGTTTGAGGTTCACTTGTATCGATAAGCCATTTCTGTAAATAGCTTGTGAAGTACATTATCCCCACGCACGAAAGCAGCAGCACGCCTTGCGGCACACAAGGAGCCCTGTCTCAATATTGAAAGAGAACACAATCACGTGAGAAAAAAATCCATACAAATGGATCAACAATGAAGATATTTCCAGAACTTTGCACTGCAAAACAAGAGTACAAGCATATTTCAAATTTCAATACATCATGTTCATATAGCCAAATATTGAGTTAGAACTTTGGTAAATACCCCCATAAAGTGTTTATAGATAAAAATAAAATTACATAAACATATTCACTCACGAATGTCAAAGCACTATATCAAACTACCAAGTTCTGGTTAATATAGAAGACTTTCAAATAAGTGATATTTATCATGAAGCTCACAGCTGACTGTATCGGTTCTATGGGGCATGACTTATTGGGCATTGGGTATTCTTGTATTTTTCAATTAGATATTATTTTGCTTGTAGATTATGTTGGCAGATGCTGGTTCACATCCAACAATTAACCCCTTTTCCCGAACCCAAAAGAAAATAAAAAGGTATATGTAACCTCTCTAATCAAATATTAACATATGCATTTCGGTAGATATTTTTTACCCAAACAACAGTCCGACTAGCGTATATCTCATTCAAACAACTAGGAAGGCTTTCAACAGAAAACTGATGCAAGACCCAATGACAAATACACACAGGGTGATCAAATCATCAAACATTCACTATGTTTCACACCCAACAACTAAAGAACACTGGGTGATTGAATCACCAAAGATTCACTATGTTTAGATTATTTGGAAATCCACAGAACATCTATAGACCACCAAATATAAGCACCTAACATGTTTTCGAACTTCAAAATTTTCAACACGTGCAACTCAACCTCACTCCAATACTTGCACCTCACATTTCAATCTCATGTTGGGCTATCTAAGATTGCATAAAATTTTCTATCCAATTGGAATAACGTCACAATTTACAGAATTGCAAACTTGGGAACTAGGAGTTACTCAAGCATGTGTTCCTCATATACAAATCAGAAGGTGTGTTATTTCAAACCTATTCATTTCTGTAATTAAAGAGAAGCAGGGCCTATATGTTAACCGAAACAGTCACTTTAAGATTCTTTCCAATGGGCTATAGCTTACATAAATCTCTGTCAACGAAAAACTTCATCTTCTAAAAACAATTATTAAATATAAAAATGTAGAGCCCGCAAATGTAATATTTAAACACAATTATAGCAGAATCAAATACATACATCTTTTCCAAGCTGCACCATTTTATCAGCATCGCGACGGATCTCTTTGGCCTGCAAATAGAACAAACAAAACATTTAAACATAAAGTTTAAATTTGCCGAAACATCAAAGCTTACGGTGAAACTTTTTGTCCTTATAAACTTGTTGGACCATGGCATAAAAAATGTATCAGGGTTCAGGCACCAAAAGAAAAGGAATTTTAATATAATTATTACAAAAAATACAAAATCATAGACAGAAGAGAAATATAATCAGATAGTATTGTTTCAATCAAAGAAATTAACTAAAACCCTAAACCCAGAAAACCCCTAAATTTGTAAAATGTGGGAAAATCCCAACAAATAAATGAAAAAAGAGAAGGAGGTACCTTGGAAACAGTGGTCTCAATGCGCTCGTGCTTCACCAACTGCGACACCATCGTCCTGTGCATCAAACCACACTAATTCTTTCAACCATAATTACATTAACATTTTGAGCTTCGAAAGCTAAATCTGCGAGATTAGGAACCTGAGCATGGACATGCGGTGACCCGTGGGTCGGTTTAGCTTCCTGAACTTCGTCATCCTCCTCCCTCGCGAGCCTCGCCTTCGCACACTGACAGTGAGAAGAAGAGGGGACAGCTTGGAAAATTGAAAAAACCAAAAACCCTAGGGTTAAGATTCGGGTTTGAGGGCACCGTGGACTGAGCGGATCAAGGTTACAGATTTGGGCTCAAAATTCAGTGGATCGATCCTTACATTGGGCTGAGCTTAAAACATAAGAGCTCAATTCGAGAGATATATGGCTTATCATCGTTGCCTATGGCCCAAATACTCCCAATGGAGTTTTCAGAGGCCCAAGTATAAAGCTTTGATTAATAGTTCCGTTTTGGGCATAAGCCCAACCCCTCCATTCTCTCGCCAAATGCAAATTCAAACTACAGTATTGTTAGCTCATTGTGAGATTAAGACCACTGCCCACCTGTTCCCCCTAATGTCGTTTGTTAAAAAAAAAAGTTCCTTTTTGGGCAGATTCAAAATTAGTGACACTCTTCCCATCTAAAATCATCTTATACCTTCAACTTAACAAAGAGGAGAATTTCGACCAAAAAAAAAAAAAAAAAAACAAAGAGGAGAAGCCTTCAACCTTCCCAACTGAGATTGTTATAAACCTTTTATTTGCCTCAAAACTTATGTTTCAATGTGAATGTACCGCCTACCTAACTTTTTGTTAAAAATTTAGTCAAATCAAATTGTTTAATTTTTCAAGAGTAAAAATTAGCAAGGCTCTAAAAAACGCTAGGCGCTAGTCGGGCACCTAGCGCCTAGCGCCTAGGCGTATTTAGGTAAATTTCTTGTATATTTTGTAAATAAGTGCATATTGACACTTACAAAAAATTATACTTGTATGAAATCCACAGATAAGATAATAAAAGAATGATAAAATGCAAAAAGAGTATCCAACAAGTCCAAAATTTAAAAATACATTAAGCATATATGCCATATAACCAGAGTGAGGAGTATTGTAGGATGACACATGTACAACAAGTTTACAATTTAAAACCATATAAAATGCAAAATAGGAGGAAAATAAAGAAATATAATAATGTAAGATACTTATCTGTTAAAAGCCCACGATACACATTATTTAGTTTGCAATTAATTTTGTAACAATGCAAATTGCTTTGGTACAAATCTGTTAAAAGACCTTTACAAATTCCGAAACAAAAAAGATTTCAATTTGGAAACCATTTCTAAAAGGCCATGAATTTTTACTTAAAGATTTCAATTTACAAGCATAAAACTCAAAACATGCATTCAATACCTATTCCAGATAAATTTGGAATATATTGCCTCAATAAGTACTTTTGTTCGTTCGAAATTATATTGTTGCAACATACTCTTGAAGGAGCTCAGAGTTATGGTAGAACTCTTGGATAGTCTATAAAGCTATTTAGTGTATATTGCGTAGCCATGAAGTCTAATCAGTGGTTAATCCAGAAAATAATATTAGGGGGGTCAGTAAGAATAGCGAGCGCATCGCGCAATTTTTGTTTTTTTTATACCAGCAATAGCATGCATATTGCCATTTCATCAAGTCTTGGTAGGCTTGAAGGCATTTGGAAAGGCATACTGCACACCTGTTAATGCCTCATTTGCGAGGGTAACTAACATATTTCAAGGCTGCTCCCCGATAGGAGCATATTTATGCAACTTTTCTTATCTTATTTCTTTGCATTTACTTAGTTAATTTCCATTTATTTTGGTAATTTAAGCTATTTTCGTATTATTGTAGGTCCAGTTGGTAAAGATGACAATAAATAGCTAAATGGAGCAATTTGGAGTAGTTTTGGACTTGGATTGGATAACATGCGTGGATAGCATATAGGCTGGACGTTTTTGGTGTTTAAATGGTGCTAAACATGTGCTAAAATCTAGAGAAATTAAAGTTGAGGCTTGGAAGGCAAAGAATTACACAAAAAAGAGGAATCCTAGTTGGAGAGGAAAATTACCTTATCTTATCCAACATTATCTTATCTTATCTCCAGCTGCAAGGAGGAATCCTAATCACATTCCAACACTTTCTACATGATTTTTAGAGTCCTAAAATAACTCAAAAATGGCAAAACCTTTTCCTCCTTGGATTCAGCCATTTTCGCCTATATTTATGAAATTCCTGCAGAGATTTAGGGTGTGCCATGCCTACCATTCATCCATTGAAGTTGCTGGAGTTTTTAGAGTTCTTTCTATCTTTGTTTTAAGTTTCAATGTTTATTTTAGATTGCTTTTTAGTTATGATGAACATGTGTAACTAAGTTTCTTTTTAGCTTGACCATGATCATATGTTTTATATAAATTGATTAGATCCAGTTATTGTTTAATTTGTACTACGCTCGCATAATTTATAGGGTTTAATTTGTGTGTTAGTTTCTACCACATCAAATTTTGGCGCCGTTGCCGGGGATTAGTAAAATTACTAATCGCTCTTGTTTTTGTTTATTTTTCTTTTGATATTTGATTTAGTTTTATTTCTTTGATTTCAGGTACTAGAGAAGCAAGACATGGCATTTGCTAATCTTCAAGCTCAAATGGTAAATCTTACTTCTCTTATGTTGCAGTATGTTGAAAGGTCCACAATGAAAAGTGTCCCTACATTTGGTGTGTCCTATAGGCAAGGATATCAAACTAATCAACATCCTCAATTAATTGAGAATGGAGGTGGGAGAGATCATTCAAATTTTATGTGGAGGGAACCTCAACAAGTTCAACAAGAAGGATATTGGCAGCCATTTGAGGAGTTCTATTCAAGACCTATGCAGCCACCACAGCCTCCCCCACAACAATTCCAACCAAATTCAAGCATGTCCATGGATCATGTTCAAATTCTTCAAATACTAAATACTTCTTGTGCTTCTTTGACTCAGGATCTAGAAAACCAACCTAAAGAGATGGTCGAATTGAAAAATCAACTTGGACAGATCACAGAATTCATGGGACAAATTCGAGAACAAAGTGAACTCTCCAACTCAACTATTGTCAATTCAACGGGAGATTTTGAAATCGTTGAAGCTATCACTTTGGGAAGTGGTATGGAGGTTGGAGCTGAACCAAAGATGTCCAAACATAGCCTAGAAGTGGACAAAGAGCTGTTGTCCGAAGAGGAGGAGGAAGACTCAGCCACGACAAGCTTAGAAGAACCCTTGCCGCATCACCCAATCATCTCTAATCCTAGTGCTGTAGCCATCCTAGCTACACCACCACCCAATTCAAGTAAGGCTGTTCCAAATTCAATTCTTTCTAACCCTATTCCACCAAATGTACATTTTCCTCACGTGTTTATGCAATCCAAGAAAGAAGAGAGTGAAAAAGACATCTTCGAAACCTTTCCAAAGATTCAAGAGAAAGAAGTGGTTGGGGAATATATAGAATTCATCAAAGAGGATGTGCTTGAGACAACCATCCTCAAAGAAGTTGGATTTTATGACACGGGACAAGTCACTGCTCTCACACCAAATCTGGCCAAGAGCAACATTCCTGGAACTTTCGAAGTAGTGTTTGTCCTTGAGATCTTGTCGCAGCATAAAGGTAAGCCACCTCCTCAAATTTCAATTTCATTTTCTACTAACATGTTGTTGATTTCAATGATTCAAGCACCCACTCTAGAATTTAAACCATTACCCGATCATTTCAAGTATCACCTTCCATTCAAAGATCAATTCCATTCCGCCTAGTCCTAGTGAGGATTAAATGGAGGTATCGTCCGGCTGGAAGACATTAAAGCAAACGCTTCTTGGGAGGTAACCCATGTATTAAAACAAAGAGACATTGAATTTCCAGCTCCTACAACCATATTTGCTTTCTTTTACCATTCTCTTTATTGTTTTTGCTTTGCCATAATTGTCTTGTTTGGTAGTTATCTTTTATTGCTTTCTTGTTTAAGTTTATTTTTGAAACATTAAGGACAATATTTGGTTTAAGTGTGGGGGGGTAAACAGATTGCTTTTCATGACTCATCTTTGAATTTCACCACTTATCACTACTAATATTGTTATTCACTGTTTTAAAGTGTTTTATTGTGTGTCATAAAAAAATTTGAAAAAAAATCGAAAAAGCTTGAGAAAAAACCAAAAAAGAGTCGTTTTTGTTTTACCACTTATCACTACCTTCCAACATAATGATGAGGATTTGATTTTTAATTGCATGACTGTTAAAGAAAGTTACAAACATGGGTGCAAGTTTGATATGCTCTTTGGTTAATACTTAGTTATAGTTGTCATTTACGAATTCACATGTAATCACAAAGAGAAAAAAAAATCAATTTTTGTAACATGCTTGAAGGAAGAAACTCAAACTAATGCTACAATCTTGTGAGACTTGAGCCTATTCTTTGTTTGGAGAGTTATTAATATGTGATATTCTTGCTTTCTAAAGTCGTTGCATGATCTCATTATTTCTTTGCTTGGTTGCTACTTAGAATGCTTTTTCATCATTTTAGTTCCAAATACTAGAACTCATGCCCATTTCATTTAAAGCGTAAAATTGAGAAAAAAAAAGAAGAAGAAAAACGAAAAAAAAAAAGTTGAGAAAAGAAAAAAAGAGGTTGAGAAAGAAGTGAGAATGAGTTCATAAGTGTTGGTTGTTGAAGAAGGGTCCAAAATGTGAATCTGACCCTAAAGTTGTACGAATCTCCCCGTTGTGTTTATAGTTGGGTGCTGCAATCAAAAGTTGAATTCTAAGTGTTGATTTCATTACTTTGCGTACTATCACTTTAAGAACCTTTGTTTATCCTTAACCTTTCTTTGTTAGCCAATACTTTAGCCCTATTACAACCCTTAGACTTTTATCTTGATTGTTATGTGTAATGCGAAAATTAACTAACGCACAAATTTAAACCCTATTTGTGACAATTGTAGTATATGGATAAGTAGGGATCGTTCTAACCGGGGATTAACTAGGGATGCTAACCAATGTAAAATTAATTTAAAAACGTAAAAACAAAATTTAAAATACTAAACTAGACTCAAAACACTTAAATAGAATAACTCAAAATAAAACTAACAAATAAACTAAAATAAATCAAAAGACTCAAAACAACTCAAGACTTAAGAAAACACAAACTAAAATGACTTCTAATAAATCTAACACTTTAAAATAAAATGGGGGATTGATTTTGATGAAAAGTAAATTAAACTTAAATAAATTACAAGATTGACAAAAACATAAAATTAAGGTAAAATGATAAATGACGGACTGGCTAGAGGATTATTCTCCACACATGACACATATGCAACCTAAATTGATTTTCAGTTGTTCTTTCAATAAATTGTAAATTCTCAACGCCCCAAATTAATTAGGTCCGCTTAAATTAACCTTCAGATTTTCCACAAGTTATTGGGTTGGATGATTGCATACGACAACCCAAAACATTCCCTACAAGTTCCCTACATGAATTGCATAATAGAGATACAAGCAAGAATCATTAAGTTTTATGAAAATCATAAGCATTGACGAGGCACTTGTTACTATGAATTGCATGAAACTTATGCCAAGAATTTACCTAACGCGATCGTTTATAAGCGACCTTCACTACTTGTGAATATAAGTTCATAACGATTAGGTGAAATTCACTTATATTCTAGCATCAAATTCATGCATGTAAATTAAGTATGCATCCTTAATCGACATACAAAAATAAGTTATCAATCAAGCAGTTAAGCAAATTAAATCACAACTCAGAAATCACAACTGAAGGTAATCAATTCAAATTACAAATATATTCATGGTTTTGAATTAAACTCTAGCCAAAACAAAATTAGTTACACATTATTAAAATTAAAACATAAATAAAACTTGAGTTTAGGAACGAATTAACCGAGAGAGAGATTGCAGTGAATCTGTTCGAGCTGACTTTGCTGCACAGTCCACCTCGCCGTGCTGACCTCCAGCGTTTGGTTTTCTTTCCAGCTGTCCTCGCACTGCTCCTCGCTTCACTCCAAGCTGCCAAAGCAGCTCTTGCTCGCTGCTCCCTCTCGTGCGCCACGGGGCAGCGACCTTCTCCTGCACGTCTCGCTCTCTGCTGCAATGCAGCAGTTCCTCCCCAAGTTTCCGTCTCCTTCAGTTTCTGAGGCTCACACACTGCCTTCCTCTCTACTATGCGCTGCTTCTGCGTCCTGCCCGAGGCTGCCTGCGAGGAGCTCTCTTCTGCGTGCTGCCAGCTGCTGCCCACCTCGCTTCTCCTCGCTAATCTCAGCTGCAAAGGCAGCTTGCTGCCTTAGCCTTTCTTTCCTCCGACTGCCCTCCTATCCGCACGTCCCGTACTGACCTCCTGCCCTTCCAGCGCAGCCTCCGCGCCTGTCTCCTCTACCAGGCAGCTTTCCTGCTGCCTCACTGATTCCGTCCCTTAGGCAGTTGCTCGTGGAGAGCCGCTCCACTCAACCCTCTCGCATGCTGCCAGGAAGCGCTACGTTATTCCCCGTTGTCTCTCCAGTCCCGCTGCCTAATGGCAGCTCACCTTTTTCCTTCCTCCAAGCTTCTATCTTTCCTGTTTTGCTGCCTGTTCTCTGTGCAGCTGCCGCAAGGCAGCAACCTGCTCCTCACGTCTCTCCTCTCTCCTGCGCGCGCAAGCTGCTGCCAGACGTGCAGCCTTGCTGCTTCGTTGCCTTGGCTTCTTCTCCCTGACCTCGCTGCCAAAGGGCAGCGTTATTCCTCTTGGCAACCCCCCCTCCAAGTTCCTCCCAGCTGCTTTTATTTCTCTCCGCGCTCACAAGCTCCCCAGGCCGAGCTTCACTTCTTATTCTTTTCTAAAAATATGGCAGCCTAGCTGCCTTCCTTCTTTTTGTCTGCCTTTCCTCGTTGTCTCCCACGCGTGCCCTATTATATTATTTCTGCCATCCCACTGCTGCACATTCACGTTCACATCTTATATATATATATATATATATATATATATATATATTTATAATACTATCTTATTTTTATTAACCAAAAATAATGGGCAAAGCAGTTTTTACGATTTTATTACTAAAAATCACACTTATGCTAATTTTATTTTCTTAGCTAGATAAATTCGATAAAACACCAAAACAAAGTAAATAGTACAAAAATATGAGGAAATAACAAAGAAAAGACAAGAGAATTTGATGTAAAATATGTATAAATATGAGCTTATCAAATACCCCCACACTTAGCTCTTGCTAGTCCTCGAGCAAAACAAACGAAAAACAGAAAAAGTAATAACATGAAAACTATTAGTTTCCCCATATATGACCCTCATAGAACTTCATTTGAGAACACAATCATCAAGAACAATAGCTAACACCAATAAGCAAATCAAGTTCATTTTCCTTACTCAAATATTAGCAGCAATCTTTGAAACATCCTTGAAGTGTAGTGTGTGAGATAGCCATGCTCATGCAATTTCAAATTTTTATTTTTAAAATCACCATATGCAAACTAGCAACCTTCTCACTGGATATACTCACAATCACACATGTGTTTAGTTTTAATGTGTTTCGCTCAAAGAAACAAATGTGAAAGTTCTACCATAAGCTTGCATAAAGATCACTTCTCCACAGTCATAATTGCAAAACTTAAATCAAGAGGACTTTTATTGGATGTAATGAGGCTTAGGGATAGGGTTTTGAAACGAAAGAATAGGACAACACAAGTTCCAAGCTACATTGCAAGCAATTATTTTCTTTAGATTTATAAGAACTCAAGCTCTCCAACGATTCTTCAGACATCTCCAACCACACCCATAAACTGAAACTTTAAAAACTTTTTATTTTCTTTGTATACAATCTTTCTTTTTCTTTTCTTTTTTTTTTTTTTTTTTTTTTAATACAAACATGAAATACCCCCACACTTATTCTTTTGCCAAACACCTTCAAAGTACTTCACAAACGTTTCTCATAAGACAATCTCGCATTGCTCGCTTGGAAAGGGTAAGGAAAAATATTTATTTCAGGCATAAGGGTAGACATATCTGGTGATAAGAAATAAAAGGCTCAACAAACACGGCTCAAATTGGCAATCTAATGATATCATTTTTCTTTGGGAAACAAGGTTATTTGGGCCATGGTGGTAAACCTAATGCCTCTATCATTTTCAAGTTCATGCAATCAATGACAAATATTTCGAAAGATCGTTATGCAAGTTCTAGAGAAGTATCTCACATAAGTTCATCACACATGAAAGAATAGGAGTGTATGAAAAATGCACACACTTTCAATAGGCTCAAAAACTCACATAGGATGTATATGGTCACTAAATTCACATATGGAGCTTTAAATCATGCTTTAGTTTCACATCAACAAGGCTATGTGCATTTGGTTTTTCAAAGATGATCAAATATGTACAAACTAACACGAGAATTAGGAATTTCACAAAACACATGTTAACTAAGTTCTTGATGATCATGGTTCAAACTTTATCCGATTATATCATTGGGCCGGGGAACTAACAAAAATCTAATTCAAAACAATAAGGAAAACAAGGAAATATTTTTGGATTTTTTAAATTTTCCGATTTTTATTTTTTTATTTTTTATTTTTTATTTTATTATTTTTTTAATAAAAACAACAACTTAATTAAGAAAACACAAAGCAATAACATGGAAACAAATGAAACCAGTTCAAAGTCGAAGGTACAAAAAATTTTTAATTTGGTCATTTTTATACTCTTTACCCCCACACTTAAACTAGACATTGTCCCCAATGTCAGAAAATGTAATAAAATGAAAATAAAAATAAAATAAAATAAATATAAAGAAACAAAATAAAGTAATAGGACTGAAAACTTCCCTAATTTGCAGAAAATCAAGCGATGACCCCCAAGCTAAAATTTTGCAATCAACTTCAAGGGTGGAAATAACCAAAAGTTCCTGCAAAGAAAAGAAATAAATCAGTTAAGCACGCAAGAAAATGTAGAAAATGCAAACGAAAAATTGAAAATGAAAATAAAAGACAATAAATAAAACTAAAAGTGATCATTGGTCCTGTTTGGTGACTTTCCACAGCTTTGAACTTGAACTGGCCTCGGAATTTCTTAGCAAGGAAAATGAGACTTGATTGGTGTTGTTGTTGAGGCTTCTCGAGCTCTTGGTTTCAACTCGGACTCCTTCTGCCGGGTTGATTGAGTCTGCATGCTACATTCTTCTCTTTTTGTTCTTCTGCATGGCAGGTAGGCACGAGGAAAAGGTGGTGGTCTGCTTCTTTGTTCAATCTGTCCAAGTGCCGACCGATTTCCTTTCTTTCACCCTGACTCGTAGCCAAGAGCAAGGGTAAAGGAAAAGCGTGCCATGAGATATCTTTGCCTCTGACTCTGATGATATGGGATACTTTTGCTTTTGAAGAAGTATCGTTCCACAGGTGTATGCGTGAACTGGGCTGGGGAACTTCTTAGCAAGGAAAATGAGACTTGATCTTGAAGATGAAGCAGCACCTTGTCTCCACATGCTTCAAGTATCATTTTCACTTGCCATGTCTGTTCTCCAGGCAGATGTGGCGACTTCTTCGGAAGTACATCAGTGGTTGAAGAAGAGCACTCGAGAGCAATGCTAGGTAAGCAATCAGGAAGGATTTCCAGGCAGTCGGTTCTTAGATTGGAAGATTGACACCGAGTGCTGGCTGATTGCCCGCTTTCTCCTTGCCCCAAAGACAAGGAAAAGGACAGGGAGAAAGCGTGATATGAGATACTCTTGCTTTCAACCTTCATGATATGAAATACTCTAGCTCTAGATGACTTATTTGCAAAGGTATCCCAGGGAATGAGAAACACAGAGAAACTCGAGAGGGTTTGATGGAAAGGCATTTTCGGAGATGAAAAATTTCGGAGATGAAGAAGTGTTTAGAGAGTTTGCCTTTGCTGTTGAAGGCGAAGGTAGACGTTTATAGAATTTGTCTTCACAACCGAAACTATTCCTTTACCCTGTCGGCAGCCGGTGGATGGATGAACAGTACAAGTTACGCGCTTTCTGAAAAAGCCACCCGTAATTTGCGCAAAGCTGACAGCGCGCGTGACGAGTGACGACAAAATTGGAAAAGCTGTTCGCCTCGTGATTCCTGACCGCTCCGACTTTTGAGAGAGACGCCCGACTTTTGAGACGGAGTCCGACTTTTGAGAAAGGAGCCCGGCTCTTCGATTTGCGAAGGGCGTCTCTTCGACTGCTGAGTGATGCCTCAACGATTTCTTCTTCTTATAAGAACGCTCATTTTTGTTCCACAACACACTTAAGCTCCCCTGTAAACACTCCCTCATGTAAACACTCACACTTGCACTTCTTTTAATCTTGATCAGTCCGACTCTTCATTCTCAACACCTTCAGAAAATGTCTTGCCCTTCTGACCGTCGCCTTAACTTGAATGTTGGGGAAGATAGTGATATATCTTCTCCAACCAACATTTGGCAGCCGTCCTTCATATCCCCGAATGGTCCTCTTACAGTTGGGGATTCCATGATGATGAACGAAACAACCGCATCGGTGGTGGCCAGAAATCTGCTCACTCCTAGAGACACTAGGATACTTTCCAGGCGGTCCGACGAACTAGCTGTCCAGGACTCTTTGGCCTACAGCGTCCGATGCGCAGGTTCAGTATCAAACATGGGCCAGCGCCTTCTTGCACGAACTCGTCAGGTGGAGTCGTTGATGGCTGAAGTGGCTAGTCTTCGGCAGGAGGTCAGAGTGCTTAGGCATGAGAACAGGGATTTGCACATGCTTGCAACCAATTACTCAACCAGCATGAAGAGGAAGCTGGATCAGATGCAGGAGTCCGAAGTGCGGATTCAGAGTGATCATCAACGGTTTATGGCGTTACTCCCGAGGTTTATGTTGCCTTCGTCCTCGGGTGCAGCACCAAGTATTGAGGCTCTGAATGATCCAACTCTGGCGCTTCGTCTTTCTAGGGCTCCGTCGACCTCCGAGGCACCACCAACCAACGACCAATGAAAGCTATTAGTTTAATTTATTGTAAAATATTTATGCATTTTCAGTTTATTTAATTATATATATAAATATAAGTATTTTTGTGTTGTTTTTTTTTATTTTTTATTTTTTTACTTTTTTATTTTATTTATATGAATGTTTATGTTTTTTTTTTTATTTTTTTATTTTTTTATTTTTTATTTTTTTATTTTATATAAATGTAAAAAAAAGTAAATCAAAGTAAAAAGACTAAGTTTAATCTCCCAAACAAAAATCACAACTAAATAAACAAAACAAAAATCACAACTAAATAACAAAACATAATGAAAGCAGTAAATAGAAGGGATTAGGAATGCAAATCTGATTGTGGGTGATTCCTAGGCCTCCCTTCATTATTCAAATGCATGGGCTTATCATTGAACGGACGGTGGTACTTGAAATGATCCGACAACGGTCTAAGTTCTAATGACGGTGCCTGAATCATCAAAATTAGAAACAAGTTAGTATAAATTAAAATTAAAAATGGAGAAGATGGCTTACATTCTCGATCAAACTCAATCACAAACACCACATCTTGGAATGTTTCAGGGACTTTGCACTTAGCCAGATTGCATGTGATGATTGTGACATGGCCCCTGTTATCAAACTCAACTTCCTTGGCATTTGTCTCATGCACAGCCTCTTGGATGTATTCAACAAATTCTCCGGCCACCTCATTTTCTGGAATAATTCTTCTTGGTGTACACGTCTCTTTGAACGTTTCAATACCATCGGGAACTTGATTTGGTACACCAAGAATTTGGATATCACTTTGCACCTTGGGAAGATCTTCCACAACGTATTTTTCATTCACTTCTTCCTTGGGATTTAAAAACCTACAAGGAAAAAGGACAATTGGTGGAATAATGTTAGAATGAAATGAATTTAGAACCTCCTCACCTGAGTTGGATGGCATAAGGACTTGAGGGGTTTGCGATAAGAATTCTTCTAAACTGCCCAAGTCGTCATCCTCATCTTCTTCTTGAAGCGGCAATTCATCCATGTTCGCGCTATGTTTGGATGGTTCTGGGACAGCTTCATCCTCCCGGTCACCTTCCAAGGTGATGGCTTCATCGATTTCAACTTCTGCCGTTGAATTTTCAAGAGTTGAGTTGGAGACCTCACTTTGCTCTTGAATCTGTGCCATGAATTCCATAATCTGCCCAACATGCATATCCAATTCGTCCACTCTTCTGACTCGGTCTTGCATCTCCTGGTTTTGATTTTCTACTCCCTGATTCAAAGAGGTGAGTAAATTATTAAGTGTATCATTAACCAAGGATGTACCTGAATTGAATTGGGTTGATTGTTGTGGTGGATGTGACGGTTCATATGGCCACTGATAGAACTCTTCCGATGGCGGCAATTGTTCTTCTTTTTGTGAACCCTGTACTGAAGAAATTAATTCTTCAAGCATTTGATTATAATCCACGGGCATACTTTGATTCGATTGGAATTGTTGTGGGGGATGCTATGGTGGCTGCATAGATCTTGAATAGAACGCGTCTTCTTGCTGCCAATATCCACCTTGTTGGAATTGTTGAGGTTCTCCCCACATGTAATCTAAATAATCTCTCCAATCTGAATTGTAAGCATTGGAAAACATGTTGCCCCTTGAATGATTATGGCATTGATATCCCCAAACATCTTCATTTGCAGAAAATTGAGGACCTTGATATCGTTGCCCATAGGGCACATCAAGTGTAGGGACACTTGGCATTGTGGTCCGTTCGGCATTATGAGTTAATTGAGCAGTGAGCTGTGCCAATAGATCTTGAATGCTAGTAGAATCCAGGTCTTGCTCCATTTGTACCTCAATTCAAAGAAAGAAAAATAAATCAAATATCACAAGTTAAAAGAAAACATAACAAACACAAACAAATAAAATAAAATAAAACACAAACAAAAACATAAACAAGGGATTAGCAAATTTGCTACTTGTTGGAAGTATGCCCACAAAGCCACTCATTTGATGTAATAGCTTTTGGAATACTTAATATGTTAAACTTTTATATGTTTAACGGAAGGGCAATACTTATTATTAATCACTATTTATTGTATCATGTGTTTAAGCAATAAGAGAATCCAAGGGATGTATTTGACATAAGAGATAAGTGATCTAATGAGTTAGATTAAGGAGACCTTTCTCTTATGCTCATTCCTAAAACGTTCCTAACCATAGGATTGCCAATTGGGCATTGACAATCCGCTAAGGTTAGTATGTGTTATGTTGACTCAAACGTGAGTATGAACTAGTCTCAAGTCATTTGGTGTTGGACACTAAGACAAACACATAGGTGCTCGAAAGAGTGATCGAGTACACTGAACTGCGATTAATGAGAGTTCAAACATACATGTCATGTACGAACTCTAAGGTTACAATATGCAAATTAGTCCTTAGACCTGAGGCATCATAGATGTCTAATGGTTAGGTCCTTGATCTTTGATCATGACAAAGGCATTCCCTCGGATTGTCCACGGCATTGTTGGGGTCATGTGATCTAGTCATGTAGGCATATGAATGCACAACAAGGGATCTCTAACCTTCCATGGTGAAAGGAGTATACTCTAAAATATGATTCTAAAGTCTTTGGCCAAAGCAAATGAATATGACTAAGGAAGATGTTCCAAATCATATTCAAGGGAATCATATAAGAAAGTATCACATTGGATAGTAGACATGAAACAAACTATCACTTAAACAATGTGGTTAAGAGTATTGTATTAGAGAAGGACCGTTTTGCATTGTAATTGTAACTGGATAGGTTCTCCAACCAATTCTACTTAGCTTGGGTAACCATGACATACTGCTAGGTGTCACTCATGGTTTGTGGAAGCCCTATTGATTAGCAAACACTAATCATCAAAAAGGGAGAATTGAAATGTGGTTTCAATTCACAATCGATAGTTAAGAGTAACATCGCCCACTGCCTCGCTAATTGGAACCTAATGGATCGCACACCAAATAAGGATATATGTGAAGCAATTAAATGAAATTGATAAGCAATTAAATGGTTTAATTGAAGAATGGTCAAGATTAATTAATTAGTTAATTAATTATACGAAATGTTCGTATTGGGCTTTTAAGTTGGTTTTGGGGCTTCGGGGCCCAAAAGTGTTTTGGTCCACAAGGCCCATTATGTTTAAGTTGTATGACAACTAAAACAAAATGGGCAATAAGCCCAATAACCATATAGGCCAACCATTTAGGGTGAGGGTATGCAAGTTTGCTTAATTGCAAGTTTGCCACTCACCTAAGAAATGAAGTATAAATTCATCTTTATAGCTTTGTTTTCAATTAGGGTTTTCTAAGCTACTTGGGGATAGTTATCTAGCAAATTTACTTCCCTAAGTGATCCATTTTTCATTCTCACAAATTACATCCTTGGTGAAGAGACATAGAGACATCAAACTTTTGGTGTTTTTGGAGAACTAATCCTCAAATCCTCAAAGAAGCAAAGGAGCACTAAAAGGAGGGAAATCACAAGGAAGATCCAAGGAGCAAGGAGGTGACTTGAAGGCCCTCCACTTGGGTGAATCCCTTGTGTAATCAAGGATGAGCTTCAAGGGTAAAGAATCTCTAAATTCTTCATATTCTTTAATGTTGTTAAAGAGTCTTTTGATTCACCATATACTAGGCTTTGAAAGTCATGGGTTTCATGAATTGTTTTTGGATGCATGCCTACTTTAAAGAGTTAATTGTTAGCATATGTATTCAAATGTTCATACATGTTCTTAGCTAGGACAAAATTTTTCCTTCACTAATCCCCGGCAACGGCGCCAAAAATTTAATGCGAAAATTAACTAACGCACAAATTTAAACCCTATTTGTGACAATTGTAGTATATGGATACGTAGGGATCGTTCTAACCGGGGATTAACTAGGGATGCTAACCAATGTAAAATTAATTTAAAAACGTAAAAACAAAATTTAAAATACTAAACTAGACTCAAAACACTTAAATAGAATAACTCAAAATAAAACTAACAAATAAACTAAAATAAATCAAAAGACTCAAAACAACTCAAGACTTAAGAAAACACAAACTAAAATGACTTCTAATAAATCTAACACTTTAAAATAAAATGGGGGATTGATTTTGATGAAAAGTAAATTAAACTTAAATAAATTACAAAATTGACAAAAACATAAAATTAAGGTAAAATGATAAATGACGGACTGGCTAGAGGATTATTCTCCACACATGACACATATGCAACCTAAATTGATTTTCAGTTGTTCTTTCAATAAATTGTAAATTCTCAACGCCCCAAATTAATTAGGTCCGCTTAAATTAACCTTCAGATTTTCCACAAGTTATTGGGTTGGATGATTGCATACGACAACCCAAAACATTCCCTACAAGTTCCCTACATGAATTGCATAATAGAGATACAAGCAAGAATCATTAAGTTTTATGAAAATCATAAGCATTGACGAGGCACTTGTTACTATGAATTGCATGAAACTTATGCCAAGAATTTACCTAACGCGATCGTTTATAAGCGACCTTCACTACTTGTGAATATAAGTTCATAACGATTAGGTGAAATTCACTTATATTCTAGCATCAAATTCATGCATGTAAATTAAGTATGCATCCTTAATCGACATACAAAAATAAGTTATCAATCAAGCAGTTAAGCAAATTAAATCACAACTCAGAAATCACAACTGAAGGTAATCAATTCAAATTACAAATATATTCATGGTTTTGAATTAAACTCTAGCCAAAACAAAATTAGTTACACATTATTAAAATTAAAACAGAAATAAAACTTGAGTTTAGGAACGAATTAACCGAGAGAGAGATTGCAGTGAATCTGTTCGAGCTGACTTTGCTGCACAGTCCACCTCGCCGTGCTGACCTCCAGGCCGTGCTGACCTCCAGCGTTTGGTTTTCTTTCCAGCTGTCCTCGCACTGCTCCTCGCTTCACTCCAAGCTGCCAAAGCAGCTCTTGCTCGCTGCTCCCTCTCGTGCGCCACGGGGCAGCGACCTTCTCCTGCACGTCTCGCTCTCTGCTGCAATGCAGCAGTTCCTCCCCAAGTTTCCGTCTCCTTCAGTTTCTGAGGCTCACACACTGCCTTCCTCTCTACTATGCGCTGCTTCTGCGTCCTGCCCGAGGCTGCCTGCGAGGAGCTCTCTTCTGCGTGCTGCCAGCTGCTGCCCACCTCGCTTCTCCTCGCTAATCTCAGCTGCAAAGGCAGCTTGCTGCCTTAGCCTTTCTTTCCTCCGACTGCCCTCCTATCCGCACGTCCCGTACTGACCTCCTGCCCTTCCAGCGCAGCCTCCGCGCCTGTCTCCTCTACCAGGCAGCTTTCCTGCTGCCTCACTGATTCCGTCCCTTAGGCAGTTGCTCGTGGAGAGCCGCTCCACTCAACCCTCTCGCATGCTGCCAGGAAGCGCTACGTTATTCCCCGTTGTCTCTCCAGTCCCGCTGCCTAATGGCAGCTCACCTTTTTCCTTCCTCCAAGCTTCTATCTTTCCTGTTTTGCTGCCTGTTCTCTGTGCAGCTGCCGCAAGGCAGCAACCTGCTCCTCACGTCTCTCCTCTCTCCTGCGCGCGCAAGCTGCTGCCAGACGTGCAGCCTTGCTGCTTCGTTGCCTTGGCTTCTTCTCCCTGACCTCGCTGCCAAAGGGCAGCGTTATTCCTCTTGGCAACCCCCCCTCCAAGTTCCTCCCAGCTGCTTTTATTTCTCTCCGCGCTCACAAGCTCCCCAGGCCGAGCTTCACTTCTTATTCTTTTCTAAAAATATGGCAGCCTAGCTGCCTTCCTTCTTTTTGTCTGCCTTTCCTCGTTGTCTCCCACGCGTGCCCTATTATATTATTTCTGCCATCCCACTGCTGCACATTCACGTTCACATCTTATATATATATATATATATATATATATATATATATATATATTTATAATACTATCTTATTTTTATTAACCAAAAATAATGGGCAAAGCAGTTTTTACGATTTTATTACTAAAAATCACACTTATGCTAATTTTATTTTCTTAGCTAGATAAATTCGATAAAACACCAAAACAAAGTAAATAGTACAAAAATATGAGGAAATAACAAAGAAAAGACAAGAGAATTTGATGTAAAATATGTATAAATATGAGCTTATCAATGTGATTCAATATGTGGAGTTTGAAATTGGTACGAGCATATGGAATCCCTGGTTCTCACTTCTAAGTAGTGGCACTCCGTTCATGAGATCATCTACATGTTTGTACTAATAATTTTCAGAAAGTGCCTTCTTTGTTATAACATATGTGAGTGCTAGTCTACATGTTTACATCAATTTTCTCATATATACTTCATATAGGGAGTGTAATCAGAAAATTTGTGTGAAAATAGAGAGTATATCAGGTGAGGAATTGAGTGAATTCTTAAGGCATATTACAACTTTCAAATGTTGTTTTAATTGATTAAATGAGAGCTAGTGAGTGGTTACTGCGGTTAAGTATAAGCTCAAGAGTAAGGATTGCTAAAATCTATGTAAGTAATGATTTTTAACATGTCATGTTTCATTGGAAATCCCTGAGGCAATTGTTGGAAGGTTTAGGTTTTGTTTTGTTTTCTTTGTTTTGCTTGGGGATTAGCTAAAGCTAAGTGTGGGGGAATTTGATAGGAGCATATTTATGCGACTTTGTTATCTTATTTCTTTGCATTTACTTAGTTAATTTCCATTTATTTTCGTATTATTGTAGGTCCAGTTGGTAAAGATGACAATAAATAGCTAAATGGAGCAATTTGGAGCAGTTTTGGACTTGGATTGAATAGCATGCGTGTATAGCATATGGAATGGACGTTTTTGGTGTTTAAATGGTGCTAAACACGTGCTAAAATTTGGAGAAATTAAAGTTGAGGCTTGGAAGGCAAGGAATTACACAAGAAAGAAGAATCCTAGTTGGAGAGGAACATTACCTTATCTTATCTTATCCAACATTATCTCATCTTATCTCCAGCTGCAAGGAGGAATCCTAATCACATTCCAACACTTTCTACCTGATTTTTAGAGTAATAAAATAACTCAAAAATGCCAAAACCTTTTCCTCCTTGGATTCAGCCATTTTCGCCTATATATATGAAATTCCTGCAGAGATTTAGGGTGTGCCATGCCTACCATTCATCCATTGAAGTTGCTGGAATTTTTAGAGTTCTTTCTATCTTTGTTTGAAGTTTCAATGTTTATTTTAGATTGCTTTTTAGTTATGGTGAACATGTGTAACTAAGTTTCTTTTTAGCTTGACCATGATCATATGTTTTATATAAATTGATTAGATCCAGTTATTGTTTCATAAAACATGAATGTGATTTACTTATCTGGTTTATAGAGAACTTATTCTTGTATGTTTATTAAGGGTGCACACTTAGTTTGCATGCAGGGATTTGATGCTAGAATATAAGGGAATTTCACCTAATCGTTATGAACTTATATTTGCAAGTAGTAAAAATCACTAGTCATGATTGAGTTAAGTAAATTCCTGGCAGGAGTATCATGCTTTTCATAATTACAAATGCTTTGTCAATGCTTATGATTTTCATAGAACTTAATGATCTTTGAGATGTATCTCTATCATGCTTTTCATAGTTATGGAACTTGAGAAGAATAATTTGGTTGCGTCGCTGAGTCCAATTCAATGAACTTAGGAAAATCTGAGAATTAATTAGTGCTATTCATAGTTAATTTGGAGCATTGTCATTCATGGTTTATAGGAAGAATAACTGGAAATCGATTTGTATGCATATGTTTCATGTGTGGAGAAGAACCTTTAGCTATCCTTTCATCCATATTTTATTCACAACTTAATTTATTTGCTGCCCTTTACTTTTGTTTTAATTAAATTCGTCCAAAATCTCCCCCCTCATTGTTTTAATGTTAGTTTAATTTAGTTTTTAGTTTTATAAGTTTAGTTTGTGTTGATTAGCATCCCTTCTAATTCCCGGAATAGAACGATCCCTACTTACTTGTACTATGATTACATAATTTATAGGGTTTAATTTGTGTGTTAATTTCTACCAAATCACTCCCATATGAATCCTTAACAATGAAACACACTTATCTTGTATTTGATATCATTGCATGTCATTAATATGTTTGTCCAAGAATGATGATGCTTTGTTATTCACTGAGATCACAATTTCATTCACCCTTATTTCAGACATTTTATTAAACAGTTGGAGGGCATGTATGAAGCCAACTCTAATCTTCAAAAGGGCAGCACCCAAGGTATCCATGGACATTCACCGAAGTTCGGAGGGTTAGCACCCAAGGTATCCATGGACGTTCACCGAGGTTCGGGGGATCAGCTGACCCCCTTACCCCTCAATGCATCCGCCATTGAGTTTAATAGAATGCTTGTGTATTTTAAAGTGTATATTCTTTTGGTATTTGAAATTGGGTACTAGGAGGAATATCCTGCAAATAAAAATTAACTTTGCACATTAGACTAGTCAAATAATGAACTAGTCAACTAGTTACAAGTTAGTGATACAAAGTGCAATTGTAACAACGAAACATAACTGACCAATATGTTCAACTAATCAGATTATGCCCCGATTAGTTTCACAACAGTAATTCCTAAGCTTGAACACATTTACATATCGGTTCATTATGCAAACAATGATAACAAAACAATTATGAATTAAAGTATGCTGGATTGACTAGTCAAGCTCACCAGTTAATTAAGTACATATTCGTCAGTTAATCAAACACAAATCTACGAATCAAACTTAGTTCACGATGACTAATCTTAGTCAACAACAAATCACTTCATTGCTCATAATATGCAATGTAAAGTTAGTCTCTAACATATATCAGATAATAATTCATAGGATGCTTGAAACATATGCAAGTAAATAAGATATGTGGACAAGCTTAAGAGACAAAGAACGCAAGAAGTTTTTGGCCGGAAAAACCCACCTCTGGGTTAAAAAACTGGGGACTCTCCACTGAGTCCAATCCACTAGTGAAATCAAGATTCTTACAAAGTAACCACATAAGCTCAATTCCTAGATCCTTACCTATGGAGCAGCTTGTACCTTTGTGCAACCTTGCCTTTCACGAGATGGATTATTTCGGTATTCATAAAGTGGCAACTCTTCCTGGGCTCTTCACCTTGTGGCACCGAAATTAAATCAACTTATGCAAATGATGTTATGATGAAGTTGATGCAAATCTGCATTCGATGTCTAGTCAGTTTCACCAGTCAAACACTTAAAAGATGAAACCGACATGAATCCAAAAAGAGGTCAATTTAAAGATTTGAAACTTGAAAAACTTGACCACCAAATTAAAACAAAACCATGAAGTTAATGCTACCCTAATATGTAGTGATTGGATATTTTATGCATGAACATGGTTTTGTGGCTAGGTTCAATGAAGAACACAAGAGGTAGCTCAAAGCTAAAATCAACTCTTTTGAAAATGTAAAACTCCTAGCCAAAACAAATGAGCATATAAAACAAATTTAAGTAAGCAATTTCAAAGATAGGTTTAGAAATATCCAATGAAGAACAATACCCATAAAATATGTTTGATGCTCTTAGGAGATCTACGATAGAGATGAAAAATAAAGCTTTAAAAAAAATTCCAATCTCAAATCCAAAAACCAAATGAACCCTAGATTGGTCTTTATAAAGAAGGCTGAGTTTCAGACAAGAAAAGGGACAAGAAAAGCCATATGTCATGTGCAAGAGCAATATGGAGAGATCTAGGGTTGGAAATCTATTTTTGAGAAAAAGCTGTCAGATGGCCCATGTGGGTTGTCTTAAAGTGTGTGCCCAGCTCGCATGAAAGTAGTGAGAAGTTTTGACAAGATAGAACCACTAGACATAATGTACTGTAAATAATGGCATGAAATGCATATGAATGAACAAACATTTGATGAGAGTAGTTAAGCCCTTGAGATGATATTTCCAGCAGCAATATCCCAAAGTAGCATTTAAACCCTAAATCTAAGTAGAGCATGTGTGGTACAATTTACAGCATTTGACAAGGGAAGCCAAACAATAAAACTAGACTTCACAATCTCCCTCTTTGGCTTTCCTTGACAAAATAACTCAAACTCTATAACAAAATTCACTCAATCTCACGCAAGAGAACCTAAAGGACAAATCCTGCAAAGAAGTATTCTTGACAAGAACAAGTGAAAAGTTATCATGGTTAAAGTAATTGCAAGGAAGTAAATTGCTTTGCATTGAACATGATTGCAACACAACTCAAATTTTCAAATTTAATTTTTCTCTCCTATTTTGTCATGGCAAAGACAAAGATCTAAAATGAATGATATGCCAATTCAATTAAACAAAATACATGATATGTTTATCAAGCTTATGAATGAAATGTACAACCACAAACGAAAAGCCAATAAGAACAAACATTCAAGATTAGGCACAAGGTTCACATTATAGCATGGCAACACAAGAAAGACCGATAAATGATTTTGCAGTAATAGTAAGAACAATCCAAGGACACAAGTACAATAAGAGCAAGATAGTCAACGCAAACCATAAAGGTACAATTCTCAGTGCCAAGACATTTAAAGCAAGTAGCTTGTCCAAAGAAATTGTTCAAAAACAACCCACAACAAAGAATTACACCAGGAGTATCTTAATCAAGGAACATCAGAAGAGAGGTTAAAAAACAACGCCAAAATAGGTCAAGTTTGCCTCATAAAAATTCCCATAATTTGTACTCTCCTAGACCCTAACTCCCTCATAAACCTAGAAGTCTACAGACTAAGTGGTGGCATCAGAACGAAAAAATCAAAATTTTCAGCAAATACACCATGCAAGGATAGCAAAAGCATAGCGGATAACAAATAGTAATAGATCATGTCAGTACACCTAAGCAAAGTGTAGCAACAATTAAGCACAGGTAATCGAACCAACTCTACCACAAAGGATGTATGTGATATAAATGAACTTCCACAAAAATGATGCTCTTCATACAAACAAACTCTCATAGAAACCAAGATCACGGCTTGAAACATGCAGTAACATAGATACCCTTAAAAGATTTCACTTTTCTGACGAGGGATAGTGACTCAGCAGAAAGGGAAAATGTCCATTTACAACCAAATTTGTGCATATGCCTGAAACAATTTACTCAAACATATTTGTTTAAACACATAAAATGATAGAGAACATGATGACAATTGTAATCATTGCACCAATAAACAATAGTAAAACCACAAGCCATGAAGGGAATAAGAAAAAGTAGTTTGAGAACCTTTTGGAAAGTATGGACCGAACAATCAAATATCTAAAGGGCACATCAGAGAGGGCATAGCATGCAAAACTTTTGGCAACAAGAAGAATGAGATTTCCATTGTTTAAGGTATAACTTGGAGGCTTGACCTTTGGACATAGGAACAGTGGGGTCTTGATAGGCTTGACGGTGGTAGGCTTCTATGTCATAGCGACAAGTGAATAACTCAGAATGATGCATACTAGCAGCGGAGGTGAAAATGAATCCATAGAGATGTTAGAGAAGGTAAATGCATAGGATACCATGAAGAGATCTGAACCGTAAGAAAGACATGAATGGTTGAGATGAGGAGGTTAAAACATAAATTGCAATGACATACATGCCCTTAAAAATATTCACTTTTATGACAAGAACCAGTGACTCGTCAGAAGAGGAAACTGTCCATTTTGAAAATAGATAGTGCAAAATCTTACAATAATGAAATCAACTAATTTGGACACCACCAAAAACCATGAGAGAAAACAGGAGAACAACATGATCTTAGCACCAATAAGCCACAACTAACTAGACAATCGACAAAGAAGATGAGTGAATGAACAACTCAAATATCTATGCTTCCATGAGAAGGAACCAAAAAAAGTAACGACTTAAAATTAAACATGCAATGCAATTTTCAAATAGCAAGTCTTTAAGATCACACATGGACAGTAAAGCATAGATTAACACAAGCTCATAGTGCAACTGTGATGTGCCAAGGTAGGGTAATAGGATTGGTGATAGCCATCTTTAAATCAAAACTCCAAACCACTAAACTCAATATTAATTCATAGGCTAACCAAACTTTTAATAATCTATTGAGTTTAAGAAACAACACTTACAACATAAATCGAACAAGGAGCAAAACACAAAACTACGCACAAGGAAAAAAGCCAAAGCCAGATGAAACTTTAAGATGGCATATGGCAATAAGGTACACAAGTCATTTGATATGATTGGTGCAAAAAATATTTGAGGCACCCTAAGAACCTTTTGAGCTTTTATGACAAGTGGAAATATTTGATGACCTATGACTTTGCAATGGATAACACTTTGAAGGAATGAGAGATTGAGATTCACCTTTTTGTAATTTTTAAAATTTTTGAAAAAAGTGCTCATAACTGATGATTTTGAGGCTCATATTTATGATTTTATTTTAAGGAGCACTGAGCAAGAACCTAAGAGATAAACTAGTGGTGTTTTGCACTGGAATTGATACTAAGTTCAATTTATAGAGTAAGTAATGCCACTACACCTCAATTAAAACCAAAGTAAGCCTAACCTCTAAATCAACACAAGTTTTTGTTAAATGAAACGATGATTCTTCAGAGGTTATTAGCCACAGTAGGGGGAACCTTTGACATCATAGTGGAAATATTATCCAAGGTTGTTGGTGTCACAGCCCGTCCCGAAAATTCAGTTATCGTGGATGTGATTTGACGGAATTGCCCTTAAAGGTTACTAAGGTATGTGTGACTTGTTTATTTGAATAATTCATACATTCCTAAGTTTTGGAAAAATTGAGTTAGATTAAAAATTTGGTTTGCAATTTGTGTGGTTAGGGAATTAAAGTATGGTTTGTTTTGGGTGGACCACACACACACACACGGGACATACCCTCACCACGTGCCTTCTCTCTCCTCCTTCTCAGTTCACTCTATCTCTCTCTTCCTCTCGAAACCGTACGGACAAGGCACCAAACCCTCAAATCTTCACGGATCGACGTAAAAAAGGTGAGTTTCTTCATCCTTGCAACCTCCTGAGTTGAATGGTACCATTTTTAGAACTGGAAACCCTCGATATCACGTTGAAAACTCGAGGTCCGATTTGAGTACTGTTCATGCACACGTGAAATGTTGATTTTCAGGGAATTCTAAGCTTACAAGGAGCTTAGTGAAGTCCCAAGGAAGCCCGGAGTACTTAGTTTGAAGGTTTTGGATGTCGGGATCGTAGGGTTCGAAGTTGGCCGGTTTTCTTGGATTTTTCTCCGGTGAGATTTCGTGTGTTTTTTAGCCTTAAAGTAGTATAACGTGATTCTACATGCTTAGGGCTTCATTTTGATGTAAAATGCGTAGAAAATGGTTGAGAATTGACGGAGAAAATGAAGTTTGAAAAAATTCCAGTTTTTCGGCGCCGGCGAAACCAGTTCGGCGACTGGAGGTAGGGGACGATGCGCGTGGGGGCGCGTAGGTCCGTGCCTATCCCAGCGCGTGTGGGCGCGTGCGGCATCGAAAAATTATTCTAAAAATACCTCGACGTCCGTGACGTCGAGTAGGTCACTGTGGTATATTCATATACCCAATTTGAGCATCGTATGAGAAGTTATTAAGTATTGTTGGTTATGTGCTTTAAAATAACATTTTTATAGTTGTTTCGCATATAGGTGATACCTATCCCGAGGACGAGCGTATTCAAGGGCGTCACGGGGGTTACGACCCTTCGACTTACCAGTGAGTGGGCAGTATTTTCTGTATTTACCTATATACTATCGATTTTTCCCAGAAATTGAATTCAAATGAAAGTATGTTTTAAAATGCCATGCATGCATAATATTTGAAATATATGAATTAGTATTTTATGCATATATGTGAAATGGTGCTATGGACGCACAGGTGAGTATCAGGTGAGTTTATATTGTTCATATGATTTATTGTTTGATGTGAATTATGTTGAGAGCTCATAACCTGCACCCCTGGTGTTAGTGCTTATATTATTCACCCCACACCACACGCTCACCTTGGATCCAAGTAGGTGCATGTCGTACAGACCATGAGAGGTGGTTCCGACATGTCGTACAGACCATTAGAGGTGGTTCCGACTTGTAGGTGACTTTAGATTATTATACAGCTGTTGATGAGAGAAGCACTAGAGCGTATTCTTACACCATTCTTGTCGTACAGACTACTTCATGTAGTTCCGATTTATGTGCAGAGTAGTGTCGTACAGGTCACAGCGGTGACTGCAGTTGGGTTGGATATTGAGCTATAGAATTAACCGTACATGACCAACTGCAGGGTCTCCGGTTGATTCCTTATTTCACCTGTTATAATGTTGCATCCTTATTCTGTTATTGACGCTTATAGCATGGCATACCTTCTGGTTTTTGATAAAGATTGGTGATTTGAGATATTTGAAGAATTATATGCATATTATGTTATTTTCTGGGAAAGTATACAAGTTTTACAGCGAGGGGTTAGAAATGTTATTAAATGAAATGTTTTCGAAAAGCTTTGTTTACTGACCCACTCAATTTTGTTTTGCGCCCCTCCAGGTTCTAGTTAGCGGTGTTGGTGGCTCACGAGGATTCCCACGGCATTCTGACAGACTACTCATGTAGGACTCACCTTCGGGTGTTGTAATTTAGTAATGGTCCTACTAGACTGCACCTAGTGCTTATGCTCTGAATATGTGTGTTTCACACTTAAACTCACTCTAGCATGCTAGTTGGATATTATTGCTAGTAGTTGGTTTTTATTCCTTCGTATTTCTCTTATCTATTGCTTTCGCGTCGCACTTTTGGTTACGTCACACCCACGTGACGGCCAGGACGCCTTGATTCTAGGATCGGGGTGTGTCAGTTGGAGCATTTATGTTTTTATTTAAATATTCATATACATTTTGTTAAAAATATTAAGTATATAATTGTTAATTGTTATTAACCTTATCAGTTAATAAGGAGTAATTGGTACCACATAAATATGTTTTCAGATTCCTTCTCTGTATAGAGAAAAAGAACAAGTCTTTATCTATAATCCTTCCATAATCATTCTGTATTTATTTATTTTTTCCGTTTTGGATCTCGTCCATTTTAATTTTTCTTTATGATTTCCAACTGTTCAAGAACACTGGTGATAATGTTAAACAATCTGAGTATGCGAGTATTATTGGTAGCCTTCGTTATGCTACTGATTGCACTAGGCTTGATATATCTTATGTCGTAGGAGTTTTATGTAGGTTTACTAGTAGACCTAGTTTGGACCATTGGAATGCTATAGAGAGGCCTATGTGATACCTTAAAAGGAAGATGAATTTCAAATTACACTATGAGAAGTTTCCCGTTGTCCTAGAAGTTTACAGCGACACTGATTGGAATACCCTTTCAGATGACTCTAAAGCCACTAGTGGATATATTTTTAGTATTGGTGGTGGGGCTGTGTCATGGAAGTCTAAGAAACAGACTATCTTGGCTTAGTCTACTATGGAGTCAGAATTAATAACGTTAGCTATGACAAGCGAAAAAGTAGGATGGTTGAGAAACCTATTGTCAAATACTCCTTTATGAGAGAAACCGATTCCAGCAGTTTTGATCCATTGCGATAGCACAACAGCGATAGCTAAAGTGCAGAACTGTTATTATAACGGGAAAAGGCGACAAATACGTCGTAAGCACTGCACTGTAAGAGATTATCTCACTAATGGAGCTGTAAGAGTGGATCATATACGCTCTGAAGAAAACTTGGTTGATCCTTTGACGAAAGGACTAGCACGAGAAAAGGTTTGGAAAACCTCGAAAGGGATGAGACTAAAGCCTTTAGAAAATTGAGTCATTTGTGATAGCAACCCAACCTATAGACTGGAGATCCCAAGAAATAGGTTCAAAGGGTAATAACAAGTTACAAGTGATATGAGTGAAGTCTTGCTAATTTTAATTTGGAATATTATTCCAAGTCCATCCCTAAGAAGCATGACATCCTGAAGCGTTTTTAGGTTGAGATTTTTTTTTCTCTTAGTAAGGTTTATACTCTATGTTGAGTGGGATATTTAGCTGCATGAATATCCTTGATAGTCTCACCTATGTGAATGTGGAAGTAAGGCCGCTTCCTATGAAATTTTTGTTGGAAATGTGCCCTAAAGCCAATCATATGATGATACTTTACGGACATTTCACATGTTAAACTAATCTAATTTAATATAAAGGGCAAACATTATTGTTTGAAGTTGTCTCATATAAATGTTATATGCTTAAACGATAAGTCCAAGGAATATGTAATTGGGAGAATGTGATCTAAAGAAGTTAGATTCATGAGACCATTCTCTTTCATATACATATCCTAAACGTTCATGATCATAGCATTGCCAATTGGGCATTGATAGTCCTTTAAGATCAGTACGTGATATGTCTTCTCTTAGGGAGAGTGATTGGTCTCGAGTCATTGGTGTGACTGACACCAAGACAAGCATGTAGGTGCTCAATAGAGAATGAGTCCACTGAACACGATCAACAAGGAGTTCTCAATAGAGAATGCCTCACGATCCATGATTAGATTCCACCCAATACCAGTAACCCTTAGAGAGCACTTTAAGTATATCAAGAGCATGGCTCTGATACCAATTGAAATTGGGTACTAGGAAGAATATCCTACACAAAAAAAAAAAAAAAACTTTGCACAGTAGACTAGTCAACTAGTTACAAGTTAGTCAGTGATATAAAGTGCAATTGTAAGAACGAAACCTAACTGACCAATACGTTCAACTAATCAGCGTCTACCCATATTAGTTTCACAACAATAATTCCTAAGCTTGAGCACATTTACATATCGGTTAATTATACAAATAGCAATAACAAAGCAATTATGAATTAAAGTATGCTGGATTGATTTGTCAAGCTCACCAGTCAACTAATTACAGATTCATCAGTTAATCAAACGCAAATCTACGAATCAAACTTAGTTCACTATAAGTTATCTTAGTCAACAACAAATCAGTTCATTGCTTATAATATGCAGTGGAAACTTAGTTTCTAACATATATCAAATAATAATTCATAGGATGCATGAAACATATGCAAGTAAATAAGATATGTGGACAAACTTAAGAGATAAAGAACACAAGAAGTTTTTGGCCGGAAAAACCCACCTCTGGGTTAAAAAAACAGAGAACTCTCCACTGAGTCCAATCCACTAGTGAAATCAAGATTCTTACAAAGTAACCACACAACCCCAATTCCTAGATCCTAATCTACGGAGCAACTTGTACCTTTGTGCACCTTGCCTTTCACGAGATGGATTCCTCAGGTCTTTATGAAGTGGCAACTCCTTCTGAACTCTTCACCTTGTGGCATTAAAATCAAATCAACTATGCAAATGATGTTATAATGAAGTTGATGCAAATCTAGATTCGATGTCTCGTTAGTTTAACTAGTCAAACACTTGAAAAATGAAACTGACGCAAATCCAAAAAGAGGTCAGTTTAAAGATTTGAAACTTGAAAAACTTGACCACCAAATTAAAACAAAACCATGAACACAATGCTACCCTAATATGCAGTGATTGGGTGTTTGATACATGAACATGATTTTATGGCTAAGGTTTCAATGAAGAACACAAGAGGTAGCTCAAGGCTAAAATCAATTATTTTATGAAAATGTAACTTCTAGCCAAAACAAATAAGCATATAAAACAAATTTAAGCAAGCAATTTCAAAGGTAGGTTTAGAAATATCCAATGAAGAACATTAACCATAAAATATGCTTGATGCTCCTACGAGATCTGAGATGGAGATGAAAAATAAAGAGGGCTGAGTTTCAGACAAGAAAGGCGACAAGAAAAGCCACGTGTCATGTGCAAGAGCAATCTGGAAAGATCTAGGGTTGAAAATCTATTTCTGGGACAAAGTTATCAGATGATCCATGTGGGTTGTCTTAAAGTGTGTGCCTAGCTCGCGTGAAAGCAGCGAGAAGTTTTGACGAGACAGAACCACTAGACATAATGTACTGGAAATAATGGCATGAAATGCATATGAATGAACACATCTTTGATGAGAGAAGTTAAGCTCTTGAGATGATACTTCCAGCAGCAAGATTCCAAAGTAGCATTTAAACCCTAAATCTAACTAGAGCATGTGTGGTACAATTTACAACATTTGACAAGGGAAGCCAAACAATAAAACTAGACTTCACAGTATTTCTCTAATCTTTGCAAGAATACAAAAAAGACTATTGTCATTCATCTCGATAACTGCAATACTTTTCAAAATCAAGTCTAATTATTTCAAACTTGTTAATGGTGACCAACCGAACATAGGCTTACTATCATCAGGAGAAGACAGGCAAACTTATTCATTAGGTGGAGTCTTCGACAATAAGCTAAAATCGACATATAAGCGATTGTGCTCTTTTTTACTTCGACTAGGTTTTTATCCCACTAGGGATTTCCTCACAAGGTTTAAGCGAGGTAACATTATGCTTGTCCAACACCTTATCAATGTCGTCTAAATTTTGCTCGGTTTTTGTCCTTCGTTTTGGTTTTGTCCCACTCGGTTTCCCAAGCAAGGTTTTATCGAGACAACTACCATTGATTGGTGAACAAGTGTTATAAATAATATTTATTATGTGGTTGTTCACATTCTGGGTCAATATGTAATATCTCAACAGTTGAGCTCTTTTCTATGTAAATACTATGCCCATAAATATGCACTCTTACGAGAAGGAACACACTTTGATTTCTCCTTCCCAATCTCTTAAAATTTATCTTTATATATATATATATAATTTAACTTACAGGTAAAAAGAGCATAATTGGAGTTCTCTCATTGTTTGTCGTTTGTCGATCTCTACTTATGATTTGATGGGCCATTCATAGAATTGTTTTTATATGTTTGCATCAATAAGATTTTCACATTTTTTGTATGAATTATGTTTCTTATACAAATAGATATCCCCATGTTCACAGTCATTGTGATTTAGGGTCAGTTTGGGATTGCAGTGCTTTTTTTTAAACTGCTTCAATTGTGCTTTAAGAATAATTAGCTGTAAAATTATAGTAGTTGAGTGTTTGATAATTTGTATTTTTTATTTTAAAAGTATTGTGAGTATGAAAAGCAGTGTAAAATTATTTGGTAAATTAAAAAAAATATATAATTGTGTTATAAACTTCTTATTTAAGTGTGATTATGTAAATCCTAGATTAGATTTGATTCTAGTTATTCTTCCCTATTAGGACTTGTATTCCTTGGAGGAGAAGGATTTCTTCCTTCACTTAGTACTATAAATAAAGACACTACGTAGGGGAATAACACAACCCTACAAACACATCTCTCTCTCTCTCTATATATATTCTCTGTGCAGTCGGCCTTATCTCATTGTCAGTTAAATATAGGCCACAACACGTTATCAGCACGTTCCTACCGCTGCGCTTAGGAATATCACGTAGAATTTTTTTTGCATCAAACCAGTTTATCAATATCATCACGCAATTAGGTTCTTTCAAAACAACAGTTTTTATCTCGATATTTTTTCAGCCCTGATAGCATGAACATTCACCATAATGCATGAACCAACTTTACGTTTTCCAAATTTTAGATTCTACATAAATTGTGTATGCATTATATTCATAATTGTTGAATTATGTGAATTGATATTGCCATAAATTGCATCATATATCTGCTCATGCATTAAATTATATATTGAATATGCATGAAATTGAATTAAATTTATAATCTGGAATTAAGAAAAACAAAATTAAAAATTAGGGTTTCTCATGAAACCCATCCCATCACCACCCCACCGCGAGCTGCTGGCTTCTAAGCCGCACCGCATCAAGCCATCAGCACCAGGCTTGCAGTTTGAAACCCAGAAAAACCCGACCTCTTCCATGGCATATCCACCATCATAGGTGGGCCTACAACCCAACCTTGACCAAGGGTCACCGTCCCGATGGCCTGAAGCTCGTCCATCGACTTAGATTGACTGAGATTCCTTTGAATCTCGTCGAATTTTTTGAAATTCCGATTTGAAATTCTAGGGTTTTTGGTTGAAATGTTGAGATTTTTTTATCTCTATTCATATTCGTGATCCTCGTTGACCCACGAATTTTCCCAGAGAATTTTTGTCCCAAAACACAACCGCCTGAAGCTACGACGCCGATCTTCTTTCCCGGTGAGCGCACCCAGCTACGGCTGAGGTGTTTTTTGGTTCAAACCCAACCCAATTAGGACTTGGTTACTCTCGGCCCAAAATTAAAACCTATTTTTGGTTTTAGGGCTTGCACATTAAAGCCCACACTCGGCCCAATATGACACCAGCCTGTAGGGCTATGGTGTCCCCATGCTCGGAACCGCACTTGATTCCAACTCGTAGCTGGTGACTCGATGCATCTGCACCGTTACACACCCGATCACAGCGCTACATAGCTATGGTGGTCCTATGTACCGTGACCCACATGATTATGTCCCCTCCCCCCGAGTACATGTGCTCTGCAAAGCACCAGATCAGTGCCCTATCTGGGCCTATGTTTTTTGGCCCAACTGCTTTCTTTTCTTGCAGCCCATTTGTTGCCATTGGGCTTGCAACCCCTTGGCTTGATTAGCCCATTCCAACCCATTTTTCTGGGCCTGGGTCGCACGGTCTTAGTTTACTTAGCCCAATTGTGGGCTTTTAGCCCATGTTTTGGGCCCCAAGCTTAATTGTTTATTTCTTTTAGACAATTTGGGTTTTATAATTTTTCATCCACACTTTCATTTTGGCCCGAAGTCCAAATAATTAATTTAATTATTATAATAAACCCTGAAGATCTATTTGCATATTTTCTTATTGCACATTTATGTATAAATATATGTGTTTGTCTGTAGGAACATATGAATTGTAAGTTCATAATTATTTCGAAACCTGAAGTTTCTAGAAACATGCCTTGTTTGAAAACCTGAAGTTTTCCTTAAAAACATCACCCATGAAAACCGGAAGCTTTTCATGTAAATTTAAACCAATACATGTCTATTAGAACCTGAATGTTCTACTCCTATGTGAATGGATTGATTTTTTTCTCCATTACACTAACCACATTCTTGTCCATTTATTTTGTGATAGGGACATGTCGAATTTGAACAAACTCGACTTCACAGCTTTAGAGGTATCTAGAAGAAACTACCTCAAATGGGTCCAAGATATGAAGCTCCACTTCATCGCAAAGAATTTGTGTCCCACCATTGAAGATGAGACAAACAACCTGGTTAGCGAAGCTAAGAAAGCCACTGCCATGATCTTCATCCGAAGACATATTCATGATGCATTGCAAACCAAGTACCTTGCTGAGGAAGATCCAAGAGCACTTTGGGTAGCTTTGGCTGATCGCTTTGATCACCAAACTAACATCTTCTTGCCTAAAGCAAAACATGACTAGTAACATATGCGCTTCCAAGACTTTAAGTCTATGAATGAATATAATTGTAAAGTTTGTCAAATCCGATCACTTCTCAAGTTCTATAACGAGAACTTGACCGAAGAGGATCTCTTGGAGAAGACTTATTCGACCTTATAACACAAATCAACGTCCAAAACGCCAACATAGGCATGGTAGGGGCGGCCATAAGCTACCCCGTCAAGGTCAATAAAGCCAAGGCCCACCTAAGGGAGGAAACCGAGCCCAAAAGTGCCATAACATCACTCCTAAGGCCCCCAAACTTCAAGAATAAGGGCAAAGCACCTAAAACCATGATGTAGACATGTGCTATCACTGTGGTTCAAATGACCATTGGTCCTATGTTTGCTGAGCTCGTAAGAAGGTTGTAGCTAAATATCATTCTTGTCGTACGAAGTTTAAATCAAACTTTGTGCAAGTGGATGAACCAGAGAGTACCAAGATAAAGGTTTCTGACTTTCAGTAGGTTACCACCCCTATGGAGGATTATAATCTTATACACAAACTATTTTTTTTAGTTGAATTTGGAACAATGGGGCCAAATTCCACATAGTGGCCAAACCCCCCCTATTTATTTTTTTTTTGTTTAATTTTGCACAATTTTCCTTTATGTTTGGATTATTTGTTGATGATTTGTTTTTTGGATATTAAGTTTTAATTCATTATCATCCTTGAATACTTAAACTATTTTGATTGATATTTGTTTTTAGAACTTTTATGCATGTGACCGATTCAAATTAATTTTATTTCTAGGTATGATTAGTGGGAAAATTTGTTGTCTGGCAGATTGTGCAACCACACACACCGTTTTACGTGAACGCATCTATTTCACTAACTTCATACCTAAGAATGCACCTCTAACAACCCTCTCAGGACCATCCAACCTGATCGAAGGATACGGTAAGGCACGTATAATGTTATCCAATGGTACAATCTTGACCATTGATGACGCACTATATTCTCCACGTTCCGGAAGAACATTGTTGAGTTTCAAGGACATTAGAGATAATAATTAGCACGCTGAAACCTATGTAGAAAACGGAGTTGAATTTCTGTGCATAACTTCTTATGAATATGGCCAGAAGCATATTCTAGAAAAGATGGAGCGTATCCTGAGTTGTCTGTATACTACGACCATACACCCTATAGAAAGCCACTATGTGGTCGACCCTACCTCAGGGACCGCGCACGAAATTACACTTTGGCATGATCGTTTGGGACACCCTGGACAAATAACGATGTGCCGTATCCTCAAATCATCACGTGGGCATCCACTAACCTGAAGTTTAGGTCCGATTCAAGGAATCGCATGCCAAACATGCTCAATGGGAAAGCTTATTATTAAGCCTTCTTATGACAAGATTCACTCGAATCCTCTTAATTTTCTACAAAGGATTTAGGGGGACATTTGTGGACAGATTCACCCTCCATGCGGACCATTTAGATATTTTATGGTTTTGGTTGACGCCTCTACACGTTGGTCACACGTGTGCTTGTTGTCCACAAGGAACGCTGCATTCTCCAAACTTTTGGCTTAGGTTATCAAGCTTAGGGCTCACCACCCTGATTATCCGATTAAATCTATTCAATTGGATAATGCTCGATAATTCACATCTAAAACTTTTGATGACTATTACATGTCTGTTGGGGTTGAAGTTGAACATCTAGTACCTCATATTCACACCCAGAATGGCTTTGCAGAGGCATTCATTAAGCGCTTACAAATGATTGCTCGATCGTTGGTCATACGTACCAAGCTCCTGATTGCTGCTTGGGGCCATGCAATATTGCACGCAGCTATGTTGGTCTGCTTGAGGCCTGTTGTGACCCAACCATATAGCGTTTTTCAGTTGGTTACAGAATACGAACCCAACATATCGCATCTGCACGTTTTTGGTTGTGTGGTCTATGTGCCGATTTTGTCCTTACGTACAAATATAGGACCTCAACGAAGGATGGGAATCTATATTGGATATAATTCTCATTCGATCATTCGTTGCTTAGAACCTTTGACAGGCGATCTATTTACCGCTCGTTTTGCAGATTGTCACTTCTATGAGATAGTCTTCCAGTCATTAGAAAGAGATAAGAACGTCAACGTTCTTGAAGAACGACGTGAATTATCGTGGATGACTCCTACATTGTCTGAAACTGAAGTGATCTTCAGAGTGTACCACAGAACATGCCAAATGTTTTTACTGATCTAGTGCGAGTGACAAGATCACATATTCCAGCTGCGAATGTGCTTGTAAAGATGGATGTACCAAATGTAATACAGACTTCACTCCTAGAGGCCTGGGATGCCACTTTGGTCGATCCACGTACATTAACGGCTAACCAATCATCTGTTCCTACACAAAAGCATGGCAGACCTCTTAGTTCAAAGGATTCACACATCTGAAAGAGGAAACCCATGGCACAGGCCCATGAAGAGCCTACCATGAATCCGACTGTCGCCTACTCATTCTATCCAACTCATGAGGAAATTCTAGATTATGGAAGCATCTTTGAAAAGACTAATCCACCTCCCGAGAATTGTGAGATTCCGGTCCATTATGCTAGCTTAGATGATGTTTGGTGTAGAAATAAGATGATCATCGACGATGCATTAGCATATGCAGTAGCTACTGAGATCATGTTGATTGATGACATTGAACCCCATTCAGTTGATGAATGTCGACGTAGAACTGATTGGTCAAACTGGAAACAAGCAATCCAAGTCGAACTCGATTCACTTATGAAACGTAAGGCATTTGGACTGTAGCTCATACTCCTCCACATGTGAAGCCCATTGGCTACAAGTGGGTTTTCGTTCGGAAGTGTAATGAGAAGAACAAAACTGTGCGTTAAAAAGCTCGTCTTGTTGTGCAAGGCTTCTTACAACGCCCCGAGATTGACTATGACGAAACTTATTCACCCATTATCGATGTGATTACTTTTCGTTACCTTATCAATTTGCTAGTTTCAAAATCTGAGTATGCAGCTGATAAACGTAGTAGCTGTGTATCTTTATAGGGATCTTAATACAGAAATCTATATGAAAGTTCTCGAAGGATTTACATTGACTGGATCAAATATTTCTAAACCTCGGAACACTCTCGCAATTCGACTGAGGCATTCACTCTACGGTTTGAAGCAATCTGGAAGAATGTGGTATAATCGTTTAAGTGAGTATTTGACTAGTCAGGGATATGTGAACAACGAACTATGCCCCTGTGTGTTCATTAAGAAGTCACATTTTGGTTTTGCGATTGTTGCAGTATATGTCGATGACATGAACCTCATCGGAACTCCTGAAGAGCTCAAGAGAATTACCGCGCACCTAAAGTCGGAATTTGAGATGAAAGATCTAGGAAAGACTCGATATTGTCTCGGTCTTGAGATAGAGCACGGTTCGGATGAAATCTTAGTACATCAATCAAACTGCATGATAGGAGCATATTTATGCGACTTAGTTAGCTTGTTTTCTTGCATTTTCATAGTTTGTTTGTGTTTATTATAGTGTTTTAAGCTATTTTCGTGTGTTTGTAGGTCCATATGACAAAGTTGGCAAGAAAGTGCAATTTGGAGCATTTTGAGGCAGTTTTGGGCACCAAATGGATAGCTTATGAATGGAGCAAGATGGATGGACGAATTTGAAGTTCAAGAGGCTAGGAATGAGCTGAAAAGAGTGAAGAAATAAATCCAAGTCAAGGAAGATAAGAAATCAGCTCAAAAGAAGGAACATTATCCAAAACCTTATCCAACCTTATCTTATCTTATCCTTGCCTAACCTAACCTTATCTTATCCTATCTTATCCAAATGAATTTGTGCCTTGATTCCAGCTATTTCTAAGGGATAATTATGTATTTAAACTATATATTTCAGATTCTAGAACCTTATCCTTCTAGAACCCCTAAATTGGTGCTAAAACATCTTTTCTAGAAACACCTAAAAATCTGGGGTTTTTCCCCTTGTTCTAGAAGCTTTAGAATCTGAAATCTCAATCCTTTTCCCTCTTGATTTAGGCCAAATGTATCCCTCTTCTTGTAGGAATTAGTGCCGCACCCTATTGACCTAATCCCCTTTGGTTTTCTGATTGATTTAACCCATTCCACTTGGGTTTTGGTTTCACAATCCTTATCCCATTTTAATTTCAGAAACTTATCCAAATCCTTAGGGATTTTGACATGAATTCCAGCCTATAAATACCAACCCTTGCCGCACAAATCATTCACCACCCTCTACCATATTTTCACTACACCATTCACCCAAACATCCTTCTTGTGCCGTGAGTTTGCAAAGGAGAAGGAAGGAGACTCTTGGAGCCGTGCATGCCATTCAAGGAGCTTGGATTGTTGGAGCGTTTCTAGGTGTTTTCTATCTTTATGTCAATGTTTAAATTTATTTATCTTTGTTTATTTGCGAACATGAGGAACTAATTTCTTTATAGTTAGAGGGGAATTCAAAGCCATGATCATATGTTTTATATGACTTGATTTCCTCCAGTTATGATTTCATAAATCGTGAATGTGGTTTACTTATCTATTTGATTGATAACATGTTTATGTATGTTGATTGAGGGTCGACACTTAGTTTGCATGCATGAATTTGATGCTAGAGTATAAGGGAATTTCACCTAATCGTTATTAACTTATATTCATAAGTAGTAAAAGTCGCTAGTCACGATTGTGTTAAGTAAATCCTTGGCAAGAGTAACATGCGTATTCCATAGTTATGAATGCCTCATTAATGCTTATGATTTCCATTGAACTTAATGATCTTTGATATGTGTCTCTATCATGCGTATTCCATAGTTAGGGTCCTTGATAAGAATAATTTGGTTGTAATGCGTATTCCATTCAATTCAATGAATCTAGGGAAATCTGAGAATTAATTGGTGCAATCTAGTTAATTTGGGGCATTGTCATTCATGGTTTGTTGAAAGAGTAACTGGAAATCGAGTCGTATGCATATGTTTCATGTGTGGAGAAGGAACCCTCTAACTAGCCTTTCACCATTCTATTTCATCAATTTCGTGAGTCTTTAAGTTTGTTTACAAAGTTTATGTTTTAAAAGTTCAATTTCGTCAAAACCAAACCCCTTTCTTTTAAGTTTTGTTTTTAGAGTCAAAACTTGTTTCCTTTAAGTCTTTTGAGTATTTTAAGTTCTATTTTCATCCAAATCACTTGTTAGGTCTAGAATTGAGTCTTTTTGGTTGTTTCTTGCTGTTTTGAGTTAGTTTTGAGTCTATAGAGTCTAGTTTAATGTTTTTGAGTCTTATTTGTGCTGATTAGCATCCCTAGTTAATCCCCGGTTTAGAACGATCCCTACTTGCTTAATACTACAATTGTCATCAATAGGGTTTAATTTGTGTGTCAATTTAATTTTCACATCAATACACCCATAAGGTGTTGCGCCGCTTTAACGAGGATAAAGCGAAGCCTTCGAGTACTCATATGGTCGTTCAATCGCTAGATGCAAAACAAGATCCCTTCTATCCGAAGGAGGATGATGAAGAGATTTTGGAGCCTGAAGTTTCTTTCTAAGTGTGATAGGCACTTTGTTGTATTTAGCTCAATGCACTAGACCCGACATCTCCTTCGCTGTTAATCTTTTGGCAAGATACAGTAATACACCAACACACAGACACTGGACTGGTGTTAAAGACATTTTTCGCTACCTTAAGGGTACCACGAATTTGGGCTTATTTTATCCCTATAGATCCTCGAGTGATACCACACCCCCTTATCTCGAATCGATTCTCGCCTTGTTGGTTATGCCGACGGATGATACTTATCTGATCCGCACAAGGCGAGCTCTCAAACGGGTTATGTCTTTACCGTTGGAGGCACCATAATCCCTTGTAGGTTAACTAAATAGACCTTAGTTGCTACTTCATCTAACCATGCTGAAATTATCACCCTACACGAAGCAACTCAGGAATGCTTTTGGTTGAGAGTAGTTGTGGGCCATATTCGAAGCTTCTGCGATCTTTACCTCGTCTTTGATGTCCTGACGATGATTTATGAAGACAACGCAACATGCATCGAACAACTCAAGAAGAGTTACATCAAAGGAGACAACACTAAGCACATTGCGCCAAAGTTCTTCTTCTCACATCAACAACACTATCGAAGGCGACATTTTAGAAGCTTGTTCAAAGAATTGGTATGGGTAAACGTTCTGAGTTGTAACATTGTTAGTTCTCTATGGAATTATGTCAAACTCAGGGGGAGTATCCCGAAGTATACTAGCTTGATCTTAATGTACTATTTTCCCCTACGCTTAGGAGCATTTTTTCCTTTGGGTTTTTGCTACCTAACGTGGTTTTGACGAGGCACCCACCTTGGGTTGATCATATCCCTGATGATGTCCCATAGACGTTTCAGTTGACTTTGCATTTCTCAGGCATTTTTCCTTAGCCTATGGGTTTTTGTCCCTACTCGATTTTTACCACTCATTAGGTTTTTTTTGAGACTTAATTACTTCCTTATGCAAGTTCCTACCTTATTGGAGACTAGCGTGTTCTCAGAATCAGTGTCGACGAGTCAACTTCCTCAACTCTACATGATGCCGAATCTACTTGAGTATTTACACACTTACGGGGGGTGTTATAAACTTCTTATTTAAGTGTGATTGTATAAATCCTATATTAGATTTGATTCTAGTTATTCTTCTCTATTAGGACTTGTATTCCTTGGTGGAGAAGGATTTCTTCCTTCCCATAGTACTATAGATAAAGGCATTGCGTAGGGGGAATAACAAATCCTCTACACAACCCTACAAACACATCTCTCTCTATATTTTCTTTGTGCCGCCAGCCCCTTCTCCTTGTCAGTTAAATATAGGCCACAACAAATTGTATATATTAAGGGCAATTTACACAAAACTACCTCAACTATTGGTCGAACTACAATCTCATACCTCAACTTAAGAATTTGTTGCAATGTCAAACCTTCGTAAAATTTTCTATCAATTTGATTGTTAAATGATGACGTGGCAGCAGTGAGGCCCAATCATTCTCCAACTAAAATAAAAAATTAATTAATTATTAATAATTTTTTTATTTTTTTATTACAATTAAAGTTAATTAAAAAAAGGGTAAATTACATAATAGCCCCTCAGGTTTAAGGTCTATTACAACCCCATACAACATCTTTAAACCATTTCACTTTCATACCTCACGTACTATTTTATTTCAAAATAATACATCTGTTACATTTTTCATCCATTAATTCGTTAAGCGCTGATGTGACTGGCACATTGTGCTACGTGGCTGCCAAATGTGTGCCACATGGCAAAAATAATAATTTTTTTATTTTTTTTAAAAAACCTAAATCTTCTAAATTTAAAAAAAATAAAATAAAAAAAAAAAACTGAAACTTATCCCCCCTCTTCTCCCCGCAACCCCCACCATTTTCATATTCTTCCCTGCAACCCAGAGAAAAAAAAAAGCCCTTCAGTTCGTCTTCCCCACCCCTCATCCTCTTCCTCCTCCTCTTCCTCCTGTCTTCTCCCCCATCTTCATCTTCTTCCCCTGACCCCCTACCTGCAACCCAGGAAAAAAAAAAAACCTAGATCCCGTCATCGCCGGGTTCGTGAGGTGGGAGGAATGGGTGTGCATTTAAGAAGTGGGGGTGTATAGAGGAGGGAAGAGGGTGGGTAGGAGGGATGTGGGTTTATGGGTAAGGTGGGTCGCCGCGGGGGCAGGGGGTTTCAGGGTCCCCGGGGGGGGTGTTCCTGGGTGAGGAGGGTCGCGGGGGGTGGGGGGGTGGGGTTTCTCGGTGAGGTGAGTCGCGGGGGAAAGTGCAAGCTGGAAAGGAAGCAGCAGCAGGAGAGGAGAAGAGGGTGGAAGACTTTTGCCTTGCTTGCCATAGACACTTAGACAACAAGTATTTGATTAATTAATACTTAATAACTAGCTAGGATGAATGATGAAAAATATGGAATTGAAAAAAGTGTAAGTATGTGTGTCTGAAGACTGAGAGAGAAAATAGGCATGTAATAATGTGGTTTGGATGAAGAGGATGAGATGTGTCTGAAACTCTTTCTGGGTTGGGGGTTTTGTTCAACTTTTGGATATTTTTTTTTTTTTAGTTTAGAAGATTTAGGTTTTAAAAACAATTATTATTTTTGCCACGTGGCACAAATGTGGCAACCACGTTAGTGCTTAACAGATTAATGGATGAAAAATGTAACGGGGGTATTATTTTGAAATAAAATGGTACGTGAGGTATGAAAGTTAAATGTTTTAAAGATGTTGTATGAGATGGTAATAGACCTTAAACCTGAGGGGCTACTATGTAATTTACCCTAAAAAAAAACAAAACTGTTTCCTCACCCACTCTCTCTCTCTCTCCTCTCACTTGTCTCCCTCACTCACTCTCTTTGCTCTCACTTGCAGAGAAACAATGGTAGCCATGCTAACATGGCCACTTTTCTCCAAATCCAACCAAAGCTTGTGCCGATCTAACGTCGATGCCACCGATTCCTCCAGTGATGAAAGAGATCAACCTTGAGGTCTCTTCGTCTTCATTTGCTTCATCTTCTCCTCCTTGTTTTGGTTGTCCTAAGTTGTGCCAAATCTGCAACACTAACTGAAGTTGCAGATCTGAACCCCTAAAAGGTACATCAAATAAGGCGACCTGGCCCATATCTTAGGCATTTATTTGCAACACCAACTAGAGTTTGCTAAGGTTCCCTCCTTGCCATCAACAACGGTGTATCAGCCGGTGTGGAGGAACTCAACAAGGCAGCCAGAATGGGAGGCCCAGTGGCGGCGGAGGGAGCGTTGAGGTCGAGGGAGATGTCGCTGGGGATCGACGCATGAAGTTTCATGTGTTTAAGAGGATGAGGAAGAAAGGGGACAGAGGAAATAGTGAGGGGAGGAAAAAGGGGGACAGAGGGGGGAATGAGTGGAGGAAGAAGAGGATCAGAGGTGAGGGTGAGATCGAGTAAAGAGAGTTAAAGGAGACAAGTGAGAGGAGAGAAAATGAGATGGTGAGAAAAAGAGTTTTTTTTTTTTATTTAATTGTAATAAAAAAATAATAAATTAATAATAATAAATTAGTTTTTTTTAGTTGGGGAATAAGTGGGCCCCTCTACGGCTACATCATTATTTAACAACCAAATTGACAGAAAACTTAATGGAGATCGGACATTGCAACGAATTCATAAGTTGATGTATGACATTGCAATGTTTAAAACATGAGGTATGAGATTGTAATTTGACCCATAGTTGAGGTAGTTTTGTGTAATTTACCCTAACAAAAATGAACATTGTAGGGGGTTTGATCACGACTATGGTTGCGATGCCAATAATAGGGTGCGGTAGTTGGGGTGTAAAGGTAGCAGTGGTGGTAGAGGAAGTGGCAATGATTGTGGTAGTGGTGGTGTCATTGGCGGTGGAAATGGAAACGATGGTGGTGGTCGCAGTTGTAGGTAGTGGCGGCGGTGGTGGTAGAATTGGCAATAAGAGATTGTATCCAGGACCTCATAATTAAAGGGAAGTTGTTGCTAGAAAAACCCTAGCCTAATATGATGATTGACACATATCCATTCCCAGAAGCCCCAATTAACATGATCAACCTTAACTAGGTTGAAAAAGGAAAAGCAAAGGCTACCTAGGAAGTAAGGGGAGAGAGAGGGCAAGCTGCAAGTGTCAATGTGAGTGTGAGCTCGAGGTGCTAACATCGGGCATCATTATTGACCAAGAGCTAGCTAGAAGAAGAGAAACCTCCAAGAATGTGTTCCAAAGATTAGGAGGAGACTTAGAGCACAAGGGTTTGTCTGAAGTATTTAGAAATTATGAAGCCTCTGAAGAGATGAAGGATAAAGAGGCGAAGATGTTGGAAATGTTCTCTAAATCCAATCATATGATGATACATTACAGACATTTCACATGTTAAACTAGTCTAGTTTAATATAAAGGGTAAAGATTATTGTTTGAAGCTGTCTCATATAAATGTTATATGCTTAAACGATAAGTCCAAGGAATATGTAATTAGGAGAATGTGATCTAAAGAAGTTAGATTCATGAGACCATTCTCTTTTATGAACTCTCCATTTGGTTCCAACCAGAAAGTGTCTCTAGTGCATCGACACTACGACACTAATGGGGCGATAGCTCAAGCCAATGAATCAAGGTCTCATCAAGATCCGAACTCAAATGAACCACATGATTGAGAATCATGTATAATGGTGACGTCGTTATTCTCAAGGTTGCTTCTATGGATAACATATAGATATCCATTGTCTAGGCCAACTACTCAGCAATTTTTGAAATGAATTCAGAAGAGGTATCATCACTGATAACCAAGCTAATTGGCTCTAGTGCAAGTGGGAGATTGTTGGAAATGTGCCCTAAATCCAATCATATGATGATACATTATGGACATTTCACATGTTAAGCTAATCTAGTTTAATATAGAGGGCAAAGATTATTGTTTGAAGTCGTCTCATATAAATGTTATATGCTTAAACGATAAGTCCAAGGAATATGTAATTGGGAGAATGTGATCTAAAGAAGTTAGATTCATAAGACCATTCTCTTTCGTATACATATCCTAAACATTCCTGATCATAGGATTGCCAATTGGGCATTGATAGTCTGTTAAGATCAGTACGTGCTATGTCTTCTTTTAGGGAGAGTGATTGGTCTCGAGTCATTGATGTGACTGACACCAAGACAAGCATGTAGGTGCTCAATAGAGAATGAGTCCACTAAACGCGATCAACAAGGAGTTCTCATACTTATGTCACATGAGAACTCATGGTTGGGATAATGTCACATGAGAACTCATGGTTGGGATAATGCAAAGTAGTCATTTAACCTGAGGCATCATAATTATCTTGTGGCTAGGTCTTTGATCTTTTACTATGTCAAAGTCACTCCTTCAAAGGGTGTCCACGACACAGTTGGGGTTAAGCCACTTAGCCATGGAGGCAAGTGAATGCACAACAAGGGATCTCTAACCTTCAAATCGTTAAAGGGAGAATACTCTATGATATGATTAAGAATCTCTGGCCAAAGTATGAATGCGATTTAGGAAGTCGTTCCAAGTCACATTCAAGGTAATCATATAAGTAAGAGAATCACATTGGATAGTAGACATGAATAAACTATGAAACCAAAAAATGTGGTCAAGAGTATTGTATCAGAGAAATACCGTATTGCATTGTAATCCTAAACTAAATAGGTGCTCCACCTCTTCTGATTAGCTTGGGTAGCCATGACATATTGCTAGGTGTCATTCATGGTTTGTGGAAGCCCTAAAGGTGTATAATCACTAAAGGGAGAATTGAAAGTATGTTTCAATTCACAATCGATTTGAAGAGTTCTAATCCCCCACTGCCTTGCTAAAAGGAACCTAATGGATCATACACCGTGTAAGGTATAGATTGAAGAAACAACAGAGATGAGTAAGGATAATTAAATGGTTTAATTATTTATGGCTTGGATTAATTAATATGTTAATTAATCAAACGAATAAGTTCGTTATAAACCTCGGGTTAGTTTTGGGCCGCAAGGCCCATTGGGATTTGAATGTCAAGCCCATTAACTCAAGTTGTATGACAACTTGAATACACAAAGGGTTTGAAAGCCCAATAAACCCTTAAGGCCAGCCACATTAGAGAATGAAGGGTTTTGGTTCTTTTGTCACTTAAGTGAAGGGACTATATAAAGAACTTTGTAGGCAAAATTCGTTTAGGGTTTTCTTTGAGGAAATTGGAGAGAACACAAGCTCTCTTTTCTCTCTAAGAGGCCGGCCACCCTAGAGGAAATTAGCTAGCAATCTTACTTCCTCTAGGTCACTCATCTCTTCATCAATGCTCTCCTTGGTTTGTAGACTTAGAGGTTCTCTATTTTGGGAACTTGGGGAATCCATTCTACCATCGTCATCCAAGAAATCCATGGAGCTAAGAAGTAAGGAATGAAGGCCTTATCTCTTGGGTGATTAGCCTTTGCTTATGCAAAGAGGAATCAACTAAGGTATAATATTTCTCAACTCACTTTGTTCTTGAGTTGAGTCTTGGTTCACCACACTCACTAGGCCTTGAATTTCATGGGTAAAGTTTTGTTTTGAGTGCATACAAGCATGATTCTGCCTTTTAATTGTTAATTGCATGCATAGATGTTGCTCAAATGAACTAGTTTTCACAAATATTTCCTTCAAGTGGTATCAGAGCCTAGGTCTAGTAGTTGGTGAATCCTTTTGGGTTTTGTATTTTCATAGTTTATGATTTGAATGTTGTAATTGTTACAAGTTTTATTTCTGCTTCTTTGAATGTAAATTTTGTTAGAAATTAGTCATCTAAAATGTTGTAGATGTAGTTCATATGAGCATGAATTTTAATTTGGTGCCATGTTTGTGGGGAAATTCGGCCAAATCCAAAGGGTGGATTTTTGGATTCATGTTTGTCTTGTTAAAAGTGTTTTAAAGTGACATTAGGAACCCCTAAGTACCCTGGTATGGTAATATGTTATTTCCCTTAAGTTTGAGAGTTTTTGGGGTGTCTTTGGGTGAAAAATGTTCATGAAGCTTTTATGGGTTTTCATGGATGTTCTTTATTGTTCTTGTTATGTTCTTGGCAAGAACAAAAAGGTTTGGTGTTTTGATTCAATGTGTTTGTTGTTTTTCATAAAGTTTTGGTTTGTTATTGATTGGTGATGGATGATTTGTGTTTTATTATTTGATAAATGGTACACCTTACCTATATCTTTCAACCCATACCAATCAAACTTTTCAACCATGCCAATCAACTTTTCAACTCATACCTTTCACTTATTCAACACACTTTAAGATTTTGAATTTTCAACAAAAACCAACCCTCACTCCTTCTCACCTAAAACCGGCCACCCTACAAGTAGGGTACTATTGGGGCTTTTATGCAATTACATAAAGTTTTGATACTTTTGTGTATTTTCACTTTGACCCGAAAGTTTACGTTTTTACATAAAGGTCCAAAATCACTAAAGGACAAATTGTTTTGCTCCTTTAATGAAGTTTTTGCATTTGTTGAAATTTTTGGGTTCTAATTGTAATTACATGAAGTAGTGGACTTTTGTGTTTTTACAAAGTGACCTCAAAAGTTTGTTTTTTGCTATATAGCCCAAAAGTTGAGGTTATTGCAATTTTGGCCCAAATTAGTTGAGAACAAAATAGTTTTGCATCTTTAAATGATAATTGGATTTTCATTTCATTTAGCTCCATCAAATCAATTCTATGGATACAAAAACCAAATGACAATGTTGCATTCAAGTTTAATTAGTTAAAGTGTTAATTAATTAAAGAAATGGTGATTATGAACCTAAGCCTACGATAATTGAGCTATGTGAAATGCCGTCTCTCAAATTTGTTTGAACCATGGGAATGTGTAGATTAGATTTTGGTTGTAATTTGATATGATCAAATGTTGTAAAAGAGCATAAGCTCTTCTTTACTTTAAAGTAATTTGTTTGATCAAATGTTGTAAAAGAGCATAAGCTCTTCTTTACTTTGAAGTACTCATTTCTTGTTTTATTTGATATGCAAGAAATTGGAGTAGTAGGGTCCAACGCCCAATAAGAAAACACGCCTTAATGTGATTAAACGCGTAACTAAAATTAATCACCATCCCTAGATCGAGATCCAACACTAGGCTCATGTTGGATCGAATCAAAGGTTCATAGTCATCCTAAGGCCCTAAGGCAACTATATAGTTCATCAATGAATGCAAAGCTTATGTTAGTAGTATCATATACTCTTGCTTTAAAAATCGTTTAACAAGCATAGTGAGAGTATCATATACTACTAAATCAATCACATGGACTAATAGTTGTGATAGGACCAAATTGTTTTAATGTGATTAAAATGTATGCTTATATGTGATGAGACCTAAAACCCTCAACCAATTCATTATTAAGTTGACAAGCGTGAGAGTGCTTTGAACACTCTTTCGTGGCCTTCCACCGTGGTAGGCTCCAATCATTTGTGACTCATACACCGACTTCATCATATAATGGGGGAGTACAAAGTATGTGCTTACACTCAGGATGAGTTCTATATACATACATGATGAAGTGAGGTAGGCGAGTTTAGCCAACATGATATAATTCTGAGGCTATGCTTGAACCCTTACATGAGCTGGCACGGTGGGAATGACTTAACTAAGTGCAATGACGCCAACATGATATAATTCTGAGGCATCATTCTCTAGAGGCCAAACTAGATGGGTACTTACATGAGATGTAAATGAGTAAGCGTACTCTCTCATTATTATTAACGCTAGCCAACATCATACAATTGTGAGGTGGGCTTGGTAATAGTGAGCCTCCCATGCCCTGCTAAAAGTTTCCTCCAAAACTCTCGAATTCTGATGAAGGATATGGAATTTGCCAAAAATAGTGGGTGGTGCTATTTGATTTAAAGACCCATATAAAATGGCTTAAAATCAATCAATTTATATTCATTATGTATTTGTTTACAGATATATTTGCAAACGTTATCCAAAACTTGATAAAGAAAATCCGAAGGCTTTAGTTTCCATACTTGGTGCCACAATCCCATAGATGGTTTTGATTTGATTGTAATGTACCTAAATAGTCTCATTCTCACAATCTTCCTATTGATAATGTATCATTGGAAGAACATGTTAGATAAGTCTATCATAAAGAGGACAACACTTTTAGTGTCATAATTCTTCCATTACAAATCGTTGTATGAAAAAATAAGAGTTGCTTTGAACAACCCTTAGTTAATGCAAACACTAGTGCTTGTTTCTTTGTTGAATGAACAAGGAACTTGAGAAGTAAGCACAAGGGCATGGACACTTTATGTGCCATGATTCTTCACTTACAAATTGTTGTATGAAGAAATGAGAGTTGCCTTGAACAACTCTTGAAAATTTGTAATCATGTTTAGAACATAATGGTTGATTGACAAAAATAGTCCATCAACATGGACTTATGATGATTTTGAATCATTAAGTGTTGACGTGTTAAACCACTTCAAGAGACGGAAACTAGCCAAGGACTTCACCTTTGAGTCCCTATCCAAATGGTTCACTAAGGTTATTGTAAACTATATAATGAACAATAACCGCACTCTCCCCAAATCGTTTGATGTGTATAACACAATTGAAATAAGTTTCAAGAGAGATAGTGGGAGTTTAGGGACCATGACTATTATAGTCAATGGAGAAGTCAAATGAAGAAGGCGAAATAACTCCAAGGGAACAAACTTTCTTAATAAAAGGATGGAGTCTTGCAAGTGTGAAGAACACACCTTTCGAAGGTGTTGTAAATTGTTCTTGAATAGTTCAAAACAGTTGGTTCTTCTACTTGAATGCTTGATTCAGTATTAGTAACTATGTTTTACAATCGTTTTAAAAGTGTGGCTAATAAGAAGTAGAAGATTAATGAGAGAAGAGAAAGCACTTCACATTTGGAACGTGAATCAAATATAGATCTATGCGAAAGCATATAGTACTTACTTCCTCATATGAACTACCAAAGAAAATTGAAAACAAAGATTGTCTCTAATTGATTGTTTCTATAGTAGAGATGATGTGGTAGTGTTAATTGTTTGAATATAACGATGCTTAAAACCCAAAGGGTTGCAAGGTAGTGACTAATCCCACTGAGTTGTGACACCTCTAAAACATAAATTACAAGTTGGTCATAGATGGATGCTTTGGATCGTTTGATCCGGATCCAATGCCTTCTTGTTAAAATTGTATAGGGGCGAAATGTTCGAATCTTTATTCTTTTTGAAAAGAAGAAATAATCACAAAGTTGTTGAGGTTAATTCACTTAGATGTTAGTGGCACTTGTGCACAACATAATACTACTCATGTTATATGACATTCACCGAAGATCACTTTCGGTTGGACTATCGTTTATTTTGAATAAACACAAGTCCGAATACTTTGCAAAAGGTTTCAAAGAATGCAAGAATGTAAGTTGATGAGTAAGACGTCTAAAGTATTTACCTCCTTAGATTTGATCCAAGGAAAATTGACACTTTAGATGAGTTTCCTTGAAAGATATCAAGGAAAGAAGCATCATAAGATAATGGATTTCTCCATTGGGAGAAGAACGAACTCGAATAAGATGTAGTTCGTTGGATGTTATCAATTACCCATATAAAGGATATATACTTCTAAGACAATATGATTGTAAATTAGAAGATCTTCCAAAATTTTCATGACTCCATAGAATGTAGTTGGAAAGAAAGACAAGTCTTAATCGTGTTAAGATTTGGGGTTGTGTGCTAATAAGCAATATTTGTTTGAGAACAATCTTGTGGGATATCCTTAAATTAACTTTTGGATATCATTTCTATAAACCAACTAACAAGCAAATGAACGAGAGATAGAATTCAAAGAATGGGTTCTTTGAGAGACAAGATGATAATCAACAAATATAACAAACTAGTTCCTACACCACTAGCTCCAAGGTAGTCAAGAAGGATCTATAAACCGTCTCAGTTGAATGGTTTGAACTTTATGACCATGTCATAGAGTTACACCTCTTAATTCGAACGAAATAAGAATAAAAATCCTTATGACTACATTGAGTGTATATACGACATATACTCAAGGAAATGGTATAGTACCATTTGACCCGAAATAGTGAAACTTTTATAGCTAATTGGTAGCTTAAGATGACTACAATCAAAGAGATTGGTTGACTTGGAAGAAACCATCTTTGTCGTAGTCTTGGTTTCTGTTAATTCGAAGATTGCTAACTACAACTAAAACGTGATTCAATGTTTGGACATAATATGGGTTTCCGAAACCATTATCAAGATAGTCTTGATAATATATGTCTAAGACTAGGAATCACAAGACTTGTAAGTTGTAGAGATCCATCCATCATGAATCTTAGCAAGCTGGTGGGAGCTATAAGTGTCTTATAAGAGAAAGATCAAATCGTTTGATTCCTCATAAGATGTAAATGAATATTTTGTTTACGAGGTTTACAAAAGATTAATGGGAATTAATCATATTCCTAAATTTAAACATATATATGATATATTAATTTTAGGAATTCTTCTTCGTTAAAGTTATGACTTTAAACATTCTATAACAATAGAATGTATATGGGAGACATAGTCTATATACATGGGATGGAAATCTATAATGATAGATTTCAAGATATAATTGGATTATCTCAATCCCTATTGATAGATGATAGATGTAGGAAGTTTCTCGAATAATAAGCTTCAAATGAAAGGACAATTCCAATTAAACTGGGAAATTGCTCTTCTAATAAGGAATGTACCCTTTTGACTCCCAAAGAAGCATAATGCGTAAATAGAATTCTTTATGCTTACGCAGAAAGGTGATTTATGTATTTCATATTATATGAAAAACTTTGACATGAGTTGTACCAAGAACGGTACAAGACGATATCAGTGCAAGCCCAGTATCAGAACCACGGCAACTGTCAAGTGAGTCCTTAAGTATTTAAGAAATACTAAAGGATAGATTCCTCAAGATTGAGGAAGAATTAGAGTAACATAATGGAAGCATAAATGTATTGGATTATGAATCTAATGTTGTATCCATCATTGGATGTCTCTTCATTATAAATGAAGAGATAATTGGATATCTCTTTATTATGACTAAAGAGATATTTGGGTGGAAACATTACAAGTATTGACTTTAGTGTGTTCCATCATGCAAAATATATATCGCCATATAGAAGCTTACAAACAATGTTGTTTGGATGGGAAAGTTCATTTATGAACTCTCCATTCGGTTCCAACCAAAAAGTGTCTCTAGTGTATCGACACTACGACCCTAATGGGGCGATAGCTCAAGCCAAGGAATCAAGGTCTGATTAAGATCCGAACTAAAATGAGAGATTGAACCACATGATTAATGGTGACGTCGTTATTCTCAAGGTTGCTTCTATGGATAACATATAGATCTCCATTGTCTAGGCCTACTACTCAGCCATTTTTTAAATGAATTCAGAAAAGGTATCGTCACTGATGACCAAGCTGATTGGCTCTAGTGCAAGTGGGAGATTGTTGGAAATGTGCCATAAATCCAATCATATGATGATACATTACGAACATTTCACTTGTTAAACTAATCTAGTTTAATATAAAGGGCAAAGATTATTGTTTGAAGCCATCTCATATAAATGTTATATGCTTAAACGATAAGTCCAAGGAATATGTAATTGGGAGAATGTGATCTAAAGAAGTCAGATTCATGAGACCATTCTCTTTCGTATACATATCCTAAACGTTCCTGATCATAGGATTGCCAATTGGCTCCGTTAAGATCAGTACATGCTATGTCTTCTCTTAGGGAGAGTGACTGGTCTCGAGTCATTGGTATGACTGACACCAAGACAAGCATGTAGGTGCTCAATAGAGAATGAGTCAAGTGAACGCGATCAACAAGGAGTTCTCATACTCATGTCACATGAGAACTCATGGTTGGGATAATGCAAAGTAGTCATTTGACCTGAAGCATCCTAGTTGTCTTGTGGTTAGGTCCTTGATCTTTGACTATGTCAAAGTCACTCCGTCAAAGGGTGTCCATGGCATAGTTGGGGTTAAGCCACTTAGCCATGGAGGCAAGTGAATGCACAACAAGGGATCTCTAACCTTCAAACCGTTTAAGGGAGAATACTCTATGATATGATTAAGAATCTTTGGCCAGAGTATGAATGAAATTTAGGAAGTCGTTCCAAGTCACATTCAAGGTAATCATATAAGTAAGAGAATCACATTGGATAGTAGACATGAATAAACTATCAAACCAAACAATGTGGTCAAGAGTATTGTATTAGAGAAAGACCGTATTGCATTGTAATCCTAAACTAAATAGGTTCTCCACCTCTTATGATTAGCTTGGGTAGCCATGACATACTGCTAGGTGTCACTCATGGTTTGTTGAAGTCCTAAAAGTGTATAATCGCTAAAGGGAGAATTGAAAGTATGTTTCAATTCACAATCGATTTGAAGAGTTCTAATTGTCCACTGCCTCGCTAAAAGGAACCTAATGGATCGTACACCGTGTAAGGTAGATATTGAAGAAACAACGGAGATGAGTAAGGATAATTAAATGGTTTGATTATTTATGGCTTGGATTAATTAATATGTTAATTAATCAAATAAATAAGTTCGTTGTAGACCTCGGGTGAGTTTTGGGCCACAAGACCCATTTGGGATTTGAATGTCAAGCCCATTAACTCAAGTTGTATGACAACTTGAATACACAAAGGGCTTGAAAGCCCAATAAACCCTTAAGGCCGGCCACATTAGAGAATGAAAGGTTTTGGTTCTTTTGTCACTTAAGTGAAGGGACTATATAAAGAACTTTATAACCAAAATTCTTTTAGGGTTTTCTTTGAGGAAATTGGAGAGAACACAAGCTCTCTTTTCTCTCTAAGAGGCCGGCCACCCTAGAGGAAATTAGCTAGCAATCTTACTTCCTCTAGGTCACTCATCTCTTCATCAATGCTCGCCTTGGTGTGGAGACTTAGAGATTCTCTATTTTGGGAACTTGGAGAATCCATTCTACCATCCTCATCCAAGAAATCCATGGAGCTAAGAAGTAAGGAATGAAGGCCCTATCTCTTGGGTGATTAGCCTTTGCTTATGCAAAGAGGAATCAACAAAGGTATAATATTTCTCAACTCACTTTGTTCTTGAGTTGAGTCTTGGTTCACCACACTCACTAGGCCTTGAATTTCATGGGTAAAGTTTTATTTTGCATGCATACAAGCATGATTCCGCATTTTAATTGTTAATTGCATGCATAGATATCGCTCAAATGAACTAGTTATCACAAATATTTCTTTCAGAAAAAGTGTGATTGTTAGGGTACAAAGGTAAATAGTGGTTGGCGGCGACAACGGTGATGGTGACAGTTGTGGTGGTGGTCACAAAGATGGTGGTAGTAATGACGGTAGTGATGTTAGGTGATGGCGATCACTTTATTCTCAAGGGATAAAATGTGCATGGAAGAATAAATAATGTCATATTTAAAAAGTAATGATAATATTACAGGAATTAAAAATATTTATTAAAGGCTTAACTCTACTTCTTATGTTTGGAGGCTATTACTTTTAAAGCAAACAAGATATTTGAGTCTTACCAAACACTTATTATTGTTTGGCTTAAAGTGATGCATCTGTTGGTGATAAAAAAAAGTAAGATTAAACGGGGCCTTTGAACCAAGGCAAAAATAAAAATTAAAACAGATGGTGCCATGAAATAACAAGGATAAACTCAAAAGTAAAATCTTCCATTGAAACAAATTACAAGGAAAGATGTTTAACAAGTTAGGGAGCCGCTACTTGCAGTCCTTAAAAATCCGATCACGCACTTCTCCCTAATGGAAAAAATAGAGGGAACTGCAGGATGCTATTTCGCAGTGCTAATAACAATTCCCTTAAGTTATACTCCGAAAAGATAAAACTCTTTTCATTTGCTTAACTACCAAGAAAAATTTACCTTGGCCTAGTCTATAATTCTATATCCAAGGGCCAAATAATGGGCCAGCTCTATATGGAATTACAATGAACGGTTCAAAGGAAAAACTAGAAGAAAATTGGAACGACAAGTAAAAGGTTGAAAGAGGAAAAACAAAGAAGAATTAGGAGCAAAATAAAATCCCAATTCGGATTGCTAGATGGAAGCCGTTAACGTCTATAACGTCTAAAAGAACGGCTCAGAGAAAATGTTGAGTAGGGTACTCTTGCTCGTATCCGTTATAGTCATAATATAGCCTCTCCCCTTTAGCAATATCACGAGTAGCAACCAAAAAGACCCGACATTCACCAGTAACACTGTATCTCACACATTTACAATTCTGCTTCTTTTTTCCTTCCCTGCACAAAAGTTGTTACATTTTAAGCACAGCGGATGCAGACACGCTCAATCCAATACATCCGAACACAGAAATATATAGTTTTATCATATGAAGTTCATTGGAGGCCACAAACAACTAGTAGAAAGAAAAAGATATTAGGCTTACAAGGTATGATTGTTGATGCCGTTGATAAATCGAGCAATGTTTCCGCGTTTATCAGGGCAGATGACAAGACTTTTAGATGGTTCAGTTGCTAACAGAAGGGTCATCATACTGTCACAATCGTCATTTTCCCGATGCTTAATGTAATCAACATCACCCGTGTATTCAGCAATAAAAGTCATATCCTTCATCTGCTCATCAGCCTCTACTGTAAAACTACATAAAAATAAATGAATAAATTCAACACAAATCTAATCAATATGCAGGTACCATATATAATTCGGGGGTTAATTACAGTAATGTTCTCTGAACTTGATCCCGTGTTTGATTTTCATCTCTGAATTTTGTGTGGCATTTTGGTCATTTATGTTAAATCCATCCATTTTTCTGTTAAATTTAGGAGGAAATAGGACTTTTTGCATCCAAAAACTTTAATAAAACAGAAAAGAACAAAAATTTCAAGTCCTTCCTAAGCTCCTATGTGGGAAAGATCCAGATATACCCCCTCTCAGTAATTGGGAAATTGATTGAAATTATCATTTTACAAATCCCAATTGCTGAATTAATCAAAATCAAATATTGACGACAGACTGAAAAAATTGACAGCATATCAAGAAAAAATTGACAATGGATCGATCAAATACGAAAAAGTGATCATTCAACAATTCGGATTTGTACGTTGATCATTTCAACTACTTTCACAATACATTTTCCCTGAAGTTAAAAAGAAAATGGATGGAGTTAATAAAAAGGACCAAAATGCTACTCAAGAGTGAGTTTGAGGACGATATACAACAAAATAAAAGGATCAAGGACGAAAATGAAACACGATTACAAGTTTAGGGACCATTGCAGTAATTGACCCTATAGTTCAATGCACCACAAAACTAATAAAGACCTTCAGTCTTCAGAAGAATAAAAAGGTTATATAAGAGGGCATTGTAATATCATTTAAGATATTGTTACCCTTCACATGAATTAAAGATTAATGCTGTAAGAGGAAGGCACCACAAAGTACTATGAGATAAGTTACCCTTCGTGTGAATCAAAAGCTACTTTAAGAGGAGGGCATTCGCCTCTTTTGCACATGGTTCTGCAAAGCTCCAATGTCTCGGTATCTTCCTTGGAAAGAATCTAATAGAAAGAATGCCAGTACTTAAATCACATGATGGAGTTGATAATCAGTTGGCCCTACAAATGGCAACTAATATATCTTGAGGAAACTAGAATAAGACGTAGAAAACCTGCATGCCACCGTCTTCAAACTTGGACTGATTAGCAGATCTTGGAGCCATTCCGGGCATGTAAGCGAGATCATCACTGAATTCCATGTGCAATGCTGTTAAAGCAGAAGCCAGGGAACCCATTTGTTTCAGCCTTTGAGCAGGATCTTCTGATGAAACAAATGGAAGTATTCTTCTTCTTCTCTTCTGCAACACTAATGATCCTGAACGCCTCCGGCGTTTTCTGGCATCTATTCAAACAATAACAACCAAGTCAGCAAACAAAATAAGCACAGTAATCAATTTTAAAATTTATTGCATGATGCAAGAGAGAAACAACCTAACATCTTTGATCTATGTGACAGCATACCACATAAGACAATTCACTGAAAAAGTCAAATATTGTACACGGCATAACCTATATAAATATATGAGTACAAAAGTTACAACGCTTCCTATTAGGGCGTTGCCTCCAAAATTTTAGTAGCGTGATTTGAACATAAGAATAAATAAACCTGGCAATAAAAGAAATGCATGTTCAATAGCCCTGAATAGCTCATAGAAGAATACTATACAATTAAGAGCAGAGAATGGAGATGGTTAGCAAACAGAACTGTCCTTCTAGATTACCTGGATGCGTGTTTTAAATATGTATGTTAGTGTGTTGTTAGAGTAACAAGTTAAGGTTGTGCGTGACAATGTTTCTGTATCAGAACACCATTCACTTCAATCATAGCCCATTTTCATAAGTCAATTTCATTCCTAATTTGGCCTTTTTGTTACAAACGGTACAGAAACCTTAATCATGCACAAACAGAAAAGCCCACCAACTCTGCACTTCCTTTCTCACTAAGTGGAATGATCTCATTCAGCATTTCATACCCTGCACTAATAAACTAGTGAACTGCAATTTGTCAAATATATTGTAACATTCCACGAGTGCCAATTATTATTATTATTCAACACTATGTTGACCCTAAAAACTACCAAGCCTACGTGGCGCGCAGGCCGAGTAATCTATAAGCTAACTACGTCCTTCGGTGAATGCGGGGCGTGCCAACTCGTCCGCCGAGCTCGGCCGAGGAGTAAAATTTGTTGATGTTGCGTTGGGTGCGCGGCTGACTTCTGCGTCTTGCGATTGCGACCGAGGAAGGAACACGTCTCGGCCTCTTGGGTTCTCGAATCTGAAGACAAGGCTACTATTCTTACAAAGTTCACGAATCGTCGTCGTCGGATTCGGCCACAGTGATGGTATTCGTCAGAGTAAACTCTCGCCGAATCGACACCAAAGTGTAAGGGCACAAATACTCAGCAGATATGAGTCTTAATAATGAACATGGTTCGGTCGTCTGAATGCCGAACTTTAAATCCCACTTGGGAGTATCCGATCATACAATAACTCGGCGTGCAATGCGTCGAGCCTAATAAACTGTAACACCTCACCTCGCCGAGAAGGCTGATGAGATGACCTCAACCAATAAGGATTCAGAAATCCTTCTCGACCGAGACTTGGATAGGTAACCAACCGTCCTCGCCGCAGTGCTGTTGATGCCAACGGAAGATGCTGCGAGATCGGCTGATTCTACGGCGACAAAGCTATCTATGCCGACTGAAGATATCACCGGTTGCTTTCACAGTGCTGTTGCTGCCAACGGAAGATGTGTCAGCGAAAAGAGAAAATAAAAAATCTCAAGTTGTTGAGAGAGTTTGCGCAGGGCAGTTGTGTGTTGAATTAAAGGGGTTTTTTAGTTGTCTGCCGCTTGTTATTTATAGAAATGTGCGTGCCTAAGTCGCAGAAACCAATCCTAATTGCACCGTGACTCTGAGTCTTTATCTGTTGCTAACCCTACACCTTATCACATCAATCAAAACCCGCTCTAATCTTGAAAACCTGACCTTCCACCAAATTCGGCTTTCAAAGATTTATCTGACAATCTTGCTTTGGCTAGATTATTGGCAACATTCAATGCATGTTGTTGTTTCAACCATGTAGGAAAACAAAAGAATATTATTTTATTCTTTACCATCTCTTATCTTTCGCATGCCCCAAGAGACCATATCCATTTCAAATTATATCTCCTTTCAGATGGCACTCATCCCTTTTCGATGGTAATTATCACTAAATTTTTGCTTGGTCAAGTTCCAACTTGATCCATTCTCATCCATGCAGAACATGCTAATCCTTTTACATATCTTTGTGCTGATCACTCCACGCATACACAAATTGCATGGAAAGTCCCTCACCCACACGCATATGCATCACGCATGGAAGAAAATCTGTAATGCTCAACGGCTTCGATCACTCGAGCCGATTGTGTAATTTTAGGCCCAAACATTGCCCCCCCCAGTTTTCTTGAGCTTCGATTCGTAAGCCGAATGGTTAAGGAAACTAAGCATTTTGCATTTGAACTTGGCCACCGGCCCACCACTGAGTACTTCCGCCAAATCGATAACTAATCATTTCGCCCAAGAGAGGAGTAAGTGGCAGGTGAACAACTTATTTGATGCGACCATTCCTGGTAGCTCGGTCTGCCACCTATATTGAGAACAATTTACATCTATGCTGAAACTAGGCTGAGGTCGACGAGTTGGCCGAGATTCCAATGTGATTGCATAAGGTTGCCATATACATCTCTTTCTGAACCGGCCGAATGGGTTAATATCCTCAACGCCATGATTTCTTTGCCGAGCACCAACTCATTCTCACCGAGCTCGGCAAACGTTGGCATACATGTAACATATGTATATATATATCCGATAAATTGGCGGAACCATACCAGAAGGGTCTTGTCTTCCATCATTCAAAGGGATGCCAAAAATACTGTTGAGATCAACAAACACTCATCAAATCAAACATCAAGCTTATCATCAAAGAAGAGACTGCTTTGAGCAGCAGCAGCAGCTGCAGTTAACCTTTAAAGTCGAGCACGAGCAGCTTATCATCTCCATCTTCGACGACCCGAGTGTCAACAATCATGAAAGAAGCATGATGGCGCTGCTGCTGTGCCGAGGAAAAACAAATGGGGTCAAGGCCGAGAAAAACCAAGTGGGGTCGAAGGCCTACCACCAAGTAGCTTGCCATGTCTTCAAGAAACAATTACATGTGGATAGCCTGTCATTCAGCTATCCATGCCTTGGCATTTAAAATTCAATAATGGTATCCCAACGTGATATATATATATCCATGACAATTCGGCCAAAAGGTGGTTTTTTTTTTTTTTTTTTACATATACATATATATATATATATATATGTTTTGACCAAGGCTTTGTTTCGTAATGGGGCCGAGGCCGAGGCTTTTGTAAGCAAAGTTCACAAATAAATGCATTCGGCCAAAATAGTCAAACAAGTGTATTCGACCAAATTTTTTATTCGGCCAAAATGTTGTTGCCCCCTTATTTTCTTATGCATCGGCTTGCATAGCCGTATGTTTAAGAAAATAACATGTATATATATTTAACAAACGAAAAGAAAAGTGGCCGAACCATAGTTAGGAGGAGGCCAACGATGCTTTATTCCAAGGCGAGATCTTGTAATAACAAAATCTTCACATTGATTTCGCTCTAGGCCGAATAAAGATTTTCCTCCAAATATTTTTGACTTGGCGAAATATTTTTTATCATCGGCTGCCGAATGTATTGAACAATTACTAGGCCCCCCGGGCATAATAATTTTGGCTTTTAATTCAAACATCTTAGCCGAACGAGATTTCTCCATATCGGCTTTATCGCCAATAATCATATCAATTGTCGTGGTTTCTTGGGCTAAGCCAATGTTGCGGCCTTGTTCGTCATTGGAGCACTCCTCTGACGACTCATTTTCTGAGTCAATTTGTGGCTCAGAAACTTGAACATTTTCTTCTAGGCCTACCACACTTCCAGTCTCGACCGAAAAAATAGGTGGCCTTTGTTCTTCGGCCAAATTAACAATTTTCTTAGGCCGAATATTGGTTGTGGCCGGAGTGGAAATTTGCCCCCCGGCCTCTTGCCTTTCAGAAATTCTTCCCAATCTCTCGAGAAGTTGTTTTTGCTTCTTTAATAGGCGATGACACTCATCCCTTGAAGCCTGATCGAGATAGATCATGTGAACTTCGTAGTTTTAGCACTGGGTCCCATTGGGCGTGCCAAAATGTTGACCCTAAAAACTACCAAGCTTACGTGGCGCACAGGCCGAGTAATCTATAAGCTAACTACGTCCTTCGGTGAATGTGGGGCATGCCAACTCATCGGCCGAGCTCGGCCAAGGAGTAAAATTTTTTGATGTTGCGTTGGGTGCGCGGCTGACTTTTGCGTCTTGCGATTGCGACCGAGGAAGGAACACGTCTCGGCCTCTTGGGTTCTCGAACCTGAAGACAAGGCTACTATTCTTACGAAGTTCACGAATCGTTGTCGTCGGATTCGGCCACAGTGATGGTATTCGTCAGAGTAAACTCTCGCCGAATCGACACCAAAGTGTAAGGGCACAAATACTCAAAGCAGATATGAGTCTTAATAATGAACGTGGTTCGGTTATCTGAATGCCGAACTTTAAATCCCACTTGGGAGTATCCGATCATACAATAACTCGGCGTGCAATGCGTCGAGCCTAATAAACTGTAACACCTCACCTCGCCGAGAAGGCTGATGAGATGACCTCAACCAATAAGGATTCAGAAATCCTTCTCGACCAAGACTTGGATAGGTAACCAACCGTCCTCGCCGCAGTGTTGTTGATGCCAACGGAAGATGTTGCGAGATCGGCTGATTCTATGGCGACAAAGCTATCTATGCCGACTGAAGATATCACCAGTTGCTTTCACAGTGCTGTTGATGCCAACGGAAGATGTGTCAGCGAAAAGAGAAAATAAAAAATCTCAAGTTGTTGAGAGAGTTTGCGCAGGGCAGTTGTGTGTTGAATTGAAGGGATTTTTTAGTTGTCTGCCGCTGGTTATTTATAGAAATGTGCGTGCCTAAGTCGCAGAAACCAATCCTAATTTCATCGTGACTCTGAGTCTTTATCTGTTACTAACCCTACACCTTATCACATCAATCAAAACCCGCTCTAATCTTGAAAACCTGACCTTCCACCAAATTTGGCTTTCAAAGATTTATCTGACAATCTTGCTTTGGCTAGATTATTGGCAACATTCAATGTATGTTGTTGTTTCGACCATGTAGGAAAACAAAAGAATATTATTTTATTCTTTACCATCTCTTATCTTTCGCATGCCTCAAGAGACCATATCCATTTCAAATTATATCTCCTTTCAGATGGCACTTATCCCTTTTCGATGGTAATTATCACTAACTTTTTGCTTGGTCAAGTTCCAACTTGATCCATTCTCATCCATGCAGAACATGCTAATCCTTTTACATATCTTTGTGCTGATCACTCCACGCATACACAAATTGCATGGAAAGTCCCTCACCCACACGCATGGAAGAAAATCTGTAACGCTCAACGGCTTCGATCACTCGAGCCGATTGTGTAATTTTAGGCCCAAACACACTCAATAGGGGCATAATGGTATTTTTCTTCCACTCCTATATATTGCTTCACAGTTAAAAAGATACGCTGTAATGATCTTAATTATTCTCTTTTCGCGTCCTATTTTGCAAGAACATGGGAATAGATTCTACTATTAGATCAGAACAAAGAAAAGAGGGCTTTAAGAGAAACAATAAACCACTAGATTTCTAATGTGCTGGATACACCGAGGGAACTTAATCGCTATATGATATTAAAATGTTTCAATATGTTTGGTAAAACAATCTTACATACTTAATAGGGCTTTTCCATTCTCTCCTATATGTGCTTAATTTTTTTTTTCAATAGGTAATTGTTAAATGCAAGTGAGTAAGCAACCATGAACAAGGATAATGGATAAACATCATTAAAAACATACGGTTTCCTTTTGGATAAAGTGGGGATATGTGATACATCCTCAATACAACATGGAGACTTCCAGCATAATTGAGTAATATTTTTTAACACAAAATGGACTAAAATCATATAATTAACATATTATTCTGGTCCATTTTAACAAAAAAATGGACCAATGATATGGAATCTGCACTGTAACATGTTAACCGCAGAGTGGCAGTTTTGAAAAAGTAGCATCAGCAAGTTACATGAAATTTAATACAGAGGCCAGACAAAGTATCATATATGACAGAAAGCTACAAGAATGTTTTATTTCCTTGCTAAATTGTTCTGGATGGAGATAGCACACAAAGGAAAGCATTCCTTTTTGTCTTTTATATATCAAGTAAGGACTGTCTTGCATAGAGCAGTTCATACATTGGTTAATGGTTATGCGTGAGTAAAAGAAACTTATATAGTGAATATGGCAGATTGTTGCTAAATGGAAAATTTCAGTTTCTAATCCAAGATCACACAACTCACCTCTAAACTTAAGATGAAAATATATCTGATAATGTTTTAAGCAGCACACAATATGTCTTCACACTACATCAGTATGTATGCATAAACAAGTACTCTAATTATTGTAGTTATGACTTTGAGCAAAATCTTAGCCAATATTACACATGCTAAAAGTCTTAACTCCAAACTAATACTATTGAGTTCATGCATTGTTAGTAGTTTTACATAAACCTGACAATCAAGATACTACCAGAACATGGATTTATTGCTTAGTTATTAATGAACTAACATTAGAGAATCTACATTTGGACAATAATGACTTTTATCGGACTTGTTAAGGGGTGATAACGAATAGACATTATGTGTTACCAAAAACATCCATGGCATGTTTACCTATTTGAAATGGGAGAAGTTGTGAATGGGAAGAGAAAGAAGGAATTGGTGTGGGATCAACTAACGCCTTAGCTGATATGATTCCTACTTTGTCAGGCATTAGATTAAGGAATTTAATGTGGAACCCACATTTTCTTTTCAGTTCCATATGTTATAGTAAAGTAAACACAGTGGAAGTCAGTAATTAGAATAATTTCAATACCCATGCTCTAGTAAACGCATGTATGCCAAGAATCGGGATAATTTCAATACCCATTCCATCGAAGTTAGAATCGGGATAACTTCAATACCCATTCCATCAAAGTACACATACCATTAATACATCATTGAGAAATGTTATGACGTTTTTGTTAGAATCAGTATAACAGAATAGTTAACTGGCGTTCTAACGAGTTAAGCTTTTCATCACTGGTATACCAAGAAAGCTTTTCTAATTATTCAACTCTAAACTCAATCTCGTTTACGATCCTTATCGTGTCCTCACATTCTAATTTTGAACTCCCTATCATAGAAACATTATGAATCCAATGTCTTCCCTTGTCCTTAATTGTCATGAAGCTTTGAACATCATTAACAAATATAATGATCACGAAACGGAAACCTATGGGAATCGCAACCACGAAAACCACAATCACCATTGAGTACCATATAATGTACCGGAATTTACCTTGAGGAGAAGCACATTCGTCTTTGGGGTCACGATCACTACATTTCTGAATCCGGAAAAAATCAACAATTTTTTTCTGCGAGAAACCTGAACCAAAACCAAAAAAAAAATGAAAATTTATAAATAAGAACATGAATGCAATTGTAACTCCACAAAAAGAAAAAATTAAAAAATTAAAAATAAAAATCCCCTACTTCTTACTCGTCTGTGTCCGGAGCAGGCAGGGCAGAGCCATGATCCAATAGGGACAATGGCGACGATAGGCCTGAGGCATTTCATGTGGAAGCCTCTATCGCATTTATCGCAAAGAAGCAGCTCGTCGGATCGGTCACCCGACCCACAATGCTCGCAGGTAACGTCGCCATAATCGCCTCTCTCCACCACCGTGAATTTAGCCTTCGCCATTATCTCCGCCATGGACTTCATCTTCTTCTTCGGCGGCGACCCAGGCGGCGAAGGCTGGCGCGGCGCCGATGTCCTCCGGTTGAAGCGGATAAAACGGTGAGCTGGAGCAGCTGCCGCAGCCCCCGAGGAGGTGGCGGCCGGAGCCATTACGAATTCAGGTAAATGCTAATTTTTGTTGATTGAAGGCAAGGAATTAATTAAAAATAAGAATGACGGAGGAGGAGGAGAAGGCGGAGGCGGAGGAGGAAGAGGAAGATTTTGGTTGTTGGTATTACGGAATGCTGGTCTCTCCTCTCGCGGGGTTGAGGAAGAAGGGGTAGGAAGGTACTGTTGATGATGACGTAGGCAGGCTACGCTAATGTGATCTGAGTGCGTGAACGGAAATTAAAGTGCGCACCTTCGGGAGTCGTCTTTCGCTATCCTTACATAATCACATTTAGAGCAGTTCCAGCGTGGCAACCCTTCCCCCCGCAATACACTATGCTATCCACTTACCGTTTGGTACGCAGACGGGACGGGACGGGACGGGACGGGACGGAATAGGACGGGACGGGACGGGACGGAACAGGACGGAACAGATTATGTAAATATTGAAAAAAATAAGGAGAAATTTTGTCATAAAATGTTATAAATTTGTGTTCCACGGATGTGGAACGGGTCGTTCCAGGGGAAGAGGTGGAACGAAAAATCAGTCAAATTTCGTCCCATGGGACAACTCGTTCCACAGTTTTTAGGCGCACCAAACGTGGGACGGAACGGCTCGTCTCGTTCCGTCCCGTCCCGTTCCACGTACCAAACGGTAATCATCACCATTGCACTCTCCCCCGGGGCAATACACTATGTTATCTACCCAGTGAACAGTAAATGTCCTTAATGAAAAGTAACTGTCACCGTTGCACTTCAATAGCCCTGGCAATAGCCAATAAAATATTAGTATTTTTTTATTTATAAAATAATACAAAATAATTTTATTTCTAATTTCACATAAAAATTTTAATCGTTCTCGTTGCGTCACGTGCCATTATCCGGAAAGTTATAAAATAATACAAAATAATTTTATTTGTAATTTCGGATCAGATTTTAAATCGTTCTCGTTGCGCCATGTGTCTTAATCCGAAAAAGACAATTATTGGTGATGGATTTCCGATAAGATTTAATTGTTCTTGTTGTGCTACGTGTAATTATCCGAAAATACAATTATTGGTGATGGATTTCCGATAAGATTATTAACCAATCACGTCTCGCCACGTGTCATAATCTGTTTACAATCTTTGAGGATAGATTTTCATCATATTTTTAACGAATGACGGCATGCCACGTGACATTATCTACAACCTAATCCTTTCTGAATCCTCCATATAATCCACCATCCATCCTCACAAATCTCACACCAATTTTCTCAAGATCTCTATCATTATTCATAGTTTCTGCTTCCTTCTTCACCAAATTCTCTATCATTATTCATAGTTTCTGCTTCATTTTTAAAAACAATTTTTTTACAAATCTCACACCGTCCATTCTCACAAATCTCACACCAAATTCTCGTTATTCATAATGAGAAGGTATTTATAGAAAAGTAAAAACATTTTTTTTTTAAATTCAGATATTTTTTCGGATTTTTTACAAGTTTTTTTAAATTTTTATTGAACTAATTAATCTCTCCCGTTGGATTTTTAAAAAAATTGAATTCCAACACTCTAGATTGTGCCACGTGTCACAACGGTAACTTTTCTTAATTTTAAAACTTTATTTATTTATTTATAAAGCAGAATAATATCAACCGTTGATCTCAGATCCAACCGTTGATATTAAATAAGATTTTTTTTTTATTATCATTGCAAATCGGACGGTCCAATTTAAAGAGCCGTTGAGATCGAACGGACCGTGGGAAGCCACGTGACTTCCCAACGGTAACATTGGCAGACTGCGACGCGGGCCCAATGTCTGAAAAGTTGTCGGCTGACGCGCCCCCACGTGCGGGTGAGGCGCACGTGCCTGACAGAAAAAAATAAAAAATTGGGCCAACGCCAGGATGACGTCAGCCCTGGCATCACATCCACTCAAGCTCTTGGGCTGGCAATTCCTCATAGGCCTGGTGCTCGGGCCCGCATTGTCCCTCGGGCTCCCAACGTTGGAGTGTGTCACTCGGGCTCTCCGGCCCTGTTTGGTCCACTGTCCCCCGAGCAAACTCCCACGGTGGAGTTGCTCTTAGGGTGGATATTGTCCAGTTTTGCTTGGTTTCTCTCTCAAATCAGAATTGGAATTGAAAAATATCAACGATTCAGTTTGATGCATTTTTACTTAAATTTATTATTAAAATTATACGGTTCGGTTCACGTCGATTTCGGTTTGATTCATGTATGTTTATTATGACTCTAACTAAAAAAAATATGCATTTCGAATCTTCTACTTCCAATACCAATACATTCAACCACAAATTCAAGCAAATTATCTAGTTAAGTGTAAATAAATATTAAATTATAAATTTAGACACCAAAATATTAAAAAAAAATCGTCTAAGTTACCACATTAATAATGTTTTTGCTTTAATATGATAGCACAACTTGATCAAATCCCAATTACTCACTGGGGAATCTGTTTCCTCTCATCCCCTAAAACCAACAAGAATTGCTAATTACAACTTACAACGCAACAGCCAAACAAAGATCTCCCTAAATGTGATATATTATCTCTTACTGACCCAGCACCCACTACATACTTAAAGAATAGGCCCTAATCAACCAATTAATTATAAAAAATAATAATAAAACAATAATATGTATTAAAAGCAGTTTGGGCTGGTTTCTCTGGTTCTTAGTTTTCCCAAACCGGAATCGGAACCCGTTTGAAACAGTTTGGTTTGGTTTTTTGTCCTGATTTTGATTTTGATTTTTTTTGTCAACGCGGTTTTTTTCGGTTTTTTATCGCGGTTCGATGCGGTTTTCCGGTTTGGCGGTTTTATGGCCACCCCTAATTACATTGTAGCCGTTTGTAATTGTAGTGACTGAATTTATGTGAAATTTTTGTTAAAAGAAAGAAAACAAAAATGTAATCTAATACAAATTTCAATTGTTGAATTAATTAAAAATTAAATACTTTTACATATTTATAAGAAAGTAATAATTTAATCAGAACTTCTTTTTTCTCTCTGTGGTGAGAGTTTTTCTCTCAAAGCTGAGATCTCACTTCTTGTGTGAGGCTTCCAAACCCAAGAAAACCCAGTGGCGCCGGCCCTAGCTTCGGTCGAGATCAGTTGCCATTTCCTTCATGCTTTCTTTCTCTTTTGTTTTCCTTGCTTCTACTGCTTTTTCTCCCAAATTACTACTCGAATTTGTTATATTCCTCTGCCCCCAAGGGTATTACTCTTCCTGGCTCTTCCTTGCTCCGATCTTCAGCCATGAATCCTACTGAGAGTGTGCGTAGAGTTCCAGTGTATCCATCGGCTTGGGTGTTTCCAACACCACCACTTTCTCTTTGTTGTCTGCCGATTCCAACAGTGTCATTCGTGGGTTTCCACGAGCTTCATACTGATAGTTGGCTTCTCTCGCTTAGTTGGCGGCTATCCCTAGCTTATGGTTGTGCTCAAGTAGCAAATCAGGGTTGGATGTGGCATCTGTTGAGGCAATGCTCGGCGGTGGACAAGGAAACAAACGGATGGACTGGAACTGGATTGGTGGAGAAAGATGTGGAAAGTTGTGGAAGCTTCTGGTTTCGGAAGCCTGGTGTCAAGCTTGAGTCTAACTGTTTTTGGGCTAATTTTGTGTTTTCTAGTGTTTTAGGCCTATTTTACCCCAAAAAAAAAGTAATAATTTATTGATAATACATCGATGATCTATAAGATCGGAATTTGATCATTTGAGCTACAGAAATTTAAAAATTAATCATTTCAACCATCTTCACAAAAACATTTCCCTCATTTGAACACAATATAATTCAAAGACATTTTATGTTTATTGGAAATAGGGGTGTGTTTGGACCCAAATTTACACCATCGGCCCGTGTAATCAAGGCCGTTGAATGAGCATAGTTTCACACCGTCAGATGAAAAGTAGAGATAATTCATTTTATTATTATTAAAGGATAATGTTATGGTGTTTTATCATAATTATCTTTTAATAGTAATTTATTATGCAAGATAAGATACATATTTCCAACTGGAAACATGGCAGCACAAGTCAATCTGACTTGGGTGTTCTGGCGCGCGAATGTGTGGTGTGTGGTGCAAACTGATTATTGTTTATTTAAAATATGGTGGGGATCAGGTTGCATAGATTTGGAAGAAGCCTAAATAGGATAGATTAGATTGGATTTTGGTGGTGATGCGATAAGCCTAGGTTGAGATGATGACACAACAAACCTAGCTAGACTAGGCTTTTTGTGTGATTGAACATTTAGGTTTCTGCTGGAGGTTTTAATAAGATCAGAAGCCTAGGTAGATTAGATGTGATAAAGCCTGGATGGGCTTTATTTTGGAGGTCGCAGAAATTTAAAAGCTACGGATCAAATTTTATTCAGTGAGTTAGAGTTGCAGTCAAACTCTATCTAGCCGTGCCAAGCAAGTACATCGGCCACTATAAATACAGAGTCACGAACAACGGAAAAAAGGAGCTCCAATTCAACACACAAAACTGCCATGCGCAAACCCTCTCAACAATTTTGAGATTTTTTATTTTCTCTTTTCGCTGACACATCTTCCGTTGGCATCAACAGCACTGTGAAAGCAACCGGTGATATCTTAAGTCGGCATAGATAGCTCTGTCACCGTAGAATCAGCCGGTCTCACAGCATCTTCCGTTGGCATCAACAGCATTGCGGCAAGGACGGTTGATTACCTATCCAAGTCTCGGTCGAGAAGGATTTCTGAATCCTTATTGGTCGAGGTCATCTCATCAGCCTTCTCGGCGAAGTGAGGTGTTACTAGTTACTACATTCGGCACATTGGAAGCCGAATTGGATATTGAACTTCGTAAGAATAGTAGCCTTGTCTTCAGGTTCGAGAACCCAAGAGGCCGAGACGTGTTCCTTCCTCGGTCGCAATCGCAAGACGCAGAAGTCAGCCGCGCACCCAACGCAACATCAACAAATTTTAGTCCTCGGCCGAGCTCGGCCGACGAGTTGGCACGCCCCGCATTCACCGAATGACGTAGTTAGCTTATAGATTACTCGGCATGCGCGCCACGTAGGCTTGGTAGTTTTTAGGGTCAACAGGGTGCAAATGAGCTAAACCATGACGAGTATTATGGTGCTCAAGCTTAACTCAGTATTAAGGCATGCTTAAGCTTGACTTGAATGATATTTTCAAGCTTGAGCTTGGCTTGTTTAGAGACCTGAAATCCATCTTTTGTTTGGCTAGACGTAATCAAAATTGAAAACTAATATAGGTAAATAAATAAATAACATAACATAACATAATAATTGTTGCAGGACATTTATGTCCGCTCACTAATTGGTGTAACCATTAGGCAATGGATTCCTCTATTTAATAGGTCATTGATTCCTCAACTAATTAGAAATTGATTATCCGTATTGAATTAGGCATATGTGTATAATTTTTTTGTATAGTCACACCACTAAATAGAGGTGGCTATGCCCCACAGTGTAACAGATACGAAATTCTCTAATAAGAATTCTCTCATTCTCTCTCAAATTATTTTCCTCTACAACATGTAATCAACACTTTTACGCTATGGAATCAAAATTACAACAATATTCCCCCAGAAACCCTAGATTTTTTTTTGCAGCCCACTAGCCGCAAGGAAAAAAAAATCATAAAATACTTCCAAGTCGTCGCAAAAAGCCCTATTCCAACAAACGAGTTCATTGCGAAAGGCCATTTTTACTGCAGAAGGCCAGCCTCTTCAAAATACCTATGTTGCTACAGTCCTTAGCCGCAGAAGCACTCTATTTTTTTTTTTTTTTTTGTAGAAACTGGAAATGCATTCCAAAACACAGCAAAAGCTGAAGTACAACTGGAAAGCCCTACAAGGCTAACAGGATAAACACAACAAAAGGAGTAGCGAATACAGGTAGACACTAATATAACAAACTAAGCGTCATTCCCTACTCCAATAAGCCACCTACAAAGGAGGACAACGCAATCCATCCTTGTTTAACGAAGATGGAGGTCTGTCAATCCTATATTCCTCGCTCATCTTCGTACCTACATAGGTTGCGACGAAATTTGCCGCTTCATTCGCTGATCTTGGCACCCAAGACCATTTACAAATCTGGAAAGATTTCCCAACATCTTTAATGCGACTGACAATGGGAAAAATTTCCCAGCTACAATTTTCCTTTTCTGCATTAAGAGCCGAAATTACCTGCTTTGAGTCAAACTCTACAATTATGCAAGGATAATTCCTTTGCTTTGCACTTAGACAACCTTGAAGCACCACTTTAGCCTCCGCTATCCAAGCATTCGAAGTGCATACTTTCTTCCTTTCTATGCTCTTACATCTTCCTTGTGAGTCTCTAATCACAATTCCCACATAACCTTCATTACACATGAGTTTCCAACTTGCATCAACATTCACTTTTATCATTTACGAAGGGGGAGGAGTCTCATTCTGCTATGATTTTCCATACCCAGGGATTGCTGGATTCTTGTCAATTCCTTCGCCGTTCGGAAAATCGAACTGTCACAATTGAGAGCATGAATGGTTTGAGAAGGAGATGGATTTTGATGATTAAAAACTGCTTTACATCGAGCTTTCCATATATGCCAACACGTGAAAGCCATTAAAGATATAGATCTCTTTCTATCCTCTTTTGTTGCATAGCTCCCTTTCATCATTTCCTTCAACCAATCCTTGATATTTGTCACTGAACATCTATCAATCTTATAGCCAAGCGGACCCCCAAACCAAACCGGCTCCACCCATGGGCACATAAGGAGCATGTGCTCCACAGTCTCCTCATATTCATTACAAATTGGGCAAACCGATGATGGAGCACATTTTTTCTTGAATAAATTAGCATGCGTTGCAACTACCCATTTTGCTACTCTCTAAATAAAATTCCTAATATTTGGCGGGGCCTCAAGACTCCAAATCCCCTTCCACATTAACGGATCAATCGTGCACGAAGAAGATGGCTGCTGCACCTGGCTCATTCTTTTCTTACTTCAAATCCATCTGTAACCAGACTTCATAGAGTAATTTCCTTTCTTTTCCATTGGCCAAATCAATATGTCATTAGATTCAGAATCTCTTACATTTGTTGCTTCAATTGCCAAACATTCCTCCTTCGAAATTAAATTCCGAATAGAGTTTAAGCACCAATTTCTAGTGTCCTCCTGAATAATTGAAGCCACATTCTAATTTTTATCAACACACACTCCATCTACAGGACTCGGATGTCCTGTTGTAGTCTCCGGCAACCAATTATCAACCCATAACTTGGTTTGATGTCCACTCAGGACCTGCCAATGGGCACCCTCCCTAAGTAACTCCCTACCTTCCAATAAGCTTGACCAAATCCAAGATGCTTGCCCTCCCTTTCTTGCCTCAAAAAAACGAAACATGAGGAAAATATCTCGCCTTTAGCACTTTAACCCATAAAGCATCAGGTTCATGAATAAGTCTCCAACATTGCTTTGCTAGTAAGGCAAGATTGAAATCTTTTAGATTTCTAAAACCCATCCCCCCCCTCACCTTTAGTATATCTCATTTCTTCCCAGCAAATCCAATGTATTCTTCTTTCCTTCTCCTTCTGGCGCCACCAAAATTTTGCAAGCGCTGCATCAATTTCTTTGCATAAATTGTCAGGAAATTTGAAGACAGACGACAGACATAGGATAAGACGAGACAGCTTGCGCCACCGCTTTAATTAAGATTTCTCTGCCAGCCTGAGAGAGCCACTACTTCTTCCATCCTTAAATCTTCCTCAAAATCATTTCTTTAACATACCCCAAAGTTTCATTTTTTCAGCATCCACAAAGAGCCGGAACACCCAAATAACAACCAGGATCATCAACATTAGGCATTCTCAAAATCCCACACAATTCCTCCCAGACCGTCTTTGGTGTATTTGCTCCAAAATAGATAATTGACTTTTGCAAATTAACTTCTTGCCCAAATGCTTTACAATAAGCATCAAGAATCTTGACTACATTTTGACAGTTGCTTTCAGAAAAATCAACGTATCATTTGCAAATAATAAATGAGAGAGGCAAGGCCCATTAGCACAGAGCTTCACCCCTTCAATGTATCCCATATCAGAGGCCTTTCTCAGTAACAGAGATAATACTTCACTCACAATAAGAAAAAGATATGGCGAGAGAGGATCACCTTGCCTTAACCCTCGGGATGGTCTGAACCTCCTCACAGGTTGCCCATTAATTAACACCAAAAACTCCACAATTGTAACACAACTCATCACCAAATCCACCCATTTACTGTCAAAACCCATTTTCACCATTACTGCCATAAGGAAATCCCATTCTACCCGATCATAAGCTTTGTTCATGTCCAATTTGATTCCAAGCTCGTAACTCTTCTTCGCCTTCCTAAGCTTTAAGAAATGAAAAACTTCATGAGCTATAATAATATTATCTTGAATTTGCCTACCTTCCACAAAGGCATTTTAACTTGTAGAGATTATTTTCACATGTAAAGGCTTTAGTCTATTAGCCAAAAATTTTTAGAGAACTTTATAAGAAAAGTTACACAAACTGATTGGGCGGAAATGGCTTACCAACTCCAGATTCTGAGTTTTGGGAATTAGCACAATATTTGTTGAGTTGAGCCTTCGCGGGCTTATTCTTCCATTCATAAAATCAGCTTCCATCCCCTTCACCTCCCACAAAATAATATCCTAAAACGAATGATAGAACACACCTTGAAACCCATCAGGGCCTGGAACTTTCAAAGTGCCCATTTGAAAAACTACATCTTTAATTCCCTCTTCTTCAATATTTCTGTTAAGAATCTCATTCGTCTCCGGTGTAACAATCATGCTAACACAATCAAGAATATCTCCTCAATCACATTGTCCGCCAGTAGAGAAAAGTTTCCGGAAGTGATCCTCCACCATTCTTCTTATCCATGTTTGATTATCAGCCCATTGTCCCTCACTATTACAAATCTTCACAATTATGTTATATCTCATTCTTTGTACAGTTGACTGATGGAAAAAGGCAGTGTTAGCATCTCCCGCTTGCAGCCATCTTATACGAGATCGTTGTTGTCAGAATAATTCCTCTTGCTCTTCTAATTTATTGATTTTCTCTGGATGGCCTTTATCTCCTCCACATTATTCTCCCACTTGATTTGCAAACTCCCAAGTTTCTCATTAAGCATATTAATCTCTTGTCTTCTTTCCTTAAATCTCCCCTTACTCCACTCCTTCAAATTGCTCCTACATATCTTTAGCTTCCTCAGCCAAGTGTTCAGCCAATCTCCATCTATTTGATTACTCCAACTTTTCTGAACCACTTCCTTACAACCTTCTTCTTTAGCCCAAAAAGCCTCAAAACGAAACAGCCATTGCCCCCTTACCATCACCTGCTCCGTGTTTACAATTAAAGGACAATGATCAGAACCTCTAACCGTGCCATAAACCACCATCGTGTTAGGCCATTGAAGTTGCCACATGTCATTGACTAAACATCTATTAAGTCTCTCTTGTATGAGTCTATTATTTCTTGTTACTCTCTAAGTGAACCTTGGGCCACTAAACCCCAGATCAATAAGCTCCATTCTTTCGATGAATCCCTGCAGAAATTTGGATTTAATACATGATCATTCTTGTGCTCCAACTTTCTCATGCTCCCACATTACCTCATTCAAATCTCCCCCACAAAATCATGGCATGTTTGTAGGCTCCAACATCTTCATCGCCCACTGCCAAAATCTTGATTTTTCTTCTTTAGGGGTTCCATACATCCATGTAGCTTGAAACCAATCACATTCTCCCACAATACGCACTCTTGTATGTATTATATTATTTGTGGAAAATAAAACATTCACCTCAATTGGATCGTTCCACCACAGACATAGTCCTCCAGCTATCCCAATCGGTGGGACATCAACACCTTGTCTGAAACTCATCATCCTCCTAACACCTTCCATTCTATGGCTTTTCATTTTTGTTTCCAAAAGAAAAACCATAGAGGGTCTATATTTACGTATATACCCATGTAGGGCTCGAACTACCGTGTCCGACCTAAGACCACGACAGTTCCAAAGTATGTAGATCATGGCGACCTTCCGGCTGTTTCAGGCCAGCCGCCACCGCCTTCAGTATTTACCCTAATATCACCCAGTCTAACATGAACCTTATGAAGATTCTCCGCTTGATTCATATTCCATTCCCCTTCCAAGTAACCTTCTCGTATGCTCAACCCTGCAGTTCTCACTCTTCTACCTCTCCCTCGCCTCTTTGCCAAGCCTCTTTCTCCCTCTTTTTTCTTCTTTGTAGGCGACTGGTAAGTATTGATCCCTCTGCCCTCAGCTTTCCTTTTTAAACCCAACCCACCAAATACATTTTCAAATGATCTCACTATTTCCTGCACTATTTGACTGCTTTGCTCTCCCTGCACATTATAAATTTCGATTGAAGCATTTAGGCTATTAAAATTAATTATCGCTAGTTGCTCTCCATAACTTGAAATTCTAGATGGTCCAGCTTCCATAATTGATGATCCACTATCCCTCATCTCCTAAATTTGAACCCCTCTATTATGTGTCTGATGTCGAAGCCCAAATACATGCCACACATGGCTTGTAGCATAAGCACTCCCCATTATCATCTGCTACAACCCATATGGAAACTCACTATTAAGTACCATTTGGTATGGTCATCTTTCCTCTTCTGCATACACTCCACTTTCGGAGACATTTTTAGAATCCCAATTCGTATCTTACAGCTCTATCTGATTCTCTTGCCCTTGTATGGGACCCTCTATTCCTGAACTTCCACTCTTACCTTCACTCCAGCGCGTATGACCACCCGCTATCTGCTATGCAGATCTTCTTTTCTCCCTACTAGTTCCTGCATGTCTTCTTTCCCCTTGATACGTCACCACTGGTCTTGGATTCTCCTGAACATCCCTTATTGTCATAGCCGTGGTCCATTCCCCATAGCCAGCAACTCCTCCTCTATTTGGTTTAAAAGAGCACTCCGTATTGACATGGCCAATTCTTCCACATCTGTAGCAAAAATCTTTGAGCCGTTTATATCGAAATTCAATCCACGTATCCCTATCCCCTGTCCTAGGCAACCAACAACCAGCAACTAAATGGTTTTTAGTATTAACCAGTATCCTTACCCTTAAAAAGCCTCTTGCATAAGCCAAATCTTCCAATTCCAGGAACTCTCCAACCTCACCTGCCAGCTTTCTTGCATTTTCCTCCGTACACAAAAATAAGGGGATTCCTTTCATCTGAACCCAAAATGGCACCATTTCCACCTGTACTTCCTCCGAAGCTAACTCATTTGGCCATCTTTTAACAGAGAAGTTTTGTTTCATTACAGCCCACGAAGCTTAATCCAAGATTTTTTCTGCCATCTCCTCATCTCTTACTATAATGACATACGTATTCTCCTTAACACATTTTATCTAAGCCTCACCATACTCCCTCCATGAATTTCGCAAAATATTTTTGACACCCCATTTATTTAGTTGTTGATCTGACAAGACAGCACCTATAAGCTTGACACCATGTTCCATACTCGAAATCCCTAAAGATCCTTCAAGATGAACCACCAAATCCTCTACTTCGGATTAGGCCATAGTTACCCAATTCCCACTTCTGGAAACTTCGGTAATATCTAACTTAGCAATAACATATTTCCACCACAACACACCGCTAAGAAACTGCTGATGATTGACTCTTCTCACACCACTATCGTTTCCTTTCAGATGCACAAAACTAATCCAAACCACGACTCCGATGAAAAAAGAAAAGAAGACTTGAGATAAAGTGTAGAATTGAACCTGATGCAATTGATAATACCTGTTACTCCCAGAATCCATAATTAATGTGAATCTTCCGGCAGATAAGAGTCTTATCCGAGTATTTATTATCTCTATTGAATGATGCGGTCTCTCCCCCCTTATTGTCGCCATTAAAGCCATAAATAAAGGACAAAGAGAAAGCTTGTTATAGGCTAATCAGATGAAAGAACCCAGTCAGCAAACTCCCAAAGAGGTAGGTGAAAAAAGCGTTAAAACCAACTGATAAATAACAGTAGACCCCTCAAACAAAAAAAACTCTCGTTAAGACTAACCAGAGAGAGAAAAGTAAACAAATTAATCGAGGGAATTACTTTGGTAGGTGGTAGGAAACAAAAGAGATCTAACAGAATTGATGGTTGACAGACAAAACAGTGAAAAGAAAAGACTCCCACAACTGGGAGAAAAACTCTCACAAGAGAGAGAACAACTCTCACAGCCAAGAGAAACCACCGTCACACAAGAAGACAGAAGACTCCAGACACCACTCCACTTGAGATGAGTTTTGAGTTTCAAAGCACTCTGTTCATGTGGTTCAATCTAGCCAATGCTATAGGTCTTTTGAGACCACCTCTTTTAGTCACAAATACCCTAAAAATTGGTTTTTCTCACCTTTTGGCAACGAAGCTTTCAATTTTTCTGAATTTTGAAAGTATGATCATTTTTACGTTTGAAGTATTTTGTTTCATGATTTTAAGTTCATGTCAAACCCGTAATTTTGTGTTTAAACATCCCATGAAGCATGACCCCGATTATGATGTTTTATTGCTTATGTGATTTTTATGTTTATCATACATCGTTTTACTTTTGTAATTTTGTGAAACTCTCACAATAAGAGAAATCACTCTAATGCATGAACCCCTTAAATCTAAATGTATCCATATTAAATAGAAAATAGTTTGTGATTTTCCGTGATAAAACTGTGTATATCATATGGAGAGTCAAAATGATGCCTTAATTCCTATTGCCGAAAAACCCTAGCAACTTTATTGTTAGTGGGCTTCTAGAATTAAGTCATACCCCACACCCAGAAGTGTGACCTCATACATTTTCGTCAAATGTACAAATTAGTTTTCAAATCAAAAGCCCAACTCGTATTCCAGTCGATTGCAATATATGCGTTCTAGGCGAACGCACAATTCTTTTTATTTCTTGTCAATTCCCCAGTTTGCTTCCAGTTGAAGCCAAATTTCATATTCCAGTCAAATATGAGAATAAGAGTGCAAATAATTCATTAGTGGCATGAATTGAATTAATTTATTTTGAGTTTCAAACTCACTTGACTTTTGAATTTTTTTAAGTCAAGAAGCAACAAAACCCGAGCCCAATTGAATCCACTAACCCGTGCCTCACTATGAGTTCACATATTTGGTCCAAAACTCACCCCCTTAAGCTCTTAGTCACAAAATGGAAACTTAAAGTTCTCTTGTAAAACAAACCTTTAATATGGTTTTACATCCATTTTGATTAAACCTGAAGTTTTAATCCACCTCTTTTTCTGCAGAAAAAGATGTTAAACTTGAACAAGTTGGACTTGATGACTCTCGATATCTCTAGCACCAACTAACCCAAGTGAGCTCAATATGCACTTCATGGTGAGGAAACTGCCAAACACAATCCTAGATGATGAAGCCAATGAGTACCAGAAAGCAAATGCCCTTATTTTCATTTGAAATCACATGGCAGAAGCCCTGCAAATAGAATTCCTAGCTAAGGAGGACCTGAAGTCGAAGCCCTAGTGCACTTTGATTAACAAAAGCTGATATTCAACGCCTCAAGTAAGAAAAGATTGGCATAATCTCTGCTTCCAGGACTTTAAGACTATCAATGAGTATGTCTCCGAAGTCGGTTGATTCTAAAGTTTTGTGGTTAAGAACTCACTGATTCTAACCTATTAGAGAAGACCTATTCCACCTTTAAATCGTCGAATATTGTCTCTAACAGCAGTACCGAGAGCGAAACTAACAAAGGTTCTCAAACCTCACATCAGTTCTCCTTCTAGCTGAGAAAAACAACTTGCTGATGCAAAATTATAATTCTCGACCTACTGGTTCCAATGTTGTTCCATTGCCACAAGTCAATGTGACTGTTTCCAAGAGAAGGAAAAGGAACCGTGTTAGTAGAAGGGTCATTCGTCCCAGGTCAGAAGAACAACAAGGGGAAAGGTAAGTTGGTTCAAACTAAGGGTCCTGACCTTGCAAGAATTATAGGAAGATCAGCGATAAGGCTAATCGTCCTGAACCAATAAACAAGTCAATTATTTGCTTCTTTTGTGGTGGAATTGATCACTAGGCTCACACATGTCGATGTTGTTGATTGATATCACAACTGTAGTCAGAGAGAAATCAACCGAAGTTGTCCAGAATGACACAGCTTGAGTCGTTTTGAATTTCATGGAGCAAGATGACTACTAATGGATGTGATTGGCATGTAGCCAACTTAGAATTTTTCCTTAATGTCTTCAGATAATTTCTTTTTTATTTTCGGATTATTGGGCCATTTTGAGCAAACTATTGGTTTCTTAACCCTTTTATGGTTATTGTTTTACTTCTTTTGGATTTCAGTTCTTGAATAATTTAAGTCAACAAAGTTTACCCTGAAAACTTGTTGTGTGACTTAACTTAAATTTTCATATGCATATGTTCCATGAAGTTGATCGACTGGTAGACAGTGCTACCACAAACATTGTTTAACATAACCACATTTATTCCCTCAACTTCATGCCTACTGAATCCTCGACAATAGCAATCCATGGCCCGACGCTATTGATAAAAGGGCATGTCAAAAGCCAATTCGTGTTGCCCAATGGTACTTTGCTTACAAGTAATGAGGCCTTATATTCTCCTCGTTCTGAACAAACGTTCTTGAGTTTTAAATGCATTTGAGCTGACAAATTCTATTGTGAAATCATGGAAGAAAATGATGTTGAATCGCGAAACTGGGCTTAGACTTGAATTCGCAAGGTCAAAAGGATGAGAATGGTGGTGGTTTAGGGGTTTTTCTATGTTTGTGGGTGGGTCTAGAAAGGAGAGACGATGTTAAGCAGAAGAGTGATGTCGAGAGAGAGAGAGAGCGAGAAAATAATGTTCAGCAGAGAAAGGAAAAAAGAAGATGAAATGGACATATTGATTTTGAGCACAGTTGTAACATCCCACATCGCCTAGAGGAGTGATCCTTAAATGTATATTCTCATCCCTACCTAGCACGAGGCCTTTTGGGAGCTCACTGGCTTCGGGTTCCGTAGGAACTCCGAAGTTAAGCGAGAAGGAGGCCAGAGCACTCCCAGGATGGGTGACCCACTAGGAAGTTGCTCGTGAGTTCCCAAAAACAAAACCGTGAGGGAATGGTAAGCCCAAAATGAACAATATCGTGCTACGGTGGTGGAACGGGCCCGGGATGTGGTGGACCCGGGCCGGGATGTGACATATTGGTATCAGAGCCAATCCCTGACCTGAAGTGTGCCGACGAGGACGTCGGGCCCCTAAGGGGGGTGGATTGTAACATCCCACATCACCCAGGGGAGTGATCCTTAAATGTATATTTCCATCCCTACCTAGCACGAGACCTTTTGGGAGCTCACTGGCTTCGGGTTCCGTAGGAACTCCGAAGTTAAGAGAAAAGGAGACCATATCACTCCCAAGATGGGTGACCCATTGGGAAGTTGCTCGTGAGTTCCCAAAAACAAAATCGTGAGGGAATGGTAAGCCCAAAACGGACAATATCGTGCTACTGTGGTAGAGCGAGCCTGGGATGTGGTGGACCCGGGCCGGGATGTGACAACAGTTGTCACATCCCGGCCCGAGCCCCCACCACATCCCTGGGCTCGACTCCACCGTCCCGCTCTACCACAGTAGCACGATATTGTCCGCTTTGGGCCCCGACCACGCCCTCACGGTTTTGTTTCTGGGAACTCACACGAGAACTTCCCAGTGGGTCACCAATTTGGGAATGCTCTCACTCGAACTCGCTTAACTTCGAAGTTCCAATGGAACCTGAAGCCAGTAAGCTCCTAAAATGCCTCGTGCTAGGTAGAGATGAGAATATACATATAAGGCTTACATGATCCTCATTCATGGGCGATGTGAGATCTTACAATCCACCCCCCTTAGGGGCCCAACGTCTTCGTCGGCACACTTCCGGCCAGGGATTGGCTCTGATACCAAATTATCACATCCCGGCTCGAGCCCCTACCACATCCCGGGCTCGACTCCACCGTAGCACGATATTGTTCGCTTTGGGCCCCGACCACTCCCTCACGGTTTTGTTTCTGGGAACTCACACGAGAACTTCCCAGTAGGTCACCCATCATGGGAATGCTCTTGCCCGAACTCACTTAACTTCGGAGTTCCGATGAAACCCAAAGCTAGTGAGCTCCCAAAAGGCTTCGTGCTAGGTAGAGATGGGAATATACATATAAGGCTTACAGGATCCTCACTCCTGGGCGATGTGGGATCTTACAACAATGCCCCAGAAAAATGGTCGATCCAAATTCACATTGATTTATCAAACATGATAATATCCGAATAATAGAAATTAAGTAGGGGCAAGATTTGAAGTAAACTGTGCTTATGAACAGTAAAATAGTTGATTTTGAGATTTAGTTAAGATTGAATTTTGTAGTAAATCATCTACAACCACATCATTTGGTTTGGAAATTTGATTTAAAATTTTAGTCTTCCTATCATTAACCATGTTAATCATATATTGAATTCTCCATCTACAGAGGAGTCGAATATAAAACGTTTCCCTCTAAATAATAGCACCAAGTGGATTATAAAAAATGACTAGGATTATCTCTCCTCCTCTTTCCATCCCCTCCTCTCACACTCTCTATTTTGTCTTTCTCCTTTTATAAAAAATTAATATAAAATGTTGACATGATTTAATCCACTCTCCTAAAAAAAAAAAAAAAAAAGGAGATAATCCATTCTCCTAAAAAAAAAAAAAAAAACTTGTAAATTCTTGATTTTGACTTATGTTTATGGGACATAAAAGAATAATTTATTCAATTCCCAGTCAACACCTGTGGCTACCCATGGTCAATAGTTCAGTGCAGGCCAAGTCATTGGAAAAAACACAAAACGAAAGAATTGTCTTCGTTCCTATTAATTAGATTTAGCTGCCCTACAGTCATTGATTATTCAGCCCAACCCACTCCTCCACCACTTGCTCTCTCCCTCTCCAAAATTCATACTCCCACAGAATTGAAGAGAGAGAGAAAATATGAACCCAGCACCACCAGCAAGGCCTCCTCCAACACCCAAAAAGGAGGTACAACTCCAAGGTCCACGCCCTTCCCCTCTCAGAGTCAACAAGGGCTCCGTCAAGATCAAGAAGCCACCGCCACACCCCCACCCACATCCACACCCAGCATACACCCAGCATCCCCATCCACCTCCACAGCCGGTGGTGATCTACTCAGTCTCTCCCAAAGTTATCCACGCCACAGAAAACGAGTTTATGTCCTTAGTCCAACGCCTCACCGGCCCTTCCACCTCTCCGCCCTCCTCCTCCGCCGACGGCCTCTCACCGGCTGCAAGGCTCGCCTCCGTACACAAGACAAGCCCTAATTCTTCAACCTCGGATTACAACAAGGTCGTGGCCGGCGCCGCCACCACTAGTACTAGCATTGACGACGACTTCATGACAAGTATTTTCAATAATCTTGAAGTTCAAGGAGGCGGAGGAGGAGGGTCAGTGCAACTTGACGAAATGGGTCAATTTCCGGGCATATTGTCTCCGGCGCCAGCGTCTCTGCCGGCGGTCCCAAGTGGGTTATTCTCACATCAACATCAGCATGACGTCATAAGCAGCCCAATGTTTAATAATTGGATGGGGATGGCCAATAGCCCTGGGCCGGCTTCTGCTTTGGTTTCTCCCAGTCCCTGCTCATGGGACCTCTTCAACCATTTCTTACACTACGTTTGATAATTCAACAATTTGCTGCCCGGTCCTCAGTTTCGTAGCATTTTTACATTTTAGCAATTGTAATTAATTTGTTACTCTCAGCCCCAGTCTTTGTAATCATTTTGTAATTCAGATGGAGTTTTACAAATTAATTCTAATGATAATTATTCATTTCCCACTTGGGATTAGCTAAAGCGGATGTGTTCCCTCCATAGAATTCCGTTTGAATTTCGCTATTTAGATTAGTTTAAACAAAAATATCGCTAAAGTGGTTGGTTAGGGCATTCGTCTTCGACTGTTCAACCCAGTTGCATATCGCTTGTAAAAGGACAGATATATGCCTACATTGTCATATGATCACTACAGTTCACTGTTCGGAATCCGTTTCTACCAACAGTTCTACAAAACCTCAAAAACGTTGAGGCCAAATGGAAATTTCAAAATTCAAAATTTATTTACCCCTACAATGCTGAAGACCGTTCATCAAATAAAGAAAAAGATGCCGAATGCTAGTGGTACGTTGTATCCTTTGACGTCATAGTGTTCTTCCCATGCTGGTCGCTCTCGAATCATTTTGAACTCGCTTTCTGACATTTTTCGGACTTAGAGCTTCAGCGGTAAACATCCTCCTTATAAATTAAGGTGCCAACCTTCTCCCCCTTTATGGCTTTTGAGATGTTACCAGGTTTGTTCAGATTGAACACAACAACTGCATCATGGGAAAGAAACAACAGCATGTTCAGCTCACAAGTATGGTTGCAAAATTTTAGATGCTTGTCTAAACATACCAGGAATTTTGTTTGTCTGGCATAAGGTAATGGCGGTCATGTCCATCACCGAAAGATCTTTCGCCATCACCTCTTGATATGTTAAATTCTCAAGAAGACGGGCATTCGGGTCACACCTTGGATCGTTGTCATAAACCCCGTCAACATTTGTAGCTTTCAACACTACCTCTGCATTGACTACGCCCACAATTGAAAGCAAAATGATAAGTTTGAAACAAAAGAAAATAGTTCTGTAGCTTTTAGCCCGCTGCATTGACTGGATAAACGATTGATATTTGCCACCATAGACAAGTTGCAATTCAGTAAATTTAGGACTAGATAAATACGAGAAGACTTGATATTAATCAGTTCATTTGGGAATATTCAGGACTACTTACTTTCTGCACCGCGAAGCGCTGCAGCAGTATCAGTGGTGAAGAACGGATTTCCAGTTCCAGCTGCAAAGATTACTACTCTCCCCTTTTCCAAATGCCTTATAGCTCTTCGACGTATATAAGGCTCTGCAACCTCAGACATTCGAAAGGCAGTCTGCACTCGAGTAGGGATGCCGATACTTTCCATTGTTGCTTGAAGAAATATTGAGTTCATGACAGTTGCCAACATCCTGAAAAAATGATATGAACCAGATCAAGTAATCACCCAATGAAAGGAATTATGTAAAAATGCAACTGGAAAAAAGTCTACACAGGTGACATCAAACAACACTAAGGAATTTACCCGATGTAATCAGCAGATGATTGGTCAAGACCGCCGCTTCCCACCCAGGAAGATCCACGGAAGATATTTCCCCCACCAACTACAATTGCAACCTGAAATACTTAACTAAGATTACTAAACCATACAGAACACAGTAAACTATGTTTTGGATCATAAGCACACAAATCTCACTAGTACAATATGTTGAGCACTTTACGGAGATTACTAAAACATTCAAACTATTCCTGTTTATGCTATCCCTGCATTCTGTTGGATATTTAAATAATAAAAATAACCTACAGTCCCATTCTTATCATGAAGCATTTCCCAGACTGCACGTTCGTCCTCACATAGATAATTCTTGAATCCCCAAATTTCACTACGTTTAACTTTATAAAGAAGGTTACAGTAATGACCAACATAACAGGTAAACAATATAACGAGAAGAATACGACCTCTGTGTGTGTGCCCTTGCCTTCGTGTACATAAAAGGAAAAGGTCATGTAAAGTACAGTTCTTTAATGTCAAGTGTTGAGCATTACCTCAATGCCAAGGCGAGTCACAGATGCAACCTCCCTTGCAATTTCCATTGTTACCTAATATTATCAACGGGCCAAACTGTTCATGTTTCAGAAACCAATAAGAGAAGGATAATTATCATAGGATGATTTAAGAATTTATGAGACCTTTGGGTCAATAGTCTGTGTATGATCTCCGGCAAGTGCCTCTCCGCTAACTTTAAGCAAAACCCTTCGCCACTTATAAGATGGTCCAGACGAGCCATTCCCATTCATTGTCACCCCAAAGGGAGCCATAGATGATATTTGAGTATGACTGTTCAAAAGATATGAAGTTAAAATGGTAGATATTAGAGCAATGGTATCCAAACCAACACTACCAAACGCTACTACTAGATGAAAAAAAGACATTGCCATTTTCTCACACAATTCGACAACCAAGGAAAGACAATTTTCTCACACCCCTTGATATCTATCCCAAGAACAACAAGATATGAAAAAGCGAAAATGATTAAATCATCCAGGGGAAGATCGAGGGTTGAAGAACAGACTGATTATTATATATCCTACAAGATTGGATATTTGACAACAAAATCAAGTGTAACTGAGGAGCATGCTAGTTAATTAAGGAACCACCAAGTGAAACTGAAATCGCTGCACCCTGCACCCAACAGTCTGTTGATACTTACTAAACCCTACCAGTAGTTTACTACAAGTAACTTTTAGCTAGAGTCAGTTTTTTTTTGGTCGAAAGCTAGAGTCAGTTGATAGTTACATTCAAGGACCCTTAATTCCGACAACAAAACTGAAATTAAGCGGCTACCCATAACAATTTACAGTAAAAAAAATACAGGAAAGTCATGTTCTTGTAGCGGCATACCTGCGGTGGTTCACGGAGTCCGAACCGGAGCCCATTTCAGAAGATGAGCAGGTAACCGCCGCCAACCGCCCACGTGGAGGCTGTTTACTCACCGGCACACCATTGTAAGCGCGCTTCAAACAAGTCAGAGGCGGACATGAAAAAGAAGAGGAGGAGGTGGAAGAGGAGACAGAGACAAAGGAGGAGGGCGAAATTGCCGCCATGAATAACTGAAAGTCAAAGTAACTTAATTTAGTTCTCCTAGCGCCAAGCTGTAGCTGCTGCTTGACTAAACCAAGCAAGATAACATGCCTCTCTCCCTTCCCTCTCGAATCCGGATCCTCGCCGGATCCTCTTTGTGAGGATCTCGAGAATTCGTGAATCATGTTCGTTTATCGTTATCGTGCGGTCAGAAATTATTTTAAATATATTTATTTAAAATTAAACACAAACAGTACCTGATAAAAACTAACCACACGATGTACAATGAACGAACACAATTCACAAATCCCCAAGATCTGCACCAAAAGATGCGGAGAGGATCTCGTTGATTTTGGCAAAAGTCCTACCTCAATAAAAAAAAGGAAAACTAATGAAAATGACTTGAAAACTTTAAGTTTTAACGATAAGGACACAATAAAGGACAAAGTGAATAGTACCATGATTGACTTTTTAATGTAAAAATATGATTTTTCATTAAAAAGTACCAATAACTTTTCATTAAAGTTCCCTAAAAAAAATGTTTTGAAATTCAACCAAACATACCTCATTTTCCTTATTACTATATTGCCCTTTGAATAAGTAATTTACCCTTTGTAGGCCTATGCAACCAACAAAAACTTCCACCTTTGGATGACTAAAACTCAGTTCGTCATTGACGTTATTAACCTGTTAGAATACAATTAATTAATCCGAAATCATTTTTGTAATTGTAGCCAAGGTTCTAAAAGACGCTAGGCGCTAGTTGGGCGGCGGGATATGGCCTAGCGCCTAGGCGGCTAGGCAGGGTCTAGGCGGGCGCCTAGGCGGACTAGGCGGATATAAGTAAATCCATTATATTTTGTGTAAATAAGTGTCTGTTTATACTTAAAATATATATAATTTCGTCATAAACTACAAAATAGAATGACATATGTATTATAAATTGGAACATAATGAAAACATGGGGAACAAACATATAGTGTGTGCCCACTTAAGTATTCAACAAGTCTCTTACAATTTATTGAAAAAAATTAAATTCAAATTGAAAGTTATCTATTTTCTATCAAAGTGAGTCGCAACCTAGGCAGGTGCCTAGGCGGGTCTAGGCGGGCTAGGAGGTCTAGGCGGGCGCCTCAACTGGTCTAGGCGCCCTTTATTAATTTTCAAAAGCCTAGGCATTAATCGGGGCGGTGACCAGCCGTCTAGCGCCTAGGCGGCGCTAGGCGGGGATTTTTAGAACAGTGATTGTAGCCTGTCATATAGGAATGTAATTTCTAATTGTAATTAGTGTATGATTCCTATTTTTAATATGAATATATATAATTCTATATTAAAATATTTTCTACACATCAATACAAGAAGTCATAATTCTATATGATATTACTCGTCTAGATTTCCTTAGGTCCTAGGGTTTTCTCTCATCTCCTCCTTTTGTTGCCGTCCCAACAAACAAAACAAAAAAAAAACATTTTTGTCGTCCCATGTCCTCTCCCCTCATGGCGTCCTGTTCTTCCTCTCTTTGCGGCCAAAACAAAGCAAACTTCGTCAAACTTTTCTACCTCCAATCATATTGTTTGGGTTCATCAACTCAAAAACCTATCTTTTTTGGTTAACTGATAAAGTGGTTAACATATCTTTCCCATAACCAAGAACAAACTTACTGTAGTATCCCGTGAGCCCAATGAATCCTCTCAATTCTTTCACATTGGCAAGAATTCACCAATCCTAAATGGCTTGAATCTTTTCAGGATCAACAGCTACCCCATCTCTAGAAACAATGTGCACCAAGTACTTTACTTTGGCCAAATATACACTTTTTCTTTTTCCCATATAATTGGTTCTCCTGGAGTAACTCGAGGGCCTTGTACAAATGAGACAAGTGATCCTCCCAAGTTTTTTTATAAACCAAGATGTCATAAAAAAATACTAGTATAAACAACTTCAGGAAGGGTCTAAAAATGTCATTCATTAAGTTTTGGAAGTGCCAAGAGCATTAGTGAGTCCAAAGGGCATGACTAGAAACTTATAATGTCTCTCACGAGTCATTTCAACATATGCATGATTCAATTTAATCTCATGATATCTTGACCTTAAGTCAAGCTTAGAGAAAAATTGTGCTTCAAACAATTCATCAAATAGGTCATCAATCAAATGTTCCCTATTTCTTCTTCACCAACGACACATAAAATGAAAATGAGTCATGGCTAAGCCTGATGAAACCAGATTGCATAAGCTCTTGCACTGCCTTCTCAATTTCAGTATTTTGAACTTGACCATAATGGTAGGGCTTGATACTAGGTGGCTTTGCTCTAGGAACCAATGGAGTTTTATGGTCATATATGTGCTCTTTGAGGAGTACCTTAGAAGGAAGTACAAATATCTCCTCCAAGTCGCCCAATAGACCTTGCAATTCAGAGAGTTGTTGAGAATTCTGTTGTGCCATACGTTGGGCCTCCCTGCTTGGCCCATGATGTACGTAAGCGGGGAGGGAAACCTTTATCCTATAAAATGGATCGTTCAACCTCACTTTACAAGGATGACAAACTCTAGCCTCTCTAGCAACAACAATGTAACTCTCATTTTATATAGTGAAACTGGATCGAACACCAGTGTAGACGTAACCCTAACTTGGGATGAACCACAACATATCGTTTGGTTCTTGTGTGTATGTGTGATTTATGGTCAGATTTACGTTGTTCCAAGATCAACCGATTTTGTGCATCAACAAATTCAAATCTGATGTTTCCAATTTTCCAGACTCCATAGAATAATGTTAGCACTCCTAAAACTCTTTGTCCAATTGGTGAAGAGAGATTTCTTGAACTGGAGTAATAGAAGAGAGCCACCTAGAGGAAGAGAAGGTCTGCATTGAAATTGTAAACCCCATCCACCCCCCGCCCAGTTCCATGGGGAACTACTTACAACAGCCTTGACTTCTAACATTGTTGCGTTGTGCAATGTCCACCCTAACTTGTTGACCAATCGAGAATCAATGAAGTTATGGGTACTACAAGAATCAAGGAGGACTTCACAAAGGCTGATTTTTAAGTAACCCATGCAAAGATGCTAGTATGCAAGCATGCGTAGCACATGAACTTGATCAAGATGAGGTGCGAAAGCCAAACTTTCCCTTCAGCCGGGTATACTTGCTCTTCAAAAGAATGTATTGTTTGCTTATGTCTTAATAGACAATTGTCTGGTGTCATATTCATTCATGATATTATGAGTTGTTCTTGTTTCCTTATTTCGTTTCAAATGCAGGCTGGAAGGAATCCTTTTGTGTCATCAATGGTGGCGATGTAGTAAAGTCGGGGAAGCCATCTCCTGAAATGTGAGATGCAAAACTCGTTGTTTGATCTGACTTTGAGTGTTTGCTATCAACGATGAGATATACCGTATATGGTGTGTTCTGAAACTTTGAATATTTTGTTGGCCATTGCAGGTTCCTTGAAGCTGCTAAAAGGCATAATGTTGAACCTTCCATGACAAAGCACATCACATCAAAGCAGTCTCATCTTTATACATCCGCGGATGAGGTGATCAACTCTCTAATTGATTGGTGGCCCAGTCATTAAGGGTTCCGTCGAGACTCAAAAGTACTCGGGATCCCAACAGCTGTGTTAGAGTGAAGCCTTAGGTGTTCATACTACTTGTCTTAAGATGAAAGAGTTTATAACTGCTGTTCTTAGTTTGAGACGACATATATAAGTTGTATGTGGCTAATATTTTGAATGCTCATCTCTTCTTTCCGAACATCCCTCTGGGGTATATTTTATTTGGTTGGGATGGATTATCAACGCGAGGCGTCTTCAAAATGGTCATGAGTATCGGTTGCCCTTGCAAGCTCTTTTGGTGTTTTCTTACATGTAGTTTGAAATGCAGGAGCCATGGCTGCTTCACGACTTCGATGAGGATTTTTATGGGGAGGAACTACATCGTATTATAGTCGGCTGCATACCTCAATTTGTCGTCCCTGTCCTGTCATCGATCTCTTTCTAATATTTGGGTGTGAAATGAAACAGGCCACTTTCTCATCTCTTGGGAGCTTGATAGAAAAGATTCACCAGGACAGACGAATTGTTGAGTAAGCTGTTGATCTTGCATTGTTCTCAAAATACAAGGACGATCCATAGCTCAAAAGCTGTAGGTAAGGATGCTTTTGAAGCGCGTTTTCTATACATGATTGGCTAAAACAATAATTGAAATTGTACACTATGAGTATTCATTGCTGCTCTGCGAAAACGACTCTAGTCCTATTCTGGCTGGGACGACTGTGTAATTCTACGTATTTCCTATGTTGTCAGCGCTAAATTAATATTCACAAAAAAATGTAAAGATTGAAAAACTACACAATTAAGCTACCTACATCTTCATGGGTACTGCCACGGACGCTCGACTGACATGAAAAAACATGGAAATGTAGGGAGTTAACTCTTGTTTCGTTGCGTGTTGATTCAGTGAGGTTGGAGCCAGTGCAGGGTGATCCAAACCAACTCTTACAATCTGACTGGCAATCCGTAGTTATGGAATGTCCTGATTGTTCCGTCACATCCAGCTGTTACAATGACAAGCCCCCATGGTTCTGATTCAGCGGTGTGATTGAGTGCTTTATTGTGCTGCTGCTGCTGACGATGATGAACTTGACGTTGCCGGTGACACTGACCATTTTCATCTCGTTTGACCGGTAAATCCCATAAAGGCAGAGGAAGTTTCTCTTCGGGCCAAGTTGCAGAGCCACCCCTGCACGGACCATTTAAGAAAAACCAATTTCCAAGAGAAAAACATTCCGAATCTCTGCTTCCTGGAGCAGCCTCCAGATGGCCTGGTGTTTCCAAGTTCCTTTGTTCTCTTCTCATGCCTGGCCAAGGTACCGCGACAGACACACCTTCGCATAAGAAATGCTCACAGGATTGAACAGATTTTGTTTGTTTGGATGATGATGAGACACACGGCTCATCATAGTCCCACAAATAAACACGCGAGTCCTCTCCAACTGAAATTATATGTTTCCCGCTCGAAGTAAAAGAAGCTGACGTCTGACTTCCCGACTTTGCAAGACCTGTTACATTCAGAAAAATCTAGTTATTCAATGAATGCTTTCATTAACCGAGAACAAACACAATGTACTAGTAAGATGCAAATTTGAGCATATGCTGCAAGAGAATGGGGCATCATATCATCTACCCAAATCAAGATATGGTAAGCATCCACACCTTTGTATTTCCTTGTAAGTTCTACTCCGTCAAATATACGGACTTTCGAGTCTTCTGATGTTATCATAACTCTCTGCGACTTTTCCTGGCAAAACTGGGCAGAAAATAAATCCTAATGTTAATGAATGAATCAGAAAAATAACATCTTATACAAGCGTGGCGGAAAAGAAAATTTTGAAAGAGCTTTGAGTGCAAAACCTTGATGCCAGTGATTTGGTTGCCAGAGGTTTTCTTCCTACCATGAATACGCATTTGCACAACCAGCTGAAGATAGTCCCCTGTCCAACCACAAAATGGGTTTAACAACTCCCCAGGTGAGGAAAATGCAAACACTTGAATATCAACACGAAGATAACATGAATTTTATGTACCTGATGCTTCATAGAAGTGGCAAGTGCCTGTAATGGAACCAACCACGAAACCCTACTTGCGCAGCAGAAAACCATATGGTTAGCATCATAGAGGAGAGAACTCTCAAGTTTATAATCTTAGTAGCAGTGTAATAAAATCATGGCTAATCAGGTATTAAGAATCATACTTTTCCATCTTGTTGATAACATATAGCAGTTATAACATCTCGAACATCAGCCCAGTCAGCAACTCGGTTATCAGAGAGTCCCCAAACTCGAACTTTCCCATCTATCGATCCACTTATGAAATAATTGTTGTTGACAGGATTGAACTGAATGCACGTCACTGGTACCATTTAAACATTTGAACAATTACATTTCAGATTATCATATCATATACAAATTTGAGGGAAAATAAAAACAGAACTAGGATATTTATTTTTATCCTTACCATAGTCATTGTGATCGAAAACATTTAGGCAGTGACCGCAACTAACATCCCACAGACGAACAGTTTTATCCATGGACGAAGAAAGAAGATACTGCAATGAGCATATATATAAATTAACATCAGTCACAAGCTGCAAAGTTGTAAAGATGATTATATATCAGTCAACGAAATAGGTAATGTTACGATATACTCACATTTGAACTCGACCAAGCCAGGTCTAACACATCACTGGAATGGCCATGAAACTCTTGCAGCGGTGACTCGTGAATTCGAAAACCCTTTTCAGGAAAGATCACGCGATAACCGGACTTTATTTTCTTAAGTTTGCTATCAAAGTTCCCTTGAGGTGTTAAGTAGGTACAAGAAACATCTGTTAATGTAACACGCCAGATGCATACAATCCCATCTTCACCGCCAGTTGCGAGATACTGGCCATCGGGACTAAACTTCATCACCCCAATGAACCCCTTGTGCGCATGAATTTCTTGCCCGCTGCATAGTGCAGTGAACTCCATGCACTTCTTACCATTCTGCTTGACCATCATCCTATTTTGTTTCGGTATTTCAGTATCTGGTTTCGATACCTCTGACACAACTTTACCTCCTCTTCTCTTCCTCTTGTTTATAAACTGTTTCCACCAAACTTTCGTCTTCTTTTCACCCTCCTGTGAATTCCGACATTCTTTTTCTGGAGCCTCAGCTTCTCTCCGAGCAGAACCCGTAGCAGAAGGTGAAGCAATATGAACTGCATCGTGAGTCCAGGCCAAATTTGAGCTACCTTGTATGTTACTATCCAATGTATTGTACATAAAGTTTGCTTGATGACGACTAGAAGACGAAATGCAAGAGCTTGGGGAAGCTCCACTGCATTCCGAAACTCTTTCCAATCCCATATCCACAGAAGCAAACTTTGTAGAATCAAACTCAACTAAATCCATTTTTCGCAGAAAACTCTCCCGTCTCTCCTTAACACTTGGTGGCTCATTCATCCAAATTTTGTACTCCTCACTCGCTATGAGTGATCGTGCAGGTGACAAGTCCTCCGAGTCGAAGAACACATCATTTTCTTCATCATAAGATTGATCAGAGCTCAGCATGTCTTCACTCGAAGTTGCAGGCAACCTTCTTTAGTAAATAATAATCCGCAGCAAAGTCCCCAGTTCACGGACCGAGTTTTTCTCGTTAACTATGCAGACAGGATGAAGCATCCACATTCCAAAGCAAAGCAATTCAACTGAATGATATTAAACACACAAGCATGGATAAGTACGAGGAACCGAACTTAGCGACTCCAAAATAGCAAACAAAATATCAACACTAAATTTAAATGAATTAATTTGGCTAATTCTTTATAGTTACTGTTATAATAATATTAGTGGACTTGAATACACCCAAAACTAAACTAATAAAATAAAATAGAAAGACGGAAATAACCAAAAGCCCTGAAATGACGGAGTTAGAGTACCAAAGAAGATGTGATAACTATTTCGTTCTCAGTTTTTAATTTTGGTCGTTTGGTAATGAAAACAAAAATTTTAACTAAAAGCCAATATTGAAAACTTGTGACTTTTTCCTTTTCGGTTTAGAAAAAAACACAGCTGATTTTTACACACTCTGTTAAGCTTCTTACATGTAACATGCTCTTTTAATTTTCGGCGTTAATCAAACAAAATTATTAATAGTTTATGATTTTTTGTCAAAAAACGAAAAAACAAAAACTGAATACTAAAAACGACGTACTAAATTAGTAATAGTTTATTGAGATACAGAATAAGGGTCAGAACGTAGAAACAAGGCGTAACAATAGTATAAGTATAGTATAATAATTAGTATTACCTCCTCCAGCTCCAGTGGTGTGTTTGAATGCAATGGAAGCAAAGCAAGATGAATTGAGATATATTGTTGAATATGACCGACCCTCCTGTAATTGTGGAGTCGCTGCTGCTAACACTGCTTTATTTGTATTCAACCCAATACTCTGAACTCACTCGCTCAAACTACAAATAGAAAATGGCGGAGGAAGGAAAGGAAACAGCTGCAAATTCTTACTCTCTGAGTTACCAGATGTTTGAATTTTGAGGCCTCGAGATCCCAACTCTTTTAAAACTCGCAACCAATCTCTCCCAATACTATTTTCTCTTGTTTGTGCTTCTGTGGGCTGCAGCCACTCTACTGCTCCTTTCTATTACTTTTACTGCTGGTTGTGCTGCTGCTGCTGCTCTCTCCTTTTTCTTTCTGCTTTTTTTACACCCAGCAATTTCTGCAATTAATTGCACAATTTTTTCGTTTAAAATTCAGAAACCCCAGAAATCAATTTAAAAAATTTAACTGTAAATTTTCACATTTATATAGATAGGTATGCTACATAAAAACCCAATTAAGTAATATAAATTAAATTTAAAACCCAATTAAGCACGATGAATTAAATTCAAAATCCAAGTTTTTTGATCTTTTGAGTATTTATTCTTTTGGTCCTAATAGCATATTATTTGTGTTTATTTGCTTAAGTTCCAAATGGTGTCAAATGTACGCTCGTTTGTTTCCATAAATGGCGAAAATAGTCCAAATAAAGAAAAATTGTGTACTTTTTGCACACGCAATAAGCTATTGATCTTTTGAGTACTCATTCTTATGATCTTAATAACGTATTATATGTATTTATTTTTTTAAATTTCAAAAAATGTCAAACACATGCTCGTTTATTTTTATGAATACCTAAAATAATCAGAATACATTTTAAATAAAAAAAACTTTGTACTTTTAGTCATAAAATAAAGAATAAAGAGTTTAGTTTGAGTAAGAAATAAAGAGAAACAACAAACCAAAACGTGTCAGCGTGTAGAGGATATACTCTCTAATACCACCCCTATAAGAAAAATACAAAGTTTGACCACTAAAAAATTAAGAAAACTTTAATGAAAAGCTTCCGGTATTGTTTATTTTAACGAAAAATTACATTTTTACACTAAAAAATCAATTCTGGTACTATTCATTTTACCATTTATTTTGTTTTTATCGTTAAAACTCAAAGTTTTCAAATAATTTTCATTGGTTTTTGTAAAAATAAATTGATGAAATTATAAATAGAAAATTACAAGCTGTGACTGCGACAAGTATGTTGAGTGGGTAGCCACTCTAGTAACTGCTTGATAAAATGGCAGACGGATAGCTGAATAGCTAGCTCCCTCCCTAGAGACATCGATTGCTCACAACACTGACACCTGTTTACCACCCACCGCATCTTACAACTCACAATTCTATACCACCACCAAAATAACTCGATCAGTTTTTTATACCAATTTATTGTGCACTGTGTTTGTTTGATCTCTTAAATTATTATTTCAATCGAAAATGGCTATATGAACAATTTTTTTTGGTACGGTTAACTTTTGAATTATTTGAAATCAGTTAATTAACTCTTTATTGATAGATTTGATGAAATTTCATCTACTTTGTCGTCAAATACTAAGCATGATTTTACTCTTAAGAGTGAATAACATGCTGATTACAAGTCAGTATATGATTGCAAAGTGGAAAAAAATTGACATTAAAGGGTTAATTGACTAATTTTAAATAGATCGATCATGGGATAATTTACCAAAAAAATAGTTCATATAGTCAATTTCAACTAAGGTAATTGTTCCTGAGGTCAAACGGTAGTTTACCCTAACACACATACAACCCAATAAGTTCGTCAATGGTTAGATTATCAAAATCCATTATAGATTGGGGCACACAAGGTGTCCCTTAAATAAGATTATTGAGGTGTTCCTCAAATAAATTTATATACAAGGATTTGTAAGCATGTAGTTCAATATCCTAGTGAATATGGTGTTGAACTTCCACCTATACTTCCCGGATTCAAAACAATGTTAAGCTCACTTACCACACCCAATACCAGATTCAAAACAATCTAAAGCTCACTTCCACCTATGCATGTCGTGTTTTTCGTGTTCGTGTCGTTTTCGTGACATACTCGATATCTTAACGGGTCGTGTCGTGTAACACCCGTTAAAGTAAACATGTAATATGACCCGACCCGCAATCGAACCATTAATATTATCAGGTAATATGACCCGACCCATTATCTGTATTTAAATCAATATATAATGAAAATGAAAAACATAATTCGACCCACATAGAATAGAAATATAATACTAAATTAGTATATGTGTCATAGCCTGTCCCGAGATATATTAGTTTCGATGGTGTGAAATGTCTAAATTGCCCTTGGACATTGAGTTTGTTATGTGGTGTTGTGGCTAAGTTGGGTTTAAACTTAATTGGTTAGTTCCTAAGTTTTTGGAATTTAAGTTAGTAATTTTTGGTTGTGGTTAGTGACCCAAATTGGACCACACACACACACACACACACACCCACACCTTCCGTTGACCTTTCTCTCTCCTCCCTCTCTCGGATCTTCTTCCCTTTCCGTATAACTCGTACGGACGAACCTCAAACCAACCCATTTTTGCATAGATCGAGCTTGTGATTAGTACCATCACTTTCATCTCGTCATCACGAACTCAACCATACCATTTTTAGGACTTGGAAGCTTCGGAAAACCTGTGAAAAACCCTACCCCGAAATTGGCACTGTTCATGCACGTTCAAACGAAGAGTTTTTAGAGGATTTTAAGCTCACAGGGAGCTTTAGAAGGTTTTCACGAAGCTCGGGGTAGCTCGCTGGGTAGTTTTTGACGTTGGGATTGTGAGTTTCAAGTTTGGCCGGTTTCTCTCGAATTTCTCCTGCGAGATCCCGTGATCTTTGGGGCTTTAAACAGGTAAGGAAATGTTCTACAAGTTAAGAGCTTCATTTTGGTACTGGTTTCATGAAATTTGGATGAAAAATGGGTGAGATATAAAGGTTTAAAAAATTTCCAGTTTTTCTGACGACGGTGACGGTCCGGCGAACCAAGGAAGGAGACGACGGAATATTCCGTCAAGTTTGACGGAATATTCCAACGGCGTCAGGTTAGTTTTAACGGTATATGCTACTTTTTAACGGAATATTCCCTAACGCCGTTAGAGTTACAGTCAGTGTGCACGGCACGTGCCCGCGCGTGGGTGGTCGGAAAATTTTTCTAAAAATATAGGGATGTTCTTGAGGTTGTGTAAATCACGTTGGTATATTCAAACATCCCATCTGAGCAATGTATGAGAAGTTATTAGCTAGTATTGGTTATGTGCTTTAAATTAACGTTTTTATAGTTGTTTCGCATATAGGGGAGACTTATCCCGAGGACGAGCGTAGTCAAGGGCGACTCGGGGGCTACGACCCTTTCGACATATCAGTGAGTGGGCTTTTGGTTTTCAGTATATACTTATATACTTGATATTTTCCCAGAAAATGCGTTTAAATGAAAGTATGCCTTTAAATGCCATGCATATAAATTTATATTCCGTATATGAACTGGTATATGATGCATATTATATAATTGTGGTGTTGTGGACGCTTAGGTAAGCCCAGGTGAGTTATGAATTGTGATTGTGATTAAAGTTGTGATTGAAAAACATTGAGCTCATAAACCTGCACCTAGGGTGATTGTGATTTAGCCAGAGATATGGCACATGCCTGTTTATAATGTCACCTCCCGCACCATATGCTCACTTTGGATCCAATTTAGGTGCATAGTCTTGTCGTACAGACCATCATAGGTGGTTCCGACTTGTAGGTGACCATCGATTTATCGCCCAGCTATCATGAGAGTGTAGTATTGAGCATAATTATATTGCACCCAGTCTTGTCGTACAGACCCTTTTAGTGGTTCCGACTTATGTGCAATGTAATGTCGTATAGGTCATTGTAGTGACTCCAGCTAGATTGGATAATGAGGTATGAATTCAGCCGTACACATGGACCGAAATGCCGATAATATCGGCGATATATCACCGATATTATCGGAATTTCTCGTGACTGATATTTTTTTAGGTTTCCAAATGGTTTTCGTCCTAATATCGCGATATTATGGAAATATCGCGAAATATCGGAAATGTCGTAATCGGGGAAGAACGCCGGAGGATTCAAATCGCTGGGAGGAGAGTCGGGGCGGAGTCCTTGAGCGACTCGGAGTCGACGAAGGATTCAAATCGCTGAGCGACTCGGAGCGACTCGTAGCCCAGGTAACCGTCATGGAAGAAAATATCGATAATACCTTCCATTTGCCCCCGATCTAGGTATCAAACAAAAGCACGGGACGAGAAGAGTGCGTTTATACCTTCCATTTGCCGTGAAACGACCCGTGGTGGTCGGAAAACCTCTCGACACCCACGGTCTCGCCGGAGATGGGTGCGCCTATTCCCGGGCCGATTCTGTGCTAAATCCTTGGTAAAAAGGACAGAATAACCTCAATAATCACATCCAAGCAACAAACCAACACGGAAAGAGAGGTTCGAGGCTTACCTAACCATAACCCATGAAGAACTCGCCGGAGGTTCTTGGGGTTTCGTCGAGTTGCGCAGGGACGGGAGACAAAGAAAGAGAGAGAGAGAGATGACGGCGTGTAGAAGGTGATGACGATGCCGTCGACGGAGTACCACGAAGGGTGTGCATGGGTGCTCTCGGGTGTGGGTCAAAGGGTGAAAGAGTGAGGGTCTTCGAGAGAGGGAGAGTGAGTGCAGAGAAGAAAGAAGGAGAAAGAGGTCACGGGGTGGGGAGAGAGAGAGATACGTGAGGGTGCTAGGGTGCTGCCATGTGGCAGCTTGAGAGAATTTGGAAATCAAGATGAATGGTCCAGATTTGGTTAAGATAGGGGACTAAAACGATAATTTCATAATTATTTGGGGAACCACGAAAATATATAAAAATTTGGGGTTGGGGTGTTACAGTGTGTCTGTGCGTGTGTGTGTGTAGAAGTGGGGTGCACTTTGAAGTGTGTGTGTGTAGAAGTGGGGTGTGTGTGTGTGTTATCCGAGAGAAGAAAAAAAAATCCAAACCTGCTTTCAAAATATCCAGGCTATGTGTGTTATCTAAGAGAAAAAAAAATGCAATATATAAAGTGTAAAATATTGAACTAATTCATTATATATAATGATTGTGGTGTCTTTAAACTTTTTTCATTAATTACTACATATTTTTTACACTCACAATGTTTGCCAGCTCGCTATATAATCAGCTTAAATCAGTTAAATCCATCATGCAATGCATTTCCTTCCAATTTTTTGTGATAAACTAATAGATAATTGACTAAATAAACATCTTGCAAAGTTTCAATTAAAATTTCCAAGTTTTTCTTACAATTTCCGTGGTTTCCATGTAATTTTTATCGATATCGATATTTTACCGATATTTCCATCGATATTTCCGTGTTTTCGGACTACCGATATTTCCGATATTACCGATATTTAATACCTTGGCCGTACAGACTTATGCAGGGGTTCCGGCTAATATGTTATTTTCCATGAATTTATTCTCACCTGAGTTACTTATTCTATTTTATGTTTGGGCATGGCATACTTATGAATATGGTTATGTGAAGCATGATTTGAATTGAAATATACATATATATATATATATTTATGCCTATGTTTATATTCTATTATGGGAAAATTATACAAGTTTTACGGCGAGGGGTTAGAGCATTTTAATGATGAAATGGTTTTGAAAGACATATGTTTTTGCCCACTCACATTTTCTGTTTTGTGCCCCTCCAGGTTTTAGGTAGACTTGCGGTTGGTGGCGTACGAGGATTTCGGCGGTTCTGACATAATAAAATAATTGTAGGACATTTTCTGGTACTATATAACTAGTACTTGTCCTACTAGACTGCACCTAGACTTTCTATGCTCTGATTAGGAGTATTTACACTTGTATCTCACTCCTAGCACTTCCTGTTTATTAGTGCACATTAGTAGTTTTCGGTGTTTATTTTTTCGTATATTTCTTATCTTTATTGCTTCCGCACTGTGCACATTGCTACGTCACCCTCACGTGACGGCCAACATGCTTTGATCTTGGTCGGGGTGTGTCAATATGCATATCACGTTGTCACATAAATATTACTTCAAAACTTTAAAAAGAAATTTTTTTTTGTCTTTCAAGTATTACATACCCCAAAATAAGAGCCTAATGAAAAAACATTACTACATTACTATAAAATAGCAAATGTTCAAAGATATGCAAAATGAAGGGAGTTGTTTCAAGGTTGAGGAACCTTGCACATTTTTTACAATAAAACCCTTCAATTTTCATCAATCACCAAGGGAAATGGTATTGGAACTTTGGTTTTATATATCGTTTTCAAGAGTTATATTGACGATGTTTTCATTAAGGCTTTCCACATTAACACTCTCTTACACATAAACTAAGCATAAAAAACCAAACATTGTAAACCATTCAAATGTGTTTGGTATTTTTAAATCACTTGATATTTTTATTTTTAATGTTTTGGTATTTTAAAATTACTTGATATTTTATTTTTAACATGTTTTATAATTTTTTAATCTTACTCTTTGCCTATAGTATACTATAAAAATAAATAAATAAATAAAACTTAAAATTTTAAATTTATGTAGAATAATAATACACTATACATATTAATATACAATATATACTATACACTATGGCTATTGGATTTTATAGTAGTTTAAAAATTTAAATCATCAAACTAACTTTTTTCTTAACGTGTCAAAACGGGTTACTCACGTGTCACCCTTATGTAAACATGTTAGACCCGTTATTAACGAGTTCCTATCGTGTGACTCGATAATGACTCGGATTAGTTATCGTGTTGACCAGAAACTCGTTATTTTCTTGTCGTTTATGTGTCATGTAAGAAATTGTCAGGTCTAACCAAAACTGGACGTTTCTCAATATATTTTAATTATTAAAGGTTTTGTTAAGCCTGACCTAATTTTTTTGAGGTCACAAAATATTTTCAAGGAAAAGTTAATAACGATAATGGTTTATAATGACCTTACAGTCGAAGAGCATAAATGTTTCTATCCACTTATGCTATAATGTTCATGAACCTATGCCGAAATTTCTATTTCAATTAAATCCCTTAATTCGAAGTATACAATTAGTGTTTAGCTTTCCTCAACTCGTAATGTGGATACTATCGTTAGCTAAAAAAACAAAAAAACAAAAGGTATGTTGGTTATTGTAGTTACCAAAAATTACTGCCGCCTGTTGAAGATTTAACACGTGGACATAAATATGTTACCGTCTATTGAAGATTTAACATGCCCACACTTGACTTCACACAATGTAAGAGGCCAGGTCTCGGGAATGTAGGAGAGGAGACTCCTCTGTCGAGTTCGCGTGTTAGATATGCATAATCTAACATAAAGGATTTAGCCTGGCATGGTTGGATAAGGAGTTATCCTATGGAATCAGCAGAGGGAATAACAATCCCTATGGTCTCGGCCCAGTCACAGGCTACGATATCTGATGGAGTTAAGAGGTAATTGGTGCCTTTTACTAAGTCCCCCAAAATCAAATGTCTAAAAGCTTAATGGGCGGGATTACGAGTCTCAAACCGATCACTCAGGGAATATCACACATTGCCCTAATGATTCACTTTCAAACTTAGACTTGTTGCTCTATATAAACATGATCATCGACCATGAAGAGGTATCAGTTACTCTACCAAGAATCTAGAGCTTAAGAAGTTTTCATTATATTCACGAAGTCTAACTTAAGCATCAAAAAGCTCTTGACGCACACCACACTTGTGTGACCAAGTCTAACATGTTTATTCCTTTCTTGGTTGTAGAGACACTAAAATAATTTTACGGTTGTGTGAAATTTGTTCCCCACAATCATACAACGCATAATTAACTTTGGAATAAGGATCCTCTCCGGATCCTCATTTGTGTATCGTGTTTGTTCATCGTACATCGTGCGGTCAAAATTCATTTTAAATTTTATTATTTAAAATTGAACACAAACCGTATCTGACGAAAATTGACCGCACAATGTATGATGAACGGATACAATTTACAAATCTCTCAGATCCTCACAAAGAGGATCCGGAGGATCCGGAGAGGATCTGGATTCTTAACTTTTGTCTTTATTCCATGAGAAAGGATAGTAAAATTCAAGTTGGATGATTGCTTCATTTTCCTCTCATTTTCCCATAAGATATGTAACTTTTTCCCAATCATGAACTTACCAAACATTAGAAAATAAGTGATTTCTCATTGTCAAATCCTTTTACATGTGAACCAAACACATAAAAGTACATTACACATGAATGGCCATCTCAAGCTTAATGCCAAGGAAAACTGGATGTCAATTTAAATTCCTAGTTTATATAATTCTTAGTTTATATACTAGAAAATTTTGTGACAATATTTTCCATTTATAATAGCTAATTTAACTAGTTGAGTCCGTTTGATAATCATTTAATCTTTTATATTTAGGTTTTTTTTATGTTTTATGTGCTTGGGATATGGAGAAGTTAAGTCTATGATAGAAAGGAGAGATGAAGAAGAGTGAAGGAAAGCTGTGGATAAGGGTATACAAAAGGTAAACTAAAAACTAAAACGGAAATGGGGGAGAAGGTACACAAGAGTGGAGGAAAGTTATTTATTTATTTTTCTTTCCCTTCTTTTTCTCAGAAGGTCACAAACATACTCATATCTAAGAGACAGAGAGGTTCTATAGTAAACTGACAAAGTGTGAGCTATAGGTGTATAAGTGCGAGCTGTGTTATTGCTACTTAACAGAATGCTGTAATATATGCATGAACAAAAACTAGTAACCAATATTATCGTAAAACAAGCCTGCTGCAGGCAAGCATGAAATTTATCTTACGTTTTCGAATATGCAGTAGGATTTAAGAATTATAGTTCAGAGACTCACTGAAAATTTAAAACAAAAAAACAAAGATTGAAATTACCGACCTCATGAACAAACGATATATAGTAGTGCTAGCTTGTGTTCTACTGGATATATTTTCTTCTGCAGTCGACGACAGCTGAACTCTGTCAACACCATGATTGTGCTTCATGTAGAATTATGTATCCACACACACACATGAGAGAGAGAGAGAGAGAGAGAGAGAGATTGCATGATTGGTGTAGTATTTGGCAATCAAGTTGTGGTTTGATTGTATTTGAAAATTATTGGAACTTTTTGAGGCAGCTATAATATTTGGTACCTAGTTGTTAGCGGCATATCTCCGCTCTATCTTCCCTCGATTTCCTCTCATTAAAGGCAAAAGGTGCACGCCTATTTTAATACTCCCATTTGCATTACCCTAACTAATTAAGCTTTTACCTCCAACCACTCATCACAGTTCACAATCTTCAGATACTATATTCATCATCCTCTTCTTCCCTTTTTAATAACAGATTATTGCACGCTTCCCATAATTTATTTGTTTATTTATTTCAGTTTTCATATTATGGATCCACACGCATGGATCACTATCATAATAACATGGGATCGTTAATATCAACATTTACACATACGAATAAGTATATTTATTGGACAAAGAGCTCAATATGCTATTATTTTGATTTTTGAAATGGATAATGCTAGGTAAACTAAAATTTTTAACCAAATTTTTAAACCAAATGATGAGTCACCAATAGGAAATAAGCACGTTAATCAACACTTAAGTAATAATCAAATCATCAATAACCACATCATTTGGTTTAGAAAATTTGGTTTAAAAATTGGGTAATGCTAGGGAGACCAAATTTTTTAAACCAAATGATGTGATTATAGATGATTGGATGATTAATTAAATGTCGATTAACGTGTTTGTGTCTTCTTGATGACACATCATTTGGTTTAAAAAATTTGATCACCCTAACATTATCCTTAAAAAAAAAAATTGATATCTCTTGTATTACCCTTCTGAAACACATGCCCTTGACTTTTGATGATTTGTTTCTCCATGAACTGAATATACCACCCCAACTCAAGAGTGGAATTTCCATTTTACAAGTAATGATAGTGGTATTTCATTGATCATCACAACACAAATACAATTGTCAATTGAATGCATTGTTTCGACGATTAAAAAATTTATTTGAAGTAAATTTGCGCAAACAAACAACTAGAGTAAACCCTCACATGCACGCAACTACAAACGCTACCAAAACAAATCTGTTGCAAAAAATTATGATTACAAGAGAACTAGAGATCCTGATTGTGTGTTTTTCACTTGTATTTTCATTCTCATGACGTGAGGTCTTTGTAGTATAAAGAATAAAATGACCTAAAGCAACCACATCCACATTGTATTTTCCATTCGGACTTTTGGAATTTGACTATAAATGCACATTCTCCAAACCCGACAACGATATATATCTTACCTATATCTTTGTATTGCTGCAGTGGCATTCAGTCTCTTGCTGGAGATTGCCCTGCTCCAGTATACGATTCAATATTCATTTCCAGCTAATCTATATAATTAGAGATATATGGTCCTCGAGATCACGAAGATTACCTCCCTTAATTTAATTAATTAATCATCGTTGGAAGATAATCGTGACTATTATTGAGAGCATGTGATCATATATGTTGCATACCTAATGGATGATTATCCTTTTCTATGTTTCTTTTTCTTTTGATTTGTTTTTGAAATATTATGTTGTAATTTAAGGAGAAAATTGTAGCAATGGTCCCTTAATTTTAACCTAATTGGAGCAATGGTCATTCAACTAAAAATCCATGACCATTAGTCCCATTACTCATCAAAACGTGCAGCTATGGTCTTTTTCGTCAACTCCATTAAAATTCCGTTAAAATGACTCATGTTGGAATGACCATTGCTACAATGGGGGTCAAAGTTGAGGGACCATTGCTCCAATTAGGTTAAAGTTGAGGGACCATTTCTCTAATTGGGTTAAAGTTGAGAGACCATTGCTACAATTTTTGTTTTCATTTGGTTTTCTATCTTTGCCCATTGATTCAGCCTCACGTGCGTGACATGTGACTTATTTTGACAGAAGTTTTAATAGAGTTGACGAAAATGATCATAGCTACTCGTTTTGATGAGTTAAGAGACCAATAGTCATAGATTTTTAGTTGAGGGACTATTACTCTGATTGAGTTGATATAATATTTATAATGAGTCGTTCAATTATTTAGTTTCATTTGAGGACCATCCCTACAAAAAAACTTTTAAACAAGAGATCATTGTGAAATGTTTCAAATAAACAAATGGTTTATCATAAGAGTATTTCTTGACATGATCTTTAAATAAAGATTAATAATTAAACGATTTTGATTATAAAATTATAAGGAGAATATATGTTCTCATGAATGAGATATGTGCATTTAGGTTGATGACATGCAAGTATTATCCATTATTGTAATTATCTCAGCTTACCCTTTGGACTTTTTGGGGTGGGGGTGGGGATTTAGACCGTACGAGAGGTGTGGTTTGACCTTACGGGAGTTTTTACCTAAATGGAATAGAAGGGACCACTACCTCCTTAAACATGTCTAAATAAAACTATATAGTATGGACAACATTGAGAGTAAAATAAAAATTATAAACATGGCAATAAATTAAAAGAAATGCACTACAAGAAGCTTCGACTTTAAGCCCACAAAAATTACTTTGTTGGCAAAGAGTCACCGACGAAAACGTTTGTTGGCCATTTCGTCGCCCAAAGCATTTCGTGCAAAAGTTTTGTTGACGAATTTTGGTATTTCGTCGGCTAAAGGTTCAATTTTTTTTCAACAAATTCTTTTTGTCGGTATTTACATCTTTCCTAACATATATTTCATTGGTATAGGGCTTTTAAGCAGACAAAATATTACTTTTCAGCCAACAAAATGTGTTTGTCGTCATGGATATTTCGTCGACACAGTCTTCTCTCACCCGACAAAATTAGTTTCATCGCGAAAGACATTTAATTTATAAAAAAAATAATAAATAAGCAACTGCATATGCATTTTTAAGTACATACAAAGGAGGAACTATTGATTACTCAAGTCTTCGTTTTGTTGCTTCTGATATCAGGGAGTCAATGACTGAGTTCGTTGAATGCTCAATCGCGTATATTCCTCGTCATTGTAATGTTGTGATGCACTGCCTTGCCAAGTTAAGCTTAGTTTGTAGTGACTCTTTTGTTTGGTTTGAGGAACCCCCGGATGCTATAAGGGTGATGCTCAACCAAGACTTACAACAATAAAATTATATCATTTTCTTAAAAAAAAAAAATTGTAAGTGTTGTAAAAGCTGTAGGGTGATATTTTGCACCTGCTTCGCTCCTGTTTTTAGCAAAGGTTATTTCTCTAACTTTTGCCTATTTGTAACATGTTATCAGGACGACTCTCTAACCATTTCTCATTTCCCTTTGCCGAAGGAAAAAAAATGTTTCCTCCTAGGATTTTACTGTTCTTCTTCTTCCCTTGCCTCACCTGCTGGATATACCCTTGTGAAGAACTGTTTGCACCTTGCCTGCTTCTCGTTCTCAATTTAACAATTACTTATATATTTGATTTCTTGTTTGGCCTAGTTCCTAATTACTAACCTAGTATTTATTTATGTTAATTTTACTGCGATTAAAGATGGTGCTGTGACATCCCACATCGCCCAGGGGAGTGGATCCTGTAAGCCTTATATGTATATTCCCATCTCTACCTAGAGCGAGGCCTTTTGGGAACTCACTGGCTTCGGGTTTCATCGGAACTCCGAAGTTAAGCGAGTTCGCGCGAGAGCATTCCCATGATGGGTGACCCACTGAGAAGTTCTCGTGTGAGTTCCCAGAAACAAAACCGTGAGGGCGTGGTCGGGGCCCAAAGCGGACAATATTGTGCTACGGTGGAGTCGAGCCCGGGATGTGGTGGGGGCCCGGGCCGAGATGTGACAGGTGCGGTATCATCGCCCATCTTGGACTACAGATTTAATTTTACTACAATTTTAGGTGGTGCGGTATAATTGTCCACCCTGCATATTTAAATTTGTCTGCTATTTAATTTTACTGTAATTTTAGGTGGTGCGGTATAATCGTCCACCCTGCATATTTAAATTTTCTTGCAGTTTGAGTGGTGAGAAATAATCGCCCATCCTATGCTTACTTTAATGAGAATGGTGCGGTACAATCGCCCTTCTCATTAATCATGTAAAACTCGAGCATGAAGTTTCAAGTGCTAATCATTTTGGCCTGAAGATCAAAATGAAAAATTTGTAAGAAACATAAGTTCTAACACTATATTCCTCCATGAATACATATTATTGCAAGTTCTTACACATCTAATTTTTCTTTCAGAAAAGAAAATGGCGAACTTGGCAAAGCTTGATTTTGTTGCCTTGGACATTACTGGGAAAAACTACCTTACCTGGGTAGTGGATACCGAGATCCATCTGGAGGCAGGAAATCTTGGAGAAACCATTAGGGAGGAAAACAGTGCATCCTCTCAAGATCGGGAGAAGGCCATGATCTTTATTCGTCGCCACCTTGATGAATGACTAAAGAGCGAGTACCTAACGGTTGAAGATCCATTGGCTCTCTGGAAGGCATTGAGAAACAGATACAATCACCAGAAAACAGTGATTCTTCCAAGAGCTTGTTATGAGTGGACTCACCTAAGGATCCAGGATTTTAAGTCAGTGACTGAGTACAATTCTGTGATGTCCAGAATTAGCTCCCAGATAAAGCTCTGTGGGGAAACCATCACTGAGGAAGATATGTTGGCAAAGACTTTCAGCACATTTCATGCCTCCAACGTGCTCCTGTAGCAGCAGTATAAAGAGCGAGGCTTCATTGAATACAACCAGCTGATATCTGTGCTCCTAGTAACTAAACAAAATAATGAGCTCCTGATGAAGAATCATCAGTCCCGATCTACTGGATCGACATCATTCCCAGAAGTGAATGTTGCTTTCCTTGAAGGGAATACCACATCCTCTCGTGGTAATAATTACAAACGAGGATGTGGCCACAAGTAAGGCCGGTGGAACGGGAAAGGCAAAAACCATGGTGTCCACTTTCACAACCAGGTTCTAAGGCCATCTCCAACCGAAGGGTCCAGAGGGCCAGAGGGCCAGAGGGCCGAAAACAGCCCTAAAACCGTCTCCAACCGAGGGCTAGGCCAGAGGGCTCGAGAATCTGGGAGGGCCCCACGGAACTTCAAAGGGCCAAAGGGCCAAAGGGCTGGCTATTTTTTTTTATAGTTTTGTTATTCCTGTCGGTTATAACCGACAGGAATACATGCTATTATTTAATATACTAAATAATGGTGTATTCCTGTCGGTTATAACCGACAGGATTGTTTAAAAAAAAATTCAAATGAAACGGCTACTAGCCGTTGCATTTGATTTGATATTTTTTTTTACATTATTATTATTATTTTTTATTTACAAAATTTTTCATATAACTTCTATTTTTTCCTATAACTTCTATTTCACAAAATTTGGTTTTTTTTTTAAATTCCATTTTTTTCCTATAACTTCTATTTCACAAAATTTGTTTCATATTTTTTTTAAATTCCATTTTTTTCCTATAACTTCTATTTCACAAAATTTGTTTCATATTTTTTTTCCTATAACTTCTATTTCACAAAATTTATTTCATATTTTTTTTTAAATTCTATTTTTTTCCTATAACTTCTATTTCACAAAATTTACTTCATATTGTTTTTTAAATTCCATTTTTTTCCTATAACTTCTATTTCACAAAATTTTTTTCATATTTTTTTTTAAATTCTATTTTTTTTCGTATAACTTCTATTTGACAAAATTTGTTTCATATTTTTTTTAAGTTCTATTTTTTTTTCCTATAACTTCCTAAGCCATTATACAACATTAAATTAAATTAAGTAACATGAAACAACATGAAACAATATGAAACAACATTAAATAAAATTAACCAACATAAAAACTATACAACATGAAACTTAAACAACATTTTAGTTGTAGTTTTTAAATAATAAATTATGTTTGGCCCTATGGCCCTTTGGCCCTCGGTTGGAGACGGTTTTTTGTGATAGGGCTAAAACGAGCCCTTTGGTCCTCTGGCCCTTGGTTGGAGACGGAGGCAAATATGGCCCTGTACTGTTCATTAAAATATTAATATCTTGGAGAATCTTGGAGGGCCAGAGGGCTAAAACGAGCCCTCTGGCCAGCCCTCGGTTAGAGATGGCCTAAGGCATAATTCAGGCATGAGCTTCAAGAATGCAAATCGCCACAAAGGCAAAACTCATATGAACAACGTTCCTAGAAACTCTGAAGGAGCCTGCCATAAGTGTGGTGGCAATGGGCACTGGGCGTGTACCTGTCGTACCCCAAAACATCTGGTGGATCTATATCAATCTTCCCTCAAGGAGAAGGGTATTGAGATCAATTTCCTTGACCAGGCTAGACCAATGGATATACTTGATCCAGTGCTCAACTTATCTGGGTAGTTGAACACAACCCACCTAGATGCTTCAAACTTCATTATGGAAAGAGGGAATGAAATGTACCGGTCCGATTGAATCATTTATGTTTGATGTATCTTTTATTCTGAACTTGTAGTTTAAAACTTGCATTTCAATTCAATAAAAGTGGAATTTCAATTTCCCTTTTATTATGAATAATTTGTTTTTAACTATGATTCCCTTTACTCAGAAAGCATGGATAAAAACTGTGGTTATTCTCAAAACATGAGAAATGGAGGAGATATTTGTCTTGCAGACAGCGTAACCACGCATACAATACTTCGTGATCGAAATTATTTCTCAAGCTTAATGCTTACAAAAGTAAGGGTAACAACAATATTAGGCCAATCAGATGTAATTGAAGGCTCAGGGAAAGCCTAGATTACGTTACCAAATGGAATAATATTGTTCATACAAAATGCGTTGTATGCTACTCGATCTACTCTAAATTTGTTGAGTTTCAAAGACATACGTTTAAATGGATACCACATTGAAACGAAAAGTGTAGAAAATGTGGAGTATCTATGCATTACCTCCAATGATACCCAGAAGCGTATATTGGAGAAGTTGGTGGTTTGTCGAGTGGATTATATTATACATACATAAAGAGAGTTGAATCACATACTGTCATGAAACAGAAGTTCATTGATTCAAAAGTTTACATGCTTTGGCATGACCGTCTGGGCCATCCAGGATCCACCATGATGCGTAGGATCATTACCAACTCTAATAGACATCCATTATTGAGCAGGCACATTGCTATCTCAAATGATAACCCTTGTAAGGCTTGTTCTCAAGGGAAGTTGGTAATTAGACCATCACAACTAAAGGTTGATGCTGAATCCCCATCATTCTTGCAAAGAATTCAAGGGGATATTTGTGGGCCTATTCAACCATCTTATGGACCATTTCGATATCTTATGGTTTTGGTTGATGCATCTACTCGATGGTTACATGTTTGTCTCTTGTCTACTCGAAATGTAGCTTTTGCGAGACTTCTTGCTCAGATAATTAAGTTGCGAGCACAGTTCCCAGATTACCCCATTAAGTCAATCTGACTTGATAATGCTGGTGAATTTACGTCCCAAACCTTTGATGATTATTGCATGACATTGGGCATTGATGTTGAACACCTTGTTCCTCATGTCCATACTTAAAATGGTTTAGTAGAAGCATTGATCAAGCAGCTTTAGTTAATAGTTCGCACTTTGCTTATGAAAACAAAATTGCCAATTTCTGCATGGGGACATGCCATCTTACATGCTGCATCATTGGTTCAACTAAGACCTATAGCCAACCACCAATACTCCTCAGTATAACTCGTGTTTGGGCATCAGCCAAACATTTTACATTTATGAGTTTTTGGTTGTGCTGTTTATGTGCCTATTGCACTCCCACAACGCACAATTAGATATTTGGAATTTATGTGCCTAGTGCATCAGCACATACTGGGAATTTATGTGGGTTTTGATTCACCATCTATCATTAGATATTTGGAACCCTTGACAGGTGATATATTTATAGCTCGTTTTGTGGATTGTCATTTTGATGAGACAATCTTCCCGTCATTAGGGGGAGAAAAGACCGTTCCAGAAGAACGGCAAGAGCTGACATGTGATGTTCCCACCTTATCTCATTTTGATCCACGAAGCACTAATGTGAAAATGAAGTGAAAATGATCGTTCACCTTCAAAGTATTGCTAATCAAATGTCAGATGCATTTAATGATGCTTCAAAAGTGACAAAGTCACATATACCAGCTGCAAATGCACCTGTAAGAATGGATGTCCCTATTGGACAAAATAAAGTGGCAGCGAATGAATCATCTGGTGCACTCTTGAAGTGTGGTAGACCCCCAGGTTCAAGAGATTCAGCCCCTCGAAAGAGAAAGATGAGGGCACAGCTGAATCCAAATGAAATCATTCAAGAAGAGAAAATGAATGATAAATCCCCAATTCATGATTCTGAAAAAGAAAATGTCCTTGATGAGACACATGTCCCTGAAGAGACAGAAGTGCATGAAAGCAAAGAAATCTCCATAAATTATGCATGTACTAACGAATTATGGGATCGAAATGAAATAATCATCGACGACATGTTCGCATTCTCATTAGCCAGTGAGATCATATTAAGCGATGATATTGAGCCCTGCTCTGTTGATGAATGCAAACAGAGACAAGATTGGCTTAAATGGAAAGATGCAATCCAGACAGAATTAAAATCCTTGGAAAGGCGAAGTGTTTTTGGACTGATAGTCTAAACCTCGCTTGATGTAAATCCCATGGGTTACAAATGGGTATTCACTAGAAAGCACAATGAGAAAAATGAGATTGCAAGATATAAAGCACGATTCGTTGCACAAGGTTTTTCATAAACACCTGGAATTGATTATGAGGAGACATACTCTCCTATAATGGACGCAATTATGTTCCGTTACTTAATAAGTTTAATGGTTTCAGAAAAACTTGACATGGGACTTATGGATGTCATCATTCTGTATCTATATGGAGAATTAGATACTAACATATATAAAAGTCCTAGAAGGACTTAAGTTGCCTTAAACGACTAACAAACCACGAGGTATGCTCTCAATCAAATTAAGGCGATCATTATATGGGCTGAAACAATCTCGACGAATGTGGTATAATTGTCTTAATGAGTATTTGATCAAAGAAGGATATATCAACAATGTCATTTACCCTTGTGTGTTCATTAAGAAATCCAATTTTGGATTTGCTATAGTGGCAGTATATGTCGATCATTGTCTCAATGAGTATTCAATAAAACTGCTGAATATTTGAAAAGCGAATTTGAAATGAAAGACCTTGGGAAAACAAAATATTGTCTCACCCTGCAGATTGAGCATTGTGCTAGTGGAATTTTGGTCCACAAATCAGCTTATATTGAAAAAATCCTGAAGCGATTTGGAATGGACAAGGCTTATCTACTTAGCACGACAATGGTCATTCATTATTTGGACATTAAGAAAGATCAATTCCGTCCAAAAGAAGATGATGAAATGGTCCTTGGTCCAGAAGTACCATATTTGAGTGCAATAGGTGCTTTATTGTATTTAGCATAGTGTACTCGACCTGATATAGCTTTTTCAGTTAACCTGCTAGCAAGGTATAGCTCTGCTCCAACAATTCGTCATTGGAAAGGAATCAAAGATGTTTTGCGATACCTTCGTGGGACAACAGACATGGGTCTCTTCTACTTAGAGAAATCCATAAATGACCAGATCCTTGTTGGATATGCATATGCTGGTTTCCTCTCTGATCCGCATAAAGCCCGCTCACAAACTGGATATGTGTTCACTAATGGAGATACAACAATCTCATGGCACTCAACAAAGCAAACACTAGTTGCTACATCTTCCAATCACTCGGAAATACTTGCTTTACATGAAGCAAGTCGTGAATGTTCTTGGTTAAGATCAATGATCCATCATATCGGGAATTCATTGTTGGAAATGTGCCCTAAAACTAATCATGTGATGATACTTTACGGACATTTCACATGTTAAACTAATCTAGTTTAATATCAAGGGCAAATATTATTGTTTTAAGCCGTCTCATATAAATGTTATATGCTTAAACGATAAGTCCAAGGAATATGTAATTAAGAGAATGTAATTTAAACAAGTTAGATTCTTGAGACCATTCTTTTTCGTATACATATCCTAAACGTTCCTGATCATAGGATTGCCAATTGGGCATTGACAGTCCGTTAAGATCAGTACGTGCTATGTCTTCTCTCAGGGAGAGTGACAGGTCTCGAGTCATTGGTGTGACTTACACCAAGACAAGCATGTAGGTGCTCAATAGCGAATGAGTACACTGAACACGATCAACGAGGAGTTCTCATACTTATGTCACATGAGAACTCATGGTTGGGATAATGCAAAGTAGTCCTTTGACCTGAGGCATCATAGTTGTCTTGTGGTTAAGTCCTTGATCTTTGATTATGTCAAAGTCACTACATTCGAGGGTGTCTACGGCATAGTTGGGGTTAAGCCACTGAGCCATGGAGGCAAGTAAATGCGCAACAAGGGATCTCTAACCTTCGAACCGTTTGAGGGAGAATACTCTATGATATGATTAAGAATCTCTGGCCAGAGTATGAATGAGATTTAGGAAGTCGTTCCAAATCACATTCAAGGTAATCATATAAGCACACGAATCACATTGGATAGTAGACATGAATAAACTATCAAACCAAACAATGTGGTCAAGAGTATTGTATTAGAGAAAGACCGTATTGCATTTGTAATCCTAAACTGAATAGGTTCTCCACCTCTTCTGGTTAGCTTGGGTAACCATGATATGCTGCTAGGTGTCACTCATGGTTTGTGGAAGCCCTAAACGTGTATAATCACTAAAGGGAGAATTGAAAGTAAGTTTCAATTCACAATCGATTTGAAATGGTTTTAATCGCCCACTGCCTCGCTAAAAGGAACCTAATGGATCGTACACCGTGTAAGGTGGAGATTGAAGAAACAATGGAGATGAGTAAGAATAATTAAATGGTTTAATTATTTATGGCAAGGATTAATTAATATGTTAATTAATCAAACGAATAAATTCGTTAAAGACCTCGGGATAGTTTTGGACCTTAAGGCCCAATGGGCTTCGAACATCAAGCCCATTGACTTAAGTTGTATGACAACTTAATGAATAATGATTCACAAAGGCCCAATTAGCCCAATAATACTCTAAGGCCGGCCATTTAGAGATGGAGTGAGTTTTGGACTTATTTACAAGTTTGCCACTCCAATGAATTAAGGTATAAATATGACTTTATAGCCAAAATTCATTTAGGATTTCTTTTGGAGAAAAGATGAGAACACAAAGCTCTCTTTTCTCTCTAAGAGGCCGGCCACCCTAGAGGAAAATAACTAGCAATCTTATTTCCTCTAGGTCACTCATTTCTTCATCAATCTTACCTTGGTGTGGAGACTTAGAGGTTCTCAATTTTGGGAACTTGGAGAACCATTTCTTCCATCCAAATCCATGGATCTAAGTGAAGGAAAAATTTTGTCCTAGCTAAGAACATGTATGAACATTTGAATACATATGCTAATAATTAACTCTTTAAAGTAGGCATGCATCCAAAAAACAATTCATGAAACCCATGACTTTCAAAGCCTAGTATATGGTGAATCAAAAGACTCTTTAACAACATTAAAGAATATGAAGAATTTAGAGATTCTTTACCCTTGAAGCTCATCCTTGATTACACAAGGGATTCACCCAAGTGGAGGGCCTTCAAGTCACCTCCTTGCTCCTTGGATCTTCCTTGTGATTTCCCTCCTTTTAGTGCTCCTTTGCTTCTTTGAGGATTTGAGGATTAGTTCTCCAAAACACCAAAAGTTTGATGTCTCTATGTCTCTTCACCAAGGATGTAATTTGTGAGAATGAAAATGGATCACTTAGGGAAGTAAATTTGCTAGATAACTATCCCCAAGTAGCTTAGAAAACCCTAATTGAAAACAAAGTTATAAAGATGAATTTATACTTCATTTCTTAGGTGAGTGGCAAACTTGCAATTAAGCAAACTTGCATACCCTCACCCTAAATGGTTGGCCTATATGGTTATTGGGCTTATTGCCCATTTTGTTTTAGTTGTCATACAACTTAAACATAATGGGCCTTGTGGACCAAAACACTTTTGGGCCCCGAAGCCCTAAAACCAACTTAAAAGCCCAATACGAACATTTCGTATAATTAATTAACTAATTAATTAATCTTGACCATTCTTCAATTAAACCATTTAATTGCTTATCCATTTCATTTAATTGCTTCACATATATCCTTATTTGGTGTGCGATCCATTAGGTTCCAATTAGCGAGGCAGTGGGCGATGTTACTCTTAACTATCGATTGTGAATTGAAACCACATTTCAATTCTCCCTTTTTGATGATTAGTGTTTGCTAATCAATAGGGCTTCCACAAACCATGAGTGACACCTAGCAGTATGTCATGGTTACCCAAGCTAAGTAGAATTGGTTGGAGAACCTATCCAGTTACAATTACAATGCAATACGGTCCTTCTCTAATACAATACTCTTAACCACATTGTTTTAAGTGATAGTTTGTTTCATGTCTACTATCCAATGTGATACTTTCTTATATGATTCCCTTGAATATGATTTGGAACATCTTCCTTAGTCATATTCATTTGCTTTGGCCAAAGACTTTAGAATCATATTTTAGAGTATACTCCTTCCACCATGGAAGGTTAGAGATCCCTTGTTGTGCATTCATATGCCTACATGACTAGATCACATGACCCCAACAATACCGTGGACAATCCGAGGGAATGCCTTTGTCATGATCAAAGATCAAGGACCTAACCATTAGACATCTATGATGCCTCAGGTCTAAGGACTAATTTGCATATTGTAACCTTAGAGTTCGTACATGACATGTATGTTTGAACTCTCATTAATCGCAGTTCAGTGTACTCGATCACTCTTTCGAGCACCTATGTGTTTGTCTTAGTGTCCAACACCAAATGACTTGAGACTAGTTCATACTCACGTTTGAGTCAACATAACACATACTAACCTTAGCGGATTGTCAATGCCCAATTGGCAATCCTATGGCTATGAACGTTTTAGGAATGAACATAAGAGAAAGGTCTCCTTAATCTAACTCATTAGATCACTTATCTCTTATGTCAAATACATCCCTTGGATTCTCTTATTGATTAAACACATGATTCAATAAATAGTGATTAACAATAAGTATTGCCCTTCCGTTAAACATATAAAAGTTTAACATATTAAGTATTCCAAAAAGCTATTACATCAAATGAGTGGCTTTGTGGGCATACTTCCAACAATCTCCCACTTGCACTCAAAGCCATCCTCCCATGTATCTAATACTCATCTTATCCATATGACGATCAAGCTGGATTTGAGTCATTGGCTTTGTCAGTGGATCTGCTACATTATCGGCTGAAGCAACTTTGAGGATGTTGACTTTCCCCTCGGCAGCATATCATCTTATGATATTAAAGCGCCTATCAAAATGCTTGTTCTTTTGATGAGCCCTGGGTTCCTTGGCTTGAGCTATCGCCCCACTATTATCACAGTACAAAGTTACTGGTGATGTGATGGTTGGAACCACTCCAAGTTCAGTAATGAACTTTTTCATCCAGAACGCTTCTTTGCCGGCTTCAGCTGTAGCGACATATTCAGCCTCTGTCGTGGAATCAGCAATTACACTTTGTTTTTTGCTTTTCCAACTGACAGCCCCACCATTCAGAGTGAATACATATCCAGAGTTAGAACTTCTATCATCGACGTCAGATTGGAAATCTGCGTCTGTATACGCTTCCACTCGCAACTCTGCCGCTCCTCCATAAACGAGGAACATGTCCTTAGTTCTTCTTAAGTACTTAAGGACCGTCTGACAGCTGCCCAGTGTTCTGATCCTGGGTTAGATTGATATCGACTAGTAATGCTCACAGCATATGCGATATCAGGCCTTGTGCATATCATGGCATACATGAGACTCCCTATGGCGGAAGCATAAGGAATTTCATTCATTAGCCGTATCTCTTCAGGAGTCTTAGGTCCCATGGACTTAGAAAGGTGAATTTCATGTCTCACAGGAAGAAAACCTTTCTTAGATTGTTCCATCTGGAACCTACTTAGCACCTTATCAATGTACATCGATTGGGATAATCCAATTAATTTTCTGGATCTATCACGATAGAGCTTTATCCCAAGTACATAAGATGCATCTCCTAAATCTTTCATGTGGAAGGTTTTAGACAACCACACTTTTACAGAAGAAAGTACTGCAGTGTCATTCCCGAATAGTAATATGTCATCTACATATAACACTAGGAATACTACTGCATCCCCAACGACTTTTTGATAAACACAATTGTCGTCTTCGTTTTGAGTAAAACCAAACGTTTTGATTTCAGTATCGAAACGAATGTTTCAGCTCCTGGAGGCTTGCTTAAGTCCATAAATGGACCTTTGAAGCTTGCATGCCTTAGTCTCTTCAGACTCGGACACGAAACCTTCGGGTTGAGTCATATAGAGCTCTTCCTGTAGGTAGCCATTCAGAAAGGCCGTCTTCAGATCCATTTGCCATCTCTTTGAATCAATGTCGGACATTGCTTCAGTGTAGTCCCTAGGGTCCTCCTTTGTTTCATTGTCACCTAAAAAGGTACAATTCATCAAAGTCATTATTTAAGCCAAACCTCATAGGTGGCTTACTAACCCGTTCAGATCTACGTGGAGCTAGGGGTTCAGGAACAGGGTTGTCAATATGTCGAGTGCTTGTTTGTGGTTCATTATTAATCTCATTAATTTCCATCTGTTTGCTTATAGTTCCTTTGAGAACAAATTCGTCCTCTAGAAACTTAGCAGTTCTGGCGACAAAGACTTTCTGGTCGTCAGGATGGTAGAACTCATATCCCATAGTTTCTTTAGGATATCCCACAAAATAGCATCTTACTGATCTTGCTTCAAGCTTAGTAGCCTCAAGCTTCTTGACATATGCTTCACAACCCCAAATCTTAATATGATTAAGACTTGGCTTTCTTCCATGCCATATCTTATAGGGTGTTTGTGAAACTGATTTGGAAGGTACTCTATTAAGCAAGTAAGCTGCTGTATATAGAGCGTATCCCCAGAATGTTACTGGTAGATCAGCGGAACTCATCATAGAACGAACCATGTTCATCAAGGTTCGATTTCTCCGTTCAGAAACTCCATTAAGTTGTGGAGTTCCCGGTGGAGTCCACTGTGATATTATTCCACACTCTTTGAGATAATCTAGGAACTCATTACTCAGATATTCACCCCCTCGATCCGATCTTAGGATTTTTATCTGTTTCCCAGTTTGCTTCTCAACTTCATTCTTGAATTCTTTGAACCTTTCAAAGGATTCTGACTTGTACTTCATAAGATATACATAGCCAAACCGAGAGTGATCGTCGGTGAATGTGATATAGTATGAGAAGCCTTCTCTCGACGTAGTAGACATAGGTCCACATACGTCAGTGTGGATTAACCCTAGAATTTCAGTGGCACGCTCTCCTTTTCCAGTAAATGGAGATTTGGTCATCTTCCCTTTCAAGCAACATTCACAAGTACCCATCCGGTCATTACCTAATGGGTGGAAATATCCGTCTTTCGACATCTTGCGAATCTTATCAAGGTTCACATGTCCAAGTTTAAGATGCCACATCTTTTCTTGGTTAACTTCTTCTCTAGCCCTTTTGGGTTTTGAGGTATTCCCGCTTTCAATACAGTGCATCCCACTATTCGTCTCTAGGTGAAAAAGTCCCTCTATCATATTACCATGAGAGATAATACGACCGTTCAAGTATAAAGTGCAACTCATTTTGTCAAACAACACTGAGTGCCCATCTCGTAAAAGCTTAGAGATGGAAATCAAATTCTTTATACATGAAGGAAAATATAAACAATTTTTAAGTTCCAGGACTTCCCCAGAGGGTAGGTTAAGCATATAGGTGCCTATTTCTTTTGCAGAGATTTTAGTGCCGTTCCCAACTCGCACAACCATCTCCTCATTGCGCAGTGATCTGCTCCCTGTTAGTCCCTGCAACGTATTACAGATATGTTGACTAGCGCCTGAATCAAATATCCAGGAATTGGAGCTCACTGTAAAAGCACTCTCTATGACAGAAATAGTCTCTTCAAAAGTCCGTGTCATAAGGCTCGCAATGCGCACCCTGTATTTCTTCTTCCAACGTTCATCCTTTCCACAATGAAAGCATGTTCCTTTGGATTTCTTTGCCTTCTTCTTACGCAACCTTTTCCTTATCATTGCATTCTCACTCCCACTGTCCTTTTTGAAACCTTTTTCAAATTTACAGCACATGTCAATCATCTCTTTCAAAGAATGATCGAATCTATTCACTTTATAGTTTACGATAAACTTAGTGAAATCATCCGAGAGAGATGCAAGGAAAAAGTCTTGGGCCATTTTCCCATTGATGGAAGTTCCTAAACTTTGAAGATCTTGAAAGATCCTTTCCATCTTTTGTCCATGTTTATGGACCGATGTCCCCTTTGCCATTTTGGCATTCATTAGACTACAAATATTTGAGAATCGTACATTACTAGTCTCAATGTCATGCATCTTATGCAAACTTTCAACCATGGCACAAGAAGTGTCCATGTGCTTATGTAGCTTCATAAGCTCCTCACTAAGTGAAGTGAGGATTAAGCATTTGGCTTGTTAGTCATCCTCATAGTGTCTAACATAATTTTGACACTCCTCCTTTGAAGCTAGTTTCGTAGGAGGTACATGAGGAGGGGATTGCTTAAGTACATACAATATGTCTTTCACCTTTGAGACATTCTCAATGTGGCGATACCAAGCAAGAAAACGTTGGCCCTTTAGGCCCTTTTTGTCAAGTATAATGGTGGGTATAATTTTAGGCATGTCGTTCACTACATAACATAACAGAAATCGAATTAGCATTGTTGTTTAAAACTATTTTGATTGGGTCTTTTAATCAAATAGTATCACCCACCATTTTTGGCAAATTCCACATCCCTCAATAGAATTCGAGAGTTATATTGAACTCTTAGTGGGTTATGGGAGACTCACCATTACCAAGCCCACCTCACGATGATACGATGTTGGCTAGCAAAAATAATGATGAGAGAATAACGCATTATTCATTTACAACCTTTTGTAATTACCCATCTCGTTTGGCCTCTAGAGAATGTTGCCTCACGATGATACGATGTTGGCACCATTGCACTTAGTTTAAGTTATTCCCACCATGCTTAGTTCGTGAAGGGGTTCAAGAATAGCCTCACGATGATACGATGTTGGCTATCCTCGTTGCCTACACTCACCTCATCATATGTATATGGATTCCTCCTGGATATAAGCACATGCTTTGTACTCCCCCATGATAGGGTGAAGCCGGTGCATGAGTCACAAACGCTTGGAACCCACCACGGTGGAAGGCCTACGAAGAGATATTCTAAACATCTCTCGCTTATCAACTTAAATATTTGTTTGAGGGAATAGCGTTGGGCTACATCAAAACATTTTAATCACATTAAAAGAACTTGGGCCTATCACAACCATTGGTCCAAGTTTATATGAATTAGTAGTATATAATACTCCCACTGTTTCGTTGAAACAAGCGAGACTATATGGAACTACTAACGAATGCTTTGCATCCTCATATGGACTATATAGTCATATTAGGTTTTAGGATGATTATGAACCGTTTGATTTGATCCAACACGAGCCTTGTGTTGGACCTTGGGTCTAAGGTATGTAGTTGTTGATTTTAGTTACGCGTTTAATCCAATTAAACCGTTATTTCCTATTGGGCGTTGGACCCAACTATTCCATTTTGCATACATTTAAACAAAAGGAATACATGAAATAATAATAAGGGCTTATGCCCTTTTACAACATAAATGATGGACTTATGTCCATTTACAACAATCTTGAACTAATCAAATTACATTCAAATCTACACTACCAAGCCCAAACATTCATAATGTAAAGCGGCCAATCACATAGCTCAATTATCGAGGCATTTGGTTCATAATCACCCTTCTCTTAATCAAACACATTTAATTAAGAAAACAACTTTAAAACAATTGGTTTTCGGATCCATAGAATTGATTTAAATGAAACTAAATAAAATGAAAATCCAATTCTCATTTAAAGAGACAAACCATTTTGTTCTCATCTAATTTGGGCCATTTTCTAAAAACAAAAACTTTTGGGGTCACTTTGTAAAAACACAAGAGTCCACAACTTCATGTAATTACAACTTAGAACCCAAACATTTTTAATAATGTCAAAAACATCATTAAAGGAGCAAAACAATTTGTCCTTTAAAGTTTTTGGACCTTAACGTAAAAACGTAAACTTTTGGGCCAAAATGCAAATACACAAAAGTATCAAAACTTTATGTAAGTGCACAAAACACCCAAAAATACCCTATTTAATAGGGTGGCCTGCCATAAGTGGTTTTTATTGGTAAAATTCAAATTTTATACAAAGTTTTGTAAGTGGGTTATGTTAGGTGAGGTAAAGATGAAATAAAATTTTGTATGAAATGATTTATGTCATTCTTTAAAACAAAGTTTGTCTCCCATTAAAATTACTTAATCATTAACCATCACCCACTAAAATTAAATCAAAACTTTATGTAAAAACATAAAACTTTTTGAATCAAAACTTCAAAACTTTTTGTTCTTGGCAAGAACTCCAAGAACATTGAAGAACACTTATGAAAACTCAAAATACATGGCACCAAATTTTTAGTTCCAATATTCATGCTTAAATGAAATACATCTACAACATTTGAGATGCTAAATTTTCTAGCAAAATTTATATTCAAAGCAAGAACAAAGCTTGTAACATTTACAACATTTAAATCATAAAACATGAAAATCACAAAACCCAAAAGGATCCACCATACACTAGACCTAGGCTCTGATACCACTTGAAGGAAAAATTTTGTCCTAGCTAAGAACATGTATGAACATTTGAATACATATGCTAACAATTAACTCTTTAAAGTAGGCATGCATCCAAAAAACAATTCATGAAACCCATGACTTTCAAAGCCTAGTATATGGTGAATCAAAAGACTCTTTAACAACATTAAAGAATATGAAGAATTTAGAGATTCTTTACCCTTGAAGCTCATCCTTGATTACACAAGGGATTCACCCAAGTGGAGGGCCTTCAAGTCACCTCCTTGCTCCTTGGATCTTCCTTGTGATTTCCCTCCTTTTAGTGCTCCTTTGCTTCTTTGAGGATTTGAGGATTAGTTCTCCAAAACACCAAAAGTTTGATGTCTCTATGTCTCTTCACCAAGGATGTAATTTGTGAGAATGAAAATGGATCACTTAGGGAAGTAAATTTGCTAGATAACTATCCCCAAGTAGCTTAGAAAACCCTAATTGAAAACAAAGCTATAAAGATGAATTTATACTTCATTTCTTAGGTGAGTGGCAAACTTGCATACCCTCACCCTAAATGGTTGGCCTATATGGTTATTGGGCTTATTGCCCATTTTGTTTTAGTTGTCATACAACTTAAACATAATGGGCCTTGTGGACCAAAACACTTTTGGGCCCCGAAGCCCTAAAACCAACTTAAAAGCCCAATACGAACATTTCGTATAATTAATTAACTAATTAATTAATCTTGACCATTCTTCAATTAAACCATTTAATTGCTTATCCATTTCATTTAATTTCTTCACATATATCCTTATTTGGTGTGCGATCCATTAGGTTCCAATTAGCGAGGCAGTGGGCGATGTTACTCTTAACTATCGATTGTGAATTGAAACCACATTTCAATTCTCCCTTTTTGATGATTAGTGTTTGCTAATCAATAGGGCTTCCACAAACCATGAGTGACACCTAGCAGTATGTCATGGTTACCCAAGCTAAGTAGAATTGGTTGGAGAACCTATCCAGTTACAATTACAATGCAATACGGTCCTTCTCTAATACAATACTCTTAACCACATTGTTTTAAGTGATAGTTTGTTTCATGTCTACTATCCAATGTGATACTTTCTTATATGATTCCCTTGAATATGATTTGGAACATCTTCCTTAGTCATATTCATTTGCTTTGGCCAAAGACTTTAGAATCATATTTTAGAGTATACTCCTTCCACCATGGAAGGTTAGAGATCCCTTGTTGTGCATTCATATGCCTACATGACTAGATCACATGACCCCAACAATGCCGTGGACAATCCGAGGGAATGCCTTTGTCATGATCAAAGATCAAGGACCTAACCATTAGACATCTATGATGCCTCAGGTCTAAGGACTAATTTGCATATTGTAACCTTAGAGTTCGTACATGACATGTATGTTTGAACTCTCATTAATCGCTGTTCAGTGTACTCGATCACTCTTTCGAGCACCTATGTGTTTGTCTTAGTGTCCAACACCAAATGACTTGAGACTAGTTCATACTCACGTTTGAGTCAACATAACACATACTAACCTTAGCGGATTGTCAATGCCCAATTGGCAATCCTATGGCTATGAACGTTTTAGGAATGAACATAAGAGAAAGGTCTCCTTAATCTAACTCATTAGATCACTTATCTCTTATGTCAAATACATCCCTTGGATTCTCTTATTGATTAAACACATGATTCAATAAATAGTGATTAACAATAAGTATTGCCCTTCCGTTAAACATATAAAAGTTTAACATATTAAGTATTCCAAAAAGCTATTACATCAAATGAGTGGCTTTGTGGGCATACTTCCAACACTAAGAAGCAAGGAATGAAGGCCCTATCTCTTGGGTGATTATCCTTTGCTTATGCAAAGAGGAATCTACAAAGGTAGAAATTTCTCAACTCATTTTGATTTGAGTTGAGTCTTGGTTTACCAATCTACTAGGCTTTGAATTTCATGGTTAATGTTTTGTTTTTAAGTGCATGCAAGCATGATTCCGCCTTTTAATTGTTAATTGCATGCTATAGATGTTGCTTAAATGAACATGTTTTTCACAAAATTTCCTTCAAGTGGTATCAGAGCCTAGGTCTAGTAGTTGGTGAATCCTTTTGGGTTTTGTATTTTCATAGTTTATGATTTGAATGTTGTAATTGTTACAAACTTTATTCTTGCTTCTTTGAATGTAAATTTTGCTAGAAAATTTGCCATCTCAAATGTTGTAGATGTAGTTCATATGAGCATGAATATTGGAGCTAAAATTTGGTGCCATGTTTTTGGGAAAATTCGGCCAAATCCAAAGGGTGGATTTTTGGGTTCTTGTTTGACTTGTTAAAAGTGTTTTCAAGTAACTTTTGGAACCCCTATGTACCCTAGTATGGTTATATGTTATTTCCCTTAAGTTTGAGTGGTTTTGGGATTTCTTTGGATGAAAAATGTTCATGGAGCTCTTATGGGTTTTTCATGAATGTTCTTCATTGTTCTTGACATTTTAGCCAAGAACAAAAAGTTTGGTGTTTTGATTCAAAGTTTTGATTTATTTCATAAAGTTTATGTTTTATGATTTTTCAAATGTTTAAATGTGTTAGATATTTATTTTGAAAGGTGAAAGAAATATTGGTGGGTGTGTAAGGATTAATTCCCTTTCACACACACCACTTGCATGACATTTATGTCATGCACCACTTGCATGCTTTATGTCAAACTTACAAATCAACACACACACATCACTCCCTTCCTCTCCAAAACCGGCCACTCCCTCAAGTGGGAGTACTTTTGGATCTTTTATGCAATTACATAAAGTTTTGATACTTTTGTGTATTTGCACTTTGGCCCAAAAGTTTACGTTTTTACGTAAAGGCCCAAAATCATTAAAGGACAAATTGTTTTGTTCCTTTAATGAAGTTTTTGAATTTATTGAAATTTTTGAGTTCTAGTTGTAAGTACATGAAGTAGTGGACTTTTGTGTTTTTACAAAATGAGCTCAAAAGTTTAAGTTTTGCCACATAGCCCAAAGGTTGAGGTTATTGCATTTTGGCCCAAATTAGGTTGAGAACAAAATGGTTTTGTCTCTTTAAATGAGAATTGGATTTTCATTTCATTTAGCTCCATTTAAATCAATTTTATGGATACAAAAACCAAATGAAAATGTTGCATTCAAAATTAATTAGTTAAAGCGTTAATTAATTAAAGGGTGATTATGAACCTAAGCCTACGATAATTGAGCTATGTGAAAGGCCGTCTCAAAATTGTTTGAACCATGGGAATGTGTAGATTAGATTTTGGTTGTAATTTGATTTGATCAAATGTTGTAAAAGAGCATAAGCTCTTCTTTACTTTAAAGTAATTTGTTTTATTCAAATGTTGTAAAGAGCATAAGCTCATCTTTACTTTGAAGTACTCCTTTCTTGTTTTCTTTGATATGCATGAAAATGGAGTAGCGGGTCCAACGCCCAATAAGACAACACGCCTTAATGTGATTAAACGCGTAACTAAAATCAATCACCATCCCTAGACCGAGATTCAACACAAGGCTCGTGTTGGATCTAATTAAAAGGTTCATAGTCATCCTAAGGCCCTAAGACAACTATATAGTCCATCAAATGAATGCAAAGCTTATGTTAGTAGTATCATATACTCTTGCTTTAAAAACCGTTTTATAAGCATAGTGGGAGTATTATATACAACTAAAAACAATCAAATGGACCAATAGTTGTAATAGGACCAAATTGTTTTAATAAGATTAAAATGTATGTTTATATATGATGAGACCAAAAACCCTCAACCAAACCATTATTAAGTTGATAAGCGTGAGAGTGCTTTGAACACTCTTTCGTGGCCTTCCACTGTGGTAGGCTCCGATCGTTTGTGACTCGTACACCGGCTTCACCTTATCATGGGGGAGTACAAAGTGCGTGCTTACACTCAGGAGGAGTCTATATGCATACTTGATGTTGTGAAGGTAGGCAACGAGAATAGCCAATATCATATCATTGTGAGGTTGTTCTTGAACCCCTACACGAACTAGGCATGGTGGGAATGACTTAACTAAGTGCAATGGAGCCAATATCATATCATTGTGAGGTTACATTCTCTAGAGGCCAAATAAGATGGGTACTTGCAAGAGATGCAAATGAGTAAGCGTACTCTCTCATTATTATTAATGCTAGCCAATATCATATCATTGTGAGGTGGGCTTGGTAGTAGTGAGTCTCCCATACCCTACTAAGAGTTTCCTCCAAAACTCTCGAATTCCAATGAGGGATATGGAATTTGCCAAAAATAGTGGGTGATGCTATTTGATTTAAAGACCCGGATCAAATGGCTTAAAATCAATCAATTTATATTCGTTATGTATTTGTTTACCAATATATTTGCAAACGCTATCCAAAACTTGACAAAGAAAAGCCGAATGCTTTAGTTTCCGGACTTGGTACCACAATCCCAAAGATTGTCTTAAATGGCTTGTATATGTACCTAAGTAGTCTCATCCTCACAATCTTCCTATTGATAATGTATCATTGGAAGAACATGTTAGATAAGTCTATCATAAAGAGGACAACACTTTTAATGTCATAATTCTTCAATTACAAATTGTTGTATGAAGAAATAAGAGTTGCTTTGAACAAGCCTTAGTCAATGCAAACACTAGTGCTTGCTTCTTTGTTAAATGAACAAAGAACTTAAGAAGAAAGCACAATGGCATGGACACATTATGTGCCATGATTCTTCACTTACAAATTGTTGTATGAAGAAATGAGAGTTGCCTTGAACAACTCTTGAAAGTTTGTAATTATGTTTAGAACATAATGGTTGGTTGACAAAAATAGTCCATCAACATGGACTTATGATGATTTTGAATCATTGAGTGTTGAAGTGTTATACCACTTAAAGAAACGGAAACTAGGCAATGACTTCACCTTTGTGTCCCTATCCAAATCGTTCACTAAGTTTATTGTAAACTATATAGTGAACGATAACGACATGCTCTCCAAATTGTTTGATGTATATAACACAATTGAAATATGTTTCAAGAGAGATAGTGGGAATTTAGGGACCATGACTATTGTAGTCAAAGGAGAAGTCAAATGAAGAAAGCGAAATAACTCCAAGGGAACAAACTTTCTTTATGAAAGGATGGACATTGGAAGGGGTATTTGCAAGAAATGTCTTGCAAGTGTCAAGAACACACCTTTCGAAGGTGTTGTAAATTGTTCTTGAATAGTTCAAAACAGTTGGTTCTTCTACTTGAATGCTTGATTCCGTATTAGTAACTATGTTTTACAATCGTTGTAAAAGTGTGGCTAATAGGAAGTAGAAGATTAATGAGAGAAGAGAAAGTACTTCACATTCGGAGAGTGAATCAAATGTAGATCTCTGCGAAAGCAGATAGTACTTACTTCCTCATATGAACTACCAAAGAAATTGGAAAAACCAAAGATTGTCTTTACATACCAATTTTAAGGAACTTAATTCCGTCACTATAGTAGAGATGGATGAATGTTTTGTTTGACAAAACATTGTTCTTTATTAATCAATGATTGGATTATAGTAATCTAATTGATTGTCTCTATAGTAGAGATGATATGGTAGTGTTAACTGTTTAGAATATAACGATGCTTAAAAACCAAAAGGTTGCAAGGTAGTGACTAATCCCAACTGAGTTGTGATACTTCTAAAACATAAATTACGAGTTGGTAATAGATGGATGCTTTGGATCGTTAGATCCGGATCCAATGCCTTCTTGTTAAAATTGTATAGAGGCAAAATGTTTGAATCTTTATTCTTTTGGAAAGAAGAAAGAATCACAAAGTTGTTGAGGTTAATTCACTTAGATGTTAGTGGCACTTGTCCACAAACATTATACTACTCATGTTGTATGACATTCACAGAAGATCGCTCTCGGTTGGACTATCATTTATTTTGAATAAACACAAGTCCGAATACTTTGCAAAAGGTTTCAAAGAATTCAAGAAATGTAAGTTGATGAGTAAGATGTCTAAAGTATTTACCTCCTTAGATTTGATCCAAAGAAAGGTAACACTTTAGAACAGTTTCCTTGAAAGATATCAAGGAAAGAAGCATCATAAGATAATGGACTTCTCCATTAGGAGAAGAACGAACTTGAATAAGATTTAGTTCATTGGATATTATCAATTACCCATATATAGGATATATATACTTCTAAGACAATATGATTGTCAATTAGAAGATCTTCCATAATTTTCATGACTCCATAGGATGTAGTTGGAAAGAAAGACAAAACTTAATCATGTTAAGATTTGGGGTTGTATGCTAATAAGCAATATTTGTTTAAGAATTATCTTGTGGGTATCCTTAAATTAACATTTGGATATCACTTCTATAAACCAACTAACAAATGTTGTTTGTTGAGTAGTTCATTGTAATCCTACAATATGATTTGCCTAAGATAGGGCAATGAACGAGAGATAGAACTCAAAGAATGGGTTCTTTGAGAGACAAGATGATAATCAACAAATATAACAACCTAGTTCCTATACCACAAGCTCCAAGGTAGTCAAGAAGGATTTATAAACCGTCTCAGTTGAATGGTTTGAACTTTATGACTATGTCATAGAGTTGCACCTCTTAATTCGAAAGAAATAAGAATGAAAATCCTTATGACTACATTGAGTGTATATATGACATATACTCAAGGAAATGGTAAAGTACCATTTGACCCTAAATAATGAAATCTTTATAGCTAATTGGTAGCTTAAGGTGACTACAATCAAAGATATTGGTTGACTTTGAAGAAACCATCTTTGACGTAGTCTTAGTTTCAATTAATTCGAAGATAGCTAGCTACAACTAAATGGTGATTCAATGTTTGGACATAATATGGGTTTCCGAAACCATTATTAAGATAGTCTTAATAATATATGTCTAAAACTATGAATCACAAGACATGTAAGTTGTAGAGATCCATCCATCATGAATCTTAGCAAGCTAGGGGGAGCTATAAGCATCTTCGTTTGATTTCTCATAAAGATGTAAATGAATCTTTTGTTTACTAGGTTTACAAAAGATTAGTGGGAGTTAATCATGTTCCTAAAATTTAAATATATATGATATATTAATTTTGGAAATGAAAAGAAAACTTCTTCGTTAAAGTTATGACTTTAAACATTCTATAACGATAGAATGTATATGGGAGACATAGTCTATAAACATGGGATGTAAATCTATAATGATAGATTTCAGGATATAATTGGATTATATCAATCCCTAATGATAGACAAGAAATGCTAGGAAGTTTCTCATATGATGACAAACTTTAAATCAAAAGACAACTCTAGTGAGACTAGGAAGTTGCTCTTCTCAAAGGGAACGTACCCTTTTGACTCCTAAAGAAACATAATGCATAAATAGAATCCTTTATGCATACGCAGAAAGGTGATTTACGTATTTCATATTGTATGAAAAACGTTGATATGAATTGTACCTAGAACGGTACAAGACAATATCAATGCAAGCCCAGGATCAGAACCATGGCAACTGTCAAGTGAGTCCTTAAGTATTTAAGAAATACTAAAGGAAAGATTCCTCAAAGAATGAGGAAGAATTAGAGTAACGTAAAGGAAGCGTAAATGTATAAGATTATGAATCTAATCCATCATTGGATGTTTCTTCATTATGAATGAAGAGATAATCAGATATCTCTTTATTATGACTAAAGAGATATATGGATGGAAATATTAAAAGTAATGACTTTAGTATGTTCCATAATGAATGCAAAATATATTGCCATATAGAAGCTTACAACAATGTTGTTTGGATGGGAAAGTTCATTAATGAACTCTCTATTCGGTTCCAACCAGAAAGTGTCTCTAGTGTACCGACACTACGACACTAATGGGGCGATAGCTCAAGCCAGGGAATCAAGGTCTCATCAAGATCCGAACTCATATGAGAGACTGAACCACATGATTGAGAATCATGTATAATGGTGACGTCGTTATTCTCAAGGTTGCTTCTATGGATAACATATAGATATCCATTGTCTAGGCCTACTACTCAGCCATTTATGAAATGACTACAGAAGAGGTATCATCACTGATGACCAAGTTGATTGGCTCTAGTGCAAGTGGGAGATTGTTGGAAATGTACCCTAAAACCAATCATGTGATGATACTTTACAGACATTTCACATGTTAAACTAATCTAGTTTAATATCAAAGGCAAAGATTATTGTTTTAAGCCATCTCATATAAATGTTATATGCTTAAACGATAAGTCCAAGGAATATGTAATTAAGAGAATGTAATTTAAACAAGTTAGATTCTTGAGACCATTCTTTTTCGTATACATATCCTAAACGTTCCTGATCATAGGATTGCCAATTGGGCATTGACAGTACGTGCTATGTCTTCTCTCAGGGAGAGTGACAGGTCTCGAGTCATTGGTGTGACTGACACCAAGACAAGCATGTAGGTGCTCAATAGCGAATGAGTACACTGAACACGATCAACGAGGAGTTCTCATACTCATGTCACATGAGAACTCATGGTTGGGATAATGCAAAGTAGTGCTTTGACCTGAGGCATCATAGTTGTCTTGTGGTTAAGTCCTTGATCTTTTATTATGTCAAAGTCACTCCATTCGAGGGTGTCTACGGCATAGTTGGGGTTAAGCCACTGAGCCATGGAGGCAAGTAAATGCGCAACAAGGGATCTCTAACCTTCGAACCGTTTGAGGGAGAATACTCTATGATATGATTAAGAATCTCTGGCCAGAGTATGAATGAGATTTAGGAAGTCGTTCCAAATCACATTCAAGGTAATCATATAAGCACACGAATCACATTGGATAGTAGACATGAATAAACTATCAAACCAAACAATGTGGTCAAGAGTATTGTATTAGAGAAAGACCGTATTGCATTTGTAATCCTAAACTGAATAGGTTCTCCACCTCTTCTGATTAGCTTGGGTAACCATGATATGCTGCTAGGTGTCACTCATGGTTTGTGGAAGCCCTAAACGTGTATAATCACTAAAGGGAGAATTGAAAGTAAGTTTCAATTCACAATCGATTTGAAATGGTTTTAATCGCCCACTGCCTCGCTAAAAGGAACCTAATGGATCGTACACCGTGTAAGGTGGAGATTGAAGAAACAATGGAGATGAGTAAGAATAATTAAATGGTTTAATTATTTATGGCAAGGATTAATTAATATGTTAATTAATCAAACGAATAAGTTCGTTAAAGACCTCGGGATAGTTTTGGACCTTAAGGCCCAATGGGCTTCGAACGTCAAGCCCATTGACTTAAGTTGTATGACAACTTAATGAATAATGATTCACAAAGGCCCAATTAGCCCAATAATACCCTAAGGCCGGCCATTTAGAGATGGAGTGGGTTTTGGACTTATTTACAAGTTTGCCACTCCAATGAATTAAGGTATAAATATGACTTTATAGCCAAAATTCATTTAGGGTTTCTTTTGGAGAAAAGATGAGAACACAAAACTCTCTTTTCTCTCTAAGAGGCCGGCCACCCTAGAGGAAAATAGCTAGCAATCTTACTTCCTCTAGGTCACTCATTTCTTCATCAATCTTACCTTGGTGTGGAGACTTAGATGTTCTCAATTTTGGGAACTTGGAGAACCATTTCTTCCATCCAAATCCATGGATCTAAGACGCAAGGAATGAAGGCCCTATCTCTTGGGTGATTATCCTTTGCTTATGCAAAGAGGAATCTACAAAGGTATAAATTTCTCAACTCATTTTGATTTGAGTTGAGTCTTGGTTCACCAATCTACTAGGCTTTGAATTTCATGGTTAATGTTTTGTTTTTAAGTGCATGCAAGCATGATTCCACCTTTTAATTGTTAATTGCATGCTATAGATGTTGCTTAAATGAACATGTTTTTCACAAAATTTCCTTTATTCATGTGGTCTAACTTCAAAGACAGACACTCTAACTGTCATCCATGAAGATAATGTAGCCTGTGTTGCCCAAATGAAGGAAGGATTCATCAAGGGCGATAAGACTAAACACATATCTCCAAAGTTTTTTAGTGCACATGAGCTTCAGAAGGCTAAAGTTATTGAAGTGAGACAAATCCGTTCCAATGAAAATCTGGTAGACTTGTTCACCAAATCTCTACCCAAGTGCACATTTCAGAAGTTAGTGCAGGGAATCACGTCGGCTTACCAATCAACTAAATTTGAAGAATGCAGAATCAGGGGGAGCATCCATGATGCATGCATGTTGTACTCTTTTTCCTTCGATTAGGATTTTTCCCACTGGGTTTTTCCTATCAAGGTTTTAACGAGGCAACATAAACTTACTGAACACTATATCAACAATCCAGGTAAAGTTGTACTCTTTTTCCTTCGCTATGGTTTTTTCCCACTGAGTTAGCAAGGTTTTAACGAGGCAACTGATGTTGATATGTGGGCACAAGGGGGAGTGTTGTAAAAGTTGTATGGTGTATGCCCACATCCCACATGCATTAGTATACCCACATCCCACATGCATTTGGAAAAAGGTGAAAATGATAGTGATATATTTGTTGTTATGTAATATTGTCAAATGTAGCTATCATATCATCCTTGGATGTTCTCATGGGAGTAGATCTATAAATAGAGCGATCCGTGTGTTATCAAAACACACACTGCGAAAGAAAGAATCAAAGAAATAATATCAGTATATCTCCCTCCCTCTCTTTATCTGCCATCCTTTGTGTTATGGCTACTAAAGTTATAGTGTGATATTTTGCACCCACTTTGCTCCTGTCTTTAACAAAGGTTATTTCTCTAACTTTTGCCTATTTATAACATTAAGATACTTTATTGTTTATTAAATACCTAATTTTAGGTATTCCATAGCTAAAATCAATGTGAGATTCACTTAGATTTTCATTCATTAGTTGTTAAGACACACACACACACGCACACACACACACACACACACACACACATAAATAACACATGTCATTACTTTTACAGGAGTTAGCTAATATTTTTCTTGACACAAATTTAAATAAAATTTAACTTACTTTTTTCAAGAGAAAAAGTTTAAAGGGATCATTTTGCTCATTATCATAACTATGGTGTATGCTCGCTATACACCTAATCATCTGACACGTGTCATTTCAAGTCAAGCCCAAATACATGAAAAATGTGAGGAATTGAGGAGGTGTTATGTTCGTAATCATGACATACTACGTTAATCAAGCCACCACATTTGTGTATACCAAGCCACTCACGTGCAAACTCATGCATATTCATCATGCGAAGCTTTATCACACTAATCACTATTCATGCTACGATAAGCCCAAGTCACATCCCTGGAGCTTGTCAAGTGAATTGCCATGTGGATGGTTACGAAAGTTCATTGAATCTACGTGGAGTCAAGATTGTGGAAGACTTTGGGTTGCTTGGGAGCCCAAAAGTCCAAGCCCATAACCTTTGTATTCCACGTGGGTAAGTTTGAGAGAGAACCAACCTAGTTTCTTCTTTTCCCTAGCAAGCTAACCAACTTAGTTAGAAAGGAACCAAGCCATGAGCCTCAGAGTCGTGTGAAAGCCCAGGCAGACATGCATTTAATGAAGAGAGAGGTAGACTTTCCCTTCCTAGCTCACGCAGAAATCCAACGCATGAAAGCCAGGAGACGCGTTACCAAAAGTAGCGCTAGTGGAAAACTGACTCGGAAAAACAGCGCTTCGAGAAGGAAGCTCAACGTAGTCTTCACGTGAGCAACTGCATTTAGCTATCTTACACCAAAAAATGAGCATTACATTTAGGTTAGGAGAAAAGGGAGAGAAGACCAAGCCACAATTAGAGATTCATTCGGAACACTAGAAATGAGTCATTCACTTACAAAAGAGGAGTCAGAAAGCATTAAAGAGGATCCAAGAGCTCAGCCCATAATAACAGAGGAGGGAGTTCAAACGTTAGGGAGAGAAACACATAACCATCTTTATGCAACCTTGGAGTTTTCTCCCAGACTTCCTTCAGCCCTTTCAGTTAGGGAAAGCCTCTTTAGAACCCAAAAAGCTCACATTATCTAACCTAAAACATCATGTAACCATGCCAACTCTTCCTCTCTCTCTCTCTCTCTCTCTCTCTCTCTCTCTCTCTCTCTTATGTCAAACTGATGAACTTCTAGCTTCCACACCATGCCTCACTTGAGCAAGCCATTATTTGCTTAATCATGTTATCTTCGAGTCATTGGCCTGACCAAGATATTCCCTAAGACGAGCTAACTCTTTTGAGATATTCCGAGACTTGGTACGAAATTGAACCAAGGGAGACAAGAGGACGTTCTCAAAGCCTAAGTCCACTCCAACCTAAAAGTCCCCCAACAACCTCTCACACAAGTGAAGAGGGATACCATTAGATCGTAGTACTAAGTAGCTTAGCCCTATTTTTACATTATTAAAAACTTAAGGAAAGAAAAAAAAAAATCTTATTCTTCCCTTCCATTGGTTTCCCCCCCCCCCCCCGAAAATGTTGTTATCTTGCCATTGAATTTGTTGGCCGCTCGCATGGTGAGGGGTTTGCCCTATTCCAAAATGACGACGTTTCGTATGGCTGGGAGCTGCTGCCACCGCTTCCAACCGCAGATGGACTCGCGCTACTTGGGGAACACGATACAGAACATCTTGACAGTCGCTACCATCGACGAGCTGCTTTTGTGAGATCTGAGTTGGGAAGCTGAGCTAGTCTACAAGAACATGGTGGCGCATAACGACGCCACCGTTCGTCGCAGTGTGGAGGATTGGGAAAGCGAGCCAAGGCGTCGACAATGCGATGATCATAATGGGCAGCTCGCCATGATTCCCAATGTACAACAACGATTTTGGGTGGGGCAACCTCCTCGCCGTGCGGAGTGGCACATTCAACAAATTTGACGGCAAGATATTTGCGTTTCCGGGGACGGAAGGCAATGGGTGGGAAGAAAAAGATGTCTTTTTTTTTTTTAAGTTCTAATTATGTAAAAATAAATTTGTTTTTTTATTATTAAATATTTTTAATCTACATGTCAATATTTAACTAGATTTGTGGGACTCAGTTATGTGTCACATCATTATATAATATAATTTTGGCATAATTGTGACGGAAGGACCACCATTAATTTGTTTCAAGAACTTTATTGATCGATTTTTAATTGTAGAGATCATTTTAAGGACGTGGATCAATTTTAAGGACCTTTTGCTATAAAAACCCTTTTATTTGGGTTATCGACCGATGATAATAACTAGCAAATCACATCGTAGTATATGATAAAAACCCTTTTATTTGGGCTACGATAACTAGGGGTGTGATAAAAAGGTACTTATCGTAATCACATCATAGGATTGGGGAACCGTACCTTTTTAAGTCCTGCAAAATTGCAAAGGCTTTTTAGTCAAAATGGTATTTGAGATTTACATCTCATTACTTTGATCCCTAAGATTTGAAATCAATAGAAATAGTCCATAAGTTTGTTCACCTACAATCATTTTAGTTATTTCATAAAAAAATATATTAAATATAGATCAAAATAACAAAAATACCCTCAATTTAATAAACAATGGGCCAAATGATTTGACAAAAATTGAGGGTATTTTTTTTGTCTCGAGATTTTTCATGGAAGAACCAAAATGATTGATGGTGGACAAACTCATGAACTACTTCTATTGATTTCAAATCTCAGACATTGACTAAAAACCCAATTGAATGCATTTTGGAAATGAGAACGTGTGAAGATCAAGTTACCGGGGTAGGTAGGGGTACCATCAAAGTTTAATTAATTAATGTTACGGAAAGACATGGACGTGTAGCTATGTGGATGGTTGGATAGTGTCCCTAGTCATTATATATACAAATTCTTAATTTTGGTTTATTAGTACTCAAAGATACATGCTATCTTCAAATGTGTGCATACTCGCATTGACCGTTTAATTTTTAATTTCAATGGCTGAAGCCACACGCTACTTCATATTTCTCTCAAATTATGAGTTCCACAAAACTACTTTAATTAATAATCACTGTTGACTTTAAAAATCACAAAGTTTAAGTGACGTGCATAACAAGTATTGAGTCAATAAGGCTTTTTTGTGCATGATTTCTGATACGAACGTGCAAACTCAATGTAGATATGCAAATTTTGGTGAAAATAAATGTTCACAAACACATTAAATTTTGATATGCGAGAGTTTACGTGGTATGTATCATGCGTCTGAAAAATCGTATACATGACATGTGATTCATAAAAAATTGGACAAGTCATCAAGAGGACACGTGCCAACACATGGTGGAAATGAATTATTTGATTTTAATTTAGATTTTTGTTGTTGTCAAATAATAGATTTTGTTAGATTAGATGTTAGATTAGCACCGACGAAGTTTGAACTCACGCCGTCATACAAAGGCTCAATAACTTTCCACCACTGTGGTAAATGGCCACTTGCTTTAATTTAGATTAAATAAATAAATTAATGTAAATTTAAATCAAATGAAAATATCCAATTAGGAAGATTGATTTATTTTATTTTTACTTGATCAAATCAAATATTAATTGATGGACTCAAATCACAAATCATGAACTAAGACATAAATCAAGTCTCGGTTCTGTCGTAGCAAAGCTTGAAGAGTCTATAAATAAGAGGTTCCGAGACAAAGAAAAGGCCAAAAATTCATCTAAACATTCAAACACTGAAGCTCTCAAGCCCCAAACACTCCCCAAAACTCAGAAGACTTAGAAAACTCTCTGCGTTCTTCGTCATTCTCGTGAAGAACCACCAAGCACCTCTACACGTGTCGGTTCCTCCATTGCCAAGAGCGCGCCAAAACCTTGCGGCATCCTTTCATCCAAGATCAAGTCTCTACGACCATTGGATCAACCACCCCTACATACACACTTTGCAACTCAGAGATTGAATCAGAGGATTGACATTTTGTACAAGAGATTGTAAACCCTAATCTTTCATTAATACAATACAATTACTTTGTACAAGTGTTCTTGTTTGATTTGTCACTAGAAAATCGCGTTACAAATTTGGAACGCTCGGTGGGACAATCTCTATCTCTCATCTCTTTCTCCGTTCAAGAAATCTAAACATACTTTGAAATCGATGGCTTCCAAGAAAAGTCAAGTTGCTTTTGCAACTACGGAAATAGCATCGGCACTTCCATTGCAAGTGGAGAATCCGTCGATGGCACGACTCGAAGAAAAGTTAAGGCGTGACCATTCAACACGCTGCTTACAAGTTGGTACTGCCAAGGGAGTAGGGGGAGTGTCAGAGGTGCGCACCATTCATTAGCCTAGCCTCGTTGGGAGAATTGAAGCATACCATTGTGGCATGCAGGAGGACATTCCAAAGCAGGGAGCAGGATTCTTCATCTCAAGCACGAGATCATACCACGGATGGCCATGTAGCAGGTTATGACTACCATGAAGGAAAAATTATGTCCTAACTATGAACAAGTAAGAACATTTAAATACATATGCTTACTATTAACACTTTAAAGTAGGCATGCATTTAAAACAATTCATAAAACCCATGACTTTCAAAGCCTAGTATATGGTGAACCAATAAACTCTTTAACAACATTAAAGAGAAGTAAAGATTTATAGTTTCTTTACCCTTGAAGCTCATCCTTGTTTACACAAGGGATTCACCCAAGTGGAGGGCCTTCAAGTCACCTCCAAGCTCCTTGAATCTTGCTTGTGATTTCCTTCTCCTTTTGTGCTCCTTTGGTCCTTGAGGATGTAAGGAAAGGATCTCCAAAACACCAAAGATTTGGTGTCTCTAAGTCTCCACACCAAGGGTTAAGTGTGAAGATGATATGGATGACTTAGAGAAGAAAAGATTGATAGATTAATCTCTCTAAGTGGCCGGCCTCTTTAGAGAACAAGAGAGAAAGTGTTTCACCTCATTTCACCAAGAAAAACCCTTATGAGAAATAAAGCTATAAAGTTGATTTTATACTTCATTTCATGTGAGTGGCAAACTTGTAATTAATCCAAGCTTGCCCATTCACCCTAATGGCCGGCCATATTAATGTTATTGGGCTACTTGCCCATTTTGTTTTAGTTGTCATACAACTTAAACATAATGGGCCTTGTGGACCAAAACGCTTTTGAGCCCCGAAGCCCAAAACCTACTTAAAAGCCCAATACGAACCTTTCGTAAAATTAATTAACTAATTAATTAATCTTGACCATTCTCAATTAAACCATTTAATTGCTTATCCATCTCATTTAATTTCTTCACTATCGCCCTTACTCGGTGTACGATCCATTAGGTTCCAATTAGCGAGGCAGTGGGCGATTGTTACTCTTAACGATCGATTGTGAATTGAAACCACATTTCAATTCTCCCTTTAATGATTAGTGTTTGCTAATCATTAGGGCTTCCACAAACCATGAGTGACACCTAGCAACATATCATGGTTACCCAGGCTAAGTAGAATTGGTTGGAGAACCTATCCAGTTACAACTACAATGCAATACGGTCATTCTCTAATACAATACTCTTCATCACATTGTTTGAATGATAGTTTGTTTCATGTCTACTATCCAATGCGATACTTCTCTATATGATTCCCTTGAATATGATTTGGAACAAACTTCCTAAGTCATATTCATTTGCTTTGGCCAAAGACTTTAGAATCATATCTTAGAGTATTCTCCTTCCACCATGGAAGGTTAGAGATCCCTTGTTGTGCATTCATATGCCTACACGACTAGATAGCTTGACCCCAACAATGCCGTGGACACTCCGATGGAATGCCGTTGACATGATCAAAGATCAAGGACCTAACCATTAGACATCTATGATGCCTTAGGTCAAAGGACTACTTTGCATATTGCAACTTTCGAGTTCTTACATGACATGTATGTTCGAACTCTCTTTTGATCGTTATTCAGTGTACTCGATTACTCTTTCGAGCACCTTGTTGGAAATGTGCCCTAAAGCCAATCATATGATGATACTTTACGGACAATTAATATGTTAAACTAATCTAGTTTAATATCAAGGGCAAAGATTATTGTTTAAGCCGTCTCATATAAATGTTATATGCTTAAACGATAAGTCCAAGGAATATGTGATTGAGAGAATACGATCTAAAGAAGTTAGATTCATGAGACCATTCTTTCGTAGACACATCCTAAACGTTCCTGATCATAGGATTGCCAATTGGGCATTGACAGTCCGTTAAGATCAGTACGTACTGTGTCTTCTCTCAGGGAGAGTGACTAGTCTCGAGTCATTGGTGTGTGTGACATCAAGACAAGTACGTAGGTGCTCAATAGAGAATGAGTTCACTGAACACGATCAACGAAGAGTTCTCATATTCATGTCACATGAGAACTCATGGTTGGGATAATGCAAAGTAGTCCTTTGACCTGAGGCATCATAGATGTGTAATGGTTAGGTCCTTGATCTTTGATCATGTTAAATGGCATTCCATTGGAGTGTCCACGGCATTGTTGGGGTCAAGCTATCTAATCATGTAGGCATATGAATGCGCAACAAGGGATCTCTAACCTTCAAACTGTTTGAGGGAGAATACTCTATGATATGATTAAAATCTCTGGCCAGAGTATGAAAGAGATTAAGAAATGCGTTCCAAATCACATTCAAGGTAATCATATGAGCACACGAATCACATTGGATAGTAGACATGAATAAACTATCAAACCAAACAATGTCGTCAAGAGTATTGTATTAGAGAAAGACCGTATTGCATTTGTAATCCTAAACTGAATAGGTTTTCCACCTCTTCTGATTAGCTTGGGTAATCATGATATGCTGCTAGGTGTCACTCATGGTTTGTGGAAGCCCTAAACGTGTGTAATCACTAAAGGGAGAATTGAAAGCAAGTTTCAATTCACAATCGATATAAAATGGTTTTAATCGCCCACTGCCTCGTTAAAAGGAACCTAATGGATCGTACACCGTGTAAGGTGGAGATTGAAGAAACAATGGAGATGAGTAAGAATAATTAAATGGTTTAATTATTTATGGCAAGGATTAATTAATATGTTAATTAGTCAAACGAATAAGTTCGTTAAAGACCACGGGTTTAGTTATGGGCCTCAAGGCCCAATGGGCTTCGAACGTCAAGCCCATTAACTTAAGTTGTATGACAACTTAATGACTAATAATTCACAAAGGCCTTAAAAGCCCAATGAAACCCTTAAGGCCGGCCATTTAGAGATGGAGTGGGTTTTGGACTTATTTACAAGTTTGCCACTCCAATGAATAAAGGTATAAATATGACTTTATAGCCTAAAATTCATTAAGGGTTTGTTTTGGAGAAAATTGGAGAGAACATGTCTCTCCATTTCTCTCTAAAGGGGCCGGCCCCTTGGAGGGTGTATCTAGCCATACTACTACTCCAAGGTCACTCATTTTCTTCTCCAATCTCTCCTTGGTGTGGAGACTTAGAGGTTCTCAATTTTGGGAACTTGGAGAAACCTTTTCATCCATCCAAATCCATAGATTTAAGATGCAAGGAATGAAGGCCCTCTCTTTGGGTGATTAGCCTTTGCTTATGCAAAGAGGAATCTACAAAGGTATATTTCTCAACTCACTTTGATTTGAGTTGAGTTTTGGTTCACCAATCTACTAGGCTTTGAATTTCTTGGTTAATGTTTTGTTTTTGAATGCATGCAAGCATGATTCCGCCTTTTAATTGTTAATTGCATGCTATAGATGTTATTCAAATGAACATGTTTTTCATAAATCTTCCTTCATACCTATGTGTTTGTCTTAGTGTCCAACACCAAATGACTTGAGACTAGTCATACTCACGCTTGAGTCAACATAACACATACTAACCTTAGCGGATTGTCAATGCCCAATTGGCAATCCTATGGCTAGGAACGTTTTAGGAATGAACATAATAGAATGGTCTCGATAATCTAACTCACTTAGATCACTTGTCTCTTAGATCAAATACATCCCTTGGATTCCCTTATTGCATAAACACATGATACAATAAATAGTGTCTGACAATAAGCTTTGCCCTTTATTAAACATATAAAAGTTTAATACATTAAGTATTCCAAAAAGCTATTACATCAAATGAGTGGCTTTGTGGGCATACTTCCAACAATCTCCCACTTGCACTCAAAGCCATCCTCCCATGTATCTAATACCCATCTTTTCCATATGACGGTCAAGCTGGATTTGAGACATTGGCTTTGTCAGTGGATCTGCTACGTTATCGGCTGAAGCAACTTTGAGGATGTTGACTTTCCCCTCGGCAGCATATCTTCTAATGATATTAAAGCGTCTGTCAAAATGCTTGTTCTTTTGATGTGCCCTTGGTTCCTTGGCTTGAGCTATCGCCCCACTATTATCATAGTACAAAGTTACTGGTGATGTAATGGTTGGAACCACTCCAAGTTCAGTTATGAACTTCTTCATCCAGAACGCTTCTTTGCCGGCTTCAGCTGCAGCGACATATTCAGCCACTGTCGTGGAATCAGCAATTACACTTTGTTTCTTGCTTTTCCAACTGACAGCCCCACCATTTATAGTGAATACATATCCGGAGTTGGAACTTCTATCATCGACGTCAGATTGGAAATCTGCGTCTGTATAAGCTTCCACTCGCAACTCTGATGCTCCTCCATATACGAGGAACATGTCCTTAGTTCTTCTTAAGTACTTAAGGACCGTCTTGACAGCTGCCCAGTGTTCTGGTCCTGGGTTAGATTGATATCGACTAGTAATGCTCACACCATATGTGATATCAGGCCTTGTGCATATCATGGCATACATGAGACTCCCTATGGCAGAAGCATAAGGAATAATATTCATTTGCCGTATCTCTTCAGGAGTCTTAGGTTCCATGGACTTAGAAAGGTGAATTCCATGTCTCACAGGAAGAAAACCTTTCTTAGATTGTTCCATCTGGAACCTACTTAGCACCTTATCAATGTACATAGATTGGGATAATCCAATTAATTTTCTGGATCTATCACGATAGAGCTTTATCCCAAGTACATAAGATGCATCTCCTAAATCTTTCATGTGGAAGGTTTTGGACAACCACACTTTTACAGAAGAAAGTACTGCAGTGTCATTCCCGAATATTAATATGTCATCTACATATAACACTAGGAATACAACTGCATCCCCAACGACTTTTTGATAAACACAATTGTCGTCTTCGTTTTGAGTAAAACCAAACGTTTTGATTTCAGTATCGAAACGAATGTTCCAGCTCCTGGAGGCTTGCTTAAGTCCATAAATGGACCTTTGAAGCTTGCATACCTTAGTCTTTTCAGACTTGGACACGAAATCATCGGGTTGAGTCATATAGAGCTCTTCCTCTAGGTAGCCGTTCAGAAAGGCCGTCTTCACGTCCATTTGCCAGATTTCATAATCATGGTACGCAGCTATAGCAAGCAAAATCCGAATGGACTTAATCATGGCTACATGAGAGAAGGTTTCTTCATAGTCAATCCCTTCTCGTTGCCTATAACCCTTGGCTACTAGTCTAGCCTTATAAGTCTCCACGTTCCCATCAACGCTTATCTTCCTCTTGAAGACCCATTTGTTTCCAACAGGTACTATACCTTCTGGAGGGTCTACAAGAGTCCAGACCTGATTTTGATACATGGAATCCATCTCGGATTTCATGGCCTCTTGCCATCTCTTTGAATCAATGTCAGACATTGCTTCAGTGTAGTCCCTAAGGTCCTCCTTTGTGTCATTGTCACCTAGAAGGTGCAATTCCGCAAAGTCATTGTCTAAGCCATACCTCTTAGGTGGCTTACTAACCCGTTCAGATCTACGTGGAGCTAGGGGTTCAGGAACAGGGTTGTCAACTTGTCGAGTGCTTGTTTGTGGTTCATCATTAATCTCATTAATTTCCATCTCTTTGCTTACAGTTCTTTGAGAACAAATTGTTCCTCTAGAAACATAGCAGTTCTGGCGACAAAGACTTTCTGGTCGTCAGGATGGTAGAACTCATATCCCATAGTTTCTCTAGGATATCCCACAAAATAGCATCTTACTGATCTCGCTTCAAGCTTAGTAGCCTCAAGCCTCTTGACATATGCTTCACAACCCCAAATCTTAACATGATTAAGACTTGGCTTTCTTCCATTCCATATCTCATAGGGCGTTTGTGAAACTGATTTGGAAGGTACTCTATTAAGCAAGTAAGCTACTGTATATAGAGCGTATCCCCAGAATGTTACTGGTAGATCAGCGGAACTCATCATAGAACGAACCATGTTCATCAAGGTTCGATTTCTCCTTTCAGAAACTCCATTAAGTTGTGGAGTTCCCGGTGGAGTCCATTGTGATATTATTCCACACTCTTTGAGATAATCTAGGAACTCATTACTCAGATATTCACCCCCTCGATCCGATCTTAGGATCTTTATCTGTTTCCCAGTTTGCTTCTCAACTTCATTCTTGAATTCTTTGAACCTTTCAAAGGATTCTGACTTGTACTTCATAAGATACACATAGCCAAACCGAGAGTGATCGTCGGTGAATGTGATATAGTAGGAGAAGCCTCATCTCGACGTAGTAGACATAGGTCCACATACATCAGTGTGGATTAACCTTAGAATTTCAGTGGCACGCTCTCCTTTTCCAGTAAATGGAGATTTGGTCATCTTCCCTTTCAAGCAACATTCACAAGTACCCATCTATTCATTACCTAATGGGTGGATATATCCGATTTTCAACATCTTGTGAATCTTATCAAGGTTCACATGTCCAAGTTTAAGATGCCACATCTGTTCTTGGTTAACTTCTTCTCTAGCCCTTTTGGGTTTTGAGGTATTCCCGCTTGCAATACAGTGCATCCCACTATTCGTCTCTAGGTGAAAAAGTCCCTCTATCATATTACCATGAGAGATAATACGATCGTTCAAGTATAAAGTGCAACTCATTTTGTCAAACAATACTGAGTGCCCATCTCGTAAAAGCTTAGAGATGGAAATCAAATTCTTTATACATGAAGGAAAATATAAACAATTTTTAAGTTCCAGGACTTCCCCAGAGGGTAGGTTAAGCATGTAGGTGCCTATTGCTTTTGCAGAGATTTTAGTGCCGTTCCCAACTCGCACAACCATCTCCCCATTGCTCAGTGGCTTGCTCCCCACTAGTCCCTGCATCGTATTACAGATATGTTGACTAGCGCCCGAATCAAATATCCAGGAATTGGAGCTCACTGTAAAAGCACTTTCTATGACAGAAATAGTCTCTTCAAAAGTTCGTGTCATAAGGCTCGCAATGCGCACCCTGTATTTCTTCTTCCAACGTTCATCCTTTCCACAATGAAAGCATGTTCCTTTGGATTTCTTTGCCTTCTTCTTATGTTTGCATTCTCACTCCTACTGTCCTTGTGTTTGCATTCTCACTCCCACTGTCCATTTTGAAACCTTTTTCAAATTTACAGCACATGTCAATCATCTCGTTTAAAGAATGATCGAATCTATTCACTTTATAGTTTACAATAAACTTAGTGAAATCATCCGAGAGAGATGCAAGGAAAAAGTCTTGGGCCATTTTCCCATCGATGGAAGTTCCTAAACTTTGAAGATCTTGAAAGATCTTTTCCATCTTTTGTCCATGTTTATGGACCGATGTCCCCTTTGCCATTTTGGCATTCATTAGACTACAAACATTTGAGAATCGTACATTACTAGTCTCAATGTCATGCATCTTATGCAAACTTTCAACCATGGCACAAGAAGTGTCCATGTGCTTATGTAGCTTCATAAGCTCCTCACTAAGTGAAGTAAGGATTAAGCATTTGGCTTGTAAATCATCCTCATAGTGTCTAACATAATTTTGACACTCCTCCTTTGAAGCTAGTTTCGTAAGAGGTACATGAGGAGGGGATTTCTTAAGCACATACAATATGTCTTTCACCTTTGAGACATTCTCAATGTGGCGATACCAAGCAAGGAAACGTTGGCCCCTAAGGCCCTTTTTGTCAATTATAATGGTGGGTATAATTTTAGGCATGTCGTTAACTACATAACATAACAGAAATCGTATTAGATTGTTTGTTTTAAAACTATTTGATTGGGTATTTGAATCAAATAGCACCACCCACTATTTTTGGCAAATTCCACATCCCTCAATAGAATTCGAGAGTTATATTGAACTCTTAGTGGGGTATGGGAGACTCACCATTACCAAGCCCACCTCACGATGATACGATATTGGTTAGCAAAAATAATGATGAGAAAATAACGCTTTATTCATTTACAACTTTTGTAATTACCCATCTTGTTTGGCCTCTAGAGAATGTTGCCTCACGATGATACGATATCGGCTCCATTGCACTTAGTTAAGTTATTCCCACCATGCTCAGTTTGTGAAGGGGTTCAAGAATAGCCTCACAATGATATGATATCGGCTATCCTCGTTGCCTACACTCACCTCATCATATGTATATGGATTCCTCCTGGATGTAAGCACATACTTTGTACTTCCCCATGATAGGGTGAAGCCGGTGCATGAGTCACAAACGATTGGAGCCCACCACGGTGGAAGGCCTACGAAGAGATGTTCAAAACATCTCTCGCTTATCAACTTAATATTTGTTTTGAGGGAGTAGTGTTGGGCTACATCAAAATCATTTTAATCTTTATTAAAAGAACTTGGGCCTATCACAACCATTGGTCCAAGTTAATATGAATTAGTAGCATATAATACTCCCACTGTTTCGAAGAAAGAAGCGAGACTATATGGAACTACTAACGAATGCATTGCATCCTCATATGGACTATATAGTCATATTAGGTTTTAGGATGATTATGAACCGTTTGATTTGATCCAACACGAGCCTTGTGTTGGACCTTGGGTTTAAGGTAGATAGTTGTTGATTTTAGTTACGCGTTTAATCCAATTAAACCGTTATTTCCTATTGGGCGTTGGACCCAACTATTCCATTTTGCATACATATAAACAAAAGGAATACATTCAAATTCTACACTACCAAACCCAAACATTCATAATGTAAAGCGGCCAATCACATAGCTCAATTATCGAGGCCTTTGGTTCATAATCACCCTTTTCTTAATCAATCACATTAACTAAGAAAACAACTTTAAACAATTGGTTTTTGGATCCATAGAATTGATTTAAATGGGACTAAGTGAAATGAAAATCCAATTCTCATTAAAGAGACAAAACAATTTTGTTCTCATTTTATTTGGGCCAAAAGGAAACTATGACCACAACAATTGGGTCATAATGCAAAAACACAAACTTTTGGGGTCACTTTGAAAAAACACAAAAGTCCACAACTTCATGTAATTTCAACTAGAACCCAAAATTTTAATAATGTAAAAACATCATTAAAGGATCAAAACAATTTGTCCTTTAGAGTTTTTAGGCCTAAACGTAAAAACGTAAACTTTTGGGCCAAAGTACAAAAACACAAAAGTATCAAAACTTTATGTAATTGCACAAAATGCCCCAAAAGTACCCCCACTAGGGGGTGGCCGGTTTTAGAGAGTAAAAGAAGTGTGAAAGGGATTTGGTGCAAGTTGTGCATGCATGTGCAATATGCAAGTTGATTTTGGTGGGTGAGGTAAAGGTGAAATTGATGGTTTGTAAGAAAAATAAAAGATCTATGACAAAACATTAAAACCATTTCATCACATCTCACCAATAACCATCAACCATCAATTAATAAACCAAAACTTTGTGAAAAACATAAAACTTTTGAATCAAAACTTCAAAACTTTATGTTCTTGGCAAGAACTTCAAGAACATTGAAGAACACCATGAAAACTCATAATAGCTCCATGAATGTTTTCACTCACCAAAACTCAAATTTTCACCACTCAAAAGAGGGCTAATATCCTAGGGTACTTAGGGGTTCCAAAAGTCACTTTAAAACCATTTTAACAAGACAAACATGAACCCAAAAAATCACCCTTTGGATTTGGCCGAATTTCCCAAAATACATGGCACCAAATTTTAGTTCCAATATTCATGCTTAAATGAAATACATCTACAACATTTGAGATGCTAAATTTTGTAGCAAAATTTATATATTCAAAAGCAAGAACAAAGCTTGTAACATTTACAACATTTAAATCATAAATCATGAAAATCACAAAACCCAAAAGGATTCACCATAAACTAGGCCTAGGCTTTGATACCACTTGAAGGAAAAATTATGTCCTAACTATGAACAAGTAAGAACATTTAAATACATATGCTTACTATTAACACTTTAAAGTAGGCATGCATTTAAAACAATTCATAAAACCCATGACTTTTAAAGCCTAGTATATGGTGAACCAATAAACTCTTTAACAACATTAAAGAGAAGTAAAGATTTAGAGTTTCTTTACCCTTGAAGCTCATCCTTGTTTACACAAGGGATTCACCCAAGTGGAGGGCCTTCAAGTCACCTCCAAGCTCCTTGAATCTTGCTTGTGATTTCCTTCTCCTTTTGTGCTCCTTTGGTCCTTGAGGATGTAAGGAAAGGATCTCCAAAACACCAAAGATTTGGTGTCTCTAAGTCTCCACACCAAGGGTTAAGTGTGAAGATGATATGGATGACTTAGAGAAGAAAAGATTGCTAGATTAATCTCTCTAAGTGGCCGGCCTCTTTAGAGAAATAGAGAGAACGTGTTTCACCTCATTTCACCAAGAAAAACCCTTATGAGAAATAAAGCTATAAAGTTGATTTTATACTTCATTTCATGTGAGTGGCAAACTTGTAATTAATCCAAGCTTGCCCATTCACCCTAATGGCCGGCCATATTAATGTTATTGGGCTACTTGCCCATTTTGTTTTAGTTGTCATACAACTTAAACATAATGGGCCTTGTGGACCAAAACGCTTTTGAGCCCCGATGCCCAAAACCTACTTAAAAGCCCAATACGAACCTTTCGTAAAATTAATTAACTAATTAATTAATCTTGACCATTCTCAATTAAACCATTTAATTGCTTATCCATCTCATTTAATTTCTTCACTATCGCCCTTACTCGGTGTACGATCCATTAGGTTCCAATTAGCGAGGCAGTGGGCGATTGTTACTCTTAACGATCGATTGTGAATTGAAACCACATTTCAATTCTCCCCTTAATGATTAGTGTTTGCTAATCATTAGGGCTTCCACAAACCATGAGTGACACCTAGCAGCATATCATGGTTACCCAGGCTAAGTAGAATTGGTTGGAGAACCTATCCAGTTACAACTACAATGCAATACGGTCATTCTCTAATACAATACTCTTAATCGCATTGTTTGAATGATAGTTTGTTTCATGTCTACTATCCAATGCGATACTTCTCTATATGATTCCCTTGAATATGATTTGGAACAAACTTCCTAAGTCATATTCATTTACTTTGGCCAAAGACTTTAGAATCATATCTTAGAGTATTCTCCTTCCACCATGGAAGGTTAGAGATCCCTTGTTGTGCATTCATATGCCTACACGACTAGATAGCTTGACCCCAACAATGTCGTGGACACTCCGATGGAATGCCGTTGACATGATCAAAGATCAAGGACCTAACCATTAGACATCTATGATGCCTCAGGTCAAAGGACTACTTTGCATATTGCAACTTTCGAGTTCTTACATGACATGTATGTTCGAACTCTCTTTTGATCGTTGTTCAGTGTACTCGATTACTCTTTCGAGCACCTATGTGTTTGTCTTAGTGTCCAACACCAAATGACTTGAGACTAGTCATACTCACGCTTGAGTCAACATAACACATACTAACCTTAGCGGATTGTCAATGCCCAATTGGCAATCCTAGGGCTAGGAACGTTTTAGGAATGAACATAAGAGAATGGTCTCGATAATCTAATTCACTTAGATCACTTGTCTCTTAGATCAAATACATCCCTTGGATTCCCTTATTGCATAAACACATGATACAATAAATAGTGTCTAACAATAAGCTTTGTGTTGGAAATATGCCTTGAAAGTCAATCTTTGGAAGAAACCTTTCAGGACAAATGAATCGATGTATAGATGACTCTTATACATCAAATGGCAAAGATACTATTTAGGACTATCTCAATAAACGATATATGTCCTAAATAGTGAATCCATGGACAATGGATCGATTGAAGAAGTAATCTAATGATGTTAGACTACAGAGACCTTCTTCACATAACCATTATGTCCAAAAGGTTCCTGGTCATTGGATTGTCGGAGGGATACTAACAATGCTTAGACCGGTACATACTGTGTCCACTTCATATGGAAGAATGGAAAGTCTCATCCCATTTGTGTATTGACACTAAGACAAGTATGTAGGTGCTCATTAAAGGAATGAGTTCACTGAACACAATCGAACAAGAGTACTTGCATGGAGGTCTACTCACATGTCAAGCAAGTAACTCTAATGGTTGGAATAATGTAAGTAGTCCTTTGACCTGAGGCATCGTCGTTGTCTTGTGGTTAAGTACTTGATCTTTGATTATGTCAAACGTCACTCTATCAGAATGTCAACGGCATAGTTGGGGTTAAGCCACTTAGTCATGAAGGCAAGTGTATGCGCAACAAGGAATCTCTAATCTTCGATAAGAGAGGAAGAATACTCTAAGATATGATTTGGGAATCTTCGGCCGAAGTATCGAGCGTAATAAAGGAAAGCGTTCCTATACGACTCAATTGAATCATATAAGAAGAAATAATCACATTAGGGGTTTGACATAATATATCCATACCCTAGTAATGTGATTGAGAGTATTGTTTTAGAGAAGGATCGAATTATGTTGTAATTCCAACTGAATAGGTTCTTCGAACAACTTCTACATTAGCTTGGGTAGCTATGACATATGGTTAGATGTCACTCATAGCTTGTGAGTTCTTCTAGATGATTAAATGTAATCATCAAAGAAGAAAGGTGAATTAAAAGGAAGTTTTAATTCACTAAGTGATTGAATTAAATATAATCAATTGGATTGATGCCAATCACCTCACTGCCTTGCTAATTAGAACCTAAAATGATTGTACACCGATACACTATTGTAGTGAGTAATTACTGGATGAAGGAAATAATTAATTGGATTAATTAAGTGTTTTGATTAATTTAGAAAGTCTAAAGAAATCATAAAAGCGATAAAAGATCGTTTTGGGCTTAAAGAAACGTTCGGGTTTAATTGGGCCCATTGGGCCTAAACCCATTGGGCTTTTATTCAAGCATAGGATGACTTGAAATAATAAAAGCCCAAAGCCCAAACCAAACACAAAAGGGCCGGCCACTTAAAGGGTTTGGGAGAGATAGGAAGTCAATTTGTTGACTAGGTTTCTTTTTGTCTATATAAGGAACTTTATAGAGATTTATTCCTTAGGGTTTTTGTGTGTTTAAAACAACAAAGAGGCAAAAGAAACATCTCTCTAAAACACAACAAAGGCCTGTTGGAAATGTGCCCTAAAGCCAATCATATGATGATACTTTACGGACATTTCACATGTTAAACTAATCTAGTTTACATATAAAAGGCAAAGATTATTGTTTGAGCCGTCTCCTATAAATGTTATATGCTTAAACGATAAAGTCCAAGGAATATGTGATTGGGAGAATGCAATCTAAAGAAGTTAGATTCATGAGACCATTCTTTCGTAGACACATCCTAAATGTTCCTGATCATAGGATTGCCAATTGGGCATTGACAGTCCGTTAAGATCGGTACGTGCTGTGTCTTCTCTCAGGGAGAGTGACTAGTCTCGAGTCATTGATGTGTGTGACATCAAGACAAGTACGTAGGTGCTCAATAGAGAATGAGTTCACTGAACACGATCAACGAAGAGTTCTCGTATTCATGTCATATGAGAACTCATGGTTGGGATAATGCAAATTAGTCTTTTGACCTGAGGCATCACAGTTGTCTTGTGGTTAAGTCCTTGATCTTTGATTATGTCAAAGTCACCCCATCGGGGTGTCCACGGCATCATTGGGGTTAAGCCACTTAGTCATGGAGACAAGTAAATGTGCAACAAGGGATCTCTAACCTTCAAATGGTTTGAGGGAGAATACTCTATGATATGATTTAGAACCTCTGGCCAGAGTATGAATGAGATTTAGGAATGCGTTCCAAATCACATTCAAGGTAATCATATAAGCAAACGAATCACATAGGATAGTAGACATGAATAAATAAACTATCAAACCAAACAATGTGGTCAAGAGTATTAGATTAGAGAAAGACCGTATTGCATTTGTAATCTGATCGGATCATATTTATATATATTTTTACTTCAAATTCTCTCGTCTTTTCTTAGTTAGTTTCTTATATTTTTGAGTTATTTACTTTGTTTTTGTGTTTTATCGAATTTATCTAGCTAAGGAATTAATAATAGCTTAAGTGTATATTTTTAGTAATAAAATCGTCAAAACTGCATTGCCCACTATTTTTGGTTAATAAAAATAAGATAGTATTATAAATATATATATATATATATATATGTTGTTGAGTGAAGAATAAACATCAAATGGAAATATAAGTGGGACGGTGGAAGAATAATAAAAGAATGGATGTGCATGTGGGTGTGTTTGATAGGAAGTAAAAGAAAACTAAGTGGAGGGCTAACAAAGAACGAGGGGGGACAGAAATAAAAAGCATAATGGGGGGTGGAGGTTTTAGAATAATGAGAAAAAAGAATGTTAAGAAATTAAAAAGCAGGGAGTGGAGCTCCCATCATGAAGTCAGTGGAAGGGAATCTGACGTGAGATGTGGGGATGGAGAAATAAAGGACAGCTCGCGGAAGGGCTTGCGTGGGGGGAGCTGGTAGGAAGCTGCCATTGGCAGCAAGAGGCTGACAGCGCAGAGAAGTAGCGCAGCCACAGAGAAGCAGCAACGTGAGGCAGCGTGCCTTGCGCGGGCGTGGAAATCAGCGAGACAGGGGTCAGTTGACGAGAGGAACTTAGCATGCTGCCTTGAGCTTAGCTAAAGAACGAAAGGGGAAAGAGAGGTCAGTGGGAAATAAGGCTGCCCTTTGGCATCGAGGTCAGAGAGCTGCCTTGTGCAGCTTGCGAGAGCGAGACACGCGGAGGAGGAATAAGGAAGGCAGGTGGCCTGACGCGAGCAGGACGAGAGGGAGAGACGAACGGGCAGCTGGCGTGCTGCCTGGCAGTGCAGAAACAAGCAGCAAGGCTGCCACTTGGCAGCGTGTGAAGCAGCGAGGAGGAACGGGAGAGCTGTGCAGGCCGAGGCAGCTGGCGCGCAGCAGGAAACGTGTGGAGCTGCAAGCAGAGAGACGTGAGACAGTGCGGAAAAACAGGAGGGCCTCGGGCAGCAACACGGAAGGCAGGTGCGTGGAGAGACGAAAAGCAAGGAGAAGTCAGTATGGTCAGCACGGCAGCAGTGCTGACTTGGGTCAGCACGAGGTCAGCACGGAGAAGCAACTGTGCAATCCTCTCGGTGTGAACAGAAGTCAGAAACAACACTGCAGTCCTCATTCGGTTTAATCTCTCCAAACTTATATTTTATTTCTGTTTTAATAATGTGTAACTAATTTTCTGTTTGGCTAGAGGTTAATTCAAAACCATGGATATATTTGTAATTTGAATTGATTACCTTCAGTTGTGATTTCTGAGTTGTGATTTAATTTGCTTAACTGCTTGATTGATAACTTATTTTTGTATGTCGATTAAGGATGCATACTTAATTTACATGCATGAATTTGATGCTAGAATATAAGTGAATTTCACCTAATCGTTATGAACTTATATTCACAAGTAGTGAAGGTCGCTTATAAACGATCGTGTTAGGTAAATTCTTGGCATAAGTTTCATGCAATTCATAGTAACAAGTGCCTCGTCAATGCTTATGATTTTCATAAAACTTAATGATTCTTGCTTGTATCTCTATTATGCAATTCATGTAGGGAACTTGTAGGGAATGTTTTGGGTTGTCGTATGCAATCATCCAACCTAATAAAAGTAGGAAAATCTGAAGGTTAATTTAAGCGGACCTAATTAACTTGGGGCGTTGAGAATTTACAATTTATTGAAAGAACAACTGAAAATCAATTTAGGTTGCATATGTGGCATGTGTGGAGAATAATCCTCTAGCCAGTCCGTCATTTATCATTTTACCTTAATTTTATGTTTTTGTCAATTTTGTAATTTATTTAAGTTTAATTTACTTTTCATCAAAAATCAATCCCCCATTTATTTTAAAGTGTTAGGTTTGTTAGAAATTAATTTAGTTTGTGTTTTCTTGAGTTTTGAAGTATTTTGAGTCTTTTAATTTGTTTTAGTTTATTTGTTAGTTTTATTTTGAGTGATTCTATTTAAGTGTTTTGAGTCTAGTTTAGTGTTTTAAATTTTGTTTTTACGTTTTTAATTTAATTTTACTTTGGTTAGCATCCCTAGTTAATCCCGGCCTAGAACGATCCCTACTTATCCATATACTACAATTGTCACAAATAGGGTTTAAATTTGTGCGTTAATTTATTTTCGCATCAAATTTTTGGCGCCGTTGCCGGGGATTAGCAAATTTGCTAATCCTTTTATTTTTGTTTTTTTTGCTTATGTTTATTTGTGTTTATGTCTTTTACTTTTGATATTTGATTTAGTTTTCTTTGATTTTAGGTACAAATGGAGCAAGACCTGGATTCTACTAGCATTCAAGATCTATTGGCACAGCTCACTGCTCAATTAACTCATAATGCCGAACGGACCACAATGCCAAGTGTCCCTACATTTGATGTGCCCTATGAGCAAGGATTTCAAACTCATCAATATCCCCAATTTTCTGCAAATGAAGATGTTTGGGGATATCAAGGCTATAACCAATCAAGGGGCAACATGTTTTCCAACGCTTATAATTCGGATTGGAGAAGTAATTCAGAGTACATGTGGGGAGAACCTCAACAATTCCAACAAGGTGGATATTGGCAGCAAGAAGACGCGTTCTATTCAAGATCTATGCAGCCACCACAGCATCCCCCACAACAATTCCAATCGAATCAAAGTATGCCCGTGGATTATAATCAAATGCTTGAAGAATTAATTTCTTCAGTACAGGGTTCACAAAAAGAAGAACAATTGCCGCCATCGGAAGAGTTCTATCAGTGGCCATATGAACCGTCACAGCCTCCACCACAATCTCCCCAACCAAATTCAGGTACGTCCTCGGATAATGACATTTTGAATAAGTTACTAACCTCTTTGACCCAGGACGTAGAAAATCGAAACATGGAGATGCAAAATAAAGCCAACAAGGTGGATGCATTGAAGGAGCAAGTTGGGCAGATTATGGAATTCATGGCACAGATTCGAGATCAAGGTGACATGGAGGATGAAGTTGTCCCAGAACCATCCAAACAGAGCCCGAACATGGATGAATTGCCAATTCAAGAAGAAGATGAGGATGACGACTTAGGCAGTTTAGAAGAATTCTTATCGCAAACCCCCCAAGTCCTTATGTCATCCAACTCAGGTGAGGAGGTTCTAAGTTCAATTTATTCTGACATCGTTCCACCAAATGTCATTTTTCCTTGCAGGTTTTTAAATCCCAAGGAAGAAGTGAATGAAAAATACGTTGTGGAAGATCTTCCCAAGGTGCAATGTGATATCCAAATTCTTGGTGTACCAAATCAAGTTCCCGATGGTATTGAAACGTTCAAAGAGACTTGTACACCAAGAATAATTATTCCAGAAAATGAGGTGGCCGGAGAATCTGTTGATCATATCAAAGAGGCTGTGCATGAGACAATCAAGCCCAAAGGAGTTAAGACTGAGGACACGGGACAAGCCACAACCATCATAGTAAACCTGGCTAAGTTCAAAGTCCCGGAAATGTTCAAAGACGTGGTGTTTATAATCGAGTTTGAACGTGATAGTAAGCCATCTTCTCCATTTTTAATTTTTTGTTATACTAACAATCTAATTTTGATGATTCAGGCACCGTCATTAGAACTTAGACCGTTGTCGGATCATTTCAAGTACCACCGTCCGTTTAATGATAAGCCCATGCATTTGAATAATGAAGGGAGGCCTAGGAATCACCCACAATCAGATTTGCATTCCTAATCCCTTCTCTTTACTGAATTTATTTTATTTTGTTTAGTTCTTTCATTGTTTGTTTGCTCTTGTGTGAATTTATTTTACGTTGATTTTTTTTTTTTTTTTTTTACGTTGATTTCATTATGTTTTGTTATTTAGTTGTGATTTTTGTTTTGTTTATTTAGTTGTGATTTTTGTTTAGGAGATTAAACTTAGTTTTTTTTTTTTACTTTGATTTACTTATTTTACATTTATATAAAATAAAAAATGCAAAAAAAAAAAAAAAAAACAAAAAAAAAAAAACAAAACAGAAATACTTATATTTATATTTATAATTAAATAAATTTTAAAGCATAAATATTTTACAATAAATTAAACTAATAGTTTTCATTGGTCATTGGTAGGTGGTGCCTCGGAGGTCGACGGAGCCCCTGAAAGACGAAGCGCCAGAGCTGGATCATTCGGAGCCTCAATACTTGGTGCTGCTCCCGAGGACGAAGGCAACACAAACCTCGGGAGTAACGCCATAAACCGTTGATGATCACTCTGAATCCGCACTTCGGACTCCTGCATCTGATCCAGCTTCCTCTTCATGCTTGTGGAGTAATTGGTTGCGAGCATGTGCAAATCCCTGTTCTCATGCCTAAGCACTCTGACCTCCTGCCGAAGACTAGCCACTTCAGCCATCAACGACTCCACCTGACGAGTTCGTGCAAGAAGGCGCTGGCCCATGTTTGATACTGAGCCTGCGCATCGGACGCTGTAGGCCATAGAGTCTTGGACAGCCAGTTCGTCGGACCGCCTGGAAAGTATCCTAGTGTCTCTAGGAGTGAGCAGATTTCTGGCCACCACCGATGCTGTTGTTTCGTTCATCATCATGGAATCCCCAACTGTAAGAGGACCATTCGGGGATATGAAGGATGGCTGCCAAATGTTGGTTGGAGAAGATATATCACTATCTTCCCCAACATTCAAGTTAAGGCGACGGTCAGAAGGGCAAGACATATTTGAAGGTGTTGAGAATGAAGAGTTGGACTGATCAAGATTAAAAGAAGTGCAAGAGGGAGTGTTTGCAGGAGTGAGTGTTTACAGAAGGGAGCTCAAGTGTGTTGTGGAACAAAATTGCGCCTCTATAAAAAGAAGAAATCAAGAGGCGCTACTCAGCAGTCGAAGAGACGCCCTCTCGCAAATCGAAGAGCCGGGCTCCTTTCTCAAAAGCCGGATTCTTTTCTCAAAAGCGGCGTCTCCGTCTCAAAAGTCGGTTCCTTTCTCAAAAGTCGGACGCCGTTCTCTCAAAAGTCGGGCGTCTCTCTCAAAAGTCGGAGCGGTCAGGAATCACGAGGCGAACAGTTTTTCCAATTTTGTCGTCACTCGTCACGCGCGCTGTCAGCTTTGCGCAAATTACGGGTGACTTTTTCAGAAAGCGCGTGACCTGTACTGTTCATCCATCCACCGGCTGCCGACAGGGGTAAAGGAACAGTTTCGGTTATGAAGAAAAGTCCTATAAACGTCTACCTTCGCCTTCAACAGCAAAGGCAAACTCTCTCTACACTTCTTCATCTCCGAAATTTTTCATCTCCGAAAATGCCTTTCCATCAAACCCTCTCGAGTTTCTCTGTGTTTCTCATTCCCTGGGATACCTTTACAAACAAGTCATCTAGAGCTAGAGTATTTCATATCATGAAGGTTGAAAGCAAGAGTATCTCATATCACGCTTTCTCCCTGTCCTTGTCCTTGTCTTTGTGGCAAGGAGAAAGCGGGCAATCAGCCAGCACTCGGTGTCAATCTTCCAATCTAAGAACCGACTGCCTGGAAATCCTTCCTGATTGCTTACCTAGCATTGCTCTCGAGTGCTCTTCTTCAACCACTGATGTACTTCCGAAGAAGTCGCCACATCTGCCTGGAGAACAGACATGGCAAGTGAAAATGATACTTGAAGCATGTGGAGACAAGGTGCTGCTTCATCTTCAAGATCAAGTCTCATTTTCCTTGCTAAGAAGTTCCCCAGCCCAGTTCAAGCATACACCTGTGGAACGATACTTCTTCAAAAGAAAAAGTATCCCATATCATCAGAGTCAGAGGCAAAGATATCTCATGGCATGCTTTTCCTTTACCCTTGCTCTTGGCTACGAGTCAGGGTGAAAGAAAGGAAATCGGTCGGCACTTGGACAGATTGAACAAAGAAGCAGACCACCACCTTTTCCTCGTGCCTACCTGCCATGCAGAAGAACAAAAAGAGAAGAATGTAGCCTGCAGACTCAATCAACCCGGCAGAAGGAGTCTGAGTTGAAACCAAGAGCTCGAGAAGCTTCAACAACACCACCAATCAAGTCTCATTTTCCTTGCTAAAAAGTTCCGAGGCCAGTTCAAGTTCAAAGCTGTGGAAAGTCACCAAACAGGACCAATGTTCTTTTATTAGTTTTATTCATTATCTTTTATTTTCATTTTCAATTTTTCGTTTGTTTTCTTTTATATTTTCTTGCGTGCGTAACTGATTTACTTCTTTTCTTTGCAGGAACTTTTGGTTATTTCCACCCTTGAAGTTGATTGCAGAATTTTAGCTTGGGGGTCATCGCTTGATTTTTCTGCAAATTAGGGAAGTTTTCAGTCCTATTGCTTTATTTTGTTTCTTTGTTTTTATTTATTTTATTTTTATTTTTATTTGCATTCTATTACATTTTCTGACATTGGGGACAATGTCTAGTTTAAGTGTGGGGGTAAAGAGTATGAAAAATGACCAAATTGAAAATTTTTGTACCTTCGACTTTGAACTGGTTTCATTTGTTTCCATGTTATTGCTTTGTTTTCTTGTTATTGCTTTGTTTTCTTAATTAGTTTTGTTTTATTTATTTAAAAAAAAAAAAAAAAAAAAAAAAAATCGGAAAATTTAAAAAAATCCAAAAATATTTCCTTGTTTTCCTTATTGATTTGAATTAGATTTTTGTTAGTTTCTCGACCCAATGATATAATTGGATAAAATTTGAACCATGATGATCAAGAACTTAGTTAACATGTGTTGTGTGAAATTCCTTATTCTCGTGTTAGTTTGTACATATTTGATCATCTTTGAAAAAACCAAATGCACATAGCCTTGTTGATGTGAAATTAAAGCATGATTTAAAGCTCCATATGTGAATTTAGTGACCATATACATCCTATGTGAGTTTTTGAGCCTATTGAAAGTGTGTGCATTTTTCATACACTCCTATTCTTTCATGTGTGATGAACTTATGTGAGATACTTCTCTAGAACTTGCATAACGATCTTTCGAAATATTTGTCATTGATTGCATGAACTTGAAAATGATAGAGGCATTAGGTTTACCACCATGGCCCAAATAACTTTGTTTCCCAAAGAAAAATGATATCATTAGATTGCCAATTTGAGCCGTATATGTGAGCCTTTTATTTCTTATCACCAGATATGTCTACCCTTATGCCTGAAATAAATATTTTTCCTTACCCTTTCCAAGCGAGCAATGCAAGATTGTCTTATGTGAAACGTTTGTGAAGTACTTTGAAGGTGTTTGGCAAAAGAATAAGTGTGGGGGTATTTCATGTTTGATTTAAAAAAAAAAAAAAAAAAAAAAAAAAAATGTAAAAGAAAAAGAAAGTTGTTTACGAAGAAAATAAAAAAAAAATGGAGTGTTTAAAGTTTCAGTTTAAGGTTGTGGTTGGAGGTGACTTGAAGAATAGCTGGAAAGTTTGAGTTTCTTATAAATCTAAATCAAAGAATTGCTTGCAATGTAGCTTGGAACTTATTTTTTCCTATTCTTTCGTTTCAATAACCCTCGCCCTAAACCTCATTACGTCCAATAAAAGTCCTCTTGATTTAAGTTTTGCAATTATGATTGTGGAGAAGTGATCTTTATGCAAGCTTATGGTAGAACTTTCACATTTGATTCTTTGAGAGGAAACACATTAAAACTAAACACATGTGTGATTGAGTGTAAATCCTGTGAGAAGGTCGCTAGTTTGCATATGGTGATTTTAAAAATAAAAATTTGAAATTGCATTAGCATGGCTATCTCACACACTACACTTCAAGGATGTTTCAAAGATTACTGCTAATATTTGAATAAGGAAAATGAACTTGAATTGCTTGTTGATGTTAGCTATGGTTCTTGATGATTGTGTTCTTAAATGAAATTCTATGAGGGTCACATAGGGGGAAACTAATAATTTTCATGTTATTACTTTTTCTGTTTTCGTTTGTTTTGCTCGAGGACTAGCAAAAGTTAAGTGTGGGGGTATTTGATCGGATCATATTTATATATATTTTTACTTCAAATTCTCTCGTCTTTTCTTAGTTAGTTTCTTATATTTTTGAGTTATTTACTTTGTTTTTGTGTTTTATCGAATTTATCTAGCTAAGGAATTAATAATAGCTTAAGTGTATATTTTTAGTAATAAAATCGTCAAAACTGCATTGCCCACTATTTTTGGTTAATAAAAATAAGATAGTATTATAAATATATATATATATATATATATATATATATATATGTTGTTGAGTGAAGAATAAACATCAAATGGAAATATAAGTGGGACGGTGGAAGAATAATAAAAGAATGGATGTGCATGTGGGTGTGTTTGATAGGAAGTAAAAGAAAACTAAGTGGAGGGCTAACAAAGAACGAGGGGGGACAGAAATAAAAAGCATAATGGGGGGTGGAGGTTTTAGAATAATGAGAAAAAAGAATGTTACGAAATTAAAAAGCAGGGAGTGGAGCTCCCATCATGAAGTCAGTGGAAGGGAATCTGACGTGAGATGTGGGGATGGAGAAATAAAGGACAGCTCGCGGAAGGGCTTGCGTGGGGGGAGCTGGTAGGAAGCTGCCATTGGCAGCAAGAGGCTGACAGCGCAGAGAAGTAGCGCAGCCACAGAGAAGCAGCAACGTGAGGCAGCGTGCCTTGCGCGGGCGTGGAAATCAGCGAGACAGGGGTCAGTTGACGAGAGGAACTTAGCATGCTGCCTTGAGCTTAGCTAAAGAACGAAAGGGGAAAGAGAGGTCAGTGGGAAATAAGGCTGCCCTTTGGCATCGAGGTCAGAGAGCTGCCTTGTGCAGCTTGCGAGAGCGAGACACGCGGAGGAGGAATAAGGAAGGCAGGTGGCCTGACGCGAGCAGGACGAGAGGGAGAGACGAACGGGCAGCTGGCGTGCTGCCTGGCAGTGCAGAAACAAGCAGCAAGGCTGCCACTTGGCAGCGTGTGAAGCAGCGAGGAGGAACGGGAGAGCTGTGCAGGCCGAGGCAGCTGGCGCGCAGCAGGAAACGTGTGGAGCTGCAAGCAGAGAGACGTGAGACAGTGCGGAAAAACAGGAGGGCCTCGGGCAGCAACACGGAAGGCAGGTGCGTGGAGAGACGAAAAGCAAGGAGAAGTCAGTATGGTCAGCACGGCAGCAGTGCTGACTTGGGTCAGCACGAGGTCAGCACGGAGAAGCAACTGTGCAATCCTCTCGGTGTGAACAGAAGTCAGAAACAACACTGCAGTCCTCATTCGGTTTAATCTCTCCAAACTTATATTTTATTTCTGTTTTAATAATGTGTAACTAATTTTCTGTTTGGCTAGAGGTTAATTCAAAACCATGGATATATTTGTAATTTGAATTGATTACCTTCAGTTGTGATTTCTGAGTTGTGATTTAATTTGCTTAACTGCTTGATTGATAACTTATTTTTGTATGTCGATTAAGGATGCATACTTAATTTACATGCATGAATTTGATGCTAGAATATAAGTGAATTTCACCTAATCGTTATGAACTTATATTCACAAGTAGTGAAGGTCGCTTATAAACGATCGCGTTAGGTAAATTCTTGGCATAAGTTTCATGCAATTCATAGTAACAAGTGCCTCGTCAATGCTTATGATTTTCATAAAACTTAATGATTCTTGCTTGTATCTCTATTATGCAATTCATGTAGGGAACTTGTAGGGAATGTTTTGGGTTGTCGTATGCAATCATCCAACCTAATAAAAGTAGGAAAATCTGAAGGTTAATTTAAGCGGACCTAATTAACTTGGGGCGTTGAGAATTTACAATTTATTGAAAGAACAACTGAAAATCAATTTAGGTTGCATATGTGGCATGTGTGGAGAATAATCCTCTAGCCAGTCCGTCATTTATCATTTTACCTTAATTTTATGTTTTTGTCAATTTTGTAATTTATTTAAGTTTAATTTACTTTTCATCAAAAATCAATCCCCCATTTATTTTAAAGTGTTAGGTTTGTTAGAAATTAATTTAGTTTGTGTTTTCTTGAGTTTTGAAGTATTTTGAGTCTTTTAATTTGTTTTAGTTTATTTGTTAGTTTTATTTTGAGTGATTCTATTTAAGTGTTTTGAGTCTAGTTTAGTGTTTTAAATTTTGTTTTTACGTTTTTAATTTAATTTTACTTTGGTTAGCATCCCTAGTTAATCCCCGGCCTAGAACGATCCCTACTTATCCATATACTACAATTGTCACAAATAGGGTTTAAATTTGTGCGTTAATTTATTTTCGCATCATAATCCTAAACTGAATAGGTTCTCTACCTCTTCTGATTAGCTTGGGTAACCATGATATGCTGCTAGGTGTCACTCATGGTTTGTGGAAGCCCTAAACGTGTGTAATCACTAAAGGGAGAATTGAAAGTCAGTTTCAATTCACAATCGATGTAAAATGGTTTTAATCGCCCACTGCCTCGCTAAAAGGAACCTAATGGATCGCACACTGTGTAAGGTGGAGATTGAAGAAACAATGGAGATGAGTAAGAATAATTAAATGGTTTAATTATTTATGGCAAGGATTAATTAATATGTTAATTAATCAAACGAATAAGTTCGTTAAAGGCCACGGGTTAGTTTTGGGCCTCAAGGCCCAATGGGCTTCGAACGTCAAGCCCATTAACTTAAGTTGTATGACAACTTAATGACTAATAATTCACAAAGGCCTTAAAAGCCCAATGAAACCCTTAAGGCCGGCCATTTAGAGATGGAGTGGGTTTTGGACTTATTTACAAGTTTGCCACTCCAATGAATAAAGGTATAAATATGACTTTATAGCCAAAATTCATTTAGGGTTTCTTTTAGAGAAAATTGGTGAGAACTTGTCTCTCCTTTTCTCTCTAAAGAGGCCGGCCTCCTTGGGGGGTGCATCTAGCAATCCCACTACTCCAAGGTCACTCATTTCTTCTCCAATCTAACCTTGGTGAAGAGACTTAGAGGTTCTCAATTTTGGGAACTTGGAGAAACCTATTCTTCCATCCAAATCCATAGATTTAAGATGCAAGGAATGAAGGCCCTCTGTTTGGGTGATTAGCCTTTGCTTATGCAAAGAGGAATCTACAAAGGTATATTTCTCAACTCACTTTGATTTGAGTTGAGTCTTGGTTCACCAATCTACTATGCTTTGAATTTCTTGGTTAATGTTTTGTTTTTTGAATGCATGAAAGCATGGTTCCGCCTTTAATTGTTAATTGCATGCTATATGATGTTATTCAAATGAACATGTTTTTCACAAATCTTCCTTCAAGGCCGGCCACCTTGGGGTGATTTTACTAACAAATCTTTCACCCTTTTGGTTATTCCTCCATCCATCTCACTACACTAGTGGGTGTGGATCTTTAGAGGTTTTCTACTTTGGAAACTCAAGGAGAACCTAGGAGCACTCTTTCTAACAAAGTGGAGGAGGCAAGGAGGGAGGCTAGGCTCAAGGACTTCAAGGAGCAAAGGACTTGGAGGTGGTCCATCCTTGGTCTAAAATCAAGATCAAGAGGTATAGATCTATCCTTTCACTTAGTTCTTTACTTGAATGTTTTAGATGCATTATATATAAACCTATGAACCTTGAAGGGGATTTGCATGACTATAGCTTTGATATTATTTGATAAATTGTTTTCGTTGCTCTTGTATATAAATTTTGAATTGTATATGCATGCTAGTCATTATGAAATCCCATACATGAAACTCATAATTTTCCCTTCAAGTGGTATCAGAGCCAAAGGTTTATGTATAATGTGTCCTTTTAGATTTTATGCATATGGGTATTAATATTATGTATGACATAATTATTGCTTCATTCAAAATATGTTTATCTTTTGTTTTTCAATAGTTGAAAAATGTTAGTCAATAGTTGAAAAAGATATGTATGCAAAAGATGTTTTGTATGGATGAATGAAAATTGAGTTTTGAACTAATTTGACATATTATTTCTTCATTTAAAGTATGTTTATCTTTTGTTTTTTCAATGGTTGAAAAATATGAATCAAGAGTTGAAAAAGATGTGCATGTAAAAGTTGTTTTGTATGCATGAATGAAGAATAAGTCATGAACAAAATTTTGGGGTTTTGAACCAAAAGGGAGGGCACGGTTTTGGGGGTGGTTTTGGGTTGTGTTTGTGTTTTATTGTAAACCACTCACACATCCTTTTAAAGTTAGAAAAAGGAGTTCTTGTCACTTTTGTTTTTGGGATTGAAAAATCACCAAGAATATACAAATCTTGAAAAAGTGTTCATGGTTTTGTTCTTGGTGTTCATGTTTTGGTTTTTGGTGAAAAATGGTTTTATTTGATTTTATGCATTGTTTTGTGGTTTTGGATGATGTTCATACCATCCATAACCATATCATAAATTTATAAAACCCTAGACTTGACTAGGAGGATTTCCATCACCCTTTTCACTAAAGTCTTCAATGCAAAACCAAGTGACAAGCAAAATTTAATTTTTTCTACATAATGTGGTTTTTGATGCATGTTGTGTAAGAGTGTGTAAGAAACCTCCCATCCCCTTAATGTGGCCGGCCTCCCTAGTGGATTTATCCACTTGTGGGGCTATTTTGTAATCTTTGAAAAGTTGATATTTTATACTTTCAAGTATTTACGTTTTTACCCTTAACTTTTGATATTTGCATAATAGGCCCCATCCATCTAAAAAGTTAAAATATTTGATTTTAATTTTATTAGTTGTTTAAACTTATAATACTATTATGCCCATATGCACTAAATCTAAATGTTTATGTTGTATTCCATTTGATTATTTAATGTGATTAAGCAGTTAGAAAAATGGGTGACTATGGACTTATGCCTTAAACGATAATTGAGCTATGAGATAAGGCGCTAAAATCAAATTGTTTGAACCTTGGGAATGTGTTTTAATTACTGTTTAAATTGGACCTTGTCACGTTTGACATTAATCTATATCTCCCCTTTTAGTATATGTAATTTATAGGAATTTGTACAAATCGGTTTGTAATTCTTATTACTTCTTAATCTCTATTCGTTAGTTGATTCCCTCTAGTGCTAGACTAGAGTTTCTTTAACTATTGGTAAGGAGACATAACTAAAAGAGGGTTTTGACAGAGATTAAAGATTAAATGGGTTCAATGCCCTAATTAGCAATGAATGATTGTCTTTCATTTCTAATGGCTCAATGAAAATGTTTTAATTGGATTGAAAAGCACGTAATTAAATTGACACAACCTCCCCGAGTTTATATTCAACAATGTTGGCTCGTTGTTGCAATAACCTAATAAGTCCATGGTCATCCAAGAGCCTAAGATAATGGTGCGAAAATAACTTAACGCACAAATTTAAACCCTATTTGTGACAGTTGTAGTAATGATGTAAGTAGGAATCGTTCTAGGCCGGGGATTAACTAGGGATGCTAACCAAAGTAAAATTAAATTAAAAACGTAAAAACAAAATTAAAAACACTAAACTAGACTCAAGACACTTAACTAGAATAACTCAAAATAAAACTAACAAATAAACTAAAATAAATCAAAAGACTCAAAACAACTCAAGACTTACGAAAACACAAACTAAAATGATTTCTAATAAATCTAACACTTTAAAATAAAATGGGGGATTGATTTTGATGAAAAGTAAATTAAACTTAAATAAATTACAAAATTGACAAAAACATAAAATTAAGGTAAAATGATAAATGACGGACTGGCTAGAGGATTATTCTCCACACATGCCACATATGCAACCTAAATTGATTTTCAGTTGTTCTTTCAATAAATTGTAAATTCTCAACGCCCCAAATTAATTAGGTCCGCTTAAATTAACCTTCAGATTTTCCTTAAGTTAATGGATTGGATGATTGCATACGACAACCCAAAACATTCCCCACAAGTTCCCTACATGAATTGCATAATAGAGATACAAGCAAGAATCATTAAGTTCTATGAAAATCATAAGCATTGACGAGGCACTTGTTACTATGAATTGCATGAAACTTATGCCAAGAATTTACCTAACGCGATCGTTTATAAGCGACCTTCACTACTTGTGAATATAAGTTCATAACGATTAGGTGAAATTCACTTATATTCTAGCATCAAATTCATGCATGTAAATTAAGTATGCATCCTTAATCGACATACAAAAATAAGTTATCAATCAAGCAGTTAAGCAAATTAAATCACAACTCATAAATCACAACTGAAGGTAATCAATTTAAATTACAAATATATCCATGGTTTTGAATTAAACTCTAGCCAAAATAAAATTAGTTATACATTATTTAAATTAAAACAGAGATAAAACATAAAGTTTGAGGAACGAATTAACCGATAGAAAAGACAGCTCTTCTGTTTTTCTGTCCTTCTTTCCTGCACAGTCCTCGCCAGCTCTCTGACCTTCAGCGCAAAACTGCCTAAGCAGCTCCTGTTTCCGTGCTGACTGCCCCCGTGCTGACTCCCCCGTACTGACTCCTCCGTGCTGACTCTTCGCGTCCTGCGTCTGACTCTCTCTCCACCTGTCTCCTCTACCAGGCAGCTTTCCTGCTGCCTCCTGATTTTCTTTCTCAGCTGCCACAAGGCAGCTGGCTTCACATGACTCCCTCGCAAATGCTGCCTGTCTGCTGGCTGTGCAGCAAGGAAGGTTTCCCCCGCAAGTTCAACTTGAAGTTCTCTGCCCAAGGCGCTGCCACGAGCAGCTGTCCTTCCTTCACACGCTGCTGCTTCTCTCCTAAGCTGCCAATGGCAGCACTCCACACTGCCTTCCTGCTTTTCTCGCCAGCTGCCCCAAGGCAGCTCAGCCTTCTCTCGTCACTCCCCCTGTCCGCACTATGCCTTATTCCCCCGAGGCTTTATCACTTATATATTTCCTCATCTCCTTTTTCATCCCCGCTGCCTATATTTTTTATCCTTTTCTTCACATTATTTCCTGCTTTTGCTGACTGCCAACCAACTAGGCTTCCCCCACTTCTTATTTAATCTCTAACTCACAGTCCTCCTCATTCCCTCTTTCATGAAAATGCCGAAAGTTCCCTTCTTTTATTATTTATTTCTACCCTTAAAATGCCGACACCTCCAACTCACCATCTGCACCTTCACTTTTTTATATCTTCTTATTTTATATAAAACAAACATATCATCATGTTTTATTATTATATATATATATATGTATATATTTTATTTAATTTAACAGCTAAACAGTTTTGATGAAATTATTACATAAATTCACACTTATGCTATTTTTATTTTCTTAGCTAGATTAATTCGATAAAACATAAAAACAAAGTAAATAACTCAAAAATATAAGAAACTAACTAAGAAAAGACGAGAGAATTTGATGTAAAATATGTATAAATAAGAGCTTATCAAATACCCCCACACTTAACTTTTGCTAGTCCTCGAGCAAAACAAACGAAAACAGAAAAAGTAATAACATGAAAATTATTAGTTTCCCCCTATATAACCCTCATAGAATTTCATTTGAGAACACAAATCAACAAGAACCATAGTTAACACCAAACAAGCTAATCCAAGTTCATTTTCCTTATTCAAATATTAGCAGTAATCTTTGAAACATCCTTGAAGTGTAGTGTGTGAGATAGCCATGCTAATGCAATTTCAAATTTTTATTTTAAAAATCACCATATGCAAACTAGCGACCTTCTCACGGGATTTACACTCAATCACACATGTGTTTAGTTTTAATGTGTTTCTCTCAAAGAATCAAATGTGAAAGTTCTACCATAAGCTTGCATAAAGATCACTTCTCCACAGTCATAATTGCAAAACTTAAATCAAGAGGACTTTTATTGGATGTAATGAGGCTTAGGGATAGGGTTATTGAAACGAAAGAATAGGAAAACACAAGTTCCAAGCTACAATGCAAGCAATTATTTTCTTTAGATTTATAAGAACTCAAGCTCTCCAACGATTCTTCAGACATCTCTAACCACACCCATAAACTGAAACTTTAAAAACTTTTTATTTTCTTTGTATACAATCTTTCTTTTTCTTTTCTTTTCTTTTTTTTTTTTTTTTTTTTTTTTTTTTTTTTTTTTTTTTTTTCTTTTCAAACAGAAACAAATATGAAAAACCCCCACACTTATTCTTTTGCCAAACACCCTCCAAAGTACTTCACAAACATTTCTCATAAGACAATCTCGCATTGCTCGCTTGGAAAGGGTAAGGAAAAATATTTATTTCAGGCATAAGGGTAGACATATCTGGTGATAAGAAATAAAAGGCTCAACAAACACGGCTCAAATTGGCAATCTAATGATATCATTTTTCTTTGGGAAACAAGGTTATTTGGGCCATGGTGGTAAACCTAATGCCTCTATCATTTTCAAGTTCATGCAATCAATGACAAAAATTTCGAAAGATCGTTATGCAAGTTCTAGAGAAGTATCTCACATAAGTTCATCACACATAAAAAAAATAGGAGTGTATGAAAAATGCACACACTTTCAATAGGCTCAAAAACTCACATAGGATGTATATGGTCACTAAATTCACATATGGAGCTTAAAATCATGCTTTAATTTCACATCAACAAGGCTATGTGCATTTGGTTTTTCAAAGATGATCAAATATGTACAAACTAACACGAGAATAAGGAATTTCACACAACACATGTTAACTAAGTTCTTGATGATCATGGTTCAAATTTTATCCAATTATATCATTGGGTCGGGAAAACTAACAAAAATCTAATTCAAAACAATAAGGAAAACAAGGAAATATTTTTGGATTTTTTTAAATTTTCCGAATTTTTTTTTTTTTTTTTTTTTTTTTTTTTATTTTTATTTTAAAAACAACAACTTAATTACGAAAACACAAAGCAATAACATGGAAACAAATGAAACCAGTTCAAAGTCGAAGGTACAAAAATTTTCAATTTGGTCATTTTTATACTCTTTACCCCCACACTTAAACTAGACATTGTCCCCAATGTCAGAAAATATAATAAAATGCAAATAAAAATAAAATAAATAAATATAAAGAAACAAAATAAAGCAATAGGACTGAAAACTTCCCTAATTTGCAGAAAAAATCAAGCGATGACCCCCAAGCTAAAATTCTGCAATCAACCTCAAGGGTGGAAATAACCAAAAGTTCCTGCAAAGAAAAGAAATAAATCAGTTAAGCACGCAAGAAAATGTAAAAAAAAACAAATAAACGAAAAATTGAAAATGAAAATAAAAGATAATAATAAAACTAAAAGTGATCATTGGTCCTGTTTGGTGACTTTCCACAGCTTTGAACTTGAACTGGCCTCGGAACTTCTTAGCAAGGAAAATGAGACTTGATTGGTGTTGGTGTTGAAGCTTCTCGAGCTCTTGGTTTCAACTCAGACTCCTTCTGCCAGGTTGATTGAGTCTGCAGGCTACATTCTTCTCTTTTTGTTCTTCTGCATGGCAGGTAGGCACGAGGAATAGGTGGTGGTCTGCTTCTTTGTTCAATCTGTCCAAGTGCCGACCGATTTCCTTTCTTTCACCTTGACTCGTAGCCAAGAGCAAGGGTAAAGGAAAAGCATGCCATGAGAAATCTTTGCCTCTGACTCTGATGATATGGGATACTTTTGCTTTTGAAGAAGTATCGTTCCACAGGTGTATGCTTGAACTGGGCTGAGGAACTTCTTAGCAAGGAAAATGAGACTTGATCTTGAAGATGAAGCAGCACCTTGTCTCCACATGCTTCAAGTATCATTTTCACTTGCCATGTCTGTTCTTCAGGCAGATGTGGCGACTTCTTCGGAAGTACATCAGTGGTTGAAGAAGAGCACTCGAGAGCAATGCTAGGTAAGCAATCAGGAAGGATTTCCAGGCAGTCGGTTCTTAGATTGGAAGATTGACACCGAGTGCTGGCTGATTGCCCGCTTTCTCCTTGCCACAAAGACAAGGACAAGGACAGGAAGAAAGCGTGATATGAGATACTCTTGCTTTCAACCTTCATGATATGAAATACTCTAGCTCTAGATGATTTATTTGGAAAGGTATCCCAAGGAATGAGAAACACAGAGAAACTCGAGAGGGTTTGTTGGAAAGGCATTTTCGGAGATGAAAAATTTCGGAGATGAAGAAGTGTTGAAAGAGTTTTCCTTTGCTGTTGAAGGCGAATGTAGACGTTTATAGGACTTTTCTTCACAACCGAAACTGTTCTTTTACCCCTGTCGGCAGCCGGTGGATGGATGAACAGTACAGGTCACGCGCTTTCTGAAAAAGCAGCCCGTAATTTGCGCAAAGCTGACAGCGCGTGACGAGTGACGACAAAATTGGACAAATCAGGGGGCGGCTCGTGGTTTCTGAGCAATCCCGACTTTTGAGAAAGGAATTGCATGTGACACGTCTGGACAAATCAGGGAGCGGCTCGCCTCGTGATTCCTGACTGCTCCGGCTTTTGAGAAAGACGCCCGACTTTTGAGAGAGCGGCGTCCGACTTTTGAGAAAGGAATCAACTTTTGAGAACGGCGACGCCGCTTTTGAGAAAAGAATCCGGCTTTTGAGAAAGGAGCCCGGCTCTTCGATTTGCGAGAGGGCGTCTCTTCGACTGCTGAGTGATGCCTCAACGATTTCTTCTTCTTATAAGAACGCTCATTTTTGCTCCACAACACACTTGAGCTCCCCTTGTAAACACTTCATCTGGTAAACGTTCCCACTGTAAACACTCACTCTTGCATTTTCTTTTAATCTTGATCAGTCCAATTCTTCATTCTCAACACCTTCAGAAAATGTCTTGCCCTTCTGACCGTCGCCTTAACTTGAATGTTGGGGAAGATAGTGATATATCTTCTCCAACCAACATTTGGCAGCCATCCTTCATATCCCCAAATGGTCCTCTTACAGTTGGGGATTCCATGATGATGAACGAAACAACCGCATCGGTGGTGGCCAGAAATCTGCTCACTCCTAGAGACACTAGGATACTTTCCAGGCGGTCCGACGAACTAGCTGTCCAGGACTCTATGGCCTACAGCGTCCGATGCGCAGGCTCAGTATCAAACATGGGCCAGCGCCTTCTTGCACGAACCCGTCAGGTGGAGTCGTTGATGGCTGAAGTGGCTAGTCTTCGGCAGGAGGTCAGAGTGCTTAGGCATGAGAACAGGGATTTGCACATGCTTGCAACCAATTACTCCACAAGCATGAAGAGGAAGCTGGATCAGATGCAGGAGTCCGAAGTGCGGATTCAGAGTGATCATCAACGGTTTATGGCGTTGCTCCCGAGGTTTGTGTTGCCTTCGTCCTCGGGAGCAGCACCAAGTATTGAGGCTCTGAATGATCCAGCTCTGGCGCTTCGTCTTTCAGGGGCTCCGTCGACCTCCGAGGCACCACCAACCAATGACCAATGAACGAAATTAAATTACAAGTTATTGTAAAAAAATTTATGCATTTAAGTTTTTTTTTTTTTTTTTTTTTATTTATTTATTTATTTATTTTTTTTATATGTATGAATGTTTATGTTTTTAAGTTTTTTTTTTTTTTTTTTTTTTTTTTTTTTTTTTTTTTTTTTAACAACTTAATTAAGAAAACACAACAATAAGTAAAACAAAGTAAAAAGACTAAGTTTAACTTTCTAAACAAAAATCACAACTAACTAAACAAAACAAAATGAAATCAACGTAAAAAGAAATCAACGTAAAATAAATTCATACAAGAGCCAACAAACAATGAAAGAACTAAATACAGTAAAATAAATTCAGTAAAGAGAAGGGATTAGGAATGCAAATCTGATTGTGGGTGATTCCTAGGCCTCCCTTCATTATTCAAATGCATGGGCTTATCATTGAACGGACGGTGGTACTTGAAATGATCAGACAACGGTCTAAGTTCTAATGACGGTGCCTGAATCATCAAAATTAAAAACAAGTTAGTATAAATTAAAATAAAAAATGGAGAAGATGGCTTACAGTCACATTCAAACTCAATTATAAACACCACGTCTTTGAACGTTTCCGGGACTTTGAACTTGGCCAGGTTTACTATGATGGTTGTGGCTTGTCTCGTGTCATCAAACTCAACTGCTTTAGGCTTGATTGTCTCATGCACAGCCTCTTGGATGTATTCTTGAAATTCTCCGGCCACCTCATTTTCTGGAATAATTCTTCTTGGTGTACAAGTCTCTTTGAACGTTTCAATACCATCGGGAACTTGATTTGGTACACCAAGAATTTGGATATCACATTGCACCTTGGGAAGATCTTCCACAACATATTTTTCATTCACTTCTTCCTTGGGATTTAAAAACCTGCAAGGAAAAAGGACATTTGGTGGAACGATGTTAGAATAAATTGAATTTAGAACCTCCTCACCTGAGCTGGATGGCATAAGGACTTGAGGGGTTTGCGATAAGAATTCTTCTAAACTGCCCAAGTAGTCATCCTCATCTTCTTCTTGAAGCGGCAATTCATCCATGTTCGGGCTGTGTTTGGATGGTTCTGGGACAGCTTCATCCTCCCGGTCACCTTGATCTCGAATCTGTGCCATGAATTCCATAATCTGCCCAACTTGCTCCTCCAATGCATCCACCTTGTTGGCTTTATTTTGCATCTCCTTGTTTCGATTTTCTACGTCCTGGGTCAAAGAGGTTAGTAACTTATTCAACATGTCATTATCCGAAGACGTACCTGAATTTGATTGGGGAGATTGTTGTGGTGGTTCATATGGCCATTGATAGAACTCTTCTGATGGAGGCAATTGTTCTTCTTTTTGTGAACCCTGTACCGAAGAAATTAATTCTTCAAGCATTTGATTATAATCCACGGGCATACTTTGATTCGATTGGAATTGTTGTGGGGGATGCTGTGGTGGCTGCATAGATCTTGAATAGAACACGTCCTCTTGCTGCCAATATCCACCTTGTTGGAATTGTTGAGGTTCTCCCCACATGTAATCTGAATAATCTCTCCAATCTGAATTGTAAGCATTGGAAAACATGTTGCCCCTTGATTGGTTATGGCCTTGATATCCCCAAACATCTTCATTTGCAGAAAATTGAGGACCTTGATATCGTTGCCCATAGGGCACATCAAGTGTAGGGACACTTGGCATTGTGGTCCGTTCGGCATTATGAGTTAATTGAGCAGTGAGCTGTGCCAATAGATCTTGAATGCTAGTAGAATCCAGGTCTTGTTCCATTTGTACCTCAATTCAAAGAAAGAAAAATAAATCAAATATCAAAAGTTAAAATACACAAACACAAATAAACAAGATAAAATAAAATAAAATAAACACAAATAAAATAAAATAAAACACAAACAAAAACATAAACAAGGATTAGCAAATTTGCTAATCCCCGGCAACGGCGCCAAAAATTTGGTACGAAAATAACTTAACGCACAAATTTAAACCCTATTTGTGACAGTTGTAGTAATGATGTAAGTAGGGATCGTTCTAGGCCGGGGATTAACTAGGGATGCTAACCAAAGTAAAATTAAATTAAAAACGTAAAAACAAAATTAAAAACACTAAACTAGACTCAAGACACTTAACTAGAATAACTCAAAATAAAACTAACAAATAAACTAAAATAAATCAAAAGACTCAAAACAACTCAAGACTTACGAAAACACAAACTAAAATGATTTCTAATAAATCTAACACTTTAAAATAAAATGGGGGATTGATTTTGATGAAAAGTAAATTAAACTTAAATAAATTACAAAATTGACAAAAACATAAAATTAAGGTAAAATGATAAATGACGGACTGGCTAGAGGATTATTCTCCACACATGCCACATATGCAACCTAAATTGATTTTCAGTTGTTCTTTCAATAAATTGTAAATTCTCAACGCCCCAAATTAATTAGGTCCGCTTAAATTAACCTTCAGATTTTCCTTAAGTTAATGGATTGGATGATTGCATACGACAACCCAAAACATTCCCCACAAGTTCCCTACATGAATTGCATAATAGAGATACAAGCAAGAATCATTAAGTTCTATGAAAATCATAAGCATTGACGAGGCACTTGTTACTATGAATTGCATGAAACTTATGCCAAGAATTTACCTAACGCGATCGTTTATAAGCGACCTTCACTACTTGTGAATATAAGTTCATAACGATTAGGTGAAATTCACTTATATTCTAGCATCAAATTCATGCATGTAAATTAAGTATGCATCCTTAATCGACATACAAAAATAAGTTATCAATCAAGCAGTTAAGCAAATTAAATCACAACTCATAAATCACAACTGAAGGTAATCAATTTAAATTACAAATATATCCATGGTTTTGAATTAAACTCTAGCCAAAATAAAATTAGTTATACATTATTTAAATTAAAACAGAGATAAAACATAAAGTTTGAGGAACGAATTAACCGATAGAAAAGACAGCTCTTCTGTTTTTCTGTCCTTCTTTCCTGCACAGTCCTCGCCAGCTCTCTGACCTTCAGCGCAAAACTGCCTAAGCAGCTCCTGTTTCCGTGCTGACTGCCCCCGTGCTGACTCCCCCGTACTGACTCCTCCGTGCTGACTCTTCGCGTCCTGCGTCTGACTCTCTCTCCACCTGTCTCCTCTACCAGGCAGCTTTCCTGCTGCCTCCTGATTTTCTTTCTCAGCTGCCACAAGGCAGCTGGCTTCACATGACTCCCTCGCAAATGCTGCCTGTCTGCTGGCTGTGCAGCAAGGAAGGTTTCCCCCGCAAGTTCAACTTGAAGTTCTCTGCCCAAGGCGCTGCCACGAGCAGCTGTCCTTCCTTCACACGCTGCTGCTTCTCTCCTAAGCTGCCAATGGCAGCACTCCACACTGCCTTCCTGCTTTTCTCGCCAGCTGCCCCAAGGCAGCTCAGCCTTCTCTCGTCACTCCCCCTGTCCGCACTATGCCTTATTCCCCCGAGGCTTTATCACTTATATATTTCCTCATCTCCTTTTTCATCCCCGCTGCCTATATTTTTTATCCTTTTCTTCACATTATTTCCTGCTTTTGCTGACTGCCAACCAACTAGGCTTCCCCCACTTCTTATTTAATCTCTAACTCACAGTCCTCCTCATTCCCTCTTTCATGAAAATGCCGAAAGTTCCCTTCTTTTATTATTTATTTCTACCCTTAAAATGCCGACACCTCCAACTCACCATCTGCACCTTCACTTTTTTATATCTTCTTATTTTATATAAAACAAACATATCATCATGTTTTATTATTATATATATATATATGTATATATTTTATTTAATTTAACAGCTAAACAGTTTTGATGAAATTATTACATAAATTCACACTTATGCTATTTTTATTTTCTTAGCTAGATTAATTCGATAAAACATAAAAACAAAGTAAATAACTCAAAAATATAAGAAACTAACTAAGAAAAGACGAGAGAATTTGATGTAAAATATGTATAAATAAGAGCTTATCAGATAACTATAAAGTCCAATTTCAAAGGAATGCAAAAACCTTAGTAGTAGTAGTTACTTCCAATATTTGAAAAATTCGTTTTTTGATATTGATTTGTTTTTCTTAAAACAAATAGTGGGAGTATCATACGCTACTAAACTATAATGAATACAATTAGTAGTTATATATATCTCCAATATTTTGAAAAATGTTTTGATATTGATTTGTTTTATGAAAACGAATAGTGGGGATATCATATGCTACTAATTTCATTAACTTTGGACTAGTAGTTATAATAGGACAATTTATTTGAATATGATTAAATAAATAAAATTGATGAGACCTTAAAATCCCTCAAACAAACAATATTAAGTTGTAAGCATAAGAGTGCTTGGAACACTTTTTCGTGGCCTTCCACCATGGTAGGCTCCAAGCGTTTATGACTTGTACACCGCCTTCACCCTATCATGGGGAAGTACAAAGTGCATGCTTATATTCAGGAGGAGTTTATTTAAAACATTTGATGAGGTTAAGGTAGGCAACGAGTGTGGCCAATATCGTATCATCGTGAGGTCATGCTTGAACCCCTAGCTAAACCGGCATGGTGGGAAGGAACTTAACTAAGAGAAATGATGCCAATATCGTATCATCGTGAGGCATTGTTTTCTAGAGGCCAAAAAGATGGGTAATCACAAGAGGTTGTTGTGAATGGGTAAGTTTACCCTCTCATTATTATTTTTGCTAGCCAATATCGTATCATCGTGAGGCGGGCTTGGTAATAGTGAGCCTCCCATAACTCGCTAGGAGCTTTCTTTGAAATCTCCCAGATTCCATCTTGAGGGATATGGAATTTGCCAAAAATGGTGGGTGGTGTCATTCGGTTTAAAGACCCGAATCGTTTGACTTAACCAACAATCAATCTAATTATTTTATTGTTTATGTATATAGATATGGTTGGAAGCACACTCGCGAAAATACTCGACAAGCATTGCCTAGAGGGGCACAATTTCCCATCGTGGTATCGTAATGTCAAGATTCTCCTAACATTGGAGAAAATTGTTTACATACTAGACAAGGCTCCACCTCACATACCTCTCGGCCCTGAGGCTACTGAGGATGAACGTGCTAAGTATGACAAGCACGTTGAGGATGACACACAAGCCAAGTGCTATCTGTTGGCTTCCATGAATGAGGAGCTACAGAGACAGCATGAGGGCATGGACAATGCATCTTCCATTATACTTCATCTTACGGAGTTATATGGTGAAGGGACGCGCAACCGTCGCTTTAGCACTGTCTGTGAACTTGTGAAGACCAAGATGGTCAAGGGGGCTCCAGTACATCAACATGTACTGAAGATGATAGGATTCATTGAACAATTGGAGAACCTAGGTACTCCACTTGACGGGGAATTGGCCCAGGACTTTATATTGGCTTCTCTTTCTGATTCATTTTCGCAGTTTGTAATGAACTACAATATGAATAAGATGGATAATACTCTCTCTGAGTTACTAAACATGTTAGTAACTGCCGAGAAGACTATGAAGAAAGAGAACGTTGTAGGGACTGCTGCAGTAGCCTACAACAAGCCATCTTCTTCCAAGGCCAAGCCGCAAGGCAAAGGCAAAGGGAAGGAGAAGAAGTCACCCACTCCTAAGCCGAAAGGAGGAGTGAAGAAAAAGAAAGCAATGGAGCCCAAAGGGACTTGCCACCACTGTGGAAATGAAGGGCATTGGAAGAGGAATTGCAGGTTATACCTGTTGGAAATGTGCCCTAAACCCATTCATATGATGATACTTTACGGATATTTCACATGTTAAACTAATCTAGTTTACATATAAAGGGCAAACATTATTGTTTGAGACGTCTCATATAAATGTTATATGCTTAAACGATAAAGTCCAAGGAATATGTGATTGGAAGAATGCAATCTAATGAAGTTAGATTAATGAGACCATTCTTTCGTAGACACATCCTAAACGTTCCTGATCATAGGATTGCCAATTGGGCATTGACAGTCCGATAAGATCAGTACGTGCTATGTCTTCTCTCAGGGAGAGTGACTAGTCTCGAGTCATTGGTGTGTGTGACATCAAGACAAGTACGTAGGTGCTCAATAGAGAATGAGTTCACTGAACACGATCAACGAGGAGTTCTCATACTCATGTCACATGAGAACTCATGTTTGGGATAATGCAAATTAGTCCTTTGACCTGAGGCATCACAGTTGTTGTCTCGTGGTTAAGTCCTTGATCTTTGATTATGTCAAAGTCACCCCATCGGGGTGTCCACGACATCATTGGGGTTAAGCCACTTAGTCATGGAGACAAGTGAATGCGCAACAAGGGATCTCTAACCTTCAATTGGCTTGAGGGAGAATACTCTATGATATGATTAAAATCTCTGGCCAGAGTATGAATGAGATTTGGGAATGCGTTCCAAATCACATTCAAGGTAATCATAAAATGCAAATGATTCACATTGGATAGTAGACATGAATAAATAAACTATCAAACCAAACAATGTGGTCAAGAGTATTAGATTAGAGAAAGACCGTATTGCATTTGTAATCCTAAACTGAATAGGTTCTCTACCTCTTCTGATTAGCTTGGGTAGCCATGATATGCTGCTAGGGGTCACTCATGGTTTGTGGAAGCCCTAAACGTGTGTAATCACTAAACGTGTGTAATCACTAAAGGGAGAATTGAAAGTAAGTTTCAATTCATAATCGATGTAAAATGGTTTTAATCGCCCACTGCCTCGCTAAAAGGAGCCTAATGTATCGTACACCAAATAAGGTGGAGATTGAAGAAACAAAGGAGATGAATTAAATGGTTTAATTATTTATGGCAAGGATTAATTAATATGTTAATTAATCAAACGAATAAGTTCGTTAAAGACCTCGGGATAGTTTTGGACCTTAAGGCCCAATGGGCTTCGAACATCAAAGCCCATTGACTTAAGTTGTATGACAACTTAATGAATAAAGATTCACAAAGGCCCAAAAGCCCATATCCATATAGTGATGAATTAGGTTTTTTTGGTTCTTTAGGTCATTTAAAGAAGTGACTATATAAAGAACTTTATAACATAAATTCATAAGTTGTTGATTTTAGAGAAAATTGGTGAGAACACAAAGCTTCCATTTCTCTCTAAGAGGCCAACCACCTTGGGGGATATTGTCTAGCAATTCTATTTCCTCAAGGTCACTCATTTCCTCTCCAATCCAACCTTGGTGTAGAATCTTTAGAGGTTCTCAATTTTGGGAACTTGGAGAACCTATTCTTCTAACCAAATCCATGGAGCTAAGAAGCAAGGAATGAAGACCCTATCTCTTGGGTGATTATCCTTTGCATATGCAAAGAGGAATCTACAAAGGTAAATATTTCTCAACTAACAAATTGTTGTTTTTAAGTTGAGTCAAGGTTCACCAATCTACTAGGCTTTGAATTTCATGGTAGATGTTTTGTTTTTGAATGCATGAAAGCATGATTCCGCCTTTAATTGTTAATTGCATGCTATATGATGTTATTCAAATGAACATGTTTTTCACAAAATTTCCTTCAAGTGGTATCAGAGCCTAGGTCTAGTAGTTGGTGAATCATTTTGGGTTTTGTAGTTCATAGTTTTTTGATTTAAAAGTTGTAATATGTTACAAGCTTTATTCTTGTTTCTTTGAATGTAAATTTTGTTAGCAAATTTGCCATCTCAAATGTTGTAGATGTAGTTCATATGAGCATGAATTTTGGAGCTAAAATTTGGTGCCATGTTTTTTGGGAAATTCGGCCAAATCCAAGGGGTGATTTTTTGGGTTCATGTTTGTCTTGTTAAAATGGTTTTAAAGTGACTTTTGGAACCCCTAAGTACCCTAGGATGTTAACCCTCTTTTGAGTGATGAAAATTTGAGTTTTGGTGAGTGAAAACATTCATGGAGCTATTATGAGTTTTCATGAGTGTTCTTCAATGTTCTTGAAGTTCTTGCCAAGAACAAAAAGTTTTGAAGTTTTGATTCAAAATGTTTTATGTTTTTACATAAAGTTTTGGTTTAATTTTAGTGGGTGATTTTAGTGGGTGATGATTATTTGTAAAGTATTATTAATGGTTTTAATGGTAGACAAACTTTTTAAAAAGTTTGACATAAATTCAATTAATGGCTATAATGGTAGACAAACTTTTTTTAAAAGTTTAACATAAATTCAAAATATTTCATCTTTACCTCACCTAACAAAACCCACTTACAAAAACTTTGTAAAAATCATATTTTTTCTATCATGGCCGGCCACCCTAATTAAATAGGGTATTTTGGGTCTTTTATTCAATTACATAAAGTTTTGATACTTTTGTGTATTTGCACTTTGGCCCAAAAGTTTACGTTTTTACGTTAAGGCCCAAAAACGTTAAAGGACAAATTGTTTTGCTCCTTTAATGAAGTTTTTTTGTATTTGTTGAAATTTTTGGGTTCTAGTTGTAATTACATGAAGTAGTGGACTTTTGTGTTTTTACAAAGTGACCCCAAAAGTTTGTGTTTCGCAATATAGCCCAAAAAGTTGTGGTTATTGCATGATGGCCCAAATTAAGTAGGGAACAAAAATTGTTTTGTCTCTTTAAATGAGAATTGGATTTTCATTTCATTTAGCTTCATTTAAATCAATTTTATGGATACAAAAACCAAATAAAAATGTTGCATTCAATTTAATTAGTTAAAGTGTTAATTAATTAAAGGGTGATTATGAACCTAAGCCTACGATAATTGAGCTATGTGAAAGGCCGTTTCAAATTTGTTTGAACCATGGGAATGTGTAGATTAATTTTGGTTGTAATTTGATTTGATCAAATGTTGTAAAAGAGCATAAGCTCTTCTTTACTTTAAAGTAATTTTAATTATGCAAATGTTGTAATGAGCATAAGCTCACCTTTACTTTGAAGTACTTCTTTCTTGCTTTATTTGATATGCATGAAAATGAAGTAGTTGGGTCCAACGCCCCTAAGACAACACGCCTTAATGTGATTAAACGCGTAACTAAAATCAATCTTCATCCCTAGTCCGAGATTCAACACTAGGCTCGTGTTGAATCTAAACAAAGGTTCATAGTCATCCTAAGGCCCTAAGGCAACTATATAGTCCATCAAATGAATGCAAACCTTATGTTAGTAGTATCATATATTCTTGCTTTAAAAACCGTTTTATAAGTATAGTGGGAGTATTATATACAACTAAATTGAATCAAATGGACCAATAGTTGTAATAGGACCAAAATTGTTTTAATGTAGATTAAAATGAATACTTATATGTGATGAGACCTAAAACCCTCAACCAAACCATTATTAAGTTGATAAGCGTGAGAGTGCTTAGAACACTCTTTCGTGGCCTTCCACCATGGTAGGCTTCAATCGTTTGTGACTCATACACCGTATTCGTCCAGTTCTGGGGTTGCAAAGTATGTGCTTACATTCAGGAGAAGCCTATACACATATGATGAAGTAAAGGTAGGCAACGAGTGTGGTCAATATGATATTCTTCTGAGGCCATTCTTGAACCCCTACTTTAACTAGCATGGTGGGAATGACTTAACTAAGTGCAATGTGCCAATATGATATTCTTCTGAGGCATCATTCTCTAGAGGCCAAATTGATGGGTACTTGCATTAGTTGCAAATGAGTAAGTGTACTCTCTCATTATTATTAACGCTAGCCAATATGATTTTCTTCTGAGGTGGGCTTGGTAATAGTGAGTCTCCCATAACCTACTAAGAGTTTCCTCCAAAACTCTCGAATTCCAATGAGGGATATGGAATTTGCCAAAAATAGTGGGTGGTGCTATTTGATTTAAAGACCCGAATCAAATGGCTTAAAATCAATCAATTTATATTCGTTATGTATTTGTTTACCAATATATTTGCAAACGCTATCCAAAACTTGACAAAGAAAAGCCGAATGTTTTAGTTTCCGGACTTGGTAACACAATCCCAAAGATTGTCTTAAATGGATTGTGCATGTACCTAAGAAGTCTCATCCTCACAATCTTCCTATTGATAATGTATCATTGGAAGAACATGTTAGAAATGTCTATCATGAAGAGGACAACACAAACAACCAATGCTTATTCCTTCGTTATATGAACAAAGGAACTTATGAAGAAATAAGAGTTGCCTTGAACAACTCTTGAAAGTTTGTAATTATGTTTAGAACATAATGGTTGGTTGACAAAAATAGTCCATCAACATGGACTTATGATGATTTTGAATCATTGAGTATTGAAGTGATAAACCACTTAACGAGACGGAAACTAAGCTAGGACTTCACCTTTATGTCCCTATCGTAATGGTTCATTAAGTTTATTGTAAACTATGTAGTGAACAATAACCACACACTCTCCAAAATGTTTGATGTGTATAACACAATTGAAAAAGGTTTCAAGAGAGATAGTGGGAGTTTAGGGACCATGACTATTGTAGTCAAAGGAGGAAGTCAAATGAAGAAGATAAAATTAACTCCAAGGGAACAAACTTTCTTTATGAAAGGATGGACATTGGAAGGGGTATTTGCAAGAAATGTCTTGCAAATGTCAAGAACACACCTTTCAAAGGTGTTGTAAATTGTTCTTGAATAGTTCAAAACAGTTGGTTCTTCTACTTGAATGCATGATTCCGTATTAGTAACTATGTTTTACAATCGTTGTAAAAGTATGGCTAATAAGAAGTAGAAGATTAATGAGAGAAGAGAAAGCACTTCACATTCGGAACGTGAATAAAATATAGATCTCTGCGAAAGCAGATGGTACTAACTTCCTCATATGAACTACCAAAGAAATTGGAAAAACCAAAGATTGTCTTTACGTTCCAATTTTAAGGAACTTAATTCCGTCACTATAGTAGAGATGGATGAATGTTTTGTTTGACAAAACATTGTTCTTTATTAATCAATGATTAGGATTATAGTAATCTAATTGATTGTCTCTATAGTAGAGATGATATGGTAGCGTTAACTGTTTAGAATATAATGATGCTTAAAACCCAAAAGGTTGCAAGATAGTGGCAATTGTCCACAACATAATACTACTCATGTTGTATGACATTCACCGAAGATCACTCTCGGTTGGACTATAGTTTATTTTGAATAAACACAATTCCGAATACTTTGCAAAAGGTTTCAAAGAATTCAAGAAATGTAAGATTGATGAGTAAGACGTCTAAAGTAATTACATCCTTAGATTTGATCCAAGGAAAGGTAACACTTTAGATGAGTTTCCTTGAAAGATATCAAGGAAATTAGCATCATAAGATAAATGATTTTCTCCATTAGGAGAAGAACGAACTTGAATAAGATTTAGTTCGTTGGATATTATCAATTACCCATATATAGGATATATATGCTTCTAAGACAATATGATTGTCAATTAGAAGATCTTCCAAAATTTTCATAACTCCATAGGATGTAGTTGGAAAGAAAGACAAATCTTAATCATGTTAAGATTTGGGGTTGTGTGCTAATAAGCAATATTTGTTTAAAAATTATCTTGTGGATATCCTTAAATTAACCTTTGGATATCACTTCTATAAACCAACCAACAAATGTTGTTTGTTGAGTAGTTCATTGTAATCCTACAATGTGATTTGCCTTAGAGCAAATGAACTAGGAATAGAACTCAAAAGAATGGGTTCTTTGAGAGACAAGATGATAATCAACAAATATAACAACCTAGTTCCTATACCACAAGCTCCAAGGTAGTCAAGAAGGATTTATAAACCGTCTCAGTTGAATGGTTTGAACTTTATGACTACATTGAGTGTATATACGATATATACTCAAGGAAATGGTAAAGTACCATTTGACCCGAAATAATGAAACCTTCATAGCTAATTGGTAGCTTAAGGTGACTACAATCAAAGAGAATGGTTGACTTTGAAGGAACCATCTTTGACGTAGTCTTAGTTTCAATTAATTCGAAGATTGCTAGCTACAACTATATGGTGATTCAATGTTTGGACATGATATAGGTTTCCGAAACCATTATTAAGATAGTCTTGATAATTTATGTCTAAAACTATGAATCACAAAACATGTAAGTTGTAGAGATCCAACCATCATGGATCTTAGCAAGCTAGTGGGAGCCATAAGCGTCTTATGAGAGAAAGATCAAAATTGTTTGATTTCTCATATAGATGTAAATGAATCTTTTGTTTACTAGGTTTACAAAAGATTAGTGGGAGTTAATCATATTCCTAAATTTGAATATATGTATGATATATTAATTTTGGAAATGAAAAGAATACTTCATTGTTAAAGTTATGACTTTAAAACTTTCTATAACGATAGAATGTATATGGGAGACATAGTCTATATACATGGGATGGAAATCTATAATGATAGATTTTAGGATATAATTGGATTATATCATGCCCTAATAATAGACAAAAGGTTGCTAGGAAGTTTCTCATATGATGATAAACTTTAATAAGAAGAACAACTCTAGTGAGACTAGGAGGTAGCTCTTCTCAAAGGGAACGTACCCTTTGACTCCCAAAGAAATAATGCCTAAATCGAATCCTTTATGCATACGCAGAAAGGTGATTTATGTACTTCATATTGTATGAAAAACATTGATATGAGTTGTACCTAGAAAGGTACAAGGCGATATCAGTGCAAGCCCAGGATCAGAACCATGGCAACTGTCAAGTGAATCCTTAAGTATTTAAGAAATACTAAAGGATAGGTTCCTCGAAGAATGAGGAAGAATTAGAGTAACGTAATGGAAGCGTAAATGTATTAGATTGTGAATCTAATCCATCATTGGATGTTTCTTCATTATGAATGAAGAGATAAACAGATATCTCTTTATTATGACTAAAGAGATATTTGGATGGAAACATTAAAGTAATGACTTTAGTGTGTTCCATTATGAATGCAAAATATATTGCCATATAGAAGTTTACAACAATGTTGTTTGGATGGGAAAGTTCATTTATGAACTCTCTATTCGGTTCCAACCAGAAAGTGTATCTAGTGTACTGACACTACGACACTAATGGGGCGATAGCTCAAGCCTGGGAATCAAGGTCTCATCAAGATCCGAACTCATATGAGAGACTGAACCACATGATTGGGAATCATGTATAATGGTGACGTCGATATTCTCAAGGTTGCTTCTATGGATAACATATAGATATCCATTTCCTAGGCCTACTACTCAGCCATTTAGGAAATGACTACAGAAGAGGAATCATAACAGATGACCAAGCTGATTGGCTCTAGTGCAAGTGGGAGATTGTTGGAAATGTGCCCTAAAGCCATTCATATGATGATACTTTACGGATATTTCACATGTTAAACTAATCTAGTTTACATATAAAGGGCAAACATTATTGTTTGAGACGTCTCATATAAATGTTATATGCTTAAACGATAAAGTCCAAGGAATATGTGATTGGAAGAATGCAATCTAATGAAGTTAGATTAATGAGACCATTCTTTCGTAGACACATCCTAAACGTTCCTGATCATAGGATTGCCAATTGGGCATTGACAGTCCGATAAGATCAGTATGTGCTATGTCTTCTCTCAGGGAGAGTGACTAGTCTCGAGTCATTGGTGTGTGTGACATCAAGACAAGTACGTAGGTGCTCAATAGAGAATGAGTTCACTGAACACGATCAACGAGGAGTTCTCATACTCATGTCACATGAGAACTCATGTTTGGGATAATGCAAATTAGTCCTTTGACCTGAGGCATCACAGTTGTTGTCTTGTGGTTAAGTCCTTGATCTTTGATTATGTCAAAGTCACCCCATCGGGGTGTCCACGACATCATTGGGGTTAAGCCACTTAGTCATGGAGACAAGTGAATGCGCAACAAGGGATCTCTAACCTTCAATTGGCTTGAGGGAGAATACTCTATGATATGATTAAAATCTCTGGCCAGAGTATGAATGAGATTTGGGAATGCGTTCCAAATCACATTCAAGGTAATCATAAAATGCAAATGATTCACATTGGATAGTAGACATGAATAAATAAACTATCAAACCAAACAATGTGGTCAAGAGTATTAGATTAGAGAAAGACCGTATTGCATTTGTAATCCTAAACTGAATAGGTTCTCTACCTCTTCTGATTAGCTTGGGTAGCCATGATATGCTGCTAGGGGTCACTCATGGTTTGTGGAAGCCCTAAACGTGTGTAATCACTAAAGGGAGAATTGAAAGTAAGTTTCAATTCATAATCGATGTAAAATGGTTTTAATCGCCCACTGCCTCGCTAAAAGGAACCTAATGTATCGTACACCAAATAAGGTGGAGATTGAAGAAACAAAGGAGATGAATTAAATGGTTTAATTATTTATGGCAAGGATTAATTAATATGTTAATTAATCAAACGAATAAGTTCGTTAAAGACCTCGGGATAGTTTTGGACCTTAAGGCCCAATGGGCTTCGAACATCAAAGCCCATTGACTTAAGTTGTATGACAACTTAATGAATAAAGATTCACAAAGGCCCAAAAGCCCATATCCATATAGTGATGAATTAGGTTTTTTTGGTTCTTTAGGTCATTTAAAGAAGTGACTATATAAAGAACTTTATAACATAAATTCATAAGTTGTTGATTTTAGAGAAAATTGGTGAGAACACAAAGCTTCCATTTCTCTCTAAGAGGCCAACCACCTTGGGGGATATTGTCTAGCAATTCTATTTCCTCAAGGTCACTCATTTCCTCTCCAATCCAACCTTGGTGTAGAATCTTTAGAGGTTCTCAATTTTGGGAACTTGGAGAACCTATTCTTCTAACCAAATCCATGGAGCTAAGAAGCAAGGAATGAAGACCCTATCTCTTGGGTGATTATCCTTTGCATATGCAAAGAGGAATCTACAAAGGTAAATATTTCTCAACTAACAAATTGTTGTTTTTAAGTTGAGTCAAGGTTCACCAATCTACTAGGCTTTGAATTTCATGGTAGATGTTTTGTTTTTGAATGCATGAAAGCATGATTCCGCCTTTAATTGTTAATTGCATGCTATATGATGTTATTCAAATGAACATGTTTTTCACAAAATTTCCTTCAATACCTTGCAACTCTTAAGGACAAGCCACAAGGTATGGTTTATGTTCTTATCTTCAATTCTAAATGTTAGATCTTCTAAATATTTATATTTGATATAAAGGGCTAATCACTTGTATAATTTTATATAGGTGGATGAGCCAAGTAGAAGAGGGACAAGCAAGGAAGAAGTGGAGAAGTGTTCGGCCACTATGATTTTTTGCTTACTACTTAGGAAGTTTGTTAGGCATTTAAAGATTGTCTTTAAACTTTCTTATTTTGTTAAGAACTTATTAAGTGGCTTCATATGATGGAAGACCACTATTAGTGCCTAAATATATAAAGGTATTTAAATTAGTCTCTAAATGTATAGAGCTAATTCTTTTTGTATTAAACATTATGAATGTTTGAATTATCATATTAATGTAATGTGAAGAATGCCTTTTTAATATACAATTTCCTTAAAGTAGTGTTATGAATTGAAAATTGTCTTGTTGTATCCTAGATGAGATACAAGAGTTATATCATCTATTGTAATGTGATAACCAAACTTTATATTTATCAATTATGGATAGATCTCACATGTAGGACATAAAAGGATACAATGAATCTTTAGATTTGGTTCCATTTGTCTACCTATGAGTTCTATATGAATTGACAAAAGTCTAGAGAATCCTTTCTTGAAGAAAAGGAAGATCACATTATAATGATATAAGTAATAAGAAAAACGTTTCTTATATGGTTATCACTTAGAACACAATAATCAAGATCACTCTTGATTCAATTGGTAGTTTTGAACAACTAATTGGGCATTCTCTAATTGTTTTAAAATGTCAATTGTGTTAATGATTAAACCAAGAAAGAAGTGTCTAAATCTATAAAATGTTTAAAGACTTTAGTCACTTAATAACAAGACATCAACTTAGTGAAGATTGAAACAAATAAGCTTGAAATGTTTTAAAGCTATTACACAATGTCTTCTACCAATATACTCCACTTTTATACATTTTGAATGTATGAAATGATTTCTCATTAAAGTCATGAGAAATAGTGGGAGGTGTGAAAATGGATATAAACTTGAATGTGATTGGTTTATAGTTGTCAAAAGAATAATAGTACTTGACTATTATTAAGAGTTTGTAATTTTAATTGTTAAAAGACTCAAGCTCTTCAAACGTTAAAATTCTATGTTGTGTATGACATTCTAAAGAATAGTCTTTGAATGTTGGTGATAGGAGCATATTTATGCGACTTAGTTGGCTTGTTCTTATGCATTTATGTTGTTTTTCTTTAGTTATTTTAGTGTTTAAAGTCATTTTCGTGCAATTTCAGGTTTAGAGAGAATGTATGCAAAGAAGTGCGAAATGGAGCATTTTAGAGCAAAATTGAGCTGGAATGTTGTGTATGCCTATGGAGCACAAGGAATGGACGAGTTTGAAGGTCAAAGGAGCTTAAGAAATGAAGAAATGAAAGTGAAGAACAAAGAATTCAGAATTGGAAACCAAAGTTTCTAAAGTTGGAAGTTTCTATTCTTGGAGGTTTCCATTTTTGAGAGTTTCTATTCTTGGCTTTGGGCTTTTAGATGACCTATCCTTACCCTCTTAGACTTGGGCCGCACCTAAACCCTAGCCCATTGCCTAACCTGATTTTTCTAGGGTTTGTGCCGCACCTAATGTTCTAGAAGCCTAAAAATCTGCATAAAACCCTAGTTATTTTCTCCCTTGGATGGGCCAAGCCTTTTATCTCCAAAACCCTAACCCTTTCCCATCAGATTTTGTGGAAACCCTAGCCTATAAATAGATGTTTTAAAGCCTAAATTCGTCACCACCCTTCATACCATTCAGAAATACCTTTGCCGTAACCCTAACCACCATTCTACATCACAAAACACCATCCTACATCCATATACATCTCTGCCGTACCTTTTGGAGAAGAAAGAGACCTTTGCCGTGCATTCCATTGATGAAGGAGAGCCTTGTGCGCAAGCCATCTGCATCCTTGGGAGTTCTAGGAGTTCTTTCTTCCCTCGTTTCAGTTTCGATGTTTATTTCAATTTGCTTTTCAATTGCTATGAACATGTGGAACTAAATTCTTATTAGTTAAGGGTGTATTCAAAACCATGATTATATATGTGAAATAAGTTGATTTCTTCCAGTTATCGTTGCATAAGTCGTGAATACAATTTGCTTAACCGTTTGATTTAGAACTTATTCTTGTATGTTGATTGAGAGTGCACGCTTAATTTGCATGCTTGAATTTGATGCTAGGATATAAGTTTGTTTCACCTAATCGTTATGAATTTATATTCGCAAGTAGTGAAGGTCGCTAGTCACCATCGTGTTAAGTAGATTCCTGGCAAGAGTATCATGCTTTTCATAGTTACAAATGCCTTGTCGATGCTTATGATTTCCAAAGAACGTAATGATTCTAACTTGTGTCTTTATCATGTTGTTCATATAGAGAACTTGTTAGGAATAATTTGTTTGCGATGCATATTCATCCAATTCAATGATTCTAGGGAAATCTGAAGGTTAATGTAAGCAGACCTAATTAACTTGGAGTGTCGAGGTTCATAACTTATTGAATTGATAACTGGAAATCGATTTAGGTTGCATATATTTCATGTGTGGAGAAGAACCCCTTAGCTATTCCATCATCCATTGATTCATCACAATTTTGTCTTACAATCTGTCCATTTAGTTTATTTTCGTCCAAATCAAATCCCCATTTATTTTGAAGTCCTAGATTAGTTAGAAAGTGTGTTGGTTTATGTTTTTAAGTGTTTTGGTACAAGTTAAAACCCAAATTCGTCCAATTTGGTGTTTTGTGTTCAAAACTGCCCAGAAAGTGTTTTTAAGGCAGTTTTGAGTCTTTTGGTTGCTGTTTTGAGTTTTTGGTTTGTTTTAGTATTTTAAACGTTAGTTTTACATTCTTTGAGTCTAATCTAGTGTTTTAAACTTTGTTTTTACGTTTCTAATTCAGTTTTCAAGTGATTAGTACCCCTAGTTAATCCCCGGTTAGAACGATCCCTACTTACATCATTACTACAATTGTCACAAATAGGGTTTAATTTGTGTGTCAACATAATTTTCACATCAGTTGGTTTCGTCAACCTAGCATAAAATGGTTATATGTTGGGAGTTGTCCATCATTCTCTTTTATGAGAACAAGCGAATAACAAAGCGTATGGACAAGTTGATGAAACAAAGGGAATAAGTTTCAAAATGAATCACAACATATAGTTTAACAACAAGACAATCCAAATTCAACATCTCATGTAACTAAAACGCTCTATGTAGTTTTGATAAAGAATTATATCAACCACCTACAAGGAATGGTTGAGTTTCTATAACCTTAGTAGGAGCCATGCTTCCACTAAGGACTTGGATAATTCTTATATGACTACATTAAAGGTTTTAGTATGACTAAAACTTGAAGTATGGTGTACGACACCATATAATTTAAATGAATAGACTTGATAAAGCAAGTCACACATTTAATGGAATTACTTGAGAAGGAATTCTTTTGTGTATGATTCGTTTAAATAACTTGTGTTAGCTAGAGTTGTTGATATTCTCAAAATAGTTGAGACATCATCAATAAGCTAATGGATCTTAAAGATTGTCAATAGATCCAAGACAAGTTAATGGGAGCAATATGCATTCAAATCAAGAAAATATAAGTGTTAAATTTTTGAATGAATGCTAAGTTACAACAAGGCCAGTGGGAGTGATGTTATAATTTGAGCAACAAGATATGAATAAAGTCTATTTGATAGACTTGATAAAACATAGATGTTACTCGAAAAATGACAAAACATGACACGGTCAATTTTGAAGTATAGACTTGAAATTGGACTTATTGATATAGCAAGGCTATCTCAATGATGTTATATGGGAATTAAATCTCAAATGTTGTAAATTTAAGAAAGCATTTTCCTATGTGATATGAAATCACTTTCATAACCCTTATAATGAATGTGTCATAAAATCACAAAAGGGACACATGTATTGACTTGTGAAATAGATATCCAAAAGTGTAGAACCACAGGGGTTGTCACTTTAAGATATTACTATATCCCAGGATCAGAACCAAAGCAACTGATAGAGTATTATTGCCTTTAAGAAAGAAACATCAGAGTGGGACTCTGGAAGCGTGCATTCACTTAGGTTATTAATCAAAGTGAAAATAAGCCATTTTAACAAATGGAACTTCATAATGGATGAAGTTCTAATCATATGAATGAATTGTTAGTATTGTACTACAATGGTCTCAAGATTGGAGTAAAGTTTGTATAAAGTATACAAACGAAATATATGACGATATATTGTTTTAGAAACTGCTTCAAAAGGTGTTTTGAATGAAGGGGTTCTTATAGAACCAATGATTGAATCCAAACCATAAGGTCGTTAGTAGGATACTACGACGTAATGGGGCGATAGCTCAAGCCATGGAATCAAGGTCTCATCAAAGTATTCGAACACAAGGAAGAGACATCATCAAATGTTTTAGAAACATTTGATAAGTAAATCCCTTTTAATAAAAAAGATTAATACATAACCAAGTTAACCTATGAGCATAAGCTCTCTCAACTAGCATGTATAAGATACACTAGTGATTGACTTTAGTGCAAGTGGGAGATTGTTGGAAATATGCCCTGAAAGTCAATCTTTGGAAGAAACCTTTCAGGACAAATGAATCGATGTATAGATGACTCTTATACATCAAATGGAAAAGATACTATTTAGGACTATCTCAATAAACGATATATGTCCTAAATAGTGAATCCATGGACAATGGATCGATTGAAGAAGTAATCTAATGATGTTAGACTACAGAGACCTTCTTCACATAACCATTATGTCCAAAAGGTTCCTGGTCATTGGATTGTCGGAGGGATACTGACAATGCTTAGACCGGTACATACTGTGTCCACTTCATATGGAAGAATGGAAAGCCTCATCCCATTTGTGTATTGACACTAAGACAAGTATGTAGGTGCTCATTAAAGGAATGAGTTCACTGAACACAATCGAACAAGAGTACTTGCATGGAGGTCTACTCACATGTCAAGCAAGTAACTCTAATGGTTGGAATAATGTAAGTAGTCCTTTGACCTGAGGCATCGTCGTTGTCTTGTGGTTAAGTACTTGATCTTTGATTATGTCAAACGTCACTCTATCAGAATGTCAACGGCATAGTTGGGGTTAAGCCACTTAGTCATGAAGGCAAGTGTATGCGCAACAAGGAATCTCTAATCTTCGATAAGAGAGGAAGAATACTCTAAGATATGATTTGGGAATCTTCGGCCGAAGTATCGAGCGTAATAAAGGAAAGCGTTCCTATACGACTCAATTGAATCATATAAGAAGGAATAATCACGTTAGGGGTTTGACATAATATATCCATACCCTAGTAATGTGATTGAGAGTATTGTTTTAGAGAAGGATCGAATTATGTTGTAATTCCAACTGAATAGGTTCTCCGAACAACTTCTACATTAGCTTGGGTAGCTATGACATATGGTTAGATGTCACTCATAGCTTGTGAGTTCTTCTAGATGATTAAATGTAATCATCAAAGAATAAAGGTGAATTAAAAGGAAGTTTTAATTCACTAAGTGATTGAATTAAATATAATCAATTGGATTGATGCCAATCACCTCACTGCCTTGCTAATTAGAACCTAAAATGATTGTACACCGATACACTATTGTAGTGAGTAATTACTGGATGAAGGAAATAATTAATTGGATTAATTAAGTGTTTTGATTAATTTAGAAAGTCTAAAGAAATCATAAAAGCGATAAAAGATCGTTTTGGGCTTAAAGAAACGTTCGGGTTTAATTGGGCCCATTGGGCCTAAACCCATTGGGCTTTTATTCAAGCATAGGATGACTTGAAATAATAAAAGCCCAAAGCCCAAACTAAACACAAAAGGGCCGGCCACTTAAAGGGTTTGGGAGAGATAGGAAGTCAATTTGTTGACTAGGTTTCTTTTTGTCTATATAAGGAACTTTATAGAGATTTATTCCTTAGGGTTTTTGTGTGTTTAAAACAACAAAGAGGCAAAAGAAACATCTCTCTAAAACACAACAAAGGCCGGCCACCTTGGGGTGATTTTACTAACAAATCTTTCACCCTTTTGGTTATTCCTCCATCCATCTCACTACACTAGTGGGTGTGGATCTTTAGAGGTTTTCTACTTTGGAAACTCAAGGAGAACCTAGGAGCACTCTTTCTAACAAAGTGGAGGAGGCAAGGAGGGAGGCTAGGCTCAAGGACTTCAAGGAGCAAAGGACTTGGAGGTGGTCTATCCTTGGTCTAAAATCAAGATCAAGAGGTATAGATCTATCCTTTCACTTAGTTCTTTACTTGAATGTTTTAGATGCATTATATATAAACCTATGAACCTTGAAGGGGATTTGCATGACTATAGCTTTGATATTATTTGATAAATTGCTTCTGTTGCTCTTGTATATAAATTTTGAATTGTATATGCATGCTAGTCATTATGAAATCCCATACATGAAACTCATAATTTTCCCTTCACTTTGCCCTTCATTAAACATATAAAAGTTTAATACATTAAGTATTCCAAAAAGCTATTACATCAAATGAGTGGCTTTGTGGGCATACTTCCAACATACCAGCCACCTTCATTGAGGAGCAATTTGCATAGATGAACGAGGAGATCACAATGTTGGCAAGGACTGTTGAGGACAAGGACGTGTAGCTTGCTACACTTATGAGCAGGTTGGAGTCACAGTATGATCAAGAAGTCGACCCGAAGAAAGATTATTGGCATGACAAGGAGTCGGGCGAGAAAGAGGCGCGTCAGGAAGACAAGGCTGGAGAGAAATAGAAGCCAAAGTTCGAAGCTACATCGATAGGCTCTCTTTCCATCCAACAACTCTAGGGCTTTATCGCAAACACCATCAGGGCACAATATGGAGGTACTTCGCGAGATACACTGATACATTCAAAGCCATACATGACACGCCCCGATCTCGATATTCCCCGAATACCAGGATAAGCACGTACTAGCTTTCGTCACCTAACAGGTCCCAGGATCGAACTAGGCTCTGATACCAATCTAACACACCCCGATCCCGATATTCCTCGAATACCAGGATAGGTAAATGGCTTTCGTCACCCTCTGGCGTCGGCCAGCACATGCCTATCCTGATATTCGGGGAATATCGGGATCAAGGCGTGTCAATACATCAGGCAGATTGATGGCTTGCGGATGCTGACAGGGTACCAACTGCTAAAGTTCATGCAGTTCGATGGAAAAAGGAACTTAAAGAAACACATAACTCATTTCGTCGAAACTTGCAATAATAGTGGGACGGAGGGTGATCATCTCGTAATGCAGTTTGTCCGCTCTTTGAAGGGGAATGTGTTCGATTGGTACACAGACTTAGAGTCCAAGGCTTTAAATAGTTGAAAGAAGATGGAACGGGAATTCTTGAACCGTTTCTACAACACTAGTCGATTGTCAGTATGATGGAGCTTACAAATACAAAGTAGTGGAAAGCCAAGTCGGTCATCAAATACATTAACTAATGGGGCTTACTAAGCCTCGTCTGCAAGGGCAGGCTCTGAGAAATATCTGCGATCAAGATGTGTGTACAAGGCATGCGTTGGGGATTGCAATACATTCTTCAAGGCATCAAGCCCCGAACCTTCGAGGAATTAGCTACCCACACCCATGACATGGAGTTGAGCATCTCCAATCATGGGAAGAAAGAGTCAATTGCTGACTACATGAAGGACAAAGTCTTTGGGCAAAAGGTGGAGAAGACCGTGGGGGAGCCTGCCAAGGAAGCAATGTGGTTAACATAAACACAACTCCTATCAAAATCTCTACATGAGAGAAGAAGAAATTGTTGGAGATATGTATGTATAGATGACTCTAATACAACAAAAGGCAAAGTCACTCATTAGGACTATCTCAATAAACGATATACGTCCTAAATAATGAATCCATGGACAATGGATCAATGGAAGAAGTAATCTAATGATGTTAGACTGCAGAGACCTTCTTCACATAACCGTAATGTCCAAAAGGTTCCTGGTCATATGATTGTCAGAGGGATACTGACAATACATAGACCAGTACATACTATGTCCCCTTCAAATGGTAGGATGGAAAGTCTCATGCCATTCGTGTAGTGACACTAAGACAAGTATGTAGGTGCTCATTAAGGGAATGAGTTCACTAAACACAATCAAACGAGAGTACTTGTATGGAGGTCTACTCACATGTCAAGCAGGTAACTCTACTGGTTGAAATAATGTAAGTAATCCTTTGACCTGAGACATCATAGTTGTCTTGGGGATACGTTGCTCATCATTTGATAATGAGACGTGACCACATCTCATCTTGGATGTGTTCTATGAATTGTTGGGGTCAGTGATTTATTCTCAGAGGCATGTGAATGATCAACAAGGGATCTCTAATCCTCGTTATGAGAGGAAGAATACTCTTAGGTATGATTCGGGAATCTTCGGCCGAAGTATCGAGCGTAATGATGGAAAACGTTCCTATACGACTCAATAGAATCATATAACATGGTATAATCACATTAGGGGTTTGACATTAAGTATCCATACCCTAGTAATGCGATTGTGAGTATTCTATTAAAGAAGGATCGAATTACATTGTAATTCCAACTAAATAGGTTTTCTGAACAAATTCTACATTAGCTTGCGTAGCCATGATATATGATTAGATGTCACTCATGGCTTGTGAGTTCTTCTAGATGATTAAATAAGTAGTCATCAAAGAAGAAGGAGAATTAAAAGTGAGTTTTAATTCACTAAGTGATTGGATTAATACTAATCAATTGGATTGGTGCCAATCACTTTACTGCCTTGCTAATTAGAACCTAAAACGATTGTACACCGATACACTCTTGTGGTGAGACAACTAAAGGATGATGGAATTAATTAATTGGATTAATTGTTGGAAATGTGCCCTAAAGCCAATCATATGATGATACTTTACGGACATTTCATATGTTAAACTAATCTAGTTTAATATCAAGGGCAAAGATTATTGTTTAAGCCGTCTCATATAAATGTTATATGCTTAAACGATAAGTCCAAGGAATATGTGATTGAGAGAATACGATCTAAAGAAGTTAGATTCATGAGACCATTCTTTTGTAGACACATCCTAAATGTTCCTGATCATAGGATTGCCAATTGGGCATTGACAGTCCATTAAGATCAGTACGTGCTGTGTCTTATCTCAGGGAGAGTGACTAGTCTCAAGTCATTGGTGTGTGTGACATCAAGACAAGTACATAGGTGCTCAATAGAGAATGAGTTCACTGAACACGATCAACGAAGAGTTCTCATATTCATGTCACATGAGAACTCATGGTTGGGATAATGCAAAGTAGTCCTTTGACCTGAGGCATCATAGTTATCTTGCGGTTAGGTACTTGATCTTTGATTATGTCAAATGTCACCCATACACGGGTGTCCACGGCATAGTTGGGGTTAAGCCACTTAGCCATGGAGGCAAGTGAATGCGCAACAAGGGATCTCTAACCTTCAAACTGTTTGAGGGAGAATACTCTATGATATGATTAAGAATCTGTGGCCAGAGTATGAATGAGATTTAGGAAGTCGTTCCAAATCACATTCAAGGTAATCATATAAGCACACGAATCACATTGGATAATAGACATGAATAAACTATCAAACCAAACAATGTGGTCAAGAGTATTATATTAGAGAAAGACCGTATTGCATTTGTAATCCTAAACTGAATAGGTTCTCCACCTCTTCTGATTAGCTTGGGTAACCATGATATGCTGCTAGGTGTCACTCATGGTTTGTGGAAGCCCTAAACGTGTATAAACACTAAAGGGAGAATTGAAAGTAAGTTTCAATTCACAATCGATTTGAAAGAGTTCAGAATCGCCCACTGCCTCGCTAAAAGGAACCTAATGGATCGTACACCGTGTAAGGTAAAGATTGAAGAAACAGTGGAGATGAGTAAGAATAATTAAATGGTTTAATTATTTATGGCAAGGATTAATTAATATGTTAATTAATCAAACGAATAAGTTCGTTAAAGACCTCGGGATAGTTTTGGACCTTAAGGCCCAATGGTCTTCGAACGTCAAGCCCATTGACTTAAGTTGTATGACAATTTAATGAATAAAGATTCACAAAGGCCCAAAAGCCCATATCCCTTATATGGCCGGCCATGTGTATTGAATTAGGGTTTTTGTTTCTTTAGGTCATTTAAAGAAGTGACTATATAAAGAACTTTATAGCCTAAAATTCATTATGGGTTCTTTTGGAGAAAATTGGAGAGAACATGTCTCTCATTTTCTCTCTAGGAGGCCGGCCCCCTTGGAGGGTGGATCTAGCAATCCTACTACTCCAAGGTCACTCATTTCTTCTCCAATCTAACCTTGGTGAAGATACTTAGAGGTTCTCAATTTTGGGAACTTGGAGAAACCTATTCTTCCATCCAAATCCATAGATTTTAGATGCAAGGAATGAAGGCCCTCTCTTTGGGTGATTAGTCTTTGCTTTTGCAAAGAGGAATCTACAAAGGTATATATTTCTCAACTCACTTTGATTTGAGTTGAGTCTTGGTTCACCAATCTACTAGGCTTTGAATTTCATGGTTAATGTTTTGTTTTTAAGTGCATGCAAGCATGATTCCGCCTTTTAATTGTTAATAGCATGCTATTGATGTTGCTTAAATGAACATGTTTTTCACAAATTATCATTCAAGTGGTATCAGAGCCTAGGTCTAGTAGTTGGTGAATCCTTTTGGGTTTTGTAGTTCATAGTTTTGATTTAAAAGTTGTAATATGTTACAAGCTTTATTCTTGCTTCTTTGAATGTAAATTTTTCTAGAAAATTTGCCATCTCAAATGTTGTAGATGTAGTTCATATGAGCATGAATATTGGAGCTAAAATTTGGTGCCATGACTTGGGGATTTTCGGCCAAATCCAAAGGGTGGATTTTTGGGTTCTTGTTTGACTTGTTAAAAGTGTTTTAAAGTAACTTTTGGAACCCCTATGTACCCTAGTTTGGTTATATGTTATTTCCCTTAAGTTAAAATGGTTTTGGGATGTTTTTGGATGAAAAATGTTCATGGAAATTTTTTGAGTTTTTCATGAGTGTTCTTCATTGTTCTTGACATTTTTGCCAAGAACAAAAAGGTTTGTGTCTTGATTCAAAGTTTTGATTTATTTCATAAAGTTTATGTTTTATGTTTTTTCAAATGTTTTAATGCATTAGATATTTGTTTAAATGGTGATAGAATTATTGGTGGGTGTGAAAGGATTAATTCCCTTTCACACACACCACTTGCACCACTTGCATGCTTTATGTCAAAACTCACAAACACATCACTCACACTCCTCTCCAAAACCGGCCACTCCCTCAATGGGAGTACTTTTGGGGTTTTTATGCAATTACATAAAGTTTTGATACTTTTGTGTATTTGCACTTTGGCCCAAAAGTTTACGTTTTTACGTTTAGGTCCAAAAACGCTAAAGGACAAATTGTTTTGTTCCTTTAATGAAGCTTTTGCATTGTTTAAATTTTGGGTTCTAGTTGTATTTACATGAAGTAGTGGACTTTTGTGTTTTTACAAAGTGACCCCAAAAGTTTGTGTTTTCGCAATATAGCACAAAAAGTTGTGGTTATTGCATGATGGCCCAAATTAGGTTGAGAACAAAATTGTTTTGTCTCTTTAAATGAGAATTGGATTTTCATTTCATTTAGCTCCATTTAAATCAATTTTTGGATACAAAAACCAAATGAAAATGTTGCATTCAATTGAATTAGTTAAAGCGTTAATTAATTAAAGGGTGATTATGAACCTAAGCCTACGATAATTGAGCTATGTGAAAGGCCGTTTCAAATTTGTTTGAACCATGGGAATGTGTAGATTGATTTTGGTTGTAATTTGATTTGATCAAATGTTGTAAAAGAGCATAAGCTCTTCTTTACTTTAAAGTAATTTGTTTTGTTCAAATGTTGTAATGAGCATAAGCTCACCTTTACTTTGAAGTACTTCTTTCTTGCTTTATTTGATATGCATGAAAATGGAGTAGTTGGGTCCAACGCCCCTAGAAACAACACGCCTTAATGTGATTAAACGCGTAACTAAAATCAATCACCATCCCTAGTCCGAGATTCAACACTAGGCTCGTGTTGAATCTAAACAAAGGTTCATAGTCATCCTAAGGCCCTAAGGCAACTATATAGTCCATCAAATGAATGCAAAGTTTATGTTAGTAGTATCATATACTGTTGCTTTAAAAACCGTTTTATAAGCATAGTGGGAGTATTATATACAACTAAATTCAATCCAATGGACCAATAGTTGTAATAGGACCAAAATTGTTTTAATAAAGATTAAAATGAATATTTATATGTGATGAGACCTAAAACCCTCAAACCAAACCATTATTAAGTTGATAAGCGTGAGAGTGCTTTGAACACTCTTTCGTGGCCTTCCACCGTGGTAGCTTCAATCGTTTGTGACTCATACACCGTATTCGTCCAGTTCTGGGGTTGCCAAGTATGTGCTTATATTCAGGAGAAGCCTATACACATGATGAAGTAAAAGTAGGCAACGAGTGTGGTCAATATGATATTCTTCTGAGGCCATTCTTGAACCCCTACTTGAACTAAGCATGGTGGGAATGACTTAACTAAGTGCAATGTGCCAATATGATATTCTTCTGAGGCATCATTCTCTAGAGGCCAAACTAGATGGGTACTTGCAAGAGATGCAAATGAGTAAGCGTACTCTCTCATTATTATTAACGCTAGCCAATATGATTTTCTTCTGAGGTGGGCTTGGTAGTAGTGAGTCTCCCATACCCTACTAAGAGTTTCCTCCAAAACTCTCGAATTCCAATGAGGGATATGGAATTTGCCAAAAATAGTGGGTGGTGCTATTTGATTTAAAGACCCGGATCAAATGGCTTAAAATCAATCAATTTATATTCGTTATGTATTTGTTTACCAATATATTTGCAAACGCTATCCAACTCTTGACAAATAAAAACCGAATGTTTTAGTTTCCGGACTTGGTACCACAATCCCAAAGAATGTCTTAAAAGGATTGCATATGTATCTAAGTTGTCTCATCCTCACAATCTTCCTAATGATAATGTATCATTGGAAGAACATGTTAGAAAAGTCTATCATGAAGAGGACAACACAAACAACCAATGCTTATTCCTTCGTTATATGAACAAAGGAACTTACGAAGATTAGCATAAAGACAAGGACACTTTTAGTGTTATTAGTTCTTCACTTACAAATCGTTGTATGAAGAAATAATGAGTTGCTTTGAACAACCCTTAGTCAATGCAAACACTAGTGCTTGTTTCTTTGTTAAATGAACAAAGAACTTAAGAAGAAAGCACAATGGCATGGACACTTTATGTGCCATGATTCTTCACTTACAAATTGTTGTATGAAGAAATTAGAGTTGCCTTAAACAACTCTTGAAAGTTTGTAATTATGTTTAGAACATAATGGTTGGTTGACAAAAATAGTCTATAAACATGGACTTATGATGATTTTGAATCATTGAGTGTTGAAGTGATAAACCACTTAACGAGACGGAAACTAGGCTAGGACTTCACCTTTATGTCCCTAACCTAGTGGTTCACTAAGTTTATTGTAAACTATGTAGTGAACAATAAACACATGCTCTCCAAATTGTTTGATGTGTATAACACAATTGAAATAAGTTTCAAGAGAGATAGTGGGACATTTTGGAACTTATGTCCCTAAACTCCCACTATCTCTCTTGAAACTTATTTCAATTGTGTTATACATCAAACATTTTGGAGAGCGTGCGTTTATTGTTCACTACATAGTTTACAATAAACTTAGTGAACCATTAGGATAGGGACATAAAGGTGAAGTCCTAGCCTAGTTTCCGTCTCGTTAAGTGGTTTATCACTTCAACACTCAATGATTCAAAATCATCATGAGTCCATGTTTATAGACTATTTTTGTCAACCAACCATTATGTTCTAAACATAATTACAAACTTTCAAGAGTTGTTTAAGGCAACTCTAATTTCTTCATACAACAATTTGTAAGTGAAGAATCATGGCACATAAAGTGTCCATGCCATTGTGCTTTCTTCTTAAGTTCTTTGTTCATTTAACAAAGAAACAAGCACTAGTGTTTGCATTGACTAAGGGTTGTTCAAAGCAACTCATTATTTCTTCATACAACGATTTGTAAGTGAAGAACTAATAACACTAAAAGTGTCCTTGTCTTTATGCTAATCTTCGTAAGTTCCTTTGTTCATATAACGAAGGAATAAGCATTGGTTGTTTGTGTTGTCCTCTTCATGATAGACTTTTCTAACATGTTCTTCCAATGATACATTATCATTAGGAAGATTGTGAGGATGAGACAACTTAGATACATATGCAATCCTTTTAAGACATTCTTTGGGATTGTGGTACCAAGTCCGGAAACTAAAACATTCGGTTTTTATTTGTCAAGAGTTGGATAGCGTTTGCAAATATATTGGTAAACAAATACATAACAAATATAAATTGATTGATTTTAAGCCATTTGATTCGGGTCTTTAAATCAAATAGCACCACCCACTATTTTTGGCAAATTCCATATCCCTCATTGGAATTCGAGAGTTTTGGAAGAAACTCTTAGTAGGGTATGGGAGGCTCACTATTACCAAGCCCACCTCAGAATTATATCATGTTGGCTAGCGTTAATAATAATGAGAGAGTACGCTTACTCATTTGCATCTCTTGCAAGTACCCATCTAATTGGGCCTCTAGAGAATGATGCCTCAGAATTATATCATGTTGGCGTCATTGCACTTAGTTAAGTCATTCCCACCATGCCTAGTTCGTGTAGGGGTTCAAGCATAGCCTCAGAATTATATCATGTTGGCTAAACTCGTCGCCTACCTCACTTCATCATGTATGTATATAGAACTCCTCCTGAGTGTAAGCACGCACTTTGTACTCCCCCATTATAGGGTGAAGCCGGTGTACGAGTCACAAACGATTGGAGCTACCACGGTGGAAGGCCACGAAAGAGTGTTCAAAGCACTCTCACGCTTATCAACTTAATAATGGTTTGGTTTGAGGGTTTTAGGTCTCATCACATATAAATATTCATTTTAATCTTTATTAAAACAATTTTGGTCCTATTACAACTATTGGTCCATTGGATTGCATTTAGTTGCATATAATACTCCCACTATGCTTATAAAACGGTTTTTAAAGCAAGAGTATATGATACTACTAACATAAGGTTTGCATTCATTTAATGGACTATATAGTTGCCTTAGGGCCTTAGGATGACTATGAACCTTTGTTTAGATTCAACACGAGCCTAGTGTTGAATCTCGGACTAGGGATGGTGATTGATTTTAGTTACGCGTTTAATCACATTAAGGCGTGTTGTTCCTAGGGGCGTTGGACCCTCTACTCCATTTTCATGCATATCAAATAAAACAAGAATGGAGTACTTTAAAGTAAAGAAGAGCTTATGCTCTTTTACAACAATTGATCAAAATAAATTACTTTAAAGTAAAGAAGAGCTTATGCTCTTTTACAACATTTGATCAAATCAAATTACAACCAAAATTAATCTACACATTCCCATGGTTCAAACAAATTTGAAACGGCCTTTCACATAGCTCAATTATCGTAGGCTTAGGTTCATAATCACCCTTTAATTAATCAACACTTGAATTAATTAAATTGAATGCAACATTTTCATTTGGTTTTTGTATCCATAAAATTGATTTAAATGGAGCTAAATGAAATGAAAATCCAATTCTCATTTAAAGAGACAAAACAATTTTGTTCTCAACCTAATTTGGGCCATCATGCAATAACCACAACTTTTTGTGCTATATTGCGAAAACACAAACTTTTGGGGTCACTTTGTAAAAACACAAAAGTCCACTACTTCATGTAAATACAACTAGAACCCAAAATTTAAACAATGCAAAAGCTTCATTAAAGGAACAAAACAATTTGTCCTTTAGCGTTTTTGGACCTAAACGTAAAAACGTAAACTTTTGGGCCAAAGTGCAAATACACAAAAGTATCAAAACTTTATGTAATTGCATAAAAGCCCCAAAAGTACTCCCATTGAGGGAGTGGCCGGTTTTGGAGAGGAGTGTGAGTGATGTGTGTGTTGATTTCTGAGTTTTGACATAAAGCATGCAAGTGGTGCAAGTGGTGTGTGTGAAAGGGAATTAATCCTTTCACACCCACCAATAATTCTATCACCATTTAAACAAATATCTAATGCATTAAAACATTTGAAAAAACATAAAACATAAACTTTATGAAATAAATCAAAACTTTGAATCAAAACACAAAACTTTTTGTTCTTGGCAAAAATGTCAAGAACAATGAAGAACACTCATGAAAAAACTCAAAATTTTCCATGAACATTTTTCATCCAAAAACATCACAAAACCATTTAAACTTTAGGGAAATAACATATAACCAAACTAGGGTACATAGGGGTTCCAAAAGTCACTTGAAAACACTTTTAACAAGTCAAACAAGAACCCAAAAAACCACCCTTTGGATTTGGCCGAAAATTCCCAAAAACATGGCACCAAATTTTAGCTCCAATATTCATGCTCATATGAACTACATCTACAACATTTGAGATGACAAATTTTCTAGCAAAATTTACATTCAAAGAAACAAGAATAAAGCTTGTAACATATTACAACTTTTAAATCAAAACTATGAACTACAAAACCCAAAAGGATTCACCAACTACTACACCTAGGCTCTGATACCACTTGAATGATGATTTGTGAAAAACATGTTCATTTAAGCAACATCTATAGCATGCTATTAACAATTAAAAGGCGGAATCATGCTTGCAGGCACTTAAAAACAAAACATTAACCATGAAATTCAAAGCCTAGTAGATTGGTGAACCAAGACTCAACTCATATCAAAGTGAGTTGAGAAATTTATACCTTTGTAGATTCCTCTTTGCATAAGCAAAGGCTAATCACCCAAATAGAGGGTCTTCATTCCTTGCTTCTTAGATCCATGGATTTGGATGGATGAAATGGTTCTCCAAGTTCCCAAAATTGAGAACCTCTAAGTCTCCACACCAAGGATGGATTGATGAAGAAATGAGTGACCTTGGAGGAGCAAAATTACTTGCTAATTCCTCCAAGGGGGCCGGCCTCTTTAGAGAGAAAATAGAGAGATAGGTTATCTCCAATTCTCTAAAAGAAACCCTAAATGAATTTTGGCTATAAAGTCATATTTATACCTTAATTCATTGGAGTGGCAAACTTGTAAATAAGTCCAAAACCCACTCCATCTCTAAATGGCCGGCCTTAAGGGTTTCATTGGGCTTTTAGGGCCTTTGTGAATTATTAGTCATTAAGTTGTCATACAACTTAAGTCAATGGGCTTGACGTTCGAAGCCCATTGGGCCTTGAGGCCCAAAACTAACCCGTGGTCTTTTAACGAACTTATTCGTTTGATTAATTAACATATTAATTAATCCTTGCCATAAATAATTAAACCATTTAATTATTCTTACTCATCTCCGTTGTTTCTTCAATCTTTACCTTACACGGTGTACGATCCATTAGGTTCCTTTTAGCGAGGTAGTGGGCGATTCAGAACTCTTTCAAATCGATTGTGAATTGAAACTTACTTTCAATTCTCCCTTTAGTGATTATACACGTTTAGGGCTTCCACAAACCATGAGTGACACCTAGCAGCATATCATGGTTACCCAAGCTAATCAGAAGAGGTAGAGAACCTATTCAGTTTAGGATTACAAATGCAATACGGTCTTTCTCTAATACAATACTCTTGACCACATTGTTTGGTTTGATAGTTTACTCATGTCTACTATCCAATGTGATTCGTGTGCTTATATGATTACCTTGAATGTGATTTGGAACGCCTTCCTAAATCTCATTCATACTCTGGCTAGAGATTCTTAATCATATCATAGAGTATTCTCCCTCAAACAGTTTGAAGGTTAGAGATCCCTTGTTGCGCATTCATATGCCTACATGATTAGATAGCTTGACCCCAACAATGCCGTGGACACTCCAATGGAATGCCATTTAACATGATCAAAGATCAAGGACCTAACCATTAGACATCTATGATGCCTCAGGTCAAAGGACTACTTTGCATTATCCCAACCATGAGTTCTCATGTGACATGAGTATGAGAACTCCTCGTTGATCGTGTTCAGTGAACTCATTCTCTATTGAGCACCTACGTACTTGTCTTGATGTCACACACACCAATGACTCGAGACTAGTCACTCTCCCTGAGAGAAGACACAGCACGTAATGATCTTAACGGACTGTCAATGCCCAATTGGCAATCCTATGATCAGGAACGTTTAGGATGTGTCTACGAAAGAATGGTCTCATGAATCTAACTTCTTTAGATCGTATTCTCTCAATCATATATTCCTTGGACTTATCGTTTAAGCATATAACATTTATATGAGACGGCTTAAACAATAATCTTTGCACTTGATATTAAACTAGATTAGTTTAACATATGAAATGTCCGTAAAGTATCATCATATGATTGGCTTTAGGGCACATTTCCAACTCACTTTGATTTTGCAAAGAGGAATCTACAAAGGTATATATTTCTCAACTCACTTTGATTTGAGTTGAGTCTTGGTTCACCAATCTACTAGGCTTTGAATTTCATGGTTAATGTTTTGTTTTTAAGTGCATGCAAGCATGATTCCGCCTTTTAATTGTTAATAGCATGCTATTGATGTTGCTTAAATGAACATGTTTTAAACAAATTATCCTTCATTAATTAAGTGTTATGATTAATTAGAAAGTCTAAAGAAATCATAGAAACGATGAAAGATCATTTAGGACTTAAAGAAATGTTCGGGTTCATTCGGGCCCATTGGGCCCAAACCCATCGTGTCCTTTTATTCAAGCATAGAATGACTTGAGATGATAAAAGCCCAAAGTCCAAACCCACACTAAGGGGCCGGCCATTACTAAAGAAAGGAGAGAGAGAAGAAGTCAATTTGTTGAATTACTTCTTTGACATTTATAAAGGAAGTTTAATGAAAAGGTTTCATTAGGGTTTTGTGTGTACTTTTCAACAAAAGAGAAAACAAGTTTCTCTCTCTTTACACATTCAAGGCTGGCCACCAAAAGGGAAAATTAACTAATCATCTTTTCTCCCTTTTGGTTATTCCAACATCCATCTCACTACACTAGTGGGTGTGGATCTTTAGAGGTCTTCTACCTTGGAGACTAAAGGAGAATCAAAGGAGTTCGAAATCTATCGGTGGAGGAAGCAAGGAGGGAGGCTAGACTCAAGGAGTTCCAAGAACAAAGAGCTTGGAGGTGGTCCATCCTTGGTCTAAAGTCTAGATCAAGAGGTATAAAACTCAACCTTCACTTTGTTCTTCAATATTTTGTTTGATGCATCATATATGAACCTATGCTTCTTGAATGGGATTTGCATGACTATAGCTTTGATAATATGTGATAATATGCTTCCGTTGCTTATGTATATAAATTTAGAATTGTATATGCATGCTAGTCACTAGAAATCCCACATAAATCTCATTATTTCCCTTCAGAAAGAGGTGAAACGGTGCGACGCCTTTAGTGACTAAGAGAGATGTAAACGCACGTTAAAGGAGCTTGAGGGGAAGACTTACCCATTCCCCGACACGATGTGGCTGCCTTGTTGGAGGATTTGCTAAAAAAATAAGGTGATTGAGTTGCTCGAATGCAAGCGGCCGGAAGAAATGAATCGAGTAAACAATTCAAAGTATTGCAAGTACCATCGTGTTGTCAATCATTCGATAGGAATGTGCTTTTTTGTTGAGGAATTAATCATGAAGCTCATCCGAGAAGGAAGAATTGAGCTAGACTTTGAAGAAGTGGCAACGGAAAATGTGATAGCCCGTCCCGAGAAATAATTATCGTTGATGTGAAAAGACTAAAATGCCCTTAGGCGTTGAGATGTGTTGTGTGTGACATGCAATTGAAAGTGGACCAATATGTTGAATTCCTAAGTTTTTGGGACCAATTGGAACTAAAGGAAATTGGTGGTGATTGGTTGGTTGTTTGTAAACCACACACACACACAAAAGTACCACTTTCTCTCTCTCTCACACCCTCCCGTACTCTCTCTCTCTCTCTCTTCTCTCTTGTACGGACGAGACCCAAAACCCTTGTAATCCTGATGGATCGAAGTGGAAAAGGGAACCATTGTGTTCCTGAAGCTCAGTCGAATCGTTTGGTTCCAGTTTCAGGTAAGGAAACCTATGATTTCACATAGAAACCTTAACCTCCGAGATATGCACTGTTCATGCACTTTCTAACACGTAATTTATAGGAGTTTTCAAGCCTCTAGGAAGCTTTAGGAGGTCCATACGAGGCTCGTGGACGTTCGTTTGAAGGATTTGGACGTCGGAAAGCGTAGAACGGAGGAGTTGCAGAGGTGGCCGGACTTTCGAGAGTTCTTCGGCGAGATCCAGCAATCTTTGGGACTCAAAATTGGTATAAACTTGATCCACATGTTATAAGCTTTGAATTGGTTCAAGTTTCGTGCATTTTGGTTGAGAAATGGCCGAGTTATAAGGTTTTGAAAAATTCCCAGTTTTTCGGCGACGGCGACGGTCGCTGGAGTCTGAGGTTGAAGACGACGGAATATTCTGTCAATTCTGATGCAATATTCTGACAGCGTCAGTTAAGTTTAACGGAATCTGTTAGGATTTAACGAAATATTCCCTAACTGCCGTTACTGTTTCCGTTAGGGCTTCCTGCGCATGGCGGCGCGTGAGTGGATGAAAAATTATTTTAAAAATATGGGGACGATCCTGAGATTGTGTAGGTCACTGTGGTATATTCAAATACCCAAATTGAGCAATATATGAGAAGTTATTACCTATTGTTGATTATGTGCATTAAATAACGTTTATTCGGTTATTACGCCTATATGTGAGACCTATTCTTAGGACGTGCGTAATCAATCGAGGCTCGGGGGCTGCGATCCATCGACATATCTGTGAGTGGGCAGTTATTTTCAGTATATATATATACTTGATGTTTTTCCCAGAAAACGTTTTTAAAGGAACTGTGATTTAAATGCCATGCTATGCCAATGCCTATATTTTATTTTAGTATATGCATTATCATAATTATGCATATTGTCGCATGGTGCTGTGGAGGCCCAGGTAAGCTCAGGTGAGTTATGTTTTGAGTATGTGAATTGTCAATGATGTGATATGTGATTGAATAATATTGAGCTCATAAAACTGCACCTAGGGTGATTGTGATTTAGCCAGAGATATGAAGTACAGGCCTATTTATTTACGTCACCTCCCGTACCATATGCTCACATTGGATCTGATTTAGGTGCACAGTCTTGTCGTACAGACCTTATTTATGGTTCCGACTCGTAGGTGACTAGCGATTTATCGCCCGGCTATTATGAGAGAATAGAATTGAGCATAATTATATTACGCCCAATCTTGTCGTACATACCCCTTTTTAGTGGTTCCGACTTATGTGCAGTATATTGCCGTATAGTTCATTGTTGTGACTCCGGCTAGAGTGACTTTTGAGCTATGAATTCAGCCATACAGACTACCACAGGGGTTCCAGCTAACATATCATATTTTTATGAAAGTATTCTTACCTGATTGGCTTACTCTATTATATCGTGGCATGGCATACATAAGTTTATGATTATGTGAAGCATGATTGAAATGATATAGTTACACATATATATTTATGTATATTCTTATATATTAATTATGGGAAAAGTTATACTTGTTTTACGGCGAGGGGTTAGTATATTCAAAGGAAAATAAGGTTTTCATGTAAATGTGTTTTACTGACCCACTCAACTTTGTTTTTGGCCCCTCCAGGTCTTAGGTAGCAGAGTTTGTTGGCCACGAGGAATCCAACGGTGTTATGACAGAATCCGAGAAAGTAGGATTCACCTTCGGGTGTTGTATTTTAGTAATTGTCCTACTTGACAGCAACTAGACTTTCTTATTGCTTTGAAAGTGTATTTACACACTTAAACTCTCACTAGCATCCTTTCTTAATTGGGATTGTTAGTCGCTTGGTTTTAAATTGTTAGTATTTCTCTTACTCTTTATCTCTTCCTTTTTGCGCTCATGGCTACGTCATTCTCACGTGACGGCCAACACGTCTTGACTTCGGTTGGGGTGTGTCAGTTTGGTATCAGAGCCTAGGTTGCAGTCCTGTATATCTTTAGAATTTCCTAGTGTCTTCTGTCAGAACTATACCGCCTCGTAGAGAGCCACGCCGTTCAGATGAACCTAGTTTCTCTGATATAGCTCAGTTAGGGGAAGCTATTATGAAGGTGATTCAGTCTATTATCCGTCCTTCTCAAAAGAATCCTCTTGAGACTTTTTATAAGCTGAAACTGAATCACTTTATGGAAAATGAAGGACCTGAGGAAGCAGAGCGATGGCTCAATCATTTGGAAAGGTTGATCCGCGTTATGCAAAGTCAAGGGAATCTTCTTTTTGGAAGGGTGAATCGAGACAACTACTTGATTTCTGAGTACTGAATCTGCATCCTGGTGGGGACATGAGGCTTATCAATTGATGCCAGAGGAAATTACTGATTGAGAATTGTTTAAAGAGTTGTTTAAGAAAAGATTTATCCCCCCGACATATATGGATGATAAGAAGCAAGAGTTTACAAATTTGAGACAAGGAAGGATGACGACGAATGAGCATTATGGAAACATTTATTGACTTGTCTCGTTACCATTCGGATGTTGCTGCTAATCCGGTTGAGATGTTACGTCATTTTAAGCTGAGTAATAAGAAGATGTGGAGTTCTTTGGCGACAACTAACCATTGTACTTCTTGCCAGGAGTCTTATGAGATATTGTTAAGGGTTAAAGATAATATGTTCAGCGATAGTGATGAAGAAGAGGAAAAGAATGGGAATCAGAGGAAAAATGATAAAAGTTAAGGTCAGTCATCTCAAGGACTTAGTAAAACTTAGAGCTTCAAAAGAAGTGAAGTTAATTCTAGTTCTTCTGGCGGAGGTTTTAGTGCCACTGGTCAGATGAGAGTTGGTAGATTTACTAGAAGTCCTAGATTTCAGAGGCTGGGTGACTCTGGTAGAAGAAATTTACTTTTGTGCCATAGGTACAATAATAGACACTTTGGAGAGTGTAAGTGAGAAATCAGCGGATGCTTTACATGTGAACAAATGGGACATAGAGCTGCAAATTTCCCCAGAATCAGTAGAGGCCCCAGCAGTCTTCTTTGCCACCACCAGCGCCAATCTAGCAAGTTCTTGGATCCATTAGTTATGGGCAGATGGGTTGTGGTGTGCAGGGGCGAAGTAATCAAGATAATAGAGGTCGTAAGGGTGATGCTAAAATTATCTTAACACACAAATTTAACCTTCTTTTGACAATTGTAGTACAAGTATATGTAGGGATCGTTTTGGACCGGGGATTAGGAGGGCTTGCTAATAACCTCTAAACTGACTCAAAAACATAAAATTAAATTTAAAAACACTTAACAAGACTCACAAGACTCAAGGCAAACTTAAAATACTCAAAAAAGCTTAAAACAACCAAATAAACTTAAACTAGACACTAGGAATGACTTTGGACGAAAATTGACTTTTACTTGAATCAAAACACTTAAAAACACAAACTAAAATAGATTTGAAACACTTTGAAACAAGAAACTAAAAGGGGGGTTTTGATTTGGATGAAGTTGAAACAAACAAACAAGTATGAAAAACTAGACAGATTGTAAAACAAATTTGAGAAATAAGATGATGGATGGGATAGCTAGATGCTTTTTCTCCACACATGACATGTATGCAAATAACTTGATTTCCAGTTACTACTTCATTGAATTATGAACGACAATGCTCCAAATTAATCGTGACATCACTAGTTAACTCTCAGAGTTTCCTTGTTTTATTGGATTGGATGACATCATTCGACAACCCAAAACATTCTTCAAAAGTTCCCTACATGACATCATAATAGAGATACAATCAAAGATCATTACGTTTAATGAAAATCATAAGCATTGACAAAGCACTTGCAACTATGACATCATGTCACTTATGCTAGGAATTGAACTTAACGCGATCGTTTATAAGCGACCTTTACTACATGTGAATATAAGTTTGTAACGATTATGTGAAACTTCCTTATATTCTAGCAACGGATTTATGCATGCCAATTAAGTGTCGACCCTTAATTAACAAATACAAATAAGTTATCAATCAAATAGTTAAGCCAATTGCATTCACGATTCAAGAGTTCATAACTGGAATTTATCAAATTATATTGCACACATAATCATGGCTTTGAAATCACCCCTAGCCAAGAGGGGTTTAGCCACTCATATTTACAACAAAACGAAAGGAAATGAATTTAAACATTAGAAACAAAAGAAAGAAAACACCTAAACGCTTCAACGATCCAAGTTGGACAGCAAGCACGTCCAAGCACTTCCCTTCCCTTCTTTTGCTACGGCACAAGGTGTTGGTGAGTGTTTGAAGGTTTGTTTGTATGGAGGAATGGATGTGAAGATGAATAGATGTGTTTGGATGAATGTTGTATTGAAATGGGGATGAATGATCAAGCAAAAACTAAGCTATATGGCTGCCACACACACTTCCTTTTATAGAGGAAGTGCACGGCAAGGAAGGTAAATTGGCGGTGTGTGCAATGATGCAAGGGTGAAAATGAAGTGATGATGCAAAGCATGGGGGGTAAAATGGAGTGGTGTTGCAACAATGAGTGCAAGGAATGGTGTTGAAATGATTCAAAGGTGAAAGTGAAGTGATGATGCAAAGCATGAGGGGTAAAATAGAGTGGTGTTGCAGCTAGGGAACATGAATAATTGTGCACATGGTATAGAAAGGAAATGGAGGTGGAATGGTGCAGAAATGAGTCAAAGGTGCAGCAAATGTCATGATGCACGGCATGGGATTCCAAAGGTGGTGGATGGTGCATCAATGAGTGCATGTAGTGGAGGTAAAAGGATATTGTGCACATGGTAGACAAAGGAAAGGAAGTGGAATGATGCAACAAATGAGTCAATGGAGGGAACATGGATGATGATGCATGGCATAGGAATCCAAAGGGAGTGCAATGGTGGTGCACGACAATGATGGAAAGGTGAATGGTGGAGTGACACCCCTTTGTGGCTGAGCTCTTTGTCCTTTTTACACTAATTCTTCTTTCTCTTTAACACATTCCTAGCCTCTTTAGCCTTCAATTTTGTCCATCCACCTTGCTCCATTCATGTGCTATCCATTCCAAGCCCAAAACTGCTCCAAAATGCACCAAAATGCATCTTATTGCTTTATAAGGCCTATGGACCTACAAACACACGAAAATAGCTTAAAATACATAATCAACTAAGAAATAACAACATAAATGCACAAGAACAAGCTAACTAAGTCGCATAAATATGCTCATATCAAAGGGACGACAACAAGCCAAGGACGTGTTAATCACATATCACTGCGAGATGCTCATAATCATTCGGACTTGATTATGGGTACGTTAATCATTTTGGTCACTTTGCTAGAGTTCATTGGTTTTGACGTAGAAATTTTATGTTATTGACAATGTTGCCGAAGAAAGTAGTGAATGAGCACGATCGAAGCGTGCATTGGTATGTTCCCAATGAGGGGCAAGATGGTAATATTGCACCCTCGGGAATTGTTACTTACTTATCAAGACAACATTGAGTTATTAGTATTGCGGGCTGCAGACTGTAATATTAATAATTTATTCGTTGGATTCGTTAAGCAAGTAAGCAAGTAGGTCATTCTATGTTAGAATTGTATTTATTCAGGGTGTCCAGTGATGGTGGAAGATATAGTTTTGCCAGTGAATCTTATCCCATTAGATATGTGGATTTCGATGTTATTCTAGGCACATATTGGTTGCATTATGATCGTGCCAATATAGACTACTACGGGAAATCAATTACTTTTCATCGTTTTGGATTACCAGAGGTTACTTTTGTGGGTGAGCAAAGTGGAATGAGGCATGCCGTTATTTCTGTTACGAGAGCGAAGAAATAGTTATCGAAAGACTGCCAAGGATACTTAGCCCATATGGTGCTAAATGATGTTACTTTGGGTAGTGTGGAAGATGTAAGGAGGTTAGACATTTTCCTAAGGCGTTTCTGGATGATTTACCTGGTTTACCACCAGGGAAAGATGTGGAGTTCACTATTGATTTGTTTCCAGGTACAAATCTTATATTAAAGAATGGCTCCTGCTGAGTTAAAGGAATTGAAAATTCAGTAGCAGGAATTGGTTGATAAATGTTCCATTTAACCTAGTACGTTACCTTGGAGAGCCCCAATTTTGTTGTGAGAAAGAAAGACGGGACATTAAGGCTATGCATTGATTATAGGTAATTGAATTGGGTAACGATTGAGAACCGTTATCCAATGCCGCGCATTGATGATTTTTTTTTTTTGATCAGTTTAGTGGTGCCTGTGTGTTTTCAAAGATTGATGTGAGGTCTAGTTATTATCAGTTGAAGTTTAACAGTGAGGATGTTCCTAAGACTGATTTCAGGACTCGTTGTGGTCTTAATGAGTTTTTGGTGATGCCATTCGGATTGACGAATGCGCCTTTTGCTTTTATGGCTTTGATGAATTAAGTATTCCAGCAATATCTAGACAGGTTTGTTATTGTTTTCATTGACGATATTCTGGTGTACTCTAAGTCTAAAGCAGAGCATGCTAGACATCTTAACTTGGTATTAAAGAAATCGAGGGAACATTGGTTGTATGCCAAGTTTAGTAAATGCCAAGGTTGGATGAATCAAGTGGCATTTCTGGGACATGTGATATTTGCTCAAGGTATTCAAGTGAATCCTTAAAAGGTAGCAGCGGTGAAGGATTTGGAACAACCGCGAACTGTGACTGAGGTACGAAGCTTTCTTGGCTTAGCAGGCTACTATAAACGGTTGTTAAGGAATTTCTCAGTCATTGCTTTGCCATTTACGAGTTGACGAGGAAGAGGTGAAGTTTGAGTGGGATGAAAATTGTGAGCAAGGTTGTCAGCAGCTGAAGTATTATCTCACTCATATATCTGTTTTAGCACTTCCAGATGATAGTGGTAATTTTGTGGTCTACAGTGATGCCTCGTTGAATGGTCTTAGATGTGTGTTGATGCAACATGGTAGGGTGATTGCCTATGCTTCACGACAATTAAAACCTCATGAGATGAATTACCCTACTCATGACTTGGAATTAGCAACTATCATCTTTGCTTTGAAGTTATGGAGACATTATATTTATGGTGAGAAATGCAAGATTTTTACGGATTATAAGAGTTTCCAACATAATTATTCAGAAAGATCTTAATCCTCGGCAACGAAGATGGATGGAGTTGCTTAGTGATTATGATTGCACGACCGGGGGTGATCGTGCAAATGTTGTTGCTGATACAATTAGTACGAAGACTCTAGTGAGAATTAATGCTTGATATGCTTGCCATGTTTCTCTGATTGCGGATTTGAGATCTACTGGAGTGAGGCTTAAGGTGAAAGAACGAGAAGAAGCTCTGTGGGCTAATTTATAGGTCAAGCCAATTTTAGTGGATCGTATACTCGAAACCCAGAGGATTAATGAAGAAATTCAAGAATTAATCGAGGCAAGAAACGACGGGAAAAAGAAAGCCCTTAGAGATAGAGAATCAGATGTCATGCTTATGCAAGGGAACAAGATGTATGTGCCTAATGATGTGGAATTAAGAAAGCAATTTTGGATGAAGCACATAATTCAGCATATGCAATGCATCCTAGAGGTACTAAAATGTATCATATCGTTCGACCATTTTATTATTGGCCGGGTATGAAAAGAGAAATTGCTGAATATGTTAGTATGTGTACCAATTGTCAACAAATTAAAGCTGAAAGGAAGAAACATTTTGGATTGCTGTAGCCACTTCTCATTCCATAGTGGAAATGGAAAATATTACGATGAATTTCATGTACAAGCTTCCTCGTACCCAAAATGGTTACGATGGAATTTGGGTGATAGTTGATTGGCTTACTAAGTCAGCGCATTACTTTTCAGTGAAGGAGCAGTAACCTTTCCAGCAAGTGCAGTAGTTATTTATTTGTTTTATGGAAAAGAGATTTGGACTTACGGATCTATTGAGCTTCTTGGGTATGTTGGTCACGTCAATTTCCCGAAAATGACACCATAAAGCCCATGAAAACGGTGTCATGTGTTTCGATTTTTGGACTTGTAAACGGAATGTCTTTTGGGGAGCAAAAGGTTCAACCACGAACGGTTTGAAAATTAAGGCCTGAGTTAGTGGAGGAGACTACTCAGAATATTCAAGTACTTAAGTCTAACATGAAAGCGGCCCTAGATCGACAAAAGAGCCTAGCTGACAGGCATGCTATTGATCGAGTATACAAGGTTAATGATTGGATATTTTTGAAGCTTTCACCATGGAATGAGATAGTAAGAGTTGGAAAGAAAGGCAAGCTAAGTCCTAGGTACATCAAGCCATCTTTAATCACTAAAAGAATCGGTGAAATGCTTACAAGTTTGAGTTGCCTTCAGAATTGGCTAAGGTGTATAATGTATTTCAGGTTTCGATGCTTCGTTACTATGTAACAAATTTGTCGCATGTGATTCTGGTTCAGCCTTTGAAGATTAATCCGGACTTGACTTATGATGAGGAACCAGTGACTATTTTGGAGTGGAAAGAGAAAGTCCTGAGAAATAAGACAGTATACAGATGATCGGATGAGAGAGATGTATCTAAAGTTGTTTTATGATTATTAGTGGATTGTTATGATTATGTAAATTTCGGGGACGAAATTTTTATAAGGTGGGTAGATTGTGACAGCCCGTCCCGAGAAATAATTATCGTTGATGTAAAAAGACTAAAATGCCCTTAGGCGTTGAGATATGTTGTGTGTGACATGCAATTGAAAGTGGACTAATATGTTAAATTCCTAAGTTTTTGGGACCAATTGGAACTAAAGGAAATTGGTGGTGATTGTTTGGTTGTTTGTAAACCACACACACACACAAAAGTACCACTTTCTCTCTCTCACACCCTCCCGTACTCTCTCTCTCTCTCTTCTCTCTAGTACGAACGAGACCCAAAACCCTTGTAATCATGATGGATCGAAGTTGAAAAAGCTCAGTCGAATCGTTTGGTACCAGTTTTAGGCAAGGAAACCTATGATTTCACGTAGAAACCTTAACCTTCGAGATATGCACTGTTCATGCACTTTCTAACGCGTAATTTATAGGATTTTCAAGCCTCTAGGAAGCTTTAGGAGGTCCATACGAGGCTCAGGGATGTTCGTTTGAAGGATTTGGACGTCGGAAAGCGTAGAACGGAGGAGTTGCAGAGGTAGCCGGACTTTCGAGAGTTCTCCGGCGAGATCCAACGACCTTTGGGACTCAAAATTGGTATAAACTTGATCCTCATGTTATAAGCTTTGAATTGGTTCAAGTTTCGTGCATTTTGGTTGAGAAATGGCCGAGTTATAAGGTTTTGAAAAATTCCCACTTTTCTGGCGACGGCGACGGTCGCTGGAGTTTGATGAAGGAAATTTTGTGAAAAACATGTTCATTTAAGCAACATCTATTAGCATGCAATTAACAATTAAAGGCGGAATCATGCTTGTATGCACTTAAAAACAAAACATTAACCATGAAATTCAAAGCCTAGTAGATTGGTGAACCAAAACTCAACTCAAATCAAAGTGAGTTGAGAAATTTATACCTTTGTAGATTCCTCTTTGCATAAGCAAAGGCTAATCACCCAAAGAGAGGGCCTTCATTCCTTGCATCTTAGATCTATAGATTTGGATGGATGAAATGGTTCTCCAAGTTCCCAAAATTGAGAACCTCTAAGTCTCTTCACCAAGGTTAGATTGGAGAAGAAATGAGTGACCTTGGAGGAGAAGGATTGCTAGCTAATCCCTCCAAGGGGGCTGGCATCTTTAGAGAGAAATGGAGAGACATGTTCTCACCCATTTTCTCCAAAAGAAACACTTAATGAATTTTGGCTATAAAGTCATATTTATACCTTAATTCATTGGAGTGGCAAACTTGTAAATAAATCCAAAACCCACTCCATCTCTAAATGGCCGGCCTTAAGGGTTTCATTGGGCTTTTAAGGCCTTTGTGAATTATTAGTCATTAAGTTGTCATACAACTTAAGTCAATGGGCTTGACGTTCGAAGCCCATTGGGCCTTGAGGCCCATAACTAAACCCGTGGTCTTTAACGAACTTATTCGTTTGATTAATTAATCCTTGCCATAAATAATTAAACCATTTAATCATTCTTACTCATCTCCATTGTTTCTTCAATCTCCACCTTACACGGTGTACGATCCATTAGGTTCCTTTTAGCGAGGCAGTGGGCGATTAAAACCATTTCAAATCGATTGTGAATTGAAACTTACTTTCAATTCTCCCTTTAATGATTATACACGTTTAGGGCTTCCACAAACCATGAGTGACACCTAGCAGCATATCATGGTTACCCAAGCTAATCAGAAGAGGTAGAGAACCTATTCAGTTTAGGATTACAAATGCAATACGGTCTTTCTCTAATACAATACTCTTGACCACATTGTTTGGTTTGATAGTTTATTCATGTCTATTATCCAATGTGATTCGTGTGCTTATATGATTACCTTGAATGTGATTTGGAACGACTTCCTAAATCTCATTCATACTCTGGCTAGAGATTCTTAATCATATCATAGAGTATTCTCCCTCAAATGGTTTGAAGGTTAGAGATCCCTTGTTGCGCATATAATTGCCTCCATGGCTAAGTGGCTTAACCCCAACTATGCCGTGGACACCCTCCTAATGGAGTTACTTTGACATAATCAAAAATCAAGGACCTAACCACAAGACAACTATGATGCCTCAGGTCAAAGGACTACTTTGCATTATCCCAACTATGAGTTCTCATGTGACATGAGTATGAGAACTCCTCGTTGATCGTGTTCAGTGGACTCATTCGCTATTGAGCACCTACATGCTTGTCTTGATGTCACACACACCAATGACTCGAGACTAGTCACTTTCCCTGAGATAAGACACAACACGTACTGATCTTAACGGACTGTCAATGCTCAATTGGCAATCCTATGATCAGGAACGTTTAGGATATGTATATGAAAGAGAATGGTCTCATTAATCTAACTTGTTTAATTACATTCTCCTAATTACATATTCCTTGGACTTATCGTTTAAGCATATAACATTTATATGAGACGGCTTAAACAATAATCTTTGCCCTTGATATTAAACTAGATTAGTTTAACATGTGAAATGTCCGTAAAGTATCATCATATGATTGGTTTTAGGGCACATTTCCAACAATCTCCCACTTGCACTAGAGCCAATCAGCTTGGTCATCAGTGATGATACTTCTTCTGTAGTCATTTCATAAATGGCTGAGTAGTAGGCCTAGACAATGGATATCTATATGTTATCCATAGAAGCAACCTTGAGAATAACGACGTCACCATTATACATGATTCTTAATCATGTGGTTCAGTCTCTCATATGAGTTCGGATCTTGATGAGACCTTGATTCCCTGGCTTGAGCTATCGCCTCATTAGTGTCGTAGTTTCGGTACACTAGAGACTCTTTCTGGTTGGAACCGAATAGAGAGTTCATAAATGAACTTTCCCATCCAAATAACATTGTTGTAAGCTTCTATATGGCAATATATTTTGCATTCATAATGGAACACACTAAAGTCATTACTTTAATGTTTCCATCCAAATATCTCGCTAGTCATAATAAAGAGATATCTGTTAATCTCTTCATTTATAATGAAGAAACATTCAATGATGGATTAGATTCATAATCTAATACATTTACGCTTCCTTTACGTTACTCTAATTCTTCCTCAATCTTTGAGGAATCTATCCTTTAGTATTTCTTAAATACTTAAGGATTCACTTGACAGTTGCCTTGGTTCTGATCTTGGGCTTGCATTGATATTGTCTTGTACCATTCTAGGTACAACTCATATCAACGTTTTTCATACAATATGAAATACGTAAATCACCTTTCTGCGTATGCATAAAGGATTCTATTTATGCATTATTTCTTTGGGAGTCAAAGGGTACGTTCCCTTTGAGAAGGGCAACTTGCTAGTCACACTAGAGTCGTCCTTCTATTTGAAGTTTATCATCATATGAGAAACCTTCTAGCATCTTTTGTCTATTATTAGGAATTGATATAATCCAATTATATCTTGAAATCTATCATTATAGATTTCCATCCCATGTATATAGACTATGTCTCCCATATACATTCTATCTTTATAGAATGTTTAAAGTCATAACTTTAACAAATGTTTAAAGTCATAACTTTAACGAAGAAGTATTCTTTTCATTTCCAAAATTAATATATCATATATGTGTATATATATATTCTAATTTAGGAACATTATTAACTCCCACTAATCTTTTGTAAACCTAGTAAACAAAAGATTCATTTACATCTTTATGAAAAATCAAACGATTTGATATTTCTCTCATAAGACGCTTATGGCTCCCACTAGCTTGTTTAAGATTCATGATGGATGGATCTCTACAATTTACATGTCTTGTGATTCATAGTTTTAGACATATATCATTAAGACTATCTTAATAATGGTTTCGGAAACCCATTTTATGTCCAAACATTGAATCATCATTTAGTTGTAGCTAGCATTCTTCGAATTAATTGAAACTAAGACTACGTTAAAGATGGTTCCTTCAAAGTTAACCATTCTCTTTGAGTGTAGTCACCTTAAGCTACCAATTGTCTATAAAGGTTTCATTATTTCTGGTTAAATGGTACTTTACCATTTCCTTGAGTATATATATCGTATATACACTCAATGTAGTCATAAGGATTTTCATTCTTATTTCTTTCGAATTAAGAGGTGCAACTCTATGACATAGTCATAAAGTTCAAACCATTTAACTGAGACGGTTTATAAATCCTTCTTGACTACCTTGGAGCTTGTGGTATAGGAACTAGGTTGTTATATTTGTTGATTATCATCTTGTATCTCAAAGAACCCATTCTTTGAGTTCTATCTCTCGTTCATTGCTCTATCTTAGGCAAATCATATTGTAGGATTACAATGAACTACTCAACAAACAACATTTGTTAGTTGGTTTATAGAAGTGATATCAAAAAGTCAATTTAAGGATATCCACAAGATAATTTTCAAACAAATATTGCTTATTAGCACACAACCCCAAATCTTAACATGATTAAGGTTTGTCTTTCTTTCCAACTACATCCTATGGAGTCATGAAAATTATGGAAGATCTTCTAATTGACAATCATATTGTTTTAGAAGTATATATCCTATATATGGGTAATTGTTAATATCCAACGAACTAAATCTTATTCAAGTTTGTTCTTCTCTTTATGGAGAAATCCATTATTTTATGATGCTTCTTTCCTTGATATCTTTCAAGAAAACTATTCTAAAGTGTTACCATTCCTTGGATCAAATCTAAGGAGGTAAATGCTTTAGACATCTTACTCATCAACTTACATTTCTTGAATTCTTTGAAACCTTTTGCAAAGTATTCGGACTTGTGTTTATTCAAAATAAACTATAGTCCAACCAAGAGTGATCTTCGGTGAATGTCAAACAACATGAGTAGCATTATGTTTGTGGACAAGTGCCACTAACATCTAAGTGAATTAACCACAACATCTTTGTGATTCTTTCTTCTTTCCAAAAGAATAAAGATTCGAACATTTCGCCTCTATACAATTTAACAAGAAGGTATTGGATCCGGATCTAACGATCCAAAGCATCCATCTATGACCAACTCGTAATTTATGTTTTAGAGGTATCACAACTCAGTTGGGATTAGTCACTATCTTGCAACCTTTTGGGTTTTAAGCATCGTTATATTCTAAACAGTTAACACTACCATATCATCTCTACTATAGAGATAATTAATTAGATTACAATAATCTAATCATTCATTAATAAAGAACAATGTTTTGTCAAACAAAACATTTATCCATTTAACATACGGAATTAAGTTCCTTTATTCAATTGGAATGTAAAGACAATCTTTGTTTTTCCATTTTCTTTGGTAGTTCATATGAGGAAGTAAGTACTATCTGCTTTCGCAGAGATCTACATTTAATTCACGTTCCGAATGTGAAGTACTTTCTCTTCTCTCATTAATCTTCTACTTCTTATTAGCCACACTTTTACAACGATTGTAAAACATAGTTACTAATACGGAATCAAGCATTCAAGTAGAAGAACCAACTGTTTTGAACTTTTCAAGAACAATTTACAACACCTTCGAAAGGTGTGTTCTTGACACTTTGCAAGACATTTCTTGCAAATACCCCTTCCAATGTCCATCCTTTCATAAAGAAAGTTTGTTCCCTTGGAGTTATTTCGTTTTCTTCATTTGACTTCTCCTTTGACTACAATAGTCATGGTCCCTAAACTCCCACTATCTCTCTTGAAACTTATTTCAATTGTGTTATACACATCAAACGATTTGGAGAGCGTGTGGTTATTGTTCACTATATAGTTTTGATAAGCTCATATTTATACATATTTTACATCAAATTCTCTTGTCTTTTCTTAGTTATTTTCTCATATTTTTGTACTATTTACTTTGTTTTGGTGTTTTATCGAATTTATCTAGCTAAGAAAATAAAATTAGCATAAGTGTGATTTTTAGTAATAAAATCGTAAAAACTGCTTTGCCCACTATTTTTGGTTAATAAAAATAAGATAGTATTATAAATATATATATATATATAAATATATATATATATATATATATAAAAGATGTGAACGTGAATGTGCAGCAGTGGGATGGCAGAAATAATATAATAGGGCACGCGTGGGAGACAACGAGGAAAGGCAGACAAAAAAAAGGAAGGCAGCTAGGCTGCCATATTGTAGAAAAGAATAAGAAGTCAGTACGTGCAGGAGGTGAAGGGGGAAGGTGAGCTGCCATTAGGCAGCGGGACTGGAGAGACAACGGGGAATAACGCAGCGCTTCCTGGCAGCTTGCGAGAAGAGGTGCTGCCTTGTGCAGCTGGAGAAAGACAGAGAAGCGAGAAAAACAGCAAGGAAAGGGGACCTTCCTGGCGAGGGAGGAACAGAAAGCGGAAACACGGGGGAGGTCCTCACGGTTTAAAACAGGAGAAGCGAGCAACGCGCAGGCGAGAGACGCGAGACGCGAGAGGTCAGAGAGCAAGCACGCTGCCTTGGCAGCGACTGACGCGGTGAGCTGGGCAGCTTGCGAGCCGCGGGAAAGGAAAGAGTCAGCTCGGTTGGAGGAAGCAGCAAGGCTGCACGTGGAGTTTGAAGGCAGCTGGCAGAACAGAAGCTTGACGCGGAACAGAAGCTTGACGCGGGACGTGCTGCCTTGGGGAAGTCAGCAAGGAAGTTTTGCCTCGGGCAGCAGAGACGTGGCAGCGAGCCTGACGTGAAGCTTGCGAAGAAGACGGAAGGAGCGCGAGAAAGGAAGCGAAGGCAGCAAATCTGTCTGATCAGTTGGGAGACCAAGGCACGAAGACGCAAGGCAGCAGGGAGGTCAGACAAACATCAGTGCTGACTTGGGTCAGCACGGAGGTCAGCATGCGGGATAGGAAAAAGGCAGGAGTGCAAAGCTTGAGCACAGTGGCGCATCACTCTATTTCTCAATTCGGTTTAATCCTCCAAACTCAAGTTTAATTTCTGTTTTAATTTATAAATAATGTGTAATTAATTTGTTTTGGCTAGAGGTTAATTCAAAACCATGGATATATTTGTAATTTGAATTGATTATCTTCAGTTGTGATTTCTGAGTTGTGATTTAATTTGCTTAACTGCTTGATTGATAACTTATTTTTGTTTGTCGATTAAGGATGCATACTTAATTTACATGCATGAATTTGATGCTAGAATATAAGTGAATTTCACCTAATCGTTATGAATTTATATTCAGAAGTAGTAAAGGTTGTTGACCACAATCGTGTTAAGTAAATTCTTGGCATAAGTTTCATGCAATTCATAGTAACAAGTGCCTCGTCAATGCTTATGATTTTCATAAAACTTAATGATTCTTGCTTGTATCTCTATTATGCAATTCATGTAGGGAACTTGTAGGGAATGTTTTGGGTTGTCGTATGCAATCATCCAACCTAATAAAAGTAGGAAAATCTGAAGGTTAATTTAAGCGGACCTAATTAACTTGGGGCGTTGAGAATTTACAATTTATTGAAAGAACAACTGAAAATCAATTTAGGTTGCATATATATCATGTGTGGAGAAGAACCCTCTAGCTAGTCCGTCATTTATCATTTTACCTTAATTTTATATTTTTGTCAATTCTGTAATTTAATTAAGTTTAATTTACTTTTCATCAAAAAATCAATCCCCCGTTTATTTTAAAGTGTTAGGTTTGTTAGAAATCAATTTAGTTTGTGTTTTCTTGAGTTTTGAATTATTTTGAGTCTTTTGATTTGTTTTAGTTTATTTGTTAGTTTTATTTTGAGTGATTCTAGTTAAGTGTTTTAATTTTAGTTTAGTGTTTTAAATTTTGTTTTTACGTTTTTAATTTAATTTTACTTTGGTTAGCATCCCTAGTTAATCCCCGGCCTAGAACGATCCCTACTTATCCATATACTACAACTGTCACAAATAGGGTTTAAATTTGTGCGTTAAGTTATTTTCGCATCAAATTTTTGGCGCCGTTGCCGGGGATTAGCAAATTTGCTAATCCTTTTATTTTTGTTTTTGCTTATGTTTATTTGTGTTTGTGTATGTTACTTTTGATATTTGATTTATTTTTCTTTCTTTGAATTGAGGTACAAATGGAGCAAGACCTGGATTCTACTAGCATTCAAGATCTATTGGCACAACTCACTGCTCAATTAACTCATAATGCCGAACGGACCACAATGCCAAGTGTCCCTACACTTGATGTGCCCTATGGGCAACGATATCAAGGTCCTCAATTTTCTGCAAATGAAGATGTTTGGGGATATCAAGGCCATAACCAATCAAGGGGCAACATGTTTTCCAATGCTTACAATTCAGATTGGAGAGATTATTCAGATTACATGTGGGGAGAACCTCAACAATTCCAACAAGGTGGATATTGGCAGCAAGAGGACGCGTTCTATTCAAGACCTATGCAGCCACCACAGCATCCCCCACAACAATTCCAATCGAATCAAAGTATGCCCGTGGATTATAATCAAATGCTTGAAGAATTAATTTCTTCGGTACAGGGTTCACAAAAAGAAGAACAATTGCCGTCATCGGAAGAGTTCTATCAATGGCCATATGAACCACCACAACAATCTCCCCAATCAAATTCAGGTACGTCTTCGGATAATGACATGTTGAATAAGTTACTAACCTCTTTGACCCAGGACGTAGAAAATCGAAACAATGAGATGCAAAATAAAGCCAACAAGGTGGATGCATTGGAGGAGCAAATTGGGCAGATTATGGAATTCATGGCACATATTCGAGATCAAAGTGAACTCTCCAACTCAAACATTGCAAATTCAACGGCAGAAGTTGAAATCGATGAAGCCATCACCTTGGAAGGTGACCGGGAGGATGAAGCTGTCCCAGAACCATCCAAACACAGCCCGAACATGGATGAATTGCCGCTTCAAGAAGAAGATGAGGATGACTACTTGGGCAGTTTAGAAGAATTCTTATCGCAAACTCCTCAAGTCCTTATGCTATCCAACTCAGGTGAGGAGGTTCTAAGTTCATTTCATTCTAACATCGTTCCACCAAATGTCCTTTTTCCTTGCAGGTTTTTAAATCCCAAGGAAGAAGTGAATGAAAAAGACGTTGTGGAAGATATTCCAGAAAATGAGGTGGTCGAAGAATTTGTTGAACTTATCAAAGAGGATGTAGTTGAGACAACCAATGCCAAAGAAATTGAGTTTGATAACAAGGGCCATGTCACAATCATCACATGCAATCTGGCTAAATGCAAAGTTCCTGAAACGTTCAAAGACGTGGTGTTTGTGATTGAGTTTGAACGTGATTGTAAGTCATCTTCTCCATTTTTAATTTTAATTTATACTAACTTGTTTCTAATTTTGATGATTCAGGCACCGTCATTAGAACTTAGACCGTTGTCGGATCATTTCAAGTACCACCGTCCGTTCAATGATAAGCCCATGCATTTGAATAATGAAGGGAGGCCTAGGAATCACCCACAATCAGATTTGCATTCCTAATCCCTTCTCTTTACTGAATTTATTTTACTTTGTTTAGTTCTTTCATTGTTTGTTTGCTCTTGTGTGAATTTATTTTACGTTGATTTTTTTTTATTTTACGTTGCTTTTATTTTGTTTTGTTTATTCAGTTGTGATTTTTGTTTAGAAAGTTAAACATAGTCTTTTTACTTTGATTTACTTATTTTACATTTTTATAAAAAAATAATAAAAAAATAAAAAAATAAAAAAATAAAAACACAAAAATACTTATATTTATATATATAATTAAATAAACTGAAAATGCATAAATATTTTACAATAAATTAAACTAATAGCTTTCATTGGTCGTTGGTTGGTGGTGCCTCGGAGGTCGACGGAGCCCTAGAAAGACGAAGCGCCATAGTTGGATCATTCAGAGCCTCAATACTTGGTGCTGCACCCGAGGACGAAGGCAACATAAACCTCGGGAGTAACGCCATAAACCGTTGATGATCACTCTGAATCCGCACTTCGGACTCCTGCATCTGATCCAGCTTCCTCTTCATGCTGGTTGAGTAATTGGTTGCAAGCATGTGCAAATCCCTGTTCTCATGCCTAAGCACTCTGACCTCCTGCCGAAGACTAGCCACTTCAGCCATCAACGACTCCACCTGACGGGTTCGTGCAAGAAGGCGCTGGCCCATGTTTGATACTGAGCCTGCGCATCGGACGCTGTAAGCCAAAGAGTCCTGGACAGCTAGTTCGTCGGACCGCCTAGAAAGTATCCTAGTGTCTCTAGGAGTGAGCAGATTTCTGGCCACCACCGATGCTGTTGTTTCGTTCATCATCATGGAATCCCCAACTGTAAGAGGACCATTTGGGGATATGAAGGATGGCTGCCAAATGTTGGTTGGAAAAGATATATCACTATCTTCCCCAACATTCAAGTTAAGGCGACGGTCAGAGGGGCAAGACATATTTGAAGGTGTTGAGAATGAAGAGTTGGACTGATCAAGATTAAAAGAAAATGCAAGAGGGAGTGTTTACAGGAGGGAGCTTAAGTTTGTTGTGGAACAAAATTAGCGCTCTTATAAGAAGAAGAAATCGTTGAGGCATCACTCAGCAATCAAAGAGGCGCCCTCTCGCAAATCGAAGAGCCGGGCTCCTTTCTCAAAAGCCGGATTCTTTTCTCAAAAGCGGCGTCGCCGTTCTCAAAAGTCGGGCGTCTCTCTCAAAAGTCGGAGCGGTCAGGAATCACGAGGCGAACAGCTTTTCCAATTTTGTCGTCACTCGTCACGCGCGCTGTCAGCTTTGCGCAAATTACGGGTGGCTTTTTCAGAAAGCGCGTAACCTGTACTGTTCATCCATCCACCGGCTGCCGACAGGGGTAAAAGAACAGTTTCGGTTGTGAAGAGAAGAACTATAAGTTTTTACCTTCGCCTTCCAGAGCAGAGGCACAACCCCTTTGCACTTCTTCATCTCCGAAAATTTTCATCTCCGAAAATGCCTTTCCAACAAACCCTCTCGAGTTTCTCTGTGTTTCTCATTCCCTGGGATACCTTTACAAATAAGTCATCTAGAGCTAGAGTATTTCATATCATGAAGGTTGAAAGCAAGAGTATCTCATATCACGCTTTCTCCCTGTCCTTTTCCTTGTCTTTGTGATAAGGAGAAAGCGGGCAATCAGCCAGCACTCGGTGTCAATCTTCCAATCTAAGAACCGACTGCCTGGAAATCCTTCCTGATTGCTTACCTAGCATTGCTTACCTAGCATTGCTCTCGAGTGCTCATCTTCAACCGCTGATGTACTTCCGAAGAAGACGCCACATCTGCCTGGAGAACAGCCAAGGCAAGTGAAAATGTTACTTGAAGCATGTGGAGACAAGGTGCTGCTTCATCTTCAAGATCAAGTCTCATTTTCCTTGCTAAGAAGTTCCCCAGCCCAGTTCAAGCATACACCTGTGGAACGATACTTCTTCAAAAGCAAAAGTATCCCATATCATCAGAGTCAGAGGCAAAGATTTCTCATGGCATGCTTTTCCTTTACCCTTGCTCTTGGCTACGAGTCAAGGTGAAAGAAAGGAAATCGGTCGGCACTTGGACAGATTGAACAAAGAAGCAGACCACCACCTCTGCCTCGTGCCTACCTGCCATGCAGAAGAACAAAAAGAGAAGAATGTAGCCTGCAGACTCAATCAACCCGGCAGAAGGAGTCCGAGTTGAAACCAAGAGCTCGAGAAGCTTCAACAACACCACCAATCAAGTCTCATTTTCCTTGCTAAGAAGTTCCTGAGGCCAGTTCAAGTTCAAAGCTGTGGAAAGTCACCAAACAGGACCAATGATCACTTTTTAGTTTTATTATTATCTTTTATTTTCATTTTCAATTTTTCGTTTGTTTGTTTTTTCTTGCGTGCTTAACTGACTTATTTCTTTTCTTTGCAGGAACTTTTGGTTATTTCCACCCTTGAAGTTGATTGCAAAATTTTAGCTTGGGGGGTCATCGCTTGATTTTCTGCAAATTAGGGAAGTTTTCAGTCCTATTGCTTTATTTTGTTTCTTTATATTTATCTTTTTCATTTTTATTTGCATTTTATTATATTTTCTGACATTGGGGACAATGTCTAGTTTAAGTGTGGGGGTAAAGAGTATAAAAATGACCAAATTGAAAATTTTTGTACCTTCAACTTTGAACTGGTTTCATTTGTTTCCATGTTATTGCTTTGTGTTTTCTTAATTAAGTTGTTGTTTTTTTTAAAAAAATAAAAATAAAAAATAAAAAAAAAATAAAAAAAAAAAATCGGAAAATTTAAAAAATCCAAAAATATTTCCTTGTTTTCCTTATTGTTTTGAATTAGATTTTTGTTAGTTCCCCGACCCAATGATATAATCGGATAAAGTTTGAACCATGATCATCAAGAACTTAGTTAACATGTGTTTTGTGAAATTCCTTATTCTTGTGTTAGTTTTGTACATATTTGATTATCCTTGAAAAACTAAATGCACATAGCCTTGTTAATGTGAAACTAAAGCATGATTTAAAGCTCCATATGTGAATTTAGTGACCATATACATCCTATGTGAGTTTTTGAGCCTATTGAAAGTGTGTGCATTTTTCATACACTCCTATTCTTTCATGTGTGATGAACTTATGTGAGATACTTCTCTAGAACTTGCATAACGATCTTTCGAAATTTTTGTCATTGATTGCATGAACTTGAAAATGATAGAGGCATTAGGTTTACCACCATGGCCCAAATAACCTTGTTTCCCAAAGAAAAATGATATCATTAGATTGCCAATTTGTGCCGTATATGTGAACCTTTTATTTCTTATCACCAGATATGTCTACCCTTATGCCTGAAATAAATATTTTTCCTTACCCTTTCCAAGCGAGCAATGCAAGATTGTCTTATGAGAAACGTTTGTGAAGTACTTTGAAGGTGTTTGGCAAAAGAATAAGTGTGGGGGTATTTCATGTTTGTATTAAAAAAAAAAAAAAAAAAAAAAAAAGAAAAGAAGAAAAAAAAAAGAAAAAAAAAAAGATTGTATACAAAGAAAATAAAAAGTTTTTAAAGTTTCAGTTTAAGTTTGTGGTTGGAGGTGACTGGAAGAATAGCTGGAAAGCTTGAGTTCTTATAAATCTAAAGAAAAGAATTGCTTGCAATGTAGCTTGGAACTTGTGTTTTCCTATTCTTTCGTTTCAATAACCCTATCCCTAAGCCTCATTACATCCAATAAAAGTCCTCTTGATTTAAGTTTTGCAATTATGACTGAGGAGAAGTGATGTTTATGCAAGCTTATGGTAGAACTTTCACATTTGTTTCTTTGAGCGAAACACATTAAAACTAAACACATGTGTGATTGAGTGTAAATCCCGTGAGAAGGTCGCTAGTTTGCATATGGTGATTTTTAAAAAAATAAAAATTTGAAATTGCATTAGCATGGCTATCTCACACACTACACTTCAAGGATGTTTCAAAGATTACTGCTAATACTTGAATAAGGAAAATGAACTTGGATTAGCTTGTTTGGTGTTAGCTATGGTTCTTGATGATTGTGTTCTCAAATGAAGTTCTATGAGGGTCATATAGGGGGAAACTAATAGTTTTCATGTTATTATTTTTTTCTGTTTTTCGTTCGTTTTGCTCGAGGACTAGCAAAAGCTAAGTGTGGGGGTATTTGATAAGCTCATATTTATACATATTTTACATCAAATTCTCTTGTCTTTTCTTAGTTATTTTCTCATATTTTTGTACTATTTACTTTGTTTTGGTGTTTTATCGAATTTATCTAGCTAAGAAAATAAAATTAGCATAAGTGTGATTTTTAGTAATAAAATCGTAAAAACTGCTTTGCCCACTATTTTTGGTTAATAAAAATAAGATAGTATTATAAATATATATATATATATATAAATAAATAAATATATATATATATATATATATATATATATAAAAGATGTGAACGTGAATGTGCAGCAGTGGGATGGCAGAAATAATATAATAGGGCACGCGTGGGAGACAACGAGGAAAGGCAGACAAAAAGAAGGAAGGCAGCTAGGCTGCCATATTGTAGAAAAGAATAAGAAGTCAGTACGTGCAGGAGGTGAAGGGGGAAGGTGAGCTGCCATTAGGCAGCGGGACTGGAGAGACAACGGGGAATAACGCAGCGCTTCCTGGCAGCTTGCGAGAAGAGGTGCTGCCTTGTGCAGCTGGAGAAAGACAGAGAAGCGAGAAAAACAGCAAGGAAATGGGACCTTCCTGGCGAGGGAGGAACAGAAAGCGGAAACACGGGGGAGGTCCTCACGGTTTAAAACAGGAGAAGCGAGCAACGCGCAGGCGAGAGACGCGAGACGCGAGAGGTCAGAGAGCAGGCACGCTGCCTTGGCAGCGACTGACGCAGTGAGCTGGGCAGCTTGCGAGCCGCGGGAAAGGAAAGAGTCAGCTCGGTTGGAGGAAGCAGCAAGGCTGCACGTGGAGTTTGAAGGCAGCTGGCAGAACAGAAGCTTGACGCGGAACAGAAGCTTGACGCGGGACGTGCTGCCTTGGGGAAGTCAGCAAGGAAGTTTTGCCTCGGGCAGCAGAGACGTGCCAGCGAGCCTGACGTGAAGCTTGCGAAGAAGACGGAAGGAGCGCGAGAAAGGAAGCGAAGGCAGCAAATCTGCCTGATCAGTTGGGAGACCAAGGCACGAAGACGCAAGGCAGCAGGGAGGTCAGACAAACATCAGTGCTGACTTGGGTCAGCACGGAGGTCAGCATGCGGGATAGGAAAAAGGCAGGAGTGCAAAGCTTGAGCACAGTGGCGCATCACTCTATTTCTCAATTCGGTTTAATCCTCCAAACTCAAGTTTAATTTCTGTTTTAATTTATAAATAATGTGTAATTAATTTGTTTTGGCTAGAGGTTAATTCAAAACCATGGATATATTTGTAATTTGAATTGATTATCTTCAGTTGTGATTTCTGAGTTGTGATTTAATTTGCTTAACTGCTTGATTGATAACTTATTTTTGTTTGTCGATTAAGGATGCATACTTAATTTACATGCATGAATTTGATGCTAGAATATAAGTGAATTTCACCTAATCGTTATGAATTTATATTCATAAGTAGTAAAGGTTGTTGACCACAATCGTGTTAAGTAAATTCTTGGCATAAGTTTCATGCAATTCATAGTAACAAGTGCCTCGTCAATGCTTATGATTTTCATAAAACTTAATGATTCTTGCTTGTATCTCTATTATGCAATTCATGTAGGGAACTTGTAGGGAATGTTTTGGGTTGTCGTATGCAATCATCCAACCTAATAAAAGTAGGAAAATCTGAAGGTTAATTTAAGCGGACCTAATTAACTTGGGGCGTTGAGAATTTACAATTTATTGAAAGAACAACTGAAAATCAATTTAGGTTGCATATATATCATGTGTGGAGAAGAACCCTCTAGCTAGTCCGTCATTTATCATTTTACCTTAATTTTATATTTTTGTCAATTCTGTAATTTAATTAAGTTTAATTTACTTTTCATCAAAAAATCAATCCCCCGTTTATTTTAAAGTGTTAGGTTTGTTAGAAATCAATTTAGTTTGTGTTTTCTTGAGTTTTGAATTATTTTGAGTCTTTTGATTTGTTTTAGTTTATTTGTTAGTTTTATTTTGAGTGATTCTAGTTAAGTGTTTTAATTTTAGTTTAGTGTTTTAAATTTTGTTTTTACGTTTTTAATTTAATTTTACTTTGGTTAGCATCCCTAGTTAATCCCCGGCCTAGAACGATCCCTACTTATCCATATACTACAACTGTCACAAATAGGGTTTAAATTTGTGCGTTAAGTTATTTTCGCATCAAGTTTACAATAAACTTAGTGAACGATTTGGATAGGGACACAAAGGTGAAGTCCTTGCTTAGTTTCCGTTTCTTTAAGTGGTGTAACACTTCAACACTCAATGATTCAAAATCATCATAAGTCCATGTTAATGGACTATTTTTGTCAACCAACCATTATGTTCTAAACATAATTACAAACTTTCAAGAGTTGTTCAAGGCAACTCTCATTTCTTCATACAACAATTTGTAAGTGAAGAATCATGGCACATAAAGTGTCCATGCCTTTGTGCTTTCTTCTCAAGTTCTTTGTTCATTCAACAAAGAAACAAGCACTAGTGTTTGCATTGACTAAGGGTTGTTCAAAGCAACTCTTATTTCTTCATACAACGATTTGTAAGTGAAGAACTAATAACACTAAAAGTGTCATTTTCTTTATGCTAATCTTCGTAAGTTCCTTTGTTCATTTAACAAAGGATTAAGCATTGGTTGTTTGTGTTGTCCTCTTCATGATAGACTTATCTAACATGTTCTTCCAATGATACATTACCTATAGGAAGATTTTGAGGATGAGACTACTTAGGTACATGTACAATCCATTTAAGACAATCTTGGGGATTGTTGTACCAAGTCCGGAAACTAAAGCATTCGGCTTTTCTTTGTCAAGTTTTGGATAGCGTTTGCAAATATATTGGTAAATAAATACATAACGAATATAAATTGATTGATTTTAAGCCATTTGATTCGGGTCTTTAAATCAAATAGCACCACCCACTATTTTTGGCAAATTCCATATCCCTCATTGGAATTCGAGAGTTTTGGAGGAAACTCTTAGTAGGGTATGGGAGACTCACTACTACCAAGCCCACCTCACAATGATATGATATTGGCTAGCATTAATAATAATGAGAGAGTATGCTTACTCATTTGCATCTCTTGCAAGTACCCATCTTATTTGGCCTCTAGAGAATGTCACCTCACAATGATATGATATTGGCTCCATTGCACTTAGTTAAGTCATTCCCACCATGCAAGTTCGGGTAGGGGTTCAAGAACAACCTCACAATGATATGATATTGATCATTCTCGTTGCCTACGTCTCACATCATCAAGTATGCATATAGACTCCTCCTGAGTATAAGCATGCACTTTGCACTCCCCCATGATAGGGTGAAGGCGGTGTACAAGTCATAAACGATTGGAGTCTACCATGGTGGAAGGCCACGAAAGAGTGTTCAAAGCACTATCACGCTTATCAACTTAATAATGGTTTGGTTGAGGGTTTTAGGTCTCATCACATATATAAATATTCATTTTAATCTTTATTAAAACAATTTTGGTCCTATTACAACTATTGGTCCATTTGATTGAATTTAGTTGTATATAATACTCCCACTATGCTTTATAAAACGGTTTTTAAAGCAAGAGTATATGATACGACTAACATGAACTTTGCATTCATTTGATGGACTATATAGTTGCCTTAGGGCCTTAGGATGACTATGAACCTTTGTTTAGATTCAACACGAGCCTAGTGTTGAATCTCGGACTAGGGATGGTGATGGATTTTAGTTACGCGTTTAATCATATTAAGGCGTGTTGTCTTAGGGGCGTTGGACCCAACTACTTCATTTTCATGCATATCAAATAAAGCAAGAAAGAAGTACTTCAAAGTAAAGATGAGCTTATGCTCTTGACAACATTTGTATAAAACAAATTACTTTAAAGTAAAGAAGAGCTTATGCTCTTTTACAACATTTGATCAAATCAAATTACAACCAAAATCTAATCTACACATTCCCATGGTTCAAACAAATTTGAACTGCCTTTCACATAGCTCAATTATAATAGGCTTAGGTTCATAATCACCCTTTCTTTAATTAATTAACGCTTTAACTAATTAAATTGAATGCAACATTTTCGATTGGTTTTTGTATCCATAGAATTGATTTAAATGGAGCTAAATGAAATGAAAATCCAATTCTCATTTAAAGAGACAAAACCATTTTGTTCTCAACCTAATTTGGGCCAATAATGCAATAACATCAACCTTTGGGCTATGTTGCATAACTTAAACTTTTGAGCTCATTTTGTAAAAACACAAAAGTCCACTACTTCATGTAATCACAACTAGAACTCAAAATTTTCAATAAATTCAAAAACTTCATTAAAGGAACAAAACAATTTGACCTTTAATGATTTTGGGCCTTTACGTAAATACGTAAACTTTTGGGTCAAAGTGCAAATACACAAAAGTATCAAAACTTTATGTAATTGCATAAAAGACCCAAAATAACTCCCACTTGAGGGAGGGCCGGTTTTGGGGAGGGAATGGAGTGATGTGTGTGTGTTGATTTGTAAGTTAGACATAAAGCATGCAAGTGGTGCATGACATAAATGTCATGCAAGTGGTGTGTGTGAAAGGGAATTAATCCTTACACACCCACCAATATTTCTTACACCTTTCTAAATAAATATCTAACACATTTAAACATTTGAAAAAACATAAAAATAAACTTTATGAAATAAATCAAAACTTTGAATCAAAACACCAAACTTTTTGTTCTTGGCAAAAATGTCAAGAACAATGAAGAACATTCAGGAAAAACTCAAAAAATTTCCATGAACATTTTTCACCCAAAAACATCCCAAAACCATTCAAACTTTAGGGAAATAACATATAACCATACTAGGGTACATAGGGGTTCCAAAAGTCACTTTAAAACACTTTTAACAAGTCAAACAAGAACCCAAAAATCCACCCTTTGTATTTGGCCGAAAATCCCCAAAAAACATGGCACCAAATTTTAGCTTCAATATTCATGCTCATATGAACTTCATCTACAACATTTGTGATGGCAAATTTTCCAACAAAATTTACATTAAAAAAAAAAAGGCAAGAATAAAGCTTGTAACAATTACAACATTCAAATCATAAACTATGAACTACAAAACCCAAAAGGATTCACCAACTACTAGACCTAGGCTCTGATACCACTTGAAGGAAATTTTGTGAAAAACATGTTCATTTAAGCAACATCTATTAGCATGCAATTAATAATTAAAGGCGGAATCATGCTTGTATGCACTTAAAAACAAAACATTAACCATGAAATTCAAAGCCTAGTAGATTGGTGAACCAAGACTCAACTCAAATCAAAGTGAGTTGAGAAATTTATACCTTTGTAGATTCCTCTTTGCATAAGCAAAGGCTAATCACCCAAAGAGAGGGCCTTCATTCCTTGCATCTTAGATCTATAGATTTGGATGGATGAAATGGTTCTCCAAGTTCCCAAAATTGAGAACCTCTAAGTCTCTTCACCAAGGTTAGATTGGAGAAGAAATGAGTGACCTTGGAGGAGAAGGATTGCTATCTAATCCCTCCAAGGGGGCCGACCTCTTTAGAGAGAAATGGAGAGACATGTTCTCACCAATTTTCTCCAAAAGAAACCCTTAATGAATTTTGGCTATAAAGTCATATTTATACCTTAATTCATTGGAGTGGAAAACTTGTAAATAAGTCCAAAACCCACTCCATCTCTAAATGGCCGGCCTTAAGGGTTTCATTGGGCTTTTAAGGCCTTTGTGAATTATTAGTCATTAAGTTGTCATACAACTTAAGTCAATGTGCTTGACGTTCGAAGTCCATTGGGCCTTGAGGCCCATAACTAAACCCGTGGTCTTTAACGAACTTATTCGTTTGATTAATTAACATATTAATTAATCCTTGCCATAAATAATTAAACCATTTAATCATTCTTACTCATCTCCATTGTGTCTTCAATCTCCACCTTACACGGTGTACGATCCATTAGGTTCCTTTTAGCGAGGCAGTGGGCGATTAAAACCATTTCAAATCGATTGTGAATTGAAACTTACTTTCAATTCTCCCTTTAGTGATTATACACGTTTAGGGCTTCCACAAACCATGAGTGACACCTAGCAGCATATCATGGTTACCCAAGCTAATCAGAAGAGGTAGAGAACCTATTCAGTTTAGGATTACAAATGCAATACGGTCTTTCTCTAATACAATACTCTTGACCACATTGTTTGGTTTGATAGTTTATTCATGTCTACTATCCAATGTGATTCGTGTGCTTATATGATTACCTTGAATGTGATTTGGAACAACTTCCTAAATCTCATTCATACTCTGGCCAGAGATTCTTAATCATATCATAGAGTATTCTCCCTCAAATGGTTTGAAGGGTAGAGATCCCTTGTTGCGCATTTAATTGCCTCCATGGCTAAGTGGCTTAACCCCAACTATGCCGTGGACACCCTCCTAATGGAATGACTTTGACATAATCAAAGATCAAGGACCTAACCACAAGACAACTATGATGCCTCAGGTCAAAGGACTACTTTGCATTATCCCAACTATGAATTCTTATGTGACATGAGTATGAGAACTCCTCGTTGATCGTGTTCAGTGGAATCATTCGCTATTGAGCACCTACATGCTTGTTTTGATGTCACACACACCAATGACTCGAGACTAGTCACTCTCCCTGAGAGAAGACACAACACATACTAATCTTAACGGACTGTCAATGCCCAATTGGCAATCCTATGATCAGAAACGTTTAGGATATGTATATGAAAGAGAATGGTCTCATTAATCTAACTTGTTTAATTACATTCTCCTAATTACATATTCCTTGGACTTATCGTTTAAGCATATAACATTTATATGAGACGACTTAAACAATAATCTTTGCCCTTGATATTAAACTAGATTAGTTTAACATGTGAAATGTCCGTAAAGTATCATCATATGATTGGTTTTAGGGCACATTTCCAACATTTGAGGTTGAAGACGACGGAATATTCTGACGCCGTCAGTTAAGTTTAACGGAATATGTTAGGATTTAACGGAATATTCCCTAGCTGCCGTTACTGTTTCAGTTAGGGCTCCCTACGCGTGGCGGCGCGTCTTGCTGTGCACTTGCCGGCGCGTGAATGGATGAAAAATTATTTTAAAAATATGGGGACGATCCTGAGATTGTGTAGGTCGCTGTGGTATATTCATATACCCAAATTGAGCAATATATGAGAAGTTATTACCTATTGTTGATTATGTGCGTTAAATAACGTTTATTCGGTTATTACGCCTATAGGTGATACCTATTCTTAGGACGTGCGTAATCAATCGAGGCCCGGGGGCTATGACCCATCTTCATATCTGTGAGTGGGCAGTTATTTTCAGTATATATATATACTTGACGTTTTTCCCAGAAAACGTATTTAAAGGAACTGTGATTTAAATGCCATGCTATGCCAATGCCTATATTTTATTTTAGTATATGCATTATCATAATTATGCATATTGTCGCATGGTGCTGTGGAGGCCCAGGTAAGCTCAGGTGAGTTATGTTTTGAGTATGTGAATTGTCAATGATGTGATATGTGATTGAATAATGTTGAGCTCATAAAACTGCACCTAGGGTAATTGTGATTTAGCCAGAGATATGAAGTACAGGCCTATTTATTTACGTCACCTCCCGCACCATATGCTCACATTGGATCCAATTTAGGTGCACAGTCTTGTCGTACAGACCTTATTTATGGTTCCGACTCGTAGGTGACTAGGGATTTATCGCCCGTCTATTATGAGAGAATAGAATTGAGCATAATTATATTATACCCAATCTTGTCGTACAAACCGCTTTTTAGTGGTTCCGACTTATGTGCAGTATATTGCCGTATAGGTCATTGTAGTGACTCCGGCTAGAGTGACTTTTGAGCTATGAATTCAGCCGTACAGACTACGACAGGGGTTCAGGCTAGCATATCATATTTCTATGAAATTATTCTTACCTGATTGGCTTACTCTATTATATCATGGCATGGCATACATATGTTTATGATTATGTGAAGCATGATTGAAATGATATAGTTACACATATATATTTATGTATATTCTTATATATTAATTATGGGAAAAGTTATACTTGTTTTACGGCGAGGGGTTAATATATTCAAAGGAAAATAAGGTTTTCATGTAATTGTGTTTTACTGACCCACTCAACTTTGTTTTTCGCCCCTCCAGGTCTTCGGTAGCAGAGTTTGTTGGCCACGAGGAATCCAACGGTATTATGACAGAATCCGAGAAAGTAGGATTCACCTTCGGGTGTTGTATTTTAGTAATTGTCATACTTGACTGCAACTAGACTTTCTTATTGCTCTGAAAGTGTATTTACACACTTAAACTCTCACTAGCATCCTTTCTTAATTGGGATTGTTAGTCACTTGGTTTTAAATTGTTAGTATTTCTCTTACTCTTTATCGCTTCCGCTTTGCTCTCATGGCTACGTCACTCTCACGTGACGGCCAGCACGTCTCGACTCCGGTCGGGGTGTGTCAGCAAACATGACAAGTGTCGTGTTGGAACCCCTTAATCATGTGGCTCTCCCTAACTTTGATATTTGATCGCTTGATCAGTTCAACGTCTTGAGCTTTTGTGTTTGACCACTTTAGTGGTAAAGTCCGATCACCTGTCTTCAATTGACTCGATACACCTGTTTCTCGAGCTTTGGTGTTTAACAGGTTGACTAGCCCTCATGGACAACAAAGCACGACTAGTTCTCCTCCACATAGGTCAACCTTGGAAAGACTTGAAGTCGTAAAGTAGCCTTCTAGGAAAGAGCAACTAGTGTTGAAAAGAAAGAGACTCGTCGACCTAACCAGAGATGAAGAAATCCGCAGTCTAATCCTTTCACGCATGAAACGGCAGTCAACATTGGACATGAGTTTGAACGGTACTGATACTAAAAAAGTGCACAATCATACACGCTGTTCAAATTTCGAACCAACGAGTCGAAAAGGATGACGAATAAGAGGTGGTCTAGGGTGTCTACCAGGTCAAAGTTAAAGAGGTTGACGTGAAGGAAATTTTGTGAAAAACATGTTCATTTGAGCAACATCTATGGCATGCAATTAACAATTAAAGGCCGAATCATGCTTGTATGCACTGAAAAACAAAACATTACCCATGAAATTCAAAGCCTAGTAGAAGGGTGAACCAAGACTCAACTCAAGAACAAAGTGAGTTGAGAAATCTTATACCTTTGTTGATTCCTCTTTGCATAAGCAAAGGCTAATCACCAAAGGAGAGGGCGTTCATTCCTTGCTTCTTAGCTCCATGGATATCTTGGATGAGGATGGTTGAAAGGATTCTCCAAGTTCCCAAAGTTGAGAACCTCTAATTTTTCCACACCAAGGAGAGACTCGAAGAAGAGATTAGTAACCTTGGAGGAGGGAAGATTGCTAGCTAATCTCCTCCAAGGGGGCCGGCCTCCTAGAGAGCAAGGGAGAGACATTGTGTTCTCATCCTTTCTCCAAAAGAAACCCTAATGAAGAAAAGGATATAAAGTCACATTTATACCTATCTTCATTGGAGTGGCAAACTTGTAATAAGTCCAAAACCCACTCCTTTATCAATATGGCTGGCCATAGGGTTTTATTGGGCTATTTGAGCCTTTGTGAATTATTAGTCATTAAGTTGTCATACAACTTAAGTCAATGGGTTTGACGTTCAAAGCCCATTGGGCCTTGAGGCCTAAAACTAACCCGAGGTCTTTAACGAACTTTATTCGTTTGATTAATTAACATATTAATTAATTCTTGCCATAAATAATTAAACCATTTAATTATCCTTACTTATCTCCGTTGTTTCTTCAATCTCTACCTTACACGGTGTACGATCCATTAGGTTCCTTTTAGCGAGGCAGTGGACGATTAGAACTCTTTCAAATCGATTGTGAATTGAAACTTACTTTCAATTCTCCCTTTAGTGATTATACACGTTTAGGGCTTCCACAAACCATGAGTGACACCTAGCAGTATGTCATGGTTACCCAAGCTAATCAGAAGAGGTGGATAACCTATTCAGTTTAGGATTACAATGCAATACGGTCTTTCTCTAATACAATACTTTTGACCACATTGTTTGGTTTGATAGTTTATTCATGTCTACTATCCAATGTGATTCTCTTACTTATATGATTACGTTGAATGTGATTTGGAACGATTTCCTAAATCTCATTCATACTCTGGCTAGAGATTCTTAATCATATCATAGAGTATTCTCTCTCAAACGGTTTAAAGGTTAGAGATCCCTTGTTGCGCATTCACTTGCCTCCATGGCTAAGTGGCTTAACCCCAACTATGCCGTGGACACCCGTGTATGGGTGACATTTGACATAATCAAAGATCAAGTACCTAACCACAAGACAACTATGATGCCTCAGGTCAAAGGACTACTTTGCATTATCCCAACCATGAGTTCTCATGTGACATGAGTATGAGAACTCCTTGTTGATCGTGTTCAGTAGACTCATTCTCTATTGAGCACCTACATGCTTGTCTTGGTGTCAGTCACAGCAATGACTCGGAACCAGTCACTCTCCCTAAGAGAAGACATAACACGTACTGATCTTAACGGACTGTCAATGCCCAATTGGCAATCCTATGATCATGAACGTTTAGGATATGTATACGAAAGAGAATGGTCTCATGAATCTAACTTCTTTAGATCGCATTCTCCCAATTACATATTCCTTGGACTTATCGTTTAAGCGTATAACATCTATATGAGACGGCTTTAAACAATAATCTTTGCCCTTTATATTAAACTATATTAGTTTAACATGTGAAATGTCCGTAAAGTATCATCATATGATTGGTATTAGGGCACACTTCCAACAATCTCCCACTTGCACTAAAGGCAATCAGCTTGGTCATCAGTGATGATACCTCTTCTGTAGTCATTTCAAAAATGGCTGAGTAGTAGGCCTAGACAATGGATATCTATATGTTAACCATAGAAGCAACCTTGAGAATAACGACGTCACCATTATACATGATTCTTAATCATGTGGTTTAGTCTCTCATTTGAGTTCGGATCTTGATGAGACCTTGATTCCCTGGCTTGAGCTATCGCCCCATTAGTGTCATAATGTCGGTACACTGGAGACACTTTCTGGTTAGAACCAAATAGAGAATTCATAAATGAACTTTCCCATCCAAACAACATTGTTGTAAGCTTCTATATGGCAATATATTTTGCATTCACAATGGAACACACTAAAGTCATTACTTTTAATGTTTCCATCCAAATATCTCTTTAGTCATAATAAAAAGATATATGATTATCTCTTCATTCATAATGAAGAGATATCCAATGATGGATTAGATTCATAATCTAATACATTTACGCTTCCATTACGTTACTTTAATTCTTCCTCATTCTTTGAGGAATATATCCTTTAGTATTTCTTAAATACTTAAGGACTCACTTGACAGTTGCCATGGTTCTGATCCTGGGCATGCACTGATATCATCTTGTACCGTTCTAGGTACAACTCATATCAATGTTTTTCATACAATATGAAATACGTAAATCACCTTTCTGCGTATGCATAAAGGATTCTATTTATGCATTATGTTTCTTTAGGAGTCAAAAGGGTACGTTCCCTTTGAGAAGAGCAACTTCCTAGTCTCACTAGAGTTGTCCTTCTGATTTGAAGTTTATCATCATATGAGAAACTTCCTAGCATCTTTTGTCTATCATTAGGGCTTGATATAATCCAATTATATCCTGAAATCTATCATTATAGATTTCCATCCCATGTTTATAGACTATGTCTCCCATATACATTATATCGTTATAGAATGTTTAAAGTCATAACTTTAACGAAGAAGTATTATTTTCATTTCCAAAATTAATATATCATATATGTATATATATATATATTCAAATTTAGGAACATGATTAACTCCCACTAATCTTTTGTAAACCTAGTAAACAAAAGATTCATTTACATCTTTATGAGAAATCAAACGATTTGATCTTTCTCTCATAAGACGCTTATAGCTCCCACTAGCTTGCTAAGATTCATGATGGATGGATCTCTACAACTTACATGTCTTGTGATTCATAGTTTCAGACATATATTATCAAGACTATCTTAATAATGGTTTCGGAAACCCATATTATGTCCAAACATTGAATCACCATTTAGTTGTAGCTAGCAATCTTTGAATTAATTGAAACCAAGACTATGTCAAAGATGGTTTCTTCCAAGTCAACCATTCTCTTTGAATGTAGTCACCTTAAGCTACCAATTAGCTATGAAGGTTTCATTATTTCGGGTCAAATGGTACTTTACCATTTCCTTGAGTATATGTCGTATATACACTCAATGTAGTCATAAGGATTTTCATTCTTATTTCTTTCGAATTAAGAGGTGTAACTCTATGACATAGTCATAAAGTTCAAACCATTCAACTGAGACAGTTTATAAATCCTTCTCGACTACCTTGGAGCTTGTGGTGTAGGAACTAGGTTGTTATATTTGTTGATTATCATCTTGTCTCTCAAAGAACTCATTCTTTGAGTTCTATCTCTCGTTCATTTGCGCTTAGGCAAATCATATTGTAGGATTACAATGAACTACCCAACAAAACAACATTTGTTAGTTGGTTTATAGAAGCGATATCCAAAGGTTAATTTAAGGATATCCACAAGATAATTCTCAAACAAATATTGCTTATTAGCACACAACCCCAAATCTTAACACGATTAAGACTTATCTTTCTTTCCAACTACATCCTATGGAGTCATGAAAAATTTGGAAGATCTTCTAATTGACAATCATATTGTCTTAGAAGTATATATCCTATATATAGGTAATTGATAACATCCAACAAACTAAATCTTTATTCAAGTTCGTTCTTCTCCTAATGGAGAAATCCATTATCTTATGATGCTTCTTTCCTTGATATCTTTCAAGGAAACTGTTCTAAAGTGTTATCTTTCCTTGGATCAAATCTAAGGAGGTAAATATTTTAGACGTCTTACTCATCAACTTACATTTCTTGAATTCTTTGAAACCTTTTGCAAAGTATTTGGACTTGTGTTTATTCAAAATAAACGATAGTCCAACCGAGAGCGATCTTCGGTGAATGTCATACAACATGAGTAGTATTATGTTGTGGACAAGTGCCACTAACATCTAAGTGAATTAACTTCAACAACTTTGTGATTCTTTCTTCCTTTCCAAAAGAATAAAGATTCAAACATTTTGCCTCTATACAATTTTAACAAGAAGGCATTGGATCCGGATCTAACGATCCAAAGCATCCATTTATGACCAACTCGTAATTTATGTTTTTAGAGGTATCACAACTCAGTTGGGATTAGTCACAACCTTGTAACCTTTTGGGTTTTAAGCATCGTTATATTCTAAACAGTTAACACTACCATATCATTTATACTATAGAGATAATCAATTAGATTACAATAATCTAATCATTCATTAATAAAGAACAATGTTTTGTCAAACAAAACATTCATCCATTTCTCATATGGAATTAAGTTCCTTTATTCAAATTGGAATGTAAAGACAATCTTTGTTTTTCCATTTTCTTTGGTAGTTCATATGAGGACGTAAGTACTACCTGCTTTCGCAGAGATCTACATTTGATTCACGTTCCGAATGTGAAGTACTTTGTCTTCTCTCATTAATCTTCTACTTCTTATTAGCCACACTTTTACAACGATTGTAAAACATAGTTACTAATACGGAATCAAGCATTCAAGTAGAAGAACCAACTGTTTTGAACTATTCAAGAACAATTTACAACACCTTCGAAAGGTGTGTTCTTGACACTTGCAAGACATTTCTTGCAAATACCCCTTCCAATGTCCATCCTTTCATAAAAAAATTTGTTCCCTTGGAGTTATTTCGCCTTCTTCATTTGACTTCTCCTTTGACTACAATAGTCATGGTCCCTAAACTCCCACTATCTCTCTTGAAACTCATTTCAATTGTGTTATACACATCAAACAATTTGGAGAGCGTGTGGTTATTGTTCACTATATAGTTTACAATAAACTTAGTGAACCATTTGGATAGGGACACAAAAGTGAAGTCCTTCCCTAGTTTCCATCTCTAGAAGTGGTTTAACTCGTCAACACTCAATGATTCAAAATCATCATAAGTCCATGTTGATGGACTATTTTTGTCAACCAACCATTATGTTCTAAACATAATTACAAACTTTCAAGAGTTGTTCAAGGCAACTCTCATTTCTTCATACAACAATTTTTAAGTGAAGAATCATGGCACATAAAGTGTCCATGCCCTTGTGCTTACTTCTCAAGTTCCTTGTTCATTCAACAAAGAAACGAGCACTAATGTTTGTGTTAACTAAGGGTTGTTCAAAGCAACTCTTACTTCTTCATACAACAATTTGTAATTGAAGAATTATGACATTAAAAGTGTTGTCCTCTTTATGATAGACTTATCTAACATGTTCTTCTTATGATACATTATCAATAGGAAGATTGTGAGGATGAGACTACTTAGGTACATATACAAGCCATTAAAGACAATCTATGGGATTGTAGTACCAAGTCCGGAAATTGAAGCTTTCGGTTTTTTCTTTGTCAAGTTTTGGATAGCGTTTGCAAATATATTGGTAAATAAATACATAACGAATATAAATTGATTGATTTTAAGCCATTTGATCCGGGTCTTTAAATCAAATAGCACCACCCACTATTTTTGGCAAATTCCATATCCCTCATCGGAATTCGAGAGTTTTGGAGGAAACTCTTAGTAGGGTATGAGAGACTCATCATTACCAAGCCCACCTCACAATGATATGATGTTGGCTAGCATCAATAATAATGAGAGAGTACGCTTACTCATCTTATTTGGCCTCTAGAGAATGAAGCCTCACAATGATATGATGTTGGCTCCATTGCACTTAGTTAAGTCATTCCCACCATGCAAGTTCGAGTAGGGGTTCAAGAACAACCTCACAATGATATGATGTTGATCATTCTTGTTGCCTACCTTCACAACATAATGTATGCATATAGAACTCCTCCTGAGTGTAAGCACGCACTTTGTACTCCCCCATGATAGGGTGAAGTCGGTGTACGAGTCACAAACGATCGGAGCCTACCACGGTGGAAGGCCACGAAAGAGTGTTCAAAGAACTCTCATGCTTATCAACTTAATAATGGTTTGGTTGAGGGTTTTAGGTCTCATCACATATAAGCATGCATTTTAATCTTATTAAAATAATTTGGTTCTATTACAACTATTGGTCCATTTGATTGATTTAGTTGTATATGATACTCCCACTATGCTTGTAAAACAGTTTTTAAAGCAAGAGTATATGGTACTACTAACATAAGGTTTGCATTCATTGATGGACTATATAGTTGCCTTAGGGCCTTAGGATGACTATGAACCTTTGATTCGATCCAACACGAGCCTAGTGTTGAATCTCGGTCTAGGGATGGTGATTGATTTTAGTTACGCGTTTAATCACATTAAGGCGTGTTTTCTTATTGGGCGTTGGACCCTCTACTTCATTTTCATGCATATCAAATAAAGCAAGAAAGAAGTACTTCAAAGTAAAGAAGAGCTTATGCTCTTTTACAACATTTGATCAAAACAAATTACTTTAAAGTAAAGAAGAGCTTATGCTCTTTTACAATATTTGATCATATCAAATTACAACCAAAATCTAATCTACACATTCCCATGGTTCAAGCAAATTTCAGACGGCCTTTCACATAACTCAATTATCGTAGGCTTAGGTTCATAATCACCATTTCTTTAATTAATTAACGCTTTAACTAATTAAACTTGAATGCAACATTTTCATTTGGTTTTTGTATCCATAGAATTGATTTAAATAGAGCTAAATGAAATGAAAATCCAATTCTCATTTAAAGATACAAAACTATTTTGTTCTCAACTAATTTGGGCCGAAAAACAATAACCTCAACCATTGGGCTATATGGCAAAACACAAACTTTTGAAGTCACTTTGTAAAAACACAAAAGTCCACTATTTCATGTAATTACAACTAGAACCCAAAAATTTCATCAAATACAAAAAACTTCATTGAAGGAGCAAAACATTTTGTCCTTTAGTGATTTTGGGCCTTTACGTGAAAACGTAAACTTTTGGGTCAAAGTACAAATACACAAAAGTATCAAAACTTTATGTAATTGCATAAAAGCCCCAAAAGTACCCTACTTTATAGGGTGGCCGGTTTGGGTAGTGAAAAAGGGTGAAGTAGGTTTTGGTGAAAATTCAAAATTTAAAGAGTGTTGAAAAAAAGTGAAAGGGATGGGTGGAAAAGTTGATTGGTATGGGTGTTGATTGAAAAAAGACAAATCATGTCGGACTTGGATTGTCTGCCCTCCCATTTCGGTGCCCTCCTCGTGCCCTCCTGTTTGTGTGGTCACGGTTAAGCCACGTCAACATTTTATATTACTATTTCTTTTTGTTTTATTATTTTTATAAAAAAACAATATAAAATGTTGACGTGGCTTAACCGTGACCACACAAAACAGGAGGGCACGGGGAGGGCACCGAAATGGGAGGGCAGACAATCCAAGTCGAATCATGTCATACCATTTATTACAATAAAGTCACACCAACCACCATAAACAAAACTTTAGGCATAACATCAAACACTTTGAATTAAAACACCAAACCTTTTTGTTCTTGGTAAGAACTTCAAGAACTTTGAAGAACACACATGAAAACTCATAAGAGCTCCATGAATGTTTTCACTCAATAAAACTCAAATTTTCACTACACAAAAGAGTGTTAACATCCTAGGGCACTTAGGGGTTTCAAAAGTCACTTTAAAACTCTTTTAACAAGACAAACATGAACCCAAAAATCCACCCTTTGGATTTGGCCGAATTTCCCCAAAAACATGGCACCAAATTTTAGCTCCAAAATTCATGCTCATATGAACTACATCTACAACATTTGAGATGGAAAATTTTCTAACAAAATTTACATTCAAAGAAGCAAGAATAAAGCTTGTAACAATTACAACATTCAAATCATAAATTATGAAAATACAAAACCCAAAAGGATTCACCAACTACTAGACCTAGGCTCTTTATACCACTTGAAGGAAATTTTGTGAAAAACATGTTCATTTGAGCAACATCTATGGCATGCAATTAACAATTAAAGGCGGAATCATGCTTGTATGCACTCAAAAACAAAACATTACCCATGAAATTCAAAGCCTAGTAGAATGGTGAACCAAGACTCAACTCAAGAACAAAGTGAGTTGAGAAATCTTATACCTTTGTTGATTCCTCTTTGCATAAGCAAAGGCTAATCACCCAAGGAGAGGGCCTTCATTCATTGCTTCTTAGCTCCATCGATTTCTTGGATGAGGATGGTTGAAAGGATTCTCTAAGTTCCCAAAGTTGAGAACCTCTAATTTTTCCACACCAAGGAGAGACTCGAAGAAGAGATGAGTGACCTTGGAGGAGGGAAGATTGCTAGCTAATCTCCTCCAAGGCGGCCAGCCTCCTAAAGAGAAAGGGAGAGACATTGTGTTCTCATCTTTTCTCCAAAAGAAACCCTAATGAAGAAAAGGGTATAAAGTCACATTTATACCTACCTTCATTGGAGTGGCAAACTTGTAATAAGTCCAAAACCCACTCCTTTATCAATATGGCCGGCCATAGGGTTTTATTGGGCTGTTTGGGCCTTTGTGAATTATTAGTCATTAAGTTGTCATACAACTTAAGTCAATGGGCTTGACGTTCAAAGCCCATTGGGCCTTGAGGCCAAAAACTAACTCGAGGTCTTTAACGAACTTTATTCGTTTGATTAATTAACATATTAATTAATTCTTGCCATAAATAATTAAACCATTTAATTATCCTTACTCATCTCCGTTGTTTCTTCAATCTCTACCTTACACGGTGTACGATCCATTAGGTTCCTTTTAGCGCGGCAGTGGGCGATTAGAACTCTTTCACATCGATTGTGAATTGAAACTTACTTTCAATTCTCCCTTTAGTGATTATATGATGCGAAAATAACTAACGCACAAATTTAAACCCTATTTGTGACAGTTGTAGTATATGGATAAGTAGGGATCGTTCTAGGCCGAGGATTAACTAGGGATGCTAATCAAAGTAAAATTAAATTAAAAACGTAAAAACAAAATTTAAAATATTAAACTAAACTCAAAACACTTAAATAGAATAACTCAAAATAAAACTAACAAATAAACTAAAATAAATCAAAAGACTCAAAATACTTCAAAACTCAAGAAAACACAAACTAAATTAATTTCTAACAAACCTAACACTTTAAAATAAATGGGGGATTGATTTTTGATGAAAAGTAAATTAAACTTAAATAAATTACAAAATTGACAAAAACATAAAATTAAGGTAAAATGATAAATGACGGACTGGCTAGAGGATTATTCTCCACACATGCCACATATGCAACCTAAATTGATTTTCAGTTGTTCTTTCAATAAATTGTAAATTCTCAACGCCCCAAGTTAATTAGGTCCGCTTAAATTAACCTTCAGATTTTCCTACTTTTATTAGGTTGGATGATTGCATACGACAACCCAAAACATTCCCTACAAGTTCCCTACATGAATTGCATAATAGAGATACAAGCAAGAATCATTAAGTTTTATGAAAATCATAAGCATTGACGAGGCACTTGTTACTATGAATTGCATGAAACTTATGCCAAGAATTTACCTAACGCGATCGTTTATAAGCGACCTTCACTACTTGTGAATATAAGTTCATAACGATTAGGTGAAATTCACTTATATTCTAGCATCAAATTCATGCATGTAAATTAAGTATGCATCCTTAATCGACATACAAAAATAAGTTATCAATCAAGCAGTTAAGCAAATTAAATCACAACACAGAAATCACAACTGAAGGTAATCAATTCAAATTACAAATATATCCATGGTTTTGAATTAAACTCTAGCCAAAATAAAATTAGTTATACATTATTTAAATTAAAACAGAAATTAAAACGTGAGTTTAGGAAAATTAAACCGAATGAGATTGACAGCTTGCTGTCCACTGTGCTTCTGCTGTGCTGAACGCCAGTTCTGACCTCCTGATTTGCTGCTGACCTCCCTGTCCTGACCTCCTGATTTGCTGCGCAAATCACCTCGCTGCCAAGGCAGCGTCTGTTTTCTGCCAGACGTCAGTCTCTCCTTCTCGCAAGCTCCTGCTGCCAGCTGCTAAGGCAGCTTCCCCTCTGTCGCCTTCCTCTCACGTCTGCCCTTGCCTCAGTCAACCCATCCCTTTCCTTCTTTTAGCTCCGCTCAAGGCAGCACGCTGCCTTGTTTTCTGTTCTCCCCCCTCCACCAAATTGCTGACCCGAGACAGCCCTTTATTTATTCCTCTTGCTCGTCTTTTCTTTTTTTTTAAGTCCCACCATCTCCTCACGCTGCCAGCTGCCTAAGGGCAGCAACCCCCACTGACCTTCTTTCTTTTTCGTGCTCCAGCTCCCACTCCATTTCTGAATTCTTTTTTTTTTATTCTTGCGCCAACCTGCACTGACCTCCCCACTTCTCTTCTTTTCTGCTTCACAGCTGCCAACTTTTCTTTATTCTTTTATTTTCTGACATTTTCTCCAGTTTAAGTACACAGCCTGAAATTTATGGCATTAGAAATATTAAGTATATTAGCTGCACATCTTTAAGCATAAAATATAATGCAACAAATTTATTACTTAAAATCACACTTGTGCTATTTTTATTTTCTTAGCTAGATAAATTCGATAAAACACAAAAACAAAGTAAATAGCACAAAAATATGAGGAAATAACTAAGAAAAGACGAGAGAATTTGATGTAAAATATGTATAAATATGAGCTTATCAAATACCCCCACACTTAGCTTTTGCTAGTCCTCGAGCAAAACAAACGAAAACAGAAAAAGTAATAACATGAAAATTATTAGTTTCCCCCTATATGACCCTCATAGAATTTCATTTGAGAACACAATCATCAAGAACCATAGCTAGCACCAACAAACTAATCCAAGTTCATCTTCCTTATTCAAATATTAGCAGTAATCTTTGAATCATCCTTGAAGTGTAGTGTGTGAGATAGCCATGTTAATGCAATTTCAAATTTTTATTTTAAAAACACCATATGCAAACTAGCGACCTTCTCACTGGATACACACTCAATCACACATGTGTTTAGTTTTAATGTGTTTCGCTCAAAGAAACGAATGTGAAAGTTCTACCATAAGCTTGCATAAAGATCACTTCTCCACAGTCATAATTGCAAAACTTAAATCAAGAGGACTTTTATTGGATGTAATGAGGCTTAGGGATAGGGTTATTGAAACGAAAGAATAGGAAAACACAAGTTCCAAGCTACATTGCAAGCAATTATTTTCTTTAGATTTATAAGAACTCAAGCTCTCCAAAGATTCTTCAGACATCTCCAACCACACCCATAAACTGAAACTTTAAAAACTTTTTATTTTCTTTGTATACAATCTTTCTTTTTCTTTTCCTTTTCTTTTTTTTTTTTTTTTTTTTTTTTTTTTTTTTTTTTTTTTTTTCAAACAGAAACAAATATGAAAAACCCCCACACTTATTCTTTTGCCAAACACCCTCCAAAGTACTTCACAAACATTTCACATAAGACAATCTTGCATTGCTCGCTTGGAAAGGGTAAGGAAAATTATTTCAGGCATAAGGGTAGACATATCTGGTGATAAGAAATAAAAGGCTCACAAATACGGCTCAAAATGGCAATCTAATGATATTATTTTTCTTTGGGAAACAAGGTTATTTGGGCCATGGTGGTAAACCTAATGCCTCTATCATTTTCAAGTTCATGCAATCAATGACAAAAATTTCGAAAGATCGTTATGCAAGTTCTAGAGATGTATCTCACATAAGTTCATCACACACGAAAGAATAGGAGTGTATGAAAAATGCACACACTTTCAATAGGCTCAAAAACTCACATAGGATGTATATGGTCACTAAATTCACATATGGAGCTTTAAATCATGCTTTAGTTTCACATCAACAAGGCTATGTGCATTTGGTTTTTCAAAGATGATCAAATATGTACAAACTAACACGAGAATTAGGAATTTCACACAACACATGTTAACTAAGTTCTTGATGATCATGGTTCAAATTTTATCCAATTATATCATTGGGTCGGGAAACTAACAAAAATCTAATTCAAAACAATAAGGAAAACAAGGAAATATTTTTGGATTTTTTTAAATTTTCCGATTTTTTTTTTTTTTTAAATAAAACAAAACTAACTAAGAAAACAAAGCAATAACATGGAAACAAATGAAACCAGTTCAAAGTCGAAGGTACAAAAAATTTCAATTTGGTCATTTTTATACTCTTTACCCCCACACTTAAACTAGACATTGTCCCCAATGTCAGAAAATATAATAAAATGCAAATAAAAACAAAATAAATAAATATAAAGAAATAAAATAAAGCAATAGGACTGAAAACTTCCCTAATTTGCAGAAAATCAAGCGATGACCCCCCGAGCTAAAATTCTGCAATCAACTTCAAGGGTGGAAATAACCAAAAGTTCCTGCAAAGAAAAGAAATAAGTCAGTTAAGCACACAAGAAAATGTAGAAAAACAAACAAACGAAAAATTGAAAATGAAAATAAAAGATAATAATAAAACTAATAAGTAATCATTGGTCCTGTTTGGTGACTTTCCACAGCTTTGAATTTGAACTGGCCTCGGAACTTCTTAGCAAGGAAAATGAGACTTGATTGGTGGTGTTGTTGAAGCTTCTCGAGCTCTTGGTTTCAACTCAGACTCCTTCTGCCGGGTTGATTGAGTCTGCAGGCTACATTCTTCTCTTTTTGTTCTTCTGCATGGCAGGTAGGCACGAGGAATAGGTGGTGGTCTGCTTCTTTGTTCAATCTGTCCAAGTGCCGACCGATTGCCTTTCTTTCACCTTGACTCGTAGCCAAGAGCAAGGGTAAAGGAAAAGCGTGCCATGAGATATCTTTGCCTCTGACTCTGATGATATGGGATACTTTTGCTTTTGAAGAAGTATCGTTCCACAGGTGTATGCTTGAACTGGGCTGGGGAACTTCTTAGCAAGGAAAATGAGACTTGATCTTGAAGATGAAGCAGCACCTTGTCTCCACATGCTTCAAGTAACATTTTCACTTGCTTTGGCTGTTCTCCAGGCAGATGTGGCGACTTCTTCGGAAGTACATCAGTGGTTGAAGAAGAGCACTCGAGAGCAATGCTAGGTAAGCAATCAGGAAGGATTTCCAGGCAGTCGGTTCTTAGATTGGAAGATTGACACCGAGTGCTGGCTGATTGCCCGCTTTCTCCTTGCCACAAAGACAAGGACAAGGACAGGAAGAAAGCGTGATATGAGATACTCTTGCTTTCAACCTTCATGATATGAAATACTCTAGCTCTAGATGTCTTATTTGTAAAGGTATCCCAGGGAATGAGAAACACAGAGAAACTCGAGAGGGTTTGATGGAAAGGCATTTTCGGAGATGAAAAATTTCGGAGATGAAGAAGTGTTGAGAGAGTTTGCCTTTGCAATGGATGCGAAGGTAGACGTTTATAGAATTTTTCTTCACAACCGAAACTATTCCTTTACCCTGTCGGCAGCCGGTGGATGGATGAACAGTACAGGTCACGCGCTTTCTGAAAAAGCAGCCCGTAATTTGCGCAAAGCTGACAGCGCGTGACGAGTGACGACAAAATTGGAAAAATCAGGGAGCGGCTCGTGGTTTCTGAGCAATCCCGACTTTTGAGAAAGGAATTGCATGTGACACGTCTGGACAAATCAGGGAGCGGCTCGCCTCGTGATTCCTGACCGCTCCGACTTTTGAGAAAGACGCCCGACTTTTGAGAGAGCGGCGTCCGACTTTTGAGAAAGGAACCGACTTTTGAGACGGAGTCCGACTTTTGAGAACGGCGACTCCGCTTTTGAGAAAAGAATCCGGCTTTTGAGAAAGGAGCCCGGCTCTTCGATTTGCGAGAGGGCGCCTCTTCGACTGCTGAGTGATGCCTCAACGATTTCTTCTTCTTATAAGAACGCTCATTTTTGTTCCACAACACACTTAAGCTCCCCCTGTAAACACTCCCTCCTGTAAACACTTCCTCCTTGCATTTCTTTTAATCTTGATCATTCCGACTCTTCATTCTCAACACCTTAGAAAATGTCTTGCCCTTCTGACCGTCGCCTTAACTTGAATGTTGGGGAAGATAGTGATATATCTTCTCCAACCAACATTTGGCAGCCGTCCTTCATATCCCCGAATGGTCCTCTTACAGTTGGGGATTCCATGATGATGAACGAAACAACCGCATCGGTGGTGGCCAGAAATCTGCTCACTCCTAGAGACACTAGGATACTTTCAAGGCGGTCCGACGAACTAGCTGTCCAGGACTCTTTGGCCTACAGCGTCCGATGCGCAGGCTCAGTATCAAACATGGGCCAACGCCTTCTTGCACGAACTCGTCAGGTGGAGTCGTTGATGGCTGAAGTGGCTAGTCTTCGGCAGGAGGTCAGAGTGCTTAGGCATGAGAACAGGGATTTGCACATGCTTGCAACCAATTACTCCACAAGCATGAAGAGGAAGCTGGATCAGATGCAGGAGTCCGAAGTGCGGATTCAGAGTGATCATCAACGGTTTATGGCGTTACTCCCGAGGTTTGTGTTGCCTTCGTCCTCGGGAGCAGCACCAAGTATTGAGGCTCTGAATGATCCAGCTCTGGCGCTTCGTCTTTCAGGGGCTCCGTCGACCTCCGAGGCACCACCAACCAACGACCAATGAACGAGATTAATTTACAAGTTATTGTAAAATATTTATGCAATTAAGTTTTTTTTATTTTTTTTTTTTATTTTTTTATTTTTTTTTTTTTTAATTTTTAAATTATGTAATGTTTATTATTATTATTATTTTTTTTTTTTTCATTTTTTTTTTATATAAATGTAAAAATAAGTAAATCAAAGTAAAAAAAACTAAGTTTAATCTCCTAAACAAAAATCACTACTAAATAAAAACAACAAAATAAAATCAACGTAAAATAAAAAATAAAAAAAATCAACGTAAAATAAATTCACACAAGAGCAAACAAACAATGAAAGAACTAAACAAAGTAAAATAAATTCAGTAAAGAGAAGGGATTAGGAATGCAAATCTGATTGTGGGTGATTCCTAGGCCTCCCTTCATTATTCAAATGCATGGGCTTATCATTGAACGGACGGTGGTACTTGAAATGATCCGACAACGGTCTAAGTTCTAATGACGGTGCCTGAATCATCAAAATTAAAAACAAGTTAGTATAAATTAAAATAAAAAATGGAGAAGATGGCTTACAGTCACATTCAAACTCAATTACAAACACCACGTCCTTGAACGTTTCCGGGACTTTGAATTTGGCCAGGTTTACTATGATGGTTGTGGCTTGTCCCGTGTCATCAAACTCAACTTCCTTGGCATTTGTCTCATGCGCAGCCTCTTGGATGTATTCAATAAATTCTCCGGCCACCTCATTTTCTGGAATAATTCTTCTTGGTGTACACGTCTCTTTGAACGTTTCAATACCATCGGGAACTTGATTTGGTACACCAAGAATTTGGATATCACTTTGCACCTTGGGAAGATCTTCCACAACGTATTTTTCATTCACTTCTTCCTTGGGATTTAAAAACCTGCAAGGAAAAAGGACATTTGGTGGAACAATGTTAGAATGAAATGAACTTAGAACCTCCTCACCTGAGTTGGATGGCATAAGGACTTGAGGAGTTTGCGATAAGAATTCTTCTAAACTGCCCAAGTAGTCATCCTCATCTTCTTCTTGAATTGGCAATTCATCCATGTTCGGGCTCTGTTTGGATGGTTCAGGAACAACTTCATCCTCCATATCACTTCCCAAAGTGATGGCTTCATTAATTTCCATTTCTCCCTCTGAATTTGCAAATGTGGAGTTGGAGAGTTCACTTTGATCTTGAATTTGTACCATGAACTCCATAATCTGCCCAATTTGCTTCTCCAACTCATCCACCTTGTTGGCTTTATTTTGCATCTCCATGTTTCGATTTTCTACGTCCTGGGTCAAAGAGGTGAGTAACTTATTCAACATATCATTATCCGAAGACGTACCTGAATTTGGTTGGGGAGATTGTGGTGGATGTGACGGTTCATATGGCCACTGATAGAACTCTTCCGATGGCGGCAATTGTTCTTCTTTTTGTGAACCCTGTACCGAAGAAATTAATTCTTCAAGCATTTGATTATAATCCACGGGCATACTTTGATTCGATTGGAATTGTTGTGGGGGATGCTGTGGTGGCTGCATAGGTCTTGAATAGAACTCGTCTTGCTGCCAATATCCACCTTGTTGAAATTGTTGAGGTTCATCCCACATATACTCTGAATTACTTCTCCAATCCGAATTATAAGTGTTGGAAAACATGTTGCCCCTTGATTGGTTATAGCCTTGATATCCCCAAACATCTTCATTTGCAGAAAATTGGGGATATCGATGAGTTTGAAATCCTTGCTCATAGGGCATATCAAATGTAGGGACACTTGGCATTGTGGTCCGTTCGGCATTATGAGTTAATTGAGCAGTGAGCTGTGCCAATAGATCTTGAATGCTAGTAGAATCCAGGTCTTGCTCCATTTGTACCTCAATTCAAAGAAAGAAAAATAAATCAAAAATCAAAAGTAACATACACAAACACAAATAAACATAAGCAAAAACAAAAATAAAAGGATTAGCAAATTTGCTAATCCCCGGCAACGGCGCCAAAAATTTGATGCGAAAATAACTAACGCACAAATTTAAACCCTATTTGTGACAGTTGTAGTATATGGATAAGTAGGGATCGTTCTAGGCCGAGGATTAACTAGGGATGCTAATCAAAGTAAAATTAAATTAAAAACGTAAAAACAAAATTTAAAATATTAAACTAAACTCAAAACACTTAAATAGAATAACTCAAAATAAAACTAACAAATAAACTAAAATAAATCAAAAGACTCAAAATACTTCAAAACTCAAGAAAACACAAACTAAATTAATTTCTAACAAACCTAACACTTTAAAATAAATGGGGGATTGATTTTTGATGAAAAGTAAATTAAACTTAAATAAATTACAAAATTGACAAAAACATAAAATTAAGGTAAAATGATAAATGACGGACTGGCTAGAGGATTATTCTCCACACATGCCACATATGCAACCTAAATTGATTTTCAGTTGTTCTTTCAATAAATTGTAAATTCTCAACGCCCCAAGTTAATTAGGTCCGCTTAAATTAACCTTCAGATTTTCCTACTTTTATTAGGTTGGATGATTGCATACGACAACCCAAAACATTCCCTACAAGTTCCCTACATGAATTGCATAATAGAGATACAAGCAAGAATCATTAAGTTTTATGAAAATCATAAGCATTGACGAGGCACTTGTTACTATGAATTGCATGAAACTTATGCCAAGAATTTACCTAACGCGATCGTTTATAAGCGACCTTCACTACTTGTGAATATAAGTTCATAACGATTAGGTGAAATTCACTTATATTCTAGCATCAAATTCATGCATGTAAATTAAGTATGCATCCTTAATCGACATACAAAAATAAGTTATCAATCAAGCAGTTAAGCAAATTAAATCACAACTCAGAAATCACAACTGAAGGTAATCAATTCAAATTACAAATATATTCATGGTTTTGAATTAAACTCTAGCCAAAATAAAATTAGTTATACATTATTTAAATTAAAACAGAAATTAAAACGTGAGTTTAGGAAAATTAAACCGAATGAGATTGACAGCTTGCTGTCCACTGTGCTTCTGCTGTGCTGAACGCCAGTTCTGACCTCCTGATTTGCTGCTGACCTCCCTGTCCTGACCTCCTGATTTGCTGCGCAAATCACCTCGCTGCCAAGGCAGCGTCTGTTTTCTGCCAGACGTCAGTCTCTCCTTCTCGCAAGCTCCTGCTGCCAGCTGCTAAGGCAGCTTCCCCTCTGTCGCCTTCCTCTCACGTCTGCCCTTGCCTCAGTCAACCCATCCCTTTCCTTCTTTTAGCTCCGCTCAAGGCAGCACGCTGCCTTGTTTTCTGTTCTCCCCCTCCACCAAATTGCTGACCCGAGACAGCCCTTTATTTATTCCTCTTGCTCGTCTTTTCTTTTTTTTTAAGTCCCACCATCTCCTCACGCTGCCAGCTGCCTAAGGGCAGCAACCCCCACTGACCTTCTTTCTTTTTCGTGCTCCAGCTCCCACTCCATTTCTGAATTCTTTTTTTTTTATTCTTGCGCCAACCTGCACTGACCTCCCCACTTCTCTTCTTTTCTGCTTCACAGCTGCCAACTTTTCTTTATTCTTTTATTTTCTGACATTTTCTCCAGTTTAAGTACACAGCCTGAAATTTATGGCATTAGAAATATTAAGTATATTAGCTGCACATCTTTAAGCATAAAATATAATGCAACAAATTTATTACTTAAAATCACACTTGTGCTATTTTTATTTTCTTAGCTAGATAAATTCGATAAAACACAAAAACAAAGTAAATAGCACAAAAATATGAGGAAATAACTAAGAAAAGACGAGAGAATTTGATGTAAAATATGTATAAATATGAGCTTATCATTATACACGTTTAGGGCTTCCACAAACCATGAGTGACACCTAGCAGTATGTCATGGTTGCCCAAGCTAATCAGAATAGGTGGAGAACCTATTCATTTTAGGATTACAATGCAATACGGTCTTTCTCTAATACAATACTCTTGACCACATTGTTTGGTTTGATAGTTTATTCATGTCTACTATCCAATGTGATTCTCTTACTTATATGCTTACGTTGAATGTGATTTGGAACGATTTCCTAAATCTCATTCATACTCTGGCCAGAGATTCTTAATCATATCATAGAGTATTCTCCCTCAAACGGTTTAACGGTTAGAGATCCCTTGTTGCGCATTCACTTGCCTCCATGGCTAAGTGGCTTAACCCCAACTATGTCGTGGACACCCTCTGACGGAGCGACTTTGACATAGTCAAAGGTCAAGGATCTAACCACAAGACAACTATGATGCCTCAGGTCAAATGACTACTTTGCATTATCCCAACCATGAGTTCTCATTTGACATGAGTATGAGAACTCCTTGTTGATCGTGTTCAGTGGACTCATTCTCTATTGAGCACCTACATGCTTGTCTTTGTGTCAGTCACACCAATGACTCGAGACCAATCACTCTCCCTAAGAAAAAACATAGCACGTACTGATCTTAACGGACTGTCAATGCCCAATTGGCAATCATATGATCAAGAACGTTTAGGATATGTATACGAAAGAGAATGGTCTCATGAATCTAACTTCTTTAGATCGCATTCTCCCAATTACATATTCCTTGGACTTATCGTTTATGCGTATAACATTTATATGAGACGACATCAAACAATAATCTTTGCCCTTTATATTAAACTATATTAGTTTAACATGTGAAATGTCCGTAAAGTATCATCATATGATTGGTATTAGGGCACATTTCCAACACGACGAGGAAGAAGTCTCCGAAGATGATGTTAAAAAAGCTCCACCACAACTCGAGGACGGAGGGGGGGGCAAGGAACCATTGTCAGTGCACTTTTGAGTTTGAATGAAGTTGAGATTAAAAAATTGGTCGAAGCAGATATCATTCGGGAAGTCACACTCCCGAGATGGAACTCAAACAATGTCCTTAAAAAATTGGGGTAACTCCACACTTGTGCAGACTTTCGTGCCTTGAAGCGATGCTATGCTTAAAAAGAAGACATGCTCATGGGCCCCTAAGAGCATAAACTGCGTACGAAGAAAATAAAGGAAAAGTCAGTTAAGTTGAATACCGAAAAGGGCGGCTGAAGAAAAAATTAGGACAAAAAAAAAAAAATCAAGTCCACTAAGTTGAAAACCCGAAATTGTGACTCAAGAAAAATTAGGACATAAAAAAAAGGCCATTGAGTTGAAAACTTGAAAGGGCGGCTCAAGCAAAAGTCAGGACACGAAAAAAAATCCATTTGAACTACGTGATGGCTTGATCCTTTCAAATTGAGGGTATGTAGTCAGCTCGAATTTTCAACTTCGAGTTCATTCCCATCAAAGTAAAATATAAGGGTTCCAACCTTTGAGTCGAAAAGGCAAGATCAAGACATTACACTAAAACTAAGTCTTTGAAGTTGTTCTATTGAATCTTGAGCAAGTTTTCCAACATCTTTAATGCATCAGTGTTTACCATGGACGAGCAAGCAACAAGCGCAATGTACAGGAGATGAGGCAGCGATGTGGCATTGTTCTTGCATGCAACAGCGTGTCTTGAAGTTTCAACGAGGCAGTGTTGTCGCTAAGACAGTGCAGTTGCCGAGGCAGTATCGTCGATGAGGAGGTAGTGTCGTCGCTAAGGCAGTGCAGTCGCCGAGGCAATGTCGTCGCTGATGCAATCTAATCGCCAAGACAATGTCGTTGCTTAGGAGGCAATCGCTGAGGCAGTGCAGTCGAAGCCACGATAGTGCAACCAGCAGTCAAAAGGCGTGTAGGCAACAGTGACGAAGCAATGACGGTGCAGCGAAGCAAGGCAAAAACTTGTAGAAAGCAACAGCTAAATGTGAAACACAGAAAGCCGCCACTAACTACGAGAAAGTTGCACGCGCGATGAGGCTTTGGTGAGGTAGTGGCGAAGCGAAATGATTGAAGAGGTAAGAATGTGCATAAAGCAGCGGCAAAATCCAAAAGTAGGCAACCACCACTAACTACACGAAACTGCAGATGTAGACAACACGTAGACTCAGATTGCAAGAAGTAGAGCATGGAGAAGCGACGCAGAATTCCACAAGCATTGTCACGTAAAATAATCTGTGTCAGGGCCCCAAAAAAGAAGAAGAAAGAGGATAAGAAACCAAAGGAATCAAATTCTCTCAGTTTCCTCATAAATAGAAGACCGTTATGTTCTTACTAATGCACCAGCAAGAATACCATGTCTCTAAGCATCGCAGTAAAATATAATAAGGAACATTCAACTTTAGAAGCAAGAAATTGATTCCTGAGAAGGGCATTGCCGTGCACCGTCATCCAAAGAGAGCACCGACTCCATTCTAGGTTTTATTCCTCCTGGATCACCATCGTGTACAACCACAATATCAATTTACAAAGCTTGATTCGGGCTATATATGTTAGAAGCACACCTTCAACCCACACATTTGCAGGTAGCGAATAGCCAAGGAACGTGCGGCTTTGCACAGATTCCGTCAAACAAAACGGAACAAAGTTGAAATCGGTGCATGACTAGTTTTGGTAAGCATTGACGAAGGAAGACCATCTGTAACATCAGCACAGGTTCAGTGAGTGTCGATGAGGCTTACAGAGGAAAGGCGTGCATGACGTCGAAACGAGCGCAATGAGCGTTGACGAGGCTCGCAAAGGAAACAACATGGTGGTGATGTGGTCATATTTTTATATATTTTTTCATGTATTTCCTTTGGATTTTGTATATGGGTTAAATGCACTAAATTTTGTTGTTGTATTTATAGGCATGCAATACCGGAGTTACAAGAAAAAGGAGTGGAAAACGAGCTTTTTGGGTGTCTGGAGCAATTCAATGGAGCAAGAATCTGATTAACTGCGCCAAGACATATGCATCACAATAAGAAGATGAGACTACAACCGTTTTAGAGATGCAATTGCTGTGCAAACTGTGCATATAACCGAAGAAGAGGCAGCAAAGAGGAGGCGTTAAACAGAGAAATCAATATAGGCGTTTAATCATACAAAGTGGCTGGCAAGAAGTTTCGTCCTTTTAATTTCTCTTTTATTTTCCACAATAAATGGGCTTTAAACGGTTTCGGTGGCGGAAAAAGAAATGGCAGAAGAAAAGAAAAAGAGGACTACTCATCTGAGGGGGTTGATGATAGAATTGGCAGACTGATGGGTGCGCTGAAGCAAGGCAAAGTTTGGGTTGGATGAGGATAATTAATCATTGTGGAAAGCTATTCAAGACTTTAGTATGCTTTATTTTGTTTTATTATTAAGGAGTTTAAAAAGAAATTAGAGTTAGGAAATTAAGTTTTTTTTAATAGCCTTTAATACCTTTCTTGCCGTGAGGTTATAATAAGGAGATCCTTCTCCATGTGATAAGGAGTCAGCCACGAAACTAGAAACAGAACTATATTGGCGGAGGAGGCTGCGGCACAACACGGAGGAAGAGCTACTTTGGAGTTTGATGAGTTGATATACTATATATTTTACCCTAATCTTAGTATTAATTTATTGGTTATTTTGTGTAAACTTTGATACTTTGTTATGTATTTTTAATGTAGGACATTCGACATCCTCTGGAGCAAAAAGTAGTCAAACAGATGAATTTTGGAGTGATTCCAATTGGAGGATGTTCATGAGTCTGTTGACTTGTTTGTGTCAAAGTGTCATAATTTTCTACCAAGCAGTTTATTTATGGCGATGAAATAAATGAGCAGCTTGCAATGCTGTCAAACTGACGTTTTGGGCTTCTTTGGGCTTTTTGGCATCCAAAATGATGGCTTTTGGGTTCGAGGCCTTCTGCAACTATGTTTGGGACATCTCAAGCTTTAATTCTAGCTGTTTTTGGCCTGTTTTGGAGCCCTAAAGATCCAGAAACGTGGCTGTTTTGAGGCTGTGCAGATTTTGAGCGAATTTTACTAGTCAATTTAGGATTATGTTTCCTAATTTATTTTAATTTATTTGGTTACCTAGTATTATTCTAAGTACTTTTCTAGGTAGGGTTTTATTTTCTAGTGGTATAAATAAGGTTTTTTATCCATTAGGGTTTAGAAGAGGAGAGGAAGAGAACGCACACATCAATACTTCGGTAGGTTTTGAAGATTCAAGTTTATTTTTAAGGTGTTTTCCATCCATGTTTTTAATAATATTTTATTTTATAATTTTTGGTAGCTAGTTTGTTTTGCTAGGGCGAAACCTTGAGTCTTAGCAAGAATATGTAGTTTCTTTTCAATTTACTTATGATATTATGCATGCATGTTTTGAATTATTAAACACCATTTTAAACTATCTAAGTGTCTTAGTGATTCGGGACCATTAGGATATTTAGAAAAGTAATTTGATGCAATTTTGGCCGGAAGGTTCCCTGAAATTGGCGCTGACTTCTTGTGGTTAATAATTGTAATTTCACTTAAGATTAACACCACGTCTTAAGGGTTGCATGGTTTTTCAAAGGGTTTTCATAAAGCATAATGAGTCCTTCATGTTCATATTTGATCCGAAAGTCCGGACGGATTGCATGTTAGATATACGTTCTATGTTGGAGGTTCCAAGTAGGATATATATTAGGAAAACCTAACCTTCAAAATATGCATGGGTAATTTATAAGTAATTGGAAGAACTACGTATGATTGTTAAGGTGACAGCTGCACCCTAGGGCTTTTACAAATTGATTTTCTTTAAATTGGTTTCTAGTTGATTTATTTAAATTTTTTTTTAATTTAAATTCGTTTTTATTATTTTAAGTCACAAAATCAACCTTTTCGGAACTTAGTTCTAAATAATTAATTAAGAATTAGTTTAAATACAAATTATTCATTCAATCCCTATGGAAAACGACCTTACTTGAGCCGTTTATACTACAACTACCTTGTTCTCTTGCAAGTATTTTTTTAGTGTTTTTATCCCTACTTTTGCAGGTGGTAAAAATCCCTATCATAATTTTTTCTTTGCTAGGGCTACGATGTAACCTGATCATGAATACTTAATTTCCTTGTGGCATTGTTATATTATCATGTTTTTCATCTTTATTAAGTATATTTTTCTATTCGTAATGCGCTTGATTTTTATTTAGATGCTTGATCACCATCTACTTTTTAATCGAGTTGATTTGATGCAAGTTAGAGTAGATGTCATACTTAACATGGGTTTAGCTTCTTGCAATTGATACCATAAGCACCTACTTGTAGATGCCATTCAATTAGGGTTTATGTGATTTTCCAACGATTTCCATAGAGCTTAATGGGTTCTTACTTGTTTAAATTCATCTAGATGCCATAGAAGGTTAACATGTAAGGATACTTTTGATGAAACCAGATGCCATGGTCATTAAATAAGATAAGGAATATCTATCATCAATATTGGGGAACTACTTGAGTATAACATATTAAGGGAAATAAGTAGAATTGGTTAGGTTGAATTCGGATGCTATATGTCACATCTCGGATTGGCCCCCACCACATCCCTGGCTCGACTCCGCCGTAGCACAATATTGTTCGCTTTGGGCCCCGACTACGCCCTCACGGTTTTGTTTCTGGGAACTCACACGAGAACTTCCCAGTGGGTCACCCATCATGGGATTGCTCTTGCGCGAACTCGCTTAACTTCGAAGTTCCGATGGAACTGAAGCCAGTGACCTCCCAAAAAGCCTTGTTCTAGGCAGAGATGAGAATATACATATAAGGCTTACATGATCCACTCCCCTGGGCGATGTGGGATCTAACACCCTAAGTCTTCTTTTCTTATCTTTTCATAATATTATTTTCATGTATTTTATTTCAAGCTTTATTTAGTTTTTAGTTTAATTCAACTCATATCTCTTTTCCGTTAAAACTTCTCAATTATAATTTGTTTCAATTTAGTTAGTAAGACTTTTAGGATCAATTCGATCTTCGTGGAACGATATATGTGCTTATATGCTATACTATCATATGATTCGTATACTTGCGAGCACTAAAATTCGAGACTTAATGTCACATCCCGACCCGGGGTCCACCACATCCCGGGCTCAACTCCGCCATAGCACGATATTGTCCGCTTTGGGCCCCGACCACACCCTCATGGTTTTGTTTCTGGGAACTCACGAGACCAGAACTTCCCAGTGGGTCACCCATCCTGGGAGTGCTCCGGCCCCTTTCTCACTTAACTTCAGAGTTCCTACGAAACCTGAAACCAGTGAGCTCCCAAAAGGCCTCGAGCTATAAGAGGTGAGCATGTACATATAAGGTGAAGGAAAAATTTTGTCCTAGCTAAGAACAAGTATGAACATTTGAATACAAATGCAAGCTATTAACACTTTAAAGTAGGCATGCATTCAAAAACAATTCATAAAACCCATGACTTTCAAAGCCTAGTATATGGTGAACCAATAAACTCTTTAACAACATTAAAGAGAAGTAAAGATTTAGAGTTTCTTTACCCTTGAAGCTCATCCTTGTTTACACAAGGGATTCACCCAAGTGGAGGACCTTCAAGTCACCTCCAAGCTCCTTGGATATTGCTTGTGAATTCCTTCTCCTTTTGTGCTCCTTTGATCCTTGAGGATGTAAGGAAAGGATCTCCAAAAACACCAAATATTTAGTGTCTCTAAGTCTCCACACCAAGGGTTAAGTGTGAAGATGAAATGGATGACTTAGAGAAGAAAAGATTGCTAGATTAACCTCTCTAAGTGGCCGGCCTCCTTTGTGTAAAATGAGAGAAAGTGTTTCACCTCATTTTACCAAGAAAAACCCTAAATGAAAAATTGCTATAAAGTTGCTTTTATAACATTTTTCTTAGGTGAGTGGCAAACTTGCAATTAAGCAAACTTTCACCATCTCCTCACCATGGCCGGCCTATATGTTGTGATTGGGCTTATTGCCCATTTTGTTTTAGTTGTCATACAACTTAAACATAATGGGCCTTGTGGACCAAAACACTTTTGGGCCCCGAAACCCAAAACCAACTTAAAAGCCCAATACGAACCTTTCGTAAAATTAATTAACTAATTAATTAATCTTGACCATTCTTCAATTAAACAATTTAATTGCATATCCATTTCATTTAATTTCTTCACTATCGCCCTTACTCGGTGTACGATCCATTAGGTTCCAATTAGCGAGGCAGTGGGCGATTGTTACTCTTAACGATCGATTGTGAATTGAAACCACATTTCAATTCTCCCTTTAATGATTAGTGTTTGCTAATCATTAGGGCTTCCACAAACCATGAGTGACACCTAGCAGCATATCATGGTTACCCAAGCTAAGTAGAATTGGTTGGAGAACCTATCCAGTTACAACTACAATGCAATACGGTCCTTCTCTAATACAATACTCTTAATCACATTGTTTAAGTGATAGTTTGTTTCATGTCTACTATCCAATGTGATACTTATCTATATGATTCCCTTGAATATGATTTGGAACAAACTTCCTAAGTCATATTCATATGCTTTGGCCCAAGACTTTAGAATCATATCTTAGAGTATTCTCCTTCCACCATGGAAGGTTAGAGATCCCTTGTTGTGCATTCATATGCCTACATGACTAGATAGCTTGACCCCAACAATGTCGTGGACATTCCGATGGAATGCCGTTTGACATGATCAAAGATCAAGGACCTAACCATTAGACATCTATGATGCCTCAGGTCAAAGGACTACTTTGCATATTGCAACTTTAGAGTTCTTACATGACATGTATGTTCGAACTCTCTTTTGATCGTTGTTCAATGTACTCGATTACTCTTTCGAGCACCTATGTGTTTGTCTTAGTGTCCAACACCAAATGACTTGAGACTAGTCATACTCAAGCTTGAGTTAACATAACACATACTAACCTTAGCGGATTGTCAATACCCAATTGGCAATCCTATGGCTAGGAACGTTTTAGGAATGAACATAAGAGAAAGGTCTCGATAATCTAACTCACTTAGATCACTTATCTCTTAGATCAAATACATCCCTTGGATTCCCTTATTGCATAAACACATGATACAATAAATAGTGTCTGACAATAAGCTTTGCCCTTCATTAAACATATAAAAGTTTAATACATTAAGTATTCCAAAAAGCTATTACATCAAATGAGTGGCTTTGTGGGCATACTTCCAACAATCTCCCACTTGCACTCAAAACCATCCTCCCATGTATCTAATACCCATCTTTTCCATATGACGGTCAAGCTCGATTTGAGACATTGGCTTTGTCAGTGGATCTGCTACGTTATCGGCTGAAGCAACTTTGAGGATGTTGACTTTCCCCTTGGCAGCATATCTTCTAATGATATTAAAGTGCCTGTCAAAATGCTTGTTCTTTTGATGTGCCCTTGGTTCCTTGGCTTGAGCTATCGCCCCACTATTATCACAGTACAAAGTTACTGGTGACGTAATGGTTGGAACCACTCCAAGTTCAGTGATGAACTTCTTCATCCAGAACGCTTCTTTGCTAGCTTCAGCTGCAGCGACATATTCAGCCTCTGTTGTGGAATCAGCAATTACACTTTGTTTCTTGCTCTTCCAACTGACAGCCCCACCATTCAGAGTGAATACATATCCGGAGTTGGAACTTCTATCATCGACGTCAGATTGGAAATCTGCGTCTGTATAGGCTTCCACTCGCAACTCTGCCGCTCCTCCATAAACGAGGAACATGTCCTTAGTTCTTCTTAAGTACTTAAGGACCGTCTTGACAGCTGCCCAGTGTTTTGATCCTGGGTTAGATTGATATCGACTAGTAATGCTCACAGCATATGCGATATCAGGCCTTGTGCATATCATGGCATACATGAGACTCCCTATGGCAGAAGCATAAGGAATCATATTCATTTGTCGTATCTCTTCAGGAGTCTTAGGTTCCATGGACTTAGAAAGGTGAATTCCATGTCTAACAGGAAGAAAACCTTTCTTAGATTGTTCCATCTGGAACCTACTTAGCACCTTATCAATGTACATTGATTGGGATAATCCAATTAGTCTTCTGGATCTATCACGATAGAGCTTTATCCCAAGTACATAAGATGCATCTCCTAAATCTTTCATGTGGAAGGTTTTGGACAACCACACTTTTACAGAAGAAAGTATTGCAGTGTCATTCCCGAATAGTAATATGTCATCTACATATAACACTAGGAATACTACTGCGTCCCCAACGACTTTTTGATAAACACAATTGTCGTCTTCGTTTTGAGTAAAACCAAACGTTTTGATTTCAGTGTCGAAACGAATGTTCCAGCTCCTGGAGGCTTGCTTAAGTCCATAAATGGACCTTTGAAGCTTGCATACCTTAGTCTTTTCAGACTTGGACACGAAACCTTCGGGTTGAGTCATATAGAGCTCTTCCTCTAGGTAGCCGTTCAGAAAGGCCGTCTTCACGTCCATTTGCCAGATTTCATAATCATGGTACGCAGCTATAGCAAGCAAAATCCGAATGGACTTAATCATGGCTACAGGAGAGAAAGTTTCTTCATAGTCAATCCCTTCTCTTTGCCTGTAACCCTTGGCTACGAGTCTAGCCTTATAAGTCTCCACGTTCCCATCAACGCCTATCTTCCTCTTAAAGACCCATTTGTTTCCAACAGGTACAATACCTTCTGGAGGGTCTACAAGAGTCCAGACCTGATTTTGATACATGGAATCCATCTCGGATTTCATGGCCTCTTGCCATCTCTTTGAATCAATGTCGGACATTGCTTCATTGTAGTCCCTAGGGTCCTCCTTTGTGTCATTGTCACCTAAAAGGTGTAATTCTGCAAAGTCATTGTCTAAGCCATACCTCTTAGGTGGCTTACTAACCCGTTCAGATCTACGTGGAGCTAGGGGTTCAGGAACAGGGTTGTCAACTTGTCGAGTGCTTGTTTGTGGTTCATCATTAATCTCATTAATTTCTTTCAATTCTATCTTGCTAGTTCCATTAAGAACGAATTCATCCTCCATGAATATAGCAGTTCTGGCGACAAAGACTTTCTGGTCGTCAGGGTGATAGAATTCGTATCCATAGGTTTGTTTAGGATACCCCACAAAATAGCATTTAACGGATCTCGCTTCAAGCTTTCCAGCATCTTGTTTCTTAACGTATGCTGGACAACCCCAAATCTTAAGATGTTTAAGACTTGGCTTCTTACCATACCATATCTCATATGGTGTTTGTGGAATAGATTTAGAAGGCACTGCATTCAGCAAATAAGCTGATGTGTGTAGTGCATATCCCCAAAATGATATTGGTAGATCAGCGGAACTCATCATAGAACGAACCATGTTCATCAAGGTTCGGTTTCTCCTCTCAGAAACTCCGTTATGTTGAGGAGTTCCTGGTGGAGTCCACTGTGATACAATTCCACACTCTTTGAGATAATCTAGGAACTCGTTACTCAGATATTCACCCCATCGATCCGATCTTAGGGTCTTTATCTGTTTCCCAGTTTGCTTCTCAACTTCATTCTTGAATTCTTTGAACATTTCAAAGGATTCTGACTTGTACTTCATAAGATACACATAGCCAAACCGAGAGTGATCGTCGGTGAATGTTATATAGTAGGAGAAGCCTCCTCTCGACGTAGTAGACATAGGTCCACATACGTCACTGTGGATTAACCCTAGAATTTCAGTGGCACGCTCTCCTTCCCCAGTGAATGGAGATTTGGTCATCTTCCCTTTCAAGCAACATTCACAAGTACCCATTCGGTCATTACCTAATGGGCGGATATATCCGTCTTTCGACATCTTGCGAATCTTATCAAGGTTCACATGTCCAAGTTTAAGATGCCACATCTTTTCTTGGTTAACTTCTTCTCTAGCCCTTTTGGGTTTTGAGGTATTCCCGCTTGTAATACAGTGCATCCCACTATTCGTCTCTAGGTGAAAAAGTCCCTCTATCATATTACCATGAGAGATAATACGACCGTTCAAGTATAAAGTGCAACTCATTTTCTCAAACAATACTGAGTGCCCATCTCGTAAAAGCTTAGAGATGGAAATCAAATTCTTTATACATGAAGGAAAATATAAACAATTTTTAAGTTCCAGGACTTCCCCAGAGGGTAGGTTAAGCATGTAGGTGCCTATTGCATTTGCAGAGATTTTAGTGCCGTTCCAACGTTCATCCTTTCCACAATGAAAACATGTTCCTTTGGATTTCTTTGCCTTCTTCTTATGCAACCTTTTCCTCGTGATTGCATTCTCACTCCCACTGTCCCTTTTGAAACCTTTTTCAAATTTACAGCACATGTCAATCATCTAGTTTAAAGAATGATCGAATCTATTCACTTTATAGTTTACAATAAACTTAGTGAAATCATCTGAGAGAGATGCAAGGAAAAAGTCTTGGGCCATTTTCCCATCGATGGAAGTTCCTAAACTTTGAAGATCTTGAAAGATCTTTTCCATCTTTTGTCCATGTTTATGGACCGATGTCCCCTTTGCCATTTTGGCATTCATTAGACTACAAACATTTGAGAATCGTACATTACTAGTCTTGATGTCGTGCATCTTATGCAAACTTTCAACCATGGCACTAGAAGTGTCCATGTGCTTATGTAGCTTCATAAGCTCCTCACTTAGTGAAGTAAGGATTAAGCATTTGGCTTGTAAATCATCCTCATAGTGTCTAACATAATTTTGACACTCCTCCTTTGAAGCTAGTTTCGTAGGAGATACATGAGGAGGGGATTGCTTAAGCACATACAATATGTCTTTCACCTTTGAGACATTCTCAATGTGGCGATACCAAGCGAGGAAACGTTGGCCCTTAAGGCCCCTTTTGTCAAGTATAATGGTGCGTATAATTTTAGGCATGTCGTTCACTACATAACATAACAGAAATCGTATTAGATTGTTTGTTTAAAACTATTTGATTGGGTCCTTAAACCAAATAGCACCACCCACTATTTTTGGCAAATTCCACATCCCTCAATAGAATTCGAGAGTTATATTGAACTCTTAGCGGGGTATGGGAGACTCACCATTACCAAGCCCACCTCAGAATTATATAATGTTGGTTAGCAAAAATAATGATGAGAGAATAACGCTTTATTCATTTACAACTCTTGTAATTACCCATCTAGTTTGGCCTCTAGAGAATGATCGCCTCAGAATTATATCATGTTGGCACCATTGCACTTAGTTAAGTCATTCCCACCATGCTTAGTTTATGTAGAGGTTCAAGCACAACCTCAGAATTATATCATGTTGGTCATACTCGTTGTCTACACTCACCTCATCATATGTTTATGGATTCCTCCTGGATGTAAGCACATACTTTGAACCTCCCCATTATAGGGTAAAGCCGGTGTATGAGTCACAAACGATTGGAGCCCACCACGGTGGAAGGCCTACGAAGAGATGTTCAAAATATCTCTCGCTTATCAACTTAATATTTGTTTTGAGGGAGTAGTTTTGGGCTACATCAAAACATTTTAATCACATTAAAAGAACTTGGGCCTATCACAACCATTGGTTCAAGTTAATATGAGTTAGTAGCATATAATACTCCCACTGTTTCGTTGAACCAAGCGAGACTATATGGAACTACTAACGAATGCATTGCATCCTCATATGGACTATATAGTCATATTAGGTTTTAGGATGATTATGAACCGTTAAATTTGATCCAACACGAGCCTTGTGTTGGACCTTGGGTTTAAGGTAGATAGATGTTGATTTTAGTTACGCGTTTAATCCAATTAAACCGTTATTTCCTATTGGGCGTTGGACCCAACTATTCCATTTTGCATACAATTAAACAAAAGGAATACATGAAATAATAATAAGGGCTTATGCCCTTTTACAACACAAATGATGGACTTATGTCCATTTACAACAAATTGAATTAATCAAATTACATTCAAATCTACACTACCAAACCCAAACATTCATAATGTAAAGCGGCCAATCACATAGCTCAATTATCGAGGTCTTTGGTTCATAATCACCCTTTTCTTAATCAATCACATTAACTAAGAAAACAACTTTAAACAATTGGTTTTTGTATCCATAGAATTGATTTAAATGGAACTAAATGAAATGAAAATCCAATTCTCATTAAAGAGACAAAACAATTTTGTTCTCATTTTATTTGGGCCAAAAGGAAACTATGACCACAAAAATTGGGCCATAATGCAAAAACACAAACTTTTGGGGTCACTTTGAAAAAACACAAAAGTCCACAACTTCATGTAATTTCAACTAGAACCCAAAATTTTATTAATGTAAAAACATCATTAAAGGATCAAAACAATTTGTCCTTTAGAGTTTTTAAGCCTAAACGTAAAAACGTAAACTTTTGGGCCAAAATACAAAAACACAAAATTGTCAAAACTTTGTGTAATTGCACAAAAGGCCCCAAAAGTACCCCCACTAGGGGGTGGCCGGTTTTTAGGAGTGTAAAGTAGTGTGAATGAGTGTGAAAGGGTTTTATGCAACTTGTGAATGCATGTGCAAATGCAAGTTGATTTTGGTGGGTGAGTTATTGGTGAAATTGATGGTTTGTAAGAAAAATAAAGACTATGACAAAACATTAAAACCATTTCATCACATCTCACCAATAACTATCAACCATCAAATAATAAACCAAAACTTTATGAAAAACATAAAAAATTTTGAATCAAAACTTCAAACCTTTTTGTTCTTGGCAAGAACTTCAAGAACATTGAAGAACACCATGAAAACTCATAATAGCTCCATGGATGTTTTCAATCACCAAAACTCAATTTTTCACCACTCAAAAGAGGGCTAATATCCTAGGGTACTTAGGGGTTCCAAAAGTCACTTTAAAACCATTTTAACAAGACAAACATGAACCCAAAAAATCACCCTTTGGATTTGGCCGAATTTCCCAAAACACATGGCACCAAATTTTAGTTCCAATATTCATGCTTAAATGAAATACATCTACAACATTTGAGATGCTAAATTTTCTAGCAAAATTTATATATTCAAAAGCAAGAACAAAGCTTGTAACATTTACAACATTTAAATCACAAAATATGAAAGTCACAAAACCCAAAAGGATTCACCATAAACTAGGCCTAGGCTCTGATACCACTTGAAGGAAAAATTTTGTCCTAGCTAAGAACAAGTATGAACATTTGAATACACATGCAAGCTATTAACACTTTAAAGTAGGCATGCATTCAAAACAATTCATAAAACCCATGACTTTCAAAGCCTAGTATATGGTGAACCAATAAACTCTTTAACAACATTAAAGAGAAGTAAAGATTTAGAGTTTCTTTACCCTTGAAGCTCATCCTTGTTTACACAAGGGATTCACCCAAGTGGAGGGCCTTCAAGTCACCTCCAAGCTCCTTGGATATTGCTTGTGAATTCCTTCTCCTTTTGTGCTCCTTTGATCCTTGAGGATGTAAAGAAAGGATCTCCAAAAACACCAAATATTTAGTGTCTCTAAGTCTCCACACCAAGGGTTATACGGGTGTCTTTATACGGTAAGGAGAGAGTCCTTTTTAGGATAGAATCCTTGTTCTAAAATTGGAGAATCCTAGAGGATATCTAGAAGCAGATATTGCACCCTCTTAGGAGTTGTGATTACTTGCGGCGTGCGCTAATTCCTACAATCTAGGAACTCCAAGACTTTTGAGGATATGATTGTGTTCATGTCTGGATCAGATCGCGTGTCTTGCAGAACACCCATGGTCATCTAGTGGAATAGCTCAGACTTCGCCTATTGGGCCGAAACAAGATGATGGTGGCACTGTTGCTCCATTTGATACAGCTCTGCTTGGAGCTGGTAAGTCCATGATCGGACTTCTAAGGTATCGAATTTGGACCGGCCTTACTCCTTCCCATTTCATTTAATCAAGGAAGAAATACGAATACAAGTCTCTCACACGTTCATCCGTTTCCCATGAAGCCTCTTCAACATAGTGGTATTTTCAAATTCCGTATCGCACACCAAGAGAAAGAGAAAGAGAGGTGGTACGGGAAAAAAAGGTAGGGAGCTGAGGTGGTTGTGGTGCTCACCGAAAATGCAATGGGATGGTGATGGTGGTGCTCCAGTTGATGGTAAAGGGAGGACGAGAGGGATGAGAGAGGGAGAGATGAGAGCTGGCCTAGGTTGGTTGGTGCAGTTCGTCGGTGTCGCAGCGGCAAGGTGGTGGCGGTGTTCTCGTGGAGTAAAGGTGAGTGAGAGAGAGAAGGGGAATCGAGAGAATTAGAAAGGGAAGAGATGAGAGCTGAGGGCAAATGAGTGGGAAGAGAGAGAGAGAAAGAAAATGAAAATATATTTTTTTTAAAGAAGAGAGTGATATCTGAGTAGGTATAGAGAGAGTTACGTGAGAGAGTGAATAAAGTGGAAAGGGAGAGATTAAGAGATGTGACATGAGAGAGGGAAGAACTAATTGAAGGGAAATAATGATATTTATGTGGGATTTCTAGTGACTAGCATGCATATACAATTCAAATTCATATACATTTGCAACTGAAGCATGTTATCACATAATATCAAAGCTATAGTCATGCAAATCCCCTTCAAGAAGCATAGGTTCATATATGATGCATCTAAGAAAATATTGAAGAACAAAGGGAAGGTATAGTTTTATACCTCTTGATCTAGACTTAAGACCAAGGATGGACCACCTCCAAGCTCTTTGTTCTTGGAACTCCTTGAGTCTAGCCTCCCTCCTAGCTTCCTCCACCTTGAAAGATTTAGAGCTCCTTTCTCCTTTAGTCTCCAAAGTAGAAGACCTCTAAAGATCCACACCCACTAGTGTAGTGAGATGGATAATGGAATAACCAAAGGGAGAGAAGATGATTAGCTAAAAATCCCTTTGGTGGCCGGCTATTTGTGTGTAGAGAGAGAGACTTGTTTTCTCTTTTGTGAAAAAGAACACATAAAAACCCTCGTAAAACTTTTTCACTAAACTTCCTTTATAAATGTCAAAGAAGTGAGTCAACCACTTGACTCCCTCTCTCTCCTTTCACTTGTATTGGCCGGCCCCTTAGTGTAGGTTTGAACTTTGGGCTTTCATCATCTCAAGTCATTCTATGCTTGAATAAAAGGACCCAATTCGTTTGGGTCCAATGGGCCCGAATGAACCCGAACTTTTCTTTAAGTCCTAAACGATCTTTTATCGTTTATATGATTTCTTTAGACTTTCTAATTAATCATAACACTTAATTAATCCAATTAATTAATTCCATAATCCATTAGTTGTCTCACCACAAGAGTGTATCGGTGTACAATCGTTTTAGGTTCTAATTAGCAAGGCAGTGAGGTGATTGGTACCAATCCAAATGATTAGTATTTATCCAATCACTTAGTGAATTAAAACTTACCTTTAATTCTCCTTCTTCTTTGATGACTACTTATTTAATCATCTAGAAGAATCCACAAGCCATGAGTGACATCTAATCATATATCATGGCTACCCAAGCTAATGTAGAATTTGTTCGGATAACCTATTCAGTTGGAATTATAATGTAATTCGATACTTCTTTAATACAATACTCACAATCACATTACTAGGGTATGGATATTTAATGTCAAACCCCTAATGTGATTATATCAAGTTATATGATTCTATTGAGTCGTATAGGACCGATTTCCATCATTACGCTCGATACTTCGGCCGAAGATTCCTGAATCATATCTTAGAGTATTCATCCTCTCATAACGAGGATTAGAGATCCCTTGTTGATTATTCACATGCCTCTGAGAATAAATCATTGACCCCAACAATGCATAGAACACATCCAAGATGAGATGTGGTCACGTCTCATTATCAAATGATCAGCAACGTATCCCGAAGACAACTATGATGTCTCAGGTCAAAGGATTACTTACATTATTCCAACCAGTAGAGTTACTTGCTTGACATGTGAGTAGACCTCCATGCAAGTACTCTCGTTTGATTGTGTTCAGTGAACTCATTCCCATAATGAGCACCTACATACTTGTCTTAGTGTCACTACACGAATGGCATGAGACTTTCCATCCTTCCCATTGGAAGGGGACATAGTATGTGCTGGTCTATGTATTGTCAGTGTCTCTCTGACAATCCTATGACCAGGAACCTTTTTGGACATCATGGTTATGTGAAGAAGGTCTCTGCAGTCTAACATCATTAGATTACTTCTTCCATCGATCCATTGTCCATGGATTCACCATTTAGGATGTATATCATTTATTGAGATAGTCCTAATGAGTGACTTTGCCTTTTGATGTATTAGAGTTTTCCATACATATATACACTGTCCTGAAAGGTTTCTTCCAAAGATTGACTTTCAGGGCATATCTCCAACACTAATTGGGTGAAATGATGAGTCTAGTGGGTGTTGTTGACAAGAGTGGGTTTTAGAACCCAAAATAATTATTTGTTTAAAACCACTTGTATGGCCAAGTAGTGATGCACACTGCACGAGGTCCGTTATTAGAATTTGAAATTATCTTAGGTAAATTACACTATTTCGAATATAACCCCGAAAAAAATACACTATATGTGGCCATGTGTTCGTAAAAATGAGTACTATTCGAAAATAGTAAAATAAGATTGAAAAAGTGAAAGGAAAAATTGAGGTCCATGTGGAAGGCCTATGTGGCATCTCAAGGGTATTTTCATAATTTCACTACTAATGGGAATAAAATACGATAAACCTCAAGACGGGATGTCACACCCTGGACCCAAGGTCAGTGGAAAAAATGAACTCGTGGGCGGTGCGCGAGCAAAAGTATATAAAAAAATTATAAAAAAAATCTTCTCTTATTCAATAATCTGAAAACCCTTACAAGGTAGACAAAATAAATAAAAACCCTTGAATCCCTCGTCTAACACAACCTCAGCTTGTATAAAATATGAAAATAATATCAAAGCTTTAGTCACGGAGTGTCATAGCACATCGTCCCTTCACGTGTTGGTTATCCTTCATAATATGTAGCTCACCATGTGATCCCTAAATTGGCCATTTTGCCCTAGTATCCCCTTGTGCCATACATTTATCTCTCGAATAACTCAGCACTAAAGTTCTCATACTTCATGAACATCTCCAACAATTCCACATAGAACATATACACATCAAAAGCGATTACACGAAATCAAACATGCTTGACTTAAAAATGTATCGAGATTTATAAATACAATAAATCCCATGATAACTCATGGTTTTCATATTATCCGAAAACAAGAATATTCTGAACACATTACATAAACTATTCACCTCGATCGATAGCTAGATCCTCGACAAGACAAGCCCACCAACAATTTCCACACAACCAACTCACTAACACTATGTTTGGAGGAACAAATTTAAGATTACTAAGGAATTTTAAAATGACGGGATTTTATTTTCTAGAATTTGTGAATTTTCTTGTTTGGTTAACCTAAAAGAACAACAGAATTGAACACGGAGTTTGTTATTTTTAAACTCTCAATTATAGAAATTGGAAAATGACACCTATTTACATGGAATTTAAACTTGAGAATTGAAGGTCCCAAATTCCAAGTTTTTTTCCACGCAGAAATTCTAAATTCTATGTTTATGAATCCAAACAAGGGAATTGGTGCATGTCAATTTATAAATTCTGACTTTTATCGAAATTCCAAGTTTATTTTCCTTATCCAAACATAGTGTAACCCTTGACTCTCTTTCTTTTCTCTCTCTCAATATATATTATATTTCAATATATATATATATATATATATTATGCAGGCAAGACTACTACTATATATATGCATGCAATGCAACGTCATAACTAAAGAGAGGTGAAAAGTTGATTAAATAAAATTTGAGAAGTAGTGATGCTATTTATAGGACACATAGGTCGGCCATGTTGGTGAATATGAAGGAAAAAATTTGTCCTAGCTAAGAACATGTATGAACATTTGAATACATATGCTAACAATTAACTCTTTAAAGTAGGCATGCATCCAAAAACAATTCATGAAACCCATGACTTTCAAAGCCTAGTATATGGTGAACCAAAAGACTCTTTAACAACATTAAAGATAATTAAGAATTTAGAGATTCTTTACCCTTGAAGCTCATCCTTGATTACACAAGGGATTCACCCAAGTGGAGGGCCTTCAAGTCACCTCCTTGCTCCTTGGATCTTCCTTGTGATTTTCCTCCTTTTAGTGCTCCTTTGCTTCTTTGAGGATTTGAGGATTAGTTCTCCAAAACACCAAAAGTTTGATGTCTCTATGTCTCTTCACCAAGGATGTAATTTGTGAGGATGAAAATGGATCACTTAGGGAAGTAAATTTGCTAGATAACTTTCCCCAAGTAGCTTAGAAAACCCTAATTGAAAACAAAGCTATAAAGATGAATTTATACTTCATTTCTTAGGTGAGTGGCAAACTTGCAATTAAGCAAACTTGCATACCCTCACCCTAAATGGTTGGCCTATATGGTTATTGGGCTTATTGCCCATTTTGTTTTAGTTGTCATACAACTTAAACATAATGGGCCTTGTGGACCAAAACACTTTTGGGCCCCGAAGCCCTAAAACCAACTTAAAAGCCCAATAAGAACATTTCGTATAATTAATTAACTAATTAATTAATCTTGACCATTCTTCAATTAAACCATTTAATTGCTTATCCATTTCATTTAATTGCTTCACATATATCCTTATTTGGTGTGCGATCCATTAGGTTCCAATTAGCGAGGCAGTGGGCGATGTTACTCTTAACTATCGATTGTGAATTGAAACCACATTTCAATTCTCCCTTTTGATGATTAGTGTTTGCTAATCAATAGGGCTTCCACAAACCATGAGTGACACCTAGCAGTATGTCATGGTTACCCAAGCTAAGTAGAATTGGTTGGAGAACCTATCCAGTTACAATTACAATGCAATACGGTCCTTCTCTAATACAATACTCTTAACCACATTGTTTTAAGTGATAGTTTGTTTCATGTCTACTATCCAATGTGATACTTTCTTATATGATTCCCTTGAATATGATTTGGAACATCTTCCTTAGTCATATTCATTTGCTTTGGCCAAAGACTTTAGAATCATATTTTAGAGTATACTCCTTCCACCATGGAAGGTTAGAGATCCCTTGTTGTGCATTCATATGCCTACATGACTAGATCACATGACCCCAACAATGCCGTGGACAATCCGAGGGAATGCCTTTGTCATGATCAAAGATCAAGGACCTAACCATTAGACATCTATGATGCCTCGGGTCTAAGGACTACTTTGCATATTGTAACCTTTAGAGTTCGTACATGACATGTATGTTTGAACTCTCATTAATCGCAGTTCAGTGTACTCGATTACTCTTTCGAGCACCTATGTGTTTGTCTTAGTGTCCAACACCAAATGACTTGAGACTAGTTCATACTCACGTTTGAGTCAACATAACACATACTAACCTTAGCGGATTGTCAATGCCCAATTGGCAATCCTATGGCTAGGAACGTTTTAGGAATGAACATAAGAGAAAGGTCTCCTTAATCTAACTCATTAGATCACTTATCTCTTATGTCAAATACATCCCTTGGATTCTCTTATTGATTAAACACATGATACAATAAATAGTGATTAACAATAAGTATTGCCCTTCCGTTAAACATATAAAAGTTTAACATATTAAGTATTCCAAAAAGCTATTACATCAAATGAGTGGCTTTGTGGGCATACTTCCAACAGAATAAGCACTTGAGGTGTCGAATGGCTAGAGCAATGACATGAGGATATGACATTAGGAAGGGAGGTGGAGCTGGACATAATTTCTAAGCAGTTGGTGTCTAAATGCATGCAAATAAGATGAGGGAACCATTGACACGCACTTAAATGGATTACCACACACTAGTAATGAGATCCAATTAAGTTATATAAGTGTCATGCAAAATGCTAGTTATCAAGACAACACGTCAAAGAATCAAAGTATGATTAATACATGTATGTAAAATATCACAAAACTTTTCAATTAAACTTGAAAGTAAATAAATATAATTTAAAATACAGGGTCTTACGAATGTCTTTATGGTGAATATGGTTTGACCGTCTGAATACTATACTGCAAAATGCATTTGACAATAACCAATCATAGAACCTTCACTTCGCTGGGAAGCTAGTGAAGTGACCTTTTTGGGCAAAATAATTAAGAACTCTTTGCCTGCCTAGACTTGGATAGATAACCAACCAACCTAGAAGCAATGTTGTTTACTTGTTCAAATTGAAGATGCTCTTATGCTGCTTGATTCTATAGCTCCAATATTGTTTACTTATTCAAACTGAAGGTGTCACCGGTTTTCAACACTATATTGTTTAGTTATATAAAATGAGGATGTGCTGACCGAACGGTATACTATTATCCAACTGGGGTTACTCATTCTCAACCCAAACCCATATTTCAGGCCTAAACAATAATATAATATTAATATATCGGTTAGGTACGGTATACCATTGGTACTGATTTTAGATACCATTAATCGTACCAAAAATTTATGTGTCGGTACAAATATGTAATGGTACAAATTTTTTGTGCAAATTTGATATGGTACAGTTGGTAATTCGGTTGATACGGTAATTCGGCAAAATATTACATCCTTATATACACAGTGACAAAAAAAAACTCATCAATTTAATAAAAGATTAGATGTTCAAAGTGGTCAAAAGTATAAATTGATACAATTTCAAAATCTCACAGTGCAATATGAGAAAATTATGACCTCATAATTATTTTTAAATCCACTTCAAACATTAAGATTGTTAAATATAGTTAGCTGTAAATATTAATACAAGAACCTGGAGAAATGTAAACTTAAAAAAGTAGGGGCCCTCCCAACTCCCATGTGAATGGGGAACCATCCCCCCAACATTTGAATTTGCATTTCTCAACCGATGTTAATCCTGTTAACGAGGGTTCTTTCCGACCCCGACGGGCTCAAAGGAACACGTGCCCAAAGGCCTAATGGACTTGTAACGATGAAGCCGAGCACTGGCCATCTCCAATCGAGAGCCGGCCAGAGGGCTCGTTTTAGCCTTCTCGTCCTCCAATATATTAATATTTTAATGAACAGTACCGGGCCATATTTGTCTCCATCTCCAACCGAGGGCCAAATGACACACCCCGATCCTAGAATCAAGGCGTGCTGGCCGTCACGTGGGCGTGACGTAACCAAAAGTGCGATGCGGAATCAAAAGATAAAAGAATTACGAAGGAATAAAAACCAACTACTAGCAATAATATCCAACTAACATGCTAGAGTGAGTTTAAGTGTGAAACACACACATAATCAGAGCATAAGTACTAGGTGCAGTCAAGTAGGACCATTACTAAATTACAACACCCGAAGGTGAGTCCTACATGAGTAGTCTGTCAGAACGCCGTGGGAATCCTCGTGAGTCACCAACACCGCTAACTAGAACCTGGAGGGGCGCAACACAAGATTGAGTGGGTCAGTAAAACAAAGCTTTTCGAAAACATTTCATTTAATAACCTTTCTAACCCCTCGCTGTAAAACCTGTATACTTTCCCAGAAAATAACATAATATGCATATAATTCTTCAAATATCTCAAATCACTAATCTTTATCAAAAACCAGAAAGTATGCCATGCTATATGCGTCAATAACAAAATATGGATGCATCAATATATATCAGGTGAAATAAGGAATCAACCGGATGTTGGAAGTATGCCCACAAAGCCACTCATTTGATGTAATAGCTTTTTGGAATACTTAATGTATTAAACTTGTATATGTTTAATGAAGGGCAAAGCTTATTGTCAGACACTATTTATTGTATCATGTGTTTATGCAATAAGGGAATCCAAGGGATGTATTTGATCTAAGAGACAAGTGATCTAAGTGAGTTAGATTATCGAGACCATTCTCTTATGTTCATTCCTAAAACGTTCCTAGCCATAGGATTGCCAATTGGGTATTGACAATCCGCTAAGGTTAGTATGTGTTATGTCAACTCAAGCTTGAGTATGACTAGTCTCAAGTCATTTGGTGTTGGACACTAAGACAAACACATAGGTGCTCGAAAGAGTAATCGAGTACACTGAACAACAATCAAAAGAGAGTTCGAACATACATGTCATGTAAGAACTCTAAAGTTGCAATATGCAAAGTAGTCCTTTGACCTGAGGCATCATAGATGTCTAATGGTTAGGTCCTTGATCTTTGATCATGTCAAACGGCATTCCATCGGAGTGTCCACGGCATTGTTGGGGTCAAGCTATCTAGTCGTGTAGGCATATGAATGCACAACAAGGGATCTCTAACCTTCCATGGTGGAAGGAGAATACTCTAAGATATGATTCTAAAGTCTTTGGCCAAAGCAAATGAATATGACTTAGGAAGTTTGTTCCAAATCATATTCAAGGGAATCATATAGAAAAGTATCACATTGGATAGTAGACATGAAACAAACTATCACTTAAACAATGTGATTAAGAGTATTGTATTAGAGAAGGACCGTATTGCATTGTAGTTGTAACTGGATAGGTTCTCCAACCAATTCTACTTAGCTTGGGTAACCATGATATGCTGCTAGGTGTCATGGTTTGTGGAAGCCCTAATGATTAGCAAACACTAATCATTAAAGGGAGAATTGAAATGTGGTTTCAATTCACAATCGATCGTTAAGAGTAACAATCGCCCACTGCCTCGCTAATTGGAACCTAACGGATCGTACACCGAGTAAGGGCGATAGTGAAGAAATTAAATGAGATGGATAAGCAATTAAATGGTTTAATTGAGAATGGTCAAGATTAATTAATTAGTTAATTAATTTTACGAAAGGTTCGTATTGGGCTTTTAAGTTGGTTTTGGGCTTCGGGGCTCAAAAGTGTTTTGGTCCACAAGGCCCATTATGTTTAAGTTGTATGACAACTAAAACAAAATGGGCAAATAGCCCAATAACATTAATATGGCCGGCCATTAGGGTGAATGGGCAAGCTTGGATTAATTACAAGTTTGCCACTCACTTGAAATGAAGTATAAAATCAACTTTATAGCTTTATTTCTCACAAGGGTTTTTCTTGGTGAAATGAGGTGAAACACTTTCTCTCATTTTCTCTAAAGAGGCCGGCCACTTAGAGGGGATTTAGCTAGCAATCTTTTCTTCTCTAAGTCATCCATTTCATCTTCACACTTCATCCTTGGTGTGGAGACTTAGAGACATCAAGCCTTTGATGTTTTGGAGAACAAATCCTCAAATCCTCAAAAAAGCAAAGGAGCACTAAAAGGAGGAAAATCACAAGCAAGATTCAAAGGATCTTGGAGGTGACTTGAAGGCCCTCCACTTGGGTGAATCCCTTGTGTAAACAAGGATGAGCTTCAAGGGTAAATAAACTCTAAATCTTTACTTCTCTTTAATGTTGTTAAAGAGTTTATTGGTTCACCATATACTAGGTTTTGAAAGTCATGGGTTTTATGAATTGTTTTTTAATGCATGCCTACTTTAATGTGTTAATAGTTTGCATATGTATTCAAATGTTCTTACTTGTTCTTAGCTAGGATAAAATTTTTCCTTCACCGGAGACCCTGCAGTTGGTCATGTACGGTTAATTATATAGCTCAATATCCAATATAACCGGAGTCACCACTGTGACCTGTACGGCACTGCTCTGCACATAAATTGGAACTACCTGAAGTAGTCTGTACGACAAGAATGGTGTAAGAATACGCTCTAGTGCTTCTCTCATCAACAACTGTATAATAATCTAAAGTCACCTACAAGTCGGAACCACCTCTAATGGTCTGTACGACATGTCGGAACCACCTCTCATGGTCTGTACGACATGCACCTACTTGGATCCAAGGTGAGCGTGTTGTGCGGGGTGAATAATATAAGCACTAACACCAAGGGTGCTGGTTATGAGCTCTCAACACATTTCACATCATCAATAAATCATATGAACAATATAAACTCACATGTGCGTCCACAGCACCATTTCACATATATGCATCAAATACTAATTCATATATTTCATATATTATGCATGCATGGCATTTTAAAACATACTTTCATTTAAATTCAATTTCTGGGAAAAATCGATAGTATATAGGTAAATACAGAAAATACTGCCCACTCATTGGTATGTCGAAGGGTCGTAACCCCCGTGACATCCTTGAATGCGCTCATCCTCGGGATAGGTATCACCTATATGCGAAACAACTATAAAAACGTTATTTAAAAGCACATAACCAACAATACGTAATAACTTCTCATACGATGCTCAAATTGGGTATATGAATATACCACAGTGACCTACTCGACATCACGGACGTTGAGGTATTTTTTTAAAAAAATTCCAATGCCACACGTGCCCCCATGCGTCGAGAGAGGCACGAGCCTACACGCCCCCACGCGCATCACCCCTTACCTCCAGTCGCCAGACTGTTTTCGCAGGCGCCGGAAAATTGGGGATTTTTCAAACTTCATTTTCTCCGTCAATTCTCAACCATTTTCTACGCATTTTATACCAAAATGAAGCCCTAAGCATGTAGAATCACGTTATACTACTTTAAGGCTCAAAAACATACGAAATCTCACCGGAGAAAATCCAAAAAAACCGGCCAACTTCGAACCCTACAATCCCGACGTCCAAAACCTTCAAACTAAGTACTCCGAACTTCCTTGGGACCTCACTAAGCTCCATGTAAGCTTAGAATTCCCTGAACGTCAACAATTCACGTGTGCATGAACAGTACTCAAAACTGGGGGTTCGGATTTCATGAGTTTTCGAAGGTCCTAAGTTCCAAAAATGGTACCAATCAATTCACAAGCTTGCAAGGATGAAGGAACTCACCTTTTTTACGTCAATCCGTGATGTTTTGAGGGATTTTGGTTCTTGTCCGTACGAGTTCGAGAGAGGGAGAGAGAGAGAACTGAGAGGGAAGAGAGAGAGGGCACAGGGTGAGTGCTTGTCCCGTGTGTGTGTGTGGTCCACCCAAACAAATCACAATCCAATTTCTTAAGTCCCTAACCACACAAAATGGATACCATTTAATCCACTTAATTAATTTTTCCAAGAACTTAGGAGAGTATACATTTATCAATTGACATGTCACACGTACCTTAGCAACCGTTAAGGGCAATTCCGTCATTTCATATCAACGAATATGAAATTCCAGGATGGGCTGTGACAATCTACCCTCCTTATAGAATTTCGTCCTCGAAATTCATACAACCAATCAATCCACTTAATACTCATAAAACAACCTTGGATACATCTTTCTCATTCGATCTTCTGTCTCCCAAGTAGCTTCTTCTACTGAGTGGTTCCTCCACAATACTTTTACTAAGCTCACTGTCTTATTCCTTAGAACCTTGTCTTTCCAATCCAAGATAGTCACTGGTTCCTCATCATACATCAAATCCGGATTAATCTCCAAAGGTTGAGGAGGAATCACATGTGAAGGATCTGAAATATAATGTCGAAGCATCGAGACATGAAACACATTATGTACCTTAGATAACTCCAGAGACAACTCCAATCTGTAGGCAACTTCACCAATCCTTTCAGTGATCTCATAAGGTCCTATGTACCTAGGACTTAGCTTGCCGCATTACACCTCTCCAAGGTGACAATTTTAAGAATACTAAATTAACCACATCATATACTCGATCAGTAGCATGTCTATCTGCTAAACTACTTTGTCGATCCTGGGCCGCTTTCAGGTTAGTCTTAATCACCAGAACATTTTGAGTAGTCTCATCCACAATTTCTGGGCCCTCTAGCACTCTTTCGCCAACCTCTGACCAACACAAGTGCCTCAAATGGTGACATACCAATGCTTGATTGAAAACTATTATTGTAGGCAAATTCCATCAAGTCTAGGCGATCATGCCAAGAATCACCAAACTGTAACACTGAAAATCTCAACATATCCTCTAACGTCTGAATAATCCTCTCTGATTGTCCATCTGTTTGAGGATGATAAGCAGTGTTGTAAAGCAATTTCGTACCAAAAGCTTCCTAAAAAGCTATCCAAAACTTAGAAGTAAATCTTGGATCTCGATCAGAAATAATATTCACTGGAACTCCATGATACTTCACAATCTTCGTGATGAACAACTTAGCCAATTTATTCAGAGGATACTTTTCCCTCACTGGAATGAAGTGTGCTGACTTGGTAAGCCGATCTACAACCACCCAAACGCCATCAAATCCATTATGTGTATGTGGAAGCTTATGCACAAAATCCATAGTTATATTTTCCCATTTTCACTGAGCAACGGGAAGTGGTTGGATCCGTCCAAAAAGCTTCTTTCTTTCTGCTTTGACTTGCTGACAAACAATACACCTACTTACATATTCTGCAATTTCCCTTTTCATACCCGGCCAATAATAAAATGGTCGAATGGTATGGTATATCTTAGTTCCTCCTGGATGCATCGCATAAGCCGAACAATGTGCTTCATCCAAAATTTCTTTCTTTAGTTCCTCGTTATTAGGCACATACATTATGTTATCCTGCATAAGCATGCCATCCGATTCTCGAATCCTGAGGTCTTTCTTTTTCCCTTCATTTCTCAATCAAATCATTTCTTGGATTTCTTCATCAGCCAACTGAGCTTCAAGTACACGATCGACCAAAACTGGCCAGACTTGGAAACTAGCAAGAAAATCTTCTCTTCGCTCTTCTATCTCCAACTTTACTCCAGTAGCTCTCAAATCTGTAAGAAGAGGAACACGATAAGCATACAAAGCATTAAGTCGACCTTGAGGTTTCCTACTCAATGCATCAACTACCACATTTGCACGACCCGGATGATACTACATAGTGCAGTCATAATCACTTAGTAACTTCATCCACCTTCGCTGACGAAGATTAAGATCATGCTGAGTAAAAAGATACTGAAGACTCTTATGATCTGTGAAGATCTTACATTTCTCACCATAGAGATAATGCCTCTAAATCTTCAAAGTAAAGACAATGGCTGCCAACTCAAGATCGTGAATAGGATAATTCCTTTCATGAATCTTCAACTGTCGAGAAGCATAGGCCATCACTCTCTTATGCTGCATCAAGACACATCCCAAACCATTCAAGGAAGCATCATTGTAAATCTCAAAGTTACCACTATCGTCAGGAAGTACCAATACTGGAACATGAGTGAGACAATGTTTCAGCTGCTGGAAACTTTGCTCACAATTCTCGTCCCACTCAAACTTAACATCCTTCCTGGTTAACTTCGTTAGTGGTAAAGCAATCATAGAAAAATCTTGAACAAACCGTCGATAATAACCTGCTAAACCAAGAAAACTCCGCACCTCAGTGACGTTTCGTGGCTGTTCCCAATTCTCCACTGCTGCAATCTTTTGAGGATCTACTTGAATTCCTTGTGCCGATACTACATGTCCCAAAAATGCCACTTGATTCAACCAAAACTGACATTTGCTAAACTTGGCATACAACCGATGTTCCCTCAATTTCTTTAATACCAAGTTAAGATGTCGAATATGATCTGCTTTCGACTTAGAGTATACCAGAATATCATCAATAAAACAATGACAAATCTATCAAGATATTGCTGGTATACTTCATTCATTAACCTCATGAAAGCTGCAAGTGCATTAGTCAATCCAAATGGCATCACCAAAAACTCATAATGTCCATAACGGGTCCTGAAAGCCGTTTTAGGTACATCTTCATCTTTAATCTTCAACTGATAATAGCCAGATCTCAAATCAATCTTAGAGAACACACATGCACCTTTAAGATGATCAAACAAATCATCGATATGAGGCAATGGATAACGGTTTTTAATCGTTACCCGATTCAATTGCCTGTAATCAATACATAATCTCAGAGTTCCATCTTTCTTTCTTACAAACAATACCGGAGCTCCCCAAGGTGAAGTACTAGGTTGAATGAAACCTTTATCAGTTAATTCCTGTAACTGAATTTTTAACTTTCTCAATTCAGCTGGAGCCATTCTATATGGAGTCAAAGATATAGGATCCGTACCTGGAAGCAAATCAATAGAAAACTCCACATCTCTGTCCGGCGGCAATCCCGGAAAATCATCTGGGAATACATCAGGATAGTGCCTGACTACTCCAACTTCCTCCACACTGCTAGGAACAACGTTATTTAATACCACATGTGCTAAGTATCCTTGACAACCTTTCGATAACAACTTATTTGCTCTCATGGCAAAAATAACACCATGTCTCACCCCACTTCTTTCACCCACAAAAGTAACCTCTGGTAGTCCAGGACGATGAAAAGTAACTGATTTCCCGTAACAATCTATATGGGCACGATTATAATGCAACCAATCGGCCATTAAAATCACATCAAAATCCACAATATCTAACGGGATAAGATTAGCTGGCATAACCACACCATCTACCATCACTGGACACCTTGGATAAACACTATCAACATAACATTTTTCCCCTCTAGGCATAGCAAACTCTAAATCAAATCCTAGAGGTGTAGGGTGAGGTTGAGTCATTTGAGCAAATGTATGAGAAATCACAGAATGTGTAGCACCACAATCAATCAAAACTCTAGCAAAGTGACCAAGAATATTTAACGTACCCATAATCAAGTCCGGATGATTCTGAGCATCTTGCAGTGAGATATGATTAACACGTCCCTGAGCTTGTTGTCGTCCACCACGACCTCTATTACCTTGATTGCATCGCCCCTGAGAAGTACGTCCCTGTCCTGTCTGGCTAGACTACCTAGACACTTCTACACTGCTAGCAGCAACCTCTCCCTGTCGGGGCTGACCTCCCTGATGCCACTGAGATCCGCTAGCTGGCATGGAAGGATATGAAGTATAACCTCCAGCATCTTGGGAATACCTAGTCTGAGAATAAGGATCCTGGGAATACTGATAATGTCCGGAAGCATAGGGAGCAGCATCACCCTGATAGTGGTAAGCATCACCACGACCCGTCTGACCATAACTACCTGATCCAAAGTTCTGCTGAATCGGCGCTGGAGGTGGCATAGCAGACTGCTGAGGTCTCTGCTGACTCTGGGGACACTGAGCAGCTCTATGTCCCATCTGCCCACAAGTGTAGCAACCACCGCTACTTCTCCTACATTATCCATGATGTCTGAAATTACAACGGCGGCACAACGGAGGACCTGAACCACCAGTACCACCAAAGTCTCTCTGTCTCTGAAACCTGGGTACACCAGTAAATCTTCCACCTCTCCTCGGGCCTGTGACACTAAATCCTCCGCTGGAATAACTCGAGCTCTTGAAATTCTGTGCCTTGCGGGGTCCCTGAGTGGAGATACCTTTACCCCTGTCATCTTTCCTCTGATTATCATTCTTATTTTCATCATCCTCACTATTACTAAGAAGATTGTCGAAATCCTCCATCCGAACCAAAATCTCAGAAAACTCATGATAAGTGGTGCAAGGAATCGCACTAGCAAACGTCTGTCATTTCCTCTTAGTTCCCTGCTTAAAACGGCGAAACATCTCTACCTGATTACCAGCTGTATCAGGATCATAGCGAGATAAGTCTGTAAACTTTCTGTAATACTCATGCGCCGACATATTCTTTTGCTTCAATTGAGTGAACTCCTGCTTCTTACGATCAATATACTTCGGGGGAACAAATCTTTTCTTAAAACTCTCTTTGAATACTTCCCAATCAGTTGCCGCTTCAGGTGACATAAACTGAGTTTGATTTACCCACCAAGTTGCTGGCTCTCGTCCTAAAAACCAAGTAGTGGTCTCAACCCATCTACTAGCAGGAAGATTCCCTTGACTTTACATCACCTGAAAGGTCTTCTCAATATGGTCTAACCACTTTTCTGCCCCTTCATGACCCTCATTACCCATGAAGCGGTCTAATTTCATATTATACATAGTCTCCAGGGGTGTTCTCTGAGGAGGAGGATGACGGATTGCATTCTGAAAGGCATGAGCCATAGCTTCCCCTAATTGAGCTATATCAGGGAAATTAGACTCAGAAGCACGACGTGGTTCCCTACGAGGCAGCATAGTTCTGACAGAAGACACCAAAGATCATTAGAACATTAACAATTTATACAGGACTGCAACCTAGGCTCTGATACCAAACTGACACACACCGATCCTAGAATCAAGGCGTGCTGGCCGTCACGTGGGCGTGACGTAACCAAAAGTGTGATGCGGAAGCAAAAGATAAAAGAATTACGAAGGAATAAAAACCAACTACTAGCAATAATATCCAACTAACATGCTAGACTGAGTTTAAGTGTGAAACACACACATAATCAGAACATAAGTACTAGGTGCAGTCAAGTATGACTATTACTAAATTACAACACCCGAAGGTGAGTCCTACATGAGTAGTCTGTCAGAACGCCGTGGGAATCCTCGTGAGTCACCAACACCGCTAACTAGAACCTGGAGGGGCCCAACACAAGATTGAGTGGGTCAGTAAAACAAAGCTTTTCGAAAACATTTCATTTAATAACATTTCTAACCCCTCGCTGTAAAACCTGTATACTTTCCCAGAAAATAACATAATATGCATATAATTCTTCAAATATCTCAAATCACTAATCTTTATCAAAAACCAGAAAGTATGCCATGCTATATGCGTCAATAACAAAATAAGGATGCATCAATATATATCAGGTGAAATAAGGAATCAACCGGAGACCCTGCAGTTGGTCATGTACGGTTAATTATATAGCTCAATATCCAATATAACCGGAGTCACCACTGTGACCTGTACGGCACTACTCTGCACATAAATCGGAACTACCTGAAGTAGTCTGTACGACAAGAATGGTGTAAGAATACGCTCTAGTGCTTCTCTCATCAACAGCTGTATAATAATCTAAAGTCACCTACAAGTCGGAACCACCTCTAATGGTCTGTACGACATGTCGGAACCACCTCTCATGGTCTGTATGACATGCACCTACTTGGATCCAAGGTGAACATGTGGTGCGGGGTGAATAATATAAGCACTAACACCAAGGGTGCAGATTATGAGCTCTTAACACAATTCACATCATCAATAAATCATATGAACAATATAAACTCACCTGTGCGTCCACAGCACCATTTCACATATATACATCAAATACTAATTCATATATTTCATATATTATGCATGCATGGCATTTTAAAACATACTTTCATTTAAATTCAATTTCAGGGAAAAATAGATAGTATATAGGTAAATACAGAAAATACTGCCCACTCATTGGTATGTCGAAGGGTCGTAACCCCCGTGACGTCCTTGAATGCGCTCGTCCTCGGGATAGGTATCACCTATATGCGAAACAACTATAAAAACGTTATTTAAAAGCACATAACCAACAATACGTAATAACTTCTCATACGATGCTCAAATTGGGTATATGAATATACTATAGTGACCTACTCGACGTCACGGACGTTGAGGTATTTTTTAAAAAAAATTCCAATGCCACACGTGCCCCCATGCGTAGGGAGAGGCACAAGCCTACGCGCCCCCACGCGCATCACCCCTTACCTCCAGTCGCCGGACTGGTTTCGCCGGCGCTGGAAAATTGGGGATTTTTCAAACTTCATTTTCTCCGTCAATTCTCAACCATTTTCTACGCATTTTATACCAAAAATAAGCCCTAACCATGTAGAATCACGTTATACTACTTTAAGGCTAAAAAACATATGAAATCTCACTAGAGAAAATCCAAAAAAACCGGCCAACTTCGAACCCTACAATCCCGACGTCCAAAACCTTCAAACTAAGTACTCCGAGCTTCCTTGGGACCTCACTAAGCTCCATGTAAGCTTAGAATTCCCTGAACGTCAACAATTCACGTGTGCATGAATAGTACTCAAAACTGGGGGTTCGGATTTCATGAGTTTTCGAAGGTCCTAAGTTCCAAAAATGGTACCAATCAATTCACAAGCTTGCAAGGATGAAGGAACTCGCCTTTTTGACGTCGATCCGTGATGTTTTGAGGGATTTTGGTTCTTGTCCGTATGAGTTCGAAAGAGGGATAGAGAGAGAGAACTGAGAGGGAAGAGAGAGAGGGCACGGGGTGAGTGCTTGTCCCGTGTGTGTGTGTGGTCCACCCAAACAAATCACAATCCAATTTCTTAAGTCCCTAACCACACAAAATGCATACCATTTAATCCACTTAATTAATTTTTCCAAGAACTTAGGAGAGTATACATTTATCAATTGACATGTCACACGTACCTTAGCAACCGTTAAGGGCGATTCCGTCATTTCATATCAACGAATATGAAATTCCGGGACGGGCTGTGACACCAAAGGGCCATAGGGCTCGTTTTAGCCCTGTCACAAAAAACCGTCTCCAATTGAGGGCCAAAGGGCCATAGGGCCAAACATAATTTATTATTTAAATTTAAAGACTACAACAACTTAAATTTAAAAACAACAACTTAAATTTAAAAACGACAACTTATATTTTAAAACTACAACTTAAATTTAAAAACTACAAATTAAATTTAAAAACTACAAATTAAATTTAAAACTGCAAATTAAATTTAAAAACAACATTAACTTAAATTTAAAAACTACAATAACTTAAATTTAATATCCATAATCAACATCATCTTCATCATCCGCCATTGTAGGAGTATAGTCAGAGGTAAACAACTGCCGCCAAGTCATAATTTCTTTTTTATTCCTATCAAAATAGGCCTTACTTATTGGAGTATAATTCAAAGTGTTCCTTTCCATATTCTTATCATCCATCTCTTCTTGTATTTGTTTGGCCCGTTCTTCATGCCTACACTTCCTTTCTTCCGCCTCAAGTGCATTTTGCTCCGCCATTAATCGCAATGAGACCGCCACTTCATGTTGAGCGGTGTAATCATCATTTGCCTTGCCCTTTTCCTTCAACCCTCACGCCTTGTTTCGACCCATAGCCCTAGGTATGGAACCTTCACCCGAACACGGATTTTCTACCCTTGTTTGTTGAATGGTAGGAGATCCATCTTCATCCATATTTGCAACTGAGGATGCAGTTCCAAACACCGGCGTAGGAGCTCTATGTTGAGGTGAATCTTCAAATAACACCCTCTGTTTACAAATTTCCCAACAACTGTGAAACTGAAAGGGTTTTGAGCTGCTCTCCATGTACAATTCCTCCGCTTGGTGTACCTAGAAAATATAATTACAAAAATTAAAGGAAATTAATTTATGAAATTAAATGTAATATAATTAAATATTTACAATAAATTGTGAAAACACTTACTTTGTTGTAGTAATTAGCGCCGCTTTCATGTGTACTTGCGGCTGCTAACAATGCTTGATGCCATTTGTTCAAACTTGGCTGAACATGTTTCTTCCATCTTGAAGAACAACTCTCGTGGTTTCGGATATTCAGTGGAGTGGTGCCTTCATAGAACTCTATGTATTTTTTGGACACATGAGTCCAAACACCGTCATTTGTTTGACAATTCCCCATCACACTATCTTCTGACACCCATCTATAAGCCTTGCAAAGAGCTTCATCTTCTTTTCGGGTCTAAGCCCTACCTTTCATTGCAGACGAGACCATTTGAAAATTATTGAAAAAATTGAAGGATAGATTTTTGAAAGAGGAAAGAAAATATGAGAATTGAAATGGTGTAGGAATGGTGAAAATTTTGTGAGGAATGGTGAATGAATGGTTTAGGTATTTATAGGAAAAAAAAAATTAGAATTTTTAAGAATTTAAAAAAATAAAAAATTGGCCCAAAAAACCAAAAAAAAAAAAATTGAATCAAACGGTAACTGGTGTCAGCTAGCCGTTGGATTCAAATTTTTGTTTAAGCATTCCTGTCGGATATAACCAACAGGAATAAATTTATATTAAATATATTCCTGTCAGTTATATCCGACAGGATTGCTGGAATTTCTGGCCAGCCCCGGGCTAGCTGGCTGGCTGCATGCGGCCATGTTGGAAATGTACCCTAAAGCCAATCATATGATGATACTTTACGGACATTTCACATGTTAAACTAATCTAGTTTACATATAAAAGGCAAACATTATTGTTTGAGACGTCTCATATAAATGTTATATGCTTAAACGATAAAGTCCAAGGAATATGTGATTGGGAGAATGCAATCTAATGAAGTTAGATTAATGAGACCATTCTTTCGTAGACACATCCTAAACGTTCCTGATCATAGGATTGCCAATTGGGCATTGACAGTCCGATAAGATCAGTACGTGCTATGTCTTCTCTCAGGGAGAGTGACTAGTCTCGAGTCATTGGTGTGTGTGACATCAAGACAAGTACGTAGGTGCTCAATAGAGAATGAGTCCACTGAACACGATCAACGAGGAGTTCTCATACTCATGTCACATGAGAACTCATAGTTGGGATAATGCAAATTAGTCCTTTGACCTGAGGCATCATAGTTGTTGTCTTGTGGTTAAGTCCTTGATCTTTGATTATGTCAAAGTCACCCCATCGGGGTGTCCACGACATCATTGGGGTTAAGCCACTTAGTCATGGAGACAAGTGAATGTGCAACAAGGGATCTCTAACCTTCAAAATGGTTTGAGGGAGAATACTCTATGATATGATTAAAATCTCTGGCCAGAGTATGAATGAGATTTGGGAATGCGTTCCAATTCACATTCAAGGTAATCATATAAGCAAACGAATCACATTGGATAGTAGACATGAATAAATAAACTATCAAACCAAACAATGTGGTCAAGAGTATTAGATTAGAGAAAGACCGTATTGCATTTGTAATCCTAAACTGAATAGGTTCTCTACCTCTTCTGATTAGCTTGGGTAGCCATGATATGCTGCTAGGTGTCACTCATGGTTTGTTGAAGCCCTAAACGTGTGTAATCACTAAAGGGAGAATTGAAAGTAAGTTTCAATTCACAATCGATGTAAAATGGTTTTAATCGCCCACTGTCTCGCTAAAAGGAACCTAATGTATCGTACACCGTGTAAGGTGGAGATTGAAGAAACAAAGGAGATGAATAAGAATAATTAAATGGTTTAATTATTTATGGCAAGGATTAATTAATATGTTAATTAATCAAACGAATAAGTTCGTTAAAGACCTCGGGATAGTTTTGGACCTTAAGGCCCAATGGGCTTCGAACTTCAAAGCCCATTGACTTAAGTTGTATGACAACTTAATGAATAAAGATTCACAAAGGCCCAAAAGCCCATATCCATTTAGTGTTGAATTAGGGTTTTTGGTTCTTTAGGTCATTTAAAGAAGTGACTATATAAAGAACTTTATAACCTAAAATTCATAAGTTGTTGATTTTAGAGAAAATTGGTGAGAACACAAAGCTTCCATTTCTCTCTAAGAGGCCAACTACCTTGGGGGATATTGTCTAGCCATTCTATTTCCTCAAGGTCACTCATTTCCTCTCCAATCCAACCTTGGTGTAGAATCTTTAGAGGTTCTCTATTTTGGGAACTTGGAGAATCCTATTCTTTCAACCAAATCCATGGAGCTAAGAAGCAAGGAATGAAGGCCCTATCTCTTGGGTGATTATCCTTTGCATATGCAAAGAGGAATCTACAAAGGTAAATATTTCTCAACTAATAAATGTTGATTTAAAAGTTGAGTCAAGGTTCACCAATCTACTAGGCTTTGAATTTCATGGTTGATGTTTTGTTTTTGAATGCATGAAAGCATGATTCCGCCTTTAATTTGTTAATTGCATGCTATATGATGTTATTCAAATGAACATGTTTTTCACAAAATTTCCTTCAAGTGGTATCAAGAGCCTAGGTCTAGTAGTTGGTGAATCATTTTGGGTTTTGTAGTTCATAGTTTTTGATTTAAAAGTTGTAATATGTTACAAGCTTTATTCTTGTTTCTTTGAATGTAAATTTTGTTAGAAAATTTGCCATCTCAAATGTTGTAGATGTAGTTCATATGAGCATGAATTTTGGAGCTAAAATTTGGTGCCATGTTTTTGGAGAAATTCGGCCAAATCCAAAGGGTGATTTTTTGGGTTCATGTTTGTCTTGTTAAAATGGTTTTAAAGTGACTTTTGGAGCTATTATGAGTGGTGAAAATTTGAGTTTTGGTGAGTGAAAACATTCATGGAGCTATTATGAGTTTTCATGAGTGTTCTTCAATGTTCTTGAAGTTCTTACCAAGAACAAAAAGTTTTGAAGTTTTGATTCAAAATGTTTTATGTTTTTACATAAAGTTTTGGTTTAATTTTAGTGGGTGATTTTAGTGGGTGATGATTATTTGTAAAGTATTATTAATGGTTTTAATGGTAGACAAACTTTTTTAAAAGTTTGACATAAATTCAATTAATGGCTATAATGGTAGACAAAATTTTTTAAAAGTTTAACATAAATTCAAAATATTTCATCTTTACCTCACCTAACAAAACCCACTTACAAAAACTTTGTAAAAATCATATTTTTTCTATCATGGCCGGCCACCCTAATAGAATAGGGTATTTTTGGGTCTTTTATTCAATTACATAAAGTTTTGATACTTTTGTGTATTTGCACTTTGGCCCAAAAGTTTACGTTTTTACGTTAAGGCCCAAAAACGTTAAAGGGCAATTTGTTTTGCTCCTTTAATGAAGTTTTTTTTGTATTTGTTGAAATTTTTGGGTTCTAGTTGTAATTACATGAAGTAGTGGACTTTTGTGTTTTTACAAAGTGACCCCAAAAGTTTGTGTTTCGCAATATAGCCCAAAAAGTTGTGGTTATTGCATGATGGCCCAAATTAAGTAGGGAACAAAAATTGTTTTGTCTCTTTAAATGAGAATTGGATTTTCATTTCATTTAGCTCCATTTAAATCAATTTTATGGATACAAAAACCAAATGAAAATGTTGCATTCAATTTAATTAATTAAAGTGTTGATTAATTAAAGGGTGATTATGAACCTAAGCCTACGATAATTGAGCTATGTGAAAGGCCGTTTCAAATTTGTTTGAACCATGGGAATGTGTAGATTAATTTTGGTTGTAATTTGATTTGATCAAATGTTGTAAAAGAGCATAAGCTCTTCTTTACTTTAAAGTAATTTGAATTATGCAAATGTTGTAAAGAGCATAAGCTCTCTTTTACTTTGAAGTACTTCTTTCTTGCTTTATTTGATATGCATGAAAATGAAGTAGTTGGGTCCAACGCCCCTAGGAACAACACGCCTTAATGTGATTAAACGCGTAACTAAAATCAATCTCCATCCCTAGTCCGAGATTCAACACTAGGCTCGTGTTGAATCTAAACAAAGGTTCATAGTCATCCTAAGGCCCTAAGGCAACTATATAGTCCATCAAATGAATGCAAACCTTATGTTAGTAGTATCATATACTCTTGCTTTAAAAACCGTTTTATAAGTATAGTGGGAGTATTATATACAACTAAATTGAATCAAATGGACCAATAGTTGTAATAGGACCAAAATTGTTTTAATAAAGATTAAAATGAATATGTTATATGTGATGAGACCTAAAACCCTCAACCTAACCATTATTAAGTTGATAAGCGTGAAAGTGCTTAGAACACTCTTTCGTGGCCTTCCACCGTGGTGGGATCCAATCGTTTATGACTTGTACACCGGCTTCACCCTATCATGGGGGAGTACAAAGTGCATGCTTATACTCAGGAGGAATCCATAAACATATGATGAGGTTAGTGTAGGCAACGAGGATGGCCGACATCGTATCATCGTGAGGCTATTCTTGAACCCCTTCACGAACTAAGCATGGTGGGAATAACTTAACTAAGTGCAATGGCGCCGACATCGTATCATCGTGAGGCAACATTCTCTAGAGGCCAAATTGATGGGTACTTGCATTAGTTGCAAATGAGTAAGCGTACTCTCTCATTATTATTAATGCTAGCCAACATCATATCATTGTGAGGTGGGCTTGGTAATAGTGAGTCTCCCATAACCTACTAAGAGTTTCCTCCAAAACTCTCGAATTCCAATGAGGGATATGGAATTTGCCAAAAATAGTGGGTGGTGCTATTTGATTTAAAGACCCAAATCAAATGGCTTAAAATCAATCAATTTATATTCGTTATGTATTTGGTTACCAATATATTTGCAAACGCTATCCAAAACTTGACAAAGAAAATCCGAATGTTTTAGTTTCCGGACTTGGTAACACAATCCCAAAGATTGTCTTAAATGGATTGTGCATGTACCTAAGAAGTCTCATCCTCACAATCTTCCTATTGATAATGTATCATTGGAAGAACATGTTAGAAATGTCTATCATAAAGAGGACAACACAAACAACCAATGCTTATTCCTTCGTTATATGAACAAAGGAACTTACGAAGATTAGCATAAAGACAAGGACACTTTTAGTGCCATGATTCTTCACTTACAAATTGTTGTATGAAGAAATGAGAGTTGCCTTGAACAACTCTTGAAAGTTTGTAATTATGTTTAGAACATAATGGTTGGTTGACAAAAATAGTCCATCAACATGGACTTATGATGATTTTGAATCATTGAGTGTTGAAGTGATAAACCACTTAACGAGACGGAAACTAAGCTAGGACTTCACCTTTATGTCCCTATCCTAAATGGTTCACTAAGTTTATTGTAAACTATGTAGTGAACAATAACCACACACTCTCCAAAATGTTTGATGTGTATAACACAATTGAAAAAGGTTTCAAGAGAGATAGTGGGAGTTTAGGGACCATGACTATTGTAGTCAAAGGAGAAGTCAAATGAAGAAGATAAAATTAACTCCAAGGGAACAAACTTTCTTTATGAAAGGATGGACATTGGAAGGGGTATTTGCAAGAAATGTCTTGCAAGTGTCAAGAACACACCTTTCGAAGGTGTTGTAAATTGTTCTTGAATAGTTCAAAACAGTTGGTTCTTCTACTTGAATGCTTGATTCCGTATTAGTAACTATGTTTTACAATCGTTGTAAAAGTGTGACTAATAAGAAGTAGAATATTAATGAGAGAAGAGAAAGTACTTCACATTCGGAACGTGAATAAAATATAGATCTCTGCGAAAGCAGATGGTACTAACTTCCTCATATGAACTACCAAAGAAATTGGAAAAATCAAAGATTGTCTTTACATTCCAATTTTAAGGAACTCAATTCCATCACTATAGTAGAGATGGATGAATGTTTTGTTTGACAAAACATTGTTCTTTATTAATCACTGATTGGATTATAGTAATCTAATTGATTGTCTCTATAGTAGAGATGATATGGTAGCGTTAACTGTTTAGAATATAATGATGCTTAAAACCCAAAAGGTTGCAAGATAGTGACTAATCCCAACTGAGTTGTGATACCTCTAAAACATAAATTACGAGTTGGTCATAGATGGATGCTTTGGATCGTTCGATCCGGATCCAATACCTTCTTGTCAAAATTGTATAGAGGCGAAATGTTCGAATCTTTATTCTTTTGGAAAGAAGAAAGAATCACAAAGTTATTGAGGTTAATTCACTTAGATGTTAGTGGCACTTGTCCACAACATAATACTACTCATGTTGTTTGACATTCACCGAAGATCACTCTCGGTTGGACTATAGTTTATTATGAATAAACACAAGTCCGAATACTTTGCAAAAGGTTTCAAAGAATTCAAGAAATGTAAGTTGATGAGTAAGACGTCTAAAGTACTTACCTCCTTAGATTTGATCCAAGGAAAGGTAACACTTTAGATGAGTTTCCTTGAAAGATATCAAGGAAATTAGCATCATAAGATAATGATTTTCTCCATTAGGAGAAGAACGAACTTGAATAAGATTTAGTTCGTTGAAGATTATCAATTACCCATATATATAGGATATATACTTCTAAAACAATATGATTGTCAATTAGGAGATCTTCCAAATTTTCATAACTCCATAGGATGTAGTTGGAAAGAAAGACAAATCTTAATCATGTTAAGATTTGGGGTTGTGTGCTAATGAGCAATATTTGTTTAAAAATTATCTTGTGGATATCCTTAAATTAACCTTTGGATATCACTTCTATAAACCAACCAACAAATGTTGTTTGTTGAGTAGTTCATTGTAATCCTACAATGAGATTTGCCTTAGAGCAAATGAACTAGGAATAGAACTCAAAAGAATGGGTTCTTTGAGAGACAAGATGATAATCAACAAATATAACAACCTAGTTCCTATACCACAAGCTCCAAGGTAGTCAAAAAGAATTTTAAACCGTCTCAGTTGAATGGTTTGAACTTTATGACTACATTGAGTGTATATACAACATATACTCAAGGAAATGGTAAAGTACCATTTGACCTGAAATAATGAAACCTTCATAGCTAATTGGTAGCTTAAGGTGACTACAATCAAAGAGAATGGTTGACTTTGAAGGAACCATCTTTGACGTAGTCTTAGTTTCAATTAATTCGAAGATTGCTAGCTACAACTAAATGGTGATTCAATGTTTGGACATGATATAGGTTTCCGAAACCATTATTAAGATAGTCTTGATAATTTATGTCTAAAACTATGAATCACAAGACATGTAAGTTGTAGAGATCCAACCATCATGGATCTAAGCAAGCTAGTGGGAGCCATAAACGTCTTATGAGGGAAAGATCAAATTGTTTGATTTCTCATAAAGATGTAAATGAATCTTTTGTTTACTAGGTTTACAAAAGATTAGTGGGAGTTAATCATATTCCTAAATTTAAATATATGTATGATATATTAATTTTGGAAATGAAAAGAATACTTCTTCGTTAAAGTTATGACTTTAAACTTTCTATAACGATAGAATGTATATGGGAGACATAGTCTATATACATGGGATGGAAATCTATAATGATAGATTTTAGGATATAATTGGATTATATCATGCCCTAATAATAGACAAAAGGATGCTAGGAAGTTTCTCATATGATGATAAACTTCAATAAGAAGAACAACTCTAGTGAGACTAGGAGGTAGCTCTTCTCAAAGGGAACGTACCCTTTGACTCCCAAAGAAATAATGCGTAAATCGAATCCTTTATACATACGCAGAAAGGTGATTTATGTATTTCATATTGTATGAAAAACATTGATTTGAGTTGTACCTAGAAAGGTACAAGGCGATATCAATGCAAGCCCAGGATCAGAACCATGGCAACTGTCAAGTGAGTCCTTAAGTATTTAAGAAATACTAAAGGATAGGTTCCTCGAAGAATGAGGAAGAATTAGAGTAACGTAAAGGAAGCGTAAATGTGTTAGATTATGAATCTAATCCATCGTTGAATGTTTCTTCATTATGAATGAAGAGATTAACAGATACCTCTTTATTATGACTAAAGAGATATTTGGATGGAAACATTAAAGTAATGACTTTAGTGTGTTCCATTATGAATGCAAAATATATTGCCATATATAGAAGTTTACAACAATGTTGTTTGGATGGGAAAGTTCATTTATGAACTCTCTATTCGGTTCCAACCAGAAAGTGTATCTAGTGTACTGACACTACGACACTAATGGGGCGATAGCTCAAGCCTGGGAATCAAGGTCTCATCAAGATCCGAACTCATATGAGAGACTGAACCACATGATTGGGAATCATGTATAATGGTGACGTCGATATTCTCAAGGTTGCTTCTATGGATAACATATAGATATCCATTGCCTAGGCCTACTACTCAGCCATTTATGAAATGACTACAGAAGAGGAATCATAACAGATGACCAAGCTGATTGGCTCTAGTGCAAGTGGGAGATTGTTGGAAATGTGCCCTAAAGCCAATCATATGATGATACTTTACGGACATTTCACATGTTAAACTAATCTAGTTTACATATAAAAGGCAAACATTATTGTTTGAGACGTCTCATATAAATGTTATATGCTTAAACGATAAAGTCCAAGGAATATGTGATTGGGAGAATGCAATCTAATGAAGTTAGATTAATGAGACCATTCTTTCGTAGACACATCCTAAACGTTCCTGATCATAGGATTGCCAATTGGGCATTGACAGTCTGATAAGATCAGTACGTGCTATGTCTTCTCTCACGGAGAGTGACTAGTCTCGAGTCATTGGTGTGTGTGACATCAAGACAAGTACGTAGGTGCTCAATAGAGAATGAGTTCACTGAACAGGATCAACGAGGAGTTCTCATACTCATGTCACATGAGAACTCATAGTTGGGATAATGCAAATTAGTCCTTTGACCTGAGGCATCATAGTTGTTGTCTTGTGGTTAAGTCCTTGATCTTTGATTATGTCAAAGTCACCCCATCGGGGTGTCCACGACATCATTGGGGTTAAGCCACTTAGTCATGGAGACAAGTGAATGTGCAACAAGGGATCTCTAACCTTCAAAATGGTTTGAGGGAGAATACTCTATGATATGATTAAAATCTCTGGCCAGAGTATGAATGAGATTTGGGAATGCGTTCCAATTCACATTCAAGGTAATCATATAAGCAAACGAATCACATTGGATAGTAGACATGAATAAATAAACTATCAAACCAAACAATGTGGTCAAGAGTATTAGATTAGAGAAAGACCGTATTGCATTTGTAATCCTAAACTGAATAGGTTCTCTACCTCTTCTGATTAGCTTGGGTAGCCATGATATGCTTCTAGGTGTCACTCATGGTTTGTGGAAGCCCTAAACGTGTGTAATCACTAAAGGGAGAATTGAAAGTAAGTTTCAATTCACAATCGATGTAAAATGGTTTTAATCGCCCACTGCCTCGCTAAAAGGAACCTAATGTATCGTACACCGTGTAAGGTGGAGATTGAAGAAACAAAGGAGATGAATAAAAATAATTAAATGGTTTAATTATTTATGGCAAGGATTAATTAATATGTTAATTAATCAAACGAATAAGTTCGTTAAAGACCTCGGGATAGTTTTGGACCTTAAGGCCCAATGGGCTTCGAACGTCAAAGCCCATTGACTTAAGTTGTATGACAACTTAATGAATAAAGATTCACAAAGGCCCAAAAGCCCATATCCATTTAGTGTTGAATTAGGGTTTTTGGTTCTTTAGGTCATTTAAAGAAGTGACTATATAAAGAACTTTATAACCTAAAATTCATAAGTTGTTGATTTTAGAGAAAATTGGTGAGAACACAAAGCTTCCATTTCTCTCTAAGACGCCAACCACCTTGGGGGATATTGTCTAGCAATTCTATTTCCTCAAGGTCACTCATTTCCTCTCCAATCCAACCTTGGTGTAGAATCTTTAGAGGTTCTCTATTTTGGGAACTTGGAGAATCCTATTCTTTCAACCAAATCCATGGAGCTAAGAAGCAAGGAATGAAGGCCCTATCTCTTGGGTGATTATCCTTTGCATATGCAAAGAGGAATCTACAAAGGTAAATATTTCTCAACTAATAAATGTTGATTTAAAAGTTGAGTCAAGGTTCACCAATCTACTATGCTTTGAATTTCATGGTTGATGTTTTGTTTTTGAATGCATGAAAGCATGATTCCGCCTTTAATTTGTTAATTGCATGCTATATGATGTTATTCAAATGAACATGTTTTTCACAAAATTTCCTTCAGGCCAACCCTTTAATCCTTTCAGATTCTGTGGGGCCCACGAGCCCTTTGGCCTAGCCCTCGGTTGGAAACGGTTTTCGGGCTATTTTCGACCCTTTGGCCCTCTGGACCCTTCGGTTGGAGATGGCCTAAAAGCCCAAGACCTCCATATGTCCTATCAGCAATTAAATCGAGTGCTCTGTCGCAAATACAGTGTCCCAAAATAGCCTTATTCTTGTAGTTGGTCTTACACTCATCTTTTTCACTGATTGAGATCTACTTCGATTTCTATGTTCCGAGATTGCGAATTTAGGGATCCAAACGAGCCTGTGAATCTAGGAATCCAAACAACTCAATTTCAATTATACAGCCCCATTAGCCCATTCCATTGGCTCACTTCACAAAAACACAAAAATTTTAACGATCCAGATCTTTTTTCTCTCTCTCTTGAATGCTCCGGATATCTCGACTGAACATAAAGATCTGTAGTGGATCTCATTCACCCACTTTTATTTAGATTGTGAATTAACAAATTCAATAAGGTGGACTAACTGCCACTCAGTACTACTGTCTGATGGTATTCCTCTTCACTTGGAAGTGAGAGGTCTTAGGTTCAAATCTCATGGATGGCGAATTCGATACCAAATTAGGCTGCCCATTGTATGGCTTTACCAAACTCCCCTCCCCTTAGTATAAAAATATCAATGTACTCATAAAAAAAAAGATGGACAACTTGGTTTTGTATATTTTAAGGGAGTTTTTGTGAAGCTCGATATGTGATGTATTGAAATGATTTAAAATGTTTATCTTTTAGGTTTTGATCAAAAGATCATGTCTACCAAATGTCACAGTGAAGGAAATTTTGTGAAAAACATGTTCATTTGAATAACATCATATAGCATGCAATTAACAATTAAAGGCGGAATCATGCTTTCATGCATTCAAAAAACAAAACATCTACCATGAAATTCAAAGCCTAGTAGATTGGTGAACCTTGACTCAACTTAAAAACAACAATTTGTTAGTTGAGAAATATTTACCTTTGTAGATTCCTCTTTGCATATGCAAAGGATAATCACCCAAGAGATAGGGCATTCATTCCTTGCTTCTTAGCTCCATGGATTTGGTTAGAAGAATAGGTTCTCCAAGTTCCCAAAATTGAGAACCTCTAAAGATTCTACACCAAGGTTGGATTGGAGAGGAAATGAGTGACCTTGAGGAAATAGAATTGCTAGACAATATCCCCCAAGGTGGTTGGCCTCTTAGAGAGAAATGGAAGCTTTGTGTTCTCACCAATTTTCTCTAAAATCAACAACTTATGAATTTATGTTATAAAGTTCTTTATATAGTCACTTCTTTAAATGACCTAAAGAACCAAAAAACCCTAATTCATCACTATATGGATATGGGCTTTTGGGCCTTTGTGAATCTTTATTCATTAAGTTGTCATACAACTTAAGTCAATGGGCTTTGACGTTCGAAGCCCATTGGGCCTTAAGGTCCAAAACTATCCCGAGGTCTTTAACGAACTTATTCGTTTGATTAATTAACATATTAATTAATCCTTGCCATAAATAATTAAACCATTTAATTCATCTCCTTTGTTTCTTCAATCTCCACCTTATTTGGTGTACGATACATTAGGTTCCTTTTAGCGAGGCAATGGGCGATTAAAACCATTTTACATCGATTGTGAATTGAAACTTACTTTCAATTCTCCCTTTAGTGATTACACACGTTTAGGGCTTCCACAAACCATGAGTGACACCTAGCAGCATATCATGGCTACCCAAGCTAATCAGAAGAGGTAGAGAACCTATTCAGTTTAGGATTACAAATGCAATACGGTCTTTCTCTAATCTAATACTCTTGACCACATTGTTTGGTTTGATAGTTTATTTATTCATGTCTACTATCCAATGTGATTCATTTGCATTTTATGATTACCTTGAATGTGATTTGGAACGCATTCCCCAATCTCATTCATACTCTGGCCAGAGATTTTAATCATATCATAGAGTATTCTCCCTCAAGCCAATTGAAGGTTAGAGATCCCTTGTTGCGCATTCACTTGTCTCCATGACTAAGTGGCTTAACCCCAATGATGTCGTGGACACCCCGATGGGGTGACTTTGGCATAATCAAAGATCAAGGACTTAACCACAAGACAACAACTGTGATGCCTCAGGTCAAAGGACTAATTTGCATTATCCCAAACATGAGTTCTCATGTGACATGAGTATGAGAACTCCTCGTTGATCGTGTTCAGTGAACTCATTCTCTATTGAGCACCTACGTACTTGTCTTGATGTCACACACACCAATGACTCGAGACTAGTCACTCTCCCTGAGAGAAAACATAGCACGTACTGATCTTATCGGACTGTCAATGCCCAATTGGCAATCCTATGATCAGGAACGTTTAGGATGTGTCTACGAAATAATGGTCTCATTAATCTAACTACATTAGATTGCATTCTTCCAATCACATATTCCTTGGACTTTATCGTTTAAGCATATAACATTTATATGAGACGTCTCAAACAATAATGTTTGCCCTTTATATGTAAACTAGATTAGTTTAACATGTGAAATATCCGTAAAGTATCATCATATGAATGGCTTTAGGGCACATTTCCAACAATCTCCCACTTGCACTAGAGCCAATCAGCTTGGTCATCTGTTATGATTCCTCTTCTGTGGTCATTTCCTAAATGGCTGAGTAGTAGGCCTAGGAAATGGATATCTATATGTTATCCATAGAAGCAACCTTGAGAATATCGACGTCACCATTATACATGATTCCCAATCATGTGGTTCAGTCTCTCATATGAGTTCGGATCTTGATGAGACCTTGATTCCCAGGCTTGAGCTATCGCCCCATTAGTGTCGTAATGTCAGTACACTAGATACACTTTCTGGTTGGAACCGAATAGAGAGTTCATAAATGAACTTTCCCATCCAAACAACATTGTTGTAAACTTCTATATGGCAATATATTTTGCATTCATAATGGAACACACTAAAGTCAATACTTTAATGTTTCCATCCAAATATCTCTTTAGTCATAATAAAGGGATACCTGTTTATCTCTTCATTCATAATGAAGAAACATCCAATGATGGATTAGATTCACAATCTAATACATTTACGCTTCCATTACGTTACTCTAATTCTTCCTCATTCTTCGAGGAACCTATCCTTTAGTATTTCTTAAATACTTAAGGATTTACTTGACAGTTGCCATGGTTCTGATCCTGGGCTTGCACTGATATCGCCTTGTACCTTTCTAGGTACAACTCATATCAATGTTTTTCATACAATATGAAATACATAAATCACCTTTCTGCGTATGCATAAAGGATTCGATTTACGCATTATTTCTTTGGGAGTCAAAGGGTACGTTCCCTTTGAGAAGAGCTACCTCCTAGTCTCACTAGAGTTGTTCTTCTTATTAAAGTTTATCATCATATGAGAAACTTCCTAGCAACCTTTTGTCTATTATTAGGGCATGATATAATCCAATTATATCCTAAAATCTATCATTATAGATTTCCATCCCATGTATATAGACTATGTCTCCCATATACATTCTATCGTTTATAGAAAGTTTTAAAGTCATAACTTTAACAATGAAGTATTCTTTTCATTTCCAAAATTAATATATCATACATATATTCAAATTTAGGAATATGATTAACTCCCACTAATCTTTTGTAAACCTAGTAAACAAAAGATTCATTTACATCTATATGAGAAATCAAACAATTTTGATCTTTCTCTCATAAGACGCTTATGGCTCCCACTAGCTTGCTAAGATCCATGATGGTTGGATCTCTACAACTTACATGTTTTGTGATTCATAGTTTTAGACATAAATTATCAAGACTATCTTAATAATGGTTTCGGAAACCTATATCATGTCCAAACATTGAATCACCATTATAGTTGTAGCTAGCAATCTTCGAATTAATTGAAACTAAGACTACATCAAAGATGGTTCCTTCAAAGTCAACCATTCTCTTTGATTGTAGTCACCTTAAGCTACCAATTAGCTATGAAGGTTTCATTATTTCGGGTCAAATGGTACTTTACCATTTCCTTGAGTATATATCGTATATACACTCAATGTAGTCATAAAGTTTAAACCATTCAACTGAGACGGTTTATAAATCCTTCTTGACTACCTTGGAGCTTGTGGTATAGGAACTAGGTTGTTATATTTGTTGATTATCATCTTGTCTCTCAAAGAACCCATTCTTTTGAGTTCTATTCCTAGTTCATTTGCTCTAAGGCAAATCACATTGTAGGATTACAATGAACTACTCAACAAACAACATTTGTTGGTTGGTTTATAGAAATGATATCCAAAGGTTAATTTAAGGATATCCACAAGATAATTTTTAAACAAATATTGCTTATTAGCACACAACCCCAAATCTTAACATGATTAAGATTTGTCTTTCTTTCCAACTACATCCTATGGAGTTATGAAAATTTTGGAAGATCTTCTAATTGACAATCATATTGTCTTAGAAGCATATATATCCTATATATGGGTAATTGATAATATCCAACGAACTAAATCTTATTCAAGTTCGTTCTTCTCCTAATGGAGAAAATCATTTATCTTATGATGCTAATTTCCTTGATATCTTTCAAGGAAACTCATCTAAAGTGTTACCTTTCCTTGGATCAAATCTAAGGAGGTAAGTACTTTAGACGTCTTACTCATCAACTTACATTTCTTGAATTCTTTGAAACCTTTTTGCAAAGTATTCGGACTTGTGTTTATTCAAAATAAACTATAGTCCAACCGAGAGTGATCTTCGGTGAATGTCATACAACATGAGTAGTATTATGTTGTGGACAATTGCCACTATCTTGCAACCTTTTGGGTTTTAAGCATCATTATATTCTAAACAGTTAACGCTACCATATCATCTCTACTATAGAGACTTATAATCCAATCATTGATTAATAAAGAACAATGTTTTGTCAAACAAAACATTCATCCATCTCTACTATAGTGACGGAATTAAGTTCCTTAAAATTGGAATGTAAAGACAATCTTTGGTTTTTCCAATTTCTTTGGTAGTTCATATGAGGAAGTTAGTACCATCTGCTTTCGCAGAGATCTATATTTTATTCACGTTCCGAATGTGAAGTACTTTCTCTTCTCTCATTAATCTTCTACTTCTTATTAGCCATACTTTTACAACGATTGTAAAACATAGTTACTAATACGGAATCATGTATTCAAGTAGAAGAACCAACTGTTTTGAACTTTTCAAGAACATTTTACAACACCTTCGAAAGGTGTGTTCTTGACACTTGCAAGACATTTCTTGCAAATACCCCTTCCAATGTCCATCCTTTCATAAAGAAAGTTTGTTCCCTTGGAGTTAATTTTATCTTCTTCATTTGACTTCTCCTTTGACTACAATAATCATGGTCCCTAAACTCCCACTATCTCTCTTGAAACCTTTTTTCAATTGTGTTATACACATCAAACATTTTGGAGAGTGTGTGGTTATTGTTCACTACATAGTTTACAATAAACTTAATGAACCATTAGGATAGGGACATAAAGGTGAAGTCCTAGCTTAGTTTCCGTCTCGTTAAGTGGTTTATCACTTCAACACTCAATGATTCAAAATCATCATAAGTCCATGTTGATGGACTATTTTTGTCAACCAACCATTATGTTCTAAACATAATTACAAACTTTCAAGAGTTGTTCAAGGCAACTCTTATTTCTTCATAAGTTCCTTTGTTCATATAACGAAGGAATAAGCATTGGTTGTTTGTGTTGTCCTCTTCATGATAGACATTTCTAACATGTTCTTCCAATGATACATTATCAATAGGAAGATTGTGAGGATGAGACTTCTTAGGTACATGCACATTCCATTTAAGACAATCTTTGGGATTGTGTTACTAAGTCCGGAAACTAAAACATTCGGCTTTTCTTTGTCAAGTTTTGGATAGCGTTTGCAAATATATTGGTAAACAAATACATAACGAATATAAATTGATTGATTTTAAGCCATTTGATTTGGGTCTTTAAATCAAATAGCACCACCCACTATTTTTGGCAAATTCCATATCCCTCATCGGAATTCGAGAGTTTTGGAGGAAACTCTTAGTAGGTTATGGGAGACTCACTATTACCAAGCCCACCTCACAATGATATGATATTGGCTAGCATTAATAATAATGAGAGAGTACGCTTACTCATTTGCAACTAATGCAAGTACCCATCAATTTGGCCTCTAGAGAATGTTGCCTCACAATGATATGATATTGGCAACATTGCACTTAGTTAAGTCATTCCCACCATGCTTAGTTCGTGAAGGGGTTCAAGAATAGCCTCACGATAATACGATATTGGCCATCCTCGTTGCCTACACTCACCTCATCAAGTATGTATATAGACTCCTCCTGAGTATAAGCATGCACTTTGTACTCCCCCATGATAGGGTGAAGCCGGTGTACAAGTCATAAACGATTGGAGCTACCACGGTGGAAGGCCACGGAAGAGTGTTCTAAGCACTCTCACGCTTTTCAACTTAATAATGGTTTGGTTGAGGGTTTTAGGTCTCATCACATAAAAATATTCATTTTAATCTTTATTAAAACAATTTTGGTCCTATTACAACTATTGGTCCATTTGATTCAATTTAGTTGTATATAATACTCCCACTATACTTATAAAACGGTTTTTAAAGCAAGAGTATATGATACTACTAACATATGGTTTGCATTCATTTGATGGACTATATAGTTGCCTTAGGGCCTTAGGATGACTATGAACCTTTGTTTAGATTCAACAAGAGCCTAGTGTTGAATCTCGGACTAGGGATGGAGATTGATTTTAGTTACGCGTTTAATCACATTAAGCCGTGTTGTTCCTAGGGGCGTTGGACCCAACTACTCCATTTTCATGCATATCAAATAAAACAAGAAAATGAGTACTTTAAAGTAAAGGTGAGCTTATGCTCATTACAACATTTGCATAATTCAAATTACTTTAAAGTAAAGAAGAGCTTATGCTCTTTTACAACATTTGATCAAATCAAATTACAACCAAAATTAATCTACACATTCCCATGGTTCAAACAAATTTGAAACGACCTTTCACATAGCTCAATTATCGTAGGCTTAGGTTCATAATCACCCTTTAATTAATCAACACTTTAATTAATTAAATTGAATGCAACATTTTCATTTGGTTTTTGTATCCATAAAATTGATTTAAATGGAGCTAAATGAAATGAAAATCCAATTCTCATTTAAAGAGACAAAACAATTTTTGTTCCCTACTTAATTTGGGCCATCATGCAATAACCACAACTTTTTGGGCTATATTGCGAAACACAAACTTTTGGGGTCACTTTGTAAAAAACACAAAAGTCCACTACTTCATGTAATTACAACTAGAACCCAAAAATTTCATCAAATACAAAAAAACTTCATTAAAGGAGCAAAACAATTTGTCCTTTAACGTTTTTGGGCCTTAACGTAAAAACGTAAACTTTTGGGCCAAAGTGCAAATACACAAAAGTTTCAAAACTTTATGTAATTGAATAAAAGACCCAAAAATACCCTATTTAATTAGGGTGGCCGGCCATGATAGAAAAAATATGATTTTTACAAAGTTTTTGTAAGTGGGTTTTATTAGGTGAGGTAAAGATGAAATATTTTGAATTTATGTTAAACTTTTAAAAAAATTTGTCTACCATTATAACCATTAATTGAATTTATGTCAAACTTTTAAAAAAGTTTATCTACCATTAAAACCATTAATAATACTTTACAAATAATCATCACCCACTAAAATCACCCACTAAAATTAAACCAAAACTTTATGTAAAAACATAAAACATTTTGAATCAAAACTTCAAAATTTTTTGTTCTTGGCAAGAACTTCAAGAACATTGAAGAACACTCATGAAAACTCATAATAGCTCCATGAATGTTTTCACTCACCAAAACTCAAATTTTCATCACTCAAAAGAGGGTTAACATCCTAGGGTACTTAGGGGTTCCAAAAGTCACTTTAAAACCATTTTAACAAGACAAACATGAACCCAAAAAATCACCCTTTGGATTTGGCCGAATTTCCCAAAAAACATGGCACCAAATTTTAGCTCCAAAATTCATGCTCATATGAACTACAACATTTGAGATGGCAAATTTTCTAACAAAATTTACATTCAAAGAAACAAGAATAAAGCTTGTAACATATTACAACTTTTAAATCAAAAACTATGAACTACAAAACCCAAAATGATTCACCAACTACTAGACCTAGGCTCTTGATACCACTTGAAGGAAATTTTGTGAAAAACATGTTCATTTGAATAACATCATATAGCATGCAATTAACAATTAAAGGCGGAATCATGCTTTCATGCATTCAAAAAACAAAACATCTACCATGAAATTCAAAGCCTAGTAGATTGGTGAACCTTGACTCAACTTAAAAACAACAATTTGTTAGTTGAGAAATATTTACCTTTGTAGATTCCTCTTTGCATATGCAAAGGATAATCACCCAAGAGATAGGGCATTCATTCCTTGCTTCTTAGCTCCATGGATTTGGTTAGAAGAATAGGTTCTCCAAGTTCCCAAAATTGAGAACCTCTAAAGATTCTACACCAAGGTTGGATTGGAGAGGAAATGAGTGACCTTGAGGAAATAGAATTGCTAGACAATATCCCCCAAGGTGGTTGGCCTCTTAGAGAGAAATGGAAGCTTTGTGTTCTCACCAATTTTCTCTAAAATCAACTACTTATGAATTTATGTTATAAAGTTCTTTATATAGTCACTTCTTTAAATGACCTAAAGAACCAAAAAACCCTAATTCATCACTATATGGATATGGGCTTTTGGGCCTTTGTGAATCTTTATTCATTAAGTTGTCATACAACTTAAGTCAATGGGCTTTGACGTTCGAAGCCCATTGGGCCTTAAGGTCCAAAACTATCCCGAGGTCTTTAACGAACTTATTCGTTTGATTAATTAACATATTAATTAATCATTGCCATAAATAATTAAACCATTTAATTCATCTCCTTTGTTTCTTCAATCTCCACCTTATTTGGTGTACGATACATTAAGTTCCTTTTAGCGAGGCAGTGGGCGATTAAAACCATTTTACATCGATTGTGAATTGAAACTTACTTTCAATTCTCCCTTTAGTGATTACACACGTTTAGGGCTTCCACAAACCATGAGTGACACCTAGCAGCATATCATGGCTACCCAAGCTAATCAGAAGAGGTAGAGAACCTATTCAGTTTAGGATTACAAATGCAATACGGTCTTTCTCTAATCTAATACTCTTGACCACATTGTTTGGTTTGATAGTTTATTTATTCATGTCTACTATCCAATGTGATTCATTTGCATTTTATGATTACCTTGAATGTGATTTGGAACGCATTCCCCAATCTCATTCATACTCTGGCCAGAGATTTTAATCATATCATAGAGTATTCTCCCTCAAGCCAATTGAAGGTTAGAGATCCCTTGTTGCGCATTCACTTGTCTCCATGACTAAGTGGCTTAACCCCAATGATGTCGTGGACACCCCGATGGGGTGACTTTGGCATAATCAAAGATCAAGGACTTAACCACAAGACAACAACTGTGATGCCTCAGGTCAAAGGACTAATTTGCATTATCCCAAACATGAGTTCTCATGTGACATGAGTATGAGAACTCCTCGTTGATCGTGTTCAGTGAACTCATTCTCTATTGAGCACCTACGTACTTGTCTTGATGTCACACACACCAATGACTCGAGACTAGTCACTCTCCCTGAGAGAAAACATAGCACGTACTGATCTTATCGGACTGTCAATGCCCAATTGGCAATCCTATGATCAGGAACGTTTAGGATGTGTCTACAAAAGAATGGTCTCATTAATCTAACTACATTAGATTGCATTCTTCCAATCACATATTCCTTGGACTTTATCGTTTAAGCATATAACATTTATATGAGACGTCTCAAACAATAATGTTTGCCCTTTATATGTAAACTAGATTAGTTTAACATGTGAAATATCCGTAAAGTATCATCATATGAATGGCTTTAGGGCACATTTCCAACACACAGCCCATCCCGAAATATTATATTTCTAGGCATGAAAATACCTATTTACCCCTGGACATTTTGTGTGGTTATGTGGGTTAAGTTTTATTTGGACAAATTCTAAATTTTTCCTAAGTTTTGGAATACTTAGGACCTAAAGTGTTTTCTTTGGTTTTGGTTGGTAACCCACGTGGACCACACACACACACACAAACTCTTCCTCTTTCCCGTCCCTTCTCTCTCTTCTCCCTCTCGGATTTTTCAGAAAATCCGTACAAAACGTACGGACGAACTTCGAAACCAACCATATATGCACGGATCGACATCAAGAAGGTAAGATTCGAAACTCCTTGCAAATCTCTGAGTTCATATATACCATTTTTGAGACCTGAAACCTTCGAAAACCCTAGTTTCTCACGATCTCCGATTTAGGTATTGTTCATGCACACGTAAATGCGGGGTTTTTAGGAGATTTTAAGCTTCTATGGAGCTTTAGATCATCTCCACGAAGCTCGGAGAAGAAAAACGAGGTGATTTGGACGTCGGGAAGTGGAGATCGACGAGTTCAAAAATGTGGCCGGATTATCGAAGCTTTTTCGGCGAGATCCCGTGAACTTTAGGTTCTAAAATTTGTAAGATTTTGTTCTACTTATTATAAGGATCATTTTGGTTCAATTTTCATGGAAATTGGTTAAGAAATGGAAAAGAAATGAAGGTTTTTCTAATTTCCAGAAACCGGCAACACAGAGGTCATCGACGCCGGACTCCGACGAACCAAGGAAGAAGGAGAAGAATATACCGTCAACTTTGACAGAATATTTTGAGGTCGTCAGGTAAAACTAACATATTCTGTTACTTTTTAACGGAATATTCCTAACGGTGTCACTGTTACTGTTATTGTGCCAGGCAAGTGCCTGCGTGTGGGCCGTGAGTCTGGCCGTGCGTTGGCCAGTGCGTGGGACGTCGGAAAATTTTTCTAAAAATATGGGGATGTTCGTGAGGTTGTGTAGATCACATTGGTATATTCAAACATCCCATTTGAGCAATGTATGAGAAGTTATTAGCTAGTATTGGTTATGTACTTTAAATTGACATTTTTATAGTTGTTTCACATATAGGGGAAGCTTATCCCGAGGACGAGCGCAGTCAAGGGCGACTCGGGGCTACGACCCTTCGACATACCAGTGAGTGGGCTTTTGGTTTTCAGTATATACTTATATACTTCATATTTTCCCAGAAAATGCGTTTAAATGAAAGTATGCCTTGAAATGCCATGTATATTATGTTCAGTATATGAATTAGTATATGATGCATAATATATAATTGTGGTGTTGTGGACGCTCAGGTAAGCCCAGGTGAGTTTATGAATTGTAAATGTGAATAACGGTTGTGATGAATTGAGAAGCATAGAGCTCATAAACATGCACCCCAGTGTTAGTGATTAGCCAGAGATATGACACAGGCCTATATATAATGTCACCTCCCGCACCATATGCTCACATTGGATCCAATTTAGGTGCACAGTCTTGTCGTACAGACCATCATAGGTGGTTCTGACTCGTAGGTGACTAGTGATTTATCGCCCAGCTATCATGAGAGCGCAATATTGAGCATAATTATATTACACCTAGTCTTGTCGTACAGACCCTTTTAGTTGTTCCGACTTGTGTGCAGTGTAGTGTCGTATAGGTCATTGTAGTGACTCTGGCTAGATTGACTAATGAGCTATGAATTCAGCAGTACAGACCTCTACAGGGGTTCCGGCTAATATGTTATTTTCCATGAATTTATTCTCACCTGAGTTACTTACTCTATTTTATGTTTTGGCATGGCATATTTATAATTATGAAGATGTGAAGCATGATTTGAATTGATATATATATATATATATATATTTATGCATATTTTTATATTCTATTTATGGGAAAATTATACATGTTTTACGGCGAGGGGTTAGAGTGTTTGATAATGAAATGATTTTGAAACCTTTGTTTTTGCCCACTCACATTTTCTGTTTTGCACCCCTCCAGGTTTTAGGTAGACTTGTTGTTGGTGGCATTGAGGATCTCGGCAGTTCTGACATAATAAAATAATTGTAGGACATCTTCTGGTACTGTATAACTAGTACTTGTCCTACTGGACTGCACCTAGACTTTCTATGCTCTGATTAGGAGTATTTACACTTGTATCTCATTCCTAGCACTTCATGTTTATAAGTGCACATTAGTAGCGTTCGGTTTTTATTTATTCGTATATTTCTTATCTTTATTGCTTCCGCACTGTGCACATGGCTACGTCACCTTAACGTGACGGCCAGCACGCCTCGATCTCGATCGGGGTGTGTCACCAAAAGTCACTTAAATTCAAAATTATATGACCGTTGGATTAAATTTAGTGTACATTTTCTATAACCGTATGACCTCAAGTTTAATCTAACGTTCAAATGACTTCGAATTTTAGTGATTTTTTTTTAAATGATATTTTAGGAAGGCATAAAAGATATATAGTTAGATTGTTAAAGTACATTTCAAAATGAACTCTACAAAAATATGTGTTAAAAATGTGCCTCCGAATCCTAACCCAGTACGTATGCATACACATATGTCTTACGGATTTGGAGTAGTCAAATTTGTATATTTCGCTCCTTTAGCATATTTCTTTATGGATTGGGATTCCAATCCCTTTCCTACCTTTGTAGCCAACTAGCCATCAAGCCAATTTTAATTTATAAAGAAAGCATAGAATTAGAGTCAGCAAAGCAACCATTTCAGCAATTGCGGCACTTTGTCTGTCTATCTTACTCTGAACTGTAAAGGTAGTCTATTTCCTTGCTTCTCTAATTGACTGCATTTGTTAATAGTCTTTGTGCATTCGACTGTCCAATAGCTCCTACACCACAAGTATTTTATTCAGCACAGTAGAGAGCTATAAAATAGTCTCTGTGCATCCGACTTTGCACTTCTCATTTTTAATAGATTTTCCCTTTGCCTTCTCATAACATGTTTCTAATCCTATTTCTATTTAAAGAGAGTTGAGATTTCATCATATAACTAAATGACAATATTTGAAATAGTTAAACTACTTATAAACACATGTAAAATACTTTCTTTTTTTAATATAGGATTATACTCTCAACCGTGACGACCCGTCCCGAATAAATATATATATGTTATCCCCGAGTATGTAAAGTGACTATAATGCCCTCGAGGCTTAGTGATGTGGATGTACGTATATAGTGTTAAATTAAGTTTCTCGTTGATGTAATTAAATTGTACGCGTCATCACGAGCGTGTTGACGCGAGTTGGGGCCGAGTCGGGTTTGTAGTGAAAATGTTATGAAGGAATAAGAAAATTGGGTTGGTTTCTTTTGGTTGGACCCAATTGCATGAACCCTAATCATGTAGCCCAATTAGGGAAACTGACACACCCTGACCTAAATCAAGGCGTGCTGGCCGTCACGTGAGGATGACGTAGCCATGTGCACAATGCGCAAGTGACAGTGATATGAAAATGTGAGTAAATGAAAACCAAACTAGCTAACTTACACTAGACAAATATATAAGTGCAAGTGAAGGTATTTAAAGAGTAGATACACACATTCATAGCATAGGTAACCTAAGTGCAGTCCAGTAGGCTAAGTATTAATTATACAGGACATGAAAGAAAGAAAGTTCCCACATTAATTGAAGTCTGTCAGAACCGCCGTAGAATCCTCATAAGTCACCAACCCGAACTTCTACCTAGAACCTGGAAGGGCAAAAAACAGAAAACGTGAGTGGGCAAAAACAAAACTTTTCAAAACTATTTCTCTTTCCAAAAGTAATAACCCCTCACCATAAAACCCGTATAATTTCCCAGAAAATAATAATACATACGTATATAGAAATCATGCTTGAGAGTAGTGAAAACCAAATATATGCCATGTCAAGTATCTCAGCAATGAAATAAGTAAGCCATGTGGAATAAATCAATGTAAAATGATACGCCAGCCGGAGTCACCTAACGGGACCTGTACGGCTGAACCTATAACTCATCTACCAAATCCTGCACATGAGTTGAAACCACCTAATGTGGTCTGTACGACAGGCTGGGTGTAAATAGGTATGGCTACGATCACGTGAAGGTTGTACGAAGTATCGTAAGTCACCTCCGAGTCAGAACCACCTAATGTGGTCTGTACGACAGGCTAGTACCTGTCTTGGATCCAAGGTGAGCATGTGGTGCGGGAGGTGAACAATCACGTGAAGGCTAAGCCCTGGCCTCGGGCAGAGCACTAACACCGGGGTGCAGGATAATGAGCACTAAATGTATCTCAACATAACCATACACATTGCAATCACTATCATCAATATGTACTCACCTGAAGCTTACCTGTGCGTCCACAACATCATACAATAATATGCATATCTATACTAATGCATATACTAAAATGCAACGCAATTGACATGGCATTTAAAAAAAAATGTAAACCCATTTAAAACAATTTCTGGGAAAACGCAAAGCATATAAATGTATATATAGAAAACCAAAAGCCCACTCACTGGTATGTAGCAGGGTCGTAACCCCCGAGTCTCACCTAGCTACTCTCGTCCTCCAAAAACGTCTCACCTATATGTGAAACAACTATTTTAACGTTAATTTTAAGCACATAACCAAAACCGTGTAATAACTTTTCATACGTTACTCAATTGGGGTCTTTGAATATACCATCGTGGCCTACTCAACACCACGAGCATCTCCATATTTTTAGAATAATTTTTCGACGTCCCACGTGCCGGCCAAGGCACGGCCACACGCGCTGGCCACGCGCATTTTTAACGCCGTTAGAGAATATTCCATTAAATGATAGAATATTCTTTCAAAGTTGACGGAATATTCCTTGTCTTCTCTAGTGGCTTTGCCAGAATCCGCCGCCAGCCGCCGTCTGCGTCGCCGGTTTCTAGAAAAACTTAAAACTTCAATATCTCACTCAATTCTCAACCAAAATTCATGAATTTTATATGGATTTGAAGCTCTCAGAGAGTATAACCTAACCTTACCTATTTGAAGCCTTAAAACCGACGAGAAGTTGTCGGAAAATTCCTCGAAATTCAGGCTAAACCTAGAAACCCACAGTCGAGCTTATTCTGACGTCCAAAGTTAACCAAAACTAGTCTAAAACACCAAAGGAGTTGTGTTGATACCTTTTTAAGTCTCAAAAGAAAGTGAAACCTTAACGATCCCGTCGGGGAAACAGGGTACCCCGCCGGAGCTCTTAAGTTCTTGGGTTCCTGTGAACCATTCTTTGTTCCAAAGGTGTCACTAGACTCGTGGAGTCGCAAGGAAGATGATGATGACCTCTAATCACTCGATCCGTGAGTGTTTGATGGTGTTTGAAGGCTGGAGGGGTCATATCGTAGGAACGGGAGAGTGTTCGAGAAAAAGGGAGAGGGATGGTGAAGTTGTACATATGTATGTATGTGTGTGTGTCCGGATTGGCCAGTTTAAATGGCCTCAAACCCTAATTAGGCTGCATGATTAGGGTTCATGCAATTAGGTCCAATCAAAAGAAACCAACCCAATTTCCCTTCATAACATTTTCACTACAAACCCGACTCGGCCCCAACTCGCGTCAACACACTCGTGATGACGCGTACAATTTAATTACGTCAGCAAGAAAATTAATTTAACACTATATACATACATCCACGTCACTAAGCCTCGAGGGCATTATAGTCACTTTACATACTCGGGGATAAAATATATATATTTATTCAGGACAGGTCATCACATCAACACCCTTTCGTTTCTCGATGTCGAACTATACTATGTTCTCGCCTGATCGGATCATATTTATATATATTTTTACTTCAAATTCTCTCGTCTTTTCTTAGTTAGTTCCTCATATTTTTGTGCTATTTACTTTGTTTTGGTGTTTTATCGAATTTATCTAGCTAAGGAAATAAAAATAGCACAAGTGTGATTTTAAGTAATAAATTCGTCATTTCTACCTTGCTCACTTATTTTATTAACTGAAGAAAACATTTTGGCAGACAAAATGGAGCGGACAGAAAAAGAAATAAAGAAATAAAACAAGTGGGGAAAAGAAGCACTAGAAAATAAAGAAGAAGCTGCTTGGCAGCTGTGAAGAAATAAAGAAAAACGTGGGGTGAGCACCAGTGCACTGAGGAAATAAAAAATAAGAAGGAAATGGTGAGTGGAAGAATGCACTGACAGGAAAATAGAAATATAAGGTGGAGGAGTCATGGCGTGAAGGAGGGAGGAGGGAACGGAAAGAAAGGCAGCATAGCTGCCTGGGCAACGTGGAACTTGGGAAGGCTGCACGTGGGCAGCTTGAAGGAGGGCTGCCTTGCAGCAGGGTGAGAACGCGGAGACAGGAGTGGACAGCGCAGCTGCCTGTGCAGCAAGGCTGCTCGCAGAGAAGTCAGAGGAGTCAGTAGAGGAAGGAGAGAAGTGCGAAGAAAGCTAGGCGCGGAAAAACAGGTTGGAAACGTGAGGGCTGCTTGGTGCAGCGTGCAGTCAGGACGCAGGGAGGAATTAGTGGAGGACTGAAGAGGCTTGCGGAAATTGAAGAGTGCTGCCTTTGGCAGCTTGCGGAGAGAAGTTTGCGTGGAAAGGAGCAAGAAGCAGCAAGGCTGCAGGTTGAGAAGGCAGCTCGAGAGAGAAACAGAGGAGCGACGCAAGGCTAGCAGGGGAAGGACGCAGGGAGGACAGCGAGCTGTCCTTTGACAGCTTGCATGAAACGAAAACCAAATGCAGAAAGGTCAGCACGGGCCTAAAGGTCAGCACGGGCCTAGAGGTCAGCACGCAGCAGTGTGTGAACAGAAGTCAGAAGCAACACTGCAATCCTCATTCGGTTTAATATTCCTAAACTCACGTTTATTTTTATATTTTAATTTTAATAATGTGTAACTAATTTTATTTTGGCTAGAGTTTAATTCAAAACCATGAATATATTTGTAATATGAATTGATTACCTTCAGTTGTGATTTCTGAGTTGTGATTTAATTTGCTTAACTGCTTGATTGATAACTTATTTTTGTATGTCGATTAAGGATGCATACTTAATTTACATGCATGAATTTGATGCTAGAATATAAGTGAATTTCACCTAATCGTTATGAACTTATATTCACAAGTAGTGAAGGTCGCTTATAAACGATCGCGTTAGGTAAATTCTTGGCATAAGTTTCATGCAATTCATAGTAACAAGTGTCTCGTCAATGCTTATGATTTTCATAAAACTTAATGATTCTTGCTTGTATCTCTATTATGCAATTCATGTAGGGAACTTGTAGGGAATGTTTTGGGTTGTCGTATGCAATCATCCAACCTAATAAAAGTAGGAAAATCTGAAGGTTAATTTAAGCGGACCTAATTAACTTGGGGCGTTGAGAATTTACAATTTATTGAAAGAACAACTGAAAATCAATTTAGGTTGCATATATGTCATGTGTGGAGAAGAACCCTCTAGCCATTCCGTCATTTATCATTTTACCTTAATTTTATGTTTTTGTCAATTTTGTAATTTATTTAAGTTTAATTTACTTTTTATCAAAATCAATCCCCCATTTTATTTTAAAGTGTTAGATTTATTAGAAATCATTTTAGTTTGTGTTTTCTTAAGTCTTGAGTTGTTTTGAGTCTTTTGATTTATTTTAGTTTATTTGTTAGTTTTATTTTGAGTTATTCTATTTAAGTGTTTCGAGTCTAGTTTAGTATTTTAAATTTTGTTTTTACGTTTTTAAATTAATTTTACATTGGTTAGCATCCCTAGTTAATCCCCGGCCTAGAACGATACCCTACTTACATCCATACTACAACTGTCACAAATAGGGTTTAAATTTGTGCGTTAATTTATTTTCGCATCATCGCCAAACCAAAAATAAATAAATGTTGGTACTATTGTGGACAGTGGCGAAGCTATAGAGTGTTTGGGAGGGGCGGCAGCCCCTCCACTCGCTGGAAATCAAGCCCAGAAGCAATGGTTCGCCCCTCTAGTGTCGTCGAAAAACCTGCAAGGTGAAGCCATGGCTGCTGTAGACTACATATCTGTGCAGTGGCTATGTTTTATTATAAGCAATCCCACAAAGAAGACGCGTCATTTGCCTTGGAAAAACAAAAATAATAGACGCCTAACGGCGTCGTTTTGGGCATTAAAAATATCAAAAAAAAAACACACAAAAGGGGGACCACTCATCCCCATTAACTCTCACACATTCACTTCCCTACTTCCCACCCCACTGCCGTACCTTCTGCCTTTTTTTAATTTAAATTATTAATTCATAATTTAACATAAACATTTTCTTAATTGACAATCTTTATAAGAATTACAGCGTAATATACATATTAATTATTGATATGAATCATTGATTATTGATGAATAAGTGGATAGGTTTGTTCCTGCTTGGAATTTAAAGAATTGAATCTAGATGCATATTTTTACATGATTTTTATTGCAATTCGATCTTTGATTTAGACTAGCTTTTCACCAAATCCTTTGTTTTTGCTGCTAATTTCACTGTGGGAGTCAGAATGGTCCTCAAAATCGTAGATTTTTAGGCGAAATTTAGCTACCATTATTCGAAAGAGTTCAAATTTTGTTAAAATTTGATGCTTGAAAGGGGTTGACGCATCAACTATTGGTTAAAGTTGTAGTTTTTTTACCATGAAAGAAAAAGTTAATAAGGTTCACTGTTTTCACATTTGGCATATCACACTAGAGTTGCTTGTATCAAATATAGGTTTCGTTTAGATTCTAGGATTGGATTTGAATGGACAAACATGTAAATTCAGTCATCTAGACCAAATGAGGCCATATAGTATTATGATCAAAGAGATGGGCATCACTGCAATGCCCCCTTCACTTAAAGCTATCAATGAGTAGCAAATTTACGGCATAAAGTCTCGTTGGCAACAATTGTAACTTGTTTGTCTTGATAAATATATGAACGAATTTAATGTTGTCTATTATATAGAAGAATTTGGTTGTCTAAATTTAGTTTGGAACCTTTCTCTTTTAAATTTCGACCCCCCGGACGACAATTCCTGGTTTCGCCACTGATTGTGGATAGCATGGTAAAAGAAGAGGTATGCCATGGTGTAAATGCATATGTGGGTGAAATAGTATAAGCTACTTTTATCACAAAATTTTGAAATGTCTTATCCATGCAAACTCGTTGGCGTGTTGGAGCCTTGGCATTAAATGCTATATGTACATTTTTATATAAAGAGATGTACTGTATGATTGAATCGAACTCAAGCTGCAGTAATATCATATCCCTGCCTTCTGTCAACCTTACTGTCTTTTTTTACCCCATTTCTCCAGGATGGGACAAGGAAGGTCTGCCTTCCCATTTTTCATGCCCTCCCGTGCCTTCCTGTTTTATGTGGTCACGGTTAAGTCACGTCAACAATTTATATTTTTTTTATAGAGATAATAAGACAAAAATGAATAGTAATATAAAATGTTGACGTGACTTAACCGTGACCACACAAACAGAAAGGCAAGGGAGGGCACCGGAAGTGGAAGGGCAGACAATCCTTGTCCTTTCCACAATTATCAGTCAAGAGATATTCAGAAAAAGAATATTAACTATAATAATATACCCCCAAAATATAAGCTATAATAATTATATATATATATATATTTTTAAATTAAATTTTATACCCCTAAAAACTATAATAATTATACGTACAAAATAGATAGATTTAAATCTACTTAATAAATATATATATACCATTGAACTTGATGGAATACGAATTATACGAAACAAATTTCAACGATCCAACCGTCAAACTTATTTGTATATGCTTCAAGATCACATCATTAAAAAATTGCAAAAAAAAAACATTCAGAGATTAAGTAACCAAACAAAACTTTTCAACGGTTCTAAAACGAAAAATCACTATTTAACGGTTATTTTAACTCCGATTTTTATGATTTTTTACAGCTACACTCCTTAACCCTATATGAATACAATGAATGAATTCGATCTTCAATTTAAAATATTTACACTAGTGGATACCACAAAATCTTATGTTATACTGAATGAAAGTATGAATAAACTCTTAAGTGTTAGTGAATCTATTATTTTGATGGGATACGCATTCTACGAAACTAGTGTCAACGATCCAACCGTCCAACATGTTTGTATATACTTCGAGATCGCATACGCCAAAAATTGTAAAAAAAAAACATTCAGAAATTAAGTTACCGAACAAAACTTTTCGACGGTTATAAAAAAAAGTCACGATTTAACGGTTATTTTAACTCCGATTTTGATGATTTTTTACAGCTACACTCCTTGACCCTATATGAATACAATGAATGAATTCGATCTTCAATTTAAAATATTTACATTAGTGGATACCACAAAATCTTATAACTTATACTTAATGAAAGTATGAATAAATTCTTAAGTGTTAGTGAATCTATTGTTTTGATGGGATACGCATTCTACAAAACTAGTTTCAACGATCCAACCGTCAAACATGTTTGTATATACTTCGAGATCGCATATGCCAAAAATTGCAAAAAACAAACATATAGAGATCAAGTAACGGGACAAAACATTTCGACGGTTATAAAAAGAAAAATGGTAAAGTACAAAAAACTACCTCAACTATTGGGGTCACGACACTTTCATACCTTATCTTTTAAAATTGACAATGTCATACCTCATCTTACGAATTTGTGTCAATGTCATACCTTCCGTCAGTTTCCCCAGTTAAATGCTGACGTGGCTTGATTCAGACCCTACTTTCTATTAAAAAATTATTAAAAACTAAAAAAAATCATTTAATCTTTTTTAAATATTAAAATAATGAAGAAAAGTTAAATATATATATATATATATATAATTTCTTTTTCTTTTCTCTCTCTCTTCTCCTTCTTCTGCATCCTTTTTTTTTCTTTTTCTTTTCTCTCTCTATTCTTCTTCTGCTGCACGGACGAGCTGGGTTTTTTTTTTTTTTTTTTCCTTCTTCTTCTTCTTCTTTCTGAGTTACAGGTTGGCTTTAGGGGGGAGGGACGAACTGGGATTTTTTTTTTTTTTTTTTTTTTTTTTCTCTCTATTCTTCTTCTTCTTCAGGAGGTTGGGTTTGGGGGGGGGGGGGGACGGACGAACTGGTTTCCTACTTTTTTTTTTCTTCTCCCTCACTCTCTCCTTCTTCTTCTTCTTCTTCTTCTTCTTCTGGAGGTTGGGTTGGGGGGAGTGGGGGACGGACGAACTGCTTCCTTTTTTTTTTTTTTTTTTTTTTCTTTCCTTACTGGATCTGGGCGCCGGGGGGGGGGGGAAGGGACGAAGGTTTTTTTTTTTTTTTTCCTTCTCTTCTTCTGTTTTCTTGGTTGCAGAGGGGGTGGGGGGGATGGGGGAGAAGAGAGATCTGGGCGCGGGGGTGGTGGATTTGGGTTAGGGGGTGGTGGGTGTTGGATTTGGGTTGCAGGTGTGGGAGGAATCTGGGTGCGCGGGGGGAGGGGGGGTTGGGTGTCCAGAATGGGTGCGGGGATAAGATGAATTGGGTTGATTTTTTTTTCTTTTTTTTGGGGGTTGCAGGAAGGGGTTTCGGGGGAGGGAGGGAGGGAGGGAGGGTGGGTGGGTGCGGGTGCGGAGGGAAGACGAACATGATTTTTTTTTTTTTTTTTTTTTTTTTGGGTTGCAGGAATGGGGATCTGGGGTAGAACATGAACATGGGAGAAGGAGGGGAGGGGTGGGGGGTGGGGAGGGTAATCGAATCTGATGGTTTTTTTTTTTTTTTTTTTTTTTTTTCTTCTTCTTCTTCTTCCTCCTCCTTCTTTCTGGGTTGCAGGAAGATGAGGAGGGGGAGAGACGAATAGAAGTTTTTTTTTTTTTTACTTTTCTTTATTATTTTAATATTTTAAAACAAATTTAATAAATTTTTTTAGTTTTTTAATAATATTTTATTAGTTTTTTAATATAAAGTGTGCCACGTCACAAGCCACGTCAGCATTTAACTGGGGAAACTGACGGAATGTATGACATTGGCACAAATTCGTAAGATGAGGTATGACATTGTCAATTTTAAAAGATGAGGTATGAAAGTGTCGTGACACCAATAGTTGAGGTAGTTTTTTGTACTTTACCCAAAGAAAAATCACGATTTAACGGTTATTTTAACTCCGATTTTGATGATTTTTTACAGCTACACTCATTGACCCTATATGAATACAATGAATGAATTCGATAAAATATTTACACTAGTGGATACCACCAAATCTTATGTTATACTTAATGAAAGTATGAGTATGAATAAACTCTTAAGTGTTAGTGAATCTATTGTTTTGATGGGATACGCATTCTACGAAACTAGTTTCAACGATCCAACCATCAAACATGTTTGTATATACTTCGAGATATCATACGCCAAAAATTGCAAAAAACAAACATATAGAGATCAAGTAACGGGACAAAACCTTTCGACGGTTATAAAAAGAAAAATCACGATTTAACGGTTATTTTAACTCAGATTTTGATGATTTTTTATAGCTACACTCTTTAACCCTATATGAATACAATGAATGAATTCGATCTTCAATTTAAAATATTTACACTAGTGGATACCACAAAATCTTATGTTATACTTAATGAAAGTATGAATAAACTCTTAAATGTTAGTGAATCTATTGTTTTGATGGGATACGCATTCTACGAAACTAGTTTCAACGATCCAACCGTCAAACATGTTTGTATATACTTCGAGATTGCATACGCCAACAATTGTAAAAAACAAACATATAGAGATAAAGTAACGGGACAAAACCTTTCGACGGTTATAAAAAAAATCACGATTTAACGGTTATTTTAACTTCGATTTTGATGATTTTTTACACCTACACTCCTTGACCCTATATGAATACAATGAATGAATTCGATCTTCAATTTAAAATATTTACACTAGTGGATACCACAAAATCTTATGTTATACTTAATGAAAGTATGAATAAACTCTTAAGTGTTAGTGAATCTATTATTTTGATGGGATACGCATTATATGAAACTAGTTTCAACGATCCAACCGTCAAACATGTTTTTATATACTTCGAGATCGTATACGCAAAAAATAGCAAAAAACAAACATATAGAGATCAAGTAACGGGACAAAACATTTCGACGGTTATAAAAAGAAAAATCACGATTTAACGGTTATTTTAACTCCGATTTTGATGATTTTTTACAGCTACACTCCTTGACCCTATATGAATACAATGAATGAATTCGATCTTCAAATTAATGGTTATTTACACTAGTGGATACCACAAAATCTTATAACTTATACTTAATGAAAGTATGAATAAACTCTTAAGTGTTAGTGAATCTATTGTTTTGATGAGATACGCATTCTACAAAACTAGTTTCAACGATCCAACCGTCGAACATGTTTGTATATACTTCGAGACCGCATATGCAAAAAATTGCAAAAAACAAACATATAGAGATCAAGTAACGGGACAAAATCCTTCGACGGTTATAAAAAGAAAAATCACGATTTAACGGTTATTTTAACTCCGATAAATGTATTTAAAAGCTTGCTTATTATTGATTTTCCAATAAATGCGCAAAATATATTGAGAGTGACACAAGATCGTATGACCACGAAATTTTTGAGCCCTAACACCTTCATACAAAGGTTAATACAACTATTTCTGTTCACTTTACAGTGGAGGAAACCTGCATTTGGGTAGGGGAAGCTCAATTGTGATGGGGCATGGAGCTCTAGTCCAAAGCAGGGTGCTTTCCGTTGGGTTGTGAGATCATTCGCAGGTGTATTTTTATGTGTAGGTGGAGCGGGAGGGTGAGACTGTGTTAGTGTAGAAAATCCGTTTAGGATTTTTCTGGGCTAGGTTTTGTAAATTCATGTGGGCTTAAGATTACTTGTACCTTATATCAGTTGACTAGTAAATATTTGTAATAGTGATATCAATGAAATCACGGAATTATAATTTGGCTTCTCAACTAAGGACCGTTGTGGTCAAATTTGCTCCAAGATAATGCAATAAAACTGCTCATTGGGTTGCTGTGCACGCAGCTAAGCAACATGGATGCTTTTGTGGGATAGGTTTTTGAGTCATCATGACTTGAAAAACAGTGTTTTGAATAAGACTTAATTATTTTTACTAGAAGAGCTGTACAGATACATATAAACTTTGGATCCAGTGTGTAGAGCCTACAATTAAGCTATATTTTGAATCCATTGAATATGTTCATGCATAAATTATATTTACGTTGTATATAGAATAGGAAATTACAAGGCTCATTGCTTTTGAACCCAATATCTCAACACTCCTGTTCAAGTTGGTGCATAGATGTCGCACATGCTCAACTTACCCAAAAACTTTAAGAACACTTGATTTGAAACCACTTTGTTGATGATGTTGGCCAACTGATTCTCTGGTCGAATCTTAAGCAACTCCAGAATTTTCTTATCTAACTTCTCTTTATAAAGAATATGTCTACTTCCACGTGCTTGGTACAATCATGTTGAACCAGATTATGGGCACTATCACATGCTGCTTTATTCTCACAATTTAATCGCATTCGTTGTCTAGGCAGATAGCCAAATCCCTCAAGAGAAATCCTAGCCATAATATTTACAAACTCTAAGTGCTATCCCTCTATATTCGGCTTCTACAATTGATCGCGCGACAACATTCTTCTTCTTGCTCCTCAGTGTAACGAGATTACCACCCACGAAGGTGAAGCCTGAAGTAAATCGCCTGTCATCTATTGCTTTAGCCCAATTATTATCATTATATGCATGAACACTTCAATGATCTACATTTTTAGTGAAGAAAATTCCATTTCCAGGAGCAGACATCAAATACCTCAAAATTCAAATTACTGAATTCATATGTTGCTCTCTAGGCTTATGCATGAACTGGCTGACAATACTCAATGCATAGGTAAGGTCTTGCCTTGTATGTGCTATGTACATCAATCTTCCTATGATCCCTTTATCAATCAGTACACAATTAGGATCAACAGATAATTTCAAACCAACAACATCCACCCAAGGTAGTGACTTTTGGTGGACCCTAAACATCAGAATGTAGGAGCAGCTCATATTCAAATTTGATTGTAAAAAATCACAACAGCTTTTTGCAAGTTCAGAAACATCACAACAGAAATTAGAAACATCAAACCTTGCAAATAAACTGGTGTTGAAATTGAATATGCACAAGGTTGTAGATGGTGGATGCATAAATTCGAGCAAGCTGTGAAATAGAGAACAACCGTGGGCAAGCCTAAGATCCAAAGGGGGGTGTGTGTCGGCCAAAGGTTCTCCAACGGTCAAGTTAGTAAGTGTGGGACCATGATTTTCTAGGGCGGAGTAAGTCTGATCTGAATATAGTTACCTCAGAAATCTGGTTATGGACTCACCAACTCTTAGTAAAGCTGTATCAGAAGGAGTAGCAGTGCCACCATCACTTTAATCTAGGACACTAGGCCGAGTCCTAACGACTCCTTTGGATGACCTAAGGATTGGTGTGCGCCGCAAGTAATCAGAACTCCTAAGAGAATATCTAGAAGTACACAATCAAATCCAATAAGTTTTGGAGTTCCTACGACCTAGGGATTGATGTGCGTCGCAAGTAAAACTCCTAAGAGAGTGCAATATCTACTTCTAAATATCCTCTAGGATTCTCCCAGCTTATAACAAGGATCCTATCCTACAAATGTCTCTCTCCCACGGTATAAATACACCCACCTAGGGTTCATCTATAGTAACGGAATCTAAACACTTGAATTCTCTCGCCCAGTGCTTGAATCTAAAATCATTCACTAACTTGACCGTCGGATAACCTATAGTCGACACACAGCCCTTCCCCCTCCAAGTCTCAGGCTGGCTCACGGTTGTTTACTGTTTTGCATGTTGCTTAGGTTTACTCGAATTTGCACTTGACCACCACTCGTGGAGGTGCACAAATTTGGTTCCAACAATAAGCTGTTTTAGACTCAAGCAAAGGGCAAGGGAATTAAAGTACAAAGATTGCGCTACCAGAGACGAATCCTAGATGAGCGTATTTATACGGTAAGGATAGAATATTTTAGGATATAATCCTTGTTCTAAACCGGAAGAATCTTAGAAGATATCTAGAAGTAGATATTACACCTTCTTAGGAGTTATGATTACTTGCAGCGCATGCTAATTCCTAGATTGTAAGAACTCAAAGACTTGTGAGGAATATGTATGTGTCTATATTTGGATCAGATCTGGTGGAACAAGCATGGTCATTCCAATGGAGTCGCTCGGACATCGCCTATTGCCCCAAAACATAATAATGGTGCACCGCTTCTCTGTCTAATCTAGCTCCGCTCGAAGATGGTGAGCCCATGATTGGACTTCTAAGGTATCGGTATTTGAATCAGCCTTACTCTGGCTTAAGAAAATCATGGTCCCACAACTAGGAAATAATCTCTTAAGATACTCGAAATAAGCATGCCTAAAACCAAATGTTAGATTTTCTATTCTTCCCCTCATATTTGTCCACTATTAAAGCTTAATGCAACTTGCTCAAACTATTTAGCACCAAATCCAAGTAATAGAGCTTCCCTTGCCTAACACCACAACCAATCGTTTGCCTTATTTGGATGTCCTTAAACACGCAAAATTTAGGTCAAAAAATTACAACACCAGATAAGGAAATGGATATTTAGAAAACTGACTAAAGATTATACTCCAAATATGGAACAACTAAAACAGAAGCTAGGGCAGGAGTACCATTGATGGTGGAAACAAACTTTTTTTAGGATAGTTTAAGGGGTGAGACTTGTATAGAATCAAATATCATATAATTCGTAGCACCAGATTCAGTTATCCATGAACTATTAGAAACATATGCAAAAATATTTAAAACCTTAACACCATTACCTGCAATGGCTACGAATGCTAGGCATTCCCAAGTGATCACCTTTTTAAATGGACTTGTCAGCACCACCAGTATTTTTTTCGGAAGAGGATCCTCTCCGGATTTATTTTAAGGGGGGATCCCCACATTCTAGCCGTTCATCGTACGTCGGACGGTTAGTTTTCGTCAGGTACTATTTTTGTTTAATTTTAAATGAAAAAATGGTCAAATGATTTATGACCTCACGATGCACGATGAATGGTTAAGATGTGAGGATCCCTAGAATCTCCACAATTTGGATCCAAATCCATTTTTTTTCTCTAGCCTGCTGTTTTTGGAGGACCCATTTTGGGCCACCACGGCTGAAGCTTAAGATGTAAGATTAAACAAGTATTTAATATAATCACCAGGAACACAAGGATTGATCAAGTAAATCACAAAACTTGAACGATGTAAACAAGAAATAAATAAGATATAAAACATGTTGATCGCAGAGCATACCTGCAGACATGTTTGTAAATGTAGAGGCCATATGTAATTTGCACACAATCTTCTTCAACTGTCACATGGACGCATACCAAGACACCCTCTACACACAACCTTCTCATCTCTGCAAAACTTAATGCTTTCCAAGTTATAGGTAATTGGAACAATAAGAGCGTGTATTTGCGAGAGCAGGGGCTTATGGTTTTTATACTACAAAATATGGATTACCCTATAATAATCCTACAAGGAATACAAGACCAAATCCTTGTACAAGTATGAGTTCTATTCTTGAGCCAACAGTAGAGTTTCAATCCAAACCAAAGTTGAATTAACTCTTATAAACACATTAAGACCTCTTTATACCAATCTGAAATAATAATGATTATTACTAAACTGTGAGAATCACACTCATACTCTAACATTCTCCCACTTGAGTATGATTCACAACAGTAAATAATCATCTCAAATTCAATATAAAGGTGATGACATAAGTCATTCATCAACACACTAGTACATAGACACAACCAACTTACATAAACCAAAACAATGAATTTATAATTGCCTCTGCAACACAAAATACAGATTTAACTTACAAATCACAATGTCTAGTTCATGTTCATAGCAATGTATCTAAGCTCAAGAGTAAACCAAGACGTCTACTCCCACTCATATAGCCCAAAATAAAAAATACCAAACATTCTTGACAGTAGGCTCTTAAAATTATTCATAATTGTATGAACAGCACAGTTATATCAATCAACAGCTTTATCATATCACCAAATCTTTTGGATAACATAAGCTTAACCTCACATACAACTTACCTATGCATTTTAAAGTATTGAACTTAAGAATCTTTTCTGTTACATCGCAGAATTAACTCAAAAGTTACAACATACTTAATTTGCACTTTGTAATTATGTGAACCATTATAGCAAAACCAAACCAATTTGCTCCCACTTATCTAGGCCATACTCAACACAACCAAGTTAAATACAAGTTAATACCAACTATATTAACTAAAAATCATTCCAATACAATGAATGACTAATCAGAATCCATATGGAAACCAAATTCGTTTCCTTTTGAATGCTAACATAATAGGATCTTTCTCATTACTTAAACAAATTAAGTAACACAAATAATTCAACCAATTGCTTCAATAAAACCATAAACTGGTTTTTAAGCATCCATATGAATTATAATGGCCGGCCTAAATACTCTTAGCCTTATGCTTACATTTGAACATATGATTCTCCCACTTAAGCATAAGCAGAATATACTGCACAGCCGATAAAGAAACCGGAGATATGAACCAATTGGTTCCCGATTCCTTACCTATTGCATAATCTCAGTTTAGTCATATACACCTAAACCATTATGCAAAACAGTCTATGTATCAAAAGATAGTCACAATCCATCCGAAAAAACTTATCTCACATAAACCCAAAATCACCAGTTTCAACAATGATCAAAATCAGAATAGCAAGCACCATATTTTTGCATTCAATTTAATCTTAACTAGTTCAATATCTAGTTCAATATCCATCAAGGAAGACCAACCAAAATTTGATAATGTTTGGATATATAAGTACAAGTTATCTTGATTAAAACGAGATAATCAAGATCTCAACTTTTCAACAATATGATTTACATATAATAATTCTTTAACAAGATCGACATGTATCATAATTCAATCTAGTCCAAAAATCAATTGCAAAAATACTAATTGACGCTTCAAAATCTCAAACAATTCCAATCAATGGAAAACCCATAAGTTGTCAAAATTTCAAAATTAATATCTTATGAACTTTGAGATCGCATCAGATATGAATTAAAGGATACATACCAATTAATCAGCAAATTTTCATTAAGAGTAGCGGAAGCAAACGAGAAACGAAAATTCCAGACCAAATCTTGCCAATCGATGAGTTCCACTATCACAGCGAAATAGAATGCATTCTTGCCAACAAGGTTTCACCAAAACAATTTATGTCATTCCATACAAGGTATAAATACAAGAGCCTTCACATGTTTTCGGTTATACACTGCAAAGATTGACATTTATCGAATCCAAAGATTCCAAACTCCACCATTCATATATACGGCAACACCCCCCAAAACATATTATATGTAGTCTAACCAAAACTGGGGATATGAATTACATTTATTTTATTTTATTTTATTTTATAATTCAAAACAGACCAATGCATTTAATTATATGTATCATAAATACAAACAATGGCATCCAAATTCCATTAGTTTAATATTAGAACCGCTTGGTCATTAAGCATACTTGCCCATACAATATCAATTCATGGAGTACTCGTGCAGTCAGATTGATTCCATTCCAAATTGATATTCATCATATATGTCCCAAAACAAACAGACAAAAAGAGAACGATAGGTGCTATATATGAACAAGTTTTATCATTCACCAAGACTAATTTAATCAGAACCATAGACTCTTTAATGAAAAATAAAGAGTATACATAGACTAAATGCTACATTAACTTATTTATGCAGCAAAAGATGATTTCAGAGATCCCACATAAATCACAAGTTGGCATCCATAGGGATTTTGAGTTTAATCATGCCCTCACAATATATAATTAAACAGGCATACTCGCAAAAGCCCTAATTCATCATGCTCAAACTCATCACACTATAATCATGCATATAAGGGAACAATTAATCATGCATGATACAATGAACTGAGTTACCTGAATGCATCATTGGATCCATATTCGTCAACCCGATTGCAATTCCTCGGCTCCAAATAAATGAAACAAATTATCCATCAATGCTCGAGACCCAACCACGCGGATTGCTATCACTCCAAATTCCCATGAACCTCGTACCATTGCAGATTATCGAAGCGAATTGCCATTGTTACAGACGCGATTTCAATTGAAACATCAAAAACCAAAAGAAACAGCATGCGGGTCAATAAAATGCAAATAAAGTCTGTAAATATTTCATAAGCATTGTACGACATCATGGTTTGAGAACCCAGAACATATCTCTATATTTATGACCATTATTAATACAAGAGAGAACAGAAAAACAGAAAATACCATAAGTTGCAGACATCATTAACAACGCAACGGAAGCAATAGTTACCAGAAATATATAATTATATTTTGGTGAGATTTGATGTTAACAGATCACTTACATGGATCTTCTAGAGACAAACAAGATGGAGATGTGTGCAGACATGATCAAAAGATCGCTGGTTGTTTTCTTCTTTTGAATCGATAATTGTCATTAAACTTTTAAAAATAGTTTAAAGAACCCAGTTTTCTTTTGGGCAGCCAAAAGTCATTTAATAAAAAATTATTCACACAAAACGACGTCACATAGATTAGGTTTGTACTTATCAACTTAGTCTGCAATTGGTTCATTGCAAATTCGAAAAATTCATTCAAGATTGAATTTAAATGAAAAACCTTTGGCTCTGATACCACATGTAAGATTAAACAAGTATTTAATATAATCACCAGGAACACAAGGATTGATCAAGTAAATCACAAAACTTGAACGATGTAAACAAGAAATAAATAAGATATAAAACATGTTGATCGAAGAGCATACCTGCATACATGTTTGTAAATGTAGAGGCCATATGTAATTTGCACACAATCTTTTTCAACTGTCACATGGATGCATACCAAGACACCCTCTACACACAACCTTCTCCTCTTTGCAAAACATAATGCTCTCCAAGTTATAGGTAATTGGAACAATAAGAGCGTGTATTTGTGAGAGCAGGGGCTTATGGTTTTTATACTACAAAATATGGATTACCCTATAATAATCCTACAAGGAATACAAGACCAAATCCTTGTACAAGTATGAGTTCTATTCTTGAGCCAACAGTAGAGTTTCAATCCAAACCAAAGTTGAATTAACTCTTATAAACACATTAAGACCTCTTTATACCAATTTGAAATAATAATGATTATTACTAAACTGTGAGAATCACACTCATACTCTAACATAAGAATTTTCAGGCTTACTCTATATGAAGATTTGGTGTCGCTATCTCCCATTATGAACTGTTGGGATTTTGTGGCGGTGGTTTGATGGGTCGGACAAGTATCCTACAAATGTTCGAGGTAAGTATCCTAAGAGAGTGCAATATCTACTTCTAAATATCCTCTAGGATTCTCCCAGCTTATAACAAGGATTCTATCCTACAAATGTCTCTCTCCCACAGTATAAATACACCCACCTAGGGTTCAGCTATAGTAACGGAATCTAAACACTTGAATTCTCTCGCCCAGTGCTTGAGTCCAAAATCATTCATTAACTTGACCGTCGGATAACCTATAGTCGACACACAACCTTTCCCCCCTCCAAGTCTCAGGCTGGCTTACGGTTGTTTACTGTTTTGCATGTTGCTTAGGTTTACTCGAATTTGCACTTGACCACCACTCGTGGAGGTGCACAAATTTGGTTCCAACAATAAGCTGTTTTAGACTCAAGCAAAGGGCAAGGGAATTAGAGTACAAAGATTGCGCTACCAGAGACGAATCCTAGATGAGCGTATTTATACGGTAAAGATAGAACATTTTAGGATATAATCCTTGTTCTAAACCGGAAGAATCTTAGAAGATATCTAGAAGTAGATATTGCACCTTCTTAGGAGTTATGATTACTTGCAGCGCATGCTAATTCCTAGATTGTAAGAACTCAAAGACTTGTGAGGAATATGTCTGTGTCTATATCTGGATCAGATTTGGTGGAACAAGCATGGTCATTCCAATGGAGTCGCTCGGACATCGCCTATTGCCCCAGAACATAATAATGGTGCACCACTTCTCTGTCTAATCTAGCTCCGCTCGAAGATGGTGAGCCCATGATTGGACTTCTGAGGTATCGGTATTTGAATCAGCCTTACTCTGGCTTAAGAAAATCATGGTCCCACAACTAGGAAATAATCTCTTAAGATACTCGAAATAAGCATGCCTAAAACCAAATGTTAGATTTTCTATTCGTCCCCTCATATTTGTCCACTATTAAAGCTTAATGCAACTTGCTTAAACTATTTAGCACCAAATCCAAGTAATAGAGCTTCCCTTGCCTAACACCACAACCAATCGTTTGCCTTATTTGGATGTCCTTAAACACGCAAAATTCAGGTCAAAAAATTACAACACCAGATAAGGAAATAGATATTTGGAAAACTGACTAAAGATTATACTCCAAATATGGAACAACTAAAATAGAAGCTAGGGCAGGAGTACCATTGGTGGTGGAAACAAACTTTTTTTTAGGATAGTTTAAGGGGTGAGACCTGTATAGAATCAAATATCATATAATTCGTAGCACCAGAATCAGTTATCCATGAACTATTAGAAACATATGCAAACATATTTAAAACCTTAACACCATTACCTACAATGGCTACGAATGCTAGGCATTCCCAAGTGATCACCTTTTTAAATGGACTTGTCAGCACCACCAGTATTTTTTTCGGAAGAGGATCCTCTCCGGATTTATTTTAAGGGGGGATCCCCACATTCTAGCCGTTCATCGTACGTCGGACGGTTAGTTTTCGTTAGGTACTATTTGTGTTTAATTTTAATAAAAAAATGGTCAAATGATTTATGATCTCACGATGCACGATGAATGGTTAAGATGTGAGGATTCCTAGAATCTCCACAATTTGGATCCAAATCCATTTTTTTTCTCTAGCCTGCTGTTTTTGGAGGACCCATTTTGGGCCACCACCGCTGAAGCTTAAGAATTTTCAGGCTTACTCTATATGAAGATTTGGTGTCGCTATCTCCCATTATGAACTGTTGGGATTTTGTGGCGGTGGTTTGATGGGTCGGATAAGTATTTTCATTCAAGCCCTTGTAGCACCGAGTCAGGCGTGCAGCGAGGGATTGTTCGGAGGTGAGAGACGGTGTCCTTTCGAACTCGCTCTGATACAAACTTGAAACTAGTGTTTTGAGCAAGACTCCGAGACTTATATTAAAAAAACGTTACACAGATACACTTTGCATCCATTGTAAAGATCCAACCATTAAGCTCTACTTTTGGATCCATTAAATCTGTTTGCACCTATTGTACATTTACATTGTACTGGAATAGAAAAGATCACAAACATAATTACAGAGATGGATGACTACGTACCCAATACCACAACATCATGTCTCTTCAATATCCTTACCGATGATGTCAATGTACTCGTACTCGTATACTCTACCATCAATTGTATAATAACCCTCCAATATATTTACCTCCACAGTGAAATAAAATGTTGATAAAAAAAAAAACCAAAATACAGAAACTGAAATAAAACGAATTTCTCCTTTGTATTGGACTAACAAAATTTGTGTCATTTACAATATCATTCGTCTCTCAAATCTCAGAAGGGCATGATATGAGTGGTCTTAGTATCATAACAAGAAATAACCGATTTCGAATTCACACGAAAAATCTTGAGCAAATCGGCACACATTTGCCCAACAGCCGGCGAGCAATTGCTTTGCATCAGCAGCAATATCTTGGTCAACCCATTCGCCCTCCCCACCGCCTCTTGCGCCGCCCTCTCCTTAAACAAATAGCACACACTCCATAGTATCGTCACCGCGTGCTCCGCCGCCGCACTCGACACCTTCAGCAGCCTCTGCACGATCCCCGACACGCACTTGCCGTCCTCGCATATCTTTCCCCGCCCCTCTTTCACCGACGACACCGTTTCCAGCAACTTCAACGCCTCCTCTACCGTCGCCGTCGTGGAATTCGGGTCCCACATCAACTTGGACAGCAGCTTCACTGCTCCTAAATGGACCAATCTAACCTTCACTCGCTTCGGGGTCGACAGGGCGATCAAGCAAGAGAGACTCGCTTCAATGACCGTCGGATCCTTTTCCGGAGCCGTGGACTTCAGCAGCTGGGGTAAAAGCCCTTCCTTCTCGGCTATCAGGATCTTCGCTTCCGAGTTTACCGCGATTGATTCCAAAACCCCAGCCGATGCGATTCGAGAATCCACGCTTCCATGTTGTGCAATAAGAAGCAGAGAAGCCAAGCAATCCTGACCGCTCTTTTTTAGCATCCATCTCGACAGCTCCTCCCGGTCTTGTATTTTGTCCTTCACCAGATCAAGGATTCTCACAACTTGTTCGAGGGCGCCGATGTTTTTGTCTTCGGCATTGCCGCTGCCACCGAGAAACTCGACGAGGACTTGGATGAAACCATCTCTTTCGGCGAGGATTTTGCGGTTGTCGTCGGACTCTCTTGCGAACTGGGCAATCTTGGAAAGGGAATCGAAGGAGGAAGATGGTTCGGTATAGGCGTCCAAGCGGTGGATTAGGTGGCGGATCTGGTCCTTGGGCAGTGGTGGTTGGAAGGGTGAAGAGGGTGGCGAGGAGGAGGTGGAGTTGCGTGGGGGGAGGCGGAAGGAGTCGGACCAGATCTGGATGAGGCGCTGCAAGTTGCGGTTGGGGAGCAAGTCTTTGGTGTGGAGGAGTTGCATGGTGGCGGGGCAGGTGTTGTTGCCGTCGTCGAGCCAGCGCTGGATGCTGGAGCGGTCGTAGGTGACGCCGGTGCAGAGGCTAACAGGGGATTTCATGATGTCGAGCGATATCGGACACCGGAAGAAGCTCGGCACCGCGACGTAGAGGTCGTCGTCCCTCACCATCGTCGTCGGTCTCTGTATACCTCTCTTTCGGAATTTTGGGTGGCGAGAGAATAAAAAGAAACAGAGAAAGGGAGGATGGACAAGACAAGAGAGGTGTGGGTTTAAACAAGACAAGAGAGAGAAAGGAAGAAAGAGAGTAGGGGAGTCAAAGGTACGCTGATGTCAGCCATTTTACTTTACTCCTGATTTTATGTTTTTATAATTAAAAAAATATTCTCTCATCCCTTGCTCTCTCCATCAAACTTGAGGCTTTGGTCAAATGAGGGGTTATTTACTTTATTCAGAGTTGCAGTCTGCAGTCTGTGGGGCTCTTCCTGTTTATTGCAAGAAATATTAATTTGCACTCAAAAGTTCACTGTTTCTAAGCATGTTGGTCTAATAAGGCATTATCTGTTGGTTTTTTCCTCATGAAATTATGTTATTGAAGCATCTGCTTAACATGCGGCGAATAAGTTTATGCATTTTGCTTTTGTGTCTACGACTGTATTTAATTAGTAGTATTTTCATTTATAAGTTACAAATTTTAAGTACAATTATTGTTAAAGACGAATTTGAACAACATTATAGTTGTCAAAGATTAATTTGTATCACATTATTGGTAGCTCATTATGAAGCTAAGACTAACTCTTTCCCCTTATTACAGATAATATTGTTTAAAAAAAAATAAAAAAATAAAAAGTAATCATACTATCATAACAGTAAAGGCAAATTAATGAAAATGACTTGAAAACTTTGAGTTTTAACTATAAAGACAAAATAAAGGATAAAGTGAATAGTACCATGATTGACTTTTTAGTGTAAAAATGTGGTTTTTCGTTAAAGTGAACAGTACCGTAGGCTTTTCGTTAAAACTCCCTAAAAATAATGGTAGAAAGACTATTTTTTTTAAATCAAATGATGTGTCACCAATAAAAAAATAAGTACGTTAATCAATATTTAAGTAATAATTCAATTATCAACATCTACATTATTTAGTTTACAATATTTAATTTAGAAATTTAATACATTAATATAAAAGAATACACAACAATGACATATAAAAGTTAGGAATATTATATTCACACATCTCAAATTACTTTTCTCATACATTTTTATTTTTTATTATTTTTCTATCAAGTGTTAATAAATAATAATTTATAAAAAAATATTAAAAAATTAAAAAATTGTGATAGAAATAATTTGAGGCGTGCAAGCATAATCTCTCTATAATTATGCCCTTCTAATTGCCCTCTATCTTGCACAATCTGCCCATCTCAACCGTTGGGTGAATGGGAGTAAGGATGATTAGGATTAAGGAGGGTTAGGATGTGAGGAAGTCCTGTGAGGAATGTAGGATAACACAGCTACTACACGTGGGATGGAGTGCGTTTTAATTAACTTGCGTATAATGGGGAGGAGAACGTGGGGTGTGGAAGGTGGGGACCACGGAGCAATAGCAACGAGGTGGTGCGGTAAAGGCCCACTGGGGGTTCGGTTGGTCGGTCTTATTGGATATTACATCATCATCAACTTCTTGGACTCCTACCCTTCCCACCTTTTTTTTGTATTTCTATTTGAACGATTATGATTAAATCCGATTATGATTAAATCGCGTTAATATATTATAAAAATTTTTATATAAAAAATAAATATAAAAAAAAAGTGTGAGGGGAGAAAAAAAACAAGAGAACTAAAATAGGAGAGAATCTTACTCAGTTGGGAGAGAATTGAGAATTGAGATTTGAGACTTCATAGGCTAGAGAGAGAAATGATGAAAATGACATTTTACTTTGAACTTGTGGCCTTAATTTCTTGAGTTTTACGGCTTGGTAGTTTCGTGATCCAACCAATACCATTGAACAAAATATTCAGCAATTCCTTACTTCTTTTGTTTTTTGATCATTCCACTATGATATTCCTTTTGTGTTATGATATTCCTTTTTTTAAACACAAACAAAAATGACATGTTTTGGCTGAAATGATTTAATTTAGTGCTTTATTTTTAATTAACTAAAATTAAGTATTGATGACATGTTAATTGTATATCAACAATACAACGATGAGATATTAATGGCATACTAAAAATTGATCATTTCAGCCAAAGACTCAAAATTTTACAACGAAAATTCACGATTACAATTTACATCTAGTACCTGTATAAGTAAAGAGAAAAGTCGATTTCGCTTCAAAGAGCATAAACCGAATTCGAGTGTAATAGTTAGAGAGGTCAATACTAGTAGTTAGCTCCTCTAAAAAGTTTGCCTCAATAAGCCACTTGATGTATTCAATAATGGCATGAATGCTTCACAATGAACAATTTTTATCAATAACTGAATTAATAAACTTAAAGTTCCCTTTTCACATAAATATGACTAAAACTATTGTGTGGGACCATGATTTGCCAGGGTCAGAGTAATGCTGATTCGGGTACTGTCACTTTAGAAGTCCGATGATGGACTCACCAGCTCCGGGCACATCTGTATCAGATGGAGCAGGGTGCCACCATCACTCTACTCGGGGGCACTAGGTGGAGTCCTAATGACTCCGCTGGATGACCATGCTTGTTCCGCAAGACACGGGAACATGTCCGAATATAAACACAATCAAGTCCTATAACTCCAAAAAGGATGCAACATCTACTTACTAGATATCCTCTAGGATTCTTTTGGCTTAGAACAAGGATTCTATCCTAAAAAGGTATCTCTTCCAAGGTATAAATACACCCCTCTAGGGTTCATTTTTGGTAACGTAATCTATTCACTTGAATTCTCTTGCCCACTGCTTGAGTTCAAACCATTCACTAACTTGATCGTAAGAGAGCCTTTAGCCTGCACACCCTCCAAGCCTAAGGTTTGCTTACGACTATTCCACTGTTTTGCAAGTTGCTCATGATTACACATATTTCTGCTCAACCACTGCAAACGGAGGTTCGCAGATTTGGTTACACCAATTAGTGCTTTCATTGAGAGAAAACATATGTTCATTTCGACCAAACCACTCAACCACCAAACATGTCAGCCGAAGAAAGTTCAGTCAACGCCAATGTTAATTCGTCTGGTGAATGATGCCTACCCTTCGATGCACCCATTATCCCTAGGGCAAGAAGCCCGTTGCCTCCAACTACTGCAGCAACCCTTGGAGCCAACAACGGCCACCCCTAGGGAAGGAGGAGATCCAATCAGAAGACCTCCCCTTTCTATGGATCAGATATGGGAAACTCTAACCAATATCAACACTTCTGTCAAAAGGAAAGAAGAACCTGACAACTGCTCATGCTGAGAGTCATTCCAACTTCGTGGACATATAAAACGGATGAAGAACCTGAAGACCTTGAGCAGGACAACGCCTCCTACCCAAATCCCTGTCCTAGGATCTTGGAAGCACAAGCACCATAACTCCAGAAGGCGACCCCATAGCATCTCCAATCATTTAGGCATCAACAAACACTGCCAACCCTAGAAGAAATCCCACTGACCCCATAGTATCTCCAATCGTAGAACAAAAGATTCAGCAACTTGGCAAACCCTCCTTATTCCTTATTTCTTTTGCTTTTTGATCCTTCCACTACGATATTCCATCTTTTAAACGCCAACAAAAATCACAGGTTTTGGCTGAAATGATAGTAGAAAAGTATAGAAAAGTAGAAGCAAGATCTACCATGCTTATAAAAAAGTAATTTTTCCAAAGCATAGTAATCAGTGTCCATTTAATTAAAATTTCAGATGACAAATATACCCCACATATTTTACAAAATTACAATTTTTGCCTCTACATTTTTCTCTTTAACAATTATTATTTCACATTAAATACCATATCATTTTTAGTCATTTAACATGTTCACATCCATTTACATAAAATTTGACCAAATACTCAGACATTGGTTTTTTATTTATTATTTTTTATTTTTATAAAGCACTTTTACTGAAAAAAAAAGTTTACTAAACACTCAACAACTTTATTTTACAGTTGTTTATTCTCACAGCATAACAGAAACAGTTTTTTTAGCAATACCAAAGTAGCACTAAGTATGGTAATAAATGGATGTAATGAGAACCATTCCTCTCCTTCTCTCTCCTCTCCTTTCCCTTCTTTCTCCCTTTTCCCCCTCCGCTAGCTCACTCTATTTCCTCTCATTTCTTCATTCTGATTGGGCAGTCCCCCTCTCCTTTCTCTCATTTCTCTTCTTTTCTTTCCATCACAACCGCACACGTGGCTTCATCACAACCCTTCCTGCTCCACAAAGAATCCCATTTAGTACAATAGGGGCAATTTCATCCTTTTACTTATCGAAAAAAATTATACGCCGAAATTATAAATGCGTCGAAACTAAGAATACAAAATACTTAATTTTAAATAGTGAAATTCGGGGACAAGATTTCACATCCTTCCTCCTTATAAAAATTTCGTCCTCGAAATTTCCATTGTCATCCCCACCTACTCATGTCACATCCCGCCCCGGGCCCCCACCACACATCCCGGGCTCGACTCCACCGTAGCACGATATTGTCTGCTTTGCGCCCCTACCATACCCTCATGGTTTTGTTTCTGGGAACTACTTCCCAGTGGGTCACCCATCTTGGGAATGCTCTCGCGTGAACTCGCTTAACTTGGAGTTCCGATGGAACCCGAAGCCAATGAGTTCCCAAAAAGCCTCGTGCTAGGTAGAGATGAGAATATACATATAAGGCTTAGAGGATCCACACCCCTGGGTGATGTGGGATGTTACAATCCACCACCCTTAGGGGCCCGACATCCTCATCGGCACACTTCCAGCCAAGGATTGGCTCTAATACCATTATGTCACATCCCGGCCCGAGCCCCTACCACATCCCAGGCTCGACTCCACCGTAGCACGATATTGCCCGCTTTGGACCCCGACCACGCTCTCACGGTTTTGTTTCTGGGAACTCACACAAGAACTTTCGAGTGGGTCACCTATCCTGGGAATGCTCTCTTGCGAACTCGCTTAACTTCGGAGTTCCAATGGAACCTGAAGCCAGTGAGCTCCCAAAAGGCCTCGTGCTAGGTAGAGATGGGAATATACATATAAGGCTTAAAAGATCCACACCCCTGGGCGATGGGATGTTACAACTCAACATTGCAATAATTCAACTGATAACGATACATTGAATGGCATTCACACTTCATCTATTCTTAGATTCAACTAACCTCAAGTTGGACAGTTTTGAACTTCAATTCACCACACAAAAATAATCACAAACATAGCCATGTCATCTAAGACAATACCAATTCCATGACACAATTATTAACATCCACAGGTAAAGGTACTTAGACCTAATACCTAAGCTCTGATACCACTAAAAGTTGATACCACTAAAAGTTGTCACGCCTCGATCCCGACATACGTCCACGATCGACACGTGACGTCACATGTATATGTAACATACCCCGCCTCCAGGATTTGGACAAAGCATAACTCAAGATTCAGATTGCGTAATAATTTTTCGTATACTTTATGGCTGCATCTAACCTCCTTGTTAGACTGCCTACGTATCCTAAATAGGGATCAAGCCATTCGTAGTCCACCATTTGTTAAACTTTGAACGTTTCGTAAAACACTTCATAGCAGAAAACATAGAGTACCACACTACACATCAACCATAAGCCAAACAAGAGTTGTCATCTTGCCATTTACACACACATATGCTTTCCAACACCATTCCACAATCACATCAATTTATAACTCATAGAATACACCAAAATGCAGGGTTAGAGCGACAAAGTTCGGCCGAAGCCTACATCCCTGAAGCTTCCTTAATTTAAACCGAATCCAACGAATCAAAGGATGCGATTTCGGACCACTTAACGAAATCCAACCATATCGGGTTCCGGACCACTCAATGGAACCAAAATACCAAGCGGGATTCCAGACCACTCAATGGAATCCAGATCAGGATACTATTTCGAACCACTCAATGGAATCGCGGAGTAGAAGGGATTCCGGATCACTCAATGGAATCGCGGAGTACAATGGATATCAGACCACTCAATGAAATCCAAAGCAGGATACAATTCTGGACCACTCAACGGAATTACGAAGCACGAGGGATTCCGCACCACTCAACGGAATCCAGATAGAGCAGGGAACCAGACCTCTCAACGGAACCCCAGCAGAACCCAGTTCCGAACCACTTAACGAAACCTAGCGAAGGTCCAAGAAACATATAAAAAACTCAAAGAAACAAAACATGAAACAAGTACTCAATTTACAAAGGCTTAACGACATGAAACAAAGCACAAGTACTAAATTTAGAATGGATCAACGAAACGAGAATGAAACAATATCAAAGCAACTAATCCCCATGACAATTGGTTAACAGTCCACTACTAGCCCTCACATTTCACAAACAATTCAACAAGCACTTCAAATCACATTTCACAAATATTTCCAATGCACAAGTCAAACCATATTTAATAAAAATAGATCGATGGCCAAATATAAAAATAACAATTTTATAGAAAACATATTTATAAAATCAACTCATATCCACAAAGGATGCTAATAAAAGAAATCATGGTAATAACCATATCACATATATTAAAGTCACTCACTAACCAATGTAGGCCCACTAGACTTCACTTAGTCTCTAGTAGTACTAATTTTTGTATTTAAGAACGATTCAAGATATGTTTACCAGAAGTCAACTCTCAGTCAACAGTGGGGTCCATAACCCTACGTAATTCAATTCGGAATAGCCTTCCATAGATTTTCGATCCGTTTCACACATGATGTTAGAGCATAAGTATAGTACAATAAAGTAGGATGAGAATTATACCATCGAAGGTAATCGTCTACACCAAGATTTGCCAAGATTTTTTAACATATTCGGATAGTACGTCTCAAAACAAATGCGTGGGCGCAAATGGAATGTAATTTGGAGTTATAACGAAGGAGTTATAAACGAGCAAAGTTAAGGGCAAAATGATCATTTGACCATAACTCTAGAAGGCTCCAGCTTTGCTGGAGCAGGAAGGGTTGTGATGAAGCCACGTGTGTGGTTGTGATGGAAAAAAAGAGAAGAGAAATGAGAGAAAGGAAATGGGTGATTGCCCAATCGGAAGGAAGAAATGAAAGGATGGAGAGTAAGCTGGCGGATGGGGAAAGGAGGGAAAGGAGGGGAGAGAGAAGGAGAGGAACCGGATCCCAAAACCCTTGACCTAATGACCCGGTTCCCCAACCTGGTTCCTACACATATCCCGATGCTGATTCCGACATTTTTCTAGCGATCCAAGGCTCACCACCACATGAAAAACATTCCCCATTGTTTCCTCTTCCATTTCCCCCTAAAAATTGACGAGTTTGACATGGGTTCATGAAGAATGTCGGCCGACGACTTTCAAGGATGCACGCCAGCGATCGGTCGATTCTGAAAGCCTCATCGTCGACCACGTGATGTCAGAGCATAAGTATAGTAGGATGAGAATTATACCATCTAAGGTAATTGTCTACACCAAGATTTGCCAAGAATCCTCATCGAGTCGAAGTCGTTCAAACTAAGAAAGCTGGAGTCACCGATAATAATCGCACATAATCATAATATTAGGGCCCATTAGTAAAACTCCACTAAAACAATTAAATTTGGGAAAACAGAGTGCGAATTTAGAATCAGAGCGTTGAAATACGCTAAGGAGGGTCCTGGGTAATTTTTGTAAAAATCATCGAAAAGTTAACGGTCAACCCTAAAAGTCAACCGAGACGCCCCGGTGGTCAACTACGTTAAAACTTTAAAATTTCACTAAATGGATGTCAAAAATGGACTTGGGACGTCGAAATTAGCCTAGGAGGGTTTCCGAGAAATTTTCGAAAAATCAACATAAGGAATATTCCAAGAATATTCTCAGCCTATTTGGAAAATTGGGCCAGGCTAGGAACATTGGCCATAGGTTTGGGTCGGTTGGGCTTAAGGTTTGGGCTAAGAACATTGGACCGGTTTTGGGCCTAAGGCCTGCCCTTTTTTTTTTTTTTCTTTCTTCTTCTTCTGTGGCTTATTGCCAGATTCTAGGGGAATGGTGGCTGGGAAAAACTTCCACGGCTCAGATTAACTTCAAAACTCCACCTAAATTCACCATTTGAAGATCAAAATGAAGCTAGGATGGTAGGGGTTCGAATGATACCATTTTGGGTCTCCACTGTGGCCTTAAAATGGCTGGAAGACGCCTGCAACTTGCGGTTCCTTGCCGGAAAACTGAGGAAATTTCCTTCGAGCCATTTCTACATCAAAATGTCACAAAAAAAACTCAAATTTATCCTAATCGTACACCAAAACAAGATTTAAGAAGTTCTTAGGCGTTTTCAAAGCTTACCTTCACTGGGAATGGCGAGAAACTCGCCGAAGTAAATGGTTAACAGTGGTGGTGCCACTGTGCAGAGAGAGGGAGAAGGGAGAGAGGGTAACCTATCCAGGGCTCGGGTTTGTGACGTGGGTAGTCAGGTGGTGTCGCGATGGTGATAAGGTTCGCCGGGGAGAGCCGCGAATGGTGATGGACGGCGCTGGTCTCTCCACTTGCAGAGAGAGAGACAAGATGAAACTAAGAGGGATGAGAGAGAGAGAGAGAGAGAGAGAGAGAGAGAGAAAGAGAGAGAGAGAGAGTGAAATGAGGGGAAAGAGGGGTGAGGTGGCAGCATGGGAGAAAAGGTCCATATGGATTAGAAGACTCGGGATAGGTGGAGTGGGGAGTCCCCCACGTGGGTGTGTTCCCACTAGACAGAAAAGAAGAGAATGTATCTCTTATATGGATACATTCTATTTCGTACATTTGAGAATGTATCCATGTCAAGTTTAATTGAAGAAATTTAATAATGTTATTAAGCATAATTTTTTTTTTGTGTGCCTTTCAAAAATGCACCCGTGTTTTGGTACATGATATTTTGGTTAATTTTCATGAATGTACCTATGCTTATATATAATATATTGGAGAGTATAATTTATCTTTTAATATTCTTATTTTCATAAGTTATGAGTTTTTATTTAGAATTCCATTAATATAAAGAACTATAAATCTGAATTTTTAATTAATAATTATAATAACCATTATTACATTAATGTCTAGGACTTCAATAAAAAAATGAAAAACTTACAAAATTTCAGTCAAAAACATTAATAACTAGAGACTGAATCCAAAGTCTTCCAATTGTAAATCTAACCAAATAATACAAGGAAATCTTTGCAACTAAATTGACTCGGCGCAAAAGTTATGTAATTCTTCCAATCCAAGAATCATTATATGTTGAAGAAAGCAACAAACCATATATTATGGCACCGAAAGCATTAGTTAGTAGTTACTCAGCAACACATCTTTCGAAATCCACTTTTACTCAGCATTTGATTACGCAATGGCCAAACTTTCATCATATACAACCATCATTTCCACTAATTACTGATCAACAATCAAGGGTAAACTACGTTACCTTTCCCATTTCATTTTCTTCTATCATTAGAGGAAAAGAGTAAGATTCGCTCCTCTACAAATCTCTCTTTCGTTCAGCCATCTCCTATTTAGAGAGAAGAGATTTGAAGAAGAGGAGATTCTTACGCTGCTAATTCCCTCCTAATTCTTCACTTTTCTTATTACATAGATTTGACATGCAGTAGTCAAAGTACGTAGATTTGAATGACATAGACGCGAGTAGTTGAGGCGTGCGTGTGATCCCAGTAAATGTGTTCAATGACTTCCCCGAAAACAAATAGATAATGACGACGATGCCAAAGGGCGCAAGCAATTGACCATATATACCTAACTCTTCGTTTGTGGGAAATGATTGGTTGATATAATGCTATTGCTGCTAATACATGCCAAAGTTGGAAATCAAATTTGGTGTGCCTCCACCATACTGCATTAATTCCAAGTCAAATTTAGGAAACACTCAACATCTCAACTCCTATTCGAAGACTTAAGTACGACAAATCCATATATTTCATATATATGGAGGCCTTTAAGGGAAAGGGTTTTTTATTTATTTTTTTTAAATAGAGATTTATTGTGAAGCTCACACATTAAATTTCGACGATCCGAACCGTTTATTTTTGAAGTTGCACCTCATAGATCATCTTTGCAAAAGATTAGCTAAATTGGAAATATTTGAGACATCTAATTGAGTTTAAAAAAATTGACGAACACTCTGTTCTATAAGAAACAATGAAATTTTAACGTGATAGTTATATAAGCAAATGGTTTTGGATTCAATTGACTTTTTGTAAAGATGATCTATGAATCGAGACTTACAAAATAAACAATTCGGACATTTGAAGTTCGATGTGGAGTGTGTAACATCCCGCATCCGGCACACTTGCACCACACGGCAGAGTGGCTCTGATACCAAATTGTCACATCCTGGCCCGAGCCCCCACCACATCCCGGGCTTGACTCTGCAGTAGCACGATATTGTTCGCTTTGGGCCCCGACCACGCCCTCATGGTTTTGTTTCTGGGAACTCACACGAGAACTTCCTAGTGGGTCACCCATCATGGGATTACTCTCGCGCGAACTCGCTTAACTTTGGAGTTCCGATGGAACCCGAAGCCAGTGAGCTCCCAAAAAGCCTCGTGCAAGGAAGAGATGGACATGTACATATAAGACGCATCACCCCCTCTCCGTTGGTCTATATGGGATGTTACAATCCACCGCCCTTAGGGGCCCGAAGTCCTCGTCGGCACACTCGCACCATACGGCAACCTGGCTTCGATACAAAATTGTCACATCCCAGCCCGAGCCCCCACCACATCCTGGGCTCGACACCGCCGTAGCACGATATTGTCCGTTTTGGGCCCCGACCACTCCCTTCGGTTTTGTTTCTGGGAACTCACACGAGAACTTCCCAGTGTGTCACCCATCATGGGATTACTCTCGAGCGACCTCGCTTAACTTCAGAGTTCCAAAACTAGGAAGAGATGGACATGTACATTTAAGGCACATCACCCCCTCTCCGTTGGTTGATGTGGGATGTTACAATCCACCCCCCTTAGGGGCCCGACGTCCTCGTCGGTACACTCGCACCACACGACAGAGTGGATCTGATACCAAATTGTCACATCTCGGCCCGGACCCCACCACATCCCGGGCTCAACTTTGTCGTAGCACAATATTGTTCGCTTTGGGCCCCGACCACGCTCTCACCGTTTTGTTTCTGGGAACTCACACGAGAACTTCCCAGTGGGTCACCCATCATGGGATTGCTCTCGCGCGAACTCGCTTAACTTCGGAGTTTCGATGGAACCCGAAGCCAATGAGCTCCCAAAAGGCCTCATACTATGAAGAGATGGACATTTACATATACGGCACATCACCCCCTCTCCGTTGGTTGATGTCACATCCCGGCCCGGACCCCCACCACATCCCGGGCTTGACTCCGCCGTAGCACGATATTGTCCGCTTAGGGCCCCTACCACGCACTCACAGTTTTGTTTCTAGGAACTCACATGAGAACTTCCCAGTGGGTCACCCATCATGGGATTGCTCTCGCGCGAACTCACTTAACTTCGGAGTTCCGATGGAACCCGAAGCCAGTGAGCTCCTAAAAGACCTCGTGCTAGGAAAAGATGGACATGTACATATAAGGCACATCACCCCCTCTCTGTTGGTCGATATGGGATGTTACAATCCACCCCCTCAGGGGCCCGACGTCCTCATTGGCACACTCGCACCACACGGCAGAGTGGTTTTGATACCAAATTGTCACATTCCGGCCCGGGCCCTCATCACATCCCCAACTTGACTCCGTCGTAGCACGATATTGTCCGCTTTACAAGGCAGAGAGGCTTTGATACCAAATTGTCACATCCCGGCCCGGGCCCCCACCACATCCCGGGCTCTACTCCGCCGTAGCACGATATTGTCCGCTTTGGGCCCCGACCACGCCATCACGATTTTGTTTCTGGGAACTCACATGAGAACTTCCTAGTGGGTCACCCATCATGGGATTGCTCTCATACGAACTCACTTAACTTCGGAGTTCCAATGGAACCCGAAACTAGTGAGCTCCCAAAAGGCCTCGTACTAAGAAGAGATGGACATGTACATATAAGGCACATCACGCCCTCTCCGTTGGTCGATGTGGGATGTTACAATGAATGTACATATAAGGCTTAGATGATCCACTTCCCTAGGCGATGTGGGATGTTACAGAGTGGGTCCCACAACTAATCCCCTTTTTTTTTTCAAAAAATGGGAATCCTTTCCCTTAATGAGCATGTCACCAAATGTGGCTTAGAGACGTCAGAGTAGTTAAGACGTCTAATCTTGCTTTAATTTATAATTAAATTTATAAACAGACAAATAATATATGTATAAAGATAATACTACTATGAACCAAAGACAATTATTCAAGGAAAGAATAATTGTTGCCAACTAGATATCAGATATCATCTTTTCTTTTCTTTAACACTTTCTCTTTTTTTCAAATAAAAACATTTCATGCTTCACTTCTTTGGACGGATAGGAGGGTAGATTTCATAACAGTTATCTTCGTAATAATTTCCAAAGTTTTCATCCATATGATGCTGAGATGATGCGGCTTCTACCATTTCCTCATCATCTAAACCGTCGAGTTCAAGAATTTTTAGAACCCTTTCTAGAGGATCTTCTAGCCTATTGATCAAGTCTAAAATCAGACTTTCCCCTTTGGTGATAACACAGAGGTTTAGTTTACAAGTGCATTCTTCCTTTGAGTTAAAACTGCTGGCTTTGGTCGTTATTGTAAACAGTTCTTCATCATCAAGGACTGCAACTTCATTTTGGCTTTCTTCGGAATCAGAAGAGTTTAGCATTAACTGGCATAATTGTTTCTTTAGACCTTCATTAAGATTTAGGTTATTAATCTTTTCTTTCATTCGATAATGAGGTCTCATATGTCCAACTTTCCCACACTTGTAGCAAACAAGGGACTTTCGTTTCGATCCTTTCCTCCTTGTTGTTTGCGAGGTTGGAATTTTCGTTTGCGAAATGTCTTATAAGGTTTTGAGAATCTATGTGGAATATATTCTGTATATTTTTTATGAAGTCTTTTGGTTTTCCCAAAAGGTCTTTTCAAGGATGTTTGGCCTTTAGGTTCAAACCCAAATTGTTCACAAAAGTCTTCCATCTCTTTTGATTGCTGTTTATCAAGCTGTCTTTTCAGCTTCATGTCGTTACAAAGTTTTAAACCTTCAACACATATTTCAGAGGTAAGCTCTCCATAAGTATACAACCCATAAGGTATAACTCTTCCGAATTTTATCTTTATATGATTTCGTACCTTTTCGACAAATAATGAAGGTAATCCATAAAGAAACTTTACTTTCCAGAAATCAGCATTATAATCAAATCTAGTGAAAACCTTGGCATAATAACATCTTTATACCACTTAAAATGAGACAGAGTCGGACGTTTTAGGTTCATAAGAAGTTCTCCAGAACGATCATGTTGGACCTTAGTATATCCAACAAAATGGAGGGTAATGGTATAAATCAAGGTATTCACCGCATCTTCACATATCTCTCGCTCTCCATTAGCGTTTTCAACCATAATTGTGGCAATAAGAATTTGTTCTTTTGCTTGTTCGCTTAGGTGAAAGTCCCACCATCCGCGAAGCTGTCCAATAAATCCTACTACAATTGCGTAAGCAATAATTTTATCAGATTTTCCATGTAATTTGCTAGTTGAACATCATCATGTGTCTCTTAGTATTGACGATTTTGATATTCTGTTTGTCCATCAATGTTGCATTCAACAATTGATCGTCCATCATGTTGCACATTTTCACCCATATCATTGTCTTCAAACTGAAGATCTACTGGGGTTGGCCTATGATAATAATTGTTTAAGATAGGTGTTCTTGTGACCTTGTGTCCCTGTTTTATCCTATTCATTTATGGGTCTAGTGTTGACTCTGTAAATTGTTCTTCCAAATCAGCAATTTGTGTTTCAGTAATAAATGAAACATTTGGCTTAGTTATCTTTGTTGAGCTTAATCGTTTTGCTAAAGCATTAACAAAATTGTCATCTGTTAGGGGTTTTCCTAACTTATAGTTCTTAAGATTAAGAGTTGGTTTGAACATGGGTTAGCTGATCTTATCCTTTTCCTTTTTATTCTTCTTTTCTTCAGAAGAACTAGAAAATGTTCCTGGTTCTTTAGGGTTCCAAATTCTAGATTTGAGAGAATCATTTTCCTTTAATGAGTTCTCTATCCTAGAAGCTTGTTTTCCTAAGGACTGGAGAAACATATTTGTATAATTATTTTGTTGTATCAAAGCGGCAACTTCAGTTTGTAAAGAAGCACTTTGTCCTATTTCTGAGACTTCCTTATAAAGAAAAGTAGTTCTTCCTTGTGGATTTATCTTAATAGTCTTTTCTGGTGGATGTATTGTCATTTATGCTGTTCCTTCGTTCATTATATAAGTTCTATATGGATTATCTAGAGTACTTATACATTGGGTATATTCAAGAAATTTGTACATTTTAGCACACCACTCATACCAAGGAAATAATCTTGTATAAATACCTATTTCAATCATAAAAGTGTAGTGAAGTTTTTTCAAGAAATTTTTTCTTTCTTGATTGTAGGCTTTTTCTAGCCATTCCCTTTTCGAAGCATTTTCTTCACTGAGATAATCCTTTTCAATAAATTCCTTATCGGGTTCAAATTTTGTTGTTACACAAATTTTTGACCTTATAGAATGGGTATTACACTTGTTAATGTATTTTCTTAAGGCCTTCTAGGATAGTCCTTTCGTGACCTTGCTCATATGAGCTTGATTCATGTGTTGTTTTTATTTTTTTTTGAAAGAATTAGTTTTGAAGAGGATAGGCCTAAAAGAATCAACACTCCTTCGAGGACCTAAACTTAGTCTGGTTAGCCTATCATTGTTGAAACGTATTTCTACATCTCCATCTTCATATTGGTTAATATGGTTAGGTTCTCGATTTTGAATTGGTTAAGGAGGGATTGCTTCCTGCACTCTTCATCTATCAGGTAGAGTAACTTTATTCCAACTAATCATCTTTAGCACCACAGTATACGCTTTTCCTAAATTGGCTTGGAACAAAATGATTTGTCCCTTGCTATCCATAATCTTAGCTCTGGGTACAATGGTATTCATAACCTTATATGAAATTCAATAAATCACAGCGAGATTATGTGATCCAGGGTCCATATCATACCCTTGGGTATTTACGCTTAAGGTAAGAGTTTTTAAGATTCCTGGGTCGGATAATGACATTGAAAAGTTTGGGTAACAATTAAAATAAATTGGCCCCTCACTTAAGGAAGACTCTACTGATCCCGGCATGGAATTAACAAAGTTCCTATGTCGTTTATCCCAAAGACAGTAGAATTAAGGTATCTAACCCTGTTCTGGTTAACGGTTTCATTACAACCTGTATTTGACCAATATGCAAATAGTTATGACTCTTTTGCTTATGTTGATCTATTTGGTGTTTATAGGGTAGTTTGGTTAACATGTAGCAGTCTCAGAGTTTTCGGCTCCATTAATTAGCATACGAGTTTACTATATTCTTGTATTAGAGAATATGAATCTCAAATCGAAGAAAAAAGGTACATTGTATGTATTTATAAATAGTCGGACTACTCCTCATTCTGAAGCAAAGCCATACTAATACCAGGAGTGGCCTTGGCCCCCACACTCAGTTACGAAACCTGTATGTTTGTTTTTGAACTGTGCAATTTTAAGAAAATGACTCCTAAGATTTAGCTTCCCCCTCTCCCATTTGATAGTAAGATATAAGCCAATATAGTCTAGAAAGTAAAAAAATGAGACAGGAAACTAATGAACCCTAAATATAGAAATTAGATTTTAATCCTTAATGCTTGGTATAAGATTACAATTGAGTTTATTCATTTGGTTCTATTTGAATACCAGCATTTATATTCCATGTATATTTTTTGGTAATTTCATGATTTTTCTTTTTTAAGTCTCATATATTTCGGTACAGATATTTAGATACAATAACTTATTATAAATATATTTAAGTAGAAACATTTAGGCATACAAATTTATTATAATATAGTTCCGTACAAACATTTAGGTACACAAATTCATTATAATATATTTCGGTGCAAACATTTAGATACGAACATTTCAATACAAGCAAATCGATTTAATATATTTAGGTACAGTCATTTCTGTACACTTATGTATTTGCATTCTTTTTTTTATGTGTCACTTATTATTTTAAGGTTTCCTCATTTAGGTTTATTTATGATTGGAAGAACTAAAATGTGAATATTAATAAAAATCAAAATTACAATGTGGTGATATTAACTAAAAATACACATTAATAACAAAGTAGAATATAAATTTTAATGAAAGTACCGTTCAAATAATTAAAATCGATAAGTAATCTAAGGCCAATTTTTTTTTTTTATTTCAATCCTAATGTTCAAAACCCTAAAATATAATATGAAATAATGTCATCTTCAGCCAAAATGAGAGAATAATAACTTGAGTTTTTCCCTTTACTAACCACAAGCAATAGCCAAAATTCAACAAAAGTCTCAAGTATGGAACTATTGCACATCCTCACATGAAAACCCAAGCCTAGTCTGCTATTTCAATGTTATTATTCTGTCTCTTTTCTTTGACCGGTACCAAAGCCACTCAAACTTCGAAATCCTCACCAACACCCTTAAATACAAGGGGAGTGGGCAATGCTCTTCGTCTGTTAAGCTTCATAAGGATCTTTACCTTATTTCTAGAACAAAATATAGACATTCTTATAACAGAGGCTTGAGAGACCTCGAGCAACACATCATAATTAACGCTAACCTCAGCATACTATCAATGTCACAGCCCGTCCCGAATTATTACTATCGACGATGTAAAATGACGGTTTTATCCTTGGACGTTGAAATTGTAGTGTGTGTGTTATGCTTTGGGACTTAGATGTTATTTTCTTTGGTTGGTTGGTGACCCACGTGGAACACACATACACACTTTCACTCCCTCTCTCTCTCTCTCTCTCTCTCTCTCCTTCCCGTGCACTCTTTCTCTCCTCCCTCTCGATTTTCTCCTGTTTCCGTCAACCTTGTACGGACGAACGTCAAGTTCACCATTCACGCACGGATCAACGTTAAAAAGGTAAGGTTCTTGTTCCCTACAAGCTCCTGAGTCCATTCGTACCATTTTTAGGACCTGAAAACCTCAAAAACCCCGAGAACTCTAACCTCCGATTTGGTGCACTGTTCATGCACACGTAAATGTGAAGGTTTCAGTGGATTTTAAGCTCACAGGGAGCTTTAGAAGGCCCTCACGAAACTTGGAGAAGAAAAACCAAGCGATTTAGACGTCGGGATCGTCAGTTTCAAGTTTGGCCGGTTTTCCTCAAATTTCTCCGGCGCGATTCCATGATCTTTGGGGCTTTAAACATGTAAGGAAATGTTCTACAAGTTAAGAGCTTCAATTTGGTATTGGTTTCATGAATTTTGGTTGAAAAACGAGTGAGATATCAAGGTTTAAAGAAATTCACAGTTTCCGGCGCCCGCGACGGTCGCCGGAGTTCTAAGGTTAGGGATGACGGAATATTCCGTCAACTTTGATGGAATATTCCTAACGGCGTTGGTTAGTTTTAACGGTTTCCGTTACTTTTAACGAAATATTCCTAACGGCGTCACTGTTGCCGTCAGTGTGCCTGGCACGTACCCGCGCGTGGGCGGCGCGTCTGGCCGTGCCTTGGCCGGCGCGTGGATGGTCGGAAATTTTTTCTAAAAATATGGGGATGTTCGTGAGGTTGTGTAGATGACGTTGGTATATTCAAACACCCCATTTGAGCATTGTATGAGAAGTTATTAGCTAGTTTTGTCTATGTGCTTTAAATAACGTTTTTATAGTTATTTCGCATACAGGGGAGGCTTATCCCGAGGACGAGCGCAGTCAAGGGCGACTCGGGGGCTACGACCCTTCGATATACCAGTGAGTGGGCTTTTGGTTTTCAGTATATATTTATATACTTGATAGTTTCCCAGAAAATGCGTTTAAATGAAAGTATGCTTTGAATGCCATGCATCTAAATTTATATTTCGTATATGAATTAGTATATGATGCATATATATTATTGTGGTGCCGTGGACGCTCAGGTAAGCCCAGGTGAGTTATGAATTGTGAATGTGATTAAGATGATGATTAATTGAGAAGCTTTGAGCTCATAAGCCTGCACCAAGGGTGTTAATGATTAGCCAGAAATATGACACATGCCTGTTATTATAATGTCACCTCCCGCACCATATGCTCATATTGGATCCAATTTAGGTGCACAGTCCTGTTGTACAGACCATCATAGGTGGTTCCGACTCGTAGGTGACTAGCGATTTCAGCTATCATGAGAGAGTAGTATCGAGCATATTTATATTACACCCAGTCTTGTAGTACAAACCCTTTTTTAGTGGTTCTGACTTACACTACTACAAAATTATCTATTGTCGGTGGTCCAAAAACCGACAAGAAACATATATTACTGTCGGATATTATGCAAAATCCGACAGTAAATGAATGCAGTGACGGATATAATAAGCGACAGATTTGCCAGCGTCAGGAAATGAATTTTCTGACAGAAAATATTCTAAAACAGACAGAACTTGTGTCAGATATAACCGATAGAAAATATATTAATAATGAATAAATAAAAGCATTTTTTGTCGGATAAAACCGACAGAAAATACTCTAAAACCGACAGAAAATACATATAACCGACATAACTTGTGTCGGCTATATCCGATAGGAAATATTAATAATGAATAAGTAAATCATTCTCTGTCGGATAAAACCGATAGCAAATATATTAATAATAAAAAAAAATTAAAAGGACATGAGAGCATTCTCCCTTCTTCTCGTTGAACATTCTTCTCCCCTTCAAAATGATTCCAAATGATCTAGTACCTACAACACGTTTTGCCATATAACTGATCGTCTGTAATTAAGAACAAAAGGTGATGCACGAAATACACACATTTTTTTTTATTGTATATAAGAATGATAGCCAAGTATTTGTCCGTAAAAATAGAATGAAAAGTTGGAAAAGTACCAACAAACAGAACCGAATTGAGAAAACTGGATATATTCTCTACTCATTATTTGTCTCACTTCTCTCTCTTACAATGACATTGATTTTGTCAACTTTCAATTGAGAAAACTGGAGGCAAAGGGATGACACAAAATTTGAAAAAGGCATATATGTCATCATATCCTTACAATACCACAAAATACATCTCAATGCAGTAAGGCAAAAATCAAAAACCCAAATGGAAGTCAGAGTCAAAAGCCAAAAAAAAAAAAAAAACCCACCTGGGAAATTGGATAAGTTTGATGGGTTTTTTTTTTCTGCTCGTTCCTCTGATGGTTAAAGTTGCTTACTTTTTCTCTCAAATGGTGGTGGTTTTTTCAGCTGCTTCCCAATCAATGAATTCAAGACAGAGGAGAGCCTAAAAATGGTAGTTTCATTCATCCACCAAAACCAAACGGAGCTTTACACGTGTGTGGGGACCTTGACCTATCATAAATCCTCAGAAACAAAATTAACAATCACTCAAAGGTCAAGTGGCGTACCAGAATTTTGATTCCGATGTAATGGTTGAGAACTTCTGCATCAAAGGCAGCAGCAGCAAGAGCAGATGATGATGCCGCGATGGGAGTTCAAACTAAACAGCAAAAAATTAGAGCGAATTGAAGCAAAGAAATACCCAAAAAATTACATTCACATATCCCAAAACAATATAAAAAAAAAAAAAAAAAAAAATGGAACAGAAATATGGAAGAAGATGAACAAATCGAAGCAAAATTATATGTACTTGGCAATTGAGAAAAACACCCTGTTCACCTTAATTTTTTTGCAAGAACCCTCTTTACCTTAGTTTCACCCACAACCTTCCAAGGCTTCCATTCTTCTCGGCCCAGGTTGGAAACAACCATGATTCACCTTCCTCGTCCCTAATATTCGACATGCATACAGAAAATGGAATTAAAATTTGAAATCTAGAATCGATCCAAAAATTGAAAGTTTTTATTTTGAGAAATCACTTACACTAGGGAACAGCCATGAGGAGAGGATCATTTTTACCTCTTGGTTGAGGTCCAATTACGGCAGACTTCGTCGAAAATTGGCCGGAATACCCACGGTCACCGTTTCTTAGATCTGAAATTGAGAAAATTCGGCTACTAATTTGGAGAAACTAACTTGAGGGTTGGAAAGAGGAAGGGAAGAGGATTCTGGAGGTATAGTTTGACACTCGTTGGTGACAGGAGGACGGAGCCGCTGCTGCATGAAAGAGAAGAGGGAGATAGAGGATACGGGAGGGAGGAGAGAAAATGAAGGGGGAAGCGAGCGGAGGGAATGAAGGGGAGGAGTTGGAATTTTGTGAAGGGGAGAGAGGTTTAATGGTTTTTTTATTTGTGAGGTTTAATGGAATTTTGGAGAAACCTACAAAGGCCATGTGATGTAAGATGGAGGGGTTTTATTTTGGAAAAATGGCGGCAGAAATCCCCCCAAAATTCCCTACCAAAATTTTAAATTCCCCTCCCAAATTTTGTTACGATTTTAAAAAATAAAATAATAATTGTTTTATTTTTAATCAATATAACATTTTAAAATAATAAAATTTTCATTTCTGTCGGTTATAACCACCAGAATACTAAAATAATAACCGCCAGAAAGTAAAATAATAAAATAATCAATTTCTGTCGGTTTATAACTGCCACCATTAACTTAAAAACCGCCAGAATATGTCAAAAATATTAAAAAAAAAAAGATTCAAAAATCCTGTCGGTTATAACTGACATGATTTTTTTTATATCCGCCATTAAATATCCGTTAGGACTTTATGTCGGATATAACCGACAAGAATTTTCTAATATCCGTCACTAATTAAATGATGTGTCGGATATAATTTATCCGACATAATTTGTCTAATATCCGCCACCATCATGACACACCCCGTCCCAAAAGAGGGCATGCTGGCCGTCACGTGAGAGTGACGTAACCATTTACACAGTTCGGAAGCTTGAAAGATACAATTACTAAGATGTAACACCCGAGGGTGAGTCCTACTTTTGTGAATTCTGTCAGAACACCGTGGGAATCCTCGTGAGCCACCAACACTGCTAACTAGAACCTGGAGGGGCGCAAAACAAGATTGAGTGGGTCAGTAAAACAGAGCTTTTCGAAAATATTTCAGTTAATAACATTTCAAACCCCTCGCTGTAAAACCTGTATACTTTCCCAGAAAAATAGTATATAATATGCATATAAATCTTCAAATATCTCAATTCACAAATCTTTATCAAAACCAGAAAGTATGCCATGCTATAAGCGTCAATAACAGAATAAAGATGCATCAATATAACAGGTGACATAATGAATCAACCGGAGACCCTGCAGTTGGTCCTGTACGGTTAATTCTATAGCTCAATATCCAACCCAATCGGAGTCACCACGGTGACCTGTACGACACTACTATGCACATAAGTCGGAACTACCTGAAGTAGTCTGTACGACAAGAATGGTGTAATAATACGCTCTAGTGCTTCTCTCATCAATCATCTGTGCACATAATCTAAGGTCACCTACCAGTCGGAACCACCTCTAGTGGTCTGTACGACTAGCATGTCGGAACCCTCTCATGGTCTGTACGACATGCACCTACTTGGATCCAACGGTCGGATCGTCAATTCACATTTTCACCTAACCACGAATCGTAACGAACTTAGGTTCAATTACTCAACTTACGTCAATGAATTATCAAAACTGAACCTAGAACATTAAGCACATGCTAAGAATGGCATTGGCGGGCCACTGGCCACGCGCCGCTGCACGGGCCGCCCCGGCTCGCCGGAAAATCCAACTATTTCCAAAAATTCTCAAAAAATACAGAAATGAATATCTCAATGAGTAGAGTAAACTTTATACCTGAGGCCAAGGCCAATTTGTCCTGGAAAGGCTCCAATTTCATCAAAACCCGTCGGAACCCTAGTTTTGGGTGTGATTCGATTCGGCCTTCAAACTTGCTCCGACGCCTCCACCACTGCATGGGCTTTGTTCCTGGGTTCTAAGGGAGTATAATGGTGGTGGTAATTGGAAGGAATCATTTCTCAATTCACCGGAGAAAGGAAAAACCCGCTGGAACCACCGTGGGTGTACGGCTTCAATTCGAATAAATTTGACAAGCAATTTGATAATCTACCACCACAGGGATGTTGGGCTCGTCGAGAACGTTCCATAGACACCGGAATCACCTCTAACGGACCTTGGACGAAGGAGATACGACCGGGTCAAGAACCGGGTCGTAATATGGAACCGGGTCGTAGGTCCGGTTAGCTAGTTCTTCTTCTTCCTCCTTTCCCTCCTGCTCTCTTCTCTGGTTGGCCAGCCCTTCCTCTCTCCTCTCCTAATTCACCAACTCCTTCTTCTTCTCCGATTTGGCAGTTTTGCCCAATCTTTCTTTTTCTCTGTTTTTCCTTTCCTCCCGATGCCTTCCTCATTCTTTTCCCATTTCTAATAACAACTAATAACAATAATAACACATAAATATATATATATGTATATATTAACCAAAGTAAAAGTATTTTTCAGGTTAGAGTTCCGTAAAACTTTAACCGTAACTCCAAATCACGAACCGTTTGCGCCCACGCTTCCGTAGTGACGAGTACTACTAGGATATGACAAGAGAATAAATCTTAGATGGCACGACCCAACGATTAACCTCGAATAATACGCGTGCCTCAAAGGGCATTTTTGTAAAATCCTTTATTAAACTTTAAAAACTCTTAAAATCAGGGACGGGCTGTGACAATCATCTGCCACCTAAAACTAATATTGTAGTAGTGTTATGTGCAGTGTAGTGCCGTATAGGTCATAGTAGTGACTCCGGCTAGATTGACTAATGAGCTATGAATTCAGCCATACAGATTTATGTAGAGGTTTCGGCTAATATGTTATTTTCCATGAAGTTATTCTCACCTGAATTACTTACTCTGTTATATCTTGGCATGGCATACTAATGATTATGAATATGTGAAGTATGAATTGAATTGATATATTTACATATACGTATTTATGCATATGCTTATATTCTATTTCTGGGAAAAATTATACATGTTTTACTGCGAGGGGTTAGAACTGTTGAGAAATGAAATGGTTTTGTAAAACATTTTCTTTTGCCCACTCACGTTTTCTGTTTTGCGCCCCTCCAGGTTTTAGGTAGACTGTTGTTGGTGGCGTACGAGGATTCCGGCGGTTCTGACATATATAAATAATTGTAGGACATCTTATGGTACTGTATAATTAGTATTCGTCCTACTGGAATGCACCTAGACTTTCTATGCTCTGATTAGGGGTATTTACAGTTGTATCTCACTCTTAACACTTCCTGTTTATTAGTGCACATTAGTAGCTTTCGGTTTTTGTTTATTCTTATAACTCTTATCTTTATCGCTTCCGCATTGTGACCCTCACGTGACGGCCAACATGCCTTGATCTCGGGCGGGGTGTGTCAATTGAAGTCTTTGAAGATACTTTAGCCACATCTTAACTCATGGATGAAGAATGAGGCGATTAAGAAAGTCTATATATTGGCCCCCCACCCCTTGCCCCCTATGAAATCTTGGCTCGGGCACAGTTATGATAATCCTCATTATTATCATATGGTAAAAACTCAACTTTCTTTATATGGCCGGAGCTAGATAATTATCTTATGTGTGAAGCCCAACAGTTACCTGTGCTCCACGTCATCTAATTTGTATTTATCATTAAATTTTTATTATGTAACTCTCTTTTAATTAAAACCTCCTAAAATAAAATCCAATCACTTTTAATTAAGTAATAAGGGCTGGTTTAAAAGTGGTTAATTATTTCGCTTCTACGTTAACAAAGCGTATCCTTCCCGACGTGTTGGTCACACCACCTCTTGTGCTATTTGAGATTGTCTTCAACATTTGCACGTTGTAATGTCAACGCGCCAAAGTCCTTGTTACACTTTTGAAAAATAAATAAATAAATAAAAGTTACTTGCTCCACTTTGCTTGTTCTGGGGATACAAAACTATAATTTATAGACAGGAAAATTCGAAGCAGAGTGTAGAAAGATATACACACTTTGTAGAAACTGAACTTGGGAAGCAGCTAGCAGTAATCATTCATTGATTGTTCAACGTATAAAATACTTGTATATATACAATATATTACATTATAACTAATTATCATTCTCTATTATTATCAAATGTGGAGAAGCACGAATTATCATTCACATTCATGATGAATTCGTAATTTCCATTTGTTAAAGTAAGAGCCAAAACATACATGCATGGCCAAACAGAAGCATCAAATCCAGATTTCAGTATTCATCAATAGCTAGCGTAATGAATACATATATAGAATCCAATGGAGCAACAAATGATAACAAAACTTCTTTTTCTTTATATCCATCGGGATATATACCATATGGCGATAATTAATATTGAGTAGCCTTCTTTCCCTTTTTTCGAGTATACCTTTTGCTAAGCTTGCATGTGACAACCCGTCCCTAATTTTACGATTTTATAAATCTTAAAATGTGAATTCATGAGAATACCCTAGAGGCGAGGGTATTGATTTTCGTTGATCGCTAGTTCATGACGCGTATGAACTATTACCTTACCTTATTTCAAAAGTACTTGGTGGTGCGAATGTGTAGACACATGCAAAAATTGAATTCGGAACTATGACAGAGGTTTTACGAAACTATAAATTTGAAAGTACGTTGGTAAGGGTTGTTATTTATTATTCTATTCATTTCTTATAGTTATTGTTATTTTTATTATTTGAGGTGGTTAGAAAAATTAAAAGGGAGGAAAAAGAAAAGGAGAAGGAGAGGTTGCCTGATGGCAGCGGAAGAGAGGGGAGGAAGAGTGCACAGGAGGGACCGGGAGAGAGGATGGCCCAATGAGGGAAGGGAGAAAGGAGGAAAAGGAGGGAGGAGAAGAAGGAGGGGATCCGGATCTGTTCCCCTTGACCCACGAAACCCACAGACCCGACCGGTATTCCGGCGATTTCCGTCGTCTTTCTGCCATTTTTTCGACAAATTGGGACCGAACCACCACTCCCAATGATCATCTAATCCCTCCCTCTTCCAATTCCACTCAAAATCAAAAGGAATTTGATTGTAGTTGGTGAAGAAACACCCGTGGCTGCCGCAGGGAACTTTTCTCGAAATCCACCAATTGTGAAACGTTTTCCTCCAATTACCACTACCAAAACACTCCCCTAGAACCCAAGAACAAATCCCAAGTAGTGGTGGAGGCGTCGGAGCAAGTTTGGAGGTTGAATCGAATCACACCCAAAACAAGGGTTCCGGCGGTTCGTGGCCATTTTGAGGTGTTTTCCAGCCAAATTGGCCTTGGTTGCAGGTATAAAGGTTGCTTTACTCTTTAAGATCTTCATTTTTGTAATTTTTGAGAATTTTTAGAAATAATTGAATTTTCTGGCGAGTCGGGGCGGCCGACCGCCACCCGCGGCGGCGCGTGGCCAGCGGATTAAAGATGTCGTTCTAAGTCATTTTAGATGCCTGAGTTCATAGTTGATAGCCATATGATTTGAATGGATTATTCTAAACCTAGTTTGATTAAGGTATATCATTTGATTATTATATGAATTGATGATCCAACCGTTGGATCGTTACTAAACTTTAATATGTGATAACACATAATATTTGAAGATTATAGGAATTGATGGATCGAGAATCCAACTTGCAGATCTTCCCGAATTGGATTTGCAAGTTCATAAAATAAACGTTAACCGCCACCTTGTTTTGGCAATTGACGGAGATCCAACCGTTGGATCATAGTGAAATTTTAGGATAATGTTTTTGAAGCATAATGTAGATATTTGGAAGTTTCTGATCAGAAATCTGAAGAGCAGATCTTCCGGATCGAGTTACGTAGAGTTATGGACCCTACCGTTAATCCTTGACCGACGATTGAGTTTTGATCAATTGGTATCAAATCATTCTAAAACGTCTTTAGGGATGTGTTTTACGTAAGTTACATGATCTATTGATAAGGATTCTGAGATGTGGTTTGAAAATTGTCCTAGGCGCCGTTCGTTCGGCACGCCTCGATGTACATGCTAGGAAAAAGGTAGAGCGGACTCCAGGTGAGTAGATCTTTTCCTTTTTATGGTATATATATACATTATTGATAATTTCAAAAATACTCTTAAATTGAATTAAGCAATTTGTGCCATGTTATATATATTTATATGTTCTAAAGTACTACGAGATGGTTGAAATTAGATTATGTCATGGTATATCCATATCCATGTTACCTACAAATAATTGATGTGAACTACGATTGGCTTGATCCTTGTTTAGGGTACGTAGGCAGTCTAACGAGACGTTAGATGCAACCATACAATAAATAAAATTAAATAATCGAGACAAAAGCCTTGTTTGGGGAATTGAGCAATGTGAAGGAATTTGGTGAAAAGGTGAGATTTAACCTTATGATTTTGGTGGTTAAATGTTGGTCATAAATCAATGTGTGAGGAATTGAGAGATTGAAGTAAAGAATCGTAAGTAATGATAGTTAATTAAACTAATATTTAATTGGACTTGTTCCCGATAATTATTCCCGAAATAAATAGTTCGGGAGTGGGGCGTTACAAATTATGCATATTTCACCATGTTATATATATGTATATATTGGTAAATGCTATGACATGGTTGAGTATTAGATTGCATCATGGCATATACATATGTATACTACCTGTAAGTAATTACTGTGAATGCTTTGAAGTGCGAAGAGGAACGCAAGACGCACATGTAAGTTCAGGTGAGTTTATGGTGTTACTTGAAATGATTGAGTTATGGCATGACTATATTTATGCTTTAGGCAACTCCGACCTTGTCGTACAGGTTGCAATGATAGGCAACTCCGACACTGTCGTACAGGTTGCCGATGAGTCGTACATGTTATAATAGATGCAGTTAGAGCTCATAAACCTGCACCCCGGTGTTAGTGCTCCCACCCATGGCCAGGGCATAGTCCGTCATGTGATGTTCACCTCCCGCTCCTTACGCTCACCTTGGATCCAAGGTAGGTGCACAGTCCTGTCGTACAGACCACTACAGGTGGTTCCAACTCGTAGGTGACCCGCGATTATTCGCACAGTCTTCATGTGATCGTAGCACTTGAGCGTACTTATTTACACCCAGTCTGGTCGTACAAACCACTAGAGGTGGTTTCGACTCGTGTGCAGGGATATGTGATGAGCTATAGGTTTAGCCGTACAGGCCACAAGAGGTGGATCCGGCTGACATATTACTTGGATATTGATTGATGAAATATGGATAAGTTGTACAGGTCACTATAGGTGACTCCGACTTATGAGCTAGCATTGACTGATGAGACATGGATAAGTTGTACAGGTCACTATAGGTGACTCCGACTTATGAGCTAGCATTGATTGATGAGATATGGATAAGTCTTACAGGTCACTATAGATGACTTCGACTTATGAGCTAGCATTGACTGATGAGATATGGATAAGTCGTACAAGTCACTATAGATGACTCCGACTTATGAGTTAGCATTGATTGATGAGATATGGATGAGTCATACATGTCACTATAGGTGACTCCGACTTATGTGCTAACATTGGTTGATGAGAAATGGATAAGTCGTACATGTCACTATAAGTGACTCCGACTTATGAGCTAACATTGACTGATGAGATATGGATAAGTCGTACAGGTCACTATAGGTGACTCCGACTTATGAGCTAGCATTGACTGATGAGATATGGATGAGTCGTACAGGTCACTATAGGTGACTCCGACTTATGAGCTAGCATTGACTGATGAGATATGGATGAGTCGTATAGGTCACTATAGGTGACTCCGACTTATGTGCTAGCATTGGTTGATGAGATATGGATAATGAAGGAAATTTTGTGAAAAACATGTTCATTTGAGCAACATCAATAGCATGGAATTAACAAATTAAAGGCAGAATCATGCTTACATGCACTCAAAAACAAAACATCAACCATGAAATTCAAAGCCTAGTAGATTGGTGAACCTTGACTCAACTTAAAACAACATTTGTTAGTTGAGAAATATTTACCTTTGTAGATTCCTCTTTGCTTATGCAAAGGATAATCACCCAAGAGATAGGGCCTTCATTCCTTGCTTCTTAGCTCCATGGATTTGGTTAGAAGAAAAGGTTCTCCAAGTTCCCAAAATTGAGAACCTCTAAAGATTCTACACCAAGGTTAAATTGAAGAAGAAATGAGTGACCTAGAGGAAGTAAAATTGCTAGATAATTTCCTCTAGGGTGGCTGAATTTTTGAGAGCAAAGAGAGCTTTTGTTCTCATCTTTTCTCCACAAAAACCCTAAGGATGAAATGGCTATAAAGTTGCCTTTATACCACCTCACAATGGAGTGGCAAACTTGCAATTAAGCCAAGTTCACTACCCTCCTTAATTATGGGCTAATCGGGCTAATTGGGCCTTTGTGAATCATTATTCATTAAGTTGTCATACAACTTAAGTCAATGGGCTTTGACGTTCGAAGCCCATTGGGCCTTAAGGTCCAAAACTATCCCGAGGTCTTTAACGAACTTATTCGTTTGATTAATTAACATATTAATTAATCATTGCCATAAATAATTAAACCATTTAATTATTCTTACTCATCTCCTTTGTTTCTTCAATCTCCACCTTACACGGTGTACGATACATTAGGTTCCTTTTAGCGAGGCAGTGGGCGATTAAAACCATTTTACATCGATTGTGAATTGAAACTTACTTTCAATTCTCCCTTTAGTGATTACACACGTTTAGGGCTTCCACAAACCATGAGTGACACCTAGCAGCATATCATGGCTACCCAAGCTAATCAGAAGAGGTAGAGAACCTATTCAGTTTAGGATTACAAATGCAATACGGTCTTTCTCTAATCTAATACTCTTGACCACATTGTTTGGTTTTGATAGTTTATTTATTCATGTCTACTATCCAATGTGATTCGTTTGCTTATATGATTACCTTGAATGTGATTTGGAACGCATTCCCAAATCTCATTCATACTCTGGCCAGAGATTTAATCATATCATAGAGTATTCTCCCTCAAACCATTTGAAGGTTAGAGATCCCTTGTTGCACATTCACTTGTCTCCATAACTAAGTGACTTAACCCCAATGATGTCGTGGACACCCCGATGGGGTGACTTTGACATAATCAAAGATCAAGGACTTAACCACAAGACAACTGTGATGCCTCAGGTCAAAAGACTAATTTGCATTATCCCAACCATGAGTTCTCATGTGACATGAGTATGAGAACTCCTCGTTGATCGTGTTCAGTGAACTCATTCTCTATTGAGCACCTACGTACTTGTCTTGATGTCACACACACCAATGACTCGAGACTAGTCACTCTCCCTGAGAGAAGACATAGCACGTACTGATCTTAACGGACTGTCAATGCCCAATTGGCAATCCTATGATCATGAACGTTTAGGATGTGTCTACGAAAGAATGGTCTCATTAATCTAACTTCATTAGATTGCATTCTTCCAATCACATATTCCTTGGACTTTATCGTTTAAGCATATAACATTTATATGAGACGGCTCAAACAATAATCTTTGCCCTTTATATGTAAACTAGATTAGTTTAACATGTGAAATATCCGTAAAGTATCATCATATGATTGGCTTTAGGGCACATTTCCAACAATCTCCCACTTGCACTAGAGCCAATCAGCTTGGTCATCTGTTATGATTCCTCTTCTGTAGTAATTTCATAAATGGCTGAGTAGTAGGCCTAGGCAATGGATATCTATATGTTATCCATAGAAGCAACCTTGAGAATATCGACGTCACCATTATACATGATTCCCAATCATGTGGTTCGGTTCTCTCATATGAGTTCGGATCTTGATGAGACCTTGATTCCCTGGCTTGAGCTATCGCCCCATTAGTGTCATACACTTTCTGGTTGGAACCGAATAGAGAGTTCATAAATGAACTTTCCCATCCAAACAACATTGTTGTAAACTTCTATAAGGCAATATATTTTGCATTCATAATGGAACACACTAAAGTTATTACTTTAATGTTTCCATCCAAATATCTCTTTAGTCATAATAAAGAGATATCTGTTTATCTCTTCATTTATAATGAAGAAACATCCAATGATGGATTAGATTCACAATCTAATACATTTACGCTTCCATTACGTTACTCTAATTCTTCCTCATTCTTCGAGGAACCTATCCTTTAGTATTTCTCAAATACTTAAGGACTCACTTGACAGTTGCCATGGTTCTGATCCTGGGCTTGCATTGATATCGCCTTGTACCTTTCTAGGTACAACTCATATCAATGTTTCTCATACAATATGAAATACATAAATCAATTTTCTGCGTATGCATAAAGGATTCGATTTACGCATTATTTCTTTGGGAGTCAAAGGGTACGTTCCCTTTGAGAAGAGCTACCTCCTAGTCTCACTAGAGTTGTTCTTCTTATTGAAGTTTATCATCATATGAGAAACTTCCTAGCATCCTTTTGTCTATTATTAGGGCATGATATAATCCAATTATATCCTAAAATCTATCATTATAGATTTCCATCCCATGTATATAGACTATGTCTCCCATATACATTCTATCGTTATAGAAAGTTTAAAGTCATAACTTTAACAATGAAGTATTCTTTTCATTTCCAAAATTAATATATCATACATATATTTAAATTTAGGAATATGATTAACTCCCACTAATCTTTTGTAAACCTAGTAAACAAAAGATTCATTTACATCTTTATGAGAAATCAAACGTTTTGATATTTCTCTCATAAGACGCTTATGGCTCCCACTAGCTTGCTTAGATCCATGATGGTTGGATCTCTACAACTTACATGTTTTGTGATTCATAGTTTTAGACATAAATTATCAAGACTATCTTAATAATGGTTTCGGAAACCTATATCATGTCCAAACATTGAATCACCATTTAGTTGTAGCTAGCAATCTTCGAATTAATTGAAACTAAGACTACGTCAAAAATGGTTCCTTCAAAGTCAACCATTCTCTTTGATTGTAGTCACCTTAAGCTACCAATTAGCTATGAAGGTTTCATTATTTCGGGTCAAATGGTACTTTACCATTTCCTTGAGTATATATCGTATATACACTCAATGTAGTCATAAAGTTCAAACCATTCAACTGAGACGGTTTATAAATCCTTCTTGACTACCTTGGAGCTTGTGGTATAGGAACTAGGTTGTTATATTTGTTGATTATCATCTTGTCTCTCAAAGAACCCATTCTTTTGAGTTCTATTCCTAGTTCATTTGCTCTAAGGCAAATCACATTGTAGGATTACAATGAACTACTCAACAAACAACATTTGTTGGTTGGTTTATAGAAGTGATATCCAAAGGTTAATTTAAGGATATCCACAAGATAATTTTTAAACAAATATTGCTTATTAGCACACAACCCCAAATCTTAACATGATTAAGATTTGTTTTTCTTTCCAACTACATCCTATGGAGTTATGAAAATTTTGGAAGATCTTCTAATTGACAATCATATTGTCTTAGAAGCATATATATCCTATATATGGGTAATTGATAATATACAACGAACTAAATCTTATTCAAGTTCGTTCTTCTCCTAATGGAGAATATCATTATCTTATGATGCTAATTTCCTTGATATCTTTCAAGGAAACTCATCTAAAGTGTTACCTTTCCTTGGATCAAATCTAAGGAGGTAAGTACTTTAGACGTCTTACTCATCAACTTACATTTCTTGAATTCTTTGAAACCTTTTGCAAAGTATTCGGACTTGTGTTTATTCAAAATAAACTATAGTCCAACCGAGAGTGATCTTCGGTGAATGTCAAATAACATGAGTAGTATTATGTTGTGGACAAGTGCCACTAACATCTAAGTGAATTAACCTCAATAACTTTGTGATTCTTTCTTCTTTCCAAAAGAATAAAGATTCGAACATTTCGCCTCTATACAATTTTGACAATAAGGTATTGGATCCGGATCTAACGATCCAAAGCATCCATCTATGACCAACTCGTAATTTATGTTTTAGAGGTATCACAACTCAGTTGGGATTAGTCACTATCTTGCAACCTTTTGGGTTTTAAGCATCATTATATTCTAAACAGTTAACGCTACCATATCATCTCTACTATAGAGACAATCAATTAGATTACTATAATCCAATCAGTGATTAATAAAGAACAATGTTTTGTCAAACAAAACATTCATCCATCTCTACTATAGTGACGGAATTAAGTTCCTTAAAATTGGAATGTAAAGACAATCTTTGGTTTTTCCAATTTCTTTGGTAGTTCATATGAGGAAGTTAGTACCATCTGCTTTCGCAGAGATCTATATTTTATTCACGTTCCGAATGTGAAGTACTTTCTCTTCTCTCATTAATCTTCTACTTCTTATTAGCCACACTTTTACAACGATTGTAAAACATAGTTACTAATACGGAATCAAGCATTCAAGTAGAAGAACCAACTGTTTTGAACTATTCAAGAACAATTTACAATACCTTCGAAAGGTGTGTTCTTGACACTTGCAAGACATTTCTTGCAAATACCCCTTCCAATGTCCATCCTTTCATAAAGAAAGTTTGTTCCCTTGGAGTTAATTTTATCTTCTTCATTTGACTTCTCCTTTGACTACAATAGTCATGGTCCCTAAACTCCCACTATCTCTCTTGAAACCTTTTTCAATTGTGTTATACACATCAAACATTTTGGAGAGTGTGTGGTTATTGTTCACTACATAGTTTACAATAAACTTAGTGAACCATTAGGATAGGGACATAAAGGTGAAGTCCTAGCTTAGTTTCCGTCTCGTTAAGTGGTTTATCACTTCAACACTCAATGATTCAAAATCATCATAAGTCCATGTTGATGGACTATTTTTGTCAACCAACCATTATGTTCTAAACATAATTACAAACTTTCAAGAGTTGTTCAAGGCAACTCTTATTTCTTCATACAACAATTTGTAAGTGAAGAATTATGGCACTAAAAGTGTCCTTGTCTTTTATGCTAATCTTCGTAAGTTCCTTTGTTCATATAACGAAGGAATAAGCATTGGTTGTTTGTGTTGTCCTCTTCATGATAGACATTTCTAACATGTTCTTCCAATGATACATTATCAATAGGAAGATTGTGAGGATGAGACTTCTTAGGTACATGCACAATCCATTTAAGACAATCTTTGGGATTGTGTTACCAAGTCCGGAAACTAAAACATTCGGTTTTTCTTTGTCAAGTTTTGGATAGCGTTTGCAAATATATTGGTAAACAAATACATAACGAATATAAATTGATTGATTTTAAGCCATTTGATTCGGGTCTTTAAATCAAATAGCACCACCCACTATTTTTGGCAAATTCCATATCCCTCATTGGAATTCGAGAGTTTTGGAGGAAACTCTTAGTAGGTTATGGGAGACTCACTATTACCAAGCCCACCTCACAATGATATGATATTGGCTAGCATTAATAATAATGAGAGAGTACGCTTACTCATTTGCAACTAATGCAAGTACCCATCAATTTGGCCTCTAGAGAATGTTGCCTCACAATGATATGATATTGGCTCCATTGCACTTAGTTAAGTCATTCCCACCATGCTTAGTTCGTGAAGGGGTTCAAGAATAGCCTCACGATGATACGATATTGGCCATCCTCGTTGCCTACACTCACCTCATCAAGTATGTATATAGACTCCTCCTGAGTATAAGCATGCACTTTGTACTCCCCCATGATAGGGTGAAGCCGGTGTACAAGTCATAAACGATTGGAGCTACCACGGTGGAAGGCCACGAAAGAGAGTTCTAAGCACTCTCACGCTTTTCAACTTAATAATGGTTTGGTTGAGGGTTTTAGGTCTCATCACATAAACATATTCATCTTAATCTTTATTAAAACAATTTTGGTCCTATTACAACTATTGGTCCATTTGTTTTTAGTTGTATATAATACTCCCACTATGCTTATAAAACGGTTTTTAAAGCAAGAGTATATGATACTACTAACATAAGGTTTGCATTCATTTGATGGACTATATAGTTGCCTTAGGGCCTTAGGATGACTATGAACCTTTGTTTAGATTCAACACGAGCCTAGTGTTGAATCTCGGACTAGGGATGGAGATTGATTTTAGTTACGCGTTTAATCACATTAAGGCGTGTTGTTCCTAGGGGCGTTGGACCCAACTACTTCATTTTCATGCATATCAAATAAAGCAAGAAAGAAGTACTTCAAAGTAAAAGAGAGCTTATGCTCTTTACAACATTTGCATAAAACAAATTACTTTAAAGTAAAGAAGAGCTTATGCTCTTTTACAACATTTGATCAAATCAAATTACAACCAAAATTAATCTACACATTCCCATGGTTCAAACAAATTTGAAACGGCCTTTCACATAGCTCAATTATCGTAGGTTTAGGTTCTTAATCACCCTTTAATTAATCAACACTTTAATTAATTAAATTGAATGCAACATTTTCATTTGGTTTTTGTATCCATAAAATTGATTTAAATGGAGCTAAATGAAATAAAAATCCAATTCTCATTTAAAGAGACAAAACAATTTTTGTTCCCTACTTAATTTGGGCCATCATGCAATAACCACAACTTTTTGGGCTATATTGCGAAACACAAACTTTTGGGGTCACTTTGTAAAAACACAAAAGTCCACTACTTCATGTAATTACAACTAGAACCCAAAATTTCAACAAATACAAAAACTTCATTAAAGGAGCAAAACAATTTGTCCTTTAACGTTTTTGGGCCTTAACGTAAAAACGTAAACTTTTGGGCCAAAGTGCAAATACACAAAAGTATCAAAACTTTATGTAATTGAATAAAAGACCCAAAAATACCCTACATGTAGGGTGGCCGGCCATGAGTAAATAAAAATAAGATTTTTACAAAGTTTTTGTAAGTGGGTTTTGTTAGGTGAGGTAAAGATGAAATATTTTGAATTTATGTCAAACTTTTAAAAAAGTTTGTCTACCATTATAGCCATTAATTGAATTTATGTCAAACTTTTAAAAAAGTTTGTCTACCATTAAAACCATTAATAATACTTTACTAATAATCATCACCCACTAAAATCACCCACTAAAATTAAACCAAAACTTTATGTAAAAACATAAAACTTTTTGAATCAAAACTTCAAAACTTTTTGTTCTTGGCAAGAACTTCAAGAACATTGAAGAACACTCATGAAAACTCATAATAGCTCCATGAATGTTTTCACTCACCAAAACTCAAATTTTCACCACTCAAAAGAGGGTTAACATCCTAGGGTACTTAGGGGTTCCAAAAGTCACTTTAAAACCATTTTAACAAGACAAACATGAACCCAAAAAATCACCCTTTGGATTTGGCCGAATTTCCCCAAAAACATGGCACCAAATTTTAGCTCCAAAATTCATGCTCATATGATCTACATCTACAACATTTGAGATGGCAAATTTTCTAACAAAATTTACATTCAAAGAAACAAGAATAAAGCTTGTAACATATTACAACTTTTAAATAAAAAACTATGAACTACAAAACCCAAAATGATTCACCAACTACTAGACCTAGGCTCTTGATACCACTTGAAGGAAATTTTGTGAAAAACATGTTCATTTGAGCAACATCAATAGCATGCAATTAACAAATTAAAGGCGGAATCATGCTTACATGCACTCAAAAACAAAACATCAACCATGAAATTCAAAGCCTAGTAGATTGGTGAACATTGACTCAACTTAAAACAACATTTGTTAGTTGAGAAATATTTACCTTTGTAGATTCCTCTTTGCATATGCAAAGGATAATCACCCAAGAGATAGGACCTTCATTCCTTGCTTCTTAGCTCCATGGATTTGGTTAGAAGAAAAGGTTCTCCAAGTTCCCAAAATTGAGAACCTCTAAAGATTCTACACCAAGGTTAAATTGAAGAAGAAATGAGTGACCTAGAGGAAGTAAAATTGCTAGATAATTTCCTCTAGGGTGGCTGAATTTTTGAGAGCAAAGAGAGCTTTTGTTCTCATTTTTTCTCCACAAAAACCCTAAGGATGAAATGGCTATAAAGTTGCCTTTATACCACCTCACAATGGAGTGGCAAACTTGCAATTAAGCCAAGTTCACTACCCTCCTTAATTATGGGCTAATTGGGCTAATTGGGCCTTTGTGAATCATTATTCATTAAGTTGTCATACAACTTAAGTCAATGGGCTTTGACGTTCGAAGCCCATTGGGCCTTAAGGTCCAAAACTATCCCGAGGTCTTTAACGAACTTATTCGTTTGATTAATTAACATATTAATTAATCATTGCCATAAATAATTAAACCATTTAATTATTCTTACTCATCTCCTTTGTTTCTTCAATCTCCACCTTACACGGTGTACGATACATTAGGTTCCTTTTAGCGAGGCAGTGGGCGATTAAAACCATTTTACATCGATTGTGAATTGAAACTTACTTTCAATTCTCCCTTTAGTGATTACACACGTTTAGGGCTTCCACAAACCATGAGTGACACCTAGCAGCATATCATGGCTACCCAAGCTAATCAGAAGAGGTAGAGAACCTATTCAGTTTAGGATTACAAATGCAATACGGTCTTTCTCTAATCTAATACTCTTGACCACATTGTTTGGTTTTGATAGTTTATTTATTCATGTCTACTATCCAATGTGATTCGTTTGCTTATATGATTACCTTGAATGTGATTTGGAACGCATTCCCAAATCTCATTCATACTCTGGCCAGAGATTTAATCATATCATAGAGTATTCTCCCTCAAACCATTTGAAGGTTAGAGATCCCTTGTTGCACATTCACTTGTCTCCATAACTAAGTGACTTAACTCCAATGATGTCGTGGACACCCCGATGGGGTGACTTTGACATAATCAAAGATCAAGGACTTAACCACAAGACAACTGTGATGCCTCAGGTCAAAAGACTAATTTGCATTATCCCAATCATGAGTTCTCATGTGACATGAGTATGAGAACTCCTCGTTGATCGTGTTCAGTGAACTCATTCTCTATTGAGCACCTACGTACTTGTCTTGATGTCACACACACCAATGACTCGAGACTAGTCACTCTCCCTGAGAGAAGACATAGCACGTACTGATCTTAACGGACTGTCAATGCCCAATTGGCAATCCTATGATCAGGAACGTTTAGGATGTGTCTACGAAAGAATGGTCTCATTAATCTAACTTCATTAGATTGCATTCTTCCAATCACATATTCCTTGGACTTTATCGTTTAAGCATATAACATTTATATGAGACGGCTCAAACAATAATCTTTGCCCTTTATATGTAAACTAGATTAGTTTAACATGTGAAATATCTGTAAAGTATCATCATATGATTGGCTTTAGGGCACATTTCCAACAGATAAGTCGTACACGCCACTATAGGTGACTTCGACTTAGGAGCTAGCATTGACTGATGAGATATGGATAAGTTGTATTGGTCACTATAGGTGACTCTGACTTATGAGCTAGCATTGATTGATGAGATATGGTTGCAGTCTTACAGGTCACCATAGGTGACTCCGACTGGCGCGCTAGTATGGGTTATTAAGCACATGATTATTTATATTGCTAATAAGATGTTGTGTCATGGTATACTTATGGATTTACTGTTAGTATACTTTTGATTTCATACTTATACGTAGTATGATTTTCTGGAAACTATACAGGTTTTACGGCGAGGGGTTACTACCTTTGATAATTGAAATGATTTTGAAAATCTTTGTGTTGCTCACTCACACTTTCTATTTTTGCACCCCTCCAGGTTCTTGTAGCAAAGTTTCGTATCGACAAGGACTTGTGACACTCCCCAGTTCAGGTGGTTCCTTATGATGGTATAATTATTATCTTACCTCACTGTACTTTTCTTATGCTCTGTATCACGTGTGAAATGGGTCCAAAACCGCTCACCACGCACTTGTGTATATAGACACTTTTAGGTTTAAATTTATTCATATTTTACACATTATCACACTTTATGGCTTCGTCACCTTCCAGGTCTCGGCTAGCACAGCTCGATTCGGAGTCCTAGAGGACATTCCGGGTCGGGGTGTGTCATTGCACTTGTTATAATTTGCCATCCATTACGAATTTTCATATTCATATCCATTATCCTTTAAATGATTACATTACTGAATAATCCTCGTATTTTCTCATTATATTGGACTCTAATAACACTTTCAAGAATTATGTCCGATTTTATGTGGAAATATTTGACTTTGAGGGCTTAAGTTATATTTAAAAAAATATTATAACACTTTCAAGAATGATGGATCAAGATAGGAGAAGAAAGGAGAAGAAAGGAGAAGAACGGAGAAGAAAGAAGGGGAAAGGATTGTCCAAACAGATTAATAATAGGATTTTTACCACCTACGAAAAATGGTTCAAAACACCTAAAAAATACTGGCAAGAGAAAAATGTTATTGTATTATAAACGGCTCAAGTAAGGTCATTTTCCACAAGATTGATATGAATAATTTGTATTTCAAATCAATTCTTAGCTAACTATTCAACACAAGTTTTGAAAATATTCGAAATTGTGAAATTGAAATAACGAAAATAGAAAATAAAATAAGTGAAGTTTGTGACAACCCGTCTCTAGTTCTACGATTTTATAAATTTTAAAAGTGTGAATTTAAGAAAATGCCCTAGAGGTGAAGGTTTTGACTTTCATTGACCAACGTGTAGTGAGACGTATGAAATATTCTTTTAGTGTATTCCTAAAGTACTCGACGATATGGAAGCGTAGGCGCAAACAGAAGCGAATTTGGAGTTACGGTTAAAGTTTCACGGATCTACGAATCTGAAAGTACTATGAAGAAATCACTATTTTAATTATATTATATTATTTTATACTACTAAATTATTATGCCACATGTGTGTGGCTGAGAGGGGAATAGAATGGAATCAGGGAGAGGAGAAACATATGAGAAAGATTAGGCAGAACTGCCTAATTAGAGGAGGAGAGAATAATAACAAGAGAGAAAAGGAGGGAGATGGACGAATTAGGAGAGGGAAGAGGAAGAAGTTGCCCAATTAGGAAGAGAAGAAAGGAAGAGAAAGGAGGGGAGAGAGAGACCCAGCGAACTGGAGCCCGTCTCTGTACCCGACATCCCTTTTGTGACCCGATTTAGACCCGGCCTCCTCGAGCCTTTTTTTGATGATCTCTGCCATTTTTCCCGGCGAATTAGGATCCTCCAACACCTGCAAACATTATCACGTCCCTCCTCCTTCACTGATCACCACAGATTCGAGCGGATTGGTCTCGTTGCACGACGAATTTCATGGTGGTTGTCCCGAAGCCACAGCGACGAGAACCACTATTTGTCAAATGATTCCATGCAATTACCACCACCATCAGGCTCCCCTTGAGGCCTAGATCAAAGCCCAAACAACTTTGGAGGCGGCGGAGCACCGGAGAAGTCGAATCGAAAGCCACAGGGTTCCGGCGGGTTCATGGCGATTTGAGAATTTTCCCGGCCAAATTGAACTTGGCCACATGTATAAAACTTTCTCTACTCATTGAGATCTTCATTTCTATGAAGTTTGAGAATTTTTAGAAATAGTTGGATTTTCAGGCGAGTCGGGGCGGCCGACCGTTATGTATGGATGCGCATGGTGGCGGCGTGTGGGCCGAGGCATCCCTTGACCTTCCTAGACTAAATTTTATTCTCTAATTCCGTATGTGAAGTCCGATTGACGAATTTCCGTCATTTGAACCTAGTTCCATTAAGGTCCGTCACTTGACCATTTTATGAATCGATGATTCGACCGTTAGATTGTCACCAAACTTTAATACGTTATAGTACGTAATATTTGAGGACCATAGGAACTTACAGATCGGAAATTCGATTTACGGATATTCCCAAATTGGATTTGTAAGTTCGTAAAATAAAACGTCGGCAGTCACTTAATTTTGGTATGTTATTCTAGAAGCATAATGTGGATCTCTGGAAGTTACGGATTGGAAATCCGAGGTGCGGATCTTCTGGATTGAGTTATGTAGGGTTATGGACCCTACCGTCGACCTTTGATCGACGGTTAACTTTTGGTTAATGAGTTACAAATCATTCTAGAACGTCCTTGGGGATATATTTTATGTAAGTTACTTGTTCTATCGATAAGAACTCTGAGACGTGATTTGATAATTGTTATAGGCGACGATGGTTCGTGATGTCTCGATATTCGTGCAAAGGAGTCGTAGCGCAGACCTCAGGTGAGTGGGCCTTTTCCTTTTTATTGTATATATATATATATATATATATATATATATGATTGATAATTCCACACGTGCTTTTAAATTGATTTATGCATTTTATACCATGTCATATATATATTTATATATTCTAAACTTCTATGATATGGTTGAGTTTTAGATTGCATCATGGCATATCCATATGCATATTACCTACATACAATTACTGTGAATGCTTTGAAAGGCTAAGGTGAACGCGGGACGTGCAGGTAAGTTCAGGTGAGTTTATTGTGTTATTTGAAATGATTGAGTTATGGCATGACTAGATTTATGTTATATGCAACTCCGACACTGTCGTACATGTTGCAATAATAGGCAACTCCGATACTATCGTACATGTTGCAATAATAGGCAAGTCCGGCACTGTCCTACAGGTTGCAATAGGCAATTTCGACATTGTCGTACAGGTTGCCTATGAGTCGTACAAGTTGCATTAGGCAACTCCGACTCATGTGTTATCATAGATTGATTTATGAGTCTTATAGGTTGCATTAGGCAACTCCAACTCATGTGTTATCATAGATTGATTTATGAGTCGTACAGGTTGCATTAGGCAACTCCGACTCGTGTGTCAGCATAGATTGATGAGCACTTGATTTTATTATGTTGCTGCTAATTTGTAATGATTTGGAATATTTACGGATTTACTGTTGATTTACATTTGATTTCATACTTATACGTGCTATGATTTTTTGGAAACTATACAGGTTTTACAGCGAGGGGTTATAATGTTTTAGAAGGTCTTTATTAAAACTTTATTTTCAGGCCCACTCACCTTTGTTTTGTTGTCACCCCTCCATGTTTTAATAGCTGAGCTTTCTTATCGACGAGGATTCGTGGCAAATCATGGTATTAGAGATTACCTTCGATGGTATGATTGTCAATCCACTCTGCTGTACTTTACTTATGCTCTGATGTCACGTGTGAAATGGGTTCATTTCCGCTCACAGCGGACTCTCGTATTTGGGCACTTTTAGGTTTAAATTTATTCACATATTCCACATCACTACACTTTATGGCTTTGTCACCTTCCAGGTGTCGGCCAGCACAACTTGATTCGGAGTCCTAATGGACAATCCGAGTCGGGATGTGTCAGTTTGGTATCAGAGCATAAGTTGGGCAGTTTGCGTTCATCACACGCGTGATGCAAGCATTCTTGATTCTTGAACCTAATTTCCGAATCTTGCCACCTCGTCGAATATGAAACATGTGTTAGTTTTTCCTAAGTTTTGGGTAGTTTTGTCGACTTGTCGACGTTTTAGAAGATCATTTTGGCCAACGCCTCTAAATTATAAGGGAAGAATTTCCCTGCCAAGGAAAGATGTATGCAGATTTGAGATAAGTTGATGGCCTATATTGATAGTTGTGTATCCGGGGGGGGGGGGATTTCCTACCAATTCCACTACTATCTAGTCATTTCTTCCAACCTTTTTGAGTTAGGAAATCATAAATAGTCTTGATTCCTTGGTAGTACCGTTAATGTTTCATTTATCAGAATCCTTACGAAGTTTTAGTTTTCGTCGAAATTTCCAGAAATGTCAATGTGGTGCTACAAGGGGTAGCACTCGACAAAAAAAAAACATCTTGGGATAATCACTTTGGTCCCTGATAGCACAAATATTTCCAAACACGCTAGTGATCATTCCGGATCTTCAGGGGGAAGATCGACTTCTGTTTAAGTCCGTTCTAAAGTAGATTACTAGAAAATTTTATTTTTCTAACTTTAGAACACTCCAACCAATACTAATTTCCCATATTACTTTTGGTGCTATACTCGTCATTTTGATGAGCATTGGCACGGGAGTAAGAATTGTTATATCTACGGTCAGTAGAAATCCCTGAAGTAGTAAGTATTTTCCCTAGAATTATGAAACCAGTTCCTAGTACCAGTTCTTTACCAATAGACTGACTAACAGTTACTGCTGGAGCCAAAGAAACTAAGTTTCGGAAAGTTAGGGGCAAACTCTGTATTAAGACAGTAAACTCACGGTTATGTTAACCATATTACCTATTTAGGTAATCAAAATTTCTTCGCCTAGCCACCCTTCGATCACTTCCACAGATAGACATTAGAATTGAAACACGAGATGACATCTCTTTGTTGGAGTGATTTGAGTGTCGAGAAAATTGTGAAGACCTTTTAGTTCGTGTAGTAGAGTTGGTTAATAGTACAGTATGTTTTGAGGATGTTTACCTTTGGCATCAATTCTCAAATTTTTACTTGGGATTCTACCAAATGCAAGAAGTAGAATACACCATTGACCCACCTTGTTAACATCACATTTATTCTCCCTATTTCTTATCGAACAACTCCTATATCAGTTTTCCTAATGACTTTTCGAACAAGTCCTACTTCATTGAAAGAACTTAGTTATTCAACACATTATCTTGGAAATCTCAAACCTATATGTCAAGGTGAAAGACTGAGCTTCAGGATCGTACCTAGATTTTAGCAACTTCCTCGGATGACGATTAAAAACCGTTATCCCTTACTTTGAGTTGATGGTCTAATCGACCAACCTTTGTAACTCGAGTTTCCTTCTGTAGTTTGACGAATTCATAATAGTCTTGTAGACGACTATCTCACCTATTCTAGTAATGAGATTAAATTCTCCAACTATCAACAGTCGGAAGAAAGTTGGAATTCTCACAAAGTGTTGTGAAATTCAAGACAATCTTTGGTCTTGTCGAACTTATTGACAAATTGTTATCGATTTTTTTTTACTATAGTGTTTTCCTCACTTGTCGACAAAGAAAATTACTGTGGTTTGGGATGTTAATTATGAATAAAGTTACTGACAAATGAACCGTTGTCTCACCTTACCTTTTCTTTACACCCTTCGATGACATTGATAATTTGGAAATCCATGATGACGTGTTCTCTAGATGTTTCCACTATGCTGAGTCAGCATGATGAAGAATCGCTTATACTTTCCAATGGTTAAAACCGTTCAAAATGAACCATCCTATTCATGACTAGAGTCAAGTGTTATTATCTTCATTTGAAAAATCGGATGACACTTCTCGGTGAGAACATGTCTAGAACCTTTACCAACCTTAGATTTCTCAAATACATCTTCATTTGAGAAAAGCTAAAATTTCTGATAGTGATGGTGGAAGAACTAAATCAACTTCTACGATTGCACTATCGTGTATTATCCCGATTGTGCAAATGTAATTACTATTTAATGCAACAAAATACATGTATACTTGAACACTTTCGGCCTGTCCTATCCTGCCTCAGTTGGAGTTCACAGGTATTGTTTTGACGTTACTTGCGAGATATCAAGAAATGGTTTGAATAGTCATAATCACTTCTTGTATATGAAGGGAGTTGGGAAATATCATCATACACTTTCGGTACGAGGTATCTTGTATATGTGGTGATGATGATGATGATGTTTCAATGTTTATAGATTGATTTGACAAGTCAACCCATTTTTTTTCATTGGTCCAGAGGGACTACATTTTGACCACTTGGAAAAATTCCTCATTCATGAAATTATAGTGAATTTTGGGCATTTAGACTAGCGTCTATTCTAATGAGGATTCCATATTCATCTCTTTGTGCTGGAAGGTATTCTAGTCAATTTTGGGTCCATGTCTACCCTACTACACTTTGTATTAATTTTGAAACAAGCAAATCGTCTAGAGGAGTTGCTAGGACATTGACATTTAGTCGTGAACATTAATTTCTCAATCACCCAACAAATACTCTGCTAAACGAATCTTAACCATTGGTGATTGAATGTTCCAGAAGCTACCGTTGTAGCGAGATGTCATACATTAATTTCAATTATCTTGTATTCTAGATTTGTTGGACTTGTTTGACCTTCAACTCTTGATTGTTCTTATTGGTGTAGTTTTGCTAAACTCGAGGGAAAATTCAATATGAACCTGCTCACTATGGTGTTATGAACTGCATTGTTGGGTTATGTGGTGTGTATGTTGTAATAAATAGTTATCTTTATTTTAGTTGGTTGTAACTACGGTTACAATTTTTGGCTTTGAGTATGGCATTGTTGAGGTGCTAATTGGATGATTTATGCGTATTTTCCCAATGGGGGGCATGATGGTAATATTGCACCCTTGTGAATTTGTTACTTACTTATCGGGACAATAGTGAGTTGTTGGTATTACGAGTTGCAGACCGTAATATTGAAAACTTAATTGTTGAACTTGTTAAGCAAGTGGACATCTAGGTCCGTCTATGTTTAGTTATTTAATTATTGTTTGGGCTTAACCCAAAGATAGCACACACTCATCTTCGAGGCACGTGACGCCTATGGGTGTGTAGGTGAAGTTTTCTATTTTTGGTGTTGCTTTCAGTACAACCATTTTAACTTCACTTTATTATATACGTACTTCGACATTATGTTGTTATACATCTATCTTTCTACTTTATGTTTTATAAAGGACTGCATATTTTAGTATTGTACTAAAGGAGAAGGAAAGTTTGAATTTGGAGGCATGAAAGAGGAATCACTGCACGCTGATCGCAACGGAATGGCATTCTCTTTTATGCAACCGCTCTAGCTTGATTTCCTCCTTCTATATATGTATATATATACATTTTCCTATCTTCTGGAGTACATTATGTTTAGCAAATGATTTCAAATTTCGGGGACGAAATCTTTTAAGGTAGGTAGATTGTGACAACCCGTCCCTAGTTCTACGATTTTATAAATTTTAAATGTGTGAATTTAGATTAAGGTTTTGATTTTCATTGACCAACATGTAGTGAGATGTACGGAATATTCTTTTAGCGTATTCCTAAAGAACTCGACGATACGGACGCGTAGGCGCAAGTAGAAGCGAATTTGGAGTTACGGTTAAAGTTTCACAGATCTACGAATATGAAAGTACTATGAAGAAATCACTATTTTAATTATATTATATTACTAAATTATTATGCCACATGTGTGCTGAGAGGGGAATAGAATGGAATCGGGGAGGAGGAGAAACAGAAGAGAAGGATTGGGCAGAGCTTCCCAATCAGAGGAGGGGAGAAGAGTAACAGGAGAGAAAGAAGGGAGATGGACGAATTAGGAGAGGGGAGAGGAAGAAGCTACCCAATCAGGAAGAGAAGAAAGGAAGAGAAAGGAGGGGAGAGAGAGACCCAGCGAACTGGAGCCCTTCTCTGTACCTGACATCCCTTTTGTGACCCGGTTTAGACCCAGCCTCCCTGAGCCTTTTTCCGATGATCTCAACCATTATTCCTGGCCAATTAGGATCCTCCAACACCTGCAAACATTATAATGTCCCTCCTCCTTCATTGATCACCACAGATTCGAGCGGATTGGTCCCGTTGCATGATGAATTTCGTCATGGGTGTCCCAAAGCTACGACGACGAGAACCACCATTTTTGAAACGATTCCCTCCAATTACCACCACTATTAGACTCCCCATGAGGCCTAGATCAAAGCCTAAACAACTTTAGAGGCGGCGGAGCACCGGAGAAGTCAAATCAAAAGCCACCCAAATCTAGGGTTCCGGCGGGTTTGTGGCAATTTGAGGCTTTTCCTCGCCAGATTTATTTTGGCCACAGGTATAAAACTTGATCTACTTATTGAGATCTTTATTTTTGTGAAGTTTGAGAATTTTTAGAAATAGTTGGACTTTCCGGCGAGTCGGGGAGGCCGATCGCCGTGTACGGCAGCGCGTGGTGGTGGCGCGTGGGCCGAGGCATCCCCTGACCTTCCTAGACTAAATTTGATTCTCTAATTCCGTATGTGAAGTCTGATTGATGAATTTTTGTCATTTGAACGTAGTTCCACTAGGGTCGTTCACTTGACCATTTTATAAATCGATGATTCGACCATTGGATTGTCACCAAACTTTAATACGTTATAGTACGTAATATTTGAGGACCATAGAAACTTACAGATCTGGAATCCGACATATGGATCTTCTCGAATTGGATTTGTAAGTTCGTAAAATACACTTAATTTTGGCAATTGGTGGAGATTCGACCGTTGGATCGTGGTAGGATTTTAGTATGTTATTCTAGAAGCATAATGTGGATCTCTAGAAGTTACGGATTGGAAATCTGAGTACGAATCTTCCAGATTGATTTATGTAAGGTTATGGACCCTATCGTTGACCTTTGATTGACGGTTGACTTTTGGTCAATGAGTTACAAATCATTCTAGAATGTCCTTGGGGATATGTTTTATGTAAGTTACGTGTTCAATCAATAAGAACTCTGAGATGTGATTTGATAATTGTTATAGGTGACGATGGTTCTTGATGTCTCGATATTCGTGCAAGGGAGTCGTAGCGCGGACCTCAGGTGAGTGGGTCTTTTCCTTTTTATTGTATAATATATAAGTATGATTGATAATTCAACACGTGCTTTTAAATTGATTTATGCATTTTATGCCATGTCATATATATTTATATATTCTAAAATACTATGATATGGTTGAGTTTTAGATTGCATCATGGCATATCCATATGCATATTACCTACATACAATTACTGTGAATGCTTTGAAGTGCTAAGGTGAACGCGGGACGTGTAGGTAAGTTCATGTGAGTTTATTGTGTTATTTGAAATGATTGAGTTATGGCATGCCTAGATTTGTGTTATATGAAACTCCGACACTGTCGTACAGGTTGCAAAATTAGGCAACTCTGACACTGTCGTACATGTTGCAATAATAGGTAACTCCGACACTGTCGTACAGGTTGCCTATGAGTCGTACATGTTGCATTAGGCAACTCCAACTCATGTGTTATCATAGATTGATTTATGAGTCGTACAGGTTGCATTAGGCAACTCCGACTCGTGTGTCAGCATAGATTGAGGAGCACCTGATTTTATTATCTTTCTGCTCAAAGCTTTTCTGCAATCTTTACATCGTAGTGGTATGACCTTTGAAGTTTTGGCTGTGCAATTGATTGTGTACTTTATTAAAGACCTTAGAGTCCTTTCGATAAAGTTGGTGTTGTATTTTTAGTAAAACTATGTTTAATCCTAGTTTTGTAATAGCGTAGTGGAGTTGAAAACTTTGTAATTTCTCCCTAGTTGTAAATTGAGATGAAGTATTTTGCATTTCAGTTCCTGGAGATTGTTTTCATGTACAAGCTCTTTTAGATTTTTTTTGAAGCTCACGAATTTAGCTTCGGCTGAATTCGGGGCTGTGGCATTGCTGGTCTAGCAGAATTTATGTCAAGAGGCAGCTTCGATCTTAATTTACCTAGTCATTTTATGGAGTATTTGGAAAGAAAGAAACTAATTTTTTTAGTGGCGCTTCACAAGAACAAATTGATATCCACTATAGAACTCAAGCCTGGCTGCAAGATTATATGAAATGGCATTTGCATAGAAAAACCACACAACCTAATGTTTCAATCCTAAAGATGTTGGTACTTCTAGTGATCAAGAACCTAGAAGAAGCAAGAGGGCAAGAGCGCCTACAAAGTTTGGACCTGATTAATGACCTTGATAGCCGATACAGAACCATAAACATACAAAGAGGCTATGTCTAGTCCAGATGCTACATTTCAGAAAGAAGCAATCAACAATTGGATTGAATAAATTATGCAAAATCATTCGAGGGAATTGGTTCATTTGTCACCCGGCAATAAACACTAGTAGAAAAAACAGCTTGCATGACGAAGGATACTTCGTCGCATAAGAGATACTTGCGCGACGGAAAAAAAAGTGTCGTCGTGAAAAAAGACAGGAAAGGAAAAAAAAATAAAATTGCACCGCTCTCTTAAATTCATTTTGTTCTCCTTGCATCTTTAATTAATCATTAACTGCACTCAATCATGGTAAAAACACCCAAATCGCCTTCAATCGTAATGAATACACCAACACCACTAAAAATTCATCTCAAATCCTCTTAAATACACCAATATTCATAACGCCTACTCCAATTAATACTCTTGCGCGACGAAAAAGAGATCTTCGCGCGACAAAGCTTTTCGTCGCGCTCGCACAAGCTCCTGTCAATTTTCACTCAGACAATTCACTGTAGGTGAATTAGAGGAATCAATACTGTATTTATTACAAATGTTTGCGCGACCAAGCCTTCGTCGCGCAAAGGCCCTAACCTTCCTATAAATATGCGCTTCTGCTATCCTAATTCTTTACAATTCTATTCTCCTTATTCTTCAAAATTCAGTTCGTTTTGGGATGGAGGATAAAAACAAGGATCAGAGCGTGCCCACCGCTGACCCGAATGATTTGAGGCAACATTTTGAGTTCGCGCATGCGATTGCTGTAGCCATGCTGAATAATTGTCCTACTACTGAGTGGCGTTCTTGGAAATATGTGCCCGAGAATGCGAAGATGGCGGTGATGGATGAATTATTAGTAAGTATAATGTTGATGGATTAATAATTAATCTTGTGAATTTTTTTGTTATATGTTGGAATTAATAATTTGCACATATGTGTAATAGTGTAAGTATATTCTTGATGATGATACAATCAATTGATGAAGTTGATGGAGGATGCGTTGGAGGGAGGTTACATCAGTGGCGTTATGACATCCAGCGGAATGGAGGACTATCAAAATAGTTGTTTTAAATTCATGTTTTTGAGAACAATATTTAAATTGAAGGTTTTTTTATAAGTTACGTATTTGGTCTTAATTCTTGTTTGCTTTTTAAAATAAATGAATGGATTAAGGTATTAATTATTTTTAGAATAAATATTTAACTAAATATTTGTTTGTAATTATAAAGTTTACGTAAATATAGATATGTATGTTTACGTAAACTTTATAATTACAATCATTCTGTTCGTCGCGACATATATTGCGCGACGAACAACAGTTGTCGTTGCACAAAGTACGGTCAGATTGCGTTCAAACCTTCCCATTTATTGCGCATTTATGACGCATTTTGCGCGACGAACATAAGAATTTGCACGACGAATAGTTTCGTCGCACAAAGGGATCCTAGTGCTATGTAAACACAGTTTCAGAACCCTAGTTTTCAAAACAATTTTGTTTCAAAAGAATGGCCGATTCTGGAGAAGGTTCTGGCAAAAAGAAACTTGTAGTGCAATCATATATTATTCATTACAATGTCCAGGGTTTAAGAATTGTTATAACTTTTGGGGAGGTTCTGCTGAAATTTCGGTTTTATTTGTTGTGTTTGTTTGACTGTTTTTAATTTTTTTTAGCAAAGAAAAATACCCGGGGACCTTGTCGCCAGTTGAAGACGGCAAATGTCACCCGGGTCACCAACAGACTTATCACGATCTAATATGACGACCGGTATCAGGCAGCACCAACGGCGGAGCAGCATAGCACATTGACCCATGACATTGGTCACGTCGTTCAGACCTATTGCGCTATGCAATGGAAGTCTTGGAAGGCGATGCCGGACGAGGTGAGGACGAAGGTGCGCACATAGTTGTCAGTAAGTATCCTACCTTTTAATTGTTTTTCCTTCAAATGTTATATATTATATTACTTAATGTATGTAATTAATTTGTTACATTGCAGACGAACTACAATGTCGATGACATCAAAGACGATATGTTGGCCTACGTCAACAGGCTCTTCGCTGAACGATACAAGCAGTGGAAGAGCAACTTGTACCAATATTTTGAGACATTTGATGATCCGCAGGTCGCCCTTGAGGAGGGTTGCCCGAAGGAGTTTGAGGATCGGGAAGATAATTGGGTGTGGCTCTACAATCATTTTCAAGAGCCTGGCTATGTGGTACGTTTTTTATATTAGGTTTAAAAGTATTATACGTTTCTTACTAATGTTTATTGATTTGTTTTTATATTTCATTTAAATTAGAACTAATACGTTTATTTTTTGTATAACAGAAGAAGGTGAAAGCCAACAAGACCAATCAGGAGAAGAAGACTCTTCTTCACCATCTCGGTTCCAGGCCCTTCTCATATAGGATGGAGGCGCAGCGGCAGGTAATAATAAAGTTTTTCATATTCAATTTTTATAACATCAATAATATTAATTTTTTTTTTCGTACTAACATTTTTCTTCTCTTGTTTTGTTCAGAGGGGTACAAAATTCTCGGAGATCGATGTCTTTAGCAACGTTTATGTTCGACCCAGGGATAAGTTAGCCGAGTCCCTTCATGTAAGTATTCTTCAATTGTAATTACTATCTTATGCATTCAAGTATCATGGTTACTATTTGAATGTTATCAATAATATTTCATGTTATATTACACAGGCGACGATGATGGAGAAGAGGCAGTTGGTTCTTCAGGAGGCCACATCCCAGCTTCGTCCCGAGACTCCACTCAAGTTTGTGGATCCCCCTAGAGGGTGTGGGGTTTCAGATCCTTATAGAGACCTTAGATCAGCCTCTTAGGCGGAGGCCGGGGACATATTGTAGGGGGATGGAGAATGCCCGACGGCGGGAACCTAGAGCCTCTTCATCATCGTAGTCAAAGAGTGAGGAGACAACTTTGACAGCAGAGGTGGCCGACCTTAGGACAGAGCTAGCCTCGTATAAGAGCCAGATGTCACTGATTGTATAGGCCCTCAGTCATTCCGGTATTCATCTCTCGTCGACATTGAAGCCCCTCCAACCCTAGCATGCCCACAACTTTGCCCCTTCGACCTCTGAGCCCGTCCCCAACCTCGAGACCTTCCAGCCACCTTCGAATGACAACCCCGTAGATTACGCCGCATTATTTTCGTAGTTTTTTATTCCCTTACTTTTTAAACATTTTCCTTGTACATACATTTATATTTATTTAAATAAATTATTTTTCTCTTCATTACATTTTTTAATTGCAATTTAATTTTATTACAAAATTAAAAAAATAGAACAAAAAATTAAATTTAAAAAATATATATTTTTTTTTTGCGTCACAAATACCTTTGTCTCGCAAAATTCTAGCGACTAACAAGGTTCCATTGCACAAAGTTTCGAGAGACGAATACTAGTCGTCCCACATTTGTATCCTGGTATTTTGTGCGATGAACACATTAGTTCCTAAAAATTTTGTGCGACGAAGGCTAAAGCGTCTCGCCGTGTTCTTGCGACCAATGCTATTGTTCGTCCCGCAAAGTATTTCTTCATGATCTTTCCGCGACGAAGTTTCCGTCGCACAGACATTTGTGCGACGAAAATACACTTTGCGCAACCAACATTTGTTCGTTGCGCAAATAGTTAAACGTAGTAGTGAAAACTATTGGATTTCTTTAATACTTATTCTCCATAAGAACTTTAATTGCAATAGGCAATTTATAATGTGGATATACATCAAATAGATGTAAAAACTGCATTATAAATATAGACATAGACGAAGAAATATATATGGAGCAACAAGGGTTTTTAATGAAAGGTGAAGAACATAAAGTGTGTAAATTTGTGAAGTCCTTGTATGGACTAAAACAAGCACAAAAGTAGTAGCATGAAAATTTTGATCATACGATGATCATACATGATTTTAAGCTAAACGAGTGTGATAAGTGTATCTCTTTTAAGATACAAAATTGTTGAGAACAAATTTGTGCATCATTGTGTTTGGAGGAGATGCACAAACTCAACAACATGTAAAAAGGAACAAATGATTGTAAGACAACCTTGGCATCGGTGGGGTGCCCAAAGGCTCTCTGACGGTCAATTTAGTAACAAATCTTAAGACTTAAGCAATGGGCAAGAGAATAGGCAAAGAGCAAATGATGCATTCTAAGCGTTAAGTGTTCATTTAGATGAGTGTATATATACTAGTTGGGAAGAGACCTTTTAGGATATGGAATCCATATTAAACCAGGAGAATCCTTAAAGGGTATCTATAGATAGATATTGGTTCCTTTTAGGAGTGTGATTACTTGCAGCGCTCGCCAATCCAGAGATTGTAGGAATCTCCAAGAATGTGGGAAACTTGGCTGATTCTCAATTGGATTAGGTTTCTGAGACTTGTGGAACAAGCATGGTCAATCTCAGCGAAATCTGATTATTTGTCTCTATAATAGAGATGATGTAGTACTATTAACTGTTTAGAATATAACGATGCTTAAAACCCAAAAGGTTGCAAGGTAGTGACTAATCCCACTGAGTTGTGACACCTCTAAAACATAAATTACAAGTTGGTCATAAATGGATGCTTTGGATTGTTAGATCTGGATCCAATGCCTTCTTGTTAAAATTGTATAGAGGCGAAATGTTCGAATCTTTATTCTTTTGGAAAGAACAAAGAATCACAAAGTTGTTGAGCTTAATTCACTTAGATGTTAGTGGCATTTGTCCACAACATAATACTACTCATGTTGTTTGACATTCACCGAAGATCGCTCTCGGTTGGACTATCGTTTATTTTTTAATAAACACAAGTCCGAATACATTGCAAAATGTTTCAAAGAATTCAAGAATTTAAGTTGATGAGTAAGATGTCTAAAGTATTTACCTCCTTAGATTTGATGCAAGGAAAAATAACAGTTTAGAAGAGTTTTCTTGAAAGATATCAAGTAAAGTAGCATCATAAGATAATGGATTTCTCCATTGGGATAAGAACGAACTCGAATAAGATATAGCTCAATTAGCCATATATAGGATATATACTTCTAAGACAATATGATTGTCAATTAGAAGATCTTCCAAAATTTTCATGACTCCATAGGATGTAGTTGGAAAGAAAGACAAGTCTTAATCGTGTTAAGATTTGGGGTTGTGTGCTAATAAGTAATATTTGTTTGAGAACAATCTTGTGGGATATCCTTAAATTAACCTTGGGATATCACTTCTATAAACCAACTAACAAATGTTATTTGTTGGGTAGTTCTTTGTAATCATACAATAGGATTTGCCTAAGATAGAGCAAATGAACGAGAGATAGAACTCAAAGAATGGTTCTTTGACATCCAACATGATAATCAACAAATATAACAACCTAGTTCCTACACCACTAGCTCCAAGATAGTCGAGAAGGATTTATAAACCGTCTCAATTGAATGGTTTGAACTTTATGAATATGTCATAAAGTTACACCTCTTAAATTCGAAAGAAATAAGAATGAAAATCCTTATGACTACATTAAGTGTATATACAACATATACTCAAGGAAATGATATAGTAACATTTGACCCGAAATAGTGAAACGTTCATAGCTAATTGGTAGCTTAAGGTGACTACAATCAACGTGATTGGTTGACTTGGAAGAAACCATCTTTGACATAGTCTTGGTTTCTATTAATTCGAAGATTGCTGGCTACAACTAAATGGTGATTCATTGTTTAGACATAATATGGGTTTCCGAAACCATGATCAAGATAGTCTTGATAAAATATGTCTAAAACTAGGAATCATAGACACCACGGACATACACTTGACCCCCAGAATCTTGAAATTTGGAGGGAACATTGGCATAGAACTTTTGAACCACTAAAAAATTAAAAGAGGGTGGAGGGGAATTCACCGTATGTAACTTGTAACGATCTATGAGATCATCTGCAATTATGGCATCTCTTACAGGAAGATCATCCAAAACTACTCAACGCTCTGGAACAACAGCCCAAGCAACCACCACTTTATAGAATTTCGTAGCCTGAGTTGTAGGAAAGGTTGGAGTGACAATGATTCAGGAGAGATGGTTGCAGCTTTCACGGATTAAGATCGAGTTTAATGACAAGGAAAAGAGGATTGAGAACCGAAGTGACAGAATGACACCTAACTCGAGGACAAGATGGGCAAAGATTTCTGAGGTGTGTACGGACGAAAACCACCGGCACAAGTTAAGGTGAAGGTAAAAACCTAATGAGGTTAAAGAGGGTAAATACCTAGGACTCTGTGAAATAATTTGAACCGTAGAGATGAAATCAACAATTGAGATTAGAAAGGTTAAAACATAACGGACAAAGACAAGAATACCTTTAATGAACATCTCTTTTCTGATGAGTTCCAGTGACTGGACAGAAAAAGAAAACCCCCATTTTAAGAACAATTTAGTATCAAAACAATGACCCACAGCTATCCAAACAATTCTCAAGGAGAACCAAGAATAAAAACAAGTCCAATGTCTATGCTTCCAAGCAAAAGAACTAAACTTAAATAAAGACTTGAAAAGAAATATGATATGCACTTCTATCTATAAAAAGTCTTCAAATTCATATATGGATAGTAAAGCAAGGATTAACACATGTTCATAAGACAACCATGATGTGTCAAGAAATGAGAATGGGATTCGAGATATCCATCTTTAAATCATAACATCATTCCACTAAGCTCAAAGTTAATTTTAAGGCTAACCCAACTTTTAATAATCCATCAAGTTCAAGAAACAACACTTGGAACATAAATTGGGCTAAGGAGCATGTTGGAAATGTGCCCTAAAGCCAATCATATATGATGATGATTTATGGACATTTCACATTTTAAACTAATCTAGTTTAATATAAAGGGCAAAGATTATCGTTTAAAGCCATCTCATATAAATGTTATATGCTTAAATGATAAGTCCAAGGAATATGTAATTGGGAGAACGTGATATAAAGAAGTTATATTCATGAGACCATTCTCTTTCGTATACATATCATAAACGTTCCTGATCATAGGATTGCCAATTGGACATTGACAGTCCGTTAAGATCGTACGTGCTATGTCTTCTCTTAGAGAGAGTGACTGGTCTTGAGTCATTGGTGTGACTGACACCAAGACAAGCATGTAGGTGCTCAATAGAGAATGAGTCCACTGAACGTGATCAACAAGGAGTTCTCATACTCATGGCACATGAAAACTCATGGTTGGGATAATGCAAAGTAGTCCTTTAACCTGAGGCATCCTGGTTGTCTTATGGTTACGTCCTTGATCTTTGACTATGTCAAAGTCACTCCGTCAAAGGGTGTCCACGACATAGTTGGAGTTAAGACATTTAGCCATGGAGGCAAGTGAATGCACCACAAGGGATCTCTAACCTTCAAACCGTTAGAGGGAGAATACTCTATGATATGATTAAGAATCTCTGGCCAGAGTATGAATGAGATTTAGGAATTTGTTCCAAATCACATTCAAGGTAATTGTATAAGTAAGAGAATCACATTGGATAGTAGACATGAATAAATTATCAAATCAAGCAATGTGGTCAAGAGTATTGTATTAGAGAAAGACCGTATTGCATTGTAATCCCAAACTGAATAGGTTATCCACCTCTTCTGATTAGCATGGGTAGCCATGACATATTGCTAGGTGTCACTCATGGTTTGTGGAAGCCCTAAAGGTGTATAATCACTAAAGGGAGAATTGAAAAGTAAGTTTCAATTCACAATCGATTTGAAGAGTTCTAATCGCCCACTGCCTCGCTAAAAGGAACCCAATGGATCGTACACTGTGCAAGGTAGAGATTGAAGAAACAACGGAGGTGAGTAAGCATAATTAAATGGTTTAATTATTTATGGCTAGGATTAATTAATACGTTAATTAATCAAATGAATAAGTTCGTTTTAGACCTCGGGTTAGTTTTGGGCCTCAAGGCCCAATGGGCTTCAAATGTCAAGTCCAATAACTCAAGTTGTATGACTGAAGGAAATTTTGTGAAAAACATGTTCATTTAAGCAACATCTATAGCATGCAATTAACAATTAAAAGGCGGAATCATGCTTGCATGCACTTAAAAACAAAACATTAACCATGAAATTCAAAGCCTAGTAGATTGGTGAACCAAGACTCAACTCAAATCAAAATGAGTTGAGAAATTTATACCTTTGTAGATTCCTCTTTGCATAAGCAAAGGCTAATCACTCAAGGAGAGGGCCTTCATTCCTTGCTTCTTAGATCCATGGATTTGGATGGAAGAATAGATTCTCCAAGTTCCCAAAATTGAGAACCTCTAAGTCTCTTCACCAAGGATAGATTGATGAAGAAATGAGTGACCTAGAGGAAGTAAGATTGCTAGCTAAATTCCTCTAGGGTGGCCGGCCTCTTAGAGAGAAAAGAGAGCTTTGTGTTCTCATCTTTTCTCCAAAAGAAACCCTAAATGAATTTTGGCTATAAAGTCATATTTATACCTTTATTCATTGGAGTGGCAAACTTGTAATTAAGTCCAAAACCCACTCCTTTAACAATATGGCCGGCCATAGGGTTTCATTGGGCTTTTTAGGCCTTTGTGAATTTTAGTCATTAAGTTGTCATACAACTTAAGTCAATGGGCTTGACGTTCGAAACCCATTGGGCCTTGAGGCCCAAAACTAACCCGTGGTCTTTTAACGAACTTTATTCGTTTGATTAATTAATCATATTAATTAATCCTTGCCATAAATAATTAAACCATTTAATTGTTCTTACTCATCTCCATTGTTTCTTCAATCTCTGCCTTACACGGTGTACGATCCATTAGGTTCCTTTTAGCGAGGCAGTGGGCGATTAAAACTCTTTCAAATCGATTGTGAATTGAAACTTACTTTCAATTCTCCCTTTAGTGATTATACACGTTTAGGGCTTCCACAAACCACGAGTGACACCTAGCAGCATATCATGGTTACCCAAGCTAATCAGAAGAGGTGGAGAACCTATTCAGTTTAGGATTACAATGTAATACGGTATTTCTCTAATACAATACTCTTGACCACATTATTTGGTTTGATAGTTTATTCATGTCTACTATCTAATGTGATTCATTTACTTATATGATTACCTTGAATGTGATTTGGAACGACTTCCTAAATCTCATTCATACTCTGGCCAGAGATTCTTAATCATATCATAGAGTATTCTCCCTCAAATGGTTTGAAGGTTAGAGATCCCTTGTTGCGCATTTACTTGCCTCCATGGCTAAGTGGCTTAACCCCAACTATGCCGTGGACACCCGCGAATGGAGTGACTTTGACATAGTCAAAGATCAAGGACCTAACCACAAGACAACTATGATGCCTCAGGTCAAAGGACTACTTTGCATTATCCCAACTATGAGTTCTCATGTGACATGAGTATGAGAACTCCTCGTTGATCGTGTTCAGTGGACTCATTCGCTATTGAGCACCTACATGCTTGTCTTGGTGTCAATCACACCAATGACTCGAGACTAGTCACTCTCCCTAAGCAAAGACATAGCATGTACTGATATTAACAGACTGTCAATGCCCAATTGGCAATCCTATGATCAGGAACGTTTAGGATATGTATACGAAAGAGAATGGTCTCATGAATCTAACTTGTTTAAATTACATTCTCCTAATTACATATTCCTTGGACTTATCGTTTAAGCATATAACATTTATATGAGACAGCTTAAAACAATAACCTTTGCCCTTGACATTAAACTAAATTAGTTTAACATGTGAAATGTCCGTAAAGTATCATCATATGATTGGTTTTAGGGCACATTTCCAACAATGACAACTTGAAAACACAAAGGGCATGAAAGCCCAATGAACCCACATGGCCGGGCATAGAGAGTGTGAGGGAGAATTGGTTTTAATTTCAAATATGCCACTCAATGTAAGTGACTATAGAAAGCAAATTATAACTCATTCCCTCATAAGGGTTTTTCTAGAGAGAAAAGAGAAAAACACAAAAGCTCTCTCTTCTCTTAGGAAGCTGGCCACCCTAGGAAGAATGGACTAGCATCCATTTCTTCCTACGCCACTAGTCTCTTCCTCAATGCTCTCCTTGGTGTGGAACCTTAGAGGTTCCCTTTCTTGGGAACTTGGAGAATCCATTCCTTCAACCATGTCCAAGAAGTCATGGAGCCAAGAAGCAAAGTTCCTCTATCCACATCCATGGAGCCAAGGAGCAAGAAGGCTAAGGAAAGAAGGCCCTCACATGGGTGACTATCCTTTGCTAAGCAAAGAGGTGCTTCAAAGGTATAAAAGTTTCTCAACTCTTTTCTTTAAGATTTGAGTTGAGTCTTGGTTCACCACAACTACTAGGCCTTTAATTTCATGGGTAAAGTTTTGTTTTTGAGTGCATACAAGCATGATTCCACCTTTATTTGTTAATTGCATGCATAGATGTTGCTCAAATGAACTTGTTTTCACAAATTTTTCCTTCAAGTGGTATCAGAGCCTAGGTTTAGTAGTTGGTGAATCCTTTTGGGTTTTGTATTTTTTATAGTTTATGATTTGAATGTTGTAATTGTTACAAGCTTTATTCTTGCTTCTTTGAATGTAAATTTTGTTAGAAAATTTGCCATCTCAAAATTTGTAGATGTAATTCATTTAAGCATGAATTTTGGAGCTAAAATTTGGTGCCATGTTTGTAACATCCCACATCGCCCAGGGGAGTGGATCCTATAAGCCTTATATGTATATTCCCATCACTACCTAGCATGAGGTCTTTTGGGAACTCACTGGCTTCGGGTTCCATCAGAACTCTGAAGTTAAGCGAGTTCGCGAGAGAGCAATCCCATGATGGGTGACCAACTGGGAAGTTCTCGTGTTAGTTCCTAAAAACAAAATCGTGAGGACGTAGTAGGAGCCTAAAGCAGACAATATCGTGTTATTGTAGAGTCGAGCCAGGGATGTGGTGGGGGCTCGGGCCGAGATGTGACAATTTGGTATCAAAGCCAATCCCCGGCCGGATGTGTGCCGACGAGGACGTCGGGCTTCTAAGGGGGGTGGATTGTAACATCTCACATCGCCCAGGGGAATGGATCATGCAAGCTTTATATGTATACCCATCTCTACCAAGCACAAGGTCTTTTGGGAACTCACTGGCTTCGGGTTCCATTGGAACTCCGAAGTTAAGTGAGTTCGTGCGAGAGCAATCACAAGATGGGTGACCAACTGGGAAGTTCTCATGTGAGTTCCCAGAAACAAAACCGTGAGGGCGTGGACGGGGCCCAAAGTGAACAATATCGTGCTATTGTGGAGTCGAGCCCGGGATGTGGTAGGGGCCCGGGCCGGGATGTGACAATGTTTATGAGGAAATTGGGCCAAAACGAGGGGTAGATTTTTGGGTTGTTGTTTTTCTTGTTAAAAGTGTTTTAAAGTGACATTTGGAACCCCCTAAGTACCCTAGGATATTAACCTTCTTTTGAGTAGTGAAAATTTGAGTTTTATTGAGTGAAAACATTCAGGGAGCTCTTATGGGTTTTCATGGATGTTCTTCAATGTTCTTGCTTTGTTCTTGTTGTTCATACCAAGAACAAAAAGTTTGTTGTTTTGATTCAAAAAGGTGTTTGGTTGTATAAGTTTTTGTTAGTGATGGATGTTATGATTTTTCAAACAGCACCCATACCTTTGTTTTTTACTATTCACATCATACCAATCACTTACAACTTTCAATCACCTTTCAAACACACAAATCAACTCACACACACCATCACTACTCACCATGACCGGCCACCCTTATAATGGGGGTACTATTGGGGCTTTTATGCAATTACATAAAGTTTTGATACTTTTGTGTATTTGCACTTTGACCCGAAAGTTTACGGTTTTACGTAAAGGCCCAAAATCACTAAAGGACAAATTGTTTTGCTCCTTTAATGAAGTTTTTGTATTTGTCGAAATTTTTTGGGTTCTAGTTGTAATTACATGAAGTATTGGACTTTTGTGTTTTTACAAAGTGACCTCAAAAAGTTTGTAATTTGCAATATAGCCCAAAAATTGAGGTTATTGCCTTTTGGCCCAAATTAGTTGAGAACAAAATAGTTTTGTCTCTTTAAATGAGAATTGGATTTTCATTTAATTTAGCTTCATTTAAATCTATTATATGGATACAAAAACAAAATGACAATGTTGCATTCAAGTTTAATTAGTTAAAGCGTTAATTAATTAAAGAAATGGTGATTATGAACCTAAGCCTACGATAATTGAGATATGTGAATGACCGTCTCTCAAATTTGTTTGAACCATGAGAATGTGTAGATTAGTTTTTGGTTGTAATTTGATATCATCAAATGTTGTAAAAGAGCATAAGCTCTTCTTTATTTTAAAGTATTTTGATTTGATCAAATGTTGTAAAAGAGCATAAGCTCTTCTTTACTTTGAAGTACTCCTCTCTTGTTTTATTTGATATGCATGAAATTGGAGTAGTTGGGTCGAACGCTCAATAAGAAAACATGCCTTAATGTGATTAAACGTGTAATAAAATCAATCACTATCCCTAGACCGAGATCCAACACTAGGCTCATGTTGGATCGAATCAAAGGTTCATAGTCATCCTAAGGCCCTAAGGCAACTATATAGTCCATCAATGAATGCAAAGCTTATGTTAGTAGTACCATATACTCGTGCTTTAAAAATCATTTTACAAGCATAGTGGGAGACATCAATCACATGGACCAATAGTTGTAATAGGACAAAATTGTTTTAATGAGGATAAAATGCATGCTTATATGTGATGAGACCTAAAAACCCTCAACTAAACTGTTATTAAGTTGACAAGCGTGCGAGTGCTTTGAACACTCTTTCGTGGCCTTCCACAGTGGTACGCTCCGATCGTTTGTGACTCGTACACCGACTTCACCCTATCGTGGGGGGAGTACAAAGTATGTGCTTACACTCAAGAAGAGTTCTATACGCATACATGATGATGTGAAGGTAGGCAACAAGAATGATCAACATCATATCATTGTGAGGTTGTTCTTGAACCCCTACCCGAACTTGCATGGTGGGAATGACTTAACTAAGTGCAATGGAGCCAACATCATATCATTGTGAGGCATCATTCTCTAGAGGCCAAATAAGATGGGCTTGGTAATATTATTAATGCTAGCCAACATCATATGATTGTGAGGTGGGCTTGGTAATAGTGAGCCTCTCATATACTGCTAAGAGTTTCAGCCAAAACTCTCGAATTCCAATGAAGGATATGGAATTTGCCAAAATTAGTGGGTGGTGCTATTTGATTTAATGACCCAGATCAAATAGCTAAAAATCAATCCATTTATATTCGTTATGTAATTATTTGCTGATATATTTGCAAACGCTATCCAAAACTTGACAAAGAAAAGCCGTAGTCTCATCCTCACAATCTTCGTATTGAAAATGTATCATTGGAAGAACATGTTAGATAAGTCTATCATAAAGAGAACAACACAAACAACAAATGCTTATTCCTTCGTTGTATGAACAAAGGAACTTGAGAAGATTAGCGCAAAGACATGGACACTTTTAGTGTCATAATTCTTGCATTACAAATCGTTGTATGAAGAAATAAGAGTTGCTTTGAACAACCCTTAGTTAACGCAAACACTAGTGCTTGTTTCTTTGTTAAATGAACAAGGAATTTGAGAAGTAAGCACAAGGGCATGGTCACTTTATGTGCCATGATTCTTTACTTACAAGTTGTTGTATAAAGAAATGAGAGTTGCCTTGAACAACTCTTGAAAGTTTGTAATCATGTTTAGAACATAATGGTTGATTGACAAAAATAGTTCATCAACATGGACTTATGATGATTTTGAATCATTGAGTGTTGAACAATAACCGCACGCTCTCCAAATCGTTTGATGTGTATAAAACAATTGAAATAAGTTTCAAGAGAGATAATGGGAGTTTCAAGGACCATTACTATTGTAGTCAATGGAGAAGTCAAATGAAGAAGGCGAAATAACTCCAAGGGAACATACTTTCTTTATGAAAGGATGGACATTGGAAGGGGTATTTGCAAGAAATGTCTTGGAAGTGTCAAGAACACACCTTTCGAAGGTGTTGTAAATTGTTCTTGAATAGTTCAAAATAGTTTGTTCTTCTACTTGAATGCTTGATTCCGTATTAGTAACTATGTTTTACAACCGTTGTAAAAGTGTGGCTAATAAGAAGTAGAAGATTAATGAGAGAAGAGAAATTACTTAACATTCGGAACGTGAATAAAATATAGATCTCTACGAAAGTAGATAGTACTTACTTACTCATATGAACTACCAAAGAAATTGGAAAAACAAAGATTGTCTTTACATTCCAATTTGAATAAGGAACTTAATTCCATCACTATAATTTTAAAAGATGGATGAATGTTTTGTTTGAAAAAACATTGTTCTTTATTAATGAATGATTGGATTATTGTAATATGATTGATTGTCTCTATAGTAGATATGATGTGGCAGTGTTAACTGTTTAGAATATAACGATGCTTAAAACCCAAAAGGTTGCAAGGTAGTGAGTAATCCCACAGAGTTGTGACACCTCTAAAACATAAATTACAAGTTGGTCATACATGGATGCCTTGGATTGTTAGATCCGGATCCAATGCCTTCTTGTTAAAATTGTATAGAGACGAAATGTTCGAATCTTTATTCTTTTGAAAAGAAGAAAGAATCACAAAGTTGTTGAGCTTAATTCACTTAGATGTTAGTGGTACTTGTCCACAACATAATACTACTCATGTCGTATGACATTCACCTAAGAACGCACTCGGTTGGATTATCGTTTATTTTGAATAAACACAAGTCTGAATACTTTGCAAAAGGTTTTAAAGAATTCAAGAATGTAAGTTGATGAGTAAGACTTCTAAAGTATGTACCTCCTTAGATTTGATCCAAGGAAAAATAACACTTTAGAAGAGTTTCCTTGAAAGATATCAAGGAAAGTAGAATCATAACATAATGGATTTCTCCATTGGGAGTAGAACGAACTCGAATAAGATGTAGTTCGTTGGATGTTATCAATTAGCCATATATAGGATATATACTTCTAAGACAATATGATTGTCAATTAGAAGATCTTCCAAAATTTTCATGACTCCATAGGATGTAGTTGGAAAGAAAGACAAGTCTTAATCGTGTTAAGATTTGGGGTTGTGTGCTAATAAGCAATATTTGTTTGAGAACAATCTTGTGGGATATCCTTAAATTAACCTTTTTATATCACTTCTATAAACCAATTAACAAATATTATTTGTTGGGTAGTTCATTGTAATCCTACAATAGGATTTGCCTAACATAGAGCAAATGAACGAGAGATAGAACTCAAAGAATGGGTTCTTTGACAGCCAACATGATAATCAACAAATATAACAACCTAGTTCCTACACCACTAGCTCCAAGGTAGTCGAGAAGGATCTATAAACCGGCTCAGTTGAATGGTTTGAACTTTATGACTATGTCATAGAGTTACACCTCTTAATTCGAAAGAAATAAGAATGAAAATCCTTATGACTACATTGAGTGTATATACGACATATACTCAAGGAAATGGTATAGTACCATTTGACCCGAAATAGTGAAACCTTCATAGCTAATTGGTAGCTTAAGGTGACTACAATCAATGAGATTGGTTGACTTAGAAGAAACCATCTTTGACGTAGTCTTGGTTTATGTTAATTCGAAGATTGCTAGCTACAACTAAATGGCGATTCAATGTTTGGACATAATTGTAAACACGAATATTCCTGTGATGAATGAGACAAGAACACATGTACAAAATAATAGTTTGCATTAATTTTGGGGTTACAATCTCTTTTACAATTTGATCCTCTGATTCGATCTTCGTAAGGTGTGGATTTATGGATGGGTTGTTGATCCAAAGGGTCGTCGGGGCTTGATCTTTAGGACGAACAGTGGTGTATGGGTGGTTTCTTCAAGGGGTCGTTGGGCTTGATCTTGACGAACGGATGAACGGATCTTCAAGGGCTTTTGGGCTTGATCTTGAAGAACGGTGGATGAATTTATTGATGTTGTTGATCCAAAGGGCCGTCGGGGCTTGATCTTAGGATGAACTGATGATGAACGATGAACACTTTCTTCAAGGCCCGTCGGGGCTGGATCTTGAATTGGTGGAAGTTCTTCAAGGGTCGTTGGGGCTTGATCTTGAATGAGGATTTGATGAAGAATGAAGAGAGCTTTCTTGATCCTTCGACATTTGCTTGGGAGCTTTAGAGTTTCAAAGCTTCAAGGTTTTGGTGTGATGTGAATTGGTACCCCAAAATGAATGCCTTGGCTTCCTATTTATAGAATTCCAAAACTTGATTTTTTTGGATTTAAATAATTAGATGAAATAAATCATTTCTGCCAGGTGTCGACACATGTCCTGTTTGATGACTTTTCCGATGATTTTCGATTTTTCGTTGAGTCACATGCTACGTGTAAAATTTATGTGACACGTGAACCTTGAAATTTTAATTATTGATCAACATTTATTTCACCAAACTTCGATGTCTGCAAATGCCCCCACTTCAAGGCGTGTCGTATACATGTGCTTGTCACGTGTAGAAGATGCATTTTGAAGTCCCTTAATGTAGATGTCGATCCAAGGGCCGTCGAGGCTTGATCTTGAATTGGGCTGGAAATTTCTTCAGGTTTCTTCCAATTGTTGATTTTCCACAAGCTTAATCTTGAAATGGGCTGGAGGGTTTTCTGGCTTCCTCTAAAGGTCTAAACTTACTCCTTTTATCTAGAGCTGAATTTGATTTGAGGGTGGTGGGGTTGGAAGTATGCCCACAAAGCCACTCATTTGATGTAATAGCTTTTAGAATACTTATTGTGTTAAACTATTATATGTTTAATGAAGGGCAAAACTTATTATTAATCACTATTTATTGTATTATGTGTTTAAGCAATAAGGGAATCCAAGGAATGTATTTAATCTAAGAGAGAAGTGATCTAAGTAAGTTAGATTAACAAGACCTTTCTCTTATGTTCATTCCTAAAACGTTCCTAGCCATAGGATTGCCAATTGGGCATTGACAATCTGCTAAGGTTAGTATGTGTTATGTTAACTCAAGCGTGAGTATGACTAGTCTCAAGTCATTTAGTGTTGGACATTGTGACAAACACATAGGTGCTCAAAAGGTAATTGAATACACTGAACAATGATAAAAAAGGAGTTCGAACATACATGTCATGTAAGAACTCTTAAGTTGCAATATGCAAAGTAGTCCTATGACCTGAGGCATCATAGATGTCTAATGATTGGGTCCTTGATCTTAGATCATGTTAAAGGCATTCCATTGAGAATGTCCACGACACTGTTGGGGTCAAGCTATCTAGTCATGTAGGCATATGAATGCACAACAAGGGATCTCTAGCCTTCTATGGTGGATGGAGAATACTCTGAGATATGATTTGGGAGTCTTTGGCCAAAGCATACGAATATGACTTAGGAAGTTTGTTCCGAATCATATTCAATTGAATCATATAGAGAAGTATCATTAGATAGTAAATATGAAACAAACTATCACTCAAACAATGTTATTAAGAGTATTGTATTAGAGAATGACCGTATTGCATTGTAATTGTAACAGGATAGGTTCTTATGAGTTTTCATGTGCCCTAGGATGTAAACCCTATGTGTGTTTTGGAACCCCTATGTGCCCTAGGATGTAAACCCTCTTTTTAGTAGTGTATTTTTGAGTTTTATTGAGTGAAAAAATTCATGGAGCTCTTATGAGTTTTCATGTGTGTTCTTCAATGTTCTTACCAAGAACAAAAATGTTTGGTGTTTTGATTCAACGTGTTTGTTGTTTTTCATAAAGTTTTGGTTTGTTATTGATTGGTGATGGATGATTTGTGTCTTTATTGTTTGACTAACCTATTCTTACAACCCATACCAATCAAACTTTTCAACCATGCCAATCAACTATTCAACACATACCAATCAAACTTTTCAACCATGCCAATCAACTATTCAACCCATACCTTTCACTTTTTCAACACACTTTAAAATTTTGAATTTTCACCAAAACCAACCCCCCTTTTTTACACTACCAAAACCTGCCACCCCTTAGTGGGGATACTTTTAGGGCCTTTTATGCAATTAAATAAAATTTTGATACTTTTATGTATTTGCACTTTGACCCAAAAGTTTACGTTTTTACGTGAAGGCCCAAAATTACTAAAGGACAAATTGTTTTGCTCCTTTGATGAAGTTTTTGTTATTGTTGAAATTTTTGGGTTCTAGTTGTAGTTACATGAAGTTGTGGACTCTTGTGTTTTTACAAAGTGACCCCAAAAGTTTATGTTCTTGCATTGTGGCCCAATAGTTGTGGTCATTGTTTTTTCGGCCCAAATTATGATGAGAACAAAATGGTTTTGTCTCTTTAATGAGAATTGGATTTTCATTTCATTTAGTTCCATTTAAATCAATTCTATGAATCCGAAAATCAATTGTTTAAGTTGTTTTCTTAGTTAATACGATTGATTAAGAAAAGGGTGATTATGAACTAAAGGCCTTGATAATTGAGCTATGTGATTGACCACTTTACATTATGAATGTTTGGGTTCAGTAGTTTAGATTTGAATGTAATTTGATTAGTTCAAATGTGTTGTAAAAGGGCATAAGCCCTCCTCTTTATTTCATGTATTCCTTTTTGTTTATTTGTATGCAAATTGGAATAGTTGGGTCCAACGCCCAATAGGAAATAACGGTTTAATTAGATTAAACGCGTAACTAAAATCAACAACTACCTACCTTAGACCCAAGGTCCAACACAAGGCTCGTGTTGGATCAAATCAAAAGGTTCATAATCATCCTAAGACCTAAGATGACTATATAGTCCATATGAGGATGCATTTCATTCGTTAGTAGTTCCATATAGTCTCGCTTGTTTCATTGAAATAATGGGAGTATTATATACTACTAATCCATATAAACTTAGACCAATGGTTGTGATAGGCCCAAGTTTTTTTAATTAGATTAAAATGAAATTGATGTAGCCCATCACTACTCCCTCAACAAAATGAATATTAAGTTGATAAGCGAGAGATGCTTTGAACATCTCTTCGTAGGCCTTCCACCGTGGTGGGCTCCAATCGTTTGTGACTCGTACACCGGCTTCACCCTATCACGCGGAAGTTCAAAGTATGTGCTTACATTCAGGAGGAATCCATATGTGCATACATGATATGGTGAGGTAGGCAACGAGGATGACCAACATCATATCATTGTGAGGCTATTCTTGAACCCCTACACGAACTAACATGGTGGGAATAACTTAACTAAGTGCAATGGTGCCAACATCATATCATTGTGAGGCATCATTCTCTAGAGGCCAAACAAGATGGGTAATTACAAGAGTTGTAAATGACTAAAGTGTTATTCTTTCATCATTATTGTTGCTAACCAACATCATATCATTGTGAGATGGGCTTGGTAATGGTGAGCCTCCCATAAATGACTAAAGAGTTCAACATAACTCTCGGATTCCATTGAGGGATGTGGAACTTGCCAAAAATAGTGGGTGGTACTATTTGATTTAAGACCCAATCAAGCAGTTTTAAAATCAACAATCTAATACGGTTTTTGTTATGTTATGTAGTTAACGACATGCCTAAAATTACACCTACCATTATACTTGACAAAAGGGGCCTTAAGGGCCAACGTTTCCTTGCTTGGTATCATCACATTGAGAATGTCTCGAAGATGAATGACATATCGTATGTGCTCAAGCAATTCCCTCCTCATATACCTCCTACGAAACTAGCTTCAAAGGAGGAGTGTCAAAGTTATACTAGACACTTTGATGATGACTTACAAGCCAAATGCTTAATCCTCACTTCACTTAGTGAGGAGCTTAAGAAGCTACATGAGCACATGGACACTTCTTGTGCCATGGTTGATAGTTTGCATAAGATGCATGACATTGAGACAAGTAATGTACGATTCTCAAATGTTTGTAGTCTATTGAATGCCAAAATGGCAAATGGGACATTGGTCCAAAAACATGGACAAAAGATGGAAAGGATCTTTCAAGATCTTGAGAGTTTAGGAACTTCCATCGATGGGAAAATGGCCCAAGACTTTTTCCTTGCATCTCTCTCAGATGATTTCACTAAGTTTATAGTAAACTATAAAGTGAATAGATTCGATCATACTCTTTATGAGATGATTGACATGTGCTGTAAGTTTGAACAAGGTTTCAAAAAGGATAGTGGGAGTGAGAATGCAATCACAAGGAAAAGGTTGCATAAGAAGAAGGCAATAAAATCCAAAGGAACATGCTTTCATTGTGGAAATGATGAACGTTGGAAGAAGAAATACAGGGTGCGCATTACGAGCCTTATGACACGAACTTTTGAAGGGACTATCTCTGTCATAGAGAGTGCTTTTACAGTAAGCTCCAATTCCTAAATATTTGATTCAGGCGCTAGTCAACATATCTGCAATTCGTTGCAGGGACTAACAGGGAGCAGGACACTGCACAATGGGGAGATGATTGTGCGAGTTGGGAATGGCACTAAGATCTCTGCAAAAGCAGCAGGCACCTACATAGACTGCCCTCTGGGGAAATCTTGGAACTAAAAAATTGTTTATATTTTCCTTCATGTATAAAGAATTTGATTTCTATCTCTATGTTTTTACGAGATGGGCACTCAGTATTGTTTGACAAAATGAGTTGCACTTTATACTTGAACGGTCATATTATCTCTCATGGTAATATGATAGAGGGACTTTTTCACCTAGAGACAAGTTGTGGAATGCACTGTATTGAAAGCGGGAATACCTCAAAACCCAAAAGGGCTAGACAAGAAGTCAACCAAGAAAAGATGTGGCATCTTAAACTTGGACATGTGGACCTTGATAAGATTCGCAAGATGTCGAAAGACAGATATTTTCGCCCATTAGGTAATGACCAAATGGGTACTTGTGAATGTTGCTTGAAAGGGAAGATGACCAAATCTCCATTCACTGGGAAGGGAATGCGTTCCACTGAAATTCTAGGGTTAATCCACATTGACGTATGTGGACCAATGTCTACTACGTCGAAAAGAGGCTTCTCCTACAATATCACATTCACCGATGATCACTCTTGGTTTGGCTATGTGTATCTTATGAAGTACAAGTCAGAATCCTTTGAAAAGTTCAAAGAATTCAAGAATGAAGTTGAGAAGCAAACTGGGAAACAGATAAACATCCTAAGAACAGATCAAGGGGGAGAGTATCTAAGTAACAAGTTCCGAGATTATCTCAAAGAGTGTGGAATAATATCACAGTGGACTCCACCAGGAACTCACAACTTAATGGAGTTTCTGAAAGGAGAAATTGAACCTTGATGAACATGGTTCGTTCTATGATGAGTTCCGCTGATCTACCAGTAACATTCTGGGGATACACTCTATATGCAGCATCTTACTTGCGTAATATAGTACCTTCCAAGTCAGTTTCACAGATGCCCTATGAGATATGGCTTGGCAAAAAGCCAAGTCTTAATCATATTAAGATTTGGGGTTGTGAAGCATATGTCAAAAAGCTTGAAGCTACTAAGCTTAAAGCGAGATCAGTTAGGTGCTACTTTGTGGCATATCCTAGAGAAACTATGGGACATAAGTTCTACCATCCTGACAACCAGAAAAACGATGGAAATTAATGAGATTAATGATGAACCACAAACAAGCACTCGACAAGTTGACAACCCTGTTCCTGAACCCCTAGCTCCACGTAGATCTGAAAGGGTCAGTAAGCCGCCTAAGAGGTATGACTTGGAAAATGACTTTGGGGAATTGCACCTTCTTGGTGACAATGACACAAATGAGAACCCTAGAGATTGCACTGAAGCAATGTCCGACATTGATTCAAACAGATGGCAAAAGGCCATGAAATCCGAGATGGATTCCATGTATCAAAATCAGGTCTAGACTCTTATAGACCCTCCAGAAGGTATACTACCTGTTAGAAACAAATGGGTCTTCAAGAGGAGGATAGGCGCTGATGGGAACGTGGAGACTTATAAGGCTAGACTATTAGCCAAGGGTTACAGGCAACGAGAAGCGATAGACTATGAAGAAACCTTCTCTCCTGTAGCTATGATTAAGTCCATTCGGATTTTGCTTGCTATAGCTGCATACCATGATTATGAGATATGGCAAATGGACGTGAAGATGGCCTTTCTAAACGACTACATAAAGGAAGAGCTCTATATAACTCAACCCGAAGGTTTCGTGTCCAAGTTTGAAAAGACTAAGGTATGCAAGCTTCAGAGGTCCATTTATGGACTTAAACAAGCCTCCAAGAGCTGGAACATTCGTTTTGATACTGAAATCAAATCGTTTGGTTTTACTCAAAACGAAGACGACAATTGTGTTTATCAAAAGGTCGTTAGGGATGCAGTTGTATTCCTAGTGTTATATGTAGATGACATATTACTATTCGGGAATGACACTGCAGTACTTTCTTCTATAAAAGTGTGGTTGTCCAAAACCTTCCACATGAAAGATTTGGGAGATGCATCTTATGTACTTGGGATAAAGCTCTATCGTGATAGATCTAGAAAATTGATTGGATTATCCCAATCTATGTACATAGATAATGTGCTAAGTAGGTTCCAGATGGAACAGTCTAAGAAAGGTTTTCTTCCTGTGAGACATGGAATTCACCTTTCTAAATCCATGGGACCTAAGACTCCTGAAGAAATATGGCAGATGAGTGCTATTCCTTATGTTTCCGCCATAGGAAGTCTCATGTATGCCATGATATGCACAAGGCCTGATATCGCATATGTTGTGAGCATTACTAGTCGATATCAATCTAACCCAGGATTAGAACACTGGGTAGCTGTCAAGACGGTCCTTAAGTACTTAAGAAGAACTAAGGACATGTTCCTCATTTACGGAGGAACGACAGAGTTGCAAGTGGAAGCCTATACAGATGCATATTTCCAATCTGACGTCGATGATAGAAGTTCCAACTTCGGATATGTGTTCACTAGGAATGGTGGGGCTATCAGCTGGAAAGGCAAGAAACAAGATGTAATTGCTGATCCCACAACAGAAGCTGAATATGTCATTGCAGCTGAAGCCAAAGAAGCGTTCTGGATGAAGAAGTTCATTACTGAACTTGGAGTGGTTCCAACCATTACATTACCAGTAACTTTGTACTGTGATAATAGTGGGGTGATAGCTCAAGCCAAGGAACCCAGGGCTTATCAAAAGAACAAGCATTTTGATAGACGCTTTAATATCATTAGAAGATATGCTGCCGATGGGAAAGTAAACATCCTCAAGTTTTCCTTAGCCGATAACGTAGCAGATCCTCTAACGAAGCCAATGTCTCAAATCCAACTTGACCGCCATATGGAAAAGATGGGTATTAGATACATGGGAAGGTGGCTTTGAGTGCAAGTGGGAGATTGTTGGAAGTATGCCCACAAAGCCACTCATTTGATGTAATAGCTTTTGGAATACGTATTGTGTTAAACTATTATATATTTAATGAAGGGAAAATTTATTGTTAATCACTATTTATTGTATTATGTGTTTAAGCAATAAGGGAATCCAAAGAATGTATTTAATCTAAGAGAGAAGTGATCTAAGTAAGTTAGATGAACCAGACCTTTCTCTTATGTTCATTCCTAAAACGTTCCTAGCCATAGGATTGCCAATTGGGCATTCACAATCCGCTAAAGTTAGTATGTGTTATGTCAACTCAAGCGTGAGTATGACTAGTCTCAAGTCGTTTAGTGTTGGACACTATGACAAACACATAGGTGCTCAAAAGGTAATTGAGTACACTGAACAATGATCCAAAGGGAGTTCGAACATACATGTCATGTAAGAACTCTTAAGTTGCAATATGCAAAGTAGTCCTATGACCTGAGGCATCATAGATGTCTAATGATTGGGTCCTTGATCTTTGATCATGTTAAAGGCATTCCATTAAGAGTGTCCTCGGCATTGTTGGGGTCAAGCTATCTAGTCATGTAGGCATATGAATGCATAACAAGGGATCTCTAACCTTCCATGGTGGAGGGAGAATACTTTGAGATATGATTCGGGAGTCTTTAGCCTAAGCATATGAATATGACTTAGGAAGTTTGTTCCAAATCATATTCAATTGAATCATATAGAGAAGTATCACATTAGATAGTAAATATGAAACAAACTATCACTCAAACAATGTTATTAAGAGTATTATATTAGAGAATTACCGTATTGCATTATAATTGTAACAGGATAGGTTCTCCAACAACTTCTACTTAGCTTGGGTAGCCATGACATACTGCTAGGTGTCACTCATTGTTTGTGAAAGCCCTAAGGATTAGCAAACACTAATCTTCATCAAAGGGAGAATTGAAATGTAGTTTCAATTCACAATCGATTGTTAAGAGTAACAATTGCCCACTACCTCGCTAATTGGAACCTAATGGATCGTACACCGAGTAAGGATGAAAGTGAAGAAATATATATGAGATGGATAACCAATTAAATAGTTTAAGCTTTTAAGTTGGTTTTGGGTTTCAGGGCCCAAAAGGGTTTTTGGTCCACAAGGCCCATTGAGTTTAGGTTGTGTGACAACTAAAACTAAATGGAAATTAACCCAAAAACCAAGTCAAAACCGGCCAAGGGTGAGTGGTAGCAAACTTGGATTAATTGCAAGTTTGCCACTCACATGTGAGGTGGTATAAAGGCGACTTTATAGCCATTCTCTCACTAGGGTTTTCTTGAGGCAAAGAAGAGAAACTTTTTCTCCATAGAGGTCCGCCACTTAGGGGAAGGATAGCTAGCAATCTTTCTTCCTCTAAGTCATCCATTTCATCTTCACACCTCATCCTTGGTGTGGAGACTTAGAGACACTAAACCCTTGGTGTTCTTGGAGATCTTTTCCTCACATCCTCAAGGAACAAAGGAGTATCAAAAGGAAGAAAATCACAAGGAAGATCTAAGGAGCTAGGAGGTGACTTGAAGGCCCTCCACTTGGGTGAATCCCTTGTGTAAACAAGGATGAGCTTCAAGGGTAATGAATCTTAAAATCCTTTCTTCTCTTTAATGTTGTTAAAAATTCTTGTGGTTCACCATTCACTAGGCTTTGAAAGTCATGGGTGTTAGAATTGTTTTTGAATGCATGCCTACTTTGAAGTGTTATTAGTTTGCTTATGTGTTCAAATGTTCTCACATGTTCTTAGCTAGGACAAAGTTTTTCCTTTAGGTGGACACTTGATCTTGAATTTAAGGGTCGTTGGGGCTTGATCTTGAATTTAAATAGGACCATGAGTGGTTTCAGGATTCGAACACATGGTAGGCAAGCACTAGGTAAAGGTGATGGTCTGTTTCTTTGTTCAATCTTTCAAATTCATACTCGAGCAGTTTGGTTAACGGTATGATCTTCAAGGGTGGTGGACACTTGATCTTGAATCGAACTTGTGATTTCTTCATGGGCCATTGAGGCTTGATCTTGAATTTAAATAGGACCGTGGGCGGTTTCACCTAGCAAGTGAGATTCGGCTTTGTTGGGGATGAACCAACATGTGCAGTTGTTGGGTTTGCTGATTATCCCTAAGCTTGATGTTTCATCATCACTCATTTTATCTGTTCTCCAGGCAGACGTGGTACTTTCTTTGGAAGTACATCAGCAGTTAAAGATGAGTACTCAAGAGCGATACTAAGTAAGCAATTAGGGAAGGGGTTCCAGGTAGTCGGTTCCTGACTGGAAGCATTGGTGCGAAAATAAGTTAACGCACAAATTTAACCCTATTTGTGACAATTGTAGTAATGATGTAAGTAGGGATCGTTCTAACCGGGGATTAACTAGGGATGCTAACCAAAGTAAAATTAAATTAAAAACGTAAAAACAAAATTTAAAACACTAAACTAGACTCAAAACACTTAACTAGAATAACTCAAAATAAAACTAACACATAATCTAAAACAAATCAAAAGACTCAAAATAATTCAAGACTCTAGAAAACACAAACTAAATTTATTTCTAACAAATTTAATCACTTCAAAATAAATGGGGGATTGATTTTTGACGAAATTGAATTTAAAACAGAAACTTAAGAATAAACTTCAAAGAAAATATATTTTATAGAATGATGAGATGTTAGTTAGAGGGGTCCTTATCCACACATGAACATATGCATATAATTTGATTCCCAGTTATGATTTCAACAAACGAATAAATGACAATGCTCCAAGTTAATTAGGTCCGCTTAAATTAACCTTCAGATTTCCCTAGATTCATTGAATTGGACGGGATACGCATCACAACCAAATTATTCTTATCAAGTTCCCTAACTATGGAATACGCATGATAGAGAGACATATCAAAGATCATTAAGTTTAATGGAAATCATAAGCATCGACTAGGCATTCATAACTATGGAATACGCATGTTAATCCAACCTAGGGTTTACTAAACACAATCGTGACTAGCGATTTTTACTACTCATGAATATAAGTTCATAACGATTAGGTGAAATTCCCTTATATCCTAGCATCAAGTCTAAGCATGCAAATTAAGTGTCGACCCTCAACCCACATACATAAACAAGTTCTTAATCAACACAGAAAAGTAAACCACATCCAACGTTCAAGAATTCATAACTGGAGTAAATCAAATCATAATAAACATTTATCCATGGTTTCAAATTCCCCTCTAACTAAACAAAAATTAATTACACATGTTTAATATAATTGAAAAGCAAATTAAATTAAACATGAGTTTAAGAAAAATAAAACCAAATGAGGAGTTGGGGATTTTGGTGGATAGGGACGATCAGGGGACTCTGCTTCTTCGCGCTACTGCCTTCCCTCGCTTTCTGCTCCCTTCCGCGCCGCTTCTGTCCGTCCCGAGGCAGCCTTCTGCCTTGCTCTCGCCAGCTGCTCTCTCCCCTTCCTCTTCTGCGTGCCTAAGGCAGCTTACTGCCTTCTTGCGTCTCTGTCCTCTTCTCTCGCTCCCCCGCAAGGCAACTTGCTGTCTGTTTCTTCCTCTCCCCGAGGCCTTCCTTTCTCGCTGTGCTTTCTCCTTTATTTATTTTCCCATTTTCTGTTCGTTGACAGCTGCTTTGGACAGCCTTTCTTTCCTTTTTTTATTTCTTTATTCCCCTATCTTCTCCTGACTTGCACAGACTCTTTTCATGCCGCAGTCTCCCACGTCTGTGCTTCTCTCCTTTTCCGCTGGCAGCTCCAGCATCCCCCCGTTTTCTGCTTTTATATATATATATATATACCTCAGTCAGTCACCTTTTATTTGCTCTCTGAGCTGTTTTTCAGCCCACCTATTATTATTTTCTGCTTTCAAACAAAAGGGACAGTGACAATGCAATTAACAAATTTATTAACCAAATAGAGTGGGTAAGGTTGTTTTAACGAATTTATTACTTAAAACCTCACTAGTGCTATTTTTATTTTCTTAGCTAGATAAATTCGATAAAACACAAAAACAAAGTAAATAGCACAAAAATATAAGAAACTAACTAAGAAAAGACAAGAGAATTTGATGTAAAATATATATAAATATGAGCTTATCAAGCATGATTCCAAGTGCCGACTGATTGCTCTCATTCTTATAGCCCTACAGGTAAGAACAAGGACAAAGAAAATGACATGGAGAAAGCATGATATGAGATACTTTCACTTTAGACCCTGATGATATGAAATACTTTTGCTCTTGAAGCAGTAGTGCTGATTTGATGGCGTTGCATGGCGAGGCTTTGCTCTTCGACGACGGTGCCAGTGAAAGGTTGTTGAGGCTTCTCAAGCTCTTTGGTTAGGGAAACGATGTCGAGCTTGGATTTGACTTAAACTCTTCCGTCTAGATTATGCAGTTCCATAGGGAATGACGTCGTGCTATAGTGACCTATTCCAACTCATCATTGATCTTTCTGCTTTAATCTCTTGCATAATAGAAGTGGTACGCAACCTTTGCATTTGAATGGTCCTTCAGAACATCACTTCTCAACGACTCATTCGTGTTTAGCAGCTTCAGTGTAAAGAGCCAACATCATATCAATTGTCCTGAAGTATTCGCTAAAGAAATTCGAGACTTATCGACAGTTGAAGACGAGCACTCAAGAGAAATGCTAGGTAAGCAACCAGGCAAAGGTTCTGGGCAATCAGTTCCAGATCGGAAGTTTGATTTCAGGTTCCGACTGATTGCTTTCTTTCTCCTTGTCTTGCATGCAAGAGTAAGGGCAAAGGAAAAGACAGGGAAAAAGCATGATATGAGATACCTTTGCTTTCGACCCTGATCATATGAGATTCTTTTGCTTTTGAAGAAGTAGCAGATGAATCAGCACATGTATTTGTTGCGCTCGTCTCCACATACTTCGATGTATCATTTTTTTCTTACCTTATCTGTTCTCCAGGCATCTGGTGTCTTCTTCGGAAGTACATCAACAGTTGAAGATAAGTACTTGAGAGCAGTGCTAGGTAAGTAATCAGGGAAGAAGTTACAGGCAATCGGTTCCAAATTGGAAGGTTGATTCCAAGTGCCGGCTGATTGCTTTATTTCTCCTTATCCTGCAGGGAAGAACAAGAACAAAGAAAAGGACAGGGAAGAAGCATGCTATGAGATATTTTTGCTTTCGACCCTGATGATATGAGATACTTTTGCTCTAGTGTGACCTGGTTGAAGAGGTATTTTTAGGGAGGAAGAAAACTTAGTACGTTGAGAGGTTTGGTTGCAGATGCATTCTTGGCAAGGAAGAAAAGTCAGGCGTTTTGGATGTGTGCCTTACCATGGAGGATGAAGGTCAACATATATAGGGATTTCGCAATAGCAGGTAGTGGTGCGGACGTGGCCTTGTTACCCAAGCTTGTCGACCACAACGTTGTAGTGGGAATAGTAAAATTCACGCGTTTTCAACTTTGTCAGATATATTTGACAAAGCTGCATGTGCTATCCGACAAGCTGAGATTGCATTTGAAAAGTGTTGACGGACTTTACGCAAGAAAATCCTTCTTTTGAAATTCGGAGAGTGGTGTCTCTTCGATTTTTTTGAACTGGTGGCTATGTTGCCTCTCCTTTTATAGAAGTATTGATCACATCCAACATGCACACTTTGAAGATTGCCCGCTCACGAAAATTGTCTCTGGTGTATTTCTGAGATTTTACTCCGTCCAACCCTTTTCTTTGACCATTTCCGAAAATGGCTTACCCGTCTAACATTTGCTTAGATTTGAGTCTCATAAGTGATACAGGCGCATCGTGTTAGGGTAATATCTGGCGCCCATCCTTCTTATCTTCTAGTGGCCCTCTTACAGTTGAAGACTCTGTGACTAGGGATGAAACAACGGCTACGGTAATAGCTAGGAACCTCTTTACTCATAGAGATAACAGGCTACTTTCAAGACGGTCCGATGAGTTGGTTGTTCAAGACTCCCTGGCTCTCAATGCTCAATGTACGAGCTCTGTGTCCAATATGGGCCAACGCCTGCTTGCTCGAACTTGCCAAGTTGAATCATTGATGGCCGAGGTGGCAAATCTTAGACAAGAGATCAGACAGCTCAAGCGCGAGAATAGAGATTTGCACATGCTTGCAAATAATTATTCGACGAGCATGAAGAGGAAGCTTGGTTAGCTGCAGTAACCATCAGAGGTTTGTCGCTGTACTCCAGAGGCACTTTTTGCCTTCGTCATTTGGAGTTCAACCAAGTATTGAGGCTCCGAATAATCAACCTCTGGTACCTCTTCTTCCTGGAGTTCCGCCAAGTACTGTGGCGTCACGTGAGCAACCTTTGTGAAGGCTTCCCTTTCTTTCCTCTTTTTTTTTTTTTTTTTTAGTGCCTGATGCACCATCATCCCCCTACTTTCTACTTTTCAATTATTATGTCGCCACCACCCCTTTTCTTTTTCCTTCCCGACTTGCTAATAGTAGCATGCAATTGTGAGTGGTTTCAAGATGGCACAGCTGGGTTCCTTGGTGGGTGCTTGAATTTGCATAAGATATCATTCCTCTTTAGAAAAATGTGAGCTCCACCTTTGAATTGGCATGCGAGAACTCATGTCAAATGTGTTAATGGGTCACTTGTTGGAAATGTGCCCTAAAGCCAATCATATGATGATACATTACGGACATTTCATATGTTAAACTAATCTAGTTTAATATCAAGGGCAAAGATTATTGTTTAAGCCGTCTCATATAAATGTTATATGCTTAAACGATAAAGTCCAAGGAATATGTGATTGGGAGAATGCAATCTAAAGAAGTTAGATTCATGAGACCATTCTTTCGTAGACACATCCTAAACGTTCCTGATCATAGGATTGCCAATTGGGCATTGACAGTCCGTTAAGATCAGTACGTGATGTGTCTTCTCTCAGGGAGAGTGACTAGTCTCGAGTCATTGGTGTGTGTGACATCAAGACAAGTACGTAGGTGCTCAATAGCGAATGAGTTCACTGAACACGATCAATGAAGAGTTCTCATATTCATGTCACATGAGAACTCATGGTTGGGATAATGCAAAGTAGTCCTTTGACCTGAGGCATCACAGTTGTCTTGTGGTTAAGTCCTTGATCTTTGATTATGTCAAAGTCACCCCATCGGGGTGTCCACGACATCGTTGGGGTTAAGCCACTTAGTCATGGAGACAAGTGAATGCGCAACAAGGGATCTCTAACCTTCAAACCGTTTGAGGGAGAATACTCTATGATATGATTTAGAACCTCTGACCAGAGTATGAATGAGATTTAGGAAAGCGTTCCAAATCACATTCAAGGTAATCATATAAGCACACGAATCACATTGGATAGTAGACATGAATAAATAAACTATCAAACCAAACAATGTGGTCAAGAGTATTGTATTAGAGAAAGACCGTATTGCATTTGTAATCCTAAACTGAATAGGTTCTCCACCTCTTCTGATTAGCTTGGGTAACCATGATATGCTGCTAGGTGTCACTCATGGTTTGTGGAAGCCCTAAACGTGTATAATCACTAAAGGGAGAATTGAAAGTAAGTTTCAATTCACAATCGATTTGAAAGAGTTCTTAATCGCCCACTGCCTCGCTAAAAGGAACCTAATGGATCGTACACCGTGTAAGGTAAAGATTGAAGAAACAACGGAGATGAGTAAGAATAATTAAATGGTTTAATTATTTATGGCAAGGATTAATTAATATGTTAATTAATCAAACGAATAAGTTCGTTAAAGACCTCGGGATAGTTTTGGACCTTAAGGCCCAATGGGCTTCGAACGTCAAGCCCATTGACTTAAGTTGTATGACAACTTAATGAATAATGATTCACAAAGGCCTAAAAGGCCCAATGAAACCCCAAGGCCGCCCATGATGCTTTTGGAGTGGGTTTTGGACTTATTTACAAGTTTGTCACTCCAATGAATTAAGGTATAAATATGACTTTATAGCCAAAATTCATTTAGGGTTTGTTTTGGAGAAAATTGGAGAGAACATGTCTCTCCATTTCTCTCTAAAGAGGCCGGCCCCTTGGAGGGTGTATCTAGCCATACTACTACTCCAAGGTCACTCATTTTCTTCTCCAATCTCTCCTTGGTGTGGAGACTTAGAGGTTCTCAATTTTGGGAACTTGGAGAAACCTTTTCATCCATCCAAATCCATAGATTTAAGATGCAAGGAATGAAGGCCCTCTCTTTGGGTGATTAGCCTTTGCTTATGCAAAGAGGAATCTACAAAGGTACAATTTCAACTCACTTTAAACGAAGTTGAGTCAAGGTTCACCAATCTACTAGGCTTTGAATTTCTTGGTTAATGTTTTGTTTTTGAATGCATGCAAGCATGATTCCTCCTTTTAATTGTTAATTGCATGCTATAGATGTTATTCAAATGAACATGTTTTTCACAAATTTTCCTTCAAGTGGTATCAGAGCCTAGGTCTAGTAGTTGGTGAATCCTTTTGAGTTTTGTAGTTCATAGTTTTGATTTAAAAGTTGTAATATGTTACAAGCTTTATTCTTGTTTCTTTGAATGTAATTTTTGTTAGAAAATTTGCCATCTCAAATGTTGTAGATGTAGTTCATATGAGCATGAATATTGGAGCTAAAATTTGGTGCCATGATTTTGGGGATTTTCGGCAAAATCCAAAGGGTGGATTTTTGGGTTCTTGTTTGACTTGTTAAAAGTGTTTTCAAGTGACTTTTGGAACCCCTATGTACCCTAGTTTGGTTATATGTTATTTCCCTAAAGTTTAAATGGTTTTGGGATGTTTTTGGATGAAAAATGTTCATGGAAATTTTTTGAGTTTTTCATGAATGTTCTTGATTGTTCTTGACATTTTTGCCAAGAACAAAAAGGTTTGTGTTTTGATTCAAAGTTTTGATTTATTTCATAAAGTTTATGTTTTATGTTTTTTCAAATGTTTTAATGCATTAGATATTTGTTTAAATGGTGTAAGAAATATTGGTGGGTGTGAAAGGATTAATTCCCTTTCACACACACCACTTGCACCACTTGCATGCTTTATGTCAAAGCTTCAAAAATCAACTCACACACCATCACTCACTTCTCCAAAACCGGCCCTCCCTCAAGTGGGAGTACTTTTGGGGCTTTTATGCAATTACATAAAGTTTTTATACTTTTGTGTATTTGCACTTTGGCCCAAAAATTTACGTTTTTACGTTTAGGTCCAAAAACGCTAAAGGACAAATTGTTTTGATCCTTTAATGAAGTTTTTGCATTGTTTAAATTTTGGGTTCTAGTTGTATTTACATGAAGTAGTGGACTTTTGTGTTTTTACAAAGTGACCCCAAAAGTTTTGAAATATAGCCCAAAAGTTGTGGTTATTGCATGATGGCCCAAATTAGGTTGAGAACAAAATGGTTTTGTCTCTTTAAATGAGAATTGGATTTTCATTTCATTTAGCTCCATTTAAATCAATTTTATGGATACAAAAACCAAATGAAAATGTTGCATTCAATTTAATTAGTTAAAGTGTTAATTAATTAAAGGGTGATTATGAACCTAAGCCTACGATAATTGAGCTATGTGAAAGGCCGTTTCAAATTTGTTTGAACCATGGGAATGTGTAGATTAATTTTGGTTGTAATTTGATTTGATCAAATGTTGTAAAAGAGCATAAGCTCTTCTTTACTTTAAAGTAATTTATTTTGATCAATTGTTGTAAAAGAGCATAAGCTCTTCTTTACTTTAAAGTACTCATTTTCTTGTTTTATTTGATATGCATGAAAATGGAGTAGAGGGTCCAACGCCCCTAGGAACAACACGCCTTAATGTGATTAAACGCGTAACTAAAATCAATCACCATCCCTAGACCGAGATTCAACACAAGGCTCGTGTTGGATTTAATTAAAAGGTTCGTAGTCATCCTAAGGCCCAAAGGCAACTATATAGTCCATCAATGAATGCAAAGCTTATGTTAGTAGTATCATATACTCTTGCTTTAAAAACCGTTTTATAAGCATAGTGGGAGTATTATATACAACTAAAAACAATCAAATGGACCAATAGTTGTAATAGGACCAAATTGTTTTAATAAGATTAAAATGCATGCTTATATGTGATGAGACCTAAAACCCTCAACAAACCATTATTAAGTTGATAAGCGTGAGAGTGCTTTGAACACTCTTTCGTGGCCTTCCACCATGGTAGACTCCAATCGTTTGTGACTCGTACACCGGCTTCACCCTATAATGGGGGAGTACAAAGTGCGTGCTTACACTCAGGAGGAGTTCTATATACATACATGATGAAGTGAGGTAGGCAACGAGTTTAGCCAACATGATATAATTCTGAGGCTATGCTTGAACCCCTACACGAACTAGGCATGGTGGGAATGACTTAACTGAGTACAATGACGTCAACATGATATAATTCTGAGGCATCATTTTCTAGAGGCCAAATTAGATGGGTACTTGCAAGAGATGCAAATGAGTAAGCGTACTCTCTCATTATTATTAACGCTAGCCAACATGATATAATTCTGAGGTGGGCTTGGTAATAGTGAGTCTCCCATACCCTACTAAGAGTTTCTTCCAAAACTCTCAAATTCCAATGAGGGATATGGAATTTGCCAAAAATAGTGGGTGGTGCCATTTGATTTAAAGACCCAAATGAAATGGCTTAAAATCAATCAATTTATATTCGTTATGTATTTATTTACCAATATATTTGCAAACACTATCCAATACTTGACAAATAAAAACCGAATGTTTTAGTTTCCGGACTTGGTACCACAATCCCAAAGAATGTCTTAAAAGGATTGGATATGTACCTAAGTAGTCTCATCCTCACAATCTTCCTAATGATAATGTATCATTGGAAGAACATGTTAGAATAGTCTATCATGAAGAGGACAACACTAACAACCAATGCTTATTCCTTTGTTATATGAACAAAGGAACTTACGAAGATTAGCATAAAGAAAAGGACACTTTTAGTGTTATTAGTTCTTCACTTACAAATCGTTATATGAAGAAATAAGAGTTGCTTTGAACAACCCTTAGTCAATACAAACACTAGTGCTTGTTTCTTTGTTAAATGAACAAAGAACTTGAGAAGAAAGCACAATGGCATGGACACTTTATGTGCCATGATTCTTCACTTACAAACTGTTGTATGAACAAACTATTGTAATTATGTTTAGAACATAATGGTTCTTCACTCAAAAAATTTCCATGAACATTTTTCATCCAAAAACATCCCAAAACCATTTAAACTTTAGGGAAATAACATATAACCAAACTAGGGTACATAGGGGTTCCAAAAGTCACTTGAAAACACTTTTAACAAGTCAAACAAGAACCCAAAAATCCACCCTTTGGATTTTGCCGAAAATCCCCAAAATCATGGCACCAAATTTTAGCTCCAATATTCATGCTCATATGAACTACATCTACAACATTTGAGATGGCAAATTTTCTAACAAAATTTACATTCAAAGAAACAAGAATAAAGCTTGTAACATATTACAACTTTTAAATCAAAACTATGAACTACAAAACTCAAAAGGATTCACCAACTACTAGACCTAGGCTCTGATACCACTTGAAGGAAAATTTGTGAAAAACATGTTCATTTGAATAACATCTATAGCATGCAATTAACAATTAAAAGGTGGAATCATGAGCATGCATTCAAAAACAAAACATTAACCAAGAAATTCAAAGCCTAGTAGATTGGTGAACCTAGACTCAACTCAAATCAAAGTGAGTTGAGAAATTTATACCTTTGTAGATTCCTCTTTGCATAAGCAAAGGCTAATCACCCAAAGAGAGGGCCTTCATTCCTTGCATCTTAAATCTATGGATTTGGATGGATGAAAAGGTTTCTCCAAGTTCCCAAAATTGAGAACCTCTAAGTATCTTCACCAAGGTTAGATTGGAGAAGAAATGAGTGACCTTGGAGTAGTTAGTATGGCTAGATACACCCTCCAAGGGGCCGGCCTCTTTAGAGAGAAAAGGAGAGACAAGTTCTCACCAATTTTCTCTAAAAGAAACCCTAAATGAATTTTGGCTATAAAGTCATATTTATACCTTTATTCATTTGAGTGGCAAACTTGTAATTAAAGCAAGTTCACTACCCTTCCTCTAAATGGCCGGCCATGGGGTTTTGTTTGGGCTTTTGGGCCTTTGTGAATTAAGTTGTCATACAACTTAAGTCAATGGACTTGACGTTCGAAGCCCATTGGGCCTTGAGGCCCAAAACTAACCCGTGGTCTTTAACGAACTTATTCGTTTGATTAATTAACATATTAATTAATCCTTGCCATAAATAATTAAACCATTTAATTATTCTTACTCATCTCCATTGTTTCTTCAATCTCCACCTTACACGGTGTACGATCCATTAGGTTCCTTTTAGCGAGGCAGTGGGCGATTAAAACCATTTTACATCGATTGTGAATTGAAACTTACTTTCAATTCTCCCTTTAGTGATTACACATGTTTAGGGCTTCCACAAACCATGAGTGACACCTAGCAGCATATCATGGTTACCCAAGCTAATCAGAAGAGGTGGAGAACCTATTCAGTTTAGGATTACAAATGCAATACGGTCTTTCTCTAATCTAATACTCTTGACCACATTGTTTGGTTTGATAGTTTATTTATTCATGTCTACTATCCAATGTGATTTGGAACGCATTCCTAAATCTCATTCATACTCTGGCCAGAGGTTCTGAATCATATCATAGAGTATTCTCCCTCAAACCATTTGAAGGTTAGAGATCCCTTGTTGCACATTCACTTGTCTCCATGACTAAGTGGCTTAACCCCAATGATGCCGTGGACACCCCGATGGGGTGAATTTGACATAATCAAAGATCAAGGACTTAACCACAAGACAACTGTGATGCCTCAGGTCAAAGGACTAATTTGCATTATCCCAACCATGAGTTCTCATATGACATGAATATGAGAACTCTTCGTTGATCGTGTTCAGTGAACTCATTCTCTATTGAGCACCTACGTACTTGTCTTGATGTCACACACATCAATGACTCGAGACTTGTCACTATCCCTGAGAGAAGACACAGCACGTACTGATCTTAACAGACTGTCAATGCCCAATTGGCAATCCTACGATCAGGAACGTTTAGGATGTGTCTACGAAAGAATGGTCTCATGAATCTAACTTCTTTAGATCGTATTCTCTCAATCACATATTCCTTGGACTTATCGTTTAAGCATATAACATTTATATGAGACGGCTTAAACAATAATCTTTGCCCTTGATATTAAACTAGATTAGTTTAACATATGAAATGTCTGTAAAGTATCATCATATGATTGGCTTTAGGGCACATTTCCAACAAAGTCATGAAAACTGAGACCACACCCCCGCTTCAAATTTCTCCACCGACCTTGACTGACACTCTCTAAAAAGATAGAGGCATTTCATAGTGGTATGAGTACCTGAGCTCCTAAGCTTAGAGAAATACCATTGAAGCCAAATTTGAATTATTTTGAAAGGCTAATGCCATGTCTGTTGGAAATGTGCCCTAAAGCCAATCATATGATGATACTTTACGGACATTTCACATGTTAAACTAATCTAGTTTAACATAAAGGGCAAAGATTATTATTTAAAGCCGTCTCATATAAATGTCATATGCTTAAACGATAAGTCCAAGGAATATGTAATTGGGAGAATGTGATCCAAAGAAGTTAGATTCATGAGACCATTCTCTTTCGTATACATACCCTAAACGTTCCTGATCATAGGATTGCCAATTGGGCATTGACAGTGAAGGGAAAATTATGAGTTTCATGTATGGGATTTCGAAAATGACTATCATGCATATACAAATCAAATTTTATATACGAAAGCAGCGGAAGCATTTAATACATAATATCAAATCTATAGTCATGCAAATTAACCCTCTTTTTATCAATTGTAGCGAAGTATGTAAGTAGGGATCGTTCTAGGCCGGGGATTATGAGGGATTGCTAAATCACTTGAAAACTGACTCAAATACGTAAAAACAAGTTTAAAACACTAAACTAGACTCAAAGAATGCAAAACTAAACTTTAAAACACTAAAACAAACCAAAGGACTCAAAACAGCAACCAAACACTCAAAACTGCTTTAAAAACACTTTCTGGGCAGTTTTGAGCACAAAACACAAATTTGGACGAAATTAAGTTATTACTTGACTCAAGACACTTAAAAACTCAAACTAAATTGATTTCTAACTAATCTAACACTTCAAAATAAAGGGGGAATTGGTTTTGACGAAATTTAAAACAAAAACAAAACTTTGTAAATTGAACAGATTCTAAAACGAATGTGAGAAAAGTGAATGGATGGAAAGCTAGCTAAGGGGTTCTTCTCCACACATGTCACACTTGCATACAAAACGATTTCCAATTGCTTCTCAATAAACCATGAATTCTCAACACCCCAAGTTAATTAGGTCCGCTTAAATTAACCCTCAGATTTTCCTTAAGTTATTGAATTGGATGAATTGCATACGACAACCCAAAGCATTCCTCACAAGTTCCCTACATGAAAGCGCATAATAGAGATTCAAGCAAGGATCATTAAGTTCTATGAAAATCATAAGCATTGACGAGGCACTCGTAACTATGAAAGCGCATGATACTTATGCCAAGAACTTACTTAACGCGATTATGATCAACAACCTTTACTACTTGTGAATATAAGTTCATAACAATTAATTGAAATTCCCTTATATCCTAGCATCAAATTCATGCATGCAAACTAAGCGGGCCCTCTTAACCAACATACACAAATCAGTTTTAATTCATATAGATAAGTAAATTGAATTCACAACTTATGAAACGCAATTAGAAGTAATCAAATCATATAGCAAGCATAAACATGGTTTTGAATCCCCCCTAGCCAAGGGGGGTTTAGTTCCTCATATGCACAAAGCAAAGATAAATAAGTTTAAACATTGAAATCCAAAGAAAGAAAACACCTAGATACTCCAACTTGGACAGAAAGTTCATCCACGAACTTCCTCCCTTTCTCCTTGCTGCGGCACAAAGGTTGTGGACAGGTTTTGGGGTTATGAATGGTGTAGAATGGATGGGGGATGTGTGGTGATGTTTAGGGTTGATGGGTGGTACGGCTAGGATGATTTTGGGTCAGAAAATATGGAAGAGCGGTGAAGGAAGGCTGCGACAAAGAGGGGGGATGATTTCTGGCAAAAATTCTGAATATGGAGGGGTGGTGTATGCGGCATAGAGTGAAAACACATATATATAGGCACCACAAACCTTAGAGAAACCAGGTTAGGCAATGGGCTAGGGTTTAGGTGCGGCAAGGGGTGAAAATCCACAAGGAATTAGGGTTTTGGCCCACGTAGTTTTAGAAAGGGATTTGTATAACCCAAATCCACAAGGAAAGGGCCTAACAAGTCAGAATCCAAGAGGGATTGGGCTAGGAAGGTGCGGCCCAAGTCTAAGAGGGTAAGGATAGGTCATCTAAAAGCCCAAAGCCAAGAATAGAAACTCTCAAAAATGGAAACCTCCAAGAATAGAAACTTCCAACTTTAGAAACTTTGGTTTCCAATTCTAAATTCTTTGTTCTTCACTTTCATTTCTTCATTTCTTAAGCTCCTTTGACCTTCAAACTCGTCCATTCCTTTGGCTCCAAGTATGTGACATCCATTCCAAGCTCCATTTTGCTCCAAAGTGCATCTTTTTGTATACTTTGCCCTTAAAACCTGAAAACACATAAAACTAGCTTAAAAGACTAACTTAATTAAGGAAAAACAACTTAAATGCACAAGAACTAGCTAACTAAGGCGCATAAATATGCTCCTATCAGAAGCATTTAATACATAATATCAAATCTATAGTCATGCAAATCCCCTTCAAAGTTCATAGGTTTATATATAATGCATCAAAACATTTAACTTAAGAACAAAGTCAAGGAATAGATCTATACCTCTTGATCTTGATTTTAGACCAAGGATAGACCACCTCCAAGCCCTTTGCTCCTTGAAGTCCTTGAGCCTAGCCTCCCTCCTTGCCTCCTCCACTTTGTTAGTAAGAGTGCTCCAAGGTTCTCCTTAAGTCTCCAAAGGAGAAGACCTCTAAATATCCACACCCACTAGTGTAGTGAGATTGATGGAGGAATAACCAAAAGGGTGAAAGATTGTTAGCTAAAACACCCTCTAGGTGGCCGGCCTTTGTGGTTTTAGAGAGCTATTTTCTTTTGCCTCTTTGTTGTTCAAAAACACACAAAAACCCTAAGGATTAAATCTCTATAAAGTTCCTTATATAGACAAAAAGAAACCTAGTCAACAACTTGACTAAATATCTCTCCCTTTCCACTTAAAGTGGCCGGCCTCTTTGTGTTGGATTTGGGCTTTGGGCTTTTATATATTTCAAGTCATCCAATGCTTGAATAAAAGCCCAATGGGTTTAGGCCCAATGGGCCCAATTAAACCCGAACGTTTCTTTAAGCCCAAAACGATCTTTTATCGCTTTTATGATTTCTTTAGACTTTCTAAATTAATCAAAACACTTAATTAATCCAATTAATTATTTCCTTCATCCAGTAATTACTCACTACAATAGTGTATCGGTGTACAATCATTTTAGGTTCTAATTAGCAAGGCAGTGAGGTGATTGGCATCAATTCAATTGATTATATTTAATTCAATCACTTAGTGAATTAAAACTTCCTTTTAATTCACCTTTCTTCTTCGACGACTACATTTAATCATCTAGAAGAACTCACAAGCCATGAGTGACATCTAACCATATGTCATAGCTACCCAAGCTAATGTAGAAGTTGTTCGGAGAACCTATTCAGTTGGAATTACAATGTAATTCGATCCTTCTCTAAAACAATACTCTCAATCACATTACTAGGGTATGGATATATTATGTCAAACCCCTAATGTGTTTATTCCTTCTTATATGATTCAATTGAGTCGTATAGGAACGCTTTCCTTTATTACGCTCGATACTTCGGCCGAAGATTCCCGAATCATATCTTAGAGTATTCTTCCTCTCTTATCGAAGATTAGAGATTCCTTGTTGCGCATACACTTGCCTTCATGACTAAATGGCTTAACCCCAACTATGCTGTTGACATTCTGATAGAGTGACGTTTGACATAATCAAAGATCAAGTACTTAACCACAAGACAACGACGATGCCTCAGGTCAAAGGACTACTTACATTATTCCAACCATTAGAGTTACTTGCTTGACATGTGAGTAGACCTCCATGCAAGTACTCTCGTTCGATTGTGTTCAGTGAACTCATTCCCTTAATGAGCACCTACATACTTGTCTTAGTGTCACTACACGAATGGGATGAGACTTTCCATCCTTCCAATTGAAGCAGACACAGTATGTACCGGTCTAAGCATTGTCAGTATCCCTCCGACAATCCAATGACCAGGAACCTTTTGGACATAATGGTTATGTGAAGAAGGTCTCTGTAGTCTAACAACATTAGATTACTTCTTCAATCTATCCATTGTCCATGGATTCACTATTTAGGACATATATCGTTAACTGAGATAGTCCTAATTAGTATCTTTGCCATTTGATGTATAAGAGTCATCTATACATCGATTTATTTGTCCTGAAAGGTTTCTTCCAAAGATTGACTTTCAGGGCATATTTCCAACAATCTCCCACTTGCACTAAAGTCAATCACTAGTGTATCTTATACATCTTGTCGAGAGAGCTTATGCTCGTAGGTTAACTTGGTTATGTATTAATCCCTTTTATTATTTAAAAGGGATTTACTTATCAAATGTTTCCAAAACATTTGATGATGTCTCTTTCTTGTGTTCGAATTGAAGGAAGATTTGTGAAAAACATGTTCATTTGAATAACATCATATAGCATGCAATTAACAATTAAAGGCGGAACCATGCTTTCATGCATTCAAAAAACCAAAACATTAACCAAGAAATTCAAAGCCTAGTAGATTGGTGAACCAAGACTCAACTCAAATCAAAGTGAGTTGAGAAATATACCTTTGTAGATTCCTCTTTGCATAAGCAAAGGCTAATCACCCAAAGAGAGGGCCTTCATTCCTTGCATCTTAAATCTATGGATTTGGATGGAAGAATAGGTTTCTCCAAGTTCCCAAAATTGAGAACCTCTAAGTCTCTTCACCAAGGTTAGATTGGAGAAGAAATGAGTGACCTTGGAGTAGTGGGATTGCTAGATGCACCCCCCAAGGAGGCCGGCCTCTTTAGAGAGAAAATGAGAGACAAGTTCTCACCAATTTTCTCTAAAAGAAACCCTAAATGAATTTTGGCTATAAAGTCATATTTATACCTTTATTCATTGGAGTGGCAAACTTGTAAATAAGTCCAAAACCCACTCCATCTCTAAATGGCCGGCCTTAAGGGTTTCATTGGGCTTTTAAGGCCTTTGTGAATTATTAGTCATTAAGTTGTCATACAACTTAAGTTAATGGGCTTGACGTTCGAAGCCCATTGGGCCTTGAGGCCCAAAACTAACCCGTGGTCTTTAACAAACTTATTCGTTTGATTAATTAACATATTAATTAATCCTTGCCATAAATAATTAAACCATTTAATTATTCTTACTCATCTCCATTGTTTCTTCAATCTCCACCTTACACGGTGTGCGATCCATTAGGTTCCTTTTAGCGAGGCAGTGGGCGATTAAAACCATTTTACATCGATTGTGAATTGAAACTGACTTTCAATTCTCCCTTTAGTGATTACACACGTTTAGGGCTTCCACAAACCATGAGTGACACCTAGCAGCATATCATGGTTACCCAAGCTAATCAGAAGAGGTAGATAACCTATTCAGTTTAGGATTACAAATGCAATACGGTATTTCTCTAATCTAATACTCTTGACCACATTGTTTGGTTTGATAGTTTATTTATTCATGTCTACTATCCAATGTGATTCGTTTGCTTATATGATTACCTTGAATATGATTTGGAACGCATTCCTAAATCTCATTCATACTCTGGCCAGAGGTTCTAAATCATATCATAGAGTATTCTCCCTCAAACCATTTGAAGGTTAGAGATCCCTTGTTGCACATTCACTTGTCTCCATGACTAAGTGGCTTAACCCCAATGATGTCGTGGACACCCCGATGGGGTGACTTTGACATAATCAAAGATCAAGGACTTAACCACAAGACAACTGTGATGCCTCAGGTTAAAAGACTAATTTGCATTATCCTAACCATGAGTTCTCATATGACATGAATATGAGAACTCTTCGTTGATCGTGTTCAGTGAACTCATTCTCTATTGAGCACCTACGTACTTGTCTTGATGTCACACACATCAATGACTCGAGACTAGTCACTCTCCCTGAGAGAAGACACAGCACGTACCGATCTTAACGGACTGTCAATGCCCAATTGGCAATCCTATGATCAGGAACATTTAGGATGTGTCTACGAAAGAATGGTCTCATGAATCTAACTTCTTTAGATTGCATTCTCCCAATCACATATTCCTTGGACTTTATCGTTTAAGCATATAACATTTATATGAGACGGCTCAAACAATAATCTTTGCCCTTTATATGTAAACTAGATTAGTTTAACATGTGAAATGTCCGTAAAGTATCATCATATGATTGGCTTTAGGGCACATTTCCAACAATCTCCCACTTGCACTAGAGCCAATCAGCTTGGTCATCATGATGATATCTCTTCTGTAGTCATTTCGTAAATGGCTGAGTAGTAGGCCTAGACAATGGATATCTATATGTTATCCATAGAAGCAACCTTGAGAATAACGACGTCACCATTATACATGATTCTCAATCATGTGGTTCAGTCTCTCATATGAGTTCGGATCTTGATGAGACCTTGATTCCCTGGCTTGAGCTATCGCCCCATTAGTGTCATAGTGTCAGTACACTAGATACACTTTCTGGTTGGAATAAAATAGAGAGTTCATAAATGAACTTTCCCATCCAAACAACATTGTTGTAAACTTCTATATGGCAATATATTTTGCATTCATAATGGAACACACTAAAGTCATTACTTTAATGTTTCCATCCAAATATCTCTTTAGTCATAATAAAGAGATATTTGTTTATCTCTTCATTCATAATGAAGAAACATCCAATGATGGATTAGATTCATAATCTAATACATTTACGCTTCCATTACGTTACTCTAATTCTTCCTCATTCTTTGAGGAATCTATCCTTTAGTATTTCTTTAAATACTTAAGGACTCACTTGACAGTTGCCATGGTTCTGATCCTGGGCTTGCATTGATATCGTCTTGTACCGATCTTGGTACAACTCATATCAACGTTTTTCATACGATATGAAATACATAAATCACCTTTCTGCGTATGCATAAAGGATTCTATTTACGCATTATTTCTTTGGGAGTCAAAGGGTACATTCCCTTTGAGAATAGCAACTTCTTAGTCTCACTAGAGTTATCCTTCTAATTGAAGTTTATCATCATATGAGAAACTTCCTAGCATCTTTTGTCTATTATTAGGGATTGATATAATCAAATTATATCCTAAAATCTATCAATATAGATTTCCATCCCATGTATATAGACTATGTCTCCTATATACATTCTATCGTTATAGAATGTTTAAAGTCATAACTTTAACGAAGAAGTACTCATTCCATTTCCAAAATTAATATATCATATATATATTCATATATATCATATATATATATATATATACAATTTTAGGAATATGATTAGCTCCCACTAATCTTTTGTAAATCTAGTAAACAAAAGATTCATTTACATCTATATGAGAAATCAAACAATTTGATCTTTCTCTCATAAGACGCTTATGGTTCCCACTAGCTTGCTAAGATTCATGATGGATGGATCTCTACAACTTACATGTCTTGTGATTCATAGTTTTAGACATATATTATTAAGACTATCTTAATAATGGTTTCGGAAACCCATACTATGTCCAAACATTGAATCACCATTTAGTTGTAGCTTAGCTATCTTCGAATTAATTGAAACTAAGACTACGTCAAAAATGGTTCCTTCAAAGTCAACCATTCTCTTTGATTGTAGTCACCTTAAGCTACCGATTAGCTATGAAGGTTTCATTATTTCGAGTCAAATGGTACTTTACCATTTCCTTGAGTATATGTCATATATACACTCAATGTAGTCATAAGGATTTTCATTCTTATTTCTTTCGAATTAAGAGGTGCAACTCTACGACATAGTCATAAAGTTCAAACCATTCAACTGAGACGTTTATAAATCCTTCTCGACTACCTTGGAGCTTGTGGTATAGGAACTAGGTTGTTATATTTGTTGATCATCATCTTGTCTCTCAAAGAACCCATTCTTTGAGTTCTATTCCTAGTTCATTTGCTCTGAGGCAAATCATATTGTAGGATTACAATGAACTACTCAACAAACAACATTTGTTGGTTGGTTTATAGAAGTGATATCCAAATGTTAATTTAAGGATATTCACAAGATAATTCTCAAACAAATATTGCTTATTAGCACACAACCCCAAATCTTAACATGATCAAGATTTGTCTTTCTTTCCAACTACATCCTATGGAGTCATGAAAATTTTGGAAGATCTTCTAATTGACAATCATATTGTTTTAGAAGTATATATCCTATATATGGGTAATTGATAACATCCAACGAACTAAATCTTATTCAAGTTCGTTCTTCTCCTAATGGAGAAATCCATTATCTTATGATGCTTCTTTCCTTGATATCTTTCAAGAAAACTATTCTAAAGTGTTACCTTTCCTTGGATCAAATCTAAGGATGTAAATACTTTGGACGTCTTACTCATCAACTCACATTTCTTGAATTCTTTGAAACCTTTTGCAAAGTATTCGGACTTGTGTTTATTTAAAATAAACTATAGTCCAACCGAGGGTGATCTTCGGTGAATGTCATACAACATGAGTAGTATTATGTTGTGGACAAGTGCCACTAACATCTAAGTGAATTAACCTCAACAACTTTGTGATTCTTTCTTCTTTCCAAAAGAATAAAGATTCAAACATTTTGCCTCTATACAATTTTAATAAGAAGGTATTGGATCCGGATCTAACGATCCAAAGCATCCATTTATTACCAACTCGTAATTTATGTTCTAGAGGTATCACAACTTTAGTTGGGATTAGTCACTACCTTGCAACCTTTTGGGTTTTAAGCATCGTTATATTCTAAACAGTTAACTCTACCATATCATCTCTACTATAGAGACAATCAATTAGATTACTATAATCCAATCATTGATTAATAAAGAACAATGTTTTGTCACACAAAACATTCATCCATCTCTACTATAGTGGCGGAATTAAGTTCCTTAAAATTGGAATGTAAAGACAATCTTTGGTTTTTCCAATTTCTTTGGTAGTTCATATGAGGAAGTAAGTACCATCTGCTTTCGCAGAGATCTATATTTTATTCACGTTCCGAATGTGAAGTACTTTCTCTTCTCTCATTAATCTTCTACTTCTTATTAGCCACACTTTTACAACGATTGTAAAACACAGTTACTAATACGGAATCAAACATTCAAGTAGAAGAACCAACTGTTTTGAACTATTCAAGAACAATTTACAACACCTTTGAAAGGTGTGTTCTTGACACTTGCAAGACATTTCTTGCAAATACCCCTTCCAATGTCCATCCTTTCATAAAGAAAGTTTGTTCCCTTGGAGTTATTTCGCTTTATTTGACTTCTCCTTTGACTACCATAGTCATAGTCCCTAAACTCCCACTATCTCTCTTGAAACTTATTTCAATTGTGTTATACACATCAAACAATTTGGAGAGTGTGTGGTTATTGTTCACTACATAGTTTACAATAAACTTAGTGAACCATTAGGTTAGGGACATAAAGGTGAAGTCCTAGCCTTAGTTTCCGTCTCGTTAAGTGGTTTATCACTTCAACACTCAATGATTCAAAATCATTATAAGTCCATGTTTATAGACTATTTTTGTCAACCAACCATTATGTTCTAAACATAATTACAAACTTTCAAGAGTTGTTTAAGGCAACTCTAATTTCTTCATACAACAATTTGTAAGTGAAGAATCATGGCACATAAAGTGTCCATGTCTTTGTGCTTTCTTCTTAAGTTCTTTGTTCATTTAACAAAGAAACAAGCACTAAGTGTTTGCATTGACCAAGGGTTGTTCAAAACAACTCATTATTTCTTCATACAACGATTTGTAAGTGAAGAACTAATAACACTAAAAGTGTCCTTTTCTTTATGCTAATCTTCGTAAGTTCCTTTGTTCATTTAACAAAGGATTAAGCATTGGTTGTTTGTGTTGTCCTCTTCATGATAGACTTTTCTAACATGTTCTTCCAATGATACATTATCATTAGGAAGATTGTGAGGATGAGACTACTTAGATACATATGCAATCCTTTTAAGACATTCTTTGGGATTGTGGTACCAAGTCCGGAAAATAAAACATTCGGTTTTTATTTGTCAAGTGTTGGATAGCGTTGGCAAATATATTGGTAAACAAATACATAATGAATATAAATGGATTGATTTTAAGCCATTTGATTTGGGTCTTTAAATCAAATAGCACCACCCACTATTTTTGGCAAATTCCATATCCCTCATTGGAATTCGAGAGTTTTGAATGAAACTCTTAGTAGGGTATGGGAGACTCACTATTACCAAGCCCACCTCACAATGATATGATGTTGGCTAGCATTAATAATAATGAGAGAGTACGCTTACTCATTTGCAACAACCTCTTGCAAGTACCCATCTTATTTGGCCTCTAGAGAATGTCACCTCACAATGATATGATGTTGGCTCTATTGCACTTAGTTAAGTCATTCCCACCATGCTTAGTTCATGAAGGGGTTCAAGAATAGCCTCACGATGATACGATGTCGGCCATCCTCGTTGCCTACACTCACCTCATCATATGTATATGGATTCCTCCTGAGTATAAGCATGCACTTTGTACTCCCCCATGATAGGGTGAAGCCGGTGTACAAGTCATAAACGATTGGATCCCACCACGGTGGAAGGCCACGAAAGAGTGTTCAAAGCACTCTCACGCTTATCAACTTAATAATGGTTTGTTGAGGGTTTTAGGTCTCATCACATATAAGCATACATTTTAATCTCTATTAAAACAATTTTGGTCCTATTACAACTATTGGTCCATCTCATTGTTTTTAGTTGTATATAGTACTCCCACTATGCTTATAAAACGGTTTTTAAAGCAAGAGTATATGATACTACTAACATAAACTTTGCATTCATTTAATGGACTATATAGTTGACTTAGGACCTTAGGATGACTATGAACCTTTGTTTAGATTCAACACGAGCCTAGTGTTGAATCTCGGACTAGGGATGGTGATTGATTTTAGTTACGCGTTTAATCACATTAAGACGTGTTGTTCCTAGGGGCGTTGGACCCAACTACTCCATTTTCATGCATATCATATAAAGCAAGAAAGAAGTACTTCAAAGTAAAAGAGAGCTTATGCTCATTACAACATTTGCATAAAACAAATTACTTTAAAGTAAAGAAGAGCTTATGCTCTTTTACAACATTTGATCAAATCAAATTACAACCAAAATCTAATCTACACATTCCCATGGTTCAAACAAATTTGAAACGCCCTTTCACATAGCTCAATTATCGTAGGCTTAGGTTCATAATCACCCTTTAATTAATTAACACTTTAACTAATTAAATTGAATGCAACATTTTCATTTGGTTTTTGTATCCATAAAATTGATTTAAATGGAGCTAAATGAAATGAAAATCCAATTCTCATTTAAAGAGACAAAACAATTTTGTTCTCAACCTAATTTGGGCCATCATGCAATAACCACAACTTTTGGGCTATATTTCAAAACTTTTGGGGTCACTTTGTAAAAGCACAAAAGTCCACTACTTCATGCAATTACAACTAGAACCCAAAATTTTATTAATGCAAAAACTTCATTAAAGGATCAAAACAATTTGTCCTTTAGCGTTTTTGGACCTAAACGTAAAAACGTAAACTTTTGGGCCAAAGTGCAAATACACAAAAGTATCATAACTTTATGTAATTGCATAAAAGACCCAAAAGTACTCCCACTTGAGGGAGGGCCGGTTTTGGAAGAAGAGATGGAGTGATGTGTGTGTTGATTTGTGAGTTTTGACATAAAGCATGCAAGTGCACAAGTGGTGTGTGTGAAAGGGAATTAATCCTTTCACACCCACCATTATTTCTATTGCCATTTAAACAAATATCTAAAACATTTAAACATTTGAAAAACATAAAACACAAACTTTATGAAATAAATCAAAACTTTGAATCAAAACACAAACCTTTTTGTTCTTGGCAAAAATGTCAAGAACAATCAAGAACATTCATGAAAAACTCAAAAAATTTCCATGAACATTTTTCATCCAAAAACATCCCAAAACCATTTTAACTTTACGGAAATAACATCTAACCAAACTAGGGTACATAGGGGTTCCAAAAGTCACTTGAAAACATTTTTAACAAGTCAAACAAGAACCCAAAAATCCACCCTTTAGATTTGGCCGAAAATCCCCAAAGTCATGGCACCAAATTTTAGCTCCAATATTCATGCTCATATGAACTACATCTACAACATTTGAGATGGCAAATTTTCTAGCAAAATTTACATTCAAAGAAACAAGAATAAAGCTTGTAACATTTACAACTTTTAAATCACAAACTATGAACTACAAAACCCAAAAGGATTCACCAACTACTAAACCTAGGCTCTGATACCACTTGAAGGAAGATTTGTGAAAAACATGTTCATTTGCATAACATCATATAGCATGCAATTAACAATTAAAGGCGGAACCATGCTTTCATGCATTCAAAAAACAAAACATTAACCAAGAAATTCAAAGCCTAGTAGATTGGTGAACCAAGACTCAACTCAAATCAAAGTGAGTTGAGAAATATACCTTTGTAGATTCCTCTTTGCATAAGCAAAGGCTAATCACCCAAAGAGAGGGCCTTCATTCCTTGCATCTTAAATCTATGGATTTGGATGGAAGAATAGGTTTCTCCAAGTTCCCAAAATTGAGAACCTCTAAGTCTCTTCACCAAGGTTAGATTGGAGAAGAAATGAGTGACCTTGGAGTAGTGGGATTGCTAGATGCACCCCCCAAGGAGGCCGGCCTCTTTAGAGAGAAAAGGAGAGACAAGTTCTCACCAATTTTCTCTAAAAGAAACCCTAAATGAATTTTGGCTATAAAGTCATATTTATACCTTTATTCATTGGAGTGGCAAACTTGTAAATAAGTCCAAAACCCACTCCATCTCTAAATGGCCGGCCTTAAGGGTTTCATTGGGCTTTTAAGGCCTTTGTGAATTATTAGTCATTAAGTTGTCATACAACTTAAGTTAATGGGCTTGACGTTCGAAGCCCATTGGGCCTTGAGGCCCAAAACTAACCCGTGGTCTTTAACAAACTTATTCGTTTGATTAATTAACATATTAATTAATCCTTGCCATAAATAATTAAACCATTTAATTATTCTTACTCATCTCCATTGTTTCTTCAATCTCCACCTTACACGGTGTGCGATCCATTAGGTTCCTTTTAGCGAGGCAGTGGGCGATTAAAACCATTTTACATCGATTGTGAATTGAAACTGACTTTCAATTCTCCCTTTAGTGATTACACACGTTTAGGGCTTCCACAAACCATGAGTGACACCTAGCAGCATATCATGGTTACCCAAGCTAATCAGAAGAGGTAGATAACCTATTCAGTTTAGGATTACAAATGCAATACGGTCTTTCTCTAATCTAATACTCTTGACCACATTGTTTGGTTTGATAGTTTATTTATTCATGTCTACTATCCAATGTGATTCGTTTGCTTATATGATTACCTTGAATGTGATTTGGAACGCATTCCTAAATCTCATTCATACTCTGGCCAGAGGTTCTAAATCATATCATAGAGTATTCTCCCTCAAACCATTTGAAGGTTAGAGATCCCTTGTTGCACATTCACTTGTCTCCATGACTAAGTATCTTAACCCCAATGATGTCGTGGACACCCCGATGGGGTGACTTTGACATAATCAAAGATCAAGGACTTAACCACAAGACAACTGTGATGCCTCAGGTCAAAAGACTAATTTGCATTATCCTAACCATGAGTTCTCATATGACATGAATATGAGAACTCTTCGTTGATCGTGTTCAGTGAACTCATTCTCTATTGAGCACCTACGTACTTGTCTTGATGTCACACACATCAATGACTCGAGACTAGTCACTCTCCCTGAGAGAAGACACAGCACGTACCGATCTTAACGGACTGTCAATGCCCAATTGGCAATCCTATGATCAGGAACATTTAGGATGTGTCTACGAAAGAATGGTCTCATGAATCTAACTTCTTTAGATTGCATTCTCCCAATCACATATTCCTTGGACTTTATCGTTTAAGCATATAACATTTATATGAGACGGCTCAAACAATAATCTTTGCCCTTTATATGTAAACTAGATTAGTTTAACATGTGAAATGTCCGTAAAGTATCATCATATGATTGGCTTTAGGGCACATTTCCAACAATCTCCCACTTGCACTAGAGCCAATCAGCTTGGTCATCATGATGATATCTCTTCTGTAGTCATTTCGTAAATGGCTGAGTAGTAGGCCTAGACAATGGATATCTATATGTTATCCATAGAAGCAACCTTGAGAATAACGACGTCACCATTATACATGATTCTCAATCATGTGGTTCAGTCTCTCATATGAGTTCGGATCTTGATGAGACCTTGATTCCCTGGCTTGAGCTATCGCCCCATTAGTGTCATAGTGTCAGTACACTAGATACACTTTCTGGTTGGAATAAAATAGAGAGTTCATAAATGAACTTTCCCATCCAAACAACATTGTTGTAAACTTCTATATGGCAATATATTTTGCATTCATAATGGAACACACTAAAGTCATTACTTTAATGTTTCCATCCAAATATCTCTTTAGTCATAATAAAGAGATATTTGTTTATCTCTTCATTCATAATGAAGAAACATCCAATGATGGATTAGATTCATAATCTAATACATTTACGCTTCCATTACGTTACTCTAATTCTTCCTCATTCTTTGAGGAATCTATCCTTTAGTATTTCTTTAAATACTTAAGGACTCACTTGACAGTTGCCATGGTTCTGATCCTGGGCTTGCATTGATATCGTCTTGTACCGATCTTGGTACAACTCATATCAACGTTTTTCATACGATATGAAATACATAAATCACCTTTCTGCGTATGCATAAAGGATTCTATTTACGCATTATTTCTTTGGGAGTCAAAGGGTACATTCCCTTTGAGAATAGCAACTTCTTAGTCTCACTAGAGTTATCCTTCTAATTGAAGTTTATCATCATATGAGAAACTTCCTAGCATCTTTTGTCTATTATTAGGGATTGATATAATCAAATTATATCCTAAAATCTATCAATATAGATTTCCATCCCATGTATATAGACTATGTCTCCTATATACATTCTATCGTTATAGAATGTTTAAAGTCATAACTTTAACGAAGAAGTACTCATTCCATTTCCAAAATTAATATATCATATATATATTCATATATATCATATATATATATATATATACAATTTTAGGAATATGATTAGCTCCCACTAATCTTTTGTAAATCTAGTAAACAAAAGATTCATTTACATCTATATGAGAAATCAAACAATTTGATCTTTCTCTCATAAGACGCTTATGGTTCCCACTAGCTTGCTAAGATTCATGATGGATGGATCTCTACAACTTACATGTCTTGTGATTCATAGTTTTAGACATATATTATTAAGACTATCTTAATAATGGTTTCGGAAACCCATACTATGTCCAAACATTGAATCACCATTTAGTTGTAGCTTAGCTATCTTCGAATTAATTGAAACTAAGACTACGTCAAAAATGGTTCCTTCAAAGTCAACCATTCTCTTTGATTGTAGTCACCTTAAGCTACCGATTAGCTATGAAGGTTTCATTATTTCGAGTCAAATGGTACTTTACCATTTCCTTGAGTATATGTCATATATACACTCAATGTAGTCATAAGGATTTTCATTCTTATTTCTTTCGAATTAAGAGGTGCAACTCTACGACATAGTCATAAAGTTCAAACCATTCAACTGAGACGTTTATAAATCCTTCTCGACTACCTTGGAGCTTGTGGTATAGGAACTAGGTTGTTATATTTGTTGATCATCATCTTGTCTCTCAAAGAACCCATTCTTTGAGTTCTATTCCTAGTTCATTTGCTCTGAGGCAAATCATATTGTAGGATTACAATGAACTACTCAACAAACAACATTTGTTGGTTGGTTTATAGAAGTGATATCCAAATGTTAATTTAAGGATATTCACAAGATAATTCTCAAACAAATATTGCTTATTAGCACACAACCCCAAATCTTAACATGATCAAGATTTGTCTTTCTTTCCAACTACATCCTATGGAGTCATGAAAATTTTGGAAGATCTTCTAATTGACAATCATATTGTTTTAGAAGTATATATCCTATATATGGGTAATTGATAACATCCAACGAACTAAATCTTATTCAAGTTCGTTCTTCTCCTAATGGAGAAATCCATTATCTTATGATGCTTCTTTCCTTGATATCTTTCAAGAAAACTATTCTAAAGTGTTACCTTTCCTTGGATCAAATCTAAGGATGTAAATACTTTGGACGTCTTACTCATCAACTCACATTTCTTGAATTCTTTGAAACCTTTTGCAAAGTATTCGGACTTGTGTTTATTTAAAATAAACTATAGTCCAACCGAGGGTGATCTTCGGTGAATGTCATACAACATGAGTAGTATTATGTTGTGGACAAGTGCCACTAACATCTAAGTGAATTAACCTCAACAACTTTGTGATTCTTTCTTCTTTCCAAAAGAATAAAGATTCAAACATTTTGCCTCTATACAATTTTAATAAGAAGGTATTGGATCCGGATCTAACGATCCAAAGCATCCATTTATTACCAACTCGTAATTTATGTTCTAGAGGTATCACAACTTTAGTTGGGATTAGTCACTACCTTGCAACCTTTTGGGTTTTAAGCATCGTTATATTCTAAACAGTTAACTCTACCATATCATCTCTACTATAGAGACAATCAATTAGATTACTATAATCCAATCATTGATTAATAAAGAACAATGTTTTGTCACACAAAACATTCATCCATCTCTACTATAGTGGCGGAATTAAGTTCCTTAAAATTGGAATGTAAAGACAATCTTTGGTTTTTCCAATTTCTTTGGTAGTTCATATGAGGAAGTAAGTACCATCTGCTTTCGCAGAGATCTATATTTTATTCACGTTCCGAATGTGAAGTACTTTCTCTTCTCTCATTAATCTTCTACTTCTTATTAGCCACACTTTTACAACGATTGTAAAACACAGTTACTAATACGGAATCAAACATTCAAGTAGAAGAACCAACTGTTTTGAACTATTCAAGAACAATTTACAACACCTTTGAAAGGTGTGTTCTTGACACTTGCAAGACATTTCTTGCAAATACCCCTTCCAATGTCCATCCTTTCATAAAGAAAGTTTGTTCCCTTGGAGTTATTTCGCTTTATTTGACTTCTCCTTTGACTACCATAGTCATAGTCCCTAAACTCCCACTATCTCTCTTGAAACTTATTTCAATTGTGTTATACACATCAAACAATTTGGAGAGTGTGTGGTTATTGTTCACTACATAGTTTACAATAAACTTAGTGAACCATTAGGTTAGGGACATAAAGGTGAAGTCCTAGCCTTAGTTTCCGTCTCGTTAAGTGGTTTATCACTTCAACACTCAATGATTCAAAATCATTATAAGTCCATGTTTATAGACTATTTTTGTCAACCAACCATTATGTTCTAAACATAATTACAAACTTTCAAGAGTTGTTTAAGGCAACTCTAATTTCTTCATACAACAATTTGTAAGTGAAGAATCATGGCACATAAAGTGTCCATGTCTTTGTGCTTTCTTCTTAAGTTCTTTGTTCATTTAACAAAGAAACAAGCACTAAGTGTTTGCATTGACCAAGGGTTGTTCAAAACAACTCATTATTTCTTCATACAACGATTTGTAAGTGAAGAACTAATAACACTAAAAGTGTCCTTTTCTTTATGCTAATCTTCGTAAGTTCCTTTGTTCATTTAACAAAGGATTAAGCATTGGTTGTTTGTGTTGTCCTCTTCATGATAGACTTTTCTAACATGTTCTTCCAATGATACATTATCATTAGGAAGATTGTGAGGATGAGACTACTTAGATACATATGCAATCCTTTTAAGACATTCTTTGGGATTGTGGTACCAAGTCCGGAAAATAAAACATTCGGTTTTTATTTGTCAAGTGTTGGATAGCGTTGGCAAATATATTGGTAAACAAATACATAATGAATATAAATGGATTGATTTTAAGCCATTTGATTTGGGTCTTTAAATCAAATAGCACCACCCACTATTTTTGGCAAATTCCATATCCCTCATTGGAATTCGAGAGTTTTGAATGAAACTCTTAGTAGGGTATGGGAGACTCACTATTACCAAGCCCACCTCACAATGATATGATGTTGGCTAGCATTAATAATAATGAGAGAGTACGCTTACTCATTTGCAACAACCTCTTGCAAGTACCCATCTTATTTGGCCTCTAGAGAATGTCACCTCACAATGATATGATGTTGGCTCTATTGCACTTAGTTAAGTCATTCCCACCATGCTTAGTTCATGAAGGGGTTCAAGAATAGCCTCACGATGATACGATGTCGGCCATCCTCGTTGCCTACACTCACCTCATCATATGTATATGGATTCCTCCTGAGTATAAGCATGCACTTTGTACTCCCCCATGATAGGGTGAAGCCGGTGTACAAGTCATAAACGATTGGATCCCACCACGGTGGAAGGCCACGAAAGAGTGTTCAAAGCACTCTCACGCTTATCAACTTAATAATGGTTTGTTGAGGGTTTTAGGTCTCATCACATATAAGCATACATTTTAATCTCTATTAAAACAATTTTGGTCCTATTACAACTATTGGTCCATCTCATTGTTTTTAGTTGTATATAGTACTCCCACTATGCTTATAAAACGGTTTTTAAAGCAAGAGTATATGATACTACTAACATAAACTTTGCATTCATTTAATGGACTATATAGTTGACTTAGGACCTTAGGATGACTATGAACCTTTGTTTAGATTCAACACGAGCCTAGTGTTGAATCTCGGACTAGGGATGGTGATTGATTTTAGTTACGCGTTTAATCACATTAAGACGTGTTGTTCCTAGGGGCGTTGGACCCAACTACTCCATTTTCATGCATATCATATAAAGCAAGAAAGAAGTACTTCAAAGTAAAAGAGAGCTTATGCTCATTACAACATTTGCATAAAACAAATTACTTTAAAGTAAAGAAGAGCTTATGCTCTTTTACAACATTTGATCAAATCAAATTACAACCAAAATCTAATCTACACATTCCCATGGTTCAAACAAATTTGAAACGCCCTTTCACATAGCTCAATTATCGTAGGCTTAGGTTCATAATCACCCTTTAATTAATTAACACTTTAACTAATTAAATTGAATGCAACATTTTCATTTGGTTTTTGTATCCATAAAATTGATTTAAATGGAGCTAAATGAAATGAAAATCCAATTCTCATTTAAAGAGACAAAACAATTTTGTTCTCAACCTAATTTGGGCCATCATGCAATAACCACAACTTTTGGGCTATATTTCAAAACTTTTGGGGTCACTTTGTAAAAGCACAAAAGTCCACTACTTCATGCAATTACAACTAGAACCCAAAATTTTATTAATGCAAAAACTTCATTAAAGGATCAAAACAATTTGTCCTTTAGCGTTTTTGGACCTAAACGTAAAAACGTAAACTTTTGGGCCAAAGTGCAAATACACAAAAGTATCATAACTTTATGTAATTGCATAAAAGACCCAAAAGTACTCCCACTTGAGGGAGGGCCGGTTTTGGAAGAAGAGATGGAGTGATGTGTGTGTTGATTTGTGAGTTTTGACATAAAGCATGCAAGTGCACAAGTGGTGTGTGTGAAAGGGAATTAATCCTTTCACACCCACCATTATTTCTATTGCCATTTAAACAAATATCTAAAACATTTAAACATTTGAAAAACATAAAACACAAACTTTATGAAATAAATCAAAACTTTGAATCAAAACACAAACCTTTTTGTTCTTGGCAAAAATGTCAAGAACAATCAAGAACATTCATGAAAAACTCAAAAAATTTCCATGAACATTTTTCATCCAAAAACATCCCAAAACCATTTTAACTTTACGGAAATAACATCTAACCAAACTAGGGTACATAGGGGTTCCAAAAGTCACTTGAAAACATTTTTAACAAGTCAAACAAGAACCCAAAAATCCACCCTTTAGATTTGGCCGAAAATCCCCAAAGTCATGGCACCAAATTTTAGCTCCAATATTCATGCTCATATGAACTACATCTACAACATTTGAGATGGCAAATTTTCTAGCAAAATTTACATTCAAAGAAACAAGAATAAAGCTTGTAACATTTACAACTTTTAAATCACAAACTATGAACTACAAAACCCAAAAGGATTCACCAACTACTAAACCTAGGCTCTGATACCACTTGAAGGAAGATTTGTGAAAAACATGTTCATTTGCATAACATCATATAGCATGCAATTAACAATTAAAGGCGGAACCATGCTTTCATGCATTCAAAAAACAAAACATTAACCAAGAAATTCAAAGCCTAGTAGATTGGTGAACCAAGACTCAACTCAAATCAAAGTGAGTTGAGAAATATACCTTTGTAGATTCCTCTTTGCATAAGCAAAGGCTAATCACCCAAAGAGAGGGCCTTCATTCCTTGCATCTTAAATCTATGGATTTGGATGGAAGAATAGGTTTCTCCAAGTTCCCAAAATTGAGAACCTCTAAGTCTCTTCACCAAGGTTAGATTGGAGAAGAAATGAGTGACCTTGGAGTAGTGGGATTGCTAGATGCACCCCCCAAGGAGGCCGGCCTCTTTAGAGAGAAAAGGAGAGACAAGTTCTCACCAATTTTCTCTAAAAGAAACCCTAAATGAATTTTGGCTATAAAGTCATATTTATACCTTTATTCATTGGAGTGGCAAACTTGTAAATAAGTCCAAAACCCACTCCATCTCTAAATGGCCGGCCTTAAGGGTTTCATTGGGCTTTTAAGGCCTTTGTGAATTATTAGTCATTAAGTTGTCATACAACTTAAGTTAATGGGCTTGACGTTCGAAGCCCATTGGGCCTTGAGGCCCAAAACTAACCCGTGGTCTTTAACAAACTTATTCGTTTGATTAATTAACATATTAATTAATCCTTGCCATAAATAATTAAACCATTTAATTATTCTTACTCATCTCCATTGTTTCTTCAATCTCCACCTTACACGGTGTGCGATCCATTAGGTTCCTTTTAGCGAGGCAGTGGGCGATTAAAACCATTTTACATCGATTGTGAATTGAAACTGACTTTCAATTCTCCCTTTAGTGATTACACACGTTTAGGGCTTCCACAAACCATGAGTGACACCTAGCAGCATATCATGGTTACCCAAGCTAATCAGAAGAGGTAGATAACCTATTCAGTTTAGGATTACAAATGCAATACGGTCTTTCTCTAATCTAATACTCTTGACCACATTGTTTGGTTTGATAGTTTATTTATTCATGTCTACTATCCAATGTGATTCGTTTGCTTATATGATTACCTTGAATGTGATTTGGAACGCATTCCTAAATCTCATTCATACTCTGGCCAGAGGTTCTAAATCATATCATAGAGTATTCTCCCTCAAACCATTTGAAGGTTAGAGATCCCTTGTTGCACATTCACTTGTCTCCATGACTAAGTATCTTAACCCCAATGATGTCGTGGACACCCCGATGGGGTGACTTTGACATAATCAAAGATCAAGGACTTAACCACAAGACAACTGTGATGCCTCAGGTCAAAAGACTAATTTGCATTATCCTAACCATGAGTTCTCATATGACATGAATATGAGAACTCTTCGTTGATCGTGTTCAGTGAACTCATTCTCTATTGAGCACCTACGTACTTGTCTTGATGTCACACACATCAATGACTCGAGACTAGTCACTCTCCCTGAGAGAAGACACAGCACGTACCGATCTTAACGGACTGTCAATGCCCAATTGGCAATCCTATGATCAGGAACATTTAGGATGTGTCTACGAAAGAATGGTCTCATGAATCTAACTTCTTTAGATTGCATTCTCCCAATCACATATTCCTTGGACTTTATCGTTTAAGCATATAACATTTATATGAGACGGCTCAAACAATAATCTTTGCCCTTTATATGTAAACTAGATTAGTTTAACATGTGAAATGTCCGTAAAGTATCATCATATGATTGGCTTTAGGGCACATTTCCAACAATCTCCCACTTGCACTAGAGCCAATCAGCTTGGTCATCATGATGATATCTCTTCTGTAGTCATTTCGTAAATGGCTGAGTAGTAGGCCTAGACAATGGATATCTATATGTTATCCATAGAAGCAACCTTGAGAATAACGACGTCACCATTATACATGATTCTCAATCATGTGGTTCAGTCTCTCATATGAGTTCGGATCTTGATGAGACCTTGATTCCCTGGCTTGAGCTATCGCCCCATTAGTGTCATAGTGTCAGTACACTAGATACACTTTCTGGTTGGAATAAAATAGAGAGTTCATAAATGAACTTTCCCATCCAAACAACATTGTTGTAAACTTCTATATGGCAATATATTTTGCATTCATAATGGAACACACTAAAGTCATTACTTTAATGTTTCCATCCAAATATCTCTTTAGTCATAATAAAGAGATATTTGTTTATCTCTTCATTCATAATGAAGAAACATCCAATGATGGATTAGATTCATAATCTAATACATTTACGCTTCCATTACGTTACTCTAATTCTTCCTCATTCTTTGAGGAATCTATCCTTTAGTATTTCTTTAAATACTTAAGGACTCACTTGACAGTTGCCATGGTTCTGATCCTGGGCTTGCATTGATATCGTCTTGTACCGATCTTGGTACAACTCATATCAACGTTTTTCATACGATATGAAATACATAAATCACCTTTCTGCGTATGCATAAAGGATTCTATTTACGCATTATTTCTTTGGGAGTCAAAGGGTACATTCCCTTTGAGAATAGCAACTTCTTAGTCTCACTAGAGTTATCCTTCTAATTGAAGTTTATCATCATATGAGAAACTTCCTAGCATCTTTTGTCTATTATTAGGGATTGATATAATCAAATTATATCCTAAAATCTATCAATATAGATTTCCATCCCATGTATATAGACTATGTCTCCTATATACATTCTATCGTTATAGAATGTTTAAAGTCATAACTTTAACGAAGAAGTACTCATTCCATTTCCAAAATTAATATATCATATATATATTCATATATATCATATATATATATATATATACAATTTTAGGAATATGATTAGCTCCCACTAATCTTTTGTAAATCTAGTAAACAAAAGATTCATTTACATCTATATGAGAAATCAAACAATTTGATCTTTCTCTCATAAGACGCTTATGGTTCCCACTAGCTTGCTAAGATTCATGATGGATGGATCTCTACAACTTACATGTCTTGTGATTCATAGTTTTAGACATATATTATTAAGACTATCTTAATAATGGTTTCGGAAACCCATACTATGTCCAAACATTGAATCACCATTTAGTTGTAGCTTAGCTATCTTCGAATTAATTGAAACTAAGACTACGTCAAAAATGGTTCCTTCAAAGTCAACCATTCTCTTTGATTGTAGTCACCTTAAGCTACCGATTAGCTATGAAGGTTTCATTATTTCGAGTCAAATGGTACTTTACCATTTCCTTGAGTATATGTCATATATACACTCAATGTAGTCATAAGGATTTTCATTCTTATTTCTTTCGAATTAAGAGGTGCAACTCTACGACATAGTCATAAAGTTCAAACCATTCAACTGAGACGTTTATAAATCCTTCTCGACTACCTTGGAGCTTGTGGTATAGGAACTAGGTTGTTATATTTGTTGATCATCATCTTGTCTCTCAAAGAACCCATTCTTTGAGTTCTATTCCTAGTTCATTTGCTCTGAGGCAAATCATATTGTAGGATTACAATGAACTACTCAACAAACAACATTTGTTGGTTGGTTTATAGAAGTGATATCCAAATGTTAATTTAAGGATATTCACAAGATAATTCTCAAACAAATATTGCTTATTAGCACACAACCCCAAATCTTAACATGATCAAGATTTGTCTTTCTTTCCAACTACATCCTATGGAGTCATGAAAATTTTGGAAGATCTTCTAATTGACAATCATATTGTTTTAGAAGTATATATCCTATATATGGGTAATTGATAACATCCAACGAACTAAATCTTATTCAAGTTCGTTCTTCTCCTAATGGAGAAATCCATTATCTTATGATGCTTCTTTCCTTGATATCTTTCAAGAAAACTATTCTAAAGTGTTACCTTTCCTTGGATCAAATCTAAGGATGTAAATACTTTGGACGTCTTACTCATCAACTCACATTTCTTGAATTCTTTGAAACCTTTTGCAAAGTATTCGGACTTGTGTTTATTTAAAATAAACTATAGTCCAACCGAGGGTGATCTTCGGTGAATGTCATACAACATGAGTAGTATTATGTTGTGGACAAGTGCCACTAACATCTAAGTGAATTAACCTCAACAACTTTGTGATTCTTTCTTCTTTCCAAAAGAATAAAGATTCAAACATTTTGCCTCTATACAATTTTAATAAGAAGGTATTGGATCCGGATCTAACGATCCAAAGCATCCATTTATTACCAACTCGTAATTTATGTTCTAGAGGTATCACAACTTTAGTTGGGATTAGTCACTACCTTGCAACCTTTTGGGTTTTAAGCATCGTTATATTCTAAACAGTTAACTCTACCATATCATCTCTACTATAGAGACAATCAATTAGATTACTATAATCCAATCATTGATTAATAAAGAACAATGTTTTGTCACACAAAACATTCATCCATCTCTACTATAGTGGCGGAATTAAGTTCCTTAAAATTGGAATGTAAAGACAATCTTTGGTTTTTCCAATTTCTTTGGTAGTTCATATGAGGAAGTAAGTACCATCTGCTTTCGCAGAGATCTATATTTTATTCACGTTCCGAATGTGAAGTACTTTCTCTTCTCTCATTAATCTTCTACTTCTTATTAGCCACACTTTTACAACGATTGTAAAACACAGTTACTAATACGGAATCAAACATTCAAGTAGAAGAACCAACTATTTTGAACTATTCAAGAACAATTTACAACACCTTTGAAAGGTGTGTTCTTGACACTTGCAAGACATTTCTTGCAAATACCCCTTCCAATGTCCATCCTTTCATAAAGAAAGTTTGTTCCCTTGGAGTTATTTCGCTTTATTTGACTTCTCCTTTGACTACCATAGTCATAGTCCCTAAACTCCCACTATCTCTCTTGAAACTTATTTCAATTGTGTTATACACATCAAACAATTTGGAGAGTGTGTGGTTATTGTTCACTACATAGTTTACAATAAACTTAGTGAACCATTAGGTTAGGGACATAAAGGTGAAGTCCTAGCCTTAGTTTCCGTCTCGTTAAGTGGTTTATCACTTCAACACTCAATGATTCAAAATCATTATAAGTCCATGTTTATAGACTATTTTTGTCAACCAACCATTATGTTCTAAACATAATTACAAACTTTCAAGAGTTGTTTAAGGCAACTCTAATTTCTTCATACAACAATTTGTAAGTGAAGAATCATGGCACATAAAGTGTCCATGTCTTTGTGCTTTCTTCTTAAGTTCTTTGTTCATTTAACAAAGAAACAAGCACTAAGTGTTTGCATTGACCAAGGGTTGTTCAAAACAACTCATTATTTCTTCATACAACGATTTGTAAGTGAAGAACTAATAACACTAAAAGTGTCCTTTTCTTTATGCTAATCTTCGTAAGTTCCTTTGTTCATTTAACAAAGGATTAAGCATTGGTTGTTTGTGTTGTCCTCTTCATGATAGACTTTTCTAACATGTTCTTCCAATGATACATTATCATTAGGAAGATTGTGAGGATGAGACTACTTAGATACATATGCAATCCTTTTAAGACATTCTTTGGGATTGTGGTACCAAGTCCGGAAAATAAAACATTCGGTTTTTATTTGTCAAGTGTTGGATAGCGTTGGCAAATATATTGGTAAACAAATACATAATGAATATAAATGGATTGATTTTAAGCCATTTGATTTGGGTCTTTAAATCAAATAGCACCACCCACTATTTTTGGCAAATTCCATATCCCTCATTGGAATTCGAGAGTTTTGAATGAAACTCTTAGTAGGGTATGGGAGACTCACTATTACCAAGCCCACCTCACAATGATATGATGTTGGCTAGCATTAATAATAATGAGAGAGTACGCTTACTCATTTGCAACAACCTCTTGCAAGTACCCATCTTATTTGGCCTCTAGAGAATGTCACCTCACAATGATATGATGTTGGCTCTATTGCACTTAGTTAAGTCATTCCCACCATGCTTAGTTCATGAAGGGGTTCAAGAATAGCCTCACGATGATACGATGTCGGCCATCCTCGTTGCCTACACTCACCTCATCATATGTATATGGATTCCTCCTGAGTATAAGCATGCACTTTGTACTCCCCCATGATAGGGTGAAGCCGGTGTACAAGTCATAAACGATTGGATCCCACCACGGTGGAAGGCCACGAAAGAGTGTTCAAAGCACTCTCACGCTTATCAACTTAATAATGGTTTGTTGAGGGTTTTAGGTCTCATCACATATAAGCATACATTTTAATCTCTATTAAAACAATTTTGGTCCTATTACAACTATTGGTCCATCTCATTGTTTTTAGTTGTATATAGTACTCCCACTATGCTTATAAAACGGTTTTTAAAGCAAGAGTATATGATACTACTAACATAAACTTTGCATTCATTTAATGGACTATATAGTTGACTTAGGACCTTAGGATGACTATGAACCTTTGTTTAGATTCAACACGAGCCTAGTGTTGAATCTCGGACTAGGGATGGTGATTGATTTTAGTTACGCGTTTAATCACATTAAGACGTGTTGTTCCTAGGGGCGTTGGACCCAACTACTCCATTTTCATGCATATCATATAAAGCAAGAAAGAAGTACTTCAAAGTAAAAGAGAGCTTATGCTCATTACAACATTTGCATAAAACAAATTACTTTAAAGTAAAGAAGAGCTTATGCTCTTTTACAACATTTGATCAAATCAAATTACAACCAAAATCTAATCTACACATTCCCATGGTTCAAACAAATTTGAAACGCCCTTTCACATAGCTCAATTATCGTAGGCTTAGGTTCATAATCACCCTTTAATTAATTAACACTTTAACTAATTAAATTGAATGCAACATTTTCATTTGGTTTTTGTATCCATAAAATTGATTTAAATGGAGCTAAATGAAATGAAAATCCAATTCTCATTTAAAGAGACAAAACAATTTTGTTCTCAACCTAATTTGGGCCATCATGCAATAACCACAACTTTTGGGCTATATTTCAAAACTTTTGGGGTCACTTTGTAAAAGCACAAAAGTCCACTACTTCATGCAATTACAACTAGAACCCAAAATTTTATTAATGCAAAAACTTCATTAAAGGATCAAAACAATTTGTCCTTTAGCGTTTTTGGACCTAAACGTAAAAACGTAAACTTTTGGGCCAAAGTGCAAATACACAAAAGTATCATAACTTTATGTAATTGCATAAAAGACCCAAAAGTACTCCCACTTGAGGGAGGGCCGGTTTTGGAAGAAGAGATGGAGTGATGTGTGTGTTGATTTGTGAGTTTTGACATAAAGCATGCAAGTGCACAAGTGGTGTGTGTGAAAGGGAATTAATCCTTTCACACCCACCATTATTTCTATTGCCATTTAAACAAATATCTAAAACATTTAAACATTTGAAAAACATAAAACACAAACTTTATGAAATAAATCAAAACTTTGAATCAAAACACAAACCTTTTTGTTCTTGGCAAAAATGTCAAGAACAATCAAGAACATTCATGAAAAACTCAAAAAATTTCCATGAACATTTTTCATCCAAAAACATCCCAAAACCATTTTAACTTTACGGAAATAACATCTAACCAAACTAGGGTACATAGGGGTTCCAAAAGTCACTTGAAAACATTTTTAACAAGTCAAACAAGAACCCAAAAATCCACCCTTTAGATTTGGCCGAAAATCCCCAAAGTCATGGCACCAAATTTTAGCTCCAATATTCATGCTCATATGAACTACATCTACAACATTTGAGATGGCAAATTTTCTAGCAAAATTTACATTCAAAGAAACAAGAATAAAGCTTGTAACATTTACAACTTTTAAATCACAAACTATGAACTACAAAACCCAAAAGGATTCACCAACTACTAAACCTAGGCTCTGATACCACTTGAAGGAAGATTTGTGAAAAACATGTTCATTTGCATAACATCATATAGCATGCAATTAACAATTAAAGGCGGAACCATGCTTTCATGCATTCAAAAAACAAAACATTAACCAAGAAATTCAAAGCCTAGTAGATTGGTGAACCAAGACTCAACTCAAATCAAAGTGAGTTGAGAAATATACCTTTGTAGATTCCTCTTTGCATAAGCAAAGGCTAATCACCCAAAGAGAGGGCCTTCATTCCTTGCATCTTAAATCTATGGATTTGGATGGAAGAATAGGTTTCTCCAAGTTCCCAAAATTGAGAACCTCTAAGTCTCTTCACCAAGGTTAGATTGGAGAAGAAATGAGTGACCTTGGAGTAGTGGGATTGCTAGATGCACCCCCCAAGGAGGCCGGCCTCTTTAGAGAGAAAAGGAGAGACAAGTTCTCACCAATTTTCTCTAAAAGAAACCCTAAATGAATTTTGGCTATAAAGTCATATTTATACCTTTATTCATTGGAGTGGCAAACTTGTAAATAAGTCCAAAACCCACTCCATCTCTAAATGGCCGGCCTTAAGGGTTTCATTGGGCTTTTAAGGCCTTTGTGAATTATTAGTCATTAAGTTGTCATACAACTTAAGTTAATGGGCTTGACGTTCGAAGCCCATTGGGCCTTGAGGCCCAAAACTAACCCGTGGTCTTTAACAAACTTATTCGTTTGATTAATTAACATATTAATTAATCCTTGCCATAAATAATTAAACCATTTAATTATTCTTACTCATCTCCATTGTTTCTTCAATCTCCACCTTACACGGTGTGCGATCCATTAGGTTCCTTTTAGCGAGGCAGTGGGCGATTAAAACCATTTTACATCGATTGTGAATTGAAACTGACTTTCAATTCTCCCTTTAGTGATTACACACGTTTAGGGCTTCCACAAACCATGAGTGACACCTAGCAGCATATCATGGTTACCCAAGCTAATCAGAAGAGGTAGATAACCTATTCAGTTTAGGATTACAAATGCAATACGGTCTTTCTCTAATCTAATACTCTTGACCACATTGTTTGGTTTGATAGTTTATTTATTCATGTCTACTATCCAATGTGATTCGTTTGCTTATATGATTACCTTGAATGTGATTTGGAACGCATTCCTAAATCTCATTCATACTCTGGCCAGAGGTTCTAAATCATATCATAGAGTATTCTCCCTCAAACCATTTGAAGGTTAGAGATCCCTTGTTGCACATTCACTTGTCTCCATGACTAAGTATCTTAACCCCAATGATGTCGTGGACACCCCGATGGGGTGACTTTGACATAATCAAAGATCAAGGACTTAACCACAAGACAACTGTGATGCCTCAGGTCAAAAGACTAATTTGCATTATCCTAACCATGAGTTCTCATATGACATGAATATGAGAACTCTTCGTTGATCGTGTTCAGTGAACTCATTCTCTATTGAGCACCTACGTACTTGTCTTGATGTCACACACATCAATGACTCGAGACTAGTCACTCTCCCTGAGAGAAGACACAGCACGTACCGATCTTAACGGACTGTCAATGCCCAATTGGCAATCCTATGATCAGGAACATTTAGGATGTGTCTACGAAAGAATGGTCTCATGAATCTAACTTCTTTAGATTGCATTCTCCCAATCACATATTCCTTGGACTTTATCGTTTAAGCATATAACATTTATATGAGACGGCTCAAACAATAATCTTTGCCCTTTATATGTAAACTAGATTAGTTTAACATGTGAAATGTCCGTAAAGTATCATCATATGATTGGCTTTAGGGCACATTTCCAACAATCTCCCACTTGCACTAGAGCCAATCAGCTTGGTCATCATGATGATATCTCTTCTGTAGTCATTTCGTAAATGGCTGAGTAGTAGGCCTAGACAATGGATATCTATATGTTATCCATAGAAGCAACCTTGAGAATAACGACGTCACCATTATACATGATTCTCAATCATGTGGTTCAGTCTCTCATATGAGTTCGGATCTTGATGAGACCTTGATTCCCTGGCTTGAGCTATCGCCTCATTAGTGTCATAGTGTCAGTACACTGGATACACTTTCTGGTTGGAATAAAATAGAGAGTTCATAAATGAACTTTCCCATCCAAACAACATTGTTGTAAACTTCTATATGGCAATATATTTTGCATTCATAATGGAACACACTAAAGTCATTACTTTAATGTTTCCATCCAAATATCTCTTTAGTCATAATAAAGAGATATTTGTTTATCTCTTCATTCATAATGAAGAAACATCCAATGATGGATTAGATTCATAATCTAATACATTTACGCTTACATTACGTTACTCTAATTCTTCCTCATTCTTTGAGGAATCTATCCTTTAGTATTTCTTTAAATACTTAAGGACTCACTTGACAGTTGTCATGGTTCTGATCCTGGGCTTGCATTGATATCGTCTTGTACCGATCTTGGTACAACTCATATCAACGTTTTTCATACGATATGAAATACATAAATCACCTTTCTGCGTATGCATAAAGGATTCTATTTACGCATTATTTCTTTGGGAGTCAAAGGGTACATTCCCTTTGAGAATAGCAACTTCTTAGTCTCACTAGAGTTATCCTTCTAATTGAAGTTTATCATCATATGAGAAACTTCCTAGCATCTTTTGTCTATTATTAGGGATTGATATAATCAAATTATATCCTAAAATCTATCAATATAGATTTCCATCCCATGTATATAGACTATGTCTCCCATATACATTCTATCGTTATAGAATGTTTAAAGTCATAACTTTAACGAAGAAGTACTCATTCCATTTCCAAAATTAATATATCATATATATATTGATATATATCATATATATATATATATATATATATATATATATATATATATATATATATATACAATTTTAGGAATATGATTAGCTCCCACTAATCTTTTGTAAATCTAGTAAACAAAAGATTCATTTACATCTATATGAGAAATCAAACAATTTGATCTTTCTCTCATAAGACGCTTATGGCTCCCACTAGCTTGGTAAGATTCATGATGGATGTATCTCTACAACTTACATGTCTTGTGATTCATAGTTTTAGACATATATTATTAAGACTATCTTAATAATGGTTTCGGAAACCCATACTATGTCCAAACATTGAATCACCATTTAGTTGTAGCTTAGCTATCTTCGAATTAATTGAAACTAAGACTACGTCAAAAATGGTTCCTTCAAAGTCAACCATTCTCTTTGATTGTAGTCACCTTAAGCTACCGATTAGCTATGAAGGTTTCATTATTTCGAGTCAAATGGTACTTTACCATTTCCTTGAGTATATGTCATATATACACTCAATGTAGTCATAAGGATTTTCATTCTTATTTCTTTCGAATTAAGAGGTGCAACTCTACGACATAGTCATAAAGTTCAAACCATTCAACTGAGACGGTTTATAAATCCTTCTCGACTACCTTGGAGCTTGTGGTATAGGAACTAGGTTGCGGCTTGGCCTTGGAAGAGGATGGCTTGTTGTAGGCTACTGCAGCAGTCCCTACAACGTTCTCTTTCTTCATAGTCTTCTCGGCAGTTACTAACATGTTTAGTAACTCAGAGAGAGTACTATCCATCTTATTCATATCGTAGTTCATTACAAACTGCGAAAATGAATCAGAAAGAGAAGCCAATATGAAGTCCTGGGCCAATTCCCCGTCAAATGGAGTACCTAGGTTCTCCAATTGTTCAATGAATCCTATCATCTTCAGTACATGTTGATGTACTGGAGCCCCCTTGACCATCTTGGTCTTCACAAGTTCACAGACAGTGCTAAAGCGACAGTTGCGCATCCCTTCACCATATAACTCCGTAAGATGGAGTATTATGGAAGATGCATTGTCCATGCCCTCATGCTGTCTCTGTAGCTCCTCATTCATGGAAGCCAACAGATAGCACTTGGCTTGTGGGTCATCCTCAACGTGCTTGTCATACTTAGCACATTCATCCTCAGTAGCCTCAGGGCCGAGAGGTATGTGAGGTGGAGCCTTGTCTAGTACGTAAACAATCTTCTCCAATGTTAGGAGAATCTTGACATTACGATACCACGATGGGAAATTGTGCCCCTCAAGGCAATGTTTGTCGAGTATTTTCACGAGTGTGCATCCAACCATATCTATATACATAAACAATAAAATAATCAGTTTGATTGTTGATTAAGTCAAACGATTCGGGTCTTTAAACCGAATGACACCACCCACCATTTTTGGCAAATTTCATATCCCTCAAGATGGAATCTGGGAGATTTCAAAGAAAGCTCCTAGCGGGTTATGGGAGGCTCACTATTACCAAGCCCACCTCACGATGATACGATATTGGCTAGCAAAAATAATATGAGAGGGTACACTTACCCATTCACAACAACCTCTTGTGATTACCCATCTTTTTGGCCTCTAGAAAATAATGCCTCACGATGATACGATATTGGCATCATTTCTCTTAGTTAAGTTCTTTCCCACCATGCCGGTTTAGCTAGGGGTTCAAGCATGACCTCACGATGATACGATATTGGCCACACTCGTTGCCTACCTTAACCTCATCAAATGTTTTAAATAAACTCCTCCTGAATAAACTCCACACTAGTAGCATATGATACTCCCACTATTTGTTTTGAGAAAAACAAATCAATATCAAAAATGAATTTTTCAAATATTGGAAGTAACTATTACTACTACGGTTTTTGCATTCCTTTGAAATTGGACTTTATAGTTATCTTAGGCTCTTGGATGACCATGGACTTATTAGGTTATTGCAACAACGAGCCAACATTGTTGAATATAAACTCGGGGAGGTTGTGTCAATTTAATTACGTGCTTTTCAATCCAATTAAAACATTCTCATTGAGCCATTAGAAATGAAAGACAATCATTCATTGCTAATTAGGGTTTAATCTTTAATCTCATGTCAAAAACCCTCTTTTAATTATGTCTCCTTACCAATAGTTAAAGAAACTCTAGTCTAGCACTAGAGGAAATCAACTAATAAATAGAGATTAAGAAGTAATAAGAATTACAAACCGATTTGTACAAATTCCTATAAATTACATATACTAAAAGGGGAGAGATAGATTATTGTCAAACGTGACAAGGTCCAATTAAACAGTAATTAAAACACATTCCCAAGGTTCAAACAATTTGATTTTAGCGCCTTATCTCATAGCTCAATTATCGTTTAAGGCATAAGTCCATAGTCACCCATTTTCTAACTACTTAAACACATTTAAATAATTAAATGGAATGCAACATAAACATTTAGATTTAGTGCATATGGGCATAATTGAATTATGAGTTTAAACAACTAACAAAATTAAAATCAAATATTTTAACTTTCTAGTTAGTAGGGGCCTAAATGCAAATATAAAAAATTAGGGGTAAAAACGTAAATACTTGAAAGTATAAAATATCAACTTTTCAAAGATTACAAAATAGCCCCACAAGTGGATAAATCCACTAGGGAGGCCGGCCACATTAAGGAGATGGGAGGTCTCTTACACACTCTTACACAACATGCATTAAATCACCATTATGTAGAAAAAATTAAATTTTGCTTGTCACTTGGTTTTGCTTTGAAGACTTTAGTGAAAAGGGTGATGGAAATCCTCCTAGTCAAGTCTAGGGTTTTATAAATTTATTATATGGTTATGGATGGTATGAACATCATCCAAAACCACAAAACAATGCATGAAAACCAAATAAAACCATTTTCACCTAAAACCAAACCATGAACACCAAGAACAAAACCATGAACACATTTTCACGATTTGTATATTCTTGGTGATTTTTCAAACCCAAAAACAAAAGTGACAAGAACTCTTTTTTCTAGCTTTAAAAGGATGTGAGAGTGGTTTACAATAAAACACAAACACAACCCAAAACCACCCCCAAAACCGTGCCCTCCCTTTTGGTTCAAAACCCCAAAATTTTGTTCATGAATTATTCTTCATTCATGCATACAAAACAACTTTTACATGCACATCTTTTTCAACTCTTGATTCATATTTTTCAACCATTGAAAAACAAAAGATAAACATACTTTAAATGAAGAAATAATATGTCAAACTAGTTCTAAACTCATTTTTCATTCATGCATACAAAACACTTTTTGCATACATATCTTTCTCAACTATTGACTAACATTTTTCAACTATTGAAAAAACAAAAGATAAACATATTTTGAATGAAGCAATAATTATGTCATACATAATATTAATACCCATATGCATAAAATCTAAAAGGACACATTATACATAAACCTTTGGCTCTGATACCACTTGAAGGGAAAATTATGAGTTTCATGTATGGGATTTCGAAAATGACTATCATGCATATACAAATCAAATTTTATATACGAAAGCAGCGGAGGCATTTAATACATAATATCAAATCTATAGTCATGCAAATCCCCTTCAAGGTTCATAGGTTTATATATAATGCATCAAAACATTTAACTTAAGAACAAAGTCAAGGAATAGATCTATACCTCTTGATCTTGATTTTAGACCAAGGATGGACCACCTCCAAGCCCTTTGCTCCTTGAAGTCCTTGAGCCTAGCCTCCCTCCTTGCCTCCTCCACTTTGTTAGTAAGAGTGCTCCAAGGTTCTCCTTAAGTCTCCAAAGGAGAAGACCTCTAAATATCCACACCCACTAGTGTAGTGAGATGGATGGAGGAATAACCAAAATGGTGAAAGATTGTTAGCTAAAACACCCTCTAGGTGGCCGGCCTTTGTGGTTTTAGAGAGCTATTTTCTTTTGCCTCTTTGTTGTTCAAAAACACACAAAAACCGTAAGGATTAAATCTCTATAAAGTTCCTTATATAGACAAAAAGAAACCTAGTCAACAACTTGACTAAATATCTCTCCCTTTCCACTTAAAGTGGCCGGCCTCTTTGTGTTGGATTTGGGCTTTGGGCTTTTATATATTTCAAGTCATCCAATGCTTGAATAAAAGCCCAATGGGTTTAGGCCCAATGGGCCCAATTAAACCCGAACGTTTCTTTAAGCCCAAAACGATCTTTTATCGCTTTTATGATTTCTTTAGACTTTCTAAATTAATCAAAACACTTAATTAATCCAATTAATTATTTCCTTCATCCAGTAATTACTCACTACAATAGTGTATCGGTGTACAATCATTTTAGGTTCTAATTAGCAAGGCAGTGAGGTGATTGGCATCAATTCAATTGATTATATTTAATTCAATCACTTAGTGAATTAAAACTTCCTTTTAATTCACCTTTCTTCTTCGACGACTACATTTAATCATCTAGAAGAACTCACAAGCCATGAGTGACATCTAACCATATGTCATAGCTACCCAAGCTAATGTAGAAGTTGTTCGGAGAACCTATTCAGTTGGAATTACAATGTAATTCGATCCTTCTCTAAAACAATACTCTCAATCACATTACTAGGGTATGGATATATTATGTCAAACCCCTAATGTGATTATTCCTTCTTATATGATTCAATTGAGTCGTATAGGAACGCTTTCCTTTATTACGCTCAATACTTCGGCCGAAGATTCCCGAATCATATCTTAGAGTATTCTTCCTCTCTTATCGAAGATTAGAGATTCCTTGTTGCGCATACACTTGCCTTCATGACTAAGTGGCTTAACCCCAACTATGTCGTTGACATTCTGATAGAGTGACGTTTGACATAATCAAAGATCAAGTACTTAACCACAAGACAACGACGATGCCTCAGGTCAAAGGACTACTTACATTATTCCAACCATTAGAGTTACTTGCTTGACATGTGAGTAGACCTCCATGCAAGTACTCTCGTTCGATTGTGTTCAGTGAACTCATTCCCTTAATGAGCACCTACATACTTGTCTTAGTGTCACTACACGAATGGGATGAGACTTTCCATCCTTCCAATTGAAGCAGACACAGTATGTACCGGTCTAAGCATTGTCAGTATCCATCCGACAATCCAATGACCAGGAACCTTTTGGACATAATGGTTATGTGAAGAAGGTCTCTGTAGTCTAACAGCATTAGATTACTTCTTCAATCTATCCATTGTCCATGGATTCACTATTTAGGACATATATCGTTAACTGAGATTGTCCTAATTAGTATCTTTGCCATTTGATGTATAAGAGTCATCTATACATCGATTTATTTGTCCTGAAAGGTTTCTTCCAAAGATTGACTTTCAGGGCATATTTCCAACAGACAGTCCGTTTAGATCAGTACGTGATATGTCTTCTCTTAAGGAGAGTGACTGGTCTCGAGTCATTGGTGTGATTGACACCAAGACAAGCATGTAGGTGCTCAATAGAGAATGAGTCCACAGAACACGATCAACAAGGAGTTCTCATACTCATGTCACATGAGAACTCATGGTTGGGATAATGCAAAGTTAACTTGAGGCATCATAGTTATCTTGTGGTTAGGTCCTAGATCTTTGACTATGTCAAAGTCACTCCATCAGAGGGTGTCCACAACATAGTTGGGGTTAAGCCACTTAGCCACGGAAGCAAGTGAATGCACAACAAGGGATCTCTAGCCTTCAAACCGTTTGAGGGAAAATACTCTATGATATGATTAAGAATCTTTGGCCAGAGTATGAATGAGATTTAAGAAGTCGTTCCAAATCACATTCAAGGTAATCATATAACTAAAAGAATCATATTGGATAGTAGACATGAATAATCTATCAAACCAAACAATGTGCTCAAGAGTATAGTATTAGAGAAAGATCGTATTGCATTGTAATCCTAAACTGAATAGATTCTACACCTCTTCTGTCTAGCTTGGGTAGCCATGACATACTGCTAGGTGTCACTCATGGTTTGTGGAAGCCCTAAAGGTGTATAATCACTAAAGGGAGAATTGAAAGTAAGTTTCAATTCACAATCGATTTGAAGAGTTCTATGTTGGAAATGTGCCCTAAAACCAGTCATATGATGATACTTTACGGACATTTCACATGTTAAACTAATCTAGTTTAATATAAAGGGCAACGATTATTGTTTTAAGCCATCTCATATAAATGTTATATGCTTAAACAGTAAGTCCAAGGAATGTGCAATTGGGAGAATGTGATCTAAAGAAGTTATATTCATGAGACCATTCTTTTTCGTATACATATCATAAACGTTCCTGATCATAGGATTCCCAATTGGGCATTGACAGTCCGTTAAGATCAGTACGTGTTATGTCTTCTCTTAGGGAGAGTGACTGGTCTCGAGTCATTGGTGTGACTGACACCAAGACAAGCATGTAGGTGCTCAATAGAGAATGAGTCCACTGAACACAATCAACAAGGAGTTCTCATACTCATGTCACATGAAAACTCATGGTTAGGATAATGCAAAGTAGTCCTTTGACCTGAGGCATCATAGTTGTCTTGTGGTTAGGTCCTTGATCTTTGACTATATCAAAGTCACTCTATCAGAGGGTGTCCACGACATAGTTGGGGTTAAGCCACTTAGCTATGGAGGCAAGTGAATACACAACAAGGGATCTTTAACCTTCAAACCGTTTGAGGGAGAATACTTAATGATATGATTAAGAATCTCTGGCCAGAGCATGAATGAGATTTAGGAAGTCGTTCCAAATCACATTCAAGGTAATCATATAAGTAAAAGAATCACATTGGATAGTAGACATGAATAAACTATCAAACTAAACAATGTGGTCAAGAGTATTGTATTAGAGAAAGATCGTATTGCATTGTAATCCTAAACTGAATAGGTTCTCCACCTTTTCTGATTAGCTTGGGTAGCCATGACATACTGCTAGGTGTCACTCATGGTTTGTGGAAGCCCTGGTAATCTTCATCAAAGGGAGAATTGAAATGTTTTTTCAATTCACAATCGATCATTAAGAGTAACAATCGCCCACTGCCTCGCTAAAAAGAACCTAATGGATCGTACACCATGTACGGTAGAGATTGAAGAAACAACGGAGTTGAGTAAGAACAATTAAATGGCTTAATTGTTTATGGCTAGGATTAATTAATATGTTAATTAATCAAACGAATAAGTTCGTTTTAGACATCGGGTTAGTTTTGGGCCTCAAGGCCCAATAGGCTTCAAATGTCAAGCCCATTGACTTAAGTTGTATGACAACTTAATAAATAAAGATTCAAGAGGGCCCAAACAGCCCAAAGACCATAGCAGGCCGGCCATATTTGATAGGAGCATATTTATGCGACTTAGCTTGCTTGTTTTCTTGCATTTTGGTAATTATTTAGTGTTTATAAAAGTGGTTAAAGCTAAATTCGTGTGTTTGTAGGTTTTATGGGCTAAGGGTGCATTTTGAGCCAATTTGGAGTAGTTTGGAGTGTTTTTGGGCCCAAGATGGATTGCTTATGATCCAAGCTAGATGGATGGACGAATTTGAAGACAAAAGAGGCTATGAACATGCTAAAAATCTGGTGAAACAAATACAAGTTGCAAGAAGGGATAAATTTCTAGAAGGATTGACCAAAACTTCACTCAAAACCAAGAAATTCTTCAATGCCGTGGGCATTGATTCACTTTCACCAGAAATTTGAGTGATGATGCAATGCTTAAATCACCATGACATGTGAGTGGATGATGCAATGCTTAAATCACCATGACATGTGAATGGATGACTCAATACCTAACCCCTCACCAACAATTCTCCACCTTGCCATGCCTTACCTACTTCATTCCACCAGATTTTTGCATTAAACATGTCCATCCTCTTCCTATAAATACCATGGCAGCAACCTCATTCAAATCATCAATAAATTAACCATTCTCCAAGCCTTCCCTTGCCTCTCCCTACATATCTAAACCCCCTCCCATCCATTCCTCCAAATAACCAACCCTTCAACATCATTCCAACCTTGTTGTTGCGGCAAAGAGAAGGAGAAAAGTCCTTGGACGCGCTTGCTATCCAACATGGATCGTTGGAACGTTTAGGTGCTTTCTTTCCTTTGTTTTTCAATGTTTAAATTTGTTTATCTTTGTTTTGTAATAATGAGGAACTAAACCCCCCTTGGCTAGGGGGGATTCGAAACACATGTCCATGCTTGCAATATGATTTGATTACTTTTAATTGCGTTTCATAAGTTATGAATTCAATTTACTTATCCGTTCGTATAAAAACTGATTTGTGTATGTTGATTGAGGGTCGACACTTAGTTTGCATGCATGAATTTGATGCTAGAATATAAGGGGGTTTCACCTAATCGTCATGAACTTATATTCACAAGTAGTGAAGGTTGCTAGTCACAATCGCGTTAAGTAAATTCTTGGCATAAGTTTCATGCGTATTCCATAGTAACGAGTGCCTCGTCAATGCTTATGATTTTCATAGAACTTAATGATTCTTGCTTGTATCTCTATTATGCAATTCATGTAGGGAACTTGTGAGGAATGCTTTGGGTTGTCGTATGCAATCATCCAACTCAATAAAAGTAGGAAAATCTGAGGGTTAATTTAAGCGTACCTAATTAACTTGGGGCATTGAGAATTAATAAGTTATTGAAATACAATTGGAAATCGTTTTGTATGCAAGCAAGACATGTGTGGAGAAGAACCCTCTAGCTAAAGCCCATCATCCATAGTTTTTAAGTTTTAGTTATTTGTTTTACTTTCACTTCACAAGAACCAAATCCCCCCTTTTACGTTCTTGTCTTAAAAGTCTTTTGTTTACATTTTTTTTAACTTTGTTTTTATGTTTTTAAATTAGTTTTGAGAGGTTTTAGCAAGCCCTCCTAATCCCCGGTTTAGAACGATACCCTACTTACATCTATACTACAATTGTCACAAAATAGGGTTTAATTTGTGCGTTAATTAATTTTCGCATCAAATTTTTGGCGCCGTTGCCGGGGATTAGCAACTTTGCTAATCCCTTGGTTCTTTTATTTTTGTTTAGTTTGTTTTTGTTTTAGTTTCTAACTTAGTTTTATTTTTTTTGGTTGATGTTACTTTTGATATTTGCTTTAGTTCTTTTTCTTTGATTTTAGGTGCTTGAGAAGTAAGACATGGATTTTGCTAGCATTCAAGCTCAATTGGCAAATCTTACTTCTCAATTGTCGCAGTTTGCTGAAAGGACCACAATGCAAAATGTCCCTACATTTAGTGCGTCTTATAGGCAAGGATACCAAGCCAATCAATATCCACAAAGCGATTGGAGTGATCATTCAAACTCTATGTGGTGGGAAGCTCAACAAGTTCAAAACGAAGCATATTGGCAACCATATGAGGAGTTCTATTCAAGACCAATGCAGCCGCCACAACCTTATATGCAATATGCTCAATCAAACTCAGGTTCGTCAATAGATTATAATCAAATTCTTAATGAATTAAACTCTTTGGTACAGGGTTCACAAAATCAAGCTAAGGAGACTCACCAAGAAACATATTGGCAACCATATGAGGATTCATATGCACCACCACAGCCTCCCCCTCAATCTTCACATCCAAATTCAGGTATATCAAATTATTATAAGGAAGTTATTCAACAACTGAATTCTTTGGAGCAGGGCAGGGAAGCTCAACCATTTCAACAAGACGCATTTTGGCAACCAATTGAGGATTTCTATCAAGCAAAAGAGTTGGCTGAGTGGAACAATCAATTTAGGCAGAATGCAGAATGCATTGAACAAATTCAAGAACAAATGGTTGAAGATGAGCCCATGGATGAATTGCTACTGTTCGAAGAGGAGGAGGATGCATAAGGCACGACAAGGGAAGAACAACCCTTGCCGCAACCTCCCAATATTCCTACACCACCCCATTCAAGTAAGGTTGTTCCAAATTTAATTATTTCTAACTTTGTTCCCCCAAATGCACCTTTCCCTGGCAGGTTCATGCAATCCATGAAAGTGTGGGGGAAGAAAGACATCTTGGACACCTTTCCAACAATTCACGAGGAAAAAGTGGTTGAGGAGTATCAAGAATTCATCAAAGAGGATGTAGTTGAAACAACCAATGCCAAAGAAGTTGAATTTGATGACACGGGACAAATCACTGCCCTAATGCCCAATCTAGCCGAGAGCAAACCTAGTGAAATTGTTGAAAATGCTGCTACTTTCAAATCCTCATTGCAGCACATTGGTGAGCCACCTCTTCCAATTTCAATTCCCATTTCAATTAATAGGTTGTTACCCTCTTTGGCGCAGGTGCCGAATCAAATCCAAATTGGTGGGAGAATTTACACGGACTCTAGGAAGCTCAATGCCATAATTAGGAAGGATCACTATCCCCATCCATTCATAGATCCAATGCATGGAAGTTTTGTGGAGCATGTCGTGGAAGATGTACTTGTGTTCTTGTCGCAACACACAGGTAAGCCACCTCCTCAAATTTCAAGTTTGTTTTATACTAACAAGTTGTTGAGTTCAATGATCCAGGCACCCATTTTAGAATTTAAAGCATTACCGGATCATTTCAAGTATCGCGTTCCATTTAAAGATCACCTTCATGCCGTGGGTCCTATTCAAGCTTGATTGGAGGTATCGTCCGGCTGTACGACGTTAAAGCAAGCGCTACTTGGGAGGCAACCCATGCATGCAACAAAGGAAGACCTAGAGAGCGCTCCAACATCAGATTTGCGTTCCTAACCCCTTCTCTTTGCTGCACTTATTTCATTCATGCCATGTTAGATTGTTTAGTTGCTGTTTTGTTGTTTGGTTGTTATTTGTGTTACTTTATGCTTGAAACATTGAGGACAATGTTTGGTTTAAGTGTGGGGGGGGGGGGGGTAAACAAGTGTTTTTGTTGCAAAATTCGTAGGATTTTACCACCTAACATTTCAAAAGTTGTTTTTCACTGTTTTTGAGTGTTTTAGTGTGTTTTGAAGTAAAAATCCGAAAATCACATAAAAATTTGAAAAATTTGTTTTAAAAACCCAACAAGAGTTGTTTTTGTGTGTTTGTTTGTGTCTTAGGGTACCTTCCAACACAATAATGAGGATTCGGTTTGTAATTGCATGACGGTTAAAGAAAGTTATAAATATGGATAAAAGTTTGATTTACTCTTTGGTTTATGCTTGGTTGAGGTTATAACTTATGAATTCACATGCAATCATAAAGGAAAAATCAGTTTTGTAACATGCTTGAAGGAAGAAACTCAACTAACGCTACAACCTTGTGAGACTTGAGCCTAAACGTTTATTTGGAGAGACAAAATCTGTGCATTCTTTGTTTTCTAAAGTCGTTGCATGATCTCATTATTCTTTGCTTGGTTGCTACTTAGAAGGCGTTTCATCATTTAGTTCCAAACTCTAGAACTCATGCCCATTTCATTCAAAGCATGTTATTGATTTGCATAACACATATTCAAGATGAAGTTGTGTAGTGACCACCACCTTAGCCAAATGCCGTGTGCCCTATGTCATTATGTTTTGTAGGTTTTTAACCCCGTTGAGCCTTGTTAGCCTTCATTATTTGTTAACCTATGTTTTCCTCACCTAGCCTAGTTTAGGACCATCCATACCCTTGTTCTTTAAGCATAGTAAAGCATGATTCGAATTGAATTCCTTTTGATCTATGTTAGAAGAAAACAAGTGTGGGGGAAGTATTTTTCATGAAGAAAAGAAAAAAATTCGTGGAAAAAGGAAAAAAAAAAGTATGAAAAGTATGACAAAAAGAGTTGAAAAGTTGAGAAAAAGAGTTCCAAAGTATTGTTTGTTGAAGTGAGGGTCCAAAACAATGAATTCGGCCCTAAGGAGTTGTTTAAGTCTCCCCCTTGTGTGTTAAAGTTAATTTCTGCAATCTAAGTGAATTCTAAGTCTCAATTTCATTGCTTTGCTTACTATTGCTTGAAGAACGTTTGTTTTCCCTATCCTTTCTATGTTAACCAATACCCCAAGCCCCGTTGCAACCCTTAACTTCTATCTTGAGTGTTATGTGTTTCAATTTGTGGAGTTTGAATTTGGTATGAGCATATGGTGTCACTGGTTCTCGCATCTAAGTAGTAGCATTCCATTCATGAGATCATATCTAAACATGCTTGTTAACTCCGGAAATTGCGTTCTTTGTGATACATATATGTGAGCATTCGTTTTTATATCTACATCCATTCTCTCACATATAACTAGTATAGGGTGTGTAGTTAGAAAATCTGAGTGAAAATAGAGTGCATATCTTGTAAGGATTGAGGGAATTCTCTAAGGCATGTTACTACATTCAAAACATTGTTTTAATTGGTTAATTGTGAACTAGTAAGTAGTGACTATGATTAAGTATGTGCTTAAGTGTTAAATTGACTCAAATCTGTGGGAATGATAATCTTTAACTTGTCATGTGCATTGGAAATCCCTGAGGCAAACGTTGGAAGGTTTCTGTTATGTTTGTTGGTTTTGTTTTGTTTTATTTCTTTGTTTTGCTCGAGGACTAGCAAAAGCTAAGTGTGGGGGAATTTGATAGGAGCATATTTCTGCGTCTTAGCTTGCTTGTTTTCTTGCATTTTGGTAATTATTTAGTATTTATAAAAGTGTTTAAAGCTAAATTCGTGTGTTTGTAGGTTTTATGGGCTAAGGGTGCATTTTGAGCCAATTTGGAGTAGTTTGGAGTGTTTTTGGGCCCAAGATGGATTGCTTATGATCCAAGCTAGATGGATGGACGAATTTGAAGACAAAAGAGGCTATGAACATGCTAAAAATCTGGTGAAACAAATACAAGTTGCAAGAAGGGATAAATTTCTAGAAGGATTGACCAAAACTTCACTCAAAACCAAGAAATTCTTCAATGCCGTGGGCATTGATTCACTTTCACCAGAAATTTGAGTGATGATGCAATGCTTAAATCACCATGACATGTGAGTGTATGATGCAATGCTTAACTCACCATGACATGTGAGTGGATGACTCAAAACCTACCCTCACCAACAATTCTCCACCTTGCCATGCCTTACCTACTTCATTCCACCAGATTTTTGCATTAAACATGTCCATCCTCTTCCTATAAATACCATGGCAGCAACCTCATTCAAATCATCCAGAAATTAACCATTCTCCAAGCCTTCCCTTGCCTCTCCCTACATATCTAAACCCCTTCCCATCCATTCCTCCAAATAACCAACCCTTCAACATCATTCCAACCTTGTTGTTGCGGCAAAGAAAAGGAGAAAAGTCCTTGGACGCGCTTGCTATCCAACATGGATCGTTGGAACGTTTAGGTGCTTTCTTTCCTTTTTTTTTCAATGTTTAAATTTGTTTATCTTTGTTTTGTAATAATGAGGAACTAAACCCCCCTTGGCTAGGGGGGAATTCGAAACACATGTTCATGCTTGCAATATGATTTGATTACTTTTAATTGCGTTTCATAAGTTATGAATTCAATTTACTTATCCGTTCGTATAAAAACTGATTTGTGTATGTTGATTGAGGGTCGACACTTAGTTTGCATGCATGAATTTGATGCTAGAATATAAGGGAGTTTCACCTAATCGTCATGAACTTATATTCACAAGTAGTGAAGGTTGCTAGTCACAATCGCGTTAAGTAAATTCTTGGCATAAGTTTCATGCGTATTCCATAGTAACGAGTGCCTCGTCAATGCTTATGATTTTCATAGAACTTAATGATTCTTGCTTGTATCTCTATTATGCAATTCATGTAGGGAACTTGTGAGGAATGCTTTGGGTTGTCGTATGCAATCATCCAACTCAATAAAAGTAGGAAAATCTGAGGGTTAATTTAAGCGTACCTAATTAACTTGGGGCATTGAGAATTAATAAGTTATTGAAATACAATTGGAAATCGTTTTGTATGCAAGCAAGACATGTGTGGAGAAGAACCCTCTAGCTAAAGCCCATCATCCATAGTTTTTAAGTTTTAGTTATTTGTTTTACTTTCACTTCACAAGAACCAAATCCCCCCTTTTACTTTCTTGTCTTAAAAGTCTTTTGTTTACATTTTTTTTAACTTTGTTTTTATGTTTTTAAATTAGTTTTGAGAGGTTTTAGCAAGCCCTCCTAATCCCTGGTTTAGAACGATACCCTACTTACATCTATACTACAATTGTCACAAGAGGGTTTAATTTGTGTGTTAGTTAATTTTCACATCAAATTTTGGGTTTAATTTGTGTGTCAAGTAATTCTCACACAAAATTTTGGGCCATATTGATGAAATAGGGTTTTGGTTCTTTTTGTCACTTAAGTGAAGTGACTATATAAAGAACTTTATAGCCAAAATTCATTTAGGGTTCTTTTAGAGGAAATTAGATAGAACAAGTGTCTCCCTTTCTCTCTTGGAGGCCGGCCCCTTGGAGGAGATTAGCTAGCAATCTTCCTTCCTCCAAGGTTACTCATCTCTTCTTCTAGTCTCTCCTTGGTGTGGAGACTTAGAGGTTCTCTATTTTGGGAACTTGGAGAATCCATTCTACCATCCTCATCCAAGAAATCCATGGAGCTAAGAAGTAAGGAATGAAGGCCCTATCTCTTGGGTGATTAGCCTTTACTTATGCAAAGAGGAATCAATAATGGTATAATATTTCTCAACTCACTTTGTTCTTTAGTTGAGTCTTGGTTCACCACACTCAGTATGCCTTGAATTTCATGGGTAAAGTTTTGTTTTTGAGTGCATACAAGAATGATTCCGCCTTTAATTGTTAATTGCATGTTGTAGATGTTGCTCAAATGAACTTGTTTTCACAAATATTTCCTTCGTTCTAATCGCCCACTGCCTCGCTAAAAGGAACCTAATGGATTGTACACCGAGTAAGGTAGAGATTGAAGAAACAACGCAAATGAGTAAGGATAATTAAATGGATCATACACCGAATAAGTTCGTTATAGAACTCGGGTTAGTTTTGGGCCGCAAGGTCCAATGGGATTTGAATGTCAAGTCCAATAACTCAAGTTATATGACAACTTGAAACACAAAGGGCCTCAAAGCCCAAAGAACCCAATACGGCCGGCCATAAGAGTGAGGGGTAGTGAACTTGGCTTAATTGCAAGTTTGCCACTCCATTGTGAGGTGGTATAAAGGCAACTTTATAGCCATTTCATCCTAAGGGTTTTTTCTTTGGAGAAAAGATGAGAACAAAAGCTCTCTTGACTCTCTAAGAGCCCGGCCATCCTAGAGGAACATATCTAGCAATCTTCCTTCCTCTAGGTCACTCATTTCTTCATCAATGCCTCCTTGGTGTGGAGACTTATAGGTTCTCTATTTTGGGAACTTGGAGAATCCATTCAACCGTCCTCCTCCAAGAAATCCATGGAGCTAAGAAGGAATGAAGACCCTCTCTCTTGGGTAATTAGCCTTTGCTTATGCACAGAGGAATCAACAAAGGTATAATATTTCTCAACTCACTTTGTTCTTGAGTTGAGTCTTGGTTCACCATAACTACTAGGCTTTGAATTTCATGGGTTAAGTTTTGTTTTTTAGTGCATACAAGCATGATTCCGCCTTTTAATTGTTAATAGCATGCATAGATGTTGCTCAAATGAACTAGTTTTCACAAATATTTCCTTTAATGTCATCTTGTCCAGCATGGCATAGATGTGAGCAAGGATGAAGGGACATGTTGCCACATCATCGTATGCATGAAGAGTCTCCACTAATGGAACCCACTCCAGTTTCATCCCTTTAGAAGGGTTAGGAAAATGAATTTGTTAAGCCAGTACAACAAAAAGTACATATGGTCTTGATCCCTATCAGGAGAAGTTGAAGAGGGACCATAACTGCTCCTAAACTATCTCAAAAAGACTGAATAAGAGGTGGTGTAAGCTTTGAACTCTACCGCATTATGTTTGAGCTTCCTTGGGGGCAAGGTGGCTTCATCTTCCCCTTCATTTTTCTTGTTAAATCCCAGGGAGCTGCCTAATCATTGGAAGCGACCATACTATTACCCGAGGGCCTGAGATCGAGCAACTACACCATGTCTAAAATAGTGGGATAGATGAGCCACATCCTAAAGTTAAAAGTATTGGTGGTATTATCCCAAAAAAATTAAAGCACCACACTCAGAAGTTTGGGCTTCAGGGTCACTGCATGCTTCAACATCATGATCAAGTCATAGATAACATTTGAGCACCACTTAGCTCCATAATCGGTTCCAGGATATTTATCCAATTTTTCCAATCTTGGTTAGAGGCGATGGGGAAACCTTTGGTGGCCTAACTCCACTCAGTCAGACAAATTCCCTGCAAGGCAGAGTAGGGATTAGGTGTGACCCATGTCGTTGAGTGCAGGTTGTTTTCCACCACGTCTGGGACTTCTTGGACCCATGCAGGTCCTGAGGAAAAAGCTTCATCATGTTGGAAGTAGGTGGAAAGCTTCAAACCAGGTTGAGGTTGGTGGAGCAAACCATCTCATGTATAAGACTAGTCAGTCCTTCACCAGACTCAGGACAAGGAATTCCCTACCAAGACATAGTGGAAATAAATTGAAGGTTGGAAACCTTAGAAAATTAGAAAGAAAAGTTGCAGAAAGCTTAGAGTTCCTTGAAAGCTAAGTTTCTCTGGCAATCAAGTCAAAGGTTGAAGTTAAAAAGGAAAGTGTTCTGAACTTGTCTCCTTTAAATATGACGGTTAAGAGTTTCGTTAGACTTCATGATTAGTGGAAGAGTTTTGCTCACAACAGCTACTTAGTGACGCTAAACTTAGTTCGGACAAAGAAGGTGAAAGGTTTAAATATCCTCAAAGCCGAAGTTAATGGCTTAATTATGTTTAAAGGGGGGCACTGTTTGGATTAAAAATATACTGTTTGGTCTGCCCAAGGCACAAAATGTAGAAATTTGTCTGAAAGCTTAAAGGGCATTTAATTTGTGTAGCAAATGAATAGTTTGTGGCCAAAATGAAAATTACTTTATGACGTGGCAATAGTGGGCAGCAAAAACCGTCGTTCACACAAAGGAAGGAGTGTTCAGTCGAGTTTTACAAAGGAAAAGCACTTTCTAGTGGCAAATTGTAGTTTGAGAGGATAAAAGCTCAAGTATCGAGGTAAAAACTCATCCTCATACAACAATAACATCGGCCACTTGGATCAGAGGGAATGAACTAAAAAGGAAAGGCTTGCTCTTGAAGTAAGAAGCAGTTCTATAAAAGGCATCATAAAGGAAGAAAAAAAGGACACTCAACTCAACATACAAAAAGACTTTAATGCTCTGCAAAATCTACTTTCTAAATTCCTTTTCTATTTCAAACACTCTTTATATTAATTGCTCTACTACTCTCTTTGTAGTATCAATTTCCTATATTTAAGAATCTCTTTCTCAAGCACACTCTGAGCTAGCAAGAATTTGCTCGTCTGGTGAGCAATCTTGCTCGAATAAGTTTAATTCGTGTCCAAATGTTTGTATTTATTGCTTGCACATTTCAATGCAAGTACTTTCTATTTTGTTAAATAGATTTTGCATGTCTTTATGCTTCATCGCTTTTAATACTTTATATTCCAAGTAAGTTTTTTTTCTTTTTTTTGTATTTATATTTGCATGACGATTGCAAACTGACTCGACATGGTTCAACCAGTCCGTGGTCCTCTCTTTGTAAACAACACGATTAAAAGTACTTGTCACCAAGGTATGAAAAAGAACTTAACATAGATTTAACCCCTCTCTTTGGACCAAAACTTAAACTTTGGGCTCCAGTAGGGGGCCGGCCCAAAAAGAAGCTTGAAGGAAGAGTCGGTCAAAGCCCAGTGGTCCAGCCGAAGCCCAGGAAGGCAGGAAGGGGCCTCCTCTGCCTTGGTACAGCTCACAAAGGCCACTTGCCCACCTACCCAAGGACCAAGTGGTATAGACTGATCAGCTACACAGCCCATAAAGTACTTTATGGTGGCATTTTATGTAAAAAAGCCAATGAGTCATCATCCTCAAACCGCATTCGGGCAAGCTTGCTGCTACAGGAAGGCACGCTGGTTTGTCTATAAAAGAAGAAAGAGAAATCAGGATTGAGGACACTCAAACAAACAAACAAAAGCACAAACTCTGCTCAAAACCAGATTTGCCTTCAAACAATAGCTGTAGTCAGCCAAAAGCCTTCATCCCTCTCGGGATCACTCCTAACTTTTTTTATCAGCTCTGCTACCTTGTCAAACGCTTGTCGTAGTATCGATTTCCTTCCCAGAAACCCTTTTCTTCTAAACTCTCAAGCCTCCTGTCCAACCTTAAAACCCAAGAAGTCGCAAGACGCCCAGTTTTGCCCGACAAGGTGAAAACCTTGCCCGTCCCTTCTTGGTTTTGTCCTTTCAGTTATTAAACTAGCATTATGTTGTATGCTTTTAGTTGTGTTCGAGTTATTTCAAATAACATGATGATTAAAAGAGTCTTTCAGTTCTTGAATCCGATTTAAAGATGTCTTCACTATTTAAATCAGATCTAAGTTCCAACTTCCTTGACATAGAAGAGTGATCATGTAAAAGTCCTTGGTCTCAAGGCATAAAAAAGAACTTTATGTGGACTTAATCCATCCACGACAATCCTTGATAAACAAAGAAGTCCGAAGTTACTTGGGGCGCAAGTAATCGACTGATCTAGTAGTTTTACCACTGTTGTATTATGATTATCACTAGAACGTTTGAGTATGGAACGACTTCTGATAGGAAGCCTCAAGGCCTATACCTAAGGCCCCACAAAGGCACCTATTTGAATTCGTTCTAAGCTCTGCGGGCTAGAACGTTTGAGTATGGAACGACTTCTGATAGGAAGCCTCAAGGCCTATACCTAAGGCCCCACAAAGGCACCTATTTGAATTCGTTCTAAGCTCTGCGGGCTAGAACGTTTGAGTATGGAACGACTTCTGATAGGAAGCCTCAAGGCCTATACCTAAGGCCCCACAAAGGCACCTATTTGAATTCGTTCTAAGCTCTGCGGGCTGGCTAGTCAGAAGTATAAACGGTGGTGATATTACGCGCTACAATAAAAGCAGTATATATATATCTATCCAAGAGATGGATTGATTATGAATTGGAAGCCTCAAGGCCTATATTTAAGGCCCCACAAAGGCACCTGTCATAATTAATACGGTCTCGCGGATGCATATAGATATGTAGATATACGTATTTTGGATTCAATATCCGTTCTACATCTGCCATGCTAAAGATGGTAGTGGCACGCCTGAGCATCCAAAAGTTAACCTTGATTGTGAGCCTTAAGGCCTACACCTAAGGCCCCATAAAGGCACCTTTCAAAGTTAACGCTGTCCTTCTCTTTCAGCCTTGCCCGACAAGCCTTGCCCGACAAGACTTGCCCGACGAGCCCAGCCCGACAGTATAAGCAGAAGCCCGACAGCAGCTTTCAACCGACGCCGAAACACTCTCCCGGGGAGCTGTGTGCTCGTCGCCCAGGAAGCTTCCCCGACGGAAATTCCTGGCACGAACATAGTTTTGGCACGCCCGGTGGGATCCCTATGATCAAAACAAAAGAGAAGTTATAAACCTAGCGACAAATCAAGGGAAATGTCTTCTACAAATGGCGGATCAATCAGAGAATCCTTCTTCTCCGTCAGGACAGGTGGTCCTAGAAAGTCCGACCGCATCTGAAAAGTCACAAGGAAGGGGAACTAGTGAAGAACTACAAGCTACTATGATCCAAGTGCTAAGAAGCATGGAAAGAATCTCCTTGGAAACCAAGGGGGAAGTAAGCAGACTCTGTACACTAACAGGGAATCTACCGAGAAGGCTTGACTTAGAATTCTCTACTCCAAAGGGGACTCAAGGAAGCGGGATGAGCCAAGGTATTATGAAAAATGAACCAATCATTCCCTTATTCCCGCTATTGGAAGAAGAGAAAGATAGAGGAAAGAAGAAGGTGGTTCCTGAAGATAGTCAACCAATAATAGAGTCAGTTCTGGAAAAGGAGTTTCCCAGCTTCCCATTATTATCATTCAATAATAGGAGGCAGAATGAGCAAGAGCGAACGAGGTACGGGATGCCAGCTATAATCGGAGAAACTAGCGGGAAGGAGGCCACCACTACTTCAGATAAACCTCCACCTTACAGGCCACCCTCGTTGACTAACAAGGGAGGATGGGCAAACTGGAGAAAGCCCGAGCCAAGAAGAGAGGCAAGTGCGGGCAACGACCGGAACCCCAGGAATGAGCCTACTCTCTTCAGCCATATTGATAATTCAGCTACTCAACAACTGAGAGAGGAATTAGCTGAGTTGAGGAGGACAGTGGCTCAAAACGCTCAACCACGGGCCCGCCCAGTGTTCAGGGTCATTTACCAAAAGCCGTACCCTGAATACATTGATGAGCTAAATCCATTTCCCCTCAACTTTAAGATGCCTGCATTCCCAACATTTACAAGAGAAGACAGCAGCGTGTCTTCCAGAGACCACATTTTTAAATTTTCCAATCATTGTGTGGCATATGAAGACAATCCAAATTACAAATTGAGGTTGTTTGGGAATTCATTGGCAGGGTTAGCATCGCAATGGTACTCTCTGTTACCCCCCAACTCTATTGCCAACTGGGGGCAGATGGAGATGGATTTCCACGAACAATTCTACAGAATATAGCCGGAACTGACCATCAATGACCTTGTTGAAGTTAAGCAATATGATCATGAATCTATTGAGGACTTCATGATGAGATTCAGAAGAACAAGGATGAGATGCCAGTTCCCTGTCAACCAAGCACAGCTCATATCTATCGCTCAAAGGGCTCTGAGATTGCCTTTGAGGAAGAGGTTCTATGATGCACAATTCAACGAGCTGCAAGAATTGGTAATAGCTGCCACTAAGTACGAGAGGATGTTACAAGAGGAGCAACAGGTGAAACATACTTCCAAAGTTCCTTCCTTCTACAAAAATAAAGCTGCAATTCATCGAGTGGAAGTAGTAGAAAGCGGGCCAGAGCATGAGGATAGCCACAACGAAGAAGACATTGACGTGTGTGCCGCTGAAATGACTACACCTTTCAAGCCACTAACGGTAAAAGGGCTAATCCAACCTGTCAAAGATCAGAGGATCGTAATGAATGACGGTGGTTTCATCCCCATGAAACCACCCAAATACCAGAGTTATTCGTTTGATCTAACCAAGGCGCCCGAGATCTACGAAGAGCTAGTGCGGGCAAGGGTAATTTTGCCCGACAGTACCAAGAAGATGCCTAAACCAGAAGAACTTAGAGGGAAGAAGTATTGTAAGCTACACTATACCTTCAACCACTCAATAGTCAATTGTGTCCAGTTTAGAGATTGGATACAAGACCTGATAGTAAAGGGAAAGTTGTTACTCGACAAGCCCCAAACCAGTATGTTGGTAGATACAAACCCTTTTCCGGAGGCTCCTATCAGCATGATCAACCTCATGTAAAGAAGAAGAACCAGGGTCACCAGTCGGTATGACAGAAGAAAATAAACAAAAGGGGCAATGAGTTGCCCGAGATCAATCCAAATAATGCTAAGAGCAGGGCAGGAAGCAAAATACATGTTCATTCCAATAAAAAAAAGGAGTTACAAATCATCCTATTCTAAAAAAATTTTACATCTTCACATAGGGTGATTATTCGAGAGTGATATGTTTGCATAATGGCAAAAATCCTACTAGGCTCGGCTAAAACAATGTGGCTATTTACAAGTTGAGACCTGGCTTGCTCTAACTCCGAGTTTGACTTCTCCACCCCTTCAATTTGGTTTTCAAGGGTATCTAGAAGAGTTGCTTGTTCCGCTTTAAGAACGACTAATTGTTCCTCCAGCTTTTTAATTTCGGAAGTAACAACTCTGACCCTCTCTTTTGTCTGCAAGCTTTGTTCCATCAACTGACCAACTTGAGTAGAAATGCTGGATTCTTTTTCCATAAAGCATTTTGCTCGATTGGCCTGTCTGTCCGCTCTCTGGTATTGTTCCCTAAGAGCCCTCAAGTTCTCAAAAAAGAAGATAAAGGAATCATACTGAGGTTTTGATAGCCGACCGATTTTGAAAGACTCAGCTATGACCCTCTCAAGATCACAAAGGGCCTTGAGGCTGAATGAAGCAGTAAAATCCTTCCTTGCCCATTCCTGAAGGATTCGCTGTTGCTCTGAAGAAATGGAGGTTGCTGAAGTTTGTCTTGAAGATTTCAACAGTATCTCGAGGCGCCCGAGTGCTTCAAAAAGTTTGGGCAACTTAGCAGGGTCTGAGGATGAAACAGGAGGAGGATCCTGCTTCACGGCTCCCTTTGATGAAGTAATACCTATTAAGGGCACAGTCTCTGCTTGCCCGATCTTTTCAAATCCAGAAGAAGGAATCTCAGTACCACCAGAAGATGAATGAAGGTGAGAGCGTTTTGATTTGCGAACCAAATGAGGGGAGAATGTTGTTCCTGGAGCTTGCTGCAAAAGCCAAGAGTACCAGGTCAAGAACAATCTGTAGGCAGTAAGAGATTTTAGAGAGATAAATGTACCTGACTCAGCCTTGGGGTTTCACCAGGAAGAGGAGAGGATTCTTCGCCACCAGCAGAAGAAGAAGGAACTGCACCTGAACCTGTGCCAGTACCCTAGAAGCACCCGGAGGTGGCAATAATTGTCAGTGAATAGATCATAAGAGAAAAGCAAAAAAAAAAAAAAAAAAAAACCGTACCTGATCTTGGCCCTGGGGAGAAGGAGGAGATTCATCAATAGCCACCGTCGGGCTAGCAGACACCTGTAAAACTGCTTCCCCAAAGGACATAGGAATTTCAGGGACTATGGGTTCGTTGTGCTCTGCCAGTGGCGAATGAGGAGGCTCATATATTGTAGAAGGTTGCTGAAAACATAAGTAAGAGTTAATGGGGAAGCATTGTGCAGGATTTCTATATATAAAAAAAAATGATGACTCACCAAGTTACTATCTTCACCAACAAAGTGTAACATAACTCATGTAGATGGATCGAATTGAGAGGAGGGGGTTGCATCCAAAGCAGTAAAAGAAGTCATAGACTTCAGAGGAGGGCCATGACCAGCCGAGGGGGCAGAGGGTTCAGCCTAAGCATAAAAAAAATAAATAAAATAAATAAAATTCAGGAATGAAGGCCAGAAATTATCAAGTTACTCCGGAAAGAAAAGGTGTCTTTGAGGGGTTAACCTGAGGAGGAGAAAGGCTGGTTTCTCGGGCAAGTGGGGAGGAGGCCTCGGGTGGAAGGAGTTTCTCTCCTCTTGCGGCCTGGCTCAAATAAATCAGATTTAAAGTTCTATGAAAGTAAGAAGGGTGGACAGGAAGAATATAGGTCATACCTCGAGTTCTATAAAAGCGGTTTTTTGCAGATCCTCAGCCTTCTTGTGCATGGCAGCTCTTAATGGTTCCTCCTTGGAAGCAATAAGTGGTCTTTTAGATGCTTGAGGCCCTGTTTTTCGAATAAAACAAGAAGTCATTAGATATGAGAGAAAGGTAGTAGTTTGGGGAAGAAAAACAGAGACTTACTTGAAGACTGTTTCTTCTTTCTGCTCGCCTCAGAAACTGGAACAGATTGGGCTGGTGACATGGGGGGAGCAGTAGTTCTGGCTCTCTTACTCTTTCTGGTCAGAATTGGTCGAATAGTTATAGGAAGAGGTGCAGGATCAGGGTTCAAAGTCTTGATCCCAGCAGCTCTCTTTCGCTTGGGTGCTTTAATGACTGCCTCAGATGTCTCCTCAGCTCCTGAATCCCCAAGGGATTTTGTAACATCCGCACCTCCCCCAGCTTCTCGTCTCTCAGCTTCTGCAGCAGCGCCATGAAGAACTGCAGCATCAGCAGAATCATCCTCGGATTCAATAGCTTCCGATTCAACGTCCACTGGAGCTGTAGAGTCAAGCAAAAGTGAGGATAGAAGGGCTTCAGAAGGAAAGCAAAATCAGATTGAAAAGAAGTACCTATCAGGACCGACCTATTCTTCTCTTGGATCATTTCTTTCCAATTTTCAAGCTCACTCGGGCCGGGATACGACTTAAGAAAAAGTTGACTAAAAAGACGATCATGAGTTTCTCTCAAATCCCCTCCATACTTCTTAAACCATCTATTTTCCCACCAAGAAGAAAAGAGTGAAGTGCATTCGAAGTTGAGAGTAACAGAATTTCGGGCAACCTGACTCATGACGTCAAGGCTGCGTCGGGCGGCTCTGAATATCATCTCAGAGGGACTTTGTAATCGAAATGAAGTACCACAATGGACAGAATCGAAGAACGGGACGGGAATGGCCTGCCTAAATCCTAACTACCTGCTGCAAAAGTTAGGGTGATTCACTTCCAGACCCCGTTCATATCTATTGCCCCGAACTCCCCAGGCCAGGTCTCTCGGTTGAATGCAGCTAATAAATTTCTCCCTACAAGAAGGGGTTGCATCCTCGCCAGGAGCATCTTGAAAAATTTGGTCAGAAAACCAAGGGTATCTCCTCAGAACCGACGCACCCCATTCTAAATCTGATCGAGTCCTACAAACCCTGAAGAAATAGAAGCAAGCAAAGGTAGAATGATCTATTGGGGGAGCTTCGGCCAAGACTCGGGCAGGGGCCACACCCTCCGGGAACTCCAAATTGGCAGCCCGAAACTCCGGAAAGTACCATTGAAGCCAAGTTTGTATCATCCAGATTGGCCCATTCAGGTTAGTCTCAAATGGCTCGTCCTGAGTCATTTCGAAAAGGAGATGATAAAGGTGGGAGAGAAGGAATGGGCCAGTGGCTACATCATCAAAATTATGAAGAGCTTCTACTAACGGGATCCATTCAACCCTCACCCCTTTCGACTTGTTGGGGAAGACATGCCGGTTGAGCCAGTATAGGAGGAAATACATGTGCTCTTGATCCTTATCCGCCCGAGAAGCACTTGCCCCAAAGCTATCCTTTACAAAAGGAATGAAGCCTTTGAAGGAGGTCCCATAACTCTTGAAGGTTGCAGGATTGTAATTCAGAGGAAGGAAGGTAGTAGATGAACTTGAACTTCCAGTAATGGAGGAGGGAACCCAGTCTTGAGTGACATCCATTATCCTGCCCGTTGGCCTTAAACCAAAGACCAGCCATGTCAAGAATGGTCGGGGACATGGGACCCATACGAAAGTCGAAAGTATTTGTGCCCGAATTCCAGAATAGAAGGGCAGAAGCGAGTAATTCAGGCTTGGGGATAATGGAATTTTTCGAAAGCATGATTAATTCGTAAATTCCATTATTCATCCATTTCTGCTTAAAGATGGGCTCCAATTCATCAATCCATTGAGCCCAAGCAGGATCATTCATCAAAGGGAAGCCTCGACGGTATGACGACCATTTGGATGATGAGATGCCCGACTCAGAAGAAAAGGGATTCGGGGAAAACCAATTATCCCTGGGCATGTTGCTTTCTATCACTGAAGGAATCCGGGAGATCCATGCGGGACCCAATGATTGTACCCCATGCATTTCAAAGAAAAGCTCGGAATACAAACCTGCCCGAGGACGATGAAGCCCATTGAGTAGACGACGCATGGTGTCAATTCCTTCGCCAGATTTGTAGGATGGTTGAGTTTGGCTAGATCCCGAAGCCATTTAATGAGGTTTGAGAAGGGGATACCAAAAAAGGAGACGACGAGGGTAAGAGATATCAAGAAAGATCTGAAAGATTTAAGGGAAGAATAATAGTTGAGAGATTTAGGAATTTTTAAAGTTACAGAGAAATTTCTTGCTAGGATCACGAAGGATTGTAGAGTTCAACCGGAAGAAGTTTGTAGGTTTTTCAATGAAGCACTTTTCAATTGATATTGGCGCCTGGAATTCCAAGCTAAAATATCAGTTGAAAGGGGGCACTGTTTGGACCAAAACTTAAACTTTGGGCTCCAGGAGGGGGCCGGCCCAAAAAGAAGCTTGAAGGAAGAGTCGGTCAAAGCCCAGTGGTCCAGCCGAAGCCCAGAAAGGCAGGAAGAGGCCTCCTCTACCTTGGTACAGCTCACAAAGGCCACTTGCCCACCTACCCAAGGACCAAGTGGTATAGACTGATCAGCTACACAGCCCATAAAGTACTTTATGGTGGCATTTTATGTAAAAAAACCAATGAGTCATCATCCTCAAACCGCATTCGGGCAAGCTTGCTGCTACAGGAAGGCACGCTGGTTTGTCTATAAAAGAAGAAAGAGAAATCAGGATTGAGGACACTCAAACAAACAAACAAAAGCACAAACTCTGCTCAAAACCAGATTTGCCTTCAAATAATAGCTGTAGTCAGCCAAAAGCCTTCATCCCTCTCGGGATCACTCCTAACTCTTTTTATCAGCTCTGCTACCTTGTCAAACGCTTGTCGTAGTATCGATTTCCTTCCCAAAAACCCTTTTCTTCTAAACTCTCAAGCCTCCTGTCCAACCTTAAAACCCAAGAAGTTGCAAGACGCCCAGTTTTGCCCGACAAGGTGAAAACCTTGCCCGTCCCTTCTTGGTTTTGTCCCTTCAGTTATTAAACTAGCATTATGTTGTATGCTTTTAGTTGTGTTCGAGTTATTTCAAATAACATGATGATTAAAAGAGTCTTTCAGTTCTTGAATCCGATTTAAAGATGTCTTCACTATTTAAATCAGATCTAAGTTCTAACTTCCTTGACATAGAAGAGTGATCATGTAAAAGTCCTTGGTCTCAAGGCATAAAAAAGAACTTTATGTGGACTTAACCCATCCACGACAATCCTTGATAAACAAAGAAGTCCGAAGTTACTTGGGGCGCAAGTAATCGACTGATCTAGTAGTTTTACCACTGTTGTATTATGATTATCACTAGAACATTTGAGTATGGAACGACTTCTGATAGGAAGCCTCAAGGCCAATACCTAAGGCCCCACAAAGGCACCTATTTGAATTCGTTCTAAGCTCTGCGGGCTAGAACGTTTGAGTATGGAACGACTTCTGATAGGAAGCCTCAAGGCCTATACCTAAGGCCCCACAAAGGCACCTATTTGAATTCGTTCTAAGCTCTGCGGGCTGGCTAGTCAGAAGTATAAACGGTGGTGATATTACGCGCTACAATAAAAGCAGTATATATATATCTATCCAAGAGATGGATTGATTATGAATTGGAAGCCTCAAGGCCTATATTTAAGGCCCCACAAAGGCACCTGTCATAATTAATACGGTCTCGCGGATGCATATAGATATGTAGATATACGTATTTTGGATTCAATATCCGTTCTACATCTGCCATGCTAAAGATGGTAGTGGCACGCCTGAGCATCCAAAAGTTAACCTTGATTGTGAGCCTTAAGGCCTACACCTAAGGCCCCATGAAGGCACCTTTCAAAGTTAACGATGTCCTTCTCTTTCAGCCTTGCCCGACAAGACTTGCCCGACGAGCCCAGCCCGACAGTATAAGCAGAAGCCCGACAGCAGCTCTCAACCGACGCCGAAACACTCTCCCGGGGAGCTGTGTGCTCGTCGCCCAGGAAGCTTCCCCGACGGAAATTCCTGGCACGAACACCCTCTATGGCACAATCGCTTCATAAAGATGTCGAATCGCTTGTGGCGTAAGCAAGTTATCCAAAACAAACGAATCAATTAATCAACTTGTTGGTAAGGCGAACAATGGCATGCCTAAAACATTACACACTCATTTAAGATAGCCTCAAGGCCTATGAAGGCCCCTCAAAGGCCACCTTAAACTGACACTGTCTACCATGATTGCAAGGAGAACTATGACGCCAACAAAAACAATCAAGAAATTGCACTCCGGTGGAGTTATTTATTTTTTTTTTTTTCTTGATGAAAAAATGGAGTTATTTTCATTGTCTATGTAAAGTCAAAAGAAAATTTGTGGAATCATCGCATTTTAGAATTTCGTACGCAAGGTTTAGGCAGGCGCGGCTCCGGGATCATTCATACACGGTGTTGCAACAGTGGTGGTGGTGATTCAAGGGGATCTCACGGCGAAGAGAATCACATCATTGTTGGTAGTGCACATGATCTTGATCTAAGGAATGTAAAGACTATTGAAGTTAGACAGCGTACGTACACTACACCTACGTGTAGCTGATTAAAATTAGTCAGGTAAACGTTAGAGTTTGTTATTTTGTTATAAAAGTTTTGACCTTAATTGACGTTTATTATTGAAATACCCATTGGAAATTACTCAATAATGAAAATCACACTTATTTCATTTCTCTTTTGGGAAATTTTGTTGTATCCTTTGAAAATAAATAAATAAAATTATTAATGAACGTGATGAAACTAACCATCATTGTTATTTACTTTTGAGTTAGTTTAAATAAACAATGTGATTCTCTGTATTATCTTATGTTTACCTTTTTGTAACTTTACCCATCATGATTGTTACTTATACATGGATTAATTACATTATAAAATCATGCTTCAAATATTAACGTGCATTATAAATACAACTCGGCGTCCTCTCTTAAATAGTAGTTGTTTCTTTAATCATACAATATACTTTCATGATAGTTAAAATCTCATAGTTACATGATTCTGTTTGGTATATATATATGTACCCACACAATTACAATTATAGTACACTCCACTATAGAAATCAAAATAATTACTTTTCGATTACTTTAATCATTCGGCCAAAGCGCTTGTAAATAATTAGAGTGTAAAAGTGGGAAAAGATGTAGAACGCTTCTGCATGTTGAAATATACGTATTAATTGCACGTATAGTATTTACTATAATATACAGAACGACATTGAAATGGAAAACAATAATACATTGAAGTCATTATCATATCAGTGATTCAGTAATTAGAGTCTGTGAAGCTGTTATTATCTACTGCTGAAGCACACCAAAACACAGAATTAAGATAAAACCAACCAGTCTTTCTCCTAGTATACATCTGTAGGAAATCTCAGAAACCAATACGCATTACTGTACCTGGACAAACTAAAAACATTGTCATATTAAACAACCAAAAATATGAATTATCCTTTCGCAGTTCTATATATACATTGCCAGTCAACCAAATCTTCATGTTTCTGGTGAAGAAAATTAAAGAAAATACTAAAACAAAAATGAAACAAAAGGAAAAAAGAAAAAAAAAACAGGCGATCACCTTGTCAAAAATTAAACTTGTGTAGCTATAGATATGTTGATCAGGGTGATCTCCAACTTCTTAAGCCGATACCATTGTGCTTCCTTGAGGGGCCAGAAGCCGGTATAGGTATCCTTCTCGGAAAAAAGCCCAAAAAGTGGCCAGAATTCTGCATGTACTTGGGTTTGAACCTGAAGACTTGGGCGGCGGTTGTGGGTGAGGCATGGCAGTTTCCGAGAGGAATGAAGATGAACGTCACAAAAAGCCATACCGATACGAGTACAACTAGAGGCCGTCTACTTGAAGCCATGCTAAGTTCGCTTGTTCCAAATTAAGTAAACTAGATTGCTAGAATGGAGAGAGATCAGATGGTGAAAGATGGTTTGGTGAAGTTTGGTTTTGAGGGCATTGGTGACCAAAAGGTGGTGAGAGCAGGAAACATGGGCAATTCAATGCGCAATTGGGTGTGTAGGGGATTGTTAATTTGAAATATGTGGTGTGGAGAGAGAGAGAGGGAGAGAGAGATGAGAGCTAGAAATCAGATGCTTCTACAAGTAAAAGTAATGTTCGAAGGCAATAGAAAGTTGAAAAGCTTTGAGAAAGAAAAGAATGCCAGCTTGTTAATTTCAAAAAAATGGTCTTATTCAAGGGTTGGAGCCTGGATGTTCTTATTAAAAAGCTAAGAAAAAAGAAGTGGACCATGAAAAAGGTTATATATTAGCTTGCTCTCTTAATTTTTGTCAAATCAAACGCGAAGAAAAGATGGGAACACTTGACCAACTAAAGGAAAGGAAAGGATCGATGTGCTAAAGTTTCTGAGGTAAGGCCGGAATTCACCACTAATTATACTGACATTGTTTCTATTTAATTACACATGCAATTAATATATGTGAAATTTTAATAAAAAAAACGCGTGGATGCATCTAATAATAAAATAATTTAATAAAAATTATGATTTAATTTGGGAGATGATTGATGTGACATTTTTTATTTTATTTAGTAACAAGCTTACGAGGGTTAAAAGAAAAGAACCAAAGTAAAGAAAAAAGGGAAGTTAGGGATTAAGTCATGGCTTCCATTAGAAAATGGTTAATTAGGTGGGAGTCTGTTTTGGTCCTACCTCATCAGCAGCTAGTACTATGTGTTGTTTTAGTCTTTAGAGTTTAGAGAGACCCCCCCATAACAGGAAATCTTGTCCCTTTGCCTCAGCACCTTTCTAGGCTTTATTTTGGTGCTATCTGTCTTTCCCTCCCTCAATATATCTTTCTTAATTTCTTGAATTTTGTACACGTATATATATATATATATGCGATGCGACTGTGATCGATCGAGTACAGCTTTGAGTCTTGGCCCATTCCCCTAATTAAGGGGACTGCAATAATTCTTCTCTACTACTATACGTCACTGTGCATTCTGCATCAACAGTAGGTAAAAAAAAACTTAATCTTTATAAATCTATATAGCTTTATAGGGTCGTGCATGGTCGTGCCTTTCTCGCACGGCATAGTGCCAGCAAAACTTCAAAACCACCACACCTAACGATCAAGACCAGTGGTTAGGTTACATTGGCATGCATGCCGAGTAATTATGAGTTAATTACGTTGTTTTTTGTGAATGTGGACGTGCCAACTTGCAACCGAGCTCGGTCAGGCGAGTAGAATAGATGCAGTAATGGTATCGAATGCGTTGCTGACTTCTGCACTTGAGCGACTATGACTAACAAAGAAACACCTCTCAACCTAGGGTCCTAGAACCTGAAGACGAGGTTACCTAATTCACTGTGAAGTTCAAGATCTCCTCCACTAGGTTCAACTGGCTCAACTATATTTATAAAAATACAAGTGCGCCGAATCGGGATCAGGTTGTAAGGGCATAGGTATTCAAAGGAGATGAGCGTTTTTACGGTGAACATGGTTCGGCCGCCGTCTAAATGCCAAACTACAAAATGCACATGAAAGTAGCCAATTATAGAACACTTCACTTCACAGGAAACTAATGAAGTGGCCTCTAAAGAATTAAGAATTATTTGCTAACTAAGACTTGGATAGATAATCAATCAACAGAAGCAATGTTGTTAATTCAAACTAAAGCTGCTCATAAATTGCTTGATTCTACGACTCCAGTGGTGTTAATAAAAACTGAAGAAGTCACAAGTTGCCAACATTGTATTGTTAATCCAAACTGAATATGTGTTGACGAGAGGGTTAGAATAATTAGCATTTTCTCAGGGTGTGAGAAGGGTTTTTGTGTTGAGCGTATCAGTTGTTTGTTGAGTTGAAGGGGCTTTTCACATGGCAGAACCTCTTCTATTTATAGGGATAGCATTTGTGATAAACAAGTCTGCCGAGGTAAAGTCCTGATGGGACTGTGTTTGCTCGGTATTTACTTGAATATTCCCTTTATCTCTTTAATTCCTTTCTTAGCCAAGACTTCATCTTCATCCATTCTTGGCTTCTTTGATTCCATCTGGGATTCTGAACTTCACCCTATTATGTGATTAATTCATTCTCATCTGATCAAGAATGAATCTAATCCTTGGGATAGTTCGCATTTAATCAAAGCTTTATTCTGATTCTTGGCAATTTCAATTTACATAGGACTCGACCAAGCCACATCTGATCTTAGTCCTCACACAGTCCTATTTTCATAAGGACTACCATTTCTTGGGCTAAAAATTCATTGGCCTGAGGGATCTTTACTGGGCTAAGGATTGTGGGGTTAGCCCATTCTCAACCCAAGCTATTATTTCAAGCCCAAACAGAATCTATGATCGTGTTCGTGTACCATACAAGTTATGTAAGATATACGTATATTGTCAGACTTTGAGTTTGTATTAATCATATTGGCTTAATATGAGATTCAAATCCATTGTCCCAACACTAAATATCTATCAATAATACATGTGTGTGTGTGTGTGTGTGTGTGTGTGTGTGTGTGTTAATGAAAACTATAGCATAAACGTGCGCAATGACGATGGACGAGACATGCACAAACGATGGAGCATGGTGTCGGACCAAAGAAAAAAAAGAAGAGAAAACGATGTAAATGGGGCAAGCCAGCAAAGCAACTACATATTCTCAATGCAATGCACTGCGTACGTGCATGTATATTAATTAATTCATGTATCAAAAGTTGAGAGAGGATAACCGTGAGTTTTCCCGGCCCTCGGAAATGGTGGATAACCGTAGCTTGCCACCAGTTGTCCCCCTTTAAAAAAATTAAATTAAAAAAAAAATTTAAAAAAAAAAAAAAAAAAAAAGAAACTTGAGAGAGGATTTGGCTTATGATCCATTAACTTGCTAGTTGCTACTCATTTGATCGTATATATTCCATGATCCTTCTCACTTTGATATCAATTCCTATGCAAGAAGCAATATCAATAAGTAACAAAAGCGATTGCTTTTATGAAGGCTTATCCATAATTAAACTCCTTCTCCTAGAAGGTATATGAACAACATTTTCTAATTTCTGGCACGCAATCATCAAATCCGAACTAGTTGAACTTAAACTCGAAATTGAGCAAAAGCTTCATGCAATCCGAAGGAAACAAAGAGAAGAAAGAAAGAGGAAGGGTCGGCAAAAGGAAGAGAAGATTGCGTTGATACAGAATGAAACAATGAGAGACCTTGATATCTTGACTGTTCCAACATCACGATCAAGCATTGTCCTCCTCAATGTTGGCTGAAATTATGAGTTGAAGAGTATTCACTTTAATATGATTCGATCTTTGTATGGTTTGAGGAGTAAAGATTCCTGGGCACATATTAGATATATTTTTGTAGACATCGAAATTTCGGTAAATAAATGTTGACCGATAAATCAAAGTTTCAACGCTCATGTATTACATAAATTTTACACGTAGCGTGTGTCTAAACAAAAAATCGAAATAAGTTGGAAAAGTCATCAAACAGGACACGTGTCAACACCTGGCAGAAACGACTTATTTCATCTGGGATATTATATTCAAAATTAGGCCTTGGAAAATTATATAAATAGAAGCCAATTTCATTCATTTCATTTCACCAATTCATATTACACCAAAACCTTGAAGCTCTGAAACTCTGAAACTCCGAAGCTCTCAAGCATCTAGGTTCCCGAAGAATCAAGAAATCCCTCTTCGTTCTTCGTTCATCGTTCTTCCAAGATCAAGCCCCGACGGCCCTTGGATCAACAATCATCCACCTTCAAGATCAAGCCCCGACGGCCCTTTGAAGAACTTCCACCAATTCAAGATCAAGCCCCGACGGCCCTTGAAGAAAGTGTTCATCGTTCATCATCCGTTCATCCTAAAGATCAAGCCCCAACGGCCCTTTGGATCAACAACGTCGACAAATCCATACATCCAACCGTTCTTCAAGATCAAGCCCAAAAGCCCTTGAAGATCCGTTCATCACTGTTCTTCAAGATCAAGCCCAAAAGCCCTTGAAGATCCGTTCATCACCGTTATTCAAGATCAAGTCTCAACGGCCCTTGAAGAAACGCTCATCCTCAAGATCAAGCCCCAACGGCTCCTTGAAGATCCGCTCAAATCCACCTTCAAAGATCAAGCCCACGGCCCTTGAAGAACGTTCATCCTTAGATCAAGCCCAACGGCCCTTTGGATCAATCGTACATCCACAAATCAACACCTTACGGAGATCGAATCAGAGTATCAAATTTGAGAGAGATTGTAACCCAAAATCATCAAATACAAATATTATTTTGTACACGTGTTCTTGTTTCGTTTGTTTCAGGAAAATTTCGTGTTTACAAATTTGGCACACCCAGTGGGACAATCTCTACCTCTCATCTCTTTCTCCGTTCAAGAAATTCAAAGCACACTTCCAAAATTAATGGCGTCAAGGAAGGCTCAAACTGTTCCCGCAATCGGCGCAAAGAACAAGAGCGTCCTCGTCACAAGTGGTGTTACTTTGGGCATCACGACTCGAAGCAAGGCAAGAGCTACTTCTGCCGCCTTTTTCACCTCTGCATCAACTCTGCCAAGGGAACAAGAGCACCCAAAGCACGAACCTGTGATCACCTTAGCCTCACTAAGGGCACCAAGGGGGGAAAGCCCAAGGAAATACTCTGAATCCATGCTCTCCGATGCTGATTCAAGCGGCAGTTCAACCATGCAAGTCATGACCACTGGAGCAACTTCAATCGATGAGCAGCTGGCTCAAATGAATGAAGCAATTACAAGGCTAACCCGAACTGTGGAAGAAAAAGACTTGCAAATTGCAGCACTAGTTAACCGACTGGGGGCGCAGGACGGCGAGAAACCCGACCCAGAGGATGATCCACTAAAGAGAAGAGCTAGCGAAGTAGAGGAGCCTCCGGTGAAGAAAATCGATGTGAAGCCGGAGCCAGACCAAGCAGCGGCACTCATGGGATCTTTTTCTATCCAGCAGCTGCAAGAGATGATCACCAACACCATCAAGGCACAGTACGAAGGGAGCTCTCATGCCTCCACGTTGTACTCGAAGCCTTAATCCAGGAAGATCGACGCCCTAAGGATGCCGAAAAGTTATCAACCGCCGAAGTTTATGCAATTTGACGGAAAAGGAAACCCGAAGCAACATGTTGCACATTTCGTCGAAACCTGCAACAATGCAGGGACGGAAGGAGATTACCTCGCTAAGCAGTTTGTGCGCTCGTTAAAAGGAAACGCCTTTAAGTGGTACACGGACCTGGAGCTCGAGTCCATCAACAGCCGGGAACAGTTGGAAAGGGAATTCCTCAACCGCTTCTACAGTACCCGCCACACTATGAGCATGCTAGAGCTGACGAGCACGAAGCAATGGAAGGAAGAACCAGTCATGGACTACATCAACCGATGGCGTAATCTACGCCTCGACTGTAAGAACAGGCTCTCCGAGATTTCTTCAATCGAGATGTGCATCCAGGGCATGCAATGAGGTTTACAATACATCCTTCAAGGTATCAAACCACGGACTTTTGAAGAATTAGCCACCCGTGCCCACGACATGAAACTGAGCATCGCCCACCATGGAAAGAAGGAGCCAATCACCAATTTCAAAAGGGATAAGGTGTTTACTTCAAGAGCAGACAATCATGGGAAAAGCCCGCCAAAGAAGCTTTTACCACCAATACCACCCCTATCAAGACCTCGTCTGCACCCGTCAAAATCTCCTTCAATAACAAAGCAAATGAGATAAAAAGAAGTGAGCCTTCCCACACCCAAGATAGGTACAAAAACACCTTGAGGGAACTGGAGCAGAAGGTATACCCTTTTCCAGACTCCGACATGGACGCAATGCTGGACGACCTGCTAGAGAAGAAGGTGATTGAGTTGCCTGAATGCAAACGCCCCGAAGAGATGAATCGCGTTAACGATCCCAAGTACTGCAAGTACCATCGTATCGTGGGTCATCATGTGGGCAAGTGTTTCATCCCAAAAGAACTCATCATGAAGTTGGCACAGCAAGGGCGGATTGAGCTCGACCTAGAAGACACAGCCGCAACGCACACCACTACGATCGTGTTCGGATCCTTTGATCCCGTGCCTCTTCAAGAAATGCCCGACCATTCCTACCAATGCACAACCTACACGGCACCTTCTGCACAACCATCATTGGTGGCAAATGACCAGGATGCACCTATCGATAATGAAGAAGGGTGGACATTGGTGACCTATAAGAAGACGAGGAAGCCAAGACCACAAGCTATAAGGCCAAAGGGGGAGCAAGCGAGAAAACACCGCCGCCGCAACAATAGGAAGCCTAAAAGAAACATAAGAACTGCTAGGCCTACATATGCTGGGGAACCTATGGAACAAGAGCCACGTATTCCCGTCTCCTTGCACGAATACTTCCCGGATGACTTCTTCCAACAGTACACTATCACTGCATGTCACATGGTCGAAGCAGAAATGGAAGAACCCTCAAAAGGCAAAGCTGTCATCACTGAGGGGGAAAAGACTCTTACAACTGAAGAAGGTCTGCCAACACACTTTAGCATCGAGGGAGCGCTCCGGTTGCCAAAGAAAATGCGAAGAGCACTGGCAGCGGTCTTGGCAAGTTTCGACGACCATGAAGTGCAAGAAAGCAAGAACGAAAGCTTGAAGCTTTGGCCACATGAATGTGCCACAGGATGTGCCGCCGACGATGCAATCCACTTCACCGATGAAGACTTGCTGCTAGGATCCAAGCCTCACAACCGACCTCTCTTCGTCTCTGGGTACGTAAGGGAGCACAAAGTCAGCCGCATGCTTGTGGATGGCGGATCAGCCATAAATATCATGCCAAAGTCAACAATGACCACAATCGGTATCAAGGTGGATGAACTATCCCTAAGCCGTCTACTAATCCAAGGTTTTAACCAAGGAGGACAAAGAGAGATGGGCATGATCCGAGTAGAGATGACCATTGGTGAACTCAAGTCAAGGACAATATTCCACGTGATTGATGCAAGAACTTCCTACGGTTTGCTCTTGGGAAGGCCTTGGATCCATGCGAATGGAGTAGTACCGTCCACCATTCACCAATGCTTAAAATTTTACCGAGAAGGAGTGAAGGTGATCTATGGCGACACCAAACCATTCACCGAAGCCGAATCACATTTCGTAGACGCCAAGTTCTACATGGATGAAGACATGGTGCCCGAAACTCTTCCAAAAGAGATCAAATCCATGGGCAAAGCAACACCTAAAAAGCAGGAGTGGCAAGCCGTGAAGGAAAAATTTTGTCCTAGCTAAGAACATGTATGAACATTTGAATACATATGCTAACAATTAACTCTTTAAAGTAGGCATGCATCCAAAAACAATTCATGAAACCCATGACTTTCAAAGCCTAGTATATGGTGAATCAAAAGACTCTTTAACAACATTAAAGAATATGAAGAATTTAGAGATTCTTTACCCTTGAAGCTCATCCTTGATTACACAAGGGATTCACCCAAGTAGAGGGCCTTCAAGTCACCTCCTTGCTCCTTGGATCTTCCTTGTGATTTCCCTCCTTTTAGTGCTCCTTTGCTTCTTTGAGGATTTGAGGATTAGTTCTCCAAAACACCAAAAGTTTGATGTCTCTATGTCTCTTCACCAAGGATGTAATTTGTGAGAATGAAAATGGATCACTTAGGGAAGTAAATTTGCTAGATAACTATCCCCAAGTAGCTTAGAAAACCCTAATTGAAAACAAAGCTATAAAGATGAATTTATACTTCATTTCTTAGGTGAGTGGCAAACTTGCAATTAAGCAAACTTGCATACCCTCACCCTAAATGGTTGGCCTATATGGTTATTGGGCTTATTGCCCATTTTGTTTTAGTTGTCATACAAATTAAAATAATGGGCCTTGTGGACCAAAACACTTTTGGGCCCCGAAGCCCTAAAACCAACTTAAAAGCCCAATACGAACATTTCGTATAATTAATTAACTAATTAATTAATCTTGACCATTCTTCAATTAAACCATTTAATTGCTTATCCATTTCATTTAATTTCTTCACATATATCCTTATTTGGTGTGCGATCCATTAGGTTCCAATTAGCAAGGCAGTGGGCGATGTTACTCTTAACTATCGATTGTGAATTAAAACCACATTTCAATTCTCCCTTTTTGATGATTAGTGTTAGCTAATCAATAGGGCTTCCACAAACCATGAGTGACACCTAGCAGTATGTCATGGTTACCCAAGCTAAGTAGAATTGGTTGGAGAACCTATCCAGTTACAATTACAATGCAATACGGTCCTTCTCTAATACAATACTCTTAACCACATTGTTTTAAGTGATAGTTTGTTTCATGTCTACTATCCAATGTGATACTTTCTTATATGATTCCCTTGAATATGATTTGGAACATCTTCCTTAGTCATATTCATTTGCTTTGGACAAAGACTTTAGAATCATATTTTAGAGTATACTCCTTCCACCATGGAAGGTTAGAGATCCCTTGTTGTGCATTCATATGCCTACATGACTAGATCACATGACCCCAACAATGCCGTGGACAATCCGAGGGAATGCCTTTGTCATGATCAAAGATCAAGGACCTAACCATTAGACATCTATGATGCCTCAGGTCTAAGGACTACTTTGCATATTGTAACCTTAGAGTTCGTACATGACATGTATGTTTGAACTCTCATTAATCGCAGTTCAGTGTACTCGATTACTCTTTCGAGCACCTATGTGTTTGTCTTAGTGTCCAACACCAAATGACTTGAGACTAGTTCATACTCACGTTTGAGTCAACATAACACATACTAACCTTAGCGGATTGTCAATGCCCAATTGGCAATCCTATGGCTAGGAACGTTTTAGGAATGAACATAAGAGAAAGGTCTCCTTAATCTAACTCATTAGATCACTTATCTCTTATGTCAAATACATCCCTTGGATTCTCTTATTGATTAAACACATGATTCAATAAATAGTGATTAACAATAAGTATTGCCCTTCCGTTAAACATATAAAAGTTTAACATATTAAGTATTCCAAAAAGCTATTACATCAAATGAGTGGCTTTGTGGGCATACTTCCAACAAGCCGTGCCCAAGAAGCAAGAAGAAGAAGCTAAGCCATCTTCAAGCAAAAACGACGATGAGCTTGCTAAACCTACAACAACCAGAGGGAGTAGGACGCCCTCAAATGGACCAAACATACCCGTTTTCCGATACATCCCGACGTCGAGAAGAAAGAATGGTCAATCCCCGTTTGAAACTGCAGCAAGCAAAGCTGATGCACATCGGCACATGGAAAATGTAAAGTTGCTCAAAACGAATGCAGTTTTGCCTCTGACACAGCTAGGCGACACTAAGGTTGCAAGATCATCACAAGGCTTCATAAAAGGCCTGCTAAAGGGGGTAGAACCAAGCTTTCTCCCAACCAAGAGGACCGAAGAAGGTTTTGATCCAAACGCCTACAAACTCATGTTGAAAGCTGGGTACAACTTCACCTCCTCTGCAAATCTGGGAAAGAAGGATTTGAACACCGTCAAAGACAACGAACGTGATCTCACTAAAACTCAGAAGAAGTTGGAGGATCATGGTTACGGGGTCAACAATAACAAAGTTGGACTTGGCTTCACACCAAATGCACCGGTGAAGATCTCCAGCAAGGCAAAAAATGCTAACGCTCAACACATCAGCGTGAGCATTATACAAGATAAAGAGGAGCCTCAACCTGCCCCCCAGACGTCAGTATTCGATAGAATGAATCGTTCAAGGCCCAGAGTTTCGGCACCTAAACTCATTGGCGGTCAAAACAGAACTTTCGTCTTCAAAAGGCTTAACACGTCAACATCTCGAAGCTCTGTTTTCAAAAGGTTGTCGAAACCTAAGAAGCAAAGCAATACGACTAGCTTTCCTCCACGACAGTCAGTTATGGAAACACTTAAAGACAGCAAGAAGCTTTCTAGAAATAAGGAGACAATGTCAAAAGAAGAAAAGCTCGACAGGCTAGCAGAAAAAAGCGATATTCGAAGCTCAATTCCTTCAAGGATGAAGCACCAAGCAATCTTAGAGGTTGATACAAATGGACCACTGAAAGTAAGAAGGCGTACCATCATCCACACTGGACAATCTTCATGTCAACAATCCTAAGAGGACGGCACTGAAGGGGAGGTTCAAGACGTCTTCCACATCACAATCCAAGAAGGTGAAGAAGATGAAAGCCTCGAGGAAGATGTCATTGCAGCACCGTCACAACTCGAAGATGGGGGGCAAGCCACAATTGACGATCTCAAAGAACTCAACTTAGGCACAAGTGAGGAACCGAAGCCTATCTTCGTGAGTGCATTACTAAGTGCAGACGAGATAGAGAAGTATTACCAGCTGCTATTAGAGTACAAGGACGTCTTTGCTTGGACCCACAAGGAAATGCCCGGCCTCGACCCTATCATTGTTGTGCATCATCTTGCAGTCAAACCTGGAACGCGACCAATAAAGCAAACTCAAAGACGCTATCGATCTGAGCTCATCCCACAAATCGAGGCCGAGATTGACAAGTTGATCGAAGCAGGCTTCATTCGAGAGGTGCAATACCCCAAGTGGATCTCCAACATCATCACAGTCCTTACGAAATCTGGACAAATACGTGTTTGCATAGACTTCCAAGACCTCAATGATGCTTGCCCAAAGGATGACTTCCCTTTGCCAATCATTGAAATCATGGTGGACGCAACCACTGGCCATGAGGCACTATCATTCATGGACGGCTCTTCTGGATACAATCAAATTCGTATGGCTCTTGAAGATGAAGAACTAACAGCCTTCCGCACTCCAAAGGGTATCTACTGCTACAAGGTAATGCCCTTTGGTCTGAAGAATGCTGTAGCTACATATCAACGCGCAATGAAGAAGATCTTCAGTGACATGCTACACAAGAACGTAGAATGTTATGTAGACGATATGGTTGTCAAGACAAAGAAAAGATCAGATCACTTGAAGGATTTGCGAGTAGTGTTCGAAAGGTTGCGAAAATACAACCTCAAGATAAACCCGTTAAAGTGTGCATTTGGCGTCACATCTGGAAAGTTCCTTGGCTTCATTGTCAAGCATCGTGGCATTGAAGTTGACCAATCAAAGATCAAGGCCATTCAAAGCATGCCCGAGCCAAGAAACCTGCACGAGTTGAAAAGTCTACAAGGACAGCTAGCCTTCATCAGACGCTTCATCTCCAACCTTGCAGGGCGTTGTCAACCGTTCAGTCGACTCATGAAGAAAGATGTTCCGTTCGTATGGGACAAAGCATGCAACAATGCTTTTGAAAGCATAAAGAAGTATTTATCAAGTCCACCTGTCCTGGGAGCACCTGTACCAGGGAAACCACTCATATTGTACATTGCTGCTCAAGAAAGTTCAGTTGGAGCACTCTTGGCACAGGAAAACGAATCCCAGAAAGAATGAGGGCTCTATTACCTCAGTCGAAAGCTCACCGGCGCTGAGTTGAACTACTCTCCAATAGAAAAAATGTGCCTTGCCTTGATGTTTGCCATCCAGAAGCTCAGACATTACATGCATGCTTACACCATCCACTTGGTTGCTAAAGCTGACCCGGTCAAATACGTCATGTCCAAGCCAGTTTTGACAGGGCGACTAGCTAAATGGGCATTGCTTCTCAATCAATACGAGATCATGTACGTCCCAACTAAAGCCGTCAAGGGACAAGCGCTAGCAGACTTCCTTGCCGACCATCTAATCCCAGCCGATTGGAAAATCTCAGACGACTTGCCTGATGAGGAGGTGTTCTACATCGACATATTCCCGACATGGACGATGTTCTTCGACGGATCTGCACAAGCAGACGGAGCGGGGGTAGGAGTAGTATTCATGTCGCCACAAAGGCAAATACTACCTTATTCATTCCAACTAAGCGAATTACGCTCCAACAACGTCGCTGAGTACCAAGCACTGATCATCGGGCTCCAAATGGCAATCAACATCGAAATCACAGCCCTTGAGATATATGGCGACTCCAAGCTCATAATCAATCAACTCCTGACTGAATATGAGGTGAGGAAAGATGATCTCGTCCCATACTTCCGGCTGGCAACGCAATTGCTACAAAGGTTTGAGGCCGTAACACTAGAACACGTGCCAAGAAAAGAGAATCAAATGGGAGACGCTCTCGCCAACCTAGCCTCGAGCATGACATTAGGAGAAGACGAAGCTGCAAACATGCCAGTCTGCCAAAGATGGGTAATCCCGCTTGTCACTGAAATGGTACTAAGTGATACAAACGTTATTTCAATACTTCCGGTCAATGTTGAAGAATGGAGACAGCCTCTGATCAACTACTTGGAGCATGGAATACTTCCAGATGATCCAAAACACCGCTCTGAAGTACGTCGACGAGCACATCGCTTCCTCTATTACAAAGGGACACTCTACCGGCGATCTTTTGAAGGAGTACTTCTGAGATGCCTAGGCGAGGAAGAAGCCAATCAAGCCATGGAAGAAGCACACTCAGGAATATGTGGGGCGCATCAGTCCGGACCGAAGCTTCATTTCCAGCTCAAAAGAATGGGTTACTACTGGCCAAGCATGGTAAATGACTGCCTAGAACACGCCAAAATGTGCCAAGCCTGCCAATTTCACGCCAACTTCATACATCAACCGCCTGAACCATTACACCCCACAACTACTTCATGGCCATTCGATGCATGGGGATTGGACGTCGTAGGACCAATTGCGCCAAAGTCATCTGCAGGAGAAGCTTACATCCTGGCTGCAACAGATTACTTCTCCAAGTGGGCTGAAGCCATACCCCTGAAAAAAGTCAAGAAGGAAACTGTCGTCCGTTTCATCAAGGAACATATCATCCACCGATATGGTGTGCCTCGCTACATTATCACTGACAACGGAAAACAGTTCTCCAACTGACTCGTGGACGAGCTCTGCGAGAAATACAAGTTCAAATAGCGCAAATCCTCCATGTATCATGCTCCGGCCAATGGTCTCGCAGAAGCATTCGACAAGACATTGTGCAACCTCCTGAAGAAGGTAATCGGCAGAACAAAGAAAGACTGGCATGAAGGAATAGGCGAAGCACTTTGGGCATACATGACGACATATAGAACGCCTACCCAAGCTACACCTTATTCTCTCGTATATGGCGTGGAAGCTGTTCTACCGCTCGAAAGTCAAATCCCCTCGCTAAGGATGGTTATACAAGAAGGTTTGACTGACGAAAAGAATGCAAAGTTGCGCCTTCAAGAGCTGGAAGCGCTGGATGAGAAAAGACTCGAAGCCCAGCAACACTTGGAGTGTTATCAAGCACGACTCTCCAAGGCCTTCAACAAGAAAGTTCTCCCTCATTCTTTTCAAATGGGAGATCTGGTCCTTTCATTGCGTAGGCCTATCATCACGACTCACAAGACAAAGAGCAAGTTCACGTCAAAATGGGATGGACCATACATAATACAAGAAGTCTACACCAATGGAGCCTACTTAATCATGGCGGAAGACGGCTTGAAGATCGGCCCTATCAATGGCAAATTCTTGAAGCGCTACTACCCCTAAAATGCGACAACTCCTGCTCTTTGTTCGCACGAGCCTAAACTGCATGAACCAAAGCTCCTGACCCGCAAGAGCATAAACTGTGCACGGAAAAACCATCATCAAGATCACCATCAAAACCATCATCAAAATCACCATCAAAACCATCATCAAGATCACCATCAAAACCATCATCAAAATCACCATCAAAACCATCATTGAAATCATCATCAAAATCACCGCCAAAAGCAACCCATCGTTCATTTGAACTACGTTATGACTTGATCTCTTCTTTGGAAGAGTACGTAGGCAACTTGAAACTTCAAAAAACTTCGAGTACAGTCACATCATCAAAAAAAAAAAAAAACACTTTGAAGAAAGCGAAGAGGGCAGCTACAAGACGGTCCTTCCAAGCGGCGGCAAGAGGCACATCAACGTCACCACCGAGGAAAGTTGTGACCAAGAGGCATTACGCAGCGAAGTCTCGCTGCAGTATCTTGTACAGCTCCACACGACAGCGCACCACCGAGGGAAAAAGACTGTGATCAAAAGGTAATACACAGCATAAACCCGTTGCGGTCTCCTGCACAACCCCACACGGTAAAAAGTGACGCACTGGAACAAGCTCTAAGTAGCAGCAGCAAGAAGCCCACGGCAGGCAGCAAGGTCAATGTGCACAACAACGTCACCACCGAGGAAAGTGATGCGAAAATAAATTAACGCACAAATTTAAACCCTATTTGTGACAGTTGTAGTAATGATGTAAGTAGGGATCGTTCTAGGCCGGGGATTAACTAGGGATGCTAACCAAAGTAAAATTAAATTAAAAACGTAAAAATAAAATTTAAAACACTAAACTAGACTCAAAACACTTAACTAGAATAACTCAAAATAAAACTAACAAATAATCTAAAAAGACACAAAATAATTCAAGACTCAAGAAAATACAAACTAAATTGATTTCTAATAAATCTAACACCTTAAAATAAACGGGGGATTGATTTTTGATGAAAAGTAAATTAAACTTAAATAAATTACAGAATTGACAAAAACATAAAATTAAGGTAAAATGATAAATGACGGACTGGCTAGAGGATTATTCTCCACACATGCCACATATGCAACCTAAATTGATTTTCAGTTGTTCTTTCAATAAATTGTAAATTCTCAACGCCCCAAGTTAATTAGGTCCGCTTAAATTAACCTTCAGATTTTCCTACTTTTATTAGGTTGGATGATTGCATACGACAACCCAAAACATTCCCTACAAGTTCCCTACATGAATTGCATAATAGAGATACAAGCAAGAATCATTAAGTTTTATGAAAATCATAAGCATTGACGAGGCACTTGTTACTATGAATTGCATGAAACTTATGCCAAGAATTTACCTAACGCGATCGTTTATAAGCGACCTTCACTACTTGTGAATATAAGTTCATAACGATTAGGTGAAATTCACTTATATTCTAGCATCAAATTCATGCATGTAAATTAAGTATGCATCCTTAATCGACATACAAAAATAAGTTATCAATCAAGCAGTTAAGCAAATTAAATCACAACTCAGAAATCACAACTGAAGGTAATCAATTCAAATTACAAATATATCCATGGTTTTGAATTAAACTCTAGCCAAAATAAAATTAGTTACACATTATTAAAATTAAAACAGAAATAAAACGTGAGTTGGAGGATTAAACCGAATTGAGAAATAGAGTGATGCGCCACTGTGCATTATATCCTCCGTGCTTCCCAAGTCAGCACTGCATCGTGCTGACCTCCTGCTCGTGCTGCCCCTCTCTTCTCTTTCCGCGTTTCCTCCTGCGTCACGCCAGCTGCAAGCTGCGCTCTCTGCGTCTCCTTGCTTTCAGCGTATTCAAGCTGCCAAGGCAGCTTCTATCCTCTTCGATCCGTGCGTCCCAGCTGACTTCCTGGCGTCTCGCCTGTCCTGCACAGCCTTCCCGCCTGCGTCTCCGCGTCTCGCGTCTCCCCGTGTCGCACGTCAGCGTTCTCCCCCGTACTCAACTCCTCGGTTTCTGCTCGCTGTTCCTCGCTGCCAACTGCCAAGTGCAGCTGGTTTCTTTCCCGCGGCTCGCCAACTACCCCGCTGCACAGGGCAGCGTTATTTTTTTCTGTCTTTCCCTTTATCTCGCAAGCTGCACGAGCAGCTTGCTGCTCTCGCTCTCTCCTCCTCCTTACTGTTTTTCTCCTCCGTCAGTAATGGCAAGGCAGCTTGCTGCCTTGCTTTCCTTTCCGTCCTCGCCCCCCTTCCGCGAGCTGTCCTTTCTCGTTGCTGCACTCACCTCTTCTTCGCTGCCAGCAAGCAGCTGCCAACAACCCACGTGCAGCCTTGTTCCTCCCTCTGCGCAGCCCAGGTTTCTCGCAAGCTGCCTTCTGGCAGCTCTCTGTCAAGAACTTCTTTCCTATTCCCCCCCCCTCCTTTCACCGCTCCTTATTCCTCCTTATTTATTTAGTTCCTCCACTTCACGATGGGAGCTCCACTCCCGTGTCCCCCGTCCTCTAACCTTTTCTTAATTATTTCTCCTTCATCCCTGGTTGTCTGCTGCCCTTCTCTGACTTCTCATTCTTTTCTAAAATATGGCAGCCTAGCTGCCTTCCTTCTTTTTGTCTCCCACGCGTTGCTTTCTGCCAAAAACCCCACTCAATTAACATCATATATATATATATATATATTTATAATACTATCTTATTTTTATTAACCAAAAATAGTGGGCAAGACAGTTTTGACGATTTTATCACTTAAAATCTCACTTGTGCAAAATTTATTTTATTTACTAGATAAATACTAAAAAACACAAAAACAAAGTAACTAGCTTAAAAATATAAGAAACTAACTAAGAAAAGACGAGAGAATTTGATGTAAAATATGTATAAATATAATCCGATCAGAAAGTCACGATCAAAAGGCATTACGCAGTAAAGTCTCGATGCAGGCTCTTGCACAGCTCCACACGGCAGTGCACCACCGAGGGAAAAAGACTGTGAACAAAAGACACTACACAGCGAAACCCCGTTGTAGTCTTCTGCACAAGCACTAGGCAGCCTGCTCGCTCCGCCACCAACTATCACGTCTCTGGAAGCTTCGTAAGGTCCTGACACCATGCTTTGTCTCAAAGTTAAAGATTCCTAACACATCCAAAACAAAAACAAAACAAAAAACAAAACAAAAACAAAACAAAACAAAAACAAAAAACAAAAAAAAAACGCCCAGGCCTGGTTTTCTCAAAGCTCAGGCTCACTCTCCAAGCCCAGCAGGCCCAGGCCCAGCCCTCCTCGACCTCCTCTTTTTCTCTTAAACGACAATGGGTTGTTGCGGGGACGAAGAAAACAACGACGACATCCTCAACCCTCGTTATGCCACGACACCCTCCGCCTCATCTTTGAGAAGCTCCCGATTCTCGACCTCGCTCGTTCTAGTTGCGTCTGCCGAGTCTGGAAGTAAGAGAAGAGTGGTTGCAAGCTACTACTTGTCCATTGCCGACGGCGATCCAAAAACTGCAATCTCTCAGTTCTCCCAAGACCTTAGTCGCGGTTGCAGACTTCGACGAGGACGGATCATGTGCTGATGCAGGCTACAAAACCAAGCAATAGAGCACGGCCAAGAACGTGAACTTCACCTCTTCCCCTGCAATTCCAGCGAGGTTGGACCAGATCCATCAAGCTCCTTCTTCCCTCTGTCATGTGATGGTTAGTGAAGAGGCTGACGTGGCGGCAGAGACGAAGCCTAAGCCGCAACCATTGTCGAGGACTCTACTTGCTACGGACCGTTTCATGTACAAGATCTGCAGCTCGGCCGACGAGGCACAACCTGCCATGGAAGATAGAGCAGTGGACGAGCAAAGAAGTATGGAAGCAAAAGCTACGTCTGCCTCGAGACCTTCATCTGCGACGAATATTCCCTCTCGGCACCAACCCTTCCGCTAGCTTCATCACTCTCCTCCTCCGTGCTCCTCCTTCTTCCTCATCCAAGCTCATCTCCCGCGCCACCTTCCTCCACACCTACCTCCTCCGTGCTCCGCCACCTTCCTCCACACCTGCCTCCTCCGTGCTCCTCATTCTTCCTCCTCCAAGCTCCTATCACGCACCCTATATATATATATGTATATGCATGTATGTGTGCATGAAAAAAAATTATAATATAAAAAAGGAAAAGAGGAGACATGGTGCACCCGGCACCGAAAGCGAAAAAAATAAAAAAATATAAAAAATTGATGGTGTCAGCCACCACCCTAATATATATAATGGATGGTGAATCTGGCACCGTGTGCAAGAAAAGAAAAAAAAATAATATATATATATATATATATATATGTGAATGGTGGATCAGCACCATGTGGAAAAAATATATATATATTGAATGAAAAAAGCCTCATTTATTGATTTCTCTAAAAATTTACATAAATGTACATTTTACATGAGTTAAAAAAAAAACAGGAATGAGCCTTCATTGCTCGCAAGGCGCCTCATCACTCGGCGGAGCTCCAGAAAGATGAATCACCAGAGATTGATTATCCGGAGCCTCAATACTTGGTGAAGCGCCAAAAGACGAAGGCAGAAGTTGCCTCTGGAGTAACGCCACAAACCTCTGATGATCACTCTGAATCCGAACTTCGGACTCCTGTAGCTGGTCAAGCTTCCTATTCATGCTTGTTGAGTAATTAGTTGCGAGCATGTGCAACTCTTTATTCTCGTGCCTAAGCACTCTGACCTCTTGCCGAAGACTAGCCACCTCAGCCATCAACGACTCAACCTGACGAGATCGAGCAAGAAGCCGTTGGCCTATGTTTGAAACTGAGCCTGCACATCGGACGCTGTAGGCCAGAGAGTCCTGAACAGCCAGCTCGTCGGACCGCCTGGAAAGTATCCTAGTGTCTCTAGGAGTGAGAAGATTTATGGCCACCACCGAAGCGGTTGTATCGTTCATCATCATAGAATCCCCAACTGTAAGAGGACCATTGGGAGATACGAAGGACGGCTGCCAAATGTTGTTTGGAGAAGATATGTCACTATCTTCCCCGACATTCAAGTTAAGACGACGGTCAGAAGGGCAAGACATATTCGAAGGTGTGAAGAAAAAGAAGAAGTCGGACAAATCAAGTTCTTAGAAGTGCAAGTAGGGAGCTTCTACAGGCGGAAAATTCAAGTGTGCTTTGGAATGTGATGTGTGCCTCTCTTTAAAAATCAGCACTCGACGGAGCTTCAGAAATTGACGAGGCAAGCTCAGAGATCGAAGAGACGTCTGCTTTCTCAAAAGCTGGGCTGCTCAGAAACCACGGGCCGATCTCAGAAATCGAAGAGGCACTTGCTTTTTTTTTCAAACGTGTCATCACCTGTCACATGCACACTCAGCTTTGCAAAAATCACGGATAATTTGTCGAAGCACTGATCTCAGATATCGAAGAGGCGCCAGTCTTTTTCAGCCTCGTCAGCACCTGTCACATGCACACTCAGCTTTGCGGAAATTACGGGCAACTTGTCGAAGATTTCTGATGAAGAAGAAAACACGTGAAGCCATACTGTTTAATCATCCAACGGTTGCCGACACGAGTAAAAGAATAGTGCCGCTACCAGTTATGAAGAAATCCCTATAAATGTCAACATTCACAGCAAGGCAGACAGACTCAACCTCTTTTCATCTCCGAAAATGCATTTCCAACGAAGCCGCTCGAGTCATTCAGTGTTCCTCATCCCTTGGGGTACCTCTGCAAACAAGTCATCAAGAGCAAAAGTATTTCATATCATGAAGGTTGAAAGCAAGAGTATCTCATATCATGCTTTCTCCCTGTCCTTTTCCTTATCTTTGTGACAAGGAGAAAGCGAGCAATCAGCCAGCACTTGGTGTCAATCTTCCAATCTAAGAACCGACTGCCTGGAACTCCTTCCTGATTGCTTACCTAGCATCACTCTCAAGTGCTCATCTTCAAATGCTGATGCACTTCCGAAGAAGATGCCACATCTGCCTGGAGAACAGATAAGGCAAGTGAAAATGATACCTTGAAGCATGTGGAGACAACGTGCTAATTCATCTTCAAGATCAGTCTTCTTTTCCTTGCTAAGAAGTTCCCCAGCCCAGTTCAAGAATAAACATGTGGAAAGATACTTCTTCAAAAGCAAAAGTATCTCATATCATTAGAGTCAAAGGCAAAGATATCTCATGGCATGCTTTTCCTTTACCCTTGCTCTTGCCTACGAGATAAGGTGAAAGAAAGCAATCGGTCGGCACTTGGATAGATTGAACAAAGAAACAGACCATCACCTCTACCTCATGTCTACCTGCCGTGCAGAAGAAACAAGCAGAGAAGAATGCTGTCTGCACACTCAATCAACCCAGCAGAAGGAGTCTAAGTTGAAACCAAGAACTCGAGAAGCTGCCACATCTGCCTGAAGAACAAATAAGGAAATGCGGCATGCACAATCAACTCAGCAGAAGGAGTCCGAGTTGAAGAATTAGAGAGAATAAGGAGTCTGAGTTGAAGAACTCGAGAAGCTTCAATAACATTTTGAGGGCACCTTCGCCAAAGAGTAAAGCCTCGCCGTTCAATGCCATCAAATCACCAACACAAGGAACTCTCCTCTTCCTTGCTCAGAACTCCAAACCCAGTTCAAGAATAAGCCTGTGGAAAGTCAAACAATTGGAGGAAACTAGAAAATCCTCCAACCCAGTTCAAGATCAAAGCTGTGGAAAGTCAACAAGCGCAACGAAATACGTGCCGATTCGTCCACTACCAAAGCCAAAGATCATCTACCACATGAAGCTCCTTGTGGTCCAATTTCAACCTTCAAGATCAAACATCGACGGCCCTTGAAGAAATTTCAAACAAAATTCAAGAACAAGCCTCGACGGCCCTTGAAGAAATCTCAAGCCCAATTCAGGATCAAGCCTCAAAGCCCTTAAAGAAATCTCTAGCCCAATTCAAGATCAAGCCTCGATGGCCCTTGGATCGACATCTACAGTAAGGGACTTCAAAACGCATCTCCTACACGTGACAAGCACATGTATACGACGCGCCTTGAAGTGGGGGCATTTGTAGACATCGAAATTTCGGTAAATAAATGTTGACCGATAAATCAAAGTTTCAACGCTCATGTATTACATAAATTTTACATGTAGCGTGTGTCTTAACAAAAAATCGAAATAAGTTGGAAAAGTCATCAAACAGGACACGTGTCAACACCTGGCAGAAACTACTTATTTCATCTGGGATATTATATTCAAAATTAGGCCTTGGAAAATTCTATAAATAGAAGCCAATTTCATTCATTTCATTTCACCAAAACCTTGAAGCTCTGAAACTCTGAAACTCCGAAGCTCTCAAGCATCTAGGTTCCCGAAGAATCAAGAAATCCCTCTTCGTTCATCGTTCTTCCAAGATCAAGCCCCGACGGCCCTTGGATCAACAATCATCCACCTTCAAGATCAAGCCCGACGGCCCTTTGAAGAACTTCCACCAATTCAAGATCAAGCCCCGACGGCCCTTGAAGAAAGTGTTCATCGTTCATCATCCGTTCATCCTAAAGATCAAGCCCCAACGGCCCTTTGGATCAACAACGTCGACAAATCCATACATCCAACCGTTCTTCAAGATCAAGCCCAAAAGCCCTTGAAGATCCGTTCATCACTGTTCTTCAAGATCAAGCCCAAAAGCCCTTGAAGATTCGTTCATCACCGTTATTCAAGATCAAGCCTCAACGGCCCTTGAAGAAACGCTCATCCTCAAGATCATGCCCCAACGGCTCCTTGAAGATCCGCTCAAATCCACCTTCAAAGATCAAGCCCACGGCCCTTGAAGAACGTTCATCCTTAGATCAAGCCCAACGACCCTTTGGATCAATCGCACATCCACAAATCAACACCTTACGGAGATCGAATCAGATGATCAAATTTAAGAGAGATTGTAACCCAAAATCATCAAATACAAATATTATTTTGTACACGTGTTCTTGTCTCGTTTGTTTCAGGAAAATTTCGTGTTTACAATTTTCAGCACGGTGTCTAACATGACTCCTTGTGCCAATGTCACGTCAGACATTATATATTGAAAATTAATAGATCTTCAGTACTCAAACCATAAAAAATGGCACCATATTAAAGTGAATATTCTTCCATTCATAATTTCGGGCAGCATCGTGGAAGACAATACTTGACGTTGACGTTGAAGTAGTCATGTCATCAAGGTCTCGCATTGTTTCATTATATATCAACACAATCGTCGTTTCCTCTTGCCGATCCTTCTTCTCGCATTCTTCTCTTCGTTTCCTTCGGATTGCACAAAGCTTGTGCTCAATTTCAGGTTCAAATTCAACTACTTCGCAATCCAATGATGGCGTACCAGATATTCACCTTCAAGGAACAATGAAAAAAAAAAGAGATAAAAATCACGAAAAAAAAAAGAGATAAAAATCACGAAAAAAAAATAAATTAAACAAGATATGAGGTGGCAAGCCAAAAACTAGTTAAGATAGTTGCAAACACACAATATCGTTCAAGTAATACAATAGTAGTAGAGCATTGTTCCGACAAGAATCGAGTTAACCTATTTATTAACGAAATTTAAAAGCAAACAAAAAAAAAGATTGAATTGAAGAGTGAATTGAAGACAAGTAAATAAACCAATTAAGAAGCACAAAATTAATAAAACGCTAGGCCAGCGATTTCACCTAGCATGTTGATAGTAATTTTCCCTAATCTCACTAATACTCTCCTGTGTTATATTAGTTGCGTTCCTTACTAACAACCCATTTTAATCAAACAATTAATGGTCAATTAATTGGATACATTCATAATAATAATAACAAACACTCAAACATGCAAAGGTAATGTGGTTCAAATTCGTCTTTGACAAGAATCGAACCTAAGACCTCTTACTTAGAAATAAAGAGGAATATCACTAGACCATAATACTAAATGGCAACATGCAAAGGTGGATTGAATTAATAACTTCAAAAGATTGGGTATTCATAGCTAAGTTAGATTGTAGCCCAGCCCAAGCAAAAGAAATTAAGTTCATCATAAACTTGAATAACAAAATGATTGAATTTGAAAGCATAAAAAGAACCGACCGCAATTTCAATCTTAGCTCCACGGCAAAGCTTGAATCCTCCAATTTCTCCTCCTTGAGCTCTCAGCTTCTCTCTCTACACATGATTTGTGCATTCTGTTTGTGTGTGTAGATGTGCAGGTCTATGTATCTTCCCATGTTAGTATTGAAGATGACTTGCATGGCACAAAGACATTGCTAAATTCAGACTCTTTGCCAATAATATGACATGGGCTACTTTTTTTCCACATATCCTTGTACTACTAAGACGAAATACCATTGTAACAGTGGACCTAATCCATCACATCTTCTTTACCCTCTTATTAGGCCTTTCTCTCCCCTTAAATTTTCATGTGTTTTTTTTTTTTTTTACTCCACATGCCAAAAAGAGGTTAATCCAAATTGTTATGGGAAACCTAATCCACCAAATAGATTGGGAAAAGCACTCATTGGGCTGACATCACCGACTGGGCTGAATTGCATCAGACCAAGTAAATTTGAAAAAACCAATGGGTCGACTCAACAAGCCCAAGTCATCTAAATTTGCACCAGTCAGAACACAGCTCATGCAGCCCAACTCAACAATTCTTCGGGTTTGCTCATATTTCCACCGTAAAATCTATGTTTCGTTCTCAAAGATATAATATCTAACTCACAAAACACATTAAAACCAACGACATAACAAAGAACCATGACTAAATAATAAGCAAAAGAGGTATAAAAAATGAGTAAAAAATCAACCCAAGAGTTGAGTTAATTTTCCATGGAGATTGTTTGTACACTAGACCTGATCACCAGAAGCTACATGGAAATACATACAACAAGGCCTTATCCAACTAAGGGCTGGTTTGGTATTGTTGTGCTTTGAAAAAAAGCTGCTGTGAGAATAAGCGGCTGTGAAATAAATCAGCAGAGTATTTGGTAAACTTTTTTGTAAAAGTGCTTTTGGAAAGAAAAAAAAGTCTGATAGTGGGTCTTTTCATTAAAGGAGCACTGTAGCTCCGTGTGTTTTGAAAAAAAACCAGTTTTCCAAAGCTGCAAATAGCAACTTCAACTTTTTCCTTTGATTTCAACTTATTCTCACAGCAGCTTCCAAAATAAGCCATTTTTTCAGTTTACCAAACACCTAAAACCCTCACAGCTTTTTTTCATGGGTGCTTTTTTTTTTAAGCACCTCACTCCCAAACCATCCCTAAGTAGAGTCGGTTGTACATCGAAATAGATCATAGAATGAAATCATAAGTGCATATTATGCACCCAACATTAGAAACATTAGGAGCTGTGATTTTTTTTTGTTGTTAGTAAAACAGGGTCTTTCAAAAGACCCAAGAAAAGCAACTAACTAAATTATGTGAATGTTTTATGTTAACGTTATTGTTAAGAATTGTTATAACAGAAGGTAAGATTATGTGAAAACTCTAAATACCAGATGTGAGAATATTAGAGAAATAAAACATCGTGTTACTTGTCATGGATCGCCACCAAAATTGCAACACCATAAACAAAACACGAGAAAATCTCAGGTCTCCAGAACCCATAATCAACAAACAAGGTTAAGATGAGAGGTCAATCCTCTTGTTGGTGAGGTGAGGAGGCCCGAGATTTTCTCGCATTGCATCACGGTCGGAAAACCATTGCAATTTGCAAGAGGAGATGCGGTTGGTGCAGGTTGCAGATCATTTCTCTTGTTGGTGAGGTGAGGAGGTACCAAATCATTAGCAGTGAAAAGGGTAATTTCTGCCATATATAATAACTAATAATCGTTCACGAGAACCAGAGCTCCAATTTTACAGAATACATAAGACATTTTAACAAGTAGCAGAGCAGTATTGCAACTATACACACATACATCTTCACTTCGTTTAAACTTGATTCTCAAACTAGGATACTTCGTCACCGGATTTTTCAAAATCCTCGTCTCTTCATACTCCGTAAATATCAGCTCTAACTTCCGCAGGCCATGCAATCTTCCCGGTTTGTCAGAGAGCATACCATCTGTGCTTTTTGTGTACCAACATCATCTTCTGCTACCTCTGGCTTTTCCTGTATTTCATTCACCATCGCAGCAACAGCGTTGTTAGTAATATGCACAATTCAATTTTAAGAATCAATTAGTAAAATACAAGATATTGAACGCTGATTACTTTGAGAATTGTAGTATCAACAGTAAACTTGATGGCGTCAGCTGCTGCACGAGACCGCAGATAATACATCCCTGTTTTCAGACCCTAATGTATTTGATAGAAAAGAAATTAGCATGTGATTACAAGGTGCTAGATACTGTAACAACGAAAAATAGAGCTTGTGTGTGGACGTCTGCTCGGGCGTGTGTGTACCTTTGTCCAAGCATAGAAGTGTAATGAAGTAAGCTTCCCAAAGTTGGGTTGGTCCATATGTATATTAAGACTTTGACTCTGGTCTATGTAACATCCCCTATCAACAGCCATGTCAACCAAAGTCCTTTGCTTGATCTCCCAAACAGTTCTGATTCCAGAAAAATTATATTAGCATTTTATTCTTTGAAAATATATAGAAACGAATTAACGGAGAAGGAAATTAGGGATATGACAAGTTCATACCTGTAAATGACTTTCAGATCATCTGGGATTTCGGGAATTTTCTGAACCGAGCCATCCTCATAGATGATATTATTCTTAATTGCAGGAGACCAAAGATCCATCTCAGTTAAGTCATGAAGAAGATGTTTATTCACCACAACAAACTCGCCGCTAAGAAAAAGGGGAGAGAGTTCAGAATCCATATACAGTCAAAACGGAAAGAATCAAAGAAAACATATCTATAAAAAATAAATAAATAAATAAGTGTCTACAAATGGAAACAAAATGAGAATAAAAACAAACCTCAAAACCCTGCGACTGTAGATATTCGAAGTATAAGGTTCAAAACACTCATTGTTCCCCAAAATTTGGCTAGTTGAAGCAGTAGGCATTGGGGCTACAAGAAGTGAATTTCTGACTCCATTCTTTGATATCATCTGCCTAAGTGCACCCCAATCCCATCGATCTGAAGGTGTCACACCCCACATGTCTGGCTGAACAATTCCCTGAAAAATAAATAACTAGTTAAGATCTTATAGCTAGTATTTGTTTGGTATGAAAGGTCAACTTTCGAGCCTATAAAACCATAACTGCCTGATATCAAACAGATAGACATGCATGCAAAGGTTAATCATCAACTCCGATGGCATCAATGAAATGAAAATTCGGCACAAAATTTCCTTAAACCTTAACCATCTATATTCAACCTGAGAATGTCTTAGCATGCATAACAAGAGTAGGAAAATAGGACTTTAATTATAGGAAGTTTGCTACAAAAAAGAGCTCTTCAGATTTAGTACCTTGCTCACAGGACTGCCAATATATGTTTCATACGGGCCTTCTTTTACTGCTAACTCGGAAGAAGCCTTGAGAGCATGATAATATATCGTCTCAAATATGTCCTTGTTCAGTTGCTGAGCCTACAATTCAAAGCATAAATCAATTATGGAAACCAGCATATACAAGATATTAAATAAAGCAACAAGCAGAAAACGGGAGGAAATACCTCAGCTGAATCAAAGGGCAGGCCAAGCAAGATGAAGGTATCAGCAAGACCTTGAACCCCAATTCCGATTGGTCTATTTCGCAAATTTGATGTCTTTGCACTATCAACAGGATAGTAATTGACATCAATTATCTTGTTGAGGTTTGCAGTCACAATTGCAGTGACGTCTGCTAGTTTGTCAAAGTCAAAATATCTATTTTTGGAACCTCTGCTACCAACAAGCTTAGATGGATGCGACTCCACAGGGACGCCCTGTAATATCAAAATGTATACAATACCAAATCATCAGCTCAAATGGCTAAAACTAACAATAACAAGTTAATGTTAATGCAAACCAAAAAGACTCACCATCTCCCTAACATATCGCGGTAAAGCAATTGATGCCAGATTACATACAGCAGTTTCTGTTGGACTTGTATACTCAATTATCTCAGTGCACAAGTTTGAGGATTTTATGGTTCCCAGATTTTGTTGATTACTCTTCCTATTACAAGTATCCTAAAATGAAAACAATTAAACAAAAAAAAAGAGGATTAAGACATTAAATAAAGAAAAGCATATGAGTGAAGCTTAGAAGTCAGATTTTACTAAGTATATAAATCACCTTAAAAAGCATATACGGTGTTCCAGTTTCCATCTGCGATTTAAGAATTTCAAACCAAAGTTGCTGAGCCTGCACAACCTTTTTGGCCTTGCCCTGTGCAGAAGTATCATTGAGTAATCATTCCCAGCGGCTATAATGAACATATCTAAAGTTAACAAATTCAGTGAAAGAAATTATTTTTGTATACCTCTCTTTCATATCGGGTGTACAGCTGTTCAAAATTTTCACCCCAGCAATCTGACAAACCTGGGGACTCATTAGGACAAAACAATGACCAATTTCCATCTTTTTGAACTCTTTCCATGAAGAGATCAGGCACCCAAAGTGCATAAAAAAGATCACGGGCTCGGTGTTCTTCCTGTGAAACAATAGATTCCACATTATTACATTAGCTAAAGGAGAATACCCCAAAAGATAAAACAAAACTAGTACACACATTCAAAGATGAGTTATGGATATACACACCTTTCCATGATTTTTTCTTAAATCCAGAAATTCAAATATATCAGCATGCCAGGGCTCCAAGTACACAGCAAAAGCACCTAGAAGTATAAAAATCGGTGTTAAACTTGAAGGCTCACTTCAAAGATACATTATAAAACCCAATATAATGACGACACTACCTTTCCGCTTGCCTCCTCCTTGATCAACATAACGAGCAGTATCATTGAAAACTCGCAACATTGGAACAATGCCATTGGAGGTTCCATTTGTTCCACGAATATAACTGCCTGTGGCCCGAATGTTGTGGACAGAGACACCAATTCCTCCAGCTGATTTGCTGATAACAGCACATTCTTTTAAGGTATCATAAATGCCTTCAATGCTATCATCTTTCAAGCAAACAAGGAAGCAGCTGCTCAACTGCAAAATCAAACCAGGAAGAATTAAGTAACTAAATTTGAACAACAAAATAACAACTTTGAATCCTTCTAAAAAGAATATAAACAAGAGAATGCATAACACTACACATACTTGAGGCCTTGGGGTTCCAGAATTGAAGAGGGTGGGAGAAGAATGAGTGAACCACCGTTGAGACATCAAATGATATGTCCTGATAACAGAATCAATATCGTCCTTGTGAATCCCAACAGAAACCCTCATTAGCATGTGTTGAGGCCTTTCTACAACTTTTCCTTGAACCTTTAACAGGTAAGACCTCTCAAGAGTCTTGAAGCCAAAGTAATCATAGTCAAAGTCCCGATCATAAATGATCTCACTATCCAGACAAGCCGTGTTCTGAAACAAAATTCGATAAAAACAATACAAAGCACATAAGCCACTTTAGATTTCTAAGCGAGATGCATGCATAATTATACTCGGACAAAATAAACATAATTTTCTAAAGTGATTTACCTTCATGATGATTTCGTATACATCATCAGCTATCAGAGGGGCTTTGAGCCCAGATCTCTCGCTGACATGGTTGTACATCATTTTGATCCTGCAATGACCACCCACTTCAATCAGCATGAAAATCAAACTAAAATAAACAACAAAAGATAGCAACGAATCGTGATTAAACTCACGTCTCAGAAAACGATTTCATAGTGTTCTTGTGTAGATTCGAGACTACAATTCTAGCAGCCAACTGCACAGAATTTAAACAAATTTACATTAATTCAAGAAATCTACCAATTCATCATGTCAACTATGAAAAAAAAAACACACAAGGCCAGCTACCAAACAGGGATTGCATCAACCAAAAGCCATAGAATTTTATAGATATACTCAGAGAGGTGAACAATACAAAAGAAAATATGTACCCAAAAAATGAAACTGCAAAAATTAGAGAAATGACAGAAAAAAATTACAAGATAGCAATTATTTCAATTATCCCCAAATTATCAGACGAAATTGACATGAACAGAAATATACTTGAGTAAACCGAAATTAAATAATAAAAAAATAAAAACAAAACGCCAGGCAGGAGCAGAAACAAATACAGATATAAAAGTTGAAAGGGGAAAGTAAGAGACTGACGCAGGCGTAGTCAGGGTGGTTGGCGGTCATAGCAGCGGCAGTCTCGGCGGCCAATTCATCAAGCTGGCTGGTGGTGACGCCCTTGTAGACCCCAGCGCAGACCTTCTGGGCCACTAGTACCGGGTCGCAGTGGTCGGTGCTAAGGCCATAGCTGAGCTTCTTCAAGCGCGCCGTAATCTTGTCAAAATGCACGGCCTCCTGCCGCCCATCTCTCTTAACCACGTACATATTCTTATGGATTTCACTTGCCTTTCTCTATGGGGAATTTCGTCGAACAGGTTGCGTGCAAGCCAGAAGGAGTAGGACGGAGACGAATAAGATGAGAGGGTTATCTATATATAGGACAAAAAACTTAGAGCAGGTTTCTTTTTATTTTTTTTACTTTAATTTTCCCTCCATGTTCAAATTTTTTGTCAAAATTCCCGCCCAATAGATCGGTTCTTGCTTTTGGTGGGGGTGGGGGTTTGACCGCTGAGTGAGTGCTCGAGTGTGTTTTGCGAAGCTATCTGTTTAGGCGGATCATGGGGCCCACCACTGTAGTAGCCCGCGCCTCCCGCGAAAATAAATAAAGGGTCAATTGGGAAAGTGATAGGATATTTTGCAATTTACCTTCCTTCTTCCTTATTAGGTTTTTATGATATTATCTACACATAATGGATGAGTTATAACTTATAATAACGTGGTTCAGATTTGGTTTCGCAAGAAGCCCATCCCCTCTCCTTCTTTCACACTTTATCTTTTATTTTTGTCTCTTAATATAAATTCAATATAAGATGTTAATATGGGTCAATATAAGATGTTAATATGATTTAACCGTAACCATCTCCCCTCCTATTCTCATCCCTTTCTCTCTCCCACACTTTCTTTTTTTATCTTTATCTCTCAATAAAAAAATCAAGATAAGATGCTGACATGACTTAAAATAATAGAAAAGAAAATGGGAAGATAGATTAGGAAATGAGAGAATTCTCCTTCAAACAAAAGAAGTAAGATTCTCTCCCCTCTTATTTTCATGATTCTATCCCCTTCTCTCCTTTCCTCTCACACTTTCCTTTTTGTCTTTATCTCTCAATAAAAAATCAATTTAAGATACTAATGTGACTTAATCGTAACTGTTTAAATAAGAGAAGAGAAAATGAGAGAGAGAATAGGAGGGGAGAGAATCCCCTCTAAATAAAAAAGGTAAGTTTCTATTTAAACCCAACTATCTTATCTTTACACCCAACTGGAAAAATTTGTCTACCAAACTTCCATATTCACCCTTAAATAAATAAGAAAGAAGAAACAATTTTCTAAACCCAAACACAAACAACAAAAAAATTTCTCTCTCTCTACACCCATTTTATCTAATCCGGTGAACCTAACCCTAACGCCGGCAACCCTTCTCCAAAATCATCGACACCCACCACCCTCTTACACTTTTTTTTTCTATTGTTATTATATGATGAAGAAAGTACCTATTTTTTTCATTTGATTGGGTTATTTTTACAAGCACATGTTGGGTGGTGTTGTTTTATTGTTTTTGAGCGGAAATTTACAACTCTTTTTTTTTTCTCGTTAGATCTCTATTTTTTCACTAACAGTTAAAAATTTCTACCTTTTTTTCAATTTGGTTTAATGTTCAACAAATGACTGTTGGAGTGAAAATGAGCAGAAGCCTTGCGCTTATGGGGTTTAATTGCTTTTTTCATTCACTAAAATCCAATGTGTATAGCTTACCAAATTAAGAGAAAGCAAAGATGTAAGCCAGGGATTCAAGAGAGAAGAGGAGAAATATGAAGAATAGTAGTGAGGGATCGTGGTCGCTGACGATGACTGAGAAGAGTTGTCATCCTTAGGGTTGAGTTCACCGGATTAAATAAAAAGGGTGTAGAGAGATTATTGTTGTTTGTATTTTAGGGTTATAAAATTAGTTTTTCATTTTTATTTATTCAAGGACAAATTTGGAAGTTTGGTAGATAAATTTATTTAATTAGGTGTAGAAATAAGAAAGCTGGTTCAAATAAAATTTTCTCTTGGGAAAGTGATTGTATATTTTGCAATTTAGAGGGGGTGTAGTCAAACTCAGATTTGGGAGGATTTTAAAAGACTTTAAAATCCTAGTGTAGTCAATTAAAAGATTTTAAATGCTTTTAGAGGATTTTTAAAAGTGATAGATTTGATAGGATTTAAGATGATTAAAGACTCCTACAAAATTCATATGGATTATGATGGATTGTGGGGGAATGATTTGAAATCCTAGAGGGTGAGGTTGAATTCTTTTTAGTTTTGGTTATATATACTTTTTGCTTTCAAATCGCACAAAATCTACAACTTATTGAAATCCTCCAAAATCTTAATTTTTTGAATACACTTAGATTTTGATGGATTCTAAAATTCTTTAAAATCTTTTAATTGACTACACCTAGATTTGAATGGATTCTAAAATCTTTTAATTGACTACACCTAGATTTGAATTGATTCTAAAATCCTTTAAAATCTTTTAATTGACTACACTAGGATTTTAAAGTCTTTTAAAATCCTTTCAAATCCAAATTTGACTACATCCCCTTTAGTTTGACTACACCCCCATTAGTATTTACTTTCTTTTTCTTTTCTTTTTGGGGTGTGATATCCACACACCCTTCTAATTTTCGGCCGTCGGATCGGATGAAATGAAGAAAATCAACGGACATAAATTAACAAGTAGTGTGTGAGAAGTAAAAAGAGGTGTGTGGATAGCACACCCCTTCTTTTTTTTGTCGGGGAGTTATTCCCAGTTTACTTTCTGGGTTGGGTTGCCGTCGGTTTGGCGCCATTCGGATTTGAGGCGGTTTGTGTGGGCTGCGTTGGGATCACTTGAACCGTTGGATGGGTTACGGAGCATCACATTTTGAATTTGAATTTAGTGATCGTGCTTCAAGATGGGCAGGATTCGGCATTTACTTCATCCACTTGGGAGACTTTTCTTTTATTTTTTTAAGTTTTGTTAATTATGCGAGTTAAAATGAAATTTAGATGCCTTGTTCTCGACTTTTCTTATGGTGTGTGGAAGAAGATTTCTATAGCGTATAGAAGAAGTTTCATGTTAATAAATAAGTAATTTTAACGAAAAACTCTCGGTATTGTTCATTTTAACGAAAAACCACATTTTTACACTAAAAAGTCAATCCTGATACTATTCATTTTATCCTTTATTTTGTCATTATCGTTAAAACTCAAAATTTTCAAATCCTTTTTTTGAATGTCATATGAACTATACATATTTTTTTTGTTTGCTATCTCATCCTAACTTCATTAAATTATTTATCCAAAAAAAATGTTATTTTTGTTATGGAGAAATTGAAAGAGAGAGTGCAGCAAACAAAGAGAGAATTGGGTAAATTCTAAGATTTGTATTTTTACTCAATTGTGCCTTTATTTATATTAGTTGGTAAGGTTAATTCTTTACCGATAGTGTGGAGCCTAAAATAATTCCAAAAATTATAGAGGCGACACGTGAACTTTTATTCAAAAAAGACAAGATTGCCCTCAATAAATGGGCAGGTTTCTCCGATGTTTCCATGCGCATATCACATCCCTGGAGGACTCAGCAGTTGAACACAATTGCCCACAGCTCACCTGCCCTTGGCAAGGAATTAAAGATAAGGATTAATTACCCAAATCCTATCTTTAATACATTCCCAATTGAAAATTGACTCCAATCAAGTAAGTAATCCTAATTTAAATCAATTAGGGATAATTACACCATTATCTCAAGATATTATTTCCTATTTAATATCATGGGAATATTTAGAGAATATCTCTCCATTAAACACTATGGCTGGCCCTATCCCTATAAATACCCCACATTCTACCAAATTTTCAGAGCTTTTGCAACCCTAAAAAAGCCTACAGAGAAACTAACTTAGGCATCAGAGATCCATTAACCTAACCCTCCCACCTCGTGGGCACGTGAAGCTTAGCTCTCTGATCAAAGGTGTTGATTATTTTGCGGGTGCATTTTCGTCAAGACTGAAGACGGCAGAAATTTGCATCGACAAATTGGTGCTTTCATTGATAGCTGATTCAAAACACTCGAATAAGCCTCTCGCATTTGTTTCTTGAATTTTCTGTTACATTGAATTTCTCACACGTCGTATCAATTAATTTTTCCTAGAAAAGTTTATTGATCAATCCTTGGAGAAATGATACAATGGTAGGAAATTCATAAACTACGACGAACGGAACCCCGTACGTGCAAGGATTTGGACCGGAGAGTGGAGACGAGGAGATAGCCCCATAACGAAGGTCTTCAAGGCTCAATGCGACGACATGAGGAGCCCCACCGTCGCGGAGCCGCACCACCACCATCACCACCGTGACCTAATAGCCACGGCAAGGCCACTAGGCCACGGCACCACTCCCACCGTCGCTACCCTTGCAGTGCCGCACCCGGCCAAACCCTAGGCAGGAAGCCCAGGTCCATTTCCAAGCCCATAGGCAGGAGGCCCAAAACTTGGCAGCTGCTACAGCAGGCCCAAGCCAAGAGGCCCAACCCATTACAACGACATGCCTAACTGCATAGCAGGACCAAACCCAAGCCTAGAACGTGGCAACTGCTGCCAGTTAGGCAGCTCAACGAGCCTAAGCCCAAGCCACCCAGTCAGCAGGCCAAGATGTGGCAGCCCAATAGCCAGAATAGCCAACGGCCATGCAGGCCCAAAGCGAGCAGATGCCTGTCCAACGCGCCCCGCGGCCCAATCCATTCCAAGGCCACCTCCAACGATCCAGATTTCGACCACAGGTCCCGCGATTAATTCAGGGTTACTTACACCCCACTTTTCTTCAGGAATGTGATGCGAAAATAAATTAACGCACAAATTTAAACCCTATTTGTGACAGTTGTAGTAATGATGTAAGTAGGGATCGTTCTAGGCCGGGGATTAACTAGGGATGCTAACCAAAGTAAAATTAAATTAAAAACATAAAAACAAAATTTAAAACACTAAACTAGACTCAAAACACTTAAATAGAATCACTCAAAATAAAACTAACAAATAAACTAAAACAAATCAAAAGACTCAAAATACTTCAAAACTCAAGAAAACACAAACTAAAATGATTTCTAATAAACATAACACTTTAAAATAAATGGGGGATTGATTTTTATGAAAAGTAAATTAAACTTAAATAAATTACAGAATTGACAAAAACATGAAATTAAGGTGAATGGATGAACGACGGACTGGCTAGAGGATTATTCTCCACACATGACACATATGCAACCTAAATTGATTTTCAGTTGTTCTTTCAATAAATTATGAAACTCAACACCCCAAGTTAATTAGATACGCTTAAATTAACCTTCAAGTTCTCCTTAAGTTAATGAATTGGATGGGAAAGCGCATACAACAATTCAAAACATTCCTCAAAGGTTCCTTACGTGATGAGCACAATAAGGATACAATCAAGAATCATGAAGCACAATGAGAACTATAAGTGTTGACGAGGCATTCGTTACTATGATGAGCATGAAACTAATGCCAAGAATTCATTCAACGCGATCGTTTATAAGCGACCTTCACTACTTGTGATTATAAGATTGTAACTATTAGGTGAAACTCCCTCATAATCTAGCATCATATTCATGCATGAAAACTAAGCGTGCACTCTCAATCAACATACACAAATAAGTTATCAATCAAGTAGATGAACGAATTGAAACCACAACTTATGAAATAACAACTGAACGTAATCAAATCATATTGCAAGCATATTCATGGTTTCGAATCAACCTCTAGCCAAAACAAATTAATTACACATTATTTATAAATTAAAACAGAAATTAAACTTGAGTTTGGAAAGATTAAACCGAGAGAAATTGCAGGATCTGTTTCTTTATTTTCCCCAACCGAGGCAGCACACGTCTTTTTCTTCTGCGCCCTGACACTTGGCAGCTCTCCCTGTGCATGCACTGCACAGTTTCTTTTTCGCGTAAGCTGCACAACCCTCTCCCGCGTGCTGACCTGCTGTCGTGCTGACTTCTGTGCTGACCTCCTTTCTTCCGCCAGCTTGCACCTGCTCTCGCAAGCTGCTGTCTCCCTGCTGATTTCCACTCTCCTGTTGCGTCCTTCCTCGTACGTTTCCAACCCTCATGCTGCCACTTGGCAGCTCCAATTCCTGTTGTTCCGCGCCTGCACGTCTTCCTCAAGCTGCCCACGTGCAGCCTTCCTCTTAGCTGCGCAAAGCAGCTTGCGTTCTTCGTCTGACCTGTCCTCCTGCGCGCTGCCTCCGTGTCCAGCTCGCTGACCTCCCTCGCCTGCACAAACTGCCCTGCTAACTTCTCTCTCGCTGCAACTGGCAGCGCCAGTCCTCCACTCTTGCTTCACACGCTGCTGCCTTCCGTGCTCCTTTTCGCGTCTTCTCTCCTATCTAGCTGCCAGGAAGGCAGCTCCTGGTTATTCCCCCCGAGGCCCTCATGTTATTCCCTCTGTATTATTTCTGTTCGTCCTTCACGTCTCTCTCCCTTCTCCAATATCTCGCTGCCAGCTGCCAAGTGCAGCTGGTTTCTTTCTGTTTTGTCAGTCTCCCCCAGCTCTCTCCTCTTCCAAAGCAGCTCCCCCCCCCCGTTCTCTGGTTCTCCTCGAGGCCCTCTTTATTATTTTCTCCATCCACGTTATTTTATTTTCTTTTCTGCTGTCCACTAGCTTTTCCTTCCTGGCGTCTGACTCCTCCATCACTTTTATTCCTCCCTTTCTGCGATGCTTTCCCCAACTGCCAAGGGCAGCGTGCCTGCACTCTCTGACCTCCTCTCTCCACGTTTCCCTGCAGCCCACTGCTATATTCTGTCCGTTATTCCCTGTTTCACGCAGCTGCCAAAGCTCTTGCCAGCTTGGCCAGCTTGCATCGCACTGAAGATATATATATATATTTATATATATATATAAATATATATATATATTTATATATATATATATAAATAGATATATATATTTATAATACTTTCTTATTTTATTAACCAATTATAGTGGGCAAGACAGTTTTGACGATTTTATCACTTAAAATCTCACTTGTGCAATATTTATTTTATTTACTAGATAAATACTATAAAACACAAAAACAAAGTAAATAGCTCAAAAATATAAGAAACTAACTAAGAAAAGACGAGAGAATTTGATGTAAAATATGTATAAATATAATCCGATCAAATACCCCCACACTTAGCTTTTGCTAGTCCTCGAGCAAAACAGAGAAAACAGAAAAAGTAATAACATGAAAATTATTAGTTTTCCCCTATATGACCCTCATAGAACTTCATTCGAGAACATAAATTATCAAGAACCATAGCTAACACCAACAAGCTAATCCAAGTTCATTTTCCTAATTCAAATATTAGCAGTAATCTTTGAAACATCCTTGAAGTGTAGTGTGTGAGATAGCCATGTTAATGCAATTTCAAATTTTTATTTTAAAAACACCATATGCAAACTAGCAAACTTCTCACGGAATATGCACTCAATCACACATGTGTTTAGTTTTAATGTGTTTCGCTCAAAGAAACAAATGTGAAAGTTCTACCATAAGCTTGCATAAAGATCACTTCTCCACAGTCATAATTGCAAAACTTAAATCAAGAGGACTTTTATTGGATGTAATGAGGCTTAGGGATAAGGTTATTGAAACGAAAGAATAGGAAAACACAAGTTCCAAGCTACATTGCAAGCAATTATTTTCTTTAGATTTATAAAAACTCAAGCTTTCCAGCTATTCTTCCAGTCACCTCCAACCACAAACTTAAACTGAAACTTTAAAAACTTTTTATTTTCTTTGTATACAATCTTTTTTTTTTCTTTTTCTTTTCTTCTTTTCTTTTTTTTATTTTTTTTTTTTTTTATTACAAACATGAAATACCCCCACACTTATTCTTTTGCCAAACACCTTCAAAGTACTTCACAAACGTTTCTCATAAGACAATCTTGCATTGCTCGCTTGGAAAGGGTAAGGAAAAATATTTATTTCAGGCATAAGGGTAGACATATCTGGTGATAAGAAATAAAAGGTTCACATATACGGCACAAATTGGCAATCTAATGATATCATTTTTCTTTGGGAAACAAGGTTATTTGGGCCATGGTGGTAAACCTAATGCCTCTATCATTTTCAAGTTCATGCAATCAATGACAAAAATTTCGAAAGATCGTTATGCAAGTTCTAGAGAAGTATCTCACATAAGTTCATCACACATGAAAGAATAGGAGTGTATGAAAAATGCACACACTTTCAATAGGCTCAAAAACTCACATAGGATGTATATGGTCACTAAATTCACATATGGAGCTTTAAATCATGCTTTAGTTTCACATTAACAAGGCTATGTGCATTTAGTTTTTCAAGGATAATCAAATATGTACAAAACTAACACAAGAATAAGGAATTTCACAAAACACATGTTAACTAAGTTCTTGATGATCATGGTTCAAACTTTATCCGATTATATCATTGGGTCGGGGAACTAACAAAAATCTAATTCAAAACAATAAGGAAAACAAGGAAATATTTTTGGATTTTTTAAATTTTCCGATTTTTATTTTTTTTTATTTTTTTTATTTTTTTTTTAAAAAACAACAACTTAATTAAGAAAACACAAAGCAATAACATGGAAACAAATGAAACCAGTTCAAAGTTGAAGGTACAAAAATTTTCAATTTGGTCATTTTTATACTCTTTACCCCCACACTTAAACTAGACATTGTCCCCAATGTCAGAAAATATAATAAAATGCAAATAAAAATGAAAAAGATAAATATAAAGAAACAAAATAAAGCAATAGGACTGAAAACTTCCCTAATTTGCAGAAAATCAAGCGATGACCCCCAAGCTAAAATTCTGCAATCAACTTCAAGGGTGGAAATAACCAAAAGTTCCTGCAAAGAAAAGAAATAATTCAGTTAAGCACACAAGAAAATGTAGAAAATGCAAACGAAAAATTGAAAATGAAAATAAAAGACAATGAATAAAACTAAAAGTGATCATTGGTCCTGTTTGGTGACTTTCCACAGCTTTGAACTTGAACTGGGCTCGGAACTTCTTAGCAAGGAAAATGAGACTTGATTGGTGGTGGTGTTGAAGCTTCTCGAGCTCTTGGTTTCAACTCGGACTCCTTCTGCCGGGTTGATTGAGTCTGCAGGCTACATTCTTCTCTTTTTGTTCTTCTGCATGGCAGGTAGGCACGAGGAATAGGTGGTGGTCTGCTTCTTTGTTCAATCTGTCCAAGTGCCGACCGATTGCCTTTCTTTCACCTTGCCCCGTAGCCAAGAGCAAGGGTAAAGGAAAAGCATGCCATGAGAAATCTTTGCCTCTGACTCTGATGATATGGGATACTTTTGCTTTTGAAGAAGTATCGTTCCACAGGTGTATGCTTGAACTGGGCTGGGGAACTTCTTAGCAAGGAAAATGAGACTTGATCTTGAAGATGAAGCAGCACCTTGTCTCCACATGCTTCAAGTATCATTTTCACTTGCCATGTCTGTTCTCCAGGCAGATGTGGCGACTTCTTCGGAAGTACATCAGTGGTTGAAGAAGAGCACTCGAGAGCAATGCTAGGTAAGCAATCAGGAAGGATTTCCAGGTAGTCGGTTCTTAGATTGGAAGATTGACACCGAGTGCTGGCTGATTGCCCGCTTTCTCCTTATCACAAAGACAAGGACAAGGACAAGGAGAAAGCGTGATATGAGATACTCTTGCTTTCAACCTTCATGATATGAAATACTCTAGCTCTAGATGACTTGTTTGGAAAGGTATCCCAAGGAATGAGAAACACAGAGAAACTCGAGAGGGTTTGTTGGAAAGGCATTTTCGGAGATGAAAAATTTCAGAGATGAAAAATTTCGGAGATGAAGAAGTGCTGAGAGAGTTTGCCTTTGCAATGGATGGCGAAGGTAGACGTTTATAGGTATTTTCTTCACAACCGAAACTATTCTTTTACCCCTGTCGGCAGCCGGTGGATGGATGAACAGTACAGGTTACGCGCTTTCTGAAAAAGCAACCCGTAATTTGCGCAAAGCTGACAGCGCGCGTGACGAGTGACGACAAAATTGGAAAAGCTGTTCGCCTCGTGATTCCTGACCGCTCCGACTTTTGAGAGAGACGCCCGACTTTTGAGAGAACGGCGTCCGACTTTTGAGAAAGGAACCGACTTTTGAGACGGAGTCCGACTTTTGAGACGGAGACGCCGCTTTTGAGAAAAGAATCCGGCTCTTCGATTTGCGAGAGGGCGCCTCTTCGACTGCTGAGTGATGCCTCAACGATTTCTTCTTCTTATAAGAACGCTCATTTTTGTTCCACAACACACTTAAACTCCCCCTGTAAACACTTCATCTGGTAAACGTTCCCTCCTGTAAACACTCCCTCTTGCATTTTCTTTTAATCTTGATCAGTCCAACTCTTCATTCTCAACACCTTCAAATATGTCTTGCCCTTCTGACCGTCGCCTTAACTTGAATGTTGGGGAAGATAGTGATATATCTTCTCCAACCAACATTTGGCAGCCATCCTTCATATCCCCAAATGGTCCTCTTACAGTTGGGGATTCCATGATGATGAACGAAACAACCGCATCGGTGGTGGCCAGAAATCTGCTCACTCCTAGAGACACTAGGATACTTTCTAGGCGGTCCGACGAACTAGCTGTCCAGGACTCTATGGCCTATAGCGTCCGATGCGCAGGCTCAGTATCAAACATGGGCCAGCGCCTTCTTGCACGAACTCGTCAGGTGGAGTCGTTGATGGCTGAAGTGGCTAGTCTTCGGCAGGAGGTCAGAGTGCTTAGGCATGAGAATAGGGATTTGCACATGCTCGCAACCAATTACTCCACAAGCATGAAGAGGAAGCTGGATCAGATGCAGGAGTCTGAAGTGCGGATTCAGAGTGATCATCAACGGTTTATGGCGTTACTCCCGAGGTTTATGTTGCCTTCGTCCTCGGGAGCCGCACCAAGTATTGAGGCTCCAAATGATCCAACTCTGGCGCTTCGTCTTTCCAGGGCTCCGTCGACCTCCGAGGCACCACATACCAACAACCAATGAAAACTATTAGTTTTACATTATTGTAAATTCTTGCTTTTAAGTTTAAATATAACTATAAGTATTTTTGTGTTTTTTTATATATATATATATATATATATATTTTTTTTTATTTTTTTATTTTTATTTTTATTTTTTTTTTGTGGATGTTTATTAATGTTTATTATTAATTTTTTTTTTTATATTTTTTTTTTAAGGTAAGAAAAAAAAAAAAAAAAAAATATCAATGTAAAATAAGTAAATCAAAGTAAAAAGACTATGTTTAACTTTCTAAACAAAAATCACAACCAAATAAACAAAACAAAATGAAAGCAGTAAAGAGAAGGGATTAGGAATGCAAATCTGATTGTGGGTGATTCCTAGGCCTCCCTTCATTATTCAAATGCATGGGCTTATCATTGAACGGACGGTGGTACTTGAAATGATCCGACAACGGTCTAAGTTCTAATGACGGTGCCTGAATCATCAAAATTAAATTGTTAGTATAACATAAAATTAAAATTGGAGAAGATGGCTTACATTCATGTTCAAACTCAATTACAAACACCACGTCTTGGAACATTTCCGGGACTTTGAACTTGGCCAGGTTTACTATGATGGTTGTGGCTTGTCCCGTGTCATCATTCTCAATTTCTTTGGCATTTGTTGTCTCATGCACAGCCTCTTGGATGTATTCAACAAATTCTCCGGCCACCTCATTTTCTGGGATAATTCTTCTTGGTGTACAAGTCTCTTTGAACGTTGCAATACCATCGGGAACTTGATTTGGTACACCAAGAATTTGGATATCACTTTGCACCTTGGGAAGATCTTCCACAACGTATTTTTCATTCACTTCTTCCTTGGGATTTAAAAACCTGCAAGGAAAAAGGACAATTGGTGGAATAATGTTAGAATGAAATGAATTTAGAACCTCCTCACCTGAGTTGGACGGCATAAAGACTTGAGGGGTTTGCGATAAGAATTCTTCTAAACTGCCCAAGTCATCATCCTCATCTTCTTCTTGAATCGGCAATTCATCCATGTCCGGGCTATGTTTGGAAGGTTCTGGGACAACTTCATCCTCCATGTCACCTTCCAAAGTATTGACTTCATCGATTTCACTTTCTGCCTTTGAATTTTCAAGAGTTGAGTTGGAGACCTCACTTTGCTCTTGAATCTGTGCCATGAATTCCATAATCTGCCCAACATGCATATCCAATTCGTCCACTCTTCTGACTCGGTCTTGCATCTCCTGGTTTTGATTTTCTACTCCCTGATTCAAAGAGGTGAGTAAATTATTAAGTGTATCATTATCCAAGGATGTACCTGAATTGAATTGGGTTGATTGTTGTGGTGGATGTGACGGTTCATATGGCCACTGATAGAACTCTTCCGATGGCGGCAATTGTTCTTCTTTTTGTGAACCCTGTACCCAAGAAATTAATTCTTCAAGCATTTGATTATAATCCACGGGCATACTTTGATTCGATTGGAATTGTTGTGGGGGATGCTGTGGTGGCTGCATAGGTCTTGAATAGAACGCGTCTTCTTGCTGCCAATATCCACCTTGTTGGAATTGTTAAGGTTCTCCCCACATGTAATCTGAATAATCTCTCCAATCTTAATTGTAAGCATTGGAAAACATGTTGCCCCTTGATTGGTTATGGCCTTGATATCCCCAAACATCTTCATTTGCAGAAAATTGAGGACCTTGATATCGTTGCCCATAGGGCACATCAAGTGTAGGGACACTTGGCATTGTGGTCCGTTCGGCATTATGAGTTAATTGAGCAGTGATCTGTGCCAATAGATCTTGAATGCTAGTAGAATCCAGGTCTTGCTCCATTTGAAACTAAAATCAAAGAAAGAAAACTAAATCAAATATCAAAAGTAACATCCACAAACACAAATAAACATAAGCAAAAACAAAAATAAAAGGATTAGCAAATTTGCTAATCCCCGGCAACGCGCCAAAAATTTGATGCGAAAATAAATTAACGCACAAATTTAAACCCTATTTGTGACAGTTGTAGTAATGATGTAAGTAGGGATCGTTCTAGGCCGGGGATTAACTAGGGATGCTAACCAAAGTAAAATTAAATTAAAAACATAAAAACAAAATTTAAAACACTAAACTAGACTCAAAACACTTAAATAGAATCACTCAAAATAAAACTAACAAATAAACTAAAACAAATCAAAAGACTCAAAATACTTCAAAACTCAAGAAAACACAAACTAAAATGATTTCTAATAAACATAACACTTTAAAATAAATGGGGGATTGATTTTTATGAAAAGTAAATTAAACTTAAATAAATTACAGAATTGACAAAAACATGAAATTAAGGTGAATGGATGAACGACGGACTGGCTAGAGGATTATTCTCCACACATGACACATATGCAACCTAAATTGATTTTCAGTTGTTCTTTCAATAAATTATGAAACTCAACACCCCAAGTTAATTAGATACGCTTAAATTATGTTGGAAGTATGCCCACAAAGCCACTCATTTGATGTAATAGCTTTTTGGAATACTTAATATGTTAAACTTTTATATGTTTAACGGAAGGGCAATACTTATTGTTAATCACTATTTATTGAATCATGTGTTTAATCAATAAGAGAATCCAAGGGATGTATTTGACATAAGAGATAAGTGATCTAATGAGTTAGATTAAGGAGACCTTTCTCTTATGTTCATTCCTAAAACGTTCCTAGCCATAGGATTGCCAATTGGGCATTGACAATCCGCTAAGGTTAGTATGTGTTATGTTGACTCAAACGTGAGTATGAACTAGTCTCAAGTCATTTGGTGTTGGACACTAAGACAAACACATAGGTGCTCGAAAGAGTAATCGAGTACACTGAACTGCGATTAATGAGAGTTCAAACATACATGTCATGTACGAACTCTAAGGTTACAATATGCAAAGTAGTCCTTAGACCTGAGGCATCATAGATGTCTAATGGTTAGGTCCTTGATCTTTGATCATGACAAAGGCATTCCCTCGGATTGTCCACGGCATTGTTGGGGTCATGTGATCTAGTCATGTAGGCATATGAATGCACAACAAGGGATCTCTAACCTTCCATGGTGGAAGGAGTATACTCTAAAATATGATTCTAAAGTCTTTGGCCAAAGCAAATGAATATGACTAAGGAAGATGTTCCAAATCATATTCAAGGGAATCATATAAGAAAGTATCACATTGGATAGTAGACATGAAACAAACTATCACTTAAAACAATGTGGTTAAGAGTATTGTATTAGAGAAGGACCGTATTGCATTGTAATTGTAACTGGATAGGTTCTCCAACCAATTCTACTTAGCTTGGGTAACCATGACATACTGCTAGGTGTCACTCATGGTTTGTGGAAGCCCTATTGATTAACAAACACTAATCATCAAAAAGGGAGAATTGAAATGTGGTTTCAATTCACAATCGATAGTTAAGAGTAACATCGCCCACTGCCTCGCTAATTGGAACCTAATGGATCGCACACCAAATAAGGATATATGTGAAGCAATCAAATGAAATGGATAAGCAATTAAATGGTTTAATTGAAGAATGGTCAAGATTAATTAATTAGTTAATTAATTATACGAAATGTTCGTATTGGGCTTTTAAGTTGGTTTTAGGGCTTCGGGGCCCAAAAGTGTTTTGGTCCACAAGGCCCATTATGTTTAAGTTGTATGACAACTAAAACAAAATGGGCAATAAGCCCAATAACCATATAGGCCAACCATTTAGGGTGAGGGTATGCAAGTTTGCTTAATTGCAAGTTTGCCACTCACCTAAGAAATGAAGTATAAATTCATCTTTATAGCTTTGTTTTCAATTAGGGTTTTCTAAGCTACTTGGGGAAAGTTATCTAGCAAATTTACTTCCCTAAGTGATCCATTTTCATCCTCACAAATTACATCCTTGGTGAAGAGACATAGAGACATCAAACTTTTGGTGTTTTGGAGAACTAATCCTCAAATCCTCAAAGAAGCAAAGGAGCACTAAAAGGAGGAAAATCACAAGGAAGATCCAAGGAGCAAGGAGGTGACTTGAAGGCCCTCCACTTGGGTGAATCCCTTGTGTAATCAAGGATGAGCTTCAAGGGTAAAGAATCTCTAAATTCTTAATTATCTTTAATGTTGTTAAAGAGTCTTTTGGTTCACCATATACTAGGCTTTGAAAGTCATGGGTTTCATGAATTGTTTTTGGATGCATGCCTACTTTAAAGAGTTAATTGTTAGCATATGTATTCAAATGTTCATACATGTTCTTAGCTAGGACAAAATTTTTCCTTCAAGTGGTATCAGAGCCTAGGTCTAGTGTATGGTGGATCCTTTTGGGTTTTGTGATTTTCATGTTTTATGATTTAAATGTTGTAAATGTTACAAGCTTTGTTCTTGCTTTGAATATAAATTTTGCTAGAAAATTTAGCATCTCAAATGTTGTAGATGTATTTCATTTAAGCATGAATATTGGAACTAAAATTTGGTGCCATGTATTTTGAGTTTTCATAAGTGTTCTTCAATGTTCTTGGAGTTCTTGCCAAGAACAAAAAGTTTTGAAGTTTTGATTCAAAAAGTTTTATGTTTTTACATAAAGTTTTGATTTAATTTTAGTGGGTGATGGTTAATGATTAAGTAATTTTAATGGGAGACAAACTTTGTTTTAAAGAATGACATAAATCATTTCTTACAAAATTTTATTTCATCTTTACCTCACCTAACATAACCCACTTACAAAACTTTGTATAAAATTTGAATTTTCATCACTAAAACACTATATGGCTGGCCACCCTTTTAAAATAGGGTATTTTTGGGTGTTTTGTGCACTAACATAAAGTTTTGATACTTTTGTGTATTTGCATTTTGGCCCAAAAGTTTACGTTTTTACGTTAAGGTCCAAAAACTTTAAAGGACAAATTGTTTTGCTCCTTTAATGATGTTTTGACATTATTAAAAATGTTTGGGTTCTAAGTTGTAATTACATGAAGTTGTGGACTCTTGTGTTTTTACAAAGTGACCCCAAAAGTTTTTGTTTTTAGAAAATGGCCCAAAAGTTGTGGTCATTGTTTTTGGCCCAAATTAGATGAGAACAAAATGGTTTGTCTCTTTAAATGAGAATTGGATTTTCATTTTATTTAGTTCCATTTAAATCAATTCTATGGATCCGAAAACCAATTGTTTTAAAGTTGTTTTCTTAATTAAATGTGTTTGATTAAGAGAAGGGTGATTATGAACCAAATGCCTCGATAATTGAGCTATGTGATTGGCCGCTTTACATTATGAATGTTTGGCCTTGGTAGTGTAGATTTGAATGTAATTTGATTAGTTCAAGATTGTTGTAAATGGACATAAGTCCATCATTTATGTTGTAAAAGGGCATAAGCCCTTATTATTATTTCATGTATTCCTTTTGTTTAAATGTATGCAAAATGGAATAGTTGGGTCCAACGCCCAATAGGAAATAACGGTTTAATTGGATTAAACGCGTAACTAAAATCAACAACTACATACCTTAGACCCAAGGTCCAACACAAGGCTCGTGTTGGATCAAATCAAACGGTTCATAATCATCCTAAAACCTAATATGACTATATAGTCCATATGAGGATGCAAAGCATTCGTTAGTAGTTCCATATAGTCTCGCTTGTTTCAACGAAACAGTGAGAGTATTATATACTACTAATTCATATAAACTTGGACCAATGGTTGTGATAGGCCCAAGTTCTTTTAATGTGATTAAAATGTTTTGATGTAGCCCAACGCTATTCCCTCAACAAATGAATATTAAGTTGATAAGCGAGAGATGTTTAGAATATCTCTTCGTAGGCCTTCCACCGTGGTGGGCTTCAATCGTTTGTGACTCGTACACCGTATTCGTCCAGTTCTGGGGTATACAAAGTATGTGCTTACATTCAGGAGAAGCCCATAAACATATGATGAAGTGAAAGTAGGCAACGAGTATGGCCAATATGATATTCTTCTGAGGCCATTCTTGAACCCCTATTTGAACTAGCATGGTGGGAATGACTTAAACTAAGTGCAATGATGCCAATAAGATATTCTTCTGAGGCATCATTCTCTAGAGGCCGAACTAGATGGGTAATTACAAAAGGTTGTAAATGAATAATGCGTTATTCTCTCATCATTATTTTTGCTAACCAATAAGATATTCTTCTGAGGTGGGCTTGGTAATGGTGAGTCTCCCATAACCCACTAAGAGTTCAATATAACTCTCGAATTCTATTGAGGGATGTGGAATTTGCCAAAAATGGTGGGTGATACTATTTGATTAAAAGACCCAATCAAAATAGTTTTAAACAACAATGCTAATTCGATTTCTGTTATGTTATGTAGTGAACGACATGCCTAAAATTATACCCACCATTATACTTGACAAAAAGGGCCTAAAGGGCCAACGTTTCCTTGCTTGGTATCGCCACATTGAGAATGTCTCAAAGGTGAAAGACATATTGTATGTACTTAAGCAATCCCCTCCTCATGTACCTTCTACGAAACTAGCTTCAAAGGAGGAGTGTCAAAATTATGTTAGACACTATGAGGATGACTTACAAGCCAAATGCTTAATCCTCACTTCACTTAGTGAGGAGCTTATGAAGCTACATAAGCACATGGACACTTCTTGTGCCATGGTTGAAAGTTTGCATAAGATGCATGACATTGAGACTAGTAATGTACGATTCTCAAAAATTTGTAGTCTAATGAATGCCAAAATGGCAAAGGGGACATCGGTCCATAAACATGGACAAAAGATGGAAAGGATCTTTCAAGATCTTCAAAGTTTAGGAACTTCCATCGATGGGAAAATGGCCCAAGACTTTTTCCTTGCATCTCTCTCGGATGATTTCACTAAGTTTATCGTAAACTATAAAGTGAATAGATTCGATCATTCTTTGAAAGAGATGATTGACATGTGCTGTAAATTTGAAAAAGGTTTCAAAAGGGACAGTGGGAGTGAGAATGCAATGATAAGGAAAATGTTACATAAGAAGAAGGCAAAGAAATCCAAAGGAACATGTTTTCATTGTGGAAAGGATGAACGTTGGAAGAAGAAATACAGGGTGCGCATTGCGAGCCTTATGACAAGGACTTTTGAAGAGACTATTTCTGTCATAGAGAGTGCTTTTACAGTGGGCTCCAATTCCTGGATATTTGATTCAGGCGCTAGTCAACATATCTGTAATACGTTGCATGGACTAACAGGGAGCAGATCACTGCGCAATGAGGAGATGGTTGTGCGAGTTGGGAACGGCACTAAAATCTCTGCAAAAGCAATAGGCACCTATATGCTTAACCTACCCTCTGGGGAAGTCCTGGAACTTAAAAATTGTTTATATTTTCCTTCATGTATAAAGAATTTGATTTCCATCTCTAAGCTTTTACGAGATGGGCACTCAGTATTGTTTGACAAAATGAGTTGCACTTTATACTTGAACGGTCGTATTATCTCTCATGGTAATATGATAGAGGGACTTTTTCACCTAGAGACGAATAATGGGATGCACTGTATTGAAAGCGGGAATACCTCAAAACCCAAAAGGTCTAGAGAAGAAGTTAACCAAGAAAAGATATGGCATCTTAAACTTGGACATGTGAACCTTGATAAGACTCGCAAGATGTCGAAAGACGGATATTTCCGCCCATTAGGTAATGACCGGATGGGTACTTGTGAAAGTTGCTTGAAAGGGAAGATGACCAAATCTCCATTTACTGGAAAAGGAGAGAGTGCCACTGAAATTCTAGGGTTAATCCACACTGATGTATGTGGACCTATGTCTACTACGTCGAGAGAAGGCTTCTCATACTATATCACATTCACCGACGATCACTCTCGGTTTGGCTATGTATATCTTATGAAGTACAAGTCAGAATCCTTTGAAAGGTTCAAAGAATTCAAGAATGAAGTTGAGAAGCAAACTGGGAAACAGATAAAAATCCTAAGATCGGATCGAGGGGGTGAATATCTGAGTAATGAGTTCCTAGATAATCTCAAAGAGTGTGGAATAATATCACAGTGGACTCCACCGGGAACTCCACAACTTAATGGAGTTTCTGAAAGGAGAAATCGAACCTTGATGAACATGGTTCGTTCTATGATGAGTTCCGCTGATCTACCAGTAACATTCTGGGGATACGCTCTATATACAGCAGCTTACTTGCTTAATAGAGTACCTTCCAAATCAGTTTCACAAACACCCTATGAGATATGGCATGGAAGAAAGCCAAGTCTTAATCATATTAAGATTTGGGGTTGTGAAGCATATGTCAAGAAGCTTGAGGCTACTAAGCTTGAAGCGAGATCAGTAAGATGCTATTTTGTGGGATATCCTAAAGAAACTATGGGATATGAGTTCTACCATCCTGACGACCAGAAAGTCTTTGTCGCCAGAACTGCTAAGTTTCTAGAGGACGAATTTGTTCTCAAATGAACTATAAGCAAACAGATGGAAATTAATGAGATTAATAATGAACCACAAACAAGCACTCGACATATTGACAACCCTGTTCCTGAACCCCTAGCTCCACGTAGATCTGAACGGGTTAGTAAGCCACCTATGAGGTTTGGCTTAAATAATGACTTTGATGAATTGTACCTTTTAGGTGACAATGAAACAAAGGAGGACCCTAGGGACTACACTGAAGCAATGTCCGACATTGATTCAAAGAGATGGCAAATGGACGTGAAGACGGCCTTTCTGAACGGCTACCTACAGGAAGAGCTCTATATGACTCAACCCGAAGGTTTCGTGTCCGAGTCTGAAGAGACTAAGGCATGCAAGCTTCAAAGGTCCATTTATGGACTTAAGCAAGCCTCCAGGAGCTGGAACATTCGTTTCGATACTGAAATCAAAACGTTTGGTTTTACTCAAAACGAAGACGACAATTGTGTTTATCAAAAAGTCGTTGGGGATGCAGTAGTATTCCTAGTGTTATATGTAGATGACATATTACTATTCGGGAATGACACTGCAGTACTTTCTTCTGTAAAAGTGTGGTTGTCTAAAACCTTCCACATGAAAGATTTAGGAGATGCATCTTATGTACTTGGGATAAAACTCTATCGTGATAGATCCAGAAAATTAATTGGATTATCCCAATCGATGTACATTGATAAGGTGCTAAGTAGGTTCCAGATGGAACAATCTAAGAAAAGTTTTCTTCCTGTGAGACATGGAATTCACCTTTCTAAGTCCATGGGACCTAAGACTCCTGAAGAGATACGGCTAAATGAATGAAATTCCTTATGCTTCCGCCATAGGGAGTCTCATGTATGCCATGATATGCACAAGGCCTGATATCGCGTATGCTGTGAGCATTACTAGTCGATATCAATCTAACCCAGGATCAGAACACTGGGCAGCTGTCAAGATGGTCCTTAAGTACTTAAGAAGAACTAAGGACATGTTCCTCGTTTATGGAGGAGCATCAGAGTTGCGAGTGGAAGCTTATACAGACGCAGATTTCCAATCTGACGTCGATGATAGAAGTTCCAACTCCGGATATGTATTCACTCTGAATGGTGGGGCTGTCAGTTGGAAAAGCAAGAAACAAAGTGTAATTGCTGATTCCACGACAGAGGCTGAATATGTCGCTACAGCTGAAGCCGGCAAAGAAGCGTTCTGGATGAAAAAGTTCATTACTGAACTTGGAGTGGTTCCAACCATCACGTCACCAGTAACTTTGTACTGTGATAATAGTGGGGCGATAGCTCAAGCCAAGGAACCCAGGGCTCATCAAAAGAACAAGCATTTTGATAGGCGCTTTAATATCATAAGATGATATGCTGCCGAGGGGAAAGTCAACATCCTCAAAGTTGTTTCAGCCGATAATGTAGCAGATCCACTGACAAAGCCAATGACTCAAATCCAGCTTGATCGTCATATGGATAAGATGAGTATTAGATACATGGGAGGATGGCTTTGAGTGCAAGTGGGAGATTGTTGGAAGTATGCCCACAAAGCCACTCATTTGATGTAATAGCTTTTTGGAATACTTATTTGATCGGATTATATTTATACATATTTTACATCAAATTCTCTCGTCTTTTCTTAGTTAATTCCTTATATTTTCGAGCTATTTACGTTATTTTTGTGTTTATAAGATTTGTTATGCAAAGAAAATAAAAATAGCACAAATGAGTTTTAAATAATAAAAAGAAAATGTCGGTCCATGATTTTTGTTGAACATTAATCTTGTATTTTGTTATATATTTTGTTGTGGTAAGTGGAGAAGAAAAATAAATAAAAAAAGAAAAGAAAAAGAGGCTGTTAGCACTCAGCTAATGGTGGAGCACGAAGAAAGGAATAAGTGAAAAGTGTGTGCAGCGTGGAAGTGATAAGAAAAACAATTGTGCAGTGTGGTAGGTGTATGAGGCTTGAAAAGAAGACAGAGGGGATAGAGAGAGCTCACGCGGAGAAAGAAAGGAGAGCAGTGAGAAGAGGGAAATAATAGAATAATAGAATAATAGAGAGAAGTGGGAGACAACTGCCCACTTGCAGATAATACCACCTGCCTTCCTCCCATTTTTCCCTATTCCTAATTCCTGACCTCTATCACACACAGGCACGATATATCAGGGTCCAATATTCATACCTCCGGGGGAGGGGGGAAATAGGAAAGAAAGGCCTGGAGGCAGCGGCACTTGGAAGCTGCCAGGCGCAGCTGTCGCAAGCGGAACCAGAGAGGAGGACACGGATGAGCAGAAATAAGACAGGAAAGAAAAGGCTACAGAGTAGCTGGCCAACGTGAGACGCGAGAGGGGGAGAAAAAGGCACGCTGCCTTGGCAGCTCGAGGACGGACGCGAGGGTGGAAGGCGCTGCCTTGAGGCAGCTGGGCAGCGAAGGGGAGATTTGGCAGTGCAGTTGCGGGGAGCTGGCGAGCAAGCTGCTTTAGGCAGCTGGAAGGAGAAGAGGACTGACGTGCGGCCTTGCGGTGGGCGCTGTCAGCAGGAAGCCAGGAAGCTGCCTTTGCAGCTGCGACGCCAGGAACGTGAGCAGCTTGCAGGGTCAGCACGGGAGCCTCGGTCAGGAGGGCTTGACGCAAGAAAGCTGGCAGCTGACTAGTCAGCTCGGGCAGGAGGATAGACGAGAGACAGCGCGCAGAAATAGATGGCGTGCGGGAGATGGAGAGACTGACGTGGAGGACCTGTGCAGCTGCAAGCTGCCTGGGCACGCGGAAAAGCAGGGAATAATGCTGCCCTTTGGCAGCGAGGTCAGAGACAAGGCGCAGCGAGCAGGAAAGGGTCAACACGGCAGCAATCCTGCCTGGTCAGCACGGCAATAGTGCAGGGAGCGCAACAACACTGCAGTCCTCATTCGGTTTAATCCTCCAACTCACGTTTTATTCCTGTTTAATTTTAATAATGTGTAACTAATTTTATTTTGGCTAGAGTTTAATTCAAAACCATGGATATATTTGTAATTTGAATTGATTACCTTCAGTTGTGATTTCTGAGTTGTGATTTAATTTGCTTAACTGCTTGATTGATAACTTATTTTTGTATGTCGATTAAGGATGCATACTTAATTTACATGCATGAATTTGATGCTAGAATATAAGTGAATTTCACCTAATCGTTATGAACTTATATTCACAAGTAGTGAAGGTCGCTTATAAACGATCGCGTTAGGTAAATTCTTGGCATAAGTTTCATGCAATTCATAGTAACAAGTGCCTCGTCAATGCTTATGATTTTCATAAAACTTAATGATTCTTGCTTGTATCTCTATTATGCAATTCATGTAGGGAACTTGTAGGGAATGTTTTGGGTTGTCGTATGCAATCATCCAACCTAATAAAAGTAGGAAAATCTGAAGGTTAATTTAAGCGGACCTAATTAACTTGGGGCGTTGAGAATTTACAATTTATTGAAAGAACAACTGAAAATCAATTTAGGTTGCATATGTGGCATGTGTGGAGAATAATCCTCTAGCCAGTCCGTCATTAATCAGTTTACCTTAATTTCATGTTTTTGTCAATTCTGTAATTTATTTAAGTTTAATTTACTTTTAATCAAAAATCAATCCCCCATTTATTTTAAAGTGTTAGGTTTGTTAGAAATTAATTTAGTTTGTGTTTTCTTAAGTCTTGAGTTGTTTTGAGTCTTTTGATTTGTTTTAGATTATTTGTTAGTTTTATTTTGAGTTATTCTAGTTAAGTGTTTTGAGTCTAGTTTAGTGTTTTAAATTTTGTTTTTACGTTTTTAATTTAATTTTACTTTGGTTAGCATCCCTAGTTAATCCCCGGCCTAGAACGATCCCTACTTACATCATTACTACAACTGTCACAAATAGGGTTTAAATTTGTGCGTTAATTTATTTTCGCATCAAATTTTTGGCGCCGTTGCCGGGGATTAGCAAATTTGCTAATCCTTTTATTTTTGTTTTTGCTTATGTTTATTTGTGTTTGTGTATGTTACTTTTGATATTTGATTTATTTTTCTTTCTTTGAATTGAGGTACAAATGGAGCAAGACCTGGATTCTACTAGCATTCAAGATCTATTGGCACAGCTCACTGCTCAATTAACTCATAAAGCCGAACGGACCACAATGCCAAGTGGCCCTACATTTGATATGCCCTATGAGCAAGGATTTCAAACTCATCAATATCCCCAATTTTCTGCAAATGAAGATGTTTGGGGATATCAAGGCTACAACCAATCAAGGGGCAACATGTTTTCCAACGCTTATAATTCGGATTGGAGAAGTAATTCAGAGTATATGTGGGATGAACCTCAACAATTTCAACAAGGTGGATATTGGCAGCAAGACGAGTTTTATTCAAGACCTATGCAGCCACCACAGCATCCCCCACAGCAATTTCAATCGAATTCAAGTATGCCCATTAATTATAATGAAATTCTTGATGGACTCATTTCTTTGGCGCAGGGTTCACAAAATCAAGCTGAGGAGACTCACCAAGCAGAATATTGGCAGCCATCGGAGGAGTACTATCAATGGCCATATGAACCACCACAGCCTCCACCACAATCTCCCCAACCAAATTCAGGTACGTCCTCAGATAATGACATTTTGAATAAGTTACTAACCTCTTTGACCCAGGACGTAGAAAATCGAAACATGGAGATGCAAAATAAAGCCAACAAGGTGGATGCATTGGAGGAGCAAGTTGGGCAGATTATGGAATTCATGGCACAGATTCGAGATCAAGGTAACATGGAGGATGAAGTTGTTCCAGAACCATCCAAACATAGCCCGGACATGGATGAATTGCCGATTCAAGAAGAAGATGAGGATGACGACTTGGGCAGTTTAGAAGAATTCTTATCGCAAACCCCTCAAGTCTTTATGCCGTCCAACTCAGGTGAGGAGGTTCTAAGTTCAATTCATTCTGACATCGTTCCACCAAATGTCCTTTTTCCTTGCAGGTTTTTAAATCCCAAGGAAGAAGTGAATGAAAAATACGTTGTGGAAGATCTTCCCAAGGTGCAAAGTGATATCCAAATTTTTGGTGCACAAAATCATGTTCCCGATGATGTTGAAACAATCAAAGAAACTTGTACACCAAGAAGAGGGACTCCAGAAAATGAGGTGGCCGGAGAATTTCAAGAATACATCCAAGAGGCTGTGCATGAGACAATCAAGCCCAAAGCAGTTGAGTTTGATGACACGGGACAAGCCACAACCATCATAGTAAACCTGGCCAAGTTCAAAGTCCCGGAAACGTTCAAAGACGTGGTGTTTATAATTGAGTTTGAATGTGACTGTAAGCCATCTTCTCCATTTTTTATTTTAATTTATACTAACTTGTTTTTAATTTTGATGATTCAGGCACCGTCATTAGAACTTAGACCGTTGTCGGATCATTTCAAGTACCACCGTCCGTTCAATGATAAGCCCATGCATTTGAATAATGAAGGGAGGCCTAGGAATCACCCACAATCAGATTTGCATTCCTAATCCCTTCTCTTTACTGCTTTCATTTTGTTTTGTTATTTAGTTGTGATTTTTGTTTTGTTTATTTAGTTGTGATTTTTGTTTAGAAAGTTGAACTTAGTCTTTTTACTTTGTTTTACTTATTGTTGTGTTTTCTTAATTAAGTTGTTAAAAATACATAAAAAATAAAAAATTAAAAAAAAAAAAAAAAAAAAAATTAAAAAAAAACTTAAAAACATAAACATTCATATAAATAAAAAATATAAAAAAAAAAAAAACTTAAATGCATAAATTTTTTACAATAACTTGTAATTTAATTTCGTTCATTGGTCATTGGTTGGTGGTGCCTCGGAGGTCGACGGAGCCCCTGAAAGACGAAGCGCCAGAGCTGGATCATTCAGAGCCTCAATACTTGGTGCTGCTCCCGAGGACGAAGGCAACACAAACCTCGGGAGTAACGCCATAAACCGTTGATGATCACTCTGAATCCGCACTTCGGACTCCTGCATCTGATCCAGCTTCCTCTTCATGCTGGTTGAGTAATTGGTTGCAAGCATGTGCAAATCCCTGTTCTCATGCCTAAGCACTCTGACCTCTTGCCGAAGACTAGCCACTTCAGCCATCAACGACTCCACCTGACGAGTTCGTGCAAGAAGGCGCTGGCCCATGTTTGATACGGAGCCTGCGCATCGGACGCTGTAGGCCATAGAGTCCTGAACAGCCAGTTCGTCGGACCGCCTAGAAAGTATCCTAGTGTCTCTAGGAGTGAGCAGATTTCTGGCCACCACCGATGCGGTTGTTTCGTTCATCATCATGGAATCCCCAACTGTAAGAGGACCATTTGGGGATATGAAGGATGGCTGCCAAATGTTGGTTGGGGAAGATATATCACTATCTTCCCCAACATTCAAGTTAAGGCGACGGTCAGAAGGGCAAGACATTTTCTGAAGGTGTTGAGAATGAAGAGTCGGAATGATCAAGATTAAAAGAAGTGAAGGAGGGAGTGTTTGCAGGAGGAAGTGTTTACAGGGGGAGCTTAAGTGTGTTGTGGAACAAAAATGAGCGTTCTTATAAGAAGAAGAAATCAAGAGGCATCACTCAGCAGTCGAAGAGACGCCCTCTCGCAAATCGAAGAGCCGGGCTCCTTTCTCAAAAAGCCGGATTCTTTTCTCAAAAGCGGCGTCTCCGTCTCAAAAGTCGGTTCCTTTCTCAAAAGTCGGACGCCGTTCTCTCAGAAGTCGGGCGTCTCTCTCAAAAGCCGGAGCAGTCAGGAATCACGAGGCGAGCCGCTCCCTGATTTGTCCAGACGTGTCACATGCAATTCCTTTCTCAAAAGTCGGGATTGCTCAGAAACCACGAGCCACTCCCTGATTTTTCCAATTTTGTCGTCACTCGTCACGCGCTGTCAGCTTTGCGCAAATTACGGGCTGCTTTTTCAGAAAGCGCGTGACCTGTACTGTTCATCCATCCACCGGCTGCCGACAGGGGTAAAAGAACAGTTTCGGTTGTGAAGAAAAATTCTATAAACGTCTACCTTCGCCTTCAACAGCAAAGGCAAACTCTCTCAACACTTCTTCATCTCCGAAATTTTTCATCTCCGAAAATGCCTTTCCAACAAACCCTCTCGAGTTTCTCTGTGTTTCTCATTCCCTGGGATACCTTTGCAAATAAGTCATCTAGAGCTAGAGTATTTCATATCATGAAGGTTGAAAGCAAGAGTATCTCATATCACGCTTTCTCCCTGTCCTTGTCCTTGTCTTTGTGGCAAGGAGAAAGCGGGCAATCAGCCAGCACTCGGTGTCAATCTTCCAATCTAAGAACCGACTGCCTGGAAATCCTTCCTGATTGCTTACCTAGCATTGCTCTCGAGTGCTCTTCTTCAACCACTGATGTACTTCCGAAGAAGTCGCCACATCTGCCTGGAGAACAGCCAAGGCAAGTGAAAATGTTACTTGAAGCATGTGGAGACAAGGTGCTGCTTCATCTTCAAGATCAAGTCTCATTTTCCTTGCTAAGAAGTTCCCCAGCCCAGTTCAAGCATACACCTGTGGAACGATACTTCTTCAAAAGCAAAAGTATCCCATATCATCAGAGTCAGAGGCAAAGATTTCTCATGGCATGCTTTTCCTTTACCCTTGCTCTTGGCTACGGGGCAAGGTGAAAGAAAGGCAATCGGTCGGCACTTGGACAGATTGAACAAAGAAGCAGACCACCACCTATTCCTCGTGCTTACCTGCCATGCAGAAGAACAAAAAGAGAAGAATGTAGCCTGCAGACTCAATCAACTCGGCAGAAGGAGTCTGAGTTGAAACCAAGAGCTCGAGAAGCTTCAACAACACCACCAATCAAGTCTCATTTTCCTTGCTAAGAAGTTCCGAGGCCAGTTCAAGTTCAAAACTGTGGAAAGTCACCAAACAGGACCAATGATCACTTTTTAGTTTTATTGTTATCTTTTATTTTCATTTTCAATTTTTCGTTTGTTTGTTTTTTTCTTGCGTGCTTAACTGATTTATTTCTTTTCTTTGCAGGAACTTTTGGTTATTTCCACCCTTGAAGTTGATTGCAGAATTTTAGCTTGGGGGGTCATCGCTTGATTTTTTTTCTGCAAATTAGGGAAGTTTTCAGTCCTATTGCTTTATTTTGTTTCTTTATATTTATCTTTTTCATTTTTATTTGCATTTTATTATATTTTCTGACATTGGGGACAATGTCTAGTTTAAGTGTGGGGGTAAAGAGTTTAAAAATGACCAAATTGAAAATTTTTATACCTTCGACTTTGAACTAGTTTCATTTGTTTCCATGTTATTGCTTTGTGTTTTCTTAATTAAGTTGTTGTTTTTATTAAAAAAATAATAAAATAATAAAAAAATAAAAAATAAAAAATCGGAAAATTTTAAAAATCCAAAAATATTTCCTTGTTTTCCTTATTGTTTTGAATTAGCTTTTTGTTAGTTTCCCGACCCAATGATATAATTGGATAAGTTTGAACCATGATCATCAAGAACTTAGTTAACATGTGTTGTGTGAAATTCCTTATTCTCGTGTTAGTTTGTACATATTTGATCATCTTTGAAAAACCAAATGCACATAGCCTTGTTGATGTGAAATTAAAGCATGATTTTAAGCTCCATATGTGAATTTAGTGACCATATACATCCTATGTGAGTTTTTGAGCCTATTGAAAGTGTGTGCATTTTTCATACACTCCTATTTTTTTCATGTGTGATGAACTTATGTGAGATACTTCTCTAGAACTTGCATAACGATCTTTCAAAATATTTGTCTTTGATTGCATGAACTTGAAAATGATAGAGGCATTAGGTTTACCACCATGGCCCAAATAACCTTGTTTCCCAAAGAAAAATGATATCATTAGATTGCCAATTTGAGCCGTATTGTGAGCCTTTTATTTCTTATCACCAGATATGTCTACCCTTATGCCTGAAATAAATATTTTTCCTTACCCTTTCCAAGCGAGCTAGTGAGCAATGTGATATTGTCTTATGAGAAATGTTTGTGAAGTACTTTGAAGGTGTTTGGCAAAAGAATAAGTGTGGGGGTTTTTCATATTTGTTTCTGTTTGAAAAAAAAAAAAAAAAAAAAAAAAAAAAAAAAAAAAAAAAGAAAAGGAAAAGAAAAAAAAAGAAAAAAAAAAGATTGTATACAAAGAAAATAAAAAGTTTTTAAAGTTTCAGTTTATGGGTGTGGTTGGAGATGTCTGAAGAATCGTTGGAGAGCTTGAGTTCTTATAAATCTAAAGAAAATAATTGCTTGCAATGAAACTTGGAACTTGTGTTTTTCCTATTCTTTCGTTTCAATAACCCTATCCCTAAGCCTCATTACATCCAATAAAAGTCCTCTTGATTTAAGTTTTGCAATTATGACTGTGGAGAAGTGATCTTTATGCAAGCTTATGGTAGAACTTTCACATTTGATTCTTTGAGAGAAACACATTAAAACTAAACACATGTGTGATTGAGTGTATGTCCAGTGAGAAGGTCGCTAGTTTGCATATGGTGATTCTAAAAATAAAAATTTTGAAATTGCATTAGCATGGCTATCTCACACACTACACTTCAAGGATGTTCCAAAGATTACTGCTAATATTTGAATAAGGAAAATGAACTTGAATTGCTTGTTGTTGTTAGCTATGGTTCTTGATGATTATGTTCTCAAAGTAAATTCTATGAGGGTAATATAGGGGAAAACTAATAATTTTCATGTTATTACTTTTTCTGTTTTCTCTGTTTTGCTCGAGGACTAGCAAAAGCTAAGTGTGGGGGTATTTGATCGGATTATATTTATACATATTTTACATCAAATTCTCTCGTCTTTTCTTAGTTAATTCCTTATATTTTCGAGCTATTTACGTTATTTTTGTGTTTATAAGATTTGTTATGCAAAGAAAATAAAAATAGCACAAATGAGTTTTAAATAATAAAAAGAAAATGTCGGTCCATGATTTTTGTTGAACATTAATCTTGTATTTTGTTATATATTTTGTTGTGGTAAGTGGAGAAGAAAAATAAATAAAAAAAGAAAAGAAAAAGAGGCTGTTAGCACTCAGCTAATGGTGGAGCACGAAGAAAGGAATAAGTGAAAAGTGTGTGCAGCGTGGAAGTGATAAGAAAAACAATTGTGCAGTGTGGTAGGTGTATGAGGCTTGAAAAGAAGACAGAGGGGATAGAGAGAGCTCACGCGGAGAAAGAAAGGAGAGCAGTGAGAAGAGGGAAATAATAGAATAATAGAATAATAGAGAGAAGTGGGAGACAACTGCCCACTTGCAGATAATACCACCTGCCTTCCTCCCATTTTTCCCTATTCCTAATTCCTGACCTCTATCACACACAGGCACGATATATCAGGGTCCAATATTCATACCTCCGGGGGAGGGGGGAAATAGGAAAGAAAGGCCTGGAGGCAGCGGCACTTGGAAGCTGCCAGGCGCAGCTGTCGCAAGCGGAACCAGAGAGGAGGACACGGATGAGCAGAAATAAGACAGGAAAGAAAAGGCTACAGAGTAGCTGGCCAACGTGAGACGCGAGAGGGGGAGAAAAAGGCACGCTGCCTTGGCAGCTCGAGGACGGACGCGAGGGTGGAAGGCGCTGCCTTGAGGCAGCTGGGCAGCGAAGGGGAGATTTGGCAGTGCAGTTGCGGGGAGCTGGCGAGCAAGCTGCTTTAGGCAGCTGGAAGGAGAAGAGGACTGACGTGCGGCCTTGCGGTGGGCGCTGTCAGCAGGAAGCCAGGAAGCTGCCTTTGCAGCTGCGACGCCAGGAACGTGAGCAGCTTGCAGGGTCAGCACGGGAGCCTCGGTCAGGAGGGCTTGACGCAAGAAAGCTGGCAGCTGACTAGTCAGCTCGGGCAGGAGGATAGACGAGAGACAGCGCGCAGAAATAGATGGCGTGCGGGAGATGGAGAGACTGACGTGGAGGACCTGTGCAGCTGCAAGCTGCCTGGGCACGCGGAAAAGCAGGGAATAATGCTGCCCTTTGGCAGCGAGGTCAGAGACAAGGCGCAGCGAGCAGGAAAGGGTCAACACGGCAGCAATCCTGCCTGGTCAGCACGGCAATAGTGCAGGGAGCGCAACAACACTGCAGTCCTCATTCGGTTTAATCCTCCAACTCACGTTTTATTCCTGTTTAATTTTAATAATGTGTAACTAATTTTATTTTGGCTAGAGTTTAATTCAAAACCATGGATATATTTGTAATTTGAATTGATTACCTTCAGTTGTGATTTCTGAGTTGTGATTTAATTTGCTTAACTGCTTGATTGATAACTTATTTTTGTATGTCGATTAAGGATGCATACTTAATTTACATGCATGAATTTGATGCTAGAATATAAGTGAATTTCACCTAATCGTTATGAACTTATATTCACAAGTAGTGAAGGTCGCTTATAAACGATCGCGTTAGGTAAATTCTTGGCATAAGTTTCATGCAATTCATAGTAACAAGTGCCTCGTCAATGCTTATGATTTTCATAAAACTTAATGATTCTTGCTTGTATCTCTATTATGCAATTCATGTAGGGAACTTGTAGGGAATGTTTTGGGTTGTCGTATGCAATCATCCAACCTAATAAAAGTAGGAAAATCTGAAGGTTAATTTAAGCGGACCTAATTAACTTGGGGCGTTGAGAATTTACAATTTATTGAAAGAACAACTGAAAATCAATTTAGGTTGCATATGTGGCATGTGTGGAGAATAATCCTCTAGCCAGTCCGTCATTAATCAGTTTACCTTAATTTCATGTTTTTGTCAATTCTGTAATTTATTTAAGTTTAATTTACTTTTAATCAAAAATCAATCCCCCATTTATTTTAAAGTGTTAGGTTTGTTAGAAATTAATTTAGTTTGTGTTTTCTTAAGTCTTGAGTTGTTTTGAGTCTTTTGATTTGTTTTAGATTATTTGTTAGTTTTATTTTGAGTTATTCTAGTTAAGTGTTTTGAGTCTAGTTTAGTGTTTTAAATTTTGTTTTTACGTTTTTAATTTAATTTTACTTTGGTTAGCATCCCTAGTTAATCCCCGGCCTAGAACGATCCCTACTTACATCATTACTACAACTGTCACAAATAGGGTTTAAATTTGTGCGTTAATTTATTTTCGCATCATTAATATGTTAAACTTTTATATGTTTAACGGAAGGGCAATACTTATTGTTAATCACTATTTATTGAATCATGTGTTTAATCAATAAGAGAATCCAAGGGATGTATTTGACATAAGAGATAAGTGATCTAATGAGTTAGATTAAGGAGACCTTTCTCTTATGTTCATTCCTAAAACGTTCCTAGCCATAGGATTGCCAATTGGGCATTGACAATCCGCTAAGGTTAGTATGTGTTATGTTGACTCAAACGTGAGTATGAACTAGTCTCAAGTCATTTGGTGTTGGACACTAAGACAAACACATAGGTGCTCGAAAGAGTAATCGAGTACACTGAACTGCGATTAATGAGAGTTCAAACATACATGTCATGTACGAACTCTAAGGTTACAATATGCAAAGTAGTCCTTAGACCTGAGGCATCATAGATGTCTAATGGTTAGGTCCTTGATCTTTGATCATGACAAAGGCATTCCCTCGGATTGTCCACGGCATTGTTGGGGTCATGTGATCTAGTCATGTAGGCATATGAATGCACAACAAGGGATCTCTAACCTTCCATGGTGGAAGGAGTATACTCTAAAATATGATTCTAAAGTCTTTGGCCAAAGCAAATGAATATGACTAAGGAAGATGTTCCAAATCATATTCAAGGGAATCATATAAGAAAGTATCACATTGGATAGTAGACATGAAACAAACTATCACTTAAAACAATGTGGTTAAGAGTATTGTATTAGAGAAGGACCGTATTGCATTGTAATTGTAACTGGATAGGTTCTCCAACCAATTCTACTTAGCTTGGGTAACCATGACATACTGCTAGGTGTCACTCATGGTTTGTGGAAGCCCTATTGATTAGCAAACACTAATCATCAAAAAGGGAGAATTGAAATGTGGTTTCAATTCACAATCGATAGTTAAGAGTAACATCGCCCACTGCCTCGCTAATTGGAACCTAATGGATCGCACACCAAATAAGGATATATGTGAAGCAATCAAATGAAATGGATAAGCAATTAAATGGTTTAATTGAAGAATGGTCAAGATTAATTAATTAGTTAATTAATTATACGAAATGTTCGTATTGGGCTTTTAAGTTGGTTTTAGGGCTTCGGGGCCCAAAAGTGTTTTGGTCCACAAGGCCCATTATGTTTAAGTTGTATGACAACTAAAACAAAATGGGCAATAAGCCCAATAACCATATAGGCCAACCATTTAGGGTGAGGGTATGCAAGTTTGCTTAATTGCAAGTTTGCCACTCACCTAAGAAATGAAGTATAAATTCATCTTTATAGCTTTGTTTTCAATTAGGGTTTTCTAAGCTACTTGGGGAAAGTTATCTAGCAAATTTACTTCCCTAAGTGATCCATTTTCATCCTCACAAATTACATCCTTGGTGAAGAGACATAGAGACATCAAACTTTTGGTGTTTTGGAGAACTAATCCTCAAATCCTCAAAGAAGCAAAGGAGCACTAAAAGGAGGAAAATCACAAGGAAGATCCAAGGAGCAAGGAGGTGACTTGAAGGCCCTCCACTTGGGTGAATCCCTTGTGTAATCAAGGATGAGCTTCAAGGGTAAAGAATCTCTAAATTCTTAATTATCTTTAATGTTGTTAAAGAGTCTTTTGGTTCACCATATACTAGGCTTTGAAAGTCATGGGTTTCATGAATTGTTTTTGGATGCATGCCTACTTTAAAGAGTTAATTGTTAGCATATGTATTCAAATGTTCATACATGTTCTTAGCTAGGACAAAATTTTTCCTTCAAGTGGTATCAGAGCCTAGGTCTAGTGTATGGTGGATCCTTTTGGGTTTTGTGATTTTCATGTTTTATGATTTAAATGTTGTAAATGTTACAAGCTTTGTTCTTGCTTTGAATATAAATTTTGCTAGAAAATTTAGCATCTCAAATGTTGTAGATGTATTTCATTTAAGCATGAATATTGGAACTAAAATTTGGTGCCATGTATTTTGAGTTTTCATAAGTGTTCTTCAATGTTCTTGGAGTTCTTGCCAAGAACAAAAAGTTTTGAAGTTTTGATTCAAAAAGTTTTATGTTTTTACATAAAGTTTTGATTTAATTTTAGTGGGTGATGGTTAATGATTAAGTAATTTTAATGGGAGACAAACTTTGTTTTAAAGAATGACATAAATCATTTCTTACAAAATTTTATTTCATCTTTACCTCACCTAACATAACCCACTTACAAAACTTTGTATAAAATTTGAATTTTCATCACTAAAACACTATATGGCTGGCCACCCTTTTAAAATAGGGTATTTTTGGGTGTTTTGTGCACTAACATAAAGTTTTGATACTTTTGTGTATTTGCATTTTGGCCCAAAAGTTTACGTTTTTACGTTAAGGTCCAAAAACTTTAAAGGACAAATTGTTTTGCTCCTTTAATGATGTTTTGACATTATTAAAAATGTTTGGGTTCTAAGTTGTAATTACATGAAGTTGTGGACTCTTGTGTTTTTACAAAGTGACCCCAAAAGTTTTTGTTTTTAGAAAATGGCCCAAAAGTTGTGGTCATTGTTTTTGGCCCAAATTAGATGAGAACAAAATGGTTTGTCTCTTTAAATGAGAATTGGATTTTCATTTTATTTAGTTCCATTTAAATCAATTCTATGGATCCGAAAACCAATTGTTTTAAAGTTGTTTTCTTAATTAAATGTGTTTGATTAAGAGAAGGGTGATTATGAACCAAATGCCTCGATAATTGAGCTATGTGATTGGCCGCTTTACATTATGAATGTTTGGGCTTGGTAGTGTAGATTTGAATGTAATTTGATTAGTTCAAGATTGTTGTAAATGGACATAAGTCCATCATTTATGTTGTAAAAGGGCATAAGCCCTTATTATTATTTCATGTATTCCTTTTGTTTAAATGTATGCAAAATGGAATAGTTGGGTCCAACGCCCAATAGGAAATAACGGTTTAATTGGATTAAACGCGTAACTAAAATCAACAACTACATACCTTAGACCCAAGGTCCAACACAAGGCTCGTGTTGGATCAAATCAAACGGTTCATAATCATCCTAAAACCTAATATGACTATATAGTCCATATGAGGATGCAAAGCATTCGTTAGTAGTTCCATATAGTCTCGCTTGTTTCAACGAAACAGTGAGAGTATTATATACTACTAATTCATATAAACTTGGACCAATGGTTGTGATAGGCCCAAGTTCTTTTAATGTGATTAAAATGTTTTGATGTAGCCCAACGCTATTCCCTCAACAAATGAATATTAAGTTGATAAGCGAGAGATGTTTAGAATATCTCTTCGTAGGCCTTCCACCGTGGTGGGCTTCAATCGTTTGTGACTCGTACACCGTATTCGTCCAGTTCTGGGGTATACAAAGTATGTGCTTACATTCAGGAGAAGCCCATAAACATATGATGAAGTGAAAGTAGGCAACGAGTATGGCCAATATGATATTCTTCTGAGGCCATTCTTGAACCCCTATTTGAACTAGCATGGTGGGAATGACTTAAACTAAGTGCAATGATGCCAATAAGATATTCTTCTGAGGCATCATTCTCTAGAGGCCGAACTAGATGGGTAATTACAAAAGGTTGTAAATGAATAATGCGTTATTCTCTCATCATTATTTTTGCTAACCAATAAGATATTCTTCTGAGGTGGGCTTGGTAATGGTGAGTCTCCCATAACCCACTAAGAGTTCAATATAACTCTCGAATTCTATTGAGGGATGTGGAATTTGCCAAAAATGGTGGGTGATACTATTTGATTAAAAGACCCAATCAAAATAGTTTTAAACAACAATGCTAATTCGATTTCTGTTATGTTATGTAGTGAACGACATGCCTAAAATTATACCCACCATTATACTTGACAAAAAGGGCCTAAAGGGCCAACGTTTCCTTGCTTGGTATCGCCACATTGAGAATGTCTCAAAGGTGAAAGACATATTGTATGTACTTAAGCAATCCCCTCCTCATGTACCTTCTACGAAACTAGCTTCAAAGGAGGAGTGTCAAAATTATGTTAGACACTATGAGGATGACTTACAAGCCAAATGCTTAATCCTCACTTCACTTAGTGAGGAGCTTATGAAGCTACATAAGCACATGGACACTTCTTGTGCCATGGTTGAAAGTTTGCATAAGATGCATGACATTGAGACTAGTAATGTACGATTCTCAAAAATTTGTAGTCTAATGAATGCCAAAATGGCAAAGGGGACATCGGTCCATAAACATGGACAAAAGATGGAAAGGATCTTTCAAGATCTTCAAAGTTTAGGAACTTCCATCGATGGGAAAATGGCCCAAGACTTTTTCCTTGCATCTCTCTCGGATGATTTCACTAAGTTTATCGTAAACTATAAAGTGAATAGATTCGATCATTCTTTGAAAGAGATGATTGACATGTGCTGTAAATTTGAAAAAGGTTTCAAAAGGGACAGTGGGAGTGAGAATGCAATGATAAGGAAAATGTTACATAAGAAGAAGGCAAAGAAATCCAAAGGAACATGCTTTCATTGTGGAAAGGATGAACGTTGGAAGAAGAAATACAGGGTGCGCATTGCGAGCCTTATGACAAGGACTTTTGAAGAGACTATTTCTGTCATAGAGAGTGCTTTTACAGTGGGCTCCAATTCCTGGATATTTGATTCAGGCGCTAGTCAACATATCTGTAATACGTTGCAGGGACTAACAGGGAGCAGATCACTGCGCAATGAGGAGATGGTTGTGCGAGTTGGGAACGGCACTAAAATCTCTGCAAAAGCAATAGGCACCTATATGCTTAACCTACCCTCTGGGGAAGTCCTGGAACTTAAAAATTGTTTATATTTTCCTTCATGTATAAAGAATTTGATTTCCATCTCTAAGCTTTTACGAGATGGGCACTCAGTATTGTTTGACAAAATGAGTTGCACTTTATACTTGAACGGTCGTATTATCTCTCATGGTAATATGATAGAGGGACTTTTTCACCTAGAGACGAATAATGGGATGCACTGTATTGAAAGCGGGAATACCTCAAAACCCAAAAGGGCTAGAGAAGAAGTTAACCAAGAAAAGATATGGCATCTTAAACTTGGACATGTGAACCTTGATAAGACTCGCAAGATGTCGAAAGACGGATATTTCCGCCCATTAGGTAATGACCGGATGGGTACTTGTGAAAGTTGCTTGAAAGGGAAGATGACCAAATCTCCATTTACTGGAAAAGGAGAGAGTGCCACTGAAATTCTAGGGTTAATCCACACTGATGTATGTGGACCTATGTCTACTACGTCGAGAGAAGGCTTCTCATACTATATCACATTCACCGACGATCACTCTCGGTTTGGCTATGTATATCTTATGAAGTACAAGTCAGAATCCTTTGAAAGGTTCAAAGAATTCAAGAATGAAGTTGAGAAGCAAACTGGGAAACAGATAAAAATCCTAAGATCGGATCGAGGGGGTGAATATCTGAGTAATGAGTTCCTAGATAATCTCAAAGAGTGTGGAATAATATCACAGTGGACTCCACCGGGAACTCCACAACTTAATGGAGTTTCTGAAAGGAGAAATCGAACCTTGATGAACATGGTTCGTTCTATGATGAGTTCCGCTGATCTACCAGTAACATTCTGGGGATACGCTCTATATACAGCAGCTTACTTGCTTAATAGAGTACCTTCCAAATCAGTTTCACAAACACCCTATGAGATATGGCATGGAAGAAAGCCAAGTCTTAATCATATTAAGATTTGGGGTTGTGAAGCATATGTCAAGAAGCTTGAGGCTACTAAGCTTGAAGCGAGATCAGTAAGATGCTATTTTGTGGGATATCCTAAAGAAACTATGGGATATGAGTTCTACCATCCTGACGACCAGAAAGTCTTTGTCGCCAGAACTGCTAAGTTTCTAGAGGACGAATTTGTTCTCAAATGAACTATAAGCAAACAGATGGAAATTAATGAGATTAATAATGAACCACAAACAAGCACTCGACATATTGACAACCCTGTTCCTGAACCCCTAGCTCCACGTAGATCTGAACGGGTTAGTAAGCCACCTATGAGGTTTGGCTTAAATAATGACTTTGATGAATTGTACCTTTTAGGTGACAATGAAACAAAGGAGGACCCTAGGGACTACACTGAAGCAATGTCCGACATTGATTCAAAGAGATGGCAAATGGACGTGAAGACGGCCTTTCTGAACGGCTACCTACAGGAAGAGCTCTATATGACTCAACCCGAAGGTTTCGTGTCCGAGTCTGAAGAGACTAAGGCATGCAAGCTTCAAAGGTCCATTTATGGACTTAAGCAAGCCTCCAGGAGCTGGAACATTCGTTTCGATACTGAAATCAAAACGTTTGGTTTTACTCAAAACGAAGACGACAATTGTGTTTATCAAAAAGTCGTTGGGGATGCAGTAGTATTCCTAGTGTTATATGTAGATGACATATTACTATTCGGGAATGACACTGCAGTACTTTCTTCTGTAAAAGTGTGGTTGTCTAAAACCTTCCACATGAAAGATTTAGGAGATGCATCTTATGTACTTGGGATAAAACTCTATCGTGATAGATCCAGAAAATTAATTGGATTATCCCAATCGATGTACATTGATAAGGTGCTAAGTAGGTTCCAGATGGAACAATCTAAGAAAAGTTTTCTTCCTGTGAGACATGAAATTCACCTTTCTAAGTCCATGGGACCTAAGACTCCTGAAGAGATACGGCTAAATGAATGAAATTCCTTATGCTTCCGCCATAGGGAGTCTCATGTATGCCATGATATGCACAAGGCCTGATATCGCGTATGCTGTGAGCATTACTAGTCGATATCAATCTAACCCAGGATCAGAACACTGGGCAGCTGTCAAGATGGTCCTTAAGTACTTAAGAAGAACTAAGGACATGTTCCTCGTTTATGGAGGAGCATCAGAGTTGCGAGTGGAAGCTTATACAGACGCAGATTTCCAATCTGACGTCGATGATAGAAGTTCCAACTCCGGATATGTATTCACTCTGAATGGTGGGGCTGTCAGTTGGAAAAGCAAGAAACAAAGTGTAATTGCTGATTCCACGACAGAGGCTGAATATGTCGCTACAGCTGAAGCCGGCAAAGAAGCGTTCTGGATGAAAAAGTTCATTACTGAACTTGGAGTGGTTCCAACCATCACGTCACCAGTAACTTTGTACTGTGATAATAGTGGGGCGATAGCTCAAGCCAAGGAACCCAGGGCTCATCAAAAGAACAAGCATTTTGATAGGCGCTTTAATATCATAAGATGATATGCTGCCGAGGGGAAAGTCAACATCCTCAAAGTTGTTTCAGCCGATAATGTAGCAGATCCACTGACAAAGCCAATTACTCAAATCCAGCTTGATCGTCATATGGATAAGATGAGTATTAGATACATGGGAGGATGGCTTTGAGTGCAAGTGGGAGATTGTTGGAAGTATGCCCACAAAGCCACTCATTTGATGTAATAGCTTTTTGGAATACTTAATATGTTAAACTTTTATATGTTTAACGGAAGGGCAATACTTATTGTTAATCACTATTTATTGAATCATGTGTTTAATCAATAAGAGAATCCAAGGGATGTATTTGACATAAGAGATAAGTGATCTAATGAGTTAGATTAAGGAGACCTTTCTCTTATGTTCATTCCTAAAACGTTCCTAGCCATAGGATTGCCAATTGGGCATTGACAATCCGCTAAGGTTAGTATGTGTTATGTTGACTCAAACGTGAGTATGAACTAGTCTCAAGTCATTTGGTGTTGGACACTAAGACAAACACATAGGTGCTCGAAAGAGTAATCGAGTACACTGAACTGCGATTAATGAGAGTTCAAACATACATGTCATGTACGAACTCTAAGGTTACAATATGCAAAGTAGTCCTTAGACCTGAGGCATCATAGATGTCTAATGGTTAGGTCCTTGATCTTTGATCATGACAAAGGCATTCCCTCGGATTGTCCACGGCATTGTTGGGGTCATGTGATCTAGTCATGTAGGCATATGAATGCACAACAAGGGATCTCTAACCTTCCATGGTGGAAGGAGTATACTCTAAAATATGATTCTAAAGTCTTTGGCCAAAGCAAATGAATATGACTAAGGAAGATGTTCCAAATCATATTCAAGGGAATCATATAAGAAAGTATCACATTGGATAGTAGACATGAAACAAACTATCACTTAAAACAATGTGGTTAAGAGTATTGTATTAGAGAAGGACCGTATTGCATTGTAATTGTAACTGGATAGGTTCTCCAACCAATTCTACTTAGCTTGGGTAACCATGACATACTGCTAGGTGTCACTCATGGTTTGTGGAAGCCCTATTGATTAGCAAACACTAATCATCAAAAAGGGAGAATTGAAATGTGGTTTCAATTCACAATCGATAGTTAAGAGTAACATCGCCCACTGCCTCGCTAATTGGAACCTAATGGATCGCACACCAAATAAGGATATATGTGAAGCAATCAAATGAAATGGATAAGCAATTAAATGGTTTAATTGAAGAATGGTCAAGATTAATTAATTAGTTAATTAATTATACGAAATGTTCGTATTGGGCTTTTAAGTTGGTTTTAGGGCTTCGGGGCCCAAAAGTGTTTTGGTCCACAAGGCCCATTATGTTTAAGTTGTATGACAACTAAAACAAAATGGGCAATAAGCCCAATAACCATATAGGCCAACCATTTAGGGTGAGGGTATGCAAGTTTGCTTAATTGCAAGTTTGCCACTCACCTAAGAAATGAAGTATAAATTCATCTTTATAGCTTTGTTTTCAATTAGGGTTTTCTAAGCTACTTGGGGAAAGTTATCTAGCAAATTTACTTCCCTAAGTGATCCATTTTCATCCTCACAAATTACATCCTTGGTGAAGAGACATAGAGACATCAAACTTTTGGTGTTTTGGAGAACTAATCCTCAAATCCTCAAAGAAGCAAAGGAGCACTAAAAGGAGGAAAATCACAAGGAAGATCCAAGGAGCAAGGAGGTGACTTGAAGGCCCTCCACTTGGGTGAATCCCTTGTGTAATCAAGGATGAGCTTCAAGGGTAAAGAATCTCTAAATTCTTAATTATCTTTAATGTTGTTAAAGAGTCTTTTGGTTCACCATATACTAGGCTTTGAAAGTCATGGGTTTCATGAATTGTTTTTGGATGCATGCCTACTTTAAAGAGTTAATTGTTAGCATATGTATTCAAATGTTCATACATGTTCTTAGCTAGGACAAAATTTTTCCTTCAAATTAACCTTCAAGTTCTCCTTAAGTTAATGAATTGGATGGGAAAGCGCATACAACAATTCAAAACATTCCTCAAAGGTTCCTTACGTGATGAGCACAATAAGGATACAATCAAGAATCATGAAGCACAATGAGAACTATAAGTGTTGACGAGGCATTCGTTACTATGATGAGCATGAAACTAATGCCAAGAATTCATTCAACGCGATCGTTTATAAGCGACCTTCACTACTTGTGATTATAAGATTGTAACTATTAGGTGAAACTCCCTCATAATCTAGCATCATATTCATGCATGAAAACTAAGCGTGCACTCTCAATCAACATACACAAATAAGTTATCAATCAAGTAGATGAACGAATTGAAACCACAACTTATGAAATAACAACTGAACGTAATCAAATCATATTGCAAGCATATTCATGGTTTCGAATCAACCTCTAGCCAAAACAAATTAATTACACATTATTTATAAATTAAAACAGAAATTAAACTTGAGTTTGGAAAGATTAAACCGAGAGAAATTGCAGGATCTGTTTCTTTATTTTCCCCAACCGAGGCAGCACACGTCTTTTTCTTCTGCGCCCTGACACTTGGCAGCTCTCCCTGTGCATGCACTGCACAGTTTCTTTTTCGCGTAAGCTGCACAACCCTCTCCCGCGTGCTGACCTGCTGTCGTGCTGACTTCTGTGCTGACCTCCTTTCTTCCGCCAGCTTGCACCTGCTCTCGCAAGCTGCTGTCTCCCTGCTGATTTCCACTCTCCTGTTGCGTCCTTCCTCGCACGTTTCCAACCCTCCTGCTGCCACTTGGCAGCTCCAATTCCTGTTGTTCCGCGCCTGCACGTCTTCCTCAAGCTGCCCACGTGCAGCCTTCCTCTTAGCTGCGCAAAGCAGCTTGCGTTCTTCGTCTGACCTGTCCTCCTGCGCGCTGCCTCCGTGTCCAGCTCGCTGACCTCCCTCGCCTGCACAAACTGCCCTGCTAACTTCTCTCTCGCTGCAACTGGCAGCGCCAGTCCTCCACTCTTGCTTCACACGCTGCTGCCTTCCGTGCTCCTTTTCGCGTCTTCTCTCCTATCTAGCTGCCAGGAAGGCAGCTCCTGGTTATTCCCCCCGAGGCCCTCCTGTTATTCCCTCTGTATTATTTCTGTTCGTCCTTCACGTCTCTCTCCCTTCTCCAATATCTCGCTGCCAGCTGCCAAGTGCAGCTGGTTTCTTTCTGTTTTGTCAGTCTCCCCCAGCTCTCTCCTCCTCCAGAGCAGCTCCCCCCCCCGTTCTCTGGTTCTCCTCGAGGCCCTCTTTATTATTTTCTCCATCCACGTTATTTTATTTTCTTTTCTGCTGTCCACTAGCTTTTCCTTCCTGGCGTCTGACTCCTCCATCACTTTTATTCCTCCCTTTCTGCGATGCTTTCCCCAGCTGCCAAGGGCAGCGTGCCTGCACTCTCTGACCTCCTCTCTCCACGTTTCCCTGCAGCCCACTGCTATATTCTGTCCGTTATTCCCTGTTTCACGCAGCTGCCAAAGCTCTTGCCAGCTTGGCCAGCTTGCATCGCACTGAAGATATATATATATTTATATATATATATATATATAAATAGATATATATATTTATAATACTTTCTTATTTTATTAACCAATTATAGTGGGCAAGACAGTTTTGACGATTTTATCACTTAAAATCTCACTTGTGCAATATTTATTTTATTTACTAGATAAATACTATAAAACACAAAAACAAAGTAAATAGCTCAAAAATATAAGAAACTAACTAAGAAAAGACGAGAGAATTTGATGTAAAATATGTATAAATATAATCCGATCAGAATGCCCGTTTTGGGCTCAAGTTTTGCACCTGCAGTCCATTATACTTTCACCACACATGGAGACGCCCATTTTCCAGACTCTTCCAATTTGACGAACGCCATCCCGCAGTAGACCACCTTGGTGAACCAACTCCTCTAGCGCATAAAGATGCACCGCGCCCTAGACGAGGTGTCCTGAAATAGAACAAGGGCGGAAGAACGTGACTCATTCCAATGACGTCCCGGTAAAGAGCCACTCAGCCCGCCACGAACTGTGCTTTCAGGTAATGTGCACTCTCGTTTGGGCCCTCGGGGAAACGTCTTCTCCCGCCCAGATGAGTAAAGAAGCGTTCATTCCCGACTGGGCTCACAAGTTAGTGTGCATTCGAGGTTGGGTCGGTACTTCGACGAGCACTCAGGACATTCCAATAGAAACGTTCACACAAGGCTAGGCCCACAACGAGATCCTCCTACGAGGCAACATAGTAGGCAGCCGCATGACGCCCAGAAAAGAGCACGTGAGCAGTCCAGCTCAAGTTCCACTGGCAGCCCCCGCCCAGATCGGCGACGAGCAACACATGGCGAACCACGTGCACCGCAACCACAACACAGACGAGCAGGACATCCCAAAGAGCAACATGGACCAGCAGGTCAACATTGGGGGCAGTTGGAGACTCCGCTGCCCCGCCAGGCGCAAAGGCTAGTAGCAGAGCAGCTACACGGATTCCAGTGCATTGATATTACCAATGATGCCTTCCGTAGAGACGTGGCCAACCTAAGCAGGTCACCATTTACAGACGAGATCGAGCAGACGAGCCATCGCAGAAGTTCAACCCGCCACATTTCACCTCGTTCAGGGGAGATGAAAATTCGGACAGGCACTTGATGCACTATCGAAGTGCCATGACCCTCTACGCCAACAATGACGCTCTCATGTGTGAGATCTTTACCATGGCGCTCCAAGGCGAGGTGCAAGACTGGTTCCACACCCTGCCGCCACATTCAATCCGGAACTTCAGCGAACTTTCCTTGGTTTTCACTAAGGAATATTCATCCTACCGCTCGATCAAAAAGAAGTCTGACCACTTCTTCAACATCGCATGCTCAACATTCCAAAAAGGGCTTCCAGAATATCACCCATTTTTCAGAGAATTGATTATGGGCGAGAACCTATCCCTTGCAAACTCTTATGGGCGAGAACTTATCCTGAAGGAGTTGACGAAGAGATCAAAGGCTACCATGCCATGTCCAGGCGATGTACTGTACAAGTTCTGAAGGAACCAAGGAAAAAGTCTTTCACCCCAACAGTAGCGGCTGAAGTGCAGAAAGTGTTGGAAATGTGCCCTAAAGCCAATCATATGATGATACTTTACGGACATTTCACATGTTAAACTAATCTAGTTTACATATAAAAGGGCAAACATTATTGTTTGAGCCGTCTCATATAAATGTTATATGCTTAAACGATAAAGTCCAAGGAATATGTGATTGGGAGAATGCAATCTAATGAAGTTAGATTAATGAGACCATTCTTTCGTAGACACATCCTAAACGTTCCTGATCATAGGATTGCCAATTGGGCATTGACAGTCCGATAAGATCAGTACGTGCTATGTCTTCTCTCAGGGAGAGTGACTAGTCTCGAGTCATTGGTGTGTGTGACATCAAGACAAGTACATAGGTGCTCAATAGAGAATGAGTCCACTGAACACGATCAACGAGGAGTTCTTATACTCATGTCACATGAGAACTCATGGTTGGGATAATGCAAATTAGTCATTTGACCTGAGGCATCACAGTTGTTGTCTTGTGGTTAAGTCCTTGATCTTTGATTATGTCAAAGTCACCCCATCGGGGTGTCCACGACATCATTGGGGTTAAGCCACTTAGTCATGGAGACAAGTGAATGTGCAACAAGGGATCTCTAACCTTCAAAATGGTTTGAGGGAGAATACTCTATGATATGATTAAAATCTCTTTCCAAAGTATGAATGAGATTTGGGAATGCGTTCCAAATCACATTCAAGGTAATCATATAAGCAAACGAATCACATTGGATAGTAGACATGAATAAATAAACTATCAAACCAAACAATGTGGTCAAGAGTATTAGATTAGAGAAAGACCGTATTGCATTTGTAATCCTAAACTGAATAGGTTCTCTACCTCTTCTGATTAGCTTGGGTAGCCATGATATGCTGCTAGGTGTCACTCATGGTTTGTGGAAGCCCTAAACTTGTGTAATCACTAAAGGGAGAATTGAAAGTAAGTTTCAATTCACAATCGATGTAAAATGGTTTTAATCGCCCACTGCCTCGCTAAAAGGAACCTAATGTATCGTACACCGTGTAAGGTGGAGATTGAAGAAACAAAGGAGATGAGTAAGAATAATTAAATGGTTTAATTATTTATGGCAATGATTAATTAATATGTTAATTAATCAAACGAATAAGTTCGTTAAAGACCTCGGGATAGTTTTGGACCTTAAGGCCCAATGGGCTTCGAACGTCAAAGCCCATTGACTTAAGTTGTATGACAACTTAATGAATAATGATTCACAAAGGCCCAATTAGCCCAATTAGCCCATAATTAAGGAGGGTAGTGAACTTGGCTTAATTGCAAGTTTGCCACTCCATTGTGAGGTGGTATAAAGGCAACTTTATAGCCATTTCATCCTTAGGGTTTTTGTGGAGAAAAGATGAGAACAAAAGCTCTCTTTGCTCTCAAAAATTCAGCCACCCTAGAGGAAATTATCTAGCAATTTTACTTCCTCTAGGTCACTCATTTCTTCTTCAATTTAACCTTGGTGTAGAATCTTTAGAGGTTCTCAATTTTGGGAACTTGGAGAACCTTTTCTTCTAACCAAATCCATGGAGCTAAGAAGCAAGGAATGAAGGCCCTATCTCTTGGGTGATTATCCTTTGCATATGCAAAAGAGGAATCTACAAAGGTAAATATTTCTCAACTAAAAAATGTTGTTTTAAGTTGAGTCAAGGTTCACCAATCTACTAGGCTTTGAATTTCATGGTTGATGTTTTGTTTTTGAGTGCATGTAAGCATGATTCCGCCTTTAATTTGTTAATTGCATGCTATTGATGTTGCTCAAATGAACATGTTTTTCACAAAATTTCCTTCAAGTGGTATCAGAGCCTAGGTCTAGTAGTTGGTGAATCATTTTGGGTTTTGTAGTTCATAGTTTTTGATTTAAAAGTTGTAATATGTTACAAGCTTTATTCTTGTTTCTTTGAATGTAAATTTTGTTAGAAAATTTGTCATCTCAAATGTTGTAGATGTAGTTCATATGAGCATGAATTTTGGAGCTAAAATTTGGTGCCATGTTTTTTGGGAAATTCGGCCAAATCCAAAGGGTGATTTTTTGGGTTCATGTTTGTCTTGTTAAAATGGTTTTAAAGTGACTTTTGGAACCCCTAAGTACCCTAGGATGTTAACCCTCTTTTGAGTGATGAAAATTTGAGTTTTGGTGAGTGAAAACATTCATGGAGCTATTATGAGTTTTCATGAGTGTTCTTCAATGTTCTTGAAGTTCTTGCCAAGAACAAAAAGTTTTGAAGTTTTGATTCAAAATGTTTTATGTTTTTACATAAAGTTTTGGTTTAATTTTAGTGGGTGATTTTAGTGGGTGATGATTATTTGTAAAGTATTATTAATGGTTTTAATGGTAGACAAACTTTTTTAAAAGTTTGACATAAATTCAATTAATGGCTATAATGGTAGACAAACTTTTTTAAAAGTTTGACATAAATTCAAAATATTTCATATTTACCTCACCTAACAAAACCCACTTACAAAAACTTTGTAAAAATCATATTTTTTCTATCATGGCCGGCCACCCTAATTAAATAGGGTATTTTTGGGTCTTTTATTCAATTACATAAAGTTTTGATACTTTTGTGTATTTGCACTTTGGCCCAAAAGTTTACGTTTTTACGTTAAGGCCCAAAAACGTTAAAGGACAAATTGTTTTGCTCCTTTAATGAAGTTTTTTGTATTTGTTGAAATTTTTGGGTTCTAGTTGTAATTACATGAAGTAGTGGACTTTTGTGTTTTTACAAAGTGACCCCAAAAGTTTGTGTTTCGCAATATAGCCCAAAAAGTTGTGGTTATTGCATGATGGCCCAAATTAAGTAGGGAACAAAAATTGTTTTGTCTCTTTAAATGAGAATTGGATTTTCATTTCATTTAGGTCCATTTAAATCAATTTTATGGATACAAAAACCAAATGAAAATGTTGCATTCAATTTAATTAATTAAAGTGTTGATTAATTAAAGGGTGATTATGAACCTAAGCCTACGATAATTGAGCTATGTGAAATGCCGTTTCAAATTTGTTTGAACCATGGGAATGTGTAGATTAATTTTGGTTGTAATTTGATTTGATCAAATGTTGTAAAAGAGCATAAGCTCTTCTTTACTTTAAAGTAATTTGTTTTATGCAAATGTTGTAAAGAGCATAAGCTCTCTTTTACTTTGAAGTACTTCTTTCTTGCTTTATTTGATATGCATGAAAATGAAGTAGTTGGGTCCAACGCCCCTAAGACAACACGCCTTAATGTGATTAAACGCGTAACTAAAATCAATCTCCATCCCTAGTCCGAGATTCAACACTAGGCTCGTGTTGAATCTAAACAAAGGTTCATAGTCATCCTAAGGCCCTAAGGCAACTATATAGTCCATCAAATGAATGCAAACCTTATGTTAGTAGTATCATATACTCTTGCTTTAAAAACCGTTTTATAAGTATAGTGGGAGTATTATATACAACTAAATTGAATCAAATGGACCAATAGTTGTAATAGGACCAAAATTGTTTTAATAAAGATTAAAATGAATATGTTTATGTGATGAGACCTAAAACCCTCAACCAAACCATTATTAAGTTGAAAAGCGTGAGAGTGCTTAGAACACTCTTCCATGGCCTTCCACCGTGGTAGCTCCAATCGTTTATGACTTGTACACCGGCTTCACCCTATCATGGGGGAGTACAAAGTGCATGCTTATACTCAGGAGGAGTCTATATACATACTTGATGAGGTTAGTGTAGGCAACGAGGATGGCCGACATCGTATCATCGTGAGGCTATTCTTGAACCCCTTCACGAACTAAGCATGGTGGGAATAACTTAACTAAGTGCAATGGCGCCAACATCGTATCATCGTGAGGCAACATTCTCTAGAGGCCAAATTGATGGGTACTTGCATTAGTTGCAAATGAGTAAGCGTACTCTCTCATTATTATTAATGCTAGCCAACATCATATCATTGTGAGGTGGGCTTGGTAATAGTGAGTCTCCCATAACCTACTAAGAGTTTCCTCCAAAACTCTCGAATTTCAATGAGGGATATGGAATTTGCCAAAAATAGTGGGTGGTGCTATTTGATTTAAAGACCCAAATCAAATGGCTTAAAATCAATCAATTTATATTCGTTATGTATTTGTTTACCAATATATTTGCAAACGCTATCCAAAACTTGACAAAGAAAATCCGAATGTTTTAGTTTCCGGACTTGGTAACACAATCCCAAAGATTGTCTTAAATGGATTGTGCATGTACCTAAGAAGTCTCATCCTCACAATCTTCCTATTGATAATGTATCATTGGAAGAACATGTTAGAAATGTCTATCATGAAGAGGACAACACAAACAACCAATGCTTATTCCTTCGTTATATGAACAAAGGAACTTACGAAGATTAGCATAAAGACAAGGACACTTTTAGTGCCATGATTCTTCACTTACAAATTGTTGTATGAAGAAATGAGAGTTGCCTTGAACAACTCTTGAAAGTTTGTAATTATGTTTAGAACATAATGGTTGGTTGACAAAAATAGTCCATCAACATGGACTTATAATGATTTTGAATCATTGAGTGTTGAAGTGATAAACCACTTAACGAGACGGAAACTAAGCTAAGACTTCACCTTTATGTCCCTATCCTAATGGTTCACTAAGTTTATTGTAAACTATGTAGTGAACAATAACCACACACTCTCCAAAATGTTTGATGTGTATAACACAATTGAAAAAGGTTTCAAGAGAGATAGTGGGAGTTTAGGGACCATGACTATTGTAGTCAAAGGAGAAGTCAAATGAAGAAAATAAAATTAACTCCAAGGGAACAAACTTTCTCTATGAAAGGATGGACATTGGAAGGGGTATTTGCAAGAAATGTCTTGCAAGTGTCAAGAACACACCTTTCGAAGGTGTTGTGAATTGTTCTTGAATAGTTCAAAACAGTTGGTTCTTCTACTTGAATGCATGATTCCGTATTAGTAACTATGTTTTACAATCGTTGTAAAAGTGTGGCTAATAAGAAGTAGAAGATTAATGAGAGAAGAGAAAGTATTTCACATTCGGAATGTGAATAAAATATAGATCTCTGCGAAAGCAGATGGTACTAACTTCCTCATATGAACTACCAAAGAAATTGGAAAAACCCAAAGATTGTCTTTACATTCCAATTTTAAGGAACTTAATTCCGTCACTATAGTAGAGATGGATGAATGTTTTGTTTGACAAAACATTGTTCTTTATTAATCAATGATTGGATTATAGTAATCTAATTGATTGTCTCTATAGTAGAGATGATATGGTAGCGTTAACTGTTTAGAATATAATGATGCTTAAAACCCAAAAAGGTTGCAAGATAGTGACTAATCCCAACTGAGTTGTGATACCTCTAAAACATAAATTACGAGTTGGTCATAGATGGATGCTTTGGATCGTTAGATCCGGATCCAATACCTTCTTGTCAAAATTGTATAGAGGCGAAATGTTCGAATCTTTATTCTTTTGGAAAGAATAAAGAATCACAAAGTTGTTGAGGTTAATTCACTTAGATGTTAGTGGCACTTGTCCACAACATAATACTACTCATGTTGTTTGACATTCACTGAAGATCACTCTCGGTTGGACTATAGTTTATTATGAATAAACACAAGTCCGAATACTTTGCAAAAGGTTTCAAAGAATTCAAGAAATGTAAGTTGATGAGTAAGACGTCTAAAGTACTTACCTCCTTAGATTTGATCCAAGGAAAGGTAACACTTTAGATGAGTTTCCTTGAAAGATATCAAGGAAATTAGCATCATAAGATAATGATTTTCTCCATTAGGAGAAGAACGAACTTGAATAAGATTTAGTTCGTTGGATATTGTCAATTACCCATATATAGGATATATATGCTTCTAAGACAATATGATTGTCAATTAGAAGATCTTCCAAAATTTTCATAACTCCATAGGATGTAGTTGGAAAGAAAGACAAATCTTAATTGTGTTAAGATTTGGGGTTGTGTGCTAATAAGCAATATTTGTTTAAAAATTATCTTGTGGATATCCTTAAATTAACCTTTGGATATCACTTCTATAAACCAACCAACAAATGTTGTTTGTTGAGTAGTTCATTGTAATCCTACAATGTGATTTGCCTTAGAGCAAATGAACTAGGAATAGAACTCAAAAGAATGGGTTATTTGAGAGACAAGATGATAATCAACAAATATAACAACCTAGTTCCTATACCACAAGCTCCAAGGTAGTCAAGAAGGATTTTAAACCGTCTCAGTTGAATGGTTTGAACTTTATGAATACATTGAGTGTATATACAATATATACTCAAGGAAATGGTAAAGTACCATTTGACCCGAAATAATGAAACCTTCATAGCTAATTGGTAGCTTAAGGTGACTACAATAAAAGAGAATGGTTGACTTTGAAGGAACCATTTTTGACGTAGTCTTAGTTTCAATTAATTCGAAGATTGCTAGCTACAACTAAATGTTGATTCAATGTTTGGACATCATATAGGTTTCCGAAGCCATTATTAAGATAGTCCTAATAATATATGTCTAAAACTATGAATCACAAAAACATGTAAGTTGTAGAGATCCAACCATCATGGATCTAAGCAAGCTAGTGGGAGCCATAAGCGTTTTATGAGGGAAAGATCAAATTGTTTGATTTCTCATAAAGATGTAAATGAATCTTTTGTTTACTAGGTTTACAAAAGATTAGTGGGAGTTAATCATGTTCCTAAAATTTAGAATATATATATGATATATTAATTTATGAAATGAAAAGAATACTTCTTCGTTAAAGTTATGACTTTAAACTTTCTATAACGATAGAATGTATATGGGAGACATAGTCTATATACATGTGATGAAAATCTATAATGATAGATTTTAGGATATAATTGGATTATATCATGCCCTAATAATAGACAAAAGGATGCTAGGAAGTTTCTCATATGATGATAAACTTCAATAAGAAGAACAACTCTAGTGAGACTAGGAGGTAGCTCTTCTCAAAGGGAACGTACCCTTTGACTCCCAAAAAAATAATGCATAAATAGAATCCTTTATGCATAGGCAGAAAGGTGATTTACGTATTTCATATTGTATGAAAACGTTGATATGAATTGTACCTAGATCGGTACAAGACGATATCAATGCAAGCCCAGGATCAGAACCATGGCAACTGTCAAGTGAATCATTAAGTATTTAAGAAATACTAAAGGATAGGTTCCTCGAAGAATAAGGAAGAATTAGAGTAATGTAATGGAAGCGTAAATGTATTAGATTAAGAATTTAATCCATAATTGGATGTTTCTTCATTATGAATGAAGAGATAAACATATATCTCTTTATTATGACTAAAGAGATATTTGGATGGAAACATTAAAGTAATGACTTTAGTGTGTTCCATTATGAATGCAAAATATATTGTCATATAGAAGTTTACAACAATGTTGTTTGGATGGGAAAGTTCATTTATGAACTCTCTATTCGGTTCCAACCAGAAAGTGTATCTAGTGTACTGACACTATGACACTAATGGGGCGATAGCTCAAGCCTGGGAATCAAGGTCTCATCAAGATCCGAACTCATATGAGAGACTGAACCACATGATTGAGAATCATGTATAATGGTGACGTCGATATTCTCAAGGTTGCTTCTATGGATAACATATAGATATCCATTGCCTAGGCCTACTACTCAGCCATTTATGAAATGACTACAGAAGAGGAATCATAACAGATGACCAAGCTGATTGGCTCTAGTGCAAGTGGGAGATTGTTGGAAATGTGCCCTAAAGCCAATCATATGATGATACTTTACGGACATTTCACATGTTAAACTAATCTAGTTTACATATAAAAGGGCAAACATTATTGTTTGAGCCGTCTCATATAAATGTTATATGCTTAAACGATAAAGTCCAAGGAATATGTGATTGGGAGAATGCAATCTAATGAAGTTAGATTAATGAGACCATTCTTTCGTAGACACATCCTAAACGTTCCTGATCATAGGATTGCCAATTGGGCATTGACAGTCCGATAAGATCAGTACGTGCTATGTCTTCTCTCAGGGAGAGTGACTAGTCTCGAGTCATTGGTGTGTGTGACATCAAGACAAGTACGTAGGTGCTCAATAGAGAATGAGTCCACTGAACACGATCAACGAGGAGTTCTTATACTCATGTCACATGAGAACTCATGGTTGGGATAATGCAAATTAGTCCTTTGACATGAGGCATCACAGTTGTTGTCTTGTGGTTAAGTCCTTGATCTTTGATTATGTCAAAGTCACCCCATCGGGGTGTCCACGACATCATTGGGGTTAAGCCACTTAGTCATGGAGACAAGTGAATGTGCAACAAGGGATCTCTAACCTTCAAAATGGTTTGAGGGAGAATACTCTATGATATGATTAAAATCTCTGGCCAGAGTATGAATGAGATTTGGGAATGCGTTCCAAATCACATTCAAGGTAATCATATAAGCAAACGAATCACATTGGATAGTAGACATGAATAAATAAACTATCAAACCAAACAATGTGGTCAAGAGTATTAGATTAGAGAAAGACCGTATTGCATTTGTAATCCTAAACTGAATAGGTTCTCTACCTCTTCTGATTAGCTTGGGTAGCCATGATATGCTGCTAGGTGTCACTCATGGTTTGTGGAAGCCCTAAACGTGTGTAATCACTAAAGGGAGAATTGAAAGTAAGTTTCAATTCACAATCGATGTAAAATGGTTTTAATCGCCCACTGCCTCGCTAAAAGGAACCTAATGTATCGTACACCGTGTAAGGTGGAGATTGAAGAAACAAAGGAGATGAGTAAGAATAATTAAATGGTTTAATTATTTATGGCAATGATTAATTAATATGTTAATTAATCAAACGAATAAGTTCGTTAAAGACCTCGGGATAGTTTGGACCTTAAGGCCCAATGGGCTTCGAACGTCAAAGCCCATTGACTTAAGTTGTATGACAACTTAATGAATAATGATTCACAAAGGCCCAATTAGCCCAATTAGCCCATAATTAAGGAGGGTAGTGAACTTGGCTTAATTGCAAGTTTGCCACTCCATTGTGAGGTGGTATAAAGGCAACTTTATAGCCATTTCATCCTTAGGGTTTTTGTGGAGAAAAGATGAGAACAAAAGCTCTCTTTGCTCTCAAAAATTCAGCCACCCTAGAGGAAATTATCTAGCAATTTTACTTCCTCTAGGTCACTCATTTCTTCTTCAATTTAACCTTGGTGTAGAATCTTTAGAGGTTCTCAATTTTGGGAACTTGGAGAACCTTTTCTTCTAACCAAATCCATGGAGCTAAGAAGCAAGGAATGAAGGCCCTATCTCTTGGGTGATTATCCTTTGCATATGCAAAGAGGAATCTACAAAGGTAAATATTTCTCAACTAACAAATGTTGTTTTAAGTTGAGTCAAGGTTCACCAATCTACTAGGCTTTGAATTTCATGGTTGATGTTTTGTTTTTGAGTGCATGTAAGCATGATTCTGCCTTTAATTTGTTAATTGCATGCTATTGATGTTGCTCAAATGAACATGTTTTTCACAAAATTTCCTCAGAAAGACGACTCTACCTCCGCCAAATAACAATTATAGTAGGCAGGTTAAGAAGATGGCGTCAAGGTCAACAATGCCCTGGAAGATGAATCAAGATGGAAACCTGAAGAGGACGCCGATGACATCATTCTTGACCCCCACCAGCCAGAAAAGATGGCTAGAATCGGTTCACGTCTGAGCCCGACAGAGAAGGAAGAACTCACGACTTTCTTTAAGGAAAATCGTGACGTCTTCACATGGTCACCCTCTGACATGCCCGGTATTGATCCAGTGATAGCTTGACACAAGCTGCACGTCGATCCCGTTGCCAAACCTGTGATCTAAAAAAGGAGACATTTCGCACCTGAGCGGGTAGCGATTATTGAGGCGAAGATCAACAAGTTACTGGAGGCCCAAATTCATTGAGGAAGTGGCACACTCAGCATAGCTGGCCAACGTCGTGCTAGGAATGAAAAAAGAGAAGGGCAAATTGAGAGTATATGTGGATTACACCAACCTCAACAAGGCATGCCCTAAAGACAACTACTTGGTTCCCCGAATCGACTTGCTCGTTGACTCAACATCCGGAAACCAGCTGCTCAGCTTCTTGGATGCATACTCAGGCTACAATCAAATTGCTATGCACAAGTCTGACAAAGAAAAGACCGCATTCGTGATCGAGTGAGGCACATACTTCTACAAGGTCATGCCCATTGGCCTAAAAAACGTAGGAGCAACCTACCAACGACTCATAAACACAATGTTCAAGAAGTAGATCGGAGTCACCATGGAAGTCTACGTTAACAACATAATGGTGAAAGGCAAGCAACGGTCAGACCACATTCGCAACTTGGCAGAAACTTTGCCATCCTTTGAGAATACAATATGAAGCTCAACCCAGCCAAGTGCATTTTTGGAGTTTTCTCAAGTCGATTCTTAGGGTACCTTGTAACCCAACGAGGAATCGAGGCTCATCCAAGGCAGATCAGAGCAATCCTGGACATGAAATCGCCCATGACTTTGAAATAGATCCAAAGTCTAACCGAACGAGCAGCCACACTTAATCGTTTCCTTTCGGGTTCCACCGACCGATGCAAGTTCTTATTCAAGGCAATAAAAATGAGCAGAAGGACAAGTGGGTCGATGAGTGCAACAAAGCATTATAGGACCTGAATCAGTACTTGACATCACTTCCACTACTATCCAAGCCAGAAGTAGCGGAGAACTCGTACATTTATCTTGAGATATCAGAAGCAGCAGTAAGCTCTGCCCTCATACGGGAAGAGCTGAGGGCCCAACTGCTTTTATACATCCAAAGTTCTCCTCGATGCGGAAACCAGATACTCGAAGATCGAAAAGCTAATTTTGGCGCTAGTTGTTGCAGCTTGGAAGCTTAGACCTTACTTCCAAGGGCATCCAGTCATCGTCATGACTTAGTACCTATTGCGATCAGTTTTGCATAGTTCAAACGCTTCCCAACGAGTGATGAAGTGGGCGTTGGAATTGAGCCAATACGGCTTAGTATACCAACCCTGTAAGGCGATAAAAGCCCAGGCATTGGCGGACTTCATAGCGGAATTCACCCCAGGCCTAAATGATGCAGCAACACAGGCCGAAAATAACCCGGAGGCAGCCGAGCATGCCATAGCTGTACCAGCCCCTCCTAATGGAGATTTTTGGCGTTTGCAAGTTAATGGATCATCCAACCACCAAGGATCGGGGGCAGGCCTAGTTCTCACTACTCCGGACGACTCAATACTCGAGCAGGCGATCACTCTAAGCTTCAAGGCATCAAACAACAAAGCATAGTATGAAACCCTACTAGCAGGTATTCGATTGGTGAAAGACCTAGCGGTGAAAAACATCCAAGGATGGCCTGATACCTCGAGGGAGTAAGCATCCCAGCTAATCACCAACCAAACCTCAAGAGAGTACGCAGCAAAGCATCCAAAGATGGCCCGATACCTCGAGAAGGTACGAGAGCAGCTAGCGACGTTCTAGGCCTACACACTCACTCAGGTTCCACAAGTAGAGAATGCACATGCAGACACACTAGCAAGCCTAGGCTCAAATGAAGGCAGCATGCTACTACATGTGGAACAACATCCTCGTTCGAAGATCATTCTCATGACCACATCTCCGCTGCCTATCGCCTCCCGACGACCTGAAGATTCTTATCTTAATCCATGAAAACGTATGTGGAAACCACTCTGAAGGCCGCTCCCTGGCGCAAAAAGCTCTTAATGCTGGCTATTATTGGCCAACCATACATCAAGACGCCAAAGAGTATGTACAAAGGTGCGACAGTTGCCAGCGCTTTAAGCCCATGCCCGCACTACTTGCCAGCGAACTCCACTCACATATGAGCCCCTGACCGTTCATGCAGTGGGCGATTGACCTAGTATGACCAATGCCGCCTGCTACTGGGGTAAAGACATGATGATCGTAGCGATCGACTACTTCACAAAATGGGTCGAAGCCGAACCTATGACTACAACTACCCAGATGGACATAGAGCGCTTCATATGGAAGATTATCATTTGCCGCTTCGGCATCCCACACTCCATCGTCACCGATAATGGCTCGCAGTTCGTGGGCAAAGACTTGGTAAAGTTCTTCGAAAAATATGGCATCAAGCAGCACATGTCCACGCCCCGTTATTTGCAGGGCAACGGGTAGGCAGAGGCATCCAACAAGACCATCCTCGACTGCCTTAAAAGGACCCTCTCAGACAAGAAGGGCAAGTGGCCAGACGAGCTCCCCGATGTTCTATGGGCATATCGCATCACCAAAAGATGAGCAATCAGTGAAACTCCATTCTCCCTGGCGTATGGTTCTGAGGCAATCATTCCTCCCAACGTTATGGTGCCAAGCATCAGCACTGTACTGTTGAATTTCAAGCAACACAAAAAAGAGATGGCCACCAACTTAGACTTAGCAGAGGAAGAATGCGAGAAAGTTATCATTCGTATTGCAACCTATCAGCATCAACTCTTCTCCAGCTACAACAAGAGGGCAAAAATCCGGTAGTTCCAGCTAGAAAACTTAGTCCTCATAAAGCATTCATCACCTCCTGACGGGAAGGCTCTAAAAAGATGGCTCCCATTTGGGAAGGCCTGTATAGAATCAGCCGAGTAGGCAGAAGGGGCAGCTACACCCTCACCACTATGAGCAAGTACTACGTGTGACCTCCCATCATTTCTTAGACCCCGTTCAAAACGAAAAAGTTCGAAGACTCAAGTAGCTCGATGAACAAGACCTTGCATGCCGAGAATTATCAATTGTTATGCCATTACTGGCTACGAGCAAAGTTAATAAAAGCCTCTATTTTCAATGAAGATTGAAGGAATTATTCACAAGCCTGGGCCAAATGTATAAAAAAAACTAACCAACCCTGTGACAAGCAGAAGATGCCCGCTGCTCCGCAGACATTGCGTAAGCTCTCCAACGAGAGAAGGTAATGAAGGATTTTTTTTGAAAAACATGTTCATTTGAGCAACATCTATGGCATGCAATTAAGAATTAAAGGTGGAATCATGCTTGTATACACTCAAAAACAAAACATTACCCATGAAATTCAAAGCCTAGTAGAAGGGTGAACCAAGACTCAACTCAAGAACAAAGTGAGTTGAGAAATCTTATACCTTTGTTGATTCCTCTTTGCATAAGCAAAGGCTAATCACCCAAGGAGAGGGCCTTCATTCCTTGCTTCTTAGCTCCATGGATTTCTTGGATGAGGATGGTTGAAAGGATTCTCCAAGTTTCCAAAGTTGAGAACCTCTAATTTTCCACACCAAGGAGAGACTCGAATAAGAGATGAGTGACCTTGGAGGAGGGAAGATTGCTAGCTAATCTCCTCCAAGGGGGCCGGCCTCCTAGAGAGAAAGGGAGAGACATTGTGTTCTCATCTTTTCTCCAAAAGAAACCCTAATGAAGAAAAGGCTATAAAGTCACATTTATACCTACCTTAATTAGAGTGGCAAACTTGTAATAAGTCCAAAACCCACTCCTTTATCAATATGGTCGACCATAGGGTTTTATTGGGCTGTTTGGGCCTTTGTGAATTATTAGTCATTAAGCTGTCATACAACTTAAGTCAATGGGCTTGACGTTCGAAGCCCATTGGGCCTTTAGGCCTAAAACTAACCCAAGGTCTTTAACGAACTTTATTCGTTTGATTAATTAACATATTAATTAATCCTTGCCATAAATAATTAAACCATTTAATTATCCTTACTCATCTCCATTGTTTCTTCAATCTCTACCTTACACGGTGTACGATCCATTAGGTTCCCTTTAGCGAGGCAGTGGGCGATTAGAACTCTTTCAAATCGATTGTGAATTGAAACTTACTTTCAATTATCCCTTTAGTGATTATACAAGTTTAGGGCTTCAACAAACCATGAGTGACACCTAGCAGTATGTCATGGTTACCCAAACTAATCAGAAGAGGTGGAGAACCTATTCAGTTTAGGATTACAATGCAATACGGTCTTTCTCTAATACAATACTCTTGACCACATTGTTTGGTTTGATAGTTTATTCATGTCTACTATCCAATGTGATTCTCTTACTTATATGATTACGTTGAATGTGATTTGGAACGATTTCCTAAATCTCATTCATACTCTGGCCAGAGATTCTTAATCATATCATAGAGTATTCTCCCTCAAACGGTTTAAAGGTTAGAGATCCCTTGTTGCGCATTCACTTGCCTCCATGGCTAAGTGGCTTAACCCCAACTATGTCGTGGATACCCTTTGACGGAGTGACTTTGACATAGTCAAAGATCAAGGACCTAACCACAAGACAACTATGATGCCTCAGGTCAAAGGAATACTTTGCATTATCCCAACCATGAGTTCTCATGTGACATGAGTATGAGAACTCCTTGTTGATCGTGTTAAGTGGACTCATTCTCTATTGAGCACCTACATGCTTGTCTTGGTGTCAGTCAAACCAATGACTCGAGACCAGTCACTCTCCCTAAGAGAAGACATATCACGTACTGATCTTAACGGACTGTCAATGCCCAATTGGCAATCCAATGATCAGGAACGTTTAGGATATGTATACGAAAGAGAATGGTCTCATGATTCTAACTTCTTTAGATCGCATTCTCCCAATTACATATTCCTTGGACTTATCGTTTAAGCGTATAACATTTATATGAGACGGCTTCAAACAATAATCTTTGCCCTTTATATTAAACTATATTAGTTTAACATGTGAAATGTTTGTAAAGTATCATCATATGATTGGTTTTAGGGCACATTTCCAACAGGTAAACCAATTCCTCAACACCCATGTGGATATTCTACTCATGTGATAAGCAGAAGACGCTCGTTACCCAGCAGACATAGCGTAAGCTCTCCAGCGCGCGAGGGTAAACCAAATCTCCGACACCGACATGGGTATTCTACTCATGTGACAAGTAGAAGATGCCCGCTGCCTCACAGACATGGCGTAAGCTCTCCAGTGCAAGAGGGTAAACCAATTCCCCTATACATACATGGGTATTCTACTCCTGTGATAAGCAGAAGACTCTCGCTGCCTCGCTATCCGGAATATCTAGACGTGGATGCGTGGTACGACTGCTCAGTTTCCCCTGAATACAGTGACCACCTGGGCCTGACGACTCCCAGAATTGGCCACGATAGTCTTTCCCCTGGAATAGACTTAGCCAACTGAATGATTCAATTCCGCAGGATCCCGGGTCTCTAACCAGAAGAGACGTTAAGTGCAAGACCCCTGCCTATGAAAGAATTCGAGTGATAAGATGGTTCGTCCTCAACGTGCAAATCTTCATGAAATGGCTTGGTTTTAAGTGTTGCAATACTAGTTAAGCAACCTCCGGAATCAAGTTGCGACTCGGAAGGATATGGCCTTTGAGGTGCGATTTCGCCTACACCTCACGCCTAAAACGCCTCCGAGATGCTAGGGACAACGCATGAAGTGGTTACGCGGTTCGTCTGATTATGTAAGTAAGACGCCCGGCTGACGACCCAACGGCTAGCAGCCTACGGTAATCCGTAAGCTGAGACTTACACTTACTATGACTATGCAGACTCGCCTATTTACTTAAAAGCAGCGATTCTGGCCGACAGTCTACAATTTAAGTTTTGCTGGAACAAAGCCGAGGTACAACTATATTAGTTACGCGGACCTTCTTTGCTCCCTACGAGAAGCATGAGTTCGCCCAACGACTCTATAAGTTAAACACTTCGCAACACGCCCCGGGAAGGCCAAGGCTCCAGAAGCCACTACAAAGTCGAGTTAAGACTATAATAGCTACGTGGACCTCCTCTGTTCTCTATGAGAAGCATGAGTCTGGCCGATGACTCTATAAGTAAAACACTTCGCAATACGCCCTGGGAGGGCTAAAGCTCCTTAAGCCATCTAAAGCTGAGATTCACAACTATAGTAGCTACACAGACTCACCTACTCCCTGCTGAAGCATGAGTCTGGTTGACAGCTCTATGAGTTAAAAGTTTCGAACTTTTCCTCTTGCAGGTAAAGCTTTATGAGCATCAAAGCCAAAATTGAAGCCTAAAGTGAACACGTGAGTCAACTGCTCCATTGAAGTAGCCAGTTCAACAGCCCATCTCACGAAAAAAATTTGTAAGTTGCCTCTAACAGGTAAGACTCCAGAAGCCCCGAAGCCGAAACTAAAACCTAAGTGACGATATGGGATCAACTGCTTCATTGAAGCAGCTCACCCAGACGTTCATCATACGGTAAAGTTTTGCGAAAGATATGGCAAAATAGAAAGATGAAGCAAAAACAAGGAAAGTTGTTTATTAAATTCTAGCAAATTGATATACCGGCTCGAATGCCAACAAAGTTCAAGCAAAGCAGAACAAAAGGGAAAAGAAGAAAATTCTTAAGTCTAAATAAAAAGACTACTTCTTGGTAGCCTGCACAACCACTGGTTCCTCGACTGCCATGTCTTCAGCAGCGGCATCGCTACCAGCAACCAAAACTTCCATCAGCTCATCCTCAGCCACCCCTGCCTGGACTGCTTGACCCTCAGCTGCTCCACCAAAGGTAGCCTCAAATGAGAAATCAAGCAGATCAATTGAAGAAATGGAAAAAGTCTCGAAGTCATTCTCGGAAAACTCATAATCCAACGGCTTGCCTTGAAGATGGTCTACATAGCCAAGCTTGTAGAAATCGGCCTGACAAGAAGCAAGTGCCAGTTCGTGACTAGCTTTCTCATTCTTAAGCTGCATATTCTCCTCAACAAGCCTAGTGTGAGCACCCTGCAGCTTATCTAGTTCATTTTTCAAGTTCTCGCTAGCAGACAGCGCACCTTAGATATCCATTTCCTTGGACTCAAGCTTACTGGCAACCTCATTGAGACGAGACACTTCAGCATGCATGAAGATAAGCTCCTCGTCTTCGGCAAAGAAAGTAGATCGTAACTCTGAATTGACACGCTCAAAGTCCTCAACCACCAGAGAAACATGACTAACTTCCTTCTATGCAACTTCCAACATTGCCTGAGTCACACAGTCTAGCAATCAAATAGGCGACCTCCTCATGAGCGATCTCCAACTGCAAAGAAGTGGGAGCAGAGACATCAGACCCATTCAAAACGACGAGTTCAGATTCGAGCTTCTCGATCTTTTTAGCAGCTGAGAGCGAAGCTGAGCCCCCATTGCCACTTCGGCCTCCTTAGCACACTTGACAACATCCTGGTCAATGCGCATAAACTTAGCTACCAGGATCAAAGTCTTATGCATTGTAGCAATCAAGGATGACCTCCTCGAGTAGGTAGGACGCTTGGCAAATGAGTCTTTGCGGATGACAACTTTCCCAACACTGTCAATAATCTTGGCGCATGCATCAACATCCTTAAGCAGGTCAGCCTTCAGTAGCGTACAAACCTTGGGAAACTCTCCAGCCTCATACTCGGCGGATCTTTCACAATTGTCTGTGCGAGCAGATTTCCCTTTCTCAGCAGACGAGTCAATCACGGCAGAAGGAAGAATAGGCCAAGGAGCCACCTTAGCAGTAAAATACACCTTCCAGCTTTTCATAGCGGTAAGCTTCTCAGAAGCCGATCCAGACTTAGCTCCCGATGGATGCTTCGATATAAATCCAGACACTAGAGGCATCGCCGAACCCTTATGCTGGGCAAGTCTCTCAGCAATGGATGCGGTCGCCTTCGGAGCAACAAGTTTCACAGGCTCAGGCTCAACGGTTCTTCTCTACCTTGGGGGAAGTTAGATCAATGACAAGTTTTTCGGCAGCAGACGAGCTTCCATGAGCAACAGAAGAAGTCATTGGCTTCTTCTCAACCAAAGGCTCACAAGCAAGTGAGGAATACCTCTTCTTTCCACAACCATTGGCAGCAGGCTCTACAGCAGCGATCGGGCGAGCCAATGCCTCATCCTTTATTCGCTTTATTTCTTCCTTCGAAGGCAGACCACCTTTCTCCCGACGAAGAGAGCTGAGTAGCCAGCGCCACTCATGGTACTCAGCAGGAATACCCAAGGCGACATGCACTTTCTTTATATCTGCCGAAGTCCTGGGGGTTGAGCCAAACTTCGAATCTACGTAAAGCAAGGAAGACAATCAATAAATTGAAATCATGGAGCAGCTCAACAAAAATTCAAGCAAGAAAAGAATAAAGTAGTTCACTTACCACTGATAAAGGTAGTCGGGACACACAGTTCAGGAGAAGAGTCAGACTCCCACTCTCCGCTCACCTCCAAGGTATCTTTTGCCTAATCATGATCGTCTTTGCTAGAAGCATCAAGCAACTTATGGTGAGACCTCAACTGCCCTACACCTTCCTTGTGGCCAATCTCAAAGAAGTACCAAACTCATTTATGGTCAAGCCAAGATCAAAGAACCTGCTTAAGTTCGAGAACCCCACCATTGCACGAACTACATTCGGGGAGGACTGAGCAGGCATGCATTTCATGGAGCAGACCCTTTCTTGGGAAATACGCTGCATGGGAAAAAGTAAATCCCAACACGAAGTTGTACAAATGGAATTTGATAACTCTTTTCCTAGCAGAGGCATCATCGCCGCATGGTTCATGGTCGTTATCATCTTTCACCTGCTTGATGCTAACCCCTGATGGAATCGCATGCTTGTACGCCTCAAGAAAATCCTGAAACAGCTCGTCGGAATTAATCTTGACATGCGCAGCTTGAAATAGCCCACCTTGTAGAAAGAACCACCTTGACAGTACAAAGGTGGAGGATATTCGTCATTCTTGCGATCAGAGGAAGACATCTCAAAGTCTTTACCAAGAATACGAGGAAAAATATTTAAAAGGCACCTCGCGAGAAGAGAATAAAAAATAAATAATAAAAAAAAAAGGTCTGCAAGCCCAGCGCCCTCGCGCCAGGCCTCATGGCCCAAGCCATTCCAACCTAACATGGGGGGAGACCCGCACCTCCTTCCCTTCCTTCTCCTATGCCCAGCGCACACCAAAAGCAGACCTAGGCCTCTCAACCCAGATTGCAGACGCCAGTAGGAGGCCCGGCTCGTGCCGGCCCTTTCTCCTTTCCTCATCTCCACCAATTTCCAGCTGCGCGCCGAGACCAGCTAGGCGCGAGCACCTTGTCAAAGCCAAGCCAACCCGGGCCGCGCCACCAAGCAGCCCCGTGGCTCCTTGTCATGTGTCATCCACCTCCTTGGCACTCGCCAAGCCAATTTTTCAAGTCCCAAGACTCCCAAAAAATTCAAGAAGAAAAAAATTCAAAATTTTCTTACCTTGGTGCAACATGGAGAAGAAGAAGAACAACGAGAAACGACTCTTTGCAAGAGCAAGAAAAGAAGAATGCCAGGGGAGGGGGAATAAAAATTTCCTCTGGCTTCTCTTCCTTGTTGGAATAATGATTGCTCTCCAAATTTATTTAATCCCCTACTTAAGGTAGAATTAAATAGGTATTGGGGGTAATTATTTTCCTTTTCCTAGAAAAAAAGTCTATCTCCAAATCAAGAAAGAAGATTAAGTTCAAATTGGGAAACAACTTTGCAAGCCTAAGCAGCTTGGGATTCCTACACCTACTATCCTTTTCCTGCGTGCAGCACAGTAGGTATGGGGTCATTTGTGGAGCCTAAAATAATCCCAAAAATTCTAGAGGCGACATGTGGACTTTTATTCAAGAAGGACAAGATTGCCCTCAATAAATGGGCAGGCTTCTCAGATGTTCCCATGCCCAGCTCATATCCCTGGATGACTCAGCAGCTGAACACAATTGCCCACAGCTCACCTGCCCTTGGCAAGGAATTAAAGATAAGGATTAATTACCCAAATCCTATCTTAATACATTCTCAATTGAAGATTGACTCCAATCAAGTAAGTAATCCTAATTTAAATCAATTAGGGATAATTACACCATTATCTCAAGATATTATTTTCTATTTAATATCTTAGGAATATTTAGAGAATATCTCTCCATTAAACACTATGGCAGGCCCTATGCCTATAAATACCCCATATGCTACCAAATTTTTAGAGCTTTTGCAACCCTAAAAAAGCCCTAAACACTTTACTCTCTCAGAGAAACTAACTTAGGCATCGGAGATCCGTTGACCTAACCCCCCCACCTCGTGTATGCGGGTGGCTTAGGTCTCTGATAAAAGGTATTGATTGTTTTGCAAGTGCATTTTCGTCCGACTGAAGACGACGAAAATTTGCATCGACAGATAGTTATCTCTTTAAAAGTTTTAAGCCATGCATGTCCCCCAATTCTATTGGTCCTTCACCAATTAAAGATTTAGGTGTTCAAGCGAAGATTTCTCCGAAGAGGACCCCTCGGCACTCAGCACAGCTCCCCAAGGGATTGACACTTTGGATGTGTAATCGGGCTCTTACCTACTGATGTGCTGCAAGAAGAGGACATAGTTAGTTTTGAAATGTGCCTTTGTGGGGCCTTAGGCGTGCCACTGCTATCTTAATATAATAGATGTAGAATAAGATTGTGTTTAATCGATTACTTACGCCCCAAGTTACTCGGACTTCTTGTTATCAAAGGATTGTCGTGGATGGGTTAAGTCCACATTAAGTTCTTTTTCTTGCCTTGTGACCAAGGACTTTCAGTTCGTAGTCTTGTATATTTTAATGAGGGGAGTCCAGATCCTTTAAGTCATTTATTTGGTTCTTGATTGGTTTTAAATGAAAGCATATTCATTAAGCTGCCCAGATCCAGATACAAATAAGACTTCTAAAGTAGGAAAACAGGCGGAAATGACTTGAATACATGCTGCAAAATACATGAAGTAGTAGATCTAATATCTTAGAAAACTCACAAAGAACTTTAAGCAAGATTTCACCTTGTCAGTCAAGGTTGATCTTCTTGCAAACACTTTTCTTTAAGTTTACAGAGGTTTCTATGCTAAAAAGGGATGAATGGTAAACCAGTTTACATAAGGGAATCGATAATACGCCACTAGGGGCGATAGCAGAGCTTCTAAACAAGACAAAAGATAGCTTTTGTGAGGGAGATATCCTAAAAATGACTGAGATCTGGGCTGATTACAGCTTTTAAATGCAAATCTGTCTTGAGAGCAGAGTTTGTATATTTGTTTGTTTGATTGGTTGAGTGTCCTTGTCTCTGGGTTTCTTCCTCCTTTTATAGGCAAATTAGCCCGACTGCAGTGACTTTGTTCTTGCCCAAAAGCACTTGGAGGGTAGTGAGTCATCAACTTTTTACTTGTATTGCCCCTAAAAGTGCTTTTTGGCTGATTGTGAGTTAGTCCCCATCACTTGACATTTAAATCATAAGAACATGGCCTATGCATTAATGGGAAAACGCCAATTTGTCTCTGGGCTTGATGTTTTGGCCTCGAGCAAGTCTCACTTCTAATTGGCATTTTTGGGCTTCTATATACTTGCAGCCCAACGTTCAAATATTAACCCAAACAGTGCCCCCTTTAATCAATGTTGAGGCTGCAATCCCATGAAGGAAGATTTGTGAAAAACATGTTCATTTGAATAACATCTATAGCATGTAATTAACAATTAAAAGGCGGAATCATGCTTGCATGCATTCAAAAACAAAACATTAACCAAGAAATTCAAAGCCTAGTAGATTGGTGAACCTAGACTCAACTCAAATCAAAGTGAGTTGAGAAATATACCTTTGTAGATTCCTCTTTGCATAAGCAAAGGCTAATCACCCAAAGAGAGGGCCTTCATTCCTTGCATCTTAAATCTATGGATTTGGATGGATGAAAAGGTTTCTCCAAGTTCCCAAAATTGAGAACCTCTAAGTCTCTTCACCAAGGTTAGATTGGAGAAGAAATGAGTGACCTTGGAGTAGTTAGTATGGCTAGATACACCCTCCAAGGGGCCGGCCTCTTTAGAGAGAAATGGAGAGACATGTTCTCTCCAATTTTCTCCAAAACAAACCCTACATGAATTTTGGCTATAAAGTCATATTTATACCTTTATTCATTTGAGTGGCAAACTTGTAATTAAAGCAAGTTCACTACCCTTTCTCTAAATGGCCGGCCATGGGGTTTTGTTTGGGCTTTTGGGCCTTTGTGAATTAAGTTGTCATACAACTTAAGTCAATGGACTTGACGTTCGAAGCCCATTGGGCCTTGAGGCCCAAAACTAACCCGTGGTCTTTAACGAACTTATTCGTTTGATTAATTAACATATTAATTAATCCTTGCCATAAATAATTAAACCATTTAATTATTCTTACTCATCTCCATTGTTTCTTCAATCTCCACCTTACACGGTGTACGATCCATTAGGTTCCTTTTAGCGAGGCAGTGGGCGATTAAAACCATTTTACATCGATTGTGAATTGAAACTTACTTTCAATTCTCCATTTAGTGATTACACACGTTTAGGGCTTCCACAAACCATGAGTGACACCTAGCAGCATATCATGGTTACCCAAGCTAATCAGAAGAGGTGGAGAACCTATTCAGTTTAGGATTACAAATGCAATACGGTCTTTCTCTAATCTAATACTCTTGACCACATTGTTTGGTTTGATAGTTTATTTATTCATGTCTACTATCCAATGTGATTCGTTTGCTTATATGATTACCTTGAATGTGATTTGGAACGCATTCCTAAATCTCATTCATACTCTGGCCAGAGGTTCTAAATCATATCATAGAGTATTCTCCCTCAAACCATTTGAAGGTTAGAGATCCCTTGTTGCACATTCACTTGTCTCCATGACTAAGTGGCTTAACCCCAATGATGCCGTGGACACCCCGATGGGGTGACTTTGACATAATCAAAGATCAAGGACTTAACCACAAGACAACTGTGATGCCTCAGGTCAAATGACTAATTTGCATTATCCCAACCATGAGTTCTCATATGACATGAATATGAGAACTCTTCGTTGATCGTGTTCAGTGAACTCATTCTCTATTGAGCACCTACGTACTTGTCTTGATGTCACACACATCAATGACTCGAGACTAGTCACTCTCCCTGAGAGAAGACACAACACGTACTGATCTTAACGGACTGTCAATGCCCAATTGGCAATCCTACGATCAGGAACATTTAGGATGTGTCTATGAAAGAATGGTCTCATGAATCTAAGTTCTTTAGATTGCATTCTCCCAATCACATATTCCTTCGACTTTATCGTTTAAGCATATAACATTTATATGAGACGGCTCAAACAATAATCTTTGCCCTTTATATGTAAACTAGATTAGTTTAACATGTGAAATGTCCGTAAAGTATCATCATATGATTGGCTTTAGGGCACATTTCCAACATCCCAAGCGATAATAATGATTAAATAGCCGTCGCATTTTAACAACCGTCGCACGCCTTCTTGCGGGACTTGCACCAATTAAGCGAATGTTGGTTAACGAAAACCCTTGCGCTAACCCACAAACTCCATCGTTAAGTAACCGTTCACTATATAATTCTTACTTAACCTCCTCGACAAAGCAACATAACCATTTAGAGCCTTCAAACTCCCAGGAATTTCCGTACGCTCTTGCATTCTCAGCTCTTCAACTCTTGCCCCTTTAATTCCAACTTTTCCTCCTATCTTATTCTCAAAGTCCTCAATGGCACCCAAAGTTGCTCGAATCCAATCTCCTTGCAAGATTGGTGAAGGGATTTACACCATGCGCTGCTTAATCAATGGCATTCATCGCTATCAGGCAGGCATGCATACTGAACTCTTCTTCGAGGAGGGATGAGTGCACTCCTTGGGTCCTGCATGGACTTCTCAGGTCCCAATTGCCGTTGAAAATAACATGCCTAAGGAGAAATCAATTTTTATAATATCCTCATAAAGGTACACTGCTTCCAGCTTCTGTTTCAAGACTTCTATGACATTGAAGAGTAACCGAGCAACTTTAATCGCACCAGTAGATTCTACTTGTGGATATAAAACTATCTTCTCTTGTACTGATATCCACAAGCCCGGACCTCCCCATAGCTTCTACTTTCTTGATCACTTCATCATCATGGGTGTATGCTTCAGGATCAATTACCACGACCTTGTTGGTTTTAGGATCATCATCAAAGACTTTGGTAAGATTTGTGGAAAAAGGCTCTGTTATGGAGGCAAGGATCACAGCGGTGTCTTCTGAAAATGAGAGGTTGGAAGAGCAATTATCAAGTGACCTTTTGTCAACCAGGATTCTAGGATAGTTACTATATTCAAGGATGTAAAACTTGTTGAGTTGATTCTTATGTAACTTCATCATTTAATGAGATGAAAATGACTTCTTTAATTCAATTTGGCTTGCATTTCCTTCTTGAAACTCAACTATGATGAGCACATAAGCTGACTTTAGATTTCTTGTAATGCTTATACTTCTTCAATGTAGCAATCTCTAACATCCCACAAGGTTGGGTGATATTTCTTCAAAAACTTAGCATTGATTGGATGCTTCTGTAAGCTTCCATCCACATCTGCCAAGTAATATCCTCCTTTGTCCAATACTTGGTTGATAATGAAAGGACCCTCCCAAGTCGGGCTCCATTTCCCAAATCCTCTAACTTGAGCTCCCCAAGGCAGAATTGCTTTCCAAACTAACTATCTTTCCTTAAAGGTCTTTAATTTTACCTTATTGTTTTATGCTCGGGCAACAACTCTCTTCCCTTCTTGAATTTTATCTAAAGCTTTAATTCAGGCTGTATCTAGATCTTCAACTCCTTGACATATAACCTGAATGTATTGTTCACTGTGTAGCCCGAATTGGTTATGATTCTGACAGAACTCACATTAATCTCCATGGGGAGTACAACGTCTTACCTGAAGGTTATAGCATAAGGAGTAGTTCCAGTTACTGCCCTCTTGGAAGTTCTATAAGCCCACAAAGTTTCTCCTAATTTCTCATGCCACTTTTCTGGACTCTCGGCTACCATTCTTTTAATAATGTTCACCATGATCTTGTTGCTAGCTTCTGCTTGACCATTTGATTGGGAGTAGTAAGGACTAGACTGAATCATCATTATTTTGAACTTACTTGCAAATTCCTCTACTTCTCTTGAAATAAAAGATGGCCCACGGTCTGTGACAATTGTTTCGGGCACCCAAAATCTGTGTAAGATCTTGGTTTCAATGAACTTCTTGACTGTGGTTGAAGTGATAGTCTTCACAGATGAAGCTTCTACCCACTTGGTGAAGTAATCCATCGCCATTATTTTGAACGTGTGTCCCTTATTAGAGGCTAGGTGAATTTGCCCGATGAAGTCCATTGCCCATCCTCTGAAGGGCCAAGGTTTGACCACGGGGTTCAAGGGTATTAAAGGCATATGTTGGCGAGGTCCATGCATTTGACATTCTTCGCACCCTCGAGCATAAGCCTTGCAGTCTTTTTCCATCTCGGGCCAGAAATAGCCATATTTTCTAAGGAACCATCTCATCTTAGTTCCAGCCTGATGTGCCCCACAGATTCCTTCATGTACTTTGGCCATTACCCTAATTGATTCTTCATGGCCTAAACATTTCAGCAAAAGTCCATCTGGAGTCTTTCTTAATAGATTTCCCTCCCACGAAACATACTTAGCTGCTCATTGTCTATTTTTCATACTCGTGGGGAATGATGGATATTTCAAATATTGAACAATAGATGTCCTCCAATCCTCTCTCTCTATTTCTTCAGTCATCACATCTAGGCTGAATCCCCTTTCAAAGATAGAGGGGAAATGTCTCTTCTGAACTTCTATATCCCCTTTAAACTTCCTTTCTTGGATCTGTACTCCAAAAGCAATCGTGTTTGATTCTCTGGGAATATGGTTGACTGATATTTCAGGGCCCCAATAGCTCAATAGTTGTGTGGATGCTAAATAGTAACCCGCCATAGTGATGTGTCTGCACTTGTATTCTCCATTTAACTGATTAATCACCAATTCTGAATCACCAAACACCTCAACTTATGTTGCCCCCAACTTTATCAAAATCTCCAGGACAATTCTCAATGCTTTATACTCTGCCCGATTGTTGGTAGTCTCTTGATAATCCAAAATGAATGAATAGCAATGATGAGGACCCCTGGGATCAATGATGACAATCCCAGCTCCCGCAACATTTTGAGTGCAAGAACCATCAAAATACAATGTCCAACGAGTGATCCAGAGGCTAGTTATTCTTTTTATTTCTTGTTGGACCCATTCTTCTCTGCTTAAGAAGGCTTTGCCTGGCGGGATCCACATACTGGCTACCTCCAAAGTTCCTGGGATGTTGATAATCTCTTCTTGAGACTCCTAGTGCTCAGCCAAGAAGTCTGCAATGACTTGTCTCTTGATCGCTCTTTGAGGCACATATTGAAAGCTGAACTCTGATAGTGCTAGAATCCACTTTCCAATTCTCCCAGTTAGCAGTGGTTTTGATAGCATGTACTAGATCATATATGTCTTGGCGATGATGTGGATATGGTAAGGCAACATGTAATGCCTTAGTTTGCAGGCAGTGAAGTATAGAGCCAAGCACAACCTCTCCACTGGTGTATATCTCGTCTCTACCTCAGTAAGGATTCTACTGAGGTAGTATATTGCTTGTTCCTTCCCGTCTTCATTGTTTTGGGCCAGCCAGCTTCCCATTGACTTTTCAAAGGCAGAAATATAAATTTTTAAAGGCTTTCCCCTCTGAGGTGGCATGAGCACATGTGGGGAGGCTAAGTAAGCCTTTATCCCGTCCAAAGCCTCTTGGTGTGGTGGGCCCCATTCAAATTCTTCCTTGTCTTTCAATCTAAGCAAATGAGTTAGCAGCTGAATGTTGCCCGCTAAGTTAGCGATGAATCTCCTTAAGAAGTTGATTTTCCCCAGCAGCCTTTGCAGTTGCACTTTGTTGGTGGGAAGAGGTGATTCCACTATTGCTTGAGCTTTATTCTTATCAACCTTTACACCTCTTTGATGAACAATGAATCCCAAAAAGTTGCCCGATCTTACCCTGAAAGCATATTTCTTTGGATTCATTTTCAGCTTATGGATTCTCATTCTTGTTAAAGCTTGTCTGAGGTCTACCAAGTGATGTTCTTCAGTTTTAGAGTTCACCACGATGTCATCAATGTATACTTCCACGCTATGGCCGATTAAGTCATGAAAAATGGCATTCATAGCTCTTTGATAGGTTGCACCAACATTTTTGAGTCTGAATGGCATGATTAAGTATTCATATGCTCCTACATGACCTAGGCACCTAAAAGCTATTTTGTGCATATCTTCTTTAGCCATTTTTATCTGATTATAACCGGCATTCCCATCCATGAAAGATAGGAATTTGTGTTTGGCAACTGCATCCATGGATAAGTCAGCCATGGGCATGGGATATTCGTCTTTAGGTGTTGGTCCATTAATATTTCTATAGTCAACACAACATCGAACTGTATTAGTTAAAGATTTTAATACAGGTACAATGTTGGCCAACCACTCGACATATTTGGTAGGCCTAATAAATCCAGCATTTACCAGCCTCTCGATTTCTTCTTTAACTTTCTCTTCGATCTCCTTTGACATCCTCAGTGATGCTTACTTTACAGGTTTATATCCATCCTTAATAGGCATCTTGTGTTCTACTAAGGTTGGATCTAAACCCGGCATCTCAGTGTAATGCCAAGAAAAATAATCTTTGAACTCGTGCAAAAGGCTGACAATTCTTACCCGATCCTCTACTTCTAACAGGCCACTAATTTGTATGGGCCTTAGATCTTCCTTAGACCCCAAGTCAATAATCTCCAAGTGGTCCTGCACCTTTGGTGGTGGCTTGTCAAGTTCTGCACACAAAAACTCAACTAACACTGGATTCTCGGGCAAGTCTTCTGGCCCATCCAGGTGATATATACATTCAGCCATTTGTATGGCCACTTCTAACTCCTTCCTAAATAACTCTTCTTCACCTCTGTTCTGGGTGCTTGAGGCCGCTTCCTCTTGTTCCTTAGTCAAGCTCTCTCTTTCTTGTTTTCTCTCTCTCCCATACACCAACAGTCTTTTGATTAAGGACCTAACTGCAATTACTTGATCCTTCCTTCTTTGTTCTGACATTACTGGTGTTGGGGAGTTGGGACAATATGGGGTCTATCCCATTCTTCCTTGGTGAGGAACAATCCTTGCTCCAAAAGCTTTTGGGCCATCACCTTAGTCGGGCGGCCGTTCTCATCAGCTCCTAAGCATTGGAGAATCCTAATACTAGGATTGTAAAAGTTGGCTTTTACAACATTAGCTATGAGGAGGAATGGCTGTGACTCGGCCTCCATTATCTCCCAAAATCCTGGCCCCATGGTTCATTCCTCATGGTAAACTGCTACTTGTTGGTGTAAGGTGGAAGGCACAGATAGACTTTGATGAATCCAATCTCGGCCAAGCAAAGCTCCATAAGTGGAAGTACTGTCTACCATGAAGAAGGCTAGCATGATTTGCTTGGAACCCAAGTCAACCTCTAGGGGCAATATCCCATGAGTTCTAGTAATGGCTCTGGAGAAGCTAGAAACTGTTAGTTACGTGGGGATGAGATCCTCCTCACATCTACACATCTTTTTCATTTGCTTGTACGGCAACACATTAACCGCAGCTCCTCCATCAATTAAAACCATCTTGAAGGGCACTCTCCCCAGATGGGCATTTAGATAAATAGGCTTGAGATGGTTAGCTAAGGTCAAGTTTGGGCGATTGAAGACCATTCTGTCCGAGTACACTCTCTCGAGCTCTTTTTTTGCAAGCTCGGGCAAGCCTATTCTACTCGACTCATTTTTTTCTTGCTTCTTCAACACTAACATGTGCCATCATAGGTTATGTTGCCAAGTAATCACCCTCCATTGTGGCAGGTTGATCATGCTTGGGACAAAACATGGCAGATAGAACATATGTCATGTTTACGTAGAAGTTGCTAGGTCTAGGTAAGTCCTCATTCTTGCCCCCAATATGGCTCATGAATTCATCTAACCAGGTTTCTGCTTCTTCAGGTAACATCAGCTCGAGCAGCGCTTCCTCTTGAGTTACGCCAAAGTTTGGCACTGGTCCTGGAACTTCACAAAGAGTATCGATCAACAAAGATGAGGGTATCCCCCCTCTCAAGTGAGATAGTTCCAAAGCATATTGGTTCTGGACTCCATCTTGGGGTTGGCATCATTATCATATCCTATTGAGGTCTCTTCAAGATTCTGTACTTCCTAGGATAGGGGCTCTGCGGCAGATGATCCCTTGCACATTCGGTCTTACTATTAGCTGTTTTCTCTACCTCTTTTTTGCTTTTCCACTGAAGTTGATTTCTTCCCCCATGAGGTACTTTCTCAAACTTCACATTCTCGGAGGTTTCTGAGACAGTGGGGACTTGTAATGAGTTCATGTAGCCTTTGTGTTGCCTCTGAACTCTCCTAATCATAGAAGCTCCTATTTCTTTGACGGGTTTCCCATTCTTTCCAACCACATACTATTTCTACCCAAGTTGGGCATGATTCTTCTTCGTGACTGGGTTCACTATCTTTTCCCTTCTTCTAACATCTCAACCGACATAGCATGGCTGGGGTGGCCTCACATCCACCCATCTTGGTGTTTTGGCTTCTCTATCTTCCACTTCTTCAAAGGCTTCATAATTTCTGAATACTTCTGAAAAGCCCTATGGTTGAAAATCTCCTCCCAACCTTTGGAAAACATTTCTTGAGGTCTCTCTCTCAGCTGTTCGCAAGACACTTCTGCGGGCTTTTTAGTCTTCTTTCTCTCTTCTTTTGATCAGCTCATGATTGATAATGGCTCTTGACGCTGGGACTTCCAACACACTCACATTGACATTTACTACACAACACAACTCTTTTGATAATGGCTGCTTTGGACTTCTCGAGCAACTTGATAGCTCGTTCAGTCGGCCTATCAACTTGCCTCATTTTTACCTTGACTTCCCAGGTGGCCTTCCTTTTTCCTTTCTCAGCCCAAGTCAGGTTGATCATGTTTATTGGGGCTTCTAGGAAGGGATCCGTGTCAACCATCATATTGGCCTGCGGTTTCTCCAACAACAACTTTCCCTTTACTATAAGGTCTTGTATCCAGTCCCTGAATTGGACACAGTTGGTTATGGAGTGATTGAAAGTATAATGCAGCTTGCAATACTTCTTTCCTTTCACTTCCTCAGGCTTGGACAGTTTTTTAGAGCTATCGGGCACAATCACCTGGGGCATCCCATACTTCGTTCTTTCTTGCCCGCTCTGCCCTCTACTATTAAGTGAAAATAATTGGGGGGGGAGGGGTCGGGCAACTCTGCTTCTAGGATTTCCTCCAACACTGGCTGATCAATTCCATATCCCTCCTTATTTTTATCTTTACCATTCTTTTCCTCGAGCAAAGTAAAGAATGGAATAACTTGTTCGTTCTCAGGGTTTGCTCCCTTCACATAACCATTTTTTGGAGTAGAGTACTCCAGATCTAGTCTTCTTTGCAAACTCCCTGTTAAAGAACAGAGTCTGCTTACTTCTGGGAAATCTTCTCCATACTTCTCAGTACTTGTACCATGGTGATTTGCAAGTCTTCATTGGTCACCTTCCCTTCAGACTTCTCGGATAAAGTCGGGCTTTCTAGAATAGCTGGTCCCTGGATGGAAGGAAAATCCTCTGGATGATTTGTCATGCTTGCTTTTGTTAAAGACTGGGGTGGCTCGTATTCTATATTCCACCTGAAGGTTTTCTCCTTCCTTATTCTCATTGGCATACAAGACTAAGTGTATCCCATCGAGCGTGCCAAAACTATGTTCGGGCGAAGATTTCTCCGAAGATGACCCATCGACACTCAGCACAGCTCCCCAAGGGATTGGCACTTTGGATGTGTAGTCGGGCTCTTGCCTGTTGATGTGCTGCAAGAAGATGACATAGTTAGTTTTGAAATGTGCCTTTGTGGGGCCTTAGGTGTAGGCCTTGAGGCTCGCAATCAAAACTAACTAAGTGCTAGGCGTGCCACTGCTATCTCAGTATAGCAGATGGATAACAAGATTGTGTTTAGTCGATTACTAGCACCCCAAGTTACTCAGATTTCTTGTTATCAAAGGATTGTCATGGATGGGTTAAGTCCACATTAAGTTCTTTTTCTTGCCTTGTGACCAAGGACTTTCAGTTCATAGTCTTGTATATTCTAATGAGGGGAGTCCAGATCCCTTAAGTCATTTGTTTGGTTCTTGATTGGTTATGAAAGCATATTCATTAAGCTGCCCAAATCCAGATACAAATAAGACTTCTAAAGTAAGAAAACAGGCGGAAATGAATTGAATACATGCTGCATAATACATGAAGTAGTAGATCTAATATCTTAGAAAACTCACAAAGAACTTTAAGGAAGATTTCACCTTGTCGGTCAAGGTTGATCTTCTTGCAAACACTTATCTTTGAGTTTACAGAGGTTTCTATGCTAAAAAGGGATGGATGGTAAACCAGTTTACATAAGGGAATCGATACTACGCCACTAGGGGTGATAGCAAAGCTTCTAAACAAGACAAAAGATAGCTTTTGTGAGGAAGATATCCTGAAAAGGACTGAGATTTGGGTTGATTACAACTTTTAGATGCAAATCTGGCTTGAAAGCAGAGTTTGTATGTTTGCTTGTTTGATTGGTTGAGTGTCCTTGTCTCTGGGGTCTCTTCCTCCTTTTATAGGCAAATTAGCCCACTGTAGTGACTTTGTTCTTGCCCGAAAGCACTTGGAGGGTAGTGAGTCATCAACTTTTTACTTGTATTGCCACTGAAAAGTGCTTTTTGGCTGATTGTGAGTTAGTCCCCATCACTTGACATTTAAATCATAAGCACATGGCCTATGCATTAATGGGAAGGCGCCAATTTGTCTATGGGCTTGATGCTTGGGCCTCGGGCAAGTCTCCCTTCTAATTGGCATTTCTAGGCTTCCACATACTTGCAGCTCAATGTTCAAATATTAACCCAAAAAATAGGATATATATTAGATCATTGGTATTCCTACTCAACCAGTGTTATGCTCTTTTTATGCAAATATAAACTTGACGCCCAACAGTTTCTTTGGCTCTCATGAGCTCATTGGCATCAAGACCAACGTGCACAAGCCTGAAGAATGATGATATTGCACGACGGAAGCTTCGTCGTGACCACTTAATTGCATATATAGATGTGCGATAAATATTCATGTGCATTATCTAAAAAATCAATTATTTGCAGGTCAAAATACTGCTGCATCTGTATTAACTATGAAATGTTCTGATTTCTGAAGAGAACAAAGAAGCCAGAATGGCCGAATGAGAAACCGAAAGCAAAAAGAACATTGAGTTATTAAGTTCACTCGATGCATTGAATTCTTGAAAAAATAGACAGCACGCCAATTGAATTGGGTTGGGGGCGTGGAAGCACTACCTATCAAATGCAGAAAGTCTTCAGCCTTAACGTATTTATCACCAAAACATTTGACTCTTTGTTTTGTCTACCTGAACAGGGCATTCGGTACCATGGTATATTGCTAATACACACATATGGGCACCTAAAAGGAATTGTTATAGGCCCCATACAAGGCTGATTTTAACATGAGCGGATGCAGATGAGTCTTTCTTCAAAAATTGCTTGTATGGTCATATTGTTTGAGGGCCGACCTAAGTTTTGCAAAAATCAAGGGAAGACATCACATATAACAAGGATGTGATTCATTCAGATTGCATGTTGATTTTCCAATCCACATCAGGATCCTATTGTGATTTAGTAGAAAGTTAAAGAGTCATGTTTCACTCAATAACTAAATACTTTTGCCCACCGTGAATATATGTTTATTGGTCTGATCTTGATCATAGCCTTGTGTGTTCTTGATTTGGTACATGTTGGATAAAGACTTACCTATATAGATTTTAACATGATCAGGAACTCTTAACACATACGAGTGTTTGGATTTTGCCCACCAAGGAAGTAAACACCAATGCAGTTGTGCGTACCTGGCTACTAGGAAAGCCATGTGCGATGGATATGCTGTACAATTGAACATCACTTGGCTGCAGATCAAGATATGAAATTCACGTTATTCATTGTCAAGAGTGAACTCATTAGGGCTTGAACGAGCCGAATGGATGGAGATGTCAACATCATGATGATGCCAGTTTTTGTAGTTGTAGGATTTATCTTACGGGATAAATAAATATCAAAGGATATTCCACCCACATGAGGGTATTAACTTCCTAATTATCTATGTGATAATTAGATGAAAATCAAGAGATATTCATATTAGAATATATTCGGGATTTTAATGGGCTTTTCAGTCTTTGTACACTCTTCCCAACCACTATATAAGGAGGCTTTGGGGAAGAGAGAAAATATAAAAAACACAAGCTTTTCCACAATTCAAATATTCTAGTTAGGTCTTTAGAGCTATCACCTTCAGCTCTAGGTCTTGGGAGGTGAAAATCAAGAGGCAACTCAACATACCGGAGCCAACTCGACGACCTGCGAGGTTCTAGACGTGCACGGAGGGTCAGAGCAGTTGTTCGTGTTTATAGGAGCGTGTTGAGATTCAAGCTTTCACATAAAAGGTACACATGTCCTTTCGAATTTATTTATAGTCTTCCAACAATGGTATCAGTGCCACTCACACACTCCTCGCATGAAAGCATGAGATATATATGAATATGCCATGTATGACCTTGAAAGCATGATATATATATATATATATATATATATATGTGTGTGTGTGTGTGTATGAATATGCAATGAATGCTTGTCTTTAAATTTTTTGTTTTTGCCATGCTTATTTTTTCTGGGTTTTAACACTTGGGTTATGTTCTTTACATTCATATGAGATTATGTTTAAAATTTGGTAAAGAAAAACCAAGTGGTTAGAGAGATAATTGAAACCCTACTTTCATAATAGCATGAAAAACGAATTTTTTCAAGGTTTTTGCGACCCTTTTTTCGTGAGGTTAGAGTTGTTTTTGGATTTTGCCAAAGAAGACTTAATTGTAGATGGTAATCTGATCTTTCTAAAGACATAAAATACGCATGAAACGGATGCATATTCGCTAAGTTATGGTCTCTGTAAACAGGCCTCGCGAGAGTGAAAAATCTGGAAATTCCAGATTTTTCGGAAGAAGATGATGAACAGTGGTTCATCTCTTCCACTCTCGGCCTAAGCAAGTACGAGTACATCGCTAGGCTTTCGTGGATGTTAGCTACACTGTTGGATTCATCTTAGGGAGTTCAATCCAACAAAGGTCAAAAGAACGGCATCGGACCGCTAGAAGGCAACGCGTGTGTGTCGCGCCACCCACAGTGAGTGGGTTCGCGCAATATTAAATTAATTATTAAAAAAATAAAATAAAATAATAATAATTTTGCACCACCGCTTTGGGCGGCGCGTGGGTGATAAGAGCATATTTATGCGACTTTGTTAGCTTCTTTCTTTGCATTTAGTGAGTTAGTTTCTGTTTATTATAGTGATTTAAGCTATTTTCGTGTGTTTGTAGGTCCAATTGGCAAAAGTGGCAAGAAAAGGCAAATTGGAGCATTTTAGAGCAGTTTTGGACTCGGAATGGATAGCATGCGTATGGAGCATAATGGATGGACGTTTTTGAAGTTTAAAGAGGCCGAAGAATTAAATCAAGACTTGGAAGATAAGGAATCAGCTAAAAGGAAGGAACATTATCTTAACCAACTTTATCTTATCCAACATTATCCAAACTAACCTTATCTTATCTTATCCTATCCTAATCTTATCCTACCTTAATTCCAGCTGCAAGGGGGAATGATTTTCATATTGGGATACCTAAAAACCTGGTTCTAGAAGCCACATCCTTTTCCTAAAAAGGTGCCGCATAGGTCCCTATCATATCTTATAGAAACCTGCCACAACACCCCATTTCTAGAAGATTTGTGTCGAACTCCCTATCCCTTTCCCCTAGGAATATGTCATGCCAAATCCTTCTCATCTACAACCTTTGTGCCGTGCCCTAGGCCTATATATATACCAGTGCCGCACCATTCAGAGCACCACGCACACAAGAGCCTAAAATCAGAAAAACATACTTGTGCCGCAGCTTTGCAAGGAAGGAGAAGAAGAAGCTTGGAGCCGTGCCTGCCATTCAAGACCTTTGGATTGTTGGAGCGTTTCTAGGTGTATTCTATCTTTTGTTTTCAATGTTTAATTTCAATTGTTTTTGTTTAATTGCAAACATGTGGAACTAATTTCGTTTTAGTTAGAGGTGAATTCAAAGCCATGAACATATGTGTGATATGAATTGATTACATCCAATTATTGTTTCATAAATCGTGAATGCAATTTACTTATCTGTTTGATTGATAACTTGTTCTTGTGTGTTGATTAAGGATGCATACTTAGTTTGCATGCAGGGATTTGATGCTAAAATATAAGGGAATTTCACCTAATAGTTATGAACTTATATTTACAAGTAGTGGAGGTTGCTAGTCACGATCGCGTTAAGTAAATTCCTGGCAGGAGTATCATGCAGTTCATAGTTACGAATGCCTTGTCAATGCTTATGATTTTCATAGAACTTAATGATCTTTGATATGTATCTCTATTATGCAGTTCATGTAGGGAACTTGATAAGAATAATTTGGTTGCGTCGGTGAGTCCAATTCAATGAATTTAGGAAAATATGATGGTTAATTTGTGCAGTTCACGGTTAACTTGGGGCATTGTCATTCATGGTTTATAGGAAGAATGACTAGAAATAGATTTGTATGCATATGTGTCATGTGTGGAGAAGGACCCTCAAGCTAGTCTTTCACCCCCTTAATTCACCCAATTTCGTAACCTTTAGTTTGTTTCTGCAAGTTTGATTGTTTAAATCTTAAATTCGTCAAAACAACCCCCCATTTAGTATTCTGAGTCTTTTTAATTTAATTTTCATCCAAACTTCCCTTTAGTTCTTGTTTCGAGTCAATTTAACTTAGTTTGTGTGTTTTGAGTCAATTTAGCTTATTTTGAGTAGTTTAAGTTTAGTTTTCTGTTTTGAGTCTAGTTTAGTGATTTAGAGTTTAATTTGTGTAGATTAGCAGCCCTCTTAATCCCCGGCCTAGAACGATCCCTACTTACACATACTACAACTATCAAAAAGAGGGTTTAAGTTTGTGTGCTATTTTATATCACATCAGTGGGCCATGTTTTGAGGACACGACTGGGGAGTGAATCATTATGGTTCACTGACCTACGTAAGTGTATATTTAAGTTTGGTATTAGAGACGTTTTTAATTTACTAAAATTAAGGAAATGTTCTTAATTAACCTTAAAAAAAAATATCCAACGCAAGCCAAGATTTTAGGAAACTCAAATAAAGATAATGTCGATCAAATTTGCTCATGTTGATTGAGCATTTTAAATTAGAAGGGAATATTCTTTAGGAGAATATTTAAAAAAGATTACCTAATTAATAAAAATAATGAAATTAGACTGGGGATCACTAACGGTTACCTCTTATTTGATGTGGTATCTAGGAAAAATCTTTAAGGAGACACTTTGGGTGTCAAAGAGGTTCAATTTTTAAAAGCTTCGCGCTTCCACTCCTCCCGGATTTGACCTGGCCACATTTACAAAGGCCCACATGTCGAGCCCATTGTCTAAAAACCCTAACCGTTGTGCACTCAAGTGGATGTTGCATGAAAAATGGATAACCTTAAAACATAATAATGTTTAAATAATAATTATTTCAAAAATAATTAAAAAATATGATCTTGACTCTTAGAATTGAATGGTAATTACGAGCGACTTAGCGGATTTTTCAATTTCAACCTAGGAGAAAAAGTGAAATCTTTTCTAATGAGTTTTTGAAATAAATAAATGTAAGATGTGTAATTAATAATGTCAAAATTATTTCATCCTTATAGAAAGAAATGGCTGCCAAAAATGTTGTTGCTGATTTGACCAAAGGAGAAAAGTTGGTTGGAACCAACTATGATATTTGGCATAGGAAGATCCAATATCTTTTCAATGAATAAGAGCTCTTGGAGCCTTTGGAGGCTTCGATGGATGGGCCAGATCTTGAGAGAGATGGAACCACTGCAGCTTAGCATACGACTAGAGTAAGGTCTTATGAATCTTGGTTCAAGAAAGATCGAAGTGTGGCTTTACTATGTTAAGCAGCATGCATGAAGATCTTATTGGTGAGTACGAAGGGTACTTGATTGCCAAGGAGATGTGGGACCAGCTGAAATTTGCTTTTGGTGGAACCTCAACTACTAGGCTGAGAAGTCTAGTGTTGAAGTTTGAGGTTTACAGGATGGATCCTAAGCACTCTGTATATGAACATCTTAGGAAGATGTCCAGCGTAATACAAGATTTGAAAGCTGCTGGGAGTATCCTCACCGATGAATAGCAAGTCCAATTTGTGATTAGGTCTCTCCCAAACTCGTGGGATCCTCTTAAACAGATCATGATGCACAATGATCAGATTAAGAACTTTCATGACATCTTGCGTCATGTTGAACTGGAAGGTGAGCATCGAGTGGCGACCCAGAGTATTGCCCTTTTGACTCAAGGTGGGTCCAGAAAGGGTAACCAGTTCAAAGGAAAGGGTAAGACCAAGTCTGAGAAAAAGGATGCAAAGCTTGCTCCTAATTCTAATAAATTCAAGGCCCATAGAGGTAAACATGGTAAGAAAGACGAATCCAAGTCAACGTGCTTTAACTGTAAAAAGAAAGGACATTTCACTCATAATTGCACTGAACCGAATAGAAAGGTAATTCCTAACCCTAAATCTATCATTGTTTGTGTATGTTCACATATACATATTGCTCACACGTCTGACAATTGGATTGTAGACACATGAGCAACCAAGCATGTGACGCGAGATAAAAGAGGGTTTGAAAATTATCAACGTTTTCTAGGACTACACTGGGTGTACGTGGGTGAAGGAAGTCGTATAGAAGCTTTGGGAGTTGGTTCGTATCAACTTCAACTGAGCACTGGTGTCAACTACTTCTACATGATGTCTTGCACGCCCCTGGAATGCAATTTAATTTACTTTCAGTTACTACACTTTTATATGAAGGATATTGTTTTTACTTAAGCTTGTCTAGACTTGTTATCTATTTGGATCAAGTTAAAATTGGATATGGTTCAATAAGGAGCGATTTTGTTTGCTTGGATTTGATTTATTCTTGTTCTTCTACTTCTTTAGTAACTGTAATTAAACATGTTAATTCTGAAACATGGCATGCTAGACTAGGGCATATTGGGCAACATAGAATGACAAGGGTAGTTAGAAAAGGCTTGTCGGGGTCACTCAATAATGTCAATCTGCCTGTATGTAAGCCTTGTTAAGCTGGCAAAGCAGTTAGAAAGCCTTTTGGAAAGGCTGTTCGGCTACTCAACCGTTAGAGTTAATTGACATCTGTGGACCAATGAGTGTAAAGGCCTGTCATGGCGCCTCTTATTTTCTGACTTTGATTGACGATTACACGCGATATGGTTATGTGTACTTGATTGCTCATTGCTATGAAGCTTTAGATTGTTTCAAATGCTTCGTAGCTGAGGTTGAGAATAAAAAAGGGAAGACTGTAAAAATTCTTCGCACTAATCGTGGACTCGAGTAAGTGTCTGACCAATTCAAGGTTTTTTGTGAAAGTAAGGGGATACGCAGACAACTTTCTGTTCCTTACATGCCACAACAAAATGGTGTTGCTGAAAGAAGAAACAAAAATTTATTAGACATGGTCAGGTCTATGATGGTTCCCTCAACCGTATATACTTAACCGTGTGCCTTCAAAGATAGTTCCCTCAACCCCATACGAACTTTGGAATGATGTACAACCCATTATGGGTAATTTGCGTCCTTGGGGTTGTGCTGGATTTGTTCATAATCAATCACATAAGTTTGGAAAGTTGGGTCTTAGAGCAAATAAACATTTCTTTATAAGATATTGTGAAAACTCGAAAGGTTATGTGATGTATGGTGAACATCCAGATGGAGGGAGAACCGAGATTGATTCACGTGATGTGGAATTCATAGAGAATGACTTCCCAAAACTTGGAGATACTATAAAAAACCTTGATCTCCATGAGTTGGAGAAAGATAATAACTCGTAACATCTTCAAGAGAATGAGGGGAATTAATTTCCAATCCGATGGTCACTGAATATGATGTAGGAGGACTTGATCCGAACGGAAGTACATAACCCAGTGGGAGTAATGTATCTATAAACACTCAAGATAATACGCCCAATGATGGGAGCATACCCTCTAAAATTCAAGGTCACACGGTTCGAAGAAGCAAGATAGGCCATATTCCCAAACTTCATTTTGAGGTTGATGGGGAGGCTTACATTTGCATACCTTCAGAGGAAGACGAACCTTCTTCTTACAAAGAAGGGTTGTCTTCAACGGCCAAAGAAAAGTGGATAACTGCAATGGAGGAAGAGATGAGCTCCATGGACAAAAATACTGTTTGGGAGTTAGTTGACCTTCTGCCATAGAAACCACGAAAGCGTGGTTGCATCCCATTTTGAGATTCCAGATATGGGTGAAGCACATTATGTGCTTGGAGTTAATATCACGAGAGATTGCTCAAGGAAACTTCTAAGTTTGTCTTAAGAAACTTACATTAAGAAGGTACTTGAACGATTTAAGATGGAAAACTCCAAACCCATAGACACTCATATGGAAAGAGGCGCGATATTGTCCTTAGAACAGTGTTTAAAGACTAAGAAAGAGAAAGAAGAAATGGCAAACGTCCCATATGCCTCTACAGTAGGAAGTCTGATGTACGTGATGCTTTGCACGAGTCAGGACATTTGCCATGCCGTGGGCATGGTAAGCCGCTATCAAAGTAATCCTGGACAAGCTCACTGGCAAGCCGTCAAGAAGATTATGAGATACTGCAAGGAACAAAAGATTTAGCCTTATGTTACCAATGAGGGGTTATGAAGTTGAGAGGATATAGTGATGCAAACTGGGCAAGCGATAGAGATGAACGCAAATCCACCTCAGGTTATGCTTTTGTCCTTGGAGGTGGAATTGTTTCTTGGTGTAGCAAGAAGCAAACTTGTATTGCTCTCTCCACAATGGAGTAAGAATATGTTGCCCTTGGATCAACTGTTCAATAAACTGTTTTGCTTAGGAGGTTTCTACGACAGATAGGAGTTACGGCTTATGCTCAAGAAGCTGTACTTGTCTACTGTGATAGTACTTTGGCTTTAGCATACACTAAAGATCCTAAATATTGATAGGAGCATATTTATGCGACTTAGTTAGCTTGTTTTCTTGCATTTTCATAGCTAGTTTCTACTTATCATAGTGTTTTAAGCTATTTTCGTGTGTTTGTAGGTTCAAATGACAAAGTTGGCAAGAAAGTGCATTTTGGAGCATTTTAGAGCAGTTTTGGGCATCAAATGGATAACTTATGAGTGGAGCAAGATGGATGGACGAATTTGAAGACCAAAAATGTCTAGGAATGTGCTAAAGAGTTGAAGAAATAAATCCAAGACAAAGAAGATAAGGAATCAGCTCAAAAGAAGGAGATATTATCCAAAACCTTATCCAACCTTATCTTATCCAAACAAACGTTATCTTATCTTATCTTATCTAAATCAGTTTGTGCCTTAATTTCAGCCATTTATAAGGGATAATTATGCATTTAAAATACATATTTCAGATTCTAGAAGCCTTATCCCTATCCTACATTGGTGCCGCACCTTAGCCTTTCTAGAAGTTTTTTTTCCTAGTTGTGCCGCACCCTATATCCTTGTTCCTGATGGTTTTTTATGTGTAATCCTTTTTCCCCTTGGTTTCTGCCAAACCCTAACCTTTTCCTCAAGGATTGTGCAATCCTTTTCCCTTCAGAAATTGTGACAAATCCTTCTCCTTGACAACCTTGTGCCATGGGTTTGCCCTATAAATACAACTCTTCTGCCCGCATAAATCACCACCACCCCCATATTCATTCTACACCAAAAATCATGCCAATTTCTCAGAGATTCATCAAGTAACGTAACAAGGAAGGAAGAAGGAGCTTTGTGCCATGACTTGCAATCCAATGAGGGTTCGAATCTGCCATTGGAGTTGCTGGGACGTTCCTGGTTCTTTCTATCTTTAAATTTGTTTCAATGTTGGTTTTAATGTTTATTTCAGTTTCTAAAAACATGTGGAACTAATTTCTTTTTAGTTAGAGGTGAATTCGAAGCCATGATTATATGCTTTATATGAATTGATTACATCCAGTTATTGTTTCTTGAATCTTGAATGTGATTTGCTTATCTGAGTTATTAAAACTTGTTTATGTATGTTGATTGAGGATGCATACTTAATTTGCTTGCATAAACTTGATGCTAGAGTATAAGGGAGTTTCACCTAATCGTTATGAACTTATATTCACAAGTAGTAAAAGTCACTAGTCATGATTGTGTTAAGTAAATCCTTGGCAGGAGTATCATGCGTTTCATAGTTACGAATGCCTCGTCAATGCTTATGGTTTTCAAAGAACTTAATGACCTTTGATATGTTTTCTATCATGCTTTTCATAGTTAGGGGACTTGAGAAGGATAATTTGGTTGTGATGCGTATTCCGTCCAATTCAATGAAATAAGGAAAACCTGATGGTTAATTTGTGCTATCACGGTTAACTTAGGGTGTTGTCGTTCATGGTTTAAAGGAATAATAACTGGAAATTGGTTTCTTTGCATATGTCATGTGTGGAGAAGGATCCTCTAACTAGCCTTTCACCCTTTTCAATTCACCAAATTCGTTTTCTTAAAGTGTTTTATGCAAAGTTTCTGTTTTAAGTTTTATATTCGTCAAAAACAATCCCCCTTTCATTACGTCTTGTTAGTTGAGTCATAATCTGTTTTCTTTTAGTCTTTTGAGTCAAGTTAAGTCTTATTTTCGTCAAAACCACTTGTTAGGTCTAGAGTCTTTTTTATTGTTTGTTGCTGTTTTGAGTGTTTTGAGTCAGTTTTTAGTCTATAGAGTCTAGTTTAGTGTTTTTGAGTCTTATTTGTGTTGATTAGCAGCCCTAGTTAATCCCTGGTCTAGAACGATCCCTACTTGCTTAATACTACAATTACATGTTTAATAGGGTTTAATTTGTGTGTCGAGTTAATTTTCACATCAAATATCATGGCAAATCTAAGCACATAGATACACGATATCATTTCTTTAGGAACAAGGTTACCAAGGGTGACGTAGTGTTGAAACATATCTCGACCAGCAATATGCTTGCTGATCCCATGACTAAACCCATAATTAGAAACTCGTTTCTGGCTTATGTAAAGAATATGGGTTTATGTAGAGTTTGATGTGTTTTCTTTGTATTTGACATTATTATTGAATAAAAAGGCATTGAAGTTTTTCATTTCATATTTATTTATTTTTGAAATGATTGTTTACACATCTTTATGAGTGTCACCAAGCTAGAATCGATTTGTCACACGAACGATTTGTCCTGGTGCTGAGATAGCGAGTAGGATGAGACATTTGTGTCCTCAACGCATTGGACTGCGAGACCGGACACGTGTATGTTGAACGTACCAATATGCACAAGGTAAACGTCGCCTTAGAAATGTCTAAAATGAGACTTAACAGAAGTCGAACATGAGATTTGTTTCATGCTGAAGCTTGTAAAGCCGGATATGAGTATCTAGGTGGGCGCCGAGAAGGCGACTAGGCTAGAAGACTCAGGTTAGGCACTTGTGTAACTACTAGACTAAGATTCGTATGGTGTATGTCCAATGGACATGTGACACACTCATTAAAATAAGGATAAACCATAGCATACAAATCATATTGTATGTGCTATAACCAACTGATAGTGGGAGTGATGAATTGATCCCTGCTTCAATCACCATGTGAACCATAAGCAATCTATACGATTCCACCCTTATGCCCTTTGAACTAAAGTCTATGTTAGAAAGATGAGGTTTAATGATCACTACTTTAGCACGTTTATCTAAGACAGTCAAGTTAGCTACTGTCCTAAGAGGCATGTCTAGGCAAGCAGTTAAATCAAATTAGACTGACATGAGAACTTAAGAAAGGCAGTTCGAAGAAAAAACCATGTCATGTGATTCATTAGCTGCACAGCGTCTTTTGATATTTGTTATCAACCCTAAGACATGGATACACGATACTTGTGAGACATGACATTGTTTTTAACAAGGGATAAAGAATGTCAAGTCTGGTGTGTGACGAACAGTCTGGGGCATAAAGCGATGAACTTCCGAGTGATGCACTGTTGTTAGTTTAGTGATAGCTTAATGGTAGTACTCATGGCTATGTATGTTCTTTGTCGAGAGGCCGTGCATCCCATTTCCTGTATGAGGAGATAGACTAGAATGGATGTGAACTAAGTGTGTTGATTGAGATTATGCCACACCCTATGTGGGTGAGTGGGAGATGTAGGATTTATCTTATGGGATAAATAAATATCAAAGGATATTCCACCCACATGAGGATACTAACCTCCTTATTATCTATGTGATAATTAGATAAAAATCAAGAGATATTCATATTAGAATATACTTGGGATTTTCATGGGCTTTTTAGTCTTTGTACACTCTTCCCAACCACTATATAAGGAGACTTTGGGGAAGAGAGAAAATAGAAGAAACACAAGCTTTTCCACAGTTCAAATATTCTAGTTAGGTCTTTAGAACTATTTCTTTCGGCTCTAGGTCTTAGGAGGCGAAAACCAAGGGGCAACTCGACATACCGTAGCCAACCCGATGACCTGTGAGGTTCTAGACGTGCACAGAGGTTCAGAGCAGTTGTTCATGTTTGAGAGGTGTTGAGATTCAAGCTTCCGCATAAAAGGTACACACGTCCTTTCGAATTTATTTATAGTCTTCCAACAGTACTAATAAAAGACTTCCAAACGAGGAGCATATTGAGACTTCGACTTTTACTAGAAACGAGAGCCAACCCAATATTATTGATGGTAAAATGAAGGTTAGGGTTAGCTCTTACTCCAACGGAGATAAGTAAGAAAGTTTAGAATTTTTCATATCTATATGTTTGGATATTCATCAACGTTTATATGGAATGTCAATCCAGGCAATGCTACTCTTGAAATTTTGCTTAGTTTAAACAACTCAGGGGGCATGAGTATACTACCAAAATTCATAGTTGAAGACCATATGGCCGAGGGTCGAAGACCCTATAGACCGAATAAAGTCGAAGGCTCAAGATCGTGGGTCGAAGACTATATAGACCAAATTATGATAGAAAACCCAAGATCGAATAAGTTAAGACTGAATTAAAAACCTAAGATCGAATGGGTTAAAACTGAATTAGGATAAAAACCCAAGATCGAATGGGATAAGACTGAATTAAAATCGAATGGGTTAAGATTGAAGTGAAAACGAAACCCAAAGATTGTAAAATGGCCAAAGGCCCAAGAATGTGGGTCGAAGACCCTAAACAGAATACCATATGATCGTAGTCGAAGGATAATATATGACTGTGTGATTGTAGTCAAAGGCTAAACTGACACATCCCGACCCGGATTATCCACTAGGACTCCGAATCGAGTTGTGTTAGCCAACACCTGGAAGGTGACGAAGCCATAAAGTGTAGTGATGTGGAAAATGTGAATGAATTTAAACCTAAAAGTGCCTAAATACAAGAGTGCGCTGTGAGGGGGAATGAACCCATTTCACATGTGACGTCAGATCATAAGTAATGTACAGTAGAGTGGATTGAGAATCATACCATCGAAGGTAATCTCCAATACCAAGATTTGTCATGATTCCTCGATAAGAAAACTCAGCTATTAAAACCTGGAGGGGTGAAAAAAACAAGGGTGAGTGGGCCTGAAAATAAAGTTTTAATAAAAACCTTTTGAAAACGTTAACCCCTCGCTGTAAAACCTATATTGTTTCCAGAAAATCATACTACATATAAGTATGACATCAAATTCAAATCAACAGTAAATCCAGAAATATTCCAAATCACTACATATCAGCAGCAACATAATAAAATCAGGTGCCCATCAATCTATGCTGACAGACGAGTCGGAGTTGCCTAATGCAACTTATACGACTCATAGGTAACCTGTACGACAGTGTCGGAGTTGCCTATTATTGCAACTTGTACGACAATGTCGGAGTTGCATAAAACATAAATATAGTCATGCCATAACTTAATCATTTCAAATAACACCATAAACTCACCTGAACTTACCTGCGCGTCCCGCGTTCACCTTAGTACTTAAAAGCATTCACAACAATTATATGTAGGTAATATGCATATGGATATGCCATGGCAGGTAATATGCAGGTAATATGCATATGGATATGCCATGTCATAGTATTTTAAAATATATAGATATATATATATATATGGCATAAAATGTATAAATCAATTTAAAAGCAATTGTGGAACTATCAATCATATAAATACTATAAAAAGGAAAAGACCCACTCACCTAAAGTTCGCGCTACAATTCCCGAGCACGAATATCGAGGCATCACAAACCATCATCGCCTAGAACAATTATCAAATAACGTCTTAGAATTCTTATCGATAGAACATGTAACTTACATAAAAACACATTTCCAAGAACGTTCTAGCATGATTTGAGACCCATTGACCAAAAGTCAACCGTCGGTCAAAGATCGACTGTAGGGTCCACAACCCTACATAACTCGATTCGGAAGATCCGCATCACAGATTTCCGATCCGTAATTTCCAAAGATCCACATTATGCTTCCAAAACATTATACTAAAGTTTCATTACGATCCAACGGTTGGATCTCCGCCAATTACAAATTCAAGTGGCTGTCAATGTTTTATTTTATGAACTTACAAATCCAATTCGGGAAGATCCGTAGGTCGGATTCTCGATCCGTAAGTGACACGTCCAGACCCCAATATTCTCTGAATACCCAGATAGGCACCGTGCTGGCCGACACCCGAGGGTGACAAAAGCCATTTATTAAATACAAGAGTAATGATTAGGAGCAAATGAACATGAATAATCATTAGAATCTAAAGGTAATAAACAAAGTTTAAGGAAATGTCTAGAGTGCACAGAAATACGTCCTAATTCAAGATCACAAAAGGAAAGATCATTACAAGATATCACACAAGTGAGTGATAGACTGCTACTGGTAGGGGAATGCCTCGTAAATTGTGTCGTAGTCCTCGTTTCTAAGACCTAAATGGGGGCGCAAAACAAAGGTGAGTGGACCAAGTTCATATATACAATACTAATAAAACAGTTATCAAGATACTAACCCCCACAGTTTATATAAAGAAAACTACTAGCATAATAAGTGATAGTTTTACTGAAAAACCTAGCATGCCAAAAACATCTCAAAAGACATCGCGGAAATCAAAACATTAATCGTCTCACAGATCGTCTCGTAATCGTGGTGTGCTACCAGTAAGATCACTGAATAAATATAACTCCCGGCCATATGCCAGCATCGTGGTCTCTGCGCCCGTAGCCAGAGATTACCAACTCCCGGCCCAATGCCTGTTCCGTGTCCCTCAGCCCGTAGCTAGGGATTATTTCTCCCGGCCTAACTGCCAACACCAGATCCTCGCCCCAGGCGACATAGTGTCCACTAGGTACGCACAAATAGTTACGCCTCTCATAAATAACAACTTCATAGTATAAAGTCATCCATCGTCTATACTATAAAGATGGGCTTTGAAAACATGTTCTAGCTGAAGGGAAAATTATGAGTTTTCAAGATTTGGGATTTCTAGATGACTAGCATGCATATACAATTCTAGATTTATATACATACGCAACGGAAGCATTTATAATAAGTTATCAAAGTTATAGTCATGCAAATCCCCTTCAAGGTTCATAGGTTTAAATATAATGCATCAAAACAATTTTTACTTAAGAACAAAGTCAAGGAATAGATCTATACCTCTTGTTCTTGATTTTAGACCAAGGATGGACCACCTCCAAGCTCTTTGTTCCTTGAATTCCTTGAGCCTAGCTTCCCTCCCTGCCTCCTCCACTTTGATAGAATGAGTGCTCCAAGGTTCTCCTTAAGTCTCCAAAGTAGAAGACCTCTAAAGATCCTCACCCACTAGTATAATGAGAAGGATGAAGGAATGACCAAAAGGATGAAAAGTTGTTAGCCCATTCACCCTCTAGGTGGCCGGCCCTATTGTTGAGAGAGAGAGATGGTTGTTTTGATTTTGTGTTTCTAAACTCACAAAAACTCTTATGGAATCAATCTCTATAAAGTTCCTTATATATCATCAAAAACCTAGTCAACAAATTGACCAAACATCTCACCCAAACCCTTAGTATGGCCGGCCTACTTGTGTTCATATGGGCTTTGGGCTTTCATTTATTTCAAGTCATCCAATGCTTGAATAAAAGCCCAATGGGTTTAGGCCCAATGGGCCCAATTAAACCCGAACGTTTCTTTAAGCCCAAAACGATCTTTTATCGCTTTTATGATTTCTTTAGACTTTCTAAATTAATCAAAACACTTAATTAATCCAATTAATTATTTCCATCATCCATTAATTACTCACTACAATAGTGTTTTGGTGAACAATCTTTTAGGTTCTAATTAGCAAGGCAGTGAGGTGATTGGCATTAATTCAATTTAATTTCAATCACTTAGTGAATCAAAACTTCATTTTAATTCACCATTCTTCTTTGATGACTTCATTTAATCATTTAGAAGAACTATGAGTGACATCTAACCATATGTCATAGCTACCCAAGCTAATGTAGAAGTTTTATAAGAAGAACCTATTCCATTGGAATTACAATGTAATTCAATCCTTCTCTAATACAATACTCTCAATCATATTAATAGGGTATGGATATATTATGTCAAACCCCTAATGTGATTATTACTTCTTATATGATTCTGTTGAGTCGTATAGGAACGCATTCCTTTTAATACGCTCGATACTTCGGCCGAAGATTCCCGAATCATATCTTAGAGTATTCTTCCTCTCTTATCGAGGATTAGAGATTCCTTGTTGCGCATACACTTGCCTTCATGACTAAGTGGCTTAACCCCGACTATGCCGTTGACATTCTGAAAGAGTGACGTTTGACATAATCAAAGATCAAGTACTTAACCACAAGACAACGACGATGCCTCAGGTCTAAGGACTATTTACATTATTCCAACCATTAGAGTTACTTGCTTGACATGTGAGTAGACCTCCATGCAAGTACTCTCGTTCGATTGTGTTTAGTGAACTCATTCCCCTAATGAGCACCTACGTACTTGTCTTAGTGTCACAACACGAATGGGATGAGACTTTCCATCCTTCCATTTGAAGCAGACACAGTATGTACCGATCTACGTATTGTCAGTTTCCCTCCGACAATCCAATGACCAGGAACCTTTTGGACATTTGGTTATCTGAAGAAGGTCTATGTAGTCTAACATCATTAGATTACTTCTTCAATCCATCCATTGTCCATGGATACACTATTTAAGACATATATCGTTTATTGAGATAGTCCTAATTCGTGTCTTTGCCATTTGACGTATAAGAATCATCTATACATCCATTCATTTATCCTGAAAGGTTTCTTCCAAAGATTGGCTTTCAGGGCATATTTCCAACAATCTCCCACTTGCACTAAAGTCAATCACTAGTGTATCTTATACATCTTGTCGAGAGAGTTCATGCTCGTAGGTTAGCTTGGTTATGTATTAATCCCTTTTATTTTAAAAGGGAATTTACTTATTAAATGTTTCCAAAACATTTGATGATGTCTCTTTATTGTGTTCGAATATTTTGATGAGACCTTGATTCCATGGCTTGAGCTATCGCCCCATTACGTCGTAGTACATTACTATCGACCTTATGGTTTGGATTCAATCATTGGTTCTAAAAGAACCCCTTCATTCAAAACACCTTTTGAAGCAGTTTCAAAAACAATATATCGTCATATATTTCGTTTGTATACTTTATACAAACTTTGCTCCATCCTTGAGACCATTGTAGTACCATACTATCAATTCATTCATATGGTTAGTTCTTCATCCAATATGAAGTTCCATTTGTTAAAATGGCTTATTTTCACTTTGGTTAACAACCTAAGTGAATGCACGCTTCCAGAGTCCCACTTTGATGTTTCTTTCTTAAAGGCAATAATACTCTATCAGTTGCTTTGGTTCTGATCCTGGGATATAGTAATATCTTAAAGTGACAACCCCTGTGGTTCTTCACTTTTGGATATCTATTTCACAATTCAATACATGTGTCCCTTTTGTGATTTTATGACACATTCATTATAAGGGTTCTGAAAGTGATTTCCTATCACATAGGAAAATGCTTTCTTAAATCTACAACATTTGAGATTTAATTCCTCATTTAATATCCTTGAGATAGTCTTACTATATCAATAAGTCCAATTTCAAGTCTATACTTCAAAATTGACTGTGTCATGTTTTGTCATTTTTCGAGTAACATCTATGATTTATCAAGTCTATCAATTAGACTTCATTCATATCTTGTTTGCTCAAATTATGACATCACTCCCATTGGCCTTGATGTAACTTAGCATTCATTATATCGTCTAGATTTGAATGCATATTGCTCCCACTAACTTGTATTGGATCTATTGACAATCATTAAGATCCATTAGCTTATTGATGATATCTCAACTCTTTTGAGACCATCAACAACACTAGCTAACACAAGTTATTTAAACGAATCATACACAAAAGAATTCTTTCTTAAGCAATTCCATTCGAAATGTGTAACTTGAATTTATCAAGTCTATTCATTTAATTCATATGGTGTCATACACCATATTTCAAGTTTTAGTCATACTAAGACCTGTAGTTATATAAGAATTATCCAAGTCTTTAGTGGAAGCATGGCTTCTACTAAGGATATAGAAACTCAACCATTCCTTCTAGGTGGTTGATATAATTCTTTATCGAAACTACATAGAGCAATATTGTTACATTTAGATGTTGAATTTGGATTGTCTTGTTGTTAAACCAAATGTTGTGACTCATTTTGAAGTTATTCCCTTTTGTTTCATCAACTTGTCCATATGCTTTGTTATTAGCTTGTTCTCATAAAAGAGAATGATGGACAACTCCCAACATATAACCATTTTATGCTAGGTTGACGAAACCAACATTCAAAGACTATCTTTAAATGTCATACACAACATAGAATTTTAACGTTTGAAGAGTTTTGAGTCTTTTAACAATTAAAATTACAAACTCTTAATAATAGTCAAGTACTATTATTCTTTTGACAACTATAAACCAATCACATTCAAGTTTATATCCATTTTCACACCTCCCACTATTTCTCATGACTTTAATGAGAAATCATTTCATACATTCAAAATGTATAAAATTGGTGTATATTGGTAGAAGACATTGTGTAGTAGCTTTAAAACATTTCAAGCTTTAATTGTTTCAATCTTCACTAAGTTAATGTCTTGTTATTAAGTGACTAAAGTCTTTAAACATTTTATAGATTTAGACACTTCTTTCTTGGTTTAATCAATAGCACAATTGACATTTTAAAACCTTTTAACGAATGCCCAATTAGTTGTTCAAAACCACTAATTGAATCAAGAGTGATCTTGATTATTGTGTTTCATATGATATAAATCTTGTATCTCACCTAGGATACAACAAGACAATATTCAATTCATAACACTACTATTAAGAAAATGTATTAGAAGGCATTCATCACATTACATTAATATGATAATTCAAACATTCATAATGTTTAATATAAAAAGCATTAGCTCTAAACATTTAGAGACTAATTTAAATACCTTTATACATATAAGCATTTATTAGTGGCCTTCCATCATATGAAGCCATATTAAGTTTAAAGACTGTCTTTAAATGCAACAAACTTCTTAAGTAGTAAGCAAAAAACATGGTGGACGAACTCTTCTCCACACCTTTCCTTGCTTGTTCCTCTTCTACTTGGCTCCTCCACCTATATACAATTATACAAGTGATTAGCCCTTTATATCAAATATAAATATTTAGAAGATCTAACATTTAGAATTGAAAACAAGAACATAAACCATACCTTGTGGTTTGTCCTTAAGACTTGCAAGGTATAACCTGCAATTCCTCCTCCAATGTCCCTCATTTCCACAGTGGTGGCAAGTCCCTTTGGGCTCTTTTGCCTTCTTTTTCATCACTCCTCCTTTCGGCTTATGAGTGGGTGACTTCATCTCCTTTCCTTTGCCTTTGCCTTTCGGCTTGGCTTTGGAAGAGGATGGCTTGTTGTAGGCTACTGCAGCAGTCCCTATAACGTTCTCTTTCTTCATAGTCTTCTCGGCAGTTACTAACATATTTAGCAACTCAGAGAGAGTACTATCCATTTTATTCATATTGTAGTTCATTACGAACTGCGCAAATGAATCAGAAAGAGAAGCCAATATGAAGTCCTGGGCCAATTCCCCGTCAAGTGGAGTACCAAGGTTCTCCAATTGTTCAATGAATCCTATCATCTTCAGTACATGTTGATGTACTGGAGCCCCTTTGACCATCTTGGTCTTCACAAGTTCACAAACAGTGCTAAAGCGACGGTTGCGCGTCCCTTCGCCATATAACTCCGTAAGATGGAGTATTATGGAAAATGCACTGTCCATGTCCTCGTGCTGTCTCTGTAGCTCCTCATTCATGGAAGCCAACAGATAGCACTTGGCTTGTGTGTCATCCTCAACGTGCTTGTCAAACTTAGCACGCTCATCCTCTGTAGCCTCAGGGCCAAGAGGTATGTGAGGTGGAGCCTGGTCTAGCACGTAAACAATCTTCTCCAATGTTAGGAGAATCTTGACATTACGATACCATGATGGGAAATTGTGCCCCTCAAGGCAATGTTTGTCGAGTATTTTCGCAAGTGCGCTTCCAACCATATCTAAATACATAAACACTAAAATAATTAGATTGATTGTTGATTAAGTCAAACGATTCGGGTCTTTAAACCGAATGACATCACCCACCATTTTTGGCAAATTCCATATCCCTCAAAATGGAATCCGGGAGATTTCAAAGAAAGCTCCTAGCGGGTTATGGGAGGCTCACTATTACCAAGCCCACCTCATGATGATACGATGTTGGCTAGCAAAAATAATAATGAGAGGGTACAATTACCCATTCACAAGTTTTTTTTTGTGATTACCCATCTATTTGGCCTCTAGAAAACAATGCCTCACGATGATACGATGTTGGCATCATTTTTCTTAGTTAAGTTCTTTCCCACCATGCTTGGTTTAGATAGGGGTTCAAGTATGACCTCACGATGATACGATGTTGGCCACACTCGTTGCCTACCTTAACCTCATCAAATGTTTTGAATAAACTCCTCCTGAATATAAGCATGCACTTTGAACTTCCCCATGATAGGGTGAAGGCGGTGTACAAGTCATAAACGCTTGGAGCCTACCATGGTGGAAGGCCACGAAAAAGTGTTCTAATCACTCTCACGCTTTCAACTTAATATTGTTTGTTGGTTGAGGGATTTTAAGGTCTCATCAATATTATTTATTTAATCATATTCAAATAAATAGTCCTATTATAACTACTAGTCCAAAGTTAATGAAATTAGTAGCATATGATATCCCCACTATTCGTTTTCACAAAACAAATCGATATCAAAACATTTTTCAAAATATTGGAGATATATATTACTACTAATTATATTCATTATATTTTAGTAGCGTATGATACTCCCACTATTTGTTTTAAGAAAAACAAATCAATATCAAAAACGAATTTTTTTAAATATTGGAAGTAACTACTACTACTATGGTTTTTGCATTCCTTTGAAATCGGACTTTATAGTTATCTTAGGCTCTTGGATGACCATGGACTTATTAGGTTATTGCAACAACGAGCCATCATTGTTGAATATAAACTCGGGGAGGTTGTGTCAATTTAATTACGTGCTTTTCAATCCAATTAAAACATTTTCATTTAGCCATTAGAAATGAAAGACAATCATTCATTGCTAATTAGGGCGTTGGACCCATTTAATCTTTAATCTCATGTCAAAACCCTCTTTTAGTTATGTCTCCTTACCAATAGTTAAAGAAACTCTAGTCTAGCACTAGAGGGAATCAACTAATGAATAGAGATTAAGAAGTAATAAGAATTACAAACCGATTTGTACAAATTCCTATAAATTACATATACTAAAAGGGGAGAGATAGATTAATTTCAAACGTGACAAGGTCCAATTAAACAGTAATTAAAACACATTCCCAAGGTTCAAACAATTTGATTTTAGCGCCTTATCTCATAGCTCAATTATCGTTTAAGGCATAAGTCCATAGTCACCCATTTTTCAAACTATCTAATCACATTAAATAATCATATGGAGTGCAACATAAACATTTAGATTTAGTGCATATGGGCATAATAGTATTATGAGTTTAAACAACTAACAAATTAAAATCAAATATTTTAACTTTCTAGTTAGTAGGGGCCTTTATGCAAATATGAAAAAGTTAGGGGTCAAACCATAAATACTCAAAAGTAAAACCAACTTTCTCAAAATATAAAATGGCCCCATAAGTGGGAAATCCACTAGGGGAGGCCGGCCATTTAATGGGGGGGGGGAAGGGTTTCCACTCATCTTGCATTAATTCATTACAAAATAGAAAGAAACATCATTTTGTTTGTCACTTGTCTTAGCTTTTAATTCTTTAGAAAAAGTGATGGAATTTCACCTAATCTAGTAGGGTTCAAATAATTTTAATATGGTTATGGATGGTAAGAACATCATCCAAAACCACAAAACTATGCATGAAAACCATTTTCATCCAAAAACAAACTATGAACACCAAGAACAAAACCATGAACACATTTTTCAAGATTTGTGTATTCTTGGTGATTTTTTCAAACTCAAAACTTAAGTGACAAGGTTTCTAGTTTCTAGCTTTAAATGATGTGTGAGTGTCTTACAATAAAACATAAACACATGCTCAAAAATTTCCCCAAAATCATGCCAACCACAAAGAACAAAAACTCAAAACTTTGTTCATGACTTGTTCTTCATTCATGCATACAAAACAACTTTTACATGCATATCTTTGCAACTCTTGATTTATATTTTTCAACCATTGAAAAACAAAAGATAAACATACTTTAAATGAAGAAGTAATATGTCAAAAATTAGTTCAAAACTCAAATTTCATTCATGCATACAAAACAACTTTTGCATACATATCTTTTTCAACTATTGACTAACATTCTTCAACTATTGAAAAACAAAAGATAAACATATTTTGAATGAAACAATAATTATGTCATGCATAACATTAATACCCATATGCATAAAATCCAAAAGGACACATTATACATAAACCTTTGGCTCTGATACCACTTGAAGGGAAAATTATGAGTTTTCAAGATTTGGGATTTCTAGATGACTAGCATGCATATACAATTCTAGATTTATATACATACGCAACGGAAGCATTTATAACAAGTTATCAAAGTTATAGTCATGCAAATCCCCTTCAAGGTTCATAGGTTTAAATATAATGCATCAAAACAATTTTTACTTAAGAACAAAGTCAAGGAATAGATCTATACCTCTTGTTCTTGATTTTAGACCAAGGATGGACCACCTCCAAGCTCTTTGTTCCTTGAATTCCTTGAGCCTAGCTTCCCTCCTTGCCTCCTCCACTTTGATAGAATGAGTGCTCCAAGGTTCTCCTTAAGTCTCCAAAGTAGAAGACCTCTAAAGATCCTCACCCACTAGTATAATGAGAAGGATGAAGGAATGACCAAAAGGATGAAAAGTTGTTAGCCCATTCACCCTCTAGGTGGCCGGCCCTATTGTTGAGAGAGAGAGAGATGGTTGTTTTGATTTTGTGTTTCTAAACTCACAAAAACTCTTATGGAATCAATCTCTATAAAGTTCCTTATATATCATCAAAAACCTAGTCAACAAATTGACCAAACATCTCACCCAAACCCTTAGTATGGCCGGCCTACTTGTGTTCATATGGGCTTTGGGCTTTCATTTATTTCAAGTCATCCAATGCTTGAATAAAAGCCCAATGGGTTTAGGCCCAATGGGCCCAATTAAACCCGAACGTTTCTTTAAGCCCAAAACGATCTTTTATCGCTTTTATGATTTCTTTAGACTTTCTAAATTAATCAAAACACTTAATTAATCCAATTAATTATTTCCATCATCCATTAATTACTCACTACAATAGTGTTTTGGTGAACAATCTTTTAGGTTCTAATTAGCAAGGCAGTGAGGTGATTGATAAGCTCATATTTATACATATTTTACATCAAATTCTCTCGTCTTTTCTTAGTTAGTTTCTTATATTTTTGAGTTATTTGCTTTGTTTTTGTGTTTTATCGAATTTATCTAGCTAAGAAATTAATAATAGCTTAAGTGTATATTTTTAGTAATAAAATCGTCAAAACTGCATTGCCCACTATTTTTGGTTAATAAAAATAAGATAGTATTATAAATATATATATATATATATATATATATATATGATGTTGAGTGAGTGCAGCAAATAAAATAAGCAAGAATGCTAATGACGAGTTGGTGGAGACAGTGGAGACAGCAGGAGCACTAGGGAATGGGTGCAGAAAAATAAGAAAAGCTGGCGTGCAAAAAGGTCTCAGCACTGATAAAGGGAAGTGTATTAAACAATGAAGAAAAAGAAATAAAAGGGTGAAGGAAGTCGGGGATGCAACAGAAGCGGAGGGAACGGAAAGAAAGGTTTGGGGTTGACTGATGAGAGAGCTCTCGGTGTGAGAGAGAAGCACGAAAAGCAAAGGAGGGAGCTGCCCTAATGCAGCTAGCGTGGAAATCAGCAGGGAGACAGGAGCTGTCAGCACGGAGGTGAGGACCAGAGGACTGAGCAACGCAGGTTAGCGAGGAAAAGCAGGTCTCGCGCGGAGAGACTGACGGCTGGCAGGAACTTGGTCGCTGCCTTTGGCAGCGTGAACAGGCAGGCGAGACGCGGGATAGGAGGAGAAGACGCGAGTTGACAGGGGTGAGTACGGGACGCGAGGGGAGAACGAAAGGGAGGAGTGCAGCTTGCGACAGCTGCCTAAGCAGCTTGCGAGAGGGAGAGATTGACGGCAGAGGGAAAGACAGCTGGCGAGTGCAGGAGGTCAGCACGGAGGTGAGGAGGAAGCTGCTTTGCAGCTGGAAAGACAGGGGACAGCGACAGTAGCTGACGCAGGACAGCAAGAAACGTGGAAGGAGTGACAGCGAGGAGGACTGTGCAGGGAGCGCAGAAACAGGAGCAAAGTTTCACTGCAATCCTCTATCGGTTAATTCGTTCCAAACTCACATTTTATTTTATGTTTTAATTTAAGAATAATGTGTAATTAATTTGTTTTGGCTAGAGGTTAATTCAAAACCATGGATATATTTGTAATTTGAATTGATTACCTTCAGTTGTGATTTCTGAGTTGTGATTTAATTTGCTTAACTGCTTGATTGATAACTTATTTTTGTATGTCGATTAAGGATGCATACTTAATTTACGTGCATGAATTTGATGCTAGAATATAAGTGAATTTCACCTAATCGTTATGAACTTATATTCACAAGTAGTAAAGGTTGTTGACCACAATCGTGTTAAGTAAATTCTTGGTATAAGTTTCATGCAATTCATAGTAACAAGTGCCTCGTCAATGCTTATGATTTTCATAAAACTTAATGATTCTTGCTTGTATCTCTATTATGCAATTCATGTAGGGAACTTGTAGGGAATGTTTTGGGTTGTCGTATGCAATCATCCAACTCAATAAAAGTAGGAAAATCTGAGGGTTAATTTAAGCGTACCTAATTAACTTGGGGTGTTGAGAATTTACAATTTATTGAAAGAACAACTGAAAATCAATTTAGGTTGCATATGTGTCATGTGTGGAGAATAATCCTCTAGCCAGTCCGTCGTCCATCCATTCATCTTAATTTCATGTTTTTGTCAATTTTGTAATTTATTTAAGTTTAATTTACTTTTCATCAAAAATCAATCCCCCATTTATTTTAAGTGTTAGATTTGTTAGAAATCAATTTAGTTTGTGTTTTCTTGAGTTTTGAATTATTTTGAGTCTTTTGATTTGTTTTAGATTATTTGTTAGTTTTATTTTGAGTGATTCTAGTTAAGTGTTTTAATTTTAGTTTAGTGTTTTAAATTTTGTTTTTACGTTTTTAATTGTAATTTTACTTTGGTTAGCATCCCTAGTTAATCCCCGGTTAGAACGATCCCTACTTATCCATATACTACAATTGTCACAAATAGGGTTTAAATTTGTGCGTAACTAATTCACTCACCAAATTTTGGCGCCGTTGCCGGGGATTAGCAAATTTGCTAATCCTTTTATTTTTGTTTTTGCTTATGTTTATTTGTGTTTGTGTATGTTACTTTTGATATTTGATTTATTTTTCTTTCTTTGAATTGAGGTACAAATGGAGCAAGACCTGGATTCTACTAGCATTCAAGATCTATTGGCACAGCTCACTGCTCAATTAACTCATAATGCCGAACGGACCACAATGCCAAGTGTCCCTACACTTGATGTGCCCTATGGGCAACAATATCAAGGTCCTCAATTTTCTGCAAATGAAGATGTTTGGGGATATCAAGGCCATAACCAATCAAGGGGCAACATGTTTTCCAATGCTTACAATTCAGATTGGAGAGATTATTCAGATTACATGTGGGGAGAACCTCAACAATTCCAACAAGGTGGATATTGGCAGCAAGAAGACGCGTTTTATTCAAGACCTATGCAGCCACCACAGCATCCCCCACAACAATTCCAATCGAATCAAAGTATGCCCGTGGATTATAATCAAATGCTTGAAGAATTAATTTCTTCGGTACAGGGTTCACAAAAAGAAGAACAATTGCCGCCATCGGAAGAGTTCTATCAGTGGCCATATGAACCGTCACATCCACCACAACAATCAACCCAATTCAATTCAGGTACATCCTTGGATAATGATACACTTAATAATTTACTCACCTCTTTGAATCAGGGAGTAGAAAATCAAAACCAGGAGATGCAAGACCGAGTCAGAAGAGTGGACGAATTGGATATGCATGTTGGGCAGATTATGGAATTCATGGCACAGATTCAAGAGCAAAGTGAGGTCTCCAACTCAACTCTTGAAAATTCAAAGGCAGAAGTGGAAATTAATGAAGTCATCACTTTGGGAAGTGACATGGAGGATGAAGTTGTCCCAGAACCTTCCAAACATAGCCCGGACATGGATGAATTGCCGATTCAAGAAGAAGATGAGGATGACGACTTGGGCAGTTTAGAAGAATTCTTATCGCAAACCCCTCAAGTCTTTATGCCATCCAACTCAGGTGAGGAGGTTCTAAGTTCAATTCATTCTAACATCGTTCCACCAAATGTCCTTTTTCCTTGCAGGTTTTTAAATCCCAAGGAAGAAGTGAATGAAAAATACGTTGTGGAAGATCTTCCCAAGGTGCAAAGTGATATCCAAATTCTTGGTGTACCAAATCAAGTTCCCAATGGTATTGAAACGTTCAAAGAGACTTGCACACCAAGAAGAATTATTCCAGAAAATGAGGTGGCCGAAGAATTTCAAGAATACATCCAGGAGGCTGTGCATGAGACAATCAAGCCCAAAGCAGTTGAGTTTGATGACACGGGACAAGCCACAACCATCATAGTAAATCTGGCCAAATTCAAAGTCCCTGAAACGTTTAAAGACGTAGTGTTCGTCATTGAGTTTGATTTTGAACAAGAATGTAAGCCATCTTCTCCAATTTTAATTTTATGTTATGCTAACAATTTAATTTTGATGATTCAGGCACCGTCATTAGAACTTAGACCGTTGTCGGATCATTTCAATTACCACCGTCCGTTCAAGGATAAACCCATGCATTTGAATAATGAAGGGAGGCCTAGGAATCACCCACAATCAGATTTGCATTCCTAATCCCTTCTCTTTACTGAATTCATTTTACTTTGTTTAGTTCTTTCATTGTTTGTTGCTCTTGTGTGAATTTATTTTACGTTGATTTTATTTTGTTTTGTTTATTTAGTTGTGATTTTTGTTTAGAAAGTTAAACATAGTCTTTTTACTTTGTTTTACTTTTTTTTACATTGATTTAAAAAAAAAAATAAATAAATAAATAATAATAATAATAATAATAATAATAATAATAATAAACATTACATAATTTAAAAAAAAAAAAAAAAAAAAAAAAAAAAAAAACTTAAATGCATAAATATTTTACAATAACTTGTAAACTAATTTCGTTCATTGGTCGTTGGTTGGTGGTGCCTCGGAGGTCGACGGAGCCCCTGAAAGACGAAGCGCCAGAGCTGGATCATTCGGAGCCTCAATACTTGGTGCTGCTCCCGAGGACGAAGGCAACATAAACCTCGGGAGTAACGTCATAAACCGTTGATGATCACTCTGAATCCGCACTTCGGACTCCTGCAGCTGATCAAGCTTCCTCTTCATGCTTGTGGAGTAATTGGTTGCGAGCATGTGCAAATCCCTGTTCTCATGCCTAAGCACTCTGACCTCCTGCCGAAGACTAGCCACTTCAGCCATCAACGACTCTACCTGACGGGTTCGTGCAAGAAGGCGCTGGCCCATGTTTGATACTGAGCCTGCGCATCGGACGCTGTAAGCCAAAGAGTCCTGGACAGCTAGTTCGTCGGACCGCCTAGAAAGTATCCTAGTGTCTCTAGGAGTGAGCAGATTTCTGGCCACCACCGATGCTGTTGTTTCGTTCATCATCATGGAATCCCCAACTGTAAGAGGACCATTCGGGGATATGAAGGATGGCTGTCAAATGTTGGTTGGAGAAGACGTATCACTATCTTCCCCAACATTCAGGTTAAGGTGACGGTCAGAGGGGCAAGACATATTTGAAGGTGTTGAGAATGAAGAGTTGGACTGATCAAGATTAAAAGAAAATGCAAGAGGGAGTGTTTACCGGAGGGAGTGTTTACAGGAGGGAGCTTAAGTTTGTTGTGGAACAAATTTAGCGCTCTTATAAGAAGAAGAAATCGATGAGGCATCACTCAGCAATCAAAGTGGCGCCCTCTCGCAAATCGAAGAGCCGGGCTCCTTTCTCAAGAGCCGGATTCTTTTCTCAAAAGTCGGACGCCGTTCTCTCAAAAGTCGGGCGTTTCTCTCAAAAGTCGGAGCGGTCAGGAATCACGAGGCGAACAGCTTTTCCAATTTTGTCGTCACTCGTCACGCGCGCTGTCAGCTTTGCGCAAATTACGGGTTGCTTTTTCAGAAAGCGCGTAACCTGTACTGTTCATCCATCCACCGGCTGCCGACAGGGGTAAAAGAATAGTTTCGGTTGTGAAGAAAAAACCTATAAACGTCTACCTTCGCCATCCATTGCAAAGGCAAACTCTCTCAGCACTTCTTCATCTCCGAAATTTTTCATCTCTGAAATTTTTCATCTCCGAAAATGCCTTTCCAACAAACCCTCTCGAGTTTCTCTGTGTTTCTCATTCCTTGGGATACCTTTCCAAACAAGTCATCTAGAGCTATAATATTTCATATCATGAAGGTTGAAAGCAAGAGTATCTCATATCACGCTTTCTCCCTGTCCTTGTCCTTGTCTTTGTGATAAGGAGAAAGCGGGCAATCAGCCAGCACTCGGTGTCAATCTTCCAATCTAAGAACCGACTACCTGGAAATCCTTCCTGATTGCTTACCTAGCATTGCTCTCGAGTGCTCTTCTTCAACCACTGATGTACTTCCGAAGAAGTCGCCACATCTGCCTGGAGAACAGACATGGCAAGTGAAAATGATACTTGAAGCATGTGGAGACAAGGTGCTGCTTCATCTTCAAGATCAAGTCTCATTTTCCTTGCTAAGAAGTTCCCCAGCCCAGTTCAAGCATACACCTGTGGAACGATACTTCTTCAAAAGCAAAAGTATCCCATATCATCAGAGTCAGAGGCAAAGATATCTCATGGCATGCTTTTCCTTTACCCTTGCTCTTGGCTACGAGTCAAGGTGAAAGAAAGGAAATCGGTCGGCACTTGGACAGATTGAACAAAGAAGCAGACCACCACCTCTACCTCGTGCCTACCTGCCATGTAGAAGAACAAAAAGAGAAGAATGTAGCCTGCAGACTCAATCAACCAGGCAGAAGGAGTCCGAGTTGAAACCAAGAGCTCGAGAAGCTTCAACACCACCACCAATCAAGTCTCATTTTCCTTGCTAAGAAGTTCCGAGGCCAGTTCAAGTTCAAAGCTGTGGAAAGTCACCAAACAGGACCAATGTTCATTTATTAGTTTTATTCATTATCTTTTATTTTCATTTTCAATTTTTCGTTTGTTTTCTTTTATATTTTCTTGCGTGCGTAACTGATTTATTTCTTTTCTTTGCAGGAGCTTTTGGTTATTTCCACCCTTGAGGTTGATTGCAGAATTTAAGCTTCGGGGTCATCGCTTGATTTTACTGCAAATTAGGGAAGTTTTCAGTCCTATTGCTTTATTTTGTTGCTTTATTTTATTTTTATTTTTATTTGCATTTTATTATATTTTCTGACATTGTGGACAATGTCTAGTTTAAGTGTGGGGGTATAGAGTATAAAAATGACCAAATTGAAATTTTTTTGTACCTTCGACTTTGAACTGGTTTCATTTGTTTCCATGTTATTGCTTTGTGTTTTCTTAATTAAGTTGTTGTTTTTAAATAAAAAAAAATAAATCGTAAATTTAAAAAAAAAAAAAAAAAAAAAAAAAAATCCAAAAATATTTCCTTGTTTTCCTTATTGTTTTGAATTAGATTTTTGTTAGTTTCCCGACCCAATGATATAATTGGATAAATTTGAACCATGATGATCAAGAACTTAGTTAACATGTGTTGTGTGAAATTCCTAATTCTCGTGTTAGTTTGTACATATTTGATCATCTTTGAAAAACTAAATGCACATAGCCTTGTTGATGTGAAATTAAAGCATGATTTAAAGCTCCATATGTGAATTTAGTGACCATATACATCCTATGTGAGTTTTTGAGCCTATTGAAAGTGTGTGCATTTTTCATACACTCCTATTTTTTTTTATGTGTGATGAACTTATGTGAGATAATTCTCTAGAACTTGCATAACGATCTTTCGAAATATTTGTCATTAATTGCATGAACTTGAAAATGATAGAGGCATTAGGTTTACCACCATGGCCCAAATAACCTTGTTTCCCAAAGAAAAATGATATCATTAGATTGCCAATTTGAGCCGTATTTGTGAACCTTTTATTTCTTATCACCAGATATGTCTACCCTTATGCCCGAAATAATTTTCCTTACCCTTTCCAAGCGAGCTATTGAGCAATGTGAAATTGTCTTATGAAAAATGTTTGTGAAGTACTTTGAAGGGGTTTTGGCAATAGAATAAGTGTGGGGGTTTTTCATATTTGTTTCTGTGAAGTAAAAAAAAAAAAAAAAAAAAAAAAAAAAAAAAAAAAGAAAAAGAGAAAGAAAGAAATTTTGTTTACGAAGAAAATAAAAAAAGTGTTTAGTTTAAGGTTGTGGTTGGAGGTGACTAGAAGAATAGCTGGAAAGCTTGAGTTCTTATAAATCTAAACAAAAGAATTGCTTGAAATGTAGCTTGGAACTTGTGTTTTCCTATTTCTTTCATTTCAATAACCCTCGCCCTAAACCTCATTACATCCAATAAAAGTCCTCTTGATTTAAGTTTTGCAATTATGATTGTGGAGAAGTGATCTTTATGCAAGCTTATGGTAGAATTTTCACATTTGATTTCTTTGAGCGAAACACATTAAAACTAAACACATGTGTGATTGAGTGCATATCCCGTGAGAAGGTCGCTAGTTTGCATATGGTGATTTTTAAAATAAAAATTTGAAATTGCATTAGCATGGCTATCTCACACACTACACTTCAAGGATGTTTCAAAGATTACTGCTAATATGTGAATAAGGAAAATGAAGTTGAATTGCTTGTTGGTATTAGCTATGGTTCTTGATGATTATGTTCTCAAATGAAGTTCTATGAGGGTCACATAGGGGGAATCTAATAATTTTCATGTTATTACTGTTTTCTATTTTCTCTGTTTTGCTCGAGGACTAGCAAAAGCTAAGTGTGGGGGTATTTGATAAGCTCATATTTATACATATTTTACATCAAATTCTCTCGTCTTTTCTTAGTTAGTTTCTTATATTTTTGAGTTATTTGCTTTGTTTTTGTGTTTTATCGAATTTATCTAGCTAAGAAATTAATAATAGCTTAAGTGTATATTTTTAGTAATAAAATCGTCAAAACTGCATTGCCCACTATTTTTGGTTAATAAAAATAAGATAGTATTATAAATATATATATATATATATATATGATGTTGAGTGAGTGCAGCAAATAAAATAAGAAAGAATGCTGATGACGAGTTGGTGGAGACAGTGGAGACAGCAGGAGCACTAGGGAATGGGTGCAGAAAAATAAGAAAAGCTGGCGTGCAAAAAGGTCTCAGCACTGATAAAGGGAAGTGTATTAAACAATGAAGAAAAAGAAATAAAAGGGTGAAGGAAGTCGGGGACGCAACAGAAGCGGAGGGAACGGAAAGAAAGGTTTGGGGTTGACTGATGAGAGAGCTCTCGGTGTGAGAGAGAAGCACGAAAAGCAAAGGAGGGAGCTGCCCTAATGCAGCTAGCGTGGAAATCAGCAGGGAGACAGGAGCTGTCAGCACGGAGGTGAGGACCAGAGGACTGAGCAACGCAGGTTAGCGAGGAAAAGCAGGTCTCGCGCGGAGAGACTGACGGCTGGCAGGAACTTGGTCGCTGCCTTTGGCAGCGTGAACAGGCAGGCGAGACGCGGGATAGGAGGAGAAGACGCGAGTTGACAGGGGTGAGTACGGGACGCGAGGGGAGAACGAAAGGGAGGAGTGCAGCTTGCGACAGCTGCCTAAGCAGCTTGCGAGAGGGAGAGATTGACGGCAGAGGGAAAGACAGCTGGCGAGTGCAGGAGGTCAGCACGGAGGTGAGGAGGAAGCTGCTTTGCAGCTGGAAAGACAGGGGACAGCGACAGTAGCTGACGCAGGACAGCAAGAAACGTGGAAGGAGTGACAGCGAGGAGGACTGTGCAGGGAGCGCAGAAACAGGAGCAAAGTTTCACTGCAATCCTCTATCGGTTAATTCGTTCCAAACTCACATTTTATTTTATGTTTTAATTTAAGAATAATGTGTAATTAATTTGTTTTGGCTAGAGGTTAATTCAAAACCATGGATATATTTGTAATTTGAATTGATTACCTTCAGTTGTGATTTCTGAGTTGTGATTTAATTTGCTTAACTGCTTGATTGATAACTTATTTTTGTATGTCGATTAAGGATGCATACTTAATTTACGTGCATGAATTTGATGCTAGAATATAAGTGAATTTCACCTAATCGTTATGAACTTATATTCACAAGTAGTAAAGGTTGTTGACCACAATCGTGTTAAGTAAATTCTTGGCATAAGTTTCATGCAATTCATAGTAACAAGTGCCTCGTCAATGCTTATGATTTTCATAAAACTTAATGATTCTTGCTTGTATCTCTATTGTGCAATTCATGTAGGGAACTTGTAGGGAATGTTTTGGGTTGTCGTATGCAATCATCCAACTCAATAAAAGTAGGAAAATCTGAGGGTTCATTTAAGCGTACCTAATTAACTTGGGGTGTTGAGAATTTACAATTTATTGAAAGAACAACTGAAAATCAATTTAGGTTGCATATGTGTCATGTGTGGAGAATAATCCTCTAGCCAGTCCGTCGTCCATCCATTCATCTTAATTTCATGTTTTTGTCAATTTTGTAATTTATTTAAGTTTAATTTACTTTTCATCAAAAATCAATCCCCCATTTATTTTAAGTGTTAGATTTGTTAGAAATCAATTTAGTTTGTGTTTTCTTGAGTTTTGAATTATTTTGAGTCTTTTGATTTGTTTTAGATTATTTGTTAGTTTTATTTTGAGTGATTCTAGTTAAGTGTTTTAATTTTAGTTTAGTGTTTTAAATTTTGTTTTTACGTTTTTAATTGTAATTTTACTTTGGTTAGCATCCCTAGTTAATCCCCGGTTAGAACGATCCCTACTTATCCATATACTACAATTGTCACAAATAGGGTTTAAATTTGTGCGTAACTAATTCACGCACCAGTGATTGGCATTAATTCAATTTAATTTCAATCACTTAGTGAATCAAAACTTCATTTTAATTCACCATTCTTCTTTGATGACTTCATTTAATCATTTAGAAGAACTCACAAGCTATGAGTGACATCTAACCATATGTCATAGCTACCCAAGCTAATGTAGAAGTTTTATAAGAAGAACCTATTCCATTGGAATTACAATGTAATTCAATCCTTCTCTAATACAATACTCTCAATCATATTAATAGGGTATGGATATATTATGTCAAACCCCTAATGTGATTATTACTTCTTATATGATTCTGTTGAGTCGTATAGGAACGCATTCCTTTTAATACGCTCGATACTTCGGCCGAAGATTCCCGAATCATATCTTAGAGTATTCTTCCTCTCTTATCGAGGATTAGAGATTCCTTGTTGCGCATACACTTGCCTTCATGACTAAGTGGCTTAACCCCGGCTATGCCGTTGACATTCTGAAAGAGTGACGTTTGACATAATCAAAGATCAAGTACTTAACCACAAGACAACGACGATGCCTCAGGTCTAAGGACTATTTACATTATTCCAACCATTAGAGTTACTTGCTTGACATGTGAGTAGACCTCCATGCAAGTACTCTCGTTCGATTGTGTTCAGTGAACTCATTCCCCTAATGAGCACCTACATACTTGTCTTAGTGTCACAACACGAATGGGATGAGACTTTCCATCCTTGCATTTGAAGCAGACACAGTATGTACCGATCTACGTATTGTCAGTTTCCCTCCGACAATCCAATGACCAGGAACCTTTTGGACATTTGGTTATCTGAAAAAGGTCTCTGTAGTCTAACATCATTAGATTACTTCTTCAATCCATCCATTGTCCATGGATACACTATTTAAGACATATATCGTTTATTGAGATAGTCCTAATTCGTGTCTTTGCCATTTGACGTATAAGAATCATCTATACATCCATTCATTTGTCCTGAAAGGTTTCTTCCAAAGATTGGCTTTCAGGGCATATTTCCAACACTAGCATCCTATCGTCATCCATCAGATAGTCTACCAGTTCATGGTTTTTATAGAAAATATGATATATCAAACTATAACTCAATATAGGCTAACAATTAATTCCTTACAAAATAACGAGACGATAATCAACATTTCAATAAACATGCTTAACATAAAATCAGTTCATAAACTCGTAAAGCATGCATTTCATTTATGCAAATAAACTATAAAATTATGCAAATTTTAGAAGGGGTCCACTCCCAGATACTCCGTAGCAGCAGAGTTGTGCGAAAAAGGATTAAGGAAATCCCCACTAGAAACTTCAACTAAGCACAAAAATATACAACTTATCAAACTACCCAACTATAGAATTTCAAGCTATGGAAATGGGTCTTGGGTTTGGATCCGGATTAGGGTTTAGGTTTAGGTTAAATAGGGTTAGGACTTATTGGGTTTTGGGTTTGGATAGTTTAGGAACAAAAGGGGGTGGTTTGGGCTTGAGCCCAAACCCACGCAACACACATACACACACGCTAGCACACACACACACATGCATGCACAGCACACATGCACACACATGCACACACATATACGCATACACAGTACACTCACACACCCACACACACGCACGGCACAACACATATATACACACTCACACGCACTAACCATACACACTCACACATGCACAACACACGCACTTGGCAGTTTAGGAGGAATAGGTATCTAGATCGACGACTAGGATTAAATGAGATAAGGGACTAAATTGATAGACTTAAACATGTTCTAGGGAGAAATATAGAAATATAAATAAAATGTGGGGGTGGGTGTAACAGTAAGTTCCTCTGATCCTCATATATTACGTATTATAACGTATTAAAGTTTGGTGATGATCCAACGGTCGAATCGTCGTTTGCTATATTAATCAACTGGAGGACCTTAATGGAACTAGGTTCAAACGATGGAAATTCTTCAATCGGACTTCACATACAGAATTGGATAATCAAATTTAGTCTAGGAAGGTTAGGGGATGCCTTGGCTCACCCGCCGCCGTACACGGAGGACGGCCACCCCAACTCGCCGAAAAAATCAACTATTTCTAAAAATTCTCAAACTTCACATAAATGAAGATCTCAGTGAGTAGAGCAAGTTTATACCTGTGGACAAGTCCAATTTGACCGAGAAAAACCTTAAATCGCCATGAACTCGCCGGAACCCTAGAATTAGGTGTTCTTCAATTCAATCAATCTGCAACACCACTGCCCCTAAAACTATTTGGGTTTTGTTCCTGACATCCAGAGAAGTGTTTTGGTGGTGGTGATTGAAGGTAAGTGTTTCATAAATGGGTGGATCACCGCCTAATAGCCACGAAGCCGTGCGTCGGCCTTCACGAAATTGGAACCAAAACTCTCTATTTTTGGGTTGAGATGGTGGATGGGAGGCCACCCGGGTGATTTGCAGGTGATGGATGGTGGTGATCAACGAGAAAAATGGCAGAAATTCGCCAGATTTGGAATTGGGTCAAAGCTAGGTTGTGCACGGGTTGAAAGGGAAGGGTTCATGATCACGTGCCTCTCACTCCTCTCTCCTTGCTTCCCTTCTCTTCCTCTCATTGGTCCACTCACCTCCTCCTTCTCTGGTTCGTCCACCTCCCTCAGATGGGGACTTCCTCCCTTGTACCACCTTCATTCCCATTCTTCTCCTTTTCTGATTAGTTACCATTCCCACATGGTGGGAGTTTGAATTAATTTATAACTAAACTTTAAATAACTAAATTCTAACGTCCGTAACTATACCGTTATAATTCGGACTCGCAAACGGCTTTCGCCTATGCGTTCCTACTAACGAGTACTACTCAAATACGCTAAAAGAATAAATCATATGTTTCTCTAGACGATGGTCAATGGAAGTCAAAGTCCTTGGCTCTGGGGCATTTTCGTCAATTCACGCTTTTAAAATTACTAAAAAAACGTAAAATTAGGGACGGGTTGTCACAATCTACCCACCTAAAAAATTTCGTCCCCGAAACATTACACAATTTCTTACATCATAATCTCGATCGTTCAAATACCTTTTTGTATTACTCCTCTGTCAATCATACACTGTGCATAAAGTCGAAAATTGTAATCGTAGTTACACATAACTTGATAGGAGCATATTTATGTGACTTAGTTAGCTTGTTTTCTTGCATTTTCATAGTTTGTTTGTGTTTATTATAGTGTTTTAACTATTTTCGTGTGTTTATAGGTCCAAATGACAAAGTTGGCAAGAAAGTGCAATTTGGAGCATTTTGGAGCAGTTTTGGCCCAATAATGGATAGCTTACATATGGGCCAAGGTGGATGGACGTTTTTGGAGTTCAAAAGGCTAGGAATCTGATAAGGAGATGAAGAAATTAAATTCAAGACAAAGAAGATATGGAATCAGCTCAAAAGAAGGAGATATTATCCAAAACCTTATCCAAACAAACCTTATCTTATCATATCCTAATCTTTTCCCAACTTAATTCCTGCTGCAAGGGGGAGTTAATTTCTGATTTAAATCACCTAGAAACCTTTCTAGAAGGCCTTATCTGTTCCTACATTGGTGCTGCATGTTTTTAGGCCTTGTTCTTCTAGAAATCAGCCACATAACATTGTTTCTAGAATTCCCTACAAAAGTGGCGCCCCAAACCCTTCTAGAAACCCTAAAATTTGCACAAACCCTAGTTCTTTTCCCCCTTGGATTGAGGCCCAAGCCTTTGCCGAAAATCCTAAGCCTTTTCCCATCAGAATTTGTCAAAACCCTAGGCTATAAATATGTGTTTTCAGCCACAATTTCGTCCACCACCCCCTACCATTCAGAAACACATCTTGCCGCACCCTATACACCATTCTACAACCTGTTTAGCAACTTTGGAGAAGAAGATACCTTGCCGTGCCTTCCATTGATGAAGGAGGACCTTGTGCACAAGCCATCTAAGAGTTCTTTCTTCCCTCGTTTTAGTTTCAATGTTTATTTCAATTTGCTTTTCAATTGCTATGAACATGTGTAACTAAGTTCTTATTAGTTAGTGGTGAATTCGAAGCCATGGACATATGTTTAATATGAATTGATTCCTTTCAGTTATTGTTTCGTAGAACATGGATGTGATTTACTTATCTATTTGATTGATAACTTATTATTGTGTGTTGATTGAGGATGCATACTTAATTTGCATGCATGAATCTGATGCTAAATTGTAAGGGACTTTCACCTAATCGTTAGGAACTTATAATTACAAGTAGTGGAGATTGTTAGTCACAATCGTGTTAAGTAGATTCTTGGCAAGAGTATCATGCAGTTCATAGTTATAATTGCCTTGTCAATGCTTACGATTTCCATGGAACTTAATGATCTTTGAATGTATCTCTATCATGCTGTTCATAAATGGAACTTGATGAGAATAATTTGGTTGCGATGCGTTGTCCATTCAATTCAATGAATTTAGGGAAATCTGAGAGCTAATTTGTGCATTCACGATTAATTTGGGGCATTGTCATTCATGGTTTAAAGAAACAATACTGGAAATCGATTTATGTTGCATATGTTTATGTGTGGAGAAGGATCCTCTAACTAGCTTTTCACCATTCAATTCACCCAATTTCATATCTAGTTTGCTTGTTTTGCAATTTGTTTAGTTTTACTTCAATTTCGTCAAAACCAAACCCCCTTTTCTATTTGGTGTTTTTAGGTCAGAATCTGTCCAAACCAGGTTCTTTAGAGTATTTTGAGTTAATATAAGTTAGAATTAGTCCATAAACATTATTTGAGTCTTAATTAGTCATAAATTCATCCAAATAATTCCCTAGAGTCTGTTTTGAGTCTAATTGTTAGTATTGTGCTGTTTTGAGTCTTTTAAGTGTGTTTTGAGTTAGTTAAGTCATAATCTGTTTTCTTTTAGTTTTTTGAGTCAAATTAAGTTTTATTTTTGTCCAAATCACTTGTTAGGTCTAGAATTGAGTCTTTTTAACTTAGTTTTGTTGATTTGAGTGTTTTACGTCAGTTTAGAGTCTTTAGAGTCTAGTCTTGTGTTTTTAAGTCTAGTTTAGTGTTTTAAAGTTTAAATTGAGTAGATTAGCATCCCTTCTAATCCCCGGCCTAGTACGATCCCTACTTACATATACTACAATCATAGGGTTTTAATTTGAGTGTTGGATTATTTCACATCATAACTCTAGAGGGATAGGTGTTAGTCATAATCATGCTAAAACCATAGTACGCATAAACACAATATGTCCACCAAGGTCGAGATAACTCATTCCATTTGGCCATTACTCTGAGGATGAAACATGGTATTATACCAAAAACATAGTATGCATGGCCTTCAAGAGGACTTCCCAAGATTTGGAAGTGATACGCACATCATAGTGAGATACGGTAGTGACATGCGCACCATATAATCGAACAATGTAATCCACAACACCTTAGCGAATAGATTCATAATGAGTTTTTCTCGATTTTAGAGAAAAGCTAAGTCAAGAAGGCTAAATGAGCACTCAAGAATTTGAGGGTCAACACAAGTCCATCATATCTAGAGTTTAAGATATCTAGGTTGATTGTATGATCTCACACTACAATGGTAGTTTACAGAATATTCAATCACCAACGGTAAAGGTTCACTCAGCAGAGTAATTGTTGGGTGATTAAAGAATTCATGGTTGCAATTAAATTTTCAATGTCCGAGCGATTATTCTAGACGGTCTGCCTAACTCAGAAATAAAACGGAAAGTAGTAGAGTAGACACGTACTCATGATTGACTAAAATGCTTTCCAGCACAAGAAGATGAAACACCGTCAGAATAGACGCCTATCGAAGCGCAAGAAAATCTGAAGAATTCAAGAATGAGAAATTCTCTCAAAGGATCAACAATGTAGTCCATCTGGGCCAATAGAAAGTGGGTTGACTTGTCAAGTCGGTCTATAATCACCGAACGTCATCATAATCTCCACATGCATGAGACACCTTGTACCAGGAGCTTATGGTAATATTTCCCCATCTCCATTCGGATACAACCGTTCAAATGATTCTTAATGATTTGTAGGTAACGTCAAACCAAGCTCGTGGATTCCAACTAAAATGGAATAGGACAGGCTGAAAATATTTTAAAGATAATTAATGTCTTTTTGCACAACTGGGACAATACACGATAGTGCAATCATAGATGTTGATTTAGTTCTTCCACTGCCGCTGTAAAAAAATTAATTCTTTTCAAAAGAAACTTCATTTAAAAAGTTTGTGAGATTGGTGAAAGTTCTAGACACATTTCTCCACAAAGAAGTGTCACCCGGTTTCCCAAGTGAAAATGATAACAATTGACTCTAGGTCATGAATAAGATGGTTCATTTCAAACGGTTTTAACCGTTGGAAACTATAAGCGATTCTCCGTCATGCTGCCTCAGCACAGTCGAAACATCCAGAGAACATGTCATCATGGATATCCAAATGATCAATGTCATCGAAAAGTGTAAAATGAAGGTGAAATGAGACAACAATTCAGTTGTCAGAACCTTTATTCATAACTAACATCCCAACTAAACTAACTTTCCTCCGTTGTGAGTGAGGAAAAATGTGACAGCCTGTCCCAAATTTTACGTTTTTATTAATTTTAGAAGTGTGAATTTACGAAAATGCCCTCGAGGCAAGGACTTTGACTTTCGCAGATCATCGGTTAGAGTGAAGTATGACTTATTCTTTTAGCATATCCTCGTAGTACTCGTCACTACGAACGCATAGGCGAAAGCTGTTTGCGAGTCCGAATTATAACGGTATAGTTACGCACGTTTGAAGTTGGTTATTTGAAGGTAGTTAAATTATTTGAACTCCCACCTTGTGGGAAGACTAACCAATCAGCCTTTAAGCAAAGAGAAAAGGGAACCAATCACATAAAAGGAGGACAAAGCCTCCAGTCAATCAGAAAAAAAAAAAAGAAAAAAAAAAAAAAAAGGGCAAGCTGGAGCTTTCCCGTGGGTTTTTCCGCTCACGACCACCCATTTTCCAAGGCTGATTCAGGCCAACTCTGGCAGAGTTTTTCAAAGCCACGACCACCATCTTGAAGCTCTCATTCCCCTCTACAAAACCCACCCAAGAACCATCTTGGTTAACCCCTGTACGTGGCGGTTCGAGGCCACAAAAACCGATGAAAACCAATGGTGTTCCGGCCACCCTTTTCATTTTTCCGGTGAATCGGCAAAGCAATGGCTGACACCACCACTTGGGCTTTGTAGCCCATCATCCCAGGAGAAAATCACGACCAGCCTTGACCCCGTTGGAGCACCGAGGAAAAAGAATCGAAGTTCACCCAAGTATAGGGTTACCGACGGGTTTTAACAAAATTGAAGCATTTCCCGGCCTATTTGGCCTGGGTCACAGGTATAAATCGATTTCTCATGTTGTGTAGATGAATTTTCATGTTTGGATCGTGTGATTTGGTGGAGAAATGAGAAAGTTATAACGATTTAAAGTTTGCCCAGTTTCCGGCGCCCTCCGCCACTTTCGAGGCGTTTTCCGGCCAAATCACGGAGATATAGCCATCATGTAATGTACCAATTTCTTTGTCTCGTCAAGAACTATGATTTTGGTGTTTGAATCACTTGTTTTCGTTGAGTATTGACAAAGTTATGGACGTTGAAAGGTTGCCCAGAAATTCCGGCGAGTTACCAATTTTCCCGCGGACAGCCATCTTTAAGACCATTTTCCGGCCGCCTCCGGCCCCTATTTGGACTCCAAGCTGATATAATCTTGTTCTACATTTCTCTAGCTTCGAGTTGGTATATTATGGGTTGAATTTGGTTGAGAAACAAGTGAGATATAGAGTTCCAAAGATCGCCCAGGAAATCTGCAAAAACTGCAGAATCAGGCAAAGTCCCATTAAGGTCCACCACTTGATTAGAATAGTAATCGACGATCCGACCGTTGGATCGTCACCAAACTTTAATACATTATAGTACGTAATATTTGAGGACCATATAAACTTACAGATTAGGAATCCGAAGTACGGATCTTCCCGAATTGGATGTGTAAGTTTATAAAATAAATGTTAACCGCCACTTGGTTTTGGGCAATTGGCGGAGATCCAACCGTTGGGTCATATTGAAATTTTAGTATGTTATTGTAGAAGCATAATGTGGATCTTTGGAAGTTTCAGATTGAAAATGTAATATGCGGATCTTCCGGATCGAGTTATACAGGGTTGTAGACCCTACCGTCGATCTTTGATCGACGATTGACTTATGGTCAATGGGTCTCAAATAATTTTAGAATGTCCATGAGGATGTGTTTTATGTGAATTATGTATTCTATTGATGAGGATTCTGAGATCTGGTTGATAATTGGCCGCAGGCGCCGATCGCTTGGGATGCCCCGATGGTTGTGCTAGGAAGTTGTAGCACGGACTCCAGGTGAGTGGATCTTTCCTTGCTCATCTTATGTTTCATGATTGATAATTCTATAAATGATTTTAAATAAAACTGAGAAACTTATGCCATGACATATATATATTTATATGTTATAAAATACTATGAGATGGTTGAGTTAGATTTCATCGTGATCTATCCATATGCGTATTACTATAAATGATTATTGTGAACTACGAATGGCTTGATCCCTGTTTAGGGTACGTAGGCAGTCTAACGAGACGTTAGATGCAGCCATATAAGAAATGAGATTAAATAACCGAGACCATAGCCTTCTTTAAGGAATTGAGCAATATATGTGGGCTTTTGGTTTTAAGCATATATGTATACACTTGATATTTTCCAAGAAATATGTTTAAATGAGATTATGCCTTGAATGTCATGCATATAAGTTTATAATTCGTATATGAATTGGTATATGATGCATTATATATAATTGTGTTGCTGTGAACTCTCTAAAGTGGAAAGGTGAACGTAGGACATTCAGGTAAGTTCAGGTAAGTTTAAGTAAATTCAAGTAAGTATACGGTATTAGCATGATTGATGAGATATGTGATGAGATACGAATATGTCGTATAGGTCACTAGAAGTGACTCCGGCTTATATGCTAGCCATGATTGATGAGATATGTGATGAGATATGAATATGTCGTCTAGGTCACTAGAGGTGACTCTGACTTATATGCTAGCCATGATTGATGAGATATGTGATGAGATATGAATATGTCGTATAGGTCACTAGAAGTGACTCCGACTTATATGCTAGCCATGATTGATGAGATATGTGATGAGATATGAATATATCGTATAGGTCACTAGAGGTGACTCCGACTTATGTACTATTATGAGATATTAATCGCATGATTATTTGATATTATTGTTGAGATGCTGTGTGGTGGTACATTATGATTTCTCTGGAAATTATACAGGTGTTGTAACGAGGGATTACATGTGTTAAATGTTTTCTATTAGTAATTTACTTACATGGCCATTCACCCTTGTCTTGTCTTCACCCTCCAGGTATTATTAGCTGAGTTTTATTATCACCAAAGACTCGCGGCGATTCTTAGTATCGGATACTATTTCGAGGGTACGATTCTTATATCATTTTTTTGTACTTGCTTATGCTCTAACATCACGTGTGAAGTGGGTTCATTCCTGCTCACCAGTGCACTCTGGTATTTAGGCACTCTTAGGTTTAAATTTATTCACAATTTCCACACCATCACACTTTATGGCTTCGTCACCTTCCAGGTGTTCGCCAGCACAGCTTGATTCGGAGTCCTAGTGGACATTCCGGGTCGGGTGTGTCAGTTTGGTATCAGAGCGTAAGTTGGGCAGTATTGTGTTCATCACACGCGTGATGTGAGCATTCTTGGTTTTGTGTTTAATGTTCGAATCTTGCCACCTCGTCGAATACGGAAAAATATGTTAGCTTTTGTTCAGTTTTGGGTAGTTTTGTGTTCTTGACGACATTTTAGAAAATCATTTTGACAATGCCCTTAGAATTAAAACGAAAGTTTTACTTGTGGAGGAAAGGTGTAGATTTGAGGCAAGTTGATGGCCTAAGTTAATGTATTGATAACCGTGTATCACCGGAGATTTTACCAACCAATTCCATCATCATTCTTTCGTTGTTAGAATTGATTCTTTTGAAATTGGAAATCTCAGCTAGTTTTGATTTCTTGGTAGTATTGTTTGAATATCACCTAATTGAATTCTTGCGAAGTCTACTTTTGTTAAGACTCTAGAAGTGTCGCATGTGGTAAGGTAGTGCTAATGTGGTAGCACTCGGCGGAAGAACATTTTGGGAAATTACTTTTGGTCCCTAGTAGTTAATACTTTTATGATGTTACTATTTGATCATCAAGAACCTTGTTAGCTCATTCTTAAATTTGACCCTGTTACTTTTGGCCTAAGATAACAACGGAGTTGTTTAGTCTTTTGGCATAATTCATTGGTTGTTTGATTCTTTGATATTCTAGTATGCCCCTGTTATGTTTATACCCCCAGTTTTACCTCCTGGTATTAAAGGTAATTGGGTTGATTTAGAGTCACGGGCCTATTTCCCATATCATTTTGGATAGGGACAAACTTTCCAGGAGGACCACTTAGACATGGAAATTGTACATTTAGTTCAGATATATTGTACTCTAGATTTCATGAACTTGTTTTGACCCTCAAATTCTTGAGTATTCTTTTAACCTCCTCGACATGGTTTCTCGCTCGGTTAGTGAGGAATTGATGATAGATCGACTTGGCGGATGTTTGCGCCACCTTCATATCGATACTAGCATGAACCATTGAAATATAATCTTATTATGAGTTTACCAGACTTACCGAAAAGAATCCTAAAAAACTTTGAGTTATGGGAATGTGATCGCCAAAACACTGTTAGCAGCCGAATTGGTGCACCTTGGGATAATATGGTATCGTGGTCGAGTTATGAGTCAGACAATTTATGCATATTCGCACAGGAGGAACAAATTGATATTTTGGTATCCTCGGGAACCTCTCACTAGTTGTTGATATGGCGATAAGTTATCGGTGTTACAGGCTGCAGGTTTAAATGTCAATGGTCGAATTGTTAGATTCACTAAACAAGTGGGAAAGACCTCTCATTTTTCGACAACATTTGCGAGTTAGCTATGGTTCGAACTCATTAGCGGAATTCGTGACATGACGAATGTTTGGCGAGATCCATTTTCGTTTTGAGCTTTGATTTGTGTCGTGCAAATATTTCTTACTACATTGTTTTATTTATACGAGTATCGATATGGAGTTATCTTTAACCTATTAAGAAATAGTGATGGAATCATGGTGTTGACAATGATAGGTGTGGCTAGAAATATAAAATGTGTTGGCAAATGATAATTGTGGTTGGAAATTTGGTGTTCATTAAAGTCATTACAATTTATTGAATGAAAATATGGAATGAGATCTTGAATTTACTTAATATAAACGTTTTCTAGTGAGTTTTTGCACTTGATGAGGATAATTGACGAGAAAAGTTTACGAATATAAAATTGATTGATTTAGTTTGCCATCAATGAATTATGGCGTGAAATTTTAGTATTTTGTTAACCACGATAGTCACGGCTTGAAATTTGATATTTGATTGTGCCAATATCGTTATGGCCATAATTTCTGGTATTCGTGTGGCTAAAAGTAATGGGAAGCGGCATTACCAATAATTACAATGTAACTTTCCAAATAGCATGAATGAGATTTTACCGAGTGAGAATGGAATCATAAACTGAGGTTATGATTTGGTTATTATAATTTAAAATCGTGGGAAGACCACGAAGTTTTCTCCATTTATTATTGGTGGATATGAATAAAGATTATGAAACGAAATTTTGGGTTCGTTTAATATAAGCAAACTTTTAGTGTGTGAGACGTGAAATTTTATGATTATGGAAAGGAGTTATGGAAAAAGGGTATAATCATTAATATGTTGTTTTGGTTGCCATGGGTCATGAGTGGTCATTGTTGGAAAGTGATATTGCAAATAAAATTGATGACGAAAATGTTCGTTTAGCTATGTGGATGGTAAGAATTAATTCCGTTGACCATTAGGGTTGTAAAATGTGAATTTCTCTTTCTTGGTTGGCGAAGTGTCAATAATACTCTGGATGTGCAGCTCACTAATTTATTTGAACCATGATTACATCTTGAAACAATTTAAAGAGGAAGGAAGATAGTATGAGCTTGGAAACATGAAAGAGGGATAATTACGTTCTGACCACGTCGGGATGTCATTTTCTCTTTTGCACAAACGTTCTAATTTGAATTCTGCTTTACGTATATATGTCTTATACTCCTATCTTCGAGCGCGGTATAGCAATGATTTTAAATTTCGGGGATGAAATTCTTTAAGGTGGGTAGATTGTGACAGCCCGTCCCAAATTTTACGTTTTTATTAATTTTAGAAGTGTGAATTTACGAAAATGCCCTAGAGGCAAGGACTTTGACACTCACGGATCATCATTTAGAGTGACGTTTGACTTATTCTTTTAGCATATCCTCGTAGTACTCATCACTACGAACGCATAGGCGTAAGCCGTTTGCGAGTCCGAATTATAATGGTATAGTTACGGAAGTCTGAAGTTGGTTATTTAAAGGTAGTTAAATTATTTGAACTCCCACCTTGTGGGAAGACTAACCAATTAGCCTTTAACCAAAGAGAAAAGGGAACCAATCACATAAAAGGAGGACAAAGCCTCCAGCCAATCAAAAAAAAAAAAAAAAAAAAAAAAAAGGGGAAAGCTGGAGCTTTCCAGTGGGTTTTTCCGCTCACGACCACCCATTTTCCAAGGCTGATTCCGGCCAACTCAGGCGGAGTTTTTCGAACCACCACCACCATCTTGAAGCTCTCATTCCCCTCTACAAAACCCACCCAAAAACCACCTTGGTTAACCCCTGTACGTGGTGGTTCGAGGCCTCAAAAACCGATGAAAACCAATAGTGTTCCGGCCACCCTTTACATTTTTCCGGCGAATCGGCAAAGCAATGGACGACACCACCACTTGGACTTTGTAGCCCATCATCCCAGGAGAAAATCACGACCAGCCTTGACCCTTTTGGAGCACTGAGGAAAAAGAATCGAAGTTCACCCAAGTATAGGGTTACTGACGGGTTTTAACAAAATTGAAGCTCTTCCCGACCTATTTGGCCTAAGTCACAGGTATAAATCGATTCCTCATGTTGTGTAGATCAATTTTCATGTTTGGATCGTGTGATTTGGTGGAGAAATGAGAAAGTTATAACGATTTAAAGTTTGCCCAGTTTCCCGCGACCTCCGCCAATTTCAAGGCGTTTTCCGGCCAAATCACGCCGAGATAGCCATCATGTAAGGTACCAATTTCTTCGTCTCATCGAGAACTATGATTTTCGTGTTTGAATCAATTGCTTTTGTTGAGTATTGACAAAGTTATGGACGTTGAAAGGTTGCCCAGAAATTCCGGCGAGTTACCAGTTTTCCCGCGGACAGCCGTCTTTCAGACCATTTTCCGGCCCCCTCCGGCCACCATTTGGACTCCAAGCTGGTAACATCGTGTTCTAAAATTTCTCTAGCTTCGATTTGGTATATTATGGGTTGAATTTTGTTGAGAACCAAGTGAGATATGGAGTTCTAAAGATCGCCCAGGAAATCTGCAAAAACTGCATAATCAGGCAAAGTCCCATTAAGGTCCACCACTTGATTAGAATAGTAATCGATGATCCGACCGTTGGATCGTCTCCAAACTTTAATACATTATAGTAGTAATATTTGAGGACCATATAAACTTACAGATCAGGAATCCGACGTACGGATCTTCCCGAATTGGATGTGTAAGTTTATAAAATAAATGTTAACCGCCACTTGGTTTTGGGAAATTGGCGAAGATCCAACTGTTGGATCGCAATGAAATTTTAGTATGTTATTCTAGAAGCATAATGTGGATCTTTGGAAGTTGCGGACTGAAAATCTAAAATGCGGATCTTCCGGATCGAGTTATACAGGGTTGTAGACCCTGCCGTCGATTTTTGATCGACGATTGGCTTATGTGAATTACGTATTCTATTGATAAGGATTCTAAGATGTGGTTGATAATTGGCCGCAGGCGCCGATGTGGTTGATAATGGTTGGGGCCAAAGCACGATATTGTCCGCTTTGGACGCCGATCGCTAGGGACGCCCCGATGGTCGGAGTCCTAGTGGACATTCCGGGTCGGGGTGTGTAAGTTTTGTCACATCCTGACCCGGGTCCACCACATCCTGGCCCGGGTCCACCACATCCCTGGCCCACTCTACCACCGTAGCACGATATTATTCGTTTTGGGCTTACCATTCCCTCACGGTTTTGTTTTTGGGAACTCACGAGCAACTTCCCAGTGGGTCACCCATCCAGGGAGTGCTCTGGCCTCCTTCTCGCTTAACTTCGGAGTTCCTACAGAACTCGAAGCCAATGAGCTCCCAAAAAGCCTCATGCTAGGTAGGGATGGGAATATGCATTTAAGGATCACTCCCATGGGCGATGTGGGATGTCACAATCCACCCTCCTTAGGGGCCCAACGTCCTCGTCAGCACACTTCCGGCCAGGGATTGGCTCTGATACCATTTTTCACATCCCGGCCCGGGGTCCACCACATCTCGGGCCTGTTCCACCACCGTAGCACGATATTGTCCGCTTTGGGCTTACCATTCCCTCACGGTTTTGTTTTTGGGAACTCACGAGCAACTTCCCAGTGGGTCACCCATCCTGGGAGTGCTCTGGCCTCCTTCTCGCTTAACTTCGGAGTTCCTACGGAACCCAAAGCCAGTGAGCTCCTAAAAGGCCTCGTGCTAGGTAGGGATGGGAATATACATTTAAGGATCACTCCCCTGGGCGATGTGGGATGTCACAAAAAACACTATAGCCGAAAATCGCTAACCAATTGTCGATAAAATCAATAAGACCAAAGATATCTCAAAATTCACAATATTTTGTGAGAATTTCTACTTTCTTTCGCTACAATCTTTTTGGAAAAAGAAAGGAATATCGCCTGTGGAGATCACGTTTCCCGAGAAAAGTACCAATTTAATCAAAGTTAACAGTTGAGGAATTTGATATAAAGCTGACTGTCGATGTCTAAAGATTAGATTCGTCACTGAAGTAGGTAAGTAAGTCATCAACAAAGCTACTACAAATTCGTTAGGTTATGGAAGGAAACTCGATTTACAAAGGTGGGTTGGCTAGACCATCAACTCGAAATAGGGGATAAAGTGTTTAGTCTAGGTATGTGTTGGAAATGTGTCCTAAAGCCATTCATATGATGATACTTTACGGATATTTCACATGTTAAACTAATCTAGTTTACATATAAAAGGCAAACATTATTGTTTGAGGCGTCTCATATAAATGTTATATGCTTAAACGATAAAGTCCAAGGAATATGTGATTGGAAGAATGCAATCTAATGTAGTTAGATTAATGAGACCATTCTTTCGTAGACACATCCTAAACGTTCCTGATCATAGGATTGCCAATTGGGCATTGACAGTCCGATAAGATCAGTACGTGCTATGTCTTCTCTCAGGGAGAGTGACTAGTCTCGAGTCATTGGTGTGTGTGACATCAAGACAAGTACGTAGGTGCTCAATAGAGAATGAGTTCACTGAACACGATCAACGAGGAGTTCTCATACTCATGTCACATGAGAACTCATGTTTGGGATAATGCAAATTAGTCCTTTGACCTGAGGCATCACAGTTGTTGTCTTGTGGTTAAGTCCTTGATCTTTGATTATGCCAAAGTCACCCCATCGGGGTGTCCACGACATCATTGGGGTTAAGCCACTTAGTCATGGAGACAAGTGAATGCGCAACAAGGGATCTCTAACCTTCAATTGGCTTGAGGGAGAATACTCTATGATATGATTAAAATCTCTGGCCAGAGTATGAATGAGATTGGGGAATGCGTTCCAAATCACATTCAAGGTAATCATAAAATGCAAATGAATCACATTGGATAGTAGACATGAATAAATAAACTATCAAACCAAACAATGTGGTCAAGAGTATTAGATTAGAGAAAGACCGTATTGCATTTGTAATCCTAAACTGAATAGGTTCTCTACCTCTTCTGATTAGCTTGGGTAGCCATGATATGCTGCTAGGTGTCACTCATGGTTTGTGGAAGCCCTAAACGTGTGTAATCACTAAAGGGAGAATTGAAAGTAAGTTTCAATTCACAATCGATGTAAAATGGTTTTAATCGCCCACTGCCTCGCTAAAAGGAACCTAATGTATCGTACACCAAATAAGGTGGAGATTGAAGAAACAAAGGAGATGAATTAAATGGTTTAATTATTTATGGCAAGGATTAATTAATATGTTAATTAATCAAACGAATAAGTTCGTTAAAGACCTCGGGATAGTTTTGGACCTTAAGGCCCAATGGGCTTCGAACGTCAAAGCCCATTGACTTAAGTTGTATGACAACTTAATGAATAAAGATTCACAAAGGCCCAAAAGCCCAAAAGCCCATATCCATTTAGTGTTGAATTAGGGTTTTTGGTTCTTTAGGTCATTTAAAGAAGTGACTATATAAAGAACTTTATAACCTAAAATTCAAAAGTTGTTGATTTTAGAGAAAATTGGTGAGAACACAAAGCTTCCATTTCTCTCTAAGAGGCCAACCACCTTGGGGGATATTGTCTAGCAATTCTATTTCCTCAAGGTCACTCATTTCCTCTCCAATCCAACCTTGGTGTAGAATCTTTAGAGGTTCTCAATTTTGGGAACTTGGAGAACCTATTCTTCTAACCAAATCCATGGAGCTAAGAAGCAAGGAATGAAGGCCCTATCTCTTGGGTGATTATCCTTTGCATATGCAAAGAGGAATCTACAAAGGTAAATATTTCTCAACTAACAAATTGTTGTTTTTAAGTTGAGTCAAGGTTCACCAATCTACTAGGCTTTGAATTTCATGGTAGATGTTTTGTTTTTGAATGCATGAAAGCATGATTCCGCCTTTAATTGTTAATTGCATGCTATATGATGTTATTCAAATGAACATGTTTTTCACAAAATTTCCTTCAAGTGGTATCAGAGCCTAGGTCTAGTAGTTGGTGAATCATTTTGGGTTTTGTAGTTCATAATTTTTTGATTTAAAAGTTGTAATATGTTACAAGCTTTATTCTTGTTTCTTTGAATGTAAATTTTGTTAGAAAATTTGCCATCTCAAATGTTGTAGATGTAGTTCATATGAGCATGAATTTTGGAGCTAAAATTTGGTGCCATGTTTTTTGGGAAATTCGGCCAAATCCAAGGGGTGATTTTTTGGGTTCATGTTTTTCTTGTTAAAATGGTTTTAAAGTGACTTTTGGAACCCCTAAGTACCCTAGGATGTTAACCCTCTTTTGAGTGATGAAAATTTGAGTTTTGGTGAGTGAAAACATTCATGGAGCTATTATGAGTTTTCATGAGTGTTCTTCAATGTTCTTGAAGTTCTTGCCAAGAACAAAAAGTTTTGAAGTTTTGATTCAAAATGTTTTATGTTTTTACATAAAGTTTTGGTTTAATTTTAGTGGGTGATTTTAGTGGGTGATGATTATTTGTAAAGTATTATTAATGGTTTTAATGGTAGACAAACTTTTTTAAAAGTTTGACATAAATTCAATTAATGGTTATAATGGTAGACAAACTTTTTTTAAAAGTTTAACATAAATTCAAAATATTTCATCTTTACCTCACCTAATAAAACCCACTTACAAAAACTTTGTAAAAATCATATTTTTCCTATCATGGCCGGCCACCCTAATTAAATAGGGTATTTTTGGGTCTTTTATTCAATTACATAAAGTTTTGATACTTTTGTGTATTTGCACTTTGGCCCAAAAGTTTACGTTTTTACGTTAAGGCCCAAAAACGTTAAAGGACAAATTGTTTTGCTCCTTTAATGAAGTTTTTTGTATTTGTTGAAATTTTTGGGTTCTAGTTGTAATTACATGAAGTAGTGGACTTTTGTGTTTTTACAAAGTGACCCCAAAAGTTTGTGTTTCGCAATATAGCCCAAAAAGTTGTGGTTATTGCATGATGGCCCAAATTAAGTAGGGAACAAAAATTGTTTTGTCTCTTTAAATGAGAATTGGATTTTCATTTCATTTAGCTCCATTTAAATCAATTTTATGGATACAAAAACCAAATGAAAATGTTGCATTCAATTTAATTAATTAAAGTGTTGATTAATTAAAGGGTGATTATGAACCTAAGCCTACGATAATTGAGCTATGTGAAAGGCCGTTTCAAATTTGTTTGAACCATGGGAATGTGTAGATTAATTTTGGTTGTAATTTGATTTGATCAAATGTTGTAAAAGAGCATAAGCTCTTCTTTACTTTAAAGTAATTTGTTTTATGCAAATGTTGTAAAGAGCATAAGCTCTCTTTTACTTTGAAGTACTTCTTTCTTGCTTTATTTGATATGCATGAAAATGAAGTAGTTGGGTCCAACGCCCCTAGGAACAACACGCCTTAATGTGATTAAACGCGTAACTAAAATCAATCTCCATCCCTAGTCCGAGATTCAACACTAGGCTCGTGTTGAATCTAAACAAAGGTTCATAGTCATCCTAAGGCCCTAAGGCAACTATATAGTCCATCAAATGAATGCAAACCTTATGTTAGTAGTATCATATACTCTTGCTTTAAAAAACCGTTTTATAAGCATAGTGGGAGTATTATATACAACTAAAAACAAATGGACCAATAGTTGTAATAGGACCAAAATTGTTTTAATGTAGATTAAAATGAATACTTATATGTGATGAGACCTAAAACCCTCAACCAAACCATTATTAAGTTGAAAAGCGTGAGAGTGCTTAGAACACTCTTTCGTGGCCTTCCACCGTGGTAGGCTCCAATCGTTTATGACTTGTACACCGGCTTCACCCTATCATGGGGGAGTACAAAGTGCATGCTTATACTCAGGAGGAGTCTATATACATACTTGATGAGGTTAGTGTAGGCAACGAGGATGGCCAATATCATATCATTGTGAGGCTATTCTTGAACCCCTTCACGAACTAAGCATGGTGGGAATGACTTAACTAAGTGCAATGTAGCCAATATCATATCATTGTGAGGCAACATTCTCTAGAGGCCAAATTGATGGGTACTTGCATTAGTTGCAAATGAGTAAGTGTACTCTCTCATTATTATTAATGCTAGCCAATATCATATCATTGTGAGGTGGGCTTGGTAATAGTGAGTCTCCCATAACCTACTAAGAGTTTCCTCAAAAACTCTCGAATTCCAATGAGGGATATGGAATTTGCCAAAAATAGTGGGTGGTGCTATTTGATTTAAAGACCCGAATCAAATGGCTTAAAATCAATCAATTTATATTCGTTATGTATTTGTTTACCAATATATTTGCAAACGCTATCCAAAACTTGACAAAGAAAAGCCGAATGTTTTAGTTTCCGGACTTGGTAACACAATCCCAAAGATTGTCTTAAATGGATTGTGCATGTACCTAAGAAGTCTCATCCTCACAATCTTCCTATTGATAATGTATCATTGGAAGAACATGTTAGAAATGTCTATCATGAAGAGGACAACACAAACAACCAATGCTTATTCCTTCGTTTTATGAACAAAGGAACTTACGAAGATTAGCATAAAGACAAGGACACTTTTAGTGTCATAGTTCTTCACTTACAAATTGTTGTATGAAGAAATAAGAGTTGCCTTGAACAACTCTTGAAAGTTTGTAATTATGTTTAGAACATAATGGTTGGTTGACAAAAATAGTCCATCAACATGGACTTATGATGATTTTGAATCATTGAGTGTTGAAGTGATAAACCACTTAACGAGACGGAAACTAAGCTAGGACTTCACCTTTATGTCCCTATCCTAATGGTTCACTAAGTTTATTGTAAACTATGTAGTGAACAATAACCACACACTCTCCAAAATGTTTGATGTGTATAACACAATTGAAAAAGGTTTCAAGAGAGATAGTGGGAGTTTAGGGACCATGACTATTGTAGTCAAAGGAGAAGTCAAATGAAGAAGATAAAATTAACTCCAAGGGAACAAACTTTCTTTATGAAAGAATGGACATTGGAAGGGGTATTTGCAAGAAATGTCTTGCAAGTGTCAAGAACGCACCTTTCGAAGGTGTTGTAAATTGTTCTTGAATAGTTCAAAACAGTTGGTTCTTCTACTTGAATGCTTGATTCCGTATTAGTAACTATGTTTTACAATCGTTGTAGAAGTGTGGCTAATAAGAAGTAGAAGATTAATGAGAGAAGAGAAAGTACTTCACATTCGGAACGTGAATAAAATATAGACCTCTGCGAAAGCAGATGGCACTAACTTCCTCATACGAACTACCAAAGAAATTGGAAAAACCAAAGATTGTCTTTACATTCCAATTTTAAGGAACTTAATTCCGTCACTATAGTAGAGATGGATGAATGTTTTGTTTGACAAAACATTGTTCTTTATTAATCACTGATTGGATTATAGTAATCTAATTGATTGTCTCTATAGTAGAGATGATATGGTAGCGTTAACTGTTTAGAATATAATGATGCTTAAAACCCAAAAGGTTGCAAGATAGTGACTAATCCCAACTGAGTTGTGATACCTCTAAAACATAAATTACGAGTTGGTCATAGATGGATGCTTTGGATCGTTAGATCCGGATCCAATACCTTCTTGTCAAAATTGTATAGAGGCGAAATGTTCGAATCTTTATTCTTTTGGAAAGAAGAAAGAATCACAAAGTTATTGAGGTTAATTCACTTAGATGTTAGTGGCACTTGTCCACAACATAATACTACTCATGTTGTTTGACATTCACCGAAGATCACTCTCGGTTGGACTATAATTTATTATGAATAAACACAAGTCCGAATACTTTGCAAAAGGTTTCAAAGAATTCAAGAAATGTAAGTTGATGAGTAAGACGTCTAAAGTACTTACCTCCTTAGATTTGATCCAAGGAAAGGTAACACTTTAGATGAGTTTCCTTGAAAGATATCAAGGAAATTAGCATCATAAGATAATGATTTTCTCCATTAGGAGAAGAACGAACTTGAATAAGATTTAGTTCGTTGGATATTATCAATTACCCATATATAGGATATATATGCTTCTAAGACAATATGATTGTCAATTAGAAGATCTTCCAAAATTTTCATAACTCCATAGGATGTAGTTGGAAAGAAAGACAAATCTTAATCATGTTAAGATTTGGGGTTGTGTGCTAATAAGCAATATTTGTTTAAAAATTATCTTGTGGATATCCTTAAATTAACCTTTGGATATCACTTCTATAAACCAACCAACAAATGTTGTTTGTTGAGTAGTTCATTGTAAATCCTACAATGTGATTTGCCTTAGAGCAAATGAACTAGGAATAGAACTCAAAAGAATGGGTTCTTTGAGAGACAAGATGATAATCAACAAATATAACAACCTAGTTCCTATACCACAAGCTCCAAGGTAGTCAAGAAGGATTTATAAACCGTCTCAGTTGAATGGTTTGAACTTTATGACTACATTGAGTGTATATACGATATATACTCAAGGAAATGGTAAAGTACCATTTGACCCGAAATAATGAAACCTTCATAGCTAATTGGTAGCTTAAGGTGACTACAATCAAAGAGAATGGTTGACTTTGAAGGAACCATTTTTGACGTAGTCTTAGTTTCAATTAATTCGAAGATTGCTAGCTACAACTAAATGGTGATTCAATTTTTGGACATGATATAGGTTTCCGAAACCATTATTAAGATAGTCTTGATAATTTATGTCTAAAACTATGAATCACAAGACATGTAAGTTGTAGAGATCCAACCATCATGGATCTTAGCAAGCTAGTGGGAGCCATAAGCGTCTTATGAGAGAAAGATCAAAATTGTTTGATTTCTCATATAGATGTAAATGAATCTTTTGTTTACTAGGTTTACAAAAGATTAGTGGGAGTTAATCATATTCCTAAATTTGAATATATGTATGATATATTAATTTTGGAAATGAAAAGAATACTTCATTGTTAAAGTTATGACTTTAAAACTTTCTATAACGATAGAATGTATATGGGAGACATAGTCTATATACATGGGATGGAAATCTATAATGATAGATTTTAGGATATAATTGGATTATATCATGCCCTAATAATAGACAAAAGGTTGCTAGGAAGTTTCTCATATGATGATAAACTTTAATAAGAAGAACAACTCTAGTGAGACTAGGAGGTAGCTTTTCTCAAAGGGAACGTACCCTTTGACTCCCAAAGAAATAATGCGTAAATCGAATCCTTTATGCATACGCAGAAAGGTGATTTATGTATTTCATATTGTATGAAAAACATTGATATGAGTTGTACCTAGAAAGGTACAAGGCGATATCAGTGCAAGCCCAGGATCAGAACCATGGCAACTGTCAAGTAAATCCTTAAGTATTTAAGAAATACTAAAGGATAGGTTCCTCGAAGAATGAGGAAGAATTAGAGTAACGTAATGGAAGCGTAAATGTATTAGATTGTGAATCTAATCCATCATTGGATGTTTCTTCATTATGAATGAAGAGATAAACAGATATCTCTTTATTATGACTAAAGAGATATTTGGATGGAAACATTAAAGTAATGACTTTAGTGTGTTCCATTATGAATGCAAAATATATTGCCATATAGAAGTTTACAACAATGTTGTTTGGATGGGAAAGTTCATTTATGAACTCTCTATTCGGTTCCAACCAGAAAGTGTATCTAGTGTACTGACACTACGACACTAATGGGGCGATAGCTCAAGCCTGGGAATCAAGGTCTCATCAAGATCCGAACTCATATGAGAGACTGAACCACATGATTGGGAATCATGTATAATGGTGACGTCGATATTCTCAAGGTTGCTTCTATGGATAACATATATATATCCATTTCCTAGGCCTACTATTCAGCCATTTAGGAAATGACTACAGAAGAGGAATCATAACAGATGACCAAGCTGATTGGCTCTAGTGCAAGTGGGAGATTGTTGGAAATGTGCCCTAAAGCCATTCATATGATGATACTTTACGGATATTTCACATGTTAAACTAATCTAGTTTACATATAAAAGGCAAACATTATTGTTTGAGGCGTCTCATATAAATGTTATATGCTTAAACGATAAAGTCCAAGGAATATGTGATTGGAAGAATGCAATCTAATGTAGTTAGATTAATGAGACCATTCTTTCGTAGACACATCCTAAACGTTCCTGATCATAGGATTGCCAATTGGGCATTGACAGTCCGATAAGATCAGTACGTGCTATGTCTTCTCTCAGGGAGAGTGACTAGTCTCGAGTCATTGGTGTGTGTGACATCAAGACAAGTACGTAGGTGCTCAATAGAGAATGAGTTCACTGAACACGATCAACGAGGAGTTCTCATACTCATGTCACATGAGAACTCATGTTTGGGATAATGCAAATTAGTCCTTTGACCTGAGGCATCACAGTTGTTGTCTTGTGGTTAAGTCCTTGATCTTTGATTATGCCAAAGTCACCCCATCGGGGTGTCCACGACATCATTGGGGTTAAGCCACTTAGTCATGGAGACAAGTGAATGCGCAACAAGGGATCTCTAACCTTCAATTGGCTTGAGGGAGAATACTCTATGATATGATTAAAATCTCTGGCCAGAGTATGAATGAGATTGGGGAATGCGTTCCAAATCACATTCAAGGTAATCATAAAATGCAAATGAATCACATTGGATAGTAGACATGAATAAATAAACTATCAAACCAAACAATGTGGTCAAGAGTATTAGATTAGAGAAAGACCGTATTGCATTTGTAATCCTAAACTGAATAGGTTCTCTACCTCTTCTGATTAGCTTGGGTAGCCATGATATGCTGCTAGGTGTCACTCATGGTTTGTGGAAGCCCTAAACGTGTGTAATCACTAAAGGGAGAATTGAAAGTAAGTTTCAATTCACAATCGATGTAAAATGGTTTTAATCGCCCACTGCCTCGCTAAAAGGAACCTAATGTATCGTACACCAAATAAGGTGGAGATTGAAGAAACAAAGGAGATGAATTAAATGGTTTAATTATTTATGGCAAGGATTAATTAATATGTTAATTAATCAAACGAATAAGTTCGTTAAAGACCTCGGGATAGTTTTGGACCTTAAGGCCCAATGGGCTTCGAACGTCAAAGCCCATTGACTTAAGTTGTATGACAACTTAATGAATAAAGATTCACAAAGGCCCAAAAGCCCATATCCATTTAGTGTTGAATTAGGGTTTTTGGTTCTTTAGGTCATTTAAAGAAGTGACTATATAAAGAACTTTATAACCTAAAATTCAAAAGTTGTTGATTTTAGAGAAAATTGGTGAGAACACAAAGCTTCCATTTCTCTCTAAGAGGCCAACCACCTTGGGGGATATTGTCTAGCAATTCTATTTCCTCAAGGTCACTCATTTCCTCTCCAATCCAACCTTGGTGTAGAATCTTTAGAGGTTCTCAATTTTGGGAACTTGGAGAACCTATTCTTCTAACCAAATCCATGGAGCTAAGAAGCAAGGAATGAAGGCCCTATCTCTTGGGTGATTATCCTTTGCATATGCAAAGAGGAATCTACAAAGGTAAATATTTCTCAACTAACAAATTGTTGTTTTTAAGTTGAGTCAAGGTTCACCAATCTACTAGGCTTTGAATTTCATGGTAGATGTTTTGTTTTCGAATGCATGAAAGCATGATTCCGCCTTTAATTGTTAATTGCATGCTATATGATGTTATTCAAATGAACATGTTTTTCACAAAATTTCCTTCAGTATGACCCTAAGATTCAATCTTTCGCCTTCGCGGGTAGGTTTGAGGTTTCCAAGATAAAGTGTTTAGTCTTGGGTTAGGTAAGTTCCTAATTGGTAAACTTTATAACTAAGTTTCTCAATGATGTCGAGAACGTTCAATATGAGTAAGGGAAATTGGCGTAATACTAGGAAGTGGGTCGATGATGTACTTCACTTTACCATTTGATGATTTCCCAGATAAAATTTTGGGAAATGCCGTGAAAGGTATTCGTCCTTGAAACGCACCATACTACTTCTTTGCCCTACGACACCTACTCATAGATCTTCATGACTTTCTCGATACTCAACTTGCTCTTACAGTGGGAAATTAACTCGTGCTTCAATTCTAATGCTTGTGGATGGAAGTGACCACAAGGATGAATGGTCGAGAACGTTCTAGTTACCTAGATGGGTAAAACAATTAACACAAATGCGAGTTTACGGTCCTTCTAAGAGGCTTGCTCCTAAGTTTTTGAGATTTAGTTTCTTCGGCTCAAGTAATCACTATTAACCAATCTATCAGTCGCGCTGCTAATCACGCATTTTAAATATGTTGATATTGTTCGTTATCCTGAAATGTGAACCAACATTCTGGTATAAAGGTATCACTTCCAGATACTAATACATATGTCCAATATCAGAAGTCATACCACCTGAATACTGGTTAACAGCTCCCAAATATCGGATAATATTGTCAATTAGTAGCGCTACAATGGACTAATCACAGGCTAGAGCCCACTCGGATAGTTGGTTTTGGATGATTGGTAAGGAACTGGTCCGATGAGGTGGTTTCATTAATTCTAGAAAAAATACTTACTATTTCGAGGATTTCTACTTACCGTAGGTATAACATCTTGTACACATATGCCTATGCTCGTCAAAATGACGAGTACATCACCAAAAGAAACTCGGGAAACTAGCGTTGGCAGGAACGTCCTAAGGCCAAAAAAAGAATTTTCTAATAATCTACTTTAGGACAAACTTAAACGAAAGTCGATCTTCCTCTTGAAGATCCGGAATGATCACTAGTGCATTTGGAAAGATTAGTGCTATCAGGGATCAAAAGTGATTGACCCAACATGTTCTTTCATCGAGTGCTACCACTTTAGCACCACATCGTCACACAATACATTTCTAGAGTCTTGACGAGAGTAAACTTTGTAGGAATTCTAATAGGTGGTATTCTAACATATATTGCCAAGGAATCAATTTTTGTTTTTATTTCCAATCTCGAAAGGTTTAGTACTAATGGTTGGAGAATAGTGATGGAAATGGTTGGTAAAGTCACCGGTGATACACAGTTATCGATACATTAGCCCTGTTTTAGGGCCATCAACTTGCCTTAAATTTACACCTTTCCTTGGCAGGGATTTTCTTCGCTTTAAGCTAAGGCGTTCGCTAAAGCAATCTTTTAAAATGTCGACAAGTAGACAAAACTGCCCAAAACTTACGAAGAGCTAACACATTTTTCATGATTCGACAAGGTGGCAACATTCGAACATTAGGCTCAAGAATCTAGAATGCTTACATCACGCGTGTGATGAATGCAATACTGCCCAACTTAGGCTCTGCTACCAAACTGACACATCCCAACCCAGATTGTTAACTAGGACTCCAAATCGAGTTGTGTTGGCCGACACTTGGAAGGTGACGAAGCTATAAAGTGTAGTGATGTGGAAAATGAAAGTGCCTAAATACAAGAGTGCGCTGTGAGCGGGAATGAACCCATTTCACACGTGATGTCAGAGCATAAGTAAAGTACAGTAGAATGGATTGAGAATCATACCATCGAAGGTAATCTTCAATACCAAGATTGGCACAAATCCTTGTTGATAAGAAAGTTCAGCTATTAAAACCCGGAGGGGCAAAAATAAACAAGGGTGAGTGGGCAAATTTTAATAAAAACCTTTTGAAAACGTTAACCCCTGGCTGTAAAACCTATATAGATTCCAGAAAATCATACTACGTACAAGTATGAAATCAAATGCAAATCAACAGTAAATCCAGAAATATTCCAAATCACTACATATCAGCAGCAGCATAATAAAATCAGGTGCTCATCAATCTATGACGACACACGAGTCGGAGTTTCCTAATACAACATGTATGACTCATAGGCAACCTGTAAGACAGTGTCGGAGTTGCCTATTATTGCAACTTGTACAACATTGTCGAAGTTGCCGATCATTGCAACCTGTATGACAGTGTCGGAGTTGCCCATCATTGCAACCTGTACGATACCTATTATTGCAATATGTTCGACAATGTCGGAGTTGCATAAAACATAAATATAGTCATGCCATAACTCAATCATTTCAAATAACACCATAACATCACCTGAACTTACATGCGCATCCTGCGTTCACCTTAGCACTTCAAAGCATTCACAACAATTATATGCGGGTAATATGCATATGGATATGTCATGATGCAATCTAAAACACAACCATATCATAGTATTTTAAAATATATAGATATATATGATATGGCATAAAATGTATAAATCAATTTAAAAGCATTTGTGGAACTATCAATCATATATATACTATAAAAAGGAAAAGACCCACTCACCTAAAGTCCGCGATACAATTCTCTAGCACGAATATCGAGGCGTCACAAATCATCATCGCCTAGAACAATTATCAAATAACTTCTCAGAATTCTTATCGATAGAACATGTAACTTACATAAAACACATTTCCAAGGACGTTCTAGCATGATTTGAGACCTATTGACCAAAAGTCAACCGTTGGTCAAAAATCGACGGTAGGGTCCACAACCCTACGTAACTCGATTCGGAAGATCCACACTGTAATTTCCAAAGATCCACATTATGTTTCTAAAACATCATACTAAAGTTTCATTACAATCCAACGGTTGGATCTCCGCCAATTGCAAATTCAAGTGGTTGTCAATGCTTTATTTTATGAACTTACAAATCCAAATCGGGAAGATCCGTACGTTGTATTCCTGATCTGTAAGTTCCTATGATCCTCATATATTACGTATTATAACGTATTAAAGTTTGGTGATGATCCAACGTTCGGATCGTCGATTGCTATATTAATCAATTGGAGGACCTTAATGGAACTAGGTTCAAATGACGGAAATTCTTCAATCGGACTTCACATACGGAATTGGAGAATCAAATTTAGCCTAGTGATAGGAGCATATTTATGCGACTTAATTGGCTTGTTCTCGTGCGTTTACGTTGTGTTTCCTTAGCTATTTTAGTGTTTTAGGTCATTTTCGTTTGTTTGTAGGTCTTAATAACAACCTTGGCAAGAAAAGTGCATTTTGGTGCATGTTGGATCAATATTGGGCTCAAATGGATTGCATGCATGAGGATGGACGTTTTGAGCATATGTGTGTGCAAGTGTGACAGCTTGTAATTGTGGAAATGATGACTAGATGGCAGCACACACACATGGGAATGCAAGGAAACACACGACATGGACAGCCAACAAATTCGTCAAAACTTCCTGTGCAGATTAGCTGACTTTGGAAGCATGTTACGAACAGCTCCGAATGAATGAGAGAATGAACATTATATGTTTGGAAAGCTACGGATGTCTATTTTCTGGAGCAAGTTACAGATTGTTAATATCATTTTTCTAGAAGAAGTTATGAGCATTTTAACACTGAAAGGTTCAGAAACGGGCTAAGCAGATTTGGCTAATAAAATGAGAAAGTAAAGGCACTTGTTTTGTGTTTTGCTTTGTCATCAACACTCAGCAGCAAATGGGGTTATGATTACACTCATTTGTCTTTGGAGCAAGTGGAAATGCACAGCTAGAAGAGAAGGCACAACACATGCAAAGGAAAGGAGAAACATGGGCTGAAAATAGGTGGATTGGTGGTTGAAATGATGAAGCATGTGTGTGTAAATGTAAAGGGGAAACATGACAACTCACACCCACACAAGCTGCACATGCAAAGGAAATGGAGTGGTCCTCTCTCAAGCCTATAAGTACCACCTCCCATACACATGAAAAATACTCCCTTTGATCTCAGAAATTCGTCCAGCCACATTCCACACCATTCTACACTCCCAAATCACCATACATCCATAATTCCTTACCTTTGCCGCACCCTCCACCTATCCTAAACACTACCATACCATCTCACATCCATTCTACACCATAAAAACCACCCAAAACCGTCCAAAACCTCTAGTGTCGCTGCTTGCAAGGAAGGAAAGAGAAGGAACATCTTGTGCCGTGCCTATGCCCAAGCCTTGGGAGTGTTGGAGCGTTTCTAGGTGTTTTCTATCTTTGATTTCAATGTTTAAATTGAGTTATCTTTATGTAATTGCGAGTATGAGGAACTAAACCCCCTTGGCTAGGGGGGGATTCAAAACCATGTTTATACTTGCTATATGATTTGATTACTTCCAATTGCGTTTCATGAATTGTGAATTTAATTTACTTATCTTTATGAATTAAAACTAATTTGTGTATGTTGGTTGAGAGTGCACGCTTAATTTTCATGCATAAGTTTGATGCTAGGATATAAGGAAGTTTCACCTAATCGTTATGAACTTATATTCATAAGTAGTAAAGGTTGTTGATCACAATCGTGTTAAGTAAATTCTTGGCATAAGTTTCATGCAATTCATAGTAACGAGTGCCTCGTCAATGCTTATGTTTTTCATAGAACTTAATGATTCTTGCTTGTATCTCTATTATGCAATTCATGTAGGGAACTTGTAGGGAATGTTTTGGGTTGTCGTATGCAATCATCCAACCCAATAACTTGTGGAAAAACTGAGGGTTAATTAGTGCAATTCACGGTTAATTTGGGGCGTTGAGTATTCATAGTTTATCGAAAAGCAATTGGAAATCATTTTGTATGCAAGTATAACATGTGTGGAGAAGAACCCCTTAGCTAGCTTCTCATCCATTTAATTTGATCAATCTCGTTTTAAAACCTATTTTGTTTTACAAAGTTCTTGTTTTGTTTTCAAATTCGTCTAAAATCAATCCCCCTTTATTTTGTTGAGTCATATTAGTTAGAAATCAATTTAGTTTGTGTTTTTAAGTGTCTTGAGTCAAGTTATAACATATTTTCGTTCAAATTCTTCCTTAGTGTTCAAAACTGCCCAGATTGTGTCTTTAAGGCAGTTTTGAGTCTTTCGGTACTGTTTTGAGTCTTTTGGTTTGTTTTAGTGTTTAAAGTATAGTTTTGCATTCTTTGAGTCTAGTTTAGTGTTTTAAACTTTGTTTTTACGTTTTCAAGTCAGTTTCCAAGTGATTTAGCAATCCCTCCTAATCCCCGGCCTAGAACGATCCCTACTTACATACTTTACTACATTTGATCAAAAGAGGGTTTAATTTGTGTGCTTATATATTTCGCACCAAATTTTTGGCGCCGTTGCCGGGGATTAGCAACTTTGCTAATCCTTTGGATTGTTTTATTTCAGTTTGTTTTAGTTCGTTCCAGATTCTGAGTTTGTTTTGTTTTCTTGTTTTTAGGTACTAGTTTATGACTCGGAGTTCTCATCCGGTTCGTGAACACATCTTGGACTTTGACGACGATTTCGAGCGAGAATTGAGACGAAAAAGGAAGAATCCATAACCTAGTGAATCAAGTTCGAATTCAGAAGCCGAAGTTGAGTTTGAGGAAGATATACCCATGGCAAGAGTGGGTGAAGTAGAGGAAGCCATGGCACAAGACAATCGTACAATCAAGGAGCTTTCGGCTTCGGGATTAGACAATGCCGCACCCTTATGCATCCAATACCCCATGGCTGCCCTAGGGAAGACGGATGAGTTCGAATTGAAGTCAAGTTTGCTACACCACATTCCGAAGTACCATGGGTTGTCCATGGAGGATCCTAACAAGCACTTGAAAGAGTTCGAGGTGGTGTGTTCAAGCATGACTCCAATCAATGTTGACGGGAGCATATTGAAGATGAAGGCTTTTCCCTTTTCTCTCATGGAAAAGGCGAAAGATTGGTTGTATGAATTAGCTCCCGGAACGGTCACATCTTGGGAGAGCATGAAACGGGCTTTCTTGGAGAAGTTTTTCCCAACTTCTCGAGTCATCCTCCTACGAAAAAGGATAAGTGGAATTCAACAAGATGAAGGTGAATCTTTTCCTACGTACTATGAACGTTTTAAATCTCTTGTTGCTTCATGTCCACAGCATCAGATGAAGGAGGAACTTCTTTTACAATACTTTTACGAGGGGCTACTACCAATCGAACGTCAAATGCTAGATGCCTCGGCGGGAGGAGCCTTGGTGGACAAGACCCCCACGGCTGCAAAGACATTGATAGCCAATCGAGCGTTAAACGCTCAACAATACGAAGGTGTTAGGCAAAGAAGCAACCCACGTCAACACCAAGTGAATGAGGTAAGTGTCATAACCGAACTTCAAAATCAAATGGCTAACCTTACTACTTTGCTTTCTCAGGTGGTGGAAGGTCCAAAAGTGCAAAACGTGGCAGCTTGTGGCGTATGCTCCATGCAAGGACACCTTACGGACAAGTGCCCACAATTGATAGAGAATGGAGGTTGGGAGACCCTCAATGCCGTGGGATTTGGCAACCAATACCAACCGAGGAATGACCCATTTTCTAATACTTACAATCCCGGTTGGCATGATCATCCAAATTTCAAATGGCGAGAACCCCAACAAGGCCAACAACAAAGCACATTTAGGCAACAACCCCCGGGTTTCTATCAAAAGCCGTTGGCACCCACACAACCTCAAGCTCAACCTACCCAAACCAATTCAGGTTCGTCCATTGATAATGATCAGATTTTTCAGTTACTAACTTCTATGGCGCAGGGTATGCAAAATAGAGACAAAAGGATGGATGAATTAGAGAAGCAAGTAGGGCAGATTGCGGAGTTCATGGGCCAATTTCGAGAGCAAGGCAAGTTGCCAAGTTCAACCGTTGTCAATCCGAGGGGAGGATTCGAAACTGCCAAGGCCATCACGATAAGGAGCGGGAAAGAAGTAGGAACTAAAGCAAATCCCGAAGTATGCTAAGTTCTTGAAGAAGCTTTGTACAACAAGGAAATGGATTCGGGAGAAAGAGGTGGTACACGTAAGTGAGAATGTATCTGCAATATTGCAAAGAAAGCTACCACCTAAATGCAAGGATCCAGGTAGTTTCACTATCCCTTGTGTTATTGGCAATGCGAGGTTTGATCATGCTATGCTAGATTTAGGTGCATCCATTAATGTCATGCCATATTCTGTTTATGCATCTATGAATCTAGGAGAGCTTAAAAATGATGGTGTTATTATTCAATTAGCCGATCGATCTAATGCATATCCGAAATGAGTGTTGGAAGATGTTTTGGTACAGGTAAACCACTTAATTTTTCCTACAGATTTCTATGTGCTTGATATGGAGGATTCAGGGCACTCTTCACCATCACCGCTCTTACTTGGACGACCATTCATGAAAACGGCTCAAACCAAGATTGACGTGGCCAAGGGAGCAGTAACTATGGCCTTTGGTGGTGATATGATTAACTTTAAGATTTCTGAATCGGTTGAGAATACTAATGATGTTCGTTCTTGTTGTGCCATTAATATAATTGAAAATATAGGGCAGGAATGTTCAACACTAATCAAGAAGAATGTACCCCGAACCACCATCGAGGAGGGAATTGAAGTGAACAACAAAGAGTGCACGGCCCCAACCTTGAAATCACCAAATCTGGCCGAGTGCACCCCTTGTGCATCTATTCATTGTGCTGCCACTCCTTTGCCGCACATAGGTAAGCCACCTATTCCAATTTCGATTCCCATTTCAACTAATAGGTTGTTACCTTGTATGGTGAAGGTACCTAATCGAAGTCAACGGGGTGGGAGAGTTCGTGTTGATTTAGAGAAGCAAAACATGACAATAAGAAAGGATCATTATCCCATCCCATTCAAGGACCCAAAGAATGAAGTATTTCGTAGGACAGGTTGTGGAAAAACCCTTCCATGCCGTGGGGTTCCATAAACCTTCAATGGAGCATCGTCCGGCTGCAAGACGTTAAAGAAAGCGCTACTTGGGAGGCAGCCTATGTATTCAAATAAGGAAGATCTATGAATCGCTTCACAATCAGTTTTGCGTTTCTAAAAACCTTCCCTTTTACTGCGTTTATTTTGCCTTATTTGTCATTTTTATTTGTTGCTTGTTTGATTGTTTTTTGGTGTGGATTTTTGTTTGAAACATTGATAGGTAAACAAAGTGTTTTTACATTGATTTTAGTAGAGAAGGAACATTTGGTAGAAAAATTAAAAGATGTGCATACAAACAAGAATGAGTCTTCAGTGGTCAGGAGGTGCCTCAACATTCGACGGAGCTCCAGAAAGACGAAGCACCAGAGATTGATTATCCGGAGCCTCAACACTTGGTGAAGCGCCAGATGACGAAGGTAGAAGTTGCCGCTGGAGTAAGGCCACAAACCGTTGATGATCACTCTGAATCCGCACTTCGGAGTCCTGCAGCTGATCAAGCTTCCTCTTCATGCTTGTTGAGTAATTAGTTGCGAGCATGTGCAACTCCTTATTCTCATGCCTAAGCACTCTGACCTCTTGCCGAAGACTAGCCACTTCAGCCATCAACGACTCAACCTGACGAGTTCGAGCAAGAAGACGCTGGCCCATGTTTGATACTGAGCCTGCACATCGGACGCTGTAGGCCAGAGAGTCCTGAACAGCCAGTTCGTCGGACCGCCTGGAAAGTATCCTAGTGTCTCTAGGAGTGAGAAGATTTCTGGCCACCACCGAAGCGGTTGTATCATTCATCATCATGGAATCCCCAACTGTAAGAGGACCATTTGGGGATACGAAGGACGGTTGCCAAATGTTGGTTGGAGAAGATATGTCACTATCTTCCCCGACATTCAAGTTAAGGCGACGGTCAGAAGGGTAAGACATTTTTGAAGGTGTGAAGAAAAAGAAGAGGTCGGACAAATCAAGTTCTTAGAAGTGCAGGTAGGGAGCTTTTACAGGCGAAAAATTCAAGTGTGCTTTGGAATGTGATGCGTGCATCTCTTTAAAAATCAGCACTCAACGGAGCTTCAGAAATTGAAGAGGCGAGTTCAGAGATCGAAGAGACGTCTGCTTTCTCAAAAGATGGGCTGCTCAGAAACCAAGTGCCGATTCCAGATATCGAAGAGGCGCCAGTCTTTTTCAGCCTCGTCAGCACGTCAGCTTTGAGGAAATCACGGGCAGTTTGTCGAAGGCGCCGATTCCAGATATCGAAGAGGCGCCAGTCTTTTTCAGCCTCGTCAGCACCTGTCACATGCAACGTCAGCTTTGAGGAAATCACGGGCAGTTTGTCGAATGCGCCGATTCCAGATATCGAAGAAGCGCCAGTCTTTTTCCAGACGTGTCAACATCTATCACATGCAGCATCAGCTTTGAGGAAATCACGGGCAGTTTGTCGAAGCGCGGATTCCAGATATCGAAGAGGTGCCAGTCTTTTTCAGCCTCATCAGCATCTGTCACATGCACACTCAACCTTGTAGAAATTACGGGCAATATGTCGAAGATTTCTGGTGAAGTAGAAAGCACGTGAAGTTTACTGTTCAATCATCCAACAGGTGCCAACAAGAGTGAAAGATTAGTACCGATTATTAATTCCTATAAATGTCGTCCTTCACCCTCCATAGCAAGGCAAACATACATAATCCTTCTTCATCTCCGAAAATGCATTCCCAGCGAAGCCTCTCGAGTTACTCTGTGTTTCTCATCCCTTGGGGTACCTCTGCAAACAAGTCATCAAGAGCAAAAGTATTTCATATCATGAAGGTTGAAAGCAAGAGTATCTCATATCATGTTTTCTCCCTGTCATTTTCCTTGTCTTTGTGACAAGGAGAAAGCGAGCAATCAGCCAGCACTTGGTGTCAATCTTCCGATCTAAGAACCGACTGCCTGGAACTCCTTCCTGATTGCTTACCTAGCATTGCTCTCGAGTGATCATCTTCAACTGCTGATGTACTTCCGAAGAAGATGCCACATCTGCCTGGAGAACAAATAAGGCAAGTGAAAATGATAGCTTGAAGCATGTGGAGACAACGTGCTGATTCATCATCAAGATCAAGTCTCATTTTCCTTGCTAAGAAGTTCCCCAGCCCAGTTCAAGAATACACTTGTGGAAAGATACTTCTTCAAAAGCAAAAGTATCTCATATCATCAGAGTCAAAGGCAAAGATATCTCATGGCATGCTTTTCCTTTACCCTTGCTCTTGCCTGCGAGACAAGGAGAAAGAAAGCAATCGGTCGGCACTTGGACAGATTGAATAAAGAAACAGACCATCACCTCTACCTCGTGCCTACCTGCCATGCAGAAGAAACAAGCAGAGAGGAATGCAGCCTGCAGACTCAATCAACCCGGCAGAAGGAGTCCGAGTTGAAACCAAGAGCTCGAGAAGCTTCAACAACATATGGACGCATCAGTCGCCAAAGAGAACAGCCTCGCCGTACAAGGCCATCAAATCACCACCACCAATCAAGTCTCATTTTCCTTGCTAAGAAGTTCCCTAGGCCAGTTCGAGTTCAAAGCTGTGGAAAGTCAACAAGATCATCTCTCCATAACCAGATTTGCGTTCTTAAACTCTACTCTGTCTGGTTTTTACTTTGCCATACTTGTCATGTTTATTCGTTAATTGTTTGTTTGCTTGTTTTTGTGTGAGTTTATGCTTAAAACATTGAGGACAATGTTTAATTTAAGTGTGGGGGGGTAACCAAGTTGTTTTGCATGAAATTCGTAGGAGTTGTTTTGCATGAAATTCGTAGGATTTTATCACCCATAATTTCAAGTGTTGTTCCTTGCTGTTTTTAAGTGTTTTAAGCTGTTTTGGTGTGTTTTGTTTTAAAAATCCGAAAATCTCATAAAAATTTGAAAAATTGTTTTGAAAAAGCCAAAAAGAGTTGTTTTTGTGTGTTTGTTTGTCTTAGGGTACCTTCCAACACAATTATGAGAATTTGGTTTGTAATTGCATGACTGTTAAAGAGAGTGATTAACATGGATGAAAGTTTGATTTACTCTTTGTTTATGCTTGGTTATGGTTATAACTTATGAATTCACATGTAATCATAAAGGAAAAATTAGTTTTTGTAACATGCTTGAAGGAAGGAACTCAAACAAATGCTACAACCTTGTGAGACTTGAGCCTAAACGTTTATTTGGAGAGTTAAAATCTTTGCATTATTCTTTTCTAAAGTCGTTGCATGATCTCATTATTCCTTGCTTGGTTACTACTTAGAAGGCGTTTCATCATTTAGTTCCAAATGCTAGAACTCATGCCCATTTCATTCAAAGCATGCTATTGATTTGCATAACACATATTCAAGATGAAGTTGTGTAGTGAGCACCACCAAAGCCAAATTGCCGTGTATCCTATTTCATTATATGTTTAAGTTAACCCCATTGAGCCTTGTTAGCCTATTTTCTTTGTTAACCACATTATCCTCACCTAGCCTAGATTAGGACCATCCATACCCTTGTTCTTAAAGCATAGTAAAGCATGATTCAAATTGAATTCTTGTTGAGTAATGTTTGGCAGAAAACAAGTGTGGGGGAAGTGTTTCTCATGTGAGTTAGTGTGCCATAGGCACGGGTAGAAAGAAAAGAAAAGAAAAATTCGTGAAAAGAAAGAAAAAAAAAAGAAAAGTGTGAAAAGTATGAAAAACAGAGTTCTAAAGTATTGTTTGTTGAAGGAAGGGTCCAAAAAGTTGAATTTGACCCTAAGTGTTGCTCAATTCTTCCCTTTGTGTTAAAAGTTGATTTCTGCATTCTAAAGTGAATTCTAAGTTTCGATTTCATTACTTTGCTTGCTATTGCCTTAGGAAACGTTTGTTATCCCTATCTTTCCTTTGTTAACCATTACCCTAAGCCCCGTTACAACCCTTGACTTCTATCTTGAGTGTTATGTGTTTCAATTTGTGGAGTTTGAATTTGGTATGAGCATATGGTGTCACTGGTTCTCGCATCTAAGTAGTAGCATTCCATTCATGAGATCATATCTCAACATGCTTATTAACTCCAGAAATTGCGTTCTTTGTGATACATATATGTGAGTGTTCGTTTTCATATCTACATCAATCTTCTCACATATGACTAGTATAGGGTGTGTAGTTAGAAAATCTGAGTGAAAATTGAGTGCATACTTTGTAAGGAATTGAGTAAATTCTCTAAGGCATGTTACTACATCAAAAACATTGTTTTAATCGATTAATTGTGAACAAGTAAATGGTGACTATGATTAAGTATGTGCTTAAGTGTAAGATGATTCAAATCTGTGGGGGATAATGATTTTTAACATGTCATGTGCATTGCAAATCCCTGAGGCAAACGTTGGAAGGTTTAGGTTGTGTTTTATTTATTTTGTTTCGTTTTATTTCTTTGTTTTGCTCGAGGACTAGCAAAAGCTAAGTGTGGGGGAATTTGATAGGAGCATATTTATGCGACTTAATTGGCTTGTTCTCGTGCGTTTACGTTGTGTTTCCTTAGTTATTTTAGTGTTTTAGGTCATTTTCGTTTGTTTGTAGGTCTTAATAACAACCTTGGCAAGAAAAGTGCATTTTGGTGCATGTTGGATCAATATTGGGCTCAAATGGATTGCATGCATGAGGATGGACGTTTTGAGCATATGTGTGTGCAAGTGTGACAGCTTGTACATGTGGAAATGATGACTAGATGGCAGCACACACACATGGGAATGCAAGGAAACACACGGCATGGACAGCCAACAAATTCGTCAAAACTGCCTGTGCAGATTAGCTGACTTTGGAAGCATGTTACGAACAGCTCCGAATGAATGAGAGAATGAACCTTATATGTTTGGAAAGCTACGGATGTCTATTTTCTGGAGCAAGTTACAGATTGTTAATATCATTTTTCTAGAAGAAAGGTTCAGAAACGGGCTAAGCAGATTTGGCTAATAAAATGAGAAAGTAAAGGCACTTGTTTTGTGTTTTGCTTTGTCATCAACACTCAGCAGCAAATGGGGTTATGATTACACTCATTTGTCTTTGGAGCAAGTGGAAATGCACAGCTAGAAGAGAAGGCACAACACATGCAAAGGAAAGGAGAAACATGGGCTGAAAATAGGTGGATTGGTGGTTGAAATGATGAAGCATGTGTGTGTAAATGTAAAGGGGAAACATGACAACTCACACCCACACAAGCTGCACATGCAAAGGAAATGGAGTGGTCCTCTCTCAAGCCTATAAGTACCACCTCCCATACACATGAAAAATACTCCCTTTGATCTCAGAAATTCGTCCAGCCACATTCCACACCATTCTACACTCCCAAATCACCATACATCCATAATTCCTTACCTTTGCCGCACCCTCCACCTATCCTAAACACTACCATACCATCTCACATCCATTCTACACCATAAAAACCATCCAAAACCGTCCAAAACCTCTAGTGCCGCTGCTTGCAAGGAAGGAAAGAGAAGGAACATCTTGTGCCGTGCCTATGCCCAAGCCTTGGGAGTGTTGGAGCGTTTCTAGGTGTTTTCTATCTTTGATTTCAATGTTTAAATTGAGTTATCTTTATGTAATTGCGAGTATGAGGAACTAAACCCCCTTGGCTAGGGGGGATTCAAAACCATGTTTATACTTGCTATATGATTTGATTACTTCCAATTGCGTTTCATGAATTGTGAATTTAATTTACTTATCTTTATGAATTAAAACTAATTTGTGTATGTTGGTTGAGAGTGCACGCTTAATTTTCATGCATAAGTTTGATGCTAGGATATAAGGAAGTTTCACCTAATCGTTATGAACTTATATTCATAAGTAGTAAAGGTTGTTGATCACAATCGTGTTAAGTAAATTCTTGGCATAAGTTTCATGCAATTCATAGTAACGAGTGCCTCGTCAATGCTTATGTTTTTCATAGAACTTAATGATTCTTGCTTGTATCTCTATTATGCAATTCATGTAGGGAACTTGTAGGGAATGTTTTGGGTTGTCGTATGCAATCATCCAACCCAATAACTTGTGGAAAAACTGAGGGTTAATTAGTGCAATTCACGGTTAATTTGGGGCGTTGAGTATTCATAGTTTATCGAAAAGCAATTGGAAATCATTTTGTATGCAAGTATAACATGTGTGGAGAAGAACCCCTTAGCTAGCTTCTCATCCATTTAATTTGATCAATCTCGTTTTAAAACCTATTTTGTTTTACAAAGTTCTTGTTTTGTTTTCAAATTCGTCTAAAATCAATCCCCCTTTATTTTGTTGAGTCATATTAGTTAGAAATCAATTTAGTTTGTGTTTTTAAGTGTCTTGAGTCAAGTTATAACATATTTTCGTTCAAATTCTTCCTTAGTGTTCAAAACTGCCCAGATTGTGTCTTTAAGGCAGTTTTGAGTCTTTCGGTACTATTTTGAGTCTTTTGGTTTGTTTTAGTGTTTAAAGTATAGTTTTGCATTCTTTGAGTCTAGTTTAGTGTTTTAAACTTTGTTTTTACGTTTTCAAGTCAGTTTCCAAGTGATTTAGCAATCCCCCCTAATCCCCGGCCTAGAACGATCCCTACTTACATACTTTACTACATTTGATCAAAAGAGGGTTTAATTTGTTTGCTTATATATTTCGCACCACCTAGGAAGGTCAGGGGATGCCTCGGCTCACGCGTGCCGTACACAGCGGTCGGCCACCCCGACTCGCCGGAAAAATCAACTATTTCTAAAAATTCTCAAACTTCACATAAATGAAGATCTCAGTGAGTAAAGCAAGTTTTATACCTGTGGCCAAATCCAATTTGACCGGGAAAGCCTCAAATCGCCATGAACTCGCCGGAACCCTGGAATTTGGTGTTCTTCAATTCGATCAATCCACAACACCACTGCCCCTAAAAATGTTTAGGCTTTGTTCCTGACCTCCAGAGAAGTGTTTTGGTGGTGGTGATTGAAGGTAAGTGTTTCATAAATGGGTGGATCGTCGCCTAATACCCACAAAGCCGTGAGTCGGCCTTCACGAAATTGGAACCAAAACTCTCTGTTTTGGGACTGAGATGGTGGATGGGAGGCCACCTGAGTGATTTTCAGGTGATGGATGGTGGTGATCAACGAGAAAAATGGCGGAAATTCGCCTGATTTGGAACCGGGTCGAAATTGGGTTGTGCACAGGTTGAAAGGGAAGGGTTCATGATCCCGTGCCTCTCACTCCTTTCTCCTTTCTTCCCTTCTCTTCCTCCCATTGGTCCACTCACGTCGTCCTTCTCTGGTTCGTCCACCTCCCATCAGATGGGGACTTCCTCCCATGTACCACATTCCTTCCCATTCTTCTCCTTTTCTGATTGGTTACCATTCCCACATGGTGGGAGTTTGAATTAATGTATAACTAAACTTTAAATAACTAATTTCTAACGTCCGTAACTATACCGTTATAATTCAGACTCATAAACGGCTTTCGCCTATGCGTTCGTACTAACGAGTACTACTCAAATACGCTAAAAGAATAAGTCATACATTTCTCTTGACGATGGTCAATGGAAGTCAAAGTCCTTGCCTCTGGGGTATTTTCGTCAATTCACGCTTTTAAAATTACTAAAAAAAATGTAAAATTAGGGACGGGTTGTCACATAAACTATGGCTGAAGGCTAAACTCATGATGAAATTTCAAGTCACACGAATTTTTGCAAAATTGTTTTTTCCTCTACAAACTAAGATGATATGTGTTGGTAGAGAAAAAGGGGGCATTTGTGGGTGCGAAAATTAAGGCTCAAGCAATGAGCCACCTTCCATGAATCTTAAATTTGGGGGAGTGGAATTAGAATAAAGGAGCATGATTGAACAAAAACATGGAGAAATACAAGTAAAGTAAGCATTTTATGCCTATATAAAGGCTATTAATAACACAAGAACGGGGAAATGAGAGAGGTATGAGATCGTCTATATTTTATAAGCATCATGAACAAACATTTGACCAGTTTGTTGAGTTATCAACCAAAACCATAAGTATTTTCATGGTCTGCATTTTGGTTAAATTAGTCCACAGTTATTCCTTTGAATTCTGGAGACCCAAGAATTTATTATCAAGAAGAGAAATGTATGGAAAATAATTTTAACTTACTTGATAAGGTTTTCAAATGAAGATAGTGGACATTTTTACAAGTTCGTAGCATCTTTTGTTTTTATTTTCGGAGTTTGAGTGGATGCCAATTAATTTTGGTGTTACACTAATAAATGAGTGACATGTGGCATCTACAATGTTGAGCTGGCTACGTGTCAATCAATTTTACAGCCAGCTAAGGATGCTGGTGATGTGTTTCGTTGACATGCGGCTGTACATGGCTCCTTTTAATTGAACCTCAACATTTAAAGAAAAAGAAGAAGAATTCATAGGACTTTAAAACCCAAAGTTGTTGGGGTTTCATCCTATGGAGGTCAGGTACTTTACAACAGAAATATGTTTTCTTTTTCTTCCAAAAAGAAGAAAAAGACAGAAGAGATCGGAACATAATATTCTCACCTAGCGATATACGGAGAAATTAGCTAATTGGCATGTGGGAATGATATGACAGTCTTTCATTTTGGATGAGGGTAATTGGGATCAGACCGTGCCAAGAACATAGGATTTCAATATTTAAGTGTTGGACTACATAATAGGCTTGTCAAGTTAATTGGTTAGTGACTTGGTTTTTGTGATGTTTCATTTGAGGATCAATCGGATATATAGGTTTAGATTAACCAGTGAATCCCGTGACGTGGTGATGGTGCTCAAGAGTTTGGTGAACAATGTTTTGGACTATGGTGAGAAAGTAAAAGCTTTGCTTTGGAAACCAGGTAGGGGAAATACAGCAAACCTTTACGAAAATTGATTTTATTAATTTTTGTGAAGTGCTATATTATTATTGATATTGGTTGACTAATCGAGATTGGACTTATTTGTGAAGTGCTATATTTTTTTTTTAGAAACTGGGAATATCAATACCAGGGCCGAAGCCAAAAGAAACAGAAGGCCAAGAGAGACCAACAAGAACTACACAATGAGAAGAAGGTAGAAAACACAGACTTGGAACAAGCCCCAAGTCACCTTAATCTCATCCTAACAGAAATCTAAAGAGGAGGGCAAGGGAGGCCACCCTTGTTTAGCACACAAACAAACGAAGATGAAGGTCTTACGACCCAGACAATATGGCTCATCTCCGCACCCTCATGCGACGCTACAAAGTCAGCGTCTCCATTGCAGGTTCTCGGCACCCAAGCCCAACTACAAGATCTGAAAGCCCTACTTGCTCCACAAATTTCCAACAGAATCGGGAAAACCTCCAAATTGCCCTGCTCAATGTTCCTATTTAACCAGGAAATGAGGTTCCACGAATCCGATTCAACAACAACATCCTCACAACCCTATCTCAAAGCAGTCCTGCATCCCTCCAAAATCCCTAAAGCCTCCGCCATTAACACAGAAGCTGCGCAGATCTGCTTCCTGCACACCGCCAAGCATCGGCACGCCGAGTCCCTAATAACCACTCCAATATGACCACCTCCAACAACACCATGCCAGCTAGCATCCACATTAACTTTAAAAGCACCCAAAGGAGGCGGCGACCACGTAGGGGTAATAGACATCTCAGCCGTCGAGATTCGCATTGTGCCCCTGTCCAGAATAGCCTCATTGAAAGAAGACAGTGCCATTGAAGCAGCAAGGATAATTCTCCTATGGGAAGGAAGTTTAGAATTGAAAACCATGTCACATATTGCCTTCCAAACTGACCAACACACAAAAGCAATATAGGACAAAGCCTTTCGCTTATCCTTAATATGCCCCGAGAGAGAGGACCACACTCCATCAAGCCACATCGCAAAAGAAGTTATTGCAGCCTTATCAATCCTCAAACCCAAAATACCTCCAAACCAAAATCTATCCACCCATGGGCATAGAAGCAAAACATGTTCAATAGACTCCTCTTGAGATTAACAAATGGGATATGAAGGATTTGTTGTTGATTGTGGAATTGTTATTGGAAAACATTATGATGTGTGAAAGATGAGTTGAGATTAATTGTGCATCATTCATGTGCGTGAAGTGGTTGGGAAAGGAATTGGAAATGAGGGTAGTTGGAAAGGATTTTTGTGTAGTTGAGCCAAACTCTCAGTAGGTACCAGGTCTCAGGCGAGCCCACAATGCATAGGTTCTTTTAGGGTAATTTGAGACTAGCGATGAAGAGTTTAGGCAAGACGACTAACAAAAGGGGAAATTGGATGATTGAGTTACAACGGGTTAGTTTGTATAATAGAACATTTGAACCACCACTGCAGAGTTAAAATGCACAGTATGGAGCATGCAGGTCCGCGTGTTTTATTATATCAATTAACGGGTAGAGACGAAGAGTATTGTATTGTACTTATGCATTTTTACCAATAGTAATTTGATATTTGATTATATGATTCTGTGACACTTAATTTAGTATTGTCAATTTACTGCGGTAGGTTATGTCCTTATTGAGCTGCTGAAGCTCACCCCTATATTGTTATGCAGGTTTACGAACTAGAAAGTCAAGATGGTAGGCGGAATGAGATTGGATTAGTGATAGGAGCATATTTATGCACCTTAGTTAGCTAGTTCTTGTGCATTTAAGTTGTTTTTCCTTAGTTAAAGTAGTCTTTTAAGCTAGTTTTATGTGTTTTCAGGTTTTAAGGGCAAAGTATGCAAAACGATGCATTTTGGAGCATTTTGAGGCAGTTTTGGGCACCAAATGGATAGCTTATGCATGGAGCAAGATGGATGGACGAATTTGAAGTTCAAGAGGCTAGAAATGTGCTGAAAAGAGTGAAGAAATAAATCCAAGTCAAGGAAGATAAGAAATCAGCTCAAAAGAAGGAACATTATCTAAAACCTTATCCAACCTTATCTTATCTTATCCTATCCTAATCCTATCCTAATTTAATTCCAGCTGCATGGGGGATTTATTTTCAGATTAGGACACATTAAAATAGGTTTCTAGAAGCCTTGTCATATCAGCCACACCTTATCCCTTGTTTTTCTAGGAATCAGCCACAAAACAACCTTTCTAGAAGGCCTTATCCTTTGTCTTACAAAAGTGGCGTCCCAAACCTTTCTATAAGCTCTAGAACCTGCAATCCTTTTCCCTTAGGATTGTGCAATCCTTTTCCCTTCAGATTTTGGTGAACCTTAGTCCTTTTCCTTCATGAATTGTGCCAAATACACATTCCTTTCCTTCAGAAATTCGTGGGTTTCCCTAGCCCTATAAATACAACCCTTTGTGCAGCAATTAAACCACCATCCTCTACCATAAATCACCTACATCCATCCACCACACCATCCACCACAATCCTCTTGTGCCGCAGCTAAGGAAAGAGAAGAAGGAGCCATCTGGAGTGTTTCTAGGTGTATTCTATCTTTGTTTTCAATGTCTAAATTTATTTATCTTTGCTTTGTGCGTATGAGGAACTAAATGAAGGAAATTTTGTGAAAAACATGTTCATTTGAGCAACATCAATAGCATGCAATTAACAAATTAAAGGCGGAATCATGCTTGCATGCACTCAAAAACAAAAACATCAACCATGAAATTCAAAGCCTAGTAGATTGGTGAACCTTGACTCAACTTTTAAATCAACATTTATTAGTTGAGAAATATTTACCTTTGTAGATTCCTCTTTGCATATACAAAGGATAATCACCCAAGAGATAGGGCCTTCATTCCTTGCTTCTTAGCTCCATGGATTTGGTTGAAAGAATTAGATTCTCCAAGTTCCCAAAATAGAGAACCTCTAAAGATTCTACACCAAGGTTAGATTGAAGAAGAAATGAGTGACCTTGAGGAAGTAAAATTGCTAGATAATTTCCTCTAGGGTGGCTGAATTTTAGAGAACAAAGAGAGCTTTTGTTCTCATCTTTTCTCCACAAAAACCCTAAGGATGAAATGGCTATAAAGTTGCCTTTATACCACCTCACAATGGAGTGGCAAACTTGCAATTAAGCCAAGTTCACTACCCTCCTTAATTATGGCCGGCCTTAGGGTATTTATTGGGCTATTTGGGCCTTTGTGAATCATTATTCATTAAGTTGTCATACAACTTAAGTCAATGGGCTTTGACGTTCGAAGCCCATTGGGCCTTAAGGTCCAAAACTATCCCGAGGTCTTTAACGAACTTATTCGTTTGATTAATTAACATATTAATTAATCCTTGCCATAAATAATTAAACCATTTAATTATTCTTACTCATCTCCTTTGTTTCTTCAATCTCCACCTTACACGGTGTACGATACATTAGGTTCCTTTTAGCGAGGCAGTGGGCGATTAAAACCATTTTACATCGATTGTGAATTGAAACTTACTTTCAATTCTCCCTTTAGTGATTACACACGTTTAGGGCTTCCACAAACCATGAGTGACACCTAGCAGCATATCATGGCTACCCAAGCTAATCAGAAGAGGTAGAGAACCTATTCAGTTTAGGATTACAAATGCAATACGGTCTTTCTCTAATCTAATACTCTTGACCACATTGTTTGGTTTGATAGTTTATTTATTCATGTCTACTATCCAATGTGATTCGTTTGCTTATATGATTACCTTGAATGTGATTTGGAACGCATTCCCAAATCTCATTCATACTCTGGCCAGAGATTTTAATCATATCATAGAGTATTCTCCCTCAAACCATTTGAAGGTTAGAGATCCCTTTTGCACATTCACTTGTCTCCATGACTAAGTGGCTTAACCCCAATGATGTCGTGGACACCCCGATGGGGTGACTTTGACATAATCAAAGATCAAGGACTTAACCACAAGACAACTGTGATGCCTCAGGTCAAAAGACTAATTTGCATTATCCCAACCATGAGTTCTCATGTGACATGAGTATGAGAACTCCTCGTTGATCGTGTTCAGTGAACTCATTCTCTATTGAGCACCTACGTACTTGTCTTGATGTCACACACACCAATGACTCGAGACTAGTCACTCTCCCTGAGAGAAGGCACAGTACGTACTGATCTTATCGGACTGTCAATGCCCAATTGGCAATCCTATGATCAGGAACGTTTAGGATGTGTCTACGAAAGAATGGTCTCATTAATCTAACTTCATTAGATTGCATTCTCCCAATCACATATTCCTTGGACTTTATCGTTTAAGCATATAACGTTTATATGAGACGGCTCAAACAATAATGTTTGCCCTTTATATGTAAACTAGATTAGTTTAACATGTGAAATGTCCGTAAAGTATCATCATATGATTGGCTTTAGGGCACATTTCCAACACTAAACCCCCTTGGCTAAGGGGGATTCGAAACCATGTTTATGCTTGCTATATAATTTGATTACTTTCAATTGCGTTTCATAAGTTGTGAATTCAATTTGCTTATCTATATGAATTAAAACTGATTTGTGTATGTTGGTTGAGAGTGCACGCTTAATTTTCATGCATAAGTTTGATGCTAGGATATAAGGGAGTTTCACCTAATCGTTATGAACTTATATTCGCGAGTAGTAAAGGTTGTTGATCACAATCGTATTAAGTAAATTCTTAGCATAAGTTTCATGCAATTCATAGTAAAAAGTGCCTCGCCAATGCTTATGATTTTCATAGAACTTAATGATCTTTGCTTGTATCTTTGTTATGCAGTTCATGCAAGGAACTTGTGAGGAATGCTTTGGGTTGTCGTATGCAGTTCATCCAATTCAATAACTTTAGGAAAATCTGAGGGTTAATTAGTGCAGTTCACGGTTAATCTGGGGCGTTGGGAATTCATGGTTTATTGAGAAGCAATTGGAAATCGTTTTGTATGCAAGTGTGACATGTGTGGAGAAGAACCCCTTAGCTAGCTTTCCATCCATTCACTTTATCCAAATTCGTTTTAAAATCTGTTTTAGTTTACAAAGGTTTTGTTTTGTTTTCAAATTCGTCTAAAATCAATCCCCCTTTATTTTGTTGAGTCATCTTAGTTAGAAATCAATTTAGTTTGTGTTTTTAAGTGTCTTGAGTCAAGTTATAACCTATTTTCGTCCAAATTTGTGTTTAGTGTTCAAAACTACCCAGAAAGTGTTTTTAAGGCAGTTTTGAGTGTTTATGTGCTGTTTTGAGTCTTTTGGGTTGTTTTAGTGTTTTAGAGTTTAGTTTTGCATTCTTTGAGTCTAGTTTAGTGTTTTAAACTTTGTTTTATGTTTTTGAGTCAGTTTTAAGTGTTTTAGCAATCCCTCCTAATCCCCGGCCTAGAACGATCCCTACTTACATACTTTGCTACAATTGATAAAAAGAGGGTTTAATTTGTGTGCTTATATATTTCGCATCAATTAGATGTGAGGATAGAGTTTGTATTTATTAATTTTTAGCCTTGTAAGGAGTTCTTGACTTTTATTTATAAGAGGAATTAGTTTTCCATACCATTTCATTTTATTGATTTATTTATTGTATTTTTATCTTGGGTTTCGTATTCGGGTTCGAGTTTTCCACCAACCTCGAGGTCGGTGGCGTGACATGAATCCATTATGAAAAGAGGGTCATTTTGTATCTTTGCTATGGATGATATAAAAATTAAATTTCCCTAACGAGCAGACTTGGCAAAGAGCTTGTAGGCAGAAGATCCTTACTCCGGGTAAGGAGATGCGTCATATAGTACGTGGCATCATTGTTCAACCTAAGTGTCCCAAACAGTCGTGCCAAAGCAAGTAAACTGCTCGAATTACCCGGCTCCAGACTAACCACATGTGTCATGTCCCAATTGGGAGGTAGCCCATTGTGTCACATCCCAGCCCGAGATGTGGGTCTTTGATTTCAGTACAATTACTTTAACTTTACGTTATTATTTGATGTTTTTTTTACATATCTATTTTTGACTTGATGTTTTCGTAAAAGATTTTATATTGAAGTATTGTACTAAAGGAGAAGGAAAGTATGAGCTTGGAGGCATGAAAGAGGAATAATTGCAATCCGATCGTGACGGAATGGCATTCTCTTTTATGTAGCCGCTCTAACTCGATTTCTTCCTTGTGTATGTATTTCTATACATATTTTCTTCTTATTTTGAGTATTTTACATTTAACAAGTTATTTTAAATTTCGGGGACAAATTTTTTTTTAAGGAGGGGAGAGTAAGGAGGGGAGAGGAGAGAAGAAGAAAATGAGGAAATGGGGCCGACCCGTATAACCTTCGGACCCGACTCGGATCTTCCCCTTCCCAGCGATTTTCCACCATTTTTTCGGCAATCTAAACCACCTAACCACCTGGGAAATACTCTAGGGCCTTCCCTCTACCTATTCTACCCCAAATTTGAGGGAATTTAGCCTCGAAATGGTGTACACCCGTATGGGGGTGCGACGGCTCGTGGTGATGATCCACCCAAATTCGAATGTAACTCCGATCACCACCACCACCAATAGGCTCCCCTCAACCTCAGGATCAAAGCCCAAGCCATGTTTGAGGTGTTGGAGTGAGTTTGGAGGTCGAATCAAAACACACCCTTCATAGGGTTTCCGACGGGTTTTAGTAAAATTGAGGCTTTTCCCGACCAAATTGGCCTTAGTCACAGGTAAGAAAGTTGCTCCACTCACTGAGATCTTCATTTATATGAAGTTTGAGAATTTTTAGAAATAGTTGAATTTTCCGGCGAGTCGGGGCGGCCGACCGCCACCGACGGCCGCGTGTGGGCAGTGGGCCGCCGATGCTATTTTACATTAAATCGATATCTTGATCTTAGATTTGATATCCATATGATGTGATTTGATTATTGTGAATCTAGTTTGATTAAGGTACATTACTTGGTAAAAATATGAATCGACGATCCGACCGGTGGATCATCACCAAACTTTAATACGTTATAGTACATAATATTTGAGGATCATAGGAACTTACGGATCAGGAATCTGATGTGTGGATCTTCCCGAATTGGATTGTAAGCTCGTAAAATAAAACGTTAGCCGCCTCTTGAATTTGCAATTGGTGGAGATCCAACCGTTGGATCGTAATGAAATTTTAGGATGATGTTTTAGAAGCATAATGTGGATATTTGGAAGTTACTGATTGGAAATCTGAGATGTGGATCTTCCGAATAGTATTACGTAGGGATGTGTTTTATGTAAATTATATAGTCTATCAATAAGAATTCTGAGATATGATTTGATAATTGTTCTAGGCGCTGATCATTCGTGACGCCTTGATAATTGCGCTAGGGAGTTGTAGCGCGGACTCCAGGTGAGTGGGCTTTTGTTTTCTATATATATATATATATATAGGCTTCCCAGAAACAGTTTTTAAAATGAACTTGTGTTTTAAATGCCATGTCAATTGCATTACATTTTAGTATATGCAATAGTATAGTTATGCATATTGTTGTTTGGTGCTGCGGACGCTCAGGTAAGCTCTAGGTGAATATATATTGATGGTAGTGATGGTAGTGTATATGGTTATATCGAGATACATTTAGTGCTTATTATCCTGCACCCCGGTGTTAGTGCTCTGCCCGAGGCCAGGGCCTAGCCTTCACATGATCGGTCACCTCCCGCACCATACGCTCACCTTGGATCCAAGGCAGGTGCCAGCTTGTTGTGCAGACCACCTTAGGTGGTTCTGACTCGTAGGTGACTTGCGATACTTCGCACAGCCTTCACGTGATCATAGCACTTGAGCGTACTTATTTACACCTAGCCTGTCGTACATACCACATTACGTGGTTCCGACTCGTGTGTAGGATTTGGTAGATGAGTTATGGGCTCAGCCGTACAGGTCACGTTAGGTGACTCCGGTTGACATATCATTTTACATTGATTTATTTTACCTGGCTTACCAATTTCATTGCTGAGATATTTGACATGGCATATACTTGGCTTTCGCTATTCTCGAGTATGATTTCTATATACGTATGTATTATTTTCTGGGAAATTATACAGGTTTTACGGTGAGGGGTTATTATGTTTGGAAAGTGAAATGGTTTTGAAAAGCTTTGTTTTTGCCCACTCATGTTTTTTGTTTTTCGCCCCTCTAGGTTTTAGTTGCTAAAAGTTCATATCGACGAGGATTCTTGGCGAATCTCAGTATAGGTGGCTACCTCTGAGGGTATGATCCTTACCCACACTACTGTACTTTACTTATACTCTGACGTCGGGTGTGAAATGGGTTCATTCCCGCTCACAGTGCACTCTGGCCTTTAGGCACTTTTAGGTTTAAATTTATTGACATTTTCCACATCAATCCACTTTTTGGCTTCGTCACCTTCCAGGTGTCGGCCAACACAGCCTGATTCGGAGTCCTAGTGGACATTCCGGGTCGGGGTGTGTCACATTGGACCCAGAGTATAGCTTCGGGCTTCATATTTTGGAGGTGGTGCAAAGATATTCCACTCTATTTTCTTCAATGGTTTCATTCATGATCATTGTTGTCTCGAATATCCTTAAAACTCAAAGACGTTATTTAGGAACGGGGAGAATATAAGGTCTCTATAATGGTAATTTAGTACCATTTATACAACAAGGAACGTGCAAATGCTCTTAATCAGGTTGGATAGACCCGAAGTCGTTGCTAGAAAGGTGATTTCGAAGTTAGTGTGCGTACCATCACTTTCATCTAGACAACTAACTTTCCCACATTTGTACCTAATCACGTGTTTAATTGAATTCGGTCACATGTATATGAAACATGATTCAATTAACTCATATTTGATGACAATATTAACATTATCTATAAATTAAAACAAACACCTAACTTGAATCCAAGAACATAGAAAATTGATCATAAAGTAAATTAAAGTCACCAAGGGGATTCGACCAACAAGACCATCCATGTCAAATTCTGCTCTTCCAAATGTGTTAGGTGGAGCAAAATTAGTCTCACATATTGATTACGAGAATAATACTCCTCAACAACATTGGTAGGGGCTCAAACATATGCACAACCACTGATCTCTACCATCAAAACGAAAGTAGATTTGCAAGGTCGAGGGTGGGGAATATTATCCCTTATTCTTAAAGGTTTAGGTCTTATGTGCCAAGGATCACGCTTTGGGTTGCAATGCCACCCCTTGGTGAGCACTGATTCTACCATATGTTGTAAAACAAACCCTAGAATGGGTGAGAGAGAGAGTCTTAGATTCGAAATGTTTCAGCCGAACCTTGCGAGTTTATTTGGTACATCTGTGCCGAAGCAAAGCATGTTGTTCAGCAGGCTCCAACCAGAACTGCTAAACATTGAAAATATTTAAGACCAAAATTAAATTTATCCCTCATTAATTCTGTACCTTGGGCCTTTGACCCCATTATTGCCAAAAGAGAAGGAAGGAGTTTATGACACCATATTAAAATATATACATTCAACCTAAAACACTTTGTGCCCCTTTCTCTTCCCCAAAAACCTCTAAAGCTTTGAAACCTTTCATGCCGTTGGCTCCGTGCTCGGGCTTGGGGTCAGCGGCAGCCCAGTGCTCACCTCTCCTCCCTTTTCTCCTTTCTTCCACCCTCTGAACCCTTCCTTTCTCCCATTCTCTCCTTGTTTTTCGTCCCCTTTTCTTCCACCCTCTGTCACCTCCATATCTCCCATTCTCTCCCTTTGTTTTCCCCTACCTTCCCATCTCCCCATTTTCCCCCAACTCCACCCCAATTTTCACTTGTCCAAACCACCATGGTTGGTGATTTGGATTTTCTTTTTATGCATTTACCTTTCACCTTTCTCATTTCTGAGCATTTTGTGTCTCAGCTTGCTCTGAGCTTGGTCTCAGTTGTCCCTTAGCTTATCTCAGAACTAGCTTCTATGCCCTACTCCTATCCAAACATCGCTCTTCACTGTGAATTTGTAACCATCTACCCATGCTGCTCGTTTCATTGGGTGTCATTTCCTAGGATCTCATGCGAAGGTGCACTTTAGTGGCTTGTAGCATTTAAAGTGCATTTTGAACTAGTTGGTAGGATTATGGGAGCGCTTTCAGCACGTGTAGCTTGCCTACCCCCATTTTCCGTTCATCCACTTGGTTCTTCGACCCTTCTTTCAAGTGATGGTGACAGATCAGCGGTGGCGATGATGTTGTTTTTGGTGGAGGTGACTGCTTTACATTTTCATGTCTGGGCTTTTCTGGTTGTTAGTTGCGTTAGACTGCACACTTTGAGCCCATTTCATTGTAATTTTCTTTATGAAGTTGGGTTTTTGGTTGGTTATTCTGGATTCTCTTTTTGAGTTGTCCTTACCTTGTACTAGTTTTATTTTTTAATGAAATTTAGTTTGATTGAAAAAAAAAATGAGAAGGAAGGAGTTTCTCTCCCTTGGGCCTTTTTAGCAAAAATATGCAACAAGGATCGAGCTTCTGATATTCCAGATTATAGAGAACCCGCGGCGACCAATCAATTCCTTTCCAAAACCCTAGAAATACAAAATTTCACAATATTGATTTCTTCCTCTTCTGCTAAACCTAGGGGGTTTCGACGAAACCTAGCTCGGAGAAGATTGACGAGCAATTCTGAATCTAGCGATGGACTTCGACGAGTACGATTATCTGGAGAAGACTGTGCAGGAGAACGACGACCGCGAGTCCAAGCAGAAAACGAGCAAGAAAGGGACCGAGAAGAGCTACAGGAAGATAGAGGTTGACGACGACGTTTCGGTGGGCGGCGAGGAGGACGAAAGGAAGAGCAGTAAGAGGTCAAAGACGGAGCACGAGAACGGGCGCGAGAAGGATCGGCACCATCGAAGTGGGAGGGAGAGAGACCGGGACAGTGAAGGGGATAAGGACCACGATCGTGATCGTGATCGCGAGAGGGAGAGAGACAGAGAGAGGAGTAGCAGAGAGAAGGACAGGGTCAAGGAGAAGGAGAAGGACAAGGAGAGAGAAAAAGAGCGGAGGGAGAGGGATAAGGAGAGGGAAAGAGAGAAGGAAAGGGAAAGAGAGAGGAGAGATAGGAGAGAGAGGGAGGACAGAGAGAGAAGAGAGAAAGAGGAGAATGAGAGGTCTCGGAGGAGTGTGAGTCGCTCCGACCGCGAAGAGAAAGAGAGGCCTCGCAGGAGTAGTGACCGAGAAGAGAGAGAGCGATCTCGCAGAAGTAGGAGCCGCTCTGAACGCGATAGGGAGAGGGAAATTAGAGAAAGAGATCGAGAGCTTGAGTTGAGGGAGAGCAGGTAATAAAACAATGCGTTTATTCTTCAATTTACTTAATTTATGTTCGTTTGGTTTTGCTAGTTTCATACATTTATTAGCTTCTGGTATTTCTACTAGTTTGCTCTTCGTGGTCGATGCTGGTGCTTGCATCTGAATTTTATGTGGTAATGTAAATTGTTTTGTGGGAACTACATATCATGCTTTGTTCCTATAATGTCTGATTATTATTTTCTTTTTAAATTTATATCATATGTTTTTGTGCTCGGTTTTTGTAATATCTCTTATAGATCCGCATTGTACCCTTTTCTTCTTTCACTGTTGATTATTACTTGATGTGAACTCAACTGTTCTGTTTTGGTGAAAATGTTGAATTTTGTAATTTGGAGAGTATAAAATCTCAATAATACACCAGATATTGTGTATCTCAGTTAATTGTCAAGATTTTTGCTAATACGTCGGAAATTACAATTGGCAATACGATGATGTATAGGATAATTTTTTCTTTCATTGTTATTTTATGTCGAACAATGTCACTGAAAGTTGATACCAAATGTCTCAAAATGTTTTTGTTATATGGATTTGCCTGGCTTATGAGAGGTAGTCACTTAAACATTTCAATTTGAAAGTGGTTAATTCTAATACAGTTTAAAATTGTTTAACCGTGTCAAATGACATTTAAATGGCAGGAGGTTTAAGGACAAAAAGGAAGCGGTGGACCCGGAAGCTGATCCAGAAAGGGATCAGAGAACTGTTTTTGCTTACCAGGTATCTGGCTTGCTGTTTTTGGCTCTTCAGAAATTTTATTTATATTTGCAATGAATTCTTAGCCTAATTCCTTCTGTAAGGTTTCTTAGAACTTATAGCTTTGATAATATGATTAAGATTGGAAAATTATGTTTAGTACATGCTGTTAATGGTTCATATCCACAGGGAAATAGTCACAAAATGAGCTGGTAAAAAATACACAACAATATGAGACAAATGAGAGGTGGTTTTAACTGTTTAGAAATTTAAAATCAAGTTAATTTTTGTTCAGTTTTAAAATTTTAACTCGCACATGTCCAAAGATTGTTGACATGGGAAACCAAATTTCCTAAGTTGTGGAACCTTATGAATTTCATTTTGCAATATATCTGACTATTTTTTGGTTGGTTAATAATCTGGTGATGACAGATGCCACTGAAGGCAACTGAACGAGATGTTTATGAATTCTTCTCAAAAGCGGGCAAGGTTGGCTTAACTTCATTCATTCTTTCTTTCTTTCTTTTACATTTTAGATGTTTTTTCATCTAATTCTCTTTATAAAGGTTATTTTATATAATAATAGCAGCATGTACATGCTATACATGTGTGAGTTAACTATTACATAAAAGAAAAGTTTTTTTTTTTTATTAGAAAAAAATTTAGAAAAGTCACTATCCGTAAGTCAGTTTGAAATAAAATTACTACAATGCCCTTCATTTTAAAAGTAAGTATTAAGACTCATAAGAATAAGGGAAAACTTCATATAACAAGGTTTTGTACCTTTAATTCTCATTTTGTGACACCTTGCATTATGATTCTGGTTACTCCTACATATCTGAGAATAATTTCAATCTTGTTGCATGAGATGCTCTTCAAATGCATGTTATTGAGATTCATTTACTTCCTGTTGCAGTACATGCTCCTCTGCCTTCAGTTACGAGTAATATAATGACTTTATATTCTCTCAACATTCTGTATATGAGGGGTGAGTGAAAATGTACAAATGAACTATGTGGGCATCTTGTGAACACCCTAAACTAGGTGTTTTATCATGCTGTGTCAATATCAAAAACCTCTGTATAAGCCAATTTTCTTTCAAGTACATAAATTTCTAAGTGATCTGACACTTGTCTAATTGTTTTTCTTTCACTGTCAGGTGAGGGATGTACGCCTGATCATGGACAGGAATTCTAGACGGTCAAAAGGAGTTGGGTATGTGCATTTAAATGAAACTGTATCATAGACATGTGTGTTCTTTGTAAGATAGATGATAGTATATCATCCTTTTAGAATCAAGTTTAACTGTATTCTTTAATAGACTAGCAATGCGATAATGATGAGGGATGGTGGGAATACCTTGCACTCATGTTTAATCAATTCATGCTGCGTACTCAAGGTAGATGACATAAACCTATTTTACATCCTTTCCTGCTTTCTTCGTCTTCATGTTTCGTGTTACAAGGGCCATTCTGAATCCCGGTGCACCTTTTGGAAAAATTTCATCTAATGGTCCTCCCATTTGGTGATATTATTTATGATAGTAGATTATTTTTTTATGCAAAAATATCTCAGGGTAGGGTCGGTGGAGAAGTTTATCTCCATTTCCCTTTGTTCCAGTGTTTCATAAGCTCTAAGTCTATTGACATCTCCATGATCTTTGAGTCCTAGTTAAGGCAATATATATGTATAATGTATGTATGTATATGTAAGTTTACTGTTAAGTTTTTGTGATTGGGATTTTCATTATCAAACTTGTAGCTCCTAGTGAACTAGAAGAAGACTTGCTTCAAATTTCCCCCATTCTGCCTTTTTCTATAGTATTCATTAATCGATCAATTTTTAATGAAATATTTGTTATTTTCTTTATTTTATTGTGATGAGCTAACATTTTCTTTTATATGAGTCATCAGATTCATCAAAAGAAATTCAGCTTGAGCTTTCTGCCTAGTTTTTGTTTCCCTACATCTCTTTGATATATGCTTTGTAAGTTTTGACTAGAATACTTATGGTCATGTATATTCCATCAAACTTACTATAAAGGCCTGGTGATACTGCAGGTATATTGAGTTCTATGATGCAATGTCTGTGCCAATGGCTATAGCTCTTTCTGGCCAACTACTTCTGGGGCAACCTGTAATGGTGAAACCTTCGGAGGCTGAAAAGAATCTTGTTCAGTCCAACACAACGAGTGGGGCTGCAGGTGTTGTAGGGCCATATGGTGCGGTTGATAGGAAACTGTATGTGGGGAACTTGCATTTTAACATGACTGAGACTCACCTTAGAGAGGTATTTATGGTCAGTTCATCTAGGTTTAATGTTCTAAATATATATGTGTATGTGTGTATGAAGTTTTTCCAGAGTAAATATTTGTATGTAACAGATAAGGAAATGAAGTCTACTTCAAATGAAAAGGAGGGAGGTGTAACTTCCTAGTATATATTTGTATATTTATAGTCATATATTTTACTATTTTAATCTAATTTTTTTTTCCAAGTTTACCCTCCTATATAATTATGTGGCCCCTTAGCAATTTAATAACCAAGGGCCTTTTTTTATGGGATTATGAAAGTTTCACCTTTTCACTTCTCCCTTATGTGTATATATATACATATATAGATTAAATGTGCACACACTCACTGATGTTTTAAAAAACTAGCCTCGAGGCTAGCCTGGATGTGTTCTTGGGCATGGCTATACATGTAAGCTGCCGTATATTATCTATATGTAAGCTACTGGATGGCTACATATGTGTTCATGTGAAATGTATACTTTCACAACAGCAAACACATAAAAAGAAAGAAAGGGAGTGCTAGACTATGATGAACTGTCATTCCTTAGGATTTATTATAGACACCATGAGTAGAATCATAGATAAGATTACTGATTCACTGAAGGATCACATTTTATGCTGTTCTCAGGGTCAGGGAGACCATGCTATAAACTAGGACTAGACAGCAGTTGGAAATAGTATTCCCGAATTTCAACTCTGTCATATATTTTGAGTTCGTTTCTCACAACCATATATTTCTATGTTGAATGCTCAGATTTTTGAACCGTTTGGACCAGTGGAGCTTGTGCAACTTCCCCTTGATCTTGAGACAGGACAGTGCAAGGGTTTTGGCTTTGTTCAAGTCAGTGTCTACTTCTCATTTTAAGTTTAGAAGATTGTTACATTTTGTTGGTGCTTATTTATTTGTTCATTATGTTTATAGTTTGCTCATCTAGAACATGCAAGGGCTGCTCAAAGTTTGAATGGAAAGTTGGAGATTGCTGGTCGAACTATCAAGGTAGGCTTGTATTTTTTTGTAATAGTTTTGATGGGAAGTTGAATGTTAAAATTTCTAGTTTACTATGGTGGCTGCTTGTCAGCAGCTATGGAACTTTTGTAGTTATTTTTGTGAGGAGTCGTGGTGAACACTTATTGGACACTTTGTGTGTAGGTTTCATCTGTTACAGATCATGTTGGATCTCAAGATGCTGGAGCAAAATCTGCAGACTTTGATGATGATGATGGGGGTGGTTTGGTGAGTTTCAACATTTTCATTAGGTTGATGACTATTAGTACGTTCACGAATACTTAAAAGCACTAGATTTTAATGGAAAGGAAAAAAAATTAAATGTCAAATGAGTGAATATTAATAAAATATCAATGTTTAGACTAAATGATGGAAGTTTTGACTGAAATATTTTGATAAAGAGTATTTATAAAGGGGACTACTATTGGCACTCCAAAAATCTAATTGTGCACTCCTCATAAGAGTATTTGTATCCAATCTTAAAAAACACTCAGAAAAAAGGTTATTTTTGATATCTAATACTATGCATGTGTGTGTGTATTAAGGTTTAGGTCAGCCCCTGGATGTCTTTATTACTCGACTGTATAGATATCTAACACTATGCATTAGTATTATATATTTGCATGTATACATGCATAGTATTAGATATCAGTAATATTATATATTAGGGCTTAGGTCAGCCCATGTATGTTTTTATTACTCGACTGCATAGATATCTAATACTATGCATGTAGTATTATATATTTGCATGTGTACATGCATAGTATTAGATAGCAGTAATATTCATCCAGGGATGGGTTACTATACATAGTATTCATTATCAATAATACTACGCAAAGCATTAGATATCAATAATACTATGTATAGTATATTGATATCTAGTACTATGCATGTATACATCCAGCGGGAAGAGAAGGCTTTTTTCATCCTCCTGGATATTTTATTGGAGAAATACAACAAAACAGGTGGAATTGGCATAGGATAGAGAAACCTTAATGGATAGTGTCATTCACACACCCATTTTTACCTCCCACATACCCTTGTTAATTTTTAGCCATTGATCTTCTTCAATTTATTTGATCCGATGACCGAAAAATGAGAGGGGTATGTGAGAAGTGAAAATGGGTTTGTGGATAACACTACCCAACCTTAATATATGACCTGTTATTGATATGTATGATATTACTGAATAATCTAATTTCTACAAAAGAGACTTGCTCTCCAATGTTAAGTGCTTTTCTTTGCAGTCTTTAAATGCCCAATCTAGAGCACTGCTAATGCAGAAGCTGGATCGCACTGGTATTGCCACAAGGTGCGCAACCATTTTTCCTCACTGCTTTCTGGTAGTTACGTCGTTTTCCTATGTCTGATTGTCTCTCTTTTGGTAGTATTGTGGGTTCTCTTGGAGTTCCTGCGCTGAATGGGGCAGCTCCTAATCAACTAGCTGTTGCATTGCCAATCAATGGTCAAGCTGCAGTCTCTGCTCCTATTCTTCCACCAGCAGTTGCAGTCAATGAACCTGTTGGAAACCCCAGCGAATGTCTACTACTGAAGAATATGTTCGATCCAGCCACTGAGGTGTGTTCTTTGCAAAAATTGTTTTCACTCGCCTCCCCAAATACTTTTTAGTCCTAAAATTCAGTATTATGTTTGCAGAGGGAGCCAGATTTTGATATAGACATTAAAGAGGATGTTGAAGAAGAATGTTCGAAATATGGCCATGTGAAGCATATTTATGTGGACAAGTAAGTGCTTACATATGAATACTAAGCATGCAATTATAATATGAATGTCTTGTTTGTGTAATATTATTGCAAGATGTCGTTGATATTTATGAAATACTGGGTGGGCACTTTTTGTGTTTTGGGGTGGGGTGGGGTGGGGTGGGGGGAGGGGTGAGGCCCAAGTTCCAACCAGTCTCACCTTATAGGGTGGAGGAAATTGGAAAATAGAACTCCCAAGGGGAGATTAAACTAAGTCACCCCAACCCAATTCAACAAGGGTTGGGTGTTCAGTTTCTTGGGTTGTGATTGATTATAGAGGCATCGAAATCGAAAGGAACCCATTGCAAAACCATATGAAATAGAGAAAAAAAAAGAGTAGATTCCTCTATTTGAAAATAAGTAGTTTTTAGTAGATGCCTCTATTCTCATTTCTCAAAACCCTTATAACATTGAGAACTAATATAATTTTTGTTACATTGAATATTGTTCAAGAAAATAAATAGGGGTCACACACCCTCTTAATTTTTGGCCGTTGGATCGAATGAATTGAAGAAGATCAACAACAACAACAACAAAGCCTTTTCTCACTAAGTGGGGTCAGCTGTATGAATCCTAGAAAGTCATTGCGCTCGGTTCTGTGCCACGTCAGAACACATCTAAGTACTTTAAGTCTTTTCTTAGAGTCTCTTCCAAAATTTTCCTAGGTCTTCCTCCACCCCTTTGGCCTTGAACTTCTATACTGTAATCGGATATCCTCATCCCTAATCTTATCCTTTCTTGTGTGTCCACACATCCAACGAAGCATTCTCATCTCTGTTACACTAATTTTATGTACGTGTTGATGCTTCACCGCCCAACACTCCGTGCCATAAAGCATTGTTGGCCTTATTGCCATCCAGCTTCAATGGCATATGACGGTCACACAACATGTCGGATGCACTCTTCCACTTCTTCCATCCAGCTTGTATTCTATGGTTGAGGTCTGCATCCAACTCTCCGTTCTTTTGCAAGATAGATCTTAGGTAGCGAAATCGGTCGCTCTTTGGTACTTCCTGATCTCCAATCCTCACCCCTAACTCATTTGAGCCTCTATTTGCACTGAACTTGCACTCCATATACTCTGTCTTTGACCAACTTAGGCAAAGACCTTTAGATTCCAACACTTCTCTCCAAAGGTTAAGCTTCACATTTACTCCTTCCTAGTTTCATCTATCAACACTATATCGTCTGCAAAAAGCATACACCAAGGAATATCATCTTGAATGTCTCGTTAACTCATCCATTACCAATGCAAAACGGTAGGGACTTAAAGATGAGCCTTGATGTAACCCTACAGTTATGGGGAAGCTTTGAGTTTGTCCTTCATGTGTTCTTATGGCAGTCCTTGCTTCATCATACATATCCTTTATAGCTTGGATATATGCTACTCGTACTCCTTTCTTCTCTAAAATCCTTCAAAGAATGTCTCTTGGGACCCTATCATACGCTTTTTCCAAATCTATAAAGACTATGTACAAAAGGGGTGTGTGGATATCACACCCCAATAAATAATGTCACGTTGAATGGTGAAATATTTTTGTCAAATCCTGGTTAAGAAACAAAGGTTTTTTTTTTTTTTCTAAAATCCTCTGTATTTTCAATTTTATTTTGTTTATAATGTGAAAAGATACTTAAGAGTACAAAAGCAGTTCTTTCCCACTTGTTTCTGCATACGTGTGTTGCGTTTGATATTTGAGAAAGCAGGTGAATTTCAAAACTGAATTGGTCTTTTTTCTCCTAATTTGCTTTGCTTGATACAGAAACAGTGCTGGTTTCGTGTATTTGTGGTTTGAAACTGTGGAAGCAGCAGCCGGAGCTCAACGTGCAATGCATTTGAGATGGTTTGCAGGAAGGCTGATTTCAGCCCTGTTCATGGTAACATGTCTTTAACTTTCTGTTGTCAAGTATGTTTTTGGTAATTCCTGTGTGGATCTTAAAAAATAGATGCAAGGGCTCGTTTGGTGCATAGGATTCATGTTATGGGGAGAAATGAAGAAATTATGACCCACTAGGATTGAGTTTTCTTCATGTCTAATCCTCCTCTAATCCCCTATAAATGAATAATCTACCTTCAATTTGCCTTGAAATTGGAGAATTATCTATTCCAATCCAATTCTACTCACCAAACGAAGGCCTTAGTTTTCTTGTTATGAACTTACGAGTGCACATATAATTTATGATGTCAAGTATTATTGTTGGACATTTTTGGTATAGCACGTGGAAACTTTTCTGACAATAAGTTTGAGTCGACTTTGTTTCTTCGTCAAAACTGAGCATGTAGTAGTGTAGATGTTGTCTAGGACTCCATCATGGTTGTGTTAACTGTAGAGTTGATTTCTCGTTGCCGCACCCTTTTCTTTTGGTTTCATTTTCATGAATAATCTTGTTGCTCATCGTCTTTCGGTGTCTTGTGCAGCAACCTCAAGTTTACGAGGCCAAGTTTGGAGCTTAAACCGCTGCTCAGATGCGGGAGTGGAAAAGTCTCTGCGGACATGCATTGAGTGTTTTTAGTTGAAGGACAGTTACTTGTTTTTGTTTAGGATACCGAACTTTCTAGTTTTGATCATACACATGTAATGATTATATGGTATGCATGACATGTGGAAAATGTGCCCTGTTTTTTTTACTCTAAGCTAGATGTGTGAGAAATATAATTTTATTTTTATTCTTCTCAAATATTGTTTTTAAATTTTTTTTTGGTAGGAGTTAAAAAAAAAGTATTGGCAGTAATGGAGAGAGAAGGGGAAAGAGCGAGTGCGTTCAGAGGGTAGTGATAGGGTGACATGGTTTAGAAGAAAAAAAAACAGTAAAAAGTTGTTTGCTTGAAATTACCTTAATATCCTCATTTTTTTCCTCACATTTTCTTTTAGTTATGTATTAAAGGGTATAATTGTTATTTCATTGATTTCTAATTGACAAAGTGAGTATTATTAAGGGCTTTTATCACAAATGGTCTCTGAAATTGACCATTACCATTAAGATGGTTTCTGAAATTGAAAATCAATCAATGTAGTCCATGAATATAGGTGTCGCAAATCAATGTGGTCATTTCGTCATAATTCTGTTAAAATTTTTGTTAAGTGTTGGTGTGGCACATAAACGGGTCTTATAAGTCCTTTTTTTCCTTACAAATGGTCTCTAAAATTGACTCGCGACATCAAAATGGTCCCTGAAATTGAAAATCGATCAATATAGTCTCACAAGTAAGTGTTCCAAATCAATGTACTCATTCCGTCATAATTCTATAAAAAATTCTGTTATGTGCACACATAAATGGGTTACACAAGTCTAATTAAATAAAAAAAAATTACAAATAGGTTTAATAATTTAATAATTAATGAAACAATGTCAATCCAAAAACCTAGTCTTGCAATCACCTCCGATCCCAATCCACATTCCTCTATCTCCTTCGCTGTCTATTCTCTAAAAAAACAAATCTCAATACACCCCTATCTTTACACACTTCGAAACCCTTCACCGAATTGAACCTGGATCAAGATCACCTTTGGTGACGACTTGGCCGATTGACAATGACTTCTAGGACATCACCGTTAATATTTAGGCAAACAACATCCTCACAACCTTAATCTTGGAGAGCTTGTTCGACAGGGGCTTCCCTGATGGTCTGATGACTCAAAGAACGACGAGGTTTGCCTTGAGATAATGAGGTTATAATTGAGGTACGTCTATTGTTGGTTGAAAACTATTTCCAAACCCCCCTCTCAGGCCTTGGTTAAGCCTTGTGCCTTTGAGAATTTATGGAAGGGATCTCTCTTCGGAGTAGGCCATACTATAAGAAAAAAAGTTCCATTGCGCAAAAACGTATTTAGACAATTTTTTTAATTAATTATGAAACCCACATCATCACATAACAATTTTTTTTTACAGAATTGTGGTGGAAGGATCATAATGATTTGCGACACCTATTTTTGAGGATTACATTCATCGATTTTCAATTTTAGGGACCATCTTGATGATGTGGGTCAATTTCAGAGACTATTTGTGATTAAAACATGTAAATCTTGTGGTGCCCATTTATGTGCCACTTCAGCATTTAATGGAATTTTTAACAGAATTATGACAGAAGGACCACATTGATTTGTGACACCTATTTTCAGGGACTACATTGATTGATTTTCAATTTTAGGGATCATCTTGATGGTGAGGGTCAATTTCAGGGACTATTTGTGATAAAAATCCTTTTATTAATATGTAGTTTAGATAACGTATTTAAGAGGTCAATTTATTGCGCTCACGTATATTTGTTGGGTTTCCAATTTTTCATAGACTTTGCAACGACATCTAAAATGGCATACTTAGACCATTTTCAATTATTGCGTTAAAAGCCTAAATTTTAGGTTTTAAACTAACCCAATCCTTCTTCAATTGTTGGACTTGAAATAAGTTTGGGGTTAAAACCTAAATTTTGGGCAAATTTAATTCATAATTTATGCTAGGTTTAGAAGTTTGGCTCACAAAAATTTAGATTTTAACTAAACCCATTCATTCTCAAGTGGTTGGCCCTAAAATAAACTTTAGGTTAGAACTTAAAATTTGGACAAATTTAATCCAGAATTTAGGCCAAGGTTAAAGGGTTGGCCCACTTATGTCTGTGGACGCGCCCAGAAAAGTGGAGGTTGCAGCAAAGCAACATGTCCAACACGTAAGGACTGGAAGTGGGGCCTGCCCCTGACATTATATTATTGAACTTGTGGGTCCTATATGTATGCCACAATTAAGCAAACTAACATTATTATTAACGGATTTCTAACGGAAGGACCACATTGATGTGCGACAATGAATATCAAGGACTAGATTGATTGATTTTGAAACTCAGGGACCAAAATGATGAGTTTGGTCAATCTCAGGGATCATTTGTCATAAAAACCCTTCTAAAAATAGTGACATTGTTCCAAGAAATACTGTTTTTAGAAATTATTATCTTAAGGAACATTATCTCTTATTAATTAAACTTCATTAAATCTTTTTTATTAAAAATTTGTTGATATTCATTTTGTTGAATTTGGCATGTGATAAATAGTTCATATTATTATGTCTTAATATGACTAATTTTTAAACTATATACAAACAAAAAAAAATTCAAAGTAAAAGGGTGGAGACAAAGGAGTGACATGAGAAAGAGAGAAGGGTGGGGACACAGGACTCGCTCTTCAGTTTGTTTTAGTATTTTTATCCTGAATATTTTTTTAAATTTTTTTTTTTTGGAAAACGTCCTTATTTATTTTGTCATTTTATTTAATTTCAAGTCATTTTCATTAAATAAAACTAGCATTTGCCTACACACTTTGTGTTTATGAACACATTTTTTTGGAAAATGAGAAGGAGAGAGGGAGAGAGGGAGAGAGAGAGAAAGAGAACGTGAGGGAGTGGAAGGTTTTTGTTTTTGGTTTTTGTTTTTTTTTTTAATTTTTATATTTATTTTAAATATTAGAGATATTTTAACATCACATGTATATGAGACTTCAATAAAAAACAGTAAAATTTGGACATGTGAAATTACATTATTGCCCATCATTTTTTTTGTGTGATAGAAGACTAAGTTGTCTTTTCACCATTTTTTGGTTGACAAAGAAAGTTTCATTAATTAATAGAGATTATTAGGGTGTTTTTGGTTAAGAAAAAGTTTGGAGAAGTCATTATTATTAAAGTTCTCTTTTATTTATGGGGATCGCCTAAGTCATTTCTCTTCATTGCAGTAGTTTTCTCTCATTTGTAGGGCCCACCAATGTTAGGAGCAAAAATTGATGCAAATTCACTTCTATTTGTACATCGGACGTCATTTTTATACTTCATTTTTAGCTTTTCACACTCTTCTTTATTTTTGCCTATCAGATTGAATAAATCAAACGGAATCGACAGTCAGGATTAAACATGGGTATATAAAAGGTTAAAATGTGTGAAAATCACTTCCCCTTGAATTTTGTCGACCACTTGCTGGTTTGACAACCCAAATACAACTCTCATTGGAGCTGTTATGATCAAGCGAGACGTAAATCTGCCTATACATCTCCATTTACATTCACCATTGGAGAAGCTCTCAATTGAATATCATGTGTTTGGTCAAAGAAATAAACTTGAAACTTAGGGTTCGTTTTGAAATTGTTTTATTAAAAAAAAACACTTAGAAAGGTTGAAAGTCTTCTATTTGAAGCACATCAAAATTTAAGTGTATTTTTTAATCGTTTTAACTTTTTATGCCAAACAAAGTTGACGATTATAATGAAGGATTTTATCTTATGTCTACATGTTACGGTTATGTAGTACCTTATTGAACCCATCTAAAATGACTATACATTGCGACTAAAAGAAAATCTTAAGAAATTAATTTTATTTAAATAGTTACCATTTTTAAATTTGGAACAAATGAAAGCTCTACGATACATGACAAGTTGACAACAACGTATATCTTGAGAATATAATACGCAAACGTATTTTGAAGATACATTAAGCCCCCTTTACTTGAGAAGACACATGTTAAATTAAAGTTATAAATTGGGAGTAGAAATTTAAAAACAGAAAGATTAAGTATTTACAAACTTACAAGTTGTGAAAGTAATTAAGTCAAGTCACACTTTGGCAAATGAGTTTCTTTTGGGGATCCTAAGACCATCTCCAACCGAATGACGGCCAGATGACTTGTTTTAGCCCTCAGGCCCTCTAAGAAATTAATATTTTAATGAACAGTGCAGAGCCATATTTCTTACAATCTCTAACCGAGGGGCCAAAGGGCCATAGGCCAAACATAGCTCTGTGACAAAAAACCATCTACAACCGAGGGCCAAAGGGCTATAGTATGGAATGTGAATAATTGAAATAAAATGAGGTAAGATAGTATGGAATGGTGAAAAATATGTGAGAAATGGTGTAGGAAAAAAATAGAAATTAAAAAAAAAAAAAAGTGGGTTGGGCAAAAAAAAAAAAAAAAAGGGTTGGGACAAAAAAAAAAAAATCCTAAACCCCTAAAGTGGGCTGGGCAAATGGAAAAGAACAAAAAAAAAAGTGGGCTGGTGTGATAACCCGTCCCTGATGTTATGTTTTTATAAATTTTAAATGAGTGAATTGACGAAAATGCCCTTAGAGGCGAGATCGTTGACTTTAGTTGACCATCATTTTGTGAAGCGTATGGGCTATTATTTTATCGTATTCCTGAAGCACTCACCGATACGGACGTGTTGGCGCAAACGGAAGTGAATTTGGAGTTACGGTTAAAATTTTACGGAATTACAAATCCGGAAAGTACTTTTGTAAAAGATTACTATTTATTATTTTATATATATCTCTCATAGTTATTGTATTATTATTTAATATTAGAGGAGAAAAAAAAAAGAGAAGAGAGTTGGGGGTGGAAGGTTTGCCCAATTAGGAGAGAAATGAGGGGAAATGGGCGGCCAATGAGGAGGAGAGAGGGAGGTGAGGAACGAATCAGAAAAGAGAACATGAGGGAAATGAGAGAAGAAGAACAGGAGGGAACCCAAACCGGGTTGACCCGTTTCTTCCCCACCGGACCCGCGTGACCCTGCGACTTTCTCGTCACCCTTTCGATGTTTTTCCAACTATCCAAGGCTCGCCACCACCTGGAAATCAATCACCATCATCCCCCTCTTTAGTTTACAAGCAAGATTGTTGGGGTTTTGGCCCTGAATCGCGAAGAACAGAACCTTTGGCTTCGGGGGTGCCACGGCGGAAATCCGCCGATCGAGGAAAGTTAGGTCGACCACCACCACCACCAAAACACTCATCTTGAGGCCTGGAACAAAGCCCAAGCAATTGTAGGGACGGCCGAGCACCGAAGGTGATAGATCGAAGCCACCCATTTCTAGGGTTTCCGGCGACTTCGAGGGGAATTGGAGCTTTTCCCGGCCAATTGCTCTTGGCCACAGGTATGAAAGTTGTTGCTCTCATTGAGATCTACATTCTTGTAAAAATTGAGAATTTTTGGAAATAGTTGAACTTTCCGGTGAGTCGGGACGGCGTGGGTAGAGACACCCCTTGACCCCCTAGGCTAAAATGGGTGCCCCGATTTCATATTAGACATCCGATTGACAAAATTCCGTTGTTTGGTTATATTTCTATTAAGGGCCGCCACTTGGTTATTATATGATTCGACGATCCGACCATTGGATCGTCACCAAACTTTAGTACGTAATAGTACATAATATTTAAGGATATTAGGAACTTACGGATCAGGAATCCGACTTACGGATCTTCCCGAATTGGATTTGTAAGTTCGTAAAATAAAACGTTGACCGTCACTTAATTTTAGTGATTGGCGGAGATCCGACCGTTGGGATCATTATGAAACTTTAGGATGTTGTTCTAGAAGCTTATTGAAACTCTTGGGAAGTTACAGATCGGAGATCCGAGGTGTGGATCTTCCGGATCGAGTTACGTCGGGTTGTGGACCCTACCATCGACCTTCGACCGACGGTTGACTTTTGGTCAATGGGTTTCAAATCATTCTAGAGCATCCTTAGGGATGTGTTTTATGTTAGTTACATGTTCTATCAATAAGAATTCTGAGACGTGATTTGATATTTGTTCTAAGAGACGATCGTTCGTGACGCTTCGATATTCGTGGTAGGGAGTTATAGCGCGAACTTCAGGTGGGTGGGTCTTTTCCTTTTTATAGTGTGTATATATATGATTGATAGTTTCCATTTATGCATTTGGAAAAGAATTTCTTACGTACGTCTGAATTAGACTAAAGTTTATAAGAATTAGCGAAATGACGAAATTTATGAAATTATTCCAGATCCTGCGGGATACCTTAATCCAAGTTACGACTTTGATGAATGTTATATTGACTAGAAATTATGAAATATGCTACATCCTACGGGATGCACATGTATGCTTATAATCTTTGATGCCATAATTATATCTATGGCTAAGAATGTTAGTATGTTGATTAGAACTATCGAATCACTGTGGCATGACTATAGTTGTGTTATCTGCTTATCGTTTGCTGCACCGGATGTTAGTACTCACACAGGGCCAAGGCCAGTCTTTCATGTGTATGTTCACATCCGCACCGCACGCTCGCCTTGGATCTAAGTAGGTGCCAGTCTTGTCGTACAAGTTGCATTAGGCAACTCCGACTCGTATGTGACCGCGAATAACGCCTGTGATGTGTATACTGTGCACCCGTGTGAGTGTGTGTGTGTTGTTGTGTATGGGTGTGTGCGTGTACAGTGTGTGTGTGTGTGTGTGTATTTAGTGCGCGTGTATGTTTATATGATGTGAATGTATATGTGTGTGTATGGCGTGTACTGTGTGTGCTGTGCATGTGTGCATGTGTGTTGTGCATACGTGTGTGTATGTGTGTTGTGTGGGTTTGGGCTCAAGCCCAAACCACCCCTTTTGTTCCTAAACTATCCAAACCCAAAACCCAATAGGTCCTAACCCTATTTAACCTAAACCTAAACCCTAATCCGGATCCAAACCCAAGACCCATTTCCATTTCTTGAAATTCTATAGTTGGGTAGTTTGATCAATTGTACATTTTTGTGCTTAGGTGAAGTTGCTAGTGGGGATTTCCTTAATCCTTTTACGCACAACTCTGCTGCTACGGAGTATCTGTGAGTGGACCCCTTCTAAAATTACATGATTTCATAGTTTAATTGCATAAATGAATAGCATGCCTTACAAGTTTATTAATTGATTTTATGTTAAGCATGTTTATGGAAAATGTTGTTTATCGTCTCGTTTTTGGTGAGGAATTAATTGTTGGCCTATATTGAGCTATATTTTAATATATCGTATTTTCTATAAAAACCATGAACTGGTAGACTATCTGATGGATGACGATAGGATGCTAGAATATGTTTTCAAAACCCCTCTTTGTAGTATAGACGATGGATGACTTTATACTATGAAATGGTTATTTATGAGAGGCGTAACTATTTGTGCGTACCTAGTGGACACTATGCCACCTGGGGCGAGGATCTGGTGTTGGCAGATAGGCCGGGAGAAATAATCCCTAACTATGGGCTGAGGGACACGGAGCAGGCATTGGGCCAGGAGTTGGTAATCTCTGGCTACGGGCGTAGAGACCACGGTTCTAGCATAGGGTCGGGAGTTATATTTATTCAGTGATCTTACTGGCAGCACACCGTGCTTACGAGACAATCTGTGAGATGTTTGATGTTTTGATTTCCGCGATGTTATTCCGTGATATGTCTTTAGAGATGTTTTTGGCATGCTAGGGTTTTCAGTAAACCTATCACTTATTATGCTAGTAGTTTTTTGTATATAAACTGTGGGGGTTAGTATCTTGATAACTGTTTTATTATTACTGTATATATGAACTTGGTCCACTCACCTTTGTTTTGCGCCCCCATTCAGGACTTAGAATCGAGGCATACAATCCCGGCGTCAAGGCACTTCCGCAGCGGCATCTTCGAGTCCTCTTGGTGTAGGATCTGCTCCTTTGTTCATTCAATTTTATATTATTTCTTTTAGTATTCTGGTTAGTTGTTTGCTCTGAACACATTTCTTAAATGCATATTCTTTATTCTTTTATATTTATAAGTCTTAATTATTCCTTATTTTCAGCCTTTGCAGTCAATAAATGGCTTTCGTCACCCTCAGGTGTCGGCCAACATGTGCCTATCCTGGTATTCGAGGAAATATCGGGATCGGGGCGTGTCAGATTGGTATCAGAGCATGGGTTGTTCAGAGCATACTTAGGATTCTCTTCTATTCTCGTAAAATGTCGGTTTGGACATCATTTGGATGTCAGGACTTCTAGAATTGGTGCCATTCGGCGCAGTTGTGCTAACCTTTCTCTTATTTGAATTGTCACATTTTGGCTGAAATACAAGAATTCGTGTCGGGATTGTACCTCAGCAGTGATGAATTGGATTGTTGGATGGCTTTCAACATTAGATCGATACTCCACAACATGCATTCACTAGGACTTGCGGGCGGAGTGGATCTACATAAGAGCGTTGGGAAACGGAAAAACCTAAGTGGTTTGAATTTGGAAGATTTGAAGCGATGATATCACTCTGCGACATGCGTTCCTTAGGAATGGCGGGCATAGTCACATCTCTTGGAAATTGCTCGAAACATTCGAAGTGCGTGCTAAAGAAGGAGTAAGTGCTAGTGGTGACGACGGTTAGTAGGTGGTAGTTGGTAGGAGCAAATCAATGTTCTCAGACTCATTTCCATTGGGGATATTTGTGTGAATCTTTAGAATGAATCTTCGATGATTGTTCTATCGATAACCTTCTTGCTTATTCCAACGACGAAGTCAAGTTCATTGACCTTTGACCGTCAGCTTCACATCAAATTCTTCGAGTGTTGACTTCGTTTACAATAATTGCTTTTCTTGGGAAACTCCTTGGTAGCAGAAGATATTCTCATCAATTTTTCCAATGGGAGTTGCGATTCCTATTGTTGTTGTAACTAGACTTAGATGATGAAGATCCATACTTGTTTGGATAAACAAACTTCTTGAATTTCACCTGGGTCTAATACTCGATGGTAAACCCTAACTCCTTGTCCATGCACTTTTCGGTAAAGTTGAATTTAGCCTCTTACTTTTAGCCCAACTGACTAGTGCTCTTGTCCACTACCTGTTCAACCTTGTAATTTTCAGTGTAATGGCTTGAGGCTCTACCATATTCATCATTGTACGAAGATCGAGCTTTACTCTGAACTTCTCTGGACTCATTGAACTTTGGTTTCCTCAAGGGCATCACTTTAAGGTAACCAATAGTGCCACTGCATACATTTGCAGGCTGCTTTGTATCTTTCTTCTTCGTCATTCTGCTGATTCAGAGGTTCTATGTTTAATTTTTGAACTTTGAAACAGCTCTCACAAAGTATTGTGAATTTCAAATTGTCTTTGGCCTCGTCAAATCTTATTAACAGTTCTTAACTATTCTTGAGATTAGACCTATTTTCTTTTGGCTAAGAAACTAGTCAATCTTACTGTGATGATTAACCAAATAATCATAGACAGTGACTCCTATTTCTGCATCTTCACCTTCATTCGCTTGTTTATTTCTCAATGTAAACTGGATCATGCTGGAACAATACACCGAGGATGACAAAAAAAAAAAAAAACGTTTGTTCTCGGCATGGTTTCTAGTTCAAATCCCAACATCTTGTACTCTAGATTCTAATGGACTTGTTTTGACCCTTAAATTCTTGAGTGTTCTTTCAACCTTCTTGACATGGTTTCTCGCTCAATCAGTGAGGAATTCACGATCGATCAATTTGGCGAAAGTGTGCGCCCAATTCTTATCAATTTGGACAGGAATGTTAGGAGCATAACCTTTTCACAAGCTTACCAAACTTACCAGAAACAGTTCCATGTAGGTGTGAAGTTAAGTCGTCTTTTGGTAAGAGATTGGTGAAGATTGTAGTGTAAGTGATCAGTTGATTGCATCACTATCTTCACGTTGAATTGAATGGTCACCACTCATTACCTTGTTGCAATTCATCACCATCATACCGTACTTTGGTAGACCTTTTCGATGATGTAATGTGTTCGCCTCAACGCAGCTTTCCACTACCTCTCACCAGGATCATTTGGTTCGAGAGCACGTGGGCATGAGGTTTAAGCGGTCTTTTAGTAAGAGTTGGATGAAGGTTTTAGTACAGAAGATCAGCAGATTGTATCACCATCTTACTATAATTCATAAGCATCACATCGATTCTTTTCCAACGTTAAGCATCTTTTCACTGCTTCACTTCCGAACCTTATTGTTGTGAGTAGACGGATGTCGAGACACTTATAGCAAATCTGTTTGGTGCACTCTGGGATGGCACTACCGCACGGTTGAGGAGAGAATTGGATAATCTTTACACCTCTCTCAAATGGTGTGTGCTCTCTTTTGTTTTTAGGCTGATCATTTGCGAGTTGTTCTTCTTTCCACCAACTTTGTGTTGGAAAAGTGCCCTAAAACCAATCATATGATGATACTTTACGGACATTTCACATGTTAAACAAATATAGTTTAATATAAAGGGCAAAGATTATTGTTTGAAGCCGTCTCATATAAATGTTATACGCTTAAACGATAAGTTCAAGGAATATGTAATTGGGAGAATGCGATCTAAAGAAGTTAGATTCATGAGACCATTCTCTTTCGTATACATATCCTAAACGTTCCTGATCATAGGATTGCCAATTGGGCATTGACAGTCCATTAAGATCAGTACGTACTATGTCACCTCTTAGGGAGAGTGACTGGTCTCGAGTCATTGGTGTGATTGACACCAAGACAAGTACGTAGGTGCTCAATAGAGAATGAGTTCACTGAACGCGATCAACAAGAAGTTCTCATACTCATATCACATGAGAACTCATGGTTGGGATAATGCAAAGTAGTCCTTTGACCTGAGGCATCATAGTTGTCTTGTGATTAGGTCATTGATCTTTGTGTTGGAAATGTGCCCTAAAGCCAATCATATGATGATACTTTACGAACATTTCATATGTTAAACTAATCTAGTTTAATATCAAGGGCAAAGATTATTGTTTAAGCCGTCTCATATAAATGTTATATGCTTAAACGATAAAGTCCAAGGAATATGTGATTGGAAGAATGCAATCTAAAGAAGGTAGATTCATGAGACCATTCTTTCGTAGACACATCCTAAACGTTCCTGATCATAGGATTGCCAATTGGGCATTAACAGTCCGTTAAGATCAGTACGTGCTGTGTCTTCTCTCAAGGAGAGTGACTAGTCTCGAGTCATTGGTGTGTGTGACATCAAGACAAGTACGTAGGTGCTCAATAGCGAATGAGTCCACTGAACACGATCAACGAAGAGTTCTCATATTCATGTCACATGAGAACTCATGGTTGGGATAATGCAAAGTAGTCATTTGACCTGAGGCATCACAGTTGTCTTGTGGTTAAGTCCTTGATCTTTGATTATGTCAAAGTCACCCCATCGGGGTATCCACGACATTGTTGGGGTTAAGCCACTTGGTCATGGAGACAAGTGAATGCGCAACAAGGGATCTCTAACATTCAAACCGTTTGAGGGAGAATACTCTATGATATGATTTAGAACCTCTGGCCAGCGTATGAATGAGATTTAGGAAAGCGTTCCAAATCACATTCAAGGTAATCATATAAGCACACGAATCACATTGGATAGTAGACATGAATAAATAAACTATCAAACCAAACAATGTGGTCAAGAGTATTGTATTAGAGAAAGACCGTATTGCATTTGTAATCCTAAACTGAATAGGTTCTCCACCTCTTCTGATTAGCTTGGGTAACCATGATATGCTGCTAGGTGTCACTCATGGTTTGTGGAAGCCCTAAACGTGTATAATCACTAAAGGGAGAATTGAAAGTAAGTTTCAATTCACAATCGATTTGAAAGAGTTCTGAATCTCCCACTGCCTCGCTAAAAGGAACCTAATGGATCGTACACCGTGTAAGGTAAAGATTGAAGAAACAACGGAGATGAGTAAGAATAATTAAATGGTTTAATTATTTATGGCAAGGATTAATTAATATGTTAATTAATCAAACGAATAAGTTCGTTAAAGACCTCGGGATAGTTTTGGACCTTAAGGCCCAATGGGCTTCGAACGTCAAGCCCATTGACTTAAGTTGTATGACAACTTAATGAATAATGATTCACAAAGGCCTAAAAGGCCCAATGAAACCCCAAGGCCGGCCATGATGCTTTTGGAGTGGGTTTTGGACTTATTTACAAGTTTGCCACTCCAATTAATTAAGGTATAAATACGACTTTATAGCCAAAATTCATTTAGGGTTTGTTTTGGAGAAAATTGGAGAGAACATGTCTCTCCATTTCTCTCTAAAAAGGCCGGCCCCTTGGAGGGTGTATCTAGCCATACTACTACTCCAAGGTCACTCATTTTCTTCTCCAATCTCTCCTTGGTGTGGAGACTTAGAGGTTCTCAATTTTGGGAACTTGGAGAAACCTTTTCATCCATCCAAATCCATAGATTTTAGATGCAAGGAATGAAGGCCCTCTCTTTGGGTGATTAGCCTTTGCTTATGCAAAGAGGAATCTACAAAGGTACAATTTCAACTCACTTTGTTTTGAGTTGAGTTTTGGTTCACCAATCTACTAGGCTTTGAATTTCATGGGTAATGTTTTGTTTTTGAATGCATGCAAGCATGATTCCGCCTTTTAATTGTTAATTGCATGCTATAGATGTTATTCAAATGAACATGTTTTTTACAAATCTTCCTTCAAGTGGTATCAGAGCCTAGGTCTAGTAGTTGGTGAATCCTTTTGGGTTTTGTAGTTCATAGTTTTGATTTAAAAGTTGTAATATGTTACAAGCTTTATTCTTGCTTTTTTAAATGTAAATTTTGTTTGAAAATTTGCCATCACAAATGTTGTAGATGTAGTTCATATGAGCATGAATATTGGAGCTAAAATTTGGTGCCATGTTTTTGGGATTTTCGGCCAAATCCAAAGGGTGGATTTTTGGGTTCTTGGTTGACTTGTTAAAAGTGTTTTCAAGTGACTTTTGGAACCCCTATGTACCCTAGTTTGGTTATATGTTATTTCCCTAAAGTTTAAATGGTTTTGGGATGTTTTTGGATGAAAAATGTTCATGGAAAATTTTTGAGTTTTTTCATGAGTGTTCTTCATTGTTCTTGACATTTTTGCCAAGAACATAAAGTTTGGTGTTTTGATTCAAAGTTTTGGATAATTTCATAAAGTCTTTGTTTTATGATTTATCTTATATTTAAATGTGTTAGATATTTATTTAAAAAGGTGTAAGAAATATTGGTGGGTGTGAAAGGATTAATTTCCTTTCACACACACCACTTGCATGAATTTATGTCACAAATATCTTGCAAGGCTTTATGACTTTGTTGAAAAATATCCAAATTTTTGTGGACTTATCTCCACTCCTTTTTCTCCCTAAAACCGGCCACCCTATTAAAATAGGGTATTTTTGGGGCATTTATGCAATTACATAAAGTTTTGATACTTTTGTGTATTTGTATTTTGACCCGAAAGTTTACGTTTTGACGTTAAGGCCTAAAAACGCTAAAGGACAAATTGTTTTGCTCCTTTAATGAAGTTTTGAATTTATTGAAATTTTGGGTTCTAGTTGTAATTACATGAAGTAGTGGACTTTTGTGTTTTTACAAAGTGACCCCAAAAGTTTGTGTTTTCGCAATATATCCCAAAAAGTTGTGGTTATTGCATGATGGCCCAAATTAGGTTGAGAACAAAATTGTTTTGTCTCTTTAAATGAGAATTGGATTTTCATTTCATTTAGCTCCATTTAAATCAATTTTATGGATACAAAAACCAAATGAAAAATGTTGCATTCAATTTAATTAGTTAAAGTGTTAATTAATTAAAGGGTGATTATGAACCTAAGCCTACGATAATTGAGCTATGTGAAAGGCCGTTTCAAATTTGTTTGAACCATGGGAATGTGTAGATTAATTTTGGTTGTAATTTGATTTGATCAAATGTTGTAAAAGAGCATAAGCTCTTCTTTACTTTAAAGTAATTTATTTTGATCAATTGTTGTAAAAGAGCATAAGCTCTTCTTTACTTTAAAGTACTCATTTTCTTGTTTTATTTGATATGCATGAAAATGGAGTAGTTGGGTCCAACGCCCCTAAGACAACACGCCTTAATGTGATTAAACGCGTAACTAAAATCAATCACCATCCCTAGTCCGAGATTCAACACTAGGCTCGTGTTGAATCTAAACAAAGGTTCATAGTCATCCTAAGGCCCTAAGGCAACTATATAGTCCATCAAATGAATGCAAAGTTTATGTTAGTAGTATCATATACTCTTGCTTTAAAAACCGTTTTATAAGCATAGTGGGAGTATTATATACAACTAAATTCAATCCAATGGACCAATAGTTGTAATAGGACCAAAATTGTTTTAATAAAGATTAAAATGAATATTTATATGTGATGAGACCTAAAACCCTCAACCAAACCATTATTAAGTTGAGAAGCGTGAGAGTGCTTTGAACACTCTTTCGTGGCCTTCCACCGTGGTAGACTCCGATCGTTTGTGACTCGTACACCGGCTTCACCCTATAATGGGGGAGTACAAAGTGCGTGCTTACATTCAGGAGGAGTTCTATATACATACATGATGAAGTGAGGTAGGCAACGAGTTTAGCCAACATGATATAATTCTGAGGCTATGCTTGAACCCCTACACGAACTAGGCATGGTGGGAATGACTTAACTAAGTACAATGACGCCAACATGATATAATTCTGAGGCATCATTTTCTAGAGGCTGATGCGAAATATATAAGCACACAAATTAAACCCTCTTTTTATCAAATGTAGTAAAGTATGTAAGTAGGGATCGTTCTAGGCCGGGGATTAGGAGGGATTGCTAAATCACTTGGAAACTGACTTGAAAACGTAAAAACAAAGTTTAAAACACTAAACTAGACTCAAAGAATGCAAAACTATACTTTAAAATACTAAGATAAACAAAAAGATTCAAAACAGCAAATAAACACTCAAAACTGCCTTAAAAACAGTTTCTGAGCAGTTTTGAACACCTAACACTAAATTGGACGAATTTTGGTTTTCTAATGAACTAAAACACTTAAAAACATAATCTAAGACAAGTTCTAATTAATATGACTCAAAGAAATAAGATGGGGTTGATTTTGGATGAAAATAATTAAATTAAGACATGAACAAAGTAAACAGATTCTTAGGCAAATTTGGGTGAATCAAAACACTTAAAAACACAAACTAAAGTGATTACTAACTAATCTAACACTTTGAAATAAATGGGAGATTGGTTCTTGACGAATTTGAAAACAAAACAAACTTTGTAAAACAAAACAGATTGTAAATGAATTTGAATGAAACTTATGGATGGAAGGCTAGCTAGGAGGTTCTTCTCCACACATGTCACACTTGAAGGGAAAATTATGAGTTTTTCAAGATTTGGGATTTCAAAATGACTAGCATGCATATACAATTCTAGATTTATATACATACGCAACGGAAGCATTTATAACAAGTTATCAAAGTTATAGTCATGCAAATCCCCTTCAAGGTTCATAGGTTTAAATATAATGCATCAAAACAATTTTGCTTAAGAACAAAGTCAAGGAATAGATCTATACCTCTTGTTCTTGATTTTAGACCAAGGATGGACCACCTCCAAGCTCTTTGTTCCTTGAATTCCTTGAGCCTAGCTTCCCTCCTTGCCTCCTCCACTTTGATAGAATGAGTGCTCCTAGGTTCTCTTCAAGTCCCCAAAGTAGAAGACCTCTAAAGATCCTCACCCACTAGTATAATGAGAAGGATGAAGAAATGACCAAAAGGATGAAAAGTTGTTAGCCAATTCACCCTCAAGGTGGCAAGCCTAATTGAGAGAGAGAGAGAGATGGTTGTTTTGATTTTGTGTTTCTAAAACTAACAAAACAATTAAAGGAATTAAACTCTATAAAGTTCCTTATATATTATCAAAACCCTAGTCAACAAATTGACCAAACAACTCTCCCAAACCCTTTAGTATGGCCGGCCCTATTGTGTTAATTTGGGCTTTGGGCTTTCATTTATTTCAAGTCATCCAATGCTTGAATAAAAGCCCAATGGGTTTAGGCCCAATGGGCCCAATTAAACCCGAACATTTCTTTAAGCCCAAAACGATCTTTTATCGCTTTTATGATTTCTTTAGACTTTCTAAATTAATTAAAACACTTAATTAATCCAATTAATTAATTCCATCATCCATTAATTACCCACTACAATAGTGTTTTGGTGAACAATCTTTTAGGTTCTAATTAGCAAGGCAGTGAGGTGATTGGTCATTAATTCAATTTAATTTCCATCACTAGTGAATCAAAACTTCATTTTAATTCACCATTCTTCTTTGATGACTATGTTTATTTATCTTAGAAGAACTCACAAACTATGAGTGACATCTAACCATATGTCATAGCTACCCAAGCTAATGTAGAAGTTTATTCGGAGAACCTATTCAGTTGGAATTACAAATGTAATTCGATCCTTCTCTAATACAATACTCTCAATCATATTACTAGGGTATGGATATATTATGTCAAACCCCTAATGTGATTATTCCTTCTTATATGATTCTTTTGAGTCGTATAGGAACGCATTCCTTTCAATACGCTCGATACTTCGGCCGAAGATTTCGGAATCATATCTTAGAGTATTCTTCCTCTCTTACCGAGGATTAGAGATTCCTTGTTGCGCATACACTTGCCTTCATGACTAAGTGGCTTAACCCCAACTATGCCGTTGACATTCTGAAAGATTGACGTTTGACATAATCAAAGATTAAGTACTTAACCACAAGACAACGACGATGCCTCAGGTCTAAGGACTACTTACATTATTCCAACCTTTAGAGTTACTTGCTTGACATGTGAGTAGACCTCCATGCAAGTACTCTCGTTCGATTGTGTTCAGTGAACTCATTCCCCTAATGAGCACCTACATACTTGTCTTAGTGTCACAACACGAATGGGATGAGACTTTCCATCCTTCCATTTGAAGCAGACATAGTATTTACCGATCTACGCATTGTCAGTTTCCCTCCGACAATCCAATGACCAGGAACCTTTTGGACATTTGGTTATCTGAAGAAGGTCTCTGTAATCTAACATCATTAGATTACTTCTTCAATCCATCCATTGTCCATGGATACACTATTTAAGACATATATCGTTTATTGAGATAGTCATAATTTGTGTTTTTGCCTTTTGATGTATAAGAATCATATATACATCTATTCATTTGTCCTGAAAGGTTTCTTCCAAAGATTGGCTTTCAGGGCATATTTCCAACAACACTTGCATACAAAACGATTTCCAGTTGCTTTTCGATAAACCATGAATACTCAACGCCCCAAATTAACCGTGAATTGCACTAATTAACCCTCAGTTTTTCCACAAGTTATTAGGTTGGATGATTGCATACAACAACCCAAAACATTCCCTACAAGTTCCCTACATGAATTGCATAATAGAGATACGCGCAAGAATCATTAAGTTCTATGAAAAACATAAGCATTGACGAGGCACTCGTTACTATGAATTGCATGAAACTTATGCCAAGAATTTACTTAACACGATTGTGATCAACAACCTTTACTACTTATGAATATAAGTTCATAACGATTAGGTGAAACTTCCTTATATCCTAGCATCAAACTTATGCATGAAAATTAAGCGTGCACTCTCAACCAACATACACAAATTAGTTTTAATTCATAGAGATAAGTAAATTAAATTCACAATTCATGAAACGCAATTGGAAGTAATCAAATCATATAGCAAGCATAAACATGGTTTTGAATCCCCCCTAGCCAAGGGGGGTTTAGTTCCTCATACTCGCAATTACATAAAGATAACTTAATTTAAACATTGAAATCAAAGATAGAAAACACCTAGAAACGCTCCAACACTCCCAAGGCTTGGGTATAGGCACGGCACAAGATGTTCCTTCTCTTTCCTTCCTTGCAAGCAGCGGCACTAGAGGTTTTGGACGGTTTTGGGTGGTTTTTATGGTGTAGAATGGATGGGGAATGGTATGGAAAGGTTTAGGATTGATGGGTGGTGTGGCTAGGGGTGGTTTTTGGCTGAAATTAGAGAGAATGGTGGTGGGAATTTTCGGCCCAAGCAAGGAGAAAATCTGTTATGTTTTTGATGAATATGGGAGGTGGTATTTATAGGCTTGAGAGAGGACCACTCCATTTCCTTTGCATGTGAGCTTGTGTGGGTGTGTGTTGGCATGTTTCCCCTTTACATTTACACACACATGCTTCATCATTTCAACCACAAAACACACACATTTTCTGCCATGTTTTTCCCTTTACATTTACACACACATGCTTCATCATTTCAACCACAAAACACACACAATTCCTTCCCCTTTGCCATGAGTTTTGTTTTCACTTTGCATGTGGGCTTCTTTGCATGTGTTTTCTCCCTCTCTTGCCTTGAGTTTGCATGTGTATGAGTTGTCATTGTTTATCCTTGCAATTGCACACACACACATGCACACACATATGCCCAAAACGTCCATCCTCATGCATGCAATCCATTTCAACCCAATATTGATCCAACATGCACCAAAATGCAATTTCTTGCCAAGGTTGTTATTAAGACCTACAAACAAATGAAAATGGCTTTAAACACTAAAATAACTAAGGAAACACAACGTAAACGCACGAGAACAAGACAATTAAGTCGCATAAATATGCTCCTATCAAATTCCCCCACACTTAGCTTTTGCTAGTCCTCGAGCAAAACAAAGAAATAAAACGAAACAAAATAAATAAAACACAACCTAAACCTTCCAACGTTTGCCTCAGGGATTTCCAATGCACATGACATGTTAAAAATCATTATCCCCCACAGATTTGAATCATCTTACACTTAAGCACATACTTAATCATAGTCACCATTTACTTGTTCAGAATTAATCGATTAAAACAATGTTTTTGATGTAGTAACATGCCTTAGAGAATTTACTCAATTCCTTACAAAGTATGCACTCAATTTTCACTCAGATTTTCTAACTACACACCCTGTACTAGTCATATGTGAGAAGATTGATGTAGATATGAAAACGAACACTCACATATATGTATCACAAAGAACGCAATTTCTGGAGTTAATAAGCATGTTCAGATATGATCTCATGAATGGAATGCTACTACTTAGATGCGAGAACCAGTGACACCATATGCTCATACCAAATTCAAACTCCACAAATTGAAACACATAACACTCAAGATAGAAGTCAAGGGTTGTAACGGGGCTTAGGGTAATGGTTAACAAGGGAAATATAGGTATAACAAACGTTCCTAAGGCAATAGCAAGTAAAGTAATGAAATCGAAACTTAGAAGACCTCTTCAAGTCCCCAAAGTAGAAGACCTCTAAAGATCCTCACCCACTAGTATAATGAGAGGGATGAAGAAATGACCAAAAGGATGAAAAGTTGTTAGCCAATTCACCCTCAAGGTGGCAAGCCTAATTGAGAGAGAGAGAGAGATGGTTGTTTTGATTTTGTGTTTCTAAAACTAACAAAACAATTAAAGGAATTAAACTCTATAAAGTTCCTTATATATTATCAAAACCCTAGTCAACAAATTGACCAAACAACTCTCCCAAACCCTTTAGTATGGCCGGCCCTATTGTGTTAATTTGGGCTTTGGGCTTTCATTTATTTCAAGTCATCCAATGCTTGAATAAAAGCCCAATGGGTTTAGGCCCAATGGGCCCAATTAAACCCGAACATTTCTTTAAGCCCAAAACGATCTTTTATCGCTTTTATGATTTCTTTAGACTTTCTAAATTAATTAAAACACTTAATTAATCCAATTAATTAATTCCATCATCCATTAATTACCCACTACAATAGTGTTTTGGTGAACAATCTTTTAGGTTCTAATTAGCAAGGCAGTGAGGTGATTGGTCATTAATTCAATTTAATTTCCATCACTAGTGAATCAAAACTTCATTTTAATTCACCATTCTTCTTTGATGACTATGTTTATTTATCTTAGAAGAACTCACAAACTATGAGTGACATCTAACCATATGTCATAGCTACCCAAGCTAATGTAGAAGTTTATTCGGAGAACCTATTCAGTTGGAATTACAAATGTAATTCGATCCTTCTCTAATACAATACTCTCAATCATATTACTAGGGTATGGATATATTATGTCAAACCCCTAATGTGATTATTCCTTCTTATATGATTCTTTTGAGTCGTATAGGAACGCATTCCTTTCAATACGCTCGATACTTCGGCCGAAGATTTCCGAATCATATCTTAGAGTATTCTTCCTCTCTTACCGAGGATTAGAGATTCCTTGTTGCGCATACACTTGCCTTCATGACTAAGTGGCTTAACCCCAACTATGCCGTTGACATTCTGAAAGATTGACGTTTGACATAATCAAAGATTAAGTACTTAACCACAAGACAACGACGATGCCTCAGGTCTAAGGACTACTTACATTATTCCAACCTTTAGAGTTACTTGCTTGACATGTGAGTAGACCTCCATGCAAGTACTCTCGTTCGATTGTGTTCAGTGAACTTATTCCCCTAATGAGCACCTACATACTTGTCTTAGTGTCACAACACGAATGGGATGAGACTTTCCATCCTTCCATTTGAAGCAGACATAGTATGTACCGATCTACGCATTGTCAGTTTCCCTCCGACAATCCAATGACCAGGAACCTTTTGGACATTTGGTTATCTGAAGAAGGTCTCTGTAATCTAACATCATTAGATTACTTCTTCAATCCATCCATTGTCCATGGATACACTATTTAAGACATATATCGTTTATTGAGATAGTCATAATTCGTGTTTTTGCCTTTTGATGTATAAGAATCATCTATACATCTATTCATTTGTCCTGAAAGGTTTCTTCCAAAGATTGGCTTTCAGGGCATATTTCCAACAATCTCCCACTTGCACTAAAGTCAATCACTAGTGTATCTTATACATCTAGTCGAGAGAGTTCATGCTCGCTGGTTAACTTGGTTATGTATTAATTCCTTTTATTTTAAAAGGGAATTTACTCATCAAATGTTTCCAATACATTTGATGATGTCTCTTTATTGTGTTCGAATATTTTGATGAGACCTTGATTCCATGGCTTGAGCTATCGCCCCATTACGTCGTAGTACACTACCATCGACCTTATGGTTTGGATTCAATCATTGGTTCTAATAGAACCCCTTCATTCAAAACACCTTTTTGAAGCAGTTTCTAAAACAATATATCGTCATATATTTTGTTTGTATACTTTATACAAACTTTGCTCCATCCTTGAGACCATTGTAGTACCATACTATCAATTCATTCATATGGTTAGTTCTTCATCCATTATGAAGTTCCATTTGTTAAAATGGCTTATTTTCACTTTGGTTAACAACTTAAGTGAATGCACGCTTCCAGAGTCCTACTCTGATGTTTCCTTTTAAAGGCAATAATACTCTATCAGTTGCTTTGGTTCTGATCCTGGGATATAGTAATATCTTAAAGTGACAACCTCTGTGGTTCTTCACTTTTGGATATCTATTTTCACAAGTCTATACATGTGTCCCTTTTGTGATTTTATGACACATTCATTATAAGGGTTCTGAAAGTGATTTCCTATCACATAGGAAAATGCTTTCTTAAATCTACAACATTTGAGATTTAATTCCTCATTTAATATCCTTGAGATAGTCTTACTATATCAATAAGTCCAATTTCAAGTCTATACTTCAAAATTGACTGTGTCATGTTTTGTCATTTTTCGAGTAACATCTATGATTTATCAAGTCTATCAATTAGACTTCATTCATATCTTGTTTGCTCAAATTATGACATCACTCCCACTGGCCTTGATGTAACTTAGCATTCATTCAAAATTAACAATTATATCGTCTTGATTTGAATGCATATTGCTCCCACTAACTTGTATTGGATCTATTGACAATCATTAAGATCCATTAGCTTATTGATGATATCTCAACTATTTTGAGACTATCAACAACACTAGCTAACACAAGTTATTCAAACGAATCGTACACAAAAGAATTCCTTCTCAAGCAATTCTATTTGAAATGTGTAACTTGCTTTGTCAAGTCTATTCATTTAATTCATATGGTGTCATACACCATATTCCAAGTTTTAGTCATACTAAGACCTTTAATGTAGTTATATAAGAACTATCCAAGTCTTTAGTGGAAGCATAACTTCTACTAATGATATAGAAACTCAACCATTCCTTCTAGGTGGTTGGTATAATTCTTTATCAAAACTACATAGAGCAATATTGTTACATTAGATGTTGAATTTGGATTGTCTTGTTGTTAAACCAAATGTTGTGACTCATTTTGAAGTTATTCCCTTTTGTTTCATCAACTTGTCCATATGCTTTGTTATTTAGCTTGTTCTCATAAAAGAGAATGATGGACAATTCCCAACATATAACCATTTTATGCTAGGTTGACGAAACCAACATTCAAAGACTTTCTTTAAATATCACACAACATAGAATTTTAACGTTTGAAGAGCTTGAGTCTTTTAACAATTTAAAATTACAAACTCTTAATAATAGTCAAGTACTATTATTCTTTTGACAACTATAAACCAATCACATTCAAGTTTATATCCATTTTCACACCTCCCACTATTTCTCATGACTTTAATGAGAAATCATTTCATACATTCAAAATGTATAAAATTGGTGTATATTGGTATAAGACATTGTGTTTCATATAATATAAATCTTGTATCTCACCTAGGATACAACAAGACAATATTCAATTCATAACACTACTATTAAGAAAATGTATTAGAAGGCATTCATCACATTACATTAATATGATAATTCAAACATTCATAATGTTTAATATAACAAGCATTAGCTCTAAACATTTAGAGACTAATTTAAATACCTTTATACATATAAGCATTTATTTAGTGGCCTTCCATCATATGAAGCCATATTAAGTTCTTAACAAAATAAGAAAGTTTAAAGACTGTCTTTAAATGCAACAAACTTCTTAAGTAGTAAGCAAAAAACATGGTGGACGAACTCTTCTCCACACCTTTCCTTGCTTGTTCCTCTTCTACTTGGCTTCTTCACCTATATACAATTATACAAATGATTAGCCCTTTATATCAAATATAAATATTTAGAAGATCTAACATTTAGAATTGAAAACAAGAACATAAACCATACCTTGTGGTTTGTCCTTAAGACTTGCAAGGTAAAACTTGCAATTCCTCCTCCAATGTCCCTCCTTTCCACAGTGGTGGCAAGCCCCTTTGGGCTCTATTGCCTTCTTTTTCCACTCTTCCTTTTGGCTTATGAGTGGGTGACTTCATCTCCTTTCTTTTGCCTTTGCCTTTCAGCTTGGCTTTGGAAGAGGATGGCTTGTTATAGGCTACTGCAGCAGTCCCTATAATGTTCTCTTTCTTCATAGTCTTCTCGGCAGTTACTAACATATTTAGCAACTCAGAGAGAGTACTATCCATTTTATTCATATTGTAGTTCATTACGAACTGCGCAAATGAATCAGAAAGAGAAGCCAATATGAAGTCCTGGGCCAATTCCCCGTCAAGTGGAGTACCAAGGTTCTCCAATTGTTCAATGAATCCTATCATCTTCAGTACATGTTGATGTACTGGAGCCCCTTTGACCATCTTGGTCTTCACAAGTTCACAAACAGTGCTAAAGCGACGGTTGCGCGTCCCTTCGCCATATAACTCCGTAAGATGGAGTATTATGGAAAATGCACTGTCCATATCCTCGTGCTGTCTCTGTAGCTCTTCATTCATGGAAGCCAACAGATAGCACTTGGCTTGTGTGTCATCCTCAACGTGCTTGTCAAACTTAGCACGCTCATCCTCTGTAGCCTCAGGGCCAAGAGGTATGTGAGGTGGAGCCTTGTCTAGCACGTAAACAATCTTCTCCAATGTTAGGAGAATCTTGACATTACGATACCATGATGGGAAATTGTGCCCCTCAAGGCAATGTTTGTCGAGTATTTTCGCGAGTGCGCTTCCAACCATATCTAAATACATAAACACTAAAATAATTAGATTGATTGTTGATTAAGTCAAACGATTCGGGTCTTTAAACCGAATGACACCACCCACCATTTTTGGCAAATTCCATATCCCTCAAGATGGAATCCGGGAGATTTCAAAGAAAGCTCCTAGCGGGTTATGGGAGGCTCACTATTACCAAGCCCACCTCACGATGATACGATGTTGGCTAGCAAAAATAATAATGAGAGGGTATAATTACCCATTCACAACAAGTTTTTGTGATTACCCATCTATTTGGCCTCTAGAAAACAATGCCTCACGATGATACGATGTTGGCACTATTTTTCTTAGTTAAGTTCTTTCCCACCATGCTTGGTTTAGATAGGGGTTCAAGTATGACCTCACGATGATACGATGTTGACCACACTCGTTGCCTACCTTAACCTCATCAAATGTTTTGAATAAACTCCTCCTGAATATAAGCATGCACTTTGAACTCCCCCATGATAGGGTGAAGGCGGTGTACAAGTCATAAACGCTTGGAGCCTACCATGGTGGAAGGCCACGAAAGAGTGTTCTAAGCACTCTCACGCTTTCAACTTAATATTGTTTGTTGGTTGAGGGATTTTAAGGTCTCATCAATATTATTTATTTAATCATATTCAAATAAATAGTCCTATTATAACTACTAGTCCAAAGTTAATGAAATTAGTAGCATATGATATCCCCACTATTCGTTTTCACAAAACAAATCAATATCAAAACATTTTTCAAAATATTGGAGATATATATTACTACTAATTATATTCATTATATTTTAGTAGCGTATGATACTCCCACTATTTGTTTTAAGAAAAACAAATCAATATCAAAAACGAATTTTTCAAATATTGGAAGTAACTACTACTACTATGGTTTTTTTGCATTCCTTTGAAATTGGACTTTATAGTTATCTTAGGCTCTTGGATGACCATGGACTTATTAGGTTATTGCAACAACGAGCCATCATTGTTGAATATAAACTCGGGGAGGTTGTGTCAATTTAATTACGTGCTTTTCAATCCAATTAAAACATTTTCATTTAGCCATTAGAAATGAAAGACAATCATTCATTGCTAATTAGGGCGTTGGACCCATTTAATCTTTAATCTCATGTCAAAACCCTCTTTTAGTTATGTCTTCTTGCCAATAGTTAAAGAAACTCTAGTCTAGCACTAGAGGGAATCAACTAATGAATAGAGATTAAGAAGTAATAAGAATTACAAACCGATTTGTACAAATTCCTATAAATTACATATACTAAAAGGGGAGAGAGATAGATTAATTTCAAAAGTGACAAGGTCCAATTAAACAGTAATTAAAACACATTCCCAAGGTTCAAACAATTTGATTTTAGCGCCTTATCTCATAGCTCAATTATCGTTTAAGGCATAAGTCCATAGTCACCAATTTTTCCAAACTATCTAATCACATTAAATAATCATATGGAGTGCAACATAAACATTTAGATTTAGTGCATATGGGCATAATAGTATTATGAGTTTAAACAACTAACAAATTAAAATCAAATATTTTAACTTTCTAGTTAGTAGGGGCCTTTATGCAATTATGAAAAAGTTAGGGGTCAAACCATAAATACTCAAAAGTAAAACCAACTTTCTCAAAATATAAAATGGCCCCATAAGTGGTAAAACCACTATGTAGGCCGGCCTTGTTAATGGGGGGGGGGGGGATGAAATCCACTAATTTTGCATTAATTCATTACAAAATAAAAAGAAACATCATTATGTTTGTCACTTATTTTAGCTTTTAATTCTTTAGAAAAAGTGATGGATATTCACCTAATCTAGTAGGGTTCAATTAATTTTAATATGGTTATGGATGGTAAGATCATCATCCACAATCATAAAACTATGCATGAAAAACAAATAAAATCATTTTCATCCAAAAACCAAACTATGAACACCAAGAACAAAACCATGAACATATTTTTCAAGATTTGTGTATTCTTGGTGATTTTTCAAACCCAAAAACTTAAGTGACAAGATTTCTTCTTTCTAGCTTTAAATGATGTGTGAGTGTCTTACAATAAAACATAAACACATGCTCAAAAATTTCCCCAAAATCATGCCAACCTAAAAGAACAAGAAACCCAAAATTTTGTTCATGACTTGTTCTTCATTCATGCATACAAAACAATTTTTACATGCACATCTTTTCAACTCTTGATTTATATTTTTCAACCATTGAAAAACAAAAGATAAACATACTTTAAATGAAGAAGTAATATGTCAAAATTAGTTCTAAACTCAAATTTCATTCATGCATACAAAACAACTTTTGCATACATATCTTTTTCAACTATTGACTAACATTCTTCAACTATTGAAAAACAAAAGATAAACATATTTTTGAATGAAACAATAATTATGTCATGCATAATATTAATACCCATATGCATAAAATCCAAAAGGACACATTATACATAAACCTTTGGCTCTTGATACCACTTGAAGGGAAAATTATGAGTTTTTCAAGATTTGGGATTTCAAAATGACTAGCATGCATATACAATTCTAGATTTATATACATACGCAACGGAAGCATTTATAACAAGTTATCAAAGTTATAGTCATGCAAATCCCCTTCAAGGTTCATAGGTTTAAATATAATGCATCAAAACAATTTTGCTTAAGAACAAAGTCAAGGAATAGATCTATACCTCTTGTTCTTGATTTTAGACCAAGGATGGACCACCTCCAAGCTCTTTGTTCCTTGAATTCCTTGAGCCTAGCTTCCCTCCTTGCCTCCTCCACTTTGATAGAATGAGTGCTCCTAGGTTCTCTTCAAGTCCCCAAAGTAGAAGACCTCTAAAGATCCTCACCCACTAGTATAATGAGAAGGATGAAGAAATGACCAAAAGGATGAAAAGTTGTTAGCCAATTCACCCTCAAGGTGGCAAGCCTAATTGAGAGAGAGAGAGAGATGGTTGTTTTGATTTTGTGTTTCTAAAACTAACAAAACAATTAAAGGAATTAAACTCTATAAAGTTCCTTATATATTATCAAAACCCTAGTCAACAAATTGACCAAACAACTCTCCCAAACCCTTTAGTATGGCCGGCCCTATTGTGTTAATTTGGGCTTTGGGCTTTCATTTATTTCAAGTCATCCAATGCTTGAATAAAAGCCCAATGGGTTTAGGCCCAATGGGCCCAATTAAACCCGAACATTTCTTTAAGCCCAAAACGATCTTTTATCGCTTTTATGATTTCTTTAGACTTTCTAAATTAATTAAAACACTTAATTAATCCAATTAATTAATTCCATCATCCATTAATTACCCACTACAATAGTGTTTTGGTGAACAATCTTTTAGGTTCTAATTAGCAAGGCAGTGAGGTGATTGGTCATTAATTCAATTTAATTTCCATCACTAGTGAATCAAAACTTCATTTTAATTCACCATTCTTCTTTGATGACTATGTTTATTTATCTTAGAAGAACTCACAAACTATGAGTGACATCTAACCATATGTCATAGCTACCCAAGCTAATGTAGAAGTTTATTCGGAGAACCTATTCAGTTGGAATTACAAATGTAATTCGATCCTTCTCTAATACAATACTCTCAATCATATTACTAGGGTATGGATATATTATGTCAAACCCCTAATGTGATTATTCCTTCTTATATGATTCTTTTGAGTCGTATAGGAACGCATTCCTTTCAATACGCTCGATACTTCGGCCGAAGATTTCTGAATCATATCTTAGAGTATTCTTCCTCTCTTACCGAGGATTAGAGATTCCTTGTTGCGCATACACTTGCCTTCATGACTAAGTGGCTTAACCCCAACTATGCCGTTGACATTCTGAAAGATTGACGTTTGACATAATCAAAGATTAAGTACTTAACCACAAGACAACGACGATGCCTCAGGTCTAAGGACTACTTACATTATTCCAACCTTTAGAGTTACTTGCTTGACATGTGAGTAGACCTCCATGCAAGTACTCTCGTTCGATTGTGTTCAGTGAACTCATTCCCCTAATGAGCACCTACATACTTGTCTTAGTGTCACAACACGAATGGGATGAGACTTTCCATCCTTCCATTTGAAGCAGACATAGTATTTACCGATCTACGCATTGTCAGTTTCCCTCCGACAATCCAATGACCAGGAACCTTTTGGACATTTGGTTATCTGAAGAAGGTCTCTGTAATCTAACATCATTAGATTACTTCTTCAATCCATCCATTGTCCATGGATACACTATTTAAGACATATATCGTTTATTGAGATAGTCATAATTTGTGTTTTTGCCTTTTGATGTATAAGAATCATATATACATCTATTCATTTGTCCTGAAAGGTTTCTTCCAAAGATTGGCTTTCAGGGCATATTTCCAACAACACTTGCATACAAAACGATTTCCAGTTGCTTTTCGATAAACCATGAATACTCAACGCCCCAAATTAACCGTGAATTGCACTAATTAACCCTCAGTTTTTCCACAAGTTATTAGGTTGGATGATTGCATACAACAACCCAAAACATTCCCTACAAGTTCCCTACATGAATTGCATAATAGAGATACGCGCAAGAATCATTAAGTTCTATGAAAAACATAAGCATTGACGAGGCACTCGTTACTATGAATTGCATGAAACTTATGCCAAGAATTTACTTAACACGATTGTGATCAACAACCTTTACTACTTATGAATATAAGTTCATAACGATTAGGTGAAACTTCCTTATATCCTAGCATCAAACTTATGCATGAAAATTAAGCGTGCACTCTCAACCAACATACACAAATTAGTTTTAATTCATAGAGATAAGTAAATTAAATTCACAATTCATGAAACGCAATTGGAAGTAATCAAATCATATAGCAAGCATAAACATGGTTTTGAATCCCCCCTAGCCAAGGGGGGTTTAGTTCCTCATACTCGCAATTACATAAAGATAACTTAATTTAAACATTGAAATCAAAGATAGAAAACACCTAGAAACGCTCCAACACTCCCAAGGCTTGGGTATAGGCACGGCACAAGATGTTCCTTCTCTTTCCTTCCTTGCAAGCAGCGGCACTAGAGGTTTTGGACGGTTTTGGGTGGTTTTTATGGTGTAGAATGGATGGGGAATGGTATGGAAAGGTTTAGGATTGATGGGTGGTGTGGCTAGGGGTGGTTTTTGGCTGAAATTAGAGAGAATGGTGGTGGGAATTTTCGGCCCAAGCAAGGAGAAAATCTGTTATGTTTTTGATGAATATGGGAGGTGGTATTTATAGGCTTGAGAGAGGACCACTCCATTTCCTTTGCATGTGAGCTTGTGTGGGTGTGTGTTGGCATGTTTCCCCTTTACATTTACACACACATGCTTCATCATTTCAACCACAAAACACACACATTTTCTGCCATGTTTTTCCCTTTACATTTACACACACATGCTTCATCATTTCAACCACAAAACACACACAATTCCTTCCCCTTTGCCATGAGTTTTGTTTTCACTTTGCATGTGGGCTTCTTTGCATGTGTTTTCTCCCTCTCTTGCCTTGAGTTTGCATGTGTATGAGTTGTCATTGTTTATCCTTGCAATTGCACACACACACATGCACACACATATGCCCAAAACGTCCATCCTCATGCATGCAATCCATTTCAACCCAATATTGATCCAACATGCACCAAAATGCAATTTCTTGCCAAGGTTGTTATTAAGACCTACAAACAAATGAAAATGGCTTTAAACACTAAAATAACTAAGGAAACACAACGTAAACGCACGAGAACAAGACAATTAAGTCGCATAAATATGCTCCTATCAAATTCCCCCACACTTAGCTTTTGCTAGTCCTCGAGCAAAACAAAGAAATAAAACGAAACAAAATAAATAAAACACAACCTAAACCTTCCAACGTTTGCCTCAGGGATTTCCAATGCACATGACATGTTAAAAATCATTATCCCCCACAGATTTGAATCATCTTACACTTAAGCACATACTTAATCATAGTCACCATTTACTTGTTCAGAATTAATCGATTAAAACAATGTTTTTGATGTAGTAACATGCCTTAGAGAATTTACTCAATTCCTTACAAAGTATGCACTCAATTTTCACTCAGATTTTCTAACTACACACCCTGTACTAGTCATATGTGAGAAGATTGATGTAGATATGAAAACGAACACTCACATATATGTATCACAAAGAACGCAATTTCTGGAGTTAATAAGCATGTTCAGATATGATCTCATGAATGGAATGCTACTACTTAGATGCGAGAACCAGTGACACCATATGCTCATACCAAATTCAAACTCCACAAATTGAAACACATAACACTCAAGATAGAAGTCAAGGGTTGTAACGGGGCTTAGGGTAATGGTTAACAAGGGAAATATAGGTATAACAAACGTTCCTAAGGCAATAGCAAGTAAAGTAATGAAATCGAAACTTAGAATTCACTTTAGAATGCAGAACTCAACTTTTAACACAAAGGGAAGATTTGAGCAACACTTAGGGCCGAATTCAATGTTTTGGACCCTTTCTTCAACAAACAACACTTTAGAACTTTTTTTTTTCTTTTCTTTTCTTTTCTTTTCACCCGTGCCTATGGCTCACTACTTACATGAGAAAAAAATTCCCCCACACTTGTTTTCTGCCAAACATTACTCAACAGGAATTCAATTTGAATCATGCTTTACTATGCTTTAAGAACAAGGGTATGGATGATCCTAATCTAGGCTAGGTGGGGATAGTGTGGGTAACAAAGAATGTAGGCTAACAAGGCTCAATGGGGTTAACTTAAACATATAATGAAGTAGGATACATGGCAATTTGGCTTTGGTGGTGGTAACTACACAACTTCATCTTGAATATGTGTTATGCAAATCAATAACATGCTTTGAATGAAATGGGCATGAGTTCTAGCATTTGGAACTAAATGATGAAACTCCTTCTAAGTAGTAATCAAGCAAAGAATAATGAGATCATGCAACGACTTAGAAAACAATAATGCACAGATTATCAACTCTCCAAATAACGTTTAGGCTCAAGTCTCACAAGGTTGTAGCGTTTGTTTGAATTCCTTCCTTCAAGCATGTTACAAAAACTAATTTTTCCTTTATGATTTCATGTGAATTCATAAATTATAACCACAACCAAGCATACACAGAGAGTAAATCAAATGTTCATCCATGTTTATAACTCTCTTAAACAGTCATGTAATTAAAAACCAAATCCTCATCATTGTGTTGGAAGGTACCCTAAGACACAAACAAAAACAACTCTTTTTGGTGTTTTTTTTTTTTTTTTTTTTTTTTTTTTTTCAAAACAATTTTTCAAATTTTTATGAGATTTTCGGTTTTTTATGTCAAAACACACTAAAACACACCAAAATAGCTTAAAAACACTTAAAATAGCAAGGAACAACACTAGAAGTAATGGGTGATAAACTCTTACGAATTTCATGCAAAACAACTTGGTTACCCCCCACACTTAAATCAAACATTGTCCTCAATGTTTTAAGCATAAACTCACACAAAAACAAGCAAACAAACAATTAACGAATAAACATGACAAGTATGGCAAAGTAAAAACCAGACAGAGTAGAGTTTAAGAACGCAAATCTGGTTATGGAGAGATGATCTTGTTGACTTTCCACAGCTTTGAACTCGAACTGGCCTAGGGAACTTCTTAGCAAGGAAAATGAGACTTGATTGGTGGTGGTGATTTGATGGCCTTGTATGGCGAGGCTGTGCTCTCTGGCGACTGATGCGTCCATATGTTGTTGAAGCTTCTCGAGCTCTTGGTTTCAACTCGGACTCCTTCTGCCGGGTTGATTGAGTCTGCAGGCTGCATTCTTCTCTGCTTGTTTCTTCTGCACGACAGGTAGGCACAAGGTAGAGGTGGTGGTCTGTTTCTTTGTTCAATCTGTCCAAGTGCCGACCGATTGCTTTCTTTCTCCTTGTCCCGCAGGCAAGAGCAATGGTAAAGGAAAAACATGCCATGAGATATCTTTGCCTTTGACTCTGATGATATGAGATACTTTTGCTTTTGAAGAAGTATCTTTCCACAGGTGTATTCTTGAACTGGGCTGGGGAACTTCTTAGCAAGGAAAATGAGACTTGATTGATCGGATTATATTTATACATATTTTACATCAAATTCTCTCGTCTTTTCTTAGTCAGTTTCTTATATTTTTGAGCCATTTACTTTGTTTTTGTGTTTTATAGTATTTATCTAGTAAATAAAATAAATATTGCATAAGTGTGATTTTTAGTAATAAAATCGTCAAAACTGTCTTGCCCACTATTTTTGGTTAATAAAAATAAGATAGTATTATAAATATATATATATATATATATATGATGTTAATTGAGTGGGGTTTTGGCAGAAAGCAACGCATGGGGATCAAATAAAGGAGAAAAGCATAAAAAAAGAAACTGACAGAAAATAAAATAGAGGATGGGGCGCACTGCAGAAAGCAGTGGAGGCGTGCGGGGAGACAAGAAAGAATGATGGTGCATAAGTCAGTGAGTGGAGCTCGGGCTGCGATAAAAAGAAAGGAATAATAGAGAAAAAAAAGGGGGAGGGAAATAGGAAAGAAAGGCTAAGGCAGCAAGCTGCCTTGGCAGCTGAGATCAGAGAAGAGAGAGCAGCAAGCTGCTTGTGCAGCTTGCGAGAACCAGTGAAGCTGCCCTTTGGCAGTTGACGCGAGGGGAGGAGCAGCGCACAAACCAAGAAAGCTGCTAAGGCAGCTGGTGCCGTGACTGGGCAGAGAGCTGGGAGGGAGCTCTCGGTGAGGCTTAGCAGGAACGTAGAGGAGGACGCTGCCTGGAGGTCTGGAGGGCTGACGCCAGGGCCTTCCTAGCGACTTGCGAGAAACCTCGGGGCAGACCAGGAGGAACGACGAGAGGGCAGCGAGAGCAGCTCGCGAAGCAAGCAGCGGGGAGTCCAGGGAGCAGCGAGCAAGAGCTGCTTTGGCAGCTTGGGTGAAGCTTGCGAGGAGAGAAAGGTTTGAGAAAAAAAAAAACAGCTACCTTGGTGGCAGGCGTGAGAAAGAACGGGACGGAAAGCTGCGGAGGCAGCTTGAGAGAGATAGCAGCGAAGGCAGAGTGCAGCGGGCAGCGAGACTGTGCAGGTCAGCACGAGCAGGAGGTCAGCACGGTGCAGTGCTGACTTGGGCAGCACGGAGGATATAATGCACAGAAACAGAAACAGATCCTTGCACATCCCGTTCGGTTTAATCCTCCAAACTCAAGTTTTATTTCTGTTTTAATTTTAATAATGTGTAATTAATTTGTGTTGGCTAGAGTTTAATTCAAAACCATGGATATATTTGTAATTTGAATTGATTACCTTCAGTTGTGATTTCTGAGTTGTGATTTAATTTGCTTAACTGCTTGATTGATAACTTATTTTTGTATGTCGATTAAGGATGCATACTTAATTTACATGCATGAATTTGATGCTAGAATATAAGTAAATTTCACCTAATCGTTATGAACTTATATTCACAAGTAGTAAAGGTTGTTGACCACAATCGTGTTAAGTAAATTCTTGGCATAAGTTTCATGCAATTCATAGTAACAAGTGCCTCGTCAATGCTTATGATTTTCATAGAACTTAATGATTCTTGCTTGTATCTCTATTATGCAATTCATGTAGGGAACTTGTGGGGAATGTTTTGGGTTGTCGTATGCAATCATCCAATCCATTAACTTAAGGAAAATCTGAGAATTAATTTAAGCGGACCTAATTAATTTGGGGCGTTGAGAATTTACAATTTATTGAAAGAACAACTGAAAATCAATTTAGGTTGCATATGTGTCATGTGTGGAGAATAATCCTCTAGCCAGTCCATCGTCCATCCATTCACTTTAATTTCATGTTTTGTCAATTCTGTAATTTATTTAAGTTTAATTTACTTTTCATCAAAAATCAATCCCTCATTTATTTTAAAGTGTTAGATTTGTTAGAAATCAATTTAGTTTGTGTTTTCTTGAGTTTTGAATTATTTTGAGTCTTTTGATTTGTTTTAGTTTATTTGTTAGTTTTATTTTGAGTGATTCTATTTAAGTGTTTTGAGTCTAGTTTAGTGTTTTAAATTTTGTACATTTTTAATTTAATTTTACTTTGGTTAGCATCCCTAGTTAATCCCCGGCCTAGAACGATCCCTACTTATCCATATACTACAACTGTCACAAATAGGGTTTAAATTTGTTGAAGCTTCTCGAGCTCTTGGTTTCAACTCGGACTCCTTCTGCCGGGTTGATTGAGTCTGCAGGCTGCATTCTTCTCTGCTTGTTTCTTCTGCACGACAGGTAGGCACAAGGTAGAGGTGGTGGTCTGTTTCTTTGTTCAATCTGTCCAAGTGCCGACCGATTGCTTTCTTTCTCCTTGTCCCGCAGGCAAGAGCAATGGTAAAGGAAAAACATGCCATGAGATATCTTTGCCTTTGACTCTGATGATATGAGATACTTTTGCTTTTGAAGAAGTATCTTTCCACAGGTGTATTCTTGAACTGGGCTGGGGAACTTCTTAGCAAGGAAAATGAGACTTGATCTTGATGATGAATCAGCACGTTGTCTCCACATGCTTCAAGCTATCATTTTCACTTGCCTTATTTGTTCTCCAGGCAGAGCATCTTCTTCGGAAGTACATCAGCAGTTGAAGATGAGCACTCGAGAGCAATGCTAGGTAAGCAATCAGGAAGGAGTTCCAGGCAGTCGGTTCTTAGATCGGAAGATTGACACCAAGTGCTGGCCGATTGCTCGCTTTCTCCTTGTCACAAAGACAAGGAAAAGGACAGGGAGAAAGCATGATATGAGATACTCTTGCTTTCAACCTTCATGATATGAAATACTTTTGCTCTTGATGACTTGTTTGCAGAGGTACCCCAAGGGATGAGAAACACAGAGTAACTCAAGAGGCTTCGTTGGGAATGCATTTTCGGAGATGAAGAAGGATTATGTATGTCTGCCTTGCTATGGAGGGTGAAGGACGACATTTATAGGAATTAATAACCGGTACTATTCTTTCACTCTTGTCGGTACCCGTTGGATGATTGAACAGTAAACTTCACGTGCTTTCTACTTCACCAGAAATCTTCGACAGATTGCTCGTAATTTCTGCAAGGTTGAGTGTGCATGTGACAGATGCTGACGAGGCTGAAAAAGACTGGCACCTCTTCGATATCTGGAATCCGCGCTTCGACAAACTGCCCGTGATTTCCTCAAAGCTGACGCTGCATGTGACAGATGTTGACACGTCTGGAAAAAGACTGGCGCTTCTTCGATATCTGGAATCGGCGCCTTCGACAAACTGCCCGTGATTTCCTCAAAGCTGACTCTGCATGTGACAGATGTTAACACGTCTGGAAAAGCAGATGGTTGGAATCGGCGCTTCGACAAACTGCCCGTGATTTCCTCAAAGCTGACGTGCTGACGAGGCTGAAAAAGACTGGCGCCTCTTCGATATCTGGAATCGGCGCTTGGTTTCTGAGCAGCCCATCTTTTGAGAAAGCAGACGTCTCTTCGATCTCTGAGCTTGCCTCTTCAATTTCTGAAGCTCCATCGAATGCTGATTTTTAAAGAGAGGCACGCATCACATTCCAGAGCACACTTGAATTTTTCGCTTGTAGAAGCTCCCTACTTGTACTTCTAAGAACTTGATTTGTCCGACCTCTTATTTTTCTTCACACATTCGAATATGTCTTGCCCTTCTGACCGTCGCCTTAACTTGAATGTCGGGGAAGATAGTGACATATCTTCTCCAACCAACATTTGGCAGCCGTCCTTCGTATCCCCAAATGGTCCTCTTACAGTTGGGGATTCCATGATAATGAATGATACAACTGCTTCGGTGGTGGCCAGAAATCTTCTCACTCCTAGAGACACTAGGATACTTTCCAGGCGGTCTGACGAACTGGCTGTTCAGGACTCTCTAGCCAGTATCAAACATGGGCCAGCGTCTTCTTGCTCGATCTCGTCAGGTTGAGTCGTTGATGGCTGAAGTGGCTAGTCTTCGGCAAGAGGTCAGAGTGCTTAGGCATGAGAATAAGGAGTTGCACATGCTCGCAACTAATTACTTAACAAGCATGAAGAGGAAGCTTGATCAGCTGCAGGAGTCCGAAGTGCGGATTCAGACTGATCATCAGAGGTTTGTGGCGTTACTCCAGAGGCAACTTCTGCCTTCATCCTCTGACGCTTCACCAAGTGTTGAGGCTCCGGATAATCAATCTCTGGTGCTTCGCCTTTCTGGAGCTCCGTCGAATGTTGAGGCACCTCCTAACCAATGAAGACTCATTCTTGTTTGTATGCACATCTTTTAATTTTTCTACCAAATGTTCCTTCTCTACTAAAGTCAATGTAAAAGCACTTTGTTTACCTATCAATGTTTCAAACAAAAATCCACACCAAAACCAATCAAACAAGCAACAAATAAAAATGACAAACAAGGCAAAATAAACGCAGTAAAAGGGAAGGTTTTTAGAAACGCAAAACTGATTGTGGAGCGATTCAAAAATCTTCCTCGTTTGAATACATGGGTTGCCTCCCAAGAAGCGCTTTCTTTAACGTCTTGCAGCCGGACGATGCTCCATTGAAGGTTTATGGAACCCCACGGCATGGAGGGGTTTTTCCACAACCTGTCCTACGAAATACTTCATTCTTTGGGTCCTTGAATGGGATGGGATAATGATCCTTTCTTATTGTCATGTTTTGCTTCTCTAAATCAACACGAACTCTCCCACCCCGTTGACTTTGATTAGGTACCTGTACCATACAAGGTAACAACCTATTAGTTGAAATGGGAATCGAAATTGGAATAGGTGGCTTACCTATGTGCGGCAAAGGAGTGGCAGCACAATGAATAGATGCACAAGGGGTGCACTCGGCCAGATTTGGTGATTTCAAGGTTGGGGCCGTGCACTCTTTGTTGTTCACTCCAATTCCCTCCTCGATGGTGGTTCGGGGTACATTCTTCTTTATTAGTGTTGAACATTCCTGCCCTATATTTTCAATTATATTAATGGCACAACAAGAACGAACATCATTAGTATTCTCAACCGATTCAAAAATCTTAAAGTTAATCATATCACCACCAAAGGCCATAGTTACTGCTCCCTTGGCCACGTCAATCTTGGTTTGAGCCGTTTTCATGAATGGTCGTCCAAGTAAGAGCGGTGTGTTGGAAATGTGCCCTAAAGCCAATCATATGATGATACTTTACGGACATTTCACATGTTAAACTAATCTAGTTTACATATAAAAGGCAAACATTATTGTTTGAGACGTCTCATATAAATGTTATATGCTTAAACGATAAAGTCCAAGGAATATGTGATTGGGAGAATGCAATCTAATGAAGTTAGATTAATGAGACCATTCTTTCGTAGACACATCCTAAACGTTCCTGATCATAGGATTGCCAATTGGGCATTGACAGTCCGATAAGATCAGTACGTGCTATGTCTTCTCTCAGGGAGAGTGACTAGTCTCGAGTCATTGGTGTGTGTGACATCAAGACAAGTACGTAGGTGCTCAATAGAGAATGAGTCCACTGAACACGATCAACGAGGAGTTCTCATACTCATGTCACATGAGAACTCATAGTTGGGATAATGCAAATTAGTCCTTTGACCTGAGGCATCACAGTTGTTGTCTTGTGGTTAAGTCCTTGATCTTTGATTATGTCAAAGTCACCCCATCGGGGTGTCCACGACATCATTGGGGTTAAGCCACTTAGTCATGGAGACAAGTGAATGTGCAACAAGGGATCTCTAACCTTCAAAATGGTTTGAGGGAGAATACTCTATGATATGATTAAAATCTCTGGCCAGAGTATGAATGAGATTTGGGAATGCGTTCCAAATCACATTCAAAGTAATCATATAAGCAAACGAATCACATTGGATAGTAGACATGAATAAATAAACTATCAAACCAAACAATGTGGTCAAGAGTATTAGATTAGAGAAAGACCGTATTGCATTTGTAATCCTAAACTGAATAGGTTCTCTACCTCTTCTGATTAGCTTGGGTAGCCATGATATGCTGCTAGGTGTCACTCATGGTTTGTGGAAGCCCTAAACGTGTGTAATCACTAAAGGGAGAATTGAAAGTAAGTTTCAATTCACAATCGATGTAAAATGGTTTTAATCGCCCACTGCCTCGCTAAAAGGAACCTAATGTATCGTACACCGTGTAAGGTGGAGATTGAAGAAACAAAGGAGATGAATAAGAATAATTAAATGGTTTAATTATTTATGGCAAGGATTAATTAATATGTTAATTAATCAAACGAATAAGTTCGTTAAAGACCTCGGGATAGTTTTGGACCTTAAGGCCCAATGGGCTTCGAACGTCAAAGCCCATTGACTTAAGTTGTATGACAACTTAATGAATAAAGATTCACAAAGCCCCAAAAGCCCATATCCATTTAGTGTTGAATTAGGGTTTTTGGTTCTTTAGGTCATTTAAAGAAGTGACTATATAAAGAACTTTATAACCTAAAATTCATAAGTTGTTGATTTTAGAGAAAATTGGTGAGAACACAAAGCTTCCATTTCTCTCTAAGAGGCCAACCACCTTGGGGGATATTGTCTAGCAATTCTACTTCCTCAAGGTCACTCATTTCCTCTCCAATCCAACCTTGGTGTAGAATCTTTAGAGGTTCTCTATTTTGGGAACTTGGAGAATCTATTTCATTCAACCAAATCCATGAAGCTAAGAAGCAAGGAATGAAGGCCCTATCTCTTGGGTGATTATCCTTTGCATATGCAAAGAGGAATCTACAAAGGTAAATATTTCTCAACTAATAAATGTTGATTTAAAAGTTGAGTCAAGGTTCACCAATCTACTAGGCTTTGAATTTCATGGTTGATGTTTTGTTTTTGAATGCATGAAAGCATGATTCCGCCTTTAATTGTTAATTGCATGCTATATGATGTTATTCAAATGAACATGTTTTTCACAAAATTTCCTTCACGGTGATGGTGAAGAGTGTCCTGAATCCTCCATATCAAGCACATAGAAATCTGCAGGAAAAATTAAGTGGTCTACCTGCACCAAAACATCTTCCAACACTCCTTTCGGATATGCATTAGATCGATCGGCTAATTGAATAATAACACCATCATTTTTAAGCCCTCCTAGATTCATAGATGCATAAACAGAATATGGCATGACATTAATGGATGCACCTAAATCTAGCATATCATGATCAAACCTCGCATTGCCAATAACACAAGGGATAGTGAAACTACCTGGATCTTTGCATTTAGGTGGTAGCTTTCTTTGCAATATTGCAGATACATTCTCACTTACGTGTACCACCTCTTTCTCCCGAATCCGTTTCCTTGTTGTACAAAGCTTCTTCAAGAACTTAGCATACTTCGGGATTTGCTTTATAGCATCAAGGAGTGGGATATTGACATGCACCTTCCTAAACGTCTCGAGGACATCTTTTTCCTCCTCTTCGTTCTTGGCTTCCAAAAATCTGCTAGGAAACGGAACATTTGGAGGAATGACATTAGAATTAACTTGAATTGGACCTTCCTTACCTATGGTGGCCGAATTGGAATGCTTGGATGGTTGTGGCTCAGTTCCTACTTCTTTCCCGCTCCTTAGCGTGATGGCCTTGGCAGTTTCGAATCCTCCCCTTGGATTGACAACGGTTGAACTTGGCAACTTGCCTTGCTCTCGAAATTGGCCCATGAACTCCGCAATCTGCCCTACTTGCTTCTCCAATTCATCCATCCTTTTGTCTCTATTTTGCATACCCTGCGCCATAGAAGTTAGTAACTGAAAAATCTGATCATTATCAATGGATGAACCTGAATTGGTTTGGGTAGGTTGTGCTTGAGGTTGTGTGGGTGCCAACGGCTTTTGATAGAAACCCGGGGGTTGTTGCCTAAATGTGCTTTGTTGTTGGCCTTGTTGGGGTTCTCGCCATTTGAAATTTGGATGATCACGCCAACCGGGATTGTAAGTATTAGAAAAGGGGTCATTCCTCGGTTGGTATTGGTTGCCAAATCCCACGGCATTGAGGGTCTCCCAACCTCCATTCTCTATCAATTGTGGGCACTTGTCCGTAAGGTGTCCTTGCATGGAGCACACGCCACAAGCTGCCACGTTTTGCACTTTTGGACCTTCCACCACCTGAGAAAGCAAAGTAGTAAGGTTAGCCATTTGATTTTGAAGTTCGGTTATGGCACTTACCTCATTCACTTGGTGTTGACGTGGGTTGCTCCTTTGCCCAACACCTTCGTATTGTTGAGCGTTCAACGCTCGATTGGCTATCAATGTCTTTGCAGCCGTGGGGGTCTTATCCACCAAGGCTCCTCCTGCCGAGGCATCTAGCATTTGACGTTCGATTGGTAGTAGCCCCTCGTAGAAGTATTGTAAAAGAAGTTCCTCCTTCATCTGATGCTGTGGACATGAAGCAACAAGAGATTTAAAACGTTCATAGTACGTAGGAAAAGATTCACCTTCATCTTGTTGAATTCCACTTATCCTTTTTCGTAGGAGGATGACTCGAGAAGTTAGGAAAAACTTCTCCAAGAAAGCCCGTTTCATGCTCTCCCAAGATGTGACCGTTCCGGAAGCTAATTCATACAACCAATCTTTCGCCTTTTCCATGAGAGAGAAGGGAAAAGCCTTCATCTTCAATATGCTCCTGTCAACATTGATTGGAGTCATGCTTGAACACACCACCTCGAACTCTTTCAAGTGCTTGTTAGGATCCTCCATGGACAACCCATGGTACTTCGGAATGTGGTGTAGCAAACTTGACTTCAACTCGAACTCATCCGTCTTCCCTAGGGCAGCCATGGGGTATTGGATGCATAAGGGTGCGGCATTGTCTAATCCCGAAGCCGAAAGCTCCTTGATTGTACGATTGTCTTGTGCCATGGCTTCCTCTACTTCAAACTCAACTTCGGCTTTAGAATTTGAACTTGATTCACTAGGTTCTGGATTCTTCCTTTTTCGTCTCAATTCTCGCTCAAAATCGTCGTCAAAGTCCAAGATATGCTCACGAACCAGATGAGAACTCCGAGTCATAAACTAGTACCTAAAACAAGAAAACAAACAAGGGCAGTAACTAACATAAAAACACACGCAAATAAAAAAAAAGAAATAACAAGGGATTAGCAAAGTTGCTAATCCCCGGCAACGGCGCCAAAAATTTGATGCGAAATATATAAGCACACAAATTAAACCCTCTTTTTATCAAATGTAGTAAAGTATGTAAGTAGGGATCGTTCTAGGCCGGGGATTAGGAGGGATTGCTAAATCACTTGGAAACTGACTTGAAAACGTAAAAACAAAGTTTAAAACACTAAACTAGACTCAAAGAATGCAAAACTATACTTTAAAATACTAAGATAAACAAAAAGATTCTAAACAGCAAATAAACACTCAAAACTGCCTTAAAAACAGTTTCTGGGCAGTTTTGAACACCTAACACTAAATTGGACGAATTTTGGTTTTCTAATGAACTAAAACACTTAAAAACATAATCTAAGACAAGTTCTAATTAATATGACTCAAAGAAATAAGATGGGGTTGATTTTGGACGAAAATAATTAAATTAAGACATGAACAAAGTAAACAGATTCTTAGGCAAATTTGGGTGAATCAAAACACTTAAAAACACAAACTAAAGTGATTACTAACTAATCTAACACTTTGAAATAAATGGGAGATTGGTTCTTGACGAATTTGAAAACAAAACAAACTTTGTAAAACAAAACAGATTGTAAATGAATTTGAATGAAACTTATGGATGGAAGGCTAGCTAGGAGGTTCTTCTCCACACATGTCACACTTGCATACAAAACGATTTCCAGTTGCTTTTCGATAAACCATGAATACTCAACGCCCCAAATTAACCGTGAATTGCACTAATTAACCCTCAGTTTTTCCACAAGTTATTAGGTTGGATGATTGCATACAACAACCCAAAACATTCCCTACAAGTTCCCTACATGAATTGCATAATAGAGATACGCGCAAGAATCATTAAGTTCTATGAAAAACATAAGCATTGACGAGGCACTCGTTACTATGAATTGCATGAAACTTATGCCAAGAATTTACTTAACACGATTGTGATCAACAACCTTTACTACTTATGAATATAAGTTCATAACGATTAGGTGAAACTTCCTTATATCCTAGCATCAAACTTATGCATGAAAATTAAGCGTGCACTCTCAACCAACATACACAAATTAGTTTTAATTCATAGAGATAAGTAAATTAAATTCACAATTCATGAAACGCAATTGGAAGTAATCAAATCATATAGCAAGCATAAACATGGTTTTGAATCCCCCCCTAGCCAATGGGGGTTTAGTTCCTCATACTCGCAATTACATAAAGATAACTTAATTTAAACATTGAAATCAAAGATAGAAAACACCTAGAAACGCTCCAACACTCCCAAGGCTTGGGTATAGGCACGGCACAAGATGTTCCTTCTCTTTCCTTCCTTGCAAGCAGCGGCACTAGAGGTTTTGGACGGTTTTGGGTGGGTTTTATGGTGTAGAATGGATGGGGAATGGTATGGAAAGGTTTAGGATTGATGGGTGGTGTGGCTAGGGGTGGTTTTTGGCTGAAATTAGAGAGAATGGTGGTGGGAATTTTCGGCCCAAGCAAGGAGAAAATCTGTTATGTTTTTGATGAATATGGGAGGTGGTATTTATAGGCTTGAGAGAGGACCACTCCATTTCCTTTGCATGTGAGCTTGTGTGGGTGTGTGTTGGCATGTTTCCCCTTTACATTTACACACACATGCTTCATCATTTCAACCACAAAACACACACATTTTCTGCCATGTTTTTCCCTTTACATTTACACACACATGCTTCATCATTTCAACCACAAAACACACACAATTCCTTACCCTTTGCCATGAGTTTTGTTTTCACTTTGCATGTGGGCTTCTTTGCATGTGTTTTCTCCCTCTCTTGCCTTGAGTTTGCATGTGTATGAGTTGTCATTGTTTATCCTTGCAATTGCACACACACACATGCACACACATATGCCCAAAACGTCCATCCTCATGCATGCAATCCATTTTAACCCAATATTGATCCAACATGCACCAAAATGCACTTTTCTTGCCAAGGTTGTTATTAAGACCTACAAACAAATGAAAATGGCTTTAAACACTAAAATAACTAAGGAAACACAACGTAAACGCACGAGAACAAGACAATTAAGTCGCATAAATATGCTCCTATCAGAGGCCAAATTAGATAGGTACTTGCAAGAGATGCAAATGAGTAAGCGTACTTTCTCATTATTATTAACGCTAACCAACATGATATAATTCTGAGGTGGGCTTGGTAATAGTGAGCCTCCTATACCCTACTAAGAGTTTCCTCCAAAACTCTCGAATTCCAATGAGGGATATGGAATTTGCCAAAAATAGTGGGTGGTGCTATTTGATTTAAAGACCCGAATCAAATGGCTTAAAATCAATCAATTTATATTCGTTATGTATTTGTTTACCAATATATTTGCAAACGCTATCCAACACTTGACAAATAAAAACCGAATGTTTTAGTTTCCGGACTTGGTACCACAATCCCAAAGAATGTCTTAAAAGGATTGCATATGTACCTAAGTAGTCTCATCCTCACAATCTTCCTAATGATAATGTATCATTGGAAGAACATGTTAGAAAAGTCTATCATAAAGAGGACAACACAAACAACCAATGCTTATTCCTTCGTTATATGAACAAAGGAACTTACGAAGATTAGCATAAAGAAAATGACACTTTTAGTGTTATTAATTCTTCACTTACAAATTGTTGTATGAAGAAATAAGAGTTGTTTTGAACAACCCTTAGTCAATGCAAACACTTAGTGCTTGTTTCTTTGTTACATGAACAAGGAACTTGAGAAGAAAGCACAAGGGCATGGACACTTTATGTGCCATGATTCTTCACTTGCAAATTGTTGTATGAAGAAATGAGAGTTGCCTTAAACAACTCTTGAAAGTTTGTAATTATGTTTAGAACATAATGGTTGGTTGACAAAAATAGTCTATAAACATGGACTTATGATGATTTTGAATCATTGAGTGTTGAAGTGATAAACTACTTAACGAGACGGAAACTAGGCTAGGACTTCACCTTTATGTCCCTAACCTAATCGTTCACTAAGTTTATTGTAAACTATATAGTGAACAATAACCACACGCTCTCCAAATCGTTTGATGTGTATAACACAATTGAAATAAGTTTCAAGAGAGATAGTGGGAGTTTAAGGACCTTGACTATGGTAGTCAAATGAGAAGTCAAATGAAGAAAGCGAAATAACTCCAAGGGAACAAGCTTTCTTCATGAAAGGATGGACATTGGAAGGGGTATTTGCAAGAAATGTCTTGCAAGTGTCAAGAACACACCTTTCGAAGGTGTTGTAAATTGTTCTTGAATAGTTCAAAACAGTTGGTTCTTCTACTTGAATGTTTGATTTCGTATTAGTAACTATGTTTTACAAATCGTTGTAAAAGTATGACTAATAAGAAGTAGAAGATATATGAGAGAAGAGAAAGTACTTCACATACAAAACGTGAATAAAATATAGATTTCTGCGAAAGCAGTTAGTACTTACCTCCTCATATGAACTACCAAAGAAATGGAAAAACAAAGATTGTCTTTACATTCCAATTTTAAGGAACTTAATTCCGTCACTATAGTAGAGATGGATGAATATTTTGTTTGACAAAACATTGTTCTTTATTAATCAATGATTGGATTATAGTAATCTAATTGATTATCTCTATAGTAGAGATGATATGGTAGTGTTAACTGTTTAGAATATAACGATGCTTAAAACCCAAAAGGTTGCAAGGAAGTGACTAATCCCAACTAAAGTTGTGATACCTCTAAAACATAAATTACGAGTTGGTAATAGATGGATGCTATGGATCGTTAGATCTGGATCCAATGCCTTCTTATTAAAATTGTATAGAGGCAAAATGTTCGAATCTTTATTCTTTTGGAAAGAACAAAGAATCACAAAGTTGTTGAGGTTAATTCACTTAGATGTTAGTGGCACTTGTCCACAACATAATACTACTTATGTTGTATGACATTCACCGAAGATCACCCTCGGTTGGACTATAGTTTATTTTAAATAAATACAAGTCCGAATACTTTGCAAAAGGTTTCAAAGAATTCAAGAAATGTAAGTTGATGAGTAAGACGTCCAAAGTATTTACATCCTTAGATTTGATCCAAGGAATGGTAACACTTTAGAATAGTTTTCTTGAAAGATATCAAGGAAAGAAGCATCATATGATAATGGATTTCTCCATAAGGAGAAGAACGAACTTGAATAAGATTTGGTTCGTTGGATATTATCAATTACCCATATATAGGATATATACTTCTAAAACAATATGATTGTCAATTAGAAGATCTTCCAAAGTTTTCATGACTCCATAGGATGTAGTTAGAAAGAAAGACAAATCTTAATCATGTTAAGATTAGGGGTTGTGTGCTAATAAGCAATATTTGTTTGAGAATTATCTTATGGATATCCTTAAATTAACATTTGGATATCACTTCTATAAACCAACTAACAAATGTTGTTTGTTGGGTAGTTCATTGTAATCCTACAATATGATTTGCCTAAGATAGAGCAATGAACGAAAGATAGAACTCAAAGAATGGGTTCTTTGAGAGACAAGATGATAATCAACAAATATAACAACCTAGTTCCTATACCACAAGCTCCAAGGTAGTCGAGAAGGATTTATAAACCGTCTCAGTTGAATGGTTTGAACTTTATGACTATGTCATAGAGTTGCACCTCTTAATTCGAAAGAAATAAGAATGAAAACCCTTATGACTACATTGAGTGTATATATGATATATACTCAAGGAAATGGTAAAGTACCATTTGACCCGAAATAATGAAACCTTCATAAGCTAATTGGTAGCTTAAGGTGACTACAATCAAAGAGAATGGTTGACTTTGAAGAAACCATCTTTGACGTAGTCTTAGTTTCAATTAATTCGAAGATTGCTAGCTACAACTAAATGGTGATTCAATGTTTGGACATAATATGGGTTTCTGAAACCATTATTAAGATAGTCTTAATAATATATGTCTAAAACTATGAATCACAAAGACATGTAAGTTGTAGAGATCCAACCATCATGGATCTTAGCAAGCTAGTGGGAGCTATAAGCGTCTTATGAGAGAAAGATCAAATCGTTTGATTTCTCATAAAGATGTAAATGAATCTTTTGTTTACTAGGTTTACAAAAGATTAGTGGGAGTTAATCATGTTCCTAAATTAGAATATGTATATACACATATATGATATATTAATTTTGGAAATGAAAAGAATACTTCTTCGTTAAAGTTATGACTTTAAACATTCTATAAAGATAGAATGTATATGGGAGATATAGTCTATATACATGGGATGGAAATCTATATTGATAGATTTCAAGATATAATTTGATTATATCAATCCCTAATAATAGACAAAAGATGCTAGGAAGTTTCTCATGTGATGATAAACTTCAATTAGAAAGACAACTCTAGTGAGACTAGGAAGTTGCTCTTCTCAAAGGGAACGTACCCTTTGACTCCCAAAGAAATAATGCATAAATAGAATCCTTTATGCATACGCAGAAAGGTTATTTATGTATTTCATATTGTATTAAAAACGTTGATATGAATTGTACCTAGAACGGTACAAGACAATATCAATGCAAGCCCAGGATCAGAACCATGACAATTGTCAAGTAAGTCCTTAAGTATTTAAGAAATACTAAAGGATATATTCCTCAAAGATCGAGGAAGAATTAGAGTAACGTAAAGGAAGCGTAAATGTATTAGATTATGAATATAATCCATCATTGGATGTTTCTTCATTATGAATGAAGAGATAAACAGATATCTCTTTATTATGACTAAAGAGATATTTGGATGGAAACATTAAAGTAATGACTTTAGTGTGTTCCATTATGAATGCAAAATATATTGCCATATAGAAGCTTACAACAATGTTGTTTGGATAGGAAAGTTCATTTATGAACTCTCTATTCGATTCTAACCAGAAAATGTATCTAGTGTACTGACACTATGACACTAATGGGGCGATAGCTCAAGCCAGGGAATCAAGGTCTCATCAAGATCCGAACTCATATGAGAGACTGAACCACATGATTAAGAATGATGTATAATGGTGACGTCGTTATTCTCAAGGTTGCTTCTATGGATAACATATAGATATCCATTGCCTAGGCCTACTACTCAGCCATTTATGAAATGACTACAGAAGAGGTATCATCACTGATGACTAAGCTGATTGGCTCTAGTGCAAGTGGGAGATTGTTGGAAATGTGCCCTAAAGCCAATCATATGATGATACTTTACGGACATTTCATATGTTAAACTAATCTAGTTTAATATCAAGGGCAAAGATTATTGTTTAAGCTGTCTCATATAAATGTTATATGCTTAAACGATAAAGTCCAAGGAATATGTGATTGGGAGAATGCAATCTAAAGAAGTTAGATTCATGAGACCATTCTTTCGTAGACACATCCTAAACGTTCCTGATCATAGGATTGCCAATTGGGCATTGACAGTCCGTTAAGATCAGTACGTGCCGTGTCTTCTCTCAGGGAGAGTGACTAGTTTCGAGTCATTGGTGTGTGTGACATCAAGACAAGTACGTAGGTGCTCAATAGCGAATGAGTCCACTGAACACGATCAACGAAGAGTTCTCATATTCATGTCACATGAGAACTCATGGTTGGGATAATGCAAAGTAGTCCTTTGACCTGAGGCATCACAGTTGTCTTGTGGTTAAGTCCTTGATCTTTGATTATGTCAAAGTCACCCCATCGGGGTGTCCACGACATCGTTGGGGTTAAGCCACTTAGTCATGGAGACAAGTGAATGCGCAACAAGGGATCTCTAACCTTCAAACCGTTTGAGGGAGAATACTCTATGATATGATTTAGAACCTCTGGCCAGAGTATGAATGAGATTTAGGAAAGCGTTCCAAATCACATTCAAGGTAATCATATAAGCACACAAATCACATTGGATAGTAGACATGAATAAATAAACTATCAAACCAAACAATGTGGTCAAGAGTATTGTATTAGAGAAAGACCGTATTGCATTTGTAATCCTAAACTGAATAGGTTCTCCACCTCTTCTGATTAGCTTGGGTAACCATGATATGCTGCTAGGTGTCACTCATGGTTTGTGGAAGCCCTAAACGTGTATAATCACTAAAGGGAGAATTGAAAGTAAGTTTCAATTCACAATCGATTTGAAAGAGTTCTGAATCGCTCATTGCCTCGCTAAAAGGAACCTAATGGATCGTACACCGTGTAAGGTAAAGATTGAAGAAACAACGGAGATGAGTAAGAATAATTAAATGGTTTAATTATTTATGGCAAGGATTAATTAATATGTTAATTAATCAAAAGAATAAGTTCGTTAAAGACCTCGGGCCCAATGGGCTTCGAACGTCAAGCCCATTGACTTAAGTTGTATGACAACTTAATGAATAATGATTCACAAAGGCCTAAAAGGCCCAATGAAACCCCAAGGCCGGCCATGATGCTTTTGGAGTGGGGTTTGGACTTATTTACAAGTTTGCCACTCCAATGAATTAAGGTATAAATATGACTTTATAGCCAAAATTCATTTAGGGTTTGTTTTGGAGAAAATTGGAGAGAAAATGTCTCTCCATTTCTCTCTAAAGAGGCCGGCCCCTTGGAGGGTGTATCTAGCCATACTACTACTCCAAGGTCACTCATTTTCTTCTCCAATCTCTACTTGGTGTGGAGACTTAGAGGTTCTCAATTTTGGGAACTTGGAGAAACCTTTTCATCCATCCAAATCCATAGATTTTAGATGCAAGGAATGAAGGCCCTCTCTTTGGGTGATTAGCCTTTGCTTATGCAAAGAGGAATCTACAAAGGTACAATTTCAACTCACTTTGTTTTGAGTTGAGTTTTGGTTCACCAATCTACTAGGCTTTGAATTTCATGGGTAATGTTTTGTTTTTGAATGCATGCAAGCATGATTCTGCCTTTTAATTGTTAATTGCATGCTATAGATGTTATTCAAATGAACATGTTTTTTACAAATCTTCCTTCACTTTGACTATGTCAAAGTCACTCCATCAGAGGGTGTCCACGATATAGTTGGGGTTAAGCCACTTAGCCATGGAGGCAAGTGAATGCGCATTAAGGGATCTCTAACCTTCAAACCGTTTGAGGGAGAATACTCTATGATATGATTAAGAATCTCTGGCCAGAGTATGAATGAGATTTAGGAAGTTGTTCCAAATCACATTCAAGGTAATCATATAAGTAAATGAATCACATTGGATAGTAGACATGAATAAACTATCAAACCAAACAATGTGGTCAAGAGTATTGTATTAGAGAAAGACCGTATTGCATTGTAATCCTAAACTGAATAGGTTGTCCACCTCTTCTGATTAGCTTGGGTAACCATGACATACTGCTAGGTGTCACTCATGGTTTGTGGAAGCCCTAAACGTGTATAATCACTAAAGGGAGAATTGAAAGTAAGTTTCAATTCACAATCGATTTGAAAGAGTTCTAATCGCCCACTGCCTCGCTAAAAGGAACCCAATGGATCGCACACCGTGTAAGGTAATGCTCGAAGGATTTGACGAAGGTGAGTAAGGACAATTAAATGGTTTAATTGTTTATGGCAAGAATTAATTAATATGTTAATTAATCAAACGAATAAGTTCGTTATAGACCTCGGGTTAGTTTTGGGCCGCAAGGCCCAATGGGATTTGAATGTCAAGCCCATTAACTCAAGTTGTATGACAATTTGAAACCACAAAGGGCTTGAAATCCCAATGAACCCTTAATGGCTGGCCATATAGAGAGGGGTAGTGAACTTGGCTTAATTGCAAGTTTGCCACTCTATTATGAGGTGGTATAAAGGCAACTTTATAGCCATTTCATCCTTAGGGTTTCTTTTGGAGAAAATTGGATGAGAACATGTCTCTCCCTTTTCTCTCTAGGAGGCCGGCCCCCTTGGAGGAGATTAGCTAGCAATCTTCCCTCCTTCAAGGTCACTCATCTCTTCTTCAAGTCCTACCTTGGTGTGGAGACTCAGAGGTTCTCAACTTTGGGAACTTGGATAATCCTTTCAACCATCCTCATCCAAGAAATCCATGGAGCTAAGAAGCAAGGAATGAAGACCCTCTCCTTGGGTGATTAGCCTTTGCTTATGCAAAGAGGAATCAACAAAGGTATAAAATTTCTCAACTCACTTTGTTCTTGAGTTGATTCTTGGTTCACATAACTACTAGGCTTTGAATTTCATGGGTAATGTTTTGTTTTTGAGTGCATACTAGCATGATTCCGCCTTTAAATGTTAATTGCATGCCATAGATGTTGGTCAAATGAACATGTTTTTCACAAAATTTCCTTCAAGTGGTATCAAGAGCCTAGGTCTAGTAGTTGGTGAATCCTTTTGGGTTTTGTAGTTCATAGTCTTTGATTTGAATGTTGTAATTGTTGCAAACTTTATTCTTGCTTCTTTGAATGTAAATTTTGTTGGAAAATTTGCCATCTCAAATGTTGTAGATGTAGTTCATATGAGCATGAATTTTGGAGCTAAAATTTGGTGCCATGTTTTTGGGGAAATTCGGCCAAATCCAAAGGGTGGATTTTTGGGTTCATGTTTGTCTTGTTAAAAGAGTTTTAAAGTGACTTTTGGAACCCCTAAGTGCCCTAGGATGTTTGACACACCCCGATCCTAGAATCAAGGCATGCTGGCCGTCACGTGAGTGTGACGTAACCATAAGTGCGGTGCGGAAGCAAAGATAAGAGAATTACAAAGGAATCAAAACCAACTACTAGCAATAGTAACCATATAGCATACTAGAGTGAGTTAAAGTGTGATCACACACATAAACAGAGCTTAAGAATTAGGTGCAGTCGAGTAGGACTATAAGTAAAGTACAACACCCGCAGGTGAGTCCTACATGCAGGAAATCTGTCAGAACGCCGAAGAAAACCTCGTGAGCCACGAACTGCTAACTAGAACCTGGAGGGGCGAAAAACAAGATTGAGTGGGTCAGTAAAACAAAGCTTTTCGAAAACCTTTCATTTAAAACATTTCTAACCCCTCGCTGTAAAACCTGTATACTTTCCCAGAAAATAGCATAATAGCATATAACTTTTCAAATATCTCAAATCATCACTCTTTCTCAAAACCAGAAAGTATGCCATGCTATAAATGTCAAAACAAAATGAATGATGCATCAATGTAACAGGTGACATAATGAATTAACCGGAGACCCTGCAGTTGGTCCTATACGGTTCGTGGTTGTTCCCAGTTCTCCACTACTGCTATCTTTTGAGGATCTACTTGAATTCCTTGTGCCAAAACTACATGTCCCAAAAATGCCACTTGATTCAACCAAAACTGGCATTTACTGAACTTGGCATACAACTGATGTTCCCTCAATTTCTTTAGTACCAAGTTAAGATGTCGAATATGATCTGCTTTCGACTTAGAGTATACCAGAATATCATCAATAAAAACAATGACAAACCTATCAAGATATTGCTGGAATACTTCATTCATCAACCTCATGAAAGCTACAGGTGCATTAGTCAATCCAAATGGCATTACCAAAAACTCGTAATGTCCATAACGGGTCCTGAAAGCCGTTTTAGGTACATCCTCATCCTTAATCTTCAACTGATAATATCCAGATCTCAAGTCAATCTTAGAGAACACACATGCACCTTTAAGGTGATCAAACAAATCATCAATACGAGGCAATGGATAACGGTTTTTAATCGTTACCCGATTCAATTGCCTGTAATCAATACATAATCTCAAAGTTCCATCTTTCTTTCTTACAAACAATACCGGAGCTCCCCAAGGTGAAGTACTAGGTTGAATGAAACCTTTATCAGTTAATTCCTGTAACTGAATTTTCAACTGTCTCAATTCAGCTGGAGCCATTCTATATGGAGTCAAAGATATAAGATCCGTACCTGGAAGCAAATCAATCGAAAACTCCACGTCTCTGTCTGGCGGCAATCCAGGCAAATCATCTGGGAATACATCAGGATAGTGCCTGGCTACTCCAACTTCCTCAATACTGCTAGGAGTAACATCATTTAACACCACATGTGCTAAGTATCCTTGACAACCTTTCGATAACAGTTTCTTTGCTCTCATGGCAGAAATAACACCATGTCTCACCCCACTTCTTTCACCCACAAAAGTAACCTCTGGTAATCCAGGACGAAGAAAAGTAACTGATTTCCCGTAACAATCAATATGGGCACGATTATAATGCAACCAATCTGCCCCTAAAATCACATCAAAATCCACAATATCTAACGGGATAAGATTAGCTGGCATAACTACGCCATCTACTATCACTGGACACCCTGGATAAACACTATCAACATAACATTTGTCTCCTCTAGGCATAGCAAACTCTAAATCAAATCCTAGAGGTGTAGGGTGAGGTTGTGTCATTTGAGCAAACGTATGAGAAATCATAGAATGGGTAGCACCACAATCAATCAAAACTCTAGCAAAGTGACCAAGGATGTTTAACGTACCCATAATCAAGTCTGGATGGTTCTGAGCATCCTGCAGTGAGATGTGATTAACACGTCCCTGAGCTTGTTATCGTCCACCATGACCTCTGCTACCTTGATTACCTCGCCCCTGAGAAGCGCGTCCCTGCCCTGACTGGCTAGCCTGTCTAGACGGTCCTGCACCGCTAGCAGCAACCTCTCCCTGACGGGGCTGATTTCCCTGATGCCACTGAGATCCACTAGCTGGCATGGAAGGATACGAAGAATAACCTCCAGGATCTTGAGAATACCCACTCTGAGAATAAGGATCATGGGCATACTGATACTGTTCGGACGCATAGGGAGCAGCATCACCCTGATAGTGGTAAGCACCACCATGACCCGTCTGACCATAACTGCCTGATCCATAACTCTGCTGTACAGGTGCTGGATGTGGCATAGTAGACTGCTGGGGCCTCTGCTGACTCTGGGGACACTGAGCAGCTCTATGTCCCATATGCCCACAAGTAAAACAACCACCGCCACTACTTCTCCTACACTCTCCATGATGCCTGAAGTTACATCGACGACACAACGGAGCACCTGAACCACCAGCACCACTAAAATTTCTCGGCCTCTGAAATCTGGGTCCACCAGCAAATCTTCCACCTCTCCTCGGGCCTGTCACACTAAATTCTCCACTGGAAGAACTCGAGCTCGCCCCACTTTTCTTGAAATTCTGCGTCCTACGGGGTCCCGGAATGGAGATACCTTTTCCCCTGTCATCTCTCCTCTGAGTATCATTCTTCTCTTCATCATCATCGCTGTTACTGGGAAGGTTATCAAAATCCTCCATCCGACCAAGATCTCAGAAAACTCATGATAATCGGCGCAAGGAAGTGCACTAGCAAAAGTCCGCCATTTCCTCTTAGTTCCCAACTTAAAGCGGCGAAGCATCTCTACTTGATTACCAGCTGTATCAGGATCATAACGAGATAAGTCTGTAAATTTCCTGTAGTACTCATGTGTTGTCATATTCTTTTGCTTCAATCAGGCGAATTCTTGCTTCTTACGGTCGATGTACTCTGGAGGAACAAATCTCTTCTTAAAATTCTCCTTAAATACCTCCCAATCAGATGCCATCTCCGGTGACATAAACTGGGCCTGATTCTTCCACCAACCTGCTGGCTCTCGTCCCAAAAACCAGGTAGTGTTCTCGACCCATCTGTTAGCATGAATGTTTCCCTGACTCTGCATCACCTGAAAAGTTTTCTCAATGTGGTCTAGCCACTTTTCTGCCCCTTCATGACCCTCGTTACCCATGAAACGGTCTAACTTCAGGTTATACATGGTCTCCAAGGGTGTTATCTGAGGAGGAGGAGGACAAATTGCATTCTGAAAAGCATGAGCCATTGCTTCCCCTAATTGAGCTATATCAGGGAAGTTAGACTCAGAAGTATGACGTGGTTCCCTACGAGGCGGCATAGTTCTGACAGAAGACACCAAAAGATCATTAGAGCATTAACAATTATACAGGACTGCAACCTAGGCTCTGATACCAAACTGACACACCTTGATCCTAGAATCAAGGCTTGCTGGCCGTCATGTGAGCGTGACTTAACCATAAGTGCGGTGCGGAAGCAAAGATAAGAGAATTACAAAGGAATCAAAACCAACTACTAGCAATAGTAACCATATAGCATGCTAGAGTGAGTTAAAGTGTGATCACACATATAAACAGAGCTTAAGAATTAGGTGCAGTCGAGTAGGACTATAAGTAAAGTACAACACCCGCAGGTGAGTCCTACATGCAGGAAATCTGTCAGAACGCCGAAGAAAACCTCGTGAGCCACCAACTGTTAACTAGAACCTGGAGGGGTGAAAAACAAGATTGAGTGGGTCAGTAAAACAAAGCTTTTCGAAAACCTTTCATTTAAAACATTTCTAACCCCTCGTTGTAAAACCTGTATACTTTCCCAGAAAATAGCATAATAGCATATAACTTTTCAAATATCTCAAATCATCACTCTTTCTCAAAACCAGAAAGTATGCCATGTTATAAATGTCAAAACAGAATGAATGATGCATCAATGTAACAGGTGACATAATGAATTAACAGGAGACCCTGCAGTTGGTCCTGTGCGGTTAATTCTATAGCTCAACATCCAATCCAACCGGAGTCACCTCGGTGACCTGTACGGCACTACACTGCATATAAGTCGGAACTACCTGAAGTAGTCTGTACGACATGAATGATGTAATAATACGCTCTAGTGCTTCTCTCATCAATCATCTGTGCACATAATCTAAAGTCACCTACTAGTCAGAACCACCTCGGTGGTCTGTACGACTAGTATGTCGGAACCCTCTCATGGTCTGTACGACATGTCGGAACCCTCTCATGGTCTATACGACATGCACCTACTTGGATCCAAGGTGAGCGTGTGGTGCGGGGTGAATAATATAAGCACTAACAACATGATTGCAGGTTATGAGCCATCCACACAATATACATCATCAATGATTCACATGAATAACATAAAACTCACCTGATACTCACCTGTGCGTCCACAGCACCAATTCACATATATATATGCATCAATTATCAATTCATATCATTCATATCATTCATATCATTCATATCATGCATACATGGCATTTTAGAAACATACTTTCATTAAAACTCAATTTCTGGGAAATTCAATAGCATATAGGTATAAATAGGAACTACTGCCCACTCACTGATAAGTCGAAGGGTTGTAGCCCCCGTGACGTCCCTGGATGCGCTCGTCCTCTGGATAGGTATCACCTATATGTGAAATAACTATAAAAATGTTATTTTAAGGCATATAACCAACAATTAGTAATAACTTCTCATACGGTGCTCAATTTGGGTATATGAATATACCACTGTGACCTACTCGACGTCACGGACGTCGTGAAATTTTTAGAAATTTTTTTTCACGTGGCACGCGCCCCCACGCGCCAGGGCAGGCACGGGTACACGCGCCCCCCACGATATAGTTGGGGTTAAGCCACTTAGCCATGGAGGCAAATGAATGCGCAATAAGGGATCTCTAACCTTCAAACCGTTTGAGGGAGAATACTCTATGATATGATTAAGAATCTCTGGCCAGAGTATGAATGAGATTTAGGAAGTCGTTCCAAATCACATTCAAGGTAATCATATAAGTAAATGAATCACATTGGATAGTAGACATGAATAAACTATCAAACCAAACAATGTGGTCAAGAGTATTGTATTAGAGAAAGACCGTATTGCATTGTAATCCTAAACTGAATAGGTTGTCCACCTCTTCTGATTAGCTTGGGTAACCATGACATACTGCTAGGTGTCACTCATGGTTTGTGGAAGCCCTAAACGTGTATAATCACTAAAGGGAGAATTGAATGTAAGTTTCAATTCACAATCAATTTGAAAGAGTTCTAATCGCCCACTGCCTCGCTAAAAGGAACCTAATGGATCGTACACTGTGTAAGGTAGAGATTGAAGAAACAACAGAGATGAGTAAGGATAATTAAATGGTTTAATTATTTATGGCTAGGATGAATTAATATGTTAATTAATCAAACGAATAAGTTCGTTATAGACCTCGGGTTAGTTTTGGGCTGCAAGGCCCAATGGGATTTGAATGTCAAGCCCATTAACTATGACAATTTGAAACCACAAAGGGCTTGAAAGCCCAATGAACCGTTAATGGCCGGCCATAGGGTAGTGAACTTGGCTTAATTGCAAGTTTGCCACTCCATTATGTGGTGGTATAAAGGCAACTTTATAGCCATTTCATCCTTAGGGTTTCTTTTGGAGAAAATTGGATGAGAACATTGAAGGAAAAATTTTGTCCTAGCTAAGAACATGTATGAACATTTGAATACATATGCTAACAATTAACTCTTTAAAGTAGGCATGCATCCAAAAAACAATTCATGAAACCCATGACTTTCAAAGCCTAGTATATGGTGAATCAAAAGACTCTTTAACAACATTAAAGATAATTAAGAATTTAGAGATTCTTTACCCTTGAAGCTCATCCTTGATTACACAAGGGATTCACCCAAGTGGAGGGCCTTCAAGTCACCTCCTTGCTCCTTGGATCTTCCTTGTGATTTTCCTCCTTTTAGTGCTCCTTTGCTTCTTTGAGGATTTGAGGATTAGTTCTCCAAAACACCAAAAGTTTGATGTCTCTATGTCTCTTCACCAAGGATGTAATTTGTGAGGATGAAAAATGGATCACTTAGGGAAGTAAATTTGCTAGATAACTATCCCCAAGTAGCTTAGAAAACCCTAATTGAAAACAAAGCTATAAAGATGAATTTATACTTCATTTCTTAGGTGAGTGGCAAACTTGCAATTAAGCAAACTTGCATACCCTCACCCTAAATGGTTGGCCTATATGGTTATTGGGCTTATTGCCCATTTTGTTTTAGTTGTCATACAACTTAAACATAATGGGCCTTGTGGACCAAAACACTTTTGGGCCCCGAAGCCCTAAAACCAACTTAAAAGCCCAATACGAACATTTCGTATAATTAATTAACTAATTAATTAATCTTGACCATTCTTCAATTAAACCATTTAATTGCTTATCCATTTCATTTAATTGCTTCACATATATCCTTATTTGGTGTGCGATCCATTAGGTTCCATTTAGCGAGGCAGTGGGCGATGTTACTCTTAACTATCGATTGTGAATTGAAACCACATTTCAATTCTCCCTTTTTGATGATTAGTGTTTGCTAATCAATAGGGCCTCCACAAACCATGAGTGACACCTAGCAGTATGTCATGGTTACCCAAGCTAAGTAGAATTGGTTGGAGAACCTATCCAGTTACAATTACAATGCAATACGGTCCTTCTCTAATACAATACTCTTAACCACATTGTTTTAAGTGATAGTTTGTTTCATGTCTACTATCCAATGTGATACTTTCTTATATGATTCCCTTGAATATGATTTGGAACATCTTCCTTAGTCATATTCATTTGCTTTGGCCAAAGACTTTAGAATCATATTTTAGAGTATACTCCTTCCACCATGGAAGGTTAGAGATCCCTTGTTGTGCATTCATATGCCTACATGACTAGATCACATGACCCCAACAATGCCGTGGACAATCCGAGGGAATGCCTTTGTCATGATCAAAGATCAAGGACCTAACCATTAGACATCTATGATGCCTCAGGTCTAAGGACTACTTTGCATATTGTAACCTTAGAGTTCGTACATGACATGTATGTTTGAACTCTCATTAATCGCAGTTCAGTGTACTCGATTACTCTTTCGAGCACCTATGTGTTTGTCTTAGTGTCCAACACCAAATGACTTGAGACTAGTTCATACTCACGTTTGAGTCAACATAACACATACTAACCTTAGCGGATTGTCAATGCCCAATTGGCAATCCTATGGCTAGGAACGTTTTAGGAATGAACATAAGAGAAAGGTCTCCTTAATCTAACTCATTAGATCACTTATCTCTTATGTCAAATACATCCCTTGGATTCTCTTATTGATTAAACACATGATTCAATAAATAGTGATTAACAATAAGTATTGCCCTTCCGTTAAACATATAAAAGTTTAACATATTAAGTATTCCAAAAAGCTATTACATCAAATGAGTGGCTTTGTGGGCATACTTCCAACAAACAGGTCTCTCCCTTTTCTCTTTAGGAGGCCGGCCCCCTTGGAGGAGATTAGCTAGCAATCTTCCCTCCTTCAAGGTCACTCATCTCTTCTTCAAGTCCTACCTTGGTGTGGAGACTTAGAGGTTCTCAACTTTGGGAACTTGGAGAATCCTTTCAACCATCCTCATCCAAGAAATCCATGGAGCTAAGAAGCAAGGAATGAAGGCCCTCTCCTTGGGTGATTAGCCTTTGCTTATGCAAAGAGGAATCAACAAAGGTATAAAATTTCTCAACTCACTTTGTTCTTGAGTTGAGTCTTGGTTCACATAACTACTAGGCTTTGAATTTCATGGGTAATGTTTTGTTTTTGAGTGCATACTAGCATGATTCCGCCTTTAAATGTTAATTGCATGCTATAGATGTTGCTCAAATGAACATGTTTTTCACAAAATTTCCTTCACTTTGGCCTTGTTTGACTAGAAATCTGCAACTAAGCAAAAATGGAGAAGTGGTTTGAGCACTACAACATCTCCCAAGAAGTACTGCTTGTCGAGGAAGATGACTTATCATTTTTTGCTTGCTTGGTTCGAGCTTTTGGGTCTACTATTAAGATAGTAGCCACTTATCTTGAATCTCAAGGTACATTTTTCCAATGGGTTCTTTATTTGTGAAACTCTGGAGTAGTTGGTCACATTTGGAAGAACGGAGGAGAATAGGATGCTTGGTGCTGGATGCAGTTGTTACGACGATAGTTTTTTATTTTGTTTGGTTGGGTACGACACTTTTGTGACATAGTACGAAAGTTTTCTACAGGCAACACTGGTTGGCAGAGGAGTATTGTGAACTGGTATTCAGATGATTAAATTTACGACATGTGAAATTGTGCACCCTCAGGAAATTACTACTTGCTTATCGAGACAACAATGTGTTGTCGATATCCCGGGCTGCAGACTGTGATATCAATAGCTTATTCGTTGGGTTCGTTAAGCAAGTGGGCAGGAAGACCTGTCTTCAACATCGGTTACGGATTTGTTATTGTTGGGGCTCGACCCAAAAACACATCTATTCTCAGAGTATGTGACGTTTCGAATTCTTGGGCAAGACCCATTTTCATTTCTGATTTTTGATTTTCAGTATAAATATTTTAACTTCCGTTACTAGTTATTAATTTTGACGTTACAAATGTTTTGGGGGAAGTATTTCCGTTTTCAGTTTTAAGTTTAGCACGAGTTTTCGACCTATATGTTTTTACCTATCTATTTTGATGTTATCGTATTTTACGTCCTTACTTTTGGCCTTAAGCTATTTTGTGTTTTCGACTTTATATTTCATTAAAGTATGTTTCTACTTTTCCACTGATGGGGAAAGAAAGTAAGAGCTTGGAGGCATGATAGAGGATTTGGCAAACCGCTCGCGACGGTGTGGCGTATTCTCTTTGATGCACCCACTCCGACTTGATTTCTCTTTATACATAAATTCTTCTTCCTATTTTCGAGTTTTTCAGTGTAGTTTGTTATTTCAAATTTTGGGGACGAAATTTCTTTAAGGGGGTATATTGTAAAACCCTACCCCCAATTATAAAGGTAATTTTGAGTTTTTATTAAAAAAATGGTTTTTTAAGGCCTTAATAGGTGTGCCCAAGGGCCCACCTTGTTTTTGTTGGAAGTATGCCCACAAAGCCACTCATTTGATGTAATAGCTTTTTGGAATACTTAATGTATTAAACTTTTATATGTTTAATGGAAGGCAAAGCTTATTGTTAATCACTATTTATTGTATCATGTGTTTAAGCAATAAGGGAATCCAAGGAATGTATTTGGTCTAAGAGATAAGTGATCTAAATGAGTTTGATTAACGAGACCTTTCTCTTATGTTCATTCCTAAAAAGTTCCTAGCCATAGGATTGCCAATTGGGCATTGACAATCCGCTAAGGTTAGTATGTGTTATGTTGACTCAAGCGTGAGTATGACTAGTCTCAAGTCATTTGGTGTTGGACACTAAGACAAACACATAGGTGCTCGAAAGAGTAATCGAGTACACTGAACTACGATCAAAAGAGAGTTCGAACATACATGTCATGTATGAACTCTAAAGTTACAATATGCAAAGTAGTCCTTTGACCTGAGGCATCATAGATGTCTAATGGTTAGGTCCTTGATCTTTAATCATGTTAACGGCATTCCCTCGGAGTGTCCACGGCATTGTTGGGGTCAAGCTAAATAGTCATGTAGGCATATGAATGCACAACAAGGGATCTCTAACCTTCCATGGTGGAAGGAGAATACTCTAAGATATGATTCTAAAGTCTTTGGCCAAAGCAAATGAATATGACTTAGGAAGTTTGTTCCAAATCATATTCAAGGGAATCATATAGGAAAGTATCACATTGGATAGTAGACATGAAACAAACTATCACTCAAACAATGTGATTAAGAGTATTTTATTAGAGAAGGACCGTATTGCATTGTAGTTGTAACTGGATAGGTTCTCCAACCACTTCTAATTAGCTTGGGTAACCATGACATGCTGCTAGGTGTCACTCATGGTTTGTGGAAGCCCTAAATGATTAGCAAACACTAATCATTAAGGGAGAATTGAAATGTGGTTTCAATTCACAATCGATCGTTAAGAGTAACATCGCCCACTGCCTCGCTAATTGGAACCTAATGGATCGTACACCGAGTAAGGATGTATGTGAAGAAATTAAATGAAATGGATAAGCAATTAAATGGTTTAATTGAAGAATGGTCAAGATTAATTAATTAGTTAATTAATTTTACGAAAGGTTCGTATTGGGCTTTTAAGTTAGTTTGGGCTTCGGGGTCCAAAATGGTTTTGGTCCACTAGGCCCATGATAAGCTCATATTTATATATATTTTACATCAAATTCTCTTGCCTTTTCTTAGTTAGTTTCTTATATTTTTGAGTTATTTACTTTGTTTTTGTGTTTTATCGTATTTATCTAGCTAAGAAAATAAAAATAGCATAAGTGTGATTTTATGTAACAAATTCGTCAATGTAGATTAGATTTTAAATTAAATAATATATATATATATAATAATAATTCATGATGATGTTTAAAACATCATCATGATTTGTTTTTGTAAAGAAAAGAAAAGCTTGGTGGGAGCAAGGATCAAAATAAATGTTTAAGGCAGGAACCAAAGTCTCGGCTGGCATGGAGGAGAATAAAGAGTGAAAGCAGCAAGGCTGCCTTTGGGGGGACAACAAACGTGAGCATGAGAGGAATCCAACGAGACAGGCGGGGGACTTTAAAGAAAACGCTGTCAGTGCAGCGTGAAAAGGGGAAGAAAGCGAGAAATAAAAGGGAGAGAAAGATAATTGGCAGGGAGAGGAGGGAGACACGCGGAGAGAGAGAAGCTGCTTAGCAGCTGCTAAGACGAGCTTGCGAGAAAAGAGGAGATCGAAACGGGGCAGGACAGCTGCCTTAGGCAGCGCAAGAAGTGAGGTGGGCAGCGGAAAGAGAAACAAGGAAAGACTTGGCAGCTGGGTGAGGGCGACAGAGGGCAGCAGGAGAGAGCAGATGCTAGGGCAGGTCAGCACGAAGGAAAGCCTCGGGAGACAGCTACGAAGAAAGAAAGACGAACAGGAGCAGAGCTGCCAAAAGCAGCGGGGAGGACAGCTGGCAAGCGCGCAGGCAGTGAGAAAAACAAAGGGCGCTGCCTTGGCAGCGAGGAAGGCAGCTTGAGCACAGTGGCGAGGGCACTCTTTTCTCTCGGTGTTATTCTTCCTCCAAACTTATGTTTTATTTTATGGTTTAATTTATGAATAATGTGTAATTAATTTCTGTTTAGTTAGAGGTGAATTTGAAACTATGGATAAATGTTTATTATAATTTGATTTACTCCAGTTATGAATTTATGAATGTTGGATGTGGTTTATTTTTCTGTGTTGATTAAGAACTTGTTTATGTATGTGGGTTGAGGGTCGACACTTAATTTGCATGCTTAGACTTGATGCTAGGATATAAGGGAATTTCACCTAATCGTTATGAACTTATATTCATGAGTAGTAAAAATCGCTTGTCACGATTGTGTTTAGTAAACCCTAGGTTGGATTAACATGCGTATTCCATAGTTATGAATGCCTAGTCGATGCTTATGATTTCCATTGAACTTAATGATTTTTGATATGTCTCTCTATCATGCGTATTCCATAGTTAGGGAACTTGATAAAAATAATTTGGTTGTGATGCGTTTCCCGTCCAATTCAATGAATCTAGGGAAATCTGAAGGTTAATTTAAGCGGACCTAATTAACTTGGAGCGTTGTCATTTATTCGTTTGTCGAAGTCATAACTGGGAATTAAATTATATGCATTTGTTCATGTGTGGATAAGGACCCCTCTAACTAACGTTTCATCATTTTATTTCTATAAAATATATTTTCTTTGAGTTTGTTTTTAAGTTTCTGTTTTAATTTACTTTTCATAAAAAAATCAATCCCCATTATTAAATTATATTATTTAGTTTGTTTTCATTATTTTGAGTCTTTTGAATTATTTTAGTTTATTTGTTAGTTTTATTTTGAGTGATTCTATTTAAGTGTTTTGATTTTAGTTTAGTGTTTTAAATTTTGTTTTTACGTTTTTAATTTAATTTTACTTTGGTTAGCATCCCTAGTTAATCCCCGGCCTAGAACGATCCCTACTTATCCATATACTACAATCGTCACAAATAGGGTTTAAATTTGTGCGTTAATTTATTTTCGCATCAAATTTTTTAAACATCATCATGAATTATTATTATATATATATATATATTATTTAATTTAAAATCTAATCTACATTGACGAATTTGTTACATAAAATCACACTTATGCTATTTTTATTTTCTTAGCTAGATAAATACGATAAAACACAAAAACAAAGTAAATAACTCAAAAATATAAGAAACTAACTAAGAAAAGGCAAGAGAATTTGATGTAAAATATATATAAATATGAGCTTATCAGCCCATTATGTTTAAGTTGTATGACAACTAAAACAAATATGGGCATTTAGCCCAATAACAAAAGGAGGCCGGCCATAGCAAGGGTGGTGGGAATTTTTGCTTAATTGCAAGTTTGCCACTAACCTAAGAGATGAAGTATAAAGTCATCTTTATAGCTTTGTTTCTAATTAGGGTTCTCTAAAAGAAATTGGGTGAAACATTTTTCTCTCATTTTTCTACATAGAGGCCGGCCACTTAGAGGATTTTTACTAGCATCTAAAATCTCTCTAAGTCATCCATCTCATCTTCACAAGATACATCTTTGGTGAAGAGACTTAGAGACACTATACTTTTGGTGTTTTTGGAGATCCTTTCCTCACCACCTCAAGGAGCAAAGGAGCACACAAAGGAAGGAAATTCACAAGCAATATCCAAGGAGCTTGGAGGTGACTTGAAGGCCCTCCACTTGGGTGAATCCCTTGTGTAAACAAGGATGAGCTTCAAGGGTAATGAAACTCTAAATTCTTCCTTCTCTTTAATATTGTTAAAGAGTCTTTTGGTTCACCATATACTAGGCTTTGAAAGTCATGGGTTTTATGAATTTATTTTGGATGCATGCCTACTTTAAAGTGTTAATAGCTTGCATGTGTATTCAAATGTTCATTCTTGTTCTTAGCTAGGACAAATTTTTTCCTTCAGTTTTTGTGTCCCTGGTTTTTCCCTTTTTTTTTTATTTCTAACACACACACACACATAATTCACTCTCTCATCTCCCTCACCTCTCCCATAACTTTCTCGCTCTCCCTCTCCCTCTCATCTCTCTCGTTGAAGCTCTCTGTAACTCACTCTCACTCTCTCTAATTTCTTGAGCATCACCACTCACAACCACCATCTCTTACGACTTGGTTCAACACAAAATCACCAGAAATAGATATTGGGTTGCCTGAGGATCTCAGCAGTGGCTCTGCATGTTCAATCTGATAACTGGATGGGGAGGCTGATCGGGGAGCTCTATGTTTGCCGGCGAAGTCCGACTAAAAAAAACGATGTTTCAGTCGTTGATTTTACACGAGAATCATTCCTATTTGACCCTAGGTATTTTCCTAGGTTTAATTCATAACTTTTGGACTCGAATCCGAGATTCTAACTCCTGTAGTCCGTTTGTTCTTCACCCCAGTTTTCGATGTGGAGCTCCGCAAGGAACTCGGTAATTTTAAGGTCCCCTGAGCTCGAATGAGTCCTCATTAAACCTCAGGAAAACATTTAATGCTCTGCATGTTTGAATTTACCTAAATTTCGAGGTGCTAACCTATGTATAACTTTCGGTGATTCCTCAGATTTGTTCTGGTGACGCCTGTTGTTGAACTCCGGCGAGTTCGTATGTGGTGTGTGTCCGTGTGAGTGTGTGTGTGTGTGCGTGTAAGCGTGTGTGTGTGTGTGTGTGTGGTGCACGTGTGTGTGTGTGTGTGTGTGTGTTGTTCCATGTGTGTCTGATGTGTATACTGTGCACCCGTGTGAGTGTGTGTGTATTGTTGTGTATGGGTGTGTGCGTGTACAATGTGTGTGCGTGTGTGTGTGTGTGTATTTAGTGCATGTGTATGTGTATATGATGTGAGTGTATATGTGTGTGTATGGCATGTACTGTGCGTGCTGTGCATACATGTGTGTGTGCTGGCGTGTGTGTATGTGTGTTGTGTGGGTTTGGGCTCAAGCCGAAACCACCCCTTTTGTTCCTAAACTATCCAAACCCAAATCCCAAAACCCAATAGGTCCTAACCCTATTTAACCTAAACCTAAACCCTAATCCAGATCCAAACCCAATACCCATTTCCATTTCTTGAAATTCTATAGTTGGGTAGTTTGATAAATTGTACATTTTTGTGCTTAGGTGAAGTTGCTGTTGGAAGTATGCCCACAAAGCCACTCATTTGATGTAATAGCTTTTTGGAATACTTAATGTATTAAACTTTTATATGTTTAATGGAGGGCAAAGCTTATTGTTAATCACTATTTATTGTATCAGGTGTTTAAGTAATAAGGGAATCCAAGGAATGTATTTGGTCTAAGAGATAAGTGATCTAAATGAGTTTGATTAACGAGACCTTTCTCTTATGCTCATTCCTAAAAAGTTCCTAGCCATAGGATTGCCAATTGGGCATTGACAATCCGCTAAGGTTAGTATGTGTTATGTTGACTCAAGCGTGAGTATGACTAGTCTCAAGTCATTTGGTGTTGGACACTAAGACAAACACATAGGTGCTCGAAAGAGTAATCGAGTACACTGAACTACGATCAAAAGAGAGTTCGAACATACATGTCATGTATGAACTCTAAAGTTACAATATGCAAAGTAGTCCTTTGACCTGAGGCATCATAGATGTCTAATGGTTAGGTCCTTGATCTTTAATCATGTCAACGGCATTCCCTCGGAGTGTCCACGGCATTGTTGGGGTCAAGCTATCTAGTCATGTAGGCATATGAATGCACAACAAGGGATCTCTAACCTTCCATGGTGGAAGGAGAATACTCTAAGATATGATTCTAAAGTCTTTGGCCAAAGCAAATGAATATGAATTAGGAAGTTTGTTCCAAATCATATTCGAGGGAATCATATAGGAAAGTATCACATTGGATAGTAGACATGAAACAAACTATCACTCAAACAATGTGATTAAGAGTATTGTATTAGAGAAGGACCGTATTGCATTGTAGTTGTAACTGGATAGGTTCTCCAACCACTTCTAATTAGCTTGGGTAACCATGACATGCTGCTAGGTGTCACTCATGGTTTGTGGAAGCCCTAAATGATTAGCAAACACTAATCATTAAGGGAGAATTGAAATGTGGTTTCAATTCACAATCGATCGTTAAGAGTAACATCGCCCACTGCCTTGCTAATTGGAACCTAATGGATCGTACACCGAGTAAGGATGTATGTGAAGAAATTAAATGAAATGGATAAGCAATTAAATGGTTTAATTGAAGAATGGTCAAGATTAATTAATTAGTTAATTAATTTTACGAAAGGTTCGTATTGGGCTTTTAAGTTAGTTTGGGCTTCGGGGTCCAAAATGGTTTTGGTCCACTAGGCCCATTATGTTTAAGTTGTATGACAACCAAAACAAATATGGGCATTTAGCCCAATAACAAAAGGAGGCCGGCCATAGCAAGGGTAGTGGGAATTTTTGCTTAATTGCAAGTTTGCCACTAACCTAAGAGATGAAGTATAAAGTCATCTTTATAGCTTTGTTTCTCATTAGGGTTTTCTAAAAGAAATTGGGTGAAACTTTTTCTCTCATTTTTGTACATAGAGGCCGGCCACTTAGAGGATTTTTACTAGCATCTAAAATCTCTCTAAGTCATCCATCTAATCTTCACAAGATACATCTTTGGTGAAGAGACTTAGAGACACTATACTTTTGGTGTTTTTGGAGATCATTTCCTCACAACCTCAAGGAGCAAAGGAGCACACAAAGGAAGGAAAGTCACAAGCAATATCCAAGGAGCTTGGAGGTGACTTGAAGGCCCTCCACTTGGGTGAATCCCTTGTGTAAACAAGGATGAGCTTCAAGGGTAATGAAACTCTAAATTCTTCCTTCTCTTTAATATTGTTAAAGAGTCTTTTAGTTCACCATATACTAGGCTTTGAAAGTCATGGGTTTTATGAATTGTTTTTGGATGCATGCCTACTTTAAAGTGTTAATAGCTTGCATGTGTATTCAAATGTTCATACTTGTTCTTAGCTAGGACAAAAATTTTCCTTCAGTTGCTAGTGGGGATTTCCTTAATCCTTTTTCGCACAACTCTGCTGCTACGGAGTATCTGTGAGTGGACCCCTTCTAAAATTACATGATTTCATAGTTTAATTGCATAAATGAATAGCATGCCTTACGAGTTTATGAACTGATTTTATGTTAAGCATGTTTATGGAAAATGTTGTTTATCGTCTCGTTTTTTGTGAGGAATTAATTGTTGGCCTATATTGAGCTATATTTTAATATATCGTATTTTCTATAAAACCCATGAACTGGTAGACTATCTGATGGATGACGATAGGATGCTAGAACATGTTTTCAAAACCCCTCTTTATAGTATAGACGATGGATGACTTTATACTATGAAGTTGTTATTTATGAGAGGCGTAACTATTTGTGCGTACCTAGTGGACACTATGCCGCTTGGGGCGAGGATCTGGTGTTGGCAGATAGGCCGGGAGAAATAATCCCTAGCTACGGGCTGAGGGACACGGAGCAGGCATTAGGCCGGGAGTTGGTAATCTCTGGCTACGGGCGTAGAGACCACGGTGTTGGCATAGGGCCTGGAGTTATATTTATTCAGTGATCTTACTGGCAGCAAACCGAGCTTACGATACAATCTGTGAAACGTTTGATGTTTTGATTTCCGCAATGTTATTCCGTGATATGTCTTTAGAGATGTTTTTGGCATGCTAGGGTTTTCAGTAAACCTATCACTTATTATGCTAGTAGTTTTCTGTATATAAATTGTGGGGGGTTAGTATCTTGATAACTGTTTTATTATTACTGTATATATGAACTTGGTCCACTCCCCTTTGTTTTGGGCCCTCATTCAGGACTTAGAATCGAGGCATACAATCCCGGCGTCAAGGCACTTCCGCAGTAGCATCTTCGAGTCCTCTTGGTGTATGATTTGCTCCTTTGTTCATTCAATTTTATATTATTTCTTTTAGTATTCTGGTTAGTTGTATGCTCTGAACACTTTCCTTAAATGCATATTCTTTATTCTTTTATATTTATAAGTCTTAATTATTCCTTATTTTCAACCTTTGCACTCAATAAATGGCTTTCGTCACCCTCCGGTGTCGGCCAACACGTGCCTATTCTGGTATTCTGGGAAATATCGGGATCGGGGCGTGTCATCCTGTTCATGTCAGACTACCTCTGCATGAACTCGTGTGTCAGCATATGTCGATGAGCACTTGTTATGATATATTTGCCTATGCTAGATTATGTGGTTACTGACATGATGTGTTTATGTACGAGATTTGTGCCGTATTGATATCTTGATATTTTGCAGGTTATGGTAAATATTTTCTTACCATACGTAGTCTGTATATTTTGGAAACTATACTTGTTTTACGACAAGGGATTACAATGTTTTCATAAAGGTTTTATTTATTTATTTTATTTTTTATAAAACTTTATTTTTAGGCCCACTCACCATTTTTTTTCGCCCCTCCAGGTTTTAGTAGTTGAGATTTCGTTTCGATGAGGACTCTTGGCATATCTCAGTATAAATGGTTATCTCCGAGGGTATAATTCTCAATCCACTCTACTACACTTTAGCTATGCTATGACATCACGTGTGAAATGAGTTCATTCTCGCTCACCAACGCACTCTTATATTTAGGCATTTTTAGGTTTAAATTTAGTCACATTTTCCACATCACTACACTTTACGGCTAGCACATCTCGATTCGGAGTCCTAGTGGACATTCCGGGTCGGGGTGTGTCAGTTGGGCAAATGGAAAAGAACCAAAAAAAAAAAAAAAGTGGGCTAGCCAACGGGCTGGCTGAAGATGGCCAGCCGGTTGGCCCTTTAGACCTTTCTTGTCCTGTGGGGCCCACAAACCCTTTGGCCTAGCCATCGGTTAGAGACGATTTTAGGGCTATTTTCGGCCCTCTGGACCCTTCGGTTGGAGATGGTCTAAGAAGTGACCAACTCATATGATAAGGTAATGAAGGGCCACAGGGTGTGCAACTCCTTTAGATTCGTAAGTAACTAAGCGTGCAACTCATATGTTCATATGTTAACGGTTGATTTAACAACTACCTTAACAAGTGTATGAAAGTGTCTCAAAATTATGAATTTAAATACCACTCTAGAATGAAAAAAAACTTGATGCACCAAATATTAAAAACCAAAAAATTTTAAAGTAATAAACTGAGATTAAGCAAAGAGTATTACATTACCGAACGAGGACCAAGTGTAGGAGGGAACACTACCTAGGCCAAGAGTGGGAACCAAAATAGGAAACGCGTTTTACAAGTGTTGGGCTGCTGTCACCGAAAATAAAATGGCAGATAATAGGACTCGGCGGTGTTGCCGCCGATAAAACCGTCACCAGAAACCCTAGTCTCTCTCTCGGTTTTTCTTAATTTTCATTTCTTATTTATTAAATTAAAGTCACAAATTAAATATTATCCCTAGTGCAGAAATAGGTCGTTGTGTTTGTCCTTGCTTTTGCCACTGTTTGTTTCAGATTCCCTCCTCCCAACCCTCTCTCTCTCTCTCTCTCTCGATATCCCTAACAAAAGGTAAAACCAAACCCAAATTTAAATCTCCTCTCTCTCTCTCTCTGTACATATGTGTGCGTATCCGTTGGGTTTGATCAGGGTTAGTTTGTGTTGGTGTTGGTGTTGGTGTTGGTGTTGGTGTTTGGGTGCAGAGTAAATGGATAGGTTTCAGAGGGTGGAGAAGCCCAAGGCGGAGGCTAAGCCCATAAACGAGAATGAGATTCGTATAACGGCTCAAGGCAGAATGAGGAACTATATTACTTACGCCACCACTCTCCTCCAGGTCCCTCCTCATCCTCCTCTTCCTCTTTTCTCCATTTCATGTTTTGTGTTTTGTTAAAAGGAAAATGATAAACACACTATCTTTTTAACCTCTCACGCACCCCGTAATTATTCTTGTCGGTTGTTTCTATTTTATTTACTCGACCAGATAAAAAGGATGTGTGACAGTGAGAAAAGGTGTGAAAGTCAGCTTCCTACTCATCATACTGTGTTGATTTATTCACCCCACAAATTGAATTGATGCTACCCACTTAATTCGCATTTCCTTTTTGCTCTATGCATATTAGTCACTATTTTATCTTGGGTTTTAATATGAGGTACAAGTTGCAACTTCCAGACTCCAGTCCCTTGTTTTTTTTTTTTTTTTTTTTTTGGAACAATTGATATTATCTACACTAAGAAGAAGGGGTGGGTTTAGCCTCACAATAAGCTAATAATAATGTGGTTCAAATTTGTATTTGGCGAGAATCGAACCTAAAAATCTCTCACTTACGAGAGTGAAGAAAAATACTGAAATACTATTAGACCGTAGTACGGGCAGTCCTTGCCTTTTATTTTCCTTTTGCTTTTGTCCCCTTAGTTTTGTCTTTGTTTATCCTTTGGGTTTTATTTGTTTTTGTCTGCCCTTAGCTCCTCTTTTATTATCGTTATTATTATTATTACTTTTTTCTAATTGTGCACTAAATTTTTTTTTTTTCCGTTAGGCTTTAACATAAATGATTGTATCTGATGTAGGAGAAAGGATCTGACGAAATTGTTCTAAAGGCAATGGGCCGAGCTATCAATAAAACGGTTATGATTGCTGAGCTAATAAAGGTGAGGGACTTGTGACCTCTTCGTAGGCATATGCATGTGCATGTGTTTCACTTTCATGTCTGTATCAGTGTTTGTGTATACACATTTTCTGATAAAGCTTTTCTGTTTCCAGAGAAGGATTCTTGGTCTTCATCAGAATACTTCTATTGGATCAACTGATATAACTGACGTGTACGAGCCCCTAGAAGAAGGCCTGCTTCCGTATGAAACCATACTCTTCTATGCTACCATGCATATGCACATATGATTTCCTTTCTTGTTTCACGTAAGTGATATAATTGGTTGTGTTTTTCTGCAGTGTCGAGAGTACTCGGCATGTTTCAACGATCACTATTACCTTGTCGAAGAAGGAGCTCCTTACATCCTCTACAGGGTAAATAATTTAGATTTTGGTTTCTGTTTGCATGCTGAAGCAACTATGTATTTCTCGTGCATCTCATGAATATCCCATTTTAGTATTTACTAATGGTTTTCTGAACTGGGATACAAAATTATTGACAGATGAACTGTGCTACTTCTGTTAGGATTTTAAAGGGTGCTAAAAACTTTATAACTTCGATCGCGTTTGAACCATATGTAGTTGAATGAATTCTAAGGAATGATTTTAGTGCTGGTTCCTAAAATGGTAATTACATTATGATGCACAGTAGAGCCCAGAAGTGCACAACTATGCGATAAAAATCACAGTGATCATATGAGTATGTGGTTTGAAAGGTGGGAAGTCTATCCGTATCTTTCATTTTCTGTTATTTGATAGGGTACAGATATCAATCCCCTCTTCCAGTTGACCAAGTGAAACAGTTGAATGATTTTGAGGACGATGGAGGTGATGTGTTATGTCTTTGTTCATGCTTCTGAGGTTACTTCTATACTATAATCGCTTCAATTAATATTGATTTAATTACATGCAAGCCAGACGGTTCGCCTGGATTCCGAGGCAGGGGTCGTGGTGGCCGAGGAAGAGGCCGGGGTAGAGGTATCGCTCTCTGCTCTAAAATTATGAATATATTTTGTTTACGGCGTCATTGTAATCGTGAAGTGGAGTTAAAATTTTGCTTTTCAAAAACATCAAGTACCATTATACCAGTACCCATGGTAATTTACTGAGTTTTTTGTTACAAGTGGCTAAAATTGCTCATGGGGTTTTGCTCTGGTTCATGGTACCCCGTGTGCAGGAAACTACAATGGAGTTGGGGATTATAATGGAGATGGTTGGGATGGTGGGCGTGGTTATGGTGGCAGAGGTAGAGGCCGTTCAAGAGGTGGTTCTTTTAGGGGTCGAGGACGAGGTTATGGTCAGTCAGGTGGATACTATGACTATGTTGAAGGTGCACCTGCCCAAGGCCGCGGTAGGTTTTCTATGCTCTGTAGTGTTATATTTAATTTATTTCCTTTAAGTTTCTTCCAATTAAATTTAGTTCTCTGGCTTGCAGTAGTAACTGGAAATCTATGAATGCAAATATGTTAGCGGCTTTATGTTTGCCTCCATGTCACTAATAACGTAGTTTATCAATATTGGATTCATTTGGTTTTTAAACTAGATTTTACTTTTACCCTGGTTGTAAGGACATTATATATGATCAGTTAAGTTCATTCCATACTTTTTTGTTTTGTTTTAATTTTTATGCTTACGGTCTACCGTATCCTTGACCAGTGTGCTTTTATTGTAGCGAATACCGATGGTTTTGACACAATGCATTTAGCTCTCTACTTGCTTGGTGGGGCTTGTTTGAGAACCATTTGGTTTTCAGCTTCTAGTTTTCACTTTTTGGTCAGAAATTAGTAGGTTACGAGGACGAAAGGAGAGGATTAATAGAGGAAGGGTGGTGGAAGGAAACGGAGAAATGCACATGGAATGGTACACAACGTGGAACCAAAAACTGAAAAGATATTTCTTTCGTATTTTTTTATTTTGATTTTGTATGTAACATGATGTGCATTTCTTCCCCCTCCCTCCTACAATACTCTCCGCATTCTTATTCATCTACCCTGCCATCTACTTTCTCTCTATACCTAGTGAAAAAACTGAAAACTCTAAACTTAAAATCAAATGGTTATCAAACGGGCCCTTAGAAAGTGGAAACTTTTGCGTTCTCAAATAATTAATTCATAAGTATCGTGTGCACTGAATCTTTGGAATGTAGGAATGCTGTTAATGTCGATAAGTTATCTGATAATCGATGCCATTTGAAGGTCTTGCAGGGCGTGGTCGAGGCAGGGGAAGGGGCCGTGGGCGCGGTCGTAATACCAGATTGGATGGACAAGCACCTGCTGCTTGAGCCGATGTTTGATTACAAGATGTGTGGACTTGAAAAAATTGACATATGGGATGCCTGCTCTGCTTGGTTATGTCTTGGCGAAGTTTGCTGATAGCTATGGGCACCGTCTTTCCCTTTGAGTATTCTAAGTGTTGCAACGGTCGTGATGCTTGACGTTTTGTTTTGTAGGTCGTGAGGTAGGAATACTTTAGTAGTTATTGCTGCTAATCAAGTGTGGTATAAAGTTGTAAAATGATATTTTTGTTCCATAGAAATAATAGAGCAGTACATTCTTTTATTCTTACATGAATATTGCATGCTAACTCCTCCTAACAGAACATCATTCAGTCTGAGTCTGCCCTCCTTTCAGTCAAATACTTGCAAAGTCTCAACAAGTTATTAATAGTAACGTACTAGTCAGTAGGCACTTATCCTTTTAAGGGCTTTAGTGTAAAAATATGTCACAAGTTCGAAACTCCCCTCCCCTACCTTTTTGATGAGAAAAATTAAAAAGAAAATTAATGAAAAAGACTTGGGGTACTTTGAATTTTGACAAAAAATATGTAATAGCTTGGTGTTTTCTAAGAGGCAGACCGCACTTTGCGGACATTGCGTGGGGGCGGAATGTGAGCCGTTGGATGAAATCTGAACGGTTGAATATCAATCCATAAAAATGAGCTTAAGGTGAAACTGGATCATAAAGCACCCGTCACTAATTGAAAACAGTACCCTGCATCAATTCAAAATTTTTGGGATTTAAACACGTCTCCTTTCAAAACTCTCCATCTCTGGCCAGCCTCAAACATCCTTCCCGTTCAAAACGCAGCTGTAGTTTGTCGACTCCGGCCTCACTGCACTTTCACACAGAAGTTTAGAAGTTCAGACGAGTTTGGTTCGAGGGTGAACAGTCGGTTCCACAGAGAGAAAAGGTGTACATATCTCAGAAACATAATTTAAGATTCAACTCCTCTCTATCTCCCCTCTCCAACAATCTTTTCCTTTCATCACAACTAGCAAATTCGGAACAAGAATCTAGATGTATAGGTTTCCGATGCTGGAGTGACAGACGATGCAGCATCTCGATCTACGGCATACTGGCTGAAGCCCAAATCTGTTGCAGCCTCACGTTGCTGTGATTTTTCGGTTAGGCTCTCGTTCTCTTGCCATGGACATCTTCAGTAAGAAACCCACCGTCTTTCGTTAGGTAATTTAATCACTCTGTTTGATTGGTGAGAAAATTGAGAGTAAGGTTTTGTTCTGTAAAAAGTTTCGTTTTCGTGATACAAATGTTGGGCCTTTGTTTGTTTGTTTTGTTTTGCAAGTATTGTAACAATTACTTGATGTTTTGATTGTATAGATATAGCAACAGGGTGTTAAACCTATCATGTTTCTAGAACAGTTTATTAGGTAATTTGAACTTGTAAATTGTATGGACTTTGAAATTTATAAGGTAACTCGTTTCTACTTCTTTGTTTATTTGTAATTTACCAATTTTTGCTTATCTCACAGATCCTTGGTGTCAGCCCAATTGAGGGATTTGACATGATCAAGGCAGTGTCTTTGAAAAAACACAAGGAGCGGTGATGAAGCAATTGCTGTTAGAGTACGTTTCAAAACTGGAAGGAGGCTTGGTATGGGAACAAACATGTACGCATCTTCCTCATTGCTTGGCCAAGACAAGGGTGCAGCCATAGCTTCCCTCCCAGTGGAGTGTCGACGAGTTGATTGAGAACGCTGATGGATTTGCTGGAGTATTTCCTGGTGGGTTTTACAGGAATTTCTTTGTTCTTTCCGCTTTCTAATTAAACATGAAATCCTTTAATGAGAAGATATAAACCTCACATTTCTTTGTAGCAGTTTGCATTTCCAAAGCAATAGTTATTCGTTTAAATTCAGCCTAGACTCATGATTGCTCATAGCATGAAGGTTATTGGGCATGTTGCTCTGCCTTCAGTACTCGTTTGGCGACACCATGACAATTATCCACTGTTTGTTTTGATTTTTTTGTTTCATTACTAATTAAATGCACGGTTTATGAATGTTCCTAACTTGATATTTGAAACCTTGTCCTAACACATCTATTGAACTAAACATGGTAAATACCAATATTAAACTAAACATGGTAAATACCAAAAATATATATGACAATATTCGGGAATTTCTTATATATTCATTAATCTCCAAAGTGGAGTATATGTAGGAGTTACAATTGGTATTACATATGTACTTCACCAACGTGGGACAATAAACTACTATTTATACTCTAACTAATATATAACTCGCAACGCTCCCCCTCAAGTTGGTGCAAAGATGTCACGCATGCCCAACTTGTATAGCGAGTTGGAAAACACACTATTAGGCACAACCTTAGTAAGAGCATCAGCAAGTTGATCTTCAGATCTCACAAACGGAAACATAATAATTTCAGCATCCAATTTTTCCTTAATGAAATGTCGATCAATCTCCACATGTTTTGTTCGATCATGTTGCACTGGATTATGAGCAATCTCAATAGCAGCCTTGTTATCACAATGAAGTTTCATAGCACCATTGGGGTTAAATCCAAGATCTCTCAACAATTTTTTCAACCACAACAACTCACATACACCATGCGACATACCACGAAACTCAGCTTCTGCACTTGACCTAGCCACCACTTTTTGTTTCTTGCTTCTCCAAGTAACTAAATTACCACCCACATGTTGGAAATGTGCCCTAAAACCAATCATATGATGATACTTTACGGACATTTCACATGTTCAACTAATCTAGTTTAAATATAAAGGGCAAAGATTATTGTTTGAGCAGTCTCATATAAATGTTATATGCTTAAACGATAAGTCCAAGGAATATGTGATTGGGAGAATACGATCTAAAGAAGTTAGATTCATGAGACCATTCTTTCGTAGACACATCCTAAACGTTCCTGATCATAGGATTGCCAATTGGGCATTGACAGTCCGTTAAGATTAGTACGTACTGTGTCTTCTCTCAGGGAGAGTGACTAGTCTCGAGTCATTGGTGTGTGTGACATCAAGACAAGTACGTAGGTGCTCAATAGAGAATGAGTTCACTGAACACGATCAACGAAGAGTTCTCATATTCATGTCACATGAGAACTCATGGTTGGGATAATGCAAAGTAGTCCTTTGACCTGAGGCATCACAGTTGTCTTGTGGTTAAGTCCTTAATCTTTGATTATGTCAAAGTCACTCCATTTGGAGGGTGTCCACGGCATCGTTGGGGTTAAGCCACTTAGTCATGGAGGCAAGTGAATGCGCAACAAGGGATCTCTAACCTTCAAACCGTTTGAAGGAGAATACTCTATGATATGATTAAGAATCTTTGGCCAAAGTATGAATGAGATTTAGGAATGCGTTCCAAATCACATTCAAGGTAATCATATAAGCACACGAATCACATTGGATAGTAGACATGAATAAACTATCAAACCAAACAATGTGGTCAAGAGTATTGTATTAGAGAAAGACCGTAATGCATTGTAATCCTAAACTGAATAGGTTCTCCACCTCTTCTGATTAGCTTGGGTAACCATGATATGCTGCTAGGTGTCACTCATGGTTTGTGGAAGCCCTAAACGTGTGTAATCACTAAAGGGAGAATTGAAAGTAAGTTTCAATTCACAATCGATGTGAAATGGTTTTAATCGCCCACTGCCTCGCTAAAAGGAACCTAATGGATCGTACACCGTGTAAGGTGAAGATTGAAGAAACAATGGAGATGAGTAAGAATAATTAAATGGTTTAATTATTTATGGCAAGGATTAATATGTTAATTAATCAAACGAATAAAGTTCGTTAAAAGACCACGGGTTAGTTTTGGGCCTCAAGGCCCAATGGGCTTTGAACGTCAAGCCCATTGACTTAAGTTGTATGACAACTTAATTCACAAAGGCCCAAAAGCCCAATAAAACCATTATGGCCTGCCATGTTAGAGAGAATGGGATTTTGGTTCTTTAGGTCACTTATTTGAAGGGACTATATAAAGAACTTTATAGCCTAAATTCATTAAGGGTTCTTTTGGAGAAAATTGGAGAGAACATGTCTCTCCCTTTCTCTCTAAAGAGGCCGGCCCCCTTGGAGGGTGGATCTAGCAATCCCACTACTCCAAGGTCATTCATTTCTTCTCCAATCTAACCTTGGTGTGGAGACTTAGAGGTTCTCAATTTTGGGAACTTGGAGAAACCTTTTCATCCATCCAAATCCATAGATTTTAGATGCAAGGAATGAAGGCCCTCTCTTTGGGTGATTAGCCTTTGCTTATGCAAAGAGGAATCTACAAAGGTATATATTTCTCAACTCACTTTGATTTGAGTTGAGTCTTGGTTCACCAATCTACTAGGCTTTGAATTTCATGGGTAATGTTTTGTTTTTGAATGCATGCAAGCATGATTCCGCCTTTTAATTGTTAATTGCATGCTATAGATGTTATTCAAATGAACATGTTTTCACAAAATAATCCTTCACCACAAACGTAAAGTATCCAGATTTAGATCGTCGATCAGTGATAGAACCTACCCAATCTGCATCTGTATACCCTTCAACATTCAAATGACCATTCTTGGAGAAAAAATAGGCCTCTGCCAGGAGCCATCTTCAAGTACCTCAAAATACGGGTTACTGCATCCATATGAGCTTCACTAGGTGAGTGCATAAACTGACTTACCACACTAACTGCATAAGCAATGTCAGGGCGAGTGTGAGACAAATAAATTAATCTCCCCACAAGCCTCTGATACCGTTCCTTATGAGTAGGAACTTGATCTGGAAATAAGCCCAGACGATGATTCTGCTCAATTGGAGTATCAACAGGTTTGCAATCTAACATACCTGTTTCAGCTAACAAATCAAGAACATATTTCCATTGAGACAGAAAAATACCATGCTTGGATCGTGCAACCTCGATTCTAAGAAAATATTTCAATTCACCCAATTCTTTCATCTCAAACTCAGTAGCTAGGTACTTTTGAAGACGTTGTATCTCCTTCTGATCATCACCAGTCACTATCATGTCATCAACATAAATAATCAATACAGTTAACTTACCATTTTGTCGCTTCAGAAACAAAGTATGATCTGAATGACTCTGGATATACCCAAACTTCTTCATTGAACTTGTAAACCTCCCAAACCACGCTCTAGGAGATTGTTTCAAACCATACAAGGCCTTTTGTAACCTGCATACAACACATTTTCCAGGAGATGTTCCAATACCAGGTGGGAGATCCATATACACTTCCTCCTTAAGATCACCATGAAGGAAAGCATTCTTAACATCAAACTGCAACAGAGGCCAATCCTGGTTTGCTGTTAAGGACAGAAGAACACGCACAATATTAAGTTTGGCAACAGGAGCAAATGTCTCCTGATAGTCCACCCCATAGGTTTGAGTATAATCCTTAGCAACTAATCTAGCTTTATACCGGTCAATAGAACCATCTGCTTTGTGCTTAATAGTAAACACCCATCTACATCCAACGACTTTTTTTCCGTTTGGTAAAACCAAATCCCAGGTAGAATTCTTTTCCAAAGCTTCCATCTCAACTTGCATGGCATTATCCCACTTAGGGTCAGACAAAACATCTTGCAATTTTGTTGGAATTGACACACTAGATAGCTGACATATGTAAGATGCATATGGTTTGGATAAACGATGAGTGAAGGAAAAATTTTGTCCTAGCTAAGAACAAGTAAGAACATTTGAATACATATGCAAACTATTAAAACTTTAAAGTAGGCATGCATCCAAAAACAATTCATAAAACCCATGACTTTCAAAGCCTAGTATATGGTGAACCAAAAGACTCTTTAACAACATTAAAGAGAATGAAGAATTTAGAGATTCTTTACCCTTGAAGCTCATCCTTGTTTACACAAGGGATTCACCCAAGTGGAGGGCCTTCAAGTCACCTCCAAGCTCCTTGGATCTTGCTTGTGATTTCCTTCTCCTTTTGTGCTCCTTTGGTCCTTGAGGATGTAAGGAAATGATCTCCAAAACACCAAAGGTTTGGTGTCTCAAAGTCTCCACACCAAGGGTGAGGTGTGAAGATGAAATGGACGACTTAGAGAAGAAAAGATTGCTAGATGAATCTCCTCTAAGTGGCCGGCCTCCTTGTTAAAAAGAGAGAATAGGTTTCACCTCTTTTCTTACAAGAAAAACCCTTATGAGAAAAATAGCTATAAAGTTGCTTTTATAACACTTTTCTTAGGTGAGTGGCAAACTTGCAATTAAGCAAAACTTCACCATCTCCTCACCATGGCCGGCCTATTTGTTGTGATTGGGCTTATTGCCCATTTTGTTTTAGTTGTCATACAACTTAAACATAATGGGCCTTGTGGACCAAAACACTTTTGGGCCCCCGAAACCCAAAACCAACTTAAAAGCCCAATACGAACATTTCGTAAAATTAATTAACTAATTTAATTAATCTTGACCATTCTTCAATTAAACCATTTAATTGCATATCCATTTCATTTAATTTCTTCACTATCATCCTTACTCGGTGTACGATCCATTAGGTTCCATTTAGCGAGGTAGTGGGCGATTGTTACTCTTAACGATCGATTGTGAATTGAAACCACATTTCAATTCTCCCTTAAAATTAGTGTTTGCTAATCATTAGGGCTTCCACAAACCATGAGTGACACCTAGCAGTATGTCATGGTTACCCAAGCTAAGTAGAATTGGTTGGAGAACCTATCCAGTTACAACTACAATGCAATACGGTCTTTCTCTAATACAATGCTCTTAATCACATTGTTTAAGTGATAGTTTGTTTCATGTCTACTATCCAATGTGATACTTCTCCATATGATTCTATTGAATAAGATTTGGAACAAACTTCCTAAATCATATTCATATGCTTTGGCCAAAGACTCTCGAATCATATCTTAGAGTATTCTCCTTCCACCATGGAAGGTTAGAGATCCCTTGTTGTGCATTCATATGCCTACATGACTAGATAGCTTGACCCCAACAATGCCGTGGACACTCCAATGGAATGCCTTTGACATGATCAAAGGTCAAGGACCTAACCATTAGACATCTATGATGCCTCAGGTCAAAGGACTACTTTGCATATTGCAACTATCGAGTTCTTACATGACATGTATGTTCGAACTCTCTTTTGATCGTAGTTCAGTGTACTCGATTACTCTTTCGAGCACCTATGTGTTTGTCTTAGTGTCCAACACCAAATGACTTGAGACTAGTCATACTCACGCTTGAGTCGACATAACACATACTAACCTTAACGGATTGTCAATGCCCAATTGGCAATCCTATGGCTATGAACGTTTTAGGAATGAACATAAGAGAAAGGTCTTGATAATCTAACTTACTTAAATCACTTGTCTCTTAGATCAAATACATCTCTTGGATTCCCTTATCGTTTAAACACATGATACAATAAATAGTGATTAACAATAAGCTTTGCCCTTCATTAAACATATAAAAGTTTAATACAATAAGTATTCCAAAAGCTATTACATCAAATGAGTGACTTTGTGGGCATACTTCCAACAATCTCCCACTTGCACTCAAAGCCATCCTCCCATGTATCTAATACCCATCTTTTCGATATGGCGGTCAAGTTGGATTTGAGACATTGGCTTCGTTAGTGGATCTGCTACGTTATCGGCTGAGGCAACTTTGAGGATGTTGACTTTCCCCTCGGCAGCATATCTTCTAATGATACTAAAGCGCCTGTCAAAATGCTTGTTCTTTTGATGTGCTCTGGGTTCCTTGGCTTGAGCTATCGCCCCACTATTATCACAGTACAAAATTACTGGTGATGTAATGGTTGGAACCACTCCAAGTTCAGTAATGAACTTCTTCATCCAGAACGCTTCTTTGCCGGCTTCAGCTGCAGCGACATATTCAGCCTCTGTCGTGGAATCAGCAATTACACTTTGTTTCTTGCTTTTCGAACTGACAGCCCCACCATTTAGAGTGAATACATATCCGGAGTTGGAACTTCTATCATCGACGTCAGATTGGAAATCTGCGTCTGTATAGGCTTCCACTCGCAACTCTGTCGCTTCTCCATAAACGAGGAACATGTCCTTAGTTCTTCTTAAGTACTTAAAGACCGTCTTGACAGCTGTCCAGTGTTCTGATCCTGAGTTAGATTGATATCGACTAGTAATGGTCACAACATATGCGATATCCAGCCTTGTGCATATCATGGCATACATGAGACTTCCTATAGCGGAAGCATAAGGAATAACTCTCATTTGCCGTATCTCTTTAGGAGTTTTAGGTTCCATGGACTTAGAAAGGTGAATTCCATGTCTCACAGGAAGAAAACCTTTCTTAGATTGTTCCATCTGGAACCTACTTAGCACCTTATCTATGTACATAGATTGGGATAATCCGATTAATTTTCTGGATCTATCACGATAGAGCTTTATCCCAAGTACATAAGATGCATCTCCCAAATCTTTCATGTGGAAGGTTTTGGACAACCACACTTTTACAGAAGAAAGTACTGCAGTGTCATTCCCGAATAGTAATATGTCATCTACATATAACACTAGGAATACTACTGCTTCCCCAACGACCTTTTGATAAACACAATTGTCGTCTTCGTTTTGAGTAAAACCAAACGTTTTGATTTCAGTGTCGAAACGAATGTTCCAGCTCCTGGAGGCTTGCTTAAGTCCATAAATGGACCTTTGAAGCTTGCATACCTTAGTCTTTTCAGACTTGGACATGAAACCATCGGGTTGAGTCATATAGAGCTCTTCCTCTAGGTAGCCGTTCAGAAAGGCCGTCTTCACGTCCATTTGCCATATCTCATAATCATGGTACGCAGCTATAGCAAGCAAAATCCGAATGGACTTAATCATGGCTACAGGAAATAAGGTTTCTTCATAGTCAATCCCTTCTCTTTGCCTGTAACCCTTGGCTAAGAGTCTAGCCTTATAAGTCTCCACGTTCCCATCAACGCCTATCTTCCTCTTGAAGACCCATTTGTTTCCAACAGGTACTATACCTTCTGGAGGGTCTACAAGAGTCCAGACCTGATTTTGATACATGGAATCCATCTCGGATTTCATGGCCTCTTGCCATCTCTTTGAATCAATGTCGGACATTGCTTCAATGTAGTCCCTAGGGTCCTCCTTTGTGTCATTGCCACCTAGAAGGTGCAATTATGCAAATTCATTATTTAAGCCATACCTCTTAGGTGGCTTACTAACCTGTTCAGATCTACGTGGAGCTAGGGGTTCAGGAACAGGGTTGTCAACTTGTCGAGTGCTTGGTTGTGGTTCATCATTAATCTCATTAATTTCCATCTCTTTGCTTATAGTTCATTTGAGAATAAATTCGTCCTCTAGAAACTTAGCAGTTCTGGCGACAAAGACTTTCTGGTCGTCAGGATGGTAGAACTCATATCCCATAGTTTCTCTAGGATATCCCACAAAATAGCATCTTACTGATCTCGCTTCAAGCTTAGTAGCCTCAAGCTTCTTGACATATGCTTCACAACCCCAAATCTTAATATGATTAAGACATGGCTTTCTTCCATGCCATATCTCATAGGGCGTTTGTGAAACTGACTTGGAAGGTACTCTATTAAGCAAGTAAGCTGCTGTATATAGAGCGTATCCCCAGAATGTTACTGGTAGATCAGCGGAACTCATCATAGAACGAACCATGTTCATCAAGGTTCGATTTCTCCTTTCAGAAACTCCATTAAGTTGTGGAGTTCCCGGTGGAGTCCACTGTGATATTATTCCACACTTTTTGAGATAATCTAGGAACTCATTACTCAGATATTCACCCCCTCGATCCGATCTTAGGATCTTTATCTGTTTCCCAGTTTGCTTCTCAACTTCATTCTTGAATTCTTTGAACCTTTCAAAGGATTCTGACTTGTACTTCATAAGATACACATAGCCAAACCGAGAGTGATCGTCGGTGAATGTGATATAGTAGGAGAAGCCTCCTCTCAATGTAGTAGACATAGGTCCACATACGTCAGTGTGGATTAACCCTAGAATTTCAGTGGCACACTCTCATTTTCCAGTAAATGGAGATTTGGTCATCTTCCCTTCCAAGCAACATTCACAAGTACCCATCTGGTCATTACCTAATGGGCGGATATATCCGTCTTTCGACATCTTGTGAATCTTATCAAGGTTCACATGTCCAAGTTTAAGATGCCACATCTTTTCTTGGTTAACTTCTTCTCTAGCCCTTTTGGGTTTTGAGGTATTCCCGCCTGCAATACAGTGCATCCCACTATTCGTCTCTAGGTGAAAAAGCCCCTCTATCATATTACCATGAGAGATAATACGACCGTTCAAGTATAAAGTGCAACTCATTTTGTCAAACAATACTGAGTGCCCATCTCGTAAAAGCTTAGAGATGGAAATCAAATTCTTTATACATGAAGGAAAATATAAACAATTTTTAAGTTCCAGGACTTCCCCAGATGGTAGGTTAAGCATGTAGGTGCCTATTGCTTTTGCAGAGATTTTAGTGCCGTTCCCAACTCGCACAACCATCTCCCCATTGCGCAGTGACTTGCTCCTCGCTCCTCGCTAGTCCCTGCATCGTATTACAGATATGTTGACTAGCGCCTGAATCAAATATCCAGGAACTGGAGCTCACTGTAAAAGAACTCTCTATGACAGAAATAGTCTCTTCAAAAGTTTGTGTCATAAGGCTCGCAATGCGCACCCTGTATTTCTTCTTCCAACGTTCATCCTTTCCACAATGAAAGCATGTTCCTTTGGATTTCTTTGCCTTCTTCTTATGCAACCTTTTCCTTGTGTTTGCATTCTCACTCTCACTGTCCATTTTGAAACCGTTTTCAAATTTACAGCACATGTCAATCATCTCGTTTAAAGAATGATCGAATCTATTCACTTTATAGTTTACAATAAACTTAGTGAAATCATCTGAGAGAGATGTAAGGAAAAAGTCTTGGGCCATTTTCCCATCGATGGAAGTTCATAAACTTTGAAGATCTTGAAAGATCCTTTCCATCCTTTGTCCATGTTTATAGACCGATGCCCCCTTTGCCATTTTGGCATTCATTAGACTACAAACATTTGAGAATCGTACATTACTAGTCTCATTGTCATGCATCTTATGCAAACTTTCAACCATGGCACAAGAAGTGTCCATGTGCTTATGTAGCTTCATAAGCTCCTCACTAAGTGAAGTGAGGATTAAGCATTTGGCTTGTAAGTCATCCTCATAGTGTCTAACATAATTTTGACACTCCTCATTTGAAGCCAGTTTCGTAGGAGGTACATGAGGAGGGGATTGCTTAAGCACATACAATATGTCTTTCACCTTTGAGACATTCTCAATGTGGCGATACCAAGCAAGGAAACGTTGGCCCTTAAGGCCCATTTTGTCAAGTATAATGGTGGGTATTATTTTAGGCATGTCGTTAACTACATAACATAATAGAAATCGTATTAGATTGTTTGTTTCAAAACTACTTGATTGGGTCTTAAATCAAATAGTACCACCCACTATTTTTGGAAAATTCCACATCCCTCAATGGAATTCGAGAGTTATACTGAACTCTAAGCGGGGTATGGGAGACTCACCATTACCAAGCCCACCTCACAATGATACGATGTTGGTTAGCAAAAATAATGATGAGAGAATAACGCTTTATTCATTTACAACTTTTGTAATTACCCATCCGTTTGGCCTCTAGAGAATGTTGCCTCACGATGATACGATGTCGGCTCCATTGCACTTAGTTAAGTTATTCCCACCATGCTTAGTTTGTGAAGGGGTTCAAGAATAGCCTCACGATGATACGATGTCGGCTATCCTCGTTGCCTACACTCACTTCATCATATGTTTATGGACTCCTCTTGGATGTAAGCACATACTTTGAACTTCCCCATGATAGGGTGAAGCCGGTGCATGAGTCACAAACGATTGGAGCCCACCACGGTGGAAGCCCTACGAAGAGATGTTCAAAACATCTCTCGCTTATCAACTTAATATTCGTTTTGTTGAGGGAGTAGTGTTGGGCTACATCAAAATCATTTTAATCTTATTAAAAGAACAACCATTGGTCCAAGTTAATATGAATTAGTAGTTTATAATACTCCCACTATTTCGATGAAACAAGCGAGACTATATGGAACTACTAACGAATGCATTGCATCCTCATATGGACTATATAGTCATATTAGGTTTTAGGATGATTATGAACCGTTTGATTTGATCCAACACGAGCCTTGTGTTGGACCTTGGGTTTAAGGTAGATAGTTGTTGATTTTAGTTACGCGTTTAATCTAATTAAACCGTTATTTCCTATTGGGCGTTGGACCCAACTATTCCAATTTGCATACATATAAACAAAAAGGAATACATGAAATAATAATAAGGGCTTATGCCCTTTTACAACACAAATGATGGACTTATGTCCATTTACAACAAATTGAATTAATCAAATTACATTCAATTCTACACTATTAAACCCAAACATTCATAACGTAAAGCGGCCAATCATATAGCTCAATTATCGAGGCCTTTGGTTCATAATCACCATTTTCTTAATCAATCATATTAACTAAGAAAGCAACTTAAACTATTGGTTTTCGGATTCATAGAATTGATTTAAATGGAACTAAATGAAATGAAAATCCAATTCTCATTAAAGAGACAAAACCATTTTGTTCTCATTTTATTTGGGCCAAAAGGAAACTATGACCACAACAATTGGGCCACAATGCAAAAACCTAAACTTTTGGGGTCATTTTGAAAAAACACAAAAGTCCACAACTTCATGTAATTTCAAATAGAACCCAAAATTTTAATAATGTAAAAACATCTTTAAAGGAACAAAACAATTTGTCCTTAGAGTTTTTAGGCCTTAACGTAAAAACGTAAACTTTTGGGCCAAAATACAAAAACACAAAAGTATCAAAATTTTATGTAATTACGTAAAAGGCCCAAAAAACACCCCCACATGGGGTTGGCCGGTTTTTAGAGTAGTAAAGGAGTGTGAAAGGGCTTTATGCAAGTTGTGCATGCATGTGCAATATGCAAGTGGAATAGGTGGGTGAGGTTAAAGGTGAATGGGATGGGTTGTAAGAGAAATGTTTTGTGAAACATTAATAGCATTAAACATCCTTCACCTATAACCATCACCCATAAAAAATAAACCAAAACTTTATGTAAAACAACAAACACTTTGAATCAAATCTTCAAACCTTTTTGTTCTTGGTAAGAAACTCAAGAACATTGAAGAACACACATGAAAACTCATAAGAGCTCCATGAATGTTTTCACACATTAAAACTCAAATTTTTACAACTCAAAAGAGGGCTAACATCCTAGGGTACTTAGCGGTTCCAAAAGTCACCTTAAAACCATTTTAACAAGACAAACATGAACCCAAAAAATCACCCTTTGGATTTGGCCGAATTTCCCAACATACATGGCACCAAATTTTAGTTCCAATATTCATGCTTAAATGAAATACATCTACAACATTTGAGATGCTAAATTTTCTAGCAAAATTTATATTCAAAAGCAAGAACAAAGCTTGTAACATTTACAACATTTAAATCACAAATCATGAAAATCACAAAACCCAAAAGGATTCACCATAAACTAGGCCTAGGCTCTGATACCACTTGAAGGAAAATTTTTGTCCTAGCTAAGAACACTAGAACATTTGAATACATATGCAAACTATTAACACTTTAAAGTAGGCATGCATCCAAAAACAATTCATAAAACCCATGATTTTCAAAGCCTAGTATATGGTGAACCAAAAGACTCTTTAACAACATTAAAGAGAATGAAGAATTTAGAGATTCTTTACCCTTGAAGCTCATCCTTGTTTACACAAGGGATTCACCCAAGTGGAGGGCCTTCAAGTCACCTCCAAGCTCCTTGGATCTTGCTTGTGATTTCCTTCTCCTTTTGTGCTCCTTTGGTCATTGAGGATGTAAGGAAAGGATCTCCAAAACACCAAAGGTTTGGTGCCTCTAAGTCTCCACACCAAGGGTGAGGTGTGAAGATGAAATGGACGACTTAGAGAAGAAAAGATTGCTAGATGAATCTCCTCTAAGTGGCCGGCCTCCTTGTTAAAAAGAGAGAATAGGTTTCACCTCTTTTCTTACAAGAAAAACCCTTATGAGAAAAATAGCTATAAAGTTGCTTTTATAACACTTTTCTTAGGTGAGTGGCAAACTTGCAATTAAGCAAAACTTCACCATCTCCTCACCATGGCCGGCCTATTTGTTGTGATTGGGCTTATTGCCCATTTTGTTTTAGTTGTCATACAACTTAAACATAATGGGCCTTGTGGACCAAAACACTTTTGGGCCCCCGAAACCCAAAACCAACTTAAAAGCCCAATACGAACATTTCGTAAAATTAATTAACTAATTTAATTAATCTTGACCATTCTTCAATTAAACCATTTAATTGCATATCCATTTCATTTAATTTCTTCACTATCATCCTTACTCGGTGTACGATCCATTAGGTTCCATTTAGCGAGGTAGTGGGCGATTGTTACTCTTAACGATCGATTGTGAATTGAAACCACATTTCAATTCTCCCTTAAAATTAGTGTTTGCTAATCATTAGGGCTTCCACAAACCATGAGTGACACCTAGCAGTATGTCATGGTTACTCATGCTAAGTAGAATTGGTTGGAGAACCTATCCAGTTACAACTACAATGCAATACGGTCTTTCTCTAATACAATGCTCTTAATCACATTGTTTAAGTGATAGTTTGTTTCATGTCTACTATCCAATGTGATACTTCTCCATATGATTCTATTGAATAAGATTTGGAACAAACTTCCTAAATCATATTCATATGCTTTGGCCAAAGACTTTCGAATCATATCTTAGAGTATTCTCCTTCCACCATGGAAGGTTAGAGATCCCTTGTTGTGCATTCATATGCCTACATGACTAGATAGCTTGACCCCAACAATGCCGTGGACACTCCAATGGAATGCCTTTGACATGATCAAAGGTCAAGGACCTAACCATTAGACATCTATGATGCCTCAGGTCAAAGGACTACTTTGCATATTGCAACTATCGAGTTCTTACATGACATGTATGTTCGAACTCTCTTTTGATCGTAGTTCAGTGTACTCGATTACTCTTTCGAGCACCTATGTGTTTGTCTTAGTGTCCAACACCAAATGACTTGAGACTAGTCATACTCACGCTTGAGTCGACATAACACATACTAACCTTAACGGATTGTCAATGCCCAGTTGGCAATCCTATGGCTAGGAACGTTTTAGGAATGAACATAAGAGAAAGGTCTTGATAATCTAACTTACTTAAATCACTTGTCTCTTAGATCAAATACATCCCTTGGATTCCCTTATCGCTTAAACACATGATACAATAAATAGTGATTAACAATAAGTTTTGCCCTTCATTAAACATATAAAAGTTTAATACAATAAGTATTCCAAAAGCTATTACATCAAATGAGTGGCTTTGTGGGTATACTTCCAACAATGAGTAGACACATAATTGTTGATAGGATATTTGGCTTTGGCATGCATATCAGGCTCATATTGTACTTTAGGTTTTCCACGATTAGCTCGTGGAGGCAACTGATAAGTAGAAGAATCGTCAGAATTTACCTCATGTATGCCACCATCTTGTACCAAACTGTTAGAAGAATCATCACTGGACGAACCATCATCAGGCAACTCGTTAGACATATCAGCAGCAGGCAACCGATCATTAGAAGGTAATTCGTCAGACATACTAACAGGCAACTCGCTGGGCACATCGGATCTATCGTCAGTAGAAATAGTTCCGGGAATAACAGGGATCACTATCTGTAGTCGACTGATCAGTATCAAGCAACATAATAGGTTCTGCTCCTAACTCTGCCTGTAACACATCATCCATACCATCTCTTCGAATCTGCACTTCACTCCCCCTCTTCCCCTGAAGTGGAGAGTCGGAAGAGGGCTTCACAAAATACGAAACTTCCTCATGGAAGGTGACATCCATGGTAATATAAGTTTTTTGAGTCGGAGGATAATAACACTTATAGCCTTTCTGATTGTTAGCATACCCAATAAAGACACACCGGAGAGCACATGCATCAAGTTTACTCCGCTGATGAGAGTAGACATGCACATACGCAATACACCCAAACAGTTTCGGAGGAAGCTTTGATACAGAAACAAGAGAAACATGTTTTTGTAGCACATCGAACGGTGTCTGAAAATCAAGAACCCTACTTGGAACACGATTGATCAAATACACAGCAGCCAAAACAGCATGACCCCACAAATGATTAGGAACACATTTATCCAACATCAAAGAGTGAGCAACTTCCATTATTTGACGATTCTTCCGTTCGGACACACCATTTTGTTGGGGTGTAAACGAAGTAGTCGTCTGGTGAATAATACCATGATCATGAAAAAAACATGTCAAAGTGTGATTCACATATTCTCCCCCGTTATCAGACCTGAAGACCTTAACTTTGGTCTGAAAGTGAGTAGACACCATTGTACAAAATTCTTGAAGAAGTAACGAAACATCACTCTTATTCTTCATCAAGAACACCCAAGTTAACCGAGTACAATCATCAATAAAAGTAACAAACCAACGGTATCCATTAGTAACTTTCGCTGGACCCCACACATCAGAATGTATCAAATCAAATGGCAAAATAGCTTTAGAATCACTAACAGGAAATGAAGCACGATGACTCTTAGCCATGACACATGTTTCACACTTGAACTCTGAATCACTACAAGTGCGAAACAAGGAAGGAAATAGATGTTTCATATAACTGAATGATAGATGTCCCAATCGTCGATGCCACAACCAAATTTGATGTCTGTCATCCACTTTAGCACTTAAAACTTGATGATTATTTGAACCAGAAACAACAGTATCCTCCATAGTCAAGATGTACAAACCCCATATTCTTTTACCATGACCAATTATCTTCTGAGTTTGAATATCTTGAAAATAACAATACGTAGGGTAGAAATGAGCAGAACAATATAAGGTATCAAGAAGTTTTCCTACCGACAAAAGATTGCACTTAAGATCAGGAACAAGTAAAGCACAGACCAATGATAAGGTTGGAGTCAGAGAGATAGTGTCTTCACCCTTCATAGGGGAATGTGCTCCATTTGCACTAGTAACATACGGATCACGAACATAGTCACATAACTCATCAAACACTCTAGGGTCACTAGTTACATGATCAGTGCCCCCAGTATCTATTATCCATTTATTTATTCCACCAAGATGCATAACAACACTATGATTATATTGAGCCATTGAACAAAAATCACGAACAATAAAAGCACAAAAGATACGCAGTGGAATGAAAACAATTTACCAGAGACTGTAGCAGAGCACTGTTCACACACTGTAGCAATCACTGTACTGTAGCAATCACTGTACTGTAGCAATCACTGTACTGTAGCAATCACTGTTCACAAAGCAGACCAGTGTTCACGCACTGTACTGTAGCGCGCCACTATTCACTTTTATTTTTTTTTATTTTTTTTTTCTACGAAGGAAATCATGAAAAATGTGGGCACAAAATTAAAGCACACAGGTCACCAAAAGCGAACTGCTCTGATGCCATATTGAACTAAACATGGTAAATACCAATATTAAACTAAACATGGTAAATACCAAAAATATATATGACAATATGTGGGAATTTCTTATATATTCATTAATCTCCAAAGTGGAGTATATATAGGAGTTACAATTGGTATTACATATGTACTTCACCAATGTGGAACAATAAACTACTATTTACACTCTAACTAATATATAACTCGCAACAACATTTTCTTAATATTATAGAACACAAATATGAAATTGTAAAGAGGCTGCAAGAGAGGAAGCACATCTGTGGAATGACTGGAGATGGTGTTAATGACGCTCCTGGTTTGAAAAAAAAGGTATTGGTATTCCCGTAGGTGATGCTACTGATGCTGCAAGAAGTGCTTCAGATATTGCTCTCCATGAACCAGGATTAAGCGGCTGTGAGAATAAGCGGCTGTGAGAATAAGCGGCTGTGCTGTGAGAATAAGCGGCTGTGAAATAAAGCCAGTAGAGTGTTTGGTAAACTTTTTTGTGAAAGTGCTTTTGGAAAAAAAAGCAGGATGATAGTGTGTCTTTTCATTAAAGGAGCACTGTAGCTCCTTGTGCTTTGAAAAAACTGGCTTTTTTTCAAAGCAGCAAATAGCAGCTTCAGCTTTTCCTTTGATTTTCAGCTTATTCTCACAGCAGCTTCCAAAATAAGCCCTTTTTTTTCAGTTTACCAAACACAAAAATGACCCTCAGCTTTTTTTCACAGTGGCTTTTTTTAAAATCACCTCAATCCCAAACGGGGCCTAAGTGTGATCATAAGTGCATTATTGACATGCAGATCCATATTCCAGAGGATGAACTATACTGAAGTTACATGTATGTTCATTGAGTGGAGCTGTAAAAGTTCCATAGGTGTTTTGTAAATCTTCCCAGGCCATTCTAATTATTTTGTTCTATTTGCAGATCCATAGGTGTAAGTGAAGCAACGATCGGTATTTAGATGTTAGTGTTTTCCTATTTTAGGCTCTGTTTTTTGTTCTCATATTGCTAAGTGTTCGGATTTATGTTCATTAGTTTGATATGGAAGTTTGACTTTGCTCCCTTCATGGTATTAGTCATCGTCATCCTAAATTACGGTAAGATTTTCATCCTTATGCTTAAAATTAATCAATGATTATTAAGCGATTAATTAGTTGATTAATAATTATCAAAATAATTACTAATTAGTTAATTAATTTAGTTAATTAATTGGTAATTAATCATTAATTGATTAATTAATTTTGGACTTATTTTATTTATTTATTTTTTGCATTTTGAATTTTCCTAGCTTGTGTGGAAGTCCTAAGGCTTGACATGTGGGGCTTTCTCATGGGTTGAGTTTGAATTTCTTTGCCCATGTTGGACTATATAAGAAGGATGAGTTTCCAACTCTTACATTGCTTTCTTTTTGCTCCTTGTGTAATGATTTTTGAAGATAGAGTGCTCTCTGGTTGAGAGGGGTTTCGACAGTGCTTGACACCGTTCTCCGGTTAGTAGCCCTTTCTTTAGATCAAATGCATCCATTCTTGTTGAATTGTTTGAGTTTCTATGCATTTGGCTAAGAACATGATGAACTAGTTGAATTTCCATCATGACTTAGGAGCATTTTAGACTTCTATCCTCCATGTAGTGATAGAGGTGTGTGTTTCTGTTTGTTGTAGATGTCAGGGTCTGAAGGTTCTAGTGATGAGGGCTTCTCTAGCTCTGGCTCTAGGTTCAAGCCGTCAAGGACTTCCTTAGAGTCTTATGAAGAGGAAGTGTTGGGTGACTCTCATGATCACCAAGCGTGCCTTCCATCTGATGAAGAGGCGGGTGAGGAGCACAGGTCTAGGGATAGAGCCTTAGATATTGTTGCATCTACTTCCCACATGTCGGTTGTTGAGGAGGGTGTCCTCGATGCTATACCCATCTTTCGCTCCCAGTTTACGGCGGACCACTTAGATACGAACTTGCTAGATAGTAGGCATCATCTTGAGGCCTTAAGGGAGTCTTGTTGTATACCCGAGAGCGGAGGAATGCAATTGGTGCACGACGAAGAATTGCCTACACCGGGTGGGGGGGGAGTTTCTGTTGCATCTGTGGTTGCAAAAGATGATTGCCCTCATGGGGTGCATGCCTAGGAAACTCAATCCTGGTCTATGGGAGACTTTGATTGGGACTTACATCATTTGGATGGAGTGTGGTCTAGGTGAACCTTCATTCCTTCAATGGCGGTATTGCTATAAGATGCGTCCGGTCAAGTCGTCCATGGGCTATGTTGAGTGTGCGTGTTGGATTGAGAAAGAGCTAGCGTATAGTATTTGATAAGAGAAAATCATATTCTACTTAGAAAAATTGTTGGTGCTTCCTTTACAAGGGTTGGGAGCATGATAGAAATACCACACCTTAGCGATGCATTTCTACCCACTTCCAGATCGTATTGTAATGCATCCATTGTTTGCATACTTTGTTATTTGTTGTGATCTTTACTTGCTTCTAACACTTTGCCTTATGTAGTGTCGAAGGAGGCTATCAAATTGTCTGGACAAGAGCTTGTCGATGTAGAGAAAGTGTTGAGGGTGCCAAAAGAGGATAGACACTTGGGCAAGCTGAAGGAAATTTTGTGAAAACATGTTCATTTAAGCAACATCTATTAGCATGCAATTAACAATTAAAGGCGGAATCATGCTTGTATGCACTTAAAACAAAACATTAACCATGAAATTCAAAGCCTAGTAGATTGGTGAACCAAGACTCAACTCAAAACAAAGTGAGTTGAGAAATTTATACCTTTGTAGATTCCACTTTGCAAAAGCAAAGGATAATCACCCAAGAGATAGGGCCTTCATTCCTTGCTTCTTAGATCCATGGATTTGGATGGAAGAATAGGTTTCTCCAAGTTCTCAAAATTGAGAACCTCTAAGTCTCCACACCAAGGTAAGATTTTAGAAGAAATGAGTGACCTAGAGGAAGTAGGATTGCTAGCTAATTTCCTCTAGGGTGGCCGGCCTCTTAGAGAGAAAAGAGAGCTTTGTGTTCTCATCTTTTCTCCAAAAGAAACCCTAAATGAATTTTGGCTATAAAGTCATATTTATACCTTTATTCATTGGAGTGGCAAACTTGTAATTAAGTCCAAAACCCACTCCTTCTCTAAATGGCCGGCCATTGGGTTATTATTGGGCTATTTGGGCCTTTGTGAATCATTATTCATTAAGTTGTCATACAACTTAAGTCAATGGACTTGACGTTCAAAGCCCATTGGGCCTTAAGGTCCAATACTATCCCGAGGTCTTTAACGAACTTATTCGTTTGATTAATTAACATATTAATTAATCCTTGCCATAAATAATTAAACCATTTAATTATTCTTACTCATCTCCGTTGTTTCTTCAATCTCTACCTTACACGGTGTACGATCCATTAGGTTCCTTTTAGCGAGGCAGTGGGCGATTAGAACACTTTCAAATCGATTGTGAATTGAAACTTACTTTCAATTATCCCTTTAGTGTTTATACACGTTTAGGGTTTCCACAAACCATGAGTAACACCTAGCAGCATATCATGGTTACCCAAGCTAATCAAAAGAGGTGGAGAACCTATTCAGTTTAGGATTACAATGCATTACGGTCTTTCTCTAATACAATACTCTTGACCACATTGTTTGGTTTGATAGTTTATTCATGTCGACTATCCAATGTGATTCATTTACTTATATGATTACCTCGAATGTGATTTGGAATGACTTCCTAAATCTCATTCATACTCTGGCCAGAGATTCTTAATCATATCATAGAGTATTCTCCCTCAAACAGTTTGAAGGTTAGAGATCCCTTGTTGCGCATTCACTTGCCTCCATGGCTAAGTGGCTTAACCCCACCTATGCCGTGGACACCCGCGAATGGAGTGACTTTGACATAATCAAAGATCACGGACCTAACCACAAGACAACTATGATGCCTCAGGTCAAAGGACTACTTTGCATTATCCCAACCATGAGTTCTCATGTGACATGAATATGAGAACTCCTCGTTGATCGTGTTCAGTGGACTCATTCGCTATTGAGCACCTACATGCTTGTCTTGGTGTCAGTCACACCAATGACTCGAGACCAGTCACTCTCACTAAGAGAAGACATAGCACATACTGATCTTAACGGACTGTCAATGCCCAATTGGCAATCCTATGATCAGGAACGTTTAGGATATGTATACGAAAGAGAATGGTCTCATAAATCTAACTTGGTTAAATTACATTCTCCTAATTACATATTCCTTGGACTTATCGTTTAAGTATATAACATTTATATGAGACGGCTCAAACAATAATCTTTGCCCTTTATATTTAAACTACATTAGTTTAATATGTGAAATGTCCGTAAAGTATCATCATATGATTGGTTTTAGGGCACATTTCCAACACAAGCTACGACCCTTGTTTCAAAAGTACGATTTCCAGCCCTTATTGTCCGAGTGCCAGAGATGAGTGGTAAGTCATATCCTACGTTTGCCCTTTTTTTTTTTTTTTTTTTTGAATAAAGTTGTATTTCTTCAAGCAAAGTTGTATTCCTTACTTTGATTTTCTTTGTTAAGTGGAGAAGGTGAGCAAGAAAAGGGAGACTAGAGCACCAAGAAAGGGAAGACAACCATGGTAGTTCCCTTATACAACGTTTTGTTTCATAAGGGGGCGCAAGCACAGGGTGAGGCCAGTCCCTAGGCCTAAGTCTCAAGAGGTGGTCCTTAAGATTGCCTCCAAGAAGGCTGAAGCTGAGCCCATCGGATGGGCTGCTGCCAAAATTGCTGGGGAGGAGAAACGACTATTGCCTTCTCCTCTTAACATCGATCTTATCTTTCCTCTGATCATGGAGCACGCTGGCTAGGAAGGTGGCCCTAGCTCCAGCCGTAAAAGGAAGTATAAGGAAGAGGCTGATAACATCCCCTGGAAGGACTTGAAGGTTGCCATGCAGCCAAATAGCTTTAGGTACGTCAACAATTGCCTTCAGGGCGCCACTGTTGGAAATGTGCCCTAAAGCCAATCATATGATGATACTTTACGGACATTTCACATGTTAAACTAATCTAGTTTACATATAAAGGGCAAACATTATTGTTTGAGCCGTCTCATATAAATGTTATATGCTTAAACGATAAAGTCCAAGGAATATGTGATTGGGAGAATGCAATCTAATGAAGTTAGATTAATGAGACCATTCTTTCGTAGACACATCCTAAACGTTCCTGATCATAGGATTGCCAATTGGGCATTGACAGTCCGTTAAGATCAGTACGTGCTATGTCTTCTCTCAGGGAGAGTGACTAGTCTCGAGTCATTGGTGTGTGTGACATCAAGACAAGTACGTAGGTGCTCAATAGAGAATGAGTCCACTGAACACGATCAACGAGGAGTTCTCATACTCATGTCACATGAGAACTCATGGTTGGGATAATGCAAATTAGTCCTTTGACCTGAGGCATCACAGTTGTCTTGTGGTTAAGTCCTTGATCTTTGATTATGTCAAAGTCACCCCATCGGGGTGTCCACGACATCATTGGGGTTAAGCCACTTAGTTATGGAGACAAGTGAATGTGCAACAAGGGATCTCTAACCTTCAAATGGTTTGAGGGAGAATACTCTATGATATGATTAAAATCTCTGGCCAGAGTATGAATGAGATTAGGGAATGCGTTCCAAATCACATTCAAGGTAATCATATAAGCAAACGAATCACATTGGATAGTAGACATGAATAAATAAACTATCAAACCAAACAATGTGGTCAAGAGTATTAGATTAGAGAAAGACCGTATTGCATTTGTAATCCTGAACTGAATAGGTTCTCTACCTCTTCTGATTAGCTTGGGTAACCATGATATGCTGCTAGGTGTCACTCATGGTTTGTGGAAGCCCTAAACGTGTGAAATCACTAAAGGGAGAATTGAAAGTAAGTTTCAATTCACAATCGATGTAAAATGGTTTTAATCGCCCACTGCCTCGCTAAAAGGAACCTAATGGATCGTACAGCATGTAAGGTGGAGATTGAAGAAACAATGGAAATGAGTAAGAATAATTAAATGGTTTAATTATTTATGGCAAGGATTAATTAATATGTTAATTAATCAAACGAATAAGTTCGTTAAAGACCTCGGGATAGTTTTGGACCTTAAGGCCCAATGGGCTTCGAACGTCAAGCCCATTGACTTAAGTTGTATGACAACTTAATGAATAAAGATTCACAAAGGCCCAATTATCCCAATAAACCCTTAAGACCGCCCATAGTTAGAGAGGAGTGGATTTTGGACTTATTACAAGTTTGCCACTCCAATGAAGGTAGGTATAAATATGACTTTATAACTATTTCTTCATTAGGGTTTCTTTTGGGAGAATTAGAGAGAACATGTCTCTCATTTTCTCTCTAAAGAGGCCGGCCTCCTTGGGGGGTGCATCTAGCAATCCCACTACTCCAAGGTCACTCATTTCTTCTCCAATCCAACCTTGGTGTAGAATCTTTAGAGGTTCTCTATTTTGGGAACTTGGAGAATCCAATTCTTTCAACCAAATCCATGGAGCTAAGAAGCAAGGAATGAAGGCCTTATCTCTTGGGTGATTATCCTTTGCATATGCAAAGAGGAATCTACAAAGGTAAATATTTCTCAACCAACAAATGTTGATTTAAAAGTTGAGTCAAGGTTCACCAATCTACTAGGCTTTGAATTTCATGGTTGATGTTTTTGTTTTTGAGTGCATGCAAGCATGATTCCGCCTTTAATTTGTTAATTGCATGCTATTGATGTTGCTCAAATGAACATGTTTTTCACAAAATTTCCTTCAAGTGGTATCAAGAGCCTAGGTCTAGTAGTTGGTGAATCATTTTGGGTTTTATAGTTCATAGTTTTTGATTTAAAAGTTGTAATATGTTACAAGCTTTATTCTTGTTTCTTTGAATGTAAATTTTGTTAGAAAATTTGCCATCTCAAATGTTGTAGATGTAGTTCATATGAGCATGAATTTTGGAGCTAAAATTTGGTGCCATGTTTTTGGGGAAATTCGGCCAAATCCAAAGGGTGATTTTTTGGGTTCATGTTTGTCTTGTTAAAATGGTTTTAAAGTGACTTTTGGAACCCCTAAGTACCCTAGGATGTTAGCCATCTTTTGAGTGGTGAAAATTTGAGTTTTGGTGAGTGAAAACATTCATGGAGCTATTATGAGTTTTCATGAGTGTTCTTCAATGTTCTTGAAGTTCTTGCCAAGAACAAAAAGTTTTGAAGTTTTGATTCAAAAAGTTTTATGTTTTTACATAAAGTTTTGGTTTAATTTTAGTGGGTGATGGTTATTGGTAAAGTATTATTAATGGTTTTAATGGTAGACAAACTTTTTTAAAAGTTTGACATAAATTCAATTAATGGTAGACAAACTTTTATAAAAGTTTGACATAAATTCAATATATATCATATATGTTTCATCTTTACCTCACCTAACAAAATCCACTTTCATAAACTTTGTACAATTGGACTTATCTCCACTATATTTTATCCCTAAAACTGGCCACCCTACATGTAGGGTATTTTTGGGCCTTTTGTGCAATTACATAAAGTTTTGATACTTTTGTGTATTTGTATTTTAGCCCAAAAGTTTACGTTTTTACGTTAAGGCCCAAAAACGCTAAAGGACAAATTGTTTTGCTCCTTTAATGAAGTTTTTTGTATTTGTTGAAATTTTTGGGTTCTAGTTGTAATTACATGAAGTAGTGGACTTTTGTGTTTTTACAAAGTGACCCCAAAAGTTTGTGTTTCGCAATATAGCCCAAAAAGTTGTGGTTATTGCATGATGGCCCAAATTAAGTAGGGAACAAAAATTGTTTTGTCTCTTTAAATGAGAATTGGATTTTCATTTCATTTAGCTCCATTTAAATCAATTTTATGGATACAAAAACAAAATGAAAATGTTGCATTCAATTTAATTAGTTAAAGTGTTGATTAATTAAAGGGTGATTATGAACCTAAGTCTACGATAATTGAGCTATGTGATAGGCCGTTTCAAATTTTTTTGAACCATGGGAATGTGTAGATTAATTTTGGTTGTAATTTGATTTGATCAAATGTTGTAAAAGAGCATAAGCTCTTCTTTACTTTAAAGTAATTTGTTTTATGCAAATGTTGTAATGAGCATAAGCTCACCTTTACTTTAAAGTACTCATTTTCTTGTTTTATTTGATATGCATGAAAATGAAGTAGTTGGGTCCAACGCCCCTAGGAACAACACGCCTTAATGTGATTAAACGCGTAACTAAAATCAATCTCCATCCCTAGTCCGAGATTCAACACTAGGCTCGTGTTGAATCTAAACAAAGGTTCATAGTCATCCTAAGGCCCTAAGGCAACTATATAGTCCATCAAATGAATGCAAAGTTTATGTTAGTAGTATCATATACTCTTGCTTTAAAAACCGTTTTATAAGCATAGTGGGAGTATTATATACAACTAAAACAATCAAATGGACCAATAGTTGTAATAGGACCAAAATTGTTTTAATGAAGATTAAAATGAATACTTATATGTGATGAGACCTAAAACCCTCAACCAAACCATTATTAAGTTGATAAGCGTGAGAGTGCTTTGAACACTCTTTCGTGGCCTTCCACCGTGGTAGCTCCGATCGTTTGTGACTTGTACACCGGCTTCACCTTATAATGGGGGAGTACAAAGTGCATGCTTACACTCAGGAGGAGTTATATATACATGCATGATGAAGTGAGGTAGGCAACGAGTTTAGCCAACATGATATAATTCTGAGGCTATGCTTGAACCCCTACACGAACTAGGCATGGTGGGAATGACTTAACTAAGGGCAATGACGCCAACATGATATAATTCTGAGGCATCATTCTCTAGAGGCCAAATAAGATGGGTACTTGCAAGAGGTTGTTGCAAATGAGTAAGCGTACTCTCTCATTATTATTAACGCTAGCCAACATGATATAATTCTGAGGTGGGCTTGGTAATAGTGAGTCTCCCATAACCTACTAAGAGTTTCCTCCAAAACTCTCGTATTCCAATGAGGGATATGGAATTTGCCAAAAATAGTGGGTGGTGCTATTTGATTTAAAGACCCGAATCAAATGGCTTAAAATCAATCAATTTATATTCGTTATGTATTCGTTTACCAATATATTTGCAAACGCTATCCAAAACTTGACAAAGAAAAGCCGAATGTTTTAGTTTCCGGACTTGGTAACACAATCCCAAAGATTGTCTTAAATGGATTGTGCATGTACCTAAGAAGTCTCATCCTCACAATCTTCCTATTGATAATGTATCATTGGAAGAACATGTTAGAAATGTCTATCATGAAGAGGACAACACAAACAACCAATGCTTATTCCTTCGTTATATGAACAAAGGAACTTACGAAGATTAGCATAAAGACAAGGACACTTTTAGTGCCATGATTCTTCACTTACAAATTGTTGTATGAAGAAATAAGAGTTGCCTTGAACAACTCTTGAAAGTTTGTAATTATGTTTAGAACATAATGGTTGGTTGACAAAAATAGTCCATCAACATGGACTTATGATGATTTTGAATCATTGAGTGTTGAAGTGATAAACCACTTAACGAGACGGAAACTAAGCTAGGACTTCACCTTTATGTCCCTATCCTAATGGTTCACTAAGTTTATTGTAAACTATGTAGTGAACAATAACCACACACTCTCCAAAATGTTTGATGTGTATAACACAATTGAAAAAGGTTTCAAGAAAGATAGTGGGAGTTTAGGGACCATGACTATTGTAGTCAAAGGAGAAGTCAAATGAAGAAGATAAAATTAACTCCAAGGGAACAAATTTTCTTTATGAAAGGATGGACATTGGAAGGGGTATTTGCAAGAAATGTCTTGCAAGTGTCAAGAACACACCTTTCGAAGGTGTTGTAAATTGTTCTTGAAAAGTTCAAAACAGTTGGTTCTTCTACTTGAATGCTTGATTCCGTATTAGTAACTATGTTTTACAATCGTTGTAAAAGTGTGGCTAATAAGAAGTAGAAGATTAATGACAGAAGAGAAAGTACTTCACATTCGGAACGTGAATAAAATATAGATCTCTGCAAAAGCAGATGGTACTAACTTCCTCATATGAACTACCAAAGAAATTGGAAAAACCAAAGATTGTCTTTACATTCCAATTTTAAGGAACTTAATTCCGTCACTATAGTAGAGATGGATGAATGTTTTGTTTGACAAAACATTGTTCTTTATTAATCACTGATTGGGTTATAGTAATCTAATTGATTGTCTCTAGTAGAGATGATATGGTAGCGTTAACTGTTTAGAATATAATGATGCTTAAAACCCAAAAGGTTGCAAGATAGTGACTAATCCCAACTGAGTTGTGATACCTCTAAAACATAAATTACGAGTTGGTCATAGATGGATGCTTTGGATCGTTAGATCCGGATCCAATACCTTCTTGTCAAAATTGTATAGAGGCGAAATGTTCGAATCTTTATTCTTTTGGAAAGAAGAAAGAATCACAAAGTTATTGAGGTTAATTCACTTAGATGTTAGTGGCACTTGTCCACAACATAATACTACTCATGTTGTTTGACATTCACCGAAGATCACTCTCGGTTGAACTATAGTTTATTATGAATAAACACAAGTCTGAATACTTTGCAAAAGGTTTCAAAGAATTCAAGAAATGTAAGTTGATGAGTAAGACGTCTAAAGTACTTACCTCCTTAGATTTGATCTAAGGAAAGGTAACACTTTAGATAAGTTTCCTTGAAAGATATCAAGGAAATTAGCATCATAAGATAATGATTTTCTCCATTAGGAGAAGAACGAACTCGAATAAGATTTAGTTCGTTGGATGTTATCAATTACCCATATATATAGGATATATACTTCTAAAACAATATGATTGTCAATTAGAAGATCTTCCAAAATTTTCATAACTCCATAGGATGTAGTTGGAAAGAAAGACAAATCTTAATTGTGTTAAGATTTGGGGTTGTGTGCTAATAAGCAATATTTGTTTAAAAATTATCTTGTGGATATCCTTAAATTAACCTTTGGATATCACTTCTATAAACCAACCAACAAATGTTGTTTGTTGAGTAGTTCATTGTAATCCTACAATGTGATTTGCCTTAGTGCAAATGAACTAGGAATAGAACTCAAAAGAATGGGTTCTTTGAGAGACAAGATGATAATCAACAAATATAACAACCTAGTTCCTATACCACAAGCTCCAAGGTAGTCAAAAAGAATTTTAAACCGTCTCAGTTGAATGGTTTGAACTTTATGACTACATTGAGTGTATATACAATATATACTCAAGGAAATGGTAAAGTACCATTTGACCCGAAATAATGAAACCTTCATAGCTAATTGGTAGCTTAAGGTGGCTACAATCAAAGAGAATGGTTGACTTTGAAGGAACCATTTTTGACGTAGTCTTAGTTTCAATTAATTCGAAGATAGCTAGCTACAACTAAATGTTGATTCAATGTTTGGACATAATATAGGTTTCTGAAACCATTATTAAGATAGTCCTAATAATATATGTCTAAAACTATGAATCACAAAACATGTAAGTTGTAGAGATCCAACCATCATGGATCTTAGCAAGCTAGTGGGAGCCATCAGCGTCTTATGAGAGAAAGATCAAAACGTTTGATTTCTCATAAAGATGTAAATGAATCTTTTGTTTACTAGGTTTACAAAAGATTAGTGGGAGTTAATCATATTCCTGAATTTAAATATATGTATGATATATTAATTTTGGAAATAAAAAGAATACTTCATTGTTAAAGTTATGACTTTAAACATTCTATAAAGATAGAATGTATATGGGAGACATAGTCTATATACATGGGATGGAAATCTATAATGATAGATTTTAGGATATAATTGGATTATATCATGCCCTAATAATAGACAAAAGGATGCTAGGAAGTTTCTCATATGATGATAAACTTCAATCAGAAGAACAACTCTAGTGAGACTAGGAGGTAGCTCTTCTAAAAGGGAATGTACCCTTTGACTCCCAAAGAAATAATGCGTAAATCGAATCCTTTATGCATACGCAGAAAAGTGATTTATGTATTTCATATTGTATGAGAAACATTGATATGAGTTGTACCTAGAAAGGTACAAGACAATATCAATGCAAGCCCAGGATCAGAACCATGGCAACTGTCAAGTGAGTCCTTAAGTATTTGAGAAATACTAAAGGACAGGTTCCTCGAAAAATGAGGAAGAATCAGAGTAACGTAATGGAAGCGTAAATGTATTAGATTGTGAATCTAATCCATCATTGGATGTTTCTTCATTATGAATGAAGAAATAAACAGATATCTCTTTATTATGACTAAAGAGATGTTTGGATGGAAACATTAAAGTAATGACTTTAGTGTGTTCCATTATGAATGCAAAATATATTGCCATATAGAAGTTTACAACAATGTTGTTTGGATGGGAAAGTTCATTTATGAACTCTCTATTCGGTTCCAACCAGAAAGTGTATGACACTAATGGGGCGATAGCTCAAGCCAGGGAATCAAGGTCTCATCAAGATCCGAACTCATATGAGAGACTGAACCACATGATTGGGAATCATGTATAATGGTGACGTCGATATTCTCAAGGTTGCTTCTATGGATAACATATAGACATCCATTGCCTAGGCCTACTACTCAGCCATTTATGAAATGACTACAGAAGAGGAATCATAACAGATGAACAAGCTGATTGGCTCTAGTGCAAGTGGGAGATTGTTGGAAATGTGCCCTAAAGCCAATCATATGATGATACTTTACGGATATTTCACATGTTAAACTAATCTAGTTTACATATAAAGGGCAAACATTATTGTTTGAGCCGTCTCATATAAATGTTATATGCTTAAACGATAAAGTCCAAGGAATATGTGATTGGGAGAATGCAATCTAATGAAGTTAGATTAATGAGACCATTATTTCGTAGACACATCCTAAACGTTCCTGATCATAGGATTGCCAATTGGGCATTGACAGTCCGTTAAGATCAGTACGTGCTATGTCTTCTCTCAGGGAGAGTGACTAGTCTCGAGTCATTGGTGTGTGTGACATCAAGACAAGTACGTAGGTGCTCAATAGAGAATGAGTCCACTGAACACGATCAACGAGGAGTTCTCATACTCATGTCACATGAGAACTCATGGTTGGGATAATGCAAATTAGTCCTTTGACCTGAGGCATCACAGTTGTCTTGTGGTTAAGTCCTTGATCTTTGATTATGTCAAAGTCACCCCATCGGGGTGTCCACGACATCATTGGGGTTAAGCCACTTAGTTATGGAGACAAGTGAATGTGCAACAAGGGATCTCTAACCTTCAAATGGTTTGAGGGAGAATACTCTATGATATGATTAAAATCTCTGGCCAGAGTATGAATGAGATTAGGGAATGCGTTCCAAATCACATTCAAGGTAATCATATAAGCAAACAAATCACATTGGATAGTAGACATGAATAAATAAACTATCAAACCAAACAATGTGGTCAAGAGTATTAGATTAGAGAAAGACCGTATTGCATTTGTAATCCTGAACTGAATAGGTTCTCTACCTCTTCTGATTAGCTTGGGTAACCATGATATGCTGCTAGGTGTCACTCATGGTTTGTGGAAGCCCTAAACGTGTGAAATCACTAAAGGGAGAATTGAAAGTAAGTTTCAATTCACAATCGATGTAAAATGGTTTTAATCGCCCACTGCCTCGCTAAAAGGAACCTAATGGATCGTACACCATGTAAGGTGGAGATTGAAGAAACAATGGAAATGAGTAAGAATAATTAAATGGTTTAATTATTTATGGCAAGGATTAATTAATATGTTAATTAATCAAGCGAATAAGTTCGTTAAAGACCTCGGGATAGTTTTGGACCTTAAGGCCCAATGGGCTTCGAACGTCAAGCCCATTGACTTAAGTTGTATGACAACTTAATGAATAAAGATTCACAAAGGCCCAATTAGCCCAATAAACCCTTAAGGCCGGCCATAGTTAGAGAGGAGTGGATTTTGGACTTATTACAAGTTTGCCACTCCAATGAAGGTAGGTATAAATATGACTTTATAGCTATTTCTTCATTAGGGTTTCTTTTGGGAGAATTAGAGAGAACATGTCTCTCCTTTTCTCTCTAAAGAGGCCGGCCTCCTTGGGGGGTGCATCTAGCAATCCCACTACTCCAAGGTCACTCATTTCTTCTCCAATCCAACCTTGGTGTAGAATCTTTAGAGGTTCTCTATTTTGGGAACTTGGAGAATCCAATTCTTTCAACCAAATCCATGGAGCTAAGAAGCAAGGAATGAAGGCCCTATCTCTTGGGTGATTATCCTTTGCATATGCAAAGAGGAATCTACAAAGGTAAATATTTCTCAACTAACAAATGTTGATTTAAAAGTTGAGTCAAGGTTCACCAATCTACTAGGCTTTGAATTTCATGGTTGATGTTTTTGTTTTTGAGTGCATGCAAGCATGATTCCGCCTTTAATTTGTTAATTGCATGCTATTGATGTTGCTCAAATGAACATGTTTTTCACAAAATTTCCTTTAGCCACGCCACTGTTGATGAGTTCGACGAGCCATTACTTGTAAGTGTTACTTTGTCATTTCCTTACTTTGTCATTTTTTTCCTTTGTCTTCATTTTCCCTGAACACTGACGATCATCTTGTCATGTAGGTCATGACTGAGCACGATGATAGACTACGAGAGGTCGAGCGATACAAGGCGAAGTTTCAAGAGAACAAACATCTTGTGGATGATGCTAGGAAGGGGTGCAAAGCTTGAACTAAGGTCGTCCAGCTTAAGGACCAAACCTTAGAGAGGTTGAAGAGGTGAAATGATGAGAACTTACAACTCAAAACGCAGTTGGGGGCGACTATCCTCGAGGCTGCCAAGGTCAGAGGGGAACAAGATAATGCCCTGGCTGAGGTTTTTGAGCAGAAAAAAAGTCACCAAGTTAAGAGGGAAGCTGCCGTGCCGGAGTACTTGGGCATGTCATTAGGCCTCACTGTGCCCAGGAGATTCGGCTTGAGAAAAGGAAATGGATGGCCATTCTTGAGCGATACCATGACAGAGGCATCATCGACAAGTACCGTGAAGAGATGAAGGAGCATCGACGAAATGGTGAACCCTTCATCCTCGAACTCGATCCCAGTAGTGATAAGGAGTCTGAGGATGGTGCCAGCGCCGATGAGCCGACTCAGCAGGGTGAGAATGGTCTCGGAGATGCCTAGGATGGCGATGAAGGTCAGACGCATCATGATGTTATCGAGAGTTTGACCTCAGGTGAGGATGATTCGTAGTGCCCTCACCTCCCACATGCACTAGTTTGTTGTATATATGTTGTGTGTTAAGTAAGGCGCCTGAAGGCTTTTTGTTTATGGATGTTTACAACATTGTAACGTTTATTTTGTTGCTAAGTGCCAAGTGTTTGCACTATCATTTACGAATGCTTGGCTATGTTTGAATGGATCATTTGTTTGGATATAACCCATGACTTGGGTATAGTTGAATGAATACACTTGAAGATATTTGTTTATTTGCTTAGTCTTGTTGACAAGATACTTAGAATTTATTTCATGTTGAAAGCATTCATGTGGAAGCTTCGAACTCGAGTATGCGGTGTAATTTAAGGTGAAGCTCTGAGTTAGGATTTTATTGGGTCAGGGTGAGACCAAGTGTTTTAGTGTTAGGAATGGAAAAGAGTTAGATGAAGTTGTTTGAATCACCTCTTTATTAAGGTCATGCCAAATAGTCTTCATTACAAAAGATGACGAATAGCTATAGCTCAACGCTTGTAGAACATGAGTCTACTTGTAATAGTACTTTAGGTGATCAGTGTTCCATGGATGGCCAAGGGTTTTTCCATCAAAACTTCTGAGTTTGTAGGAGCCAGGACGACTGATGCAAACAACTTCAAATGGTCCATCCCAGTTTGGACTAAGTGTGCCTTGACTTGGGACCTTATCACAGAGTAGTCTTTTCTTCAATACCCAGTCCCCCCACTTTGAAAGAGTGAGGTTTGACCCTAGAGTCATAGTAGTTGGAGACGTGCTGCTTGTAAGGGATGTTCCTCAAGTGAGTTTGGTCCCTATGTTCCAACTAGATCTAAGTTCAGGGTGAGTTGTTTGTCATTTTCACTTTGCATGTAGTTCTTAACTCAGTATGTTGCTTGCTTAAGCTCAACTGGGACAACTACCTCTGTACCGAAGGCAAGTGAGAATGGAGTTTCTTCTGTTGAAGTCCGATACAAAGTTCGTGAAGGAAATTTTATGGAAAACATGTTCATTTGAGCAACATCTATAACATGCAATTAACAATTAAAGGCGGAATCATGCTTGTATGCACTCAAAAACAAAACATTACCCATGAAATTCAAAGCCTAGTAGTTAGGTGAACCAAGACTCAACTCAAAACAAAGTGAGTTGAGAAATTTATACCTTTGTTGATTCCTTTTTGCATAAGCAAAGGATAATCACCCAAGAGATAGGGCCTTCATTCCTTGCTTCTTAGCTCCATGGATTTGGATGGAAGAATTGGTTTCTCCAAGTTCTCAAAGTTGAGAACCTCTAAGTCTCCACACCAAGGAAGGATTGGTGAAGAAATGAGTGACCTAGAGGAAGTAAGATTGCTAGCTATGTTCCTCTAGGGTGGCCGGCCTCTTAGAGAGCAAAGAGAGCTTTTGTTCTCATCTTTTCTCCAAAAGAAACCCTAATGAAGAAAAGGCTATAAAGTCATATTTATACCTACCTTCATTGGAGTGGCAAACTTGTAATTAAGTCCAAAACCCACTCCTTTATCAATATGGCAGGCCATAAGGTGTTATTGGGCTATTTGGGCCTTTGTGAATATTTAGTCATTAAGTTGTCATACAACTTAAGTCAGTGGGCTTGACGTTCGAAGCCCATTGGGCCTTGAGGCCCAAAACTAACCCGAGGTCTTTAACGAACTTTATTCATTTGATTAATTAACATATTAATTAATCCTTGCCATAAATAATTAAACCATTTAATTATCCTTACTCATCTCCGTTGTTTCTTCAATCTCTGCCTTACACGGTGTACGATCCATTAGGTTCCTTTTAGCGAGGCAGTGGGCGATTAGAATTCTTTCAAATCGATTGTGAATTGAAACTTACTTTCAATTCTCCCTTTAGGGATTATATGTTGGAAATATGCCCTGAAAGCCAATCTTTGGAAGAAACCTTTCAGGACAAATGAATAGATGTATAGATGATTCTTATACGTCAAATGGCAAAGACACGAATTAGGACTATCTCAATAAACGATATATGTCTTAAATAGTGTATCCATGGACAATGGATGGATTGAAGAAGTAATCTAATGATGTTAGACTACAGAGACCTTCTTCAGATAACCAAATGTCCAAAAGGTTCCTGGTCATTGGATTGTCGGAGGGAAACTGACAATGCGTAGATCGGTACATATTGTGTCTGCTTCAAATGGAAGGATGGAAAGTCTCATCCCATTCGTGTTGTGACACTAAGACAAGTATGTAGGTGCTCATTAGGGGAATGAGTTCACTGAACACAATCGAACGAGAGTACTTGCATGGAGGTCTACTCACATGTCAAGCATGTAACTCTAATGGTTGGAATAATGTAAGTAGTCCTTAGACCTGAGGCATCGTCGTTGTCTTGTGGTTAAGTACTTGATCTTTGATTATGTCAAACGTCAATCTTTCAGAATGTCAACGGCATAGTCGGGGTTAAGCCACTTAGTCATGAAGGCAAGTGTATGCGCAACAAGGAATCTCTAATCCTCGGTAAGAGAGGAAGAATACTCTAAGATATGATTCGGAAATCTTCGGCCGAAGTATCGAGCATATTGAAAGGAATGCGTTCCTATACGACTCAAAAGAATCATATAAGAAGGAATAATCACATTAGGGGTTTGACATAATATATCCATACCCTAGTAATATGATTGAGAGTATTGTATTAGAGAAGGATCGAATTACATTGTAATTCCAACTGAATAGGTTCTCCGAATAAACTTCTACATTAGCTTGGGTAGCTATGACATATGGTTAGATGTCACTCATAGTTTGTGAGTTCTTCTAAGATAAATAAACATAGTCATCAAAGAAGAATGGTGAATTAAAATGAAGTTTTGATTCACTAGTGATTGAAATTAAATTGAATTAATGCCGATCACCTCACTGCCTTGCTAATTAGAACCTAAAAGATTGTTCACCAAAACACTATTGCAGTGGGTAATTAATGGATGATGGAAATAATTAATTGGATTAATTAAGTGTTTTGATTAATTTAGAAAGTCTAAAGAAATCATAAAAGCGATAAAAGATCGTTTTGGGCTTAAAGAAACGTTCGGGATTAATTGGGCCCATTGGGCCTAAACCCATTGGGCTTTTATTCAAGCATTGGATGACTTGAAATAAATGAAAGCCCAAAGCCCAAATGAACACAAGTAGGCCGGCCATACTAAGGGTTTGGGAGAGTTGTTTGGTCAATTTGTTGACTAGGTTTTTGATAATATATAAGGAACTTTATAGAGATTGATTCCTTTAATGGTTTTGTGAGTTTTAGAAACACAAAATCAAAACCACCATCTCTCTCTCTCTCTCAATAGGGCCGGCCAACCTAGAGGGTGAATTGGCTAACAACTTTTCATCCTTTTGGTCATTCCTTCATCCTTCTCATTATACTAGTGGGTGAGGATCTTTAGAGGTCTTCTACTTTGGGGACTTGAAGAGAACCTAGGAGCACTCATTCTATCAAAGTGGAGGAGGCAAGGAAGGAAGCTAGGCTCAAGGAATTCAAGGAACAAAGAGCTTGGAGGTGGTCCATCCTTGGTCTAAAATCAAGAACAAGAGGTATAGATCTATTCCTTGACTTTGTTCTTAAGCAAAATTGTTTTGATGCATTATATTTAAACCTATGAACCTTGAAGGGGATTTGCATGACTATAACTTTGATAACTTGTAATAAATGCTTCCGTTGCGTATGTATATAAATCTAGAATTGTATATGCATGCTAGTCATTTTGAAATCCCAAATCTTGAAAACTCATAATTTTCCCTTCAAGTGGTATCAGAGCCAAAGGTTTATGTATAATGTGTCCTTTTTGATTTTATGCATATGGGTATTAATGTTATGCATGACATAATTATTGTTTCATTCAAAATATGTTTATCTTTTGTTTTTCAATAGTTGAAGAATGTTAGTCAATAGTTGAAAAAGATATGTATGCAAAAGTTGTTTTGTATGCATGAATGAAATTTGAGTTTTGAACTAATTTTTGACATATTACTTCTTCATTTAAAGTATGTTTATCTTTTGTTTTTCAATGGTTGAAAAATATAAATCAAGAGTTGAAAAGATGTGCATGTAAAAGTTGTTTTGTATGCATGAATGAAGAACAAGTCATGAACAAAATTTTGGGTTTCTTGTTCTTTTTGGTTGGCACGATTTTGGGGAGATTTTGAGCATGTGTTTATGTTTTATTGTAAGACACTCACACATCATTTAAAACTAGAAACTAGAAACCTTGTCACTTAAGTTTTTAAGTTTGAAAAATCACCAAGAATACACAAATCTTGAAATATGTGTTCATGGTTTTGTTCTTGGTGTTCATAGTTTGTTTTTGGATGAAAATGGTTTTCATGCATAGTTTTGTGGTTTTGGATGATGTTCTTACCATCCATAACCATATTAAAATTATTTGAACCCTACTTGATTAGGTGAAATTCCATTATTTTTCTAAAGAATTAAAAGCAAAGACAAGTGACAAACAAAATGATGTTTCTTTTTATTTTGTATTGAGTTAATGCAAGATGAGTGGATTTTCATCCCCCCCATTATACAAGGCCGGCCTACCTTAGTGGATTTACCACTTATGGGGGCCATCTTATATTTTGAGAAAGTTGGTTTTACTTTTGAGTATTTATGGTTTGACCCCTAACTTTTTCATATTTGCATAAAGGCCCCTACTAACTAGAAAGTTAAAATATTTGATTTTAATTTGTTAGTTGTTTAAACTCATAATACTATTATGCCCATATGCACTAAATCTAAATGTTTATGTTGCACTTCATATGATTATTTAATGTGATTAGATAGTTTGAAAATTGGGTGACTATGGACTTATGCCTTAAACGATAATTGAGCTATGAGATAAGGCGCTAAAATCAAATTGTTTGAACCTTGGGAATGTGTTTTAATTACTGTTTAATTGGACCTTGTCACGTTTGAAATTAATCTATCTCTCCCCTTTTAGAATATGTAATTTATAGGAATTTGTACAAATCGGTTTGTAATTCTTATTACTTCTTAATCTCTATTCATTAGTTGATTCCCTCTAGTGCTAGACTAGAGTTTCTTTAACTATTGGTAAGGAGACATAACTAAAAGAGGGTTTTGACATGAGATTAAAGATTAAATGGGTCCAAGGCCCTAATTAGCAATGAATGATTGTCTTTCATTTCTAATGGCTAAATGAAAATGTTTTAATTGGATTGAAAAGCACGTAATTAAATTGACACAACCTCCCCGAGTTTATATTCAACAATGATGGCTCGTTGTTGCAATAGCCTAATAAGTCCATGGTCATCCAAGAGCCTAAGATAACTATGAAGTCCAATTTCAAAGGAATGCAAAAACCATAGTAGTAGTAGTTACTTCCAATATTTGAAAAATTCGTTTTTGATATTGATTTGTTTTTTCTTAAAACAAATAGTGGGAGTATCATACGCTACTAAAATATAATGAATATAATTAGTAGTAATATATATCTCCAATATTTTGAAAAATGTTTTGATATTGATTTGTTTTGTGAAAACGAATAGTGGGGATATCATATGCTACTAATTTCATTAACTTTGGACTAGTAGTTATAATAGGACTATTTATTTGAATATGATTAAATAAATAATATTGACGAGACCTTAAAATCCCTCAACCAACAAACAATATTAAGTTGAAAGCGTGAGAGTGCTTAGAACACTCTTTCGTGGCCTTCCACCATGGTAGGCTCCAAGCGTTTATGACTTGTACACCGCCTTCACCCTATCATGGGGAAGTTCAAAGTGCATGCTTATATTCAGGAGGAGTTTATTCAAAACATTTGATGAGGTTAAGGTAGGCAACGAGTGTGGTCAACATCGTATCATCGTGAGGTCATACTTGAACCCCTATCTAAACCAAGCATGGTGGGAAAGAACTTAACTAAGAAAAATGGTGCCAACATCGTATCATCGTGAGGCATTGTTTTCTAGAGGCCAAATAGATGGGTAATCACAAAAACTTGTTGTGAATGGGTAATTATACCCTCTCATTATTATTTTTGCTAGCCAACATCGTATCATCGTGAGGTGGGCTTGGTAATAATGAGCCTCCCATAACCCGCTAGGAGCTTTCTTTGAAATCTCCCGGATTCCATTTTGAGGGATATGGAATTTGCCAAAAATGGTGGGTGGTGTCATTCGGTTTAAAGACCCGAATCGTTTGACTTAATCAACAATCAATCTAATTATTTTAGTGTTTATGTATTTAGATATGGTTGGAAGCGCACTCGCGAAAATACTCGACAAACATTGCCTTGAGGGGCACAATTTCCCATCATGGTATCGTAATGTCAAGATTCTCCTAACATTGGAGAAGATTGTTTACGTGCTAGACAAGGCTCCACCTCACATACCTCTTGGCCCTGAGGCTACAGAGGATGAGCGTGCTAAGTTTGACAAGCACGTTGAGGATGACACACAAGCCAAGTGCTATCTGTTGGCTTCCATGAATGAGGAGCTACAGAGACAGCACGAGGACATGGACAGTGCATTTTCCATAATACTCCATCTTACGGAGTTATATGGCGAAGGGACGCGCAACCGTCGCTTTAGCACTGTTTGTGAACTTGTGAAGACCAAGATGGTCAAAGGTGAAGGAAATTTTGTGAAAAACATGTTCATTTGAATAACATCATATAGCATGCAATTAACAATTAAAGGCGGAATCATGCTTTCATGCATTCAAAAACAAAACATCTACCATGAAATTCAAAGCCTAGTAGATTGGTGAACCTTGACTCAACTTAAAAACAACAATTTGTTAGTTGAGAAATATTTACCTTTGTAGATTCCTCTTTGCATATGCAAAGGATAATCACCCAAGAGATAGGGCCTTCATTCCTTGCTTCTTAGCTCCATGGATTTGGTTAGAAGAATAGGTTCTCCAAGTTCCCAAAATTGAGAACCTCTAAAGATTCTACACCAAGGTTGGATTGGAGAGGAAATGAGTGACCTTGAGGAAATAGAATTGCTAGACAATATCCCCCAAGGTGGTTGGCCTCTTAGAGAGAAATGGAAGCTTTGTGTTCTCACCAATTTTCTCTAAAATCAACAACTTATGAATTTTAGGTTATAAAGTTCTTTATATAGTCACTTCTTTAAATGACCTAAAGAACCAAAAACCCTAATTCAACAATAAATGGATATGGGCTTTTGGGCCTTTGTGAATCTTTATTCATTAAGTTGTCATACAACTTAAGTCAATGGGCTTTGACGTTCGAAGCCCATTGGGCCTTAAGGTCCAAAACTATCCCGAGGTCTTTAACGAACTTATTCGTTTGATTAATTAACATATTAATTAATCCTTGCCATAAATAATTAAACCATTTAATTCATCTCCTTTGTTTCTTCAATCTCCACCTTATTTGGTGTACGATACATTAGGTTCCTTTTAGCGAGGCAGTGGGCGATTAAAACCATTTTACATCGATTGTGAATTTGAAACTTACTTTCAATTCTCCCTTTAGTGATTACACACGTTTAGGGCTTCCACAAACCATGAGTGACCCCTAGCAGCATATCATGGCTACCCAAGCTAATCAGAAGAGGTAGAGAACCTATTCAGTTTAGGATTACAAATGCAATACGGTCTTTCTCTAATCTAATACTCTTGACCACATTGTTTGGTTTGATAGTTTATTTATTCATGTCTACTATCCAATGTGATTCATTTGCATTTTATGATTACCTTGAATGTGATTTGGAACGCATTCCCCAATCTCATTCATACTCTGGCCAGAGATTTTAATCATATCATAGAGTATTCTCCCTCAAGCCAATTGAAGGTTACAGATCCCTTGTTGCGCATTCACTTGTCTCCATGACTAAGTGGCTTAACCCCAATGATGTCGTGGACACCCCGATGGGGTGACTTTGGCATAATCAAAGATCAAGGACTTAACCACAAGACAACAACTGTGATGCCTCAGGTCAAAGGACTAATTTGCATTATCCCAAACATGAGTTCTCATGTGACATGAGTATGAGAACTCCTCGTTGATCGTGTTCAGTGAACTCATTCTCTATTGAGCACCTACGTACTTGTCTTGATGTCACACACACCAATGACTCGAGACTAGTCACTCTCCCTGATAGAAGACATAGCACGTACTGATCTTAACTGACTGTCAATGCCCAATTGGCAATCCTATGATCAGGAATGTTTAGGATGTGTCTACGAAAGAATGGTCTCATTAATCTAACTTCATTAGATTGCATTCTCCCAATCACATATTCCTTGGACTTTATCGTTTAAGCATATAACATTTATATGAGACGCCTCAAACAATAATGTTTGCCTTTTATATGTAAACTAGATTAGTTTAACATGTGAAATGTCCGTAAAGTATCATCATATGATTGGCTTTAGGGCACATTTCCAACAAAAGGGGCTCCAGTACATCAACATGTACTGAAGATGATAGGATTCATTGAACAATTGGAGAACCTTGGTACTCCACTTGACGGGGAATTGGCCCAGGACTTCATATTGGCTTCTCTTTCTGATTCATTTGCGCAGTTCGTAATGAACTACAATATGAATAAAATGGATAGTACTCTCTCTGAGTTGCTAAATATGTTAGTAACTGCCGAGAAGACTATGAAGAAAGAGAACATTATAGGGACTGCTGCAGTAGCCTATAACAAGCCATCCTCTTCCAAAGCCAAGCTGAAAGGCAAAGGCAAAGGAAAGGAGATGAAGTCACCCACTCATAAGCCGAAAGGAAGAGTGTGGAAAAAGAAGGCAATAGAGCCCAAAGGGACTTGCCACCACTGTGGAAAGGAGGGACATTGGAGAAGGAATTGCAAGTTTTACCTTGCAAGTCTTAAGGACAAACCACAAGGTATGGTTTATGTTCTTGTTTTCAATTCTAAATGTTAGATCTTCTAAATATTTATATTTGATATAAAGGGCTAATCATTTGTATAATTGTATATAGGTGGAGAAGCCAAGTAGAAGAGGAACAAGCAAGGAAAGGTGTGGAGAAGAGTTCGTCCACCATGTTTTTTGCTTACTACTTAAGAAGTTTGTTGCATTTAAAGACAGTCTTTAAACTTTCTTATTTTGTTAAGAACTTAATATGGCTTCATATGATGGAAGGCCACTAAATAAATGCTTATATGTATAAAGGTATTTAAATTAGTCTCTAAATGTTTAGAGCTAATGCTTTTTATATTAAACATTATGAATGTTTGAATTATCATATTAATGTAATGTGATGAATGCCTTCTAATACATTTTCTTAATAGTAGTGTTATGAATTGAATATTGTCTTGTTGTATCCTAGATGAGATACAAGATTTATATCATATGAAACACAATGTCTTATACCAATATACACCAATTTTATACATTTTGAATGTATGAAATGATTTCTCATTAAAGTCATGAGAAATAGTGGGAGGTGTGAAAATGGATATAAACTTGAATGTGATTGGTTTATAGTTGTCAAAAAGAATAATAGTACTTGACTATTATTAAGAGTTTGTAATTTTAAATTGTTAAAAGACACAAGCTCTTCAAAAGTTAAAATTCTATGTTGTGTGACATTTAAAGATAGTCTTTGAATGTTGGTTTCGTCAACCTAGCATAAAATGGTTATATGTTGGGAGTTGTCCATCATTCTCTTTTATGAGAACAAGCTAAATAAACAAAGCATATGGACAAGTTGATGAAACAAAAGGGAATAACTTCAAAATGAGTCACAACATTTGGTTTAACAACAAGACAATCCAAATTCAACATCTAATGTAACAATATTGCTCTATGTAGTTTCGATAAAGAATTATATCAACCACCTAGAAGGAATGGTTGAGTTTCTATATCATTAGTAGAAGCTATGCTTCCACTAAAGACTTGGATAATTCATATATAACTACATTAAAGGTCTTAGTATGACTAAAACTTGAAACATGATGTATGACACCATATGAATTAAAAGAGTAGGACTCTGGGAGCAATATGCATTCAAATCAAGACGATATAATTGTTAATTTTGAATGAATGCTAAGTTACATCAAGACCAGTGGGAGTGATGTCATAATTTGAGCAAACAAGATATGAATGAAGTCTATTTGATAGATTTGATAAATCATAGATGTTACTCGAAAAATGACAAAACATGACACAGTCAATTTTGAAGTATAGACTTGAAATTGGACTTATTGATATAGTAAGACTATCTCAAGGATATTAAATAAGGAATTAAATCTCAAATGTTGTAGATTTAAGAAAGCATTTTCCTATGTGATAGGAAATAACTTTCAGAACCCTTATAATGAATGTGTCATAAAAATCACAAAAGGGACACATGTATTGACTTGTGAAATAGATATCCAAAAGTGAAGAACCACAGGGGTTGTCACTTTAAGATATTACTATATCCCAGGATCAGAACCAAAGCAACTGATAGAGTATTATTGCCGTTTAAAAGGAAACATCAGAGTAGGACTCTGGAAGCGTGCATTCACTTAGGTTGTTAACCAAAGTGAAAATAAGCCATTTTAACAAATGAAACTTCATAATGGATGAAGAACTAACCATATGAATGAATTGGTAGTATGGTACTACAATGGTCTCAAGGATGGAGCAAAGTTTGTATAAAGTATACAAACAAAATATATGACGATATATTGTTTTAGAAACTGCTTCAAAAGGTGTTTTGAATGAAGGGGTTCTATTAGAACCAATGATTGAATCCAAACCATAAGGTCGATGGTAGTGTACTACGACGAAATGGGGTGATAGCTCAAGCCATGGAATCAAGGTCTCATCAAAATATTCGAACACAATAAAGAGACATCATCAAATGTTTTGGAAACATTTGATAAGTAAATTCCCTTTTAAAATAAAAGGAATTAATACATAACCAAGTTAAATAGCTAGCATGAACTCTCTCGACAAGATGTATAAGATACACTAGTGATTGACTTTAGTGCAAGTGGGAGATTGTTGGAAATATGCCCTGAAAGCCAATCTTTGGAAGAAACCTTTCAGGACAAATGAATAGATGTATAGATGATTCTTATACGTCAAATGGCAAAGACACGAATTAGGACTATCTCAATAAACGATATATGTCTTAAATAGTGTATCCATGGACAATGGATGGATTGAAGAAGTAATCTAATGATGTTAGACTACAGAGACCTTCTTCAGATAACCAAATGTCCAAAAGGTTCCTGGTCATTGGATTGTCGGAGGGAAACTGACAATGCGTAGATCGGTACATACTGTGTCTGTTTCAAATGGAAGGATGGAAAGTCTCATCCCATTCGTGTTGTGACACTAAGACAAGTATGTAGGTGCTCATTAGGGGAATGAGTTCACTGAACACAATCGAACGAGAGTACTTGCATGGAGGTCTACTCACATGTCAAGCAAGTAACTCTAATGGTTGGAATAATGTAAGTAGTCCTTAGACCTGAGGCATCGTCGTTGTCTTGTGGTTAAGTACTTGATCTTTGATTATGTCAAACGTCAATCTTTCAGAATGTCAACGGCATAGTCGGGGTTAAGCCACTTAGTCATGAAGGCAAGTGTATGCGCAACAAGGAATCTCTAATCCTCGGTAAGAGAGGAAGAATACTCTAAGATATGATTCGGAAATCTTCGGCCGAAGTATCGAGCGTATTGAAAGGAATGCGTTCCTATACGACTCAAAAGAATCATATAAGAAGGAATAATCACATTAGGGGTTTGACATAATATATCCATACCCTAGTAATATAATTGAGAGTATTGTATTAGAGAAGGATCGAATTACATTGTAATTCCAACTGAATAGGTTCTCCGAATAAACTTCTACATTAGCTTGGGTAGCTATGACATATGGTTAGATGTCACTCATAGTTTGTGAGTTCTTCTAAGATAAATAAACATAGTCATCAAAGAAGAATGGTGAATTAAAATGAAGTTTTGATTCACTAGTGATTGAAATTAAATTGAATTAATGCCGATCACCTCACTGCCTTGCTAATTAGAACCTAAAAGATTGTTCACCAAAACACTATTGCAGTGGGTAATTAATGGATGATGGAAATAATTAATTGGATTAATTAAGTGTTTTGATTAATTTAGAAAGTCTAAAGAAATCATAAAAGCGATAAAAGATCGTTTTGGGCTTAAAGAAACGTTCGGGATTAATTGGGCCCATTGGGCCTAAACCCATTGGGCTTTTATTCAAGCATTGGATGACTTGAAATAAATGAAAGCCCAAAGCCCAAATGAACACAAGTAGGCCAGCCATACTAAGGGTTTGGGAGAGTTGTTTGGTCAATTTGTTGACTAGGTTTTTGATAATATATAAGGAACTTTATAGAGATTGATTCCTTTAATGGTTTTGTGAGTTTTAGAAACACAAAATCAAAACCACCATCTCTCTCTCTCTCTCAATAGGGCCGGCCAACCTAGAGGGTGAATTGGCTAACAACTTTTCATCCTTTTGGTCATTCCTTCATCCTTCTCATTATACTAGTGGGTGAGGATCTTTAGAGGTCTTCTACTTTGGGGACTTGAAGAGAACCTAGGAGCACTCATTCTATCAAAGTGGAGGAGGCAAGGAAGGAAGCTAGGCTCAAGGAATTCAAGGAACAAAGAGCTTGGAGGTGGTCCATCCTTGGTCTAAAATCAAGAACAAGAGGTATAGATCTATTCCTTGACTTTGTTCTTAAGCAAAATTGTTTTGATGCATTATATTTAAACCTATGAACCTTGAAGGGGATTTGCATGACTATAACTTTGATAACTTGTAATAAATGCTTCCGTTGCGTATGTATATAAATCTAGAATTGTATATGCATGCTAGTCATTTTGAAATCCCAAATCTTGAAAACTCATAATTTTCCCTTCATTATACACGTTTAGGGCTTTCACAAACCATGAGTTACACCTAGCAGTATGTCATGGTTACCCAAGCTAATCAGAAGAGGTGGAGAACCTATTCAGTTTAGGATTACAATGCATTACGGTCTTTCTCGAATACAGTACTCTTGACCACATTGTTTGGTTTGATAGTTTATTCATGTCTACTATCCAATGAGATTTATTTACTTATATGATTACCTTGAATGTGATTTGGAACGACTTCCTAAATCTCATTCATACTCTGGCCAGAGATTCTTAATCATATCATAGAGTATTCTCACTCAAACTGTTTGAAGGTTAGAGATCCCTTGTTGCGCATTTACTTGCCTCCATGGCTAAGTGGCTTAACCCCAACCATGACGTGGACACCCTCTGATGGAGTGACTTTGACATAGTCAAAGATCAAGGACCTAACCACAAGACAACTATGATGCCTCAGGTCAAAGGACTACTTTGCATTATCCCAACCATGAGTTCTCATGTGACATGAGTATGAGAACTCATCGTTGATCGTGTTCAGTGGACTCATTCTCTATTGAGCACCTACATGCTTGTCTTGGTGTCAATCACACCAATGACTCGAGACTAGTCACTCTCCCTAAGAGAAGACATAGCATGTACTGATCTTAATGGACTGTCAATGCCCAATTGGCAATCCTATGATCAGGAACGTTTAGGATATGTATACGAAAGAGAATGGTCTCATAAATCTAACTTGTTTCAATTACATTCTCCTAATTACATATTCCTTGGACTTATCGTTTAAGCATATAACATTTATATGAGACGGCTTAAAACAATAATCTTTGCCCTAGATATTAAACTAGATTAGTTTAACATGTGAAATGTCCGTAAAGTATCATCATATGATTGGTTTTAGGGCACATTTCCAACAGTTCGGTATGACCAAAGAACTTAGGGTACAAGTTTTGGCCAACAATCTTTAGCCTTGTCTAAGATGGTCTTCAAGGTGTGCTTGATTATCTTGTTGATGGCCTCAACTTGTCCGTTAGCCTGAGGATGAGTTGGGAGGCGAAACATAAGTTGATGTTGAACTTAGAGTAGAAAATCCAGAACTTCTTGTTGTCAAATTGTCACCCATTGTTAGTGACAATTGCATTAGGAATGTTGAATCTGCAAAAGATGTTCTTCCATACAAAGTCTTCTATCTTTGCCTCAGTAATGGTTGCCAAGGATTCTACTTTGGCCCATTTTGTGAAGTAGTCAATTACAATGATCGTATAGTGGACTTTACCCTTCCCCACAGGCATTGGGACGATCAAATCAAGTCCCCACTGGGCGAAGGGCCAAGGGATGATCATAGGAGTAAGAGGCTCATGAGGGAGTAAGGAATGGTTGCGTAGCATACACTTGTCACATGAGCGAGATATTTTGATGGCATCTTGGTGTAGTGTTGGCCAATAATATCCTTGGCGAAAAGCCTTCTGTGCTAGGGACTTGGATCCAGCATGATCTCTGCAGACTCCTTTATGTACCTCTTGAAGGATGACTTCCCCCTCAACAGGTGTAAGACACCTCAAGAATGGAAGGGTCACACCTCGATTGTAGAGTTGGTCATTGATGATCAGGTAGCGAGTAGACTTGTATTTGTAGGATTTATCTAATATGATAAATTCCATAAGGTGAAGAGTCCACCCACGTGAAGATATTAACATCCTAATTACTAATGTAGTCATTAGATGAATGTCTAAAGCCATTTCAGTTTGGAATGTGAATGGCATTTCATTCATTGTATTATCCTCTTCCTAAAGCTATATAAGGATGCTTAGGGGAAGAGAGAAACTAGTGTGAGAGAAACACAAGGCTTTTCCATAAAGTTCACATATTCTAGTTAGGTCTCTAGGGCTATCACTATTCACCCAAGAAGACTTAATTGTAGGCAGTAATCTAAACTTTCTATTGACATAAAATATGCATAAAACAGATGCATTGTGACGACCTGTCCCGAATTAATATATATTTTATCCTCGAATGTGTGGAAATGACGATTATACCCTCAAGTCGTAGTGATTCGGATGTACGTATATAGTTTTAAATTATTTTTCTTGCCAATGTGATTAATTGTACTCAACGTCATGAGGGTGTTGACGCGAGTCAGGGCCAAATTGGGTTCGTAACGAAAACGTTACGGATGAATAAGTGATATTGGGTTGGTTTTCTTTTTATTTGGACCCATTAAATAGGCCCTAAATCCCATAGCCCAATTAGGGCTTGAGACCATTTTAAATTGCCCAATCCAGACACACGCACACACACATGTGCAACCTCACCTTCTCTCCTTTCCCTTCTCGAATTTTCTTCTTTGTCCGTACAACCGAAGACACCACACTCAAATTGAACCAAAACCTCACAGATTGAACTTCTAATGACCACCTTCGAGTTCCTTGCAAGCTTGCGAGCCTAACCATACCCTTTGTTCATAGAAAGGACGTCGGAATTGTGAAGAACCATAAGCTCCGACGAGGTACCTTGTTACTTCGACATGATCGTGGCCATTTCACGGGATTTTAAGGCTCACAAAAGGTCCTAAACGATTCGATAAGGATCCTAGGCTAATTTTGGAGTGGTTAGAACGTCGAAATACTCGGGTGATGTGAAAATTAACTTGACACACAAATTAAACTCTATTAAACATGTAATTGTAGTATTAAGCAAGTAGGGATCGTTCTAAATCGGGGATTAACTAGGGCTGCTAATCAATGCAAATAAGACTCAAGAACACTAAATTAGACTCTATAAACTCAAAACTGACTTAAATGACTTAAAACAACAACAACCAATCAAAGAGACTCAATTCTAGACCTAACAAGTGATTTCGACGAAAATAAAACTTAACTTGACTCAATTAAAACAGATTATGACTCAACTAACTCAAAACACACTAAAAAGACTCAAAACAGCACAATACTAACAATTAGACTCAAAACATACCCTAAGGAGTTATTTGAACGAATTTAAGACTAATAAGACTCAAAACACTCAATTGGACAGATTGAAACACTTTTTTTAAACTAATCTAACACACCTAAGTAAAGGGGCGATTGAATTGAACGAAATTAATTAAATTGAATAGATTGCAAAACTAAATCGAACTAGGCACGAAATTAGGTGAATTGAATGGTGAAAAGCTAGCTAGAGGATTCTTCTCCACACATGAAACATATGCAACATAAATTGATTTCCAGTATTGTTTCTTTAAACAATGAACGACAATGCTGTTGGAAATGTGCCCTAAAGCCAATCATATGATGATACTTTACGGACATTTCATATGTTAAACTAATCTAGTTTAATATCAAGGGCAAAGATTATTGTTTAAGCGGTCTCATATAAATGTTATATGGTTAAACGATAAAGTCCAAGGAATATGTGATTGGGAGAATGCAATCTAAAGAAGTTAGATTCATGAGACCATTCTTTCGTAGACACATCCTAAACGTTCCTGATCATAGGATTGCCAATTGGGCATTGACAGTCCGTTAAGATCAGTACGTGCTGTGTCTTCTCTCAGGGAGAGTGACTAGTCTCGAGTCATTGGTGTGTGTGACATCAAGACAAGTACGTAGGTGCTCAATAGCGAATGAGTCCACTGAATACGATCAACGAAGAGTTCTCATATTCATGTCACATGAGAACTCATGGTTGGGATAATGCAAAGTAGTCCTTTGACCTGAGGCATCACAGTTGTCTTGTGGTTAAGTCCTTGATCTATGATTATGTCAAAGTCACCCCATCGGGGTGTCCACGGCATCGTTGGGGTTAAGCCACTTAGTCATGGAGACAAGTGAATGCGCAACAAGGGATCTCTAACCTTCAAACCGTTTTAGGGAGAATACTCTATGATATGATTTAGAACCTCTGGCCAGAGTATGAATGAGATTTAGGAAAGCGTTCCAAATCACATTCAAGGTAATCATATAAGCACACGAATCACATTGGATAGTAGACATGAATAAATAAACTATCAAACCAAACAATGTGGTCAAGAGTATTGTATTAGAGAAAGACCGTATTTCATTTGTAATCCTAAACTGAATAGGTTCTCCACCTCTTCTGATTAGCTTGGGTAACCATGATATGCTGCTAGGTGTCACTCATGGTTTGTGGAAGCCCTAAACGTGTATAATCACTAAAGGGAGAATTGAAAGTAAGTTTCAATTCACAATCGATTTGAAAGAGTTCTGAATCGCCCACTGCCTCGCTAAAATGAACCTAATGGATCATACACCGTGTAAGGTAAAGATTGAAGAAACAACGGAGATGAGTAAGAATAATTAAATGGTTTAATTATTTATGGCAAGGATTAATTAATATGTTAATTAATCAAACGAATAAGTTCGTTAAAGACCTCGGGATAGTTTTGGACCTTAAGGCCCAATGGGTTTCGAACGTCAAGCCCATTGACTTAAGTTGTATGACAACTTAATGAATAATAATTCACAAAGGCCTAAAAGGCCCAATGAAACCCCAAGGCCGGCCATGATGCTTTTGGAGTGGGTTTTGGACTTATTTACAAGTTTGCCACTCCAATGAATTAAGGTATAAATATGACTTTATAGCCAAAATTCATTTAGGGTTTGTTTTGGAGAAAATTGGAGAGAACATGTCTCTCCATTTCTCTCTATAGAGGCCGGCCCCTTGGAGGGTGTATCTAGCCATACTACTACTCCAAGGTCACTCATTTTCTTCTCCAATCTCTCCTTGGTGTGGAGACTTAGAGGTTCTCAATTTTGGGAACTTGGAGAAACCTTTTCATCCATCCAAATCCATAGATTTTAGATGCAAGGAATGAAGGCCCTATCTTTGGGTGATTAGCCTTTGCTTATGCAAAGAGGAATCTACAAAGGTACAATTTCAACTCACTTTGTTTTGAGTTGAGTTTTGGTTCACCAATCTACTAGGCTTTGAATTTCATGGGTAATGTTTTGTTTTTGAATGCATGCAAGCATGATTCGGCCTTTTAATTGTTAATTGCATGCTATAGATGTTATTCAAATGAACATGTTTTTACAAATCTTCCTTCAAATGCCCCAAATTAATCGTGAAAAGCACAAATTAACTTTCAGATTTTCCTAAGTTCATTGAATTGGATGGAATACGCATCGGCAACCAAATTATTCTTCTTAAGTTCCCTATATCAACAACATGATAGAGATACAATCAAAGATCATTAAGTTCTATGAAAATCATAAGCATTGACATGACATTCGTAACTATGAACTGCATGATACTCCTGCCATGGATTTACCTAACACAATTGTGACTAGCAACCTCCACTACTTGTAATTATAAGTTCATAACGATTAGGTGAAACTCCCTTATATTTTAGCATCAGATTCATGCATGCAAATTAAGTGTGCACCCTCAATCAACATACACAAATAAGTTCTCAATCAATCAGATAAGTAAACCACATTCATGTTTTACGAAACAAAAACTGAAGGTAATCAATTCATATCAAACATATGTCCATGGCTTTGAATTCACCTCTAACTAATAAGAAAATTAGTTACACATGTTCATAACAATTGAAAAGCAATCTGAAATAAACATGGAAACAAAACAAGGGAAGACAGAACTCTAGAAACTCCAAAGGATGCAGGTAGGCTTGCGGCACACTCCTTATTCTCTAATGGAAGCCACGACAAGGTCTTGTCTTCTTTCCTCTGCGGCAAAATATGGATTTCTGAATGGGTGGTGGTGTAGAACGAATTATGGTGTGGTGGGTGGTGTTTTTACGGCTGAAAGGGGTGTAGAATTATATGGGGGGTGGTGGTGCGAAATTATGGATGAAAATACATATTTATAGCCTAGGGTTTTGACAAATTCTGATGGGAAAAGGCTTAGGATTTTCAGCAAAGGCTTGGGCCTTAATCTAAGGGGGAAAAGAACTAAGGTTTGTACAGATTTTAGGGTTTCTAGAAGGGTTTGGGGCGCCACTTTTGTAGGGAATTCTAGAAACAATGTTATGTGGCTGATTTCTAGAAGAACAAGGCCTAAAAACATGCAGCACCAATGTAGGAACAGATAAGGCCTTCTAGAAAGGTTTCTAGGTGATTTAAATCAGAAATTAACTCCCCCTTGCAGCAGGAAGTAAGTTAGGAAAAGATTAGGATAGGATATGATACGATAAGGTTAGTTACAGTTTGGATAAGATAAGGCAGTTTGGATAAGGTTTGGATAATGTTCCTTCTTTCTTGCTGATTCCTTATCTTCCAAGTCTTGAAATAATTTCTCCAGATTTGTAGCACATTCCTAGCCTCATTTAAGCACCAAAAACGTCCACCCAACTTGCTCCATATGCATGCAATCTATTTCAGCCCAAAACTACACCAAAATGCACTTTTTGGCCAACTTTTCCATTAGGACCTACAAACACACGAAAATAGCTTAAAACACAATAATAAGTATAAACTAGCTAAGTAAATGCAAGAAAACAAGCTAACTAAGTCGCATAAATATGCTCCTATCATCGGGTTTGTCAGGTTTCAAGTTTGGCCGGTTGTGTCGAGCTATTTTCCGACGTATTCCCATCAGTTTTAAGACCTCTAAGAGGTAAGGATTTGTTCCCTTTGTTGAGAGCTTCAAATCCATATAAAATTTGTGAAGTTTGGTGTTGAAACAAAGTTAACGGTATATGCTACTATTTAACGGAATATTCTCTAACGGTGTTAAAGATTCCGTCAATGTGCCAGACACGTGCCTGCGCATGGTCGGCGCGTGTGGTCATGCCTTGGCCGGCTCGTGAGGGTGCGTGGGACGTCAGAAAATTATTCTAAAAATTTGGGGATGCTCGTGGTGTTGAGTAGGCCACGATGGTATTTTCAAACACCCCAATTGAACAACGTATGAGAAGTTATTACACAGTTTTGGTTATGTACTTAAAATTAACGTTAAAATAGTAGTTTCACATATAGGTGAGACGTTTTCGGAGAACGAACGCAGCCAGGCGAGACTCGGGGGTTACGATCCAGCTACATACCAGTGAGTGGGCTTTTGGTTTTCTTTATATACGTATATATATGCTTTGCGTTTTCCCAGAAATTTGTTTTAAATGGATTTGCAATTTTAAATGCCATGTCAATTGCATTATGCTTTAGAGTATGCATTAGTATAGATATGCATATTGTTGCTTGATACTGCGGACGGCCAGGTAAGGTTCAGGTGAGTATATATCGATGATAATGGATGCATTGTTTATGGTTATAGGTAGATGCATTTAGAGCTCATTATCTTGCACCCCGGTGCTAGTGCTCCCGCTCGTGGCCAGGGCACTGTCCTTCACGTGATGTTCACCTCCCGCACCGCACGCTCACCTTGGATCAAAGTTTGGTGCACAACCCTGTCGTACAAACCACATTAGGTGGTTCCGACTCGTAGGTGACCCGCAATTATTCGCACAGCCTTCACGTGATCTAGCACTTGAGCGTACTTATTTGCACCTAGTCTTGTCATACAAACCACAATAGGTGGTTCCGACTCGTGTGCAGGCATACCTGATGAGCTATAGGTTCAGCCGTATATGTCATGTTAGGTGACTCCGGCTGGCATATCATTTCACATTGATTTATTTCACTTGGCTTACTTATTTCCATGTTGAGACACTTGACATGGTATATATATTTTTGATTTTCACTACTCTCGAGTGTGATTTTTATATACTTATGTATTATTATTTTCTGGGAAACTATACGGGTTTTACGGTGAGGGGTTATTACTTTTTAAAAGAGAAATGGTTTTGAAAAGCTTTGTTTTTGTCCACTCATGTTTTCTGTTTTACGCCCCTCCATGTTCTCTTTAGAAGTTCGTGTTGGTGGCTCACGAGGACTCTACGGCGGTTCTGACAGACATCCATCAATGTAGGGCTTTCTTTCATATCCTGTATAATTAGTATTTAGCCTGCTGGACTGCACTTTGGTACCTACACTCTAATTATGTGTATCTACACTCTAACACTTTCACTCGTAGTTATATACTAGTCTAGTGTAAGTTAGTTAGTTTATTTTTTATTTACCCATATTATCTTATCACCTTCACTTCTGCACTGCGCACATGGCTACGTCACCCTCACGTGACGGCCAACATGCCTCAATTTAGGTCGGGGTGTGTCAATATTGACAAAGTTATGGCCTCTGTAAATAGGCTTCGTGAGAACACGAAATCTGAAAATTCCAGATTTCATGAGGAAGAACATGAACAGTGGTTTGTTCTCTTCCACTCTTGGCCTAGGCGAGTACACTGGTATCGCTAGGTATACGGGGATATTGTTTACACCGTTGAACTCGTCTCAGGGAGTCGAATCTAATGGGATATAGTTTAGACGTTTTTTAATTTGCCGAAATTAAAGAAAAGTTTTTACTTTATTATATTAATTTTAATTTTGTTTTAAAATTAAACTACCAATATTAAATAATTATCCACATTATGCCATGATCTTGATATGTCAAAATGATTATGTCGATTAAATTTGTTCATGTTGATTGAGCATTTTAAATTAAAAAGGAATGCTCTTTAAAAGAATATTTAAATATGATTACTTTATTATTTAATTGTGAATTATTGGATTGGGCTTGTTTTTGAACATGTCATTTAGCAAAATGATCCATATATAGGATGTTCATCAAACATGCTCTAGTTGGGTCTAAAATTAGATATTCGACTAGAGTTCACTAATGGTCATCTCTTACTTGATGTAGTGTCTAGGAAAAATCTTTAAGGAGACATTTTCGGTGGCAAAGAGGGTCGGTTTTTAAAAGCTTTGCGCTACCACCCTTTTTGGATTTGACCTGGCCACACTTACGGAGGCCCACTTTCGAGCCTATTGTCTGAAACTCTAATTTAATCCCAACGAAAGGTCCATTATATGCATGAATACTATGTGATTGTTTGTGTCTTTGCATATAATTGTTTTTTCTTGCACTCAATTGGATGATGCATGAAATTGGATTAGCTTAAAACATAAAATGTAATTATGTTTTAACTAAGATTTATTGCAAAAATAATTTAGGAAAATATAACATCTGAGAAAGATGTCCAATATGTTATGAGATTTGAAAGCTGTTGGGAGTATCTGTTGGAAATATGCCCTGAAAGTCAATCTTTGGAAGAAACCTTTCAGGACAATGAATGTGTGTATAGATGACTCTTATACATCAAAAGGCAAAGATACTAATTAGGGCTATCTCAATAAACGATATATGTCCTAAATAGTGAATCCATGGACAATGGATCGATGTAAGAAGTAATCTAATGATGTTAGACTACAGAGACCTTCTTCACATAACCATCATGTCCAAAAAGGTTCCTGGTCATATGATTGTCAGAGGGATACTGACAATGCAAAGAGACCAGTACATACTATGTCCCCATCAATTGGAAGGATGGAAAGTCTCATCCCATTCGTGTAGTGACACTAAGACAGGTATGTAGGTGCTCATTAAGGCAATGAGTTCACTGAACACAATTGAACGAGAGTACTTGCATGAAGGTCTACTCACATGTCAAGCAAGTAACTCTAATGGTTGGAATAATGTAAGTAGTCCTTTGACCTGAGGCATTATAGTTGTCTTGTGGTTAGGTCATTGATCTTTGATTATGTCAAAGTCACTCCATCCGCGGGTGTCCACGGCATAGTTGGGGTTAAGCCACTTAGCCATGGAGGCAAGTGAATGCGCAACAAGGGATCTCTAATCCTAGTTATGAGAGGTTGAATACTATAAGATATGATTCGGGAATCTTCGGCCGAAGTATCGAGCGTAATAAAGGAAAGCGTTCCTATACGACTCAATTGAATCATATAACATGGAATAATGATATTAGGGGTTTGACATAATATATCCATACCCTAATAGTGTGATTGAGAGTATTGTTTTAGAGAAGGATCGAATTACATTGTAATTCCAACTGAATAGGTTCTCCGAACAAATTCTACATTAGCTTGGGTAGCCATGATATATGGTTAGATGTCACTCATGGCTTATGAGTTCTTCTAGATGATTAAATAAGTAGTCGTCAAAGAAGAAGGAGAATTAAAAGTAAGTTTTAATTCACAAAGTGATTGGATTAAATATAATCAATTGGATTGGTGCCAATCACCTCACTGCCTTGCTAATTAGAACCTAAAATGATTGTACACCGATACACTCTTGTAGTGAGACAACTAATGGATGATGGAAATAATTAATTGGATTAATTAAGTGTTGTGATTAATTAGAAAGTCTAAATAAATCATAAAAGCGATAAAAGATCGTTTTGGGCTTAAAGAAAAGTTCGGGTTAATATGGGCCCATTAAGCCCAAACCCATTGGGCTTTTATTCAAGCATAGGATGACTTGAAATAATAAAAGCCCAAAAGCCCAAACAACACATAGGGGGCCGGCCAAAGAGAGAGTGAGAGAGTCAAGTTGTTGATTCATTTTCTTAGACATTTATAAAGGACTTTTAGTGAAAAGTTTCATTAGGGTTTTGTGTGTTGGTTTTTCACAAAAGAAGAAAACATCTCTCTCTCTCTCTAAAAACACACACAAGGCCGGCCACCATAAGGGAGATTTAGCTAATCATCTTCTCTCCCTTTTGGTTATTCCTCCATCCATCTCACTACACTAGTGGGTGTGGATCTTTAGAGGTCTTCAACCTTGGAGACTAAAGGAGAACCAAAGAGCACTCATTCTAGCAAGGTGGAGGAAGCAAGGAGGGAGGCTAGGCTCAAGGAGTTCCAACAACAAAGGGCTTGGAGGTGGTCTATCCTTGGTCTCAAGTCTAGATCAAGAGGTATAAATCTACTCCTACACTTTGTTCTTCAATAAAATGTTTTGATGCATCTTATATAAACCTATGCTTCTTGAAGGGGATTTGCATGACTATAGCTTTGATATTATGTGATAACATGCTTCCCTTGCTTATGTATATAAATTTTGAATTGTATATGCATGCTAGTCACTAGAAATCCCATATAAATCTCATTATTTCCCTTCAGTATCCTCACTGATGAGAAGCAAGTTCAAGCTATGATTAGGTCCTCGTGGGATGCCCTGAAATAGATCATGAAACACAATGATCAAATTAAGAACTTTCATGACATCTCACGTCATGTGGAATTGGAAGGTGAGTGTCGAGTGGCGACCCAGAGTACTGAAGGAAAAATTTTGTTCTATCTAAGAACATGTGAGAACATTTGAACACATATGCAAACTAATAACACTTTAAAGTAGACATGCATTAAAAAACAATTCTAAAACCCATGACTTTCAAAGCCTAGTGAATGTTGAACCACAAGACTCTTTAACAACATTAAAGAGAAGAAAGGATTTTGAGAATCATTACCCTTGAAGCTCATCCTTGTTTACACAAAGGATTCACCCAAGTGGAGGGCCTTCAAGTCACCTCCTAGCTCCTTAGATCTTCCTTGTGATTTTCTTCCTTTTGATACTCCTTTACTCCTTGAGGATGTGAGGAAAGGATCTCCAAGAACACCAAAGGTTTGGTCTCTCTAAGTCTCCACACCAAGGATGAGATGTGAAGATGAAATGGATGACTTAGAGGAAGAAAGATTGCTAGCTATCCCTCCCCTAAGTGGCCGGCCTCTATGGAGAAAAAGAGAGAAAAAGTTTCTCTTCTTTTCCTTAAGAAAACCCTTAGTAAGATAATGGCTATAAAGTTGCCTTTATACCACCTCACATGTGAGTGACAAACTTGCAATTAAGCCAAGTTTGTATCCACTTACCCTAGGCCGGTTTTTGACTTTGTTTTTGGGTTAATTTCCATTTAGTTTTAGTTGTCACACAACCTAAACTCAATGGGCCTTGTGGACCAAAAACCCTTTTGGGCCCCGAAACCCAAAACCAACTTAAAAGCCCAATACGAACCTTAAGACTAATTGGCTAATTAATTAATCTTGACCATTCTCAATTAAACTATTTAATTGCTTATCCATCTCATATATATTTCTTCACTTTCATCCTTACTCAGTCCATTAAGTTCCAATTAGCGAGGCAGTGGGCGATTGTTACTCTTAACGATCAATTGTGAATTGAAACTACATTTCAATTCTCCCTTTGATGAAGATTAGTGTTTGCTAATCCTTAAGGTTTCCACAAACCATGAGTGACAGCTAGCAGTATGTCATGGCTACCCAAGCTAAGTAGAAGTGGTTGGAGAACCTATCCAGTTACAATTACAATGCAATACGGTCATTCTCTAATACAATACTCTTAATCACATTGTTTGAGTGATAGTTTGTTTCATGTCTACTATCCAATGTGATACTTCTCTATATGATTCAATTGAATATGATTTGGAACAAACTTCCTAAGTCATATTCTTATGCTTTGGCCAAAGACTCCCAAATCATATCTCAGAGTATTCTCCCTCCACCATGGAAGGCTAGAGATCCCTTGTTGTGCATTCGTATGCCCACATGACTAGATAGCTTGACCCCAACAATGCCATGGACACTCTCAATGGAATGCCTTTAACATGATCAAAGATCAAGGATCCAACCATTAGACATCTATGATGCCTCAGGTCAAATGACTACTTTGCATATTGCAACTTAAGAATTCTTACATGACATGTATGTTCGAACTCCCTTTTCATCGTTGTTCAGTGTACTCAATTACCTTTTGAGCACCTATGTGTTTGTCCTAGTGTCCAACACTGAATGACTTGAGACTAGTCTTACTTACGCTTGTGTTAACATAACACATACTAACCTTAACGGATTGTCAATGCCCAATTGGCAATCCTATGGCTAGGAACGTTTTAGGAATGAACATAAGAGAAAGGTCTCGTTAATCTAACTTACTTAGATCACTTCTCTCTTAGATTAAATACATTCCTTGGATTCCCTTATTGCTTAAACGCATAATACATTAAATAGTGATTAACAATAAGATTTGCCCTTCATTAACATATAATAGTTTAACACAATAAGTATTCCAAAAGCTATTACATCAAATGAGTGGCTTTGTAGGCATACTTCCAACAAGTACTGCCCTTTTGACTCAAGGTGGGTCTTCTAAAAAGGGTAACCAGTTCAAGGGAAAGGGTAAGACCAAGTATGAGAAAAAGGATGCAAAACTTGCTCTTAATCCTAATAAGACCAAGGTCCGCAGAGGTAAACATGGCAAGAAAGACGAATCAAAGTCAAAATGCTTTAATTGTAAGAAGAAGCGTCACTTCGCTCGTAATTGCATAGAGCTGAATAGAAAGGTAATCACTCACCCCAAATAGTCAAAGTTTATGTATATTTGCATATACATGTTGCTCACAGATTCGAGAATTGGATTGTAAACACTAGAGCAACCAAACATGTGACGCGAGAGAAAGAGGGGTTCGTAAATTATCAACGCTTCCCAACAAAGTCACACTGGGTGTACGTGAGTGAAGAAAGTCATACAAAAGCTTTAGGAGTTGGTACTTATCGACTTCAACTTTGTACTGGGTGCGAACTACTTCTGCATGATGTCTTGCACGCCCATGAGATGCAATTTAATTTACATTTAGTTACTGCACTTTTGAATAAAGGATATTGCTTTTACTTTAGCCCGTCTAGACTTGTGATCAATTTGGATCAAGTTGAAATTGGATATGGTTCAATAAAGAACGACTTTGTTTGCTTAGATTTAATTGATTCTTGTTCTTCTACTTCTTTAGTAACTGTTATTAAACATGTTAATTCTGAAACATGGCATGCTAGACTGGGGCATATAGGGCAAGATAGAATGACAAGGTTAGTTGGAGAAGGCCTATTGGGGTCACTCACTAATGTCAATATTCCGATATGTGAGCCTTGTTCAGATGGAACAGCAGTTAGAAAACCTTTTGGAAAGGCTGTTTGAGCTACTCAACCATTAGAGTTGATCCACTTTGACATCTGTGGACTGATGAGTGTGAAGGCTCATCATGGCACTTCTTTCTGACTTTGATTTACGATTACACGTGATATGGTTACGTGTATTTGATTGCTCATCGCTATGAAGCTTTGGATTGTTTCAAACGCTTTGTAGCTGAGATTGAGAATAAAAAAGGGAAGACTGTAAAAGCTCTTCGCATTGATCGTGGACGCCAATATTTGTTTGATCAATTCAAGGTTTTTTGTGAAAGTAAGGGGAGCAGACAACTTTCTATTCTTTACACGCCACAACAAAATGGTGTGGTTGAAAGGAGAAAAAAAGCTTTACTAGACATGGTATGGTCTATGATGGTGCAGGCAAATCTTCCCATATCTTTTTGGGGTGATGCATTGTTGACTGCGACATATATACTTAACCGTGTGCCTTCAAAGACGGTTCCCTCAACCCCATATGAACTTTGGAATGGTGCAAAACCCAATTTGGGTAATTTGCATCCTTGGGGTTGTGTTGGTTTTGTTCATAATCAATCACATAAATTTGGAAAGTTGGGTCTTAGAGCAAATAAACACATCTTCATAAGATATTGTGAAAACTCGAAAGGTTATGTGGTGTTTGGTGAACATCCAGATAGAGGAAGAACTGAGATCGAGTCATATGATGTAATATTCATAGAGAATGACTTCCCAAAACTTGGTGATACTATTAAAAACCTTGATCTTCATGAGTTGGAGAAAGATGAAGAACTCACAACATCTTCAAGCGAAGGAGGGGAATTAATTTCCAATCTAATGGTTGTTGAAGATGATGTAAGAGGACTTCATCCAAGTGGGAGTGCACAACCTAGTGGGAGTGTACCCATGGACACTCAAGAGAATATGCCCACTGATAGGAGCATACCCTTTAAAACTCAAGGTCACACAGTTCAAAGGAGCAAAATAGGACACATACCCAAACGTCGTTTTGAGGTTGATGGGGAGGCCTATATTTGCATACCTTCAGAAGATGATGAACTTTCTTCTTACAAAGAAGCATTGACTTCACCCGCCAAAGAGAATTGGATAACTGCAGTGATGGATGAGATGAGCTTCTTAGACAAGAATACTGTTTGGGAGTTAGTTGATCTTCCGCCTAGGCGTAAAACCATTGGAAACAAGTGGGTTTTAAACATCAAACGCAAGGCAGATGGTTCAATTGACAAATATAAGGCACACCTTATCGTGAAAGGATACACTCAACAATTGGGTGTAGACTATGAAGAGACATTCTCCCCTGTGGTGAGGTTTGTCGTTATTTGCATTATTTTAGCTATTGTTGCTCAACTAGATTTAGAACTTTACCAAATGGATGTTAAGACAACATTTCTCAATGGAGAACTAGACGAGGAGATATATATATGGATCAACCTCTAGGCTTCGAGACCAAGGGACAAGAGTGCAAAGTTTGCCTCCTAAAACGTTCCATTTATGGCCTCAAGCAAGCACATTGGAACATAGATTCCATAATTCAATCACTTCATTTGGTTTTGAGATGATTGAGGAAGACCACTGTGTGTATCTTAAGAAATCCGAAAAAAGTATTCTCATACTTTCTCTGTATGTTGATGACATCCTAATAGTAGGAAATGATAAGACCTCTATAGAAACTACGAAAGCGTGGTTGTCATCCTGTCTTGAGATGACAGATATGGGTGAAGCACATTATGTGCTTGGAGTTAAGATCACGAGAGATCGTTCAAGGAAACTTCTAAGTTTGTCTTAAGAGACTTGCATTAAGAAGGTACTTGAACAGTTTAAGATGGAGAACTCTAAGCTCATAGACACTCTTATGGAAAAAGGCGCGATATTGTCCTTAGAACAGTGTCCAAAGACTAAGAAAGAAAAAGAGCAAATGGCAAACTTACCTTATGCCTCTGCGGTAGGAAGTCTAATGTACGCAATGCTTTGCATGCGTCTGGACATTTGCCATGTTGTGGGCACGGTAAGCCGCTATCAAGGTAATCCTAGACAAGCTCACTGCAAGCCGTCAAGATGATTATGAGATACCTACAAGGAACAAAAGACTTAGCTCTATGTTACCAATGAGGGGATCTGAAGCTGAAAGAATATAGTGATGTTGACTAGGTAAGCGATAGAGATGAACGCAAATCCACCTCAGGTTATGCTTTTATCCATGAAGGTGGAATTGTTTCTTGGTATAGTAAGAAACAAACTTGTGTTGCTCTATCCACAATGGATTCAGAATATGTTGCCCTGGGATCAGCTGTTCAAGAAGCTGTTTGGCTAAGGATGTTGGAAATATGCCCTGAAAGTCAATCTTTGGAAGAAACCTTTCAGGACAAATGAATGGATGTATAGATGATTCTTATACATCAAATGGCAAAGACACGAATTAGGACTATCTCAATAAACGATATATGTCTTAAATAGTGTATCCATGGACAATGGATCGATTGAAGAAGTAATCTAATGATGTTAGACTACAGAGACCTTCTTCACATAACCAAATGTCCAAAAAGGCTTCTGGTCATTGGATTGTCGGAGAGATACTGACAATGCATAGACCGGTACATACTGTGTCTGTTTCAAATGGAAGGATGGAAAGTCTCATCCCATTCGTGTTGTGACACTAAGACAAGTATGTAGGTGCTCATTAAGGGAATGAGTTCACTGAACACAATCGAACGAGAGTACTTGTATGGAGGTCTACTCACATGTCAAGCAAGTAACTCAAATGGTTGGAATAATGTAAGTAGTCCTTTGACCTGAGGCATCGTCGTTGTCTTGTGGTTAAGTACTTAATCTTTGATTATGTCAAACGTCACTCTATCAGAGCGTCAACGGCATAGTCGGGGTTAAGCCACTTAGTCATGAAGGCAAGTGTATGCGCAACAAGGAATCTCTAATCCTCGATAAGAGAGGAAGAATACTCTAAGATATGATTCGGGAATCTTCGGCCGAAGTATCGAGCGTATTAAAAGGAAAGCGTTCCTATACGACTCAAAAGAATCATATAAGAAGGAATAATCACATTAGGGGTTTGACATAATATATCCATACCCTAGTAATGTGATTGAGAGTATTGTATTAGAGAAGGATCGAATTACATTGTAATTCCAATGGAATAGGTTCTCCGAATAAACTTCTACATTAGCTTGGGTAGCTATGACATATGGTTAGATGTCACTTATAGCTTGTGAGTTCTTCTGGATGATTAAATGTAGTCATCAAAGAAGAAGGTGAATTAAAATGAAGTTTCAATTCACTAAGTGATTGAATTAAATATAATCAATTGGATTGATGCCAATCACCTCACTGCCTTGCTAATTAGAACCTAAAAGATTGTTCACCAATACACTATTGTAGTGAGTAATTAATGGATGATGGAAACAATTAATTGGATTAATTAAGTGTTGGGATTAATTTAGAAAGTCTAAAGAAATCATAAAAGCGATAAAGATCGTTTTGGGCTTAAAGAAACGTTCGGGTTTAATTGGGCCCATTGAGCCTAAACCCATTGGGCTTTTATTCAAGCATTGGATGACTTGAAATAAATGAAAGCCCAAAGCCCAAACAACACAAAGAGGGCCGGCCACTTTAGGTAGGAAAGGGTGAGATATTTAGTCAAGTTGTTGACTAGGTTTCTTTTGTCTATATAAGGAACTTTATAGAGATATTGTTCAATAGGGTTTTTGTGTGTTTAAAACAACAAAGAGGCAAAAGAAAAATATCTCTCTTACTACACAAAGGCCGGCCACCATTGGGGTGTTTTTACTAACATATCTTACACCCTTTTGGTTATTCCTTCATCCTTCTCACTACACTAGTGTGTGAGGATCTTTAGAGGTTTCCTACTTTGGAAACTTGAAGAGAACCTAGGAGCACTCATTCTATCAAAGTGGAGGAGGCAAGGAGGGAAGCTAGGCTCAAGGAGTTCAAGGAACAAAGGGCTTGGAGGTGGTCCATCCTTGGTCTCAAGTCTAGATCAAGAGGTATAAGACTAAACCTTCACTTTGTTCTTCTCTATAAAATGTTTTGATGCATTATATGTAAACCTATGAACCTTGAAGGGGATTTGCATGACTATAGCTTTGATAATATGTTATAAATGCTTCCGCTGCTTTCGTATATTAAATTTGATTTGTATATGCATGATAGTCTTATTGAAATCCCATTCTAGAATCTCATAAATTTCCCTTCAAGTGGTATCAGAGCCAAAGGTTTATGTATAATGTGTCCTTTTGGATTTTATGCATATGGGTATTAATGTTATGTATGACATATTATTGTTTCATTCAAAATATGTTTATCTTTTGTTTTTCAATAGTTGAAAAATGTTAGTCAATAGTTGAGAAAGGTATGGATGCAAAAGTTGTTTTGTATGCATGAATGAAAATTGAGTTTTAAACTAATTTGACATATTATTTCTTCATTTAAAAGTGTGTTTATCTTTTGTTTTTCAATGGTTGAAAAATGTAAATCAAGAGTTGAAAAGATATGCATGTAAAAGTTGTTTTGTATGCATGAATGAAGAATAAGTCATGAATTAAATTTTGGGAATTTGTTCTTTATGGTTGGCACGGTTTTGGGGGAATTTTGAGCATGTGTTTGTGTTTTATTGTAAGACACTCACACATCATTTTAAAGCTAGAAAATTGAAACCTTGTCACTTTTGTTTTTGGGTTTGAAAAATCACCAAGAATACACAAATCTTGAAAAAGTGTTCATGGTTTTGTTCTTGGTGTTCATAGTTTGGTTTTGGGTGAAAATGGTTGTATTTGGTTTTCATGCATAGTTTTATGGTTTTGGATGATGTTCTTACCATCCATAACCATATTAAAACTTATAAAACCCTAGACTTGTCTAGGAGATTTCCATCACCTTTTTCATTAAAACCTTGAAAGCCAAAACCAAGTGACATGCAAATTTGGATTTTTCTACGTTGCATTGAATTAAAGTAAGATGGGTGAGACTTCCCATCCCCCCTTAATGTGGCCGGCCACCCTAGTGGATTTATCCACTTGGGGGGTCTTTTGTAATTTGGAAAAAGATATTTTATATTTTTGAGTATTTGCGGTTTTACCCCTAACTTTTTATATTTGCATTTAGGCCCCTACTAACTAGAAAGTTAAAATATTTGATTTTAATTTTGTTAGTTGTTTAAACTCACAATACTCTTATGCCCATATGTACTAAATCTAAATGTATATGTTGCATTCCATTTAATTATTTAAATGTGTTTAAGTAGTTATAAAATGGGTGACTGTGGACTTATGCCTTAAACGATAATTGAGCTATGAGATAAGGCGTTAAAATCAAATTGTTTGAACCTTGGGAATGTGTTTTAATTACTGTTTAATTGGACCTTGTCACGTTTGACGTTTATCTATCTCTCCCCTTTTAGTATATGTAATTTATAGGAATTTGTACAAATCGGTTTGTAATTCTTATTACTTCTTAATATCTATTCGCTAGTTGATTCCCTCTAGTGCTAGACTAGAGTTTCTTTAACTATTGGTAAGGAGACATAACTAAAAGAGCGTTTTGACATGAGATTAAAGATTAAATGGATCCAATGCCCTAATTAGCAATGAATGATTGTCTTTCATTTCTAATGGCTCAATGAAAATGTTTTAATTGGATTGATAAGCACGTAATTAAATGACACAACCTCCCCGAGTTTATATTCAACATGTTCTGAAGATGATAGGATTCATTGAACAATTGGAGAACCTTGGTACTCCACTTGACGGGGAATTGGCCCAGGACTTTATATTGGCTTCTCTTTCTGATTCATTCTCGCAGTTTGTAATGAACTACAATATGAATAAGATGGATAGTACTCTCTGAGAGTTACTAAACATGTTAGTAACTGCTGAGAAGACTATGAAGAAAGAGAGCGTTGTAGGGACTGCTGCAGTAGCCTACAACAAGCCATCATCTTCCAAGGCCAAGCCGCAAGGCAAAGGCATATGGAAGGAGAAGAAGTCACCCACTCCTAAGCCGAAAGGAGGAGTGAAGAAAAAGAAGGCAAAGGAGCCCAAGGGGACTTGCCACCACTGTGGAAAGGAGGGGCATTGGAGGAGGAATTGCAGGTTATACCTAGCAAGTCTTAAGGACAAACCACAAGGTATGGTTTATGTTCTTATCTTCAATTCTAATTGTTAGATCTTCTAAATATTTATATTTGATATAAAGGGCTAATCACTTGTATAAATTGTATATAGGTGGAGAAGCCAAGTAGAAGAAGAACAAGCAAAGAAAATGTGGTGAAGGGTTCGGCCACTATGTTTTTTGCTCACTACTTAGGAAGTTAGTTAGGCGTTAAAGATTGTCTTTAAACTTTCTTATTTTGATAAGAACTTGTTATGTGGCTTCATATGATGGAAGACCACTATTAGTGCCTAAATGTGTGAAGGTATTTATATTAGTCTCTAAATGTATAGAGCTAATACTTTTTGTATTAAACATTATGAATGTTTGAACTGTCATATTAATGTAATGTGAAGAATGCCTTTTTAATATACTATTTCCTTAAAATAGTGTTATGAATTGAAAATTGTCTTGTTGTATCCTAGATGAGATACAAGAGTTATATCACTTATTGTAATGTGATAAACCAAACTTTAGATTTATCAATTATGGATAGATCTCACATGTAGGACATAAATGGATACAATGAATCTTTAGATTTGGTTCCAATTGTCTACCTATGAGTTCTATATGAATTGACAAAAGTCTAGAGATTCCTTTCTTGAAGAAAAGGAATATCACATTATAATGATATAAGTGATAAGAAAAACATTTCTTCTATGGTTGTCACTTGAAACACAATGATCAAGATCACTCTTGATTCAATTAGTAGTTTTGAACAACTAATTGGGCATTCTTTAAAAGGTTTTAAAATGTCAATTGTGTTAGTGATTAAACCAAGAAAGAAGTATCTAAATCTATAAAAGGTTTAAAGACTTTAGCTACTTAAATAACAAGACATTAAACTTAATGAAGATTGAAACAAATAAGCTTGAAATGTTTTAAAGCTACTACACAATGTCTTCTACCAATATAATCCACTTTTATACATTTTGTATGTATGAAATGATTTCTCATTAAAGTCATGAGAAATAGTGGGAGGTGTGAAAATGGATATAAACTTGAATATGATTGGTTTATAGTTGTCTAAAGAATAATAGTACTTGACTATTATTAAAGGTTTGTAATTTTAATTGTTAAAAGATTCAAGCTCTTCAAACGTTAAAATTCTATGTTGTGTGACATTCTAAAAGAATAGTCTTTGAATGTTGGTTTCGTCAACCTAGCATAAAATGGTTATATGTTGGGAGTTGTCCATTATTCTCTTTTATGAGAACAAGCTAATAACAAAGCATATGGACAAGTTGATGAAACAAAAGGGAATTAGTTTCAAAATGAGTCACAACATATGGTTTAACAAAGAGACAATCCAAATTCAACATCTCATGTAACGATATTGCTCTATGTAGTTTTGATAATGAATTATATCAACCACCTAGAAGGAATGGTTGAGTTTCTATATCCTTAGTAGGAGCCAAGCTTCCACTAAAGACTTGGATAATTCTTATATGACTACATTAAAGGTCTTAGTATGACTAAAACTTGAAGTATGGTGTATGACACCATATAATTTAAATGAATAGACTTGATAAAGCAAGTCACACATTTCATGGAATTACTTGAGAAGGAATTCTTTTGTGTATGATTCATTTAAGTTAGTGGGAGCAATATGCATTCAAATCAAGAAAATATAATTGTTATTTTTGAATGAATGCTAAGTTACAACAAGGCCAATGGGAGTGATGTTATAATTTGAGCAACATGATGTGAATAAAGTCTATTTGATAGACTTGACAAAACATAGATATTACTCGAAAATGACAAAACATGACACGGTCAATTTTGATGTATAGACTTGAAATTGGACTTATTGATATAGCAAGGCTATCTCAATAATGTTATATGGGAATTAAATCTCAAATGTTGAAGATTTAAGAAAGCATTTTCCTATGTGATAGGAAGTCACTTTCATAACCCTTATAATGAATGTGTCATAAAATCACAAAAGGGACACATGTATTGACTTGTGAAGTAGATATCCAAAGGTGAAGAAACCACTGAGTTTATCACTTTAAGATATTACTATATCCCAGGATCAGAACCAAAGCTACTGATAGAGTATTATTGCCTTTAAGAAAGAAACATCAGAGTGGGACTCTGGAAGCGTGCATTCACTTAGGTTGTTAACCAAAGTGAAAAATAAGCCATTTTAACAAATGGAACTTCATAATGGATGAAGTACTAATCATATGAATGAATTGTTAGTATTGTACTACAATGGTCTCAAGGTTGGAGCAAAGTTTGTATAAAGTATACAAACGAAATATATGTCGATATATAGTTTTAGAAACTGCTTCAAAAAGTGTTTTGAATGGAAGGGGTTCTTTTAGAACCAATGATTGAATCCAAACCATAAGGTCGTTAGTGTTGGAAATGTGCCCTAAAACCAATCATGTGATGATACTTTACGGACATTTCACATGTTAAACTAATCTAGTTTAATATCAAGGGAAAAGATTATTGTTTTAAGCCGTCTCATATAAATGTTATATGCTTAAACGATAAAGTCCAAGGAATATGTGATTGGGAGAATGCAATCTAAATAAGTTAGATTCATGAGACCATTCTTTCGTAGACACATCCTAAACGTTCCTGATCATAGGATTGCCAATTGGGCATTGACAGTCCGTTAAGATCAGTACGTGCTATGTCTTCTCTCAGGGAGAGTGACTAGTCTCGAGTCATTGGTGTGTGTGACATCAAGACAAGTACGTAGGTGCTCAATAGAGAATGAGTTCACTGAACACGATCAACGAAGAGTTCTCATATTCATGTCACATGAGAACTCATGGTTGGGATAATGCAAAGTAGTCCTTTGACCTGAGGCATCATAGTTGTCTTGTGGTTAAGTCCTTGATCTTTGATTATGTCAAAGTCACTCCATTCGGGGTGTCCACGGCATCGTTGGGGTTAAGCCACTTAGCTATGGAGGCAATTAAATGCGCAACAAGGGATCTCTAACCTTCAAACCTTTTGAGGGAGAATACTCTATGATATGATTAAAAATCTCTGATCAGAGTATGAATGAGATTTAGGAAGGCGTTCCAAATCACATTCAAGGTAATCATATAAGTAAACGAATCACATTGGATAGTAGACATGAATAAACTATCAAACCAAACAATGTGGTCAAGAGTATTGTATTAGAGAAAGACCGTATTGCATTTGTAATCCTAAACTGAATAGGTTCTCCACCTCTTCTGATTAGCTTGGGTAACCATGACATACTGCTAGGTGTCACTCATGGTTTGTGGAAGCCCTAAACGTGTATAATCACTAAAGGGAGAATTGAAAGTAAGTTTCAATTCACAATCAATTTGAAAGAGTTCTAATCGCCCACTGCCTCGCTAAAAGGAACCTAATGGATCGTACACCGTGTAAGGTGGAGATTGAAGAAACAATGGAGATGAGTAAGAATAATTAAATGGTTTAATTATTTATGGCAAGGATTAATTAATATGTTAATTAATCAAACAAATAAGTTCGTTAAAAGACCACGGGTTAGTTTTGGGCCTCAAGGCCCAATGGGCTTCGAACGTCAAGCCCATTGACTTAAGTTGTATGACAACTTAATTCACAAAGGCCCAAAAGCCCAATAAAACCCTAATGGCCGGCCATGTTAGAAGAAAGGCCTTTTGGTTCTTTAGGTCACTTATTTGAAGGGACTATATAAAGGACTTTATAGCCAAAATTCATTAAGGGTTTCTTTTGGAGAAAATTGGTGAGAACATGTCTCTCCATTTCTCTCTAAAGAGGCCGGCCCCCTTGGAGGGATTATCTAGCAATCCTACTACTCCAAGGTCACTCATTTTCTTCTCCAATCTAACCTTGGTGAAGAGACTTAGAGGTTCTCAATTTTGGGAACTTGGAGAACCATTTCATCCATCCAAATCCATAGATCTTAGATGCAAGGAATGAAGGCCCTGTCTTTGGGTGATTAGCCTTTGCTTATGCAAAGAGGAATCTACAAAGGTATAAATTTCTCAACTCACTTTGACTTGAGTTGAGTCTTGGTTCACCAATCTACTAGGCTTTGAATTTCTTGGTTAATGTTTTGTTTTTGAGTGCATGAAAGCATGATTCCGCCTTTAATTGTTAATTGCATGTTATATGATGTTATTCAAATGAACATGTTTTTCATAAATCTTCCTTCAAGTGGTATCAGAGCCTAGGTCTAGTAGTTGGTGAATCCTTTTGGGTTTTGTAGTTCATAGTTTTGATTTAAAAGTTGTAATATGTTACAAGCTTTATTCTTGTTTCTTTGAATGTAAATGTTGTTAGAAAATTTGACATCTCAAATGTTGTAGATGTAGTTCATATGAGCATGAATATTGGAGCTAAAATTTGGTGCCATGTTTTTTTGGGAATTTTAGGCCAAATCCAAAGGGTGGATTTTTGGGTTCTTGTTTGACTTGTTAAAATGTTTTTCAAGTGACTTTTGGAAACCCTATGTACCCTAGTTTGGTCATATGTTATTTCCCTTAAGTTAAAATGTTTTTGGGATGTTTTTGGATGAAAAATGTTAATGGAAATTTTTTGAGTTTTTCATGAGTGTTCTTCATTGTTCTTGACATTTTTGCCAAGAACAAAAAGGTTGGTGTTTTGATTCAAAGTTTTGATTTATTTCATAAAGTCTTTGTTTTGTGCTTTATCAAATGTTTTAATGTGATAGAAATTGTGTAAGGTGATGGAAATGGTGATAGGTGTGTAAGAAGTACTTCTCTTACACACACATCACTTGCATGAATTTATGTCACAAATTCCACTTGCATGAATTTATGTCACAAATTCCACTTGCAAGGCTTTATGAAATTGTGGAAAAAATTTCCAAATTTTTGTGGACTTATCTCCACTCCTATTTTCTCCCTAAAACCGGCCACCCTATTAAAATAGGGTATTTTTGGGGCTTTTGTGCAATTACATAAAGTTTTGATACTTTTGTGTATTTGTATTTTGACCCAAAAGTTTACGTTTTTACGTTTAGGTCCAAAAACGCTAAAGGACAAATTGTTTTGATCCTTTAATGAAGTTTTTGCATTGATTAAATTTTGGGTTCTAGTGTAATTACATGAAGTAGTGGACTTTTGTGTCTTTACAAAGTGACCCCAAAAGTTTTCCAATATAGCCCAAAAGTTGAGGTTAATTGCCTTATGGCCCAAATAAGTTGTGGTTATTGCATGATGGCCCAAATTAGGTTGAGAACAAAATTGTTTTGTCTCTTTAAATGAGAATTGGATTTTCATTTCATTTAGCTCCATTTAAATCAATTTTATGGATACAAAAATCAAATGAAAATGTTGCATTCAATTTAATTAGTTAAAGTGTTAATTAATTAAAGGGTGATTATGAACCTAAGCCTACGATAATTGAGCTATGTGAAAGGCCGTTTCAAATTTGTTTGAACCATGGGAATGTGTAGATTAATTTTGGTTGTAATTTGATTTGATCAAATGTTGTAAAAGAGCATAAGCTCTTCTTTACTTTAAAGTAATTTATTTTGATCAATTGTTGTAAAGAGCATAAGCTCATCTTTACTTTAAAGTACTCATTTTCTTGTTTTATTTGATATGCATGAAAATGGAGTAGAGGGTCCAACGCCCCTAGGAACAACACGCCTTAATGTGATTAAACGCGTAACTAAAATCAATCCCCATCCCTAGTCCGAGATTCAACACTAGGCTCGTGTTGAATCTAAACAAAGGTTCATAGTCATCCTAAGGCCCTAAGGCAACTATATAGTCCATCAAATGAATGCAAAGTTTATGTTAGTAGTATCATATACTCTTGCTTTAAAAACCGTTTTATAAGCATAGTGGGAGTATTATAGACAACTAAATTCAATCCAATGGACCAATAGTTGTAATAGGACCAAAATTGTTTTAATAAAGATTAAAATGAATATTTATATCTAATGAGACCTAAAAACCCTCAACCAAACCATTATTAAGTTGATAAGCGTGAGAGTGCTTGGAACACTCTTTCGTAGGCCTTCCACCGTGGTGGGCTCCAATCGTTTGTGACTTGTACACCGGCTTCACCCTATCATGGGGGAGTACAAAGTGCATGCTTATACTCAGGAGGAATCCATAATCATATGATGAGGTTGGTGTAGGCAACGAGGATGGCCGACATCGTATCATCGTGAGGCTATTCTTGAACCCCTTCACGAACTAAGCATGGTGGGAATGACTTAACTAAGAGAAATGGAGCCGACATCATATCATTGTGAGGTGACATTTTCTAGAGGCCAAATTGATGGGTACTTGCAAGAGATGAAAATGAGTAAGTGTACTCTCTCATTATTATTAATGCTAGCCAACATCATATCATTGTGAGGTGGGCTTGGTAGTAGTGAGTCTCCCATACCCTACTAAGAGTTTCATCCAAAACTCTCGAATTCCAATGAGGGATATGGAATTTGCCAAAAATAGTGGGTGGTGCTATTTGATTTAAAGACCCGAATCAAATGGCTGAAAATCAATCAATTTATATTCGTTATGTATTTGTTTACCAATATATTTGCAAACGCTATCCAACACTTGACAAATAAAAACCGTTTGTTTTAGTTTCCGGACTTGGTACCACAATCCCAAAGAATGTCTTAAATGGATTGTATATGTACCTAGTCTTATCCTCACAATCTTCCTAATGATAATGTATCATTGGAAGAACATGTTAGAAAAGTCTATCATGAAGAGGACAACACAAACAACCAATGCTTAATCCTTTGTTAAATGAACAAAGGAACTTACGAAGATTAGCATAAAGAAAAGGACACTTTTAGTGTTATTAGTTCTTCACTTACAAATCGTTGTATGAAGAAATAATGAGTTGCTTTGAACAACCCTTAGTCAATGCAAACACTAGTGCTTGTTTCTTTGTCAAATGAACAAAGAACTTAAGAAGAAAGCACAATGGCATGGACACTTTATGTGCCATGATTCTTCACTTACAAATTGTTGTATGAAGAAATGAGAGTTGCCTTGAACAACTCTTGAAAGTTTGTAATTATGTTTAGAACATAATGGTTGGTTGACAAAAATAGTCTATAAACATGGACTTATGATGATTTTGAATTATTGAGTGTTGAAGTGATAAACCACTTAACGAGACGGAAACTAGGCTAGGACTTCACCTTTATGTCCCTAACCTAATGGTTCACTAAGTTTATTGTAAACTATGTAGTGAACAATAAACACATGCTTTCCAAATTGTTTGATGTGTATAACACAATTGAAATAAGTTTCAAGAGAGATAGTGGGAGTTTAGGGACCATGACTATTGTAGTCAAAGGAGAAGTCAAATGAAGAAGATAAAATTAACTCCAAGGGAACAAACTTTCTTTATGAAAGGATGGACATTGGAAGGGGTATTTGCAAGAAATGTCTTGCAAGTGTCAAGTGAAGGAAGATTTGTGAAAAACATGTTCATTTAAGCAACATCAATAGCATGCTATTAAAAATTAAAAGGCGGAATCATGCTTGCATGCACTTAAAAACAAAACATTAACCATGAAATTCAAAGCCTAGTAGATTGGTGAACCAAGACTCAACTCAAATCAAAGTGAGTTGAGAAATATATACCTTTGTAGATTCCTCTTTGCATAAGCAAAGGCTAATCACCCAAAGAGAGGGCCTTCATTCCTTGCATCTTAAATCTATGGATTTGGATGGAAGAATATGATTCTCCAAGTTCTCAAAATAGAGAACCTCTAAGTCTCCACACCAAGGATGGATTGATGAAGAAATGAGTGACCTAGAGGAAGCAAGATTGCTAGATAATTTCCTCTAAGGTGGTCGGCCTCTTTAGAGAGAAATGAGAGCTTTATGTTCTCTCCAATTTCCTAAAAGAAACCCTAAATGAATTTTGGCTATAAAGTCATATTTATACCTTAATTCATTGGAGTGGCAAACTTGTAAATAAGTCCAAAACCCACTCCTTTAACTAAATGGCCGGCCATAGGGTTTCACTGGGCTTTTTAGGCCTTTGTGAATTTTAGTCATTAAGTTGTCATACAACTTAAGTCAATGGGCTTGACGTTCGAAGCCCATTGGGCCTTGAGGCCCAAAACTAACCCGTGGTCTTTTAACGAACTATATTCGTTTCATTAATTAATCATATTAATTAATCCTTGCCATAAATAATTAAACCATTTAATTATTCTTACTCATCTCCGTTGTTTCTTCAATCTTTACCTTACACGGTGTACGATCCATTAGGTTCCTTTTAGCGAGGCAGTGGGCGATTAAAACTCTTTCTAATCGATTGTGAATTGAAACTTACTTTCTATTCTCCCTTTAGTGATTATACACGTTTAGGGCTTCCACAAACCATGAGTGACACCTAGCAGCATATCATGGTTACCCAAGCTAATCAGAAGAGGTAGAGAACCTATTCAGTTTAGGATTACAAATGCAATACGGTCTTTCTCTAATACAATACTCTTGACCACATTGTTTGGTTTGATAGTTTATTCATGTCTACTATCCAATGTGATTCGTGTGCTTATATGATTACCTTGAATGTGATCTGGAATGACTTCCTAAATCTCATTCATACTCTGGCCAGAGATTCTTAATCATATCATAGAGTATTCTCCCTCAAAAGGTTTGAAGGTTAGAGATCCCTTGTTGCGCATTTAATTGCCTCCATAGCTAAGTGGCTTAACCCCAACGATGCCGTGGACACCCGTGTATGGGTGACGTTTGACATAATCAAAGATCAAGGACCTAACCACAAGACAACTATGATGCCTCAGGTCAAAGGACTACTTTGCATTATCCCAACCATGAGTTCTCATGTGACATGAATATGAGAACTCTTTGTTGATCGTGTTCAGTGAACTCATTCTCTATTGAGCACCTACGTACTTGTCTTAATGTCACACACACCAATGACTCGAGACTAGTCACTCTTCCTGAGAGAAGACACAGTACGTACTGATCTTAACGGACTGTCAATGCCCAATTGGCAATCCTATGATCAGGAACGTTTAGGATGTGTCTACGAAAGAATGGTCTCATGAATCTAACTTCTTTAGATCGTATTCTCTCAATCACATATTCCTTGGACTTATCGTTTATGCATATAACATTTATATGAGACAGCTTAAACTATAATCTTTGCCCTTGATATTAAACTAGATTAGTTTAACATATGAAATGTCCGTAAAGTATCATCATATGATTGGCTTTAGGGCACATTTCCAACAATCTCCCACTTGCACTAGAGCCAATCAGCTTGGTCATCAGTGATGATACCTTTTCTGTAGTCATTTCATAAATGGCTGAGTAGTAGGCCTAGACAATGGATATCTATATGTTATCCATAGAAGCATCCTTGAAAATAACGACGTCACCATTATACATGATTCTCAATCATGTGGTTCAGTCTCTCATATGAGTTCGGATCTTGATGAGACCTTGATTCCCTGGCTTGAGCTATCGCCCCATTAGTGTCATAGTGTCAGTACACTAGATACACTTTCTGGTTGGAATCGAATAGAGAGTTCATAAATGAACTTTCCCATCCAAAGGGTGGAAATTCGGCCAAATCCACCCTTTGGATTTGGCTGAATTTCCACCCTTTGGATGGGAAAGTTCATTTATGATTTTTGGGTTCATGTTTGTCTTGTTAAAAGAGTTTTAAAGTGACTTTTGGAACTCCTAATTGCCCTAGGATGTTAACCCTCTTTTGTGTAGTGAAAATTTGAGTTTTATTGAGTGAAAACATTCATGGAGCTCTTATGAGTTTTCATGTGTGTTCTTCAAAGTTCTTGAAGTTCTTACCAAGAACAAAAAGGTTTGGTGTTTTGATTCAAAGTGTTTGATGTTATGCATAAAGTTTTGTTTATGGTGGTTGGTGTGACTTTATTGTATTAAATGGTATGACATGATTTGTCCTTTTTCAATTAACACCCATACCAATCAACTTTTCCACCCATCACTTTCACCTTTTTTCAACACTCTTTAAATTTTGAATTTTCACCAAAACCTACTTCCCCCTTTTTCACTACCCAAACCGGCCACCCTATAAAGTAGGGTACTTTTGAGGCTTTTATGCAATTACATAAAGTTTTGATACTTTTGTGTATTTGTACTTTGACCAAAAAATTTACGTTTTTATGTAAAGGCCCAAAATCACTAAAGGACAAAATGTTTTGCTCCTTTAATGAAGTTTTTGTATTTGATGAAATTTTTGGGTTCTAGTTGTAATTTACATGAAGTAGTGGACTTTTGTGTTTTTACAAAGTGACCTCAAAAGTTTGTGTTTTGCAATATAGCCCAATGGTTGAGGTTATTGTTTTTCGGCCCAAATTAGTTGAGAACAAAATAGTTTGGTATCTTTAAATGAGAATTGGATTTTCATTTCATTTAGCTCCATTTAAATCAATTTTATGGATACAAAAACCAAATGAAAATTTTGCATTCAAGTTTAATTAGTTAAAGCGTTAATTAATTAAAGAAATGGTGATTATGAACCTAAGCCTACGATAATTGAGCTATGTGAAAGGCCGTCTCAAATTTGTTTGAACCATGGGAATGTATAGATGCAAACCTTATGTTAGTAGTACCAGATACTCTTGCTTTAAAAACTATTTTACAAGCATAGTGGGAGTTGAAGGAAATTTTGTGAAAAACATGTTCATTTGAATAACATCATATAGCATGCAATTAACAATTAAAGGCGGAATCATGCTTTCATGCATTCAAAAACAAAACATCTACCATGAAATTCAAAGCCTAGTAGATTGGTGAACCTTGACTCAACTTAAAAACAACAATTTGTTAGTTGAGAAATATTTACCTTTGTAGATTCCTCTTTGCATATGCAAAGGATAATCACCCAAGAGATAGGGCCTTCATTCCTTGCTTCTTAGCTCCATGGATTTGGTTAGAAGAATAGGTTCTCCAAGTTCCCAAAATTGAGAACCTCTAAAGATTCTACACCAAGGTTGGATTGGAGAGGAAATGAGTGACTTTGAGGAAATAGAATTGCTAGACAATATCCCCCAAGGTGGTTGGCCTCTTAGAGAGAAATGGAAGCTTTGTGTTCTCACCAATTTTCTCTAAAATCAACAACTTATGAATTTATGTTATAAAGTTCTTTATATAGTCACTTCTTTAAATGACCTAAAGAACCAAAAACCCTAATTCATCACCATATGGCCGGCCACTCTAATGGATTTGGGCTTTTGGGCCTTTGTGAATCTTTATTCATTAAGTTGTCATACAACTTAAGTCAATGGGCTTTGACGTTCGAAGCCCATTGGGCCTTAAGGTCCAAAACTATCCCGAGGTCTTTAACGAACTTATTCGTTTGATTAATTAACATATTAATTAATCCTTGCCATAAATAATTAAACCATTTAATTCATCTCCTTTGTTTCTTCAATCTCCACCTTATTTGGTGTACGATACATTAGGTTCCTTTTAGCGAGGCAGTGGGCGATTAAAACAATTTTACATCGATTGTGAATTTGAAACTTACTTTCAATTCTCCCTTTAGTGATTACACACGTTTAGGGCTTCCACAAACCATGAGTGACCCCTAGCAGCATATCATGGCTACCCAAGCTAATCAGAAGAGGTAGAGAACCTATTCAGTTTAGGATTACAAATGCAATACGGTCTTTCTCTAATCTAATACTCTTCACCACATTGTTTGGTTTGATAGTTTATTTATTCATGTCTACTATCCATTGTGATTCATTTGCATTTTATGATTACCTTGAATGTGATTTGGAACGCATTCCCCAATCTCATTCATACTCTGGCCAGAGATTTTAATCATATCATAGAGTATTCTCCCTCAAGCCAATTGAAGGTTAGAGATCCCTTGTTGCGCATTCACTTGTCTCCATGACTAAGTGGCTTAACCCCAATGATGTCACACACACCAATGACTCGAGACTAGTCACTCTCCCTGAGAGAAGACATAGCACGTACTGATCTTATCGGACTGTCAATGCCCAATTGGCAATCCTATGATCAGGAACGTTTAGGATGTGTCTACGAAAGAATGGTCTCATTAATCTAACTACATTAGATTGCATTCTTCCAATCACATATTCCTTGGACTTTATCGTTTAAGCATATAACATTTATATGAGACGCCTCAAACAATAATGTTTGCCTTTTATATGTAAACTAGATTAGTTTAACATGTGAAATATCCGTAAAGTATCATCATATGAATGGCTTTAGGGCACATTTCCAACAGGAGTATCATATATCAATCAAATGGACCAATAGTTGTAATAGGACCAAATTGTTTTAATAAGATTAAAATGCATGCTTATATGTGATGAGACCTAAAACCCTCAACCAAACCATTATTAAGTTGAGAAGTCTGAGAGTGCTTTGAACACTCTTTCGTGGCCTTCCACCGTGGTAGGCTCCGATCGTTTGTGACTCGTACACCGACTTCACCCTATAATGGGGGAGTACAAAGTGCGTGCTTACACTCAGGAGAAGTTCTATATGCATACATGATGTTGTGAAGGTAGGCAACGAGAATGATCAACATCATATCATTGTGAGGTTGTTCTTGAACCCCTACTCGAACTTGCATGGTGGGAATGACTTAACTAAGTGCAATGGAGCCAACACCATATCATTGTGAGGCTTCATTCTCTAGAGGCCAAATAAGATGGGTACTTTCAAGAGATGCAAATGAGTAAGCGTACTCTCTCATTATTATTGATGATAGCCAACATCATATCATTGTGAGGTGGGCTTGGTAATGGTGAGTCTCCCATACCCTACTAAGGGTTTCCTCCAAAAACTCTCAAATTCCGATGAGGGATATGGAATTTGCCAAAAATAATGGGTGGTGCTATTTGATTTAAAGACCCGGATCAAATGGCTTAAAATCAATCAATTTATATTCGTTATGTATTTATTTACCAATATATTTGCAAACGCTATCCAAAACTTGACAAAGAAAAAGCCGAAAGCTTTAGTTTCCGGACTTGGTACTACAATCCCATAGATTGTCTTTAATGGCTTGTATATGTACCTAAGTAGTCTCATCCTCGCAATCTTCCTATTGATAATGTATCATTGGAAGAACATGTTAGATAAGTCTATCATAAAGAGGACAACACTTTTAATGTCATAATTCTTCAATTACAAATTATTGTATGAAGAAGTAAGAGTTGCTTTGAACAACCCTTAGTTAACGCAAACATTAGTGCTCGTTTCTTTGTTACATGAACAAGGAACTTGAGAAGTAAGCACAAGGGCATGGACACTTTATGTGCGATGAGTCTTCACTTACAAATTGTTGTATGAAGAAATGAGAGTTGCCTTGAACAACTCTTGAAGGTTTGCAATTGTGTTTAGAACATAATGGTTGGTTGACAAAAATAGTCCATCAACATGGACTTGTGATAATTTTAAATCATTGAGTGTTGAAGTGTTAAACCACTTCTAGAGATGGAAACTAGGGAAGGACTTCACTTTCGTGTCCCTAATGGTTCACTAAGTTTATTGTAAACTATATAGTGAACAATAACCACACACTCTCCAAATTGTTTGATGTATATAACACAATTGAAATAAGTTTCAAGAGAGATAGTGGGAGTTTAGGGACCATGACTATTGTAGTCAAAGGAGAAGTCAAATGAAGAAGGCGAAATAACTCCAAGGGAACAAACTTTCTTTATGAAAGGATGGACATTGGAAGGGGTATTTGCAAGAAATGTCTTGCAAGTGTCAAGAACACACCTTTCGAAGGTGTTGTAAATTGTTCTTGAACAGTTCAAAACAGTTGGTTCTTCTACTTGAATGCTTAATTCTGTATTAGTAACTATGTTTTACAATCATTGTAAAAGTGTGGCTAATAAGAAGTAGAAGATTAATGAGAGAAGAGAAAGTACTTCACATTCGGAACGTGAATCAAATGTAGATCTCTGCGAAAGCAGGTAGTACTTACTTCCTCATATGAACTACCAAAGAAAATGGAAAAACAAAGATTGTCTTTACATTCCAATTTGAGTAAAGGAACTTAATTCCGTATGAGAAATGGATGAATGTTTTGTTTGACAAAACATTGTTCTTTATTAATGAATGATTATCTCTATAGTAGAGATGATATCGTAGTGTTAACTGTTTAGAAAATAACGATGCTTAAAACCCAAAAGGTTGCAAGGTAGTGACTAATCGCAACTGAGTTGTGATACATCTAAACATAAATTACGAGTTGGTCATAGAATGATGCTTTGGATCGTTAAATCCAGATCCAATGCCTTCTTGTTAAAATTGTATAGAGGCAAAATGTTTGAATCTTTATTCTTTTGGAAAGGAAGAAAGAATCACAAAGTTGTTGAGGTTAATTCACTTAGATGTTAGTGGCACTTGTCCACAACATAATACTACTCATGTTGTATGACATTCACCGAAGATAGCTCTCGGTTGGACTATCGTTTATTTTGAATAAACACAAGTCCGAATACTTTGCAAAAGGTTTCAAAGAATTCAAGAATGTAATTTGATGAGTAAGACATCTAAAGTATTTACCTCCTTAGATTTGATCCAAGGAAAGGTAACACTTTAGAACAGTTTCCTTGAAAGATATCAAGGAAAGAAGCATCATAAGATAATGGATTTCTCCATTAGGAGAAGAACGAACTTGAATAAGATTTAGTTTGTTGGATGTTATCAATTACCCATATATAGGATATATACTTCTAAGACAATATGATTGTCAATTAGAAGATCTTCCAAAATTTTCATGATTCCATAGGATGTAGTAGGAAAGAAAGATAAGTCTTAATCGTGTTAAGATTTGGGGTTGTGTGCTAATAAGCAATATTTGTTTGAGAATTATCTTGTGGATATCCTTAAATTAACCTTTGGATATCACTTCTATAAACCAACTAACAAATGTTGTTTTGTTGGGTAGTTCATTGTAATCCTACAATATGTTTTGCCTAAAGCGCAAATGAACGAAAGATAGAACTCAAAGAATGGGTTATTTGAGAGACAAGATGATAATCAACAAATATAACAACCTAGTTCCTACACCACAAGCTCCAAGGTAGTCAAGAAGGATTTATAAACCGTCACAGTTGAATGGTTTGAACTTTATGACTATGTCATAGAGTTACACCTCTTAATTCGAAAGAAATGAGAATGAAAATCCTTATGACTACATCGAGTGTACATACGACATATACTCAAGGAAATGGTAAAGTACCATTTGACCCGAAATAGTGAAACCTTTAATAGCTAATTGGTAGCTTAAGGTGACTACAATCAAAGAGATTGGTTGACTTGGAAGAAACCATCTTTGCCGTAGTCTTGGTTTCAATTAATTCAAAGATTGCTAGCTACAACTAAGTGGTGATTCAATGTTTGGACATAATATGGGTTTCCGAAACCATTATTAAGATAGTCTTCATAATATATGTCTAAAACTATGAATCACAAGACATGTAAGTTGTAGAGATCCATCCATCATGAATCTTAGCAAGCTAGTGGGAGTTATAAGCGTCTTATGAGAGAAAGATCAAATCGTTTGATTTCTCATAAAGATGTAAATGAATCTTTTGTTTACTAGGTTTACAAAAAATTAGTGGGAGTTAATCATGTTCCTAAATTTGAATATATGTATATATATACATATATGATATATTAATTTTGGAAATGAAAAGAATACTTCTTCGTTAAAGTTATGACTTTAAACATTCTATAACGATAGAATGTATATGGGAGACATAGTCTATAAACATGGGATGGAAATCTATAATGATAGATTTCAGGATATAATTGGATTATATCAAGCCCTAATGATAGACAAAATATGCTAGGAAGTTTCTCTTATGATGATAAACTTCAATCAGAAGAACAACTCCAGTGAGAGTAGGAGGTAGCTCTTCTCAAAGGGAACGTACCCTTTGACTCCCAGAGAAATAATGCGTAAATAGAATCCTTTATGTATACGCTGAAAGGTGATTTATGTATTTCATATTGTATGAAAAACGTTGATATGAGTTGTACCAAGATCGGTACAAGACGATATCAATGCAAGCCCAGGATCAGAACCATGGCAACTGTCAAGTGAATCCTTAAGTATTTGGGAAATAATAAAGGGTGGATTCCTCAAGAATGAGGAAGAAATAGAGTAACGTAAAGGAAGCGTAAATGTATTAGATTATGAATCTAATCCATCATTGGATGTTTCTTCATTATGAATGAAGAGATAATCAGATATCTTTTTATTATGACTAAAGAGATATTTGGATGGAAACATTAAAAGTAATGACTTTAGTGTGTTCCATTGTGAATGCAAAATATATTGCCATATAGAAGCTTACAACAATGTTGTTTGGATGAGAAAGTTCATTCATGAACTCTCTATTCGGTTCCAACCAGAAAGTGTCTTTAGTGTACCGACACTACGACAGTAATGGGGCGATAGCTCAAGCCAGGGAATCAAGGTCTCATCATGATCCGAACTCAAATGAGAGACTAAACCACATGATTAAGAATCATGTATAATGGTGACGTTGTTAATCTCAAGGTTGCTTCTATGGATAACATATAGATATCCATTGTCTAGGCCTACTACTCAGCCATTTTTTGAAATGACTACAGAAGAGGTATCATCATTGATGACCAAGCTGATTGGCTCTAGTGCAAGTGGGAGATTGTTGGAAATGTGCCTTAAAACCAATCATATGATGATACTTTACGGACATTTGGAGACTTAGAGGTTCTCAACTTTGGGAACTTGGAGAATCCTTTCAACCATCCTCATCCTAGAAATCCATGGAGCTAAGAAGCAAGGAATGAAGGCCCTCTCCTTGGGTGATTAGCCTTTGCTTATGCAAAAAGGAATCAACAAAGGTATAAAATTTCTCAACTCACTTTGTTCTTGAGTTGAGTCTTGGTTCACATAACTACTAGGCTTTGAATTTCATGGGTAATGTTTTGTTTTGAGTGCATACAAGCATGATTCCACCTTTAAATGTTAATTGCATGCCATAGATGTTGCTCAAATGAACATGTTTTTCACAAAATTTCCTTCATAAGCCTACCAGGAGGGCTTCATACTCGGCCTCATTTTCACAAAATTTCCTTCATAAGCCTGCCAGGAGGGCTTCATACTCGGCCTCATTGTTTGACGCCTTCAACTTGAATCGAAGAGCATACTCCATTCTAACTTTGTCGGGTGTAGTAAGGACCAATCTTGGTCCACAACCCTGTTGGTTGGATGAGCTATCAACATACAAAGTTTATATTGGGCAGGTTGGTTTTGGTTTCCGAGCCTTCGAGGGTAACAAAGCCAATGCCTCTAGTGTAGGAGAAATGTCAATAGGATATGTGAATTCGGTGATGAAATCTGCAACTGCTTGACCCTTCTTAGTTGCCTTTGGTTGGTAAGAGATGTCAAACTCACCTAATGTATTGCCCACTTGATCATTTATCCCGAAGTGTCAGGACTCTGGAGTATCTGTCGAAGGGGGTGATTGGTAAGCACGATGATGGAGTGTGCCTGGAACTAAGGGCGAAGTTTTCGGGCATACATGATCAACGTTAGAGCTAATTTCTTAATGTTAGAGTTCTGTGGCTCTGTATCTTGTAAGGCCTTGCTAGCATAGTAGACAGGTCGTTCAACACTACCATCTTTTCAGATGACAACATAACAGACTACTGAGGCCAAAACAAATAGATATATAATGAGAATGTCACCAACTTCAGGTTTGGAGAGTAGGGGGCTTTTCTCATGTACTCCTTGAGGTTCTTGAATGCCTTGGCACATTCATTGGTCCATGTAATGAACTTCTTACTTCCCTTAAGTGCTTTGAAGAAAGGAGCATATATGTCTATGGCTTAGAGATGAACCTGGTCAAGGCTACCACCTTACCAGTAAGGCTTTGGATGTCTTTTGAAGTAACTGGCTCTTTCATGTCAAGGATTGCTTTGATCTTCTCGGGGTTAGCTTCAATGCCTCATTGGCTAATCATGAAGTCCAAAAATTTGCAAGAGTCCACGCCCAAAGCCCATTTGTTTGGGTTCAACCTCATTTGGTACCTCTTCAGAATGGTGAAGGTTTTAGACAGGCTGGTGATGTGTTGGTTAACATGCTTCCTCTTGCTAGCATATTATTAACATAAACTTCCATGCTCTTGCCAATTTGTTCGACGAACATTGAATTGACCAATCTCTGATAAGTCACGCCTGCATTCTTGAGGCCACGCCTGCATTCTTGAGGCCGAATGGCATGACTTTATAGTAATATAGCCCTCTATCAATAGTGAAGGCTGTGTGCTCTTGGTTCGGAGGGTACATAGGGATCTGGTTATACCCTGAGTAAGTATCCATGAAACTCAAGAAGTCACATCCTGCCGTTGAGTCGATAAGTCTATCAATGAGGGGAAGGGGAAAACTATCATTTGGGCACCCTTTGTTGAGGTCAGTGTAGTCGACACACATTCTCCACAAGACTTTTTGAAGCAGGAGGCTTTCCTTGGTCAAATTTTTCTTAACAAGAAAAATATTTGCTACCTACATTGGATAGTTGACTTCACGAATGAAGCCTATGTCTTTGAGTATTTCAACTTCTGCCTTCATTGCCTCGTATCTTCAGCATCATAAGATCTTCACTTCTGCTCCACCGGCTTGGTCTTGGGGTCAATACTTAAGCGGTCATAGATGATATTGGGTGATCTGCCTGACATGTCTTCATATGACCAAGCGAAGACCTCGGCGTTCTCTTGCAAAAAAGAGATTAATGCTAACCGAATGGGTGGTGACAAGGTGGTGCCAATCTCTAACATGTGATCTGGATAGTCTTTGGAGATAGAGACCTTGTCCAACTCTTCAGCGGGCTATGCTTGCTAGGTGAAAGAGTCATCTTGAGGATCGTCGGGTTGATTGTTGCCATCACGAAGAGCCAAGTTGGCTTCATCTGGGCTGGTTGTTGTGTTCCTTCCTAGTGCAAAAATATGGTTAGTATAATGACACAAGTAAGGGTGTTGAAACACAGGGACTGATTGGACCTTTATAAATTGCTAACTTTGAAAGAACCCTAACTAAAGAATGAAAGTAACCAATTGAGAGTAGTTTTTGTGCTGTAAACTTAATTAAATAAAATGCAAGAATGTAATAGCGAATAATATGTTTTTGTGTAGTAACGGAGATAAGGCCGGGGATTCGAATTCATCATTACAAAACCAATTCCATGTTTATAAAGTTATGTCGTATTCAACTACCAACCTATTTCCTGAGTTCGTTTTACATATATATGATCAGCCATATGATGTGTGGTTTTGATCAAATTCTCCTAATCTGCAACCTAATTGGGATGTTCAACTTTGGTTCCTAATTAAGAGTCTTTAGCATGCAAGAAAACGTTAAAGAACCAAAGAAAATACATGGCAGGATGTTTGCATAGCATTCTCTTCATTCATTGACATGTTTACCAAGATTAAGCATGATGTTTACTATAATCTTGATTAAATGATCTGTAGTTAACCCTAGTGGTGATCAAACATTAAAATCAACAAACAAATTTAACAATAGATTCAGTGAATGAAACAGGAAGCAGAATGATGAACTGAATACTTCAACTTAAAAACATGGATCAATTTTGCAAGGCTACATTGAAATCCCTAGCTATGAACTTAGTTACATATCATGTTCACAGAAATTAAAACAAAAATACACAACATGAGTGAAAATAAATTCAGGAGAGGAAACCCTTAAAGCAATTTTGATGTAGAATTTCTCCAAGAACAACCTTTTGCAATGAGTCTTCAGTAGTGGTGAAGGTGTATGGAACGGCTAGGGTTTTTTAAGAGTGAATGAAAAAGAGAGGAAAAATAGGTAATCAGAATTGTGTAATTCGCCTAGAATAAAAAGGGCATGTAAAAGTGGCTAAAAGGTAAGTTTTTATGGGGTAAAAAAGGCTGGAAGATATCCCAAAGTGATCCCAGCAACTTAGCCTTTATTTTGCACGTTTTTGCCTTATTTGGCACCTCCAAATCAGGCTAGATATCCCAATTCCTTTCCCATTATGTTCCTGATCCTCTAATAAGCCAGATTCATCTTGGATTCTTTATTTGGACTTCAAAACAAGTAACAACTTTATTTGGGCTCCAAAAAAGGCCACTAAACTTCTCTCCACGTTTGAATAAGGATCAACTCCAAAAAGCGCATGTTTTCACTTCTTTTGCCCACAAATTGATCCTAAAGTACATGTAACTGCACACTAGCACAAAATTGGGTAAAATGCAACCAGTTTAACTCAAAAACATCACAAAGAGACTAGAAATGGATGGTATAAATGCGTGAAATATATGAGTTATCATTGGTCTTCATGACTTGGTCATGTATAGAGAGGGTTTCCTGTTGGAAATGTGCCCTAAAACCAATCATATGATGATACTTTACGAACATTTCACATGTTAAACTAATCTAGTTTAATATCAAGGGCAAAGATTATTGTTTTAAGCCATCTCATATAAATGTTATATGCTTAAACGATAAGTCCAAGGAATATGTAATTAGGAGAATGTAATTTAAACAAGTTAGATTCATGAGACCATTCTTTTTCGTATACATATCCTAAACGTTCTTGATCATAGGATTGCCAATTGGGCATTGACAATCCGTTAAGATCAGTACGTGCTGTGTCTGCTCTCAGGGAGAGTGACTGGTCTCGAGTCATTGGTGTGATTGACACTAAGACAAGCATGTAGGTGCTCAATAGAGAATGAGTCCATTGAACACGATCAACGAGGAGTTCTCGTACTCATGTCACATGAGAACTCATAGTTGGGATAATGCAAAGTAGTCATTTGACCTGAGGCATCATAGTTGTCTTGTGGTTAGGTCCTTGATCTTTGACTATGTCAAAGTCACTCCATCAGAGCGTGTCCACGGCATAGTTGGGGTTAAGCCACTTAGCCATGGAGGCAAGTGAATGCACAACAAGGGATCTCTAACCTTCAAATCGTTTGAGGGGGAATACTCTATGATATGATTAAGAATCTTTGGCCAGAGTATGAATGAGATTTAGGAAGTCATTCCAAATCACATTCAAGGTAATCATATAAGTAAGAGAATCACATTGGATAGAAGACATGAATAAACTATCAAACCAAACAATGTGGTCAAGAGTATTGTATTAGAGAAATACCGTATTGCATTGTAATCCTAAACTAAATAGGTTCTCCACCTCTTCTGATTAGCTTGGGTAACCATGACATACTGCTAGGTGTCACTCATGGTTTGTGGAAGCCCTAAACGTGAATAATCACTAAAGGGAGAATTGAAAGTAAGTTTCAATTCACAATCGATCGTTAAGAGTAACAATCGTGAAGGAAATTTTGTGAAAAAACATGTTCATTTAAGCAACATCTATAAGCATGCAATTAACAATTAAAGGCGGAATCATGCTTGTATGCACTTAAAAACAAAACATTAACCATGAAATTCAAAGCCTAGTAGATTGGTGAACCAAGACTCAACTCAAAACAAAGTGAGTTGAGAAATTTATACCTTTGTAGATTCCTCTTTGCAAAAGCAAAGGATAATCACCCAAGAGATAGGGTCTTCATTCCTTGCTTCTTAGATCCATGGATTTGGATGGAAGAATAGGTTCTCCAAGTTCTCAAAATTGAGAACCTCTAAGTCTCCACACCAAGGTAAGATTTTAGAAGAAATGAGTGACCTAGAGGAAGTAGGATTGCTAGCTAATTTCCTCTAGGGTGGCCGGCCTCTTAGAGAGAAAAGAGAGCTTTGTGTTCTCATCTTTTCTCCAAAAGAAACCCCAAATGAATTTTGGCTATAAAGTCATATTTATACCTTTATTCATTGGAGTGGCAAACTTGTAATTAAAGCAAGTTCACTACCCTTCCTCTAAATGGCCGGCCTTAAGGGTGTTATTGGGTTGTTTGGGCCTTTAGAATTATTTTTCATTAAGTTGTCATACAACTTAAGTCAATGGACTTGACGTTTGAAGCCCATTGGGCCTTTAGGTCCAAAACTATCCCGAGGTCTTTAACGAACTTATTCGTTTGATTAATTAACATATTAATTAATCCTTGCCATAAATAATTAAACCATTTAATTATCCTTACTCGTTTCCTTTGTTTCTTCAATCACTACCTTACACGGTGTACGATCCATTAGGTTCCTTTTAGCGAGGCAGTGGGCGATTAGAACTCATTCAAAATCGATTGTGAATTGAAACTTACTTTCAATTCTCCCTTTAGTGATTATACACGTTTAGGGTTTCCACAAACCATGAGTGACACCTAGCAGTATGTCATGGTTACCCAAGCTAATCAGAAGAGGTGAAGAACCTATTCAGTTTAGGATTACAATGCAATATGGTCTTTCTCTAATACAATACTCTTGACCACATTGTTTGGTTTGATAGTTTATTCATGTCTATTATCCAATGTGATTCGTTTACTTATATGATTACCTTGAATGTGATTTGGAACGACTTCCTAAATCTCATTCATACTCTGGCCAGAGATTCTTAATCATATCATAGAGTATTCTCCCTCAAACGGTTTGAAGGTTAGAGATCCCTTGTTGCGCATTTAATTGCCTCCATGGCTAAGTGGCTTAACCCCAACTATGTCGTGGACACCCTCTGACGGAGTGACTTTGACACAGTCAAAGATCAAGGACCTAACCACAAGACAACTATGATGTCTCAGGTCAAATGACTACTTTGATGTTGGAAGTATGCCCACAAAGCCACTCATTTGATGTAATAGCTTTTTGGAATACCTAATGTATCATGTGTTTAAGCAATAAGGGAATCCAAGGGATGTATTTGGTCTAAGAGATAAGTGATCTAAATGAGTTAGATTAACGAGACCTTTCTCTTATGTTCATTCCTAAAACGTTCCTAGCCATAGGATTGCCAATTGGGCATTGACAATCCGCTAAGGTTAGTATGTGTTATGTTGACTCAAGCGTGAGTATGACTAGTCTCAAGTCATTTGGTGTTGGACACTAAGACAAACACATAGGTGCTCGAAAGAGTAATCGAGTACACTGAACTACGATCAAAAGAGAGTTCGAACATACATGTCATGTATGAACTCTAAAGTTGCAATATGCAAAGTAGTCCTTTGACCTGAGGCATCATAGATGTCTAATGGTTAGGTCCTTGATCTTTGATCATGTCAACGGCATTCCTTCGGATTGTCCACGGCATTGTTGGGGTCAAGCGATCTAGTCATGTAGGCATATGAATGCACAACAAGGGATCTCTAACCTTCCATGGTGGAAGGAGAATACTCTAAGATATGATTCTAAAGTCTTTGGCCAAAGCAAATGAATATGACTTAGGAAGTTTGTTCCAAATCATATTCAAGGGAATCATATAGGAAAGTATCACATTGGATAGTAGACAATGTGATTAAGAGTATTGTATTAGAGAAGGACCGTATTGCATTGTAGTTGTAACTGGATAGGTTCTCCAACCAATTCTACTTAGCTTGGGTAACCATGACATACTGCTAGGTGTCACTCATGGTTTGTGGAAGCCCTAATGATTAGCAAACACTAATCATCAAAGGGAGAATTGAAATGTGGTTTCAATTCACAATCGATCGTTAAGAGTAACATCGCCCACTGCCTCGCTAATTGGAACCTAATGGATCGCACACCGAGTAAGGATGTATGTGAAGACATTAAATGAAATGGATAAGCAATTAAATGGTTTAATTGAAGAATGGTCAAGATTAATTAATTAGTTACTTAATTTTACGAAAGGTTCGTAATGGGCTTTTAAGTTGGTTTTGGGCTTCGGGGCTCAAAAGTGTTTTGGTCCACAAGGCCCATTATGTTTAAGTTGTATGAAAACTAAAACAAAATGGGCGAATAGCCCAATAACATTAATATGGCCGGCCATTAGGGTGAATGGGCAAACTTGGATTAATTACAAGTTTGCCACTCACTTGTAATGAAGTATAAATTCAACTTTATAGCTTTGTTTTCACAAAGGGGTTTTCTTGTTGAAATTGGGCGAAACATTTTCTCTCCTTTTTCTCCAAGAGGCCGGCCACTAAGGGGAGGGACATCTAGCAATCTCTTCTTCCCTAAGTCATCCATATCATCTTCACAAGATACATCCTTGGTGAAGAGACTTAGAGACATCAAACTTTTGGTGTTTTGGAGAACAAATCCTCATTTCCTCAAATCTTCAAAGGAGCACTAAAGGGAGGATAACACAAGGAGGATCCAAGGAGCTTGGAAGTGACTTGAAGGCCCTCCACTTGGGTGAATCCCTTGTGTAAACAAGGATGAGCTTCAAGGGTAAAGAAACTCTAAATCTTTACTTCTCTTTAATGTTGTTAAAGAGTTTATTGGTTCACCATATACTAGGCTTTGAAAGTCATGGGTTTTATGAATTGTTTTTGGATGCATGCCTACTTTAAAGTGTTAATAGCTTGCATGTGTATTCAAATGTTCATACTTGTTCTTAGCTAGGACAAAAATTTTCCTTCATTTGCATTATCCCAACCATGAGTTCTCATGGACACGAGTATGAGAACTCCTCGTTGATCGTGTTCAGTGGACTCATTCGCTATTGAGCACCTACATGCTTGTCTTGGTGTCAATCACACCAATGACTCGAGACCTGTCACTCTCCCTAAGAAAAGACATAGCACGTACTGATCTTAACGGACTGTCAATGCCCAATTGGCAATCCTATGATCAGGAACGTTTAGGATATGTATACGAAAGAGAATGGTCTCATCAATCTAACTTGTTTAAATTACATTCTCCTAATTACATATCCCTTGGACTTATCGTTTAAGCATATAACATTTATATGAGACGGTTTAAAACAATAATCTTTGCCCTTGATATTAAACTAGATTAGTTTAACATGTGAAATGTCCGTAAAGTATCATCATATGATTGGTTTTAGGGCACATTTCCAACAAATCGCCCACTGCCTCGCTAAAAGGAACCTAATGGATCGTACACCGTGTAAGGTAGAGATTGAAGAAACAACGGAGATGAGTAAGGATAATTAAATTGTTTAATTATTTATGGCTAGGATTAATTAATATGTTAATTAATCAAACAAATAAGTTCGTTATAGACCTAGGGTTAGTTTCGGCCGCAAGGCCCAATGGGATTTGAATGTCAAGCCCATTAACTCAAGTTGTATGACAACTTGAATAAACAAAGGGCTTGAAAGCCCAATAAACCCTTAAGGCCGGCCAAATAGAGGAGGGTAGTGAACTTGCTTTAATTGCAAGTTTGCCACTCCATTGTGAGGTGGTATTGTTGGAAATATGCCCTGAAAGTCAATATTTGGAAGAAACCTTTTAGGACAAATGAATGGATGTATAGATGACTCTTATACATCAAATGGCAAAGATACTAATTAGGACTATCTCAATGAACGATATATGTCCTAAATGGTGAATCCATGGACAATGGATCGATTGAAGAAATAATCTAATGAAGTTAGATTACAGAGACCTTCTTCACATAACCATTATGTCCAAAAAGGTTCCTAGTCATTGGATTGTCGGAGGGACAATGCTTAGACCGGTACATACTTTGTCTGCTTCAATTGGAAGGATGGAAAGTCTCATCCCATTCGTGTGGTGACACTAAGACAAGTATGTAGGTGCTCATTAAGGGAATGAGTTCACTGAACACAATCGAACGAGAGTGCTTGCATGGAGGTCTACTCACATGTCAAGCAAGTAACTCTAATGGTTGGAATAATGTAAGTAGTCCTTTGACCTGAGGCATCGTCGTTGTCTTGTGGTTAAGTACTTGATCTTTGATTATGTCAAAAGTCACTCTATCAGAATGTCAACGGCATAGTTGGGGTTAAGCCACTTAGTCATGAAGGCAAGTGTATGCGCAACAAGGAATCTCTAATCCTCGATAAGAGAGGAAGAATACTCTAAGTTATGATTCGGGAATCTTCGGCCGAAGTATCAAGCGTAATAAAGGAAAGCGTTCCTATACGACTCAATAGAATCATATAAGAAGGAATAATCACATTAGGGGTTTGACATAATAAATCCATACCCTAGTAATGTGATTGAGAGTATTGTTTTAGAGAATGATCGAATTACATTGTAATTCCAACTGAATAGGTTCTCCGAACAAACTTCTACATTAGCTTGGGTAGCTATGATATATGGTTAGATGTCACTCATAGCTTGTGAGTTCTTCTAAATGATTAAATGTATTCGTCAACGAAGAAAGGTGAATTGAAAGGAAGTTTTAATTCACTAAGTGATTGGATTAAATATAATCAATTGGATTGGTGCCAATCACCTCACTGCCTTGCTAATTAGAACCTAAAATGATTGTACACCGATACACTCTTGTAGTGAGTAATTAATGGATGATGGAAATAATTAATTGGATTAATTAAGTGTTATGATTAATTTAGAAAGTCTAAAGAAATCATAAAAACGATAAAAGATCGTTTTGGGCTTAAAGAAACGTTCGGGTTTAATTGGGCCAATTGGGCCTAAACCCATTGGGCCTAAACCCATTGGGCTTTTATTCAAGCATTGGATGACTTGAAATAAATAAAAGCCCAAAGCCCAAACCAACACAAAGAGGCCGGCCATTTAAAGGTGAGAGAGAGAGATATTTAGTCAAGTTGTTGACTAGGTTTCTTTTTGTCTATATAAGGAACTTTATAGAGATTTATTCCTAAGGGTTTTTTGTGTGTTTAAAACAACAAAGAGACAAAAGAAATATCTCTCTAAAACACAACAAAGGCCGGCCACCTTGGCGGTGATTTAGCTAACAATTTTTCACCCTTTTGGTTATTCCTCCATCCATCTCACTACACTAGTGGGTGTGGATCTTTAGAGGTTTTCTACTTTGGAAACTAAAGGAGAACCTAGGAGCACTCTTTCTAACAAAGTGGAGGAGGCAAGGAGGGAGGCTAGGCTCAAGGAGTTCAAGGAGCAAAGGGCTTGGAGGTGGTCCATCCTTGGTCTAAAATCAAGATCAAGAGGTATAGATCTATACCTTCACTTTGTTCTTAACTTAAATGTTTTGATGCATTATATATAAACCTATGAACCTTGAAGGGGATTTGCATGACTATAGCTTTGATATTATTGATAACATGCTTCCGCTGCTTTCATATATATAATTTGATTTGTATATGCATGATAGTCATTTTCGAAATCCCATACATGAAACTCATAATTTTCCCTTCAGGTATAAAGGCAACTTTATAGCCATTTCATCCTTAGGGTTTTCTTTTGGAGAAAATTGGAGAGAACATGTCTCTCCCTTTCTCTCTAGAAGGCCGGCCCCTTGGAGGAGATTAGCTAGCAATCTTTCCTCCTCCAAGGTCACTTATCTCTTCTTCAAGTCCATCCTTGGTGTGGAAAATTAGAGGTTCTCAACTTTGGGAACTTGGAGAATCCTTTCAACCATCCTCATCCAAAAAATCCATGGATCTAAGAAGCAAGAAATGAAGGCCCTCTCGTTGGGTGATTAGCCTTCGCTTATGCACAAAGGTATAAAATCTCTCAACTCACTTTGTTCTTGAGTTGAGTCTTGGTTCACCCTTCTACTAGGCTTTGAATTTCATGGGTAATGTTTTGTTTTTGAGTGCATACAAGCATGATTCCGCCTTTAATTGTTAATTGCATGCCATAGATGTTGCTCAAATGTACATGTTTTTCACAAAATTTCCTTCTAGTGGTATCAAAGCCTAGGTCTAGTAGTTGGTGAATCCTTTTGGGTTTTGTATTTTCATAGTTTATGATTTGAATGTTGTAATTGTTACAAGCTTTATTCTTGCTTCTTTGAATGTAAATTTTGTTAGAAGTGTTTTAAAGTGACATTAGGAACCCCTAAGTACCCTAGTATGGTAATATCTTATTTCCCTTAAGTTTGAGAGTTTTTTTGGGTGTCTTTGGGTGAAAAATGTTCATGGAGCTCTTATGGGTTTTCATGGATGTTCTTCATTGTTCTTGTTATGTTTTTTGGCAAGAACAAAAAGGTTGGGTATTTTGATTCAAAAGTTTTGGTTGTTGAATAATTTTTTTGTTAATGATGGATGGTTTGAATTTTCCATCAATGCCCACACCTACTTTCTTACAACTTTCCATCACCTTTTCAACCCATCACCTTTCACTTTTGTTGAAAAATTCAAAAGTTTTTTTTATGACACCATCACTCTCACCAACCGGCCACCCTATTAAAATAGGGTATTTTAGGGGCTTTTATGCAATTACATAAAGTTTTGATACTTTTGTGTAGTTGTACTTTGACCCGACCCGAAAGTTTACGTTTTTACGTAAAGACCCAAAAACACTAAAGGACAAATTGTTTTGCTCCTTTAATGAAGTTTTTTTTGTATTTGTTGAAACTTTTGGGTTCTAGTTGTAATTACATGAAGTAGTGGACTTTTGTGTTCTTACAAAGTGACCTCAAAATTTTGTGTTTTGCAACATAGCCCAAAAAGTTGAGGTTATTGCATTTGGCCCAAATTAGTTGAGAACAAAATAGTTTTGTATCTTTAAATGAGAATTGGATTTTCATTTCATTTAGCTCCATTTAAATCAATTGTATGGATACAAAAACAAAATGAAAATGTTGCATTCATGTTTAATTAGTTAAAGCATTAATTAATTAAAGAAAGGGTGATTATGAACCTAAGCCTACGATAATTGAGCTATGTGATAGGCCGTCTCAAATTTGTTTGAACCATGGGAATGTGTAGATTAGATTTTGGTTGTAATTTGATATGATCAAATATTGTAAAAGAGCATAAGCTCTTCTTTACTTTAAAGTAATTTGTTTTGATCAAATGTTGTAAAAGAGCATAAGCTCTTCTTTACTTTGAAGTACTCCTTTCTTGTTTTATTTGATATGCATGAAATTGGAGTAGTTGGGTCTAACGCCCAATAGGAAAAACACGCCTTAATATGATTAAATGCGTTACTAAAATCAATCACCATCCCTAGACCGAGATTCAACACTAGGCTCGTATTGGATCTAATCAAAGGTTCATAGTCATCCTAAGGCCCAAAGGCAACTATATAGTCCATCAATGAATGCAAACCTTATGTTAGTAGTACCATATACTCTTGCTTTAAAAACCGTTTTACAAGCATAGTGGGAGTATTATATACAACTAAATCAATCAAATGGACCAATAGTTGTAATAGGACCAAATTGTTTTAATAAGATTAAAATGCATGCTTATATGTGATGAGACCTAAAACCCTCAACCAAACCATTATTAATTTGATAAGCGTGATAGTGCTTTGAACACTCTTTCATGGCCTTCCACCGTGGTAGGCTCCGATCGTTTGTGACTCGTACACCGACTTCACCCTATCATGGGGGAGTACAAAGTGCGTACTTACACTCAGGAGGAGTTCTATATGCATACATGATGTTGTGAAGGTAGGCAACGAGAATGATCAACATCATATCATTGTGAGGTCGTTCTTGAACCCCTACTCGAACTTGCATAGTGGGAATGACTTAACTAAGTGCAATGGAGCCAACATCATATCATTGTGAGGCTTCATTCTCTAGAGGCCAAATAAGATGGGTACTTGCAAGAGATGCAAATGAGTAAGCGTACTCTCTCATTATTATTCATGCTAGCCAACATCATATCATTGTGATGTGGGCTTGGTAATGGTGAGTCTCCCATACCCTACTAAGAGTTTCCTCCAAAACTCTCGAATTCCGATGAGGGATATGGAATTTGCCAAAAATAGTGGGTGGTGCTATTTGATTTAAAGACCCGGATCAAATGGCTTAAAATCAATCAATTTATATTCGTTATGTATTTGATTACCAATATATTTGCAAATGCTATCCAAAACTTGACAAAGAAAAAGCCAAAAGCTTTAGTTTCCGGACTTGGTACTACAATCCCATAGATTTTCTTTAATGGCTTGTATATGTACCTAAGTAGTCTCATCCTCGCAATCTTCCTATTGATAATGTATCATTGGAAGAACATGTTAGATAAGTCTATCATAAAGAGGACAACACTTTTAATGTCATAATTCTTCAATTACAAATTGTTGTATGAAGAAGTAAGAGTTGCTTTGAACAACCCTTAGTTAACGCAAACATTAGTGCTTGTTTCTTTGTTACATAAACAAGGAACTTGAGAAGTAAGCACAAGGGCATGGACACTTTATGTGCCATGATTCTTCACTTACAAATTGTTGTATGAAGAAATGAGAGTTGCCTTGAACAACTCTTGAAAGTTTGTAATTGTGTTTGGAACATAATGGTTGGTTGACAAAAATAGTCCATCAACATGGACTTATGATGATTTTGAATCATTGAGTGTTGAAGTGTTAAACCACTTCAAGAGACGGAAACTAGGGAAGGACTTCACTTTCGTGTCCCTATCCAACCGGTTCACTAAGTTTATTGTAAACTATATAGTGAACAATAACCACACGCTCTCCAAATTGTTTGGTATATAACACAATTGAAATAAGTTCGAGAGAGATAGTGGGAGTTTAGGTACCGTTTGGTACCTGGGATGGGACGGGACAGAACGGGACGAACCGTTCCGTCCCACGTTTGGTGCGCCTAAACACTGTGGAACGGGTTGTCCCATTGGTTGAAATTTGGCTGATTTTTCGTTCCACCTCTTCCCCCTGGAATGATCCGTTCCACATCCGTGGAACACAAATTTATAACATTTTATGACAAAATTTCTCCTTATCTTTTTCAATATTTACATCATCTGTTCCGTCCTGTTCCGTCCCGTCCCGTCCCGTCTGCGTACCAAACGGTCTCTTAGGGACCATGACTATTGTAGTCAAAGGAGAAGTAAAATGAAGAAGGCAAAATAACTCCAAGGGAACAAACTTTCTTTATGAAAGGATGGACATTGGAAGGGGTATTTGCAAGAAATGTCTTGCAAGTGTCAAGAACACACCTTTTGAAGGTGTTGTAAATTGTTCTTGAATAGTTCAAAACAATTGGTTCTTCTACTTGAATGCTTGATTCCGTATTAGTAACTATGTTTTACAATCGTTGTAAAAGTGTGGCTAATAAGGAGTAGAAGATTAATGAGAGAAGAGAAAGTACTTCACATTCGGAACGTGAATCAAATATAGATCTCTGCGAAAGCAGGTAGTACTTACTTCCTCATATGAACTACCGAAGAAAATGGAAAAACAAAGATTGTCTTTACATTCCAATTTGAATAAAGGAACTTAATTCTGTATGGTAAATGGATGAATGTTTTGTTTGAAAAAATATTGTTCTTTATTAATGAATGATTAGATTATTGTAATCTAATTGATTATCTCTATAGTATAGATGATATGGTAGTGTTAACTGTTTAGAATATAACGATGCTTAAAACCCAAAAGGTTGCAAGGTAGTGACTAATCCCAACTGAGTTGTGATACCTCTAAAACATAAATTACGAGTTGGTCATAGATTGATGCTTTGGATCGTTAGATCTGGATCCAATGCCTTCTTGTTAAAATTGTATAGAGGCAAAATGTTTGAATCTTTATTCTTTTGGAAAGGAAGAAAGAATCACAAAGTTGTTGAGGTTAATTCACTTAGATGTTAGTGGCACTTGTCCACAACATAATACTACTCATGTTGTATGACATTCACCGAAGATCGCTCTCGGTTGGACTATCATTTATTTTGAATAAACACAAGTCCGAATACTTTGCAAAAGGTTTCAAAGAATTCAAGAAATGTAATTTGATGAGTAAGATGTCTAAAGTATTTACCTCCTTAGATTTGATCCAAGGAAAGGTAACACTTTAGAACAGTTTCCTTGAAAGATATCAAGGAAAGAAGCATCATAAGATAATGGATTTCTCCATTAAGAGAAGAACGAACTCGAATAAGATTTAGTTCGTTGGATGTTATCAATTTCCCATATATAGGATATATACTTCTAAGACAATATGATTGTCAATTAGAAGATCTTCCAAAATTTTCATGACTCCGTAGGATGTAGTTGGAAAGAAAGACAAATCTTAATCATGTTAAGATTTGGGGTTGTGTGCTAATAAGCAATATTTGTTTAAAAATTATCTTGTGGGTATCCTTAAATTAACATTTGGATATCACTTCTATAAATCAACTAACAAATGTTGTTTGTTGGGTAGTTCATTGTAATCCTACACTAGGATTTGCCTAAGATAGAGCAAATGAACGAGGGATAGAACTCAAAGAATGGGTTCTTTGAGAGACAAGATAGTGATCAACAAATATAACAACCTAGTTCCTATACCACAAGCTCCAAGGTAGTCGAGAAGGATTTATAAACTGTCTCAGTTGAATGGTTTGAACTTTATGATTATGTCATAGAGTTACACCTCATAATTCGAAAGAAATAAGAATGAAAATCCTTATGACTACATTGAGTGTATATTGGACATATACTCAAGGAAATGGTAAAGTACAATTTGACCCGAAATAATGAAACCTTTATAGCTAATTGGTAGCTTAAGGTGACTACAATCAAAGAGATTGGTTGACTTTGAAGAAACCATCTTTGACGTAGTCTTGGTTTCAATTAATACGAAGATTGCTAGCTACAACTAAATGGTGATTCAATGTTTGGACATAACATGGGTTTCTGAAACCATTATTAAGATAGTCTTGATAATATATGTCTAAAACTATGAATCACAAGACATGTAAGTTGTAGAGATCCATCCATCATGGATCTTAGCAAGCTAGTGGGAGCTATAAGCGTCTTATGAGAAAGATCATATCAATTGATTTCTCATAAAGATGTAAATGAATATTTTGTTTACTAAGTTTACCAAAGATTAGTGGGAGTTAATCATGTTCCTAAAAATTTAACATATATATGATATATTAATTTTAGAAATGAAAAGAATACTTCTTTGTTAAAGTTGTGACTTTAAACATTCTATAACGATAGAATGTATATGGGAGACATAGTCTATAAACATGGGATGGAAATCTATAATGATAGATTTTAGGATATAATTGGATTATATCAAGCCCTAATGATAGACAAAAGATGCTAGGAAGTTTCTCATATGATGATAAACTTCAATCAGAAGAACAACTCTAGTGAGAGTAGGAGGTAGCTCTTCTCAAAGGGAACGTACCCTTTGACTCCCAGAGAAATAATGAGTAAATAGAATCCTTTATGTATACGTTGAAAGGTGATTTATGTATTTCATATTGTATGAAAAACGTTGATATGAGTTGTACCAAGATCGGTACAAGACGATATCAATGCAAGCCCAGGATCAGAACCATGGCAACTGTCAAGTGAATCCTAAGTATTTGGGAAATAATAAAGGATGGATTCCTTAAGAATGAGGAAGAATTAGAGTAACGTAATGGAAGCGTAAATGTATTAGATTATGAATCTAATCCATCATTGGATGTTTCTTCATTATGAATGAAGAGATAATCAGATATCTTTTTATTATGACTAAAGAGATATTTGGATGGAAACATTAAAAGTAATGACTTTAGTGTGTTCCATTGTGAATGCAAAATATATTGCCCTATAGAAGCTTACAACAATGTTGTTTGGATGAGAAAGTTCATTCATGAACTCTCTATTCGGTTCCAACCAGAAAGTGTCTCTAGTGTACCGACACTACGACACTAATGGGGCGATAGCTCAAGCCAGGGAATCAAGGTCTCATCATGATCCGAACTCAAATGAGAGACTAAACCACATGATTAAGAATCAAGGTCTCGTCATGATCCGAACTCAAATGAGAGACTAAAGCATATGATTAAGAATCATTTGCATTTGCACACACATGTTCTTCATTATTTCAGCCAACAATCCACCCATTTTCTGCCCATGCCAAGCCCTCCATGCCGTGCCTTTCTTGTTGTGTGTGTGTTGTCCATGTAGAGTGTGTGTATGCCCTCCAACCTATGCAGTTTGCATGTGTGTAGTTGTCCATGTTTCTCTTTTGCATGTGCATTTCCACTTGCTCCAAAGCCAAATGAGTGCAATCATAACCCCATTTGCTGCTGAATGTTGATGACAAAGCAAAACACAAAACAAGTGCCTTTACTTTCTCATTTTATTAGCCAAATCTGCTTAGCCCTTTTTTGAACCTTTCAGTATTACAATGCCCATAACTTCTTTTGGAAAAATGATATTAACAATCCGTAAATTGCTCCAAAAAATAGACATCCGTCGCTTTCCGGGCATATAAGGCTCATTCTCTTATTCATTCTGAGCTGTTCGTAACATGCTTCCAAAGTCAGCTAATCTGCACAGGCAGTTTTGACAAATTTGTTACCTAATATCTCACTTGTGCTACTTTTCTTTTCTTTGCTTGATAAATCACACAAAACAAAAAAACATAGTAAATAGCTCAAAAATATAAGGAACTAACTAAGAAAAGACAAGTGAATTTTATGTAAAATATATATAAATATGAACTTATCAACTACTCAGCCATTTTTAAAATGACTACAGAAGAGGTATCATCACTGATGACCAAGCTGATTGGCTCTAGTGCAAGTGGGAGATTGTTGGAATTGTGCCCTAAAACCAATCATATGATGATACTTTACGGACATTTCACATGTTAAACTAATCTAGTTTAATATCAAGGGCAAAGATTATTGTTTTAAGCCGTCTCATATAAATGTTATATGCTTAAACGATAAGTCCAAGGAATATGTAATTAGGAGAATGTAATTTAAACAAGTTAGATTCATGAGACCATTCTCTTTCGTATACATATCCTAAACGTTCCTGATCATAGGATTGCCAATTGGGCATTGACAATCCGTTAAGATCAGTACGTGCCGTGTCTTCTCTCAGGGAGAGTGACTGGTCTCGAGTCATTGGTGTGATTGACACCAAGACAAGCATGTAGGTGCTCAATAGAGAATGAGTCCATTGAACACGATCAACGAGGAGTTCTCATACTCATGTCACATGAGAACTCATGGTTGGGATAATGCAAAGTAGTCATTTGACCTGAGGCATCATAGTTGTCTTGTGGTTAGGTCCTTGATCTTTGACTATGTCAAAGTCACTCCATCAGAGCGTGTCCACGGCATAGTTGGGGTTAAGCCACTTAGCCATGGAGGCAAGTGAATGCACAACAAGGGATCTCTAACCTTCAAACCGTTTGAGGGAGAATACTCTATGATATGATTAAGAATCTCTGGCCAGAGTATGAATGAGATGTAGGAAGTCGTTCCAAATCACATTCAAGGTAATAATATAAGTAAGAGAATCACATTGGATAGAAGACATGAATAAACTATCAAACCAAACAATGTGGTCAAGAGTATTGTATTAGAGAAATACCGTATTGCATTGTAATCCTAAACTGAATAGGTTCTCCACCTCTTCTGATTAGCTTGGGTAACCATGACATACTGCTAGGTGTCACTCATGGTTTGTGGAAGCCCTAAACGTGAATAATCACTAAAGGGAGAATTGAAAGTAAGTTTCAATTCACAATCCATCGTTAAGAGTAACAATCGCCCACTGTCTCGCTAAAAGGAACCTAATGGATCGTACACCGTGTAAGGTAGAGATTGAAGAAACAACGGAGATGAGTAAGGATAATTCAATGGTTTAATTATTTATGGCTAGGATTAATTAATATGTTAATTAATCAAACGAATAAGTTCGTTATAGACCTAGGGTTAGTTTTGGGCCGCAAGGCCCAATGGGATTTGAATGTCAAGCCCATTAACTCAAGTTGTACGACAACTTGAATAAACAAAGGGCTTGAAAGCCCAATAAACCTTTAAGGCCGGCCAAATAGAGGAGGGTAGTGAACTTGCTTTAATTGCAAGTTTGCCACTCCATTGTGAGGTGGTATAAAGGCAACTTTATAGCCATTTCATCCTTAGGGTTTTCTTTTGGAGAAAATTGGAGAGAACATGTCTCTCCCTTTCTCTCTAGGAGGCCGGCCCCTTGGAGGAGATTAGCTAGCAATCTTTCCTCCTCCAAGGTCATGTATCTCTTCTTCAAGTCCATCCTTGGTGTGGAAAATTAGAGGTTCTCAACTTTGGGAACTTGGAGAATCCTTTCAACCATCCTCATCCAAGAAATCCATGGATCTAAGAAGCAAGGAATGAAGGCCCTCTCGTTGGGTGATTAGCCTTTGCTTATGCATAGAGGAATCAACAAAGGTATAAAATCTCTCAATTCACTTTTTTCTTGAGTTGAGTCTTGGTTCACCCTTCTACTAGGCTTTGAATTTCATGGGTAATGTTTTGTTTTTGAGTGCATACAAGCATGATTCCGCCTTTAATTGTTAATTGCATGACATAGATGTTGCTCAAATGAACATGTTTTTCACAAAATTTCCTTCATTTCCTTGGGCATATGCAAGTGTTGTTGCTTGATTGAAGTGTTGTAGCATGGCCATGCACTAAGTGGATATTTTCTGGTGTAACCATTGCCAGAAGGAGTCGAAAACTTCATCAACAACATATGTGTGGATACCATGGCCTTAAGATCATTGATGCCCGTGCGCCCAAAGATGACATTGTATGTCGTCTGACAGTCGACCACATGGAAGTTATTGGTAATAGTAGCTATGTAAGGGCCTGTACCAATGGTGAGTGGTAAGTGTATGCATAAGGTTATATGATATCACTAGAAAAGCTTATCAGGAAAGTAATTGAGGGATTGAGCAAATGTTAAGCTACATTAAGTGCCCTGAAAGCTTCAACGAACATGATATTGATCGAAGCACATGTGTCGACAAGGATTTGTTGCACATCAAAGTTGGCTATGTGAGCCTCCACGATCAGTGGGTCGTTATGAGGGTAGATGATGCCTCTTTCCTCCTCTGGGTGGAAACAGATCGGATCCCAGTTAGGCTTTTTATACTTGCCTCTCCTGATGTCTTCCACATGAAACACTTGGTGGCTAGACCTCAAAGTTCATTCACTGTTTTTCATGGCCATGTTGGAAGATTCAGAGATGGGTGTGCCACCATTGATAGAATATATCGCGTTCACCTGACGTTGGTTATGGTTATCATTTGGAGGGTGAAAAAGGAATTGATCAATTTTCCCTTTGCGCGCCAAAACTTCGATATGGTCATGGAGGGTGATACACTTCTCGTTGTCATGGCCATTATACTCATGGTACAACAAAACATGCCTGTGTTCTTCGTGGACTTATAATTTGGCTGTCTCAGCTTTGGCTTTGGTATCAATTTGGTATCAATTGAGCTATAATGGGGTAAATGGCTGCGCATGTGACATTCAAAGGTGTGTATGTCTCATACCTTGGGGTAGGGCCTGTTTTGACCAGCGCTTGGTCAACTACATTGACTTAGGCCTGCCAATTTTGGAAACGACTCGATAACTCGACACGACACGACACGACACAAAATTAACAGGTGTTTGGGTCGACACGATAACGAATCGGGTCGTTATTAGGTAACCCGATAAGCACCTTTTAAGATAACGGGTTGGTTCAAATATACACGTGGGTAACACGATATACAATAAGCAAAATATTCATTTAATAATTTTATAACCCTAAAACAAAATACTATAATGATTATATATATTAATTTAACAATTTTATACCGCAAAAAAATATAATAATTATGTATATATATATATAAGCACACACTCTGTGTGTGTGAACAATTTTATTATTTTTTGTTTTTTTATTAAGGAGTGTGATTGTCACATCTCGGCCTGGGCCTACACCATATTCCATGCTCAACTGCACCGTAGCACGATATGGTCTGTTTTGGGCCCTAACCACGCCCTCATGAGTTTGTTTTGCAACCTGTACGACAGTGTCGGAGTTTCCTAGTATTGCAACCTGTACGATAGTGTCGAAGTTACATAAAACACAAATATAGTCATGCCATAACTCAATCATTTCAGATAACACCATAAACTCACCTGAACTTACCTGCACGTCTCGCGTTCACCTTAACACTTCAAAGTATTCACAACAATTATATATAGGTAATATGCATATGGATATGCCATGATGCAATCTAAAACTTAACCATATCATAGTATTTTAGAATATATATATATATATATATATATATATATATAACATGGCATAAACTGCATAAATCAATTTGAAAGTGTTTGTGGAACTATCAGTTATATATATACAATAAAAAGGAAAAGATCCACTCACCTGAGGTCCACGCTACGACTCCCGAGCACGAATATCGAGACGTCACGAATGATCATCACCTAGAAAAAATATTCAATCGCGTCTCAAAACTCTTATGAATAAAACACGTAACTTACATAAAACACATCCCAAGGACGTTCTAGAATGATTTGAGAACCATTGACCAAAAGTCAACCGTCGGTCAAAGATCAATGGTAGGGTCCACAACCTTACGTTACTCAATTTGGAAGATCCGTACCTCGGATTTCCGATCCGTAACTTCCAAAGATCCACATTATGCTTCTAGAACAACATCCGTAAGTTTCGGAACGATCCAACGGTCAGATATCCGGCAATTGCTAAAACTAAGTGCCGGCCGATGTTTTATTTTACGAACTTACAAATCTGATTCGGAAAGATCCATAAGTCGGATTCCTGATCTATAAGTTCCTATGGTCCTCAAATATTACGTACTATAAGGTACTAAGGTTTGGTGACGATCGAACGGTCGGATCGTCAATTCATGCAAGGACCCCGTGACGGCCAACTAGGTGCTCAACTAAGAAACTACAATAAAACATCATAACTTCACTAAACGGATGTCAAATATAGAATTGGAGCATCCAAATTAGCCAAAGATGATCAGGTGGGGTCTCGGCCCACGCATCGTCGCACGCGGTGGTTGGCCGCCACGGTTCGCCGGAAAATTCCACTATTTCTAAAAATTCTCAAATTTCACAGAAATGAAGATCCCAAAAAGAGTAACAACTTTCATACCGGCCACGAAGTCCAAAAGTGGACGGAAGACGGTCAATTTTGCCCACAAAGCCGGTGCGTGCCTAAAGTTTCCCGGTGTCGATTCGTCATCTACGGTGGTCCAACGGGGTCAAGGTTGGTAGGGATTTTCTCCTGGTATGTTGGGCTACAAAGTGGTGGCATCAGCCATCGTTTTGCCGATTCGCCGAAAATTTGAAAAGAGTGGCCGGAGCACTGTTGATTTTTGTCGACTTTCGTGGCCTCAAACCGCCACATACCGTGGTTAATCAAGATGGTTCTTGGGTGGGTTTTGGTAGAGGGGAATGAGAGTTGTAAGATGGTGGTGGTGGCGTAAAAAAACTCAACCGAAGTTGGCCGAAATCGACCTTGGAAAATTGGAGGTCGAACTGGGTTGTGTGGTGTCCACGGGTTGAAAGGGAAAGGGATGAGGTTCTTCTCTCTCCTTTCTGATTGGCTGATCCCTCTCTCTAATTTCTGATTGGTCCTCCTTCTAAGATATTTAATTGGTCACTTAAACAAAATAGCTGATTGGTCCCCTTATTCTTGCTTAAAATCTGATTAGTTTCTTTCCCACAAGGTGGGAGTTCAATTTATTTATAGCTAAACTTTAAATAACCAATTTCAAACGTCCGTAACTATACCATTATAATCCGGACTCGCAAACGGCTTTCGCCTAAGCGTTCGTGGCAATGATTACTATGCAAATACTCCAAAAGAATGACCAATACAAATCTCCAAACAATGGCCAACGGAAGTCAAAATCCTTGCCTCTAGGGTATTTTCGTCAATTCACGCTTTTAAAATTTATAAAACGTAAAATTAGGGACGGGTTGTCACAATCTACCCACCTTAAAAAAATTCATCCCCGAAATTTAAAATCACTTGCTACGCATTAAAATTCTTAAGATAGAAAGAAGATGTATAAAGAAGAAATCAAGTTAGAGAGGCTGCATAAAAGAGAAAGCCGTTGTGTCACGATCGGAGTGCAGTGATTCCTCTTTCATGCCTCCAAACTCAAACTTTCCTTCTCCTTTAGTATAATACTATAATACAATACTTTTATAAAGTAGAAAGTCAAAATAGGTATATAATAACATACGCCAAACTACGTATATATTAGTGTAAGATTTAAAATAATTGCATTGAAATCCAAACTAAACATAAAAAATTTCACCTACGCACTCGTTGCGTTACATACTCTGAAGATAAGCATGTAACATCTTTGGGTCGAGCCGAAACAATGAATAATTAATTAAATAAGTAAATACAAATGCTGACATAAAATGACTTACTTGTCTAATTGCTTGAGAAACCCAGCGAATAAGTTATTGATATTACGGTCGGCAGCCCGCAATATCGATAACTCACTATTGTCTCGATAAGCAAGTAACAAATTCCCGAGGGTGCAATATTTTGCTCATGCACTACCCTCGCAGGTAACATCAACAATAATCACAATTTCTATATTGTAACCTCGATCATTCAAATACCTGTTTGCAATACTCATCTGTCAAACATGTTCAGTGCGTGGAATATCTATACCAAGGCTCAAACAATACCATAGCCAAACCAGAAATGTAACCGCAGGTACACATAACTCTAACCAAGGTAAGTGCCTACCATGACTGGCTAAAACTGTAAAATATTCAAAAGCAATATGTCCTTCAATATCTGGATAGTTCATCCAAACTGACCATTAGTCTGAGGGTGAAATGTGATACGTGACAAAGCTTAATGCATACGGCCTTCAAGAAGACTTCCCAAGACTTGGAAATGAAACATGTGTCACGGTGAGATATAGTAGCGACATACACACCACATAACCCAACAATGCAGTTTATAACACCATAATGAGCAGGTTCATATTGAATTTGCCCTCGAGCTTAGCAAAACTACACCAATAAAAACAATCAAGAAGTTGAAAGTCAAACAAGTCCAACAAATCTAGAATACAAGGAAATTGAAATTAATGTATGACATCTCGCTACAACGGTAGCTTCTGAAACATTCAATCACCAACGGTTAAGATTTATTTAGCAAAGTATTTGTTGAGTGACTGAGAATTTAATGTTCACAACTAACTGTCAATGTCCTAGCAACTCCTCTAGACGATTTGCTTGTTTCAAAATAATACAAAGTGTAGTAGGGTAGACATTGACCCCAAAATTGACTAGAATACCTTTCAACACAAAGATATGAATATAGAATCCCCATTAGAATAGACGCTAGTCTAAATGCCTGAGAAATCTAATAATCTCATGAATGAGGAATTTTACCAAGTGGTCAAAATGTAGTCCCTCTGGACCAATGAAAAGAAAATGAGTTATCTTGTCAAGTTGATTTATAGACATCGAAACATCATCATCATCTCCACATGTACAAGATACCTCGTACCGAAAGTGTGATGATATTTCCCAACTCCCTTCATATACAAGAAGTGATTATTACTATTCAAACCATTTCTTGATATCTCGTAAGTAACATCAAAACAATACCTGTGAACTTGAGGCGGGATAAGATAGATTGAAAGTGTTCAAGTATACATATGTCTTTTGCTACATTAAATAGTAATTACATTTGCACAATCAGGATAATACACAATAGTGCAATCGTAAAAGTTGATTTAGCTCTTCCATCATCACTATCAGAAATTTTGGCTTAACTCAAATGAAGATGTTTGAGAAATCTAAGGTTGGTAAAGGTTCTAGACACGTTCTCATCGAGAAGTGTCATCCGATATTTTAAATGAATATAATAACAATTGACTCCAGTCATGAATAGGATGGTTCATTTCGAACGGTTTTAATCGTTGGAAAGTATAAGCGATTCTCCATTATGCTGACTCAACACAATCGAAACATCCAGATAACACGTCATCATGGGTTTCTAAATGATCAATGTCATCGAAAGGTGTAAACAAAAGGTAAGGTGAGACAACAATTCATTTGTCTAAAACTTTATTCATAATTAACATCCGAAACCAAACTAATTTTCCTTGGTTGACAAGACCAAGGTTTGTCTCGAATTTCACAACACTTTGTGAGAATTCCAACTTTCTTCCGCTACTACCTTTATGGAGAAAAGAAAAGAATATCATTTACGAAATCACATCTCCCAGGAGAAGCACCAATTTACACAAAGTTAATATTTGAGAAATTTGATGTGAAGCCGACTGTTGATAATTGGAAAATTTAATCTTGTTACTAGAATAAGTGAGATAGTCGTCTACAAGACTATTATGAATTTGTCAAACTACATAAGGAAACTCGATTTACAAAGGTTGGTCGATTAGAGCATCAATTCAAAGTAGAGGATAGCGGTATTTAATCATCATCCGAAGAAGTTGCTAAAATCTAAGTACGATCCTAAAGCTCAGTCTTTCACCTTCGCAGATAAGTTTGAGATTTCCAAGATAAAGTGTTTAATAACTAAGTTCTTTCAATGAAGTAGGACTTGTTTGAAAAGTCATAAGGAAAACTGATATAGGAGTTGTTCGATAGAAATAGGGAGAACAAATGTGGTGTTAACAAGGTGTATTCTACTTCTCACATTCGGTAGCATCCCAAGTAAAATTTTGAGAAATGACACCAAAGGTATACATCCTCAAAATGTACTAGTTGAAGAAGAGTGACACATCAACTCATATTTCGATTCTACTGTCTACCTGTGGAAGTGATCAAGAGGTGTCTAGTTGAAGAAGGTTTGATTACCTAAATAGGTAATATGGTTAACATAACTGTGGGTTTACTGTCTTAAAACAGAGTTTGCCCCTAACTTTCTGAGATTTAGTTTCTTAGGCTCTAGCAGTAACTGTTAGTCAGTCTTTTGGTAAAGAACTAGTACTAGGAACTGGTGCCATAATTCTAGGGAATATACTTACTACTTCGGAGATTTATACTGATCGTAGATATAATAATTCTGAGTCCCATGCCAATGCTCATCAAAATGACGAGTATAGCACCAAAAGTAATGTGGGAAATTTGTATTGGTTGAAGTGTTCTGGAATGATCACTAGCGTGTTTGGAAAATTTTGTGCTATCGGGGACCAAAAGTGATTATCCCAAGATGTTCTTTCGTCGAGTGCTATCTGGAAATTTTGACGAAAATTAAAACTTCGTAAGGATTCTAATAAGTGGAACATTAACAGGTACTGCCAAGGAATTGATAGGAGCATATTTATGCAACTTAGTTAGCTTGTTTCTTGGCATTTACTTAGTTTAATTCTAGTTATTTTAGTACTTTAAGCTATTTTCGTGTGTTTATAGGTTCAAATAACAAAGTTGGCAACAAAGTGCTATTTGAAGCATTTTTGGGCCAAGATTGGATAGTGCAAGCATGGAGACATGAGGATGGACGTTTTTGAAGATTAGAAGGCTAGAAATCAGCATGTGTGTGTGCAAGTGTGTTGACCTACAACTACAAACATCCATCCACTACACCCATTACATCCACTCAACTACAAACATCCATCCACTACACCCATTACATCCACTCATTACCAAACATTCACCCACTAATCCCATTACATCCACTCATTACCAAACACCCATCCACTACACCCATTACATCCACTCATTACCAAACACTCACCCATTACACCCATTACATCCACTCATTACCAAACACTCACCCTCATTACCAAACACTCACCCACTACACCCATTACATCCACTCATTACCAAACACTCATCCATTACACCCATTACACCCATTACATCCACTCATTACCAAACACTCACCCACTACACCCATTACATCCACTCATTACCACAACATACACCACTACCACCTTAATTAGATGGTGGTCCTCTCCCTAGCCTATAAATACATCCACCCTTCACCATAACAAGGAGGGGAGGATCAGAAAAAATCCATCCAAAGACACTGCATTCACATCTCACAACTCCATACACTTACACTTTCATTCCTTGACCGTGAGCACCATCCATTCATCCATACACATCCTTAGACACTTGTGCTGCAACAAGGTGGTGAAAACGAAGGTCCTTGGCGTTTCAAGCTTGAAACTTTGGAGCGTTTTTAGGTGTACTTTGATGCGAAAATAAATTAACGCACAAATTTAAACCCTATTTGTGACAGTTGTAGTATATGGATAAGTAGGGATCGTTCTAGGCCGGGGATTAACTAGGGATGCTAACCAAAGTAAAATTAAATTAAAAACGTAAAAACAAAATTAAAAACACTAAACTAGACTCAAGACACTTAACTAGAATAACTCAAAATAAAACTAACAAATAAACCAAAACAAATCAAAAGACTCAAAATAATTCAAAACTCAAGAAAACACAAACTAAAATGATTTCTAATAAATCTAACACTTTAAAATAAACGGGGGGTTGATTTTTGATGAAAAGTAAATTAAACTAAAATAAATTACAGAATTGACAAAAACATGAAATTAAGGTGAATGGATGGACGACGGACTGGCTAGAGGGTTCTTCTCCACACATGACATATATGCAACCTAAATTGATTTTCAGTTGTTCTTTCAATAAATTGTAAATTCTCAACGCCCCAAGTTAATTAGGTCCGCTTAAATTAACCTTCAGATTTTCCTACTTTTATTAGGTTGGATGATTGCATACGACAACCCAAAACATTCCCTACAAGTTCCCTACATGAATTGCATAATAGAGATACAAGCAAGAATCATTAAGTTCTATGAAAATCATAAGCATTGACGAGGCACTTGTTACTATGAATTGCATGAAACTTATGCCAAGAATTTACCTAACGCGATCGTTTATAAGCGACCTTCACTACTTGTGAATATAAGTTCATAACGATTAGGTGAAATTCACTTATATTCTAGCATCAAATTCATGCATGTAAATTAAGTATGCATCCTTAATCGACATACAAAAATAAGTTATCAATCAAGCAGTTAAGCAAATTAAATCACAACTCAGAAATCACAACTGAAGGTAATCAATTTAAATTACAAATATATACATGGCTTTGAATTAACCTCTAGCCAAAATAAGGGTTTAGTTCCTCATACTTGCAATTAAACAAAAACAATTGATATTAAACATAGAGAAACAAAGTAGAATACACCTAGAATGCTCCAACAACTCCAATGAAATGGCTAGCACAACTCCAAGCACTCCTCCTTCTTTGCAAGCCTTGGAACTAATGGAAATGTGTATGAATGGCTGTGTCTCTTCCTTGAAGGCTGAATGGTGCTTATATAGAGGTTGGAAATGAAAAGAATTGCAAGGCAATGGACATGACATCTCACGGCAAAGGAAGAAAGGATGCTGCCAGCTTTGTTTTGCATGTGTGTGTGCTGTTTTTGTGCTCTTTCCACCTAGAAATAATCATTCCAAAGCCATCCAAAGCTATAAGTGGGAGACCAACAAGAAATCCACTTCATAGTGGTCCAATTTCCTTGCTTTTTCTGCTGTCCATTCACTCCCCTTTGCTGATTCCATTCTAGTGCCGTGTGTGTTCATGTGTGTGTGTGTTTGTGTTCTCCTCATCACTTCCCACTCTTCCATTCTTTAATTTCTGATTCCTTGCTGCTCATGTGGTGTGTGTTTTGCTGTTTTCTTTCCTTCTTGCTTTATGTTTTTCTGCCATCCACTACTCTTTGTTTTATTTCTTTTCTTTTGTTTGCTTTCAATTCCAATCTGCAAGTTGTCGTCAGCTAGACCTTCCCTTACTCAAATGCCCATAACTTCTTCTAGAAAAATGATATTAACAATCCGCGAAATGTTCTAGAAAATAGACATCTGTAGCTTTCCCAGCATATAAGGCTCATTCTCTAATTCATTCTGAGCTGTTCGCAATTTGCTCCCAAAGTCAGCTGAACTACACAGGCAGTTTAGACGAATTTATTACTTAAAATCACACTTATGCTATTTTTATTTTCTTAGCTAGATAAATTTGATAAAACACAAAAACAAAGTAAATAGCACAAAAATATGAGAAACTAACTAAGAAAAGACGAGAGAATTTGATGTAAAATATATATAAATATGAGCTTATCAAATACCCCCACACTTAACTTTTGCTAGTCCTCGAGCAAAACAAACGAAAACAGAAAAAGTAATAACATGAAAAATTATTAGTTTCCCCCTATGTGACCCTCATAGAACTTCATTCGAGAACACAATCATCAAAAACCATAGCTAACACCAACATGCTAATCCAAATTCATTTTCCTTACTCAAATATTAGCAGTAATCTTTGAATCATCCTTGAAGTGTAGTGTGTGAGATAGCCATGCTAATGCAATTTCAAATTTTTATTTTTAAAAACACCATATGCAAACTAGCGACCTTCTCACGGGATATGCACTCAATCACACATGTGTTTAGTTTTAATGTGTTTCGCTCAAAGAAACAAATGTGAAAGTTCTACCATAAGCTTGCATAAAGATCACATCTCCACAGTCATAATTGCAAAACTTAAATCAAGAGGACTTTTATTGGATGTAATGAGGCTTCGGGATAGGGTTATTGAAACGAAAGAATAGGAAAACACAAGTTCCAAGCTACATTGCAAGCAATTCTTTTATTTAGATTTATAAGAAACTCAAACTTCCCAGCTATTCTTCTAATCACCTCCAACCACAACCTTAAACTGAAACTTTAAACACATTTTTTTTTTCTTTTCTTTTTTTTTTTTTTCTTTTCTTTTTTTTTTTTTTTTTTTTATACTTCAGAAATAAATATGAAAAACCCCCACACTTATTCTTTTGCCAAACACCTTCAAAGTACTTCACAAACGTTTCACATAAGACAATCTTGCATTGCTCGCTTGGAAAGGGTAAGGAAAAATATTTATTTCAGGCATAAGGGTAGACATATCTGGTGATAAGAAATAAAAGGCTCACAAATACGGCTCAAATTGGCAATCTAATGATATCATTTTTCTTTGGGAAACAAGGTTATTTGGGCCATGGTGGTAAACCTAATGCCTCTATCATTTTCAAGTTCATGCAATCAATGACAAAAATTTCGAAAGATCGTTATGCAAGTTCTAGAGAAGTATCTCACATAAGTTCATCACACATGAAAAAAATAGGAGTGTATGAAAAATGCACACACTTTCAATAGGCTCAAAAACTCACATAGGATGTATATGGTTACTAAATTCACATATGGAGCTTTAAATCATGCTTTAGTTTCACATCAACAAGGCTATGTGCATTTGGTTTTTCAAAGATGATCAAATATGTACAAACTAACACGAGAATTAGGAATTTCACACAACACATGTTAACTAAGTTCTTGATGATCATGGTTCAAATTTTATCCAATTATATCATTGGGTCGGGAAACTAACAAAAATCTAATTCAAAACAATAAGGAAAACAAGGAAATATTTTTGGATTTTTAAAATTTTCCGAAATATTTTTTATTTTATTTTATTTTAAATTAATTTTTTTTTTTTTTTTTTTTTTTTTTTTTTAATAAAACAACAACTTAATTAAGAAAACACAAAGCAATAACATGAAATAACATGGAAACAAATGAAACCAGTTCAAAGTCGAAGGTACAAAAATTTTCAATTTGGTCATTTTTATACTCTTTACCCCCACACTTAAACTAGACATTGTCCCCAATGTCAGAAAATATAATAATATGCAAATAAAAATAAAGTAGATAAATATAAAGAAACAAAATAAAACAATAGGACTGAAAACTTCCCTAATTTGCAGAAAAATCAAGCGATGACCCCCAAGCTAAAATTCTGCAATCAACTTCAAGGGTGGAAATAACCAAAAGTTCCTGCAAAGAAAAGAAATAAGTCAGTTAAGCATGCAAGAAAATATAAAAAAAACAAACAAACGAAAAATTGAAAATGAAAATAAAAAATAATAATAAAACTAAAAAGTGATCATTGGTCCTGTTTGGTGACTTTCCACAGCTTTGAACTTGAACTGGCCTCGGAACTTCTTAGCAAGGAAAATGAGACTTGATTGGTGGTGTTGTTGAAGCTTCTCGAGCTCTTGGTTTCAACTCAGACTCCTTCTGCCGGGTTGATTGAGTCTGCAGGCTACATTCTTCTCTTTTTGTTCTTCTGCATGGCAGGTAGGCACGAGGAATAGGTGGTGGTCTGCTTCTTTGTTCAATCTGTCCAAGTGCCGACCGATTGCCTTTCTTTCACCTTGACTCGTAGCCAAGAGCAAGGGTAAAGGAAAAGCGTGCCATGAGATATCTTTGCCTCTGACTCTGATGATATGGGATACTTTTGCTTTTGAAGAAGTATCGTTCCACAGGTGTATGCTTGAACTGGGCTGGGGAACTTCTTAGCAAGGAAAATGAGACTTGATCTTGAAGATGAAGCAGCACCTTGTCTCCACATGCTTCAAGTATCATTTTCACTTGCAATGTCTGTTCTCCAGGCAGATGTGGCGACTTCTTCGGAAGTACATCAGTGGTTGAAGAAGAGCACTCGAGAGCAATGCTAGGTAAGCAATCAGGAAGGATTTCCAAGCAGTCGGTTCTTAAATTGGAAGATTGACACCGAGTGCTGGCTGATTGCCCGCTTTCTCCTTGCCCCAAAGACAAGGAAAAGGACAGGGAGAAAGCGTGATATGAGATACTCTTGCTTTCAACCTTCATGATATGAAATACTCTAGCTCTAGATGACTTATTTGCAAAGGTATCCCAGGGAATGAGAAACACAGAGAAACTCGAGAGGGTTTGTTGGAAAGGCATTTTGGGAGATGAAAAATTTCGGAGATGAAGAAGTGTTGAGAGTGTGCCTTTGCTGTTGAAGGCGAAGGTAGACGTTTATAGAACTTTTCTTCACAACCGAAACTGTTCCTTTACCCCTGTCGGCAGCCGGTGGATGGATGAACAGTACAGGTTACGCGCTTTCTGAAAAAGCAACCCGTAATTTGCGCAAAACTGACAGCGCGCGTGACGAGTGACGACAAAATTGGAAAAGATGTTCGCCTCGTGATTCCTGACCGCTCCGACTTTTGAGAGAGACGCCCGACTTTTGAGAGAACGGCGTCCGACTTTTGAGAAAGGAACCGACTTTTGAGACGGAGTCCGACTTTTGAGACGGAGACGCCGCTTTTGAGAAAAGAATCCGGCTCTTGAGAAAGGAGCCCGGCTCTTCGATTTGCGAGAGGGCGCCTCTTCGACTGCTGAGTGATGCCTCAACGATTTCTTCTTCTTATAAGAACGCTCATTTTTGTTCCACAACACACATACGCTCCCTTCTGTAAACACTTCCTCCTGCATTTTCTTTAATCTTAATCAGTTTGACACTTCATTCTCAACACCTTCAGAAAATGTCTTGCCCTTCTGACCGTCGCCTTAACTTGAATGTTGGGGAAGATAGTGATATATCTTCTCCAACCAACATTTGGCAGCCATCCTTCATATCCCCAAATGGTCCTCTTACAGTTGGGGATTCCATGATGATGAACGAAACAACCGCATCGGTGGTGGCCAGAAATCTGCTCACTCCTAGAGACACTAGGATACTTTCCAGGCGGTCCGACGAACTGGCTGTTCAGGACTCTATGGCCTACAGCGTCCGATGCGCAGGTTCAGTATCAAACATGGGCCAGCGCCTTCTTGCACGAACTCGTCAGGTGGAATCGTTGATGGCTGAAGTGGCTAGTCTTCGGCAAGAGGTCAGAGTGCTTAGGCATGAGAACAGAGATTTGCACATGCTTGCAACCAATTACTCAACAAGCATGAAGAGGAAGCTTGATCAGCTGCAGGAGTCCGAAGTGCGGATTCAGAGTGATCATCAACGGTTTATGACGTTACTCCCGAGGTTTGTGTTGCCTTCGTCCTCGGGAGCAGCACCAAGTATTGAGGCTCCGAATGATCCAGCTCTGGCGCTTCGTCTTTCAGGGGCTCCGTCGACCTCCGAGGCACCACCAACCAACGACCAATGAACGAAATTAGTTTTACATTATTGTAAAATATTTATGCTTTAAGTTTATTTAATTATAAATATAAATAAAAGTATTTTTGTTTTGTTTTGTTTTGTTTTGTTTTTTTTTTTTTTTTTTTTTTTTTTTTGTTTATGTGATGTTTATTATTATTATTATTATTATGGTTTCATTTTTTTTTTTTTTCATTTTTTTTTTTTTCATTTTTTTTTTATTTTATATAAATGTAAAATAAGTAAATCAAAGTAAAAAAAAAAAAAAAAAAAAAAAAAAAAACTAAGTTTAATCTCCCAAACAAAAATCACAACTAAATAAACAAAACAAAAATCACAACTAAATAACAAAACATAATGAAAGCAGTAAATAGAAGGGATTAGGAATGCAAATCTGATTGTGGGTGATTCCTAGGCCTCCCTTCATTATTCAAATGCATGAGTTTATCCTTGAACGGACGGTGGTACTTGAAATGATCCGACAACGGTCTAAGTTCTAATGACGGTGCCTGAATCAACAAAATCAGATTGTTAGTAAAACATAAAATTAAAATTGGAGAAGATGGCTTACTTTCACGTTCAAACTCAATCACAAAGACCACGTCTTGGAACATTTCCGGGACTTTGAACTTAGCCAGATTTATTATGATGGTTGTGGCTTGTCCCGTGTCATCAAACTCAACTGCTTTGGGCTTGATTGTCTCATGCACAGCCTCTTGGATGTATTCTTGAAATTCTCCGGCCACCTCCTTTTCTGGAATATCTTCCACAACGTCTTTTTCATTCACTTCTTCCTTGGGATTTAAAAACCTGCAAGGAAAAAGGACATTTGGTGGAACGATGTTAGAATGAATTGAACTTAGAACCTCCTCACCTGAGTTGGACGGCATAAAGACTTGAGGGGTTTGCGATAAGAATTCTTCTAAACTGCCCAAGTCGTCATCCTCATCTTCTTCTTGAATCGGCAATTCATCCATGTCCGGGCTATGTTTGGAAGGTTCTGGGACAACTTCATACTCCATGTCACCTTCCAAAGTATTGACTTCATCGATTTCACTTTCTGCCTTTGAATTTTCAAGAGTTGAGTTGGAGACCTCACTTTGCTCTTGAATCTGTGCCATGAATTCCATAATCTGCCCAACATGCATATCCAATTCGTCCACTCTTCTGACTCGGTCTTGCATCTCCTGGTTTTGATTTTCTACTCCCTGATTCAAAGAGGTGAGTAAATTATTAAGTGTATCATTATCCAAGGATGTACCTGAATTGAATTGGGGAGATTGTTGTGGTGGATGTGGTGGTGCACATGGCCATTGATAGTACTCCTCTGATGGCTGTAATTGTTCTTCGTTTTGTGAGCCCTGCACCAAAGAAATTAATTCATCAAGCCTTTGATTATAATCCACGGGCATACTTTGATTTGATTGGAATTGCTGTGGGGGATGCTGTGGTGGCTGCATAGGTCTTGAATAGAACGCGTCTTCTTGCTGCCAATATCCACCTAGTTGGAATTGTTGAGGTTCTCCCCACATGTAATCTGAATAATCTCTCCAATCTGAATTGTAAGCATTGGAAAACATGTTGCCCCTTGATTGGTTATGGCCTTGATATCCCCAAACATCTTCATTTGCAGAAAATTGGGGACATTGATGAGTTTGATATCCTTGCCCATACGATGCCCCAAATGTAGGGACACTTGACATTGTGGTCCGTTCGGCATTATGAGTTAATTGAGCAGTGAGCTGTGCCAATAGATCTTGAATGCTAGTAGAATCCAGGTCTTGCTCCATTTGATCCTCAATTCAAAGAAAGAAAAATAAATCAAATATCAAAAGTAACATACACAAACACAAATAAACATAAGCAAAAACAAAAATAAAAGGATTATCAAATTTGCTAATCCCCGGCAACGGCGCCAAAAATTTGATGCGAAAATAAATTAACGCACAAATTTAAACCCTATTTGTGACAGTTGTAGTATATGGATAAGTAGGGATCGTTCTAGGCCGGGGATTAACTAGGGATGCTAACCAAAGTAAAATTAAATTAAAAACGTAAAAACAAAATTAAAAACACTAAACTAGACTCAAGACACTTAACTAGAATAACTCAAAATAAAACTAACAAATAAACCAAAACAAATCAAAAGACTCAAAATAATTCAAAACTCAAGAAAACACAAACTAAAATGATTTCTAATAAATCTAACACTTTAAAATAAACGGGGGGTTGATTTTTGATGAAAAGTAAATTAAACTAAAATAAATTACAGAATTGACAAAAACATGAAATTAAGGTGAATGGATGGACGACGGACTGGCTAGAGGGTTCTTCTCCACACATGACATATATGCAACCTAAATTGATTTTCAGTTGTTCTTTCAATAAATTGTAAATTCTCAACGCCCCAAGTTAATTAGGTCCGCTTAAATTAACCTTCAGATTTTCCTACTTTTATTAGGTTGGATGATTGCATACGACAACCCAAAACATTCCCTACAAGTTCCCTACATGAATTGCATAATAGAGATACAAGCAAGAATCATTAAGTTCTATGAAAATCATAAGCATTGACGAGGCACTTGTTACTATGAATTGCATGAAACTTATGCCAAGAATTTACCTAACGCGATCGTTTATAAGCGACCTTCACTACTTGTGAATATAAGTTCATAACGATTAGGTGAAATTCACTTATATTCTAGCATCAAATTCATGCATGTAAATTAAGTATGCATCCTTAATCGACATACAAAAATAAGTTATCAATCAAGCAGTTAAGCAAATTAAATCACAACTCAGAAATCACAACTGAAGGTAATCAATTTAAATTACAAATATATACATGGCTTTGAATTAACCTCTAGCCAAAATAAGGGTTTAGTTCCTCATACTTGCAATTAAACAAAAACAATTGATATTAAACATAGAGAAACAAAGTAGAATACACCTAGAATGCTCCAACAACTCCAATGAAATGGCTAGCACAACTCCAAGCACTCCTCCTTCTTTGCAAGCCTTGGAACTAATGGAAATGTGTATGAATGGCTGTGTCTCTTCCTTGAAGGCTGAATGGTGCTTATATAGAGGTTGGAAATGAAAAGAATTGCAAGGCAATGGACATGACATCTCACGGCAAAGGAAGAAAGGATGCTGCCAGCTTTGTTTTGCATGTGTGTGTGCTGTTTTTGTGCTCTTTCCACCTAGAAATAATCATTCCAAAGCCATCCAAAGCTATAAGTGGGAGACCAACAAGAAATCCACTTCATAGTGGTCCAATTTCCTTGCTTTTTCTGCTGTCCATTCACTCCCCTTTGCTGATTCCATTCTAGTGCCGTGTGTGTTCATGTGTGTGTGTGTTTGTGTTCTCCTCATCACTTCCCACTCTTCCATTCTTTAATTTCTGATTCCTTGCTGCTCATGTGGTGTGTGTTTTGCTGTTTTCTTTCCTTCTTGCTTTATGTTTTTCTGCCATCCACTACTCTTTGTTTTATTTCTTTTCTTTTGTTTGCTTTCAATTCCAATCTGCAAGTTGTCGTCAGCTAGACCTTCCCTTACTCAAATGCCCATAACTTCTTCTAGAAAAATGATATTAACAATCCGCGAAATGTTCTAGAAAATAGACATCTGTAGCTTTCCAAGCATATAAGGCTCATTCTCTAATTCATTCTGAGCTGTTCGCAATTTGCTCCCAAAGTCAGATGAACTACACAGGCAGTTTAGACGAATTTATTACTTAAAATCACACTTATGCTATTTTTATTTTCTTAGCTAGATAAATTTGATAAAACACAAAAACAAAGTAAATAGCACAAAAATATGAGAAACTAACTAAGAAAAGACGAGAGAATTTGATGTAAAATATATATAAATATGAGCTTATCATACTTCGTTCTTGCTTTCAATGTCTACTTTGTTATTTTCTGATTTTGTTGCAATTATGAGTAACTAAACCCCCCCCTTAGCTAGGGGGGAATTCGAAACCATGTTCATACTTGCAATATGATTTGATTACTTTCAATTGTGATTCATAAGTTGTGAATTCAATTTACTTATCCATTTGAATTAAAACTGATTTATGTGTGTTGGTTGAGAGTGCACACTTAATTTTCATGCATAAATCTGATGCTAGGATATAAGGGAGTTTCACCTAATCGTTATGAAATTATATTCACAAGTAGTGAAGGTTGCTCGTCACAACCGTGGTAAGTAAATTCTTGGCATAAGTTTCATGCAATTCATAGTTACAAGTGTTTCGTCAATGCTTATGATTTTCATAGAACTTAATGATTCTTGCTTGCATCTCTATTATGCAATTCATGTAGGGAACTTGTGGGGAATGCTTTGGGTTGTTGTATGCAATCATCCAATTCAATGAAATTAGGAAAATCTGAGGGTTAATTTAAGCGTACCTAATTAATCTGGGGCGTTGAGAATTCATGGTTTATTGAAAAGCAACTGGAAATCGTTTTGTATGCAAGTGTGTCGTGTGTGGAGAAGAACCTCCTAGCTAGCCTTTTATCCATTTAATTCACTCAAATTTGCCAGATTTCACTAGTTCTTTACTTTACTTGTTTTGTTTTCAAATTCGTCAAAACCAAACCCCCTTCACTTTGTTGAGTCATATTAGTTAGCAACTGATTTAGTTTGTGTCTCTAAGTATTTTGAACCAAGTTGAAACCAAAATTCGTCCAAAAGTGTGTTTAGAGTCCAAATCTGCCCAATTTGTGTTTTTAGGCAGATTTGAGCGTTTTTAGCTTGTTTTGAGTTCTTTGAGTTTGTTTTGAATTCTTTGAGTCTAGTTTAGTGTTTTTAACTTTGTTTATATGTTTTTAAGTCAGTTTAGAGGTTATTAGCAAGCCCTCCTAATCCCCGGTCCAGAACGATCCCTACTTACATTCTTTACTACAATTGATACAAGAGGGTTTAATTTGTGTGTTAAGTAATTTTCGCATCAGGAATCAAGACTATCGATGGCTTCCTAACTCGAAAAGTTTGGAAGAAATGACCAGATAGTAGTGGAATTGGTTGGAAATTCTCCCCCCGGGATACACAACTATCAATATAGTAGCCCTACCTTAGGGCTATCAACTGATATCAAATCTACATCTTTCCATGGCAGGAAAATTCTTCCCTTCTAGTTTAGAGGCATTCGCCAAAATGATCTTCTAAAACGTCGACAAGTCGACAAAACTGCCCAAAACTTAGGAAAAACTAACACATTTTTCGTATTCAAAGAGGTGGCAAGATTCGGAAATTAGGTTCAAGAATCAAGAATGCTTACATCATGCGTGCCATGAACGCAATACTGCCCAACTTATGCTCTGATACCAAACTGCACATCCCGACCCGGATTGTCCACTAAGACTTCGGATCGAGTTGTGCTGGCTGACACTTGGAAGGTGACGAAGCCATAAAGTATAGTGATGTGGAATATGTGAATAAATTTAAACCTAAAAGTGCCTAAATACGAGAGTACGCTATGAGCGGAAACGAACCCATTTTACACGTGACGTTAGAGTATAAGTAAAGTATAGTAGAGTGGATTGAAAATCATACCATCGAAGGAAATCACTAATACCAAGATTTGCCACGAATCCTCGTCGATATGAAAACTCTGCTACTAGAACTTGGAGGGATAAAAACAAGAGTGAGTGGGCCTGAAAATAATGCTTTAATAAAGACCTTCTAAACGTTATAATCACTTGCTGTAATACCAGTATAGTTTCCAGGAAATCATACTATGTATAAGTATGAAATCAAATGTAAATCAACAGTAAATCCAGGAATATTCCAAATCACTACATATCGGCAGCAGCATAAAAAAAATCAGGTGCTCATCAATCTATGATAACACACAAGTCGGAGTTGCCTAATGCAACCTGTACGACTCATAAATCAATATATGTTAACACATGAGTCGGAGTTGTCTAATGCAACCTGTACGACTCATAGGCAACTTGTACGACATTATTGGAGTTGCCTAGTATTGCATACAGTAAGACAGTGTCGTACTTGCTAAGTATTGCAACCTGTACGACAGTGTCGGAGTTGCATAAAACACAAATATAATCATGCCATAACTCAATCATTTTAGATAACACCATAAACTCACCTGAACTTACCTGCATGTTCCGCGTTCACCTTAACACTTCAAAGCATTCACAACAATCATATATAGGTAATATGCATATGGATATGCCATGATGCAATCTAAAACTCAACCATATCATAGTATTTTAGAATATATATATATATATATATATAACATGGCATATAATGCATAAATCAATTTGAAAGCATTTGTGGAACTATCAGTTATATATATATGATAAAAAGGAAAAGATCCATTCACCTGAGGTCTGCGCTATTACTCCCTAGCATGAATATCGAGACGTCACGAATGGTCATCACCTAGAACAAATATTTAATCACGTCTCATAACTCTTATCAATAAAACACGTAACTTACATAAAACACATCCCAAGGACGTTCTAGAATGATTTGAGACCCAATGACCAAAAGTCAACCGTTGGTCAAAGATCAATGGTAGGGTCCACAACCCTACGTTACTCGATCTGGAAGATCCGTACCTCGGATTTCCGATCCATAACTTCCAAAGATCCATATTATGCTTCTAGAACAACAACCTAAAGTTTCAGAACGATCTAACGGTCAGATCTCCGCCAATTGCAAAAATTAAGTGGCGGTCGATGTTTTATTTTACAAACTTACAAATCTGATTCGGAAAGATCCATATGTCAGATTTCTGATCTGTAAGTTCCTATGGTCCTCAAATATTACGTACTATAAGATACTAAGGTTTGGTGACGATCCAACGGTCGGATCATCAATTCATGCAAGGACCCCGTGACGGCCAACTAGGTGCTCAACTAAGAAACTACATTAAAACATCATAATTTCACTAAACGGATGTCAAATATATAATTGGAGCATCCAAATTAGCCAAAGATGGTCAGGTGGGGTCTCGACCCACACGCCGCCGCATGTGGTGGTTCGCCGCCACGGTTCGCCGGAAATTCCACTATTTCTAAAAATTCTCAAATTTCACAGAAATGAAGATCTCAAAGAGAGGAACAACTTTCATACCGGCCACAAAGTCCAAAAGTGGATGGAAGATGGTTAATTTCGCCCACAAAGCCGGCGGGTGCCTAAAGCTTCTCGACGTCGATTCGTCGTCTACGGTGGTCTAACGGGGTCAAGGTTGTTCAGGATTTTCTCTTGGGATGATGGGCTACAAAGCCCAAGTGGTGGCATTGGCCATCGCTTTGCCGATTTGCCGAAAAATTGAAAAGAGTGGCCAGAGCATTGTTGATTTTCGTCAACTTTCGTGGCCTCAAACTGCCACATACCGTGGTTTATCAAGGTGGTTCTTGGGTGGGTTTTGTAGAGGGGAAAGAGAGCTTCAAGATGGTGGTGGTGGCATCAAAAAATTTCACCAGAGTTGGCCGAAATTGGCCTTGGAAAATAGGAGGTCGAACTGGGTTGTGTGGTGTGCACTGGTTGAAAGGGAAGGGGATGAGGTTCTTCTCTCTCCTTCCTGATTGGCTGATCCCTGTCTCTAATTTCTGATTGGTCCTCCTTCTAACATATCTAATTGGTCACTTAAACAAAATAGCTGATTGGTCCCCTTATTCTTGCTTAAAATCTGAGTGGTTTCTTTCCCACAAGGTGGGAGTTCAATTTATTTATAGCTAAACTTTAAATAACCAATTTCAAACATCCGTAACTATACCGTCATAATCCGGACTCGTAAACGGCTTTTGCCTATGCGTTCGTGGCAATGATTACTACACAAATACTCCAAAAGAATGACTCATACATCTCTCTAAACAATAGCCAACGGAAGTCAAAATCCTTGCCTCTAGGGCATTTTCGTCAATTCACGCCTTTAAAATTCATAAAACATAAAATTAGGGATGGGTTGTCAGAAAAATGAGGAAAAGCAAGGCATAAATGCTAGAGAAACTATTCCACTAACCAAATAATGGTAGATTGGGAGTTTGGACTAGCCTTGGAGAAAGCTGTGGAGAAGGAATCGAGGTGGTTTAATTGAAAAAAGGGCTTTTCATTCAAGTTAGGTCCATTTTGTTTTAGAACCAAGCTGTCTATTCTTTAAATAAATATTTATGGAAGTATTTTTTTTAATTTACATTTCATTTTTTTCAAAGTTTTCTATACAAGTATGTTTTTATTTTATTTTATTTTTTATTTTATGTACAAAGACTAATATTAAAACGAGAAACCACGGGTACAACCAACACCAGCCAAATCAAATTTTATGGTTAGGCCAGCAAAGTTTGGTTCAACACCATCCCATATATATTTAGAATGTAAACTGAGCCTATTTTTAGCAAAGGCATCTGCAACAAAGTTAGCTTCCCTATAGATGTGTCTCCAAGAGATGGCTTGGAATTTTGTTGCCAGTTTTCTAATTATTACTATCGCAGAACTCAAGTTCTAGGGGACAGACCATCCACTAAGGACAGATTGGATTACTAATCTTGAGTTGCCTTCCACTTGGATCTTAGAAACACCTTTTTTAAGGGCAAAATAGAGTCCCTCCTTCAGCGCCATATCCTCTGCCTCTGATATGGTAGCTCCATCAACGTTGAACGAACCTCCTCCCAAAACTCTCCCTTGATTATTTCTTAAAACAAAACCTGCAGCTGCATTATGAAGGTTGACTGACCCATAAAAGTTTAGCTTTATAAAATTGGGGTCAGGAGGGTACCATTTAATGTTTGATAAGTTATCATCAAGACTTCTTGTGTGGATTTTTTTATTTGCTTGAAAGGAGTTCCCTAAAAAGAGAGCAATAGCCCTAGTTCTCACATGGTAAGGATTACTACATTTGAAATGTTTATTATTTCTATCATTCCATATTTGCCAACAAATAATCAAAACCTGGCTTAATCACAAAGTCCGTCATTATCAGCATGGCAAAGATTAGAAAGCCAATCAATAACCCCATTGAAATAAGCATTTAATTAATTGGCACAATAATATTACAAGCATTTCAAACTAATTTTGCAAAATCACAATTAAAGAAAAGATGGGACTGAGTTTCTTCTTCCTTGTTGCATAAAGGGCACATAGGATCAATGTTTTTTTATGAACTTACCAAGCCTTCCTTTAGTTTGTAGTCGAATATGTAAGAACATCCACGCAAATATTTTTACCTTAGGGGGAAGTTTCAACTTCCACATGCGTAAAATCAACCCACTCTTGACATCTAGATTCCGACTATTATTTTGAATCCACGTAGCTGACTTAACTGAAAACAGACCGGTTTCAGAGCAGTCCCAAATAAGTTTATCCTTAGAATCATCCTGTGGAATGACAATATTACAAATTCTCTTACCAATCTGTGGGCAAACAAGTTGTTCAAACTTACTAATATCCCAACACTTATTGGTAATGCAATCATTAACTCAAAGATTCCAATTAATATTAGCCTGTGAAAACCCAATTATGGGACCATAACAAGATGTCTTGACCATTACCCACCATCCATCTCAAACCCCTGGCCAGAATATCACGACAATTAAGAATGCTTTTCCAAGCTAGTGAGTAGTGTTGCCTGATCTTATTGTTCATAAAGCGCCTATCACACTTAGATAAGGAACTTCGGGCTCCAAAATCTCTTCATCATCCTCCTTTGGACGAAAGGGATCTCATTTTTCATCTAGCGATCGTACGAACATAGGAGTACTCGAAGGCTTCACTTTATCCTCGTTAAAGCGGTGCAACACCTTCTGGTGTAGTTCGAATGATGTACTAAGATTCCATCCGAACGGTGCTCTATCCCGAGACCGAGATAGTATCGAGTCTTTCCTAGATTTTTCATCTCAAATTCCAACTTCAGGTACGCAGCAGTTCTCTCGAGCTCTTCAGGAGTTTCGATGAGGTTCTTGTCGTCGACATAAACTACAATAATCGCAAAACCGGAATGTGACTTCTTAATGAACACGCAAGGGCATAGTTCGTTGTTCACATATCCCTAACTACTCAAATACTCACTCAAACAATTATACCACATTCTTCTGGATTGCTTTAAACGGTACAGTGAACGCCTCAGCCGAGTTGAGAGCATGTTCCGAGGTTTGGAAATATTTGATTTAGTCAAAGTAAGTCCTTCGGGAACTTTCATATAAATTTCCGTATCCAGATCCCCATAGAGATACGCAGTTACTACGTCCATCAGTTGCATACTTAGTTTTTTGGAAACTACCAAACTGATAAGGTAGCGAAAAGTAATCACGTCCATAACGGGTGAATAAGTTTCGTCATAGTCAATCTCGGGGCGTTGTGAGAAGAATTGCACAACAAGAAGAGCTTTGTAACTCATAATTGCATTCTTCTTGTTACGCTTCCGAACAAAAACCCACTTGTAGCCAACGGGCTTCACATGTGAAGGAGTAGGAGCTATAAGTCCAAACACCTTACATTTCGTAAGCGAATCGAGTTCGACTTGGATTGCTTGTTTTCAGTTTGACCAATTAGTCCCACATCGACATTTATCAATGGAATAGGATTAAATGTCATCGCTCAACATGATCTCAGTAGCTACTGCATATGCTAATGCATCGTCGATGATCATCTCATTTCTACACCAACCATCATCCAAGCTAGCATAATGGACTGAAATCTTACGATTCTCTGGAGGTAGAGTCATCTTTTCAAGGACGCTTCTTTAATCTATAATATCCTCATGAGTTAGATCGAATGAGTGGGCGACAACTGGATTCACAATAGGCTCAACAGCCTGTGCTGTGGGTTTCCTCTTCCGGGGATGTGAATCCTTTGAACCAAGAGGTTTGCCATGCTTTTGTGTAGGGGCAGAGCATTGGCTACCTGCTAATGTATGTGGATCAGCCATATGGCGTCCCATGCTTCTAGGAGCGAAGTCCGTCTTACATTTGGTACATCCATCTTTGCAGGCACATTTCCAGCTAGTATATGTGATATTGTCACTCGCGCTAGATCCGTGAAAACATCTAGCATGCTCTGAGCTACGCTATGAAGATCTAATATCCATTACACTTCAGTTTCAGATTGAGTGGTGTAAGGATCTAAATGAGACAAAGTGGGAGTTGCCCACGATAATTCGCGTCGTTCTTCATAGAAGTGACAATCCGCAAAATGAGCGGTAAAAAGATCGCCTATCAAACGTTCTAAGTAACAAATAATTAAAGGAGAATCATATCCGACATGGATTCCCATCGTTCGCTGATGCCCCATTTTCGTACGTAAAGGCAGAAAAATCGGCACATAGACTGCACAACCAAAAATGCGCAAATGCGATAAGTCGGGTTCGTATATGGTAGCCCATTGAAGGGCGCTATATGTGTAAACACGAAAATTCTGTTTCGAATGAAACAAGAACATGTGTACAAAGTAGATTTGTATTGATGAATTGTGTAGGTTACAATCTCTGTTTACAATTTTCCTCTGATTTCAGTCTTCAAATTTGATGTAGATGCGTAGGTTGTTGATCCAAGGGTTGCGACGACTTGATCACGGATAAACGATTGAACGATTGCTTCAAGTTTTGAGCTTGAAACAATGCGTGGATGATCTTCACCTCAGGTTTAGGGCTGCGACAAAGGTAGTGTTTGATGTAGAATTTTGTTGATTCAAGGGTCATGGCGACTTGATCTTGAATTGAACGTTGTTACAAGTTTTAAGCTTGCAACAAAGTCTTGAAGGAATCGGCACAAATGCTTGTTGATTCTTCAAGGGGAGTGCTTCGACTTTGATCGAGAGAAAGCTTCGTCTTTGGTTGAATGTTCTTTGAAGAGAGCTTTGACAACGTATTTGTCTTCAAAGATTTGTGCAGAGATTTTTCTGTGTAGAGATTTTTTGACCCTTATGCTTTTGGGATGACCTTATATTTATAGGTTTCTCAAGGCTTGCCTTTGGGTGTCTTTGGCTTTGATTTATGTCCTAATTTGTCCATGGGTGTCTTTGCCTTTGGGTGTCTTTGTCTTCAACCACTTTACTCCCTCGGCTGAAATTAGGAGGCCTTGTTGCCTATTTTGTGAGCAATCTTCAATTCTTACTTGTTTTATGAAGATGCCTTAACTTTGTTTCCGGTTTTATGACCAATCTAGACCATTTTACCGAATTTAAGGGAGTTTTCTCCCTTGTGCCGATTTTTAGGAAGATTTTATTGAAGGAAATATTTGTGAAAACAAGTTCATTTGAGCAACATCTATGCGTGCAATTAACAATTAAAGGCGGAATCATGCTTGTATGCACTCAAAAACAAAACTTTACCTATGAAATTCAAGGCCTAGTAGTTGTAGTGAACCAAGACTCAACTCAAATCTTAAAGAAAAGAGTTGAGAAACTTTTATACCTTTGAAATACCTCTTTGCTTAGCAAAGGATATTCACCCATGTGAGGGCCTTCTTCCTTAGTCTCCTTGCTCCTTGACATCTTGGATGGATGAAGGATTTGGATTCTCCAAGTTCCCAAAATAGAGAACCTCAAAGTCTCCACACCAAGGAGAGCATTGAGGAAGAGATGAGTGACCTAGAGGAAGAAAGATTGCTAGCTATTTTCCTCTAGGATGGCCAGCCTCTTAGAGAGAAAATGAGAGCTTGTATTCTCTCCAATTTCCTCAAATAAAACCCTTAGGATGAAATGGCTATAAAGTTGCCTTTATACCATCTCACAATGGAGTGGCAAACTTGCAATTAACACAAGTTTGCCCACCCTTCACCCTATGGCCGGCCTTGATGGGTTTGTTGGGCTTTGAGGCCCTTTGTGTTTTCAAGTTGTCATACAACTTGAGTTAATGGGCTTGACATTCAAATCCCATTGGGCCTTGTGGCCCAAAACTAACTCGAGGTCTATAACAAACTTATTCGTTTGATTAATTAACATATTAATTCATCTTAGTCATAAATAATTAAACCATTTAATTATTCTTACTCATCTCCGTTGTTTCTTCAATCTCTACCTTACTCGGTGTATGATCCATTAGGTTCCTTTTAGCGAGGCAGTGGGCGATTAGAACTCTTCAAATTAATTGTGAAGATTAAACACCTTTAGGGCTTCCACAAACCATGAGTGACACCTAACAGTATGTCATGGCTACCCAAGCTAATCAGAAAAGGTGGAGAACCTATCCAATTTGGGATTATAATGCAATACGGTCTCTCTCTAATGTAATTCTCTTGACCATATTGTTTGGTTTGATAGTTTATTCATGTCTACTATCCAGTGTGATTCTCTTACATTTATGATTACCTTAAATGTGATTTGGAACGACTTCCTAAATCTCATTCATACTCTGGCCAGAGATTCTTAATCATATCATAGAGTATTCTCCCTCAAACGGTTTAAAGGCTAGAGATCCCTTGTTGCGCATTCACTTGCCTCATGGCTAAGTGGCTTAACCCCAACTATGTCGTGGACACCCTCTAATGGAGTGGCTTTGACATAGTCAAAGATCAAGGACCTAACCACAAGACAACTATGATGCCTCAGGTCAAAAGACTACTTTGCATTATCCAAATCATGAGTTCTCATGTGACATGAGTATGAGAACTCCTCGTTGATTGTGTTCAGTGGACTCATTCTCTATTGAGCACCTATGACTTGAGACTAGTCACTCTCTTTAAGAGAAGACATAGCACATACTGATCTTAACAGACTGTCAATGCCCAATTGGCAATCCTATGATCAGGAATGTTTAGGATATGTATACGAAAGAGTATGGTCTCATAAATCTAATAAATCACATTCTCCCCATTACATATTCCTTGGACTTATTGTTTAAGCATATAACATTTATATGAGACAGGTTTAAACAATAATATTTTCCCTTTATATTAAACTAGATTAGCTTAACACGTGAAATGTCCGTAAAGTATCATCATATGATTGGCTTTAGGGCACATTTCCAACATTTATATTTCCTTTGCTTGATTTGTGCCACATGTCATTAATGACTTATCCATTTGTGATGAATCATATGCCACGTGGAGCTTTGTGATGCATCATTTGTATACAATGAAATTTACATGTCTATAAATGCCCCCACTTCAAGGCGCGTTGTAGGCATGTACTTGTCACATGGAGGAAACGTGTTTTGAAGTCCTGTAATGTAGAGGCTTGATTTAGCTTGCTTTTTCGAGGGCCGTAGAGGCTTGATTTTGAACGAAACTTTTCTTCAAGGGCCGTTGAGGTGTATTTCTTGGACGAAACATTTTTTCAAGGGTAGTAGAGGCTTGATCTTGAATTAAGATGATGAATTTCGTCAAGGGCCGTTGAGGCGTATTTTTTCGACGAAACATTTCTTCAAGGGCCATTGGGGCTTGATCTTGAATGAAATGAATTTTTTCTTCAAGGGCCGTAGAGGCTTGATCTTGAAAGAAATTTTGAAACTGGATAAATCGGCACATACTTATTGTGCGTATTTGATTTTCCATAATCTTTGACAAAATACATTTGGCGCATTTTGAAATTTTCCTTATGGTTGTAGGAAAAATGTTTTCCTTCCTTCGATAGGAATCCCCTTCAATTATGGTAATGAGGGTGACTCCCTTGAAAGTGTTGGAAAGCTTTGGTTATTTCCTTCAAGGTTTTGGAATGATTTAATGCTTGTCCTTAGGTAAGTAGGATGTGCATTTTTCTTTCCTTGTTTCTTCCCCACGTGACACATCCCAGTCCGCATAGTAAGATATTGTCCGCTTTGGGCCACGCCCTCATGGTTTTGTTCTTGGGCTTCCACCCAAAACACGTCTCACTATAGGGAGGTGGGCATGAACATATAAGGCACATCACCCCCTCTCCCCCAGGCGATGTGGGATCTTACAATCCACCCCCCTTAGGGGCCCGACGTCTTCGTCGGCACACTTCTGGGCGGGGAATGGCTATGATACCAAATTGACACATCCTAGTCCGCATAGTAAGATATTGTCTGCTTTGTTCCCCGCCCTCACAGTTTTGTTCTTGGGCTTCCACCCAAAATGCGTCTCACTATAGGGAGGTGGGCATGTACATATAAGGCACATCACCCCCTCACCCTCGGGTGATGTTGGATCTTACATATAAGGCACATCACCCCCTCTCCCCTAGGCGATGTGAGATCTTACAATCCACCCCCCTTAGGGGCTGGACGTCCTCGTCGGCACACTTCCGGGCATGGAGTGGCTCTGATACCAAATTGACACATCCCAGTCCGCATAGTAAGATATTGTCCTCTTTGGGCCATGCCCTCATGGTTTTGTTCTTGGGCTTCCACCCAAAATGCGTCTCACTATAGGGAGGTGGGCATGTACATATAAGGCACATCACCCCCCCTCTCCCCCGGGTGATGTGGGATCTTACACAACGGCAAGGAGGAATTTTTTTTGTTTCTTCTTTGTTTATTTATTTCTTTTCATGGCAAGGAAGGATATGTTTTGTTCCTTGCTTTGATTTCCATGGCAAGGAGGACAATTTTCTTTCCTTTTTTTTATTTCCCATGGCAAGGAAGGAGTTTTCTTTCCCCTTTTTTGATTTCCCATAGCAAGGAGGGATTGTTTTTTTGCTTTTGATTCCCCACGGCAAGGAGGTATTTTTCCTTTCCTTTTTTTTTTTTGTTTTGGGAAACATGTCATCTGACTTGCACGGCTTGTTTGAGTTTTATTTCTCTTCTGAAAAATTCTGTAAAAATATTGGAAATGTAGCTTTATCCCTTACCTTTTCAGGCATATATCGCATGCCACTAGGAAAAATCAGGAAACCCTTCAACTTTGCATTTTCGTACAGCTGCGCAATCCTAACGAGAAAACAACTTCTACGGGAATAACTTTGAAAACTGGAACGTTTGGCTTTAGAAAAAATTATGAAATTTCGATACAATGATCCTCAGCCACTTAGCTTCCTTCTCCAATTGTTCTTGCATCAAAACTCCTTCGGAAAGTTGAATTATCACCAAAAACATCCTGCTTGTGCAGATTGGCTGAAACTTGCCATTGTTTGCTTGGAATTTTCTTCCTTGTTTTGATTTTTCTTTTGCTATTTGGGTATGTATTTTCCTTCTACCATTAGGAAGACCATTGGGTGTGTATTTTTTCACACAAACAATTCCTTGCCGTGGGCTTGCTCGAAGCTTTTGCCGTGGGTTTTGCTTGTTGTTGCTGCTTGAAGCTTGTTGCAGTGCGTCATTGTTTACCACGTGGTGCTGTGCAAAAGACTACAGCGTGTTTATGCTGTGCAGTGCCTTTTGGTCACAGTGTTCCCTTGGTAGTGACGTTGCTGTGTGCATCTGTTGCTGCTGCTGCCGTGCTCTTTTTGCTGCTATTTGGTGCGAGTTGTAGCTTCTTGAAGCTTGTTGCAGTTCGTCACTTTTACCGTGTAGGGCTATGCAAAAGACTACAGCGAGTTTATGCTGTGTAATGCCTTTTGGTCATAGTTTTCATCGGTGGTGATGTTGCCGTGCAGTGCAAGAAACTGCTTGCGTAATCGCTGCGGGATTGCGTAGTGCGATTACATGGCATTTTGGTTTTCTTTGCTAGTGTAGTGCGCTTTGAATGAGCATCCTGTAGCTTCCCTCTTCGCCGTGTAATGCAAGAAGTTGCTTGTGTAATCGCTGCGAGGTGGCGTAGTGCGATTACATGGCGTTTTGGTTTTCTTTGCTACTGTAGTGTCCGTTGAAGAACTATCTTGGAACTGCCCTCTTTGCCATGCTTGATCAAACTTCATGGTTGATTTCCTCTTGTTGTTGTGACGTTGTCATCATCATTCTTCAACGTTCACGAGGTTTGTCTCGCATGTCTTTTGCTTTAGTGAAACGATTTTTTTTTTCCTCTCTTTGCTGCCCTACTTTTGTGCTTATGTTGATTTGTTTATTTTGTTGCAGCCATGGTATTTTTCAAGTGCTTTAAGAATAATACCATTACTATTCTCGCAAAGGAAGGCGATTCGCAAGATAAGGGGACGACATTGAAGCTTTGCACGCCGTTGACTAGCCCTAAGGCGCTTATTCTTCCTGCAAATGACAACTCGATGCACATCAAGTCGTGGTCTTCTAAAGTGTTTTGGGAGGTGATAGATTTCAGTCGATCAACTATGAAGAAGAAGGCGTGTACATCGAAGATTCTTATCTTGAATCCTTCGCACCAAGCTCGTGACAATTCACCGGCTTCGTTTGAGCTCATAGGCGATCGCATCCATAGTGGAGCTATGATTTGGAATAGCACCTTGTCAACTACTAGACAAGCCTTCTTTCTTTTTTTTGCTCATTTTGTAATACGGCTTTGTAGCCGAATTCTTCCTTTAAAGAAATAAAGTATTCACATTTTGAATTTGCTCTTTATTCTTCAAAGTGTTTGCATTTTTTTGTTGGTGATGTGACTATACTTGACGTTTTGAAGATTCAAGTTGCCTACGTACCCTCGGTTGAGGAGGGATCAATTCATGACATAGTTCAAGGGAGATATGGGTTTTGGCGATCTTGATGGTGATTTTTTGTTTTTGTTTTGTTTTGTTTTGTTTTGTTTTGCCATACACAGGTTATGCTCTTGCGAGCCAGGAACGTTGAGTGTCACCTTTTAAACTCGTGCGAACAAGGAGCATTGCGTGTCGTCTTTTAAGCTCGTGCGAACCAGGAGCATTGTGTGTCGCCTTTTAAGCTCGTACGAACAAGGAACATTGTTCCGTGTGTAGTTTAGGCTTGTGCAGGTGATGAGCGTTGAGTGTTTGGTTTAAGGGTAGTAACACTTCAAGAATCTGCTATTGATGGGGCCGATCTTCAAGCTGTCTTCTGCAATGATTAAGTAGGCGCCGTTGGTGTAGACCTTTTGTATTACAGAAGGTCCATCCCACCTTGATGTGAACTTGATTTTTCTTTTGTGAGTTGTGATGATGGGCCTTCGTAATGCCAAGACAAGATCTCCAATTTGGAAATACCTTGGCCGGACCTTCTTGTTGAACGCCTTGGATAGCTGTGCTTAGTAGCATTCCAAGTGTTGTTGAACTTCAAATGCTTCCAACTATTGAAGTTACAGCTTTGCGTTTTCCTCTTTAGTCAAGCCTTCTTGTATATCCATCCTTAGTGAGGGGATTTGACTTTTGAGTGGCAGGACAATTTCCACACCATATATGAGAGAATAAGGCGTAGCTTGGGTAGAAGTTCTATGTGTCGTCCTATATGCCCAAAGTGCTTCACTTATTCTTTCATGCCAGTCTTTCTTTCTTTGGTTGATCACCTTCTTCAGAACGTTGCACAATGTTTTGTTGAATGCTTCTGCAAGACTGTTGGCCGGAGCATGATACATAGAAGACTTGTGCTGCTTGAACTTGTATTTCTCGCAGAGCTTGTCTACAAGTCGGTTGGAGAACTGTTTTTCGTTGTCAGTGATAATGTAGCTAGGCACACCATATCGACAGATGATATGCTCCTTAATGAAGCGGACGACAGTTTCCTTCTTGACTTTCCTTAGGGGTACGGCTTCAGCCCACTTGGAGAAGTAATCCATTGCGACTAGGATGTAGGCCTTTCCGGCAGATGATTTTGGAATGATTGGTCCCACGACGTCCAATCCCCATGCATCAAATGGCCATGAAGCAACCGTATGGTGTAATGGCTCACGCGATTGATGTATGAAGTTGGAGTGGAACTGGTAGGCTTAGTACCTTTTGGCGTGCTCCAGGCAATCCTTCACCATGCTTGGCTAGTAATAGCCCATTCTTTTGAACTGGAAGTGTAGCTTTGGTCCAGACTGATGCGCTCGGCATATGCCAAAGTGTGCTTATTCCATGGCTTGATTAGCTTCTTCCTTCTTCATCACCTAGGCATCTTATAAGCACTCCTTTACAAGAGCGTCGGTAAAGTGTTTCTTTGTAGTAGAGGAAGCGAGGTGCTCGTTGAGGCACTTCACAACGGTGTCTAGGATCGTCTGGAATCTTCCCCTGCTCCAAGTAGTCAATTAGCGGTTGTCTCCACTCTTTAGTGTCAATTGGAAGTACTGAGATGACGTTTGTATCATCTAGTAGCGTTTCAGTGACGAGCGAGATGACCCATCTTTGGCAAACTGGCATGTCTGCATCTTAGTCTTCTCCTAGTGCCATACTTAAGGCTAAGTTAGTGAGAGCGTCTGCCATTTGTTTTTCTTTTTTTGGCACATGTTCTAGCGTCACGGCCTCGAACTTTCGTAGCAATTGAGTTGCTAGCCTGAAGTATGGGACGAGATCATCTTTCCTCACTTCATATTCAGTTAAGAGCTGATTAATTATGAGCTTGGAGCCGCCATACACTTCTAATGTTGTGATTTCCATGTCGATCACCATTTGGAGTCTAATAATTAATGCTTGGTACTCAACGACGTTGTTGGAGCATAGCTTGCTTAGTCAGAAGAAATATGGTAGTATTTGTCTTTGTTGTGACATGAATACTACTCTTGCCCCCACTTCGTTTACTCGTGCAGATCCGTTAAAGAACATTGTCCATGTCTGGAAGATGTCGACGTAGAACACCTCTTCGTCAAGCAAGTCGTCTGAGATTTTCCAATCAGCTGTGATTGGATGATCGGCAAGCAAGTCTGCTAGCGCTTGTCCCATGACGACTTTAGCTGGAATGTAGATGATCTCGTACTGATTGAGAAGCAACACCCATTTCAAAAATCCCCCTATCAAAACTGGCTTGGACATGACGTATTTCACCGGGTCAGCTTTGGCAACCAAGTGGATGGTGTAAGCATGCATGTAGTGTCAAAGCTTTTGGACGACAAAGACTAAGGCAAGGCACATCTTGTCTATTGGTGAGTAGTTGAGCTCGGCACCAGTGAGGGTTATACTTAGGTAGTAGAGTGCTCTTTCCTTTTGGTCTTCATATTCTTGTGTTAAGACTGCTCCAATGGAACCTTCTCATGCAGCAATGTATAGGATGAGCGGCTTTCCAGGAATGGGAGCTTTTAAGACAGGTGGGCTTACCAAGTACCTTTTTATGCTTTCGAAGGCATGGTGGCATTTGTCCTCCCATACGAATGGAGTCTCCTTTTTCATGAGTTGATTGAAAGGTTGACAACGTCTAGTAAGGTTTGAGATGAAGCGCCTAATGAAGCACCAAATGCACACTTCAACAAGTTTATTTTGAGGTTGGAGTGCCGTAGTTTGTCGAATAGCATTCGTAAATCCTTTAAGTGATCAGATCTCTTCTTGGTCTTGACAACTACGTCGTCTACGTAACACTCTACATTTTTGTGTAGCGTGTCGTTGAAGATCTTCTGCATGGCGCGTAGATATGTGGCTCCAGCCTTCTTCAAGCCAAAGGGCATTACCTTGTAGTAGTAGATACCTTTTGGAGTGCGGAAGGCTGTTAGTTCCTCGTCTTCGGGAGCCATGCAGATTTGATTGTACCCAGAGAAGGCATCCATGAATGATAGTGCCTCATGGCCAGTGGTCGCGTCCACCATGATTTCGATGATTGGCAAGGAAAAGTCATCATTTGGGCAAACATCGTTGAGGTCTCGAAAGTTTACGCAAACTATTATTTGTCCATATTTCTTTAGGACAATGATGATGTTAGAGATCCACTTAGGGTATTGCACTTCTCGAATGAAGCCTACTTCGATTAGCTTGCCAATCTCGGCTTCAATTCATCGGATGAGTTCGGATCGATAACGTCTTTGAGTTTGCTTTATTGGTCGGGTTCTAGGTTTGACTGCAAGACGATGCACGAAGATGGTAGGGTCAAGGCCATACATTTCTTTGTAGGTCTAAGCAAAGACATCTTTGTACTCCAAGAGCAGTTGGTAGTACTCCTCGTGTTGGAAATGTGCCCTAAAACCAATCATATGATGATACTTTACAGACATTTCACATGTTGAACTAATCTAGTTTAATATCAAGGGCAAAGATTATTGTTTTAAGCCATCTCATATAAATGTTATATGCTTAAACGATAAGTCCAAGGAATATGTAATTAGGAGAATGTAATTTAAACAAGTTAGATTCATGAGACCATTCTCTTTCGCATACATATCCTACACGTTCCTGATCATAGGATTGCCAATTGGGCATTGACAGTCCGTTAAGATCAGTACATGCTATGTCTTCTCTTAGGGAGAGTGACTAGTCTCGAGTCATTGGTGTGTTTGACACCAAGACAAGCATGTAGGTGCTCAATAGCGAATGAGTCCACTGAACACGATCAACGAGGAGTTCTCATACTCATGTCACATGAGAACTCATGGTTGGGATAATGCAAAGTAGTCCTTTGACCTGAGACATCATAGTTGTCTTGTGGTTAGTGAAGGAAATTTTGTAAAAACATGTTCATTTGAATAACATCATATAGCATGCAATTAACAATTAAAGGCGGAATCATGCTTTCATGCATTCAAAAACAAAACATCAACCATGAAATTCAAAGCCTAGTAGATTGGTGAACCTTGATTCAACTTAAAACAACATTTGTTAGTTGAGAAATATTTACCTTTGTAGATTCCTCTTTGCATATGCAAAGGATAATCACCCAAGAGATAGGGCCTTCATTCCTTGCTTCTTAGCTCCATGGATTTGGTTAGAAGAAAAGGTTCTCCAAGTTCCCAAAATTGAGAACCTCTAAAGATTCTACACCAAGGTTAAATTGAAGAAGAAATGAGTGACCTAGAGGAAGTAAAATTGCTAGATAATTTCCTCTAGGGTGGCTGAATTTTTGAGAGCAAAGAGAGCTTTTGTTCTCATCTTTTCTCCACAAAAACCCTAAGGATGAAATGGCTATAAAGTTGCCTTTATACCACCTCACAATGGAGTGGCAAACTTGCAATTAAGCCAAGTTCACTACCCTCCTTAATTATGGGCTAATTGGGCTAATTGGGCCTTTGTGAATCATTATTCATTAAGTTGTCATACAACTTAAGTCAATGGGCTTTGACGTTCGAAGCCCATTGGGCCTTAATGTCCAAAACTATCCCGAGGTCTTTAACGAACTTATTCGTTTGATTAATTAACATATTAATTAATCATTGCCATAAATAATTAAACCATTTAATTATTCTTACTCATCTCCTTTGTTTCTTCAATCTCCACCTTACACGGTGTACGATACATTAGGTTCCTTTTAGCGAGGCAGTGGGCGATTAAAACCATTTTACATCGATTATGAATTGAAACTTACTTTCAATTCTCCCTTTAGTGATTACACACGTTTAGGGCTTCCACAAACCATGAGTGACACCTAGCAGCATATCATGGCTACCCAAGCTAATCAGAAGAGGTAGAGAACCTATTCAGTTTAGGATTACAAATGCAATACGGTCTTTCTCTAATCTAATACTCTTGACCACATTGTTTGGTTTGATAGTTTATTTATTCATGTCTACTATCCAATGTGATTCGTTTGCTTATATGATTACCTTGAATGTGAATTGGAACGCATTCCCAAATCTCATTCATACTCTGGCCAGAGATTTAATCATATCATAGAGTATTCTCCCTCAAACCATTTGAAGGTTAGAGATCCCTTGTTGCACATTCACTTGTCTCCATAACTAAGTGGCTTAACCCCAATGATGTCGTGGACACCCCGATGGGGTGACTTTGACATAATCAAAGATCAAGGACTTAACCACAAGACAACTGTGATGCCTCAGGTCAAAAGACTAATTTGCATTATCCCAACCATGAGTTCTCATGTGACATGAGTATGAGAACTCCTCGTTGATCGTGTTCAGTGGACTCATTCTCTATTGAGCACCTACGTACTTGTCTTGATGTCACACACACCAATGACTCGAGACTAGTCACTCTCCCTGAGAGAAGGCACAATACGTACTGATCTTATCGGACTGTCAATGCCCAATTGGCAATCCTATGATCAGGAACGTTTAGGATGTGTCTACGAAAGAATGGTCTCATTAATCTAACTTCATTAGATTGCATTCTCCCAATCACATATTCCTTGGACTTTATCGTTTAAGCATATAACATTTATATGAGACGGCTCAAACAATAATGTTTGCCCTTTTATATGTAAACTAGATTAGTTTAACATGTGAAATGTCCGTAAAGTATCATCATATGATTGGCTTTAGGGCACATTTCCAACAGTTAGGTACTTGATCTTTGATTATGTCAAATGTCACCCCATCCACGGGTGTCCACGTCATAGTTGGGGTTAAGCCACTTAGCCATGGAGGCAATTAAATGCGCAACAAGGGATCTCTAACATTCGAACCGTTTGAGGGAGAATACTCTATGATATGATTAAGAATCTCTGGCCAGAGTATGAATGAGATTTAGGAAGTCGTTCCAAATCACATTCAAGGTAATCATATAAGCACACGAATCACATTGGATAGTAGACATGAATAAACTATCAAACCAAACAATGTGGTCAAGAGTATTGTATTAGAGAAAGACCGTATTGCATTGTAATCCTAAACTGAATAGGTTCTCCACCTCTTCTGATTAGCTTGGGTAACCATGACATACTGCTAGGTGTCACTCATGGTTTGTGGAAGCCTTAAACATGTATAATCACTAAAGGGAGAATGGAAAGTAAGTTTCAATTCACAATCGATTTGAAATGGTTTTAATCGCCCACTGCCTCGCTAAAAGGAACCTAATGGATCGTACACCGTGTAAGGTAGAGATTGAAGAAACAACGGAGATGAGTAAGAATAATTAAATGGTTTAATTATTTATGGCAAGGATTAATTAATATGTCAATTAATCAAACGAATAAAGTTCGTTAAAAGACCATGGGTTAGTTTTGGGCCTCAAGGCCCAATGGGCTTCGAACGTCAAGCCCATTGACTTAAGTTGTATGACAACTTAATGACAAATAATTCATAAAGGCCTTAAAAGCCCAATGAAACCCTATGGCCGGCCATTTTAGAGAAGGAGTGGGTTTTGGACTTATTTACAAGTTTGCCACTCCCATGAATTAAGGTATAAATATGACTTTATAGCCAAAATTCATTTAGGGTTTCTTTTGGAGAAAAGATGAGAACACAAACCTCTCTTTTCTCTCTAAGAGGCCGGCCACCCTAGAGGAAATTAGCTAGCAATCCTACTTCCTCTAGGTCACTCATTTCTTCTAAAATCTTACCTTGGTGTGGAGACTTAGAGGTTCTCAACTTTGGGAACTTGGAGAATCCTATTCTTCCATCCAAATCCATGGATCTAAGAAGCAAGGAATGAAGGCCCTCTCCTTGGGTGATAAGCCTTTGCTTATGCAAAAAGGAATCTACAAAGGTATAAATTTCTCAACTCACTTTGATTTGAGTTGAGTCTTGGTTCACCAATCTACTAGGCTTTCAATTTCTTGGTTAATGTTTTGTTTTAAGTGCATACAAGCATGATTCCGCCTTTAATTGTTAATTGCATGCTAATAGATGTTGCTTAAATGAACATGTTTTTCACAAAAATCCCTTTCAAGTGGTATCAAAGCCTAGGTCTAGTAGTTGGTGAATCCTTTTGGGTTTTGTAGTTCATAGTTTATGATTTGAATGTTGTAATTGTTACAAGCTTTATTCTTGCTTCTTTGAATGTAAATTTTGTTAGAAAATTTGCCATCTCAAATGTTGTAGATGTAGTTCATATGAGCATGAATTTTGGAGCTAAAATTTGGTGCCATGTTTTTGGGGATTTTCGGCCAAATCCAAAGGGTGGATTTTTGGGTTCTTGTTTGACTTGTTAAAAGTGTTTTCAAGTGACTTTTGGAACCCCTATGTACCCTAGTTTGGTTATATGTTATTTCCCTTAAGTTTGAATGGTTTTGGGATGTATTTGGGTGAAAAATGTTCATGAATGTTCTTCATTGTTCTTGAAGTTTTAGCCAAGAACAAAAAGTTTGGTGTTTTGATTCAAAGTTTTGATTTATTTCATAAAGTCTTTGTTTTGTGCTTTATCAAATGTTTAAATGTGTTAGATATTTATTTTGAAAGGTGATAGAAATGGTGATGGGTGTGTAAGGATTAATTCCCTTTCACACACACCACTTGCATGACTTTATGTCACACTTATCACACACCACTTGCAAGGCTTTATGACTTTGAAAAAAATTTCAAAATTTTGTGGACTCACACTCCAAAAACCGGCCACCCTATTATTAGGGTTCTTTTGGGGCTTTATGCAATTACATAAAGTTTTGATACTTTTGTGTATTTACAAGTTTGACCCAAAAGTTTACGTTATTACGTAAAGGCCCAAAATCACTAAAGGTCAAATTGTTTTGTTCCTTTAATGAAGTTTTTGAATTTATTGAATTTTTTTAGTTCTAGTTGTAATTACATGAAGTAGTGGACTTTTGTGTTTTTACAAAATGAGCTCAAAAGTTTAAGTTATGCAACATAGCCCAAAGGTTGAGGTTATTGCATTTTGGCCCAAATTAGGTTGAGAACAAAATGGTTTTGTCTCTTTAAATGAGAATTGGATTTTCATTTCATTTAGCTTCATTTAAATCAATTCTAAGGATACAAAAACCAAATGAAAATGTTGCATTCAAGTTTAATTGGTTAAAGTGTTAATTAATTAAAGAAAGGGTGATTATGAACCTAAGCCTATTATAATTGAGCTATGTGAAAGGCCGTTTCAAATTTGTTTGAACCATGGGCATGTGTAGATTAGATTTTGGTTGTAATTTGATATGATCAAATGTTGTAAAAGAGCATAAGCTCTTCTTTACTTTAAAGTAATTTATTTTGATCAATTGTTGTAAAAGAGCATAAGCTCTTCTTTACTTTAAAGTACTCATTTTCTTGTTTTATTTGATATGCATGAAAATGGAGTAGCGGGTCCAACGCCCAATAGGAACAACACGCCTTAATATGATTAAACGCGTAACTAAAATCAATCACCATTCCTACACCGAGATTCAACCCAAGGCTCGTGTTGGATCTATTCAAAGGTTCATAATCATCCTAAGGCCCTAAGGCAACTATATAGTCCATTAAATGAATGCAAAGCTTATATTAGTAGTATTATATACTCTTGCTTTAAAAACCGTTTTATAAGCATAGTGGGAGTATTATATACAACTAAAACAATCAAATGGACCAATAGTTGTAATAGGACCAAATTGTTTTAATAAGATTAAAATGAATGTTTATATGTGATGAGACCTAAAAACCCTCAACCAAACCATTATTAAGTTGACAAGCGTGAGAGTGCTTTGAACACTCTTTCGTGGCCTTCCACCGTGGTGGGCTTCAATCGTTTGTGACTCATACACCGTATTCGTCCAGTTCTGGGGTATGCAAAGTATGTGCTTACATTCAGGAGAAGCCTATAAACATATGATGAAGTGAAGGTAGGCAACGAGTATGGTCAATATGATATTCTTCTGAGGCCATTCTTGAACCCCTACTTGAACTAGCATGGTGGGAATGACTTAACTAAGTGCAATGGTGCCAATATGATATTCTTCTGAGGCATCATTCTCTAGAGGCCAAATAAGATGGGTACTTGCAAGAGATGCAAATGAGTAAGTGTACTATCTCATTATTATTAACGCTAGCCAATATGATATTCTTCTGAGGTGGGCTTGGTAATAGTGAGTCTCCCATACCCTACTAAGAGTTTCCTCCAAAACTCTCGAATTCCGATGAGGGATATGGAATTTGCCAAAAATAGTGTGTGGTGCTATTTGATTTAAAGACCAGAATCAAATGGCTTAAAAACAATCAATTTATATTCGTTATGTATTAGTTTACCAATATATTTGCAAACGCTATCCAAAACTTGACAAAGAAAAGCCGAATGCTTTAGTTTCCGAACTTGGTACCACAATCCCAAAGATTGTCTTAAATGAATTGTGCATGTACCTAAGTAGTCTCATCCTCACAATCTTCCTATTGATAATGTATCATTAGAAGAATATGTTAGAAAAAGTCTATCATAAAGAGGACAACACTTTTAATATCATAATTCTTCAATTACAATTTGTTGTATGAAGAAATAAGAGTTGCTTTGAACAACCCTTAGTCAATGCAAACACTAGTGCTTGTTTCTTTGTTAAATGAACAAAGAACTTGAGAAGAAAGCACAATGGCATGGACACTTTATGTGCCATGATTCTTCACTTACAAATTGTTGTATGAAGAAATGAGAGTTGCCTTGAACAACTCTTGGAAGTTTGTAATTATGTTTAGAACATAATGGTTGGTTGACAAAAATAGTCCATCAACATGGACTTATGATGATTTTGAATCATTGAGTGTTGAAGTGTTACACCACTTAAAGAAACGGAAACTAAGCAAGGACTTCACCTTTGTGTCCCTATCCAAATCGTTCACTAAGTTTATTGTAAACTATGTAGTGAACAATAAACATATGCTCTCCAAAATGTTTGATGTGTATAACACAATTGAAATAAGTTTCAAGAGAGATAGTGGGAGTTTAGGGACCATGACTATTGTAGTCAAATGAGAAGTCAAATGAAGAAGATAAAATTAACTCCAAGGGAACAAACTTTCTTTATGAAAGGATGGACATTGGAAGGGGTATTTGCAAGAAATGTCTTGCAAGTGTCAAGAACACACCTTTCGAAGGTGTTGTAAAATGTTCTTGAATAGTTCAAAACAGTTGGTTCTTCTACTTGAATGCTTGATTCCGTATTAGTAACTATGTTTTACAATCGTTGTAAAAGTTGGCTAATAAGAAGTAGAAGATAAATGAGAGAAGAGAAAGTACTTCACATTCGGAACATGAATCAAATGTAGATCTCTGTGAAAGCAGATGGTACTTACTTCCTCATATAAACTACCAAAGAAATTGGAAAAACCAAAGATTGTCTTTACATTCCAATTTTAAAGAACTTAATTCCGTCACTATTAGAGATGGATGAATGTTTTGTTTGACAAAACATTGTTCTTTATTAATTAATAATTGGATTATTGTAATCTAATTGATTGTCTCTATAGTAGAGATGATATGGTAGTGTTAACTGTTTAGAAATAACGATGCTTAAAACCCAAAGGTTGCAAGGTAGTGACTAATCCCAACTAAGTTGTGATACCTCTAAAACATAAATTACGAGTTGGTCATTGATGGATGCTTTGGATCGTTAGATCCGGATCCAATACCTTCTTATTAAAATTGTATAGAGGCGAAATGTTCGAATCTTTATTCTTTTGAAAGAAGAAAGAATCACAAAGTTGTCGAGAAGGATTTATAAACTGTTTCAGTTGAATGGTTTGAACTTTATGACTATGTCATAGAGTTACACCTTTTAATTCGAAAGAAATAAGAATGAAAATCCTTATGACTACATTGAGTGTATATACGACATATACTCAAGGAAATGGTTAAGTACCATTTGACCCGAAATAATGAAACCGTCATAGCTAATTGGTAGCTTAAGGTGACTACAATCAAAGAGAATGGTTGACTTTGAAGGAACCATCTTTGACGTAGTCATAGTTTCAATTAATTCGAAGATTGCTAGCTACAACTAAACAGTGATTCAATGTTTGGACACATTATGGGTTTCCGAAACCATTATTAAGATAGTCTTGATAATATATGTCTAAAACTATGAATCACAAGACATGTAAGTTGTAGAGATCCATCCATCATGGATCTCAGCAAGCTAGTGGGAGCTATAAGCGTCTTATGAGAGAAAGATCAAATTGTTTGATTTCTCATAAATATGTAAATAAATCTTTTGTTTACTAGGTTTACAAAAGATTAGTGGGAGTTAATCATGTTCCTAAAATTTAAATATATATGATATATTAATTTTGGAAATGAAAAGAATACTTCTTCGTTAAAGTTATGACTTTAAACATTCTATAACGATAGAATGTATATGGGAGACATAGTCTATAAACATGGGATGGAAATCTATAATGATAGATTTAAGGATATAATTGGATTATATCAAGTCCTAATGATAGACAAGAGATGCTAGGAAGTTTCTCATATGATGACAAACTTCAAATCAAAAGACAACTCTAGTGAGACTAGGAAGTTCTTCTTCTCAAAGGGAACGTACCCCTTGACTCCCAAAGCAATAATGCGTAAATAGAATCCTTTATGCATACGCAGAAAGGTGATTTATGAATTTCATATTGTATGAAAACATTGATATGAGTTGTACCTAGATAGGTACAAGACGATATCAGTGCAAGCCCAGGATCAGAACCACGGCAACTGTCAAGTGAGTCCTTAAGTATTTAAGAAATACTAAAGGATAGATTCCTCAAAGAATGAGGAAGAATTAGAGTAACGTAAAGGAAGCGTAAATGTATTAGATTATGAATCTAATCCATCATTGGATATTTCTTCATTATGAATGAAGAGATAAACAGATATCTCTTTATTATGACTAAGGAGATGTTTGGATAGGAAACATTAAAGTAATGACTTTAGTGTGTTCCATTATGAATGCAAAATATATTGCCATATAGAAGTTTACAACAATGTTGTTTGGATGGGAAAGTTCATTTATGAACTCTCTATTCGGTTCCAACCAGAAAGTGTCTCTAGTGTATCGACACTACGACACTAATGGGGCGATAGCTCAAGCCAGGGAATCAAGGTCTCATCAAGATCTGAACTCAAATGAGAGACTAAACCACATGATTAAGAATCATGTATAATGGTGACGTCGTTATTCTCAAGGTTGCTTCTATGGATAACATATAGATATCCATTGTCTAGGCCTACTACTCAGCCATTTTTTGAAATGACTCCAGAAGAGGTATCATCACTAATGACCAAGCTGATTGGCTCTAGTGCAAGTGGGAGATTGTTGGAAATGTGCCCTAAAACCAATCATATGATGATACTTTACAGACATTTCACATGTTGAACTAATCTAGTTTAATATCAAGGGCAAAGATTATTGATTTAAGCCGTCTCATATAAATGTTATATGCTTAAACGATAAGTCCAAGGAATATGTAATTAGGAGAATGTAATTTAAACAAGTTAGATTCATGAGACCATTCTCTTTCGCATACATATTCTAAACGTTCCTGATCATAGGATTGCCAATTGGGCATTGACAGTCCGTTAAGATCAGTACATGCTATGTCTTCTCTTAGGGAGAGTGACTAGTCTCGAGTCATTGGTGTGTTTGACACCAAGACAAGCATGTAGGTGCTCAATAGCGAATGAGTCCACTGAACACGATCAACGAGGAGTTCTCATACTCATGTCACATGAGAACTCATGGTTGGGATAATGCAAAGTAGTCCTTTGACCTGAGGCATCATAGTTGTCTTGTGGTTAGGTACTTGATCTTTGATTTTGTCAAATGTCACCCCATCCACGGGTGTCCACGGCATAGTTGGGGTTAAACCACTTAGCCATGGAGGAAATTAAATGCGCAACAAGGGATCTCTAACATTCGAACCGTTTGAGGGAGAATACTCTATGATATGATTAAGAATCTCTGGCCAGAGTATGAATGAGATTTAGGAAGTCGTTCCAAATCACATTCAAGGTAATCATATAAGCACACGAATCACATTGGATAGTAGACATGAATAAACTATCAAACCAAACAATGTGGTCAAGAGTATTGTATTAGAGAAAGACCGTATTGCATTGTAATCCTAAACTGAATAGGTTCTCCACCTCTTCTGATTAGCTTGGGTAACCATGACATACTGCTAGGTGTCACTCATGGTTTGTGGAAGCCCTAAACGTGTATAATCACTAATGGGAGAATTGAAAGTAAGTTTCAATTCACAATCGATTTGAAATGGTTTTAATCGCCCACTGCCTCGCTAAAAGGAACCTAATGGATCGTACACCGTGTAAGGTAGAGATTGAAGAAACAACGGAGACGAGTAAGAATAATTAAATGGTTTAATTATTTATGGCAAGGATTAATTAATATGTTAATTAATCAAACGAATAAAGTTCGTTAAAAGACCATGGGTTAGTTTTGGGCCTCAAGGCCTAATGGGCTTCGAACGTCAAGCCCATTGACTTAAGTTGTATGACAACTTAATGACAAATAATTCATAAAGGCCTTAAAAGCCCAATGAAACCCTATGGCCGGCCATTTTAGAGAAGGAGTGGGTTTTGGACTTATTTACAAGTTTGCCACTCCCATGAATTAAGGTATAAATATGACTTTATAGCCAAAATTCATTTAGGGTTTCTTTTGGAGAAAAGATGAGAACACAAACCTCTCTTTTCTCTCTAAGAGGCCGGCCACCCTAGACGAAATTAGCTAGCAATCCAACTTCCTCTAGGTCACTCATTTCTTCTAAAATCTTACCTTGGTGTGGAGACTTAGAGGTTCTCAACTTTGGGAACTTGGAGAATCCTATTCTTCCATCCAAATCCATGGATCTAAGAAGCAATGAATGAAGGCCCTCTCCTTGGGTGATTAGCCATTGCTTATGCAAAGAGGAATCTACAAAGGTATAAATTTCTCAACTCACTTTGTTTTGAGTTGAGTCTTTGTTCACCAATCTACTAGGCTTTGAATTTCATGGTGAATGTTTTGTTTTAAGTGCATACAAGCATGATTCCGCCTTTAATTGTTAATTGCATACTAATAGATGTTGCTTAAATGAACATGTTTTTCACAAAAATTCCTTCACCTCGATCTTTTCCGCACGTAGTAATGTACTTACGAAGATAGGCTTCGGTTCCTCGCTTGTGCCTAAGTTGAGCTATTGGAGATCATCAACCATGGATTGCCGCCTATCCTAGAGTTGTGGTGGCACAACAGTGGCATCTTCCTCGGGGACTTCGTCTTCTTTGTCTTCATGGATTGTGATGTGGCAGACGTCTTGGACCTCCTCTTTAGTGCCGTCCTCTTGGGCTTGTTGGCGTGAAGATTGGCAAATGTGGATGATGGTGCGCCTCCTTACCTTCAATGGTCCTTTTGTGTCAACCTCCAAGGTTGCTTGGTGTTTCATCCTTGAAGGAATCAAGCTTCGAACGTGGAGATTTTCTTCCTTTGGCGTTGTCTTTCTCTTTCTAGAAGACTTCTTGGTTTCCTCAAGTCTTTCCAAGGCTGACCATCGTGGAGGAAAGCTAGCCGTTTTGCTTTGTTTCTTAGGTTTTGAAAACCTTTCGAAAATAGAGCTTTGGGGTGTTGGTGTGTTAAGTCACTTGAAGACAGAAGTTCGGTCTTGATCACTAAAGCGATCAAGTGCCGATATTCTGGGTTTTGAATGATTTAGCCCATCAAAGACTGACGTTCGAGGGCCTGGTTTAGGCTCTTCTTGATTTTGTTCAATGCTCATGTTGATGTGTTGACCGCTAACACTTTTTGCTTTTCTTGAAGCCAAGTCCAGCTTTGTTGTTGTTGTTGGAAGTATGCCCACAAAGCTAATCATTTGATGTAATAGCTTTTGGAATACTTATTGTATTAAACTTTTATATGTTTAATGAAGGGCAAAGCTTATTGTTAATCACTATTTATTGTATCATGTGTTTAAGCAATAAGGGAATCCAAGGAATGTATTTGATCTAAGAGACAAGTGATTTAAGTAAGTTAGATTATCGAGACCTTTCTCTTATGTTAATTCCTAAAACGTTCCTAGCCATAGGATTGCCAATTGGGCATTGACAATCCGCTAAGGTTAGTATGTGTTATGTCGACTCAAGCGTGAGTATGACTAGTCTCAAGTCATTTGGTGTTGGACACTAAGACAAACACATAGGTGCTCGAAAGAGTAATCGAGTACACTGAACAACGATCAAAAGAGAGTTCGAACATACATGTCATGTAAGAACTCGATAGTTGCAATATGCAAAGTAGTCCTTTGACCTGAGGCATCATAGATGTCTAATGGTTAGGTCCTTGACCTTTGATCATGTCAAAGGCATTCCATTGGAGTGTCCAGGGCATTGTTGGGGTCAAGCTATCTAGTCATGTAGGCATATGAATGCACAACAAGGGATCTCTAACCTTCCATAGTGGAAGGAGAATACTCTAAGATATGATTCGAGAGTCTTTGGCCAAAGCATATGAATATGACTAAGGAAGTTTGTTCCAAATCATATTCAATTGAATCATATAGATAAGTATCGCATTGGATAGTAGACATGAAACAAACTATCACTCAAACAATGTGATTAAGAGTATTGTATTAGAGAAGGACCGTATTGCATTGTAGTTGTAACTGGATAGGTTCTCCAACCACTTCTACTTAGCTTGGGTAACCATGATATGTTGCTAGGTGTCACTCATGGTTTGTGGAAGCCCTAAAGATTAGCAAACACTAATTTTAAGGGAGAATTGAAATGTGGTTTCAATTCACAATCGATCGTTAAGAGTAACAATCGCCCAGTACCTCGCTAAATGGAACCTAATGGATCGTACACCGAGTAAGGATGTTGGTGAAGAAATTAAATGAAATGGATAAGCAATTAAATGGTTTAGTTGAAGAATGGTCAAGGTTAATTAATTAGTTAATTAATTATACGAAATGTTCGTGTTGGGCTTATATGTTGGTTTTGGGTTTCGGGGCCCAAAAGCGTTTTGGTCCACAAGGCCCATTATATTTAAGTTGTATGACAACTAAAACAAAATGGGCAATTAGCCCAATCAATTTGATATGGCCAGCCATTAGGGTGAGAAATGTCAAACTTGGATTAATTACAAGTTTGCCACTCACATGTGATGAAGTATAAATTCAACTTTATAGCTTTATTTTCATTTAGGGTTTTCTTGGTGAAAGGAGGTGAAACATTTTCTCTCTTTTCTTCTAAAGAGGCCGGCCATTTAGAGAGGGAATAGCTAGCAATCTATTCTTCTCTAAGTCATCCATTTCATCTTCACTATACATCCTTGGTGAAGAGACTTAGAGACATCAAACTTTTGGTGTTTTGGAGAACATATCCTCAAATCCTCAAAGAAGCAAAGGAGCACTAAAAGGAAGAAAATCACAAGGAAGATCCAAGGAGCAAGGAGGTGACTTGAAGGCCCTCCACTTGGGTGAATCCCTTGTGTAATCAAGGATGAGCTTCAAGCGTAAAGAATCTCTAAATCTTTCCCTCTCTTTAATGTTGTTAAAGAGTTTATTGGTTCACCATCTACTAGGCTTTGAAAGTCATGGGTTTTATGAATTGTTTTTGAATGCATGCCTACTTTAAAGTGTTAATAGTTTGCATATGTATTCAAATGTTCTTACTTGTTCTTAGCTAGGAATTTTTTTTTCCTTCAGTTGTCAGCTCCGTAACCATGCTCCTTCAACTTTTTTGAGTCTCGGTGAGGTTACATTATTTGTCGTTGATGGTGTTTGAAACCTTTTTTCCAAGATTTGAAGGGGAGGCAAAATCGTACCTAGCCTTTGACATGAGTTTGTAGGTGTTTGGGTCAAAACCTTCTTTGATCCTCTTGGTTGGAAGAGTGCTCGGTTCCACCCCTTTTGGCAGGGTTTTTACGAAGCCTTGCGGTGGTTTTGAAATTTAAGCATCGCTTAGCTGTGTCAAAGGTAAAACTGCATTTATCTTGAGCAGTTTTACATCGTCCTTGTGCTACTGTGTGTTGGCTTTACTTGTTCCAGTTTCAAATGGGGATTGCCCATTCTTTCTTCTCGATATTGGGATGTATCGGAAGACAGGTGTGTTTGGTCCTTTTGAGGGCATTACACTCCCTTTGATTGTTGTGGGCTTAGCAAACTCATTGTCGTTCTTGCTTGAAGATGGCACAACTTCCCCTTCTTGTTTCTTTGGTGCGGCTTGCCACTCTTGTTTCTTAAGTGCGGCTTTGCCTATGGATTTGATCTTCTTTTGAAGAGCTTCGGGCACCATTTCTTCATCCATGTAGAACTTGGCATCTGCGAAGTGTGACTCAGCTTCGGTGAATGACTTGGGTCGCCTTGTATCACCTTCACCCCTTCTCAGTAAAACTTTAGGCATTAGTGGAAGGTGGACGACACTACTCCATTCTCGTGGATCCAAGGTCTTCCCGATTGCAAGCTGTAGAAAGTTCTCGCGTCAATCACGTGGAATAACGTGTTTGACTTGAGTTTGCCAATTGTCATTTCGACTCGGAGCATGCCCATCCTTCTTTTTCCTTCTTAGTTAAAACCTTGGATTAAAAGACGGCTTTGGGATAGTTCATTTACCTTGATGCTGATTATAGTCATTGTTGACTTTGGCATGATGTTTATGGTTGAACCTTCGTCCACAAGCATGCGGTTGACCTTATGCTCCCTCACATACCCAGAGACGAAAAAATGACGTTTGTGAGGCTTTAATCCCAGCAGTAAGTCTTCGTCAATAAAGCTGATTACGTCATAGGCAGCACACAACTTGTGGCATATTCATGTGGCTGAAGCTTCAGGCCTTTGTCCTTTCTTTGTTGCGTTTCGTGGTCATTGGGAGTCGCCAAGACTATTATTAGTGCTCTTCACATCTCTTTGGACAATCGCAGCGCCTCATTGATGCTAAAGTATGACACCAGGCTTTCTTCAGGCGTATGAATTTTCTCTTCCTTGACGATGATAGCTTTGCCTTTTGAAGGCTCTTCTATCTTTTCTTCAACCATGTGACAGGTAACGGTAGTGCATTGTTAGAAGAAATCCTTCGGGAAGTACTCGTGCAAGGAGACGGGAATGCATGGCTCTTGCTCCATAGGTTCCCCAGCTTACGTCAGCATAACAGCTCTTACGTTTCTTTTAAGCTTCCTATTATTGTGGCGGCGGTGCTTTCTCCCTTGTTCCTCCTTTGGGTTTGTGGCTTGTGGTCTTGGCTTCCTTGTCTTCTTGTATGTCATCAGTGTTCACCCATCTTCATCATCGATAAGTGCATTGTGGTTACTTGCTCCCATCGATGGTTATGTAGAAGGTGTCGTGTGACTTGAGCATGGACGGGAATGAGCATACGTCACTTGGAGAGGCACGGGATTGAAGGATCCAAACACAATCGCAGTAATGTGTGTTGCGGCTGTGTCTTCAAGGTTGAGTTCAATTTGCCCTTGTTGTGCCAGCTTCATGATGAGCTCATTGAGGACGAAGCACTTGCCAACAGGATGACTAACGATACGATGGTACTTGTAATACCTAGGATAGTTAATGCGATTCATCTCTTCGGGGCATTTGCACTCAGGTAGCTCGATCACCCTTTTCTCTAACAGGTCGTCTAGCATTGCGGCCACATGAGAGTCTAGAAAAGGGTAGGTCTTATGCTCCAGCTCCCTCAAGGTTTTTTTTGTACCTATCTTGGGTGTGAGAAGGCTCACCTCGTTTTATCTCCTCCGCTTTATTCTTGGATGAGAATTTGACGGGCGCAGATGAGGTCTTGATGAAGGTAGTGTTAATGGTAAAAGCTTCATTGGCGGCCTTCTTCCCAGTCTTGTCTACCTTCGGAGCAAACACCTTGTCCTTATTGAAGTCGGTGATTGGCTCCTTCTTCCCATGATTGGCGATACTCACCTCCATGTCATGGGAACGAGTTGCCAGTTCCTCAAATGTTCTCGGTTTTATGCTTCTGAGGATGTAATGTAACCCCAATGCATGCCTTGAACACACATCTCAATGGCAGAGGTTTCAAAAAGCTGATCTTAGCAATCCAGACTTAATGAACGCCATCTGTTGATGTGGTCGACGACAGGTTCATCCTTCAATTGCTTCGTACTCGTCAACTCCAACATGCTTTGTACTCGCCATCTGTAGAAACGGTTAAGGAATTCCCTCTCAAGCTGGTCCCAGCTGTTGATGGATTCGAGCTCGAGGTCGGTGTACCAATCAAAGGCATTACCTTTCAGCGAGCTCACGAACTGCTTGACGAGGTAGTCTCTCTCAGTCCCACCGTTGTTGCAAGTTTTGATGAAATGGGCAATATGTTGTTTAGGATTTCCTTTTCCATAGAATTGCATGAACTTTGGTGGCTGATAGCCTTTTGGCATCCTCAAGGCGTCAATCTTCTTGGAGTAGGGCTTTGAGTATAACATGGAGTCATGCGAGCTTCCTTGGTACTACGCCTTAATGGTGCTAGTGATCATCTCCTGCAGTTGTTGGATAGAGAGATATCTCATGAGCACTGTTGCTTGGTCCAGCTTCTCCTCTGCTTTTTCTTTCAGATACTCTCTTCCTTTTCGTCGGTTTCCTCCTTTGGTGGATCAACCTTCGGGTCAGCTTTGTCATCTTGTTGCGCCTCTAGACGATTGACTAGTGTAGCAATTTGCAAGTCTTTCTCCTCCACGGTCCTTGTCAGCCTTGCAATTGCTTCACTCATTTGAGCCAACTGCTCATCGATGGAAGTTGCACTTGTCGTCATGATTTGCATAGCTATGGGACACGAACTGCTTGAGTTGGTGTTGGAAGTCAAAGACTCAGAGTACCTCCTCAGACTTTCTTCCCTTGGCACCCTTAGCGAGGCCAGGGTGCTCACAGGTTCGTGCCTCGGGTGCTATTGCTTCTTCAGCAAAGTTGATGGAGGGGTGGAAGCTACGACAAAGAGAGTTCTAAATTCCACCACTTGCGGCAAAGATTCCCTAGTTCTTTGTGTTGGTAGCGGAAACAACTTTATCCTTTCTTGATGTCATTTGTGCGGGTTTTGAAGATAGAGATGAGAGGAAGAGAGATCCCACTGGGCATGCCAAATTTGTAAACCTGAAAAATTTTGTATCGAATGAAACAAGAACACGTGTACAAAGTAGATTTGTATTGATGAATTTTGTAGGTTACAATCTTTTTTACCATTTTCCTATGATTTAGCCTTCAAATTTGATGTAGATGAGTAGGTTGTTGATCCAAGGGTCGTGTTGACTTAATCTTGGACGAACGATTGAACAATTGCTTCAAGTGTTGAGCTTGAAACAATGTGTGGATGATCTTCACCTCAGGTTTAGGGTTGCGGCAAAGTAGTGTTTGATGTAGAATTTCATTGATTCAAGGGTCTTGGCGACTTGATCTTGAATCGAACGTTGTTACAAGTTTTGAGCTTGCAAAAAAGTCTTGAAGGAATCGGCACAAGTGCTTGTTGATTCTTCAAGGGGAGTGCTTTGGCTTTGGTCGAGAGAAAACTCCGGCTTTGGTTGAATGTTCTTCAAGGAGAGCTTTGTTAGTGTATTAGTCTTCAAAGATTTGTGCAGAGGTTCTTCTATGTAGAGATTTTTCGACCCTTATGCTTGTGGGAGGACCTTGTATTTATAGGTTTCTCAAGGCTTGCCTTTGGGTGGATTTGGCTTTGATTTATGTCCTAATTTGTCCATGGCATAATTTAGGCAGGTTTTGTGTCTTAATTTCAGCCACTTTACTCGCTTGGCCAAAATTATGAGGCATTGTTGCCTATTTTGTGAGCAATCTTCAATTCTTGCTTGTTTTATGAAGATGCCTTAACTTTCTTTTCGGTTTTAGGACCAATCTAGACCCTTTTGCAGAATTTTAAGTAGTTTTCTCCCTTGTGATGATTTTTAGGAAGATTTTATATTCCTTTGCTTGATTTGTGCCACATGTCATTGATGACCTGTCCATTTGTGATGAATCATATGCTACGTGGGGCTTTGTGATGCATCATTTGTATGCAACGAAATTTACATGTTTACAATATTGTTAGGTCACAAGAGGCCTTAGGCAGACCAACATGGCTGCATGTAGTATTGCATGGCCCCAAGCAACAATCGGGATTTGGTATGTATGACCAACAATTGAGCAATCATTTGTAAGCGCTTAATGAATGCCACTGCCAAGTCGTGCTGGGTGTGAACATGGGGTACTGAATGTTCAATCGACATGCAATTGTCATCAAAAGTTCTAGATATGAATTCTCCAGCATTATCCAATCTAATAGATTTGATTGGATAATCAGGGTGGTGAGCCTTGAGCTTTATAAACCGAGCCAACAGCTTAGAAAAGGCAGCGTTCCTTGTGGACAACAAGCATACGTGTGACCAATATGTGGAAATGTCAACCAATACCATAAAATATCTAAATGGTCTGGAGAGAGGGTGAATTGGTCCACAAATGTTCCCATGAATCCTTTGTAGAAAAATAGGAGGATTTGAACAAATTTTGTCATAAGAAGATTTGAGGATACGGCGCATCGCTGTTCGTCCAAGGTGTCCCAAACGATCATGCCAAAGTGTAATTTCGTGTGCAGTCCCAGAGGTAGGGCCGGCCACATAGCGGCTTTCTATAGGGCGTATGGTTGTAGTATACAAACCACTCGGGATACGCTCCATCTTCTCTAGAATACGCTTATTGCCATATTTGTAGGAAGTGATGCACATAAATTCAACTCCATTTTCTACAAAAGTTTAAGCTTGGTAATTATTGTCTCGAATGTCCTCGAAACTCAACAACGTTCTTCCAGAACGTGGAGAATAAAGTGCCTTTTCAATGGTCAAGATTGTACCGTTAGACAACATTATATGTGCCTTACGGTATCCTTCGATCATGTTGGATAGGCCTGAGAGGGTTGTCAAAGGTGCATTCTTAGGTACGATGTTAGTGAAATAGATGCGTTCACGGAAAACGGTGTTCGTAGTTATACTATCTGCCAGACAACTAACTTTCCCACTAGTCATACCTAGAAATAAAAATTAATTTTGAATCGGTCACATGCATAAAAGTTCTAAAAACAAATATCCATTCAAAACAATTTAAGTATTCAAGGATGGTAATTAAAAACTTAATATCCAAAAAAAAAAAAAGAATCACCAACAAATAATCCAAATATAAAGGAAAATGTTCAAACTTGAACAAAAAACAAGAGGTGGTTCGGCCACTTAGTGGAATTTGGCCCCAAGGATCTAAAATTCGACTAAAAGTAGTTTATGTCTAAGATTCTAAAATTCGACTAAAAGTAGTTTATGTCTCTTGAAAATCAGAGACCTCTATCTTGGTAGTCTTCGGTTCATCCACTTGCACAAAGTTTGGTTCAAACTTCTTACGACGGGAATGATATTCAGCTACAACCTTCGGGGGAGCATGGCAAACATGGGACCAATGGTCTTTTGAACCACAGTGGTAGCACATATCTGCATCCATGGTATCAGGTGCTTTGCCTTTATTCTTGAAGTTCGAGGCCTTGGGAGCAGGGTTAGAATGCTTCTGGGCTCGGTTTCCTCCCTTAGATGGGCCTTGGCTCTATTGACCTTGATGGAGTGGCTATTGGCCGCACTTACCATGCATATGTAGGTGCTTTGGCATTGGTTTGTGCTATGGTGTGCTTCAGGCACAACAGTCATCCCAGTAGGTCAAGCTTGATGATTCTTCATCAACAACTGATTCAGCTTTTTAGCAAGAAGTAAAACAGAGATCAAATCCAAAAACTTTTAAGCCCTATATTGTTGTTGTAGGACAATATTGATAGCAAAGAAGGTCGAATAGGTCTTCTCCAGGAGATCCTCTTCAGACAAGTTCTCATTACGAAACTTGATAAGTGATCAGATTTGATAAACTTCAAAATTATGTGCATTGAAAGTGTTTTGGTCCACAAGGCCCATTATGTTTAAGTTGTATGACAACTAAAACAAAATGGGCAATTAGCCCAATAACAAAGACAAGGCCGGCCATAAGGGTGAGTGGAAGCAAACTTGAATTAATTACAAGTTTGCCACTCACATGTGATGTAGTATAAAGTTAACTTTATAGCTTTTTCTCATTAGGGTTTTGATAGGAGCATATTCATGAGACTTAGTTAGCTTGTTCGTGTGCATTTATGTTGTGTTTCTTTAGTTATTTTAGTGTTTAAAGTCATTTTCGTGCAATTTCAGGTTTATATGGCTAATGTGGCAAATATGTGCATTTGGAGCCTTTTTGGAGCAAAATTGGGCTTGTAATGGATGACACATGCTTGGAGCCAAATGGATGGACGAAATTGAAGATCCAAGGAGGCTAGGAATGAATAATGAAATGAAGAAGTGAAAATGAAGAACAAAGAGTTCAGAATTAGAAGCCAAAGTTTCTAAAGTTGGAAGTTTCTATTCTTGGAGGTTTCCATTCTTGAAAGTTTCTATTCTTGACTCGGGAGTTCCTAATCCTTCCCTAAAGTCCCTTGTCGTGCCTTCCCTAATCTTTTTCCCTTGTGGATTCTGATTTATTAGGCCTTAGTCCTTGTGTATTTGGGTTATACAAATCCTTTTCTGAAATTAATTGGGCCAAACCCTTTCCTTAGTGGATTAAATTAATTGTGCCGAACCCTAGGGCCTAATTCTTTAATTTCTGCCAAGTTAAACCCTAATCTATCTCCCTTAGGGTTTGAGCCGCACCTAATGTTCTAGGAGCCTAAAAATCTGCATAAAACCCTAGCTCTTTTCTCCCTTGGATGGGCCAAGCCTTTTATCTACAAAACCCTAATCTTCTCCCATCAAATTTTGTGAAAACCCTAGCCTATAAATATAAGTTTTCAGCCACAAATTCGTCACCACCCCTCATACCATTCAGAAACACCTTTGCCGCAACCCTAAACACCATTCTACATCATTCATTCAAGCCATTCACTCCCACACACATTCAGCCGCACCCTTTCACCCTCATCAGCCATCCCACGCCATTCTTACCATCCATCACCCCCAAAACCATCACCCATCTCTTGTACCGCAGCAAGGAAGAAAAAGGAGAGCCCTTGGACGTGCTTGCCATTCGAGTTCGAGTTGCTGGAACGTTTTAGGTGTAATCTTTCTTTTGTTTTCAATGTTTAATTTCAATAATCTTTGTTTTGTGAGTATGAGGAACTAAAACCCTATTAGCTAGGGGGAATTTCGAAACCATGGCTATGCTTGCAATATGATTTGATTACATCCAGTTGTGATTTCATGAATTGTGAATTCAATTTACTTGTCTGTTTGAATTAAAACTTGTTTATGTATGTGAGTTGAGAGTGCACACTTAATTTGCATGCATAAATATGATGCTAGGATATAAGGGAGTTTCACCTAATCGTTATGAACTTATATTCATAAGTAGTAAAGGTTGTTAGCCACAATCATGTTAAGTAAATTTTTGGCATAAGTATCATGCGCTTTCATAGTTACGAATGCCTTGTCAACACTTATGATTTCCATAGAACTTAATGATCTTTGATTGTTTCTCTATTATGCGCTTTCATGAAGGGAACTTTTAAGGAATAATTTGATTGCAATGCGCTATTTCCATTGAATTCAATGACTTAAGGGAAATCTGAGGGTTAATTTAAGCGTACCTAATTAACTTGGGGTGTTGAGGTTCATGGTTCATTGAAAAAGCAACTGGAAATTGTTTTGTATGCAAGTATGTCATGTGTGGAGAAAAACCTCCTAGTTAGCCCATCATCCATCTATTTCACCAAATCTGTGCAATCTGCCTAGTTTTAGTTCTTGCTTTGTTTTACTTTATTTTCGTCCAAAACCAAATCCCCCTTTACTTTAGAGTGTCTAACTAGTTAGAATATGTTTTAGATTGTGTTTTTAAGTGTTTTGAGTCAAGGAAAACCTAAAATTCGTCCAAAATTGTGTTTCGAGTTCAAAACTGCCCAGATTGTGTTTTTAGGCAGTTTTGAGTGTTTAGCAATCCCTCCTAATCCCCGGTTTAAGAACGATCCCTACTTACATATATACTACAATTGTCAAAAGAGGGTTTAATTTGCGTGTTGGATTATTTCACATTAGGTTTTCTTGAAGCAAAGCAGAGAAACACTTTCTCTCTTTTTCTATAAAAGGAGGCCGGCCACTTAGGGAAGAATTAGCTAGCAATCTTTTCTTCTCTAAGTCATCCATTTCATCTTCACACCTCATCCTTGGTGTGGAGACTTAGAGACACCAAATCTTTGGTGTTCTTGGAGATCCTTTCCTCACATCCTCAAGGAGCAAAGGAGCATCAAAAGGAAGAAAATCACAAGGAAGATCCAAGGAGCTAGGAGGTGACTTGAAGGCCCTCAACTTGGGTGAATCCCTTGTGTAAACAAGGATGAGCTTCAAGGGTAATGAATCTCTAAATCCTTCCTTCTCTTTAATATTGTTAAAGAGTCTTGTGGTTCACCATTCACTAGGCTTTGAAAGTCATGGGTTTTAGAATTCTTTTTGAATGCATGCCTACTTTAATGTGTTATTAGTTTGCATATGTGTTCAAATGTTCTCACATGTTCTTAGCTAGGACAAAAATTTTCCTTCAAGTGGTTTCAAGAGCCTAGGTCTAGTTTATGGTGAATCCTTTTGGGTTTTGTGTTTTTTCATGGTTTGTGATTTAAATGTTGTAAATGTTACAAGCTTTGTTCTTGCTTTTGAATATAAATTTTGCTTGAAAATTTAGCATCTCAAATGTTGTAGATGTAATTCATTTAAGCATGAATATTGGAACTAAAATTTGGTGCCATGTATATGGGGAAATTCGGCCAAATCCAAAGGGTGGATTTTTGGGTTCATGTTTGTCTTGTTAAAAGAGTTTTAAAGTGACTTTAGGAACCCCTAAGTGCCCTAGGATGTTAACCCTCTTTTGTGTATTGAAAATTTGAGTTTTAATGAGTGAACATTCATGGAGCTCTTATGAGTTTTCATGTGTGTTCTTCAAAGTTCTTGAAGTTCTTACCAAGAACAAAAATGTTTGGTGTTTTGATTCAAAGTGTTTGATGTTTTTCATAAAGTTTTATTTATGGTGGTTGGTGTGGCTTTATTGTAATGACATGATTTGTCATTTTCCAATCAATTTTACCACCCATCCCTTTCACCTTTTTCCACACTCTTTAAAATTTGAATTTTCACCAAAACCTTTCGCCCCCTTTTTTTTTTCACTACCAAAACCGGCCACCCTACAAAGTAGGGTACTTTTGGGGCCTTTATTTAATTACATAAAGTTTTGATACTTTTGTGTATTTATACTTTGGCCCAAAAGTTTACGTTTTTACGTAAAGGCCCAAAATCACTAAAGGACAAATTGTTTTGCTCCTTTAATGAAGTTTTTGTTATTGTTGAAATTTTTGGGTTCTAGTTGTAATTACATGAAGTTGTGGACTCTTGAGTTTTTACAAAGTGACCCCAAAAGCTTATGTTTTAACTTTATGGCCCAATAGTTGTGGTCATTGTTTTTCGGCCCAAAAGATGATGAGAACAAAATGGTTTTGTCTCTTTAATGAGAATTGGATTTTCATTTCATTTAGTTCCATTTAAATCAATTCTATGAATCCGAAAATCAATTGTTTAAGTTGCTTTCTTAGTTAATATGATTGATTAAGAAAATGGTGATTATGAACCAAAGGCCTCGATAATTGAGCTATGTGATTGGCCGCTTTACATTATGAATGCTTGGGTTAAGTAGTTTAGATTTGAATGTAATTTGATTAGTTCAAATTTGTTGTAAATGGACATAAGTCCATCAAATGTGTTGTAAAAGGGCATAAGCCCTTCTCTTTATTTCAAGTATTCCTATTTGTTTATTTGTATGCAAATTGGAATAGTTGGGTCCAACGCCCAATAGGAAATAACGGTTTAATTAGATTAAACGCATAACTAAAATCAACAACTACCTACCTTAGACCCAAGGTCCAACACAAGGCTCGTGTTGGATCAAATCAAACGGTTCATAAACATCCTAAGACCTAATATGACTATATAGTCCATATGAGGATGCAAAGCATTCGTTAGTAGTTCCATATAGTCTCGCTTGTTTCATCGAAATAGTGGGAGTATTATATACTACTAATTCATATTAACTTGGACCAATGGTTGTGATAGGCCCAAGTTCTTTTAATAAGATTAAAATAAAATTGATGTAGCCCAACACTACTCGCTCAACAAAACGAATATTAAGTTGATAAGCGAGAGATGCTTTGAACATCTCTTCGTAGGCCTTCCACCATGGTGGGCTCCAATCGTTTGTGACTCCTACACCGGCTTCACCCTATCATGGCGAAGTTCAAAGTATGTTCTTACATTCAAGAGGAGTCCATATGTACATACATGATGTGGTGAGGTAGGCAACGAGGATGGCCGACATCATATCATTGTGAGGCTATTCTTGAACCCCCTACACGAACTAGCATGGTGGGAATAACTTAACTAAGTGCAATGGTGCCAATATCATATCATTGTGAGGCATCATTCTCTAGAGGCCAAACAAGATGGGTAATCACAAGAGTTGTAAATGACTAAAGCGTTATTCTCTCATCATTATTTTTGCTAACCAACATCGTATCATCGTGAGGTGGGCTTGGTAATGGTGAGCCTCCCATACCCCGCTAAGAGTTCAACATAACTCTCGAATTCCATTGAGGGATGTGGAATTTGCCAAAAATAGTGGGTGGTACTATTTGATTTAAGACCCAATCAAGTAGTTTTAAAATCAACAATCTAATATGATTTATGTTATGTTATGTAGTTAACAACATACCTAAAATTACACCCACCATTATACTTGACAAAAGGGGCCTTAGGGGCCAACGTTTCCTTGCTTGGTATCGCCACATTGAGAATGTCTCAAAGGTGAAAGACATATTGTATGTGCTTAAGCAATCCCCTCCTCATGTACCTCCTAAGAAACTAGCTTCAAAGGAGGAGGGTCAAAATTATGCTAGACACTATGAGGATGACTTACAAGCCAAATGCTTAATCCTCACTTCACTTAGTGAGGAGCTTATGAAGTTACATAAGCACATGGACACTTCTTATGCCATGGTTGAAAGTTTGCATAAGATGCATGACATTGAGACTTGTAATGCACGATTCTCAAATGTTTGTAGTCTATTGAATGCCAAAATGGCAAAGGGGACATCGGTCCATAAACATGGACAAAAGATGGAAAGGATCTTTCAAGATCTTGAGAGTTTAGGAACTTCCATCGATGGGAAAATGGCCCAAGACTTTTTCCTTGCATCTCTCTCGTATGATTTCACTAAGTTTATTGTAAACTATAAAGTGAATAGATTGGATCATACTTTTACCGAGATGATTGACATGTGCTATAAGTTTGAACAAGGTTTCAAAAAGGACAGTGGGAGTGAGAATGCAATCACAAGGAAAAGGTTGCATAAGAAGAAGGTAATAAAATCCAAAGGAACATGCTTTCATTGTGGAAAGGATGAACGTTGGAAGAAGAAATACAGGGTGCGCATTGCGAGCCTTATGACATGAACTTTTGAAGGGACTATTTCTGTCATAGAGAGTGCTTTTACAGTGAGCTCTAATTCCTGGATATTTGATTCAGGCGCTAGTCAAAATATCTGCAATTCGTTGCATGGACTAACAGAGAGCAGGACACTGCGAAATGGGGAGATGATTGTGCGAGTTAGGAACGGCACTAAGATCTTTGCAAAAGTAATAGGCACCTACATGCTTAAACTACCCTCTGGGGAAGTCCTAGAACTTAAAAATTGTTTATATTTTCCTTCATGTATAAAGAATTTGATTTCTATCTCTATGCTTTTACGAGATCGGCATTCAATATTGTTTGATAAAATGAGTTGCACTTTATACTTGAACGGTCGTATTATCTCTCATGGTATTATGATAGAGGGACTTTTTCACTTAGAGACAAGTAGTGGGATGCACTATATTGAAAGCGGGAATACCTCAAAACCCAAAAGGGCTAGAGAAGAAGTTAACCGAGAAAAGATGTGGCATCTTAAACTTGGACATGTGAACCTTGATAAGATTGGCAAGATTTCGAAAAACGGATATTTCCGCCCATTAGGTAATGACCAAATGGGTACTTGTGAATGTTGCTTAAAAGGGAAGATGACCAAATCTCCATTCACTGGGAAAGGAGAGCGTGCTACTGAAATTCTAGGGTTAATCCACACTGACGTATGTGGACCTATGTCTACTACGTCGAGATGAGGCTTCTCCTACTATATCACATTCACCGACGATCGCTTTCGGTTTGGCTATGTGTATCTTATGAAGTACAAGTCAGAATCCTTTGAAAGGTTCAAAGAATTCAAGAATGAAGTTGAGAAGCAAACTGGGAAACAGATAAAGATCCTAAGATCATATCGAGGGGGAGAGTATCTAAGTAACGAGTTCCTAGATTATCTCAAAGAGTGTGGAATAATATCACAGTGGACTCCACCGGGAACTCCACAACTTAATGGAGTTTCTGAAAGGAGAAATTGAACCTTCATGAGCATGGTTAGTTCTATGATGAGTTCCGCCGATCTACCAGTAACATTTTGGGGATACGCTCTATATACAGCAGCTTACTTGCTTAATAGAGTACCTTCCAAGTCAGTTTCACAGACGCCCTATGAGATATGGCATGGAAGAAAGCCAAGTCTTAATCACATTAAGATTTGGGGTTGTGAAGCATATGTCAAGAAGCTTGAAGCTACTAAGCTTGAAGCGAGATCAGTTAGGTGCTATTTTGTGGGATATCCTAGAGAAACTATGGGATATGAGTTCTACCATCCTGACGACCAAAAAGTCTTTGTCGCCAGAACTGCTAAGTTTCTAGAGGACGAATTTGTTCTCAAAGGAACTATAAGTAAAACGATGGAAATTAATGAGATTAATGATGAAAGGGTTAACGAGCCACCTAAGAGGTATGGCTTAGATAATGACTTTGGGGAATTGCACCTTCTAGGTGACAATGACACAAAGGAAGACCCTAGGGACTACACTGAAGCAATGTCCGACATTGACTAAAAAAGATGGCAAGAGGCCATGAAATCTGAGATGGATTCCATGTATCAAAATCAGGTCTGGACTCTTGTAGACCCTCCAGAAAGTATAGTACCTGTTGGAAACAAATGGGTCTTCAAGAGGAAGCTAGGCACTGATGGGAACATGGAGACTTATAATGCTAGACTAGTAGCCAAGGGTTATAGGCAACGAGAAGGGATTGACTATGAAGAAACCTTCTCTCCTGTAGCCATGATTAAGTCCATTCAGATTTTGCTTGCTATAGCTTCGTACCATGATTAGGAGATATGGCAAATGGACGTGAAGACGACCTTTCTGAACGGCTACCTAGAGGAAGAGCTCTACATGACTCAACCCGAAGGTTTTGTTGTTGGAAATGTGCCCTAAAACCAATCATATGATGATACTTTACGGACATTTCACATGTTAAACTAATCTAGTTTAAATATAAAGGGGAAAGATTATTGTTTGAGCCGTCTCATATAAATGTTATATGCTTAAACGATAAGTCCAAGGAATATGTGATTGGGAGAATACGATCTAAAGAAGTTAGATTCATGAGACCATTCTTTCGTAGACACATCCTAAACGTTCCTGATCATAGGATTGCCAATTGGGCATTGACAGTCCGTTAAGATCAGTACGTACTGTGTCTTCTCTCAGGAAGAGTGACTAGTCTCAAGTCATTGGTGTGTGTGACATCAAGACAAGTACGTAGGTGCTCAATAGAGAATGAGTTCACTGAACACGATCAACGAAGAGTTCTCATATTCATGTCACATGAGAACTCATGGTTGGGATAATGCAAAGTAGTCCTTTGACCTGAGGCATCACAGTTGTCTTGTGGTTAAGTCCTTAATCTTTGATTATGTCAAAGTCACTCCATTTAGGAGGGTGTCCACGGCATCGTTGGGGTTAAGCCACTTAGTCATGGAGGCAAGTGAATGAGCAACAAGGGATCTCTAACCTTAAAACCGTTTGAGGGAGAATACTCTATGATATGATTAAGAATCTTTGGCCAAAGTATGAATGAGATTTAGGAATGCGTTCCAAATCACATTCAAGGTAATCATATAAGCACACGAATCACATTGGATAGTAGACATGAATAAACTATCAAACCAAACCATGTGGTCAAGAGTATTGTATTAGAGAAATACCGTATTACATTGTAATCCTAAACTGAATAGGTTCTCCACCTCTTCTGATTAGCTTGGGTAACCATGATATGCTGCTAGGTGTCACTCATGGTTTGTGGAAGCCCTAAATGTGTGTAATCACTAAAGGGAGAATTGAAAGTAAGTTTCAATTCACAATCGATGTGAAATGGTTTTAATCGCCCACTGCCTCGCTAAAAGGAACATAATGGATCATACACCGTGTAAGGTGAAGATTGAAGAAACAATGGAGATGAGTAAGAATAATTAAATGGTTTAATTATTTATGGCAAGGATTAATTAATATGTTAATTAATCAAACGAATAAAGTTCGTTAAAAGACCACGGGTTAGTTTTGGGCCTCAAGGCCCAATGGGCTTTGAACGTCAAGCCCATTGACTTAAGTTGTATGACAACTTAATTCACAAAGGCCCAAAAGCCCAATAAAACCCTTATGGCCGGCCATGTTAGAGAGAATGGGCTTTTGGTTCTTTAGGTCACTTATTTGAAGGGACTATATAAAGAATTTTATAGCCTAAATTCATTAAGGGTTCTTTTGGAGAAAATTGGAGAGAACATGTCTCTCCTTTTCTCTCTAGGAGGCCGGCCCCCTTGGAGGGTGGATCTAGCAATCCCACTACTCCAAGGTCACTCATTTCTTCTCCAATCTAACCTTGGTGTGGAGACTTAGAGGTTCTCAATTTTGGGAACTTGGAGAAACCTTTTCATCCGTCCAAATCCATAGATTTTAGATGCAAGGAATGAAGGCCCTCTCTTTGGGTGATTAGCCTTTGCTTATGCAAAGAGGAATCTACAAAGGTATAAATTTCAACTCACTTTGTTTTGAGTTGAGTCTTGGTTCACCAATCTACTAGGCTTTGAATTTCATGGTTAATGTTTTGTTTTTGAATGCATGCAAGCATGATTCCGCCTTTTAATTGTTAATTGCATGCTATAAATGTTATTCAAATGAACATGTTTTCACAAAATAATCCTTCATTCGTGTCCAAGTCTGAAAAGACTAAGGTATGCAAGCTTCAGAGGTCCATTTATGGACTTAAGCAAGCCTCCAGGAGCTGGAACATTCGTTTTGATACTGAAATCAAATCGTTTGGTTTTACTCAAAACGAAGACGACAATTGTGTTTATCAAAAGGTCATTGGGGATTCAGTTGTATTCCTAGTGTTATATGTAGATGACATATTACTATTCGGGAATGACACTGCAGTACTTTCTTCTGTAAAAGTGTGGTTGTCTAAAACCTTCCACATGAAAGATTTAGGAGATGCATCTTATGTACTTGGGATAAAGCTCTATTGTGATAGATCCAGAAAATTAATTGGATTATCCTAATCTATGTACATAGATAAGGTGCTAAGTAGGTTCCAGATGGAACAATCTAAGAAAGGTCTTCTTCCTGTGAGAAATGGAATTCACCTTTCTAAGTCCATGGGACCTAAGACTCCTGAAGAGATACGGCAGATGAGTGCTATTCATTATGCTTCCGCCATAGGAAGTCTCATGTATGCCATGATATGCACAAGGCCTGATATCGCGTATGTTGTGAGTATTACTAGTCGATATCAATCTAACTCAGGATCAGAACACTGGGCAGCTGTCAAGACGGTCCTTAAGTACTTAAGAAGAACGAAGGACATGTTCCTTGTTTATGGAGGAGCAACAGAGTTGCGAGTGGAAGCCTATACAGATGCAGAATTCCAATCTGATGTCGATGATAGAAGTTCCAACTCCGGATATGTATTCACTCTAAATGGTGGGGCTGTTAGCTGGAAAAGCAAGAAACAAGATGTAATTGCTGATTCCACGACGGAGGCAGAATATGTCGCTGCAGATGAAGCCGGCAAAAAAGCGTTCTGGATGAAGAAGTTCATTACTGAACTTGGAGTGGTTCCAACCATTACATCACTAGTAACTTTGTACTGTGATAATAGTGGGGCGATAGCTCAAGCCAAGGAACCCAGGGCTCATAAAAAGAACAAGCATTTTGACAGGCGCTTTAATATCATTATAAGATATGCTGCCGAGGGGAAAGTCAACATCCTCAAGGTTGCCTCAGCCGATAACGTAGCAGATCCACTGACAAAGCCAATGTCTCAAATCCAACTTGACCGCCATATGGAAAAGATGGGTATTGGATACATGGGAATATGGCTTTGAGTGCAAGTGGGAGATTGTTGGAAGTATGCCCACAAAGCCATGAAGGAAAAATTATGAGTTTCACGTATGGGATTTCGAAAATGACTATCATGCATATACAAATCAAATTATATATACGAAAGCAGCGGAAGCATGTTATCAATAATATCAAAGCTATAGTCATGCAAATCCCCTTCAAGGTTCATAGGTTTATATATAATGCATCAAAACATTTAAGTTAAGAACAAAGTGAAGGTATAGATCTATACCTCTTGATCTTGATTTTAGACCAAGGATGGACCACCTCCAAGCCCTAGCCTCCCTCCTTGCCTCCTCCACTTTGTTAGAAAGAGTGCTCCTAGGTTCTCCTTTAGTTTCCAAAGTAGAAAACCTCTAAAGATCCACACCCACTACTGTAGTGAGATGGATGGAGGAATAACCAAAAGGGTGAAAAATTGTTAGCTAAATCACCCCCAAGGTGGCCGGCCTTTGTTGTGTTTTAGAGAGATATTTCTTTTGCCTCTTTGTTGTTTTAAACACACAAAAACCCTAAGGAATAAATCTCTATAAAGTTCCTTATATAGACAAAAAGAAACCTAGTCAACAACTTGACTAAATATCTCTCCCTCTCACCTTTAAATGGCCGGCCTCTTTGTGTTGGTTTGGGCTTTGGGCTTTTATTTATTTCAAGTCATCCAATGCTTAAATAAAATCCCAATGGGTTTAGGCCCAATGGGCCCAATTAAACCCGAACGTTTCTTTAAGCCCAAAACGATCTTTTATCATTTTTATGATTTCTTTAGACTTTCTAAATTAATCATAACACTTAATTAATCCAATTAATTATTTCTATCATCCATTAATTACTCACTACAAGAGTGTATCGGTGTACAATCATTTTAGGTTCTAATTAGCAAGGCAGTGAGGTGATTGGCACCAATCCAATTGATTATATTTAATCCAATCACTTAGTGAATTAAAACTTCCTTTCAATTCACCTTTCTTCTTTGACGAATACATTTAATCATTTAGAAGAACTCACAAGCTATGAGTGACATCTAACCATATATCATAGCTACCCAAGCTAATGTAGAAGTTTGTTCGGAGAACCTATTCAGTTGGAATTACAATGTAATTCGATCATTCTCTAAAACAATACTCTCAATCACATTACTAGGGTATGGATTTATTATGTCAAACCCCTAATGTGATTATTCCTTCTTATATGATTCTATTGAGTCGTATAGGAACGCTTTCCTTTATTACGCTCGATACTTCGGCCGAAGATTCCCGAATCATATCTTAGAGTATTCTTCCTCTCTTATCGAGGATTAGAGATTCCTTGTTGCGCATACACTTGCCTTCATGACTAAGTGGCTTAACCCCAACTATGCCGTTGACATTCTGATAGAGTGACTTTTGACATAATCAAAGATCAAGTACTTAACCACAAGACAACGACGATGCCTCAGGTCAAAGGACTACTTACATTATTCCAACCATTAGAGTTACTTGCTTGACATGTGAGTAGACCTCCATGCAAGCACTCTCGTTCGATTGTGTTCAGTGAACTCATTCCCTTAATGAGCACCTACATACTTGTCTTAGTGTCACCACACGAATGGGATGAGACTTTCCATCCTTCCAATTTAAGCAGACACAGTATGTACCGGTCTAAGCATTGTCAGTATCCCTTCGACAATCCAATGACTAGGAACCTTTTTGGACATAATGGTTATGTGAAGAAGGTTTCTGTAATCTAACTTCATTAGATTATTTCTTCAATCGATCCATTGTCCATGGATTCACCATTTAGGACATATATCGTTCATTGAGATAGTCCTAATTAGTATCTTTGCCATTTGATGTATAAGAGTCATCTATACATCCATTCATTTGTCCTGAAAGGTTTCTTCCAAAGATTGACTTTCAGGGCATATTTCCAACAAGCCACTCATTTGATGTAATAGCTTTTGGAATACTTATTGTATTAAACTGTTATATGTTTAATGAAGGGCAAAGCTTATTGTTAATCACTATTTATTGTATCATGTGTTTAAGCAATAAAGGAATCCAAGGAAAGTATTTAATCTGAGAGAGAAGTGATCTAAGTAAGTTAGATTAACAAGACCTTTCTCTTATGTTCATTCCTAAAAAGTTCCTAGCCATAGGATTGCCAATCGGGCATTGACAATCCGCTAAGGTTAGTATGTGTTATGTCAACTCAAGCGTGAGTATGATTAGTCTCAAGTCATTTAGTGTTGGACACTAAGACAACACACGTAGGTGCTGAAGGAAATTTTGTGAAAAACATGTTCATTTAAGCAACATCTATTAGCATGCAATTAACAATTAAAGGCGGAATCATGCTTGTATGCGCTTAAAAACAAAACATTAACCATGAAATTCAAAGCCTAGTAGATTGGTGAACCAAGACTCAACTCAAAACAAAGTGAGTTGAGAAATTTATACCTTTGTAGATTCCTCTTTGCAAAAGCAAAGGATAATCACCCAAGAGATAGGGCCTTCATTCCTTGCTTCTTAGATCCATGGATTTGGATGGAAGAATAGATTCTCCAAGTTCCCAAAATTGAGAACCTCTAAGTCTCCACACCAAGGTTAGATTTTAGAAGAAATGAGTGACCTAGAGGAAGTAGGATTGCTAGCTAAATTCCTCTAGGGTGGCCGGCCTCTTAGAGAGAAAAGAGAGCTTTGTGTTCTCATATTTTCTTCAAAAGAAACCCTAAATGAATTTTGGCTATAAAGTCATATTTATACCTTAATTCATGGGAGTGGCAAACTTGTAAATAAGTCCAAAACCCACTCCTTCTCTAAAATGGCCGGCCATAGGGTTTCATTGGGCTTTTAAGGCCTTTGTGAATTATTTGTCATTAAGTTGTCATACAACTTAAGTCAATGGGCTTGACGTTCGAAGCCCATTGGGCCTTGAGGCCCAAAACTAACTCGTGGTCTTTTAACGAACTTTATTCGTTTGATTAATTAACATATTAATTAATCCTTGCCATAAATAATTAAACCATTTAATTATTCTTACTCATCTCCATTGTTACTTCAATCTCTACCTTACACGGTGTACGATCCATTAGGTTCCTTTTAGCGAGGCAGTGGGCGATTAGAACTCTTTCAAATCGATTGTGAATTGAAACTTACTTTCAATTCTCCCTTTAGTGTTTATACACGTTTAGGGCTTCCACAAACCATGAGTGACACCTAGCAGTATGTCATGGTTACCCAAGCTAATCAGAAGAGGTGGAGAACCTATTCAGTTTAGGATTACAATGCAATACGATCTTTCTCTAATACAATACTTTTGACCACATTGTTTGGTTTGATAGTTTATTCATGTCTACTATCCAATGTGATTCGTGTGCTTATATGATTACCTTGAATGTGATTTAGAATGACTTCCTAAATCTCATTCATACTCTGGCCAGAGATTCTTAATCATATCATAGAGTATTCTCCCTCAAAAGGTTTGAAGGTTAGAGATCCCTTGTTGCGCATTTAATTGCCTCCATGGCTAAGTGGCTTAACCCCAACGATGCCGTGGACACCTGCGGATGGGGTGACTTTGACATAATCAAAGATCAAGGACCTAACCATAAGACAACTATGATGCCTCAGGTCAAAGGACTACTTTGCATTATCCCAACCATGAGTTCTCATGTGACATGAATATGAGAACTCTTCGTTGATCGTGTTCAGTGAACTCATTCTCTATTGAGCACCTACGTACTTGTCTTGATGTCACACACATCAATGACTCGAGACTAGTCACTTTCCCTGAGAGAAGACATAGCACGTACTGATCTTAACGGACTCTCAATGCCCAATTGGCAATCCTATGATCAGGAACGTTTAGGATGTGTCTACGAAAGAAAGGTCTCATGAATCTAACTTCTTTAGATTGCATTCTCCCAATCACATATTCCTTGGACTTTATCGTTTAAGCATATAACATTTATATGAGACGACTTAAAACAATAATCTTTGCCCTTGATATTAAACTAGATTAGTTTAACATGTGAAATGTCCGTAAAGTATCATCATATGATTGGTTTTAGGGCACATTTCCAACAATCTCCCAGTTGCACTAGAGCCAATCAGCTTGGTCATCAGTGATGATACCTCTTCTGTAGTCATTTCAAAAATGGCTGAGTAGTAGGCCTAGGCAATGGATATCTATATGTTATCCATAGAAGCAACCTTGAGAATAACGACGTCACCATTATACATGATTCTCAATCATATGGTTCAGTCTCTCATTTGAGTTCGGATCTTGATGAGACCTTGATTCCCTGGCTTGAGCTATCGCCCATTAGTGTCGTAGTGTCGGTACACTAGAGACACTTTCTGGTTGGAACCGAATAGAGAGTTCATAAATGAACTTTCCCATCCAAACAACATTGTTGTAAGCTTCTATATGGCAATATATTTTGCATTCATAATGGAACACACTAAAGTCATAACTTTAACGTTTCCATCCAAATATCTCTTTAGTCATAATAAAGAGATATTTGATTATCTCTTTAGAATTCAATGATGAATTAGATTCATAATCTAATACATTTACGCTTTCTTTACGTTACTCTAATTCTTGCTCATTCTTTGAGGAATCTATCCTTTAGTATTTCTTAAATACTTAAGGATTCACTTGACCGTTGCCTTGGTTCTGATCCTGGGCTTGCACTGATATTGTCTTGTACCGATCTAGGTACAATTCATATCAATGTTTTTCATACAATATGAAATACATGAATCACCTTTCTGCGTATGCATAAAGGATTCTATTTACGCATTATTTCTTTGGGAGTCAAAGAGTACGTTCTCTTTGAGCAGAGCAACTTCTTAGTCTCACTAGAGTTGTCCTTCTAATTGAAGTTTATCATCATATGAGAAACTTCCTAGCATCTTTTGTCTATTATTAGGGATTGATATAATCCAATTATATCTTGAAATATATCATTATAGATTTCCATCCCATGTATATAGACTATATCTCCCATATACATTCTATCATTATAGAATGTTTAAAGTCATAACTTTAACGAAGAAGTATTCTTTTCATTTCCAAAATTAATATATCATATATATATGTATATATATATATATATATATGTATTTAAATTTAGGAACATGGTTAACTCCCACTAATCTTTTGTAAACCTAGTAAACAAAAGATTCATTTACATCTTTATGAGAAATCAAACAATTTGATCTTTCTCTCATAAGACGCTTATGGCTCGCACTAGCTTGCTAAGATCCATGATGGATGGATCTCTACAACTTATATGTCTTGTGATTCATAGTTTTAGACATATATTATCAAGACTATCTTAATAATGGTTTCGGAAACCCATATAATGTTCAAACATTGAATCACCATTTAGTTGTAGCTAGCAATCTTCGAATTAATTGAAACTAAGACTACGTCAAAGATGGTTTCTTCAAAGTCAACCATTCTCTTTGATTGTAGTCACCTTAAGCTACCAATTAGCTATGAAGGTTTCATTATTTCGGGTCAAATGGTACTTTACCATTTCCTTGAGTATATATCGTATATACACTCAATGTAGTCATAAGGATTTTTCATTCTTATTTCTTTCGAATTAAGAGGTGCAACTCTATGACATAGTCATAAAGTTCAAACCATTCAACTGAGACGGTTTATAAATCCTTCTCGACTACCTTGGAGCTTGTGGTGTAGGAACTAGGTGGTTATATTTGTTGATCACTATCTTGTTTCTCAAAGAACCCATTCTTTGAGTTCTATCCCTCGTTCATTTGCTCTATCTTGGGCAAATCCTAGTGTAGGATTATAATGAACTATCCAACAAACAACATTTGTTAGTTGGTTTATAGAAGTGATATCCAAATGTTAATTGAAGGATACCCACAAGATAATTTTCAAACAAATATTGCTTATTAGCACACAACCCCAAATCTTAACATGATTAAGATTTGTCTTTCTTTCCAACTACATCCTATGGAGTCATGGAAATTTTGGAAGGTCTTCTAATTGACAATCATATTGTTTTAGAAGTATATATCCTATATATGGGTAATTGATAATATCCAACGAACTAAATCTTATTCAAGTTCGTTCTTCTCCTTATGGAGAAATCCATTATCTTATGATGCTTCTTTCCTTGATATCTTTCAAGGAAACTGTTCTACAGTGTTACCTTTCCTTGGATCAAATCTAAGGAGGCAAATACTTTAGACGTCTTACTCATCAACTTACATTTCTTGAATTCTTTGAAACATTTTGCAAAGTATTCGGACTTGTGTTTATTCAAAATAAACTATATACCAACCGAGAGTGATCTTCGGTGAATGTCAAACAACATGAGTAGCATTATGTTTGTGGACTAGTGCCACTAACATCTAAGTGAATTAACCTCAACAACTTTGTGATTCTTTCTCCTTTGAAAAAGAGTAAAGATTCAAATATTTTGCCTCTATACAATTTTAACAAGAAGGAATTGGATCCGGATCTAACGATCCAAGGCATCCATATTATGTCCAACTCGTAATTTATGTTTTAGAGGTATCACAACTCAGTTGGGATTAGTCACTACCTTGCAACCTTTTGGGTTTTAAGCATCGTTATATTCTAAACAGTTAACACTACCATATCATCTCTACTATAGAGATAATTAATTAGATTACAATAATCTAATCATTAATTAATAAAGAACAATGTTTTGTCAAACAAAACATTCATCCATCTCTACTATAGTGACGGAATTAAGTTCCTTAAAATTGGAATGTAAAGACAATCTTTGGTTTTTCCAATTTCTTTGGTAGTTCATATGAGGAAGTAAGTACTATCTGCTTTCGCAGAGATCCATATTTTATTCACGTTCCGAATGTGAAGCACCTTTTCTTCTCTCATATTTCTTCTACTTCTTATTAGCCACACTTTTACAACGATTGTAAAACATAGTTACTAATACGGAATCAAGCATTCAAGTAGAAGAACCAACTGTTTTGAACTTTTCAAGAACATTTTACAACACCTTCGAAAGGTGTGTTCTTGACACTTGCAAGACATTTCTTGCAAATACCCCTTCCAATGTCCATCCTTTCATAAAGAAAGTTTGTTCCCTTGGAGTTATTTTGCTTTCTTCATTTGACTTCTTCTTTGACTACAATAGTCATGGTCCCTAAACTCCCACTATCTCTCTTGAAACTTATTTCAATTGTGTTATACACATTAAACGATTTGGAGAGCGTGTGGTTATTGTTTACTATATAGTTTACAATAAACTTAGTGAACGATTTGGATAGGAACACAAAGGTGAAGTCCTTGCCTAGTTTCCGTCTCTTATAGTGGTTTAACACTTCAACACTCAATGATTCAAAATCATCATAAGTCCATGTTGATGGACTATTTTTGTCAACCAACCATTATGTTCTAAACATAATTACAAACTTTCAAGAGTTGTTCAAGGCAACTCTCATTTCTTCATACAACAATTTGTAAATGAAGAATCATGGCACATAAAGTGTCCATGCCATTGTGCTTTCTTCTCAAGTTCTTTGTTCTTTTAACAAAGAAACAAGCACTAGTGTTTGCATTAACTAAGGGTTGTTCAAAGCAACTCTTATTTCTTCATACAACAATTTGTAAGTGAAGAACTATGACACTAAAAGTGTCCTTGTCTTTATGCTAATCTTCGTAAGTTCCTTTGTTCATATAACCAAGGAATAAGCATTGGTTGTTTGTGTTGTCCTCTTTATGATAGATATATCTAACATGTTCTTTCAATGATACATTATCAATAGGAAGATTGTGAGGATGAGACTACTTAGGATCATATACAATCCATTTAAGACAATCTTTGGGATTGTGGTACCAAGTTCGGAAACTAAAGCATTCGGCTTTTCTTTGTCAAGTTTTGGATAGCGTTTGCAAATATATTGGTAAACAAATACATAACGAATATAAATTGATTGTTTTTAAGCCATTTGATTTGGGTCTTTAAATCAAATAGCACCACCCACTATTTTTGGCAAATTCCATATCCCTCATCGGAATTCGAGAGTTTTGGAGGAAACTCTTAGTAGGGTATGGGAGACTCACTATTACCAAGCCCACCTCAGAAGAATATCATATTGGCTAGCGTTAATAATAATGAGAGAGTACACTTACTCATTTGCATCTCTTGCAAGTACCCATCTTATTTGGCCTCTAGAGAATGATGCCTCAGAAGAATATCATATTGGCACCATTGCACTTAGTTAAGTCATTCCCACCATGCTAGTTCAAGTAGGGGTTCAAGAATGGCCTCAGAAGAATATCATATTGACCATACTCGTTTCCTACCTTCACTTCATCATATGTTTATAGGATTCTCCTGAATGTAAGGACATACTTTGCATACCCCAGAACTGGACGAATACGGTGTATGAGTCACAAACGATTGAAGCCCACCACGGTGGAAGGCCACGAAAGAGTGTTCAAAGCACTCTCACGCTTATCAACTTAATAATGGTTTGGTTGAGGGTTTTATGGTCTCATCACATATAATCATTCATTTTAATCTTATTAAAACAATTTGGTCCTATTACAACTATTGGTCCATTTGATTGTTTTAGTTGTATATAATACTCCCACTATGCTTATAAAACGGTTTTTAAAGCAAGAGTATATGATACTACTAATATAAGCTTTGCATTCATTTAATGGACTATATAGTTGCCTTAGGGCCTTAGGATGATTATGAACCTTTGAATAGATCCAACACGAGCCTTGTGTTGAATCTCGGTCTAGGGATGGTGATTGATTTTAGTTACGCGTTTAATCACATTAAGGCGTGTTGTCCTATTGGGCGTTGGACCCGCTACTCCAATTTCATGCATATCAAATAAAACAAGAAATTAGTACTTTAAAGTAAAGAAGAGCTTATGCTCTTTTACAACAATTGACCAAAACAAATTACTTTAAAGTAAAGAAGAGCTTATGCTCTTTTACAACATTTGATCATATCAAATTACAACCAAAATCTAATCTACACATTCCCATGGTTCAAACAAATTTGAGACGGCCTTTCACATAGCTCAATTATAATAGGCTTAGGTTCATAATCACCCTTTCTTTAATTAATTAACTCTTTAACCAATTAAACTTGAATGCAACATTTTCATTTGGTTTTTGTATCCATAGAATTGATTTAAGTGGAGTTAAATGAAATGAAAATCCAATTCTCATTTAAAGAGACAAAACCATTTTGTTCTCAACCTAATTTGGGCCAAAATGCAATAACCTCAACATTTGGGCTATGTTGCAAAACTTAAACTTTTGAGCTCATTTTGTAAAAACACAAAAGTCCACTACTTCATGTAATCACAACTAGAACCCAAAAATTTCAATAAATTCAAAAAACTTCATTAAAGGAACAAAACAATTTGTCCTTTAATGATTTTGGGCCTTTACGTAAATACGTAAACTTTTGGGTCAAACTACAAAATACACAAAAGTACCAAAACTTTATGTAATTGCATAAAAGCCCCAAAAACACCCCACTTGTAGGGTGGCCGGTTTTGGAGAGGTGAGTCCACAAAAATTATGAAAAAAATTTCAAAGTCATAAAGCCTTGCAAGTGGAAATAGGTTGGTGTGAATAAAGCCATGCAAGTGGTGTGTGTGTAAGAGAAGTACTTCTTACACACCCATCACCATTTCTATCACCTTTCAAAAATTTCAATAAATGTTTTGATGATAGATAAGTCACACCCACCAACACAAAACAAAGACTTTATGAAATAAATCAAAACACCAAACTTTTTGTTCTTGGCTAAAATATCAAGAACAATGAAGAACATTCATGAAAAACCCATAAAAGCTTCATGAACATTTTTCATCCAAAGACATCCCAAAACCACTCAAACTTAAGGGAAATAACATATAACCAAACTAGGGTACATAGGGGTTCCAAAAGTCACTTGAAAACACTTTTAACAAGTCAAACAAGAACCCAAAAATCCACCCTTTGGATTTGGCCGAAAATCCCAAAAAACATGGCACCAAATTTTAGCTCCAATATTCATGCTCATATGAACTACATCTACAACATTTGAGATGGCAAATTTTCCAACAAAATTTACATTCAAAGAAACAAGAATAAAGCTTGTAACATATTACAACATTTAAATCAAAGACTATGAACTACAAAACCCAAAAGGATTCACCAACTACTAGACCTAGGCTCTGATACCACTTGAAGGAAATTTTGTGAAAAACATGTTCATTTAAGCAACATCTATTAGCATGCAATTAACAATTAAAGGCGGAATCATGCTTGTATGCACTTAAAAACAAAACATTAACCATGAAATTCAAAGCCTAGTAGATTGGTGAACCAAGACTCAACTCAAAACAAAGTGAGTTGAGAAATTTATACCTTTGTAGATTCCTCTTTGCAAAAGCAAAGGATAATCACCCAAGAGATAGGGCCTTCATTCCTTGCTTCTTAGATCCATGGATTTGGATGGAAGAATAGATTCTCCAAGTTCCCAAAATTGAGAACCTCTAAGTCTCCACACCAAGGTTAGATTTTAGAAGAAATGAGTGACCTAGAGGAAGTAGGATTGCTAGCTAAATTCCTCTAGGGTGGCCGGCCTGTTAGAGAGAAAAGAGAGCTTTGTGTTCTCATCTTTTCTCCAAAAGAAACCCTAAATGAATTTTGGCTATAAAGTCATATTTATACCTTAATTCATGGGAGTGGCAAACTTGTAAATAAGTCCAAAACCCACTCCTTCTCTAAAATGGCCGGCCATAGGGTTTCATTGGGCTTTTAAGGCCTTTGTGAATTATTTGTCGTACAACTTAAGTCAATGGGCTTGACGTTCGAAGCCCATTGGGCCTTGAGGCCCAAAACTAACCCGTGGTCTTTTAACGAACTTTATTCGTTTGATTAATTAACATATTAATTAATCCTTGCCATAAATAATTAAACCATTTAATTATTCTTACTCATCTCCTTTGTTACTTCAATCTCTACCTTACACGGTGTACGATCCATTAGGTTCCTTTTAGCGATGCAGTGGGCGATTAGAACTCTTTCAAATCGATTGTGAATTGAAACTTACTTTCAATTCTCCCTTTAGTGTTTATACACGTTTAGGGCTTCCACAAACCATGAGTGACACCTAGCAGTATGTCATGGTTACCCAAGCTAATCAGAAGAGGTGGAGAACCTATTCAGTTTAGGATTACAAAGCAATACGGTCTTTCTCTAATACAATACTCTTGACCACATTGTTTGGTTTGATAGTTTATTCATGTCTACTATCCAATGTGATTCGTGTGCTTATATGATTACCTTGAATGTGATTTGGATTGACTTCCTAAATCTCATTCATACTCTGGCCAGAGATTCTTAATCATATCATAGAGTATTCTCCCTCAAAAGGTTTGAAGGTTAGAGATCCCTTGTTGCGCATTTAATTGCCTCCATGGCTAAGTGGCTTAACCCCAACGATGCCGTGGACACCCGCGGATGGGGTGACTTTGACATAATCAAAGATCAAGGACCTAACCACAAGACAACTATGATGCCTCAGGTCAAAGGACTACTTTGCATTATCCCAACCATGAGTTCTCATGTGACATGAATATGAGAATTCTTCGTTGATCGTGTTCAGTGAACTCATTCTCTATTGAGCACCTACGTACTTGTCTTGATGTCACACACATCAATGACTCGAGACTAGTCACTTTCCCTGAGAGAAGACATAGCACGTACTGATCTTAACGGACTCTCAATGCCCAATTGGCAATCCTATGATCAGGAACGTTTAGGATGTGTCTACGAAAGAATGGTCTCATTAATCTAACTTCATTAGATTGCATTCTCCCAATCACATATTCCTTGGACTTTATCGTTTAAGCATATAACATTTATATGAGACGACTTAAAACAATAATCTTTGCCCTTTATATTAAACTAGATTAGTTTAAAATGAGAAATGTCCGTAAAGTATCATCATATGATTGGTTTTAGGGCACATTTCCAACAGGTGCTCGAAAGGGTAATCGAGTACACTGAACAACGATCAAAAGAGAATTCAAACATACATGTCATGTAAGAACTCGTTAGTTGCAATATGCAAAGTAGTCCTTTGACCTGAGGCATCATAGATGTCTAATGTTTAGGTCCTTGATCTTTGATCATGTTAAAGGCATTCCATTGAGAGTGTCCACGACATTGTTGGGGTCAAGATATCTAGTCATATAGGCATATGAATGCACAACAAGGGATCTCTAACCTTCCATGGTGGAGGGAGAATACTCTAAGATATGATTCGGGAGTCTTTGGCCAAAGCATATGAATATGACTTAGGAAGTTTGTTCCAAATCATATTCAATTGAATCATATAAAGAAGTATCACATTGGATAGTAGACATGAAACAAACTATCACTCAAACAATGTGATTAAGAGTATTGTATTAGAGAATGACCCTATTGTACTGTAATTGTAACCGGATAGGTTCTCCAACCACTTCTACTTAGCTTGGGTATGTTGGAAATGTGCCCTAAAACCAATCATATGATGATACTTTACGGACATTTCACATGTTGAACTAATCTAGTTTAATATCAAGGGCAAAAATTATTGTTTTAAGCCGTCTCATATAAATGTTATATGCTTAAACGATAAGTCCAAGGAATATGTAATTAGGAGAATGTAATTTAAACAAGTTAGATTCATGAAACCATTCTCTTTCGTATACATATCCTAAATGTTCCTGATCATAGGATTGCCAATTGGGCATTGACAGTCCGTTAAGATCAGTACGTGCTATGTCTTCTCTCAGAGAGAGTGACTAGTCTCGAGTCATTGGTGTGTGTGACATCAAGACAAGTACGTAGGTGCTCAATAGAGAATGAGTTCACTGAACACGATCAACGAAGAGTTCTCATATTCATGTCACATGAGAACTCATGGTTGGGATAATGCAAAGTAGTCCTTTGACCTGAGGCATCATAGTTGTCTTGTGGTTAGGTCATTGATCTTTGATTATGTCAAAGTCACCCCATCCGCGGGTGTCCACGGCATCGTTGGGGTTAAGCCACTTAGCCATGGAGGCAATTAAATGCGCAACAAGGGATCTCTAACCTTCAAACCGTTTGAGGGAGAATACTCTATGATATGATTAAGAATCTCTAGCCAGAGTATGAATGAGATTTAGGAAGTCGTTCCAAATCACATTCAAGGTAATCATATAAGCACACGAATCACATTGGATAGTAGACATGAATAAACTATCAAACCAAACAATGTGGTCAAGGGTATTGTATTAGAGAAAGACCGTATTGCATATGTAATCCTAAAACTGAATAGGTTATCCACCTCTTCTGATTAGCTTGGGTAACCATGATATGCTGCTAGGTATCACTCATGGTTTGTGGAAGCCCTAAACGTGTATAATCACTAAAGGGAGAATTGAAAGTAAGTTTCAATTCACAATCCATTTGAAATGGTTTTAATCGCCCACTGCCTCGCTAAAAGGAACCTAATGGATCGTACACCGTGTAAGGTGGAGATTGAAGAAACAACGGAGATGAGTAAGAATAATTAAATGGTTTAATTATTTATGGCAAGGATTAATTAATATGTTAATTAATCAAACGAATAAAGTTCGTTAAAAGACCACGGGTTAGTTTTGGTCCTCAAGGCCCAATGGGCTTCGAACGTCAAGCCCATTGACTTAAGTTGTATGACAACTTAATGACAAATAATTCACAAAGGCCCTAAAAGCCCAATGAAACCCTATGGACGGCCATTTAGAGATGGAGTGAGTTTTGGACTTATTTACAAGTTTGCCACTCCAATGAATTAAGGTATAAATATGACTTTATAGCCAAAATTCATTTAGGGTTTCTTTTGGTGAAAATTGGTGAGAACATGTCTCTCCATTTCTCTCTAAAGAGGCCGGCCCCTTGGAGGGATTAGCTAGCAATCCAACTCCTCCAAGGTCACTCATTTATTCTTCAATCTAACCTTGGTGAAGAGACTTAGAGGTTCTCAATTTTGGGAACTTGGAGAACCATTTCATCCATCCAAATCCATAGATCTAAGATGCAAGGAATGAAGGCCCTCTCTTTGGGTGATTATCCTTTGCTTATGCAAAGAGGAATCTACAAAGGTATAATTTCTCAACTCACTTTGATTTGAGTTGAGTCTTGGTTCACCAATCTACTAGGCTTTGAATTTCATGGTTAATGTTTTGTTTTTTAAGTGCATGCAAGCATGATTCGGCCTTTAATTGTTAATTGCATGCTAATAGATGTTGGTTAAATGAACATGTTTTTCACAAAATTTCCTTCAAGTGGTATGAGAGCCTAGGTCTAGTAGTTGGTGAATCCTTTTGGGTTTTGTAGTTCATAGTTTTGATTTAAAAGTTGTAATATGTTACAAGCTTTATTCTTGTTTCTTTGAATGTAAATTTTGTTAGAAAATTTGCCATTTGAAATGTTGTAGATGTAGTTCATATGAGCATGAATATTGGAGCTAAAATTTGGTGCCATGTTTTGATGCGTAATATTAACTAGCACACAAATTAAACCCTCTTTTGTCAAATTGTAGTAAAGATGTAAGTAGGGATCGTTCTAGACCGGGGATTAGGAGGGATTGCTAAACACTTGGAAACTGACTTAAAAACTCAAAAACAAAGTTTAAAACACTAAACTAGAGTCAAAGAATGCAAAACTAAAGTTTAAAACACTTAAACAAACCTAGAACTCAAAACAGCAACTAGAAGGCTCAAAACTGCCTAAAAACCACTTTCTGGGCAGTTTTGAGCACCTACACTAATTTGGACGAAATTTGATGAAAACTTGAATCAAAATACTTAGAAACACAAATCAAAACACTTTCTAACTAATCTAAGACTTCAAATTAAGGGGGGATTTGTTTTGGACGAAAATTGAAAACAAAACAGAAACTTAAAACTAAACAGGTTGTAAAACGTTTTGGATGAAAAGGATGGATAAAGGGCTAGTTAGGAGGTTCTTCTCCACACATGTCACACTTGCAAACAAAACGATTTTCAGTTGTTCTTCGATAAACTATGGATACTCAATGCCCCAAATTAACCGTGAATTGCACTAATTAACTTTCAGTTTTTCCACAAGTTATTAGATTGGATGATTGCATACGACAACCCAAAACATTCCCTACAAGTTCCCTACATGAATTGCATAATAGAGATCCAAGCAAGAATCATTAAGTTCTATGAAAAACATAAGCATTGACGAAGCATTCGTTACTATGAATTGCATGAAACTTATGCCAAGAATTCATTCAACGCGATCGTTTTCAAGCGACCTTCACTACTTGTGATTATAAGATTGTAACTATTAGGTGAAACTCCCTCATAATCTAGCATCATATTCATGCATGAAAACTAAGCGTGCACTCTCAATCAACATACACAAATAAGTTATCAATCAAATAGATGAACGAATTGAATCCACAATTTATGAACTAACAACTGAATTTAATCAAGTCATACTGCAAGCATGTACATGGTTTCGAATTACCCCCCAACTAAGGGGGTTTAGTTCCTCATACTCACAAAGCAAAGATACATAAATTTAGAAATTAAAATCCAAAGGAAGAAAACACCTAGAACGCTCCAACTTGGCAGCAAGCTCATCAACGAATTCTCCTTCCTCCTTGCTGCGGCAGAGAACTTTAGAACAGGTTTTTGGGGTTATTTGTGGTGTAGAATGGATGGGGAATGGTATGGGAAGGTTTAGGGTTGATGGGGGTACGGCTAGGGATGATTTTGGGTCAGAAAATATGGTGAAAGGTGAAGGAAGGCTGCTGCAAAGTGTGATGGATGTGTTTGACGAATTTATGAATTGTGGAGGGTGTATGGCTGGATGGTATGAATGGAATGTGTGTGGGAGGTGTGGTTTTCTGAACTCCCTTGATAAATGGTTGAATGGGGATTATATAGTGGCTGAAAATGTCAAGCAAACATCAAGTAATGGACAATCTGCCATCCTTGCAGAAATCCACTTCATGGTGGTCCAATTTTTGCCATTCCTTGTTGTCTATTCACTGCCCATGCTGATTCCTTGCTGCCCATGCTTTAATTTCTTATTCCTTGCTGCCCATGTGGTGTGTGTGTTGCTGTTTTCTTTCCTTCTTGCTGCCCATGTGGTGTTTATACTTGCAATGCATGTTCTTCATCCATTTAGCTAGTAAAAAAAACACATTTTCTGCCATTACATGGCAGCCATGATGTTTGAAGTTGTAGGCCAACACTTTGCACACACACATGCAGTTTTCTAGCCCTTTGAATCATCAAATTCGTCCATCCTCATGTCTCCATGTTTGCACCATCCAATCTTGGCCCAAAAATGCTCCAAAATGCTCCAAATAGGCTCAAAATGCATACTTTGCCATATGAACCTGAAATTGCACGAAAATGACCTTAAACACTATAATAAGTTATAACTAACTACGAAAATGCAAGAAAACAACATAACTAAGTAGCATAAATATGCTCCTATCAAATTCCCCCACACTTAGCTTTTGCTAGTCCTCGAGCAAAACAAAATAAACAAAACGAAACAAAGTCAATAAACACACTCTAATCCTTCCAACATTTGCCTCAGGGATTTCCAATGAACATGACATGTTAAAGATCGTTATCCCCACAAATTTGAGTCATCTTTACACAAGCACATACTTAATTTAAAGCCACTACTTACTAGTTCACAAGTAATCAATTAAAACAATGCTTTGAATGTAGTAACATGCCTTAGAGAATTCCCTCAATTCCTTACAAGATATACACTCTATTTTCACTCAGATTTTCTAACTCCACACCCTACACTAGTCATATGTGAGAAGATTGATGTAGATATGAAAACGAATGCTCACATATATATTTCACAAAGAATGCAATTTCTAGAGTTAAGAAGCATGTTTAGATATGATCTCATGAATGGAATGCTACTACTTAGATGCGAGAACCAATAACACCATATGCTCATACCAAATTCAAACTCCACAAATTGAAATACACAACACTCAAGATAGAAGTTAAGGGTTGTAACGGGGCTTGGAGTATTGGTTAACAAAGAAAGGATAGGGAAAACAAACGTTCTACAAGCGATAGTAAGCAAAGCAATGAAATTGAGACTTAGAATTCACTTAGAGTGCAGAAGTTAACTTTAACACACAAGGGTGAGACTTGAACAACTCCTTAGGGCCGAATTCATTGTTTTGGACCCTCACTTCAACAAACAATACTTTGGAACTCTTTTTCTCAACTTTTCAACTCTTTTTCCATACTTTTCTTTTCTTTGTCGTGCCTATGGCACACAATTCCCCCACACTTGGTTTCTGCCAACATAGATCAAAAGGAATTCAATTCGAATCATGCATTACTATGCTTTAAGAACAAGGGTATGGATGGTCCTAAACTAGGCTAGGTGAGGATAATGTGGGTTAACAACAACATAGGCTAAACAAGGCTCAACGGGGTTAAACTTAAACATAAAATGATATGGGATACACGGCAGTTTGGCTAAGGTGGTGGTAACTACACAACTTTATCTTGAAAATGTGTTATGCAAATCAATAACATGCTTTGAATGAAATGGGCATGAGTTCTAGCATTTGGAACTAAATGATGAAACGCCTTCTAAGTAGCAACCAAGCAAGGAATAATGAGATCATGCAACGACTTAGAGAACAAAAAAAATGCCCAGATTTTAACTCTCCAATAAAACGTTTAGGCTCAAGTCTCACAAGGTTGTAGCGTTTGTTTGAGTTCCTTCCTTCAAGCATGTTACAAAAACTGATTTTTCCTTTATGATTGCATGTGAATTCATAAGTTATAACCACAACCAAGCATAAACAAAGAGTAAATCAAACTTTCATCCATGTTAATCACTCTCTTTAACAGTCATGCAATTAAAAACCAAATCCTCATCATTGTGTTGGAAGGTACCCTAAGACACAAACAAACACACAAAAACAACTCTTTTTGGGTTTTTAAAACAAATTTTTCAAATTTTTATGTGATTTTCGGATTTTTACTTCAAACACACCAAAACTGCTCAAAAACACTTAAAAACAGCGAGGAACAAGTCTCCAAGTTAAGGGTGATAAAATCCCACGAATTTGCATCTATAACACTTAGTTACCCCCCCACACTTAAATCAAACATTGTCCTCAATGTTTCAAGCATAAAACCACACTAAACAAAAAGAAACACACAAACAGCAAGTAAATAACAAACTGGGCAGATTAGAAACAAGCAACAAAGTGAAGGGTTTTAGGAACGCAAATCTGGAATTGGAGTGATTCCTAGGGCTTCCTTTGTTGAATTGCATGGGTTGCCTCCCAAGTAGCGCTTTCTTTAACGTCGTGAAGCCGGACGAAGAACACAATCATGCCTCATTGGAGCCCACGGCATGGAGTGGGATCTCCTCCACAACCTGCCCCACAAAGTTCTTGTACATTGCATCCTTGAACGGAAATGGATAGTGATGTTTGTTGATGGGTGCGTTGTGTTGCCTAGGGTTCATGTTTATGCGCCCACCATTGGGGATTTGCTTGGGTACCTGCACCAAAGAAGGGAACCACCAATCAACTTTAATGGGAATTGGATTTGGATTAGGTGGCTTACCTATGTGTTGTGATGAAGTGGCAGCAATGTGAACATTCTTCCCCATGGTTCTTTCAGCCAATGTGAGCACTTTGAGGGCAGTGGCCGTATGGTCCTTGTTCTCCACTCCAATTCCCTCGTCTTGCATGGTTCTTGATGCATCCTTTGTGCTTGGTGCTAAACGGTCCGGTCCTATCTTTTCAATTTTACCAATGGCACAACAAGAATGAACAACATTAGGAGTCTCAATGGATTCAGAAATTTTAAAACTAATCATGTCACCACCAAATGCCATAGTTACTAATCCTTTGGCCACATCGATCTTTGTTTGAGCCGTTTTCATGAATGGCCTTCCAAGGAGGATGGGCAATGAAGGGGCATGGTCTGATTCATCCATTTCGAGGACATAGAAATCCGCCGGAAAGACTAAATGATCAACCTGCACTAAAACGTCTTCCAAAACTCCCTTTGGATAAGCGTTAGATCTATCGGCTAATTGTATGATTACCCCATCATGTTTAAGTGCTCCTAGATTCATAGATGCATAAACAGAATATGGCATGACATTAATTGATGCACCTAAATCTAGCATGGCAGATTTGAAACGGGTATTACCAATGACACACGGAATTGTAAAACTCCCCGGATCTTTGCATTTGGGGGGTAGTTTTCTTTGCAACATTGCGGAGACATTCTCGCTTACATGTACCACTTCTTTCTCCCGGACACGTTTCTTTGTTGTACAAAGCTTCTTTAAACACTTGGCATACTTCGGGATTTGCTTTATGGCATCAATGAGGGGAATGTTGACATGCACCTTTCTAAATGTCTCTAGAACATCTTTTTCCTCCTCTTCGATCTTGGATTGCAAAAATCTGCTAGGAAAGGGTACATTGGGTGGAATAACATTAGTAGGAAACGAATTGGACACATTCTTACCTTTGTTGGACAAATTGGGCAGATTTGGGGTACTAGAAGCTTGCGGCAAAGGTGGAACCACCTTTGCCGTGGGCAAGCTTGCTTCTTCCTCTTCAATTTGCAAGTTTTCATCCTCTTTGACACCTGATTTTGATGGTGTAGGACATGTCCCAACTTTTTTTCCACTTCTCAACAATATGGCTTTTGCACTTTCGAACCCGCCCCTTGGATTTGGAATGGTGGAGCTAGGGAGTTGTCCGGGATCTCGAAACTTACCTACAAACTCGGCAATCTGCCCAATTTGTTTCTCAAGTTGATCCACCCTTTTGTCTTGGTTTTGCATAGCTTGGGTGTGATCATCTTGCCCCTGAGATAATTTGGTTAGTATCTTAAGAAGTGCATCATTATCTAGAGGCGTACCTAAAGCATTTGGGGCAGATTGTTGTGGAGCATGTGGGGGTGCATATGGCTTGGTGAAGAACCCCGGGGGTTGTTGCCTAAAGCCTTCTTGTTGTTGAGGTGGTTGGGGCTCCCTCCACTTGAAATTTGGGTGGTCTCTCCAACCGGGATTGTAAGTACTTGAATAAGGATCATTCCTTGGTTGGTTTTGGCCTTGAAACCCAATTGCATTGGCGCTTTCCCATCCACCATTTTCAATCAATTGTGGACACTTTTCAGAAGCATGTCCTTGGATAGAACATACGCCACATACAATTGGTCCTTGCATCTTCATGCCCTCGGCCATCTGAGACACAATGGAAGTAAGATTAGCTAATTGTGAATGAATGTCGGATGTGGAACTTACCTCATGTACTTGTTGCCGTGGGGGTCCTCTTTGACCAACACCCTCGTATTGTTGAGCGTTCAATGCTCTATTAGCAATCAAGATCTTGGCAGCCATGGGTGTTTTGTCCACCAATGCTCCACCCGCCGAGGCATCGAGCATTTGACGTTCAAGTGGTAGGAGGCCCTCATAAAAGTATTGCAAAAGTAATTCCTCCTTCATCTGATGTTGTGGACAAGAAGCAACAAGTGATTTAAAACGTTCATAATATGTAGGAAAAGACTCACCTTCTTCTTGCTGGATTCCGCTTATCTTTTTGCGTAGGAGGATGATGCGAGAAGTTGGAAAGAACTTCTCCAAGAACGCTCTCTTCATACTCTCCCACGATGTGACAGTTCCGGGAGCCAATTCGTACAACCAATCCTTGGCTTTATCCACTAAAGAGAATGGAAAAGCCTTCATCTTCAAAATACTTCCGTCAACGTTAACGGGAGTCATACTTGAGCAAACAACTTCAAATTCTTTCAAATGTTTGTTAGGATCTTCCATGGACAAGCCATGGTATTTAGGAATATGATGAAGCAAACTTGACTTTAATTCAAATTCTTCGGTCTTACCTTGGGCAGCCGTGGGATATTGGATGCACAAGGGTGCGGCATTATCCAATCCCGAGGCGGAGAGCTCTTTGAGTGTACGGTTGTCCACGGCCATGTCTTGGGCTTCTTCACTCACTTGTGCCGTAGGTTCCTCCTCCTCTTCTGGAACGTTTTCTTCAAGGTCAGGTTCGGGATTGGGTGGGTTGTGTTCTTGCTGATTTCTAGCCCTTCTCAAAGTTCTCTCAAAATCGTCGTCAAAGTCCAAAATATGCTCACGAATAGGTTTGGAACTTCGAGTCATGCACTAGTACCTAAAAACAAAGAAACAAAACAAGATAGCAATCTGTGACAGAAAACAAACGAAAATAACAAATAAATAAAAAGAACGAGGGATTAGCAAAGTTGCTAATCCCCGGCAACGGCGCCAAAATTTGATGCGTAATATTAACTAGCACACAAATTAAACCCTCTTTTGTCAAATTGTAGTAAAGATGTAAGTAGGGATCGTTCTAGACCGGGGATTAGGAGGGATTGCTAAACACTTGGAAACTGACTTAAAAACTCAAAAACAAAGTTTAAAACACTAAACTAGAGTCAAAGAATGCAAAACTAAAGTTTAAAACACTTAAACAAACCTAGAACTCAAAACAGCAACTAGAAGGCTCAAAACTGCCTAAAAACCACTTTCTGGGCAGTTTTGAGCACCTACACTAATTTGGACGAAATTTGATGAAAACTTGAATCAAAATACTTAGAAACACAAATCAAAACACTTTCTAACTAATCTAAGACTTCAAATTAAGGGGGGATTTGTTTTGGACGAAAATTGAAAACAAAACAGAAACTTAAAACTAAACAGGTTGTAAAACGTTTTGGATGAAAAGGATGGATAAAGGGCTAGTTAGGAGGTTCTTCTCCACACATGTCACACTTGCAAACAAAACGATTTTCAGTTGTTCTTCGATAAACTATGGATACTCAATGCCCCAAATTAACCGTGAATTGCACTAATTAACTTTCAGTTTTTCCACAAGTTATTAGATTGGATGATTGCATACGACAACCCAAAACATTCCCTACAAGTTCCCTACATGAATTGCATAATAGAGATCCAAGCAAGAATCATTAAGTTCTATGAAAAACATAAGCATTGACGAAGCATTCGTTACTATGAATTGCATGAAACTTATGCCAAGAATTCATTCAACGCGATCGTTTTCAAGCGACCTTCACTACTTGTGATTATAAGATTGTAACTATTAGGTGAAACTCCCTCATAATCTAGCATCATATTCATGCATGAAAACTAAGCGTGCACTCTCAATCAACATACACAAATAAGTTATCAATCAAATAGATGAACGAATTGAATCCACAATTTATGAACTAACAACTGAATTTAATCAAGTCATACTGCAAGCATGTACATGGTTTCGAATTACCCCCCAACTAAGGGGGTTTAGTTCCTCATACTCACAAAGCAAAGATACATAAATTTAGAAATTAAAATCCAAAGGAAGAAAACACCTAGAACGCTCCAACTTGGCAGCAAGCTCATCAACGAATTCTCCTTCCTCCTTGCTGCGGCAGAGAACTTTAGAACAGGTTTTTGGGGTTATTTGTGGTGTAGAATGGATGGGGAATGGTATGGGAAGGTTTAGGGTTGATGGGGGTACGGCTAGGGATGATTTTGGGTCAGAAAATATGGTGAAAGGTGAAGGAAGGCTGCTGCAAAGTGTGATGGATGTGTTTGACGAATTTATGAATTGTGGAGGGTGTATGGTTGGATGGTATGAATGGAATGTGTGTGGGAGGTGTGGTTTTCTGAACTCCCTTGATAAATGGTTGAATGGGGATTATATAGTGGCTGAAAATGTCAAGCAAACATCAAGTAATGGACAATCTGCCATCCTTGCAGAAATCCACTTCATGGTGGTCCAATTTTTGCCATTCCTTGTTGTCTATTCACTGCCCATGCTGATTCCTTGCTGCCCATGCTTTAATTTCTTATTCCTTGCTGCCCATGTGGTGTGTGTGTTGCTGTTTTCTTTCCTTCTTGCTGCCCATGTGGTGTTTATACTTGCAATGCATGTTCTTCATCCATTTAGCTAGTAAAAAAAACACATTTTCTGCCATTACATGGCAGCCATGATGTTTGAAGTTGTAGGCCAACACTTTGCACACACACATGCAGTTTTCTAGCCCTTTGAATCATCAAATTCGTCCATCCTCATGTCTCCATGTTTGCACCATCCAATCTTGGCCCAAAAATGCTCCAAAATGCTCCAAATAGGCTCAAAATGCATACTTTGCCATATGAACCTGAAATTGCACGAAAATGACCTTAAACACTATAATAAGTTATAACTAACTACGAAAATGCAAGAAAACAACATAACTAAGTAGCATAAATATGCTCCTATCATGTTTTTGGGGAAATTCGGCCAAATAAAGGGTGGATTTTTGGGTTCTTGTTTGACTTGTTAAAAGTGTTTTAAAGTGACTTTTGGAACCCCTATGTACTCTAGTTTGGTTATATGTTATTTCCCTTAAGTTTGAGTGCTTTTGGGATGTTTTTGGATGAAAAATGTTCATGAAGCTTTTATGGGTTTTTCATGAATGTTCTTCATTGTTCTTGACATTTTAGCCAAGAACAAAAAGTTTGGTGTTTTGATTCAAAGTTTTGTTTAATTTCATAAAGTCTTTGTTTTGTGTTGGTTGATGTGAATTTTCTATCATCAAAACATTTATTTTTGAAAGGTGATAGAAATGGTGATGGGTGTGTAAGAAGTACTTCTCTTTCTTACACACCACTTGCATGGTTTTATGATTCACACCAACCAAATTCCACTTCCAAGGTTTTATGACATTGTTGAAAAATTTCCAAATTTTTGTGGACTTATATTTTCTCTATTTTCTCCCTAAAACCGGCCACCCTATTAAAATAGGGTATTTTTGGGGCTTTTATGCAATTACATAAAGTTTTGATACTTTTGTGTATTTGTATTTTGACCCGAAAGTTTACGTTTTGACGATAAGGCCTAAAAACGCTAAAGGACAAATTGTTTTGCTCCTTTAATGAAGTTTTTGAATTTATTGAAATTTTTGGGTTCTAGTTGTAATTACATGAAGTAGTGGACTTTTGTGTTTTTACAAAGTGACCCCAAAAGTTTGTGTTTCGCAATATAGCCCAAAAAGTTGTGGTTATTGCATGATGGCCCAAATTAAGTTGAGAACAAAATTGTTTTGTCTCTTTAAATGAGAATTGGATTTTCATTTCATGTAGCTCCATTTAAATCAATTTTATGGATACAAAAAACCAAATGAAAATGTTGCATTCAAGTTTAATTAGTTAAAGCGTTAATTAATTAAAGGATGATTCTGAACCTAAGCCTACGATAATTGAGCTATGTGAAAGGCCGTTTCAAATTTGTTTGAACCATGGGAATGTGTAGATTAGATTTTGGTTGTAATTTGATATGATCAAATGTTGTAAAAGAGCATAAGCTCTTCTTTACTTTAAAGTAATTTATTTTGATCAATTGTTGTAAAAGAGCATAAGCTCTTCTTTACTTTAAAGTACTCCTTTCTTGTTTTATTTGATATGCATGAAAATGGAGTAGCGGGTCCAACGCCCAATAGGAACAACACGCCTTAATGTGATTAAACGCGTAACTAAAATCAATCACCATCCCTAGACCGAGATTCAACACTAGGCTCGTGTTGGATCTAAACAAAGGTTCATAGTCATCCTAAGGCCCTAAGGCAACTATATAGTCCATAAAATGAATGCAAAGCTTATGTTAGTAGTATCATATACTCTTGCTTTAAAAACCGTTTTATAAGCATAGTGGGAGTATTATATACAACTAAAACAATCAAATGGACCAATAGTTGTAATAGGACCAAAATTGTTTTAATAAAGATTAAAATGAATGTTTGTATGTGATGAGACCTAAAACCCTCAACAAAACCATTATTAAGTTGATAAGCGTGAGAGTGCTTTGAACACTCTTTCGTGGCCTTCCACCATGGTAGGCTCTGATCGTTTGTGACCCGTACACCGGCTTCACCCTATCATGGGGGAGTACAAAGTGCGTGCTTACACTCAGGAGGAGTCTATATGCATACTTGATGATGTGAAGGTAGGCAACGAGAATAGCCAATATCATATCATTGTGAGGTTGTTCTTGAACCCCTACACGAACTAGGCATGGTGGGAATGACTTAACTAAGTGCAATGGAGCCAATATCATATCATTGTGAGGTAACATTCTCTAGAGGCCAAATAAGATGGGTACTTGCAAGAGATGCAAATGAGTAAGCGTACTCTCTCATTAATATTAATGCTAGCCAATATCATATCATTGTGAAGTGGGCTTGGTATTAGTGAGTCTCCCATACCCTACTAAGAGTTTCCTCCAAAACTCTCGAATTCCAATGAGGGATATGGAATTTGCCAAAAATAGTGGGTGGTGCTACTTGATTTAAAGACCCGGATCAAATGGCTTAAAATCAATCAATTTATATTCGTTATGTATTTATTTACCAATATATTTGCAAACGCTATCCAAAACTTGACAAAGAAAAGCCGAATGCTTTAGTTTCCGGACTTGGTACCACAATCCCAAAGATTGTCTTAAATGGATTGTATATATGTACCTAAGTAGTCTAATCCTCACAATCTTCCTATTGATAATGTATCATTGGAAGAACATGTTAGATAAGTCTATCATAAAGAGGACAACACTTTTAAATGTCATAGTTCTTCACTTACAAATCGTTGTATGAAGAAATAAGAGTTGCTTTGAACAACCCTTAGCTAATGCAAACACTAGTGCTTGTTTCTTTGTTAAATGAACAAAGAACTTGAGAAGAAAGCACAAGAACATGGACACTTTATGTGCCATGATTCTTCACTTACAAATTGTTGTATGAAGAAATGAGAGTTGCCTTGAACAACTCTTGAAAGTTTGTAATTATGTTTAGAACATAATGGTTGGTTGACAAAAATAGTCCATCAACATGGACTTATGATGATTTTGAATCATTGAGTATTGAAGTGTTAAACCACTTCTAGAGACGGAAAACTAGGCAAGGACTTCACCTTTGTGTCCCTATCCAAATGGTTCACTAAGTTTATTGTAAACTATATAGTGAACAATAACCACACACTCTCCAAATTGTTTGATGTGTATAACACAATTGAAAAAGTTTCAAGAGAGATAGTGGGAGTTTAGGGACCATGATTATTGTAGTCAAAGGAGAAGTCAAATGAAGAAGGCAAAATAACTCCAAGGGAACAAACTTTCTTTATGAAAGGATGGACATTGGAAGGGGTATTTGCAAGAAATGTCTTGCAAGTGTCAAGAACACACCTTTCGAAGGTGTTGTAAATTGTTCTTGAAAAGTTCAAAACAGTTGGTTCTTCTACTTGAATGCTTGATTCCGTATTAGTAACTATGTTTTACAATCGTTGTAAAATTGTGGCTAATAAGAAGTAGAAGATTAATGAGAGAAGAGAAAGTACTTCACATTCGGAAAGTGAATCAAATGTAAATCTCTGCGAAAGCAGATCATACTTACTTCCTCATATGAACTACCAAAGAAATTGGAAAAACCAAAGATTGTCTTTACATTCCAATTTTAAGGAACTTAATTCCGTCACTATAGTAGAGATGGATGAATGTTTTGTTTGACAAAACATTGTTCTTTATTAATTAATAATTGGATTATTGTAATCTAATTGATTGTCTCTATAGTAGAGATGATATGGTAGTTTTAACTGTTTAGAATATAACGATGCTTAAAACCCAAAAGGTTCCAAGGTAGTGACTAATCTCAACTGAATTGTGATACCTCTAAAAACATAAATTACGAGTTGGTCATAGATGGATGCTATGGATCGTTAGATCCGGATCCAATACCTTCTTGTTAAAATTGTATAGAGGCAAAATGTTTGAATCTTTATTCTTTTGGAAAGAAGAAAGAATCACAAAGTTGTTGAGGTTAATTCACTTAGATGTTAGTGGCACTAGTCCACAAAAATAATGCTACTCATGTTGTTTGACATTCATCGAAGATCACTCTCAGTTGGACTATAGTTTATTTTGAATAAACAGAAGTCCGAATACTTTGCAAAATGTTTCAAAGAATTCAAGAAATGTAAGTTGATGAGTAAGACGTCTAAAGTATTTGCCTCCTTAGATTTGATCCAAGGAAAGGTAACACTTTAGAACAGTTTCCTTGAAAAATATCAAGGAAAGAATCATTATAAGATAATGGATTTCTCCATTAGGAGAAGAACGAACTTGAATAAGATTTAGTTCGTTGGATATTATCAATTACCCATATATAGGATATATACTTCTAAGACAATATGATTGTCAATTAAGAAGATCTTCCAAAATTTTCATGACTTCATAGGATGTAGTTGGAAAGAAAGACAAATCTTAATCGTGTTAAGATTTGGGGTTGTGTGCTAATAAGCAATATTTGTTTGAAAATTATCTTGTGGGTATTCTTAAATTAACATTTGGATGTCACTTCTATAAACCAACTAACAAATGTTGTTTGTTGGATAGTTCATTGTAATCCTACACTAGGATTTTCCCAAGATAGAGCAAATGAACGAGGGATAGAACTCAAAGAATGGGTTCTTTGAGAAACAAGATAGTGATCAACAAATATGACAACCTAGTTCCTATACCACAAGCTCCAAGGTAGTCGAGAAGGATTTATAAACTGTCTCAGTTGAATGGTTTGAACTTTATGACTATGTCATAGAGTTGCACCTCTTAATTCGAAAGAAATAAGAATGAAAAATCCTTATGACTACATTGAGTGTATATACGATATATACTCAAGGAAATGGTAAAGTACCATTTGACCCGAAATAAGGAAACCTTCATAGCTAATTGGTAGCTTAAGGTGACTACAATCAAAGAGAATGGTTGACTTTGAAGAAATCATCTTTGACGTAGTCTTAGTTTCAATTAATTCGAAGATTGCTAGCTACAACTAAATGGTGATTCAATGTTTGGACATTATATGGGTTTCCGAAACCATTATTAAGATAGTCTTGATAATATATGTCTAAAACTATGAATCACAAGACATATAAGTTGTAGAGATCCATCCATCATGGATCTTAGCAAGCTAGTGGGAGCCATAAGCGTCTTATGAGAGAAAGATCAAATTGTTTGATTTCTCATAAAGATGTAAATGAATCTTTTGTTTACTAGGTTTACAAAAGATTAGTGGGTGTTAATCATGTTCCTAAATTTAAATATATATATACATACACATATATGATATATTAATTTTGGAAATGAAAAGAATACTTCTTCGTTAAAGTTATGACTTTAAACATTCTATAACGATAGAATGTATATGGGAGCTATAGTCTATAAACATGGGATGTAAATCTATAATGATAGATTTCAAGATATAATTGGATTATATCAAGCCCTAATGATAGACAAGAGATGCTAGGAAGTTTCTCATATGATGACAAACTTCAAATCAAAAAGACAACTCTAGTGAGACTAGGAAGTTGCTCTTCTCAAAGGGAACGTACCCTTTTGACTCCTAAAGAAACATAATGCATAAATAGAATCCTTTATGCATACACAGAAAGGTGATTTACGTATTTCATATTGTATGAAAAACATTGATATGAATTGTACCTAGATCGGTACAAGACAATATCAATGCAAGCCCAGGATCAGAACCATGGCAACTGTCAAGTGAGTCCTTAAGTATTTAAGAAATACTAAAGGATAGATTCCTCAAAGAATGAGGAAGAATTAGAGTAACGTAAAGGAAGCGTAAATGTATTAGATTATTGTTGGAAATGTGCCCTAAAGCCAATCATATGATGATACTTTACGGACATTTCATATGTTAAACTAATCTAGTTTAATATCAAGGGCAAAGATTATTGTTTGAGCCGTCTCATATAAATGTTATATGCTTAAACGATAAAGTCCAAGGAATATGTGATTGGGAGAATGCAATCTAAAGAAGTTAGATTCATGAGACCATTCTTTCGTAGACACATCCTAAATGTTCCTGATCGTAGGATTGCCAATTGGGCATTGACAGTCCGTTAAGATCGGTACGTGCTGTGTCTTCTATCAGGGAGAGTGACTAGTCTCGAGTCATTGATGTGTGTGACATCAAGACAAGTACGTAGGTGCTCAATAGAGAATGAGTTCACTGAACACGATCAACGAAGAGTTCTCATATTCATGTCATATGAGAACTCATGGTTGGGATAATGCAAAGTAGTCCTTTGACCTAAGGCATCACAGCTGTCTTGTGGTTAAGTCCTTAATCTTTGATTATGTCAAACGTCACTCCATTTGGTGGGTGTCCACGGCATCGTTGGGGTTAAGCCACTTAGTCATGGAGACAAGTGAATGTGCAACAAGGGATCTCTAACCTTCAAATGGTTTGAGGGAGAATGCTCTATGATATGATTTATAACCTCTGGCCAGAGTATGAATGAGATTTAGGAATGCGTTCCGAATCACATTCAAGGTAATCATATAAGCAAACGAATCACATTGGATAGTAGACATGAATAAATAAACTATCAAACCAAACAATGTGGTCAAGAGTATTAGATTAGAGAAAGACCGTATTGCATTTGTAATCCTGAACTGAATAGGTTCTCTACCTCTTCTGATTAGCTTGGGTAACCATGACATACGGCTAGGTGTGACTCATGGTTTGTGGAAGCCCTAAAAGTGTGTAATCACTAAAGGGAGAATTGAAAGTAAGTTTCAATTCATAATCGATTTGAAAGAGTTTTAATCGCCCACTGCCTCGCTAAAAGGAACCTAATGGATCGTACACCGTATAAGGTAGAGATGGACGAAACAAATGAAATGAGTAAGAATAATTGAATGGTTTAATTATTTATGGTTAGGATTAATTAATATGTTAATTAATCAAACGAATAAGTTCGTTAAAGACCTCGGGTTAGTTTTGGGCCGCAAGGCCCAATGGGATTTGAATGTCAAGCCCATTAACTCAAGTTGTATGACAACTTGAATAAACAAAGGGCTTGAAAGCCCAATAAACCCAATGTGGCCGGCCATAATGTTAAGGGGTAGTGAACTTGACTTAATTGCAAGTTTGCCACTCCAATGAAGAAAGGTATAAATATGACTTTATAGCCATTTCTTCATAAGTGTTTTTCTAGGAGAAAAGATGAGAACACAAAGCTCCCATTTCTCTCTAGAGAGCCCGGCCACCTTGGAGGTAATTAGCTAGTCATCTAGTCCTCCAAGGTCACTCATTCCTCATCCATGCTCTCCTTGGTGTAGAATCTTTAGAGGTTCTCAATTTTGGGAACTTGGAGAACCTTTTCTTCCATCCAAGTCCATGGATCTAAGAAGCTAGAAATGAAGGCCCTATCTCTTGGGTGATTAGCCTTTGCTTATGCAAAGAGGAATCAACAAAGGTATATATTTCTCAAATCACTTTGATTTGAGTTGAGTCTTGGTTCACCAATCTACTAGGCTTTGAATTTCTTGGTTAATGTTTTGTTTTTGAATGCATGCAAGCATGATTCCGCCTTTTAATTGTTAATTGCATGCTATATGATGTTATTCAAATGAACAAGTTTTTCACAAATCTTCCTTCAAGTGGTATCAGAGCCTAGGTCTAGTAGTTGGTGAATCCTTTTGGGTTTTGTAGCTCATAGTTTGTGATTTAAAAGTTGTAATATGTTACAAGCTTTATTCTTGTTTTTTGAATGTAAATTTTGCTAGAAAATTTGCCATCTCAAATGTTGTAGATGTAGTTCATATGAGCATGAATATCGGCCAAATCCAAAGGGTGGATTTTTGGGTTCTTGTTTGACTTGTTAAAAGTGTTTTCAAGTAACTTTTGGAACCCCTATGTACCCTAGTTTGGTTATATGTTATTTCCCTAAAGTTTAAATGGTTTTGGGATGTTTTTGGATGAAAAATGTTCATGGAAATTTTTTGAGTTTTTCATGAATGTTCTTGATTGTTCTTGACATTTTTGCCAAGAACAAAAAGGTTTGTGTTTTGATTCAAAGTTTTGATTTATTTCATAAAGTTTGTGTTTTATGTTTTTTCAAATGTTTTAATGCATTAGATATTTGTTTAAATGGCAATAGAAATAATAGTGGGTGTGAAATGATTAATTCCCTTTCACACACACCACTTGTGCACTTGCATGCTTTATGTCAAAACTCACAAATCAACACACACATCACTCCATCTCTATCTCCAAAACCGACCACCCTATCAAGTGGGGTACTTTTGGGTCTTTTATGCAATTACATAAAGTTTTGATACTTTAGTGTATTTGCACTTTGGCCCAAAAGTTTACGTTTTTACGTTTAGGTCCAAAAACGCTAAAGGACAAATTGTTTTGATCCTTTAATGAAGTTTTTGCATTATTAAAATTTTGGGTTCTAGTTGTAATTGCATGAAGTAGTGGACTTTTGTGCTTTTACAAAGTGACCCCAAAAGTTTTGAAATATAGCCCAATAGTTGTGGTTATTGCATATTGGCCCAAATTAGGTTGAGAACAAAATTGTTTTCTCTCTTTAAATGAGAATTGAATTTTCATTTCATTTAGCTCCATTTAAATCAATTTTATGGATACAAAAACCAAATGAAAATGTTGCATTCAATTTAATTAGTTAAAGTGTTAATTAATTAAAGGGTGATTATGAACCTAAGCCTACGATAATTGAGTTATGTGAAAGGCCGTTTCAAATTTGTTTGAACCATGGGAATGTGTAGATTAATTTTGGTTGTAATTTGATTTGATCAAATGTTGTAAAAGAGCATAAGCTCTTCTTTACTTTAAAGTAATTTGTCTTATGCAAATGTTGTAAAGAGCATAAGCTCTCTTTTACTTTGAAGTACTTCTTTCTTGCTTTATATGATATGCATGAAAATGAAGTAGTTGGGTCCAACGCCCCTAAGACAACACGCCTTAATGTGATTAAACGCGTAACTAAAATCAATCACCATCCCTAGTCCGAGATTCAACACTAGGCTCGTGTTGAATCTAAACAAAGGTTCATAGTCATCCTAAGGCCCTAAGGCAACTATATAGTCCATCAAATGAATGCAAAAGTTTATGTTAGTAGTATCATATACTCTTGCTTTAAAAACCGTTTTATAAGCATAGTGGGAGTATTATATACAACTAAATTCAATCAAATGGACCAATAGTTGTAATAGGACCAAAATTGTTTTAATAGAGATTAAAATGTATATTTATATGTGATGAGACCTAAAACCCTCAACCAAACCATTATTAAGTTGACAAACGTGAGAGTGCTTTGAACACTCTTTCGTGGCCTTCCACCGTGGTAGACTCCGATCGTTTGTGACTCGTACACCGGCTTCACCCTATAATGGGGGAGTACAAAGTGCGTGCTTACACTCAGGAGGAGTTCTATATACATACATGATGAAGTGAGGTAGGCAACGAGTTTAGCCAACATGATATAATTCTGAGGCTATGCTTGAACCCCTACACGAACTAGGCATGGTGGGAATGACTTAACTAAGTACAATGACGCCAACATGATATAATTCTGAGGCATCATTTTCTAGAGGCCAAATAAGATGGGTACTTGCAAGAGGTTGTTGCAAATGAGTAAGCGTACTCTCTCATTATTATTAACGCTAGCCAACATGATATAATTTTGAGGTAGGCTTGGTAATAGTGAGTCTCCCATACCCTACTAAGAGTTTCATCCAAAACTCTCGAATTCCAATGAGGGATATGGAATTTGCCAAAAATAGTGGGTGGTGCTATTTTGATTTAAAGACCCGAATGAAATGGCTTAAAATCAATCAATTTATATTCGTTATGTATTTGTTTACCAATATATTTGCAAACGCTATCCAACACTTGACAAATAAAAACCGAATGTTTTATTTTCCGGACTTGGTACCACAATCCCAAAGAATGTCTTAAAAGGATTTCATATGTATCTAAGTAGTCTCATCCTCACAATCTTCCTAATGATAATGTATCATTGGAAGAACATGTTAGAAAAGTCTATCATGAAGAGGACAACACAAACAATCAATGCTTAATCCTTTGTTAAATGAACAAAGGAACTTACGAAGAATAGCATAAAGAAAAGGACACTTTTAGTGTTATTAGTTCTTCACTTACAAAACGTTGTATGAAGAAATAATGAGTTGTTTTGAACAACCCTTATTCAATACAAACACTAGTGCTTGTTTCTTTGTTAAATGAACAAAGAACTTGAGAAGAAAGCACAAAGGCATGGACACTTTATGTGCCATGATTCTTCACTTACAAATTGTTGTATGAAGAAATTAGAGTTGCCTTAAACAACTCTTGAAAGTTTGTAATTATGTTTAGAACATAATGGTTGGTTGACAAAAATAGTCTATAAACATGGACTTATAATGATTTTGAATCATTGAGTGTTGAAGTGATAAAACACTTAACGAGACGGAAACTAGGCAAGGACTTCACCTTTGTGTCCCTATCCTTATAGTTCACTAAGTTTATTGTAAACTATGTAGTGAACAATAAACCACATGCTCTCCAAAATGTTTGATGTGTATAACACAATTGAAATAAGTTTCAAGAGAGATAGTGGGAGTTTAGGGACCTTGACTATGGTAGTCAAAGGAGAAGTCAAATGAAGAAAGCGAAATAACTCCAAGGGAACAAACTTTCTTTATGAAAGGATGGACATTGGAAGGGGTATTTGCAAGAAATGTCTTGCAAGTGTCAAGAACACACCTTTCGAAGGTGTTGTAAATTGTTCTTGAATAGTTCAAAACAGTTGGTTCTTCTACTTGAATGTTTGATTCCGTATTAGTAACTGTGTTTTACAATCGTTGTAAAAGTGTGGCTAATAAGAAGTAGAAGATTAATGAGAGAAGAGAAAGTACTTCACATTCAGAACGTGAATAAAATATAGATTTCTGCGAAAGCAGTTAGTACTTACCTCCTCATATGAACTACCAAAGAAATGGAAAAACAAAGATTGTCTTTACATTCCAATTTTAAGGAACTTAATTCCGTCACTATAGTAGAGATGGATGAATGTTTTGTTTGACAAAACATTGTTCTTTATTAATCAATGATTGGATTATAGTAATCTAATTGATTATCTCTATAGTAGAGATGATATGGTAGAGTTAACTGTTTAGAATATAACGATGCTTAAAACCCAAAAGGTTGCAAGGTAGTGACTAATCCCAACTAAAGTTGTGATACCTCTAGAACATAAATTACGAGTTGGTAATAAATGGATGCTTTGGATCGTTAGATCCGGATCCAATACCTTCTTATTAAAATTGTATAGAGGCAAAATGTTTGAATCTTTATTCTTTTGGAAAGAAGAAAGAATCACAAAGTTGTTGAGGTTAATTCACTTAGATGTTAGTGGCACTTGTCCACAACATAATACTACTCATGTTGTATGACATTCACCGAAGATCACCCTCGGTTGGACTATAGTTTATTTTAAATAAACACAAGTCCAAATACTTTGCAAAAGGTTTCAAAGAATTCAAGAAATGTAAGTTGATGAGTAAGACGTCTAAAGTATTTACATCCTTAGATTTGATCCAAGGAATGGTAACACTTTAGAATAGCTTTCTTGAAAGATATCAAGGAAAGAAGCATCATAAGATAATGGATTTCTCCATTAGGAGACGAACGAACTTGAATAAGATTTAGTTCGTTGGATATTATCAATTACCCATATATATATGATATATATGCTTCTAAGACAATATGATTGTCAATTAGAAGATCTTCCATAATTTTCATGACTCCATAGGATGTAGTTGGAAAGAAAGACAAATCTTAAGCATGTTAAGATTTGGGGTTGTGTGCTAATAAGCAATATTTGTTTGATAACAATCTTGTGGGATATCCTTAAATTAACTTTTGGATATCACTTCTATAAACCAACCAACAAATGTTGTTTGTTGAGTAGTTCATTGTAGTCCTACAATATGATTTTCCTTAGAGCAAATGAACTAGGAATAGAACTCAAAGAATGGGTTCTTTGAGAGACAAGATGATGATCAACAAATATAACAACCTAGTTCCTATACCACAAGCTCCAAGGTAGTCGAGAAGGATTTATAAACCGTCTCAGTTGAATGGTTTGAACTTTATGACTATGTCGTAGAGTTGCACCTCTTAATTCGAAAGAAATAAGAATGAAAATCCTTATGACTACATTGAGTGTATATATGACATATACTCAAGGAAATGGTAAAGTACCATTTGACTCGAAATAATGAAACCTTCATAGCTAATTGGTAGCTTAAGGTGACTACAATCAAAGAGAATGGTTGACTTTGAAGGAACCATTTTTTGACGTAGTCTTAGTTTCAATTAATTCGAAGATAGCTAAGCTACAACTAAATGGTGATTCAATGTTTGGACATAGTATGGGTTTCCGAAACCATTATTAAGATAGTCTTAATAATATATGTCTAAAACTATGAATCACAAGACATGTAAGTTGTAGAGATCCATCCATCATGAATCTTAGCAAGCTAGTGGGAGCCATAAGCGTCTTATGAGAGAAAGGTCAAAACGTTTGATTTCTCATATAGATGTATATGAATCTTTTGTTTACTAGATTTACAAAAGATTAGTGGGAGCTAATCATATTCCTAAAATTGTATATATATATATATAAATATATATATGATATATATGAATATATATATGATATATATGAATATATATATGATATATTAATTTTGGAAATGGAATGAGTACTTCTTCGTTAAAGTTATGACTTTAAACATTCTATAACGATAGAATGTATATGCGAGACATAGTCTATATACAAGGGATGGAAATCTATAATGATAGATTTTAGGATATAATTGGATTATATCATGCCCTAATAATAGACAAAATGTGCTAGGAAGTTTCTCATATGATGATAAACTTCAATTAGGAGGACAACTCTAGTTAGACTAAGTAGTTGCTCTTCTCAAAGAGAACGTACCCTTTGACTCCCAAAGAAATAATGCATAAATAGAATCCTTTATGCATACGCAGAAAGGTGATTTATGTATTTCATATTGTATGAAAAATGTTGATATGAATTGTACCTAGAACGGTACAAGACGATATCAATGCAAGCCCAGGATCAGAACCATGGCAACTGTCAAGTAAGTCCTTAAGTATTTAAGAAATACTAAAGGATAGATTCCTCAAAGAATGAGGAAGAATTAGAGTAACGTAAAGGAAGCGTAAATGTATTAGATTATGAATCTAATCCATCATTGGATGTTTCTTCATTATGAATGAAGAGATAGACGGATATCTCTTTATTATGACTAAAGAGATATTTGGATGGAAACATTAAAGTAATGACTTTAGTGTGTTCCATTATGAATGCAAAATATATTGCCATATAGAAGTTTACAACAATGTTGTTTGGATGGGAAAGTTCATTCATGAACTCTCTATTCGATTCCAACCAGAAAGTGTATCTAGTGTACTGACACTATGACACTAATGGGGCGATAGCTCAAGCCAGGGAATCAAGGTCTCATCAAGATCCGAACAGACTGAACCACATGATTGAGAATCATGTATAATGGTGACGTCGATATTCTCAAGGTTGCTTCTATGGATAACATATAGATAACCATTGTCTAGGCCTACTACTCAGCCATTTATGAAATGACTACAGAAGAGGAATCATCACAGATGAACAAGCTGATTGGCTCTAGTGCAAGTGGGAGATTGTTGGAAATGTGCCCTAAAGCCAATCATATGATGATACTTTACGGACATTTCATATGTTAAACTAATCTAGTTTAATATCAAGGGCAAAGATTATTGTTTGAGCCGTCTCAAATAAATGTTATATGCTTAAACGATAAAGTCCAAGGAATATGTGATTGGGAGAATGCAATCTAAAGAAGTTAGATTCATGAGACCATTCTTTCGTAGACACATCCTAAATGTTCCTGATCGTAGGATTGCCAATTGGGCATTGACAGTCCGTTAAGATCGGTACGTGCTGTGTCTTCTCTCAGGGAGAGTGACTAGTCTCGAGTCATTGATGTGTGTGACATCAAGACAAGTACGTAGGTGCTCAATAGAGAATGAGTTCACTGAACACGATCAACGAAGAGTTCTCATATTCATGTCATATGAGAACTCATGGTTGGGATAATGCAAAGTAGTCCTTTGACCTGAGGCATCACAGCTGTCTTGTGGTTAAGTCCTTAATCTTTGATTATGTCAAACGTCACTCCATTTGGTGGGTGTCCACGGCATCGTTGGGGTTAAGCCACTTAGTCATGGAGACAAGTGAATGTGCAACAAGGGATCTCTAACCTTCAAATGGTTTGAGGGAGAATGCTCTATGATATGATTTAGAACCTCTGGCCAGAGTATGAATGAGATTTAGGAATGCGTTCCGAATCACATTCAAGGTAATCATATAAGCAAACGAATCACATTGGATAGTAGACATGAATAAATAAACTATCAAACCAAACAATGTGGTCAAGAGTATTAGATTAGAGAAAGACTGTATTGCATTTGTAATCCAGAACTGAATAGGTTCTCTACCTCTTCTGATTAGCTTGGGTAACCATGACATACGGCTAGGTGTGACTCATGGTTTGTGGAAGCCCTAAAAGTGTGTAATCACTAAAGGGAGAATTGAAAGTAAGTTTCAATTCATAATCGATTTGAAAGAGTTTTAATCGCCCACTGCCTCGCTAAAAGGAACCTAATGGATCGTACACTGTATAAGGTAGAGATGGACGAAACAAATGAAATGAGTAAGAATAATTGAATGGTTTAATTATTTATGGTTAGGATTAATTAATATGTTAATTAATCAAACGAATAAGTTCGTTAAAGACCTCGGGTTAGTTTTGGGCCGCAAGGCCCAATGGGATTTGAATGTCAAGCCCATTAACTCAAGTTGTATGACAACTTGAATAAACAAAGGGCTTGAAAGCCCAATAAACCCAATGTGGCCGGCCATAATGTTAAGGGGTAGTGAACTTGACTTAATTGCAAGTTTGCCACTCCAATGAAGAAAGGTATAAATATGACTTTATAGCCATTTCTTCATAAGTGTTTTTCTAGGAGAAAAGATGAGAACACAAAACTCCCATTTCTCTCTAGACAGGCCGGCCACCTTGGAGGTAATTAGCTAGTCATCTAGTCCTCCAAGGTCACTCATTCCTCATCCATGCTCTCCTTGGTGTAGAATCTTTAGAGGTTCTCAATTTTGGGAACTTGGAGAACCTTTTCTTCCATCCAAGTCCATGGATCTAAGAAGCTAGAAATGAAGGCCCTATCTCTTGGGTGATTAGCCTTTGCTTATGCAAAGAGGAATCAACAAAGGTATATATTTCTCAACTCACTTTGATTTGAGTTGAGTCTTGGTTCACCAATCTACTAGGCTTTGAATTTCTTGGTTAATGTTTTGTTTTTGAATGCATGCAAGCATGATTCCGCCTTTTAATTGTTAATTGCATGCTATATGATGTTATTCAAATGAACAAGTTTTTCACAAATCTTCCTTCAATTATGAATCTAATCCATCATTGGATGTTTCTTCATTATGAATGAAGAGATAATCAGATATCTCTTTATTATGACTAAAGAGATATTTGGATGGAAACATTAAAAGTGATGACTTTAGTGTGTTCCATTGTGAATGCAAAATATATTGCCATATAGAAGCTTACAACAATGTTGTTTGGATGGGAAAGTTCATTCATGAACTCTCTATTCGGTTCCAACCAGGAAGTGTCTCTAGTGTACCGACACTACGACACTAATGGGCGATAGCTCAAGCCAGGGAATCAAGGTCTCATCAAGATCCGAACTCAAATGAGAGACTGAACCACATGATTGAGAATCATGTATAATGGTGACGTCGTTATTCTCAAGGTTGCTTCTATGGATAACATATAGATATCCATTGTCTAGGCCTACTACTCAGCCATTTTTGAAATGACTACAGAAGAGGTACCATCACTGATAACCATGCTGATTGGCTCTAGTGCAAGTGGGAGATTGTTGGAAATGTGCCCTAAAACCAATCATATGATGATACTTTACGGACATTTCACATGTTGAACTAATCTAGTTTAATATCAAGGGCAAAGATTATTGTTTTAAGTCGTCTCATATAAATGTTATATGCTTAAACGATAAGTCCAAGGAATATGTAATTAGGAGAATGTAATTTAAACAAGTTAGATTCATGAGACCATTCTCTTTCGTATACATATCCTAAACGTTCCTGATCATAGGATTGCCAATTGGGCATTGACAGTCCATTAAGATCAGTACGTGTTATGTCTTCTCTCAGGGAGAGTGACTAGTCTCGAGTCATTGGTGTGTGTGACATCAAGACAAGTACGTAGGTGCTCAATAGAGAATGAACACGATCAACGAAGAGTTCTCATATTCATGTCACATGAGAACTCATGGTTGGGATAATGCAAAGTAGTTCTTTGACCTGAGGCATCATAGTTGTCTTGTGGTTAGGTCCTTGATCTTTGATTATGTCAAAGTCACCCCATCCGCGGGTGTCCACGGCATCGTTGGGGTTAAGCCACTTAGCCATGGAGACAATTAAATGCGCAACAAGGCATCTCTAACCTTCAATCCGTTTGAGGGAGAATACTCTATGATGTGATTAAGAATCTCTGGCCAGAGTATGAATGAGATTTAGGAAGTCGTTCCAAATCACATTCAAGGTAATCATATAAGCACACGAATCACATTGGATAGTAGACATGAATAAACTATCAAACCAAACAATGTGGTCAAGGGTATTGTATTAGAGAAATATCGTATTGCATTTGTAATCCTAAAACTGAATAGGTTATCCACCTCTTCTGATTAGCTTGGGTAACCATGATATGCTGCTAGGTATCACTCATGGTTTGTGGAAGCCCTAAACGTGTATAATCACTAAAGGGAGAATTGAAAGTAAGTTTCAATTCACAATCGATTTGAAATGGTTTTAATCGCCCACTGCCTCGCTAAAAGGAACCTAATGGATCGTACACCGTGTAAGGTGGAGATTGAAGAAACAACGGAGATGAGTAAGAATAATTAAATGGTTTAATTATTTATGGCAAGGATTAATTAATATGTTAATTAATCAAACGAATAAAGTTCGTTAAAAGACCACGGGTTTGTTTTGGGCCTCAAGGCCCAATGGGCTTCGGACGTCAAGCCCATTGACTTAAGTTGTATGACAACTTAATGACAAATAATTCAAAGGCCCTAAAAGGCCAATGAAACCCTATGGCCGGCCATTTAGAGATGGAGTGGGTTTTGGACTTATTTATAAGTTTGCCACTCCAATGAATTAAGGTATAAATATGACTTTATAGCCAAAATTCATTTAGGGTTTCTTTTGGAGAAAATTGGTGGGAACATGTCTCTCCATTTCTCTCTAAAGAGGCCGGCCCCTTGGAGGGATTAGCTAGCAATCAAACTCCTCCAAGGTCACTCATTTCTTCTTCAATCTAACCTTGGTGAAAAGGCTTAGAGGTTCTCAATTTTGGGAACTTGGAGAACCATTTCATCCATCCAAATCCATAGATCTAAGATGCAAGGAATGAAGGCCCTCTCTTTGGGTGATTAGCCTTTGCTTATGCAAAGAGGAATCTACAAAGGTATAATTTCTCAACTCACTTTGATTTGAGTTGAGTCTTGGTTCACCAATCTACTAGGCTTTGAATTTCATGGTTAATGTTTTGTTTTTTAAGTGCATGCAAGCATGATTCCGCCTTTAATTGTTAATTGCATGCTAATAGATGTTGCTTAAATGAACATGTTTTTCACAAAATTTCCTTCAGGGTAGCCATGACATACTGCTAGGTGTCACTCATGGTTTGTGGAAGCCCTGAAGATTAGCAAACACTAATCTTTATCAAATGGAGAATTGAAATGTTGTTTCAATTCACAATCAATCGTTAAGAGTAACAATCGCCCACTGCCTAGCTAATTGGAACCTAATGGATCGTACACCGAGTAAGGATGAAAGTGAAGAAATATAAATGAGATGGATAAGCGATTAAATGGTTTAATTGAGAATGGTCAAAATTAATTAATTAGTTAATTAATTTTACGAAAGGTTCGTATTGGGCTTTTAAGTTGGTTTTGGGTTTCAGAGCCCAAAAGTGTTTTGGTCCACAAGGCCCATTATGTTTAAGTTGTATGACAACTAAAACAAAATGGGCAATTAGCCCAATAACAAAGACAAGGCAGGCCATAAGGGTGAGTGGAAGCAACTTGAATTAATTACAAGTTTGCCACTCACATGTGATGTAGTATAAAGTCAACTTTATAGCTTTTTCTCATTAGGGTTTTCTTGAGGCAAAGAAGAGAAACACCTTATCTCTTTTTCTCTAAAAGGAGGCCGGCCACTTAGGGAAGAATTAGCTAGCAATCTTTTCTTCTCTAAGTCATCCATTTCATCTTCACACCTTATCCTTGGTGTGGAGACTTAGAGACACCAAATCTTTGGTGTTCTTGGAGATCCTTTCCTCACATCCTCAAGGAGCAAAGGAGCATCAAAAGGAAGAAAATCACAAGGAAGATCCAAGGAGCTAGGAGGTGACTTGAAGGCCCTCCACTTGGGTGAATCCCTTGTGTAAACAAGGATGAGCTTCAAGGGTAATGAATCTCTAAATCCTTCTTTCTCTTTAATATTGTTAATGAGTCTTGTGGTTCACCATTCACTAGGCTTTGAAAGTCATGGGTTTTAAAATTGTTTTTTAATGCATGCCTACTTTAATGTGTTATTAGTTTTCATATGTTTTCAAATGTTCTCACATGTTCTTAGTTAGGACAAAATTTTTCCTTCATTTTGTAGACTTTTCAGCTCGTGTAGATTCCTTGGCTCAGGCATGCTTTGAATGGCCTTAATCTTCGATTGGTCCACTTCAATGCCACAGTGCTTGATAATAAAGCCGAGGAACTTCCCAGAGGTGATGCCAAATGCACACTGTAACGTGTTCATCTTGAGGTTGTAGTGCCGTAGTTTGTCGAACATCATTCATAAATCCTTCAAGTGATCAGATCTCCTTTTGGTCTTGACAACTATGTCGTTGTAGACATGTAAATTTCGTTGCATACAAAGGATCCATCGTAAAGCTCCATGTGGCATATGACTCATAACAAATGGACAAGTCATCAATGACCTGTAGCACAAATCAAGCAAGGGAAGTATAAAATTTTCCCAAAATTCGACTAAAGGGAGAAAACTCCCTTAAATTGGGCAAAAGGGCTCAAATTGCTCTCAAAATCAGAAAGAAAAGGTATCTTCATAAAACAAGCAAGAATTGAAGATTGGTCACAAAATAAGCAACAAGGCCTCATAATTTTGGCCAAATGAGTAGAGTGGATCAAATTAAAGCACAAAACATGCCTAAATTCTCCCATGAATGAATCAAGACACAAATAAAGGCCAAATCCACCCAAAGGCAAGCCTTCAGAAGCCTATAAATACAAGGTCCTCCCACAAACATAGGGGTCGAAAAATCTCTACACAGAATAACCTTTGCCAAACCTTTGAAGACTAATACGCTGCTAAAGCTCTCTTTGAAGAATATTCAACCAAAGCTGAAGCTTCCTCTTGACTAAAGTCGAAGCATTTTCTTGAAGAATCAACAAGCGCTCATGCCGATTCCTTCAAGACTTTGTTGCAAGCTTATAAACTTGTAGAAACGTTTGTTTCAAGATCAAGTTGTTAAAACCCTTGGAGCAACGAAATCCCGCATCAAACACCACCTTTGCCACACCCTTAAGCTTAAAACTTGAAGCAATCGTTCAACCGTTCATCCAAGATCAAGTCATCACGACCTTTGGATCAACAATCACGCATCTACATCAAATTTGAAGACTGAATTAGAGGAAAAGTTGTAAACAGATTTTCATGTTTCATTCGATATAGAATTTTCATGTTTACAAATTTGGCACGCCCAGTGGGACATCTTTGCCTCTCATCTCTATCTTCAAATCCGCAAAAAGCACAAATGGTATCAAGAAAGGATCAAGCTATTCCCGATACCAATGCAAAGAACAAGCGCATCCTTGCCTCACGTGGTGGCACTTTGGGCGTCACAATCTAAAGCAAGGCAAGAACTCTCTCTTCCATGCCTTCCACCCCTACATCAACTCTACCGAAGGAGCAAGAGCACCCGAGACACAAACTTATGATCACCCTGGCCTCGCTAAGGGCGCCAAGTGAAGAAAGTCCGAGGAAGTACTCTAAGTCTTTGACTTCTGACACCAACTCAAGTAGCTTGTGTCCCGTAGCCATGCAAGTCATGACTACTGACGCGACTTTCATCGTGGATCAGCTGGCTCAAATAAGTGAAGCAATTGTAAGACTGACAAGGATCGTGGAAGAGAATGACTTGCAAATTACTACACTCATCAACCGTCTGGAGGAAACCAACGAAAAGGAAGAACCTCTAGTGGAGAAAGCGGAGCAAAAGCTGGACCAAGCAACATCACTCATGGGATCTTTCTCTATCCAGCAGTTGCAGGAGATTATCACTAGCACCATCAAGATGTAGTACCAAGGAAGCTCACATGACTCCGTGCTGTACTCAAAGCCCTACTCTAACATGATTGACGCCTTAAGGATGCTAAAGGTGTTGGAGATATGCCCTGAAAGTCAATCTTTGGAAGAAACCTTTCAGAACAATGTCTATATGTATGGAAAACTCTAATACATCAAAAGGCAAAGTCACTCAGTAGGACTATCTCAATAAACGATATACGTCCTAAATGGTGAATCCATGGACAATGGATCGATGGAAGAAGTAATCTAATGATGTTAGAGTGCAGAGACCTTCTTCACATAACCATGATGTCCAAAAAGGTTCCTGGTCATAGGATTGTCGGAGGGACATTGACAATACATAGACCAATACATACTATGTCCCCTTCCAATGGGAAGGATGGAAAGTTTCATGCCATTCGTGTAGTGACACTAAGACAAGTATGTAGGTGCTCATTATGGGAATGAGTTCACTGAACACAATCAAACGAGAGTACGTGCATGGAAGTCTACTCACATGTCAAGCAAGTAACTCTACTGGTTGGAATAATGTAAGTAATCCTTAGACCTGAGACATCATAGTTGTCTTGGGGATACGTTGCTGATCATTTGATAATGAGACGTGACCACATCTCATCTTGGATGTGTTCTATGCATTGTTGGGGTCAGTGATTTATTCTCAGAGGCATGTGAATGATCAACAAGGGATCTCTAATCCTCGTTATGAGAGGATGAATACTCTAAGATATGATTCAGGAATCTTCGGGCGAAGTATCGAGCGTAATGATGGAAAGCGTTCATATACGACTCAATAGAATCATATGACTTGATATAATCACATTAGGGATTTGACATTAAATATCCATACCCTAGTAATGTGATTATGAGTATTGTATTAGAGAAGGATCGAATTACATTGTAATTCCAACTGAATAGGTTCTCCGAACAAATTCTACATTAGCTTGGGTAGCCATGATATATGATTAGATGTCACTCATGGCTCGTGGGTTCTTCTAGATGATTAAATAAGTAGTCATCAAAGAAGAAGGAGAATTAAAAGTAAGTTTTAATTCACTAAGTGATTGAATAAATACTAATCATTTGAATTGATACCAATCACCTCACTGCCTTGCTAATTAGAACCTAAAACGATTGTACACCGATACACTCTTGTGGTGAGACAACTAATGGATGATGGAATTAATTAATTGGATTAATTAAGTTTTATGATTAATTAGAAAGTCTAAAGAAATCATATAAACGATAAAAGATCGTTTAGGACTTAAAGAAAAGTTCGGGTTCATTCAGGCCCATTGGGCCCAAACGAATTAGGTCCTTTTATTCAAGCATAGAATGACTTGAAATGATGAAAGCCCAAAGTCCAAACCCACACTAAGGGGCTGGCCAATACAAGTGAAAGGAGAGAGAGGGAGTCAAGTGGTTGACTCACTTATTTGACATTTATAAAGGAAGTTTAGTGAAAATGTTTCATTAGGGTTTTGTGTGTTCTTTTTCACAAAAGAGAAAAACAAGTCTCTCTCTCTCTACACACTTGTAGCCGGCCACAAAGAGGAGGGAAAGCTAATCATCTCTCCTCCTTTTGGTTATTCCATTATCCATCTCACTACACTAGTGGGTCTGGATCTTTAGAGGTCTTCTACTTTGGAGACTAAAGGAGATAGGAGCTCTAAATCTTTCAAGGTGGAGGAAGCTAGGAGGGAGGCTAGACTCAAGGAGTTCCAAGAACAAAGAACTTGGAGGTGGTCCATCCTTGGTCTCAAGTCTAGATCAAGAGGTATAAAACTATACCTTCACTTTGTTCTTCAATATTTTCTTAGATGCATCATATATGAACCTATGCTTCTTGAAGGGGATTTGCATGACTATAGCTTTGATATTATGTGATAACATGCTTCCGTTGCAAATGTATATAAATTTTGAATTGTATATGCATGCTAGTCACTAGAAATCCCACATAAATCTCATTATTTCCCTTCAAGTGGTATGAAGAGCCAAATGTTTATATTTGATGTGTCCTTTTGGATTTTATGCATATGGGTTTTAATTTTATGTTTGGCATATTATTTCTTCATTCAAAACATGTTTCTTTTTTGTTTTTCAAATGTTGAAAAATGTGTTTCCAGAGTTGAAAAAGATATGTATGCAAAAAGTGTTTTGGATGCATGAATGAAGAGTGAGTTTTTTGAACAAAATTTGGGGCTTATGTACCATAAGGGAGGGCATGGTTTTGGGGGATTTTTTGGCTTGTGTTTGTGTTTTATTTTAAGTCACACACACACACACTTTGAAGCTAGAAAGTAGAGGCCTTGTCACTTTTGTTTTTTTGGTTTGAAAAATCACCAAGAAAGTACAAATCTTGAAATTGTTTTCATGGTTTTATTCTTGGTGTTCATGGTTTTGGTTTTGGTGTAAAAGGTTTTGTTTTTGTGTTCATACTTTGTTGTTTGAATTTGGATGGTAAACTTGCCATCAATACTTTCCATTGATTGACTCCATCCTAGACTTGACTAGGAGACCTTACACCCATCATACCTTTTAAGCCAACTTGCACAAGTGGTGACAATGAAAAGCTAGGGCTTTTGCTTTACTTTGAAATTAAGGGAACAAGTATGACACACTCCCTCTCCCCATCACATAACCGGCCACCCTATTTGATGGGTCCTCTATGGGCTATTTTGTAATTTAAAAAGTTGATTATACTTTCTAGTATTTACGGTTTGACCCATAACTTTTCATAATTGCATTTCGGCCTCACCTTTTTATGAGATTAAAATATTATGATTTTAATTTTGTTTATAGCTTAAACTCATCATATAATTATGCCCATATGTACTAAATCTAATTGATTATGTTGCATTCCAATTTAATTATTTAATGTGATTAAGTAGTTAGTGAAATGGTTGACTATGGACTTGTGCCTTAAACGATAATTGAGCTATGAGAAAGGCCGCTAAATTCAAATGGTTTGAACCTTGGGAATGTGTTTTAATTGCTATTTCAATTGGACCTCAACATGTTAGACATTAATCTTTCTCTCCCTCTTAGTATATGTAATTTGTAGGAATTTGTACAAATCGGTTTGTAATTCTTATTACTTCTTTATCTCTTTCAATTAGTTGATTCCCTCTAGTACTAGACTAGAGTTTCTTTAACTATTGGTAAGGAGACATATTAAAAGGGGTTTTCATGAGATTAAAGATTTGTTGGGTCTAACGCCCTAATTAGCAATGAATGATTGTCTTTCGTTTCTAATGGCTCAATGAAAAAAAATGTTTTAATTGGATTGAAAGCGCGTAATTAAAACGAAAAATTCTTCCCTAGATCTTATTCAACAATGTTGGCTCATTGTTGAATCAACCTAATAAGTCCATGGTCATCCAAAGAGCCTAAGATAACTATAAAGTCCAAATTTAAAGGAATGCAAAAACCTTAGTAGTAGTAGTTACTTCCAATATTTGAAAAATTCGTTTTTGATATTGATTTGTTTTTCTCAAAACAAATAGTGGGGGTATCATACGCTACTAAACTAAAATGAACACAATTAGTAGTGATATATATCTCCAATATTTTGAAAAATTGTTTTTAATATTGATTTGTTTTGCGAAAACGAATAGTGGAGATATCATATGCTACTAATTTCATTTACTTTGGACTAGTAGTTGTAATAGAACACAATTTATTATAATGTGATTAAATAAATAAAATGATGAGACCTTAAAATCCCTCAACCAACATCAAATATTAAGTTGAAAGCGGAGAGGTGCTTTGAACACTTCTTCGTGGCCTTCCACCATGGTAGGCTCCAATCGTTTATGACTCATACACCGCCTTCACCCTATCATGGGGGAGTTCAAAGTATGTGCTTATACTCAGGAGGAGTCTATTTCAAACATTTGATGTGGTGAAGGTAGGCAACGAGTATGGCCGACATCGTATCATCGTGAGGTCATACTTGGACCCTTATCTAAACCGGCATGGTGGGTCAAAACTTAACTAAGAGAAATGGTGCTAACATCATATAATTGTGAAGCATTGTTCTCTAGAGGCCAACTAGATGGGTAATCACAAGAGGTTGTTGTGAATGGGTAGTTCTACCCTCTCATTATTATTTTTGCTAGCCGACATCGTATCATCGTGAGGTGGGCTTGGTAATAGTGAGCCTCCCATAACCCGCTAGGAGCTTTCATTGAAATCTCTCGGATTCCATCTTGAGGGATATGGAATTTGCCAAAAATAGTGGGTGGTGTCATTCGGTTTAAAGACCCGAATCGTTTGACTTAATCAACAATCAAACTAATTTATTTTATTGTTATCTATTTAGATATGGTTGGAAGCACACTTGCAAAGATACTCGACAAGCATTGCCTTGAGGGGCACAATTTCCCATCTTGGTATCGTAATGTCAAGATTCTCCTAACCTTGGAGAAAAATGTTTACGTACTAGACAAGGCTCCACCTCACATACCTCTTGGCCCTGAGGCCACTGAGGATGAACGTGCTAAGTATGACAAGCACGTTGAGGATGATACACAAGCCAAGTGATATCTGTTAGCTTCCATGAATGAGGAGCTGCAGAGACAGCATGAGGGTATGGACAGTGCATCCTCCATCATACTCCATCTTACGGAGTTATATGGTGAAGGGACGCGCAATTGTCGCTTCAGCACTGTCAGTGAACTTGTGAAGACCAAAATGGTCAAGGGAGCCCTAGTGCATCAACATGTACTGAAGATGATTGGACTCATTGAACAATTGGAGAACCTAGGGACTCCACTTGACGGGGAATTGGCCCAGGACTTCATCTTGGCTTCTCTTTCTTATTCATTCTCGCAGTTCGTTATGAACTACAACATGAACAAGATGGATAGCACTCTCTCTGAGTTACTAAACATGTTAGTAACCGCTAAGAAGACTATGAAGAAAGAGAACGTTGTAGGGACTGTTGCAGTAGCCTACAACAAGCCATCCTCTTCCAAGGCCAAGCCGAAAGGCAAAGGCAAAGGAAAGGAGAAGTCATCCACTCCTAAGGCCCAAGGAGGAGTGAAGAAAAAGAAGGCGAATGAGCCCAAGGGGACCTGCCACCACTGTGGAAATGACGGGCATTGGAAGAGGAATTGCAGGTTATACCTTGCATCTCTGAAGGACAAGCCACAAGGTATGGTTTTTGTTCTTATCTTCAATTCTAATTGTTAGATCTTCTAATCTTTATATTTGATATAAAATGCTAATCACTTATGCAATTGTATGTAGGTGATGGAGCCAAGTAGAAGATGGACAAGCAAAGAAAAGGAATGGAATGAAGGGTTCGGCCATTAACTTTTTGCTAACTACTTAGGAAGTTTGTTAGGCACATTAAAGATAGTCTTTAAACTTTCTTATTTTGCTAAGAACTTATTATGTGGCTTCATATGATGGAAGACCCACTTTTGGTGCCTATATGAAGGTATATAATTAGTCTCTAATGTAGGAGCTAATTCTTTTGTATTAAAACATTATGAATGTTTAACTTATCATATCAATGTAATGTGATGAATGCCTTCTACTAAATTTGTTCCTCAAAGTAGTATTATGAATTGAAAATTGTCTTGTTGTATTCTAGTTGAGATACAAGAAATGTATCACTTATATAATGCGATTTCCAAGCTTTGGATTTATCAATTAAGGATAGATCTTACATGTTGACCATAGATGGATACAATGAATCTTTAGATTTGGTTCCAATTGCCTACATATGAGTTCTATATGAATTGAGAAAGTCTAGAGATTCCTTTCTTGAAGAAAAGGAAGATCACATTATAATGACATAAGTAATACATAAGAAAAACGTTTCTTATATGGTTATCACTTACTTAACCGCAATAACCAAGATCACTCTTGGTTCAATTAGTAGCTTCGAACAACTAATTGGACATTCTTAAATTGTTTTAAGAAATGTCAAATATGTTAGTGATCAAACCAATGATGAAGTGTCCAAATCTATAAAAGGTTTAAGACTTTAGTCACTTAATAACAAGACATGCACTTAGTGGAGTTGGAACAATAAGCTTAAAAGGTTCTAAGCTACTCCACAATGTCCTCTACCCATATACTTCATAATTATACACTATGAATGTATAATGCGATTTCTCATTAAGGTCATGAGAAACAGTGGGAGGTGAGAAAAGGATATAAACTTGAATATGATTGGTTTATAGTTGTCTAAAATTAATAGTGCATCACTATTATTAATGAGTTTGTAATTTTAATTGTTAAAAGGTCTCAAACTCTTCGAAGCATTAAAATCGATGTTGTGTAACATTCTAAGAATAATCTATGAATGTTGGTTTCACCAACCTAGCATAAAATGGTTATATGTTGGGAGTTGTCCATCATTCTCTTTTACGAGAACAAACTAAGTACAAAGCAAATGGACAAGTTGATGAAACAAAAGGGAATAGTTTCAAAAATGAGTCACAACATATAGTTTAACAACAAGACAATCCGATTTTGACACCTCATGTAACTATAATGCTCTATGTAGTTTTAATAAGGAATTAAATCAACCACCTAGTCGGAATGGTTGAATTCCTATATCCTTAGTAGGAGCCATGCTTCCACTAATGATTTGGATAATTCTTGTATGACTACTTTAAAAGGTTTTAGTATGAATAAAACTAGAAATATGATGTTTGACACCATATAGTTTAAATGAATGGACTTGATAAAAACAAGTCACACATATCAAATGGGATTACTTGAGAAGGAATTCTTTTGTATATGTTCGTTTAAATAACTTGTGTTAGCTAGATTTGTTGATTGTCCAAAACTGTTGAGACATCATCAATAAGCTAATGGATCTTAAAGATTGTCAATAGATCCAAGACAAGTTAGTGGGAGCTATATGCATTCAAATCAAGAAAATACAAGTGTTATGTTTTCTTAAGGTTTCGATTGAATGCTTAGTTACAACAAGGTCAGTGGGAGTGATGTTATACTTTTGAGCAACATATTATGAATGAAGTCTATTTGATAGACGTAATAAATATTGATGTTACTCAAAATGACAAATTGTGACAAGGTCAATTTTGAAGTACAGACTTAAAATGGACTTATTGATACAGCAAGGCTGTCTCAAGAATGTTGTATAAGGAAATTGAATCTCAAATGTTGAAGATTTGAGAAACTATTTCTATATATTTTAGAAAAAAATTGCTTTCATGACCCTTATAAAGAATATGTCACAAAATCACAAAAGGGACACATGTATGGACTTGTGAGATGATATCCAAAAGTGAAAAACCATAAGGGTCGTCACTTTAAGATATTACTATAGCCCAGGATCAGAACCATAGCAACTGATAGAATATTATTACCTTTGAGAAAGGAACATCAGAGTGAGACTCTGGAAGCGTGCATTCACTTAGGTTATAAACCAAAGTGACAATAACCCATTTTAACAAATGGAACTTCATGGTGGATGAAGTAATAATCATATGAATGTATTGTTAGTATGGTACTACAATGGCCTCGAGGTTGGAGCAAAGTGTGTAAAAAGTATATAAACGAAATATATGTCGATATATATTAAATTTTTAGAAACTGATTCAAAAGGTGTTTCGAATAAGGTCGTTAGTAGGATACTACGACGTAATGGGGCGATAGCTCAAGCCATGGAATCAAGGTCTCATCAAAGTATTTGAACACAAAGAGGAGACAACATTAAATGTTTTGCAAACATTTAATAAGAAAATCCTTTTAAGTTAAAAGGATTAATGCATAACCAAGTTAACCTACGAGCTCAAGTTCACTCCACTAGCATCTATAAGATGCAATACTGATTGACTTTAGTGCAAGTGGGAGATTGTTGGAGATATGCCCTGAAAGTCAATCTTTGGAAGAAACCTTTCAGGACAATGTCTATATGTATGGAAAACTCTAATACATCAAAAGGCAAAGTCACTCATTAGGACTATCTCAATAAACGATATACGTCCTAAATGGTGAATCCATGGACAATGGATCGATGGAAGAAGTAATCTAATGATGTTAGAGTGCAGAGACCTTCTTCACATAACCATGATGTCCAAAAAGGTTCCTGGTCATAGGATTGTCGGAGGGACACTGACAATACATAGACCAGTACATACTATGTCCCCTTCCAATGGGAAGGATGGAAAGTCTCATGCCATTCGTGTGGTGACACTAAGACAAGTATGTAGGTGCTCATTATGGGAATGAGTTCACTGAACACAATCAAACGAGAGTACTTGCATGGAGGTCTACTCACATGTCAAGCAAGTAACTCTACTGGTTGGAATAATGTAAGTAATCCTTTGACCTGAGACATCATAGTTGTCTTGGGGATACGTTGCTGATCATTTGATAATGAGACGTGACCACATCTCATCTTGGATGTGTTCTATGCATTGTTGGGGTCAGTGATTTATTCTCAGAGGCATGTGAATGATCAACAAAGGATCTCTAATCCTCGTTATGAGAGGATGAATACTCTAAGATATGATTCAGGAATCTTCGGTCGAAGTATCGAGCGTAATGATGGAAAGCGTTCCTACACGACTCAATAGAATCATATAACTTGATACAATCACATTAGGGGTTTGACATTAAATATCCATACCCTAGTAATGTGATTGTGAGTATTGTATTAGAGAAGGATCGAATTACATTGTAATTCCAACTGAATAGGTTCTCCGAACAAATTCTACATTAGCTTGGGTAGCCATGATATATGATTAGATGTCACTCATGGCTCGTGGGTTCTTCTAGATGATTAAATAAGTAGTCATCGAAGAAAAAGGAGAATTAAAAGTAAGTTTTAATTCACTAAGTGATTGAATAAATACTAATCATTTGGATTGATACCAATCACCTCACTGCCTTGCTAATGAGAACCTAAAACGATTGTACACTGATACATCTTGTGGTGAGACAACTAATGGATGATGGAATTAATTAATTGGATTAATTAAGTGTTATGATTAATTAGAAAGTCTAAGAAATCATATAAACGATAAAAGATCGTTTAGGACTTAAAGAAAAGTTCGGGTTCATTCGGGGCCAAACGAATTGGGTCATTTTATTCAAGCATAGAATGACTTGAAATGATGAAAGCCCAAATTCCAAACCCACACTAAGGGGCCGGCCAATACAAGTGAAAGGAGAGAGAGGGAGTCAAGTGGTTGACTCACTTCTTTGACATTTATAAAGGAAGTTTAGTGAAAATGTTTCATTAGGGTTTTGTGTGTTCTTTTTCACAAAAGAGAAAAACAAGTCCCTCTCTCTCTACACACTTATAGCCGGCCACCAAGAGGAGGGAAAGCTAATCATCTCTCCTCCTTTTGGTTATTCCATTATCCATCTCACTACACTAGTGGGTGTGGATCTTTAGAGGTCTTCTACTTTGGAGACTAAAGGAGAAAGGAGCTTTAAATCTTTCAAGGTGGAGGAAGCTAGGAGGGAGGATAGACTCAAGGAGTTCCAAGAACAAAGAGCTTGGAGGTGGTCCATCCTTGGTCTCAAGTCTAGATCAAGAGGTATAAAACTATACCTTAACTTTTATCTTCAATATTTTCTTAGATGCATCATATATGAACCTATGCTTCTTGAAGGGGATTTGCATGACTATAGCTTTGATATTATGTGATAACATGCTTCCGTTGCAAATGTATATAAATTTTGAATTGTATATGCATGCTAGTCACTAGAAATCCCACATAAATCTCATTATTTCCCTTCAAAAGGGTTATCGGCCGCCAAAGTTCATGCAATATAATGGAAAAGGCAGTCCTAAACAACATATTGCCTATTTCATCAAAACTGGCAACAACGCTGGGATAGAGAGAGACTACCTTGTTAAGCAGTTTGTGCGCTCGCTGAAAGGTAATGCCTTTAACTGGTACACTGACCTTAAGCCTGAATCCATCAATAGCTAAGATCAGCTTGAAAGCGAATTCCTTAACTGCTTCTACAACACTCGCCGCTCCATAAGCATGCTGGAGTTGATGAGTATGAAGCAATGGAAGAATGAACTTGTTGTCGACTACATCAACATATGGCTTTCATTAAGTCTAGATTGCAAGGATTGGCTTTTTGAAACCTCCACCATTGAGATGTGCGTTCAAGGCATGTACTGGGGGCTACACTATATCCTCTAAGGCATAAAGCCAAGGACATTTGAGGAACTGGTGACTCATTCCCACGACATAGAGCTGAGTATCGCCAACCATGGGAAAAAAGGAGCCAATCACTGACTTCAAGAAGGACAAGGTGTTCGCTGCCAAGGTAGATAAGACTGGGAAGAAGCTTGCCAATGAAGCTTTTTCTGTCAACGCTACCCCCATCAAGACCTCATTTGTGCCCGTCAAGATCTTCTCCAAGAACAAAGCGAAGGAGATAAAAAGAAGTGAGCCTTCTCATACCCAAGATAGGTACAAAAACACCTTTAGGGAGCTGGAGTAAAAGACCTACCCTTTTCCAAACTCTGAAGTGGCTGTAATGCTAGACGACCTGCTAGAGAAGAAAGTGATCGAGCTGCCTGAATGCAAGCGCCCCAAATAGATGAATCGCATTAACGATCCTAGGTACTGCGAATACCATCGTATCGTGAGCCATTCTGTTGGTAAATGCTTCATCCTTAAGGAGCTCATCGTGAAGCTCACACAACAAGGGAAAATTGAACTTGACGTTGAAGACACGGCCGCAACACACACTACTGTGATTTTGTTTGGATCCTTCGATCCTTTGCCTCACCAAGTGACGCATGCCCACTCTCATCCTTACCCAAGCTGCATGACACCTTCTACACAGCCATAACTGGGGACAAGTAACCAAAATGCACTTACCGACGATGAATAAGTATGGACACTAGTGACCTACGAAAAGACAAGGAAGCCAAGACCCCAAGCCTCAAAGCCAATGGTGGAACAGGGGAGAAAGCACCGCCACCGCAACAATTGGAAGCCTAAAAGAAATGTAAGAGTTACTAAGTCGACATACGCTGGGAACCTATGGAGCAAGAGCCTCGCATTCCCGTCTCCTTGCATAAGTACTTCCTAAAGGATTTCTTCCAACAGTGCACTACCGCTGCCTGTCACATGGTTGAAATAGAAATAGAAGAGCCTTTAAAAGGCAAAGCTATCACCATTGAGGAAGAGAAAACTCCTACGCCTGAAGAAAGCCTGGTGTCATACTTTAGCATCCAGGTGGCGCTGCAATCGCTCAAAGGTGTGCGAAGAGAATAGCGGTCTTGGCAAGTCCCGATGTCCACGAAGCGCAAGAAAGCATAGATGAAAGCCTGAAGCTTCGGCCACATGAATATGCCACATACTGTGCCGTCCATGACGCAATCCGCTTCACTGATGAAGACTTGTTGTTGGGATCAAAGCCTCACAACCGTCATCTCTTTGTCTCTGTGTACGTAAGGGAGCACAAAATCAACCGCATGCTTGTGGATGGAGGATCAATCATAAACATCATGCCAAAGTGAACAATGACTACAATCCGCACCAAGGTGGATGAACTATCGTAGAACCGCCTCCTAATCCAAGGTTTTAACCAAGGAGGACAAAGAGCGATGGGCATGGTCTGTGTGGAGATGACCATTGGCGAACTCAAATCAAGCACATTATTCCACGTGATTGATGCGAGAACTTTCTACAGCTTGCTCTTAGGAAGGCCTTGGATCCACGAGAATGGGGTAGTGTTATCCACCCTTCACCAATGCCTAAAGTTTTACTGAGAAGGAGTCAAGGTGATACAAGGCGACACCAAGCCGTTCACCGAAGCCGAATCACACTTCACGGATGCCAAGTTCTACATGGATGAAGAAATGGTGCCCAAAGCTCTTCCAAAAGAAATCAAATCCAAAGGCAAAGCCGCACCTAAGAAACAAGAGTGGCAAGCCATGCCCAAGAAATGAGAAGGGGAAGCCGTGCCATCTTCAAGCAAAGATGACGATGAGCCTGCTAAGCCCACAAAAATCGAAGGGAGTATGACGCCCTTAAAAGGATCAAACACACCCATCTTTCGATACATCCCAATGTCAAGAAGAAAGAATGGGCAATCCCCGTTCGAAACTGGAACAAGCAAAGCTAACACACAACTGCACAAAGATGATGTAAAGCTACTCAACACAAACGTTGCTTTACCTCTGACACAGCTAGGTGATGCTAAAATTTCAAAACCACTGCTAGGCTTCGTAAAACCCCTACCAAAGGGGGTAGAACCGAGTGTTGTTCCAACCAAGAAGACCAAAGAAGGTTTTGCCCCAAATTCCTACAAACTCATGTCAAAGGCTAGGTACGGTTTCGCCTCCCCTTCAAATCTTGGAAGAGAGGTTTCAAACACCATTAATGACAAACAATGTGACCTCACTGAGACTCAGAAGAAGTTGAAGGAGCATGGTTACGGAGTTGACAACAACAAAGCTGGACTTGGCTTCACACCAAATACGCCCGTGAAGATTTTCAGAAAATTGAAAAACGCTAGCTCTCAACGCATCAGAGTAAGCATTGAGCAAAGTCAAGAAGAGCCTAACCCTCCCCTCGAACATCAGTCTTCGATAGGATGAACCGTTCAAAACCTAGAATTTCAGCACTTAATCGCATTGGTTATCAAGACCAAACCTCCGCCTTCAAAAGGCTTAATACGCCAACACCTCAAAGATGTCTTCCACATCACAATCCAAGAAAACAATGAAGACGAAAATCCCGAGGAGGACGTCACTGTTGCACCACCACAGCTCGAGGATGGGGGGAAAGCTATGGTTGATGATCGCAATGAGCTCAACTTAGGTACAAGCGAGGAACCAAAGCTTAACTTAGTAAGTGCATCACTAAGTGCAAACCAGATCTAGGAGTACTACCAACTGCTTTTGGAATACAAAGACGTTTTTGCTTGGACCTACAAAGAAATGCCTGGCCTTGACCTTACCATCGCTGTGCATCGTCTTGTAGACTCAAAGCAAACTTAAAGCCTGGAACGCGACTGATAAAGCTAACGTCCTAAGTCATACTCGTATGCTTTGAAACAAACATCCTAAGTTATACTCGTATGCTTTGGCCAAAGACTCCCGAATCATATCTCAGAGTATTCTCCCTCCACCATGGAAGGTTAGAGATCCCTTGTTGTGCATTCATATGCCTACATGACTAGATAGCTTGGCCCCAACAATGTCGTGGACACTCTCGATGGAATGCCTTTGACATGATCAAAGATCAAGGACCTAACCATTAGACATCTATGATGCCTCAGGTCAAATGACTACTTTGCATATTGCAACTTAAGAGTTCTTACATGACATGTATGTTCGAACTCTTTTTTTATTGTAGTTTAGTGTACTCGATTACCATTTTGAGCACCTATGTGTTTGTCTTAGTGTCCAACACTATATGACTTGAGACTAGTCATACTCACGCTTGAATTAACATAACACATACTAACCTTAGCGGATTGTCAATGCCCATATGGCAATCCTATGGCTAGGAACGTTTTAGGAATGAACATAAGAGAAAGGTCTCATTAATATAAGTTTCTTAGATCACTTCTCTCTTAGATTAAATACATTCCTTGGATTCCCTTATTGCTTAAACACATAATACAATAAATAATGATTAACAATAAGCTTTTCCCTTCATTAAACATATAATAGTTTAACACAATAAGTATTCCAAAAGCTATTACATCAAATGAGTGGCTTTGTGGGCATACTTCCAACAACAACGTCACCACCGAGGAAAGTTGTGACCAAACTACACAGCGTAAAAATGCTGCGGTCTTTTGCACAACCCCACATGGTAAAAGTGACGCACTGCAACAAGCTTCAAGCGGCAAGAAGGGCACGGCAACAACAGCTATAAGGCACGGCAACAGCAGCAAACCTACGGCAAAAGCTTCAAGGTAGTCCACGGCAAGCAATTGTGTGTGTGAAAAAAATGCACACCCAATTGTCCTATAAATAGGGGTCAATTGCTTCCTAATGCTATGAGGGAAATACCCAAATAGAAAAAGGAAAGTCAAAACAATGAAGCACATTCCCACCAAAAGAAGGAAGCAAATTCCAAGAACAAAAAAAATTAATGGCAAGTTTCAGCCAATCTGCGCAGGCAGGACGTTTTTGGTAATAATTTAAATTTCCGGAAGAGTTTTGATGCAAGGCCAATTGGAGAAGGAAGCTAAATGTCATAATTTTCCCTAAAGCCAAATGTTCCAGTTTTCAAAATCATTCCCGCAGAAGTTGCTTTCCAGTCAGGATTGCGCAGCTGTAGGAAAATGCAAAGTTGAAGGCCTTCCCGATTTTTCCTAGTCACATGCGATATATGCCTGGAAAGATAAGGGATAAAGATACGTTTCCCATATTTTTACAGAAATTTCCAGAAGAGAAATCAACCTCAAACTGGGCGTGCAAATCAGATGACATGTTTCCCAAAACAAAAAAAGGAAAGGAGAAATACCTCTTTGTCGTGGAGAGTCAAAAGGGGTAAGAAAAATACTCCTCCTTGCTGTAAGAAATCAAAAAAGGGAAAGAAAAATCCTTTTTTGCTATGGAAATCAAAATAAGAAACAAAAAAAATAAAAACGCATTCCCTCCCTTGCCGTGGGAAATCACAAGAGGAAGCACAAAGTACTCCTTGCCGTGGGAAATTCAAAACAAGAAACAAAATCCCCTTCCTTGCCGTGGGGAAAGAAAAGAGGAAAGACAAATTTTCCCCTTGCCGTGGGGATAATGCGAAAATTAACTTAACACACAAATTAAACCCTCTTTTGACAATTGTAGTATATGTATAAGTAGGGATCGTTCTAGGCTGGGGATTAGGAGGGATTGCTAATTGACTCTAAACTGACTCAAAAACATAAAAACAAAGTTAAAAACGTTTGAATAGACTCAAGGGACTCAAAATAGGTTCAAAAGACTTAAAACAATTTAAAAACACTCAAAACTGCCTAAAAACACTTGTTGGGCAGTTTCTGACTCTAAACACAACTTTGAACGAAAATTGGGTTTTGGCTTCACCTAAAACAATAAAAAACACAAACAAAACATATTTGAAACACTTTGAAACAAGAAACTAAAAGGGGGGTTTTGATTTGGATGAAGTTGAAACAAACAAACAAGTATGAAAAACTAGACAGATTGTAAAACAAATTTGAGAAATAAGATGATGGATGGGATAGCTAGAGGCTTTTTCTCCACACATGACATGTATGCAAACAACTCGATTTCCAGTTACTACTTCATTGACTTATGAACGACAATGCCCCAAATTAACTATGACATCACTAGTTAACCCTCAGATTTTCCTTGTTTTATTGGATTGGATGACATCATTCGATAACCCAAAACATTCTTCAAAAGTCCCCTACATGACATCATAATAGAGATACAATCAAAGATCATTACGTTTAATGAAAATCATAAGCATTGACAAAGCACTTGCAACTATGACATCATGTCACTCATGCTAGAATTAAACTTAACACGATCATTTATAAGCGATCTCCACTACTTATGAATATAAGTTTGTAACAATTATGTGAAACTTTCTTATATTCTAGCATCTGATTTATGCATGCCAATTAAGTGTCGTGAAGGAAATTTTGTGAAAAACATGTTCATTTAAGCAACATCTATAAGCATGCAATTAACAATTAAAGGCGGAATCATGCTTGCATGCACTTAAAAACAAAACATTAACCATGAAATTCAAAGCCTAGTAGATTGGTGAACCAAGACTCAACTCAAGAACAAAGTGAGTTGTGAAATTTATACCTTTGTTGATTCCTCTTTGCATAAGCAAATGATAATCACCCAAGAGATAGGGCCTTCATTCCTTGCATCTTAGATCTATGGAATTGGATGGATGAAATGGTTCTCCAAGTTCCCAAAATTGAGAACCTCTAAGTCTCTTCACCAAGGTTAGATTGAAGAAGAAATGAGTGACCTTGGAGGAGTTGGATTGCTAGCTAATCCCTCCAAGGGGGCCGCCCTCTTTAGAGAGAAATGGAGAGACATGTTCTCACCAATTTTCTCCAAAAGAAAACCCTTAAATGAATTTTGGTTATAAAGTCATATTTATACATTTATTCATTGGAGTGGCAAACTTGTAATTAAAGCAAGTTCACTACCCTTTAAATGGCCGGCCATAGGGTTTCATTGGGCTTTTAGGGCCTTTATGAATTATTTGTCATTAAGTTGTCATACAACTTAAGTCAATGGGCTTGACGTTCGAAGCCTATTGGGCCTTGAGGCCCAAAACTAACCCGAGGTCTTTTAACGAACTTTATTCGTTTGATTAATTAACATATTAATTAATCCTTGCCATAAATAATTAAACCATTTAATTATTCTTACTCATCTCCGTTGTTTCGTCAATCTCTACCTTACACGGTGTACGATCCATTAGGTTCCTTTTAGCGAGGCAGTGGGCGATTAAAACCATTTCAAATCGATTGTGAATTGAAACTTACTTTCAATTCTCCCTTTAGTGATTATACACGTTTAGGGCTTCCACAAACCATGAGTGACACCTAACAGTATGTCATGGTTACCCAAGCTAATCAGAAGAGGTGGAGAACCTATTCAGTTTAGGATTACAAATGCAATACGGTTTTTCTCTAATACAATACTCTTGACCACATTGTTTGGTTTGATAGTTTATTCATGTCTACTATTCAATGTGATTCGTGTGTTTATATGATTACCTTGAATGTGATTTGGAACGACTTCCTAAATCTCATTCATACTCTGGCCAGAGATTCTTAATCATATCATAGAGTATTCTCCCTCAAAAGGTTTGAAGGTTAAAGATCCCTTGTTGCGCATTTAATTGCCTCCATGGCTAAGTGGCTTAACCCCAACGATGCCGTGGACACCCGCGGATGGGGTGACTTTGACATAATCAAAGATCAAGGATCTAACCACAAGACAACTACGATGCCTCAGGTCAAATGACTACTTTGCATTATCCCAACCATGAGTTCTCATGTGACATGAATATGAGAACTCTTCGTTGATCGTGTTCAGCGAACTCATTCTCTATTGAGCACCTACGTACTTGTCTTGATGTCACACACACCAATGACTCGAGACTAGTCACTCTCCCTGAGAGAAGACATAGCACGTACTGATCTTAACGGACTGTCAATGCCTAATTAGCAATCCTATGATCAGGAACGTTTAGGATGTGTCTACGAAAGAATGGTCTCATGAATCTAACTTCTTTAGATTGCATTCTCCCAATCACATATTCCTTGGACTTTATCGTTTAAGCTAGATTAGTTTAACATGTGAAATGTCCGTAAAGTATCATCACATGATTGGTTTTAGGGCACATTTCCAACATGTCGACCCTTAGTCAACAAATACAAATAAGTTATCAATCAAATAGTTAAGCCAATTGCATTCACGATTCAAGAGTGCATAACTGGAATTTATCAAATCATATTACACACATAATCATGGCTTTGAAATCACCCCTAGCTAAGAGGGGTTTAGCCACTCATGTTCACAACAAAACGAAAGAAAATGAATTTAAACATTGGAAACAAAAGAAAGAAAACACCTAAACGCTCCAACGATCCAAGTTGGACAGCAAGCACGTCCAAGCACTTTCCTTCCCTTCCTTTGCTACGGCAAAAGGTGTTGGTGAGTGTTTGAAGGTTTGTTTGTATGGAGGAATGGATGTGAAGATGAATGGATGTGTTTGGATGAAGGTTGTATTGAAATGGGGATGAATGATCAAGCAAAAACTAAACTCTATGGCTGCCACACACACTTCCTTTTATAGAGGAAGTGCATGGCAAGAAGGGGAAATTGGTGGTGTGTGCAATGATTCAAGGGTGAAAATAAAGTAATGATGCAAAGCATGGGGGGGTAAAATGGAGTGGTGTTGCAGCTATGAATGCAAGTAGGGAACATGAATGATTGTGCACATGGTATAGAAAGGAAAGGGAGGTGGAATGGTGCAGAAATGAGTCAAAGGTGCATCAAGAGTCATGATGCACAACATGGGATTCCAAAGGTGGTGGATGGTGCATCAATGAGTACATGTAGTGAAGGTAAAAGTTGTATGAAATCTGATGGGTGAAGGGGACAAGGAATGTGCAGCAATTGAGTGCAATGATTCAATGTATTGGTGCATGAAATTAGAAATAATGAAGGAGACAAGGGTGGTGCACGTCATGGAGGGATAATGAGTGTAATGGTGCATGAAATGAGTGCAAGAAATCTGGTGCATGAAGGGGACAAGGGTGATTATGCATGGCATGGGTGGAAATGTGAGTAAGTGGTGAATCAATGAGTGCAAGGAGTGGACAAGAATATTGTGCACATGGTAGACAAAGGAAAGGTGAAAGGTTGCTGCAACAATGGATGGAGTGCACGGCAAAGGAGCTGTCCATGTGCCTTCAAACTTGATTTTCTGCGCTCTTTGCCTTGTGTTCCAGCTCACTTCCACATGTACTAGCTGTTAGACAACTTTCACACACATGTTTTTCATCATTTCATCTTGCAATTATGTTTGTAGTTGCTGGAAATGTGAATACAACTTGTAAAACAATCCAACAAATGGCATCTTTCACTTCTTTTCCTTTCAAATTGTTCCTTAAGTGTATGTATCTGCACACTTCCACACTTCAACTTCATTATTCAGATTTTTGCATATGTTGAAACCCTTTTTAAAACACCAAAAACGTCCATCCAACTTGCTCCATATGCATGCAATCCATTTCAGCCCAAAATTGCTCCAAAATGCACCAAAATGCACTTTCTTGCCAACTTTGTTATTAGGACCTACAAACAACGAAAATAGCTTAAAATACATAATTGACTAAGAAATAACAACATAAATGCACAAGAACAAGCTAACTAAGTCGCATAAATATGCATCTATCAAATTCCCCCACACTTAGCTTTTGCTAGTCCTCGAGCAAAACAAAACAAACGAAACAAACAAAACACAACCTAGACCTTCCAACATTTGCCTCAGGGATTTTTAATGAAACATGACATGTTAAAAATCATCATTCCCACAGATTTTGGTCATCTTTACACTTGAGCACATATTTAATCACAGTCACCACTTACTAGTTCACAATTAACCAATTATAACGATGTTTTGAATGTAGTAACATGCCTTAGAGAATTTGCTTAATTCCTTATAAGATACTCTCTATTTTCACACACATTTTCTGACTACACACCCTACACTAGTATATGTGAGAAGATTGATGTAAACACGAAAGACTTGGACTCACATATGTTATAACAAAGAAAGCAATTTTCTGGAGTTATTAAGTATGTTTAGATATGATCTCATGAATGGAATGCTACTACTTAGATGCGAGAACCAGTGACACCATATGCTCATACCAATTTCGAACTCCACAAATTGAAACACACAACACTCAAGATTGAAGTCAAGGGTTGTAACAGGGCTTGGGGGTAATGGCTAACAAAGAAAGGATAGGGATAACAAACGTTCTTAAAGCGATAGCAAGCAAAGTAATGAAATAGACACTTGGAAATCACTTTAGAATGCAGAATCAACTTTTAAATACAAAGGGAAGATTCATGCAACCCTTAGGGCCGAATTCAATGTTTTGAACCCTTTCTTTAACAAACAACACTTTAGAGCTCTTTTTCATACTTTTTTCAATTCTTTTTTTCTTTTCTACCCGTGCCTTATTAAGGACTTTGGCACACACACACACACAAGAATCACTTCCCTCACACTTGCTTTCTGCAATATATTGATAAAAAAGGAGTTCATTTTAAGTCATGCTTTACTATGCTTCAAGAATAAGGGTATGGATGGTCCTAAAACTAGGCTAGATAAGCATAGTGTGGGTTAACAATGAACATAGGCTTAACAAGGCTCAACGGGTGGTTCAGTCTCTCATATGAGTTTGGATCTTGATGAGACCTTGATTCCCTGGCTTGAGCTATCGCCCCATTAATGTCGTAGTGTCGGTACACTAGAGACACTTTCTAGTTGGTACCGAATAGAGAGTTCATAAATGAACTTTCCCATCCAAACAACATTGTTGTAAGCTTCTATATGGCAATATATTTTGCATTCATAATGGAACACACTAAAGTCATAACTTTAACGTTTCCATCCAAATATCTCTTTAGTCATAATAAAGAGATATCTGATTATCTCTTCATTCATAATGAAGAAACATTCAATGATGAATTAGATTCATAATCTAATACATTTACGCTTCCTTTACGTTACTCTAATTCTTCCTCATTCTTTGAGGAATCTATCCTTTAGTATTTCTTAAATACTTAAGGATTCACTTGACAGTTGCCATGGTTCTGATCCTGGGCTTGCATTGATATCGTCTTGTATCGATCTTGGTATAACTCATATCAACGTTTTTCATACAATATGAAATACGTAAATCACCTTTCTGCGTATGCATAAAGGATTCTATTTATGCATTATGTTTCTTTAGGAGTCAAAAGGGAAAGTTCCCTTTGAGAAGAACAACTTCCTAGTCTCACTAGAGTTGTCCTTTTCATTTGAAGTTTGTCATCATATGAGAAACTTCCTAGCATCTCTTGTCTATTATTAGGGATTGATATAATCCAATTATATCTTGAAATCTATCATTATAGATTTACATCCCATGTTTATAGACTATGTCTCCCATATACATTCTATCGTTTATAGAATGTTTAAAGTCATAACTTTAACGAAGAAGTATTCTTTTCATTTCCAAAATTAATATATCATATATGTGTATGTATATATATATATATATATTTAAATTTAGGAACATGATTAACTCCCACTAATCTTTTGTAAACCTAGTAAACAAAAGATTCATTTACATCTTTATGAGAAATCAAACAATTTGATCTTTCTCTCATAAGACGCTTATCGCTCCCACTAGCTTGCTAAGATCCATGATGGATGGATCTCTACAACTTACATGTCTTGTGATTCATAGTTTTAGACATATATTATTAAGACTATCTTAATAATGGTTTCGGAAACTCATATTATGTCCAAACGTTGAATCACCATTTAGTTGTAGCTAGCAATCTTCGAATTAATTGAAACTAAGACTACGTCAAAGATGGTTTCTTCAAAGTCAACCATTCTCTTTGATTGTAGTCACCTTAAGCTACCAATTACCTATGAAGGTTTCATTATTTTGGGTCAAATGGTACTTTACCATTTCCTTGAGTATATGTCGTGTATACACTCAATGTAGTCATTAAGGATTCTCATTCTTATTTCTTTCGAATTAAGAGGTGTAACTCTATGACATAGTCGTAAAGTTCAAACCATTCAACTGAGACGGTTTATAAATCCTTTTTGACTACCTTGGAACTTGTGGTATAGGAACTAGGTTGTTATATTTATTGATTATCATCTTGTCTCTCAAAGAACCCATTCTTTGAGTTCTATCTCTCATTCATTGCACTATCTTAGGCAAATCATATTGTAGGATTACAATGAACTTTTCAACAAAACAACATTTGTTAGTTGGTTTATAGAAGTGATATCCAAATGTTAATTTAAGGATACCCACAAGATAATTTTCAAAAAAATATTGCTTATTAGCACACAACCCCAAATCTTAACACGATTAAGATTTGTCTTTCTTTCCAACTATATCCTATGGAGTCATGAAAATTTTGGAAGATCTTCTAATTGACAATCATATTGTCTTAGAAGTATATATCCTACATATGGGTAATTGATAATATCCAACGAACTAAATCTTATTTTTCTTCTCCTTATGGAGAAATCCATTATCTTATGATGCTTCTTCCTTGATATCTTTCAAGGAAACTGTTCTAAAGTGTTACCTGTCCTTGGATCAAATCTAAGGAGGTAAATACTTTAGACGTCTTACTCATCAACTTACATTTCTTGAATTCTTTGAAACCTTTTGCAAAGTATTCGGACTTGTGTTTATTCAAAATAAACTATAGTCCAACCGAGAGTGATCTTCGGTGAATGTCATACAACATGAGTAGTATTATGTTGTGGACTAGTGCCACTAACATCTAAGTGAATTAACCTCAACAACTTTGTGATTCTTTCTTCTTTCCAAAAGAATAAAGATTCGAACATTTCGCCTCTATACAATTTTAATAAGAAGGTATTGGATCCGGATCTAAAGATCCAAAGCATCCATCTATGACCAACTCGTAATTTATGTTTTAGAGGTATCACAACTTAGTTGGGATTAGTCACTACCTTGTAACCTTTTGGGTTTTAAGCATCATTATATTCTAAACAGTTAACACTACCATATCATCTCTACTATAGAGATAATTAATTAGATTACAATAATCTAATCATTCATTAATAAAGAACAATGTTTTGTCAAACAAAACATTTATCCATTTAACATACGGAATTAAGTTCCTTTATTCAATTGGAATGTAAAGACAATCTTTGTTTTTCCATTTCTTTGGTAGTTCATATGAGGAAGTAAGTACTATCTGCTTTCGCAGAGATCTACATTTAATTCACGTTCCGAATGTGAAGTACTTTATCTTCTCTCATTTATCTTCCACTTCTTACTAGCCACACTTTTACAACGATTGTAAAACATAATTACTAATACGGAATCAAACATTCAAGTAGAAGAACCAACTGTTTTGAACTATTCAAGAACATTTTACAACACCTTCGAAAGGTGTGTTCTTGACACTTGCAAGACATTTCTTGCAAATACCCCTTCCAATGTCCGTCCTTTCATAAAGAAAGTTTGTTCCCTTGGAGTTATTTCGCTTTCTTCATTTGACTTCTCCTTTGACTACAATAGTCATGGTCCCTAAACTCCCACTATCTCTCTTGAAACTTATTTCAATTGTGTTATACACATCAAACGATTTGGAGAGCGTGTGGTTATTGTTCACTATATAGTTTACAATAAACTTAGTGAATGATTTGGATAGGGACACAAAGGTGAAGTCCTTGCCTAGTTTCCGTTTCTTTAAGTGGTGTAACACTTCAACACTCAATGATTCAAAATCATCATAAGTCCATGTTGATGAACTATTTTTGTCAACCAACCATTATGTTCTAAACATAATTACAAACTTTCAAGAGTTGTTTAAGGCAACTCTCATTTCTTCATACAACAATTTGTAAGTGAAGAATCATGGCACATAAAGTGTCCATGCCTTTGTGCTTTCTTCTCAAGTTCTTGGTTCATTTAACAAAGAAACAAGCACTAGTGTTTGCATTAGCTAAGGGTTGTTCAAAGCAACTCTTATTTCTTCATACAACGATTTGTAAGTGAAGAACTATGACATTTAAAAGTGTTGTCCTCTTTATGATAGACTTATCTAACATATTCTTCCAATGATACATTATCAATAGGAAGATTGTGAGGATTAGACTACTTAGCTACATATATAATCCATTTAAGACAATCTTTGGGATTGTGGTACCAAGTCCGGAAACTAAAGCATTCGGCTTTTCTTTGTCAAGTTTTGGATAGCGTTTGCAAATATATTGGTAAATAAATACATAACAAATATAAATTGATTGATTTTAAGCCATTTGATTCGGGTCTTTAAATCAAATAGCACCACCCACTATTTTTGGCAAATTCCATATCCCCCATTGGAATTCGAGAGTTTTGGAGGAAACTCTTAGTAGGGTATGGGAGACTCACTACTACCAAGCCCACCTCACAATGATATGATGTTGGCTAGCATTAATAATAATGAGAGAGTACGCTTACTCATTCACAACAACCTCTTGTGATTACCCATCTTTTTGGCCTCACGATGATACGATGTCGGCATCATTTCTCTTAGTTAAGTTCTTTCCCACCATGCCGGTTTAGAAAGGGGTTCAAGTATGACCTCACGATGATACGATGTTGGCCACACTCGTTGCCTACCTTAACCTCATCAAATGTTTTAAATAAACTTCTCCTGAGTATAAGCATGCACTTTGCACTCCCCCATGATAGGGTAAAGGCGGTGTACAAGTCATAAACTATTGGAGCCTACCACGGTGGAAGGCCACGAAAGAGTGTTCAAAGCACTCTCACGCTTATCATATTAATAATGGTTTGGTTGAGGGTTTTTAGGTCTCATCACATATAAATATTCATTTTAATCTTTATTAAAACAATTTTGGTCCTATTACAACTATTGGTCCATTTGATTGAATTTAGTTGTATATAATACTCCCACTATGCTTATAAAACGGTTTTTAAAGCAAGATTATATGATACTACTAACATAAACTTTGCATTCATTTGATGGACTATATAGTTGCCTTAGGGCCTTAGGATGACTATGAACCTTTGTTTAGATTCAACACGAGCCTAGTGTTGAATCTCGGACTATGGATGGTGATTGATTTTAGTTAAGCATTTAATCACATTAAGGCGTGTTGTCTTAGGGGCGTTGGACCCAACTACTTCAATTTCATGCATATCATATAAAGCAAGAAAGAAGTACTTCAAAGTAAAGATGAGCTTATGCTCTTTACAACATTTGAATAATACAAATTACTTTAAAGTAAAGAAGAGCTTATGCTCTTTTACAACATTTGATCAAATCAAATTACAACCAAAATTAATCTACACATTCCCATGGTTCAAACAAATTTGAAACGGCCTTTCACATAGCTCAATTATCGTAGGCTTAGGTTCATAATCACCCTTTCTTTAATTAATTAACACTTTAACTAATTAAACTTGAATGCAACATTTTCATTTGGTTTTTGTATCCATAGAATTGATTAAATGGAGCTAAATGAAACGAAAATCCAATTCTCATTTCTAGAGACAAAACCATTTTGTTCTCAACCTAATTTGGGCCAAAAATGCAATAACCTCAACCTTTGGGCTATGTTGCAAAACTTAAACTTTTGAGCTCATTTTGTAAAAACACAAAAGTCCACTACTTCATGTAATTACAACTAGAACTCAAAAATTTCAATAAATTCAAAAACTTCATTAAAGGAACAAAACAATTTGTCCTTTAATGATTTTGGGCCTTTACGTAAATACGTAAACTTTTGGGTCAAACTACAAATACACAAAAGTATCAAAACTTTATGTAATTGCATAAAAGCCCAAAAAATACCCTATTTTAATAGGGTGGCCAGTTTTAGGGAGAAAAAGGAGTGGAGATAAGTCCACAAAAATTTGGAAATTTTTCAACAAAGTCATAAAGCCTTGCAAGTGGAATTTGGTTGTTGTGTAAGAGAAGTACTTCTTACACACCCATCACCATTTCTATCACCTTTCAAAATAAATGTTTTGATGATAGAAAATTCACATCAACCAACACAAAACAAAGACTTTATGAAATTAACCAAAACTTTGAATCAAAACAACAAACATTTTTGTTCTTGGCAAAAATGTCAAGAACAATGAAGAACACTCATGAAAAAACTCAAAAATTTCCATGAACATTTTCACCCAAAAACATCCCAAAACCACTCAAACTTAAGGGGAATAACATATAACCAAACTAGGGTACATAGGGGTTCCAAAAGTCACTTTAAAACACTTTTAACAAGTCAAACAAGAATCCAAAAAACCGCCCTTTGGATTTGGCCGAAAATCCCCAAAAACATGGCACCAAATTTTAGCTCCAATATTCATGCTCATATGAACTACATCTACAACATTTGAGATGGCAAATTTTCTAACAAAATTTACATTCAAAGAAGCAAGAATAAAGCTTGTAACATATTACAACATTCAAATCATAAACTATGAACTACAAAACCCAAAAGGATTCACCAACTACTAGACCTAGGCTCTGATACCACTTGAAGGAAATTTTGTGAAAAACATGTTCATTTAAGCAACATCTATAAGCATGCAATTAACAATTAAAGGCGGAATCATGCTTGCATGCACTTAAAAACAAAACATTAACCATGAAATTCAAAGCCTAGTAGATTGGTGAACCAAGACTCAACTCAAGAACAAAGTGAGTTGAGAAATTTATACCTTTGTTGATTCCTCTTTGCATAAGCAAAGAATAATCACCCAAGAGATAGGGCCTTCATTCCTTGCATCTTAGATCTATGGATTTGGATGGATGAAATGGTTCTCCAAGTTCCCAAAATTGAGAACCTCTAAGTCTCTTCACCAAGGTTAGATTGAAGAAGAAATGAGTGACCTTGGAGGAGTTGGATTGCTAGCTAATCCCTCCAAGGGGGCCGCCCTCTTTAGAGAGAAATGGAGAGACATGTTTTCACCAATTTTCTCCAAAAGAAAACCCTTAAATGAATTTTGGCTATAAAGTCATATTTATACATTTATTCATTGGAGTGGCAAACTTGTAATTAAAGCAAGTTCACTACCCTTCCTCTAAATGGCCGGCCATAGGGTTTCATTGGGCTTTTAGGGCCTTTATGAATTATTTGTCATTAAGTTGTCATACAACTTAAGTCAATGGGCTTGACGTTCGAAGGCCATTGGGCCTTGAGGCCCAAAACTAACCCGAGGTCTTTTAACGAACTTTATTCGTTTGATTAATTAACATATTAATTAATCCTTGCCATAAATAATTAAACCATTTAATTATTCTTACTCATCTCCGTTGTTTCTTCAATCTCTACCTTACACGGTGTACGATCCATTAGGTTCCTTTTAGCAAGGCAGTGGGCGATTAAAACCATTTCAAATCGATTGTGAATTGAAACTCACTTTCAATTCTCCCTTTAGTGATTATACACGTTTAGGGCTTCCACAAACCATGAGTGACACCCAGCAGTATGTCATGGTTACCCAAGCTAATCAGAAGACGTGGAGAACCTATTCAGTTTAGGATTACATATGCAATACGGTCTTTCTCTAATACAATACTCTTGACCACATTGTTTGGTTTGATAGTTTATTCATGTCTACTATCCAATGTGATTCGTGTGTTTATATAATTACTTTGAATGTGATTTGGAATGACTTCCTAAATCTCATTCATACTCTGGCCTGAGATTCTTAATCATATCATAGAGTATTCTCCCTCAAAAGGTTTGAAGGTTAGAGATCCCTTGTTGCGCATTTAATTGCCTCCATGGCTAAGTGGCTTAACCCCAACGATGCCGTGGACACCCGCGGATGGGGTGACTTTGACATAATCAAAGATCAAAGACCTAACCACAAGACAACTATGATGCCTCAGGTCAAAGGACTACTTTGCATTATCCCAACCATGAGTTCTCATGTGACATGAATATGAGAACTCTTCGTTGATCGTGTTCAGCGAACTCATTCTCTATTGAGCACCTACGTACTTGTCTTGATGTCACACACACCAATGACTCGAGACTAGTCACTCTCTCTGAGAGAAGACATAGCACGTACTGATCTTAACGGACTGTCAATGCCCAATTAGCAATCCTATGATCAGGAACGTTTAGGATGTGTCTACGAAAGAATGGTCTCATGAATCTAACTTCTTTAGATTGCATTCTCCCAATCACATATTCCTTGGACTTTATCGTTTAAGCATATAACATTTATATGAGACGGCTTAAAACAATAATCTTTGCCCTTGATATTAAACTAGATTAGTTTAACATGTGAAATGTTCGTAAAATATCATCACATGATTGGTTTTAGGGCACATTTCCAACATGTCGACCCTTAATCAACAAATACAAATAAGTTATCAATCAAATAGTTAAGCCAATTGCATTCACGATTCAAGAGTTCATAACTGGAATTTATCAAATCATATTACACACATAATCATGGCTTTGAAATCACCCCTAGCTAAGAGGGGTTTTGCCACTCATGTTCACAACAAAACGAAAGAAAATGAATTTAAACATTGAAAACAAAAGAAAGAAAACACCTAAACGCTCCAACGATCCAAGTTGGACAGCAAGCACGTCCAAGTACTTTCCTTCCCTTCCTTTGCTACGGCAAAAGGTGTTGGTGAGTGTTTGAAGGTTTGTTTGTATGGAGGAATGGATGTGAAGATGAATGGATGTGTTTGGATGAAGGTTGTATTGAAATGGGGATGAATGATCAAGCAAAAACTGAACTCTATGGCTGCCACACACACTTCCTTTTATAGAGGAAGTGCATGGCAAGGAGGGGAAATTGGTGGTGTGTGCAATGATTCAAGGGTGAAAATGAAGTAATGATGCAAAGCATGGGGGGGTAAAATGGAGTGGTGTTGCAGCTATGAATGCAAGTAGGGAACATGAATGATTGTGCACATGGTATAGAAAGAAAATGGAGGTGGAATGGTGCAGAAATGAGTCAAAGGTGCATCAAGAGTCATGATGCACATCATGGGATTCCAAAGGTGGTGGATGGTGCATCAATGAGTGCATGTAGTGAAAGTAAAAGTTATATGAAATCTGATGGGTGAAGGGGACAAGGAATGTGCAGCAATTGAGTGCAATGATTCAATGTATTGGTGCATGAAATCAGAAATAATGAAGGAGACAAGGGTGGTGCACGTCATGGAGGGATAATGAGTGCAACAAATCTGGTGCATGAAGGGGACAAGGGTGATTATGCATGGCATGGGTGGAAAGGTGAGTAAGTGGTGAATCAATGAGTGCAAGGAGTTGACAAGAATATTGTGCACATGGTACACAAAGGAATGGTGAAAGGTTGCTGCAACAATGGATGGAGTGCACGGCAAATGAGCTGTCTATGTGCCTTCAAACTTGATTTTCTGCACTCTTTGCCTTGTGTTCCAGCTCACTTCCACATGTACTAGCTGTTAGACAACTTTCACACACATGTTTTTCATCATTTCATCTTGCAATTATGTTTGTAGTTGCTGGAAATGTGAATACAATTTGTAAAACAATCCAACAAATGGCATCTTTCACTTCTTTTCCTTTCAAATTCTTCCTTAAGTGTATGTATTTGCACACTTCCACACTTCAACTTCATTATTCAGATTTTTGCATATGTTGAAACCCTTTTTAAAACACCAAAAACGTCCATCCAACTTGCTCCATATGCATGCAATCCATTTCAGCCCAAAATTGCTCCAAAATGCACCAAAATGCACTTTCTTCCCAACTTTGTTATTAGGACCTACAAACACACGAAAATAGCTTAAAATACATAATTGACTAAGAAATAACAACATAAATGCACAAGAACAAGCTAACTAAGTCGCATAAATATGCATCTATCAAATTCCCCCACACTTAGCTTTTGCTAGTCCTCGAGCAAAACAAAACAAACGAAACAAACAAAACACAACCTAGACCTTCCAACATTTGCCTCAGGGATTTTTAATGAAACATGACATGTTAAAAATCATCATTCCCACATATTTTGGTCATCTTTACACTTGAGCACATATTTAATCACAGTCACCACTTACTAGTTCACAATTAACCAATTAAAACGATGTTTTGAATGTAGTAACATGCCTTAGAGAATTTGCTTAATTCCTTACAGGATACTCTTTATTTTCACACACATTTTCTGACTACACACCGTACACTAGTATATGTGAGAAGATTGATGTAAACACGAATGACTTGGACTCACATATGTTATAACAAAGAAAGCAATTTTCTGGAGTTATTAAGTATGTTTAGATATGATCTCATGAATGGAATGCTACTACTTCGATGCGAGAACCAGTGACACCATATGCTCATACCAATTTCGAACTCCACAAATTGAAACACACAACACTCAAGATTGAAGTCAAGGGTTGTAACAGGGCTTGGGGGTAATGGCTAACAAAGAAATGATAGGGATAACAAACGTTCTTAAAGCGATAGCAAGCAAAGCAATGAAATAGACACTTGGAAATCACTTTAGAATGCAGAATCAACTTTTAAATACAAAGGGAAGATTCATGCAACCCTTAGGGCCGAATTCAATGTTTTGAACCCTAAAACAAACAACACTTTAGAGCTCTTTTTCATACTTTTTTCAATTCTTTTTTTCTTTTCTACCCGTGCCTTATTAAGCACTTTGGCACACACACACACACAATAATCACTTCCCCCACACTTGCTTTCTGCAATATATTGATAAAAAAAGGAGTTCATTTTAAGTCATGCTTTACTATGCTTCAAGAATAAGGGTATGGATGGTCCTAAAACTAGGCTAGATAAGCATAGTGTGGGTTAACAATGAACATAGGCTTAACAAGGCTCAACGGGTTAAACTTAAAATGTTGGAAATGTGCCCTAAAACCAATCATATGATGATACTTTACGGACATTTCACATGTTAAATTAATCTAGTTTAATATCAAGGGCAAAGATTATTGTTTTAAGCCGTCTCGTATAAATGTTATATGCTTAAACGATAAGTCCAAGGAATATGTAATTAGGAGAATGTAATTTAAACAAGTTAGATTCATGAGACCATTCTCTTTCATATACATATCCTAAACGTTCCTGATCATAGGATTGCCAATTGGGCATTGACAGTCCGTTAAGATTAGTATGTGTTGTGTCTTCTCTCAGGGAGAGTGACTGGTCTCGAGTCATTGGTGTGATTGACACCAAGACAAGCATGTAGGTGCTCAATAGAGAATGAGTCCACTGAACACGATCAACGAGGAGTTCTCATACTCATGTCACATGAGAACTCATGGTTGGGATAATGCAAAGTAGTCATTTGACCTGAGGCATCATAGTTGTCTTGTGGTTAGGTCCTTGATCTTTGACTATGTCAAAGTCACTCTGTCAGAGGGTGTCCACGACATAGTTGGGGTTAAGCCACTTATGTTGGAAGTATGCCCACAAAGCCACACATTTGATGTAATAGCTTTTTGGAATACTTAATATGTTAAACTTTTATATGTTTAATGGAAGGGCAATACTTATTGTTATTCACTATTTATTGTATCATGTGTTTAAACAATAAGAGAATCCAAGGGATGTATTTGACATAAGAGATAAGTGATCTAATGAGTTAGATTAAGGAGACCTTTCTCTTATGTTCATTCCTAAAACGTTCCTAACCATAGGATTGCCAATTGGGCATTGACAATCCGCTAAGGTTAGTATGTGTTATGTTGACTCAAACGTGAGTATGAACTAGTCTCAAGTCATTTGGTGTTGGACACTAAGACAAACACATAGGTGCTCGAAAGAGTGATCGAGTACACTGAACTGCGATTAATAAGAGTTCAAACATACATGTTATGTACGAACTCTAAGGTTACAATATGCAAAGTAGTCCTTTGACCTGAGGCATCATAGATGTCTAATGGTTAGGTCCTTGATCTTTGATCATGACAAAGGCATTCCTTCGGATTGTCCACGGCATTGTTGGGGTCATGCGATCTAGTCATGTAGGCATATGAATGCACAACAAGGGATCTCTAACCTTCCATGGTGGAAGGAGAATACTCTAAAATATGATTCTAAAGTCTTTGGCCAAAGCAAATGAATATGACTAAGGAAGATGTTCCAAATCATATTCAAGGGAATCATATAAGAAAGTATCACATTGGATAGTAGACATGAAACAAACTATCACTTAAACAATGTGATTAAGAGTATTGTATTAGAGAATGACCGTATTGCATTGTAGTTGTAACTGGATAGGTTCTCCAACCAATTCTACTTAGCTTGGGTAACCATGACATACTGCTAGGTGTCACTCATGGTTTGTGGAAGCCCTATTGATTAGCAAACACTAATCATCAAAAAGGGAGAATTGAAATGTGGTTTCAATTCACAATCGATAGTTAAGAGTAACATCGCCCACTGCCTCGCTAATTGGAACCTAATGGATCGCACACCAAATAAGGATGTATGTGAAGAAATTAATTGAAGAATGGTCAAGATTAATTAATTAGTTAATTAATTATACGAAATGTTCGTATTGGGCTTTTAAGTTGGTTTTGGGGCTTCGGGGCCCAAAAGTGTTTTGGTCCACAAGGCCCATTATGTTTAAGTTGTATGACAACTAAAACAAAATGGGCAATAAGCCCAATAACAATATATGGCCGGCCATTTAGGGTGAGGAATGTCAAAACTTGCTTAATTGCAAGTTTGCCACTCACCTAAGAAATGAAGTATAAATTCATCTTTATAGCTTTGTTTTCAATTAGGGTTTTCTTGGCTACTTAGGGATAGTTATCTAGCAAATTTACTTCCCTAAGTGATCCATTTTCATCCTCACAAAATACATCCTTGGTGAAGAGACTTAGAGACATCAAACTTTTGGTGTTTTGGAGAACTAATCCTCAAATCCTCAAAGAAGCAAAGGAGCACTAAAAGGAGGAAAATCACAAGGAAGATCAAAGGAGCAAGGAGGTGACTTGAAGGCCCTCCACTTGGGTGAATCCCTTGTGTAATCAAGGATGAGCTTCAAGGGTAAAGAATCTCTAAATTCTTAATTCTCTTTAATGTTGTTAAAGAGTCTTTTGGTTCACCATATACTAGGCTTTGAAAGTCATGGGTTTTATGAATTGTTTTTGGATGCATGCCTACTTTAAAGAGTTAATTGTTAGCATATGTATTCAAATGTTCTTACATGTTCTTAGCTAGGACAAAATTTTTCCTTCAAGTGGTATCAAGAGCCTAGGTCTAGTGTATGGTGGATCCTTTTGGGTTTTGTGATTTTCATGTTTTATGATTTAAATGTTGTAAATGTTACATGCTTTGTTCTTGCTTTGAATATAAATTTTGCTAGAAAATTTTGCATCTCAAATGTTGTAGATGTATTTCATTTAAGCATGAATATTGGAACTAAAATTTGGTGCCTTGTATTTTGAGTTTTCATAAGTGTTCTTCAATGTTCTTGGAGTTCTTGCCAAGAACAAAAAGTTTTTAAGTTTTGATTCAAAAAGTTTTATGTTTTTACATAAAGTTTTGATTTAATTTTAGTGGGTGATGGTTAATGATTAAGTAATTTTAATGGGAGACAAACTTTGTTTTAAAGAATGACATAAATTATTTCTTACAAAATTTTATTTCATCTTTACCTCACCTAACATAACCCATTTACAAAACTTTGTATAAAATTTGAATTTTATCACTAAATAACACTAATGGCCGGCCACCCTATAAAATAGGGTATTTTTGGGTCTTTTGTGCACTTACATAAAGTTTTGATACTTTTGTGTATTTGCATTTTGGCCCAAAAGTTTACGTTTTTACGTTAAGGTCCAAAAACTTTAAAGGACAAATTGTTTTGTTCCTTTAATGATGTTTTGACATTATTAAAAATGTTTGGGTTCTAAGTTGTGATTACATGAAGTTGTGGACTCTTGTGTTTTTACAAAGTGACCCCAAAAGTTTTTGTTTTTAGAAAATGGCCCAAAAGTTGTGGTCATTGTTTTTGGCCCAAATTAGATGAGAACAAAATTGTTTGTCTCTTTAAATGAGAATTGGATTTTCATTTTATTTAGTTCCATTTAAATCAATTCTATGGATCCGAAAACCAATTGTTTTAAAGTTGTTTTCTTAATTAAATGTGTTTGATTAAGAGAAGGGTGATTATGAACCAAATGCCTCGATAATTGAGCTATGTGATTGGCCGCTTTACATTATGAATGTTTGGGCTTGGTAGTGTAGATTTGAATGTAATTTGATTAGTTCAAGATTGTTGTAAATGGACATAAGTCCATCATTTGTGTTGTAAAAGGGCATAAGCCCTTATTTTTATTTCATGTATTCCTTTTGTTTAAATGTATGCAAAATGGAATAGTTGGGTCCAACGCCCAATAGGAAATAACGGTTTAATTGGATTAAACGCGTAACTAAAATCAACAACAATCTACCTTAGACCCAAGGTCCAACACAAGGCTCGTGTTGGATCAAATCAAACGGTTCATAATCATCCTAAAACCTAATATGACTATATAGTCCATATGAGGATGCAAGGCATTCGTTAGTAGTTCCATATAGTCTCGCTTGTTTCAACGAAACAGTGGGAGTACTATATACTACTAATTCATATAAACTTGGACCAATGGTTGTGATAGGCCCAAGTTCTTTTAATATGATTAAAATGTTTTGATGTAGCCCAACACTACTCCCTCAACAAATGAATATTAAGTTGATAAGCGAGAGATGCTTAGAATATCTCTTCGTAGGCCTTCCACCGTGGTGGGTTCCAAGCGTTTGTGACTCATGCACCGGCTTCACCCTATCATGGGGGAGTACAAAGCATGTGCTTACATCCAGGAGGAATCCATATACATATGATGAGGTGAGTTTAGGCAACGAGGATAGCCAACATCGTATCATCGTGAGGCTATTCTTGAACCCCTTCACGAACTAAGCATGGTGGGAATAACTTAAACTAAGTGCAATGGTGCCAACATCGTATCATCGTGAGGCAACATTCTCTAGAGGCCAAACGGATGGGTAATTACAAAAGTTGTAAATGAATAATGCGTTATTCTCTCATCATTATTTTTGCTAGCCAACATCGTATCATCGTGAGGTGGGCTTGGTAATGGTGAGTCTCCCATAACCCACTAAGAGTTCAATATAACTCTCGAATTCTATTGAGGTATGTGGAATTTGCCAAAAATAGTGGGTGGTACTATTTGATTCAAAGACCCAATCAAAATAGTTTTAAACAACAATGCTAATTCGATTTCTGTTATGTTATGTAGTGAACGACATGCCTAAAATTATACCCACCATTATACTTGACAAAAAGGGCCTAAAGGGCCAACGTTTCCTTGCTTGGTATCGCCACATTGAGAATGTCTCAAAGGTGAAAGACATATTGTATGTCCTTAAGCAATCCCCTCCTCATGTACCTCCTACGAAACTAGCTTCAAAGGAGGAGTATCAAAATTATATTAGACACTATGAGGATGACTTACAAGCCAAATGCTTAATCCTCACTTCACTTAGTGAGGAGCTTATGAAGCTACATAAGCACATGGACACTTCTTGTGCCATGGTTGAAGGTTTGCATAAGATGCATGACCTTGAGACTAGTAATGTACGATTCTCAAATATTTGTAGTCTAATGAATGCCAAAATGGCAAAGGGGACATCGGTCCATGAACATGGACAAAAGATGGAAAGGATCTTTCAAGATCTTCAAAGTTTAGGAACTTCCATCGATGGGAAAATGGCCCAAGACTTTTTCCTTGCATCTCTCTCGGATGATTTCACTAAGTTTATCGTAAACTATAAAGTGAATAGATTCAATCATTCTTTGAAAGAGATGATTGACATGTGCTGTAAATTTGAAAAAGGTTTCAAAAGGGACAGTGGGAGTGAGAATGCAATGATAAGGAAAGGATTGCGTAAGAAGAAGGCAAAGAAATCCAAAGGAACATGCTTTCATTGTGGAAAGGATGAACGTTGGAAGAAGAAATACAGGGTGCGCATTGCGAGCCTTATGACACGGACTTTTGAAGAGACTATTTCTGTCATAGAGAGTGCTTTTACAGTGAGCTCCAATTCCTGGATATTTGATTCAGGTGCTAGTCAACATATCTGTAATACGTTGCAGGGACTAACAGGGAGCAGGTCACTGCGCAATGAGGAGATGGTTGTGCGAGTTGAGAACGGCACTAAAATCTCTGCAAAAGCAATAGGCACCTATATGCTTAACCTACCCTCTGGGGAAGTCCTGGAACTTAAAAATTGTTTATATTTTCCTTCATGTATAAAGAATTTGATTTCCATCTCTAAGCTTTTACGAGATGGGCACTCAGTATTGTTTGACAAAATGAGTTGCACTTTATACTTGAACGGTCGTATTATCTCTCATGGTAATATGATAGAGGGACTTTTTCACCTAGAGACGAATAGTGGGATGCACTGTATTGAAAGCGGGAATACCTCAAAACCCAAAAGGGCTAGAGAAGAAGTTAACCAAGAAAAGATGTGGCATCTTAAACTTGGACATGTGAACCTTGATAAGACTCGCAAGATGTCGAAAGACGGATATTTCCACCCATTAGGTAATGACCGGATGGGTACTTGTGAAAGTTGCTTGAAAGGGAAGATGACCAAATCTCAATTTACTGGAAAAGGAGAGCGTGCCACTGAAATTCTAGGGTTAATCCACACTGACGTATGTGGACCTATGTCTACTACGTCGAGAGAAGGCTTCTCATACTATATCGCATTCACCGACGATCACTCTCGGTTTGGCTATGTATATCTTATGAAGTACAAGTCAGAATCTTTTGAAAGGTTCAAAGAATTCAAGAATGAAGTTGAGAAGCAAACTGGGAAACAGATAAAAATCCTAAGATCGGATCGAGGGGGTGAATATCTGAGTAATGAGTTCCTAGATTATCTCAAAGAGTGTGGAATAATATCACAGTGGACTCCACCGGGAACTCCACAACTTAATGGAGTTTCTGAAAGGAGAAATCGAACCTTGATGAACATGGTTCGTTCTATGATGAGTTCCGCTGATCTACCAGTAACATTCTGGGGATACGCTCTATATACAGCAGCTTACTTGCTTAATAGAGTACCTTCCAAATCAGTTTCACAAACACCCTATGAGATATGGCATGGAAGAAAGCCAAGTCTTAATCATATTAAGATTTGGGGTTGTGAAGCATATGTCAAGAAGCTTGAGGCTACTAAGCTTGAAGCGAGATCAGTAAGATGCTATTTTGTGGGATATCCTAAAGAAACTATGGGATATGAGTTCTACCATCCTGATGACCAGAAAGTCTTTGTCGCCAGAACTGCTAAGTTTCTAGAGGACGAATTTGTTCTCAAATGAACTATAAGCAAACAGATGGAAATTAATGAGATTAATAATGACCCACAAACAAGTACTCGACATATTGACAACCCTGTTCCTGAACCCCTAGCTCCACGTAGATCTGAACGGGTTAGTAAGCCACCTATGAGGTTTGGCTTAAATAATGACTTTGATGAATTGTACCTTCTAGGTGACAATGAAACAAAGGAAGACCCTAGAGACTACACTGAAGCAATGTCCGACATTGATTCAAAGAGATGGCAAGAGGCCATGAAATCCGAGATGGATTCCATGTATCAAAATCAGGTCTGGACTCTTGTAGACCCTCCAGAAGGTATTGTACCTGTTGGAAACAAATGGGTCTTCAAGAGGAAGATAGGCGTTGATGGGAACGTGGAGACTTATAAGGCTAGACTAGTAGCCAAGGGATACAGGCAAATAGAAGGGATTGACTATGAAGAAACCTTCTCTCCTGTAGCCATGATTAAGTCCATTCGGATTTTGCTTGCTATAGCTGCGTACCATGATTATGAAATCTGGCAAATGGACGTGAAGACGGCCTTTCTGAACGGCTACCTACAGGAAGAGCTCTATATGACTCAACCCGAAGGTTTCGTGTCTGAGTCTGAAGAGACTATGGTATGCAAGCTTCAAAGGTCCATTTATGGACTTAAGCAAGCCTCTAGGAGCTGGAACATTCGTTTCGATACTGAAATCAAAACGTTTGGTTTTACTCAAAACGAAGACGACAATTGTGTTTATCAAAAAGTCGTTGGGGATGCAGTAGTATTCCTAGTGTTATATGTAGATGACATATTACTATTCGGGAATGACACTGCAGTACTTTCTTCTGTAAAAGTGTGGTTGTCTAAAACCTTCCACATGAAAGATTTAGGAGATGCATCTTATGTACTTGGGATAAAGCTCTATCGTGATAGATCCAGAAAATTAATTGGATTATCCCAATCGATGTACATTGATAAGGTGCTAAGTAGGTTCCAGATGGAACAATCTAAGAAAGGTTTTCTTCCTGTGAGACATGGAATTCACCTTTCTAAGTCCATGGGACCTAAGACTCCTGAAGAGATACGGCTAATGAATGAAATTCCTTATGCTTCCGCCATAGGGAGTCTCATGTATGCCATGATATGCACAAGGCCTGATATTGCATATGCTGTGAGCATTACTAGTCGATATCAATCTAACCCAGGATCAGAACACTGGGCAGCTGTCAAGACGGTCCTTAAGTACTTAAGAAGAACTAAGGACATGTTCCTCGTTTATGGAGGAGCGGCAGAGTTGCGAGTGGAAGCCTATACAGACGCAGATTTCCAATCTGACGTCGATGATAGAAGTCCCAACTCCGGATATGTATTCACTCTGAATGGTGGGGCTGTCAGTTGGAAAAGCAAGAAACAAAGTGTAATTGCTGATTCCACGACAGAGGCTGAATATGTCGCTGCAGCTGAAGCCGGCAAAGAAGCGTTCTGGATGAAGAAGTTCATTACTGAACTTGGAATGGTTCCAACCATAACATCACCAGTAACTTTGTACTGTGATAATAGTGGGGCGATAGCTCAAGCCAAGGAACCCAGGGCTCATCAAAAGAACAAGCATTTTGATAGGCGCTTTAATATCATAAGAAGATATGCTGCCGAGGGGAAAGTCAACATCCTCAAAGTTGCTTCAGCCGATAACGTAGCAGATCCACTGACAAAGCCAATGACTCAAATCCAGCTTGATCGTCATATGGATAAGATGGGTATTAGATACATGGGAGGATGGCTTTGAGTGCAAGTGGGAGATTGTTGGAAGTATGCCCTCAAAGCCACTCATTTGATGTAATAGCTTTTTGGAATACTTAATATGTTAAACTTTTATATGTTTAATGGAAGGGCAATACTTATTGTTATTCACTATTTATTGTATCATGTGTTTAAACAATAAGAGAATCCAAGGGATGTATTTGACATAAGAGATAAGTGATCTAATGAGTTAGATTAAGGAGACCTTTCTCTTATGTTCATTCCTAAAACGTTCCTAACCATAGGATTGCCAATTGGGCATTGACAATCCGCTAAGGTTAGTATGTGTTATGTTGACTCAAACGTGAGTATGAACTAGTCTCAAGTCATTTGGTGTTGGACACTAAGACAAACACATAGGTGCTCGAAAGAGTGATCGAGTACACTGAACTGCGATTAATAAGAGTTCAAACATACATGTCATGTACAAACTCTAAGGTTACAATATGCAAAGTAGTCCTTTGACCTGAGGCATCATAGATGTCTAATGGTTAGGTCCTTGATCTTTGATCATGACAAATGCATTCCTTCGGATTGTCCACGGCATTGTTGGGGCCATGCGATCTAGTCATGTAGGCATATGAATGCACAACAAGGGATCTCTAACCTTCCATGGTGGAAGGAGAATACTCTAAAATATGATTCTAAAGTCTTTGGCCAAAGCAAATGAATATGACTAAGGAAGATGTTCCAAATCATATTCAAGGGAATCATATAAGAAAGTATCACATTGGATAGTAGACATGAAACAAACTATCACTTAAACAATGTGATTAAGAGTATTGTATTAGAGAAGGACCGTATTGCATTGTAGTTGTAACTGGATAGGTTCTCCAACCAATTCTACTTAGCTTGGGTAACCATGACATACTGCTAGGTGTCACTCATGGTTTGTGGAAGCCCTATTGATTAGCAAACACTAATCATCAAAAAGGGAGAATTGAAATGTGGTTTCAATTCACAATCGATAGTTAAGAGTAACATCGCCCACTGCCTCGCTAATTGGAACCTAATGGATCGCACACCAAATAAGGATGTATGTGAAGAAATTAATTGAAGAATGGTCAAGATTAATTAATTAGTTAATTAATTATACGAAATGTTCGTATTGGGCTTTTAAGTTGGTTTTGGGGCTTCGGGGCCCAAAAGTGTTTTGGTCCACAAGGCCCATTATGTTTAAGTTGTATGACAACTAAAACAAAATGGGCAATAAGCCCAATAACAATATATGGCCGGCCATTTAGGGTGAGGAATGTCAAAACTTGCTTAATTGCAAGTTTGCCACTCACCTAAGAAATGAAGTATAAATTCATCTTTATAGCTTTGTTTTCAATTAGGGTTTTCTTGGCTACTTAGGGATAGTTATCTAGCAAATTTACTTCCCTAAGTGATCCATTTTCATCCTCACAAAATACATCCTTGGTGAAGAGACTTGGAGACATCAAACTTTTGGTGTTTTGGAGAACTAATCCTCAAATCCTCAAAGAAGCAAAGGAGCACTAAAAGGAGGAAAATCACAAGGAAGATCAAAGGAGCAAGGAGGTGACTTGATGGCCCTCCACTTGGGTGAATCCCTTGTGTAATCAAGGATGAGCTTCAAGGGTAAAGAATCTCTAAATTCTTAATTCTCTTTAATGTTGTTAAAGAGTCTTTTGGTTCACCATATACTAGGCTTTGAAAGTCATGGGTTTTATGAATTGTTTTTGGATGCATGCCTACTTTAAAGAGTTAATTGTTAGCATATGTATTCAAATGTTCTTACATGTTCTTAGCTAGGACAAAATTTTTCCTTCAACTTAGCCATGGAGGCAAGTGAATGCGCAACAACGGATCTGTAACCTTCAAACCGTTTGAGGGAGAATACTCTATGATATGATTAAGAATCTCTGGCCAGAGTATGAATGAGATTTAGGAAATCATTCCAAATCACATTCAAGGTAATCATATAAGTAAATGAATCACATTGGATAGTAGACATGATTAAACTATCAAACCAAACAATGTGGTCAAGAGTATTGTATTAGAGGAAGACCGTATTGCATTGTAATCCTAAACTGAATAGGTTCTCCACCTCTTCTGATTAGCTTGGGTAACCATGACATACTGCTAGGTGTCACTCATGGTTTGTGGAAGCCCTAAATGTGTATAATCACTAAAGGGAGAATTGAAAGTAAGTTTCAATTCACAATCGATTTGAAAGAGTTCTAATCGCCCACTGCCTCGCTAAAAGGAACCTAATGGATCGTACACCGTGTAAGGTAGAGATTGAAGAAACAATGGAGATGAGTAAGAATAATTAAATGGTTTAATTATTTATGGCAAGGATTAATTAATATGTTAATTAATCAAACGAATAAAGTTCGTTAAAGACCTCGGGTTAGTTTTGGGCCTTAAGGCCCAATGAGCTTCGAACGTCAAGCCCAATGACTTAAGTTGTATGACAACTTAATGACTAAATATTCACAAAGGCCCAAACAACCCAATAACACCCTATGGCCGGCCATATTGATAATGGAGTGGGTTTTGGACTTATTACAAGTTTGCCACTCCAATGAAGGTAGGTATAAATATGACTTTATAGCCTTTTCTTCATTAGGGTTTTTTTTAGAGAAAAGATGAGAACACAATGTCTCTCCCTTTCTCTCTAGCAGGCCGGCCCCCTTGGAGGAGTTTAGCTAGCAATCTCTCATCCTCCAAGGTCACTCATTTCTTCTAAAAGTCTCTCATTGGTGTGGAAAATTAGAGGTTCTCAAATTTGGGAACTTGGAGAATCCTTTTCAACCATTCTCATCCAAGAAAGCATGGATCTAAGAAGCAAGGAATGAAGGCCCTATCCTTTGGTGATTAGCCTTTGCTTATGCAAAGAGGAATCAACAAAGGTATAAAATCTCTCAACTCACTTTGTTCAAGTGGTATCAGAGCCTAGGTCTAGTAGTTGGTGAATCCTTTTGGGTTTTGTATTTTCATAGTTTATCATTTGAACGTTGTAATTGTTACAAGCTTTATTCTTGCTTCTTTGAATGTAAATTTTGTTAGAAAATTTGGCATCTCAAATGTTGTAGATGTAGTTCATATGAGCATGAATTTTGGAGCTAAAATTTGGTGCCATGGTTTTGGGGAAATTCGGCCAAATCCAAAGGGTGGATTTTTGGGTTCTTGTTTGTCTTGTTAAAAGTGTTTTAAGGTGACTTTTGGAACCCCTAAGTACCCTAGGATGTTAACCCCATTTTGAGTAGTGAAAATTTGAGTTTTATTGAGTGAAAATGTTCATGGAACTCTTATGGGTTTTCATGGATGTTCTTCATTGTTCTTGATGTTCTTACCAAGAACAAAAAGTTTGGTGTTTTGATTCAAAGTTTTTGGTTGATTTCATAAAGTCTTTGTTTTGTGTTGGTTGGTGTGATTTTTCAAATTTTGAAAAGTGTTTGAAATTTGAAAATGTGTTTGAAATTTGAAAATGTGTTTGAATTTTGGTACTTCTCTTACAAACCAACCCATCACCCACTTGTTCAACTTGCATGACTTTATGTCTTTGTTCTTCATCAAAAATCAACTCACACACCATCACTCACACTACTCCAAAACCGGCCACCCTACAAGTAGGGTACTTTTGGGGCTTTTATGCAATTACATAAAGTTTTGATACTTTTGTGTATTTGTAGTTTGACCCAAAAGTTTACGTTTTTACGTAAAGGCCCAAAATCACTAAAGGACAAATTGTTTTGTTCCTTAAATGAAGTTTTTGAATTTGTTGAAATTTTTGAGTTCTAGTTGTAAATTACATGAAGTAGTGGACTTTTGTGTTTTTACAAAGTGACCTCAAAAGTTTATGTTTTGCAATATAGCCCAAAACGTTGAGGTTATTGCTTTTCGGCCCAAATTAGGTTGAGAACAAAATGGTTTTGTCTCTTTAAATGAGAATTGGATTTTCATTTCATTTAGCTCCATTTAAATGAATTCTATGGATACAAAAACCAAATGACAATGTGCATTCAAGTTTAATTAGTTAAAGCGTTAATTAATTAAAGGGTGATTATGAACCTAAGCCTACGATAATTGAGCTATGTGAAAGGCCGTCTCAAATTTGTTTGAACCATGGGAATGTGTAGATTAGATTTTGGTTGTAATTTGATATGATCAAATATTGTAAAAGAACATAAGCTCTTCTTTACTTTAAAGTAATTTGTTTTGATCAAATGTTGTAAAAGAGCATAAGCTCTTCTTTACTTTGAAGTACTCATTTTCTTGTTTTATTTGATATGCATGAAATTGGAGTAGTTGGGTCCAACGCCCAATAGGAAAAACACGCCTTAGTATGATTAAACGCGTAACTAAAATCAATCACCATCCCTAGACCAAGATTCAACACTAGGCTCATGTTGGATCTAATCAAAGGTTCATAGTCATCCTAAGGCCCTAAGGCAACTATATAGTCCATCAATGAATGCAAACCTTATGTTAGTAGTACCATATACTCTTCCTTTAAAAACCATTTTACAAGTTTAGTGGGAGTATTATATACTACTAAATCAATCACATGGACCAATAGTTATAATAGGACCAAATTGTTTTAATAAGATTAAAATGTATGTTTATATGTGATGAGACCTAAAACCCTCAACCAAACCATTATTAAGTTGACAAGCGTGAGAGTGCTTTGAACACTCTTTCGTGGCCTTCCACCGTGGTAGGCTCCGATCGTTTGTGACTCGTGCAACGACTTCACCCTATCATGGGGGAGTGCAAAGTGCGTGCTTACACTCATGAGGAGTTCTATATGCATACATGATGTTGTGAAGGTAGGCAACGAGAATAGCCAACATCATATCATTGTGAGGTTGTTCTTGAACCCCTACTCGAACTTGCATGGTGGGAATGACTTAACTAAGATGGGTACTTGCAGGAGATTCAAATGAGTAAGCGTACTCTCTCATTATTATTGATGCTAGCCAACATCATATCATTGTGAGGTGGGCTTGGTAATGATGAGTCTCCCATACCCTACTAAGAGTTTCCTCCAAAACTCTCGAATTCCGATGAGGGATATGGAATTTGCCAAAAATAGTGGGTGGTGCTATTTGATTTAAAGACCCGAATCAAGTGGCTTAAAATCAATCAATTTATATTCGTTATGTATTTGTTTACCGATATATTTGCAAACGGTATCCAAAACTTGACAAAGAAAAGCCGAATGCTTTAGTTTCCATACTTGGTACCACAATCCCAAAGATTATCTTAAATGGATTGTATATTTACCTAAGTAGTCTCATCCTCAAAATCTTCCTATTGGTAATGTATCATTGGAAGAACATGTTAGATAAGTCTATCATAAAGAGAACAACACAAACAACCAATGCTTATTCCATCGTTATATGAACAAAGGAACTTACGAAGATTAGCATAAAGACAAGGACACTTTTAGTGTCATAGTTCTTCACTTACAAATCGTTGTATGAAGAAATAAGAGTTGCTTTGAACAACCCTTAGTTAATGCAAACACTAGTGCTTGTTTCTTTGTTAAATGAACAAAGAACTTGAGAAGAAAGCACAATGGCATAGACACTTTATGTACCATGATTCTTCACTTACAAATTGGTGTATGAAGAAATGAGAGTTGCCTTGAACAACTCTTGAAAGTTTGTAATTATGTTTGGAACATAATGGTTGGTAGACAAAAATAGTCCATCAATATGGACTTATGATGATTTTGAATCATTGAGTGTTGAAGTGTTAATCCACTTCACGAGACGGAAACTAGGCAAGGACTTCACCTTTGTGTCCCTATCCAAATGGTTCACTAAGTTTATTGTAAACTATATAGTGAACAATAACCATATGCTCTCCAAATTGTTTGATGTATATAACACAATTGAAATAAGTTTCAAGAGAGATAGTGGGAGTTTAGGGACCATGACTATTGTAGTCAAAGGAGAAGTCAAATGAAGAAGGCGAAATAACTCCAAGGGAACAAACTTTCTTTATGAAAGGATGGACATTGGAAGGGGTATTTGCAAGAAATGTCTTGCAAGTGTCAAGAACACACCTTTTGAAGGTGTTGTAAATTGTTCTTGAAAAGTTCAAAACAGTTGGTTCTTCTACTTGAATGCTTGATTCCGTATTAGTAACTATGTTTTACAATCGTTGTAAAAGTGTGGCTAATAAGAAGTAGAAGATTAATGAGAGAAGAGAAAGTACTTCACATTCGGAACGTGAATCAAATGTAGATCTCTGCGAAAGCAGATCGTACTTACTTCCTCATATGAACTACCAAAGAAATTGGAAAAACCAAACATTGTCTTTACATTCCAATTTTAAGGAACTTAATTCCGTCACTATAAGAGATGGATGAATGTTTTGTTTGACAAAACATTGTTCTTTATTAATGAATGATTGGATTATTGTAATCTAATTGATTATCTCTATAGTAGAGATGATATGGTAGTGTAACTGTTTAGAATATAACGATGCTCAAAACCCAAAAGGTTGCAAGGTAGTGACTAATCCCAACTGAGTTGTGATACCTCTAAAACATAAATTACGAGTTGGTCATAGATGGATGCTTTGGATCGTTAGATCCGGATCCAATACCTTCTTATTAAAATTGTGTAGAGGCCAAATGTTCGAATCTTTATTCTTTTGGAAAGAAGAAAGAATCACAAAGTTGTTGAGGATAATTCACTTAGATGTTAGTGGCACTTGTCCACAACATAATACTACTCATGTTGTATGACATTCACTGAAGATCGCTCTCGGTTGGACTATCGTTTATTTTGAATAAACACAAGTCCGAATACTTTGCAAAAGGTTTCAAAGAATTCAAGAAATGTAAGTTGATGAGTAAGACGTCTAAAGTATTTACCTCCTTAGATTTGATCCAAGGAAAGATAACAATTTAGAACAGTTTCCTTGAAAATATCAAGGAAAGAAGCATCATAAGATAATGGATTTCTCCATTGAGAAAAAGAACGAACTCGAATAAGATTTAGTTCGTTGGATGTTATCAATTACCCATATATATAGGATATATACTTCTAAGACAATATGATTGTCAATTAGAAGATCTTCCAAAATTTTCATGACTCCATAGGATGTAGTTGGAAAGAAAGACAAATCTTAATCATGTTAAGATTTGGGGTTGTGTGCTAATAAGCAATATTTGTTTAAGAATTATCTTGTGGGTATCCTTAAATTAACATTTGGATATCACCTCTATAAACCAACCAACAAATGTTGTTTGTTGGGTAGTTCATTGTAATCCTACAATATGATTTGCTTAAGCGCAAATGAACAAGAGATAGAACTCAAAGAATGGGTTCTTTGAGAGACAAGATGATAATCAACAAATATAACAACCTAGTTCCTACACCACAAGCTCCAAGGTAGTCGAGAAGGATTTATAAACTGTCTCAGTTGAATGGTTTGAACTTTATGACTATGTCATAGAGTTACACCTCTTAATTCGAAAGAAATAAGAATGAAAATCCTTATGACTACATTAAGTGTATATACGACATATACTCAAGGAAATGGTAAAGTACCATTTGACCCGAAATAATGAAACCTTTATAGCTAATTGGTAGCTTAAGGTGACTACAATTAAAGAGATTGGTTGACTTGGAAGAAACCATCTTTGACGTAGTCTTGGTTTCAATTAATTCGAAAATTGCTAGCTACAACTAAATGGTGATTCAATGTTTGGACATAAAATGGGTTTCCAAAACCATTATTAAGATAGTCTTGATAATATATGTCTAAAACTATGAATCACAAGACATGTAAGTTGTAGAGATCCATCCATCATGGATCTTAGCAAGCTAGTGGGAGCTATAAACGTCTTATGAGAGAAAGATCAAATCGTTTGATTTCTCATAAAGATGTAAATGAATCTTTTGTTTACTAGGTTTACAAAAGATTAGTGGGAGTTAATCATGTTCCTAAATTTAAATATATATATATATATATATACAAATATATGATATACTAATTTTGGAAATGAAAAAGATTACTTCTTCGTTAAAGTTATGACTTTAAACATTCTATAACGATAGAATGTATATGGGAGACATAGTCTATAAACATGGGATGTAAATCTATAATGATAGATTTCAGGATATAATTGGACTATATCAAGCCCTAATGATAGACAAAAGATGCTAGGAAGTTTCTCATATGATGATAAACTTCAATCAGAGGAATAACTCTAGTAGGATTAGGAGGTAGCTCTTCACAAAGGGAACGTACCCTTTAACTCCCAAAGAAATAATGCGTAAATAGAATCCTTTATGCATACGCAGAAAAGTGATTTACGTATTTCATATTGCATGAAAACATTGATATGAGTTGTACCTAGAACGGTACAAGACGATATCAGTGCAAGCCCATGATCAGAACCATGGCAACTGTCAAGTGAGTCTTTAAGTATTTAAGAAATACTAAAGGATAGATTCTTCAAAGAATGAGGAAGAATTAGAGTAACGTAATGGAAGCGTAAATGTATTAGATTATGAATCTAATCCATCATTGGATGTTTCTTCATTATGAGTGAAGAGATAATCAGATATCTCTTTATTATGACTAAAGAGATATTTGGATGGAAACATTAAAAGTAATGACTTTAGTGTGTTCCATTATGAATGCAAAATATATTGCCATATAGAAGCTTACAACAATGTTGTTTGGATGGGAAAGTTCATTTATGAACTATCTATTCGGTTCCAACCAGAAAGTGTCTCCAGTGTACCGACACTACGACACTAATGGGGCGATAGCTCAAGCCAGGGAATCAATGTCTCATCAAAATCCGAACACAAATGAGAGACTAAACCACATGATTAAGAATCATGTATAATGGTGACGTCATTATTCTCAAGGTTGCTTCTATGGATAACATATAGATATCCGTTGACTAGGCCTACTACTCAGCCATTTTTGAAATGACTAAAGAAGAGGTATCATCACCGATGACCAAGCTGATTGGCTCTAGTGCAAGTGGGAGATTGTTGGAAATGTGCCCTAAAACCAATCATATGATGATACTTTACGGACATTTCACATGTTAGACTAATCTAGTTTAATATCAAGGGCAAAGATTATTGTTTTAAGCCGTCTCATATAAATGTTATATGCTTAAACGATAAGTCCAAGGAATATGTAATTAGGAGAATGTAATTTAAACAAGTTAGATTCATGAGACCATTCTCTTTCGTATACATATCCTAAACGTTCCTGATCATAGGATTGCCAATTGGGCATTGACAGTTCGTTAAGATTAGTACGTTATGTTTCATCTCTTAGGGAGAGTCACTGGTCTCGAGTCATTGGTGTGATTGACACCAAGACAAGCATGTAGGTGCTCAATAGAGAATGAGTCCACTGAACACGATCAACGAGGAGTTCTCATACTCATGTCACATGAGAACTCATGGGTGGGATAATGCAAAGTAGTCCTTTGACCTGAGGCATCATAGTTGTCTTGTGGTTAGGTCCTTGATCTTTGACTATGTCAAAGTCACTCTGTCAGAGGGTGTCCACGACATAGTTGGGGTTAAGCCACTTAGCCATGGAGGCAAGTGAATGCACAACAAGAGATCTCTAACCTTCAAACTGTTTGAGGGAGAATACTCTATGATATGATTAAGAATCTCTGGCCAGAGTATGAATGAGATTTAGGAAATAGTTCCAAATCACATTCAAGGTAATCATATAATTAAATGAATCACATTGGATAGTAGACATGATTAAACTATCGAACCAAACAATGTGGTCAAGAGTATTGTATTAGAGGAAGACCGTATTGCATTATAATCTTAAACTGAATAGGTTCTCCACCTCTTCTGATTAGCTTGGGTAACCATGACATACTGCTAGGTGTCACTCATGGTTTGTGGAAGCCCAAAACGTGTATAATCACTAAAGGGAGAATTGAAAGTAAGTTTCAATTCACAATCGATTTGAAAGAGTTCTAATCGCCCACTGCCTCGCTAAAAGGAACCTAATGGATCGTACACCGTGTAAGGTAGAGATTGAAGAAACAATGGAGATGAGTAAGAATAATTAAATGGTTTAATTATTTATGGCAAGGATTAATTAATATGTTAATTAATCAAACGAATAAAGTTCGTTAAAGACCTCGTGTTAGTTTTGGGCCTTAAGGCCCAATGGGCTTCGAACGTCAAGCCCATTGACTTAAGTTGTATGACAACTTAATGACTAAATATTCACAAAGGCCCAAACAACCCAATAACACACTATGGCCGGCCATATTGATAATGGAGTGGGTTTTGGACTTATTACAAGTTTGCCACTCCAATGAAGGTATGTATAAATATGACTTTATAGCCTTTTCTTCATTAGGGTTTTTTTTAGAGAAAAGATGAGAACACAATGTCTCTCCCTTTCTCTCTAGGTGGCCGGCCCCCTTGGAGGAGATTAGCTAGCAATCTCTCATCCGCCAAGGTCACTCATTTCTTGTAAAAGTCTCTCCTTGGTGTGGAAAATTAGAGGTTCTCAAATTTGGGAACTTGGAGAATCCTTTTCAACCATCCTCATCCAAGAAAGCATGGATCTAAGAAGCAAGGAATGAAGGCCCTCTCCTTGGGTGATTGCCTGTGCTTATGCAAAGAGGAATCAACAAAGGTATAAAATCTCTCAACTCACTTTGTTCTTGAGTTGAGTCTTGGTTCACCTAACTACTAGGCTTTGAATTTCATGGGTAATGTTTTGTTTTGAGTGCATACAAGCATGTTTCCGCCTTTAATTGTTAATTGCATGCTATAGATGTTGCTCAAATGAACATGTTTTTCACAAAATTTCCTTCATAAACACAGAATGAAATAGAGGCACGGCAATTCGGCTTTGGTGGTCACTAGACATCTTCATCTTGAATATGTGTTATGCAAATCAATAGCATGCTTTGAATGAAATAGGCATGAGTTCTAGCATTTGGAACTAAATGATGAAACACCTTCTAAGTAGCAATCAAGCAAAGAATAATGAGATCATGCAACGACTTTAGAAAACCATGATGCACAAATTATTAACTCTCCAAATAAACGTTTAGGCTCAAGTCTCACAAGGTTGTAGCGTTCATTTGAGTTCCTTCCTTCAAGCATGTTACAAAAACTGATTTTTCCTTTATGATTGCATGTGAATTCATAAATTATAACCACAACCAAGCATACACCAAAGAGTAAATCAAAATTTCATCCATGTTTATAACTCTCTTTAACAGTCATGTAATTAAAAACCAAATCATCATCATTGTGTTGGAAGGTACCCTAAGACACAAACAAACACACAAAAACAACTCTTTTTGGGTTTTTCAAAACAATTTTTCAAATTTTTATGAGATTTTCGGATTTTTATGTCAAAACACACTAAAACACTCCAAAATAGCTTAAAAACACTTAAAAACAGCAAGGAACAACACTAGAAGTAATGGGTGATAAACTCCCACAAATTTCATGCAAAACAACTTGGTTACCCCCCCCCCCACACTTAAATCAAACATTGTCCTCAATGTTTCAAGCATAAACTCACACAAAAACAAGAAAACAACACCACTAATAAAACATGACAAGTATGGCAAAGTAAAAACAAGAAAGAGTAGAGTTTAGGAATGCAAATCTGGTTATGGAGGTAGATGATCTTGTTGACTTCGTTACTGAATGAATCGGCACGTATTTTGTCATGCTTGTTGACTTTCTACCACTTTGATCTTGAACTGGATTGGAAGGAAGAGGAGAATTCCTTGGTGGTGGTGATTTGATGGCCTTGTACGGCGAGGCTTTGCTCTTTGGCGACTGATGCATTCATAAGTTGTTGAAGTTTCTCGAGCTCTTGGTTTCAACTCAGACTCCTTCTGCTGGGTTGATTGAGTCTGCAGGCAGCATTCTTCTTAGCTTGTTTCTTCTGCACGGCAGGTAGGCACGAGGTAAAGGTGATGGTTTGTTTCTTTGTTCAATTTTTCTAAGTGCCGACTGATTGCTTTCTATCTCCTTGTCTCGCATGCTAGAGCAAGGGTAAAAAAAAAGCATGCCATGAGATATCTTTGCCTTCGACTCTAATGATATGAGATACTTTTGCTTTTGAAGAAGTATCTTTCCACAGGTTTATTCTTGAACTGGGCTGAGGAACTTCTTAGCAAGGAAAATGAGACTTGATCTTGAAGATGAATTAGCACGTTGTCTCCACATGCTTCAAGGTATCATTTTCACTTGCCTTATCTGTTTTCCGGGCAGATGTGGCATCTTCTTCGGAAGTACATCAGCAGTTGAAGATGAGCACTCGAGAACAATGCTAGGTAAGCAATCTGGAAGGAGTTCCAGGCAGTGGGTTCTTAGATCGGAAGATTGACACCAAGTGCTGGCTGATTGCTCCCTTTCTCCTTGTCACAAAGACAAGGAAAAGGACAGGGAGAAAGCATGATATGAGATACTCTTGCTTTCAACCTTCATGATATGAAATACTTTTGCTCTTGATGACTTGTTTGCAGAGGTACCCCAAGGGATGAGGAACACTGAGTAACTTGAGAGGCGTCGTTGGGAATGCATTTTCGGAGATGAAGAAAGGTTGAGTATGTCTGCCTTGCTGTGAAGGTTGACATTTATAGGAATTTCTTCATAACTGGTAGAGGCACTATTCTTTTACTCTTGTCGGCAATCGTTGGGTGATTGAACAGTAAGTTTCACGTGCTTTCTACTTTACCAAAAATCTTCGACAGATTGCCCGTAATTTCCGCAAGGCTGAGTGTGCATGTGACAGGTGCTGACACGTCTTGGCGTAGATCGCCTTTTGTGGGTACGTGTTGTATGAGGAAAGGAAAAGGAGAGAGAGATACAAAGAAGCTGCTGGGTTACTACTATGAAAATGGGTGGAAGCTGTCATTCACCGACGTGGATTTATTAATTTACTTTACTTTACATTTGTAGTGCATAACTAAAAATAAACAAAACAGTGGTGGAAAAAAATTGAGTCCTTGCATGATGGCATGTGTGGATGCAAATTTCTTCCTCTTTGTTCTTTGACAAAATTGCACATACAAAACAAATAACACCTTAGGTCAAAGCCAAGAGCCTCACGCGCCCATGATGAATGAGGGGGGGGCTTTGGCCGAAGAACTTCTGATGTCAAAGTTAGAATTGTGAGGGAAAAGTGTTAGAGAATTTAGCAAGAGAATTGGAATTGAGTTTTGGAGAGAATGAGTGTTTATATAAGGGTGTGGTCGGCCCCTTTGGGTGGAGATGGATCAGCCACTTGGACGGTTTTGTGGGTGAAATTCATGATTTGTGTTTAATTAGCAAATTAATTGAATAATAAATCAATTAATTAGCTAATTAATATAATAAAAAGGAATGATTTGAGGGTTACCTTGTGGAGAAGATTTGATGAGGATGAATGAAATAGGTTATAAATAAATACCTATTTTGGGCACTTTTGACTTGATTGAGGGATGATTGTCCACTGCTCGCACGTAAGAATTTCGGTGTTCCTTGAGGGTAATTTTGTTCTTTTCACCCTAGAATCCACGTGTCGCCTTCATATTTTTCTCGATTATGTTTTGCTCCACAAATGCCCCTACAGTTGTTCGGCTACTCGCAGGAAAGGGCAGTAGGTGTAGAGATCTTCTTGCTTTGGGAAACATATGATTGTTTCCTATTTTGATGTAGATTCCCTCTTTAAATAAGAAATTATGGCGTGTTTACGAAATCGAAACGGGATGGCAAAAAACAGAATTGCATTCTTTTCCAAGCATTCAAGTCGTTTACTAACATTTCCGGAATAAAAAAAAAGATGGGGACCACTTAAAATCAGGAATTGGATCCGTAAATCTCCCGGAATCAGATCCTCTAGATGGAGGTGGTATTTGGATTCCGGGAAGAAGGGTCTTCTAGGACTCCAACTTTTATACCCAAACTACCCTCGTATCTTCTACCTCCCCTTCATATATGTGACTCTCTTGCTCAGTTTGCCGACTCCCTTGCACGTTCACTAGCTTAATTACGGTTCTGGTTGATTTTGTGCCAGGATGGTGTTGGAAATGTGCCCTAAAACCAATCATATGATGATACTTTACGGACATTTCACAAGTTGAACTAATGTAGTTTAAATATAAAGGGAAAACTGTTATTGTTCGAGTCGTCTCATATAAATGTTATATGATTAAACGATAAAGTCCAAGGAATATGTGATTGGGAGAATGCAATCTAAAGAAGTTAGATTCATGAGACCATTCTTTCGTAGACACATCCTAAACGTTCCTGATCATAGGATTGCCAATTGGGCATTGACAGTCCGTTAAGATCAGTACGTGTTGTGTCTTCTCTCAGGGAGAGTGACTAGTCTCGAGTCATTGGTGTGTGTGACATCAAGACAAGTACGTAGGTGCTCAATAGAGAATGAGTTCACTGAACACGATCAACGAAGAGTTCTCATATTCATGTCACATGAGAACTCATGGTTGGGATAATGCAAAGTAGTCCTTTGACCTGAGGCATCATAGTTGTCTTGTGGTTAGGTCCTTGATCTTTGATTATGTCAAAGTCACCCCATCCGCGGGTGTCCACGGCATCGTTGGGTTTAAGCCACTTAGCCATGGAGGCAATTAAATGCGCAACAAGGGATCTCTAACCTTCAAATCTTTTGAGGGAGAATACTCTATGATATGATTAAGAATCTCTGGCCAGAGTATGAATGAGATTTAGGAAGTCGTTCCAAATCACATTCAAGGTAATCATATAAGCACACGAATCACATTGGATAGTAGACATGAATAAACTATCAAACCAAACAATGTGGTCAAGAGTATTGTATTAGAGAAAGACCGTATTGCATTGTAATCCTAAACTGAATAGGTTCTCCACCTCTTCTAATTAGCTTGGGTAACCATGACATACTGCTAGGTGTGACTCATGGTTTGTGAAAGCCCTAAACGTGTATAATCACTAAAGGGAGAATTGAAAGTAAGTTTCAATTCACAATCGATTTTGAATGAGTTCTAATCGCCCACTGCCTCGCTAAAAGGAACCTAATGGATCGTACACCGTGTAAGGTAAAGATTGAAGAAACAACGGAGATGAGTAAGAATAATTAAATGGTTTAATTATTTATGGCAAGGATTAATTAATATGTTAATTAATCAAACGAATAAAGTTCGTTAAAAGACCACGGGTTAGTTTTGGGCCTCAAGGCCCAATGGGCTTCGAACGTCAATCCCATTGACTTAAGTTGTATGACAACTTAATGACAAATAATTCACAAAGGCCCTAAAAGCCCAATGAAACCCTATGGCCGGCCATTTTAGAGAAGGAATGGGTTTTGGACTTATTTACAAGTTTGCCACTCCAATGAATTAAGGTATAAATATGACTTTATAGCCAAAATCCATTTAGGGTTTGTTTTGGAGAAAAGATGAGAACACAAACCTCTATTTTCTCTCTAAGAGGCCGGCCACCCTAGAGGAATTTAGCTAGCAATCCTACTTCCTCTAGGTCACTCATTTCTTCTAAAATCTATCCTTGGTGTGGAGACTTAGAGGTTCTCAATTTTGGGAACTTGGAGAACCATTTCATCCATCCAAATCCATAGATCTAAGATGCAAGGAATGAAGGACCTCTCTTTGGGTGATTAGCCTTTGCTTATGCAAAGAGGAATCTACAAAGGTATAAATTTCTCAACTCACTTTGATTTGAGTTGAGTCTTGGTTCACCAATCTACTAGGCTTTGAATTTCATGGTTAATGTTTTGTTTTTAAGTGCATATAAGCATGATTCCGCCTTTAATTGTTAATTGCATGCTAATAGATATTGCTTAAATGAACATGTTTTTCACAAAATCTCCTTCAGATGGACTTCGAAGACTGAGTTGGTGGAATGGGTTGCCGTTGGCAAAGAATGGATTTGCAGCCCTTGCGGGTTGTGCTGATCTACTTCGCATAGTAAGAGGGGGAGCAGAACGTGGTTGGCGATGAGGAGAATCTTGTGGATGTAGGGGAGAGTTGAGGCGGTGGAGGGTGAGAGAGAAGAGGATGAGGGAGGAGGGGAAGGAAGAGAGATGGTGGTGGTGGCGGGTGTTGGAGCTGATGGTGTGGGTGAGATATTTGAGGGTTTTGGTCAACACAGCTGCTAAGAATGATTGAGGAGAGGGAGAGAGAGACGAGAAGTAAATTTTATTTAGTTTACTTTATGTTGATATTTTTAATAAAGTTTAGGGTGATTAAGACTCTTCTCTAACATGTAGAAGCAAATAAAAAATATTCTTTCATATTAAATTTGCGCTAAAAGTTTTACTAAAAAATCAAAAAATTATTCTCTCTAAAAATTAAAAAAATGGAAGAGTAAAAGTTTTACTAAAAATAATTAGCATATAAAATATATTAGTTAAACAGGGGTACTTTAGTAATTACAATAGATTTTATTCTGATTCATATGAATTAGTAAACAGTTTATATAGATCAATGTCATTTCTACTCCAATTCCAGACAATTTTGGTAAACAACTTCAAGACGAATCTAATTCTGATTCCACCTCAATCCAATTCCTCCTCAATCCAATTCTTCCTCAATTCAATTCCTCTCAATTTGATTACAGATTAGTAAACGTGCCCTTAGATCCTTCTAGGAAAGGGAAATAAATCCCTCTTGTATCTTTGTAGATTTTTTTCAAGCATGTCTTCCTCGAGCCACAAGAATGATGATGGTGTGCCGCCATTGTATTGTAAAGGTGGGTCTTTGAGCAAGGTTGGTTACTTCAAGGATGCTCACTTCAAGATTAGCTCCGATGACTTGTTTAGAGACTTCCTCGAAGCATGTTAAGGATGGTAGCAGCCATGAACCATGTGATGGGGCTCGGAGAGCCATCAAGTTCCACCCCTACTATTTTGTGTTGGGGTTTACTTTACCTATGCCGCGTTTCTTCCAAGAAGTGCTCTGCTCCATTAGATGTACCCCCGCCCAATGTTTTCGGAATGCGGTCCGTGTGATGGTGAGATTCCACAATCTAAGCCAATTCTTTGACTTAGATCTAACCGTCAACGAATTTTGGTACTTCTTTGACATAGGTCACATTGAGGGAGTTAGGCAGCTGCGATCTCGCCATAGGCTTTTTGATAACTCGAGCAAGGGAGATCATGATTTGGCCAAGGAGACTTTGGAGATAAGTGGAGAATGGGAGTCTGATTCTTCCCCCGAGCTACGTGTTCCAATGGTTTTCATATCCAGTAAGTCGGCTCCTTAATCTCTCGGCTGTTTTGTATTTGTACTAAGCTGCTCTTTAATTTTCTAATCGTCTCCTGCTGCTTTTGTAGATTCTGAATTCTGCTCTATGAGTGGTGTTGGATGCTTAGTCTCTGGGTATCCCCTTCGAATACCATGAGTGGTGTTAGCTGCTTAGTCTTTTTCGTAGGGAAAAATGTGAGCTGCCCCCGAGAGAGGAGATAAAATGAATCAAGGCCAAGGCATTGGCTCATCCTATCACTATGGTGGAGCCTGCTAAAAATGAAGGTGGGAAAAAGAGGTCATCCCCGCCTGCTCAAGACGTCTGCTGAGAAGAAGCCGAAGACTTATTCCGCTGCTCGCGGCGTTCACCGGTTGTGCCCAAGCTTGTGATTGACTTGACTTCCTTTAAGAGTGAGAAAGATGAGGCTGCTAGATCTGTGTCGGTGGAGCTTGCCATTCCGAAGGCTACTAGTTTGATTGCTGATAGGATCACCCATCATAGAAGCTCCTCCGTGCCTCCGGTGCCAAAGTTTATGTCAAAGTGTCCGTCTAGGGCTAAGTCAAGTTCACCTTTGGAGAGGCTTGCTACTATGAAGTGTGACATGGTGCCCTTGCATGCTAAAGTGGCGCAAAATCTTGTTCCCTCTGCTGCTGAGACCGACTCGTCTGCTGAGAAGAAGGAGATTGCTTGTGCAGGCAGTCGTGAGAAATCCACCAAGTCTGTTTCTGTGGAAATTGCTGACATTTATGCACTTTTGAAACCAGATCTGCTTGAGGACATGGATGTATGTGCCAAGTTTGTTGATGGCGTCAAAGGGGTTGTTGGCCCAAGTTCCTTTGCGAAGCCTACGACCAAGTATAGGAGGACTGCTCTGCTAGCCATGATGCAGAAAACGGCGATTCTGGCAATCGAGTCTATGCTTCTTGATCAAGAGGATACCAAGGCTGCCAAGGAAATGGCAACAACAGTGGTAGCCGAAGCTTACTCCTCGGCTGAGAAAGTCAAGAAATTGGAATCTGAGCTTACTGCTTTGAAGGGGTCTAATATCTCTGCCCCATTTCTCTGCAGCTTGAGACCGCTCGCCAGTAGATCATGGATTTGAAGACTAGGCTTGACGCGATCCAAGTAAAGGATGAAAGTGTAGAGAAAGAGATCGAGTGTTACATACCTCAGATTCAAGATCTTGAGTGTGCCATCTCTAAATTCTGCTCCGCTGCTTATGTAAAGGATGAAGAACTGATCGCTGCTTACAACCAAATGATCCACTTGAAGAAGGTTGTTGATAGGCTTGAGCCTCAAGTGTTGGAACTCCAAGGTGTTTTGAAGATCAACGACAATCTGAAGAAAGAAGTGGAGGAGCTGCAGCGGGTTCATGCTTGTCTACTCGAGGAGAATGAGCAGTTGAAGGGTGAGAAAGCTGGGTTCGAGGCTTCACTTACTCAGAGTCAAGCCGACTTCTACAAGCTGGGTTATGTAGATCATCTCTTTGGGCGACTGTCTGACTTTGAGTTTTCTGGTAAAGACTTCGAGACCTTCTCTATTTCTCAGGAAGACTTACTCACTTTTACTTTTGAGTCTTCTATTGGTGAAGTAGTCGGAGATGCTGGTGCCCAGGCTGAAGTAGCCGGGGGTGAAGCACCAGATGGTACTGCTACTGAGAATGTCGCGACTGCTGAAGGTATGGTGACCGAGTAGTCATGGAGTTCCCAAGCTACTGAAGAGTAGTCTTTTAGGTAGTCTTTAGGATTTTCTCCCTTGTTGCTTTTTTCTTTGTTTGAACTCATTCTGTCTTTGCTAGTTGTTTATCAATTTTGCTAGAAAATTTAATAAACCTGCTCCCTTCGATTTTCTCCATCTTCGCTTCGTTTTTTCATGCCCTAACCTTTAGACTTTATAGACCAGTGGTAGGTGTGTTGCTTTTCTATAAGCAGACAGACCTACGTAGCCTACACAACCGTAGGTGTTAGTGTAGAACATTGTAAAGTTGTTAGCCATAGGCTTGGCAGCCGGATGCTGTACTTACATCAGCAAACAAGTCCGCGTAACCACTAGGCTGCTAACCTTGGCATTCTCCAATTCCGTAGGTTACGTAACAAGTACCACAACACTTTAGGATTTGGTGTGGGTTGTTCCGCGTTTGGCAGTGGTGAAGCTTATCGACTACGTAGCATGTCGGAAGTGGATAAGGCTTTGTATATGCACGCTAGTTTGTTTAACCTTTCACAAAATCCTTCAGTGAGCTATGTTGGAAATGTGCCCTAAAGCCAATCATATGATGATACTTTACGGACATTTCACATGTTAAACTAATCTAGTTTACATATAAAGGGTAAAGATTATTGTTTGAGCCGTCTCATATAAATGTTATATGCTTAAACGATAAAGTCCAAGGAATATGTGATTGGGAGAATGCAATCTAAAGAAGTTAGATTCATGAGACCATTCTTTCGTAGACACATCCTAAATGTTCCTGATCATAGGATTGCCAATTGGGCATTGACAGTCCGTTAAGATCGGTACGTGCTGTGTCTTCTCTCAGGGAGAGTGACTAGTCTCGAGTCATTGGTGTGTGTGACATCAAGACAAGTACGTAGGTGCTCAATAGAGAATGAGTTCACTGAACACGATCAACGAAGAGTTTTCATATTCATGTCACATGAGAACTCATGGTTGGGATAATGCAAATAGTCCTTTGACCTGAGGCATCACAGTTGTCTTGTGGTTAAGTCCTTGATCTTTGATTATGTCAAAGTCACCCCATCGGGGTGTCCACGGCATCATTGGGGTTAAGCCACTTAGTCATGGAGACAAGTCAATGTGCAACAAGGGATCTCTAACCTTCAAATGGTTTGAGGGAGAATACTCTATGATATGATTTAGAACCTCTGGCCAGAGTATGAATGAGATTTAGGAATGCGTTCCAAATCACATTCAAGGTAATCATATAAGCACAAGAATCACATTGGATAGTAGACATGAATAAATAAACTATCAAACCAAACAATGTGGTCAAGAGTATTAGATTAGAGAAAGACCGTATTGCATTTGTAATCCTAAACTGAATAGGTTCTCCACCTCTTCTGATTAGCTTGGGTAACCATGATATGCTTCTAGGTGTCACTCATGGTTTGTGGAAGCCCTAAACGTGTGTAATCACTAAAGGGAGAATTGAAAGTAAGTTTCAATTCACAATCGATGTAAAATGGTTTTAATCGCCCACTGCCTCGCTAAAAGGAACCTAATGGATCGTACACCGTGTAAGGTAGAGATTGAAGAAACAATGGAGATGAGTAAGAATAATTAAATGGTTTAATTATTTATGGCAAGGATTAATTAATATGTTAATTAATCAAACGAATAAGTTCGTTAAAGACCACGGGTTAGTTTTGGGCCTCAAGGCCCAATGGGCTTCGAACGTCAAGTCCATTGACTTAAGTTGTATGACAACTTAATTCACAAAGGCCCAAAAGCCCAAACAAAACCCCATGGCCGGCCATTTAGAGGAAGGGTAGTGAACTTGCTTTAATTACAAGTTTGCCACTCAAATGAATAAATGTATAAATATGACTTTATAGCCAAAATTCATTTAGGGTTTCTTTTAGAGAAAATTGGTGAGAACTTGTCTCTCCTTTTCTCTCTAAAGAGGCCGGCCCCTTGGAGGGTGTATCTAGCCATACTAACTACTCCAAGGTCACTCATTTTCTTCTCCAATCTAACCTTTGTGAAGATACTTAGAGGTTCTCAATTTTGGGAACTTGGAGAAACATTTTCATCCATCCAAATCCATAGATTTAAGATGCAAGGAATGAAGGCCCTCTCTTTGGGTGATTAGCCTTTGCTTATGCAAAGAGGAATCTACAAAGGTATAAATCTCAACTCACTTTGATTTGAGTTGAGTCTTGGTTCACCAATCTACTAGGCTTTGAATTTCATGGTTGATGTTTTGTTTTTAAGTGCATGCTAGCATGATTCCGCCTTTAATTGTTAATAGCATGCTATATGATGTTGCTTAAATGAACATGTTTTTCACAAATCTTCCTTCAAGCTAAGCCTTGAAAAAGACCATTGTGGCTATTTCTAGGAATCTCGGCGTAAGCCATCGTGTATGTAGTTATACTAGGGCAGCTCGGCTCATCCACGTCTGGATATTCGGACTGTAGAGTATATCCTCCCGCTTTGGAGAGCAGACCCATTTGGGTGTCGGAGAATTGGTTTACCCTCTCGCACTGGAGAGCATGGTTGGTCCCTCGGTGGTGCAATTCCTGCAATGAGTCCCTAAGAAGGGCGCGGTCTTTTTTTGAAATGCAGAAGAGATAAGTTGTTGTAGACATGTAGTCGAGCCAAGTTGTAAATTACTTATGAATTCCTCATTGAAAAATGATAAGCTCATATTTATACATATTTTACATCAAATTCTCTCGTCTTTTCTTAGTTATTTCCTCATATTTATGTGCTATTTACTTTATTTTTGTGTTTTATCGAATTTATCTAGCTAAGAAAATAAAAATAGCACAAGTGTGATTTTAAGTAATAAATTCGTCATTTCTACCTTGCTCACTTATCTTATTTTGTTTATGTTTTCGAATGTGGTGATTTATAGTTATCAATACGTGCTTGATCCTAAAGTGGCTGGTATTATTTACAAGGTAATGCAAATAATGATGCACATGGACTATCAAAGGAAAACATGCTGCCAGAAAAGTGGGAGAGCACGGAAGAAAAGAAAATAAAATAAAAGAAAGTGGGGGAAGCACAGCAAGAAAGAAAAGAAGGCATGCGCAAATAAATAAACAAACAGAAAACTAGTGGAAAAGGTGGGGGAAGCACAGCTGAGCTACCAGAAATAAAAAGAAAAAGAAAGGCAGCTGGTGGGAAGAGCACTTCGTGGCGAGTAGCAGCAAGAGAAGACATGAGGGAGAGGAAGATTAATAAATAAACAAGACACTGCCTTTGGCAGCTGGCGGGGGGATAAGGAAAGAAGGAGGGCCTCGGGCAGTCAGCGAGAAGAAGAGGAGAAGGCGTGCAGGACAGCTGCCAGCTGGCAGCGTGAGGAGACGGCGTCGCACGGAAAGAAGAGGGGGACGCGAGAAAACAGGGAGAGGAGCTGTGCTTGGCAGCTGTCGCAAGCGGAACCAGAAAAAAGGAGTGGACAGCGTGCGGAACTTGGAACGGGGGTCAGAGGGCTGCACTTGGCAGCGGGGAGACAGTCGGTGCAGGGAGGCTGCCCTTTGGCAGCTGGGCGACACTTGGCAGCGTGTGAAGCTGCGAGGAAGGACAGAGAGAAGGCGAGGCGGAGGTCAGCACGGAGGTCAGCTTGGGGATGGCAGCAAGGCACAGAAGCTTACGCACAGAAGCTTCCTCATTTGGTTTTATATTTTCATAAACTCATGTTTAATTTAATTTGCTTTTCAATTATATTAAACATGTGTAATTAATTTCTGTTTAGTTAGAGGTGAATTTGAAACCATGGATAAATGTTTATTATGATTTGATTTACTCCAGTTATGAATTCTTGAACGTTGGATGTGGTTTATTTTTCTGTGTTGATTAATAACTTGTTTATGTATGTGGGTTAAGGGTCGACACTTAATTTGCATGCTTAGACTTGATGCTAGGATATAAGGGAATTTCACCTAATCGTTATGAACTTATATCCATGAGTAGTAAAAATCGCTAGTCACGATTGTGCTTATTAAACCCTAGGTTGGATTAACATGCGTATTCCATAGTTATGAATGCCTAGTCAATGCTTATGATTTCCATTGAACTTAATGATCTTTGATATGTCTCTCTATCATGCGTATTCCATAGTTAGGGAACTTGATAAGAATAATTTGGTTGTGATGCGTATCCCGTCCAATTCAATGAATCTAGGGAAATCTGAAGGTTAATTTAAGCGGACCTAATTAACTTGGAGCATTGTCATTTATTCGTTTGTTGAAGTCATAACTGGGAATCAAATTATATGCATTTGTTCATGTGTGGATAAGGACCCCTCTAACTAACGTCTCATCATTTTATTTCTATAAAATATATTTTCTTTCAAGTTTGTTTTTAAAGTTTCTGTTTTAAATTAAATTTCGTCAAAAATCAATTCCCCAATTATTTTAAAGTGTTAGATTTGTTAGAAATAAATTTAGTTTGTGTTTTCTTGAGTCTTGAATTATTTTGAGTCTTTGGATTTGTTTTAGATTATTTGTTAGTTTTATTTTGAGTTATTCTAGTTAAATGTTTTGAGTTTAGTTTAATGTTTTAAATTTTGTTTTTACGTTTTAAATTTAATTTTACTTTGGTTAGCATCCCTAGTTAATCCCCGGCCTAGAACGATCCCTACTTATCCATATACTACAATTGTCACAAATAGGGTTTAATTTGTGCGTTAACTTATTTTCGCATCAAAAAACGAGTGAAACGAACGAATAACTTAGCTTGTAAAAGACTGCATAACAACTAGATAGTGTTCTGCTTGCGAGGTAGTGCCCATTGAGCTGCTTGAGTCTTCGGGTCTTGATATAGCGGGAGGTTACACATGGTACTTCCTCAGGTTGTAGGTGTTCCATTGCTTCTCGATCTCTTTATCGTTCATGGTGGCGACGGTGTAATTACCCTTGCCACCTACTATGCTAATCTTGTACGGACCTTCCCAGAAGGGATCCATCTTTTTGGAGCCTTCTCTATGGGCAGTGATGTAGGCCTTTCTTAGGACTAGATCTCCAGGTTGGAACTGCTGGATCTTGGCCCTTTTATTGTACATGCAGAGTGAAGGAAAAATTTGGTCCTAGAAGTCATGTGGTTGCTACATCCACTGTCAATATACCAAACATGCTCACTTTTGACAATTGCAGCAAAATTACAAGCAAAGAACATTGAGGTTTCCTCTTTCATTCTCTGTGCAACTTAAACCTGTTGGACTGGTTTACTTCTACAGTCGTTGGCAAAATGATTAAATCTGCCACAGTTGTGGCACTTAGGTTTCCCTTTGAATCTGCATTCACCATAGTGCATATTTCCATAGATTTTACATGCCTCTCTTGTGTTCTCCTTGTTAAACCAAGGTTTGACAGCATTTTGAGACCTATCATTACCCTTAAAATCACCCTTCTTATCTCTAAATTTGAAAGGTTTCTTCCCATGTACCCAGTGGTCTGTGATCCACTTTTATTTTGGATACTAAGGCTGCTAAATGCATTCTCAATCACTTCTTCATCTCCAGTGTGTCTTTTCAATCTCTGCTCAAATCCTTTCAGAGTTGCAACAACCTCATTTGGATCAATCTCATCCAATTTCTTAGTTCCCTCAATAACATAAATAATATTATCATATGCAAGAGTTAGACTAATTAGCATTTTGTCAACTAGTCTCTTGTTTGGCAAGGTTTCACCAAACATTTTCATCTTATTCACAAGGCCAAATAATCTAGCTAGATAATCAGAGAGAGATTCATTATTTCTCATCCTAGCATATTCAAAATCAGGACGAACACCTTGTAATTTCACAGCCATGACCTTGAGCATCACCCTTGAATTCTTGCTTAAGAACATCCCAAGCATCCTTTGTAGTCTCTTGGTTTGTGATTCTGGGAAAGATCTCATCACTCATAACTCCTTGATGCGAAAAATTAACTTAACACACAAATTAAACCCTCTTGTTGTCAATTGTAGTAAAGAATGTAAGTAGGGATTGTTCTAGGCCTGGGATTAGGAGGGATTGCTAAAACACTTGAAACTGACTTAAAAACGTAAAATTAAGTTTAAAACACCAAACTAGACTCAAAAGATGCAATACAAACTAAAAAGACTCAAAACTAGTTTAGTGTTGGAAATGTGCCCTAAAGCCAATCATATGATGATACTTTACGGACATTTCATATGTTAAACTAATCTAGTTTAATATCAAGGGCAAAGATTATTGTTTAAGCCGTCTCATATAAATGTTATATGCTTAAACGATAAAGTCCAAGGAATATGTGATTGGGAGAATGCAATCTAAAGAAGTTAGATTCATGAGACCATTCTTTCGTAGACACATCATAAACGTTCCTGATCATAGGATTGCCAATTGGGCATTGACAGTCCGTTAAGATCAGTATGTACTGTGTCTTCTCTCAGGGAGAGTGACTAGTCTCGAGTCATTGGTGTGTGTGACATCAGGACAAGTACGTAGGTGCTCAATAGAGAATGAGTCCACTGAACACGATCAACGAAGAGTTCTCATACTCATGTCACATGAGAACTCATGGTTAGGATAATGCAAAGTAGTTCTTTGACCTGAGACATCATAGTTGTCTTGTGGTTAGGTCCTTGATCTTTGATTATGTCAAACGTCACTCCATTCGTGGGTGTCCACGGCATAGTTGGGGTTAAGCCACTTAGCCATGGAGGCAATTAAATGCGCAACAAGGGATCTCTAACCTTCAAACTTTTTGAGGGAGAATACTCTATGATATGATTAAGAATCTCTGGCCAAAGTATGAATGAGATTTAGGAAGTCGTTCCAAATCACATTCAAGGTAATCATATAAGCACACGAATCACATTGGATAGTAGACATGAATAAACTATCAAACCAAACAATGTGGTCAAAAGTATTGTATTAGAGAAAGACCGTATTGCATTTGTAATCCTAAACTGAATAGGTTCTCCACCTCTTCTGATTAGCTTGGGTAACCATGATATGCTGCTAGGTGTCACTCATGGTTTGTGGAAGCCCTAAACGTGTATAAACACTAAAGGGAGTATTGGAAGTAAGTTTCAATTCACAATCGATTTGAAAGAGTTCGGAATCGCCCACTGCCTCGCTAAAAAGAACCTGATGGATCGTACACCGTGTAAGGTAAAGATTGAAGAAACAATGGAGATGAGTAAGAATAATTAAATGGTTTAATTACTTATGGCAAGGATTAATTAATATGTTAATTAATCAAATGAATAAGTTCGTTAAAGACCTCGGGATAGTTTTGGACCTTAAGGCCCAATGGGCTTCGAACGTCAAGCCCATTGACTTAAGTTGTATGACAATTTAATGAATAAAGATTCACAAAGGCCCAAAAGCCCATATCCCTTATATGGCCGGCCATGTGTATTGAATTAGGGTTTTTTGGTTCTTTAGGTCATTTAAAGAAGTGACTATATAAAGAACTTTATAGCCTAAAATTCATGATGGGTTCTTTTGGAGAAAATTGGAGAGAACATGTCTCTCCTTTTCTCTCTAGGAGGCCGGCCCCCTTGGAGGGTGGATCTAGCAATCCTACTACTCCAAGGTCACTCATTTCTTCTCCAATCTAACCTTGGTGAAGATACTTAGAGGTTCTCAATTTTGGGAACTTGGAGAAACCTATTCTTCCATCCAAATCCATCGATTTTAGATGCAAGGAATGAAGGCCCTCTCTTTGGGTGATTAGCCTTTGCTTTTGCAAAGAGGAATCTACAAAGGTATATATTTCTCAACTCACTTTGATTTTAGTTGAGTCTTGGTTCACCAATCTACTAGGCTTTGAATTTGATGGTTAATGTTTTGTTTTTAAGTGCATGCAAGCATGATTCCGCCTTTTAATTGTTAATAGCATGCTATTGATGTTGCTTAAATGAACATGTTTTTCACAAAATTTCCTTCAAGTGGTATCAGAGCCTAGGTCTAGTAGTTGGTGAATCCTTTTGGGTTTTGTAGTTCATAGTTTTGATTTAAAAGTTGTAATATGTTACAAGCTTTATTCTTGTTTCTTTGAATGTAAATTTTGCTAGAAAATTTGCCATCTCAAATGTTGTAGATGTAGTTCATATGAGCATGAATATTGGAGCTAAAATTTGGTGCCATGTTTTTGGGAATTTTCGGCCAAATCCAAAGGGTGGATTTTTGGGTTCTTGTTTGACTTGTTAAAAGTGTTTTCAAGTGACTTTTGGAACCCCTATGTACCCTAGTTTGGTTATATGTTATTTCCCTAAAGTTTAAATGGTTTTGGGATGTTTTTGGATGAAAAATGTTCATGGAAAATTTTGAGTTTTTTTCATGAGTGTTCTTCATTGTTCTTGACATTTTTGCCAAGAACAAAAAGTTTGGTGTTTTGATTCAAAGTTTTGATTTATTTCATAAAGTTTATGTTTTATGTTTTTTCAAATGTTTTAATGCATTAGATATTTGTTTAAATGGTGATAGAATTATTGGTGGGTGTGAAAGGATTAATTCCCTTTCACACACACCACTTGCACCACTTGCATGCTTTATGTCAAAACTCACAAATCAACACACACATCACTACTTTTGGGGCTTTTATGCAATTACATAAAGTTTTGATACTTTTGTGTATTTGCACTTTGGCCCAAAAGTTTACGTTTTTAAGTTTAGGTCCAAAAACGCTAAAGGACAAATTGTTTTGTTCCTTTAATGAAGCTTTTGCATTGTTTAAATTTTGGGTTCTAGTTGTATTTACATGAAGTAGTGGACTTTTGTGTTTTTACAAAGTGACCCCAAAAGTTTGTGTTTTCGCAATATATCCCAAAAAGTTGTGGTTATTGAATGATGGCCCAAATTAGGTTGAGAACAAAATTGTTTTGTCTCTTTAAATGAGAATTGGATTTTCATTTCATTTAGCTCCATTTAAATCAATTTTATGGATACAAAAACCAAATGAAAAATGTTGCATTCATTTTAATTAGTTAAAGTGTTAATTAATTAAAGGGTGATTATGAACCTAAGCCTACGATAATTGAGCTATGTGAAAGGCCGTTTCAAATTTGTTTGAACCATGGGAATGTGTAGATTAGATTTTGGTTGTAATTTGATTTGATCAAATGTTGTAAAAGAGCATAAGCTCTTCTTTACTTTAAAGTAATTTATTTTGATCAATTGTTGTAAAAGAGCATCAGCTCTTCTTTACTTTAAAGTACTCTTTTTCTTGTTTTATTTGATATGCATGAAAATGAAGTAGAGGGTCCAACGCCCCTAAGACAACACGCCTTAATGTGATTAAACGCGTAACTAAAATCAATCACCATCCCTAGTCCGAGATTCAACACTAGGCTCGTGTTGAATCTAAACAAAGGTTCATAGTCATCCTAAGGCCCTAAGGCAACTATATAGTCCATCAAATGAATGCAAAGTTTATGTTAGTAGTATCATATACTCTTGCTTTAAAAACCGTTTTATAAGCATAGTGGGAGTATTATATACAACTAAATTCAATCCAATGGACCAATAGTTGTAATAGGACCAAAATTGTTTTAATAAAGATTAAAATAAATATGTTTATGTGATGAGACCTAAAACCCTCAAACCAAACCATTATTAAGTTGATAAGCGTGAGAGTGCTTTGAATACTCTTTCGTGGCCTTCCACCGTGGTAGCTCCAATCGTTTATGACTTGTACACCGCCTTCACCCTATCATGGGGAAGTTCAAAGTGCATGCTTATACTCAGGAGGAGACTATATACATACTTGATGAGGTGAGTGTAGGCAACGAGGATGGCCGACATCGTATCATCGTGAGGCTATTCTTGAACCCCTTCACGCACTAAGCATGGTGGGAATGACTTAACTAAGAGAAATGGAGCCAACATCATATCATTGTGAGGTGACATTTTCTAGAGGCCAAATTGATGGGTACTTGCAAGAGATGCAAATGAGTAAGTGTACTCTCTCATTATTATTAATGCTAGCCAACATCGTATCATTGTGAGGTGGGCTTGGTAATAGTGAGTCTCCCATACCCTACTAAGAGTTTCATCCAAAACTCTCGAATTCCAATGAGGGATATGGAATTTGCCAAAAATAGTGGGTGGTGCTATTTGATTTAAAGACCCGGATCAAATGGCTTAAAATCAATCAATTTATATTCGTTATGTATTTGTTTACCAATATATTTGCAAACGCTATCCAACACTTGACAAATAAAAACCGAATGTTTTAGTTTCTGGACTTGGTACCACAATCCCAAAGAATGTCTTAAAAGGATTGGATATGTACCTAAGTAGTCTCATCCTCACAATCTTCCTAATGATAATGTATCATTGGAAGAACATGTTAGAAAGGTCTATCATGAAGAGGACAACACAAACAACCAATGCTTAATCCTTTGTTAAATGAACAAAAGAACTTACGAAGATTAGCATAAAGAAAAGGACACTTTTAGTGTTATTAGTTCTTCACTCACAAATCGTTGTATGAAGAAATAATGAGTTGTTTTGAACAACCCTTAGTCAATGCAAACACTTAGTGCTTATTTCTTTGTTACATGAACAAGGAACTTGAGAAGAAAGCACAAAGGCATGGACACTTAATGTGCCATGATTCTTCACTTACAAATTGTTGTATGAAGAAATGAGAGTTGCCTTGAACAACTCTTGAAAGTTTGTAATTATGTTGAGAACATAATGGTTGGTTGACAAAAATAGTCCATCAACATGGACTTATAATGATTTTGAATCATTGAGTGTTGAAGTGATAAACCACTTAACGAGACGGAAACTAAGGCTAGGACTTCACCTTTATGTCCCTAACCTAATGGTTCACTAAGTTTATTGTAAACTGTGTAGTGAACAATAAACACATGCTCTCCAAATTGTTTGATGTGTATAACACAATTGAAATAAGTTTCAAGAGAGATAGTGGGAGTTTAGGGACTATGACTATGGTAGTCAAAGGAGAAGTCAAATGAAGAAAGCGAAATAACTCCAAGGGAACAAACTTTCTTTATGAAAGGATGGACATTGGAAGGGGTATTTGCAAGAAATGTCTTGCAAGTGTCAAGAACACACCTTTCGAAGGTCTTGTAAATTGTTCTTGAATAGTTCAAAACAGTTGGTTCTTCTACTTGAATGCTTGATTCCGTATTAGTAACTATGTTTTACAAATCGTTGTAAAAGTATGACTAATAAGAAGTAGAAGATATATGAGAGAAGAGAAAGTACTTCACATACAAAACGTGAATAAAATATAGATTTCTGCGAAAGCAGTTAGTACTTACCTCCTCATATGAACTACCAAAGAAATGGAAAAAACAAAGATTGTCTTTACATTCCAATTTTAAGGAACTTAATTCCGTCACTATAGTAGAGATGGATGAATGTTTTGTTTGACAAAACATTGTTCTTTATTAATCAATGATTGGATTATAGTAATCTAATTGATTATTTCTATAGTAGAGATGATAAGGTAGTGTTAACTGTTTAGAATATAACGATGCTTAAAACCCAAAAGGTTGCAAGGTAGTGACTAATCCCAACTAAAGTTGTGATACCTCTAAAACATAAATTACGAGTTGGTAATAGATGGATGCTATGGATCGTTAGATCCGGATCCAATGCCTTCTTATTAAAATTGTATAGAGGCGAAATGTTCGAATCTTTATTCGTTTGGAAAGAACAAAGAATCACAAAGTTGTTGAGGTTAATTCACTTAGATGTTAGTGGCACTTGTCCACAACATAATACTACTCGTGTTGTATGACATTCACCGAAGATCACCCTCGGTTGGACTATAGTTTATTTTAAATAAACACAAGTCCGAATACTTTGCAAAAGGTTTCAAAGAATTCAAGAAATGTAAGTTGATGAGTAAGACGTCCAAAGTATTTACATCCTTAGATTTGATCCAAGGAATGGTTTGAGTAAGACGTCATATGATAATGGATTTCTCCATAAGGAGAAGAACGAACTTGAATAAGATTTGGTTCGTTGGATATTATCAATTACCCATATATAGGATATATACTTCTAAAACAATATGATTGTCAATTAGAAGATCTTCCAAAGTTTTCATGACTCCATAGGATGTAGTTAGAAAGAAAGACAAATCTTAATCATGTTAAGATTTGGGGTTGTGTGCCAATAAGCAATATTTGTTTGAAAATTATCTTAAGGATATCCTCAAATTAACCTTTGGATATCACTTCTATAAACCAACTAACAAATGTTGTTTTTTTGGGTAGTTCATTGTAATCCTACAATATGATTTGCCTAAGATAGAGCAATGAACGAAAGATAGAACTCAAAGAATGGGTTCTTTGAGAGACAAGATGATAATCAACAAATATAACAACCTAGTTCCTATACCACAAGCTCCAAGGTAGTCAAGAAGGATTTATAAACCGTCTCAGTTGAATGGTTTGAACTTTATGACTATGTCATAGAGTTGCACCTCTTAATTCGAAAGAAATAAGAATGAAAATCCTTATGACTACATTGAGTGTATATACGATATATACTCAAGGAAATGGTAAAGTACCATTTGACACGGAATAATGAAACCTTCATAGCTAATTGGTAGCTTAAGGTGGCTACAATCAAAGAGAATGGTTGACTTTGAAGGAACCATTTTTGACGTAGTCTTAGTTTCAATTAATTCGAAGATAGCTAGCTACAACTAAATGTTGATTCAATGTTTGGACATAATATAGGTTTCCGAAACCATTATTAAGATAGTCCTAATAATATATGTCTAAAACTATGAATCACAAAACATGTAAGTTGTAGAGATCCAACCATCATGGATCTTAGCAAGCTAGTGGGAGCCATAAGCGTCTTATGAGAGAAAGATCAAATTGTTTGATTTCTCATATAGATGTAAATGAATCTTTTGTTTACTAGGTTTACAAAAGATTAGTGGGAGTTAATCATATTCCTAAAATTGTATATATATATATAAATATATATATGATATATATGAATATATATATGATATATTAATTTTGGAAATGGAATGAGTACTTCTTCGTTAAAGTTATGACTTTAAACATTCTATAACGATAGAATGTATATGGGAGACATAGTCTATATACATGGGATGGAAATCTATAATGATAGATTTTAGGATATAATTGGATTATATCATGCCCTAATAATAGACAAAATGTGCTAGGAAGTTTCTCATATGATGATAAACTTCAATTCGGAGGACAACTCTAGTTGGACTAAGTAGTTGCTCTTCTCAAAGGGAACGTACCCTTTGACTCCCAAGACAATATCAATGCAAGCCCAGGATCAGAACCATGGCAATTGTCAAGTAAGTCCTTAAGTATTTAAGAAATACTAAAGGATAGATTCTTCAAAGAATGAGGAAGAATTAGAGTAACGTAAAGGAAGCGTAAAAGTATTAGATTATGAATCTAATCCATCATTGGATGTTTCTTCATTATTAATGAAGAGATTAACAGATATCTCTTTATTATGACTAAAGAGATATTTGGATGGAAACATTAAAGTAATGACTTTAGTGTGTTCCATTATGAATGCAAAATATATTGCCATATAGAAGTTTACAACAATGTTGTTTGGATGGGAGAGTTCATTAATGAACTCTCTATTCGGTTCCAACCAGAAAGTGTCTCTAGTGTACCGACACTACGACACTAATGGGGCGATAGCTCAAGCCAGGGAATCAAGGTCTCATCAAGATCCGAACTCATATGAGAGTCCGAACCACATGATTGAGAATCATGTATAATGGTAACGTCGTTATTCTCAAAGTTGCTTCTATGGATAACATATAGATATCCATTGTCTAGGCCTACTACTCAGCCATTTATGAAATGACTACAGAAGAGGTACCATCACTGATGACCAAGCTGATTGGCTCTGGTGCAAGTGGGAGATTGTTGGAAATGTGCCCTAAAGCCAATCATATGATGATACTTTACGGACATTTCATATGTTAAACTAATCTAGTTTAATATCAAGGGCAAAGATTATTGTTTAAGCCGTCTCATATAAATGTTATATGCTTAAACGATAAAGTCCAAGGAATATGTGATTGGGAGAATGCAATCTAAAGAAGTTAGATTCATGAGACCATTCTTTCGTAGACATATCCTAAAGGTTCCTGATCATAGGATTGCCAATTGGGCATTGACAGTCCGTTAAGATCAGTACGTACTGTGTCTTCTCTCAGGGAGAGTGACTAGTCTCGAGTCATTGGTGTGTGTGACATCAAGACCAGTACGTAGGTGCTCAATAGAGAATGAGTCCACTGAACACGATCAACGAAGAGTTCTTATACTCATGTCACATGAGAACTCAGGGTTGGGATAATGCAAAGTAGTCCTTTGACCGGAGGCATCATAGTTGTCTTGTGGTTAGGTCCTTGATCTTTGATTATGTCAAACGTCACTCCATTCGTGGGTGTCCACGGCATAGTTGGGGTTAAGCCACCTAGCCATGGAGGCAATTAAATGCGCAACAAGGGATCTCTAACCTTCAAACTGTTTGAGGGAGAATACTCTATGATATGATTAAGAATCTCTAGCCAGAGTATGAATGAGATTTAGGAAGTCATTCCAAATCACATTCAAGGTAATCATATAAGCACACGAATCACATTGGATAGTAGACATGAATAAACTATCAAACCAAACAATGTGGTCAAGAGTATTGTATTAGAGAAAAACCGTATTGCATTTGTAATCCTAAACTGAATAGGTTCTCCACCTCTTCTGATTAGCTTGGGTAACCATGATATGCTGCTAGGTGTCACTCATGGTTTGTGGAAGCCCTAAACGTGTATAAACACTAAAGGGAGAATTGGAAGTAAGTTTCAATTCACAATCGATTTGAAAGAGTTCGGAATCGCCCACTGCCTCGCTAAAAAGAACCTAATGGATCGTACACCGTGTAAGGTAAAGATTGAAGAAACAATGGAGATGAGTAAGAATAAGTAAATGGTTTAATTATTTATGGCAAGGATTAATTAATATGTTAATTAATCAAACGAATAAGTTCGTTAAAGACCTCGGGATAGTTTTGGACCTTAAGGCCCAATGGGCTTTGAACGTCAAGCCCATTGACTTAAGTTGTATGACAATTTAATGAATAAAGATTCACAAAGGCCGAAAAGCCCATATCCCTTATATGGCCGGCCATGTGTATTGAATTAGGGTTTTTTGGTTCTTTAGGTCATTTAAAGAAGTGACTATATAAAGAACTTTATAGCCTAAAATTCATGATGGGTTCTTTTGGAGAAAATTGGAGAGAACATGTCTCTCCTTTTCTCTCTAGGAGGCCAGCCCCCTTTGAGGGTGGATCTAGCAATCCTACTACTCCAAGGTCACTCATTTCTTCTCAATCTAACCTTGGTGAAGATACTTAGAGGTTCTCAATTTTGGGTGCTTGGAGAAACCTATTCTTCCATCCAAATCCCTAGATTTTAGATGCAAGGAATGAAGGCCCTCTCTTTGGGTGATTAGCCTTTGCTTTTGCAAAGAGGAATCTACAAAGGTATATATTTCTCTACTCACTTTGATTTGAGTTGAGTCTTGGTTCACCAATCTACTAGGCTTTGAATTTCATGGTTAATGTTTTGTTTTTAAGTGCATGCAAGCATGATTCCGCCTTTTAATTGTTAATAGCATGCTATTGATGTTGCTTAAATGAACATGTTTTTCACAAAATTTCCTAAACTGACTCTAAACAGCTTAAAACAATGAATTAGACTCTAAACTGACTCTAGGGATGGTTTTGGACGAAATTAGGTTCTAACTTGACTGAAGACACTTAAAAACACAAATCAAAACAGATTTTGACTAATAAAACACTTTAAAGTAAAGGGGGATTTGATTTTGACGAATTTGAAAACAAAACAAACAGATTGTAAACTAAAACAGATTTTGGACGAATTTGGGTAAACTATGGATGATGGGCTAGCTAGAGGGTTCTTCTCCACACATGACACACTTGCACATAAACCAATTTTCAGTTGTTCTTTCGATAAATCATGAAACTCAACACCCCAGGTTAATTAGGTCCGCTTAAATTAACCTTCAAGTTCTCCTTAAGTTATTGAATTAGATGGGAAAGCGCATACAACAATTCAAAGCATTCTTCAAAGTCCTTTACGTGAATAACACAATAAAGATACAATCAAGATCATTAAGCATCATGAAAACTATAAGTATTGACGAGGCATTCGTTACTATGATGAACATGAAACTCCTGCCAAGAATTCATTTAACGCGATCGTTTATAAGTGACCTCCACTACTTGTGAATATAAGTTTGTAACTATTAGGTGAAACTCCCTTATACTCTAGCATCATATTCATGCATGCAAACTAAGTGTGCACTCTTAATAAACATACACGAATAAGTTATCAATCAAGCAGTTAAACAAATTGAATCACAACTTATGAAATCACAACTGAAGGTAATCAATTCATATTGCAAGTATCTTCATGGCTTTGAATTCCCCCTAAATAAATAGGGGTTTAGCTACTCATAATTGCAACAAAATCAGAAAATAACAAAGTAGACATTGAAAGCAAAAACGAAGTACAAGGATGTGTATGGATATATGGAAAGGTTATGAATATATGGAAAGGTTATGAATGTATTTAGGTTGGATGGATGACACCTTGTTTTGAAACGCCAAGGACCTTCTTTTTCACCACCTTGTTGCAGCACAAGTATCTAAGGATGTGTATGGATATATGGAAATGTTATGAATGTATTTAGGTTGGATGGATGACACGGCAAAGGGAAGGGAATGTATAGAATTGTGTTTGATTTTTGGTTGGATGGGTGCCACGGCAAGGGAATGGAATTGTATGTGTTTTTGGGATGTGGGAATATATGGATGAATGTAAGGTCTTTGGATGGATCTTCCTAGTTATGGTGAAGGGTGGATGTATTTATAGGCTAGGGAGAGGAGTGTATGGAGTTGTGGTAATGAGTGGATGTAATGGGTGTAGTGGGTGAGTGTTGTGGTAATGAGTGGATATAATGGGTGTAGTGGGTGAATGTTGTGGTAATGAGTGGATGTAATGGGTGTAGTGGATGGATGTTGTGGTAATGAGTGGATGTAATGGGTGTAGTGGATGGATGTTGTGGTAATGAGTGTCTTTGCATGTGTGTGTTCCTCTTTGCATTTGCACACACATGCTCTTCACCATTTCAGCCCAAAATCAACACATTTGCACATACACATGCTGATTTCCAGCCTTCTAATCTTCAAAAACGTCCATCCTCATGTCTCCATGTGCATGCAATCTAATCTTGGCCCAAAAATGCTTCAAAATGCTCCAAAATGCACTTTCTTGCCAACTTTGTTATTAGGACCTACAAACACACGAAAATAGCTTAAAATACATAATTAACTAAGACATAACAACATAAATGCACAAGAACAAGCTAACTAAGTCGCATAAATATGCTCCTATCAAATTCCCCCACACTTAGCTTTTGCTAGTCCTCGAGCAAAACAAAACGAATCAAAACAAACAAAACACAACCTAGCCTTCCAACATTTGCCTCAGGGATTTTTAATGAAACATGACATGCCAAAGATCATCACTTACATAGATTTAAGCAATCCTTACCCTCGAGCATACTTAATCATAATTACCATTCACTAGTTCACATTTAATCAATTAAAACAACATTTTGAATGTAGTAACATGCCTTAGAGAATTCCCTCAATTCCTTACTAGATACTGTCTATTTTCACGCACATTTTCTGACTACACACCCTACACTAGTTATATGTGAGAAGATTGATGTAAACATGAAAGACTAGTACTCACATATGTTACAACAAAGAAAGCAATTTCTGGAGTTAATAAGCATGTTTAAATATGATCTCATGAATGGAATGCTACTACTTAGATGCGAGAACCAGTGACACCATATGCTCATACCAATTTCGAACTCCACAAATTGAAACACACAACACTCAAGATGAAGTTAAGGGTTGTAATGGGGCTTGGGGGTAATGGCTAACAAAGAAAGGATAGGGATAACAAACGTTCTTCAAGCGATAGCAAGCAAAGTAATGAAATCGACACTTGGAATTCACTTTAGAATGCAAAAATCAACTTTTAAACACAAAGGGAAGATTCATGCAACACTTAGGGTCGAATTCAATGCCTTGGACCCTTTCTTCAACAATCAACACTTTAGAGCTCTTTCTCATATATTTTTCAACTCTTTTTCACTATTTTCACAACTTTTCTTTTTCTTTTTTTTTCTTTTCTACCCGTGCCTTATTACGGATTTTGGCACACACACACACACAAGAATCACTTCCCCCACACTTGGTTTATGTAATACATTGATAAAAAAGGAGTTCATTTTAAGTCATGCTTTACTATGCTTCAAGAACAAGGGTATGGATGGTCCTAAAACTAGGCTAGGTAAGGATAGTGTGGGTTAACAAAGAACATAGGCTTAACAAGGCTCAACGGGGTTAAACTTAAACACATAATGAAATAGGGGCACGGCAATTTGGCTTTGGTGGTCACTACACAACTTCATCTTGAATATGTGTTATGCAAATCAATAGCATGCTTTGAATGAAATACGCATGAGTTCTAGCATTTGGAACTAAATGATGAAACGCCTTCTAAGTAGCAACCAAGCAAAGAATAATGAGATCATGCAACGACTTTAGAAAACAATGATGCACAGATTATTAACTCTCCAAATAAACGTTTAGGCTCAAGTCTCACAAGGTTGTAGCGTTCATTTGAGTTCCTTCTTTCAAGCATGTTACAAAAACTTATTTTTCCTTTATGATTGCATGTGAATTCATAAATTATAACCACAACCAAGCATACACCAAAGAGTAAATCAAATTTTCATCCATGTTTATAACTCTCTTTAACAGTCATGTAATTAAAAACCAAATCCTCATCATTGTGTTGGAAGGTACCCTAAGACACAAAGAAACACACAAAAACAACTCTTTTTGGGTTTTTCAAAACAATTTTTCAAATTTTTATGAGATTTTCGGATTTTTATGTCAAAACACACTAAAACACTCCAAAACAGCTTAAAAACACTTAAAACAGCAAGGAACAACACTAGAAGTAATGGGTGATAAACTCCTACGAATTTCATGCAAAACAACTTGGTTGCCCCCCCCCACACTTAAATCAAACATTGTCCTCAATGTTTCAGGCATAAACTCACACAAAAACAAGCAAACAAACAAACAACGAATAAACATGACAAGTATGGCAAAGTAAAAACCAGACAGAGTAGAGTTTAAGAACGCAAATCTAGTTATGGAGAGATGATCTTGTTGACTTTCCACAACTTTGATCTCGAACTGGGCTAGGGAACTTCTTAGCAAGGAAAATGAGACTTGATTGGTGGCGGTGATTTGATGGCCTTGTACGGCGAGGCTTTGCTCTTTGGTGACTGATGCATCCATATGTTGTTGAAACTTCTCGAGCTCTTGGTTTCAACTCAGACTCCTTCTGTTGGGTTGATTGAGTCTGCAGGCAGCATTCTTCTCTGCTTGTTTCTTCTGCACGGCAGGTAGGCACGAGGTAGAGGTGATGGTCTGTTTCTTTGTTCAATCTGTCCAAGTGCCGACCGATTGCTTTCTTTCTCCTTGTCTCGCAGGCAAGAGCAAGGGTAAAGGAAAAGCATGCCATGAGATATTTTTGCCTTTGACTCTGATGATATGAGATACTTTTGCTTTTGAAGAAGTATCTTTCCACAGGTGTATTCTTGAACTGGGTGGGGAACTTCTTAGCAAGGAAAATGAGAATTGATCTTGAAGATGAATTAGCACGTTGTCTCCACATGCTTCAAGGTATCATTTTCACTTGCCTTATCTGTTCTCCAAGCAGATGTGGCATCTTCTTCGGAAGTACATCAGCAGTTGAAGATGAGCACTCGAGAGCAATGATAGGTAAGCAATCAGGAAGGAGTTCCAGGCAGTCGGTTCTTAGATCGGAAGATTGACACCAAGTGCTAGCTGATTGCTCTTTTTCTCGTTGTCACAAAGACAAGGAAAATGACAGGGAGAAAGCATGATATGAGATACTCTTGCTTTCAACCTTTATGATATGAAATACTCTTGCTCTTGATGACTTTTTTGCAGAGGTACCCCAAGGGATAAGAAACATAGAGTAACTCGAGAGGCTTCGTTGGGAATGCATTTTCGGAGATGAAGAAGGATTATGTATGTCTGCCTTGCTATGGAGGGTGAAGGACGACATTTATAGGAATTAATAACCAGTACTATTCTTTCACTCTTGTCGGCACCCGTTGGATGATTGAACAGTAAACTTCACGTGCTTAATACTTCACCAGAAATCTTCGACAGATTGCCCGTAATTTCTGCAAGGCTGAGTGTGCATGTGACAGATGCTGACACGTCTGGATAAAGCAGATGCCTCTTTGATATCTGGAATCGGCGCTTCGACAAACTGCCCGTGATTTTCGCAAAGCTGAGTGTGCATGTGACAGGTGCTGACGAGGTTGAAAAAGACTGGCGGCTCTTCGATATATGAGATCGGCGCTTCAACCAATTATTCGTGATTTTCGCAAAGCTGAGTGTGCATGTGACAGGTAATGACACGTCTGAAAAAGCAAGTGCCTCTTCGGTTTCTGAGATCGGCCCGTGGTTTCTGAGCAGCCCAGCTTTTGAGAAAGCAGACGTCTCTTCGATCTCTGAGCTTGCCTCTTCGATTTCTGAACTCGCCTCTTCAATTTCTGAAGCTCCGTCGAGTGCTGATTTTTAAAGAGAGGCACGCATCACATTCCAAAGCACACTTGAATTTTCCGCCTGTATAAGCTCCCGACTTGCACTTCTAAGAACTTGATTTGTCCAACCTCTTCTTTTTCTCCACACTTTGGAAAATGTCTTGCCTTTCTGACCGTCGCCTTAACTTGAATGTTAGGGAAGATATTGATATGTCTTTTCCAAACAACATTTGGCAGCCGTCATTCGTATCCCCAAATGGTCCTCTTACAGTTGGGGATTCCATGATGATGAATGATACAACCGCTTCGGTGGTGGCCAGAAATCTTCTCACTCCTAGAGACACTAGGATACTTTCCAGATGGTCCGACGAACTAGCTGTTCAGGACTCTCTGGCCTACAGCGTCCGATGTGCAGGCTCAGTATCAAACATGGGCCAGCGCCTTCTTGCTCGATCTCGTTAGGTTGAGTCGTTGATGGCTGAAGTGGCTAGTCTTTGGCAAAAGGTCAGAGTGCTTAGGCATGAGAATAAAGAGTTGCACATGCTCGCAACTAATTACTCAACAAGCATGAAGATGAAGCTTGATCAGCTGCAAGAGTCCGAAGTGCGGATTCAGAGTGATTATCAGAGGTTTGTGGCGTTACTCCAGAGGCAACTTCTGCCTTCGTCTTCTGGCGCTTCACCAAGTGTTGAGGCTCCGGAAAATCAGACTCTGGCGCTTCGTCTTTCTGGAGGTCCGTCGAATGCTGAGGCACCACCTGACCAATGAAGGCTCATTCCTGCTTGTTTGCACTTTCTTGTATTTTTCTACCTTTCTACCTAATGTTCCTTTTCCATAAAAATTAATGTAAAAATACTTTGTTTACTTGCTTGCTCCAACACAAACTCAATTACGAACACCACATCTTTGATGGTTGCAGGGATATGGGACTTGGCCAGATTTGGTGTTTTGAGAGTTATGACTTTTCCCGTGCCATAAAATCCAACTTCTTTGGGAATTTTCGTCTCAAGTGTATCTTCTTTGATGAATTCTAGACATTCCCCATCCACTTCTTGCTCTTGATTCTTTGGAAAGGTTTCAAAGATGCTTTCTCACCCTCTTCTTCCTTGGATTGCATGATCCTGCAAGGAATAAAGACATTTGGTGAAACGGGGTCAAGACAAATTGAATTTAGGCTTACCTTGGTTGTAGTGGACGGCATAGAGGGGATATGGGGTTGCGGCAAGGGTGGTTCTTCCCTTGCCGTGGCCTTGTTATTCTCCTCTTCTTCAAGCAGCTGTTCATCCATGTTTTGGCTTGGTTTGGATGTCTTGGGTTCACCTCCAACCTCTATAGCACTTCCCAAAGTGATAGCATCATGGATTTCAAAATCTTCCTTCAAATTTTTAATAGTTGAGTTGGAGAGTTCACTTTGCTCTTGAATTTGTGCCGTGAACTCTATAATCTGCCCAATTTGCTTCTCTAATTCGCCCGTCTTCTTGGCTTGATTTTGCACCTCTGTGTTTCAATTTTCTACTTCCTGGTTCAAAGAGGTGAGTAACTTATTAAACATATCATTATCCAAAGACGTACCTGAATTGAATTGGGCAGATTGTTGTGGTGGTTGCATAGGTCTTGAATAGAACTCCTATTCTTGCTGCCAATATCCATCTTGTTGGAATTGTTGAGGTTCTCCCCACATGTAATCTGAATAATCTCTCCAATCCGAATTGTAAGCATTGGAAAACATGTTATCCCATGATTGGCTATGGCCTTGATAACCCTAAGCATCTTCATTCGCAGCGAATTGAGAACATTGATGAGTTGGATATCCTTGCCCATAGGACACACCACATGTAGTGACACTTTGCATTGTGGTCCTTTCGGCATTTTGTGACAATTGAGAAGTAAGTTTCGCCAATTGAGCTTGAATGGTAGCAAAATTCATGTCTTACTTCTCTAGTATCTGAAATCAAGGAAACAAAACTAAATCAAATATCAAAAGTAAAAATAAAAGACACAGACAAAAACAAAGTCAGTAACTAAAACAAAAGACACGAAAAAGAAATAACGAGGGATTAGCAAAGTTGCTAATCCCCGGCAACGGCGCCAAAAATTTGATGCGAAAAATTAACTTAACACACAAATTAAACCCTCTTATTGTCAATTGTAGTAAAGAATGTAAGTAGCGATCGTTCTAGGCCGGGGATTAGGAGGGATTGCTAAAACACTTGAAACTGACTTAAAAACGTAAAATTAAGTTTAAAACACCAAACTAGACTCAAAAGATGCAATACAAACTAAAAAGACTCAAAACTAGTTTAAAAGACTCAAAACAGCTTAAAACAATGAATTACACTCTAAACTGACTCTGGGGATGGTTTTGGACGAAATTAGGTTCTAACTTGACTCAAGACACTTAAAAACACAAATCAAAATAGATTTTGACTAATAAAACACTTTAAAGTAAAGGGGGATTTGATTTTGACGAATTTGAAAACAAAACAAACAGATTTTGGACGAATTTGGGTAAACTATGGATGATGGGCTAGCTAGAGGGTTCTTCTACACATGACATACTTGCACATAAACCAATTTTGAGTTGTTCTTTCGATAAATCATGAAACTCAACACCCCAGGTTAATTAGGTCCGCTTAAATTAACCTTCAAGTTCTCCTTAAGTTATTGAATTATATGGGAAAGCGCATACAACAATTCAAAGCATTCCTCAAAAGTCCTTTACGTGAAAAAACACAATAAAGATATAATCAAAGATCATTAAGCATCATGAAAACTATAAGTATTGACGAGGCATTCGTTACTATGATGCTCATGAAACTCCTGCCAAGAATTCATTTAACGCGATCGTTTATAAGCGACCTCCACTACTTGTGAATATAAGTTTGTAACTATTAGGTGAAACTCCCTTATACTCTAGCATCATATTCATGCATGCAAACTAAGTGTGCACTCTTAATAAACATACACGAATAAGTTATCAATCAAGCAGTTAAACAAATTGAATTCACAACTTATGAAATCACAACTGAAGGTAATCAATTCATATTGCAAGTATCTTCATGGCTTTGAATTCCCCCTAACTAAATAGGGGTTTAGCTACTCATAATTGCAACAAAATAAAAAAATAACAAAGTAGACATTGAAAGCAAGAACGAAGTACACCTAAAACACTCCAAAGTTTCAAGCTTGAAACGCCAAGGACCTTCTTTTCACCACCTTGTTGCAGCACAAGTATCTAAGGATGTGTATTGATATGGAAAGGTTATGAATGTATTTAAGTTGGATGGATGCCACGACAAAGGGAAGGGAATGTATAGAATTGTGTTTGATTTTTGGTTGGATGAGTGCCACGGCAAGGGAATGGAATTGTTGAATGGTTAAGGAGAAAAGACTCTGCCTTGTGGCAGAATGTGTCTTCTGATGGATCTCTCTAGTTATGGTGAAGGGTGGATGTATTTATAGGCTAGGGAGAGGACCACCATCTAATTAAGGTGGTAGTGGGTGAATGTTGTGGTAATGAGTGGATGTAATGGGTGTAGTGGATGGATGTTGTGGTAATGAGTGGATGTAATGGGTGTAGTGGATGGATGTTGTGGTAATGAGTGTCTTTGCATGTGTGTGTTCCTCTTTGCATTTGCACACACATGCTCTTCACCATTTCAGCCCAAAATCTACACATTTGCACGCACACATGCTGATTTCCAGCCTTCTAATCTTCAAAAACGTCCATCCTCATGTCTCCATGTGCATGTAATCCAATCTTGGCCCAAAAATGCTTCAAAATGCACTTTCTTGCCAACTTTGTTATTAGGACCTACAAACACACGAAAATAGCGTAAATATGCTCCTATCACTCCTTGTATCAGTCCCACCACCTTTACATCTCTAGAGATAAGATCCTGATTAGCTAGGACTTGCTGCTCATCCGTCTCTTTCCCTTCTTGGAAATGAGATCCTGATTTGCTCTTTTCAAGAGAAAATGCATTTGAGAAGTTTGTGAGGTTGGTGAAGGTTTTGGACACATTTCTCCACAGAGAAGTGTCATCTGGTTTTCCAAATGAAGATGATGACAATTGGCTCTAGGTCATGAATAAGATAGTTCATTTCGAATGGTTCTACATGTTGGGAAATATAAGCGATACTCAGTAATACTGCATCTACACAGCCGAAACATCCAAAGAACACGTCATCATGAATTTCTAAAATGATCAATGTCATCGAAAGGCGTAAAACAGAGGTGAGGTGATACAACAGTTCAGTTGTAAAAAATTTTATTCATAGTCAACATCCCAAACTAAACTAACTTTCCTCAGTTGATAAGTGAGGAAAAACAATATGGCTGAAAGATAGCTAACAAATTATCGATGAAATCGACAAGACTAAGGATATATCGAATTTCACAACACTTTGTGAGAATTTCAATTTTCTTCCCCCAAAACGTTTTTGGGAAAAGAAAAGAATATCGTCCACTGAGAGCACGTCTCCCAAGAAACGTACCCATTTAAACAAAGCTAACATTTGTGGAATTTGGTATGAAGCTGACTGTTGGTGTTTAGAGAATTTAATGTCGCCACTGGGAGAGGTGAGAAAGTCTTCAATAAGACTACTACGAATTCGTCAGGCTATGGAAGAAACTAGGGCTTAAGAAGTTTATCAAAAAGACCAACAATTCGAAGTATGGGTTAGCAGTTTTAATCATCACCTGAACATGTTCCTAAAATCTAGGTACGATCCTAAAGTTCGGCCGTTCACCTTCACGAATAGGTTTGTGGTTCTCTTAGATAAAGTGTTTGGTTGGGTAATATCCTAATTGGCAAGCTTTCGTAACTAAGTTCTCTCAATAAAGTAGGAGTTGTTCAAAAGATACGAGGAAAATTGGTGTAGTACATGAAAGTAGATCGATGGTGCAATCCATTTCACCATTTGGCATTTTGGATTCTCATGCAATCTTTTCCTTGTGTTTGCATTCTCACTCCCACTGTCCCTTTTGAAACCTTTTTCAAATTTACAGCATATGTCAATCATCTTTTTCAAAGAATGATCGAATCTATTCACTTTATAGTTTACGATAAACTTAGTGAAGTCATCCTCATAGTGTCTAATATAATTTTGACACTCCTCCTTTGAAGCTAGTTTCGTAGGAGGTACATGAGGAGGGGATTGCTTAAGCACATACAACATGTCTTTCACCTTTGAGACATTCTCAATGTGGCGATACCAAGCAAGGAAACGTTGGCCCTTAAGGCCCTTTTTGTCAAGTATAATGGTGGGTATAATTTTAGGCATGTCGTTCACTACATAACATAACAGAAATCGTATTAGATTGTTTGTTTAAAACTATTTTGATTGGGTCTTTGAATCAAATAGTACCACCCACTATTTTTGACAAATTCCACATCCCTCAATAGAATTCGAGAGTTATTTTGAACTCGTAGCGGGTTATGGGAGACTCACCATTACCAAGCCCACCTCAGAATTATATCATGTTGGTTAGCAAAAATAATGATGAGAGAATAACGCATTATTCATTTACAACCTTTTGTAATTACCCATCTCGTTTGGCCTCTAGAGAATGATTGCCTCAGAATTATATCATGTTGGCACCATTGCACTTAGTCAAGTCATTCCCACCATGCTTAGTTCATGTAGAGTTTCAAGCATAACCTCAGAATTATATCATGTTGGTCATACTCGTTGTCTACACTCACCTCATCATATGTTTATGGACTCCTCCTGGATGTAAGCACATACTTTGAACTCCCCCATTATAGGGTGAAGCCGGTGCATGAGTCACAAACGATTGGAGCCCACCACGGTGGAAGGCCTACGAAGAGATATTCTAAACATCTCTCGCTTATCAACTTAATATTCATTTTGAGGGAGTAGTTTTGGGCTACATCAAAACATTTTAATCACATTAAAAGAACTTGGGCCTATCACAACCATTGGTCCAAGTTAATATGAATTAGTAGCATATAATACTCCCACTGTTTCGATGAAACAAGCGAGACTATATGGAACTACTAACGAATGCATTGCATCCTCATATGGACTATATAGTCATATTAGGTTTTAGGATGATTATGAACCTTTTCATTTGATCCAACACGAGCCTTGTGTTGGACCTTGGGTCTAAGGTAAGTAGTTGTTGATTTTAGTTACGCGTTTAATCCAATTAAACCGTTATTTCCTATTGGGCGTTGGGCCCAACTATTCCATTTTGCATACATTTAAACAAAAGGAATACATGAAATAATAATAAGGGCTTATGCCCTTTTACAACACAAATGATGGACTTATGTCCATTTACAACAATCTTGAACTAATCAAATTACATTCAAATTCTACACTACCAAGCCCAAACATTCATAATGTAAATCGGCCAATCACATAGCTCAATTATCGAGACATTTGGTTCATAATCACCCTTTTCTTAATCAAACACATTTAACTAAGAAAACAACTTTAAAACAATTGGTTTTCCGATCCATAGAATTGATTTAAATGGAACTAAATAAAATGAAAATCCAATTCTCATTTAAAGAGACAAAACCATTTTGTTCTCATCTAATTTGGGCCAAAAACAATGACCACAACTTTTGGGCCATTTTCCAAAACAAAAAAAAACTTTTGGGGTCACTTTGTAAAAACACAAAAGTCCACAACTTCATGTAATCACAACTTAGAACCCAAAATTTTTAATAATGTCAAAACATCATTAAAGGAGCAAAACAATTTGTCCTTTAGAGTTTTTGGGCCTTAACGTAAAAACGTAAACTTTTGGGCCAAAATGCAAATACACAAAAGTATCAAAACTTTATGTAAGTGCACAAAAGGCCCAAAAATACCCTATTCTATTAGGGTGGCCGGCCATGAGTGAAAAAATTAAAATTTTATACAAAGTTTTGTAAGTGGATTTTATTAGGTGAGGTAAAGATGATATAGAAAAATTGTAAGAAATAATTTATGTCACATCTTTAATAAAAGTTTGTCTCCCATTCAAAATACTTTATCATTAACCATCACCCACTAAATTAAATCAAAACTTTATGTAAAAACATAAAACTTTTTGAATCAAAACTTCAAAACTTTTTGTTCTTGGCAAGAACTCCAAGAACATTGAAGAACACTCATGAAAACTCAAAATACTTGGCACCAAATTTTTAGTTCCAATATTCATGCTTAAATGAAATACATCTACAACATTTGAGATGCAAAATTTTCTAGCAAAATTTATATTCAAAGCAAGAACAAAGCTTGTAACATTTACAACATTTAAATCATAAAACATGAAAATCACAAAACCCAAAAGGATCCACCATACACTAGACCTAGGCTCTTGATACCACTTGAAGGAAAGATTTTGTCCTAGCTAAGAACATGTAAGAACATTTGAATACATATGCAAACTATTAACTCTTTAAAGTAGGCATGCATCCAAAAACAATTCATAAAACCCATGACTTTCAAAGCCTAGTATATGGTGAACCAAAAGACTCTTTAACAACATTAAAGAGAATGAAGAATTTAGAGATTCTTTACCCTTGAAGCTCATCCTTGTTTACACAAGGGATTCACCGAAGTGGAGGGCCTTCAAGTCACCTCCTTGCTCCTTGGATCTTCCTTGTGATTTTCCTCCTTTTAGTGCTCCTTTGCTTCTTTGAGGGTTTGAGGATTTGTTCTCCAAAACACCAAAAATGTGATGTCTCTAAGTCTCTTCACCAAGGATGTATCTTGTGAGGATGAAATGGATGACTTAGGGAAGTAGAAATTGCTAGATTTATTCCCTAGGTGGCCGGCCTCTTTAGATAGAAATTAGAGAACATGTTTCACCCAATTTCACCCAAGAAAACCCTAATTGAAAACAAAGCTATAAAGATGAATTTATACTTCATTTCAAGTGAGTGGCAAACTTGCAATTAATCCAAGTTTGATACCCTCACCCTTATGGCCGGCCTATATGTGTTTATTGGGCTTATTGCCCATTTTGTTTTAGTTGTCATACAACTTAAACATAATGGGCCTTGTGGACCAAAACACTTTTGGGCCCCGAAGCCCTAAAACCAACTTAAAAGCCCAATACGAACATTTCGTATAATTAATTAACTAATTAATTAATCTTGACCATTCTTCAATTAAACCATTTAATTGCTTATCCATTTCATTTAATTTCTTCACATACATCCTTACTCGGTGTACGATCCATTAGGTTCCAATTAGCGAGGCAGTGGGCGATGTTACTCTTAACGATTGATTGTGAATTGAAACCACATTTCAATTCTCCCTTTGATGATTAGTGTTTGCTAATCATTAGGGCTTCCTGATGCGAAAATAAATTCACGCACAAATTTAAACCCTATTTGTGACAGTTGTAGTATATGGATAAGTAGGGATCGTTCTAGGCCGGGGATTAACTAGGGATGCTAACCCAATGTAAAATTAAATTAAAAACGTAAAAACAAAATTTAAAATATTAAACTAGACTCAAAACACTTAAATATAATAACTCAAAATAAAACTAACAAATAAACTAAAATAAATCAAAAGACTCAAAACAACTCAAGATTTAAGAAAACACAAACTAAAATGATTTCTAATAAATCTAACACTTTAAAATAAAATGGGGGATTGATTTTGATGAAAAGTAAATTAAACTTAAATAAATTACAAAATTGACAAAAACATAAAATTAAGGTAAAATGATAAATGACGGACTGGCTAGAGGATTATTCTCCACACATGATATATATATGCAACCTAAATTGATTTTCAGTTGTTCTTTCAATAAATTGTAAATTCTCAACGCCCCAAGTTAATTAGGTCCGCTTAAATTAACCTTCAGATTTTCCTACTTTTATTAGGTTGGATGATTGCATACGACAACCCAAAACATTCCCTACAAGTTCCCTACATGAATTGCATAATAGAGATACAAGCAAGAATCATTAAGTTTTATGAAAATCATAAGCATTGACGAGGCACTTGTTACTATGAATTGCATGAAACTTATGCCAAGAATTTACCTAACGCGATCGTTTATAAGCGACCTTCACTACTTGTGAATATAAGTTCATAACGATTAGGTGAAATTCACTTATATTCTAGCATCAAATTCATGCATGTAAATTAAGTATGCATCCTTAATCGACATACAAAAATAAGTTATCAATCAAGCAGTTAAGCAAATTAAATCACAACACAGAAATCACAACTGAAGGTAATCAATTCAAATTACAAATATATACATGGCTTTGAATTAACCTCTAGCCAAAATAAGGGTTTAGTTCCTCATACTTGCAATTAAACAAAAACAATTGATATTAAACATAGAGAAACAAAGTAGAATACACCTAGAATGCTCCAACAACTCCAATGGAATGGCTAGCACAACTCCAAGCACTCCTCCTTCTTTGCAAGCCTTGGAACTAATGGAAATGTGTATGAATGGCTCTCTTCTTTTTCTTGAAGGCTGAATGGTGTTTATATAGAGGTTGAAAATGTCAAGCAATGCAAGGTAATGGACAAGGCACTCACGGCAATGGAAGGATGTGAAGCTGCCAGCTCCATTTTGCATGTGTGTGTGCTGTTTTTGTGCTCTTTCCACCTAGAAATAATCATGCCAAAGCCACTCAAAGCTATAAGTGGGAGACCAACAAGAAATCCACTTCATAGTGGTCCAATTTCTTTGCTTTTCTGCTGTCCATTCACTCCCCTTGTTTTATTTCTTTTCTTTTGTTCAATTCCAATCTGCAAGTTGTCGTCAGCTAGACCTTCCCTTACTCAAATGCCCATAACTTCTTCTAGAAAAATGATATTAACAATCCGCGAAATGTTCTAGAAAATAGACATCTGTAGCTTTCCAAGCATATAAGGCTCATTCTCTAATTCATTCTGAGCTGTTCGCAATTTGCTCCCAAAGTCAGCTGATCTACACAGGCAGTTTAGACGAATTTATTACTTAAAATCACACTTATGCTATTTTTATTTTCTTAGCTAGATAAATTTGATAAAACACAAAAACAATGTAAATAGCACAAAAATATGAGAAACTAACTAAAAAAAGACGAGAGAATTTGATGTAAAATATATATAAATATGAGCTTATCAAATACCCCCACACTTAACTTTTGCTAGTCCTCGAGCAAAACAAACGAAAACAGAAAAAGTAATAACATGAAAAATTATTAGTTTCCCCCTATGTGACCCTCATAGAACTTCATTCGAGAACACAATCATCAAAAATCATAGCTAACACCAACATGCTAATCCAAATTCATTTTCCTTATTCAAATATTAGCAGTAATCTTTGAAACATCCTTGAAGTGTAGTGTGTGAGATAGCCATGTTAATGCAATTTCAAAATTTTATTTTAAAAAAAAAAACAGCATATGCAAACTAGCGACCTTCTCACGGGATTTACACTCAATCACACATGTGTTTAGTTTTAATGTGTTTCGCTCAAAGAAACAAATGTGAAAGTTCTACCATAAGCTTGCATAAAGATCACTTCTCCACAGTCATAATTGCAAAACTTAAATCAAGAGGACTTTTATTGGATGTAATGAGGCTTAGGGATAGGGTTATTGAAACGAAAGAATAGGAAAACACAAGTTCCAAGCTACATTGTAAGCAATTATTTTCTTTAGATTTATAAGAACTCAAGCTCTCCAACGATTCTTCAGACATCTCCAACCACACCCATAAACTGAAACTTTAAAACTTTTTATTTTCTTTGTATACAATCTTTCTTTTTCTTTTCCTTTTCTTTTCTTTTCTTTTTTTTTTTTTTTTTTTTTTTTTTTTTTTTAAATACAAACATGAAAAACCCTCACACTTATTCTTTTGCCAAACACCCTCCGAGTACTTCACAAACACTTCTCATAAGACAATTTCACATTACTCATTAGCTTGCTTGGAAAGGGTAAGGAAAAATATTTCAGGCATAAGGGTAGACATATCTGGTGATAAGAAATAAAAGGCTCACAAATACGGCTCAAATTGGCAATCTAATGATATCATTTTTCTTTGGGAAACAAGGTTATTTGGGCCATGGTGGTAAACCTAATGCCTCTATCATTTTCAAGTTCATGCAATCAATGACAAATATTTCGAAAGATCGTTATGCAAGTTCTAGAGAAGTATCTCACATAAGTTCATCACACATGAAAGAATAAGAGTGTATGAAAAATGCACACACTTTCAATAGGCTCAAAAACTCACATAGGATGTATATGGTCACTAAATTCACATATGGAGCTTTAAATCATGCTTTAGTTTCACATCAACAAGGCTATGTGCATTTGGTTTTTCAAAGATGATCAAATATGTACAAACTAACACGAGAATTAGGAATTTCACACAACACATGTTAACTAAGTTCTTGATCATCATGGTTCAAATTTTATCCAATTATATCATTGGGTCGGGAAACTAACAAAAATCTAATTCAAAACAATAAGGAAAACAAGGAAATATTTTTGGATTTTTTAAATTTTTCGAATATATATATATATATATATATATATATATTTTTTAAAATAAAACAAAACTAATTAAGAAAACAAAGCAATAACATGGAAACAAATGAAACCAGTTCAAAGTCGAAGGTACAAAAATTTTCAATTTGGTCATTTTTCATATTCTTTACCCCCACACTTAAACTAGACATTGTCCCCAATGTCAGAAAATATAATAAAATGCAAATAAAAATAAAATAAATAAATATAAGGAAACAAAATAAAGCAATAGGACTGAAAACTTCCCTAATTTGCAGAAAATCAAGCGATGACCCCCAAGCTAAAATTCTGCAATCAACTTCAAGGGTGGAAATAACCAAAAGTTCCTGCAAAGAAAAGAAATAAATCAGTTACGCACGCAAGAAAATATAAAAGAAAACAAACGAAAAATTGAAAATGAAAATAAAAGATAATGAATAAAACTAATAAAAATGATCATTGGTCCTGTTTGGTGACTTTCCACAGCTTTGAACTTGAACTGGCCTCGGAACTTCTTAGCAAGGAAAATGAGACTTGATTGGTGGTGTTGTTGAAGCTTCTCGAGCTCTTGGTTTCAACTCAGACTCCTTCTGCCGGGTTGATTGAGTCTGCAGGCTACATTCTTCTCTTTTTGTTCTTCTGCATGGCAGGTAGGCACGAGGAATAGGTGGTGGTCTGCTTCTTTGTTCAATCTGTCCAAGTGCCGACCGATTGCCTTTCTTTCACCTTGCCCCGTAGCCGAGAGCAAGGGTAAAGGAAAAGCATGCCATGAGAAATCTTTGCCTCTGACTCTGATGATATGGGATACTTTTGCTTTTGAAGAAGTATCGTTCCACAGGTGTATGCGTGAACTGGGCTGGGGAACTTCTTAGCAAGGAAAATGAGACTTGATCTTGAAGATGAAACAGCACCTTGTCTCCACATGCTTCAAGTAACATTTTCACTTGCCTTGGCTGTTCTCCAGGCAGATGTGGCGACTTCTTCGGAAGTACATCAGTGGTTGAAGAAGAGCACTCGAGAGCAATGCTAGGTAAGCAATCAGGAAGGATTTCCAGGCAGTCGGTTCTTAGATTGGAAGATTGACACCGAGTGCTGGCTGATTGCCCGCTTTCTCCTTGCCACAAAGACAAGGACAAGGACAGGAAGAAAGCGTGATATGAGATACTCTTGCTTTCAACCTTCATGATATGAAATACTCTAGCTCTAGATGACTTATTTGCAAAGGTATCCCAGGGAATGAGAAACACAGAGAAACTCGAGAGGGTTTGTTGGAAAGGCATTTTCGGAGATGAAAAATTTCGGAGATGAAGAAGTGCTGAGAGAGTTTGCCTTTGCAATGGATGGCGAAGGTAAACGTTTATAGATTATTCTTCACAACCGAAACTGTTCCTTTACCCCTGTCGGCAGCCGGTGGATGGATGAACAGTACAGGTCACGCGCTTTCTGAAAAAGCCACCCGTAATTTGCGCAAAGCTGACAGCGCGCGTGACGAGTGACGACAAAATTGGAAAAATCAGGGAGCGGCTCGTGGTTTCTGAGCAATCCCGACTTTTGAGAAAGGAATTGCATGTGACACGTCTGGACAAATCAGGGAGCGGCTCGCCTCGTGATTCCTGACTGCTCCGGCTTTTGAGAAAGACGCCCGACTTTTGAGAGAACGGCGTCCGACTTTTGAGAAAGGAACCGACTTTTGAGACGGAGTCCGACTTTTGAGAACGGCGACGCCGCTTTTGAGAAAAGAATCCGGCTTTTGAGAAAGGAGCCCGGCTCTTCGATTTGCGAGAGGGCGCCTCTTCGACTGCTGAGTGATGCCTCAACGATTTCTTCTTCTTATAAGAACGCTCATTTTTGTTCCACAACACACTTAAGCTCCCCCTGTAAACACTCACTCCTGCAAACACTCCCTCTTGCACTTCTTTTAATCTTTGATCAGTCCGACTCTTCATTCTCAACACCTTCAGAAAATGTCTTGCCCTTCTGACCGTCGCCTTAACTTGAATGTTGGGGAAGATAGTGATATATCTTCTCCAACCAACATTTGGCAGCCGTCCTTCATATCCCCGAATGGTCCTCTTACAGTTGGGGATTCCATGATGATGAACGAAACAACCGCATCGGTGGTGGCCAGAAATCTGCTCACTCCTAGAGACACTAGGATACTTTCTAGGAGGTCCGACGAACTAGCTGTCCAGGACTCTATGGCCTACAGCGTCCGATGCGCAGGCTCAGTATCAAACATGGGCCAGCGCCTTCTTGCACGAACTCGTCAGGTGGAGTCGTTGATGGCTGAAGTGGCTAGTCTTCGGCAGGAGGTCAGAGTGCTTAGGCATGAGAACAGGGATTTGCACATGCTTGCAACCAATTACTCAACCAGCATGAAGAGGAAGCTGGATCAGATGCAGGAGTCCGAAGTGCGGATTCAGAGTGATCATCAACGGTTTATGGCGTTACTCCCGAGGTTTGTGTTGCCTTCGTCCTCGGGAGCAGCACCAAGTATTGAGGCTCTGAATGATCCAGCTCTGGCGCTTCGTCTTTCAGGGGCTCCGTCGACCTCCGAGGCACCACCAACCAATGACCAATGAACGAAATTAAATTACAAGTTATTGTAAAAAAAATTTATGCATTTAAGTTTTTTTTTTTATTTTTTATTTTTTTTTTTTTTATTTTATTTTTTATTTTGTTATGTATTTTTTTTTTTTTTTTATTTATATGAATGTTTATGTTTTTAAGTTTTTTTTTTTTTTTTTTTTTTTTTTTTTTTTTTTTAAAGCAAGAAAAAAATAAAATAAAATAAAATAAAAATATCAATGTAAAAATATGTAAATCAAATTAAAAAGACTATTTTTTAATCTCTCAAACAAAAATCACAACTAAATAAACAAAACAAAATAAAATCAACGTAAAATAAATTCACACAATAGCAAACAAACAATGAAAGAACTAAACAAAGTAAAATAAATTAAGTAAAGAGAAGGGATTAGGAATGCAAATCTGATTGTGGGTGATTCCTAGGCCTCCCTTCATTATTCAAATGCATGGGCTTATCATTGAACGGACGGTGGTACTTGAAATGATCCGGCAATGGTTTAAATTCAAGAGTGGGTGCCTGAATCATCAAAATCAGAAAAATGTTAGTATAAATTAAAATTAAAAATGGAGAAGATGGCTTACAGTCACATTGAAACTCAATTATAAACACCGCGTCTTTGAACGTTTCCGGGACTTTGAACTTGGCCAGGTTTACTATGATGGTTGTGGCTTGTCCCGTGTCATCAAACTCAACTGCTTTAGGCTTGATTGTCTCATGCACAGCCTCTTGGATGTATTCTTGAAATTCTCCGGCCACCTCATTTTCTGGAATAATTCTTCTTGGTGTACAAGTCTCTTTGAACGTTTCAATACCATCGGGAACTTGATTTGGTACACCAAGAATTTGGATATCACATTGCACCTTGGGAAGATCTTCCACAACATATTTTTCATTCACTTCTTCCTTGGGATTTAAAAACCTGCAAGGAAAAAGGACATTTGGTGGAACGATGTTAGAATGAATTGAACTTAGAACCTCCTCACCTGAGTTGGACGGCATAAAGACTTGAGGGGTTTGCGATAAGAATTCTTCTAAACTGCCCAAGTAGTAATCCTCATCTTCTTTTTGAAGCGGCAATTCATCCATGTCCGGGCCATGTTTAGATGGTTCTGGAACAACTTCATCCTCCATATCACTTCCCAAAGTGATGGCTTCATCGATTTCCATTTCTCCCCTTGAATTTGCAAATTTTGAGTTGGAGAGTTCACTTTGATCTCGAATCTGTGCCATGAATTCCATAATCTGCCCAATTTGCTCCTCCAATGCATCCACCTTGTTGGCTTTATTTTGCATCTCCTTGTTTCGATTTTCTACGTCCTGGGTCAAAGAGGTTAGTAACTTATTCAACATGTCATTATCCGAAGACGTACCTGAATTTGATTGGGGAGATTGTTGTGGTGGATGTGACGGTTCATATGGCCACTGATAGAACTCTTCCGATGGCGGCAATTGTTCTTCTTTTTGTGAACCTTGTACTGAAGAAATTAATTCTTCAAGCATTTGATTATAATCCACGGGCATACTTTGATTCGATTGGAATTGTTGTGGGGGATGCTGTGGTGGCTGCATAGGTCTTGAATAGAACACGTCCTCTTGCTGCCAATATCCACCTTGTTGGAATTGTTGAGGTTCTCCCCACATGTAATCTGAATAATCTCTCCAATCTGAATTGTAAGCATTGGAAAACATGTTGCCCCTTGATTGGTTATGGCCTTGATATCCCCAAACATCTTCATTTGCAGAAAATTGAGGACCTTGATATCGTTGCCCATAGGGCACATCAAGTGTAGGGACACTTGGCATTGTGGTCCGTTCGGCATTATGAGTTAATTGAGCAGTGAGCTGTGCCAATAGATCTTGAATGCTAGTAGAATCCAGGTCTTGCTCCATTTGTACCTCAATTCAAAGAAAGAAAAATAAATCAAATATCAAAAGTAACATACACAAACACAAATAAACATAAGCAAAAACAAAAATAAAAGGATTAGCAAATTTGCTAATCCCCGGCAACGGCGCCAAAAATTTGATGCGAAAATAAATTCACGCACAAATTTAAACCCTATTTGTGACAGTTGTAGTATATGGATAAGTAGGGATCGTTCTAGGCCGGGGATTAACTAGGGATGCTAACCCAATGTAAAATTAAATTAAAAACGTAAAAACAAAATTTAAAATATTAAACTAGACTCAAAACACTTAAATATAATAACTCAAAATAAAACTAACAAATAAACTAAAATAAATCAAAAGACTCAAAACAACTCAAGATTTAAGAAAACACAAACTAAAATGATTTCTAATAAATCTAACACTTTAAAATAAAATGGGGGATTGATTTTGATGAAAAGTAAATTAAACTTAAATAAATTACAAAATTGACAAAAACATAAAATTAAGGTAAAATGATAAATGACGGACTGGCTAGAGGATTATTCTCCACACATGATATATATATGCAACCTAAATTGATTTTCAGTTGTTCTTTCAATAAATTGTAAATTCTCAACGCCCCAAGTTAATTAGGTCCGCTTAAATTAACCTTCAGATTTTCCTACTTTTATTAGGTTGGATGATTGCATACGACAACCCAAAACATTCCCTACAAGTTCCCTACATGAATTGCATAATAGAGATACAAGCAAGAATCATTAAGTTTTATGAAAATCATAAGCATTGACGAGGCACTTGTTACTATGAATTGCATGAAACTTATGCCAAGAATTTACCTAACGCGATCGTTTATAAGCGACCTTCACTACTTGTGAATATAAGTTCATAACGATTAGGTGAAATTCACTTATATTCTAGCATCAAATTCATGCATGTAAATTAAGTATGCATCCTTAATCGACATACAAAAATAAGTTATCAATCAAGCAGTTAAGCAAATTAAATCACAACACAGAAATCACAACTGAAGGTAATCAATTCAAATTACAAATATATACATGGCTTTGAATTAACCTCTAGCCAAAATAAGGGTTTAGTTCCTCATACTTGCAATTAAACAAAAACAATTGATATTAAACATAGAGAAACAAAGTAGAATACACCTAGAATGCTCCAACAACTCCAATGGAATGGCTAGCACAACTCCAAGCACTCCTCCTTCTTTGCAAGCCTTGGAACTAATGGAAATGTGTATGAATGGCTCTCTTCTTTTTCTTGAAGGCTGAATGGTGTTTATATAGAGGTTGAAAATGTCAAGCAATGCAAGGTAATGGACAAGGCACTCACGGCAATGGAAGGATGTGAAGCTGCCAGCTCCATTTTGCATGTGTGTGTGCTGTTTTTGTGCTCTTTCCACCTAGAAATAATCATGCCAAAGCCACTCAAAGCTATAAGTGGGAGACCAACAAGAAATCCACTTCATAGTGGTCCAATTTCTTTGCTTTTCTGCTGTCCATTCACTCCCCTTGTTTTATTTCTTTTCTTTTGTTCAATTCCAATCTGCAAGTTGTCGTCAGCTAGACCTTCCCTTACTCAAATGCCCATAACTTCTTCTAGAAAAATGATATTAACAATCCGCGAAATGTTCTAGAAAATAGACATCTGTAGCTTTCCAAGAATATAAGGCTCATTCTCTAATTCATTCTGAGCTGTTCGCAATTTGCTCCCAAAGTCAGCTGATCTACACAGGCAGTTTAGACGAATTTATTACTTAAAATCACACTTATGCTATTTTTATTTTCTTAGCTAGATAAATTTGATAAAACACAAAAACAAAGTAAATAGCACAAAAATATGAGAAACTAACTAAGAAAAGACGAGAGAATTTGATGTAAAATATATATAAATATGAGCTTATCACTTCCACAAACCATGAGTGACACCTAGCAGTATGTCATGGTTACCCAAGCTAAGTAGAATTGGTTGGAGAACCTATCCAGTTACAACTACAATGCAATACGGTCCTTCTCTAATACAATACTTTTAATCACATTGTTTAAGTGATAGTTTGTTTCATGTCTACTATCCAATGTGATACTTTCCTATATGATTCCCTTGAATATGATTTGGAACAACTTCCTAAGTCATATTCATTTGCTTTGGCCAAAGACTTTAGAATCATATCTTAGAGTATTCTCCTCCCACCATGGAAGGTTAGAGATCCCTTGTTGTTCATTCATATGCCTACATGACTAGATCGCATGACCCCAACAATGCCGTGGACAATCCGAAGGAATGCCGTTGTCATGATCAAAGATCAAGGACCTAACCATTAGACATCTATGATGCCTCAGGTCAAAGGACTACTTTTGCATATTGTAACCTTAGAGTTCATACATGACATGTATGTTCGAACTCTCTTTTGATCGTAGTTCAGTGTACTCGATTACTTTTTCGAGCACCTATGTGTTTGTCTTAGTGTCCAACACCAAATGACTTGAGACTAGTTCATACTCACGTTTGAGTCAACATAACACATACTAACCTTAGCGGATTGTCAATGCCCAATTGGCAATCCTATGGCTAGGAACGTTTTAGGAATGAACATAAGAGAAAGGTCTCGTTAATCTAACTCATTAGATCACTTATCTCTTAGACCAAATACATCCCTTGGATTCTCTTATTGCTTAAACACATGATACAATAAATAGTGATTAACAATAAGTCTTGCCCTCCATTAAACATATAAAAGTTTAACACATTAAGTATTCCAAAAAGCTATTACATCAAATGAGTGGCTTTGTGGGCATACTTCCAACAATGAACGCAATACTGCCCAAACTTATGCTTTAATGCCAAACTGACACACCTTGACCCGGAATGTCCACTAGGACTCCGAATTGAGCTATATTGGCCGACACCTGGAAGGTGACGAAGCCATAAAGTGTAGTGATGTGGGAAATGTGAATAAATTTAAACCTAAAAGTGCCTAAACATAAGAGTGTGCTGGTTAGCGGAAATGAACCCATTTCACACGTGATGACAGAGCATAAGTAAAGTAAAAAAAGGTAGGATAAGGATTATACCATTATAGGTAGCCACCTATACTGAGATTTGCCAAGAATCCTCGTTGATACAAAAGTTCAGTAGCTAAAACCTGGAGGAGCAAAAAACAAGGGTGAGTGGGCCTGAAAATAAAGTTTTATAAAAACCCTTTGAAAACGTTATAACCCATCGCCATAAAACATCTATAGTTTCCAGAAAATCATACTACGTATAGGTATGAAATCAAATGCAAATCCATAGTAAATCCAAAAGTATGTCACATCACAATATCTTAATAGTAATATAAGTAAAATCAGGTGTTCAATCAATCTATACTAGCACACAAGTCGGAATTTCCTAATGTGACCTATACGACAAAACTGATGCTCATCAATCTATGCTAGCACACGAGTTGGAGTTGCCTAATGAAACCTGTACGACAGGACTGGGTGTAATCATAATATACGTTATAATGCTACAATCACGTGAAGACTAGCGCTATTCATGATCACCTACGAGTTGGAGTTGTCTAATGCAACCTGTACAAGAGGACTGGCACCTACTTCGATAGACTTGATAAAACATAGATGTTACTCGAGAAATGACAAAACATGACACGGTCAATTTTGAAGTGTAGACTTGAAATTGGACTTATTGATATAGCAATGCTATCTCAATGATGTTATATGGGAATTAAATCTCAAATGTTGAAGATTTAAGAAAGCATTTTCCTATATGATAGAAAATCACTTTCATAACCCTTATAATGAATGTGTCACAAAATCACAAAAGGGACACATGTATAGACTTGTGAAGCTGATATCCAAAGGTGAAGAAACCACCGAGTTTGTCACTTTAAGATATTACTATATCCCAGGATCAGAACCAAAGCAACTGATAGAGTATTATTGCCTTTAAGAAAGAAACATCAGAGTGGGACTCTGGAAGCGTGCATTCACTTAGGTTGTTAACCAAAGTGAAAATAAACCATTTTAACAAATGGAACTTCATAATGGATGAAGTACTAATCATATGAATGAATTGATAGTATTGTACTACAATGGTCTCAAGGTTGGAGCAAAGTTTGTATAAAGTATACAAACGAAATATATGACGATATATTGTTTTAGAAACTGCTTCAAAAGGTGTTTTGAATGAAATGGTTCTTATAGAACCAATGATTGAATCCAAACCATAAGGTCGTTAGTAGGATACTACGACGTAATGGAGCGATAGCTCAAGCCATGGAATCAAGGTCTCATCAAAGTATTCGAACACAAGAAAGAGACATCATCAAAGGTTTTGGAAACATTCGATAAGTAAATCCCTTTTAAATAATAAAAATGATTAATACATAACCAAGTTAACCTACGAACATAAGCTCTCTCAACTAGCATGTATAAGATACACTAGTGGTTGACTTTAGTGCAAGTGGGAGATTGTTGGAAATATGCCCTGAAAGTCAATCTTTGGAAGAAACCTTTCAGGACAAAAGAATCGACGTATGGATAACTCTTATACATCAAATGGCAAAGATACTAATTGGGACTGTCTCAATAAACGATATATGTCCTAATTAATGAATCCATGGACAATGGATCGATTGAAGAAGTAATCTAATGACGTTAGACTACAGAGACCTTCTTCACATAACCATTATGTCCAAAAAGGTTCCTGGTCATTGGATTGTCGGAGGGATACTGACAATCCTTAGACCGGTACATACTGTATCCGCTTCAAATGGAAGAATGGAAAGTCTCATCCCATTTGTGTAGTGACACTAAGACAAGTATGTAGGTGCTCATTAAGGGAATGAGTTCACTGAACACAATCGAACGAGAGTGCTTGCATGGAGGTCTACTCACATGTCAAGCAAGTAACTCTAAAGGTTGGAATGATGTAAGTAGTCCTTTGACCTGAGGCATCGTCGTTGTCTTGTGGTTAAGTACTTGATCTTTGATTATGTCAAAAGTCACTCTATCAGAATGTCAACGGCATAGTTGGGGTTAAGCCACTTAGTCATGAAGGCAAGTGTATGCGCAACAAGGAATCTCTAATCTTCGATAAGAGAGGAAGAATACTCTAAGATATGATTCGGGAATCTTCGGCCGAAGTATCGAGCGTAAGAAAGGAAAGCGTTCCTATACGACTCAATAGAATCATATAAGAAGGAATAATCACATTAGGGGTTTGACATAATAAATCCATACCCTAGTAATGTGATTGAGAGTATTGTTTTAGAGAAGGATCGAATTACATTGTAATTTCAACTGAATAGGTTCTCCGAACAAACTTCTACATTAGCTTGGGTAGCTATGATATATGGTTAGATGTCACTCATAGCTTGTGAGTTCTTCTAGATGATTAAATGTGTTCGTCAAAGAAGAAAGGTGAATTAAAAGGAAGTTTTAATTCACTAAGTGATTGGATTAAATATAATCAATTGGATTGGTGCCAATCACCTCACTGCCTTGCTAATTAGAACCTAAAATGATTGTACACCGATACACTCTTGTGGTGAGTAATTAATGGATGATGGAAATAATTAATTGGATTAATTAAGTGTTGTGATTAATTTAGAAAGTCTAAAGAAATCATAAAAGCGATAAAAGATCGTTTTTGGGCTTAAAGAAACGTTCGGGTTTAATTGGGCCCATTGGGCCTAAACCCATTGGGCTTTTATTCAAGCATTGGATGACTTGAAATAAATAAAAGCCCAAAGCCCAAACCAACACAAAGAGGCCGGCCCTTGCAAGTGGAGAGGGAGAGATATTTAGTCAAGTCGTTGACTAGGTTTCCTTTTGTCTATATAAGGAACTTTATAGAGATTTATTCCTTAAGGGTTTTAGTGTGTTTAAAACAACAAAGAGGCAAAAGAAAAATATCTCTAAAACGCTACAAAGGCCGGCCACCTTGGGGGTGATTTAGCTAACAATTTTTCACCCTTTTGGTTATTCCTCCATCTATCTCACTACACTAGTGGGTGTGGATCTTTAGAGGTTTTCTACTTTGGAAACTAAAGGAGAACCTAGGAGCACTCTTTCTAACAAAGTGGAGGAGGCAAGGAGGGAGGCTAGGCTCAAGGACTTTAAGGAGCAAAGGACTTGGAGGTGGTCCATCATTGGTCTAAAATCAAGATCAAGAGGTATAGATCTATACCTTCTCTTTATTCTTATCTAAAATGTTTTAGATGCATTATATATAAACCTATGAACCTTGAAGGGGATTTGCATGACTATAGCTTTGATATTATTTGATAACATGCTTCCGTTGCTTATGTATAAAAATTTTGAATTGTATATGCATGCTAGTCATTTAGAAATCTCATGTGTTAAACTCATATTTTTCCCTTCAAGTGGTATCAGAGCCAAAGGTTTATGTATAATGTGTCCTTTTGGATTTTATGCATATGGGTATTAATATTATGTATGACATAATTATTGCTTCATTCAAAATATGTTTATCATTTGTTTTTCAATAGTTGAAAAATGTTAGTCAATAGTTGAAAATATATGTATGCAAAAGTTGTTTTGTATGCATGAATGAAAATTGAGTTTTGAACTAATTTGACATATTATTTCTTCATTTAAAATATGTTTATCTTTTTTTTTTCAATAGTTGAAAAATGTTAGTCAAGAGTTGAAAAAGATATGCATGTAAAAGTTGTTTTGTATGCATGAATGAAGAATAAGTCATGAACAAAATTTTGGGGTTTTGATCTTTGTGGTTGGCACGGTTTTGGGGGTTTTTGGGCATGTGTTTGTGTTTTATTGTAAGACACTCACACATCATTTTAAAAGCTAGAAAGTAGAAACCTTGTCACTTTAGTTTTTGGGTTTGAAAAATCACCAAGAATCCACAAATCTTGAAAAAGTGTTCATGGTTTTGTTCTTGGTGTTCATAGTTTGGTTTTGGGTGAAAATTGTTTTATTTGGTTTTCATGCATAATTTTATGGTTTTGGATGATGTTCTTACCATCCATAACCATATTAAAACTTTTAAAACCCTAGACTTGTCTAGGAGATTTCCATCAACTTTTTTTTCATTAAAGCCTTTTAAGCCAAAACCAAGTGACAAGCAAATTTGGATTTTTCTACCTTGCATTGAATTAAAGCAAGATGGGTGAGACTTCCCATCTCCCCTTAATGTGGCCGGCCACCCTAGTGGATTTATCCACTTGGGGGGGGGGTTTTGTAATTTGGAAAAAGATATTTTATACTTTTGAGTATTTACGGTTTGACCCCTAACTTTTCTTATTTGCATTTAGGCCCCTACTAACTAGAAAGTTAAAATATTTGATTTTAATTTTGTTAGTTGTTTAAACTCATAATTCTATTATGCCCATATGCACTAAATCTAAATGTTTATGTTGCATTCCATTTAATTATTTAAATGTGATTAAGTAGTTAGAAAATGGGTGACTATGGACTTATGCCTTAAACGATAATTGAGCTATGAGATAAGGCGCTAAAATCAAATTGTTTGAACCTTGGGAATGTGTTTTAATTACTGTTTAATTGGACCTTGTCACGTTTGGCATTAATCTATCTCTCCCCTTTTAGTATATGTAATTTATAGGAATTTGTACAAATCGGTTTGTAATTCTTATTACTTCTTAATCTCTATTCGTTAGTTGATTCCCTCTAGTGCTAGACTAGAGTTTCTTTAACTATTGGTAAGGAGACATAATTAAAAGAGGGTTTTTGACATGAGATTAAAGATTAAATGGGTCCAATGCCCTAATTAGCAATGAATGATTGTCTTTCATTTCTAATGGCTCAATGAAAATGTTTTAATTGGATTGAAAAACACATAATTAAATTGACACAACCTCCCCGAGTTTATATTCAACAATGTTGGCTCGTTGTTGCAATAACCTAATACGTCCATGGTCATCCAAGAGCCTAAGATAACTATAAAGTCCAATTTCAAAGGAATGCAAAAACCTTAGTAGTAGTAGTTACTTCCAATATTTGAAAAATTCGTTTTTTTTTATATTGATTTGTTTTTCTTAAAACAAATAGTGGGAGTATCATACGCTACTAAACTATAATGAAAACAATTAGTAGTTATATATATCTCCAATATTTTGAAAAATGTTTTGATATTGATTTGTTTTATGAAAACGAATAGTGGGGATATCATATGCTACTAATTTCATTAACTTTGGACTAGTAGTTATAATAGGACAATTTATTTGAATATGATTAAATAAATAAAATTGATGAGACCTTAAAATCCCTCAAACAACATACAATATTAAGTTGAAAGCGTAAGAGTGCTTTGAACACTTTTTCGTGGCCTTCCACCGTGGTAGGCTCCAATCGTTTATGACTTGTACATCGCCTTCACCCTATCATGGGGGAGTGCAAAGTGCATGCTTATACTCAGGAGGAGTTTATTTAAAACATTTGATGAGGTTAAGGTAGGCAACGAGTATGGCCAACATCGTATCATCGTGAGGTCATGCTTGAACCCCTATCTAAACCGGCATGGTGGGAAAGAACTTAACTAAGAGAAATGATGCCAACATCGTATCATCGTGAGGCATTGTTTTCTAGAGGCCAAAAAGATGGGTAATCACAAAAGCTTGTTGTGAATGGGTAATTGTACCCTCTCATTATTATTTTTGCTAGCCAACATCGTATCATCGTGAGGTGGGCTTGGTAATAGTGAGCCTCCCATAACCCGCTAGGAGCTTTCTTTGAAAACTCCCGGATTCCATCTTGAGGGATATGGAATTTGCCAAAAATGGTGGGTGGTGTCATTCGGTTTAAAGACCCGAATCGTTTGACTTAATCAACAATCAAACTAATTATTTTATTGTTTATGTATTTAGATATGGTTGGAAGCACACTCGCGAAAATACTCGACAAACATTGCCTAGAGGGGCACAATTTCCCATCGTGGTATCGTAATGTCAAGATTCTCCTAACATTGGAGAAGATTGTTTACATACTAGACAAGGCTCCACCTCACATACCTCTCGGCCCTGAGGCTACTGAGGATGAACGTGCTAAGTTTGACAAGCACGTTGAAGATGACACACAAGCCAAGTGCTATATGTTGGCTTCCATGAATGAGAAGCTACAGAGACAGCACGAGGGCATGGACAGTGCATCTTCCATAATACTCCATCTTACGGAGTTATATGGTGAAGGGACGCGCAACCGTCGCTTTAGCACTGTTTGTGAACTTGTGAAGACCAAGATGGTCAAGGGGGCTCCAGTGCATCAACATGTATTGAAGATGATAGGATTCATTGAACAATTGGAGAACCTTGGTACTCCACTTGACGGGGAATTGGCCCAGGACTTCGTATTGGCTTCTCTTTCTGATTCATTCGCGCAGTTCGTAATGAACTACAATATGAATAAGATGGATAGTACTCTCTCTAAGTTACTAAATATGTTAGTAACTGCCGAGAAGACTATGAAGAAAGAGAACGTTGTAGGGACTGTTGGAAATGTGCCCTAAAGCCAATCATATGATGATACTTTACGGACATTTCACATGTTAAACTAATCTAGTTTACATATAAAGGGCAAACATTATTGTTTGAGCCGTCTCATATAAATGTTATATGCTTAAACGATAAAGTCCAAGGAATATGTGATTGGGAGAATGCAATCTAATGAAGTTAGATTAATGAGACCATTCTTTCGTAGACACATCCTAAACGTTCCTGATCATAGGATTGCCAATTGGGCACTGACAGTCCGTTAAGATCAGTACGTGCTATGTCTTCTCTCAGGGAGAGTGACTAGTCTCGAGTCATTGGTGTGTGTGACATCAAGACAAGTACGTAGGTGCTCAATAGAGAATGAGTCCACTGAACACGATCAACGAGGAGTTCTCATACTCATGTCACATGAGAACTCATGGTTGGGATAATGCAAATTAGTCCTTTGACCTGAGGCATCACAGTTGTCTTGTGGTTAAGTCCTTGATCTTTGATTATGTCAAAGTCACCCCATCGGGGTGTCCACGACATCATTGGGGTTAAGCCACTTAGTTATGGAGACAAGTGAATGTGCAACAAGGGATCTCTAACCTTCAAATGGTTTGAGGGAGAATACTCTATGATATGATTAAAATCTCTGGCCAGAGTATGAATGAGATTAGGGAATGCGTTCCAAATCACATTCAAGGTAATCATATAAGCAAACGAATCACATTGGATAGTAGACATGAATAAATAAACTATCAAACCAAACAATGTGGTCAAGAGTATTAGATTAGAGAAGGACCGTATTGCATTTGTAATCCTTAACTGAATAGGTTCTCTACCTCTTCTGATTAGCTTGGGTAACCATGATATGCTGCTAGGTGTCACTCATGGTTTGTGGAAGCCCTAAACGTGTATAATCACTAAAGGGAGAATTGAAAGTAAGTTTCAATTCACAATCGATGTAAAATGGTTTTAATCGCTCACTGCCTCGCTAAAAGGAACCTAATGGATCGTACACCGTGTAAGGTGGAGATTGAAGAAACAATGGAGATGAGTAAGAATAATTAAATGGTTTAATTATTTATGGCAAGGATTAATTAATATGTTAATTAATCAAACGAATAAGTTCGTTAAAGACCTCGGGATAGTTTTGGACCTTAAGGCCCAATGGGCTTCGAACGTCAAAGCCCATTGACTTAAGTTGTATGACAACTTAATGAATAAAGATTCACAAAGGCCCAAAAGCCCATATCCATTTTGTGTAGAATTAGGGTTTTTTGGTTCTTTAGGTCATTTAAATAAGTGACTATATAAAGAACTTTATAGCCTAAAATTCATAAGGGTTTGTTTTAGAGAAAATTGGTGAGAACTTGTTTCTTCATTTTCTCTCTAAGAGGCCAACCACCTTGGAGGGTGAATCTAGCAATCCTACTACTCCAAGGTCACTCATTTCTTCTTCAATCAACCTTGGTGTAGAATCTTTAGAGGTTCTCTATTTTGGGAACTTGGAGAATCCAATTCTTTCAACCAAATCCATGGAGCTAAGAAGCAAGGAATGAAGGCCCTATCTCTTGGGTGATTATCCTTTGCATATGCAAAGAGGAATCTACAAAGGTAAATATTTCTCAACTAACAAATGTTGATTTAAGTTGAGTCAAGGTTCACCAATCTACTAGGCTTTGAATTTCATGGTTGATGTTTTGTTTTGAGTGCATGTAAGCATGATTCCGCCTTTAATTTGTTAATTGCATGCTATTGATGTTGCTCAAATGAACATGTTTTTCACAAAATTTCCTTCAGGGACTGCTGCAGTAGCCTACAACAAGCCATCATCTTCCAAGGCCAAGTCGCAAGGCAAAGGCAAAGGGAAGGAGAAGAAGCCACCCACTCCTAAGCCGAAAGGAGGAGTGAAGAAAAAGAAGGCAAAGGAGCCTAAAGGGACTTGCCACCACTGTGGAAAGGAGGGGCATTGGAGGAGGAATTGCAGGTTATACCTTGCAAGTCTTAAGGACAAGCCACAAGGTATGGTTTATGTTCTTATCTTCAATTCTAAATGTTAGATCTTCTAAATATTTATATTTGATATAAAGAGCTAATCACTTGTATAATTGTATATAGGTGGAGAAGCCAACTAGAAGATGAACAAGCAAGGAAAATGTGGTGAAGGGTTCGGCCACTATGTTTTTTGCTTACTACTTAGGAAGTTTGTTAGGCATTAAAGATTGTCTTTAAACTTTCTTATTTTGTTAAGAACTTATTAAGTGGATTCATATGATGGAAGACCACTATTAGTGCCTAAATGTATAAAGGTATTTAAATTAGTCTCTAAATGTATAGAGCTAATTCTTTTTGTATTAAACATTATGAATGTTTGAATTATCATATTAATGTAATATGAAGAATGCCTTTTTAATATACTATTTCCTTAAAGTAGTGTTATGAATTGAAAATTGTCTTGTTGTATCCTAGATGAGATACAAGAGTTATATCACCTATTGTAATGTGATAACCAAACTTTAGATTTATCAATTATGGATAGATCTCACATGTAGGACATAAAAGGATACAATGAATCTTTAGATTTGGTTCCATTTGTCTACCTATGAGTTCTATATGAATTGACAAAAGTCTAGAGTATCCTTTCTTGAAGAAAAGGAAGATCACATTATAATGATATAAGTAATAAGAAAAACGTTTCTTATATGGTTATCACTTGAAACACAATAATCAAGATCACTCTTGATTCAATTAGTAGTTTTGAACAACTAATTCGGCATTCGTTAAAAGGTTTTAAAATGTCAATTGTGTTATTGATTAAACCAAGAAAGAAGTGTCTAAATCTATAAAATGTTTAAAGACTTTAGTCACTTGATAACAAGACATTAACTTAGTGAAGATTGAAACAAATAAGCTTGAAATGTTTTAAAGCTACTACACAATGTCTTCTACCGATATGCTCCACGTTTATACATTTTGAATGTATGAAATGATTTCTCATTAAAGTCATGAGAAATAGTGGGAGGTGTGAAAATAGATATAAACTTGAATATGATTGGTTTATAGTTGTCTAAAGAATGATAATACTTGACTATTATTAAGAGTTTGTAATTTTAATTGTTAAAAGATTCAAGCTCTTCAAACGTTAAAAATTCTATGTTGTGTGACATTCTAAAGAATAGTCTTTAAATGTTGGTTTCGTCAACCTAGCATAAAATGGTTATATGTTGGGAGTTGTCCATCATTCTCTTTTATGAGAACAATCTAATATCAAAGCGTATGGACAAGTTGATGAAACAAAAGGGAATAAGTTTCAAAATGAGTCACAACATATAGTTTAACAACAAGACAATCCAAATTCAATATCTCATGTAACTAAAACGCTCTATGTAGTTTTGATAAAGAATTATATCAACCACCTAGAAGACATGGTTGAGTTTCTATATCCTTAGTAGGAGCCATGCTTCCACTAAAGACTTGGATAATTCTTATACGACTACATTAAAAGTTTTAATATGACTAAAACTTGAAGTATGGTGTACGACACCATATAATTTAAATGAATAGACTTGATAAAGCAAGTCACACATTTCATGGAATTACTTGAGAATGAATTCTTTTGTGTATGATTCGTTTAAATAACTTGTGTTAGCTAGAGTTGTTGATATTCTCAAAATGTTGAGACATCATCAATAAGCTAATGGATCTTAACGATTGTCAATAGATCCAAGACAAGTTCGTGGGAGCAATATGCATTCAAATCAAGAAAATATAATTGTTATTTTGAATGAATGCTAAGTTACAACAAGGCCAGTGGGAGTGATGTCATAATTTGAGCAACAAGATGTGAATAAAGTCTGTTCGATAGACTTGATAAAACATAGATGTTACTCGAGAAATGACAAAACATGACACAGTCAATTTTGAAGTGTAGACTTGAAATTGGACTTATTGATATAGCAATGCTATCTCAATGATGTTATATGGGAATTAAATCTCAAATGTTGAAGATTTAAGAAAGCATTTTCCTATATGATAGATAATCACTTTCATAACCCTTATAATGAACGTGTCACAAAATCACAAAAGGGACACATGTATAGACTTGTGAAGCTGATATCCAAAGGTGAAGAAACCACTGAGTTTGTCACTTTAAGATATTACTATATCCCAGGATCAGAACCAAAGCAACTGATAGAGTATTATTGCCTTTAAGAAAGAAACATCAGAGTGGGACTCTGGAAGCGTGCATTCACTTAGGTTGTTAACCAAAGTGAAAATAAACCATTTTAACAAATGGAACTTCATAATGGATGAAGTACTAATCATATGAATGAATTGTTAGTATTGTACTACAATGGTCTCAAGGTTGGAGCAAAGTTTGTATAAAGTATACAAACGAAATATATGACGATATATTGTTTTAGAAACTGCTTCAAAAGGTGTTTTGAATGAAATGGTTCTTATAGAACCAATGATTGAATCCAAACCATAAGGTCGTTAGTAGGATACTACGACGTAATGGGGCGATAGCTCAAGCCATGGAATCAAGGTCTCATCAAAGTATTCAAACACAAGAAAGAGACATCATCAAATGTTTTGGAAACATTTGATAAGTAAATCCCTTTTAAATAATAAAAGTGATTAATACATAACCAAGTTAACCTACGAACATAAGCTCTCTCAACTAGCATGTAAAAGATACACTAGTGATTGACTTTAGTGCAAGTGGGAGATTCTTGGAAATATGCCCTGAAAGTCAATCTTTGGAAGAAACCATTCAGGACAAAAGAATCGATGTATGGATAACTCTTATACATCAAATGGCAAAGATACTAATTGGGACTATCTCAATAAACGATATATGTCCTAATTAATGAATCCATGGACAATGGATCGATTGAAGAAGTAATCTAATGATGTTAGACTACAAAGACCTTCTTCACATAACCATTATGTCCAAAAAGGTTCCTGGTCATTGGATTGTCGGAGGGATACTGACAATCCTTAGACCGGTACATACTGTATCCGCTTCAAATGGAAGAATGGAAAGTCTCATCCCATTTGTGTAGTGACACTAAGACAAGTATGTAGGTGCTCATTAAGGGAATGGGTTCACTGATCACAATCGAACGAGAGTGCTTGCATGGAGGTCTACTCACATGTCAGGCAAGTAACTCTAAGGGTTGGAATGATGTAAGTAGTCCTTTGACCTGAGGCATCGTCGTTGTCTTGTGGTTAAGTACTTGATCTTTGATTATGTCAAAAGTCACTCTATCAGAATGTCAACGGCATAGTTGGGGTTAAGCCACTTAGTCATGAAGGCAAGTGTATGCGCATCAAGGAATCTCTAATCTTCGATAAGAGAGGAAGAATACTCTAAGATATGATTCGGGAATCTTCGGCCGAAGTATCGAGCGTAATAAAGGAAAGCGTTCCTATACGACTCAATAGAATCATATAAGAAGGAATAATCACATTAGGGGTTTGACATAATAAATCCATACCCTAGTAATGTGATTGAGAGTATTGTTTTAGAGAAGGATCGAATTACATTGTAATTTCAACTGAATAGGTTCTCCGAACAAACTTCTACATTAGCTTGGGTGGCTATGATATATGGTTAGATGTCACTCATAGCTTGTGAGTTTTTCTAGATGATTAAATGTGTTCGTCAAAGAAGAAAGGTGAATTAAAAGGAAGTTTTAATTCACTAAGTGATTGGATTAAATATAATCAATTGGATTGGTGCCAATCACCTCACTGCCTTGCTAATTAGAACCTAAAATGATTGTACACCGATACACTCTTGTGGTGAGTAATTAATGGATGATGGAAATAATTAATTGGATTAATTAAGTGTTGTGATTAATTTAGAAAGTCTAAAGAAATCATAAAAGCGATAAAAGATCGTTTTTGGGCTTAAAGAAACGTTCGGGTTTAATTGGGCCCATTGGGCCTAAACCCATTGGGCTTTTATTCAAGCATTGGATGACTTGAAATAAATAAAAGCCCAAAGCCCAAACCAACACAAAGAGGCCGGCCCTTGCAAGTGGAGAGGGAGAGATATTTAGTCAAGTCGTTGACTAGGTTTCCTTTTGTCTATATAAGGAACTTTATAGAGATTTATTCCTTAAGGGTTTTTGTGTGTTTAAAACAACAAAGAGGCAAAAGAAAAATATCTCTAAAACACTACAAAGGCCGGCCACCTTGGGGGTGATTTAGCTAACAATTTTTCACCCTTTTGGTTATTCCTCCATCCATCTCACTACACTAGTGGGTGTGGATCTTTAGAGGTTTTCTACTTTGGAAACTAAAGGAGAACCTAGGAGCACTCTTTCTAACAAAGTGGAGGAGGCAAGGAGGGAGGCTAGGCTCAAGGACTTTACGGAGCAAAGGACTTGGAGGTGGTCCATCCTTGGTCTAAAATCAAGATCAAGAGGTATAGATCTATACCTTCTCTTTATTCTTATCTAAAATGTTTTAGATGCATTATATATAAACCTATGAACCTTGAAGGGGATTTGCATGACTATAGCTTTGATATTATTTGATAACATGCTTCCGTTGCTTATGTATATAAATTTTGAATTGTATATGCATGCTAGTCATTTAGAAATCCCATGTGTTAAACTCATATTTTTCCCTTCAGGGAGCATTAACAATGGCATTTGGTGGTGATATGATTCACTTTAAAATTCCTGAATCTAATGTGAATCTTATTGATGTGCGTTCTTGTTTTGCCATTGGTGTAATTAAAGATGTAGGGCAGGAAAATTCTTCACCAATTAACAAGGATGAAGTTCCAAGCACCAAAGAAGAGGGAATTGGAGTGGAGCACAAAGAACACACCATTAAACTCCAAATGCATAATCTGGCCGAAAGCACCATTGGAAAATCTGTTGACAGTGTTGCCATTTCATTCCAACACATTGGTGAGTCATCTAGTCCAATTCCAAATCCCATTTCAACTAATAGGTTGTTACCTTCTTTGGTGCAGGTCCTCAATCGAATCCAAGCTGGTGGGAATGATTACATTGACTTTAGGATGCTCAACTCCCCAATCGGGAAGGATTACTATCCCCTTCCATTCATAGAGCCAATGTATGAGTATTTTGAGGAGCTTGCCGTGGAGAACATACCCCTCCATGCCGTAGGCCCTATTCAAGCTTAAATGGAGGTATCGTCCGGCTGCAAGATGTTAAAGAAAGCGCTTCTTGGGAGGCAACCTATGTATTCAAATAAGGAAGATCTATGAATCGCTCCACAATCAATTTTGCGTTTCTAAAAACCTTCCCTTTACTGCATTTATTTTGCCTTGTTGGTCATATTTATTTGTTGCTTGTTTGATTGTTTTTGGTGTGGGTTTATGTTTGAAACTTTGACAGGTAAACAAAGTATTTTTACATTAATTTTCGTGGAAGAGGAACATTAGGTAGAAAGGTAGAAAAGTACAAGAAAGTGCAAATAAACAGTAATGAGTCTTCATTGGTCAGGAGGTGCCTCAGCATTCGACGGAGCTCCAGAAAGACGAAGCACCAGAGATTGATTATCCGGAGCTTCAACACCTAGTGAACCGCCAGAGGACAAAGGCAGAAGTTGCCGCTGAAGTAACGCCACAAACCTCTGATGATCACTCTGAATCCGAACTTCGGACTCCTGCAGCTGGTCAAGCTTCCTCTTCATGCTTGTTGAGTAATTAGTTGCAAGCATGTGCAACTCTTTATTCTCGTACCTAAGCACTCTGACCTCTTGCCGAAGACTGGCCACCTCAGCCATCAACGACTCAACCTGACGAGATCGAGCAAGAAGGCGCTGGCCCATGTTTGAAACTGAGCCTGCACATCGGACGCTGTAGGCCAGAAAGTCCTGAACAGCCAGCTCGTCGGACCGCCTGGAAAGTATCCTAGTGTCTCTAGGAGTGAGAAGATTTCTGGCCACCATCGAAGCGGTTGTATCGTTCATCATCATAGAATCCCCAACTGTAAGAGGATCATTAGGAGATACGAAGGACGGCTGCCAAATGTTGTTTGGAGAAGATATGTCACTATCTTCCCCGACATTCAAGTTAAGACAACAGTCAGAAGGGCAAGACATTTTCGAACGTGTGAAGAAAAAATAAGAGGTCGGACAAATCAAGATCTTAAAAGTGCAAGAAGGGAGCTTCTACAGGTGGAAATTCAAGTGTGCTTTGGAACGTAATGCGTGCCTCTATAAAAATCAGCACTCGACTGAGCTTCAGAAATCGAAGAGGCGAGTTCAGAAATCGAAGGGGCAAGCTTAGAGATCGAAGAGACGCCTGCTTTCTCAAAAGCTGGGATGCTCAGAAACCACGGGCCGATCTCAGAAATCGAAGAGACACTTGCTTTTTCAAACGTGTCATCACCTGTCACATGCACACTCAGCTTTGCGAAAATCACAGATAATTTGTCGAAGCACCGATCTCAGATATCGAAGAGGCGCCAGTCTTTTTCAGCCTCGTCAGCACCTGTCACACTCAAACTCAGCTTTGCGGAAATCACGGTCAATTTGTCGATGCGCCGATCTCAGATATTGAAGCGGCACCAGTCTTTTTCAGCCTCGTCAGCACCTGTCACATGCACACTCAGCTTTGTGGAAATCACGGTCAATTTGTCGAAGATTTCTGATGAAGAAGAAAGCACGTGAAGCCATACTGTTCAATCACCCAATGGTTGCCGACATGAGTAAAAGAACAGTGCCTCTACCAGTTGTGAAGAAATCCTTATAAATGTCAACCTTCACAGCAAGGCAGGCATACTCAACCTTTCTTCATCTCCGAAAATGCATTCCCAACAAAGCCTCTCGAGTCACTCAGTGTTCCTCATCCCTTGGGGTACCTCTGCAAACAAGTCATCAAAAGCAAAAGTATTTCATATCATGAAGGTTGAAAGCAAGAGTATCTCATATCATGCTTTCTCCCTATCCTTTTCCTTGTCTTTGTGACAAGGAGAAAGTGAGCAATCAGCCAGCACTTGGTGTCAATCTTCCGATCTAAGAACCGACTGCCTGGAACTCCTTCCTGATTGCTTACCTAGCATTGCTCTCGAGTGCTCATCTTCAACTGCTGATGTACTTCCGAAGAAGATGCCACATTTGCCTGGAGAACAGATAAGGAAAGTGAAAATGATACCTTGAAGCATGTGGAGACAACGTGCTAATTCATCTTCAAGATCAAGTCTCGTTTTCCTTGCTAAGAAGTTCCCCAGCCCAGTTCAAGAATAAACCTGTGGAAAGATGTGGAGACAACGTGCTATCTCATGGCATGCTTTTCCTTTACCCTTGCTCTTGCCTGCGAGACAAGGAGAAAGAAAGCAATCGGTCGGCACTTGAACAGATTCGTGGGAGTTTATCACCCATTACTTCTAGTGTTGTTCATTGTTGTTTTTAAGTGTTTTTATGCTGTTTTGGAGTGTTTTGACATAAAAATCCGAAAATCTCATAAAAATTTGAAAAATTGTTTTGAAAAACCCAAAAAGAGTTGTTTTTGTGTGTTTGTTTGTGTCTTAGGGTACCTTCCAACACAATGATGAGGATTTGGTTTTTAATTACATGACTGTTAAAGAGAGTTATAAACATGGATGAAAATTTGATCTACTCTTTGATGTATGCTTGGTTGTGGTTATAAATTATGAATTCACATGCAATCATAAAGGAAAAATCTATTTTTGTAACATGCTTGAAGGAAGGAACTCAAATGAACGCTACAACCTTGTGAGACTTGAGCCTAAACGTTTATTTGGAGAGTTAATAATATGTGCATTGTTGTTTTCTAAAGTCGTTGCATGATCTCATTATTCTTTGCTTGGTTGCTACTTAGAAGGCGTTTCATCATTTAGTTCAAAATGCTAGAACTCATGCCTATTTCATTCAAAGCATGTTATTGATTTGCATAACACATATTCAAGATGAAGTTGTTTAGTGAGCCAAGAGCCAAAAAGCCTATCCCGTTCATTATGTGTTTAAGTTTAACCCCGTTGAGCCTTGTGTAGCATATATTCTTTGTTCCCCACACTATCCTCACCTAGCCTAGATTAGGATCATCCATACCCTTGTTCTTGAAGCATATTAAAGCATAATTTAGAAGGGATTCCTTTTGTTGAACTCTTGCAGAAAAAAAGTTAGGGGGAAGTGATTCTTGTGTGTGTGTGTGTGACAAAGTCCTTAATAAGGCATGAGTAGAAAAAAAAAAAAAGAATTGAAAAAAAAAAGTATGAAAAAGAGCTCTAATGTGTTGTTTGTTAAACAAAGGGTTCAAAACATTGAATTCGGCCCTAAGTGTTGCATAAATCTTCCCTTTGTAATTAAAAGTTGATTCTGCATTCTAAAGTGATTTCCAAGTGTCTATTTCATTGCTTTGCTTGATATCGCTTTAAGAACGTTTGTTATCCCTATCCTTTCTTTCTTAGCCATTACCCCCAAGCCCTGTTACAACCCTTGACTTCAATATTGAGTGTTGTGTGTTTCAATTTGTGGAGTTCGAAATTGGTATGAGCATATGGTGTCACTGGTTCTCACGTCTAAGTAGTAGCATTCCATTCATGAGATCATATCTAAACATGCTTAATAACTCCAGAAAATTGCTTTCTTTGTTATAACATATGTGAGTCCTACTCTTTCGTGTTTACATCAATCTTCTCACATATACTAGTGTAGGGTGTGTAGTCAGAAAATGTGAGAGTATCTTGTAAGGAATTGAGCAAATTCTCTAAGGCATGTTACTACATTCAAAACATCGTTTTAATTGGTTAATTGTGAACTAGTAAGTTGTGACTGTGATTAAGTATGTGCTCAAGTGTAAAGATGACCAAAATCCGTGGGAATGATCATTTTTAACATGTCATGTTTCATTAAAAATCCCTGAGGCAAATGTTGGAAGGTCTAGGTTGTGTGTTGTTTGTTTCGTTTATTTTGTTTTGCTCGAGGAGTAGCAAAAGCTAAGTGTGGGAGAATTTGATAGGAACATATTTATGTGACTGAGTTAGCTTGTTCTCATGCATTTATGTTTTTATTTCTTAGTTAATTATGTATTTTAAGCTATTTTCGTGTGTTTGTAGGTCCATAGGCCTTATAAAGCAATAAGGTGCATTTTAGTGCATTTTGGAGCAGTTTTGGGCTTGGAATGGATAGCACACGCATGGAGCAAGGTGGATGGACGAAATTGAAGACTAAAGAGGCTACGAATGTGTTAAAGAGAAAGAAGAATTAATGTAAAAAGGACAAAGAGCTCAGCCACAAAGGGGTGTCACTCTACCATTCACCTTTCCATCATTGTCGTGCACCACCATTGCACTCCCTTTGGATTCCTATGCTGTGCATCATCATCCATGTTCCCTCCATTGACTCATTTGTTGCATCATTCCACTTCCTTTCCTTTGTCTACCATGTGCACAATATCCTTTCACCTCCTTGCACTCATTGATTCACCACTTACTCACCTTTCCACCCATGCCATGCATAATCACCCTTGTCCCCTTCATTATTTCAGATTTCATGCATCATTACATTGAATCATTGCACTCAATTGCTACACCATTCCTTGTTCCCTTCATTATTTTAGATTTCATGCATCATTACATTGAATCATTGCACTTAATTGCTACATCATTCCTTGTTCCCTCCATCATTTCAGATTCATGCATCATTACTTCACTTTCACCTTTTGAATCATTCCAACACCACTCCATTTTACCCATGCTTTGTATCATTACTTCACTTTCACCTTTGAATCATTTCAACACCATTCACTTTCACCTTTGAATCATTTCAACACCACTCCATTTTACCCATGCTTTCCATCATTACTTCTCTTTCACCTTTTGAATCATTTCAACACCACTCCATTTTACCCATGCTTTGCATCATTACTTCACTTTCACCTTTGAATCATTTCAACACCACTCAATTTTACCCATGCTTTGCCTTGCACTTCCTCTATAAAAGGAAGTGTGTGTAACATAAATTGAGTTCAGTTTTTGCTCGATCATTCATCCCCATTTCAATACAACCTTCATCCAAACACATCCATTCCTCCATACAAACAAACATTCAAACACTCACCAACACCTTGTGCCGTAGCAAAGGAAGGGAAGGAAAGTGCTTGGACGTGCTTACTGTCCAACTTGGATCGTTTGAGCATTTAGGTGTTTTCTTTCTTTTGTTTCCAATGTTTAAATTCATTTTCTTTCGTTTTCTTGTGAACATGAGTGACTAAACCGCTCTTAGCTAGGGGTGATTTCAAAGCCATGATTATGTGTGTAATATGATTTGATAAATTCCAGTTATGAACTCTTGAATTGTGAATGCAATTGGCTTAACTATTTGATTGATAACTTATTTGTATTTGTTGATTAAGGGTCGACACTTAATTGGCATGCAAAAATCTGATGCTAGAATATAAGAAAGTTTCACATAATCGTTACAAACTTATATTCATAAGTAGTGGAGGTCGCTTATAAACAATTGCGTTAAGTTTAATTCTAGCATGAGTGACATGATGTCATAGTTGCAAGTGTTTTGTCAATGCTTATGATTTTCATTAAACGTAATGATCTTTGATTGTATCTCTATTATGATGTCATGTAGGGAACTTTTGAAGAATGTTTTGGGTTGTCGAATGATGTCATCCAATCCAATAAAACAAGGAAAATCTGAGGGTTAACTAGTGATGTCACAGTTAATTTGGGGCATTGTCGTTCATAATTCAATGAAGTAGTAACTGGAAATCGAGTTGTTTGCATACATGTCATGTTTGGAGAAAAAGCCTCTAGCTATCTCATCCATCATCTTATTTCTCAAATTCGTTTTACAATCTGTCTAGTTTTTCATACTTGTTTGTTTGTTTCAACTTCATCCAAATCAAACCCCCCCCCTTTTTAGTTTCTTGTTTCAAAGTGTTTCAAATCTGTTTTGTTTGTGTTTTTTATTGTTTTAGGTGAATCCAAAACCCAATTTTCGTTCAAAGTTGTGTTTAGAGTCAAAAACTGCCCAACAAGTGTTTTTAGGCAGTTTTGAGTGTTTTTAAGTTGTTTTAAGTCTTTTGAACCTGTTTTGAGTCCCTTGAGTCTATTCAAACGTTTTTAACTTTGTTTTTATGTTTTTGAGTCAGTTTATAGTCAATTAGCAATCCCTCCTAATCCCCGGCCTAGAACGATCCCTACTTATACTTATACTACAATTGTCAAAAGAGGGTTAAATTTGTGTGTTAAGTTAATTTTCGCATCACACCGCCTCTTCCAACGCTTACCGGCTTCCATCTTTCTGGATTTGGTAAGGTCAAATACCATCGTTGTAGAATCTAGGCACATCATGTATTTCTTCTTTCTACTCTTTCCCTTCGTTGTTGCTTTTTTTGTTGCCCTCGTCAGACGCACCTTTCTTTTGGTGCCCAAATGGTCCCCCTAAGAAATGAATGCCACTTCGTTATCATCATCATCTGAAGCATCAACTTCTCCATACCGCTCCAGTAGTGATTTTCTGAACAAGTCTACAAGCTTTGCACAAATATTTTATAGGAATGTCCTAATCAACAGTCTCTAGCACCAACTTCAAACCCTTTACTTTTTCTTCCACTTCCAGAATCACCAACTAATTCCCTTCCCTCTATCCTTACCATCTTCCCCTTTCACTTTCTCACTTTCTTCCCCATCAGTATGTTTAGCCTCTTTTTTTGTTTTTCTACATCTGCCTCTTTTTCTTCCTCACTTTCTCCCTCGTTGATTCCTCACTTGCAATATGACCCCTTTCTTCCTCACCTTCTTACTCACTTACTTCCTAACTAGACTCTTCGACCGCTTTTGTCTTACCTCTCTTTCTTACTTCTTCCATAACAGCGGATAACTCCTCAATCTTTCTCCATAACTCCTCGATCCTTCTCATGTGCCATTCGCGCTAAAGAAATCTTAAACTGCTTTATCTTCAATTTCAACTCACCAACATCATTCATGTTGGGGGTTAGCTTGTCGTGTGTAAGAATATCCTTGTCATCTCCCCACGTCCAGTAGCTTGCTTCTTCTCTGCATCAATTGTAAAAATGTGTAGAATGCCTACAAGCTTTCAATTAACATAACAGTCATCAGACTATACTCATAATCATACTTAAACATTCACACACAGTAGTCCACAGTCATATAGACATTCATAGGCAGTCATACATATTCATAAACATTCATATCATTCATAAATAGTCATATACAGTCACAGACAGTCATACCTGTCTACCCTCGGTAATCTACATCTTGAGTAGCTCAAAAGTGGGATGCTTCTTGATTGTTTTCCACCGAAAAATTCGCGGGCTAGCTTCTGGATAAGTCATCTTACAATAATGTAAGGACTTATCTAATTGTGGAATTTTTTTCGCATGCCCACACCTGCACATATACTAAATAAGTACTCAACCACAATAATAAATAACCAATTAACTACTAACCCAACACATATTACCTGAAAAGTATACATAAATCCTTTGCATCCCTATATGGATCTTTGGCCCCTCTAGGTCGGCACAAGTCGTTGAAATCATCTTGCTCCCCTACTTTGAGGTCTTCTTCGCTTTAGTATTGCCCTTCTCGTTCCTACTGTTCTTGGTCTCTCCTTCATACCAAACTTCTAAGGAAAATACTCCTCCAGTAACCTAATCTCAGAAGGGTCAACCTCTATGTCGTAGGGTTCGTTGATGTGAAAATTAACTTGACACACAAATTAAACCCTATTGATGACAATTGTAGTATTAAGCAAGTAGGGATCGTTCTAGACCGGTGATTAACTAGGGATGCTAATCAACACAAATAAGACTCAAAAACACTAAACTAGACTCTATAGACTCTATAGACTCAAAACTAACTTAAAACACTCGAAACAACAAGAAACAATAAAAAAGACTCAATTCTAGACCTAACAAGTGATTTGGACGAAAATAGAACTTAAAAGACTCAAACAGCTAAAAGAAAACAGGTTTTGACTCTAAAAACAAGACTTAAAACAAAGGGGTTTTATTTTGACGAAATTGAAATTTAAAACAGAAACTTTGAAAACAAACCTAAGAAAAACGATTTTGGATGAAATAGAATGGTGAAAGGCTAGTTAGAGGGTTCCTTCTCCACACATGACATATGCATACGAATCGATTTCCAATTATTCTTTCGATAAACCATGAATGACAATGCCCCAAATTAATTGTATTGAACTAATGAATTCTCAGATTTCCCTAGATTCATTGAATTGCATGGATAACGCATCACAACCAAGTTATTCTTTATCAAGTTCCCTAACTATGGAATACGCATGATAGAAACACTTAACAAAGATCATTAAGTTCAATGGAAACCATAAGCATTGACGAGACATTCATAACTATGAAAAGCATGTTACTCTTGCCTAGGATTTACTTAACACAATCCTGACTAACGACTTTTACTACTCACGAATATAAGTTCATAACGATTAGGTGAAATTCCCTTATACTCTAGCATCAAATTCATGCATGCAAACTAAGTATGCATCCCTAATTAACACACAAGAACAAGTTCTTAATAAAACAGATAAGTAAACCACATCCACGATTCATGAAACAATAACTGGATGAAATCAATTCATATAAAACATATAATCATGGCTTCAAATTCACCTCCAACTATAAAGAAATTAGTTCCTCATGTTCGCAAATAAACAAAGATAACTTAAATTAAACATTGAAAACAAAGATAGAATACACCTAGAAACGCTCCAACAATCCAACGTCTTGAATGGCAAGCACGGCTCCAAGGGCTCCTCTCCTTTCTCCTTGCAAAGTTACGGCACTAGAGGGATGTATGGCACAAAATTGTGATGGAAGATGGTCTGAATTGTGATGAATGGTTGTTTGTACGAATTTGTGGTGAAAGGTGGATGGTGTGGTGAAAGGTGGATGGTGTGGTGATCTGATGGTAGAGGGTGGTGAATGATTTGTGCGGCAAGGGTTGGTATTTATAGGCTGGAATTCATGTCAAAATCCCTAAGGATTTGGATAAGTTTCTGAAATTAAAGTAGAACAAGGATTATGTAACCAAATCCCAAGTGGAATGGGTTAAATCAATTAGAAAACCAAAGGGGATTAGGTCAATAAGGCGCGGCACTAATTCCTACAAGGAAAGGGATACATTTGGCCTAAATCAAGAGGGAAAATGATTGAGATTTCAGGTTCTAGAGCTTCTAGAAAAGGGGAAAAAGGCCAGATTTTTAAGTGCTTATAGAAAAGATGTTTTAGCACAAATTTAGGAGTTCTAGAAGGATAAGGGTTCTAGAATCTGAAATATATAGTTTAAATACATAATTATCCCTTAGAAATAGCTAGAATTAAGGCACAAATTGATTTGGATAAGATAGGATAAGATAAGGTTAGGTTAGGCAAGGATAAGATAAGATAAGGTTGGATAAGGTTTTGGATAAAGTTCCTTCTTTTGAGCTGATTTCTTATCTTCCTTGACTTGGATTTATTTCTTCACTCTTTTCAGCTCATTCCTAGCCTCTTGAACTTCAAATTCGTCCATTCATAAGCTATCCATTTGGTGCCCAAAATTGTCTCAAAATGCTCCAAATTGCACTTTCTTTCCAACTTTGTCATATGGACCTACAAACACACGAAAATAGCTTAGAACACTATAATAAACACAAACAAACTATGAAAATGCAAGAAAACAAGCTAACTAAGTTGCATAAATATGCTCCTATCATTCGTCGCACCTAAGCCCATTGATGAGGCAAAAGTCCTTCTTGGTGAACCGCGTAACTTCACAGCCAATTAAATAGCTAAGTCCCTCCAATTCTTTCACCCATTGATTTTTCACTATGCGGAGTGACAATTCATGGAGCAACTTACCACTGCAAGCCATTCTATCAACCTTTTCAAACTACCTGTAGTAACAAGCTCTAAATGCAGCCTTCTGCGCATCATTTAAACTTTGCCGCAAAAGCCCTAAAACATGAGAAGGTTAAAAAAGGTTGTTCACCCTTCCCCTGTACGATTCCTCTTCTCGTGTGGCTTGTTCACCCTTCCCCTATACACATAACTATACAAGCATTCATAAATTTTAGCAATTTCTCGTCAACACAAATGAACCAAAGTCAACGATATGACTCCAACTCAACCCAATTGAACAACATATAACCTAAACACAACACTTCAACAAGTTTTCATAACCATACATCAACCGTGAACAAAGCTTCATGAATTTAGAAAAATTAAGTTCATTCATAAAGTTAAACAAACTTTCATCGCACAACTCATCCCCAAATCAACAATATAGCTTCAACACAACCAAATTCAACAATAGTTAACCTTAACACAACCTGTCAACAAGGTTTCATAATCATACATCAATCGTTAACAAAGCTTTATGAATTTAGGAAAATTAAGTTCATTTATAAAATTAAACATGTATTCATTAACAAAACTCAACCCCAAGTCAACAATATAACTTCAACACAACCAAATTCAACAATAATACACAGCATGTCAACAATTGTGCATAAACCTACATCAAACCAAAATTTCCGCAAATTCACAAATTTCAACAACAACCATGAATAATTAACCATGAACACTAAATTAATTTAACAAATTGAACACAAATAAAAATTTTAGGTACTACCGAAATTTCAGTTACTTTGGGGGAAGGAAGTATGATGTTGATTTTGGAGGAAGTATCTCGATTTCGACTTGGAGGAAGCAAGTAGGAAGACGTTTGTGGCAAGCAAATTTTGACAAATTTCGAATGAACTTCGAACAAAGTAGGACGCTGTCAATCTCAAAAACTTTGCTGGGTGTGAAACTCGAATGAAACTTTTTGATTTCCCTAGCGAGAATTTTGCGCAAAGGATACGACAAACTAAATGCACGAGGAGTTAAAATTTCATTTCTTGCAACTATTGTAGTGTCCATTTGGGTATTTATGGAAGGAAACTAATGAAAATGACTTGAAAATTATGAGTTTTAAATAAAATAAAGGGTAAAATGAATAGTATCAAGATTCACTTTTTAGTGTAAAAATATGGTATTTCGGTAAAGTAAACAGTACCAGGAGTTTTTCGTGAAAGTTCCTATTGATTGATGTGTCATTTATGACAAGGTTTTACAGTAAACTTGCTTTGGCTGATATGTTGTCAGCCGTTAAGATTAGATCCAACGGTGTCTGATGCGAAAATAAATTCACGCACAAATTTAAACCCTATTTGTGACAGTTGTAGTATATGGATAAGTAGGGATCGTTCTAGGCCGGGGATTAACTAGGGATGCTAACCAAAGTAAAATTAAATTAAAAACGTAAAAACAAAATTTAAAACACTAAACTAGACTCAAAACACTTAAATAGAATCACTCAAAATAAAACTAACAAATAAACTAAAACAAATCAAAAGACTCAAAACAACTCAAGACTTAAGAAAACACAAACTAAAATGATTTCTAATAAATCTAACACTTTAAAATAAAATGGGGGATTGGTTTTGATGAAAAGTAAATTAAACTTAAATAAATTACAAAATTGACAAAAACATAAAATTAAGGTAAAATGATAAATGACGGACTGGCTAGAGGATTATTCTCCACACATGATATATATGCAACCTAAATTGATTTTCAGTTGTTCTTTCAATAAATTGTAAATTCTCAACGCCCCAAGTTAATTAGGTCCGCTTAAATTAACCTTCAGATTTTCCTACTTTTATTAGGTTGGATGATTGCATACGACAACCCAAAACATTCCCTACAAGTTCCCTACATGAATTGCATAATAGAGATACAAGCAAGAATCATTAAGTTTTATGAAAATCATAAGCATTGACGAGGCACTTGTTACTATGAATTGCATGAAACTTATGCCAAGAATTTACTTAACGCGATCGTTTATTAGCGACCTTCACTACTTGTGAATATAAATTCATAACGATTAGGTGAAATTCACTTATATTCTAGCATCAAATTCATGCATGTAAATTAAGTATGCATCCTTAATCGACATACAAAAATAAGTTATCAATCAAGCAGTTAAGCAAATTAAATCACAACTCAGAAATCACAACTGAAGGTAATCAATTCAAATTACAAATATATCCATGGTTTTGAATTAAACTCTAGCCAAACAGAAATTAACTACACATGTTTAATAAATTAAAACAGAAATTAAACTTGAGTTTGGAACGAATTAACCGAGAGAGTAGAGTGCTTAAGCGCCACTGTGCTGCCAAGTTTCCGTGCTGACAGAACGCCAGCTGCCAAGTGGCTGCCTTGGCAGCCTTTCTTTCCCAACAGCTGTCTCTGCGCAGCTTCTGTCTTCTCCAGCTGGCTCCTCTCGCCTGCCCGCGTTGACTGCCTTCCCAAGGCCGCACTCCCCTCTTCCGTGCTCCTTCGTCCTCCTATCCTTTCTGACCTGCCTTGCACACCTGGCTTCCTCCACAAGCTGCCAGGCAGCTTGGTTAATCACGTCCCTCGGTCTCCTCTCGCTGAAGGCTCCCCTGCAAGCTCCACGTGACCTCTTGCTTTCTCTCTTTCCAGGTCAGTCACGCTGACCTCCTTGCGTCAGCACTCTCTCCAATTTCTGCGTCCACGTGCAGCCTCCGTTACTGCTCCTCACGTTTCTTCTCTTCTTCCTTGCTGCCAGAAAGGCAGCGTCTAACCTTCCTGCGTCAGCACCTGCCTTCCACCTGTCCTGCTCTCTCCCTTCTCAGCTTGCTGCCTCGGCTTGCTTCTGCAAGCCTTCTGCTCCTCGCTGCCAATCCCCTACACGTCCCCACACACACGCTCTCCTTGCGCTGACTGCTCTCCTTCCGCGTCTCCAGCTGCCAAAAGGCAGCTTTTCCTCCGTGACTTCCTAGCTGCCCCGTGGCTGCTAAGAGCAGCCTTCCTCTTATTTCCTCCCAGTCCCGTCCCGTGCTTCTCGCAAGCTGCTCAAAGCCTTCCTTTTCTAATGCTTCCTGCACTTGTCTTTCTTTTTCTTTTATTTCTTTCCTAATGCCGTCTCCACCTTGCTTTCTTTAATTTTCCTTCCATCATGCACTCCCCACTGCTGCCTTTCTTTTTCTTTTTATTTCTGGTAGCTCAGTTGTGCTTCCCCCACCTTGCATTATTTATTTTCTGTAATGGATTATGAGGAGATGGCATCAAATCCTTTGTACTATATGATAATCATTTCAATTTTTAACTTTTATATTTTTGTGAAAACAAAATACTGGAAATTGAAATCAAATAAGTGAGAAAAATAATTTTTACGAATTTATTACTTAAAATCACACTTGTGCTAAATTTATTTTCTTAGCTAGATAAATTCGACAAAACACAAAAACAAAGTAAATAGCACAAAAATATGAGGAAATAACTAAGAAAAGACGAAAGAATTTGATGTAAAATATGTATAAATATGAGCTTATCAGTGTCAACCGTTGTCATGGCTCTTTATTACGGCCACAAGGCTCACACTGCTCTTCCGAGGTCCCCCATCAGAGTAAGAATTCAATTAAGTAAAACTTTTAGGGCAATCTTCGGCTTATTCGAATAAAAGTTGTGGTCAACGAAATTCTTAGCCTAAGTCGTCTATGGTTTTGTTGGAATGGTGAAAGTACCCCATTCAACTTTCGAACACGTCACGGCAACACATTTATAGGTCCATTGTTTTCTGAAAGGAAAAGAAAAAAAAAAGATACACGTCCAACTTTAGAAAACAGTAAAAGACAATACCAAATGGTGCACGAGATATTCGTTTTTATGACAATTGTATGAAACCCTAAAGTTGACAAGGGAGCAAAAAATAATAATGCAATTCTCTCTCAGAATGTAAGACCAAGGGCTGGGGTGAGGAGGACACAAAGAAACAAACAAGAAAAACAGAAACCGTAAAATCCACCGGATGTAATAACAGAATTAATAGAACAAATAACAATGTGTCATCCCCCAGCCCTCTTTATCTACACAGACGGCGCCCTAAACTACAGACTTCTTCCCCACAAAACTACTTCTGCAACCCCAGAACGACCATAAGCTGGATCTGAGAACAACTAAGACTTTATTCACGTATCTAATCGCAATTTAACCCGCAAACCTCCAATACAGGGCCATCTTTTGACACAAGGGGATTGATTTGAACCCACATAAGAGTTAATATTGACGCCAGTAGAATGGACCAAACCACAATGATTGTGGGCATCCTATCTTGTTTACCCAGCAATCCCTTGAGGAAGGGGTAGAGATGCACAATGACCCAGAAGGCAAAAAATAGCCGACCCAACAACGGACCCCATGAATCCGCATCTGAAATACCAACGACAACCCCGACTATGTTTATTATTAATAAAGTTGTAGGAGGGATCAATAATGATGTCCACTTGAAGATGTAAAGTTCGGAAGATGCTCCATCATCTGCTGCCTTTGATGTAACTGTGAAGTCTGTGTCAACACCAGCCAAAACCTTGAGTAGACCCTGGCCGAGAGCAAAAAGATGTGATGAAGCGCTTCCAATTACCCAGAACTGCTCATTTTCTCCACCAGTCATCTATCCCAACGCCGCCCCATTGCATCTCAAGGATACCAGTTGCAGCTATGCATATGAAGAGAGCCATGAAAATAATCCTGGCATAGTTGCTTATCTATACATTCAAGTTAAGATACCAATAGTTAGAGCAGGCATGTTCAAGCGTACAAGGTAAAACAGCCGAAGCAAGGATTTAGCTTTTGGACTAAAACTAATGTTAATCCAAATATCCAAAACTTATGCTCGCATACTTCATATTCAAAGGAAGTTGGAAAATAGGTTTAGTACCTAATAGACAAACCTTCATCATCATACAAACACGTAACATTTACTGTGTGAAAACCTTTTAGCTGAAGGCCACCAAATTTTAAAAGGCAAGTATTGCTATTCTAATAATATGAAACATAAAGCACATTCAATGAGCTAAATATGTTCCTTCAGAGCCCAAAATATGCAACTCAAATCAGCATACCACATATTTTGTTCCAATTAAGCATCTTTCCCACAAAAAACAGGAAAAAGAGAGTAGAGTTACCTCAGGGACAATGAATTTCCCAGTCAGAAGACAGATGGCTGGCAGACTACAATAAACGATCAAGGGAATGGAGGTCCACGGATATACAACTGAGTTTATATACAAAAATCATTTCAAGCTTTTCAATCCACTCCGATATCTATACCAGATTGGTTAATGTCTACTAAGGAAGATCTCAACAGATCCAAGGGCCCACCGTAGAACTTGATTTAAACGATCACTGAGGTTAATAGGAGCTGATCCTTTGAACGCTGGAAGTTTGGGTATGCAGTAGACAGACCGCCATCCATGGCAGTGCATCTTAAATCCTTTCAGAATATCCTCAGTAACAGAACCATATATCGAGCCAACCTGTTTGAGATCAGAATTAGATTCATTGAGTGAATAAAAGATGGGTTCGGGATTATAAGTTTAGAAAATTTTAAACATCTCTCCCAGTTACGTACTTCCTTTCCCCGTTCTGTTTTATCTTCATAACCACAGCTTATGACTTGGATGGCTTCTTTCAAGAGTGATGCAGAGCTGACATCCTCAGGTATTCCACCATTTTCCAAAACTGCAGAGGGTACAAAAACTGGAGACTGCCCAAATTTCTTCTCCAACTTCAGTTGGGACATAATGAATGGATGTTTTGCTGGTGTTTAATTTTGCAATACCAATACAACTTAGTCATTGGCTGTGTAATTTTCAAACCAAAAAATAAAGAAAGAAAGAAAAAAAAAAAAAAACCAATAAAAGAAGGGCAATAGCAGGAATTATTAGTTGTTGAGATTTGGTTGAAATTATCATTGTTTATTATGTCATCATTACACCATCGTCGTGGTTGTTATCATTTGAGTCATCAATATGTGGCCGTTACTAAAAATGACCATTTCTGCAACCAAATCTTAAAAGCTGATCATTCCTGCTAATTGCCATAAAAGAATGATAGTTACATTCTTGGTGCAACCATTACCTTCAATTCCCTCTCCAATATTTTCAAGTGCATGTATCTGCTTTGATGCTTCCCTCTTTTTCGATTTTTTATTTTTCTCTGTCTTTGATTTTGGATTCTTTTTCTTTCTAGATCCACAACACAGGCAGCACCATTTTGGCCAGCAATTGCAGGTTTTGCTAGGGGGGTTTTGTTTGGTAGGAGCATCGTATCCATAAAGTGCTTGCCTTCTGAAAACACACCCAGTTCCAACATATATTGGTCCTTGTATACCATCTAACCCTTTCATGTTGATCTGTTTTCAATACCAGATTAGCATTTTACAGTGGCAACAGAAATCTTTGAGGGAACTGCACATAGCAAACTTTCTTCCCTGATGTAGGGTCCATCATGAAACACATGGCTTCTCTGATTGCCTTGCTATTGTTGATGTAGTGATCACAGTCAACATTCAGAAGATAAGGAGCATTTGAGATAATTGCTGAGACCCGAATCTTCAAATAAATATATTTTTAAAAAAATAAAAATTTGTCAATATTGATTCATAAACATAAAACTGAAAAGGATTACAAAAACAAAGAGGAGGGGAAGAAAAGGAAAAGTAGCCCACTGTAAGCAACACAAACATGAACTTTAAGGATTACCAAAGCATTCATGGCACCGGCCTTTTTATGGTGATCAAACCCTGGTCTCTTTTCACGAGAAACATAAACTAGACGAGGTAACTCATATCCTTCAACATCACGAACACCATTGTTACCAAGAAAGAATTGTAAAGGAGCAGAAATTACTTAGAAAATCCTCCAGGTACTCTTACACGGTCACCAAAAACGCCAAATACCTAAAAACTAATAAAATGTACAAAGACACACTGAAAATGCACAAGAAGCTCAAATTTGTGTAAGCTCTTGATATCTTGTGTATATGTGTATGGTTATATATAAGCATCTTCAGCAATCCATAGGCACCATTAACTCCTAATGAATATTAATCAACGATTGATAAAATAGCATTCATGAGAATAATTATTGTGGAACTGACAATTCTACCAACAAGAAACAGTGTGAAAGACAAAAGCCTCATGTTGTTGAGTGTTCATTGTAATCATATCACTAAAATATTGCTGCCAAAAACTGAAAGAAAGAAATATAATCCCACCTGAATCATGCCAGGATGGTCTCGTACATTATTTCCTCGCCAGGGGGTCCCATCCTGCATTGTCCAGCCATCCACTTTTTGTGCCATGGCCACCAAACGATTGATTCTAACTTTAAATTCTTCATATTCTCTCTGCGAAAAAAAAAAAAAAAAAGACAAAATCATTCATGATTTTACCAGAACTACTAGAAGCAAAAACCCAAAATCTATTTGAAAATCCATGCATTCAAATCTGTACAAGAAACTGCATGAAAAATAATTAAATAATCACAAACCTTCATTGCACGTCTTTCCCTTAAAATCATTCCAAAATGTTATTGAGATTCATGGTCTCGAAGACACAGTGGTCTGCAATTCTCAACCCTCCAAAAAGCTCGACGACGGCTCCGTCAATCCCGCCTACTCTCAAGACAAACTGGTCCTCAGTTGGATTAAAGCCACTTTTTTTCCATCAAGCCTATCCTGCTTTCTTGCACCACTGCCTATGCCGCCTGGTCACTCTTGGAGAAGCGTTTCTCTCCCCTCTCTAAGATTCACCTTCGCACTATTCTGGACCAACTCCGTAACTTGAAGAAAACTCCTGAGCAACCTATGAGTGAGTACTTATTGCATGCTCGAAGCCTTTCTGACTCTCTTCACTATGCTAGTTCCAGCATCACTGACGATGAGGATGAGCTTATCGAATCTATTCTTGACGGGCTTGGTCAAGAATATAAGGAGTTTAAGACATCAGTTCATCTTCGTCCTTCTCTTTCTTTTGATGACTGTTATGATCTGCTGCTTCAAGAAGAGCATCTCATTCAAAAGATGTCGTCTTTCTCCTTGTCCAATGGCGCTGCCTTCAATGAAAAACGGGTCACGGGTAATTTCCGAGACTCTCAGCATGGTGTTGTTTCTTATAAACATGGCACAGGTCGTGGTGGTGGTTCGCGTCCTCCCAATTCCAACTGTCACCGACATTGGTCTTCTCATCATCAGACCCATCATGGCTCCTCCAGTGATTCTGGACCTCCTCTGCTTCCCACACCGGCATCGGCCCTGCCTCAGTCAAACTTTGAGTATGGTAAGCCCTGTGAACTTTGTGACAAACCTGGTCATAAAGCCAAGACATGTCTGCTACCTGGAAATTTTGCATACCTCGCAGCCACCACTGCCGCTTCTCCCTCCTCCATTCCTCGGGTCCTCGATTCTGGAGCTACCCATCACATGACTAATGATCCGTCTCACCTCACTCAAGTTCAACCTTAAACAGGTACTGATTCAATCATTGTGGGCAACGGTGAGCACTTACTTATCTCTCATATTGGCAAATCCTCAATTTCTGTCTCACACGGCTCTCTTTCTCTTAAAGATGTGTTGTATGTTCCTGCAATAAAAAAGAATCTATTGTCGATTCGCCGATTTTGTCATGATAATAATTGCTATTTTGAGATGGATGATATATATTTTTTCGTGTGAAGGACAAGACGACGTCTTAAATTTCAGGTAGACGGGCCATGGGCCCACTCCAACAACACCGATATTGTCTCCACTTGGCACCTGCTCAATCCGTCAGATGTGGGGTTTTAATACAAAAGGCCTCGGTGCTAGTTAGAGTGAGGTAATTCTATATAAATGGCTTGTTCTCAAGCCTTCTGGCCGATGTGGGACAAAGGAATTCTAACACTCCCCCGCACGTGAAACCCCATTTTATGGGTCACACGTGGAGTTCCACACATCGGCAACCACGTGGAGCCAAGCCGGGGCTCACCCGTTCGCGCCGGGCCAATGCACGTGGCATCTCTTGGCCTACGTGGAGCCAAGTCGAAGCTCACCCATTTGCACGGGGCCAAAGGGGACCCACCCGTTCACGTGGATGTACGGACCCGTCCCCTGGCTCTGATACCATCTTAAATTTCAGGTAGACGGGCCATGGGCCCACTCCAACAACACTGATACTGTCCCCACTTGGCCACCTACTCAATCCGTCAAGTGTGGGGTTTTAATACAAAAGGCCTCAGTGTTAGTTAGAGTGGGGTAATTCTATATAAATGGCTTGTTCTCAAGCCTTTTGGCCTATGTGGGAAAAAGGAATTCTAACATCTTAAATTTCAGGTAGACGGGCCATGGGCCCACTCCAACAACACCGATACTATCCCCACTTGGCCACCTGCTCAATCCGTCAGGTGTGGGGTTTTAAAACAAAAGGCCTCGGTTTTAGTTAGAGTGGGGTAATTCTATATAAATGGCTTGTTCTTAAGCCTTCTGGCCGATGTGGGACAAAGGAATTGTAACAAGATGGGACAAATACTTCTTATTGGGCATAACTATGGCGATCTCTACTATATTCGGGTTGTTCTCACATGACTCCCAAGCTTGTGTTCTATGGCGAACGAACAACCCGAGATGTGTGGCATGCTCGATTGGGTCATCCTTCTGATGCTATCTTTCATGTTTTGGCAAATAAATATCACATCCCCATTGGCGGTGCTGTTTCTTCTAATAAGAATTGTCACATTTGTCCATAAGGCAAGGCGTGTCGATTACCATTTAATGCCCGAACTGAAGGAAAAATTTTGTCCTATCTAAGAACATGTATGAACATTTGAATACATATGCTAACAATTAACTCTTTAAAGTAGGCATGCATCCAAAAACAATTCATGAAACCCATGACTTTCAAAGCCTAGTATATGGTGAATCAAAAGACTCTTTAACAACATTAAAGAATATGAAGAATTTAGAGATTCTTTACCCTTGAAGCTCATCCTTGATTACACAAGGGATTCACCCAAGTGGAGGGCCTTCAAGTCACCTCCTTGCTCCTTGGATCTTCCTTGTGATTTCCCTCCTTTTAGTGCTCGTTTGCTTCTTTGAGGATTTGAGGATTAGTTCTCCAAAACACCAAAAGTTTGATGTCTCTATGTCTCTTCACCAAGGATGTAATTTGTGAGAATGAAAATGGATCACTTAGGGAAGTAAATTTGCTAGATAACTTTCCCCAAGTAGCTTAGAAAACCCTAATTGAAAACAAAGCTATAAAGATGAATTTATACTTCATTTCTTAGGTGAGTGGCAAACTTGCAATTAAGCAAACTTGCATACCCTCACCCTAAATGGTTGGCCTATATGGTTATTGGGCTTATTGCCCATTTTGTTTTAGTTGTCATACAACTTAAACATAATGGGCCTTGTGGACCAAAACACTTTTGGGCCCCGAAGCCCTAAAACCAACTTAAAAGCCCAATACGAACATTTCGTATAATTAATTAACTAATTAATTAATCTTGACCATTCTTCAATTAAACCATTTAATTGCTTATCCATTTCATTTAATTGCTTCACATATATCCTTATTTGGTGTGCGATCCATTAGGTTCCAATTAGCGAGGCAGTGGGCGATGTTACTCTTAACTATCGATTGTGAATTGAAACCACATTTCAATTCTCCCTTTTTGATGATTAGTGTTTGCTAATCAATAGGGCTTCCACAAACCATGAGTGACACCTAGCAGTATGTCATGGTTACCCAAGCTAAGTAGAATTGGTTGGAGAACCTATCCAGTTACAATTACAATGCAATACGGTCCTTCTCTAATACAATACTCTTAATCACATTGTTTAAGTGATAGTTTGTTTCATGTCTACTATCCAATGTGATACTTTCTTACATGATTCCCTTGAATATGATTTGGAACATCTTCCTTAGTCATATTCATTTGCTTTGGCCAAAGACTTTAGAATCATATTTTAGAGTATTCTCCTTCCACCATGGAAGGTTAGAGATCCCTTGTTGTGCATTCATATGCCTACATGACTAGATCACATGACCCCAACAATGCCGTGGACAATCCGAGGGAATGCCTTTGTCATGATCAAAGATCAAGGACCTAACCATTAGACATCTATGATGCCTCAGGTCTAAGGACTAATTTGCATATTGTAACCTTAGAGTTCGTACATGACATGTATGTTTGAACTCTCATTAATCGCAGTTCAGTGTACTCGATTACTCTTTCGAGCACCTATGTGTTTGTCTTAGTGTCCAACACCAAATGACTTGAGACTAGTTCATACTCACGTTTGAGTCAACATAACACATACTAACCTTAGCGGATTGTCAATGCCCAATTGGCAATCCTATGGCTAGGAACGTTTTAGGAATGAACATAAGAGAAAGGTCTCCTTAATCTAACTCATTAGATCACTTATCTCTTATGTCAAATACATCCCTTGGATTCTCTTATTGGTTAAACACATGATACAATAAATAGTGAATAACAATAAGTATTGCCCTTCCGTTAAACATATAAAAGTTTAACATATTAATTATTCCAAAAGCTATTACATCAAATGAGTGGCTTTGTGGGCATACTTCCAACAATCTCCCACTTGCACTCAAAGCCATCCTCCCATGTATCTAATACCCATTTTATCCATATGACGATCAAGCTGGATTTGAGTCATTGGCTTTGTCAGTGGATCTGCTACATTATCGGCTGAAGTAATTTTGAGGATATTAATCTTCCCTTCGACAGCATATCTTCTTATGATATTAAAGCGCCTATCAAAATGCTTGTTCTTTTGATGAGCCCTGGGTTCCTTGGCTTGAGCTATCGCCCCACTATTATCACAGTATAAAGTTACTGGTGATGTGATGGTTGGAACCACTCCAAGTTCAGTAATGAACTTCTTCATCCAGAACGCTTCTTTGCCGGCTTCAGCTGCAGCGACATATTCAGCCTCTGTCGTGGAATCAGCAATTACACTTTGTTTCTTGCTTTTCCAACTGACAGCCCCACCATTCAGAGTGAATACATATCCGGAGTTGGAACTTCTATCATCGACGTCAGATTGGAAATCTGCATCTGTATAAGCTTCCACTCGCAACTCTGCTGCTCCTCCATAAACGAGGAACATGTCCTTAGTTCTTCTTAAGTACTTAAGGACCGTCTTGACAGCTGCCCAGTGTTCTGATCCTGAGTTAGATTGATATCGACTAGTAATGCTCACAGCATATGCGATATCAGGCCTTGTGCATATCATGCCATACATGAGACTCCCTATGGCGGAAGCATAAGGAATTTCATTCATTAGCCGTATTTCTTCAGGAGTCTTAGGTCCCATGGACTTAGAAAGGTGAATTCCATGTCTCACAGGAAGAAAACCTTTCTTAGATTGTTCCATCTGGAACCTACTTAGCACCTTATCAATGTACATCGATTGGGATAATCCAATTAATTTTCTGGATCTATCACGATAGAGCTTTATCCCAAGTACATAAGATGCATCTCCTAAATCTTTCATGTGGAAGGTTTTAGACAACCACACTTTTACAGAAGAAAGTACTGCAGTGTCATTCCCGAATAGTAATATGTCATCTACATATAACACTAGGAATACTACTGCATCCCCAACGACTTTTTGATAAACACAATTGTCGTCTTCGTTTTGAGTAAAACCAAACGTTTTGATTTCAGTATCGAAACGAATGTTCCAGCTCCTGGAGGCTTGCTTAAGTCCATAAATGGACCTTTGAAGCTTGCATACCTTAGTCTCTTCAGACTCGGACACGAAACCTTCGGGTTGAGTCATATAGAGCTCTTCCTGTAGGTAGCCGTTCAGAAAGGCCGTCTTCACGTCCATTTGCCAGATTTCATAATCATGGTACGCAGCTGTAGCAAGCAAAATCCGAATGGACTTAATCATGGCTACAGGAGAGAAGGTTTCTTCATAGTCAATCCCTTCTATTTGCCTGTATCCCTTGGCTACTAGTCTAGCCTTATAAGTCTCCACGTTCCCATCAACGCCTATCTTCCTCTTGAAGACCCATTTGTTTCCAACAGGTACAATACCTTCTGGAGGGTCTACAAGAGTCCAGACCTGATTTTGATACATGGAATCCATCTCGGATTTCATGGCCTCTTGCCATCTCTTTGAATCAATGTCGGACATTGCTTCAGTGTAGTCTCTAGGGTCCTCCTTTGTTTCATTGTCACCTAGAAGGTACAATTCATCAAAGTCATTATTTAAGCCAAACCTCATAGGTGGCTTACTAACCGGTTCAGATCTACGTGGAGCTAGGGGTTCAGGAACAGGGTTGTCATCTTGTTGAGTGCTTGTTTGTGGTTCATAATTAATCTCATTAATTTCCTTCAATTCTATCGTTTTCTCGCTACTTCCATTGAGAACGAATTCGTCCTCAAGGAACATAGCAGTTCTGGCGACAAAGACTTTCTTGTCGTCAGGGTTATAGAATTCGTATCCCAAAGTCTGTTTGGAATACCCCACAAAGTAGCACTTAATAGATCTTGCTTCAAGCTTGTCAGCTTCAAGTCTTTTAACGTAAGCCGGACAACCCCAAATCCTAATATGATTAAGATTTGTGCTTTTACCATGCCATATCTCATATGGTGTTTGTGAAACTGATTTGGAAGGTACTCTATTAAGCAAGTAAGCTGCTGTATATAGAGCGTATCCCCAGAATATTACTGGTAGATTGGCAGAACTCATCATAGAACGAACCATGTTCATCAAGGTTCGATTTCTCCGTTCAGAAACTCCGTTATGCTGAGGAGTTCCTGGTGGAGTCCACTGTGATACTATTCCACACTCTTTGAGATAATCTAGGAAATCGTTACTCAGATATTCACCCCCTCGATCAGATCTTAGGGTCTTTATCTGTTTCCCAGTTTGCTTCTCAACTTCATTCTTGAATTCTTTGAACATTTCAAAGGATTCTGACTTGTACTTCATAAGATACACATAGCCAAACCGAGAGTGATCGTCGGTGAATGTGATATAGTAGGAGAAGCCTCCTCTCGATGTAGTAGACATAGGTCCACATACGTCAGTGTGGATTAACCCTAGAATTTCAGTGGCACGCTCTCCTTTTCCAGTAAATGGAGATTTGGTCATCTTCCCTTTCAAGCAACATTCACAAGTACCCATCTGGTCATTACCTAATGGGCGGATATATCCGTCTTTCGACATCTTGCGAATCTTATCAAGGTTCACATGTCCAAGTTTAAGATGCCACATCTTTTCTTGGTTAACTTCTTCTCTAGCCCTTTTGGGTTTTGAGGTATTCCTGCTTTCAATACAGTGCATCCCACTATTCGTCTCTAGGTGAAAAAGTCCATCTATCATATTACCATGAGAGATAATACGACCGTTCAAGTATAAAGTGCAACTCATTTTATCAAACAATACTGAGTGCCCATCTCGTAAAAGTTTAGAGATGGAAATCAAATTCTTTATACATGAAGGAAAATATAAACAATTTTTAAGTTCCAGGACTTCCCCAGAGGGTAGGTTAAGCATATAGGTGCCTATTGCTTTTGCAGAGATTTTAGTGCCGTTCCCAACTCGCACAACCATCTCCTCATTGCGCAGTGATCTGCTCCCTGTTAGTCCCTGCAACGTATTACAGATATGTTGACTAGCACCTGAATCAAATATCCAGGAATTGGAGCTCACTGTAAAAGCACTCTCTATGACAGAAATAGTCTCTTCAAAAGTTCGTGTCATAAGGCTCGCAATGCGCACCCTGTATTTCTTCTTCCAACGTTCATCCTTTCCACAATGAAAGCATGTTCCCTTGGATTTCTTTGCCTTCTTCTTATGTAACCTTTTCCTTATTATTGCATTCTCACTCCCACTGTCCCTTTTGAAACCTTTTTCAAATTTACAGCACATGTCAATCATCTCTTTCAAAGAATGATCGAATCTATTCACTTTATAGTTTACGATAAACTTAGTGAAATCATCCGAGAGAGATGCAAGGAAAAAGTCTTGGGCCATTTTCCCATCGATGGAAGTTCCTAAACTTTGAAGATCTTGAAAGATCCTTTCCATCTTTTGTCCATGTTTATGGACCGATGTCCCCTTTGCCATTTTGGCATTCATTAGACTACAAATATTTGAGAATCGTATATTACTAGTCTCAATGTCATGCATCTTATGCAAACTTTCAACCATGGCACAAGAAGTGTCCATGTGCTTATGTAGCTTCATAAGCTCCTCACTAAGTGAAGTGAGGATTAAGCATTTGGCTTGTAAGTCATCCTCATAGTGTCTAACATAATTTTGACACTCCTCCTTTGAAGCTAGTTTCGTAGGAGGTACATGAGGAGGGGATTGCTTAAGTACATACAATATGTCTTTCACCTTTGAGACATTCTCAATGTGGCGATACCAAGCAAGGAAACGTTGGCCCTTTAGGCCCTTTTTGTCAAGTATAATGGTGGGTATAATTTTAGGCATGTCGTTCACTACATAACATAACAGAAATCGAATTAGCATTGTTGTTTAAAACTATTTTGATTGGGTCTTTTAATCAAATAGTACCACCCATTATTTTTGGCAAATTCCACATCCCTCAATAGAATTCGAGAGTTATATTGAACTCTTAGTGGGTTATGGGAGACTCACCATTACCAAGCCACCTCAGAAGAATATCTTATTGGTTAGCAAAAATAATGATGAGAGAATAACGCATTATTCATTTACAACCTTTTGTAATTACCCATCTAGTTCGGCCTCTAGAGAATGATGCCTCAGAAGAATATCTTATTGGCATCATTGCACTTAGTTTAAGTCATTCCCACCATGCTAGTTCAAATAGGGGTTCAAGAATGGCCTCAGAAGAATATCATATTGGCCATACTCGTTGCCTACTTTCACTTCATCATATGTTTATGGGCTTCTCCTGAATGTAAGCACATACTTTGTATACCCCAGAACTGGACGAATACGGTGTACGAGTCACAAACGATTGAAGCCCACCACGGTGGAAGGCCTACGAAGAGATATTCTAAACATCTCTCGCTTATCAACTTAATATTCATTTGTTGAGGGAATAGCGTTGGGCTACATCAAAACATTTTAATCACATTAAAAGAACTTGGGCCTATCACAACCATTGGTCCAAGTTTATATGAATTAGTAGTATATAATACTCCCACTGTTTCGTTGAAACAAGCGAGACTATATGGAACTACTAACGAATGCTTTGCATCCTCATATGGACTATATAGTCATATTAGGTTTTAGGATGATTATGAACCGTTTGATTTGATCCAACACGAGCCTTGTGTTGGACCTTGGGTCTAAGGTATGTAGTTGTTGATTTTAGTTACGCGTTTAATCCAATTAAACCGTTATTTCCTATTGGGCGTTGGACCCAACTATTCCATTTTGCATACATTTAAACAAAAGGAATACATGAAATAATAATAAGGGCTTATGCCCTTTTACAACACAAATGATGGACTTATGTCCATTTACAACAAATTGAATTAATCAAATTACATTCAAATCTACACTACCAAGCCCAAACATTCATAATGTAAAGCGGCCAATCACATAGCTCAATTATCGAGGCATTTGGTTCATAATCATCCTTCTCTTAATCAAACACATTTAATTAAGAAAACAACTTTAAAACAATTGGTTTTCGGATCCATAGAATTGATTTAAATGGAACTAAATAAAATGAAAATCCAATTCTCATTTAAAGAGACAAACCATTTTGTTCTCATCTAATTTGGGCCATTTTCTAAAAACAAAAACTTTTGGGGTCACTTTGTAAAAACACAAGAGTCCACAACTTCATGTAATTACAACTTAGAACCCAAACATTTTTAATAATGTCAAAACATCATTAAAGGAGCAAAACAATTTGTCCTTTAAAGTTTTTGGACCTTAACGTAAAAACGTAAACTTTTGGGCCAAAATGCAAATACACAAAAGTATCAAAACTTTATGTAAGTGCACAAAACACCCAAAAATACCCTATTTAATAGGGTGGCCGGCCATAAGTGGTTTTTAGTGATAAAATTCAAATTTTATACAAAGTTTTGTAAGTGGGTTATGTTAGGTGAGGTAAAGATGAAATAAAATTTTGTAAGAAATGATTTATGTCATTCTTTAAAACAAAGTTTGTCTCCCATTAAAATTACTTAATCATTAACCATCACCCACTAAAATTAAATCAAAACTTTATGTAAAAACATAAAACTTTTTGAATCAAAACTTCAAAACTTTTTGTTCTTGGCAAGAAATCCAAGAACATTGAAGAACACTTATGAAAACTCAAAATACATGGCACCAAATTTTAGTTCCAATATTCATGCTTAAATGAAATACATCTACAACATTTGAGATGCAAAATTTTCTAGCAAAATTTATATTCAAAGCAAGAACAAAGCTTGTAACATTTACAACATTTACATCATAAAACATGAAAATCACAAAACCCAAAAGGATCCACCATACACTAGACCTAGGCTCTTGATACCACTTGAAGGAAAAATTTTGTCCTAGCTAAGAACATGTATGAACATTTGAATACATATGCTAACAATTAACTCTTTAAAGTAGGCATGCATCCAAAAACAATTCATGAAACCCATGACTTTCAAAGCCTAGTATATGGTGAATCAAAAGACTCTTTAACAACATTAAAGAATATGAAGAATTTAGAGATTCTTTACCCTTGAAGCTCATCCTTGATTACACAAGGGATTCACCCAAGTGGAGGGCCTTCAAGTCACCTCCTTGCTCCTTGGATCTTCCTTGTGATTTCCCTCCTTTTAGTGCTCGTTTGCTTCTTTGAGGATTTGAGGATTAGTTCTCCAAAACACCAAAAGTTTGATGTCTCTATGTCTCTTCACCAAGGATGTAATTTGTGAGAATGAAAATGGATCACTTAGGGAAGTAAATTTGCTAGATAACTTTCCCCAAGTAGCTTAGAAAACCCTAATTGAAAACAAAGCTATAAAGATGAATTTATACTTCATTTCTTAGGTGAGTGGCAAACTTGCAATTAAGCAAACTTGCATACCCTCACCCTAAATGGTTGGCCTATATGGTTATTGGGCTTATTGCCCATTTTGTTTTAGTTGTCATACAACTTAAACATAATGGGCCTTGTGGACCAAAACACTTTTGGGCCCCGAAGCCCTAAAACCAACTTAAAAGCCCAATACGAACATTTCGTATAATTAATTAACTAATTAATTAATCTTGACTATTCTTCAATTAAACCATTTAATTGCTTATCCATTTCATTTAATTGCTTCACATATATCCTTATTTGGTGTGCGATCCATTAGGTTCCAATTAGCGAGGCAGTGGGCGATGTTACTCTTAACTATCGATTGTGAATTGAAACCACATTTCAATTCTCCCTTTTTGATGATTAGTGTTTGCTAATCAATAAGGCTTCCACAAACCATGAGTGACACCTAGCAGTATGTCATGGTTACCCAAGCTAAGTAGAATTGGTTGGAGAACCTATCCAGTTACAATTACAATGCAATACGGTCCTTCTCTAATACAATACTCTTAATCACATTGTTTAATTGATAGTTTGTTTCATGTCTACTATCCAATGTGATACTTTCTTACATGATTCCCTTGAATATGATTTGGAACATCTTCCTTAGTCATATTCATTTGCTTTGGCCAAAGACTTTAGAATCATATTTTAGAGTATTCTCCTTCCACCATGGAAGGTTAGAGATCCCTTGTTGTGCATTCATATGCCTACATGACTAGATCACATGACCCCAACAATGCCGTGGACAATCCGAGGGAATGCCTTTGTCATGATCAAAGATCAAGGACCTAACCATTAGACATCTATGATGCCTCAGGTCTAAGGACTAATTTGCATATTGTAACCTTAGAGTTCGTACATGACATGTATGTTTGAACTCTCATTAATCGCAGTTCAGTGTACTCGATTACTCTTTCGAGCACCTATGTGTTTGTCTTAGTGTCCAACACCAAATGACTTGAGACTAGTTCATACTCACGTTTGAGTCAACATAACACATACTAACCTTAGCGGATTGTCAATGCCCAATTGGCAATCCTATGGCTAGGAACGTTTTAGGAATGAACATAAGAGAAAGGTCTCCTTAATCTAACTCATTAGATCACTTATCTCTTATGTCAAATACATCCCTTGGATTCTCTTATTGGTTAAACACATGATACAATAAATAGTGAATAACAATAAGTATTGCCCTTCCGTTAAACATATAAAAGTTTAACATATTAAGTATTCCAAAAGCTATTACATCAAATGAGTGGCTTTGTGGGCATACTTCCAACACGAACAACCATGACTTCTCACCCTCTTGAACTTTTACACTTTGATATATGGGGCCCTGCCCCGACTTTTTTCTAATTTTGGCTACAAGTATTATTTATCTATTGTCGTTAATTTTTCACGATCCATCTGGATATTTCCCCTTGTTCACAAATTCGATATCTCGACTACCTTTGTCACTTTCAAATGCATGATTGAGAATCAGTTAAATCGCACAATTAAAATGTTACAAACTGATGGTGGTGGTGAATTCACTAGTTTGGCTTTCCGGAATTTCCTTCGTGAACATGGGATAGTTCAACAACTCTCTTGTCCTCACACGCCACAACAAAACAACATTGTTGAAAGAAAGCATCACTACATTGTTGAAATGGGTCTATGTCTCTTGGCTCAATCTTATCTACCACAGAGTTTTTGGGTGGAAGCTTTCACAACCGCCACATTTCTCATTAATCGGTTGCCTCTACATAACCTTGGGAATGTCTCTCCCTATGAGAAATTATTTGCCATGATTCCGGATTATTGCTTTCTTTGAACATTCGGTTGCACTTGCTTTCCGCACTTAGTTCCCCACAACAAACACAAGTTGATGCCCAAATCAGTGAAATGTGTCTTCATTGGTTATGACAACAATTACAAAGGGTATCGTTGTCTCGATATGGCTTCCGGTAAGGTTTACATCTCTCGTAATGTTTCTTTTGATGAATTAACCTTTCCTTACCAAGAACTCAGGTCTCATTCTCAGCCCGGCGAAGCATTGATTTCATCCCCACTCTTTTTGGAGTCTTTGCCCCTGACACAAACTTGCACTGCTGCTCCTATTCACTCTACTGATGATAGCCCCGACAAGCAGGCCCTATCCATCTCTCACCATGTCGCCAGCCCAGCGTGCGCCACCATTAGTGACACTCACCCATCTGCTACTTCTCCAAATGAGTCTGTAGCTTCTTCAGAAGCACAAGAACCCGCGACCCCAAACTAAGCTTCTACTCCAGTCACGTCAGACTATGCATCATACCATGCATTAGACCAATCTGATGCCATGCACAATTCCACCTTTATCCAAGTTGCTGCTTCTCCAGACTCCTCTCCTGCTCATCACAAGTTGAAAAGTATCAATGCTTTGACTTATGGCACAGATAGACACCCACTACCACACGGTTTAACAGCGACTCTCCATGATCCTCTTTCCTTTGAGCCAACTAGCTACACTCAAGGTTCGAAACACCCTCATTGGCAACAAGCAATGAAGGAAGAATATGAAGCCCTCATACAAAATCATTGACACGTCCGGACCCTGATATTCTCTGAATACCCGGATAGGCACGTGCTGGCCGACACCTGAGGGTGACGAAAGCCATTTATTGGTTACAAGAGTAATGATTAGGAGGAACATAAGCATGAATAGTCATTAGAATCTAAGAGTAATAAACAAAATTTAAGGAAAATGTCTAGAGTGCACAGAACACGATCTAATTCAAGATTCACAAAAAGGAAAGATCATTACAGGATATCACACAAGTGGGTGATAAATTGCTATTGGTAGGGGAATGCCTCGTACGTCGTGTCGTAGTCCTCGTTTCTAAGACCTGAATGGGGGCGCAAAACAAAGGTGAGTGGACCGAGTTCATATATACAATAATAATAAAACAATTATCAAGATACTAACCCCCATAGTTTATATAAAGAAAACTACTAGCATAATAAGTAATGGATTTAATAAAAATCCTAGCATGCCCAAAAATATCTCAAGAGACATATTGTAGAACACAAATATCAAACATCTTATAAAATCGTCTCTTAGCGTAATGTACTATTAGTAAGATCACTGAATAAATATATATCTCCCGACCCTATGCCAGCAAGATGGTCTCTGCGCCCGTAGCCAGAAATTACCAACTCCCGGCCCAATGCCTGCTCCGTGTCCCTCAGCCCGTAGCTAGGGATTATTTCTCCTGGCCTATCTGCCAACACCAGATCCTCGCCCCAGGCGGCATAGTGTTTACTAGGTACGCACAAATAGTTACGCCTCTCATATATAACCACTTCATAGTATAAAGTCATATATCGTCTATACTATAAAGAGGGGTTTCTAAAACATGTTCTAGCATCCTATCGTCATCCATCAGATAGTTTACCAGTTCATGGTTTTTTATAGAAAATACGATATATCAAAAACGAGATGATAATCAATATTTCAATAAACCTGCTTAACATAAAAATTAATTCATAAACTCGTAAGGCATGCTATTCATTTATGCAATTAAACCATAAAATCATATAATTTTAGAAGGGGTCCACTCACAGATACTCCTTAGCAGTAGAGTTGTGCGGATAAGGATTACGAATTCCCTCACTAGCAACTTCACCTAAGCACAAAAATGTAATAATTAAATAAAAGGATTTTCTAAAGGATTTGGGTTGAGTGGGTTAGGGTCTAATGGGTTAAAAGGGTTTAGGGTGAAGAAGGGGGTTTGGGCTTAAGCCTAAACCCATACTTACACACACCCACACCTATACACACACACACACACACACAACCCACATCCAATGGCTTTACAAACAGGGCCGGGCTTTAAGCCCAACCCGTGTACACACACACACTCACGCACGTGCATAGCATGCACATGCACACACATACACATATGCACTGCACCACACATGCACAACATGCATAAACATGCACTGCATACACACACACACACACGATATACACACACGCACACACACTACACATACAACCACACATACACGGCATGCACACTCACCATACGCACACACCCACACGGACAAACACGCACAAGCACACACCGCACACACACTGCACATACATACACACAACTCACACACACGGCACAAAAGCCCAGAAACAGGTTTTGGAGGAATTAAAGTTGGATTAATGAACCCAAAACCCTCACAGTTCAATAAAGATGAAGTATAGAGAGATTAGAGGTACTGCAGTCCTTTGCCAACCTTGAACTCAACGACAAAATGCCGGAATTCAATGCCATAGATGAATATAAAAGCACAAATAATTTGCAGAGGTGAAAGCCCTCAAATCCCAACTCAATCTCAATGCAGATCATCCTAGAACCAACTCTAGAACTTAAAATTAGTCAAGTATTAAATAATAGGCAAGAAACATCACCTGGGGTTCACGAATAGAGCTCAAGGCTCTCGGCTTTAATGGCAAAGCACCTCACGGTGCTCCGATGATGCATGCAAGATCCTATTCTTGTTCCCCGAGTCCCATAGGTTTAGAATATCAAAATTTGGGGTTAAATTTGTGAAGAAATGGGCACTGGTGGTGGCTAGTTTCTTTCTCGGCGCCGGAGAGAAAGGAAAGAAGGGTACGGGAAGAATAAGAGGAAAAGAGAACTGAGAGGGAGAGATAGGAGACTTGGGGGAACAAAAATTCAGGGGTGGGCCCCACGGCTCACCATTTAAAATTTAAAAACCAATTTTTAAATAGAAAGTGGGTGGAGTGTTACAATCATACTTGGTCTCTTATTCCCGCCGCACCAAATATGAACATTGTAGGGTGTAAATGGGTATTTCGAGTTAAACGGAAAACAGATGGCTCTATTAACAGACACAAAGCTGGCCTCATCGCCAAAGGATACAATCAACAAGAAGGCCTCGACTACCACGAGACCTTCAATCCCATGGTCAAACCGGGTACTATTCGGACCATACTTGCCCTTGCAGTTTCCAACAATTGGCCCCTTCAACAACTCGATGTATGTAATGCTTTCCTTAATGGGATTCTACATGAGGAAGTTTATATGAAGCAACCACCTGGGTTTGTTGATTGCCAACGCTCTAAGCATGTTTGTCGGCTTCATAAAGCTCTTTATGGATTGAAATTAGCCCCCCGAGCTTGGTTCCAGTGACTTAATGCTTTCCTATGCAAACAAGGATTTTCTCACAGCAAATCTGATGCGTCTTTATTTATTAACCACTCATCTACATATTCATTTTATGTTCTCGTTTATGTGGATGACTTGATTGTCACAGGATCTAATTCAGCTGATATTCACATGTTCATTGATTTGTTGTGCACCACTTTTGCTAGCCTCAAGTTAAGGGATCTTCATTTTTTTCTTGGCATGGAGGTCACACGAACAATAAGTCTGAAGGAAATTTTGTGAAAAACATGTTCATTTGAGCAACATCTATGGCATGCAATTAACATTTAAAGGTTGAATCATGCTTGTATGCACTAAAAAACAAAACATTACCCATGAAATTCAAAGCCTAGTAGAAGGGTGAACCAAGACTCAACTAAAAACAAAGTGAGTTGAGAAACTTTATACCTTTGAAGCACCTCTTTGCTTAGCAAAGGTTAATCACCCATGTGAGGGCCTTCTTTCCTTTGTCACCTTACTCTTTGGCTCCATGGATGTGGATGGAGGAACTTTGCTTCTTGGCTGCATGCCTTCTTGGATATGGATGGAAGAATTGGTTTCTCCAAAAGTCCCCAAAGTTGGAGACCTCTAAGTTCCGACACCAAGGATGGTTGAGGAAGAAGATGAGTGGCCATGGAAGAGTTAGATGCTAGTAAACTCTCCCATGGTGGCCAGCTATTCTAGAGAGAAAAAGAGAGAGTTTTTCTCACTTTTCATCCTTAGAAAACCCTAATGAGGATGGAGCAAAGATACCCCTTCTATGCTTTCAACTTTTGTATACATTTTGGACCAAAGGCCCTTCCTCTCTCTATGGCCGGTTTTCCCAAGCCTTTGGGCTGTTTTGGGCTTCTTGAATTTTGTTTGTTAAGTTGTCATACAACTTAAGCTAATGGGCTTGACGATTCGAAGCCCAATTTGGGCTTTAAGGCTCAAAACTAACTCAAGGTTTAAAACGAACTTATTCGTTTGATTAATTAACATATTAATTAATTCTTGCCATAAACAATTAAACCATTTAATTGTCCTTACTCATCTCCGTCAAATCCTTCAAGCATTACCTTACACGGTGTGCGATCCATTAGGTTCCTTTTAGCGAGGCAGTGGGCGATTAGAACTCTTTCGAATCGATTGTGAATTGAAACTTACTTTCAATTCTCCCTTTAGTGATTATACACGTTTAGGGCTTCCACAAACCATGAGTGACACCTAGCAGTATGTCATGGTTACTCAAGCTAATCAGAAGAGGTGGAGAACCTATTCAGTTTAGGATTACAATGCAATACGGTCTTTCTCTAATACAATACTCTTGACCACATTGTTTGGATTGATAGTTTATTCATGTCTACTATCCAATGTGATTCATTTACTTATATGATTACCTTGAATGTGATATGGAACGACTTCCTAAATCTCATTCATACTCTGCCCAGAGATTCTTAATCATATCATAGAGTATTCTCCCTCAAACGGTTTGAAGGTTAGAGATCCCTTGTTGTGCATTCACTTGCCTCCATAGCTAAGTGGCTTAACCCCAACTATGTCGTGGACACCCTCAGATGGAGTGACTTTGACATAGTCAAAGATCAAGGACCTAACCACAAGACAACTATGATGCCTCAGATCAAATGACTACTTTGCATTATCCCAACCATGAGTTCTCATGTGACATGAGTATGAGAACTTCTTGTTGATCGCGTTCAGTGAACTCATTCTCTATTGAGCACCTACGTACTTGTCTTGGTGTCAGTCACACCAATGACTCGAGACCAGTTACTCTCCCTAAGAGAAGACATAGCACGTACTGATCTTAACGGACTGTCAATGCCCAATTGGCAATCATACGATCAAGAACATTTAGGATATGTATACGAAAGAGAATGGTCTCATGAATCTAACTTCTTTAGATCACATTCTCCCAATTACATATTCATTGGACTTATCGTTTAAGCGTATAACATTTATATGAGACGGCTTCAAACAGTAATCTTTGCCCTTTATATTAAACTATATTAGTTTAACATGTGAAATGTCCGTAAAGTATCATAATATGATTGGTTTTAGAGCACATTTCCAACAATCTCCCACTTGCACTAGAGCCAATCAGCTTGGTCATCAATGATGATACCTCTTATGTAGTCATTTCAAAAATGGCTGAGTAGTAGGCCTAGACAATGGATATCTATATGTTATCCATGGAAGCAACCTTGAGAATAATGATGTCACCATTATACATGATTCTTAATCATGTGGTTTAGTCTCTCATTTGAGTTCGGATCATGATGAGACCTTGATTCCCTGGCTTGAGCTATCGCCCCATTAATGTCGTAGTGTCGGTACACTAGAGACACTTTCTGGTTGGAACCGAATAGAGAGTTCATGAATGAACTTTCTCATCCAAACAACATTGTTGTAAGCTTCTATATGGCAATATATTTTGCATTCACAATAGAGCACACTAAAGTCATTACTTTTAATGTTTTGCATCCAAATATCTCTTTAGTCATAATAAAGAGATATCTGATTATCTCTTCATTCATAATGAAGAAACATCCAGTGATGGATTAGATTCATAATCTAATACATTTACGCTTCCATTACGTTACTCTAATTCTTCCTCATTCTTGAGGAATCCATCCTTTATTATTTCTCAAATACTTAAGGATTCACTTGATAGTTGCCATGGTTCTGATCCTGGGCTTGCATTGATATTGTCTTGTACCGATCTTGGTACAACTCATATCAACGTTTTTCATACAATATGAAATACATAAATCACCTTTCTGCATATACATAAAGGATTCTTTTTACGCATTATTTTTTTGGGAGTCAAAGGGTACGTTCCCTTTGAGAAGAGCTACCTCCTAGTCTCACTAGAGTTGTTCTTCTGATTGAACTTTATCATCATATGAGAAACTTCCTAGCATCTTTTGTCTATCATTAGGGCTTGATATAATCCAATTATATCCTAAAATCTATAATTATAGATTTTCATCCCATGTTTATAGACTATGTCTCCCATATACATTCTATCGTTATAGAATGTTTAAAGTCATAACTTTAACGAAGAAGTATTCTTTTCATTTCCAAAATTAATATATCATATATATGTATATATATATTCAAATTTAGGAACATGATTAACTCCCACTAATCTTTTGTAAACCTAGTAAACAAAAGATTCATTTACATCTTTATGAGAAATCAAACGATTTTATCTTTCTCTCATAAGACGCTTATAGCTCCCACTAGCTTGCTAAGATTCATGATGGATGGAACTCTACAACTTACATGTCTTGTGATTCATAGTTTTAGACATATATTATCAAGACTATCTTAATAATGGTTTTGGAAACCCATATTATGTTCAAACATTGAATCACCATTTAGTTGTAGCTAGCAATCTTTGAATTAATTGAAACCAAGACTACGTCAAAGATGGTTTCTTTCAAGTCAACCAATCTCTTTGATTGTAGTCACCTTATGCTACCAATTAGCTATTAAAGGTTTCACTATTTCGGGTCAAATGGTACTTTACCATTTCCTTGAGTATATGTCGTATGTACACTCAATGTAATCATAAGGATTTTCATTCTTATTTCTTTCGAATTAAGAGGTGTAACTCTATGACATAGTCATAAAGTTCAAACCATTCAACTGAGACGGTTTATAAATCCTTCTCGACTACCTTGGAGCTTGTGGTGTAGGAACTAGGTTGTTATATTTGTTGATTACCATCTTGTCTCTCAAAGAACCCATTCTTTGAGTTCTATCTCTCGCTCATTTGCGCTTAGGCAAATCATATTGTAGGATTACAATGAACTACCCAACAAAACAACATTTGTTAGTTGGTTTATAGAAGTGATATCCAAAGGTTAATTTAAGGATATCCACAAGATAATTCTCAAACAAATATTGCTTATTAGCACACAACCCCAAATCTTAACACGATTAAGACTTATCTTTCTTTCCAACAACATCCTATGGAGTCATGAAAATTTTGGAAGATCTTCTAATTGACAATCATATTGTCTTAGAAGTATATATCCTATATATGGGTAATTGATAACATCCAACAAACTAAATCTTATTCAAGTTCGTTCTTCTCCTAATGGAGAAATCCATTATCTTATGATGCTTCTTCCCTTGATATCTTTCAAGGAAACTGTTCTAAAGTGTTACCTTTCCTTGGATCAAATCTAAGGAGGTAAATACTTTAGACATCTTACTCATCAACTTACATTCTTGAATTCTTTGAAACCTTTTGCAAAGTATTCGGACTTGTGTTTATTCAAAATAAACGATAGTCCAACCGAGAGCGATCTTCGGTGAATGTCATACAACATGAGTAGTATTATGTTGTGGACAAGTGCCACTAACATCTAAGTGAATTAACCTCAACAACTTTGTGATTCTTTCTTCCTTTCCAAAAGAATAAAGATTCAAACATTTTGCCTCTATACAATTTTAACAAGAAGGCATTGGATCCAGATCTAACGATCCAAAGCATCCATCTATGACCAACTCATAATTTATGTTCTAGAGGTATCACAACTCAGTTGGGATTAGTCACTACCTTGCAACCTTTTGAGTTTTAAGCATCGTTATATTCTAAACAGTTAATACTACCATATCATCTCTACTATAGAGATAATCAATTAGATTACAATAATCTAATCATTCATTAATAAAGAACAATGTTTTGTCAAACAAAACATTCATCCATTTCTCATACAGAATTAAATTCCTTTATTCAAATTGGAATGTAAAGACAATCTTTGTTTTTCCATTTTCTTTGGTAGTTCATATGAGGAAGTAAGTACTACCTGCTTTCGCAGAGATCTACATTTGATTCACGTTCCGAATGTGAAGTACTTTATGTTCTCTCATTAATCTTCCACTTCTTTTTAGCCGCACTTTTACAACGATTGTAAAACATAGTTACTAATACGGATTCAAGCATTCAAGTAGAAGAACCAACTGTTTTGAACTATTCAAGAACAATTTACAACACCTTCGAAAGGTGTGTTCTTGACACTTGCAAGACATTTCTTGCAAATACCCCTTCCAATGTCCATCCTTTCATAAAGAAAGTTTGTTCCCTTGGAGTTATTTCGCCTTCTTCATTTGACTTCTCCTTTGACCACAATAGTCATGGTCCCTAAACTCCCACTATCACTCTTGAAACTTATTTCAATTGTGTTATATACATCAAACAATTTGGAGAGCGTGTGGTTATTGTTCACTATATAGTTTACAATAAACTTAGTGAACCATTTGGATAGGGACACGAAAGTGAAGTCGTTCCCTAATTTCCGTCTCTAGAAGTGGTTTAACACTTCAACACTCAATGATTCAAAATCATCATAAGTCCATGTTGATGGACTATTTTTGTCAACCAACCATTATGTTCTAAACATAATTGCAAACTTTCAAGAGTTGTTCAAGGCAACTCTCATTTCTTCATACAACAATTTGTAAGTGAAGAATCATGGCACATAAAGTGACCATGCCCTTGTTCTTACTTCTCAAGTTCCTTGTTCATGTAACAAAGAAACGAGCACTAATGTTTGCGCTAACTAAGGGTTGTTCAAAGCAACTCTTACTTCTTCATACAACAATTTGTAATTGAAGAATTATGACATTAAAAGTGTTGTCCTCTTTATGATAGACTTATCTAACATGTTCTTCCAATGATACATTATCAATAGGAAGATTGCAAGGATGAGACTACTTAGGTACATATACAAGCCATTAAAGACAATCTATGGGATTGTAGTACCAAGTCCGGAAACTAAAGCTTTCGGCTTTTTCTTTGTCAAGTTTTGGATAGCGTTTGCAAGGTTTGAAGGTTAGAGATCCCTTGTTGAGCATTCACTTGAATCTAACGGACTGTCAATGCCCAATTGGCAATCCTATGATCAGGAACGTTTAGGATATGTATACGAAAGAGAATGGTCTCATGAATCTAACTTCTTTAGATTGCATTCTCCCAATTACATATTCCATGGACTTATCGTTTAAGCGTATAACATTTATATGAGACGGCTTCAAACAATAATCTTTGCCCTTTATATTAAACTATATTAGTTTAACATGTGAAATGTCCGTAAAGTATCAGGTTTTAGAGCACATTTCCAACAAAGTCATCTTTCTCTATTTCAGACTCGTTATGCTTCTGACTTGCTCAATAAGTTCAAGATGGACATGTGCAAGCCAAGTCCTACTCCGTTTCTTTCCTCCACCCGCTTGTCCGCATATGATGGCGATCTCGTTTCTGATCCTGAGTCTTATCGAAGTATGGTTGGTGGCCTTCAATACTTAACTTTGTCTCGTCCTGACATCGCCTATGCGGTCAATCAAGTATGTCAATTCATGCATAATCCTAAGTGCATTCATCTTCAAGCGGTTAAGTGCATCTACCGTTATATCAAGGGCACTGTTGAGCAAGGCATACTCTTTCGCTCCTCTAAAGACTACTTTCTTCGAGGTTTTTCTGACCCCGATTGGGTCGGTTCTGTTGATGATCGTAGGTCTATCAGCGGTGCTTGCATTTTTCTGGGTCCCAATCTTCTTACTTGGACTGCTAAGAAGCAAACTACAGTGTCCCGTTCTAGCTCTGAAGCAGAATATCGTGCTCTCACTACCACTGATGCTGAAATACGATGGTACTGCTATCTTTTTCGTGAGCTGGGCATTCCCATAAGCACTCCACCTTGCATTCTTGTTGATAATATTTCAGCCCTACATATGGCTGCCAATCCCGTCTTCCATGCTCGTACTCGTCACATCGAAATTGACTACCACTTTGTTCGTGAATTACTTGCTCAAGGCGTACTTCAAACTCGTCATATCTCCTCTCACAATCAGATTGCCGACATCTTCACCAAAGGCCTTTCCCACTAACGGTTCTCTTTTCTTACTTCCAAGCTCAATCTTCACTTCGTTCCGTTTCGCTTGAGGGGGGATGACAAGAGAATTATCACAGCCACAAATAACTCCACCAAATCTGCAGAGGAATGTTGCACAAGTCAACCGGACAACAATCCCTCAATTGTCTCCACTCAGCCAAGATCTTCTTCATCATATTAAACTTGCTGATTGTATTACATTAATTGTATAATTACTTACCTGTAATTGTTATACAAAAGTCAATGATGTATATACTTATATATGTGCCAATTGATATAGCAGATAATCAATCAAGATATTCTCCAAATTACAGACTTATTACTTCCTGCACTCATTTTCTTTCCGCTGCTCTCTTTGCTGGTCTCTCCATTTCTACACCTTATCGATAAACTTGTTTGTCAGGCCTGTTTTAACCCCTAAAGGAGGGTTTAACCCCATTATCTGCATAATAAACAGAGTTTGAGAGGCAGAAACAATTGACACAACACTTCAGGAACACAAACGCCTGTCAGGTAAAAAAATGCCCCAATTTCTTACCAATTGTGACACTGTCGGTAACTCTTTTGGTGCAACAGTCATCCAATCTCTCTTCTCAAAATTGAAATGTTATGCCAAATGAAAGATCACAAAACAAAATTCAGTTTCCAAGATCGTCTTAAATCCTATAAAATGCACGCACACAACAGCCTAAAATCGAACATTAGAATGTGGCATATGGAAGGAATCGCGAGGGATAAAATTAATAACAAAACTTTTCGAAGCAAAAATGATGATGAACGGTAACCAAGATCCATGAATACATTCGTAAGTCAAAAGTACAAGTTGTCGAAAATGCATTCATCATCGTAGGCAAACAAGATTTATGCACTTGCATATCTCCTAGGATATTATTAGCCAGTTTACTTCCCGAAACAAAGTAATTCTTATATCTTTATCCCCAAAACAGTTGAGTACTTGATCAAAATCTGGGGCATATACATCCTTACCGTATCTCCATTCTTTACGTACCAGTGGAGCTTATCAGGAAGCAGCATATTCAGAATTATGCTTTCAGAATTCTTCAATGATAAGGATTCATCGTTCAACACCTCAGGTTCAACAAAGGCAATTTGTGCAGACCGGATAAATTTAAGAGTAATGGGGTTGGTTGAATCCATTGCATAAATAAACAACATCCACAACATTGTGTGAATACGGTGTCTGTTGGGTGATTTTATAGCAAGTCGTAATACAGAATCGCAAAGGATACGATATTTTTGTTGGGTGAATACCGTGTTCATGTTCTTTGAAAGGGAGCAAAAGTTTTGGTTTCTTCTCAATAAAATTAAGCAGAAATCCCAAAGGCCATTGAGTGATATTAAGATTCAGCCACAATTAAAGGAGAAGCACATCTCACTTGCACACTTTACATAATATTCACTAATACACAATCATTCATCCACAGCAGTTTTATTGACATGCTTGACCTGCGGGAGCAGCGTCGGCAGGCACATGCACTATTACAATCTTCAACTGGCAGCGCTGCAAGTTCTAAGTTCAAGGCGATGTAAACTGATAGGAGGCATACGAAAGAGCACCGAGCCCCCAACTGTCGTGGATTTGCTTAGCCTTTGCATCCGGACCAGCAGCCCCCACCGCTACATGCAGCGGGTAAAAGTGATCCGGCCAAGGGTGAGCCATTTTCGCATGCGGCGCCTTCTCCACATACTCGTTCACATCCTCGTACCTTCCTTCCAGAAGAGCTTCCTTGATCCATGTGTCAAACTCGAGAGCCCAAGGGACGGCACATGCATTGCTCTTTGTCTCCCTCTTCAACGCCCTTAAGTTGTGAGTGGCGCTGCCTGACCCCACTATAAGGACGCCCTCCTCCTTAAGGGGAGCCAGCGCCCTCCCCATGTTGTAGTGGTAGGTGGCGTCCCTCTCTGTCTGAACCGACAACTGCCAAACCGGTACGTCTCCCTCCGGGTACATCAACATGAGCAGGACCCATGCGCCGTGGTCGAGCCCCCGCTTACTGTCCACATCCGCGGGGCCGAAGCCGGACGACGTAAGCAGCTACTTGACGAGATTGGAGAGGTGGGGGGAGCCGGGGGCAGGGTACTTGATCTTGTACATGGATTTGGGGAAGCCGTATGAAGGAAATTTTGTGAAAAACATGTTCATTTGAGCAACATCATATAGCATGCAATTAACAATTAAAGGCGGAATCATGCTTGCATGCACTCAAAACAAAACATTAACCATGAAATTCAAAGCCTAGTAGATTGGTGAATCAAGACTCAACCCAAAACTAAGTGAGTTGAGATTTATACCTTTGTTGATTCCTCTTTGCATAAGCAAAGGCTAATCACCCAAAGAGAGGGCCTTCATTCCTTGCTTCTTAAATCTATGGATTTGGATGGAAGAATAGGATTCTCCAAGTTCCCAAAATAGAAAACCTCTAAGTCTCTACACCAAGGTTAGATTGGAGAAGAAATGAGTGACCTTGGAGTAGTAGGATTGCTAGATAATCCCTCCAAGGGGGCCGGCCTCCTAGAGAGAAAAGGAGAGACATATTCTCACCAATTTTCTCCAAAAGAAACCCTTAATGAATTTAGGCTATAAAGTTCTTTATATAGTCCCTTCAAATAAGTGACCTAAAGAAATAAAAGGCCTTTCTATCTAACATGGCCGGCCACTTTAAGGGATTTGGGCTTTTGGGCCCTTGTGAATCTTTATTCATTAAGTTGGTATACAACTTAAGTCCATGGGCTTTGACGTTCGAAGCCCATTGGGCCTTAAGGTCCAAAACTATCCCGAGGTCTTCAACGAACTTATTCGTTTCATTAATTAACATATTAATTAATCCTTGCCATAATTATTAAATAATTAAACCATTTAATTATTCTTACTCATCTCCATTGTTTCTTCAATCTCCACCTTACACGGTGTATGATCCATTAGGTTCCTTTTAGCGAGGCAGTGGGCGATTAGAACTCTTTCAAATCGATTGTGAATTGAAACTTACTTTCAATTCTCCCTTTAGTGATAATACACGTTTAGGGCTTCCACAAACCATGAGTGACACCTAGCAGTATGTCATGGTTACCCAAGCTAATCAGAAGAGGTGGAGAACCTATTCAGTTTAGGATTACAAATGCAATACGGTCTTTCTCTAATACAATACTCTTGACCACATTGTTTGGTTTGATAGTTTATTCATGTCTACTATCCAATGTGATTCGTGTGCTTATATGATTACCTTGAATGTGATTTGGAACGACTTCCTAAATCTCATTCATACTCTGGCAAGAGATTCTAAATCATATCATAGAGTATTCTCCCTCAAACGGTTTGAAGGTTAGAGATCCCTTGTTGCGCATTCACTTGCCTCCATGGCTAAGTGGCTTAACCCCAACGATGCCGTGGACACCCGCGTATAGGTGACATTTGACATAATCAAAGATCAAGTACCTAACCACAAGACAAATGGATGCCTCAGGTCAAATGACTACTTTGCATTATCCCAACCATGAGTTCTCATGTGACATGAATATGAGAACTCTTCGTTGATCGTGTTCAGTGAACTCATTCTCTATTGAGCACCTACGTACTTGTCTTGATGTCACACACACCAATGACTCGAGACTAGTCACTCTCCCTGAGAGAAGACATAGCATGTACTGATCTTAACGGACTGTCAATGCCCAATTGGCAATCCTATGATCAGGAACGTTTAGGATGTGTCTACGAAAGAATGGTCTCATGAATCTAACTTCATTAGATTGCATTCTCCCAATCACATATTCCTTGGACTTTATCGTTTGATCATATAACATTTATATGAGACGGCTTAAACAATAATTTTTGCCCTTGATATTAAACTAGATTAGTTTAACATGTGAAATGTCCATAAAGTATCATCACATGATTGGTTTTAGGGCACATTTCCAACACCGTAGAAGTCGTAGATGGTGTCGTGGCGGCCGGAAATGGAGTTGACGGTGGGGACGGCGGTCTCCCAGTGTCCTGAGATGATGAGAATGGAGGTGGGTTTGTGAGGATAGACCGTGTCCTTCCAAGACTGGAGGAATTTTCTTGCCGGAATCGACTCGTCGATGCTGAGCGTGGGGGATCCGTGCGATAGGTAGAACGTGTCCTTCAATGCCATAAGAATCTTTTTCCTTTTTCTTTGAGAATTCAATTACCACAAAAACGAAAACCCAACAGCAAGAAAATTTCTTCGATTTGGAAATATTAGGGATTTGGGAATTTGTGAATTTGATTTGGGAATTTGGGATTTGGGATAAGGAATTAGGTATAGAAACCCTTTTCCTTATCGAATATTATTATAGTGATAGGTCGTAATCCGGGTTTGGTGAAGGGGACTGGGATCACCTCCGGATCCCCCTGCTGAGCAACCTGAGCAAAACGCAACAACCTTTCATTTTCATCTTGTCTTGTTTTGCGTGAAAATTTCAGTATTTAAATTTATTTCTGGCCACAAGATCAAAAATGAAAGAACAGGCTGTTTTGTTCAGTTTGCATTCGTATCTACTTCGATCATTTTCCAATATGGATGGGGTTTTTTTATTAACACCTCATAATATGTTGAATACACCACTTATTAAAATTTAATATTAAATAACTTACATATCTAATATGTAATGACAATTTCGACTTTATAATGTTAAAAAAAAAAAAAATCCAAATTACTTTTCACTTGTATATCCCAAGTTTATTTATCTTGTTCAATTCTCAAAAACACTCCCATCATCCGTTGTAGAATTAATAAAACTACAAACACGTTAATTGAAAAAATTATTCTTGACGAATGAAACGTGAAATCAACGTTTCAAAAGCTTTACATGAGGTAAGACTTCGTATTTTCATTGTTTTATTGATTTCAACGACATCGGCATGCATATAGCTGCGTTATGAATGATATCCATTAAAAACAAATATGACTGATGATGAGAATCACACACCTAATAAACCCTAGCCACATTAGATCACAAAGATCCCTTGATTTTAAAAGCAGCGTAACAACCTAATATCTTCCTCTAATTCAATGATTAAATAACTAAATCCATTCCCATGATTCGATCAAAGAAAAAGAAGAGGAATCATGACACACCTCGACCTAGATCAAGGCATGCTGGCCGTCACGTGAGGGTGACATAGCCATGTGCACAGTGCGGAAGCAATAATGATATATAGAAATGCGAATAAATAAAACCAAACCAACTAGAGCACTAGATAAGGTAAGGTGCAAGACGAGAATAAGTGTGACTACACATAACCAAAGCATAAGTAGCCTAAGTCCAGTCCAGCAGGACGAATACTAATTATATAGTACCAAAGATGGTCCTACACTAGTGATAATCTGTCATAGCTGCCTTGAATTCCTCGTGAGCCACCAACAAGCACTTCTACCTAAAACCTGGAGAGGCGCAAAACAGAAAGTGTGAGTGGGCAAAAACAAAGCTTTTCAAAACCATTTCATTTATCAAAAGTTCTAACCTCTCGCTGTAAAACCTATATAAATTCCCAGAAAATAGAATATATAGACATATCTCAAAACTATGCTCAGAATAATGGAAATCATAGTATACCATGCCATATATCTCAAAGTAACAAAATAAGTAACTCAAGTGAAATAATCTCATGAAATATAACATATCAGCCAGATCCACCTAAAGTGGCCTGTACGGCTGAATCTATAGCTCAACAAGTATGCCTGCACATGAGTTGGAACCACCTAATGTGGTCTATACGATAGGACTGGGTGTAAATAAATACACTCTAGTGCTACGATCACGTGAAGACTGTGTGAATAATCTGTTGGAAGTATGCCCACAAAGCCACTCATTTGATGTAATAGCTTTCGGAATACTTATTGTATTAAACTATTATATGTTTAATGAAGGGCAAAGCTTATTGTTGATCACTATTTATTGTATCATGTGTTTAAGCAATAAGGGAATCCAAGGAATGTATTTGATCTAAGAGATAAGTAATTTAAGTAAGTTAGATTCACGAGACCTTTCTCTTATGTTCATTCCTAAAACATTCCTAGCCATAGGATTGCCAATTGGGCATTGACAATCCGCTAAGGTTAGTATGTGTTATGTCAACTCAAGCGTGAGTATGACTAGTCTCAAATCATTTAGTGTTTGACACTAAGACAAACACATAGGTGCTCGAAAGAGTAATCGAGTACACTGAACAACGATCAAAAGAGAGTTCGAACATACATGTCATGTAAGAACTGAAGGAAGATTTGTGAAAAACATGTTCATTTGAATAACATCATATAGCATGCAATTAACAATTAAAAGGCGGAATCATGCTTGCATGCATTCAAAAACAAAACATTAACCAAGAAATTCAAAGCCTAGTAGATTGGTGAACCTTGACTCAACTCAAATCAAAGTGAGTTGAGAAATATATACCTTTGTAGATTCCTCTTTGCATAAGCAAAGGCTAATCACCCAAAGAGAGGGCCTTCATTCCTTGCATCTAAAATCTATGGTTTTGGATGGAAGAATAGGTTTCTCCAAGTTCCCAAAATTGAGAACCTCTAAGTATCTTCACCAAGGTTAGATTGGAGAAGAAATGAGTGACCTTGGAGTAGTGGGATTGCTAGATGCACCCTCCAAGGGGGCCGGCCTCTTTAGAGAGAAATGGAGAGACATGTTCTCTCCAATTTTCTCCAAAACAAACCCTAAATGAATTTTGGCTATAAAGTCATATTTATACCTTAATTCATTGGAGTGGCAAACTTGTAAATAAGTCCAAAATCCACTCCATTTCTAAATGGCCGGCCATTGGGATTTATTGGTATAATTGGGCCTTTGTGAATCATTATTCATTAAGTTGTCATACAACTTAAGTCCATGGGCTTTGACGTTCGAAGCCCATTGGGCCTTAAGGTCCAAAACTATCTCGAGGTCTTTAACGAACTTATTCGTTTGATTAATTAACATATTAATTAATCCTTGCCATAAATAATTAAACCATTTAATTATTCTTACTCATCTCCATTGTTTCTTCAATCTCCACCTTACACGGTGTACGATCCATTAGGTTCCTTTTAGCGAGGCAGTGGGCGATTAAAACCATTTCATATCGATTGTGAATTGAAACTTACTTTCAATTCTCCCTTTAGTGATTATACACGTTTAGGGCTTCCACAAACCATGAGTGACACCTAGCAGCATATCATGGTTACCCAAGCTAATCAGAAGAGGTAGAGAACCTATTCAGTTTAGGATTACAAATGCAATACGGTCTTTCTCTAATACAATACTCTTGACCACATTGTTTGGTTTGATAGTTTATTCATGTCTACTATCCAATGTGATTCGTGTGCTTATATGATTACCTTGAATGTGATTTGGAACGCATTCCTTAATGTCATTCGTACTATGATCAGAGATTTTAATCATATCATAGAGTATTCTCCCCCAAACGGTTTGAAGGTTAGAGATCCCTTGTTGCGCATTCACTTGTCTCCATGACTAAGTGGCTTAACCCCAACGATGCCGTGGACACCCCGATGGGGTGACTTTGACATAATCAAAGATCAAGGACTTAACCACAAGACAACTGTGATGCCTCAGGTCAAAGGACTATTTTGCATTATCCCAACCATGAGTTCTCATGTGACATGAATATGAGAACTCTTCGTTGATCGTGTTCAGTGAACTCATTCTCTATTGAGCACCTACGTACTTGTCTTGATGTCACACACATCAATGACTCGAGACTAGTCACTCTCCCTGAGAGAAGACATAGCACGTACTGATCTTAACGGACTGTCAATGCCCAATTGGCAATCCTATGATCAGGAACGTTTAGGATGTGTCTACGAAAGAATGGTCTCATGAATCTAACTTCTTTAGATTGCATTCTCCCAATCACATATTCCTTGGACTTTATCGTTTAAGCATATAACATTTATATGAGACGGCTTAAAACAATAATCTATGCCCTTGATATTAAACTAGATTAGTTTAACATGTGAAATGTCCGTAAAGTATCATCACATGATTGGTTTTAGGGCACATTTCCAACAATCTCCCACTTGCACTAGAGCCAATCAGCTTAGTCATCAGTAATGATACCTCTTCTGTAGTCATTTCATAAATGGCTGAGTAGTAGGCCTAGGCAATGGATATCTATATGTTATCCATATAAGCAACCTTGAGAATAACGACGTCACCATTATACATGATTCTCAATCATGTGGTTCAGTCTCTCATATAAGTTCGGATCTTGATGAGACCTTGATTCCCTGGCTTGAGCTATCGCCCCATTAGTGTCATAGTGTCAGTACACTAGATACACTTTCTGGTTGGAATCGAATAGAGAGTTCATAAATGAACTTTCCCATCCAAACAACATTGTTGTAAACTTCTATATGGCAATATATTTTGCATTCATAATGGAACACACTAAAGTCATTACTTTAATGTTTCCATCCAAATATCTCTTTAGTCATAATAAAGAGATATATGTTTATCTCTTCATTCATAATGAAGAAACATCCAATGATGGATTAGATTCATAATCTAATATATTTATGCTTCCATTACGTTACTCTAATTCTTCCTCAATCTTTGAGGAATTTATCCTTTAGTATTTCTTAAATACTTAAGGACTCACTTGACAGTTGCCATGGTTCTGATCCTGGGCTTGTATTGATATCGTCTTGTACCGTTCTAGGTACAACTCATATCAATGTTTTTCATACAATATGAAATACATAAATCACCTTTCTGCGTATGCATAAAGGATTCTTTTTACGCATTATTTCTTTGGGAGTCAAAGGGTACGTTCCCTTTGAGAAGAGCAACTCTTTAGTCTAACTAGAGTTGTCCTCCTAATTGAAGTTTATCATCCTATGAGAAACTTCCTAGCATATTTTGTCTATTATTAGGGCATGATATAATCCAATTATATCCTAAAATCTATCAATATAGATTTCCTTCCCATGTATATAGACTATGTCTCCCATATACATTCTATCGTTTATAGAATGCTTAAAGTCATAACTTTATCGAAGAAGTATTCTTTTCATTTCCAAAATTAATATATCATATATGTGTATATATATATATATTCAAATTTAGGAACATGATTAACTCCCACTAATCTTTTGTAAACCTAGTAAACAAAAGATTCATTTACATCTTTATGAGAAATCAAACGATTTGATCTTTCTCTCATAAAACGCTTATAGCTCCCACTAGCTTGCTGAGATCTATGATGGATGGATCTCTACAACTTATATGTCTTGTGATTCATAGTTTTAGACATATATATTTATCAAGACTATCTTAATAATGGTTTCGGAAACCCATATCATGTCCAAACATTGAATCACCATTTAGTTGTAGCTAGCAATCTTCGAATTAATTGAAACTAAGACTACGTCAAAAATGGTTCCTTCAAAGTCAACCATTCTCTTTGATTGTAGTCACCTTAAGCTACCAATTAGCTATGAAGGTTTCATTATTTCGGTTCAAATGGTACTTTACCATTTCCTTGAGTATATATCATATATACACTCAATGTAGTCATAAGGATTTTCATTCTTATTTCTTTCGAATTAAGAGGTGCAACTCTATGACATAGTCATAAAGTTCAAACCATTCAACTGAGATAGTTTATAAATCCTTCTTGACTACCTTGGAGCTTGTGGTATAGGAACTAGGTTGTTATATTTGTTGATTATCATCTTGTCTCTCAAAGAACCCATTCTTTTGAGTTCTATTCCTAGTTCATTTGGTCTAAGGCAAATCATATTTGTAGGATTACAATGAACTACTCAACAAACAACATTTGTTGGTTGGTTTATAGAAGTGATATCCAAATGTTAATTTAAGGATATTCACAAGATAATTCTCAAACAAATATTGCTTATTGGCACACAACCCCAAATCTTAACATGATTAAGATTTGTCTTTCTTTCCAACTACATCCTATGGAGTCATGAAAATTTTGGAAGATCTTCTAATTGACAATCATTTTGTTTTAGAAGTATATATCCTATATATATGGGTAATTGATAATATCCAACGAACTAAATCTTATTCAAGTTCGTTCTTCTCCTTATGGAGAAGACCATTATCATATGATGCTTCTTTCCTTGATATCTTTCAAGAAAACTATTCTAAAGTGTTACCATTCCTTGGATCAAATCTAAGGATGTAAATAATTTAGACGTCTTACTCATCAACTTACATTTCTTGAATTCTTTGAAACCTTTTGCAAAGTATTCGGACTTGTGTTTATTTAAAATAAACTATAGTCCAACCGAGGGTGATCATCGGTGAATGTCATACAACATGAGTAGTATTATGTTGTGGACAAGTGCCACTAACATCTAAGTGAATTAACCTCAACAACTTTGTGATTCTTTCTTCTTTCCAAAAGAATAAAGATTCGAACATTTCGCCTCTATACAATTTTAACAAGAAGGCATTGGATCCGGATCTAACGATCCAAGGTATCCATCTATGACTAACTCGTAATTTATGTTTTTAGAGGTATCACAACTTCAGTTGGGATTAATCACTACCTTGCAACCTTTTGTGTTTTAAGCATCGTTATATTCTAAACAGTTAACACCACCATATTATCTCTACTATAGAGACAATCAATTAGATTACCATAATCCAATCATTGATTAATAAAGAACAATGTTTTGTCAAACAAAACATTCATCCATCTCTACTATAGTGACGAAATTAAATTCCTTAAAATTGGAATGTAAAGACAATCTTTGGTTTTTCCAATTTCTTTGGTAGTTCATATGAGGAAGTAAGTACCATCTGCTTTCGCAGAGATCTTTATTTGATTCACTTTCCGAATGTGAAGTACTTTCTCTTCACTCATAAATCTTCTACTTCTTATTAGTCACACTTTTACAACGATTGTAAAACATAGTTACTAATACGGAATCAAACATTCAAGTAGAAGAACCAACTATTTTGAACTATTCAAGAACAATTTACAACACCTTCGAAAGGTGTGTTCTTGACACTTGCAAGACATTTCTTGCAAATACCCCTTCCAATGTCCATCATTTCATAAAGAAAGTTTGTTCCCTTGGAGTTATTTCGCTTTCTTCATTTGACTTCTCCTTTGACTACCATAGTCATAGTCCCTAAACTTCCACTATCTCTCTTGAAACTTATTTCAATTGTGTTATACACATCAAACAATTTGGAGAGCATGTGTTTATTGTTCACTACATAGTTTACAATAAACTTAGTGAACCATTAGGTTAGGGACATAAAGGTGAAGTCCTAGCCTTAGTTTCCGTCTCGTTAAGTGGTTTATCACTTCAACACTCAATGATTCAAAATCATTATAAGTCCATGTTGATGGACTATTTTTGTCAACCAACCATTATGTTCTCAACATAATTACAAACTTTCAAGAGTTGTTCAAGGCAACTCTCATTTCTTCATACAACAATTTGTAAGTGAAGAATCATGGCACATTAAGTGTCCATGCCTTTGTGCTTTCTTCTCAAGTTCCTTGTTCATGTAACAAAGAAATAAGCACTAAGTGTTTGCATTGACTAAGGGTTGTTCAAAACAACTCATTATTTCTTCATACAACGATTTGTGAGTGAAGAACTAATAACACTAAAAGTGTCCTTTTCTTTATGCTAATCTTCGTAAGTTCCTTTGTTCATTTAACAAAGGATTAAGCATTGGTTGTTTGTGTTGTCCTCTTCATGATAGACTTTTCTAACATGTTCTTCCAATGATACATTATCATTAGGAAGATTGTGAGGATGAGACTACTTAGGTACATATTCAATCATTTTAAGACATTCTTTGGGATTGTGGTACCAAGTCCGGAAACTAAACCATTCGGTTTTTATTTGTCAAGTGTTGGATAGCGTTTGCAAATATATTGTTAAACAAATACATAACGAATATAAATTGATTGATTTTAAGCCATTTGATTCGGGTCTTTAAATCAAATAGCACCACCCACTATTTTTGGCAAATTCCATATCCCTCATTGGAATTCGAGAGTTTTGGAAGAAACTCTTAGTAGGGTATGGGAGGCTCACTACTACCAAGCCCACCTCAGAAGAAAATCATATTGGCTAGCGTTAATAATAATGAGAGAGTACGCTTACTCATTTGCATCTCTTGCAAGTACCCATCTAGTTTGGCCTCTAGAGAATGATGCCTCAGAAGAATATCATATTGGCACATTGCACTTAGTTAAGTCATTCCCACCATGCTAGTTAGAGTAGGGGTTCAAGAATGGCCTCAGAAGAATATCATATTGACCACACTCGTTGCCTACTTTTCACTTCATCATATGTGTATAGACTTCTCCTGAATGTAAGCACATACTTTGCAACCCCAGAACTGGACGAATACGGTGTATGAGTCACAAACGATTGAAGCTACCACGGTGGAAGGCCACGAAAGAGTGTTCAAAGCACTCTCACGCTTATCAACTTAATAATGGTTTGGTTTGAGGGTTTTTGGTCTCATCACATATAAATATTCATTTTAATCTTTATTAAAACAATTTTGGTCCTATTACAACTATTGGTCAATTGGATTGAATTTAGTTGTATATAATACTCCCACTATGCTTATAAAACGGTTTTTAAAGCAAGAGTATATGATACTACTAACATAAGGTTTGCATTCTTTTGATGGACTATATAATTGCCTTAGGGCCTTAGGATGATTATGAACCTTTGTTTAGATTCAACACGAGCCTAGTGTTGAATCTCGGACTAGGGACGGTGATTGATTTTAGTTACGCGTTTAATCACATTAATGCGTGTTGTTCCTAGGGGCGTTGGACCCAACTACTCCATTTTCATGCATATCAAATAAAACAAGAATGGAGTACTTTAAAGTAAAGAAGAGCTTATGCTCTTTTACAACAATTGATCAAAATAAATTACTTTAAAGTAAAGAAGAGCTTATGCTCTTTTACAACATTTGATCAAATCAAATTACAACCAAAATTAATCTACACATTCCCATGGTTCAAACAAATTTGAAATGGCCTTTCACATAGCTCAATTATCGTAGGCTTAGGTTCATAATCACCCTTTAATTAATTAACACTTTAACTAATTAAATTGAATGCAACATTTTCATTTGGTTTTTGTATCCATAAAATTGATTTAAATGGAGCTAAATGAAATGAAAATCCAATTCTCATTTAAAGAGACAAAACCATTTTGTTCTCAACCTAATTTGGGCCAATAATGCAATAACCTCAACTTTTTGGGCTATGTTGCATAACTAAACTTTTGAGCTCATTTTGTAAAAACACAAAAGTCCAATACTTCATGTAATTACAACTAGAACTCAAAAATTTCAATAAATTCAAAAACTTCATTAAAGGAACAAAACAATTTGACCTTTAATGATTTTGGGCCTTTACGTAAATACGCAAACTTTTGGGTCAAACTACAAATTACACAAAAGTACCAAAACTTTATGTAATTGCATAAAAGACCCAAAAATACTCCCTTTGAGGGAGGGCCGGTTTTGGGAGAGAGGTCCACAAAAATTTTGAAATTTTTTTTCAAAGTCATAAAGCCTTGCAAGTGGTGTGTGATAATTGTGACATAAAGACATGCAAGTGGTGTGTGTGAAAGGGAATTAATCCTTACACACCCATCACCATTTCCATCACCTTTCAAAATAAATATCTAACACATTTAAACATTTTATAAAGAACAAAACAAAGACTTTATGAAATAAATCAAAACTTTGAATCAAAACATCAAACTTTATGTTCTTGGCTAAAATGTCAAGAACAATGAAGAACATCCACGAAAACCCATAAAAGCTTCATGAACATTTTTCATCCAAAAACATCCCAAAACCATTTTAACTTTAGGGAAATAACATATAACCAAACTAGGGTACATAGGGGTTCCAAAAGTTACTTGAAAACACTTTTAACAAGTCAAACAAGAACCCAAAAATCCACCCTTTGGATTTGGCCGAAAATCCCCAAAGTCATGGCACCAAATTTTAGCTCCAATATTCATGCTCATATAAACTACATCTACAACATTTGAGATGGCAAATTTTCTAGCAAAATTTACATTCAAAGAAACAAGAATAAAGCTTGTAACATATTACAACTTTTAAATCACAAACTACGAACTACAAAACCCAAAAGGATTCACCAACTACTAGACCTAGGCTCTGATACCACTTGAAGGAAGATTTGTGAAAAACATGTTCATTTGAATAACATCATATAGCATGCAATTAACAATTAAAAGGCGGAATCATGCTTGCATGCATTCAAAAACAAAACATTAACCAAGAAATTCAAAGCCTAGTAGATTGGTGAACCTTGACTCAACTCAAATCAAAGTGAGTTGAGAAATATATACCTTTGTAGATTCCTCTTTGCATAAGCAAAGGCTAATCACCCAAAGAGAGGGCCTTCATTCCTTGCATCTAAAATCTATGGTTTTGGATGGAAGAATAGGTTTCTCCAAGTTCCCAAAATTGAGAACCTCTAAGTATCCTCACCAAGGTTAGATTGGAGAAGAAATGAGTGACCTTGGAGTAGTGGGATTGCTAGATGCACCCTCCAAGGGGGCCGGCCTCTTTAGAGAGAAATGGAGAGACATGTTCTCTCCAATTTTCTCCAAAACAAACCCTAAATGAATTTTGGCTATAAAGTCATATTTATACCTTAATTCATTGGAGTGGCAAACTTGTAAATAAGTCCAAAATCCACTCCATCTCTAAATAGCCGGCCATTGGGATTTATTGGTATAATTGGGCCTTTGTGAATCATTATTCATTAAGTTGTCATACAACTTAAGTCAATGGGCTTTGACGTTCGAAGCCGATTGGGCCTTAAGGTCCAAAACTATCTCGAGGTCTTTAACGAACTTATTCGTTTGATTAATTAACATATTAATTAATCCTTGCCATAAATAATTAAACCATTTAATTATTCTTACTCATCTCCATTGTTTCTTCAATCTCCACCTTACACGGTGTACGATCCATTAGGTTCCTTTTAGCGAGGCAGTGGGCGATTAAAACCATTTCATATCGATTGTGAATTGAAACTTACTTTCAATTCTCCCTTTAGTGATTATACACGTTTAGGGCTTCCACAAACCATGAGTGACACCTAGCAGCATATCATGGTTACCCAAGCTAATCAGAAGAGGTAGAGAACCTATTCAGTTTAGGATTACAAATGCAATACGGTCTTTCTCTAATACAATACTCTTGACCACATTGTTTGGTTTGATAGTTTATTCATGTCTACTATCCAATGTGATTCGTGTGCTTATATGATTACCTTGAATGTGATTTGGAACGCATTCCTTAATCTCATTCGTACTATGATCAGGGATTTTAATCATATCATAGAGTATTCTCCCCCAAACGGTTTGAAGGTTAGAGATCCCTTGTTGCGCATTCACTTGTCTCCATGACTAAGTGGCTTAACCCCAACGATGCCGTGGACACCCCGATGGGGTGACTTTGACATAATCAAAGATCAAGGACTTAACCACAAGACAACTGTGATGCCTCAGGTCAAAGGACTATTTTGCATTATCCCAACCATGAGTTCTCATGTGACATGAATATGAGAACTCTTCGTTGATCGTGTTCAGTGAACTCATTCTCTATTGAGCACCTACGTACTTGTCTTGATGTCACACACATCAATGACTCGAGACTAGTCACTCTCCCTGAGAGAAGACATAGCACGTACTGATCTTAACGGACTGTCAATGCCCAATTGGCAATCCTATGATCAGGAACGTTTAGGATGTGTCTACGAAAGAATGGTCTCATGAATCTAACTTCTTTAGATTGCATTCTCCCAATCACATATTCCTTGGACTTTATCGTTTAAGCATATAACATTTATATGAGACGGCTTAAAACAATAATCTATGCCCTTGATATTAAACTAGATTAGTTTAACATGTGAAATGTCCGTAAAGTATCATCACATGATTGGTTTTAGGGCACATTTCCAACAAGAACTCGTTAGTTGCAATATGCAAAGTAGTCCTTTGACCTGAGGCATCATAGATGTCTAATGGTTAGGTCCTTGATCTTTGATCATGTCAAAGGCATTCCATCGAGAATGTCCACGGCATTGTTGGGGTCAAGCTATCTAGTCATGTAGGCATATGAATGCACAACAAGGGATCTCTAACCTTCCATGGTGGAAGGAGAATACTCTAAGATATGATTCGGGAGTCTTTGGCCAAAGCATACGAATATGACTTAGGAAGTATGTTCCAATTCATATTCAATTGAATCATATAGAGAAGCATTACATTGGATAGTAGACATGAAACAAACTATTACTCAAACAATATGATTAAGAGTATTGTATTAGAGAATGACCGTATTGCATTGTAATTGTAACTGGATAGGTTCTCCAACCAATTCTATTTAGCTTGGGTAGCCATGACATGCTGCTAGGTGTCACTCATGGTTTGTGGAAGCCCTGAAGATTAGCAAACACTAATCTTCAACAAAGGGAGAATTGAAATGTTGTTTCAATTCACAATCGATCGTTAAGAGTAACAATCGCCCACTGCCTCGCTAATTGGAACCTAATGGATCGTACACCGAGTAAGGGTGAAAGTGAAGAAATATGAATGAGACGGATAAGCGATTAAATGGTTTAATTGAGAATGGTCAAGATTAATTAATTAGTTAATTAATTTTACGAAAGGTTCGTATTGGGCTTTTAAGTTGGTTTTGGGTTTCGGGGCCCAAAAGTGTTTTGGTCCACAAGGCCCATTATGTTTAAGTTGTATGACAACTAAAACAAAATGGGCAATTAGCCCAATAACAAAGACAAGGCCGGCCATAAGGGTGAGTGGATGCAAACTTGAATTAATTACAAGTTTGCCACTCAAATGTGATGTAGTATAAAGTCAACTTTATAGCTATTTCTCATTAGGGTTTTCTTTGAAGCAAAGAGGTGAAACATTTTCTCTCTTTTTCTCTACAAGGAGGCCGGCCACATAGGGAAGAAATAGCTAGCAATCTTTTCTTCTCTAAGTCATCCATTTCATCTTCACACCTCATCCTTGGTGTGGAGACTTAGAGACACCAAATCTTTGGTGTTTTTGGAGATCCTTTCCTCACATCCTCAAGGAGCAAAGGAGCATCAAAAGGAAGAAAATCACAAGGAAGATCCAAGGAGCTAGGAGGTGACTTGAAGGCCCTCCACTTGGGTGAATCCCTTGTGTAAACAAGGATGAGCTTCAAGGGTAATGAATCTCTAGAACCTTCTTTCTCTTTAATGTTGTTAAAGAGTTTTGTGGTTCACCATTCACTAGGCTTTGAAAGGCATGGGTTTTAGAATTGTTTTTGAAGCATGCCTACTTTAATGTGTTAATAGTTTGCATATGTGTTCAAATATTCTCACATGTTCTTAGCTAGGACAAAATTTTTTCCTTCAAGTGGTATTAGAGCCTAGGTCTAGTTTATGGTGAATCCTTTTGGGTTTTGTGATTTTCATGATTTGTGATTTAAATGTTGTAAATGTTACAAGCTTTGTTCTTACTTTTGAATATAAATTTTGCTTGAAAATTTAGCATCTCAAATGTTGTAGATGTAGTTCATTTAAGCATGAATATTGGAACTAAAATTTGGTGCCTTGTATGTTGGGAAATTCGGCCAAATCCAAAGGGTGGATTTTTGGGTTCTTGTTTGTCTTGTTAAAATGGTTTTAAAGTGACTTTTGGAACCCCTAAGTACCCTAGGATGTTAACCCTCTTTTATGTAGTGAAAATTTGAGTTTTAATTGAGTGAAAACATTCATGGAGCTCTTATGAGTTTTCATGTGTGTTCTTCAATGTTCTTGATATTCTTACCAAGAACAAAAGGTTTGGAGATTTGATTCAAAGTGTTTGGTGTTTTTCATAAAGTTTTGGTTTATTTTTGAAAGGTGATGGATGATTGGTGATGGGTGATTAAAGCCTTTAATGTTTCACAAAACATTTTCTTACAACCCATCCCAATCAACCTTTCCTCACCTACCTATCCACTTGCACAAAACATTTTCAAATTTTGATTTATCACCAAAACCTTTTCCCCCTCCTTTTTCACTTCTAAAACCGGCCACCCCTTAGTGGGGGTATTTTTGGGCCTTTTATGCAATTACTTAAAGTTTTGATACTTTTGTGTATTTGTATTTTGGCCCAAAAGTTTACGTTTTTACGTTAAGGCCCAAAAACTCTAAAGGACAAATTGTTTTGCTCCTTTAATGATATTTTATTGTTGAAATTTTTGGGTTGTAGTTGTAATTGCATGAAGTTGTGGACTCTTGTGTTTTTACAAAGTGACCCCAAAAGTTTATATTTTAACCTTATGGCCCAATTGTTGTGGTCATTGTTTTTGGCCCAAATAAGATGAGAACAAAATGGTTTTGTCTCTTTAATGAGAATTGGATTCTCATTTCATTTAGTTCCATTTAAATCAATTCTATGAATCCGAAAACCAATTGTTTAAGTTGTTTTCTTAGTTAATGTGATTGATTAAGAAAAGGGTGATTATGAACCAAAGGCCTCGATAATTGAGCTATGTGATTGGCCGCTTTACATTATGAATGTTTGGGTTTAGTAGTTTAGATTTGAATGTAATTTGATTAGTTCAAATTTGTTGTAAATGGACATAAGTCCATCAAATGTGTTGTAAAAGGGCATAAGCCTTTCTCTTTATTTCATGTATTCCTTTTTGTTTATATGTATGCAAATTGGAATAGTTGGGTCCAACGCCCAATAGGAAATAACGGTTTAATTAGATTAAACGCGTAACGAAAATCAACAACTATCTACCTTAAACCCAAGGTCCAACACAAGGCTCGTGTTGGATTAAATCAAACGGTTCATAATCATCCTAAGACCTAATATGACTATATAGTCCATATGAGGATGCAAAGCATTCGTTAGTAGTTCCATATAGTCTCGCTTGTTTCATCGAAACAGTGGGAGTATTATATACTACTAATTCATATTAACTTGGACCAATCGTTGTGATAGGCCCAAGTTCTTTTAATAAGATTAAAATTAAATTGATGTAGTCCAACACTACTCCCTCAACAAAACGAATATTAAGTTGATAAGCGAGAGATGCTTTGAACATCTCTTCGTAGGCCTTCCACCATGATGGGCTCCAATCGTTTGTGACTCCTACACCGGCTTCACCCTATCATGGGGAAGTTCAAAGTATGTGCTTACATCCAGGAGGAGTCAACATACATGATGTGGTGAGGTAGGCAACGAGAATATCACTGTGAGGCTATTCTTGAACCCCTGCACGAATTAGCATGGTGGGAATAACTTAACTAAGTGCAATGGTGCCAACATCATATCATTGTGAGGCATCATTCTCTATAGGCCAAACTAGATGGGTAATTACAAGAGTTGTAAATGATTAAAGCGTTATTCTCTCATCATTATTTTTGCTAACCAACATCGTATCATCGTGAGGTGGGCTTGGTAATGGTGAGCCTCCCATACCCCGCTAAGAGTTCAATATAACTCTCGAATTCCATTGAGGGATGTGGAATTTGCCAAAAATAGTGGGTGGTACTATTTGATTTAAGACCCAATCAAGTAGTTTTAAAATCAACAATCTAATACGATTTCTGTTATGTTATGTAGTTAACGACATGCCTAAAATTACACCCACCATTATAGTTAACAAAAGGGGCCTTAAGGGCCAACGTTTCCTTGCTTGGTATCGCCACAATGAGAATGTCTCAAAGGTGAAAGACATATTGTATGTGCTTAAGCAATCCCCTCCTCATGTACCTCCTACGAAACTAGCTTCAAAGGAGGAGTGTCAAAATTATGCAAGACACTATGAGGATGACTTACAAGCCAAATGCTTAATCCTCACTTCACTTAGTGAGGAGCTTATGAAGCTACATGAGCACATGGACACTTCTTGTGCCATGGTTGAAAGTTTGCATAAGATGCATGACATTGAGACTAGTAATGTACGATTCTCAAATGTTTGTAGTCTATTGAATGCCAAAATGGCAAAGGGGACATCGGTTCATAAACATGGACAAAAGATGGAAAGGATCTTTCAAGATCTTGAAAGTTTAGGAACTTCCATCGATGGGAAAATGGCCCAAGACTTTTTCCTTGCATTTCTCTCGGATTATTTCACTAAGTTTATTGTAAACTATAAAGTGAATAGATTCAATCATACTTTTAACGAGATGATTGACATGTGCTGTAAGTTTGAACAAGGTTTCAAAAAGGACAGTGGGAGTGAGAATGCAATCACAAGGAAAAAGTTGCATAAGAAGAAGGCAAGAAAATCCAAAGGAACATGCTTTCAAAGTGGAAAGGATGAACGTTGGAAGAAGAAATACAGGGTGCGCATTGCGAGCCTTATGACACGAACTTTTGAAGGGACTATTTCTGTCATAGAGAGTGCTTTTACAATGAGCTCCAATTCCTGGATATTTGATTCAGGCGCTAGTCAACATATCTGCAATTCGTTGCAGGGACTAACAGGGAGGAGAACATTGCGCAATGGGAACGGCTAAAGCAATAGGCACCTACATGCTTAAACTGCCCTCAGGGGAAGTCTTGGAACTTAAAAATTGTTTATATTTTCCTTCATGTATAAAGAATTTGATTTCTATCTCTAAGCTTTTACGAGATGGGCACTCAATATTGTTTGACAAAATGAGTTGCACTTTATACTTGAACGGTCGTATTATCTCTCATGGTAATATGATAGAGGGACTTTTGAAGGAAATTTTGTGAAAAACATGTTCATTTAAGCAACATCAATAGCATGCAATTAACAATTAAAAGGCGGAATCATGCTTGCATGCACTTAAAAACAAAACATTAACCATGAAATTCAAAGCCTAGTAGATTGGTGAACCAAGACTCAACTCAAATCAAAGTGAGTTGAGAAATATATACCTTTGTAGATTCCTCTTTGCAAAAGCAAAGGCTAATCACCCAAAGAGAGGGCCTTCATTCCTTGCATCTAAAATCTATGGATTTGGATGGAAGAATAGGTTTCTCCAAGTTCCCAAAATTGAGAACCTCTAAGTATCTTCACCAAGGTTAGATTGGAGAAGAAATGAGTGACCTTGGAGTAGTAGGATTGCTAGATCCACCCTCCAAGGGGGCCGGCCTCCTAGAGAGAAAAGGAGAGACATGTTCTCTCCAATTTTCTCCAAAAGAACCCATGATAAATTTTTAGGCTATAAAGTTCTTTATATAGTCACTTCTTTAAATGACCTAAAGAACCAAAAAACCCTAATTCAATACACATGTGGTGCGAAAATAAATTAACGCACAAATTTAAACCCTATTTGTGACAATTGTAGTAATGATGTAAGTAGGGATCGTTCTAACCGGGGATTAACTAGGGATGCTAACCAATGTAAAATTAATTTAAAAACGTAAAAACAAAATTTAAAATACTAAACTAGACTCAAAACACTTAAATAGAATAACTCAAAATAAAACTAACAAATAAACTAAAATAAATCAAAAGACTCAAAACAACTCAAGACTTAAGAAAACACAAACTAAAATGATTTCTAATAAATCTAACACTTTAAAATAAAATGGGGGATTGATTTTGATGAAAGGTAAATTAAACTTAAATAAATTACAAAATTGACAAAAACATAAAATTAAGGTAAAATGATAAATGACGGACTGGCTAGAGGATTATTCTCCACACATGCCACATATGCAACCTAAATTGATTTTCAGTTGTTCTTTCAATAAATTGTAAATTCTCAACGCCCCAAGTTAATTAGGTCCGCTTAAATTAACCTTCAGATTTTCCTACTTTTATTAGGTTGGATGATTGCATACGACAACCCAAAACATTCCCTACAAGTTCCCTACATGAATTGCATAATAGAGATACAAGCAAGAATCATTAAGTTTTATGAAAATCATAAGCATTGACGAGGCACTTGTTACTATGAATTGCATGAAACTTATGCCAAGAATTTACCTAACGCGATCGTTTATAAGCGACCTTCACTACTTGTGAATATAAGTTCATAACGATTAGGTGAAATTCACTTATATTCTAGCATCAAATTCATGCATGTAAATTAAGTATGCATCCTTAATCGACATACAAAAATAAGTTATCAATCAAGCAGTTAAGCAAATTAAATCACAACTCAGAAATCACAACTGAAGGTAATCAATTCAAATTACAAATATAACCATGGTTTTGAATTAAACTCTAGCCAAAATAAAATTAGTTACACATTATTAAAATTAAACAGAAATAAAACTTGAGTTTGGAGGATTAAACCGAACGGGATGTGCAAGGATCTGTTTCTGTTTCTGTGCATTATATGCTCCGTGCTGCCCAAGTCAGCACTGCACCGTGCTGACCTCCTGCTCGTGCTGACCTGCACAGTCTCGCTGCCCTCTCGTCGTTCCTCCTGGTCTGCCCCGAGGTTTCTCGCAAGTCGCTAGCATGCAAGCACTGCACGTCCTCTGCTCCAAAAACAGCAGCCCCCGAGGAGTGTTTTCCAAGCTGCCTTCGCAGCTCCTGCGTATTGACCTTGCTGCCCAAAGCCGTGCCAAGCAGCCTGTCTTCACGCTGCCTGCTCCCTTGCCTCCTCACGCTGCTCTTCTCGACTTCCCTCCGCAACGTTGCGTCCCCAAGCTGCAGAGGCAGCAACTCCTCCCCCTCCTTCGCAGCTCCCTTCTCTCCTTCTGACCTGTTTTTCCGCGTGTCTCACTGCTAAGGCCGCAGCCTCACTTTCTTTCCTTATCCCCCCGCTCTAAGTCCTTCACGTCTCTCCCTCCTCTTTATTCTTTTCTGCCCATTCTTCCAGTACGCTGCCCTATTATATTATTTCTGCCATCCCACTGCTGCACATTCACGTTCACATCTGCCTTTCCCACTTTTATATTTCTTTATATCCCTGCATGCTTTCCATCATGCTGTTTTAAAGGGCAGCACTGCCCTTGAAGTTCTTTTATTATTTCCCTCGCTGCACGCCAGCTTTCTTCTTTGTTTATATTTCCTTCTTCTTTTAAACTGTGCACTCACTCAACATCATATATATATATATATATATATATATAATACTATCTTATTTTTATTAACCAAAAATAGTGGGCAAAGCAGTTTTTACGATTTTATTACTAAAAATCACACTTATGCTATTTTTATTTTCTTAGCTAGATAAATTCGATAAAACACAAAAACAAAGTAAATAGCACAAAAATATGAGGAAATAACTAAGAAAAGACGAGAGAATTTGAGGTAAAATATGTATAAATATGAGCTTATCAAATACCCCCACACTTAACTTTTGCTAGTCCTCGAGCAAAACAAACGAAAACAGAAAAAGTAATAACATGAAAATTATTAGCTTCCCCTTATGTGACCCTCATAGAACTTTATTCGAGAACACAATCATCAAAAACCATAGCTAACACCAACAAGCAATTTCAAGTTCATTTTCCTTATTCAAATATTAGCAGTAATCTTTGAAACATCCTTGAAGTGTAGTGTGTGAGATAGCCATGTTAATGCAATTTCAAATTTTTATTTTTAAAATCACCATATGCAAACTAGCGACCTTCTCGCGGAATTTACACTCAATCACACATGTGTTTAGTTTTAATGTGTTTCTCTCAAAGAATCAAATGTGAAAGTTCTACCATAAGCTTGCATAAAGATCACTTCTCCACAATCATAATTACAAAACTTAAATCAAGAGGACTTTTATTGGACGTAATGCGGTTTAGGGCGAGGGTTATTGAAACGAAAGAATAGGAAAACACAAGTTCCAAGCTACATTGCAAGCAATTTTTTTCTTTAGATTTATAAGAACTCAACATTTCCAGCTATTCTACAAGTCACCTCCAACCACAACTTTAAACTGAAACTTTAAAAACTTTTTATTTTCTTTGTATACAATCTTTTTTTTTTCTTTTTCTTTTCTTCTTTTCTTCTTTTTTTTTTTTTTTTTTTTTTTTAAATACAAACATGAAATACCCCCACACTTATTCTTTTGCCAAACACCTTCAAAGTACTTCACAAACGTTTCTCATAAGACAATCTTGCATTGCTCGCTTGGAAAGGGTAAGGAAAAATATTTATTTCAGGCATAAGGGTAGACATATCTGGTGATAAGAAATAAAAGGTTCACATATACGGCACAAATTGGCAATCTAATGATATCATTTTTCTTTGGGAAACAAGGTTATTTGGGCCATGGTGGTAAACCTAATGCCTCTATCATTTTCAAGTTCATGCAATCAAAGACAAATATTTCGAAAGATCGTTATGCAAGTTCTAGAGAATTATCTCACATAAGTTCATCACACATAAAAAAAAATAGGAGTGTATGAAAAATGCACACACTTTCAATAGGCTCAAAAACTCACATAGGATGTATATGGTCACTAAATTCACATATGGAGCTTTAAATCATGCTTTAATTTCACAGCAACAAGGCTATGTGCATTTAGTTTTTCAAAGATGATCAAATATGTACAAACTAATACGAGAATTAGGAATTTCACACAACACATGTTAACTAAGTTCTTGATCATCATGGTTCAAATTTTATCCAATTATATCATTGGGTCGGGAAACTAACAAAAATCTAATTCAAAACAATAAGGAAAACAAGGAAATATTTTTGGATTTTTTTTTTTTTTTTTTTTTTTTTTAAAAAACAACAACTTAATTAAGAAAACACAAAGCAATAACATGGAAACAAATGAAACCAGTTCAAAGTCGAAGGTACAAAAAATTTTCAATTTGGTCATTTTTATACTCTATACCCCCACACTTAAACTAGACATTGTCCCCAATGTCAGAAAATATAATAAAATGCAAATAAAAATAAAAATAAAATAAAGCAATAGGACTGAAAACTTCCCTAATTTGCAGAAAATCAAGCGATGACCCCCAAGCTAAAATTCTGCAATCAACTTCAAGGGTGGAAATAACCAAAAGTTCCTGCAAAGAAAAGAAATAATTCAGTTAAGCACACAAGAAAATGTAGAAAATGCAAACGAAAAATTGAAAATGAAAATAAAAGACAATGAATAAAACTAAAAGTGATCATTGGTCCTGTTTGGTGACTTTCCACAGCTTTGAACTTGAACTGGCCTCGGAACTTCTTAGCAAGGAAAATGAGACTTGATTGGTGGTGGTGTTGAAGCTTCTCGAGCTCTTGGTTTCAACTCGGACTCCTTCTGCCGGGTTGATTGAGTCTGCAGGCTACATTCTTCTCTTTTTGTTCTTCTGCATGGCAGGTAGGCACGAGGAAGAGGTGGTGGTCTTCTTCTTTGTTCAATCTGTCCAAGTGCCGACCGATTTCCTTTCTTTCACCTTGACTCGTAGCCAAGAGCAAGGCTAAAGGAAAAGCATGCCATGAGAAATCTTTGCCTCTGACTCTGATGATATGGGATACTTTTGCTTTTGAAGAAGTATCGTTCCTCAGGTGTATGCGTGAACTGGGCTGGGGAACTTCTTAGCAAGGAAAATGAGACTTGATCTTGAAGATGAAGCAGCACCTTGTCTCCACATGCTTCAAGTATCATTTTCACTTGCCATGTCTGTTCTCCAGGCAGATGTGGCGACTTCTTCGGAAGTACATCAGTGGTTGATGAAGAGCACTTGAGAGCAATGCTAGGTAAGCAATCAGGAAGGATTTCCAGGCAGTCGGTTCTTAGATTGGAAGATTGACACCGAGTGCTGGCTGATTGCCCGCTTTCTCCTTATCACAAAGACAAGGAAAAGGACAGGAAGAAAGCGTGATATGAGATACTCTTGCTTTCAACCTTCATGATATGAAATACTCTAGCTCTAGATGACTTATTTGCAAAGGTATCCCAGGGAATGAGAAACACAGAGAAACTCGAGAGGGTTTGTTGGAAAGGCATTTTGGGAGATGAAAAATTTCGGAGATGAAGAAGTGTTGAGAGTGTGCCTTTGCTGTTGAAGGCGAAGGTAGACGTTTATAGAACTTTTCTTCACAACCGAAACTGTTCCTTTACCCCTGTCGGCAGCCGGTGGATGGATGAACAGTACAGGTTACGCGCTTTCTGAAAAAGCTACCCGTAATTTGCGCAAAGCTGACAGCGCGCGTGACGAGTGACGACAAAATTGGAAAAGCTGTTCGCCTCGTGATTCCTGACCGCTCCGACTTGTGAGAGAACGGCGTCCGACTTTTGAGAAAGGAACCGACTTTTGAGACAGAGTCCGACTTTTGAGACGGAGACGCCGCTTTTGAGAAAAGAATCCGGCTTTTGAGAAAGGAGCCCGGCTCTTCGATTTGCGAGAGGGCGCCTCTTCGACTGCTGAGTGATGCCTCAACGATTTCTTCTTCTTATAAGAACGCTCATTTTTGTTCCACAACACACTTAAACTCCCCCTGTAAACACTTCATCTGGTAAACGTTCCCTCCTGTAAACACTCCCTCTTGCATTTTCTTTTAATCTTGATCAGTCCAACTCTTCATTCTCAACACCTTCAAATATGTCTTGCCCTTCTGACCGTCGCCTTAACTTGAATGTTGGGGAAGATAGTGATATATCTTCTCCAACCAACATTTGGCAGCCATCCTTCATATCCCCAAATGGTCCTCTTACAGTTGGGGATTCCATGATGATGAACGAAACAACCGCATCGGTGGTGGCCAGAAATCTGCTCACTCCTAGAGACACTAGGATACTTTCTAGGCGGTCCGACGAACTAGCTGTCCAGGACTCTATGGCCTATAGCGTCCGATGCGCAGGCTCAGTATCAAACATGGGCCAGCGCCTTCTTGCACGAACTCGTCAGGTGGAGTCGTTGATGGTTGAAGTGGCTAGTCTTCGGCAGGAGGTCAGAGTGCTTAGGCATGAGAACAGGGATTTGCACATGCTTGCAACCAATTACTCAACAAGCATGAAGAGGAAGCTGGATCAGATGCAGGAGTCCGAAGTGCGGATTCAGAGTGATCATCAACGGTTTATGGCGTTACTCCCGAGGTTTATGTTGCCTTCGTCCTCGGGAGCCGCACCAAGTATTGAGGCTCCGAATGATCCAACTCTGGCGCTTCGTCTTTCCAGGGCTCCGTCGACCTCCGAGGCACCACATACCAACAACCAATGAAAACTATTAGTTTTACATTATTGTAAATTCTTGCTTTTAAGTTTAAATATAACTATAAGTATTTTTGTGTTTTTTTTTTATTTTTTTATTTTTTTATTTTTATTTTTTTATTTATTTTTATTTTATTTTTATGGATGTTTATTAATGTTTATTATTAATATCTTTTTTTTTTTATATTTTTTTTTATATATTTTTTTTTTTTAAGGTAAGAAAAAAAATAAAAATAAAAATATCAATGTAAAATAAGTAAATCAAAGTAAAAAGACTATGTTTAACTTTCTACACAAAAATCACAACCAAATAAACAAAACAAAATGAAAGCAGTAAAGAGAAGGGATTAGGAATGCAAATCTGATTGTGGGTGATTCCTAGGCCTCCCTTCATTATTCAAATGCATGGGCTTATCATTGAACGGACGGTGGTACTTGAAATGATCCGACAACGGTCTAAGTTCTAATGACGGTGCCTGAATCATCAAAATTAAATTGTTAGTATAACATAAAATTAAAATTGGAGAAGATGGCTTACATTCATGTTCAAACTCAATTACAAACAGCACGTCTTGGAACATTTCCGAGACTTTGAACTTGGCCAGGTTTACTATGATGGTTGTGGCTTGTCCCGTGTCATCATTCTCAATTTCTTTGGCATTTGTTGTCTCATGCACAGCCTCTTGGATGTATTCAACAAATTCTCCGGCCACCTCATTTTCTGGGATAATTCTTCTTGGTGTACAAGTCTCTTTGAACGTTGCAATACCATCGGGAACTTGATTTGGTACACCAAGAATTTGGATATCACTTTGCACCTTGGGAAGATCTTCCACAACGTATTTTTCATTCACTTCTTCCTTGGGATTTAAAAACCTGCAAGGAAAAAGGACAATTGGTGGAATAATGTTAGAATGAAATGAATTTAGAACCTCCTCACTTGAGTTGGACGGCATAAAGACTTGAGGGGTTTGCGATAAGAATTCTTCTAAACTGCCCAAGTCGTCATCCTCATCTTCTTCTTGAATCGGCAATTCATCCATGTCCGGGCTATGTTTGGAAGGTTCTGGGACAACTTCATCCTCCATGTCACCTTCCAAAGTATTGACTTCATCGATTTCACTTTCTGCCTTTGAATTTTCAAGAGTTGAGTTGGAGACCTCACTTTGCTCTTGAATCTGTGCCATGAATTCCATAATCTGCCCAACATGCATATCCAATTCGTCCACTCTTCTGACTCGGTCTTGCATCTCCTGGTTTTGATTTTCTACTCCCTGATTCAAAGAGGTGAGTAAATTATTAAGTGTATCATTATCCAAGGATGTACCTGAATTGAATTGGGTTGATTGTTGTGGTGGATGTGACGGTTCATATGGCCACTGATAGAACTCTTCCGATGGCGGCAATTGTTCTTCTTTTTGTGAACCCTGTACCCAAGAAATTAATTCTTCAAGCATTTGATTATAATCCACGGGCATACTTTGATTCGATTGGAATTGTTGTGGGGGATGCTGTGGTGGCTGCATAGGTCTTGAATAGAACGCGTCTTCTTGCTGCCAATATCCACCTTGTTGGAATTGTTGAGGTTCTCCCCACATGTAATCTGAATAATCTCTCCAATCTGAATTGTAAGCATTGGAAAACATGTTGCCCCTTGATTGGTTATGGCCTTGATATCCCCAAACATCTTCATTTGCAGAAAATTGAGGACCTTGATATCGTTGCCCATAGGGCACATCAAGTGTAGGGACACTTGGCATTGTGGTCCGTTCGGCATTATGAGTTAATTGAGCAGTGAGCTGTGCCAATAGATCTTGAATGCTAGTAGAATCCAGGTCTTGCTCCATTTGTACCTCAATTCAAAGAAAGAAAAATAAATCAAATATCAAAAGTAACATACACAAACACAAATAAACATAAGCAAAAACAAAAATAAAAGGATTAGCAAATTTGCTAATCCCCGGCAACGGCGCCAAAAATTTGGTGCGAAAATAAATTAACGCACAAATTTAAACCCTATTTGTGACAATTGTAGTAATGATGTAAGTAGGGATCGTTCTAACCGGGGATTAACTAGGGATGCTAACCAATGTAAAATTAATTTAAAAACGTAAAAACAAAATTTAAAATACTAAACTAGACTCAAAACACTTAAATAGAATAACTCAAAATAAAACTAACAAATAAACTAAAATAAATCAAAAGACTCAAAACAACTCAAGACTTGAGAAAACACAAACTAAAATGATTTCTAATAAATCTAACACTTTAAAATAAAATGGGGGATTGATTTTGATGAAAGGTAAATTAAACTTATAAATTACAAAATTGACAAAAACATAAAATTAAGGTAAAATGATAAATGACGGACTGGCTAGAGGATTATTCTCCACACATGCCACATATGCAACCTAAATTGATTTTCAGTTGTTCTTTCAATAAATTGTAAATTCTCAACGCCCCAAGTTAATTAGGTCCGCTTAAATTAACCTTCAGATTTTCCTACTTTTATTAGGTTGGATGATTGCATACGACAACCCAAAACATTCCCTACAAGTTCCCTACATGAATTGCATAATAGAGATACAAGCAAGAATCATTAAGTTTTATGAAAATCATAAGCATTGACGAGGCACTTGTTACTATGAATTGCATGAAACTTATGCCAAGAATTTACCTAACGCGATCGTTTATAAGCGACCTTCACTACTTGTGAATATAAGTTCATAACGATTAGGTGAAATTCACTTATATTCTAGCATCAAATTCATGCATGTAAATTAAGTATGCATCCTTAATCGACATACAAAAATAAGTTATCAATCAAGCAGTTAAGCAAATTAAATCACAACTCAGAAATCACAACTGAAGGTAATCAATTCAAATTACAAATATAACCATGGTTTTGAATTAAACTCTAGCCAAAATAAAATTAGTTACACATTATTAAAATTAAACAGAAATAAAACTTGAGTTTGGAGGATTAAACCGAACGGGATGTGCAAGGATCTGTTTCTGTTTCTGTGCATTATATGCTCTGTGCTGCCCAAGTCAGCACTGCACCGTGCTGACCTCCTGCTCGTGCTGACCTGCACAGTCTCGCTGCCCTCTCGTCGTTCCTCCTGGTCTGCCCCGAGGTTTCTCGCAAGTCGCTAGCATGCAAGCACTGCACGTCCTCTGCTCCAAAAACAGCAGCCCCCGAGGAGTGTTTTCCAAGCTGCCTTCGCAGCTCCTGCGTATTGACCTTGCTGCCCAAAGCCGTGCCAAGCAGCCTGTCTTCACGCTGCCTGCTCCCTTGCCTCCTCACGCTGCTCTTCTCGACTTCCCTCCGCAACGTTGCGTCCCCAAGCTGCAGAGGCAGCAACTCCTCCCCCTCCTTCGCAGCTCCCTTCTCTCCTTCTGACCTGTTTTTCCGCGTGTCTCACTGCTAAGGCCGCAGCCTCACTTTCTTTCCTTATCCCCCCGCTCTAAGTCCTTCACGTCTCTCCCTCCTCTTTATTCTTTTCTGCCCATTCTTCCAGTACGCTGCCCTATTATATTATTTCTGCCATCCCACTGCTGCACATTCACGTTCACATCTGCCTTTCCCACTTTTATATTTCTTTATATCCCTGCATGCTTTCCATCATGCTGTTTTAAAGGGCAGCACTGCCCTTGAAGTTCTTTTATTATTTCCCTCGCTGCACGCCAGCTTTCTTCTTTGTTTATATTTCCTTCTTCTTTTAAACTGTGCACTCACTCAACATCATATATATATATATATATATATATATAATACTATCTTATTTTTATTAACCAAAAATAGTGGGCAAAGCAGTTTTTACGATTTTATTACTAAAAATCACACTTATGCTATTTTTATTTTCTTAGCTAGATAAATTCGATAAAACACAAAAACAAAGTAAATAGCACAAAAATATGAGGAAATAACTAAGAAAAGACGAGAGAATTTGATGTAAAATATGTATAAATATGAGCTTATCAACATGGCCGGCCATATAAGGGATATGGGCTTTTGGGCCTTTGTGAATCTTTATTCATTAAATTGTCATACAACTTAAGTCAATGGGCTTGATGTTCGAAGCCCATTGGGCCTTAAGGTCCAAAACTATCCCGAGGTCTTTAACGAACTTATTCGTTTGATTAATTAACATATTAATTAATCCTTGCCATCAATAATTAAACCATTTAATTATTCTTACTCATCTCCATTGTTTCTTCAATCTTTACCTTACACGGTGTATGATCCATTAGGTTCCTTTTAGCGAGGCAGTGGGCGATTCCGGACTCTTTCAAATCGATTGTGAATTGAAACTTACTTTCAAATCTCCCTTTAGTGTTTATACACGTTTAGGGCTTCCACAAACCATGAGTGACACCTAGCAGCATATCATGGTTACCCAAGCTAATCAGAAGAGGTGGAGAACCTATTCAGTTTAGGATTACAAATGCAATACGGTCGTTCTCTAATACAATACTCTTGACCACATTGTTTGGTTTGATAGTTTATTCATGTCTACTATCCAATGTGATTCGTGTGCTTATATGATTACCTTGAATGTGATTTGGAACGACTTCCTAAATCTCATTCAGACTCTGGCCAGAGATTCTTAATCATATCATAGAGTATTCTCTCTCAAACAGTTTGAACGTTAGAGATCCCTTGTTGCGCATTCACTTGCCTCTATGGCTAAGTGGCTTAACCCCAACTATGCCGTGGACACCCGTGTATGGGTGACATTTGACATAATCAAAGATCAAGTACCTAACCACAAGACAACTATGATTCCTCAGGTCAAAGGACTACTTTGCATTATCCCAACCATGAGTTCTCATGTGACATGAATATGAGAACTCTTCGTTGATCGTGTTCAGTGAACTCATTCTCTATTGAGCACCTACGTACTTGTCTTGATGTCACACACACCAATGACTCGAGACTAGTCACTCTCCCTGAGAGAAGACACAGCACGTACTGATCTTAACGGACTGTCAATGCCCAATTGGCAATCCTATGATCAGGAACGTTTAGGATGTGTCTACGAAAGAATGGTCTCATGAATCTAACTTCTTTAGATCGTATTCTCTCAATCACATATTCCTTGGACTTATCGTTTAAGCATATCACATTTATATGAGACTGCTTAAACAATAATCTTTGCCCTTGATATTAAACTAGATTAGTTTAACATATGAAATGTCCGTAAAGTATCATCATATGATTGGCTTTAGGGCACATTTCCAACAACTTTTTCACCTAGAGACAAGTAGTGGGATGCACTGTATTGAAAGCGGGAATACCTCAAAACCCAAAAGGGCTAGAGAAGAAGTTAACCAAGAAAAGATGTGGCATCTTAAACTTGGACATGTGAACCTTGATAAGTTAACCAAGAAGTTAACCATTAAGTAATGAGCAAATGGGTACTTGTGAATGTTGCTTGAAAGGGAAGATGACCAAATCTCCATTCACTGGGAAAGGAGAGCGTGCCACTGAAATTCTAGGGTTAATCCACACTGACGTATGTGGACCTATGTCTACTACGTCAAGAGGAGGCTTCTCCTACTATATCACATTCACAGACGATCACTCTCGGTTTGGCTTTGTGTATCTTATGAAGTACAAGTCAGAATCCTTTGAAAGGTTTAAAGAATTCAAGAATGATGTTGAGAAACAAACTGGGAAACAGATAAAAATCCTAAGATCAGATCGAGGGGGAGAGTATCTAAGTAGCGAGTTCCTAGATTATCTCAAAGAGTGTGGAATAATATCACAGTGGACTCCACCGGAAACTCCACAACTTAATGGAGTTTCTGAAAGGAGAAATCGAACCTTGATGAACATGATTCGTTCTATGATGAGTTCCGCCGATCTACCAGTAACATTCTGGGGATACGCTCTATATACAGCAGCTTACTTGCTTAATAGAGTACCTTCCAAGTCAGTTTCACAGACGCCCTATGAGATATGGCATGGAAGAAAGCCAAGTCTTAATCACATTAAGATTTGGGGTTGTGAAGCATATGTCAAGAAGCTTGAAGCTATTAAGCTTGAAGCAAGATCAGTTCGGTGTTATTTTGTGGGATATCCTAGAGAAACTATGGGATATGAGTTCTACCATCCTGACGACCAAAAGGTTTTTGTCGCCAGAACTGCTAAGTTTCTAGAGGACGAATTTGTTCTCAAAGGAACTATAAGTAAAACGATGGAAATTAATGAGATTAATGATGAACCACAAACAAGCACTCGACAAGTTGACAACCCTGTTCCTGAACCCCTAGCTCCACGTAGATCTGAAAGGGTTAGCAAGCCACCTAAGAGGTATGGCTTAGATAATGACTTTGGGGAATTGCACCTTCTAGGTGACAATGACACAAAGGAAGACCCTATAGACTACACTGAAGCAATGTCCGACATTCATTCAAAGAGATGGCAAGAGGCCATAAAATCCGAGATGGATTCCATGTATCAAAATCAGGTCTGGACTCTTGTAGACCCTCCAGAAGGTATAGTACCTGTTGGAAACAAATGGGTCTTCAAGAGGAAGATAGGCGTTGATGGGAACGTGGAGACTTATAAGGCTAGACTCGTAGCCAAAGGTTACAGGCAAAGAGAAGGGATTGACTATGAAGAAACCTTCTCTCCTGTAGCCATGATTAAGTCCATTCAGATTTTGCTTGCTATAACTGCGTACCATGATTATGAGATATGGCAAATGGACGTGAAGACGGCCTTTCTGAATGGCTACCTAGAGGAAGAGCTCTATATGACTCAACTCGAAGGTTTCGTGTCCAAGTCTGAAAAGACTAAGGTATGCAAGCTTCAAAGGTCCATTTATGGACTTAAGCAAGCCTCCAGGAGCTGGAACATTCGTTTCGATACTGAAATCAAAATGTTTGGTTTTACTCAAAACGAAGACGACAATTGTGTTTATCAAAAAGTCGTTGGGGATGCAGTTGTATTCCTAGTGTTATATGTAGATGACATATTACTATTCGGGAATGACACTGCAGTACTTTCTTCTGTAAAAGTGTGGTTGTCCAAAACCTTCCACATGAAATATTTGGGAGATGCATCTTATGTACTTGGGATAAAGATCTATCGTGATAGATCCAGAAAATTAATTGGATTATCCCAATCTATGTACATAGATAAGGTGCTAAGTAGGTTCCAGATGGAACAATCTAAGAAAGGTCTTCTTCCTGTAAGACATGGAATTCACCTTTCTAAATCCATAGGACCTAAAACTCCTGAAGAGATACGGCAGATGAGTGCTATTCCTTATGCTTCCGCCATAGGAAGTCTCATGTATGCCATGATATGCACAAGGCCTGATATCGCATATGCTGTGAGCATTACTAGTCGATATCAATCCAACCCAGGATTAGAACACTGGGCACCTGTCAAGACAGTCCTTAAGTACTTAAGAAGAACTAAGGACATGTTCCTCGTTTATGGAGGAGCGACAGAGTTGCGAGTGGAAGCCTATACAGACGCAGATTTCCAATCTGACGTCGATGATAGAAGTTCCAACTCCGGATATGTATTCACTCTAAATGGTGGGGCTGTTAGCTGGAAAAGCAAGAAACAAGATGTAATTGCTGATTCCACGACAGAGGCGGAATATGTCGCTGCAGCTGAAGCCGGCAAAGAAGCGTTCTGGATGAAGAAGTTCATTAATGAACTTGGAGTGGTTCCAACCATTACATCACCAGTAACTTTGTACTGTGATAATAGTGGGGCGATAGCTCAAGCCAAGGAACCCAGGGCTCATCAAAAGAACAAGCATTTTGACAGGCGCTTTAATATCAATAGAAGATATGCTGCCGAGGGGAAAGTCAACATCCTCAAGGTTGCCTCAGCCGATAACGTAGCAGATCCACTGACAAAGCCAATGTCTCAAATCCAACTTGACCGCCATATGGAAAAGATGGGTATTAGATACATGGGAAGGTGGCTTTGAGTGCAAGTGGGAGATTGTTGGAAGTATGCCCACAAAGCCAGTCATTTGATATAATAGCTTTTGGAATACTTATTGTATTAAACTATTATATGTTTAATGAAGGGCAAAGCTTATTGTTAATCACTATTTATTGTATCATGTGTTTAAGCAAAAAGGGAATCCAAGGAAAGTATTTAATCTGAGAGAGAAGTGATCTAAGTAAGTTAGATTAACGAGACCTTTCTCTTATGTTCATTCCTAAAATGTTCCTAGCCATAGGATTGCCAATTGGGCATTGACAATCCGCTAAGGTTAGTATGTGTTATGTCAACTCAAGCGTGAGTATGACTAGTCTCAAATCATTTATTGTTTGACACTAAGACAAACACATAGGTGCTCAAAAGAGTAATCGAGTACACTGAACAACGATCAAAAGAGAGTTCGAACATACATGTCATGTAAGAAATCATTAGTTGCAATATGCAAAGTAGTCCTTTGACCTGAGGCATCATAGATGTCTAATGGTTAGGTCCTTGATCTTTGATCATGTCAAAGGCATTCCATCGAGAATGTCCACGGCATTGTTGGGGTCAAGCTATCTAGTCATGTAGGCATATGAATGCACAACAAGGGATCTCTAACCTTCCATGGTGGAAGGAGAATACTCTAAGATATGATTCGGGAGTCATTGGCCAAAGCATACGAATATGACTTAGGAAGTATGTTCCAAATCATATTCAATTGAATCATATAGAGAAGCATTACATTGGATAGTAGACATGAAACAAACTATCACTCAAACAATGTGATTAAGAGTATTGTATTAGAGAAGGACCGTATTGCATTGTAATTGTAATTGGATAGGTTCTCCAACCAATTCTATTTAGCTTGGGTAGCCATGACATGCTGCTAGGTGTCACTCATGGTTTGTGGAAGCCCTGAAGATTAGCAAACACTAATCTTCAACAAAGGGAGAATTGAAATGTTGTTTCAATTCACAATCGATCGTTAAGAGTAACAATCGCCCACTGCCTCGCTAATTGGAACCTAATGGATCGTACACCGAGTAAGGGTGAAAGTGAAGAAATATGAATGAGATGGATAAGCGATTAAATGGTTTAATTGAGAATTGTCAAGATTAATTAATTAGTTAATTAATTTTACGAAAGGTTCGTATTGGGCTTTTAAGTTGGTTTTGGGTTTCGGGGCCCAAAAGTGTTTTGGTCCACAAGGCCCATTATGTTTAAGTTGTATGACAACTAAAACAAAATGGGCAATTAGCCCAATAACAAAGACAAGGCCGGCCATAAGGGTGAGTGGATGCAAACTTGAATTAATTACAAGTTTGCCACTCCAATGTGATGTAGTATAAAGTCAACTTTATAGCTATTTCTCATTAGGGTTTTCTTTGAAGCAAAGAGGTGAAACATTTTCTATCTTTTTCTCTACAAGGAGGCCGGCCACATAGGGAAGAAATAGCTAGCAATCTTTTCTTCTCTAAGTCATCCATTTCATCTTCACACCTCATCCTTGGTGTGGAGACTTAGATACACCAAATCTTTGGTGTTTTTGGAGATCCTCACATCCTCAAGGAGCAAAGGAGCATCAAAAGGAAGAAAATCACAAGGAAGATCCAAGGAGCTAGGAGGTGACTTGAAGGCCCTCCACTTGGGTGAATCCCTTGTGTAAACAAGGATGAGCTTCAAGGGTAATTAATCTCTAAAACCTTCTTTCTCTTTAATGTTGTTAAAGAGTCTTGTGGTTCACCATTCACTAGGCTTTGAAAGGCATGGGTTTTAGAATTGTTTTTGAATGCATGCCTACTTAAATGTGTTAATAGTTTGCATATGTGTTCAAATATTCTCACATGTTCTTAGCTAGGACAAAAAATTTTCCTTCATAATCCAAGGCCACCTACGAGTCGGAACCACCTATAGTGGTCTATACGACAGGACTATGCACCTAACTTGGATCCATGGTGATCGTATGGTGCGGAAGGTGAACATCACGTTAAGGATTGTGCCCTAACCACGGGCCGGAGCACTAACACTGGGGTGTAGGTTTATGAGCTCTCAACACATCTCACAGGATCATCAATTCACAATAACAATCTACAGCTCACCTGAGCATCCACTGCGTCGAATCACATATGTATATACCATACAATTTCATAGTCTAAGTATAAATCAATAGGCAATGGAATTTCAAAACATAATATCATTTAAACACATTTTTTGGGAAAAATGCTGAGTATATAAGTATATACTGAAAACCAAAAGCCCACTCACTGATATGTGGAAGGGTCGTAACCCCCGAGCCTTGCTTGATTGCGCTCGTCCTCAGGATAGGTCTCACCTATATGCAAAACAACTATATAAACGTTATTTAAAGAACATAACCAAAACTAGGTAATAACTTCTCATACATTTTCCAACATCCCACGCGCAGGCACGTGCCTGGCACACTGATGGATTCCCTAACGGAATTAGGGAATATTCCGTTAAATAAAAGAATATGCCGTTAAAGATACCTGACGCCGTTAGAATATTCCGTCAAAGTTGATAGAATATTTGCTTTCTTCTCCGACGAGTCACCGGATTCCGTCGCCGTTGCCATCTGTATCGCCAGAAACTGGAAAATCTTTAAACTTAAATATCTCTTCCATTTCTCAACCAAATTCGATGAAATTTTCACCAAAATGAAGCTTACAACGAGTAGAACACATTCTTACCACTTTGGGAGGACCTAAATGTTGGAAATATGCCCTGAAAGCCAATCTTTGGAAGAAACCTTTCAGGACAAATGAATAGATGTATAGATGATTCTTATACGTCAAATGGCAAAGACACGAATTAGGACTATCTCAATAAACGATATATGTCTTAAATAGTGTATCCATGGACAATGGATGGATTGAAGAAGTAATCTAATGATGTTAGACTACAGAGACCTTCTTCAGATAACCAAATGTCCAAAAGGTTCCTGGTCATTGGATTGTCGGAGGGAAACTGACAATGCGTAGATCAGTACATACTGTGTCTGCTTCAAATGGAAGGATGGAAAGTCTCATCCCATTCGTGTTGTGACACTAAGACAAGTATGTAGGTGCTCATTAGGGGAATGAGTTCACTGAACACAATCGAACGAGAGTACTTGCATGGAGGTCTACTCACATGTCAAGCAAGTAACTCTAATGGTTGGAATAATGTAAGTAGTCCTTAGACCTGAGGCATCGTCGTTGTCTTGTGGTTAAGTACTTGATCTTTGATTATGTCAAACGTCAATCTTTCAGAATGTCAACGGCATAGTCGGGGTTAAGCCACTTAGTCATGAAGGCAAGTGTATGCGCAACAAGGAATCTCTAATCCTCGGTAAGAGAGGAAGAATACTCTAAGATATGATTCGGAAATCTTCGGCCGAAGTATCGAGCGTATTGAAAGGAATGCGTTCCTATACGACCCAAAAGAATCATATAAGAAGGAATAATCACATTAGGGGTTTGACATAATATATCCATACCCTAGTAATATGATTGAGAGTATTGTATTAGAGAAGGATCGAATTACATTGTAATTCCAACTGAATAGGTTCTCCGAATAAACTTCTACATTAGCTTGGGTAGCTATGACATATGGTTAGATGTCACTCATAGTTTGTGAGTTCTTCTAAGATAAATAAACATAGTCATCAAAGAAGAATGGTGAATTAAAATGAAGTTTTGATTCACTAGTGATTGAAATTAAATTGAATTAATGCCGATCACCTCACTGCCTTGCTAATTAGAACCTAAAAGATTGTTCACCAAAACACTATTGTAGTGGGTAATTAATGGATGATGGAAATAATTAATTGGATTAATTAAGTGTTTTGATTAATTTAGAAAGTCTAAAGAAACGTTCGGGATTAATTGGGCCCATTGGGCCTAAACCCATTGGGCTTTTATTCAAGCATTGGATGACTTGAAATAAATGAAAGCCCAAAGCCCAAATGAACACAAGTAGGCCGGCCATACTAAGGGTTTGGGAGAGTTGTTTGGTCAATTTGTTGACTAGGTTTTTGATAATATATAAGGAACTTTATAGAGATTGATTCCTTTAGTGGTTTTGTAAGTTTTAGAAACACAAAATCAAAAACAACCATCTCTCTCTTTCTCAACAATAGGCCGGCCAACCAAGAGGTGAATGGGCTAACAACTTTTCATCCTTTTGGTCATTCCTTCATCCTTCTCATTATACTAGTGGGTGAGGATCTTTAGAGGTCTTCTACTTTGGGGACTTGAAGAGAACCTAGGAGCACTCATTCTATCAAAGTGGAGGAGGCAAGGAAGGAAGCTAGGCTCAAGGAATTCAAGGAACAAAGAGCTTGGAGGTGGTCCATCCTTGGTCTAAAATCAAGAACAAGAGGTATAGATCTATTCCTTGACTTTGTTCTTAAGCAAAATTGTTTTGATGCATTATATTTAAACCTATGAACCTTGAAGGGGATTTGCATGACTATAACTTTGATAACTTGTAATAAATGCTTCCGTTGCGTATGTATATAAATCTAGAATTGTATATGCATGCTAGTCATTTTGAAATCCCAAATCTTGAAAACTCATAATTTTCCCTTCAAGTGGTATCAGAGCCAAAGGTTTATGTATAATGTGTCCTTTTGGATTTTATGCATATGGGTATTAATGTTATGCATGACATAATTATTGTTTCATTCAAAATATGTTTATCTTTTGTTTTTCAATAGTTGAAGAATGTTAGTCAATAGTTGAAAAAGATATGTATGCAAAAGTTGTTTTGTATGCATGAATGAAATTTGAGTTTTGAACTAAATTTTGACATATTACTTCTTCATTTAAAGTATGTTTATCTTTTGTTTTTCAATGGTTGAAAAATATAAATCAAGAGTTGAAAAGATGTGTATGTAAAAATTGTTTTGTATGCATGAATGAAGAACAAGTCATGAACAAAGTTTTGAGTTTTTTGTTCTTTTAGGTTGGCATGTTTTTTGGGAAATTTTTGAGCATGTGTTTATGTTTTATTGTAAGACACTCACACATCATTTAAAGCTAGAAACTAGAAACCTTGTCACTTAAGTTTTTGAGTTTGAAAAATCACCAAGAATACACAAATCTTGAAAAATGTGTTCATGGTTTTGTTCTTGGTGTTCATAGTTTTGTTTTTGGATGAAAATGGTTTTCATGCATAGTTTTGTGGTTTTGGATGATGTTCTTACCATCCATAACCATATTAAAATTATTTGAACCCTACTTGATTAGGTGAAATTCCATTATTTTTCTAAAGAATTAAAAGCAAAGACAAGTGACAAACAAAATGATGTTTCTTTTTATTTTGTATTGAGTTAATGCAAGATGAGTGGATTTTCATCCCCCCCATTATACAAGGCCGGCCTACCTTAGTGGATTTACCACTTATGGGGGCCATTTTATATTTTGAGAAAGTTGGTTTTACTTTTGAGTATTTATGGTTTGACCCCTAACTTTTTCATATTTGCATAAAGGCCCCTACTAACTAGAAAGTTAAAATATTTGATTTTAATTTGTTAGTTGTTTAAACTCATAATACTATTATGCCCATATGCACTAAATCTAAATGTTTATGTTGCACTCCATATGATTATTTAATGTGATTAGATAGTTTGAAAATTGGGTGACTATGGACTTATGCCTTAAACGATAATTGAGCTATGAGATAAGGCGCTAAAATCAAATTGTTTGAACCTTGGGAATGTGTTTTAATTACTGTTTAATTGGACCTTGTCACGTTTGAAGTTAATCTATCTCTCCCCTTTTAGAATATGTAATTTATAGGAATTTGAACAAATCGGTTTGTAATTCTTATTACTTCTTAATCTCTATTCATTAGTTGATTCCCTCTAGTGCTAGACTAGAGTTTCTTTAACTATTGGTAAGGAGACATAACTAAAAGAGGGTTTTGACATGAGATTAAAGATTAAATGGGTCCAACGCCCTAATTAGCAATGAATGATTGTCTTTCATTTCTAATGGCTAAATGAAAATGTTTTAATTGGATTGAAAAGCACGTAATTAAATTGACACAACCTCCCCGAGTTTATATTCAACAATGATGGCTCGTTGTTGCAATAACCTAATAAGTCCATGGTCATCCAAGAGCCTAAGATAACTATGAAGTCCAATTTCAAAGGAATGCAAAAACCATAGTAGTAGTAGTTACTTCCAATATTTGAAAAATTCGTTTTTGATATTGATTTGTTTTTTCTTAAAACAAATAGTGGGAGTATCATACGCTACTAAAATATAATGAATATAATTAGTAGTAATATATATCTCCAATATTTTGAAAAATGTTTTGATATTGATTTGTTTTGTGAAAAACGAATAGTGGGGATATCATATGCTACTAATTTCATTAACTTTGGACTAGTAGTTATAATAGGACTATTTATTTGAATATGATTAAATAAATAATATTGATGAGACCTTAAAATCCCTCAACCAACAAACAATATTAAGTTGAAAGCGTGAGAGTGCTTAGAACACTCTTTCGTGGCCTTCCACCATGGTAGGCTCCAAGCGTTTATGACTTGTACACCGCCTTCACCCTATCATGGGGAAGTTCAAAGTGCATGCTTATATTCAGGAGGAGTTTATTCAAAACATTTGATGAGGTTAAGGTAGGCAACGAGTGTGGTCAACATCGTATCATCGTGAGGTCATACTTGAACCCCTATCTAAACCAAGCATGGTGGGAAATAACTTAACTAAGAAAAATGGTGCCAACATCGTATCATCGTGAGGCATTGTTTTCTAGAGGCCAAATAGATGGGTAATCACAAAAACTTGTTGTGAATGGGTAATTATACCCTCTCATTATTATTTTTGCTAGCCAACATCGTATCATCGTGAGGTGGGCTTGGTAATAATGAGCCTCCCATAACCCGCTAGGAGCTTTCTTTGAAATCTCCCGGATTCCATTTTGAGGGATATGGAATTTGCCAAAAATGGTGGGTGGTGTCATTCGGTTTAAAGACCCGAATCGTTTGACTTAATCAACAATCAATCTAATTATTTTAGTGTTTATGTATTTAGATATGGTTGGAAGCGCACTCGCGAAAATACTCGACAAACATTGCCTTGAGGGGCACAATTTCCCATCATGGTATCGTAATGTCAAGATTCTCCTAACATTGGAGAAGATTGTTTATGATAAGCTCATATTTATATATATTTTACATCAAATTCTCTCGTCTTTTCTTAGTTAGTTTCTTATATTTTTGAGTTATTTACTTTGTTTTTGTGTTTTATCGAATTTATCTAGCAAATAAATTAATAATAGCTTAAGTGTATATTTTTAGTAATAAAATCGTCAAAATTGCATTGCCCACTATTTTTGGTTAATAAAAATAAGATAGTAATAATAAATAAATAAATAAATAAAAAAAAAAAAAAAATATATATATATATATATATATATATGATGTTGAGGGAGCATGCAGAAATGAAAGGAAGACAGCTAAGATGAGGAAGGGAATAAAGGGTGGATTAAAAATAAGCAAAAGAAACGTTGGTGGGTGGATTAAAAATAAGAAAAGAAAGCTTGCTAAAGGACGGAAAGTAAGGCTCGGCATTTGGAGGTCTTGGAGGTCAGCATGGTGGAGTGACAGAAATAAATAATAGGAAGGAGTGAAGGTGCTGCCCTTTGGCAGCTGGAAACCAAAGAAAGAAATATAAAAATATAAAGGGAGAGCCTCGGTGGGAGTTAAAGAAACAAAGAAGAAATGTAAAGGGAACTTTGCGGGAGAGCATGGAACTTTAAATATAAAAAGGAAAGAGGAATAAAATATAGCATAGGGGAAGGAATTTGAGTAGTGGGCGCCTGGAAGGAAAAGGTTGGTTGTCTCGGTCAGAAGAATAAATATAGGTGAGAGGGCAGGAACAAGGAGGGGGGGAGAAGGAAAGAAGGAGAGCTGCCTTTTGGCAGCTCGAGAACTGAAAAGGAATAACCAGGAGCTGCCTTCCTGGCAGCTAGAGAGGAAGGACAGCGAGAGGGCCGAGAGGAGCAGGAGACGCGAGAAAGCTTGGCAGCACGTGTGAGGGTATTTGACATGAAGGAAAGAGAGACTAGGGACGCTGCCAAGAAATCAGCAGGAGGGAACTGTGCAGCTTGCAGCTGCCAAGACACAGGGAGGACAGCTGCCTTAGCAGCTGGCGCACGGATCGACAGGTAGCAGCTTGCTGCCTTATGTTTGGTGCAGTGAGAACCGACAGCTCGCAGGAAGCTGAGAAGCAGGAAGACAGCTGGGGCACAGAGGATCAATTCCTCATTTGGTTTTATCCCTTTTATTTTTATTACATGTTTAATTTAATTTACTTTTAAATTATGTTAAGCATGTGTACTTAATTTCTATTTAGTTAGAGGTGAATTTGAAACTATGAATATTTGTTTATTATAATTTGATTTACTCCAGTTATGAATTTATGAATGTTGGATGTGGTTTATTTTTCTGTGTTGATTAATAACTTGTTTATGTATGTGGGTTAAGGGTCGACACTTAATTTGCATGCTTAGACTTGATGCTAGGATATAAGGGAATTTCACCTAATCGTTATGAACTTATATCCATGAGTAGTAAAAATCGCTAGTCACGATTGTGTTTAGTAAACCCTAGGTTGGATTAACATGCATATTCCATAGTTATGAATGCCTAGTCGATGCTTATGATTTCCATTAAACTTAATGATCTTTGATATGTCTCTCTATCATGCGTACTCCATAGTTAGGGAGCTTGATAAGAATAATTTGGTTGTGATGCGTATCCCGTCCAATTCAATGAATTTAGGGAAATCTGAAGGTTAATTTAAGCGGACCTAATTAACTTGGGGCGTTGTCATTTATTCGTTTGTTGAAGTCATAACTGGGAATCAAATTATATGCATTCGTTCATGTGTGGATAAGGACCCCTCTAACTAACGTTTCATCATTTTATTTCTATAAAATATATTTTCTTTGAAGTTTGTTTTTAAGTTTCTGTTTTAAATTAAATTTCTTTAAAAATCAATCCCCCGTTTATTTTAAAGTGTTAGCTTTGTTAGAATTAAATTTAGTTTGTGTTTTCTAAAGTCTTGAATTATTTTGAGTCTTGTGATTTATTTTAGTTTATTTGTTAGTTTTAGTTTGAGTGAGCCTAGTTTTGTGTCATTGAGTCTTGTTTAATATTTTTATTTTAGATTTGTGTTTTAAATTTTGTTTTTACGTTTTTAATTTAATTTTACTTTGGTTAGCATCCCTAGTTAATCCCCGGTTAGAACGATCCCTACTTATCCATATACTACAATTGTCACAAATAGGGTTTAAATTTGTGCGTTAGTTAATTTTCGCATCAAATTTTTGGCGCCGTTGCCGGGGATTAACAAATTTGCTAATCCTTGTTTATGTTTTTTTTTGTTTGTGTTTTATGTTATTTTATTTTCTTTTATTTGTGTTTATTTTATTTTATTTTATTTTATTTTATTTTTGGTTTGTTATGTCTTTTACTTTTGATATTTGATTTAGTTTTCTTTCTTTGCTTTTAGTTACAAATGGAGCGAGACATGGCACTTGCATCCATCCAACCAATCAACGAAGGGAGGCCTAGGAATCACCCATAATCAGATTTGCATTCCTAATCCCTTCTCTTTACTGCTTTCATTTTGTTTTGTTTATTTAATTGTGATTTTTGTTTAGGAAGTTAAAAAAAAAATAAAAAAAAATTAATAATAAAAAAAAAAAAAACACAAAAATACTTATATTTATAGATATAATTAAATAAACTTTAAAAGCATAAATATTTTACAATAATGTAAAACTAATAGTTTTCATTGGTCGTTGGTAGTTGGTGCCTCGGAGGTCGACGGAGCCCCTGAAAGACGAAGCGCCAGAGTTGGATCATTCAGAGCCTCAATATTTGGTGCTGCTCCCGAGGACGAAGGCAACACAAACCTCGGGAGTAACGTCATAAACCGTTGATGATCACTCTGAATCCGCACTTCGGACTCCTGCAGCTGATCAAGCTTCCTCTTCATGCTTGTGGAGTAATTGGTTGCGAGCATGTGCAAATCCCTGTTCTCATGCCTAAGCACTCTGACCTCTTGCCGAAGACTTGCCACTTCAGCCATCAACGACTCCACCTGACGGGTTCGTGCAAGAAGGCGCTGGCCCATGTTTGATACTGAGCCTGCGCATCGGACGCTGTAGGCCATAGAGTCCTGAACAGCTAGTTCGTCGGACCGCCTTGAAAGTATCCTAGTGTCTCTAGGAGTGAGCAGATTTCTGGCCACCACCGATGCGGTTGTTTCGTTCATCATCATGGAATCCCCAACTGTAAGAGGACCATTTGGGGATATGAAGGATGGCTGCCAAATGTTGGTTGGAGAAGATATATCACTATCTTCCCCAACATTCAAGTTAAGGCGACGGTCAGAGGGGCAAGACATATTTGAAGGTGTTGAGAATGAAGAGTCGGACTGATCAAGATTAAAAGAAATGCAAGGAGGAAGTGTTTACAGGAGGGAGTGTTTACAGGGGGAGCTTAAGTGTGTTGTGGAACAAAAATGAGCGTTCTTATAAGAAGAAGAAATCGTTGAGGCATTACTCAGCAGTCGAAGAGGCGCCCTCTCGCAAATCGAAGAGCCGGGCTCCTTTCTCAAAAGCCGGATTCTTTTCTCAAAAGCGGCGTCTCCGTCTCAAAAGTCGGACGCCGTTCTCAAAAGTCGGGCGTCTCTCTCAAAAGTCGGAGCGGTCAGGAATCACGAGGCGAAAAGCTTTTCCAATTTTGTCGTCACTCGTCACGCGCGCTGTCAGCTTTGCGCAAATTACGGGTGGCTTTTTCAGAAAGCGCGTGACCTGTACTGTTCATCAATCCACCGGCTGCCGACAGGGGTAAAGGAATAATTTCGGTTATGAAGAAAAGTCCTATAAACGTCTACCTTCGCTTTCAACAGCAAAGGCAAACTCTCTCAACACTTCTTCATCTCCGAAATTTTTCTCAGAAAATGCCTTTCCATCAAACCCTCTCGAGTTTCTCTGTGTTTCTCATTCCTTGGGATACCTTTCCAAACAAGTCATCTAGAGCTAGAGTATTTCATATCATGAAGGTTGAAAGCAAGAGTATCTCATATCACGCTTTCTCCCTGTCCTTTTCCTTGTCTTTGGGGCAAGGAGAAAGCGGGCAATCAGCTAGCACTCGGTGTCAATCTTCCAATCTAAGAACCGACTGCCTGGAAATCCTTCCTGATTGCTTACCTAGCATTGCTCTCGAGTGCTCTTCTTCAACCACTGATGTACTTCCGAAGAAGTCGCCACATCTGCCTGGAGAACAGACATGGCAAGTGAAAATGATACTTGAAGCATGTGGAGACAAGGTGCTGCTTCATCTTCAAGATCAAGTCTCATTTTCCTTGCTAAGAAGTTCCCCAGCCCAGTTCACGCATACACCTGTGGAACGATACTTCTTCAAAAGCAAAAGTATCCCATATCATCAGAGTCAGAGGCAAAGATATCTCATGGCACGCTTTTCCTTTACCCTTGCTCTTGGCTACGAGTCAGGGTGAAAGAAAGGAAATCGGTCCGCACTTGGACAGATTGAACAAAGAAGCAGACACCCACCTCTTCCTCGTGCCTACCTGCCATGCTGAAGAACAAAAAGAGAAGAATGTAGCCTGCAGACTCAATCAACCCGGCAGAAGGAGTCCGAGTTGAAACCAAGAGCTCGAGAAGCTTCAACAACACCACCAATCGAGTCTCATTTTCCTTGCTAAGAAGTTCCGAGGCCAGTTCGAGTTCAAAGCTGTGGAAAGTCACCAAACAGGACCAATGATCACTTATTAGTTTTATTCATTGTCTTTTATTTTTATTTTCAATTTTTCGTTTATTTTTTTTTGTTATATTTTCTTGCGTGCTTAACTGATTTATTTCTTTTCTTTGCAGGAACTTTCGGTTATTTCCACCCTTGAAGTTGATTGCAGAATTTTAGCTTGGGGGTCATCGCTTGATTTTTCTGCAAATTAGGGAAGTTTTCAATCTTATTGCTTTATTTTGTTTCTTTATATTTATTTATTTTATTTTTATTTGCATTTTATTATATTTTCTGACATTGGGGACAATGTCTAGTTTAAGTGTGGGGGTAAAGAGTAAAAATAACCAAATTGAAAATTTTTGTACCTTCGACTTTGAACTGGTTTCATTTGTTTCCATGTTATTGCTTTGTATTTTCTTAATTAAGTTGTTGTTTTTTAAAAAAAATAAAAAATAAAAAATTTAAAAAAAATCCAAAAATATTTCCTTGTTTTCCTTATTGTTTTGAATTAGATTTTTGTTAGTTTCCCGACCCAATGATATAATTGGATAAATTTGAACCATGATCATCAAGAACTTAGTTAACATATGTTGTGTGAAATTCCTAATTCTCGTGTTAGTTTGTACATATTTGATCATCTTTGAAAAACTAAATGCACATAGCCTTGTTAATGTGAAATTAAAGCATGATTTAAAGCTCCATATGTGAATTTAGTGACCATATACATCCTATGTGAGTTTTTGAGCCTATTGAAAGTGTGTGCATTTTTCATACACTCCTATTTTTTTCATGTGTGATGAACTTATGTGAGATACTTCTCTAGAACTTGAATAACGATCTTTCGAAATTTTTGTCATTGATTGCATGAACTTGAAAATGATAGAGGCATTAGGTTTACCACCATGGCCCAAATAACCTTGTTTCCCAAAGAAAAATGATATCATTAGATTGCCAATTTGAGCCGTATTTGTGAGCCTTTTATTTCTTATCACCAGATATGTCTACCCTTATGCCTGAAATAAATATTTTTCCTTACCCTTTCCAAGCGAGCAATGCAAGATTGTCTTATGTGAAGTGTTTGTGAAGTACTTTGAGGGTGTTTGGCAAAAGAATAAGTGTGGGGGTATTTCATGTTTGTATTTGCTAAAAAAAAAAAAAAAAAAAAAAAAAAAAAAAAAAAGAAGAAAAAAAGAAAAGAAAAAAAAAAAAAAGGGAAAATTGTATACAAAGAAAATAAAAAGTTTTTAAAGTTTCAGTATTTAGGGTGTGGTTGGAATTGTCTGAAGAATCGTTGGAGAGCTTGAGTTCTTATAAATCTAAAGAAAAGAATTGCTTGTAATGTAGCTTGGAACTTTTGTTTTCCTATTCTTTCGTTTCAATAACTCTCGCCCTAAGCCTCATTACATCCAATAAAAGTCCTCTTGATTTAAGTTTTGCAATTATGACTGTGGAGAAGTGATCTTTATGCAAGCTTATGGTAGAAATTTCACATTTGATTCTTTGAGCGAAACACATTAAAACTAAACACATGTGTGATTGAGTGTGTATCCAGTGAGAGGGTCGCTAGTTTGCATATGGTGATTTTAAAATAAAAATTTGAAATTGCATTAGCATGGCTATCTCACACACTACACTTCAAGGATGTTTCAAAGATTACTGCTAATATTTGAATAAGGAAAATGAACTTGGATTAGTTTGTTTGGTGCTAGCTACGGTTCTTAATGATTTGTGTTCTCGAATGAAATTCTATGAGGGTCACATAGAGGGAAACTAATGTTTTTCTTGTTATTACTTTTTCATGTTTTCGTTGTTTTGCTCGAGGACTAGCAAAAGCTAAGTGTGGGGGTATTTGATAAGCTCATATTTATATATATTTTACATCAAATTCTCTCGTCTTTTCTTAGTTAGTTTCTTATATTTTTGAGTTATTTACTTTGTTTTTGTGTTTTATCGAATTTATCTAGCAAAGAAATTAATAATAGCTTAAGTGTATATTTTTAGTAATAAAATCGTCAAAATTGCATTGCCCACTATTTTTGGTTAATAAAAATAAGATAGTAATAATAAATAAATAAAAAAAAAAATATATATATATATATATATATATATATGATGTTGAGGGAGCATGCAGAAATGAAAGGAAGACAGCTAAGTTGAGGAAGGGAATAAAGGGTGGATTAAAAATAAGCAAAAGAAACGTTGGTGGGTGGATTAAAAATAAGAAAAGAAAGCTTGCTAAAGGACGGAAAGTAAGGCTCGGCATTTGGAGGTCTTGGAGGTCAGCATGGTGGAGTGACAGAAATAAATAATAGGAAGGAGTGAAGGTGCTGCCCTTTGGCAGCTGGAAACCAAAGAAAGAAATATAAAAATATAAAGGGAGAGCCTCGGTGGGAGTTAAAGAAACAAAGAAGAAATGTAAAGGGAACTTTGCGGGAGAGCATGGAACTTTAAATATAAAAAGGAAAGAGGAATAAAATATAGCATAGGGGAAGGAATTTGAGTAGTGGGCGCCTGGAAGGAAAAGGTTGGTTGTCTCGGTCAGAAGAATAAATATAGGTGAGAGGGCAGGAACAAGGAGGGGGGGAGAAGGAAAGAAGGAGAGCTGCCTTTTGGCAGCTCGAGAACTGAAAAGGAATAACCAGGAGCTGCCTTCCTGGCAGCTAGAGAGGAAGGACAGCGAGAGGGCCGAGAGGAGCAGGAGACGCGAGAAAGCTTGGCAGCACGTGTGAGGGTATTTGACATGAAGGAAAGAGAGACTAGGGACGCTGCCAAGAAATCAGCAGGAGGGAACTGTGCAGCTTGCAGCTGCCAAGACACAGGGAGGACAGCTGCCTTAGCAGCTGGCGCACGGATCGACAGGTAGCAGCTTGCTGCCTTATGTTTGGTGCAGTGAGAACCGACAGCTCGCAGGAAGCTGAGAAGCAGGAAGACAGCTGGGGCACAGAGGATCAATTCCTCATTTGGTTTTATCCCTTTTATTTTTATTACATGTTTAATTTAATTTACTTTTAAATTATGTTAAGCATGTGTACTTAATTTCTATTTAGTTAGAGGTGAATTTGAAACTATGAATATTTGTTTATTATAATTTGATTTACTCCAGTTATGAATTTATGAATGTTGGATGTGGTTTATTTTTCTGTGTTGATTAATAACTTGTTTATGTATGTGGGTTAAGGGTCGACACTTAATTTGCATGCTTAGACTTGATGCTAGGATATAAGGGAATTTCACCTAATCGTTATGAACTTATATCCATGAGTAGTAAAAATCGCTAGTCACGATTGTGTTTAGTAAACCCTAGGTTGGATTAACATGCATATTCCATAGTTATGAATGCCTAGTCGATGCTTATGATTTCCATTAAACTTAATGATCTTTGATATGTCTCTCTATCATGCGTATTCCATAGTTAGGGAGCTTGATAAGAATAATTTGGTTGTGATGCGTATCCCGTCCAATTCAATGAATTTAGGGAAATCTGAAGGTTAATTTAAGCGGACCTAATTAACTTGGGGCGTTGTCATTTATTCGTTTGTTGAAGTCATAACTGGGAATCAAATTATATGCATTCGTTCATGTGTGGATAAGGACCCCTCTAACTAACGTTTCATCATTTTATTTCTATAAAATATATTTTCTTTGAAGTTTGTTTTTAAGTTTCTGTTTTAAATTAAATTTCTTTAAAAATCAATCCCCCGTTTATTTTAAAGTGTTAGCTTTGTTAGAATTAAATTTAGTTTGTGTTTTCTAAAGTCTTGAATTATTTTGAGTCTTGTGATTTATTTTAGTTTATTTGTTAGTTTTAGTTTGAGTGAGCCTAGTTTTGTGTCATTGAGTCTTGTTTAATACTTTTATTTTAGATTTGTGTTTTAAATTTTGTTTTTACGTTTTTAATTTAATTTTACTTTGGTTAGCATCCCTAGTTAATCCCCGGTTAGAACGATCCCTACTTATCCATATACTACAATTGTCACAAATAGGGTTTAAATTTGTGCGTTAGTTAATTTTTGCATCAGTTTACGTGCTAGACAAGGCTCCACCTCACATACCTCTTGGCCCTGAGGCTACAGAGGATGAGCGTGCTAAGTTTGACAAGCACGTTGAGGATGACACACAAGCCAAGTGCTATCTGTTGGCTTCCATGAATGAGGAGCTACAGAGACAGCACGAGGAAATGGACAGTGCATTTTCCATAATACTCCATCTTACGGAGTTATATGGCGAAGGGACGCGCAACCGTCGCTTTAGCACTGTTTGTGAACTTGTGAAGACCAAGATGGTCAAAGGGGCTCCAGTACATCAACATGTACTGAAGATGATAGGATTCATTGAACAATTGGAGAACCTTGGTACTCCACTTGACGGGGAATTGTGAAGGAAAAATTTTGTCCTAGCTAAGAACATGTATGAACATTTGAATACATATGCTAACAATTAACTCTTTAAAGTAGGCATGCATCCAAAAACAATTCATGAAACCCATGACTTTCAAAGCCTAGTATATGGTGAACCAAAAGACTCTTTAACAACATTAAAGATAATTAAGAATTTAGAGATTCTTTACCCTTGAAGCTCATCCTTGATTACACAAGGGATTCACCCAAGTGGAGGGCCTTCAAGTCACCTCCTTGCTCCTTGGATCTTCCTTGTGATTTTCCTCCTTTTAGTGCTCCTTTGCTTCTTTGAGGATTTGAGGATTAGTTCTCCAAAACACCAAAAGTTTGATGTCTCTATGTCTCTTCACCAAGGATGTAATTTGTGAGGATGAAAATGGATCACTTAGGGAAGTAAATTTGCTAGATAACTTTCCCCAAGTAGCTTAGAAAACCCTAATTGAAAACAAAGCTATAAAGATGAATTTATACTTCATTTCTTAGGTGAGTGGCAAACTTGCAATTAAGCAAACTTGCATACCCTCACCCTAAATGGTTGGCCTATATGGTTATTGGGCTTATTGCCCATTTTTGTCTTAGTTGTCATACAACTTAAACATAATGGGCCTAGTGGACCAAAACACTTTTGGGCCCCGAAGCCCTAAAACCAACTTAAAAGCCCAATACGAACATTTCGTATAATTAATTAACTAATTAATTAATCTTGACCATTCTTCAATTAAACCATTTAATTGCTTATCCATTTCATTTAATTGCTTCACATATATCCTTATTTGGTGTGCGATCCATTAGGTTCCAATTAGCGAGGCAGTGGGCGATGTTACTCTTAACTATCGATTGTGAATTGAAACCACATTTCAATTCTCCCTTTTTGATGATTAGTGTTTGCTAATCAATAGGGCTTCCACAAACCATGAGTGACACCTAGCAGTATGTCATGGTTACCCAAGCTAAGTAGAATTGGTTGGAGAACCTATCCAGTTACAATTACAATGCAATACGGTCCTTCTCTAATACAATACTCTTAACCACATTGTTTTAAGTGATAGTTTGTTTCATGTCTACTATCCAATGTGATACTTTCTTATATGATTCCCTTGAATATGATTTGGAACATCTTCCTTAGTCATATTCATTTGCTTTGGCCAAAGACTTTAGAATCATATTTTAGAGTATACTCCTTCCACCATGGAAGGTTAGAGATCCCTTGTTGTGCATTCATATGCCTACATGACTAGATCACATGACCCCAACAATGCCGTGGACAATCCGAGGGAATGCCTTTGTCATGATCAAAGATCAAGGACCTAACCATTAGACATCTATGATGCCTCAGGTCTAAGGACTACTTTGCATATTGTAACCTTAGAGTTCGTACATGACATGTATGTTTGAACTCTCATTAATCGCAGTTCAGTGTACTCGATTACTCTTTCGAGCACCTATGTATTTGTCTTAGTGTCCAACACCAAATGACTTGAGACTAGTTCATACTCACGTTTGAGTCAACATAACACATACTAACCTTAGCGGATTGTCAATGCCCAATTGGCAATCCTATGGCTAGGAACGTTTTAGGAATGAACATAAGAGAAAGGTCTCCTTAATCTAACTCATTAGATCACTTATCTCTTATGTCAAATACATCCCTTGGATTCTCTTATTGATTAAACACATGATTCAATAAATAGTGATTAACAATAAGTATTGCCCTTCCGTTAAACATTTAAAAGTTTAACATATTAAGTATTCCAAAAAGCTATTACATCAAATGAGTGGCTTTGTGGGCATACTTCCAACAATCTCCCACTTGCACTCAAAGCCATCCTCCCATGTATCTAATACTCATCTTATCCATATGACGATCAAGCTGGATTTGAGTCATTGGCTTTGTCAGTGGATCTGCTACATTATCGGCTGAAGCAAATTTGAGGATGTTGACTTTCCCCTCGGCAGCATATCATCTTATGATATTAAAGCGCCTATCAAAATGCTTGTTCTTTTGATGAGCCCTGGGTTCCTTGGCTTGAGCTATCGCCCCACTATTATCACAGTACAAAGTTACTGGTGATGTGATGGTTGGAACCACTCCAAGTTCAGTAATGAACTTTTTCATCCAGAACGCTTCTTTGCCGGCTTCAGCTGTAGCGACATATTCAGCCTCTGTTGTGGAATCAGCAATTACACTTTGTTTCTTGCTTTTCCAACTGACAGCCCCACCATTCAGAGTGAATACATATCCGGAGTTGGAACTTCTATCATCGACGTCAGATTGGTAATCTGCGTCTGTATAGGCTTCCACTCGCAACTCTGCTGCTCCTCCATAAACGAGGAACATGTCCTTAGTTCTTCTTAAGTACTTAAGGACCGTCTTGACAGCTGCCCAGTGTTCTGATCCTGGGTTAGATTGATATCGACTAGTAATGCTCACAGCATGTGCGATATCAGGCCTTGTGCATATCATGGCATACATGAGACTCCCTATGGCGGAAGCATAAGGAATTTAATTCATTAGCCGTATCTCTTCAGGAGTCTTTAGGTCCCATGGACTTAGAAAGGTGAATTCCATGTCTCACAAGAAGAAAACCTTTCTTAGATTGTTCCATCTGGAACCTACTTAGCACCTTATCAATGTACATAGATTGAGATAATCCAATTAATTTTCTGGATCTATCACGATAGAGCTTTATCCCAAGTACATAAGATGCATCTCCTAAATCTTTCATGTGGAAGGTTTTAGACAACCACACTTTTACAGAAGAAAGTACTGCAGTGTCATTCCCGAATAGTAATATGTCATCTACATATAACACTAGGAATACTACTGCATCCCCAACGACTTTTTGATAAACACAATTGTCGTCTTCATTTTGAGTAAAACCAAACGTTTTGATTTCAGTATCGAAACGAATGTTCCAGCTCCTGAAGGCTTGCTTAAGTCCATAAATGGACCTTTGAAGCTTGCATGCCTTAGTCTCTTCAGACTCGGACACGAAACCTTCGGGTTGAGTCATATAGAACTCTTCCTGTAGGTAGCCGTTCAGAAAGGCCGTCTTCACGTCCATTTGCCATCTCTTTGAATCAATGTCGGACATTGCTTCAGTGTAGTCCCTAGGGTCCTCCTTTGTTTCATTGTCACCTAAAAGGTACAATTCATCAAAGTCATTATTTAAGCCAAACCTCATAGGTGGCTTACTAACCCGTTCAGATCTACGTGGAGCTAGGGGTTCAGGAACAGGGTTGTCAATATGTCGAGTGCTTGTTTGTGGTTCATTATTAATCTCATTAATTTCCATCTCTTTGCTTCTAGTTCCTTTGAGAACAAATTGTTCCTCTAGAAACATAGCAGTTCTGGCGACAAAGACTTTCTGGTCGTCAGGATGGTAGAACTCATATCCCATAGTTTCTCTAGGATATCCCACAACATAGCATCTTACTGATCTTGCTTCAAGCTTAGTGGCCTCAAGCTTCTTGACATATGCTTCACAACCCCAAATCTTAATATGATTAAGACTTGGCTTTCTTCCATGCCATATCTCATAGGGTGTTTGTGAAACTGATTTGGAAGGTACTCTATTAAGCAAGTAAGCTGCTGTATATAGAGCATATCCCCAGAATGTTACTGGTAGATCAGCGGAACTCATCATAGAACGAACCATGTTCATCAAGGTTCGATTTCTCCTTTCAGAAACTCCATTAAGTTGTGGAGTTCCCGGTGGAGTCCACTGTGATATTATTCCACACTCTTTGAGATAATCTAGGAACTCCTTACTCAGATATTCACCCCCTCGATCTGATCTTAGGATTTTTATCTGTTTCCCAGTTTGCTTCTCAACTTCATTCTTGAATTCTTTGAACCTTTCAAAGGATTCTGACTTGTACTTCATAAGATATACATAGCCAAACCGAGAGTGATCGTCGGTGAATGTGATATAGTATGAGAAGCCTTCTCTCGACGTAGTAGACATAGGTCCACATACGTCAGTGTGGATTAACCTTAGAATTTCAGTGGCACGCTCTCCTTTTCCAGTAAATGGAGATTTGGTCATCTTCCCTTTCAAGCAACATTCACAAGTACCCATCCGGTCATTACCTAATGGGTGGAAATATCCGTCTTTCGACATCTTGCGAATCTTATCAAGGTTCACATGTCCAAGTTTAAGATGCCATATCTTTTCTTGGTTAACTTCTTCTCTAGCCCTTTTGGGTTTTGAGGTATTCCCGCTTTCAATACAGTGCATCCCACTATTCGTCTCTAGGTGAAAAAGTCCCTCTATCATATTACCATGAGAGATAATACGACCGTTCAAGTATAAAGTGCAACTCATTTTGTCAAACAACACTGAGTGCCCATCTCGTAAAAGCTTAGAGATGGAAATCAAATTCTTTATACATGAAGGAAAATATAAACAATTTTTAAGTTCCAGGACTTCCCCAGAGGGTAGGTTAAGCATATAGGTGCCTATTGCTTTTGCAGAGATTTTAGTGCCGTTCCCAACTCGCACAACCATCTCCTCATTGCGCAGTGACCTGCTCCCTGTTAGTCCCTGCAACGTATTACAGATATGTTGACTAGCGCCTGAATCAAATATCCAGGAATTGGAGCCCACTGTAAAAGCACTCTCTATGACAGAAATAGTCTCTTCAAAAGTCCTTGTCATAAGGCTCGCAATGCGCACCCTGTATTTCTTCTTCCAACGTTCATCCTTTCTACAATGAAAGCATGTTCCCTTGGATTTCTTTGCCTTCTTCTTATGTAACCTTTTCCTTATTATTGCATTCTCACTCCCACTGTCCCTTTTGAAACCTTTTTCAAATTTACAGCACATGTCAATCATCTCTTTCAAAGAATGATCGAATCTATTCACTTTATAGTTTACGATAAACTTAGTGAAATCATCCGAGGGAGATGCAAGGAAAAAGTCTTGGGCCATTTTCCCATCGATGGAAGTTCCTAAATTTTGAAGATCTTGAAAGATCCTTTCCATCTTTTGTCCATGTTCATGGACCGATGTCCCCTTTGCCATTTTGGCATTCATTAGACTACAAATATTTGAGAATCGTACATTACTAGTCTCAAGGTCATGCATCTTATGCAAACTTTCAACCATGGCACAAGAAGTGTCCATGTGCTTATGTAGCTTCATAAGCTCCTCACTAAGTGAAGTGAGGATTAAGCATTTGGCTTGTAAGTCATCCTCATAGTGTCTAATATAATTTTGACACTCCTCCTTTGAAGCTAGTTTCGTAGGAGGTACATGAGGAGGGGATTGCTTAAGCACATACAATATGTCTTTCACCTTTGAGACATTCTCAATTTGGCGATACCAAGCAAGGAAACGTTGGCCCTTTAGGCCCTTTTTGTCAAGTATAATGGTGGGTATAATTTTAGGCATGTCGTTCACTACATAACATAACAGAAATCGAATTAGCATTGTTGTTTAAAACTATTTTGATTGGGTCTTTTAATCAAATAGTATCACCCACCATTTTTGGCAAATTCCACATCCCTCAATAGAATTCGAGAGTTATATTGAACTCTTAGTGGGTTATGGGAGACTCACCATTACCAAGCCCACCTCAGAAGAATATCTTATTGGTTAGCAAAAATAATGATGAGAGAATAACGCATTATTCATTTACAACCTTTTGTAATTACCCATCTCGTTTGGCCTCTAGAGAATGTTGCCTCACGATGATACGATGTTGGCACCATTGCACTTAGTTTAAGTTATTCCCACCATGCTTAGTTCGTGAAGGGGTTCAAGAATAGCCTCACGATGATACGATGTTGGCTATCCTCGTTGCCTACACTCACCTCATCATATGTATATGGATTCCTCCTGGATATAAGCACATGCTTTGTACTCCCCCATGATAGGGTGAAGCCGGTGCATGAGTCACAAACGCTTGGAACCCACCACGGTGGAAGGCCTACGAAGAGATATTCTAAACATCTCTCGCTTATCAACTTAAATATTTGTTTGAGGGAATAGCGTTGGGCTACATCAAAACATTTTAATCACATTAAAAGAACTTGGGCCTATCACAACCATTGGTCCAAGTTTATATGAATTAGTAGTATATAATACTCCCACTGTTTCGTTGAAACAAGCGAGACTATATGGAACTACTAACGAATGCTTTGCATCCTCATATGGACTATATAGTCATATTAGGTTTTAGGATGATTATGAACCGTTTGATTTGATCCAACACGAGCCTTGTGTTGGACCTTGGGTCTAAGGTATGTAGTTGTTGATTTTAGTTACGCGTTTAATCCAATTAAACCGTTATTTCCTATTGGGCGTTGGACCCAACTATTCCATTTTGCATACATTTAAACAAAAGGAATACATGAAATAATAATAAGGGCTTATGCCCTTTTACAACATAAATGATGGACTTATGTCCATTTACAACAATCTTGAACTAATCAAATTACATTCAAATCTACACTACCAAGCCCAAACATTCATAATGTAAAGCGGCCAATCACATAGCTCAATTATCGAGGCATTTGGTTCATAATCACCCTTCTCTTAATCAAACACATTTAATTAAGAAAACAACTTTAAAACAATTGGTTTTCGGATCCATAGAATTGATTTAAATGAAACTAAATAAAATGAAAATCTAATTCTCATTTAAAGAGACAAACCATTTTGTTCTCATCTAATTTGGGCCATTTTCTAAAAACAAAAACTTTTGGGGTCACTTTGTAAAAACACAAGAGTCCACAACTTCATGTAATTACAACTTAGAACCCAAACATTTTTATTAATGTCAAAAACATCATTAAAGGACCAAAACAATTTGTCCTTTAAAGTTTTTGGACCTTAACGTAAAAACGTAAACTTTTGGGCCAAAATGCAAATACACAAAAGTATCAAAACTTTATGTAAGTGCACAAAACACCCAAAAATACCCTATTTAATAGGGTGGCCTGCCATAAGTGGTTTTTAGTGATAAAATTCAAATTTTATACAAAGTTTTGTAAGTGGGTTATGTTAGGTGAGGTAAAGATGAAATAAAATTTTGTAAGAAATGATTTATGTCATTCTTTAAAACAAAGTTTGTCTCCCATTAAAATTACTTAATCATTAACCATCACCCACTAAAATTAAATCAAAACTTTATGTAAAAACATAAAACTTTTTGAATCAAAACTTCAAAACTTTTTGTTCTTGGCAAGAACTCCAAGAACATTGAAGAACACTTATGAAAACTCAAAATACATGGCACCAAATTTTTAGTTCCAATATTCATGCTTAAATGAAATACATCTACAACATTTGAGATGCTAAATTTTCTAGCAAAATTTATATTCAAAGCAAGAACAAAGCTTGTAACATTTACAACATTTAAATCATAAAACATGAAAATCACAAAACCCAAAAGGATCCACCATACACTAGACCTAGGCTCTTGATACCACTTGAAGGAAAAATTTTGTCCTAGCTAAGAACATGTATGAACATTTGAATACATATGCTAACAATTAACTCTTTAAAGTAGGCATGCATCCAAAAACAATTCATGAAACCCATGACTTTCAAAGCCTAGTATATGGTGAACCAAAAGACTCTTTAACAACATTAAAGATAATTAAGAATTTAGAGATTCTTTACCCTTGAAGCTCATCCTTGATTACACAAGGGATTCACCCAAGTGGAGGGCCTTCAAGTCACCTCCTTGCTCCTTGGATCTTCCTTGTGATTTTCCTCCTTTTAGTGCTCCTTTGCTTCTTTGAGGATTTGAGGATTAGTTCTCCAAAACACCAAAAGTTTGATGTCTCTATGTCTCTTCACCAAGGATGTAATTTGTGAGGATGAAAATGGATCACTTAGGGAAGTAAATTTGCTAGATAACTTTCCCCAAGTAGCTTAGAAAACCCTAATTGAAAACAAAGCTATAAAGATGAATTTATACTTCATTTCTTAGGTGAGTGGCAAACTTGCAATTAAGCAAACTTGCATACCCTCACCCTAAATGGTTGGCCTATATGGTTATTGGGCTTATTGCCCATTTTTGTTTTAGTTGTCATACAACTTAAACATAATGGGCCTTGTGGACCAAAACACTTTTGGGCCCCGAAGCCCTAAAACCAACTTAAAAGCCCAATACGAACATTTCGTATAATTAATTAACTAATTAATTAATCTTGACCATTCTTCAATTAAACCATTTAATTGCTTATCCATTTCATTTAATTGCTTCACATATATCCTTATTTGGTGTGCGATCCATTAGGTTCCAATTAGCGAGGCAGTGGGCGATGTTACTCTTAACTATCGATTGTGAATTGAAACCACATTTCAATTCTCCCTTTTTGATGATTAGTGTTTGCTAATCAATAGGGCTTCCACAAACCATGAGTGACACCTAGCAGTATGTCATGGTTACCCAAGCTAAGTAGAATTGGTTGGAGAACCTATCCAGTTACAATTACAATGCAATACGGTCCTTCTCTAATACAATACTCTTTACCACATTGTTTTAAGTGATAGTTTGTTTCATGTCTACTATCCAATGTGATACTTTCTTATATGATTCCCTTGAATATGATTTGGAACATCTTCCTTAGTCATATTCATTTGCTTTGGCCAAAGACTTTAGAATCATATTTTAGAGTATACTCCTTCCACCATGGCTAGATGACTAGATCACATGACCCCAACAATGCCGTGGACAATCCGAGGGAATGCCTTTGTCATGATCAAAGATCAAGGACCTAACCATTAGACATCTATGATGCCTCAGGTCTAAGGACTACTTTGCATATTGTAACCTTAGAGTTCGTACATGACATGTATGTTTGAACTCTCATTAATCGCAGTTCAGTGTACTCGATTACTCTTTCGAGCACCTATGTGTTTGTCTTAGTGTCCAACACCAAATGACTTGAGACTAGTTCATACTCACGTTTGAGTCAACATAACACATACTAACCTTAGCGGATTGTCAATGCCCAATTGGCAATCCTATGGCTAGGAACGTTTTAGGAATGAACATAAGAGAAAGGTCTCCTTAATCTAACTCATTAGATCACTTATCTCTTATGTCAAATACATCCCTTGGATTGTCTTATTGATTAAACACATGATTCAATAAATAGTGATTAACAATAAGTATTGCCCTTCCGTTAAACATTTAAAAGTTTAACATATTAAGTATTCCAAAAAGCTATTACATCAAATGAGTGGCTTTGTGGGCATACTTCCAACAAATTGGCCCAGGACTTCATATTGGCTTCTCTTTCTGATTCATTTGCGCAGTTCGTAATGAACTACAATATGAATAAAATGGATAGTACTCTCTCTGAGTTGCTAAATATGTTAGTAACTGCCGAGAAGACTATGAAGAAAGAGAACATTATAGGGACTGCTGCAGTAGCCTATAACAAGCCATCCTCTTCCAAAGCCAAGCTGAAAGGCAAAGGCAAAGGAAAGGAGATGAAGTCACCCACTCATAAGCCGAAAGGAAGAGTGTGGAAAAAGAAGGCAATAGAGCCCAAAGGGACTTGCCACCACTGTGGAAAGGAGGGACATTGGAGAAGGAATTGCAAGTTTTACCTTGCAAGTCTTAAGGACAAACCACAAGGTATGGTTTATGTTCTTGTTTTCAATTCTAAATGTTAGATCTTCTAAATATTTATATTTGATATAAAGGGCTAATCATTTGTATAATTGTATATAGGTGGAGAAGCCAAGTAGAAGAGGAACAAGCAAGGAAAGGTGTGGAGAAGAGTTCGTCCACCATGTTTTTTGCTTACTACTTAAGAAGTTTGTTGCATTTAAAGACAGTCTTTAAACTTTCTTATTTTGTTAAGAACTTAATATGGCTTCATATGATGGAAGGCCACTAAATAAATGCTTATATGTATAAAGGTATTTAAATTAGTTTCTAAATGTTTAGAGCTAATGCTTTTTATATTAAACATTATGAATGTTTGAATTATCATATTAATGTAATGTGATGAATGCCTTCTAATACATTTTCTTAATAGTAGTGTTATGAATTGAATATTGTCTTGTTGTATCCTAGATGAGATACAAGATTTATATCATATGAAACACAATGTCTTATACCAATATACACCAATTTTATACATTTTGAATGTATGAAATGATTTCTCATTAAAGTCATGAGAAATAGTGGGAGGTGTGAAAATGGATATAAACTTGAATGTGATTGGTTTATAGTTGTCAAAAAGAATAATAGTACTTGACTATTATTAAGAGTTTGTAATTTTAAATTGTTAAAAGACACAAGCTCTTCAAAAGTTAAAATTCTATGTTGTGTGACATTTAAAGATAGTCTTTGAATGTTGGTTTCGTCAACCTAGCATAAAATGGTTATATGTTGGGAGTTGTCCATCATTCTCTTTTATGAGAACAAGCTAAATAAACAAAGCATATGGACAAGTTGATGAAACAAAAGGGAATAACTTCAAAATGAGTCACAACATTTGGTTTAACAACAAGACAATCCAAATTCAACATCTAATGTAACAATAAAGCAAGTTACACATTTCAAATGGAATTGCTTGAGAAGGAATTCTTTTGTATGATTCGTTTGAATAACTTGTGTTAGCTAGTGTTGTTAATGATCTCAAAATAGTTGAGATATCATCAATAAGCTAATGGATCTTAATGATTGTCAATAGATCCAATACAAGTTAGTGGGAGCAATATGCATTCAAAACAAGACGATATAATTGTTAATTTTGAATGAATGCTAAGTTACATCAAGGCCAGTGGGAGTGATGTCATAATTTGAGCAAACAAGATATGAATGAAGTCTATTTGATAGATTTGATAAATCATAGATGTTACTCGAAAAATGACAAAACATGACACAGTCAATTTTGAAGTATAGACTTGAAATTGGACTTATTGATATAGTAAGACTATCTCAAGGATATTAAATTAAATCTCAAATGTTGTAGATTTAAGAAAGCATTATCCTATGTGATAAGAAATCACTTTCAGAACCCTTATAATGAATGTGTCATAAAATCACAAAAGGGACACATGTATTGACTTGTGAAAATAGATATCCAAAAGTGAAGAACCACAGGGGTTGTCACTTTAAGATATTACTATATCCCAGGATCAGAACCAAAACAACTGATAGAGTATTATTGCCGTTTAAAAGGAAACATCAGAGTAGGACTCTGGAAGCGTACATTCACTTAGGTTGTTAACCAAAGTGAAAATAAGCCATTTTAACAAATGGAACTTCATAATGGATGAAGAACTAACCATATGAATGAATTGGTAGTATGGTACTACAATGATCTCAAGGATGGAGCAAAGTTTGTATAAAGTATACAAACAAAATATATGACGATATATTGTTTTAGAAACTGCTTCAAAAGGTGTTTTGAATGAAGGGGTTCTATTAGAACCAATGATTGAATCCAAACCATAAGGTCGATGGTAGTGTACTACGACGTAATGGGGCGATAGCTCAAGCCATGGAATCAAGGTCTCATCAAAATATTCGAACACAATAAAGAGACATCATCAAATGTTTTGGAAACATTTGATAAGTAAATTCCCTTTTTTAAAATAAAAGGAATTAATACATAACCAAGTTAACCAGCGAGCATGAACTCTCTCGACAAGATGTATAAGATACACTAGTGATTGACTTTAGTGCAAGTGGGAGATTGTTGGAAATATGCCCTGAAAGCCAATCTTTGGAAGAAACCTTTCAGGACAAATGAATAGATGTATAGATGATTCTTATACGTCAAATGGCAAAGACACGAATTAGGACTATCTCAATAAACGATATATGTCTTAAATAGTGTATCCATGGACAATGGATGGATTGAAGAAGTAATCTAATGATGTTAGACTACAGAGACCTTCTTCAGATAACCAAATGTCCAAAAGGTTCCTGGTCATTGGATTGTCGGAGGGAAACTGACAATGCGTAGATCGGTACATACTGTGTCTGCTTCAAATGGAAGGATGGAAAGTCTCATCCCATTCGTGTTGTGACACTAAGACAAGTATGTAGGTGCTCATTAGGGGAATGAGTTCACTGAACACAATCGAACGAGAGTACTTGCATGGAGGTCTACTCACATGTCAAGCAAGTAACTCTAATGGTTGGAATAATGTAAGTAGTCCTTAGACCTGAGGCATCGTCGTTGTCTTGTGGTTAAGTACTTGATCTTTGATTATGTCAAACGTCAATCTTTCAGAATGTCAACGGCATAGTCGGGGTTAAGCCACTTAGTCATGAAGGCAAGTGTATGCGCAACAAGGAATCTCTAATCCTCGGTAAGAGAGGAAGAATACTCTAAGATATCATTCGGAAATCTTCGGCCGAAGTATCGAGCGTATTGAAAGGAATGCGTTCCTATACGACTCAAAAGAATCATATAAGAAGGAATAATCACATTAGGGGTTTGACATAATATATCCATACCCTAGTAATATGATTGAGAGTATTGTATTAGAGAAGGATCGAATTACATTGTAATTCCAACTGAATAGGTTCTCCGAATAAACTTCTACATTAGCTTGGGTAGCTATGACATATGGTTAGATGTCACTCATAGTTTGTGAGTTCTTCTAAGATAAATAAACATAGTCATCAAAGAAGAATGGTGAATTAAAATGAAGTTTTGATTCACTAGTGATTGAAATTAAATTGAATTAATGCCGATCACCTCACTACCTTGCTAATTAGAACCTAAAAGATTGTTCACCAAAACACTATTGTAGTGGGTAATTAATGGATGATGGAAATAATTAATTGGATTAATTAAGTGTTTTGATTAATTTAGAAAGTCTAAAGAAATCATAAAAGCGATAAAAGATCGTTTTGGGCTTAAAGAAACGTTCGGGATTAATTGGGCCCATTGGGCCTAAACCCATTGGGCTTTTATTCAAGCATTGGATGACTTGAAATAAATGAAAGCCCAAAGCCCAAATGAACACAAGTAGGCCGGCCATACTAAGGGTTTGGGAGAGTTGTTTGGTCAATTTGTTGACTAGGTTTTTGATAATATATAAGGAACTTTATAGAGATTGATTCCTTTAATGGTTTTGTAAGTTTTAGAAACACAAAATCAAAAACAACCATCTCTCTCTTTCTCAACAATAGGCCGGCCAACCAAGAGGTGAATGGGCTAACAACTTTTCATCCTTTTGGTCATTCCTTCATCCTTCTCATTATACTAGTGGGTGAGGATCTTTAGAGGTCTTCTACTTTGGGGACTTGAAGAGAACCTAGGAGCACTCATTCTATCAAAGTGGAGGAGGCAAGGAAGGAAGCTAGGCTCAAGGAATTCAAGGAACAAAGAGCTTGGAGGTGGTCCATCCTTGGTCTAAAATCAAGAACAAGAGGTATAGATCTATTCCTTGACTTTGTTCTTAAGCAAAATTGTTTTGATGCATTATATTTAAACCTATGAACCTTGAAGGGGATTTGCATGACTATAACTTTGATAACTTGTAATAAATGCTTCCGTTGCGTATGTATATAAATCTAGAATTGTATATGCATGCTAGTCATTTTGAAATCCCAAATCTTGAAAACTCATAATTTTCCCTTCACTAAAAACAACGGAAACTCGCCGGAAAAACTCGAGGAAACCGGCCAAACCCTGCAACTATATAAACCTGAGTGTTCTTACGTCAAAATCACTCCAAAATCGATCCAACGTGCTAGAAAAGCAAGAATAATACCTTCTTAGGTCTCAAAACCACTTAAAACCTTCGTGATAACGTCGGAGGAAAATCACCCCTCATCGGAGTTCGGGAAATTCAAGTTATACAAGCTCTCACGACCAACTAAGGGTATGAATCGACTCCTGGGCTTCCAAGGAACATGAAAACCACCTTCACAATCTCGATCTGTGCCTTCAAAGGTTGGTTTGAAACCTGTCCGTACAATTGTACGGAAATGGAAAGAGGTCCAAGAGGGAGGAAAGAGAGAGAGTCAACGGGAGTTTGTGTATGGGTGTGTACGGTCCTAGTTGGGTCACCAACCAAAAACAAACAAAATCCTAAGTTCTAATTGGGTCCAATTAGCTAGGAAATAAATTAATTGGTCACTTTCCTTAGCCCACTAATACAAAACACAATCCAACGCTCAAGGGCAAAATGGTCATTTCACGCTATCGAGGATAAAATAATATACACATTTGGGACGGGCTGTCACAACCTACCCCCCTTAAGAAAATTTCGTCCCTGAAATTTCCATACGATAATGTACAACCCACTAATACCCATAAAATAAGCGTGGGTACATTTCCTTCATACGCTCCTTTGTCTCCTAGGTGGCTTCCTCCACCGAGTGATTCCTCCACAAAACTTTCACTAAGCGCACGGTCTTATTCCTCAAAACCTTATATCTCCAATCCAAAATCGTCACTGGCTCCTCATCATAAGTTAAATCTGGATTAATTTCCAAAGGTTGAGGAGGTATCACATGTGATAGATCTGAAACATAATGACGGAGCATGGAAACATGAAAAACGTCGTGCACTTTAGACAACTCTAGAGGCAACTTAAGCCTGTAAGGAACCTCACCGACTCGCTCGGTGATCATATACCGTCCAATGTACCTAGGACTTAGCTTACATTTTTTCCCGAACCGCACAACACCTCTCCACGGTGATAACTTCAGGAATACCCAATCACCAACTTTATACACTCTATCAGTGGCATGCTTGTTTGCTAGACTCTTTTGTTGATCCTGAGCCACTTTCAAATTAGACTTAATTACCTGAATATTCTGAGTAGTCTCATCCACAATCTCAGGGCCCACCAAAACTCTTTCACCAACCTCTGACCAACATAAAGGAATACGACAAGACTTGCCATAAAGTGCTTCAAATGGTGACATACCAATACTCGAATGGTAGCTATTATTATATGCAAATTCCATCAAATCTAACTGGTGATGCCATGCGTCACCAAACTGTAATACCGAAGATCTTAGCATATCTTCCAACGTCTGAATAGTCCTATCTGATTGTCTGTCTATCTGAGGATGATATGTCGTACTATAAAGTAATCTCGAACCAAGAGCCTCCTGAAATGCTACCCAGAACTTAGAAGTGAATCTTGGATCCCGATCCGAGATAATACTAACTGGAACTCCATGATACTTAACAATCTTCGATATGAATAATTCAGCTAATCGGCTTAAAGAGTATTTCTCCCTCACTGGAATAAAATGCGCTGACTTAGTAAGCCGGTCAACTATCACCCAAATTCCATCATAACCATTTCGTGTACGAGGAAGCTTGTACACAAAATCCCTAGTAATATCTTCCCATTCCCACTGTGGAACGGGAAGTGGCTGCATCAATCCAAATGGCTTTTTCCTTTCAGCTTTGACCTGCTGGCAAATAGCACACCTACTCACATACTCAGCAATTTCTCTTTTCATACCCGGCCAATAATAAAATGGTCGAATGGTATGATACATTTTAGTACCTCCAGGATGCATTCCATATGCCGAACAATGTACTTCATCCAAAATTTCTTTCTTTAACTCTGCATTATTTGGCACATACATTCTTCCTTCATGCATAAGCATGCCATTCGATTCTCTAATCCTTCGATCTTTCTTTTTCCCATCATTTCTTGCTTGAATTAATTCCTTGATTTCCTCATCATACATCTGAGCCTCAAGCACTCGATAAATCAAAATTAGTCTGACCTGGAAACTAGCAAGTAAAGCTTCCTCTCGATCTTCCACCCCTAACTTCACTCCAGTGGACCTCAAATCCGTAAGAAGAGGAACATGACAAGCATACAAAGCATTAATTCTCGCTTGAGGCGTCCTACTAAGAGCATCTGCCACCATATTTGCACGACCAGAGTGATACTCAATCGTGCAATCATAATCACTGAGCAACTCTATCCACCTTCGTTGCCGAAGATTAAGATCCCTCTGAGTGAAAAGATATTGAAGACTTTTATGATCTGTAAAAATCTTACATTTTTCACCATAAAGATAATGTCTCCAAATCTTCAGGGCAAAAATAATAGCTGCTAACTTAAGATCATGAGTAGGATAATTCATCTCATGAGGTTTCAACTGTCTCGAAGCATAAGCAATCACCCTACCATGCTGCATCAACACACAACCTAGACCATTTAAGGAAGCATCACTGTAGATCTCAAAATTACCACTATCATCTGGAAGTGCCAAAACGGGTGCATGAGTGAGACAATACTTCAATTGCTAAAAACTCTGCTCAGAATTATCATCCCACTCAAATTTAACATCCTTCCTGGTTAACCTCGTTAGTGGTAAAGCAATAACTGAAAAATCTTTAAGAAACCGTCTATAATATCTAGCTAGGCCAAGAAAACTCTGTACCTCAGTGATGGTTCGTGGTTACCCCCAATTCTCCACAGCTACCACTTTCTGAGAATTCACCTGAATACCTTGAGCAGATATGACATGTCCCAGAAATGCCACTTGATATAGCCAAAATTGGCATTTGCTAAACTTAGCATACAACTGGTGTTTCCTCAATTTCTTCAACACCAAAGTAAGATGTCGAACATGCTCTAACTTAGACTTAGAGTATACCAGAATATCGTCAATAAAGACAATAACAAACTTGTCCAAATATTGCTGGAATACTCGATTCATCAAATCCATAAACGCTACAGGTGCATTAGTTAACCCAAATAGCATCACAAGAAACTCATAATGACCATATCAAGTCCTGAAAGCTGTCTTAGGAACATCCTCATTTTTAATCTTCAATTGGTAGTAACCAGACCTCAAATCAATCTTAGAAAACACACAGAGACCTCGAAGCTGATCAAATAAATCGTTTATATGCAGCAATGGATAACGATTTTTAATTGTTACCCGATTTAATTGCCTATAATCAATGCATAGCCTCAAAGTTCCATCTTTCTTTCTCACAAATAACACCGGAGCTCCCCAGGGTGAAGTACTAGGCTGAATAAAACCCTTATCAACTAATTCTTGAAACTGAATTTTCAATTCCCTCAATTCAGCAAGAGCCATTCGATAAGGAGTTAAAGATATAGGATCAGTACCTGGAAGCAAATCAATGGTGAACTCCACATCTCGGTCTGGCGGTAATCCAGGTAAATCATCAAGGAATACATCAGGAAAATGCCGGACCACTCGAACATTCTCCACACTAGCAGGAGTATCATCATTCAATACCGCATAAGCTAAATATCCCTAACAACCTTTCTATAACAACTTTTTAGCTATTATGGCAGATATAACACCATGTCTCACCCCACTACGCTCACCCACAAAAGTAACCTCAGGTAATCTAGGACAATGAAATGTAACTGTTTTCCCGTAGCAATCTATATTGGCACGATTGTAATGCAACCAATATGTGCCCAAAATCACATAAAAATCCACAATATCTAACGGGATAAGATTAGCTGGCATAACTACATCCTCCACTAACACGGGACATCCTGGATATACATAACTAACGTAACATCTCTCTCCTCTAGGCATCACAAACTCTAACTCATACCCAAGAGGTGTAGGATGAGGTTGTGTCATTTGAGCAAACGTATGTGAAATAACAGAATGCGTAGCACCACAATCAATTAATACTCTAGCAAAATGACCAAGAATATTCAACGTACCCATGATCAAATCAGGATTATTCTAAGCATCCTGCATTGTCATGTGGTGGGTAAGTCCCTGAGCCTGCTGTCCTCCACGACCTCTGCTAGTCTGACCACTACGACTTTGCATGTTACGCCCCTGGACTAGCTGATTAGACTGCCTCGATGATCCTGCACTACTAGAAGCAACCTTCACATGCTGGGATTATCCTCTAGGGTACCATTGAGATCCACCAGCTGAATATGGCGGATATGGCATATAACTTCCATAATACTGAGGATAACTACTCTGCTGATACGGGTCATGTGGGTACTGATACTACCCTGCAGAATAAGGAGCTACATCGCCCTAGTAATGATAAGCACATCCACGACCCATCTGGGTAAAACCACTAGGTCCTGGGACCTGCTGGGTTGGCACTGGTGGTGGTAAGGAAGGTTGCTGGGGCCTTTGCTGATTTTGAGGACAATGCATAGCTCGATGCCCCAATTGATCACAGGTAAAACATCCGCTACTGCCTCGCCTACACTCTCCAAAGTGCCGATTATTACGCCTACGACATAAAGGTGTACCCGTGCCACCAGAATCTCTCTGCCTCTAAAAACGAGGACGTCTAGAAAATCTACCACCTCTCCTCTGACCAGTGGAACTCATACCCTTGCTAGAGGAACTGGAACTGGCTCCAGAGTTTGTGTATGGGTGTGTGTGGTCCTAGTTGGGTCACCAACCAAAAACAAACAAAATCCTAAGTTCTAATTAGGTCCAATTAGCTAGGAAAGAAATTAATTGGCCACTTTCCTTAGCCCACTAATACAAAACACAATCCAACGCTCAATGGCAAAATGGTAATTTCACGCTATCGAGGATAAAATAATATACACATTCGGGACGGGCTGTCACAAATCATCATCATCAACCCTAATATTTATTTAAGGGAATTGTTACTAGCACTCCAAAAATCTCATTTTGGACTCCAAACACTCTATAATTAGAAAGAAAAATACACTTATGAGGAGTGTATAATGAGATTTTTGGAGTGCTAATAATAATTTCCTTATTTAATCCCCATTACCCAATTGCTCCTACTCTATATAAAGCTCTACACTTCTATAGCTGCAATATTTTTTTTGGATTTTTATCTTCCTCATCCACGGTTGCGAAAATCATCTTCCTCATCTACTGGTACAGAATACCCACAACCTTCCACCTTTTTCCATGGAAGGGATAGAGAAGGAAAAATTAGGTTCCCATCCCTATTTTTCCTACTCCATTGATTAAAACCTTATTTCTTTTCAATTTTTTATCAATGTCCTTAGATTTTAATAAACGTCATTAATTATTTCAATAATAAAATATTTTTTATTTCTAAATATAATCATATAGTGTTAGAAACATTACATTTGTTATATTTATATTCATGGCTAAATTTTTTATCATAAATTTTTATTTTTAGTTTGTGCCCATTTTTAATTTGCAACTTTTTTTTTTTTAATTTGTACCAATTTTCTTTTCAGTTTCAATTTGTACCCATATATTAATTCCTTTTTGTGCCCATATTTTTTAAACTCTTATTTGTATTTGTACCCATTTTTAATTTTGCTAAATGTACCCTTGCTAATTATATATATTTATTTTATGTTCTAAAATATATCAATAGTTATTTTTTAAAATATGTTAATAATTATGTGGGTACATTATTTGTTTGCTATAATTTTTGTGAAGAACAATATTTGTCACATCCCGGCCCCGGCCCCGGCCCTCACCATATCCCGGGGTCGACTCCGCTGTAGCACGATATTGTCCGCTTTGGGCCCCGACCACGCCCTCACGGTTTTGTTTTTGGGAACTCACATGAGAACTTCCCAATGGGTCACCTATCATGGGATTGCTCTCGTGCGAACTCGATTAACTTTGGAGTTCGTATGGAACTCGAAGCTAGTGAACTCCCAAAAGGCCTCGTGCTAATTGGATGACACACCCCGACCTAAATCAAGGCGTGTTGGCCGTCATGTGAAGGTGACGTAGCCATGTGCGCAGTGCGGAAATGATAGGGATATAAAAATGTGAGTAAATAAAAACCAAGCTAACTAATTTATACCAGACGAATAAATAGGTGCGAGCGACGATATTTAAGTGTAAATTCACACAATCAGAGCATAGGTAGCCTAAGTACAGCCCAGCAGGACAAATACTAGTTATACAATACCAAAGGGATGGTTTTACATTAGATACCGTCTGTCAGAACCGTCGTAGAGTCCTCTCAAGCCACCAACAAGAACGTTTCTACTTAGAACCTGGAGGGGCGCATAACAAAAAGTGTGAGTGGGCAAAAACAAAGCTTTTGAAAACCATTTCACTTAACAAAGTAATAACCCTTCGCTGTAAAACCTGTATAATTTCCCAGAAAATAGAATACTTATCTATATCGAAACAACCCTTGAAATAGCCAAATCCACATGTATACCATGCCAATTATTTCAACATAATGAGGTAAGTAAATAAGGTGAAGTAATTCAATGAAAAGTAATATGTCAGCCGGATCCACCTGAGGTGGCCTATACGGCTGAATCTGTAACTCATCAAATATGCCTGCACATGAGTCGGAACCACCTAAAGTGGTCTGTATGACAAGACTGGGTGTAAATAAATACGCTCAAGTGCTACGATCACGTGAAGACTGTGCGAATAATCGCGGGTCACCTGCAAGTCGGAACCACTTATAGTGGTCTGTACGACAGGACTGTGCACCAAACTTGGATCTAAGGTGAGCGTGTGGTGCAGGAGGTGAACATCACATGAAGGACTATGCCCTGGCCACAGGCGGGAGCACTAACACTGGTGTGCAGGTTTATGAGCTCTAAATGCATCAAACGTAATTATAACCATGCAACTCACTGATAGGAGCATATTTATGCGACTTAGTTAACATGTTTTCTTGCATTTACTTAGATAGTTATTGCTTATAAGAGTGTTTTAAGCTATTTTCGTGTGTTTGTAGGTCCTAATAACAAAGTTGGCAAGAAAGTGCATTTTGGTGCATTTTGGAGCAATTTTGGGCTGAAATGGATTGCATGCATATGGAGCAAGTTGGATGGACATTTTTGGTGTTTTAAAAAGGGTTTCAACATATGCAAAAATCTGAATAATGAAGTTAAAGTGTGGAAGTGTGCAGATACATACACTTAAGGAACAATTTGAAAGGAAATGAAGTGAAAGATGCCATTTGTTGGATTGCTTTACAAGTTGTATTCACATTTCCAGCAACTACAAACCTTGTGCCGTGAGTGAAGAAATCACCACCCTTGTATTCACATTCAACCATTCTTCCATACAAATCACCACCCAAACCTTACACCAAACCTTGTGCCGTGAGTGAAGAAAGAAGGAAGAACTCTTGGATGTTCAAGCTTGATTGTTAAAGCATTCGAGGTGTAATTCGTTCTATACTTACAATGTTTAAATTCATTTTCTTTCGTTTTGTTGTGAACATGAGTGGCTAAACCCCTCTTGGCTAGGGGTGATTTCAAAGCCATGATTATGTGTGCAATATGAGTTGATAAATTCCAGTTATGAATTCTTGAATTGTGAATACAATTGGCTTAACTGTTTAAATGATAACTTATTTATGTTTGTTGATTAAGGGTCGACACTTAATTGGCATGCATAAATCTGATGCTAGAGTATAAGGAAGTTTCACATAATCGTTACAAACTTATATTCATATGTAATGAAGGTTGTTGATCGCGATCGCGTTAAGTTTAATTCCTAGCATGAGTGACATGATGTCATAGTTGCAAGTGCTTTGTCAATGCTTATGATTTTCATTAAACGTAATGATCTTTGATTGTATCTCTATTATGATGTCATGTAGGGAACTTTTGAAGAATGCTTTGGGTTGTCGAATGATGTCATCCAATCTAATAAAACAAGGAAAAATTGAGGGTTAACTAGTGATGTCACGGTTAATTTGGGGCATTGTCGTTCATAATTCAATGAAGTAGTAACTGAAAATCGAGTTGTTTGCATACATGTCATGTGTGGAGGAAAAGCCTCTAGCTAGCCCATCGTCCATCTAATTTCCTAAAATTGTTTTCAAAACTGTTTTTAAGCTACAATCTATTTTGTTATTTTAAATTCGTCCAAAAACAAAACCCCCCTTTACTTTCTTGTTTCAAATTGTTTTAAACTTGTTTTGTTTGTGTTCTAAGTGTTTTGAGTCAAGCCCAAACCTTATTTTCGTCCAAAATTGTGTTTAGTGTTAGAAACTGCCTAGTTGGTGTTTTTAGGCAGTTTTGAGTGTTTTTAGCTTAGTTTGAGTCTTGTGAACTAGTTTTGAGTCTTTTAAATCTATCCTAACCCTTTTAAGTTTGTTTTTGTGTCTTTGAGTCAATTTAGAGTCAATTAACAATCCCTCCTAATCCCCGGCCTAGAACAATCCCTACTTATACATATACTACAATTGTCAAAAGAGGGTTTAATTTGTGTGTTAAGTTAAGTTTTGCATCTAGTTGCTGACTTTACTTGTTTTCTTGTTTTAGGTGGTTTATGACTCGAAGTTCTCAACCTGTTCATAAGCACATCCTTGACTTTGACGACGATTTTGAACGAACGTTGAGACGAGCAAGGAATCAACAAGAACCCCAACCACCTCAACCTGCACCAGATCTTGTAGAAGACGAAGTACAAGTGGAAGAGGAGGCCACGGCTCATATTTTTTAAGAAGCACAAGACATGGCAGCGGACAATCGAACAATCAAGGAGCTTTCTGCTTCGGGATTGTACAATGCCGCACCACTTTGCATTCAATACCCCGTGGCTGCCCAAGGAAAAACTGATGAGTTTGAATTAAAGTCCAGCTTATTGCACCATATTCCTAAGTTCCATGGGTTGTCCATGGAAGATCCTAATAAACATTTAAAGGAGTTCGAAGTTGTTTGTTCGAGCATGACCCTGTCAATGTTGATGGGAGCATTCTGAAAATGAAAGCTTTTCCCTTTTCTCTCTTGGGAAAGGCTAAAGATTGGTTGTATGAACTAGCCCCCAGAAATGTCACATCATGGGAGAGTATGAAACGAGCGTTTTTTGAGAAGTTTTTCCCAACTTCTCGAGTCATTCTTCTACGCAAAAGGATTAGTGGCATTCAGCAAAACAAAGGTGAATCATTTCCAACTTATTATGAACGTTTTAAAACTCTTGTTGCTTCATGTCCACAACATCAAATGAAGGAGGAGCTTCTTCTTCAATATTTCTACGAAGGGTTTCTACCAATTGAACGCCAAATGCTAGATGCCTCAGCGGGAGGAGGTTTGGTGGACAAAACACCCATGGCTGCCAAGACCTTAATTGCTAACCGCGTGTTAAATGCTCAACAATATGAAGGCGTTGGTCAAAGGTACATCCCACGGCAGCAAGATGTTAATGAGGTAAGTGCTATTTCCAAACTTCAAAATCAAATGGCTAATCTTACTACTCTTCTTTCGCAGGTGGTTCAAATATCGAAGGTACAAAGTGTGGCTGCTTGTGGCGTGTGCTCAATGAATGGACATCTCACGGATAAGTGCCCTCAATTGATCAAGAATGGAGGGTGGAAATCTACCAATGCCGTGGGTTTTCAAGGCCACAATCAGCAACATAATGACCCCTACTCCAACACTTACAATCCAGGGTGGAGAGATCATCCAAATTTCAAGTGGAGAGAACCACAACAATCTGCCCAACAAGGAGGATTTCGGCCACAACCCCCTGGGATGTATCAAAGGCCATATGTACCCACTCAAGTCCAACCACAACCACAATCTACCCAAACCAATTTAGGTACATCCATGGATAATGATCAAATTGTTCAATTACTAACTTCTTTAGTGCAGGGGCAGCAAAATCAAAATAAAACAATGCTCAATCAAGCTAAGGAGATGGATGAGTTGAAGAAACAAATGGGCCAAATGGCGGAGTTCATGGGGCAAATCAAAGAGCAAGGCAAACTGCCTAGCATAACCGTTGTGAATCCAAGAGGAGGATTTGAATCCGTAAAGGCCATTACGTTGAGAAGTGGAAAAGAAGTTGGAACGGACCCCCAACCATCAAAATCTGCCCAAACGGAGGACGAGAAGCTGCAACAAGAGGAGGATACCCAACACACACCCACGACAAGGAAGGAAACAACCTTGTCGTGCACTCCTACACTCCCTAATCCATCCAATATGTCCACCACAGGTAAGAAAGGTTCCAATTCGGTTAATTCTAACGTAATTCTACCAAATGCACCTTTCCCTCGCAGATTCATGCAAACATAGAGTGAAGAAAGTGAAAAAGACATCCTTGAAACATTCAGAAAAGTACAAGTCAATATTCCCCTTCTTGATGCAATCAAACAAATCCTAAAGTACGCTAAGTTTTTGAAAAAGCTTTGCACAACAAGGAAACGGATTTGGGAGAAAGAAGTGGTACAAGTGAGTGAGAATGTTTCTGCCATGTTGCAAAGAAAGCTACCACCTAAATGCAAAGATCCCGGTAGTTTCACTATCCCTTGTGTTATTGGAAAGAGGAGGTTTGAACATGCTATGCTAGATTTAGGTGCATCAATTAATGTCATGCCATATTCTGTTTATGCATCTATGAATCTATGAGAGGTTAAACATGATGGTGTTATTATTCAACTAGCCAATCGATCTAATGCCTACCCGAAATGAGTTTTGGAAGATGTGTTGGTGCAGGTAGACCATTTGATTTTTCCTACAGATTTCTATATGCTTGACATGGAGGATGCAGCCCACTCTCCACCATCATCAATCTTACTTGGACGACCTTTCATGAAAACAGCTCAAACCAAGATTGATGTGGCCAAGGGAGCATTAACAATGGCATTTGGTGGTGATATGATTCACTTTAAAATTCCTGAATCTAATGTGAATCTTACTGATGTTCGTTCTTGTTTTGCCATTGATGTAATTAAAGATGTAGGGCAGGAAAATTCAGCACCAATTAACAAGGATGAAGTTCCAAGCACCAAAGAAGAGGGAATTGAAGTGGAGCACAAAGAACACACCACTAACCTCCAAATGCATAATCTGGCTGAAGGCACCATTGGAAAATCTGTTGACAGTGTTGCCACTTCATTCCAACACATTGGTGAGTCATCTAGTCCAATTCCAATTCCCATTTCAACTAATAGGTTGTTACCTTATTTGGTGCAGGTTCCCAATCGAATCCAAGCTGGTGGGAATGATTACATTGACTTTAGGATGCTCAACGCCCCAATCGGGAAGGATTACTATCCCCTTCCATTCATAGAGCCAATGTATGAGTATTTTGAGGAGCATGCCGTGGAGGACATACCCCTCCATGATGTGGGCCCTATTCAAGCTTAAATGGAGGTATCGTCCGGCTGGAAGACGTTAAAGCAAGCGCTTCTTGGGAGGCAACCCATGTATTCAAATAAGGAAGATCTTTGAATCGCTCCACAATCAGTTTTACGTTCCTAAAAACCTTCCATTTACTGTATTTATTTTTCCATGTTTGTCATATTTATTTGTTGCTTGTTTGATTGTTTTTAGTGTGGGTTTATGTTTGAAACATTGACAGATAAACAAGGTGTTTTTACATTAATTTTCGTGGAAAATGAACATTAGGTAGAAAAGTACAAGAAAGTGCAAACAAACAGGAAGGAGCCTTTATTGGTCAAGTGGTGCCTCAGCATTCGACGAAGCTCCAGAAAGACGAAGCGCCAAAGTTTGATTTTCCGAAGCCTCAACACTTGGTGAAGGGCCAGATGACGAAGGCAGAAGTTGCCTCTGGAGTAACGCCACAAACCTTTGATGATCACTCTGAATCCGAACTTCGGACTCCTGCAGCTGGTCAAGCTTCCTCTTCATACTCGTTGAGTAATTAGTTGCGAGCATGTGCAACTCTTTATTCTCGTGCCTAAGCGGTCTAATCTCTTACCGAAGACTAGCCACATCAGCCATCAAAGACTCAACCTGAGGAGATCAAGCAAGAAGGCGTTGGCCCATGTTTGATACTGAGCCTGCACATCGGACGCTGAAGGCCAGAGAGTCTTGAGCAGCCAGCTCGTCGGACCGCCTGGAAAGTATCCTACTGTCTCTTGGAGTGAGAAGATTTCTAGCCACCACTGAAGTGGTTGTATCGTTCGTCATCATAGAATCCCTAACTGTAAAAGGATCATTGGGGGATAAGAAGGACGGCTGCCAAATGTTGTTCGGAGAAGACATGTCAATATCTTCCCCGACATTCAAGTTAAGACGACGGTCAGAAGGGCAAGACATTTTCGAATGTGTTGAAGAAAAAGAAGAGATCGGACAAATCAAGATCTTAGAAGTGCAAGAATGGAGAGGTGCTTGCTCAAAAATCGAAGAGGCGTTTGCTTTCTCAAAAGCTGGGGCTCCTCAGAAACCACGAGCCAATCTTTTTTTCCAGACTTGTCAGCACCTGTCACATGCAACCTCAGCTTTGCGCAAATTATGGGCCACTTTATCAAATATTTCTAACAAAGTAGAAAGCGCGTGAATCTTACTGTTCAATCACCCAACGGTTGCCGATAAGAGTAAAAGAATTGTGCCTCTACCAGTTATGAAGAAATTCCTATAAATGTCAACTTTCACAGCAAGGCAGACTTACTCAACTTTTCTTCATCTCTGAGAATGCATTCCCAACGAAGCCTCTCGAGTTACTCAGTGTTCCTCATCCCCTGGGGTACCTCTGCAACCAAGTCATCAAGAGCAAAAGTATTTCATATCATGAAGGTTGAAAGCAAGAGTATCTCATATCATGCTTTCTCCCTGTCTTTTTCCTTGTCTTTGTGACAATGAGAAAGAGAGCAATCAGCCAGCACTTGGTGTCAATCTTCCGATTTAAGAACCGACTGCCTGGAACTCCTTATTGATTGCTTACCTAGCATTGCTCTTGAGTGCTCATCTTCAACTGCTGATGTACTTCCGAAGAAGATGCCACATCTGCCTGGAGAACAGATAAGGCAAGTGAAAATGATACCTTGAAGCATGTGGAGACAACGTGCTAATTCGTCTTCAAGATCAAGTCTCATATTCCTTGCTAAGAAGCTCCACAGCCCAGTTCAAGAATAAACCTGTGGAAAGATACTTCTTCAAAAGCAAAAGTACCTCATATCATCAGAGTCAAAGGCAAAGATATCTCATGGCATGCTTTTCCTTTACCCTTACTCTTGCCTGCAAGACAAGGAGAAAGAAAGCAATCAGTCGGCACTTGGACAGATTGAACAAAGAAACAGACCATCACCTCTACCTCGTGCCTGTCTGCCGTGCAAAAGAAACAAGCAGGGAACAATGCAGCCTGCACACTCAATCAACCCAGCAGAAGGAGTCTGAGTTGAAACCAAGAGCTCGAGAAGCTTCAACAACATATTGACGCATCAGTCGCCAAAGAGCAAAGCCTCGCCGTACAATGCCATCAAATCACCACCACCAAGGAATTCTCCTCTTCCTTCCAATCCAGTTCAAGATCAAAGTTGTGGAAAGTCAACAAGCATGACAAAATACGTGCCGATTCATTCACTACCAAAGCCAAAGATCATCTACCTCCATAACTAGATTTGCGTTCCTAAACTCTACTCTTTCTTGTTTTTACTTTGCCATGCCTGTCATGTTTGTTAGCTGTGTTGTTTGCTTGTTTGAGTGTAATTCTATGTTTGAAACATTGAGGACAATGTTTGGTTTAAGTGTGGGGGGTAAACAAGCTGTTTTGCATGATTTTCGTGGGTTTTATTTACCTATCACTTACAATGTTGTTTTTCACTATTTTTAAGTGTTTGTAGTGTGTTTTGAAGCATTTTAGTATGTTTTGACAAAAAAATCTGAAATTTTGATAAAAATTTGAAAAATTGTTTTGAAAAACCCAAAAAAAGAGTTGTTTTTGGGTGTTGTTTGTGTCTTAGGATACCTTCCAACACAATGATGAGGATTCGGTTTTAATTGCATGACTGTTAAAGAAAGTTACAAACATGGATGGAAGTTTGATATGCTCTTTGGCTAATACTTGGTTATAGTTATAATTTATGAATTCACATGTAATCACAAAGGATAAAATCAGTTTTTGTAACATGCTTGAAGGAAGGAACTCAAATTAACACTACAACCCTGTGAGACTTGAGCCTAAAAAATTCTTTGGAGAGTTAATAATCTGTGCATCGTTGTGTTCTAAAGTCGTTGCATGATCTCATTATTCTTTGCTTGGTTGCTATTTAGAATGCGTTTCATCATTATAGATCCAAATACTAGAACTCATGCCCGTTCCATTCAAAGCATAACATTAATTTGCATAACACATATTCAAGATGAAGTTCTTTAGTGAACCAAAGCCAAATAGCCGAACCCACCTTTGTCATTTGTTTTGTAGGTTTAAACCCCGTTGAGCCTTGTTTAGCCTATTTTCTTTGTTAAACCACATCATCTCTGTTGGAAATGTACCCTAAAACCAATCATATGATGATACTTTACGGACATTTCACATGTTAAACTAATCTAGTTTAATGTCAAGGGCAAAGGTTATTGTTTTAAGCCGTCTCATATAAATGTTATATGCTTAAACGATAAGTCCAAGGAATATGTAATTAGGAGAATGTAATTTAAACAAGTTAGGTTCATGAGACCATTCTCTTTCGTATACATATCCGAAACCTTCCTGATCATAGGATTGCCAATTGGGCATTGACAGTCCGTTAAGATCAGTACATGCTATGTCTTCTCTTAGGGAAAGTGACTAGTCTCGAGTCATTGGTGTGATTGACACCAACACAAGCATGTAGGTGCTCAATAGCGAATAAGTCCACTGAACACGATCAACGAGGAGTTCCCATACTCATGTCACATGAGAACTCATGGTTGGGATAATGCAAAGTAGTCATTTGACCTGAGGTATCATAGTTGTCTTGTGGTTAGGTCCTTGATCTTTGACTATGTCAAAGTCACTCTGTCAGAGGGTGTCCACGGCATAGTTGGGGTTAAGCCACTTAGCCATAGAGGCAAGTGAATGCGCAACAAGGGATCTCTAACCTTCAAACCGTTTGAGGGAGAATACTCTATGATATGATTAAGAATCTCTAGCCAAAGTATGAATGAGATTTAGGAAGTCGTTCCAAATCACATTCAAGGTAATCATATAAGTAAATGAATCACATTGGATAGTAGACATGAATAAACTATCAATCCAAACAATGTGGTTAAGAGTATTGTATTAGAGAAAGACCGTATTGCATTGTAATCCTAAATTGAATAGGTTCTCCACCTCTTCTGATTAGCTTGGGTAACCATGACATACTGCTAGGTGTCACTCATGGTTTGTGGAAGTCCTAAACGTGTATAATCACTAAAGGGAGAATTGAAAGTAAGTTTCAATTCACAATCGATTTGAAAGAGTTCTAATCGCCCACTGCCTCGCTAAAAGGAACCTAATGGATCGTACACCGTGTAAGGCAGAGATTGAAGAAACAACGGAGATGAGTAAGGATAATTAAATGGTTTAATTATTTATGGCAAGAATTAATTAATATGTTAATTATCCAAACGAATAAAGTTCGTTAAAGACCTCGGGTTAGTTTTGGGCCTCAAGGCCCAATGGGCTTTGAACGTCAAGCCCATTGACTTAAGTTGTATGACAACTTCGTGACTAAATATTCACAAAGGCCCAAATAGCCCAATAACACCCTATGGCCGGCCATATTGATAAAGGAGTGGGTTTTGGACTTAATTACAAGTTTGCCACTCCAATGAAGGTAGGTATAAATATGACTTTATAGCCTTTTCTTCATTAGGGTTTCTTTTGGAGAAAATATGAGAACACAAGCTCTCTTTTCTCTCTAAGAGGCCTGCCACCCTAGAGAAATATAGCTAGCAATCTTACTTCCTCTAGGTCACTCATTTCTTCATCAATCCTTCCTTGGTGTGGAGATTTAGAGGTTCTCAACTTTGAGAACTTGGAGAAACCAATTCTTCCATCCAAATCCATGGAGCTAAGAAGCAAGGAATGAAGGCCCTATCTCTTGGGTGATTATCCTTTGCTTATGCAAAGAGGAATCAACAAAGGTATAAATTTCTCAACTCACTTTGTTTTGAGTTGAGTCTTGGTTCACCTAACTACTAGGCTTTGAATTTCATGGGTAATGTTTTGTTTTTGAGTGCATGCAAGCATGATTCCGCCTTTAATTGTTAATTGCATGCTATAGATGTTGCTCAAATGAACATGTTTTTCACAAAATTTCCTTCAATCTCTACCTAACCTAGAATAGGACTATCCATACCCTTGTTCTTGAAGTATAGTGGAGCATAACTTAGAAAGAATTCATTTTGATCAACATTATTGCAGAAAACAAGTGTGGGGGAATTTGGATTTCAAAGTTGTGTTTTTGTGTGCCAAAGAAATTGGGCATGGCAGAGAGAAAAATTCGTGGAAAAAGAAAAAGAAAAGAAAAATAAATGCATGAAAAGAATGAAAAACAGTTGAAAATAAGTGAGAATGAACTCACATGTGTTGGTTGTTGAAGAAAGGGTCCAAAAGTTTGAAATTGACCCTAAGGTGTTGCATGAATCTTCCCTTGTGTTTAAAAGTAGACTTCTGCATTCTAAAGAGAATTCTAAGTGCCTAAATCATTACTTTGCTCACTATTGCTTTAAGAACGTTTGTTTACCCTTACCTTTCTTTGTTAGCCAACACCCTTAACCCCGTTACAACCCTTGACTTCCATCTTGAGTGTTGTGTGTTTCAATATGTGGAGTTTGAAATTGGTATGAGCATATGGTGTCACTGATTCTCGCATCTAAGTAGTAGCATTCCATTCATGAGAGTTCATTCTCACTTATTTTCAACTGTTTTTCATTCTTTTCATGCATTTATTTTTCTTTTCTTTTTCTTTTTCCACGAATTTTTCTCTCTGCCATGCCCAATTTCTTTGGCACACAAAAACACAACTTTGAAATCCAAATTCCCCCACACTTGTTTTCTGCAATAATGTTGATCAATCTTCTCACATATATGTGAGTGTTCGTTTTCATGTTTACATCAATCTTCTCACATATAAGTAGTGTAGGGTTTGTAGTCCGAAAATGTGTGTGAAAATATAGAGTATCTTGTAAGGAATTGAGCAAATTCTCTAAGGCATGTTACTACATTCAAAACATCGTTTTAATTGGTTAAATGTGAACCATTAAGTGGTGACTATAATTAAGTGCTCAAATGTGAAGATGACTAAAATCTGCGGGAATGATGATTTTTAATTTTTCATGTGCATTGGAAATCCCTGAGGCAAATGTTAGAAGGATTAGAGTGTGTTTTGTTTACTTTGTTTTGTTTGTTTGTTTCATTTTGTTCGAGGACTAGCAAAAAGCTAAGTGTGGGGGAATTTGATAGGAACATATTTATGCGACTTAGTTAACATGTTTTCTTGCATTTACTTAGCTAGTTATTGCTTATAAGAGTGTTTTAAGCTATTTTCGTGTGTTTGTAGGTCCTAATAACAAAGTTGGCAAGAAAGTGCATTTTGGAGCAATTTTCGGCTGAAATGGATTGCATGCATATGGAGCAAGTTGGATGGACGTTTTTGGTGTTTTAAAAAGGGTTTCAACATATGCAAAAATTTGAATAATGAAGTTCAAGTGTGGAAGTGTGCAGATATATACACTTAAGGAATAATTTGAAAGGAAAAGAAGTGAAAGATGCCATTTGTTGGATTGCTTTACAAGTTGTATTCACATTTCCAGCAACTACAAACATAATTGCAAGCTGAAATGATGCATAACATGTGTGTGAAAGTGTCTAGCAGCTGGTGCATGTGTGAAGAGGTGTAAAGTGGCCGAAAGTTGGTGTTTGCAAAATGAAATGATGCAAAACATGTGTGTGAAATTTGTCTAACAGCTAGTACATGTGGACGTGAGCTGGAACACATGGCAAAGAGTGCAGAAAATCAAGTTGAAAGGCACATAGACAGCTGCAAAGGAGTTGAATTGGCAAGAGAGGAATAATTGCCTTTTGTTTAAGGCAAGACACATGACAAAAGGGCATGTGCACTAGCTGTTTTTGCATCATTTGGTATTTGTTTGTATTGTTTATTAAGGCCACTTGAGTGATTCTTTGCTTTTGAGCTTCTATAAATGGAGAGTGAAAGGAAGAACAACACACACTACACTACCTCACAAACACATTCAACCATTCTTCCATACAAATCACCACCCAAACCTGAAGGAAAAATTTTGTCCTAGCTAAGAACATGTATGAACATTTGAATACATATGCTAACAATTAACTCTTTAAAGTAGGCATGCATCCAAAAACAATTCATGAAACCCATGACTTTCAAAGCCTAGTATATGGTGAATCAAAAGACTCTTTAACAACATTAAAGAATATGAAGAATTTAGAGATTCTTTACCCTTGAAGCTCATCCTTGATTACACAAGGGATTCACCCAAGTGGAGGGCCTTCAAGTCACCTCCTTGCTCCTTGGATCTTCCTTGTGATTTTCCTCCTTTTAGTGCTCCTTTGCTTCTTTGAGGATTTGAGGATTAGTTCTCCAAAACACCAAAAGTTTGATGTCTCTATATCTCTTCACCAAGGATGTAATTTGTGAGGATGAAAATGGATCACTTAGGGAAGTAAATTTGCTAGATAACTTTCCCCAAGTAGCTTAGAAAACCCTAATTGAAAACAAAGCTATAAAGATGAATTTATACTTCATTTCTTAGGTGAGTGGCAAACTTGCAATTAAGCAAACTTGCATACCCTCACCCTAAATGGTTGGCCTATATGGTTATTGGGCTTATTGCCCATTTTGTTTTAGTTGTCATACAACTTAAACATAATGGGCCTTGTGGACCAAAACACTTTTGGGCCCCGAAGCCCTAAAACCAACTTAAAAGCCCAATACGAACATTTCGTATAATTAATTAACTAATTAATTAATCTTGACCATTCTTCAATTAAACCATTTAATTGCTTATCCATTTCATTTAATTGCTTCACATATATCCTTATTTGGTGTGCGATCCATTAGGTTCCAATTAGCGAGGCAGTGGGCGATGTTACTCTTAACTATCGATTGTGAATTGAAACCACATTTCAATTCTCCCTTTTTGATGATTAGTGTTACTCTCATTAATCGCAGTTCAGTGTACTCGATTACTCTTTCGAGCACCTATGTGTTTGTCTTAGTGTCCAACACCAAATGACTTGAGACTAGTTCATACTCACGTTTGAGTCAACATAACACATACTAACCTTAGCGGATTGTCAATGCCCAATTGGCAATCCTATGGCTAGGAACGTTTTAGGAATGAACATAAGAGAAAGGTCTCCTTAATCTAACTCATTAGATCACTTATCTCTTATGTCAAATACATCCCTTGGATTCTCTTATTGATTAAACACATGATTCAATAAATAGTGATTAACAATAAGTATTGCCCTTCCGTTAAACATATAAAAGTTTAACATATTAAGTATTCCAAAAAGCTATTACATCAAATGAGTGGCTTTGTGGGCATACTTCCAACAATCTCCCACTTGCACTCAAAGCCATCCTCCCATGTATCTAATACTCATCTTATCCATATGACGATCAAGCTGGATTTGAGTCATTGGCTTTGTCAGTGGATCTGCTACATTATCGGCTGAAGCAACTTTGAGGATGTTGACTTTCCCCTCGGCAGCATATCATCTTATGATATTAAAGCGCCTATCAAAATGCTTGTTCTTTTGATGAGCCCTGGGTTCCTTGGCTTGAGCTATCGCCCCACTATTATCACAGTACAAAGTTACTGGTGATGTGATGGTTGGAACCACTCCAAGTTCAGTAATGAACTTTTTCATCCAGAACGCTTCTTTGCCGGCTTCAGCTGTAGCGACATATTCAGCCTCTGTCGTGGAATCAGCAATTACACTTTGTTTCTTGCTTTTCCAACTGACAGCCCCACCATTCAGAGTGAATACATATCCGGAGTTGGAACTTCTATCATCGACGTCAGATTGGAAATCTGCGTCTGTATAAGCTTCCACTCGCAACTCTGATGCTCCTCCATAAACGAGGAACATGTCCTTAGTTCTTCTTAAGTACTTAAGGACCATCTTGACAGCTGCCCAGTGTTCTGATCCTGGGTTAGATTGATATCGACTAGTAATGCTCACAGCATACGCGATATCAGGCCTTGTGCATATCATGGCATACATGAGACTCCCTATGGCGGAAGCATAAGGAATTTCATTCATTTAGCCGTATCTCTTCAAGAGTCTTAGGTCTCATGGACTTAGAAAGGTGAATTCCATGTCTCACAGGAAGAAAACCTTTCTTAGATTGTTCCATCTGGAACCTACTTAGCACATTATCTATGTACATCGATTGGGATAATCCAATTAATTTTCTGGATCTATCACGATAGAGCTTTATCCCAAGTACATAAGATGCATCTCCTAAATCTTTCATGTGGAAGGTTTTAGACAACCACACTTTTACAGAAGAAAGTACTGCAGTGTCATTCCCGAATAGTAATATGTCATCTACATATAACACTAGGAATACTACTGCATCCCCAACAACTTTTTGATAAACACAATTGTCGTCTTCGTTTTGAGTAAAACCAAACGTTTTGATTTCAGTATCGAAACGAATGTTCCAGCTCCTGGAGGCTTGCTTAAGTCCATAAATGGACCTTTGAAGCTTGCATGCCTTAGTCTCTTCAGACTCGGACACGAAACCTTCGGGTTGAGTCATATAGAGCTCTTCCTGTAGGTAGCCATTCAGAAAGGCCGTCTTCACGTCCATTTGCCATCTCTTTGAATCAATGTCGGACATTGCTTCAGTGTAGTCCCTAGGGTCCTCCTTTGTTTCATTGTCACCTAAAAGGTACAATTCATCAAAGTCATTTTTTAAGCCAAACCTCATAGGTGGCTTACTAACCCGTTCAGATCTACATGGAGCTAGGGGTTCAGGAACAGGGTTGTCAATATGTCGAGTGCTTGTTTGTGGTTCATTATTAATCTCATTAATTTCCATCTGTTTGCTTATAGTTCCTTTGAGAACAAATTCGTCCTTTAGAAACTTAGCAGTTCTGGCGACAAAGACTTTCTGGTCGTCAGGATGGTAGAACTCATATCCCATAGTTTCTTTAGGATATCCCACAAAATAGCATCTTACTGATCTCGCTTCAAGCTTAGTAGCCTCAAGCTTCTTGACATATGCTTCACAACCCCAAATCTTAATATGATTAAGATTTGGCTTTCTTCCATGCCATATCTCATAGGGTGTTTGTGAAACTGATTTGGAAGGTACTCTATTAAGCAAGTAAGCTGCTGTATATAGAGCGTATCCCCAGAATATTACTGGTAGATCAGCGGAACTCATCATAGAACGAACCATGTTCATCAAGGTTCGATTTCTCCTTTCAGAAACTTCATTAAGTTGTGGAGTTCCCGGTGGAGTCCACTGTGATATTATTCCACACTCTTTGAGATAATCTAGGAACTCATTACTCAGATATTCACCCCCTCGATCCGATCTTAGGATTTTTATCTGTTTCCCAGTTTGCTTCTCAACTTCATTCTTGAATTCTTTGAACCTTTCAAAGGATTCTGACTTGTACTTCATAAGATATACATAGCCAAACCGAGAGTGATCGTCGGTGAATGTGATATAGTATGAGAAGCCTTCTCTCGACGTAGTAGACATAGGTCCACATACGTCAGTGTGGATTAACCCTAGAATTTCAGTGGCACGCTCTCCTTTTCCAGTAAATGGAGATTTGGTCATCTTCCCTTTCAAGCAACTTTCACAAGTACCCATCCGGTCATTACCTAATGGGCGGAAATATCCGTCTTTCGACATCTTGCGAGTCTTATCAAGGTTCACATGTCCAAGTTTAAGATGCCACATCTTTTCTTGGTTAACTTCTTCTCTAGCCCTTTTGGGTTTTGAGGTATTCCCGCTTTCAATACAGTGCATCCCACTATTCGTCTCTAGGTGAAAAAGTCCCTCTATCATATTACCATGAGAGATAATACGACCGTTCAAGTATAAAGTGCAACTCATTTTGTCAAACAACACTGAGTGCCCATCTCGTAAAAGCTTAGAGATGGAAATCAAATTCTTTATACATGAAGGAAAATATAAACAATTTTTAAGTTCCAGGACTTCCCCAGAGGGTAGGTTTAAGCATATAGGTGCCTATTGCTTTTGCAGAGATTTTAGTGCCGTTCCCAACTCGCACAACCATCTCCTCATTGCGCAGTGACCTGCTCCCTGTTAGTCCCTGCAACGTATTACAGATATGTTGACTAGCGCCTGAATCAAATATCCAGGAATTGGAGCCCACTGTAAAAGCACTCTCTATGACAGAAATAGTCTCTTCAAAAGTCCTTGTCATAAGGCTCGCAATGCGCACCCTGTATTTCTTCTTCCAACGTTCATCCTTTCCACAATGAAAGCATGTTCCCTTGGATTTCTTTGCCTTCTTCTTATGTAACCTTTTCCTTATTATTGCATTCTCACTCCCACTGTCCCTTTTGAAACCTTTTTCAAATTTACAGCACATGTCAATCATCTCTTTCAAAGAATGATCGAATCTATTCACTTTATAGTTTACGATAAACTTAGTGAAATCATCCGAGAGAGATGCAAGGAAAAAGTCTTGGGCCATTTTCCCATCGATGGAAGTTCCTAAACTTTGAAGATCTTGAAAGATCCTTTCCATCTTTTGTCCATGTTTATGGACCGATGTCCCCTTTGCCATTTTGGCATTCATTAGACTACAAATATTTGAGAATCGTACATTACTAGTCTCAATGTCATGCATCTTATGCAAACTTTCAACCATGGCACAAGAAGTGTCCATGTGCTTATGTAGCTTCATAAGCTCCTCACTAAGTGAAGTGAGGATTAAGCATTTGGCTTGTTAGTCATCCTCATAGTGTCTAACATAATTTTGACACTCCTCCTTTGAAGCTAGTTTCGTAGGAGGTACATGAGGAGGGGATTGCTTAAGTACATACAATATGTCTTTCACCTTTGAGACATTCTCAATTCGGCGATACCAAGCAAGGAAACGTTGGCCCTTTAGGCCCTTTTTGTCAAGTATAATGGTGGGTATAATTTTAGGCATGTCGTTCACTACATAACATAACAGAAATCGAATTAGCATTGTTGTTTAAAACTATTTTGATTGGGTCTTTTAATCAAATAGTATCACCCACCATTTTTGGCAAATTCCACATCCCTCAATAGAATTCGAGAGTTATATTTGAACTCTTAGTGGGTTATGGGAGACTCACCATTACCAAGCCCACCTCAGAAGAATATCTTATTGGTTAGCAAAAATAATGATGAGAGAATAACGCATTATTCATTTACAACCTTTTGTAATTACCCATCTAGTTCGGCCTCTAGAGAATGATGCCTCAGAAGAATATCTTATTGGCATCATTGCACTTAGTTTAAGTCATTCCCACCATGCTAGTTCAAATAGGGGTTCAAGAATGGCCTCAGAAGAATATCATATTGGCCATACTCGTTGCCTACTTTCACTTCATCATATGTTTATGGGCTTCTCCTGAATGTAAGCACATACTTTGTATACCCCAGAACTGGACGAATACGGTGTACGAGTCACAAACGATTGAAGCCCACCACGGTGGAAGGCCTACGAAGAGATATTCTAAACATCTCTCGCTTATCAACTTAATATTCATTTGTTGAGGGAATAGCGTTGGGCTACATCAAAACATTTTAATCACATTAAAAGAACTTGGGCCTATCACAACCATTGGTCCAAGTTTATATGAATTAGTAGTATATAATACTCCCACTGTTTCGTTGAAACAAGCGAGACTATATGGAACTACTAACGAATGCTTTGCATCCTCATATGGACTATATAGTCATATTAGGTTTTAGGATGATTATGAACCGTTTGATTTGATCCAACACGAGCCTTGTGTTGGACCTTGGGTCTAAGGTATGTAGTTGTTGATTTTAGTTACGCGTTTAATCCAATTAAACCGTTATTTCCTATTGGGCGTTGGACCCAACTATTCCATTTTGCATACATTTAAACAAAAGGAATACATGAAATAATAATAAGGGCTTATGCCCTTTTACAACATAAATGATGGACTTATGTCCATTTACAACAATCTTGAACTAATCAAATTACATTCATATCTACACTACCAAGCCCAAACATTCATAATGTAAAGCGGCCAATCACATAGCTCAATTATCGAGGCATTTGGTTCATAATCACCCTTCTCTTAATCAAACACATTTAATTAAGAAAACAACTTTAAAACAATTGGTTTTCGGATCCATAGAATTGATTTAAATGGAACTAAATAAAATGAAAATCCAATTCTCATTTAAAGAGACAAACAATTTTGTTCTCATCTAATTTGGGCCAAAAACAATGACCACAACTTTTTGGGCCATTTTCTAAAAACAAAAAACTTTTGGGTCACTTTGTAAAAACACAAGAGTCCACAACTTCATGTAATTACAACTTAGAACCCAAACATTTTTAATAATGTCAAAACATCATTAAAGGAGCAAAACAATTTGTCCTTTAAAGTTTTTGGACCTTAACGTAAAAACGTAAACTTTTGGGCCAAAATGCAAATACACAAAAGTATCAAAACTTTATGTAAGTGCACAAAACACCCAAAAATACCCTATTTAATAGGGTGGCCAGCCATAAGTGGTTTTTATTGGTAAAATTCAAATTTTATACAAAGTTTTGTAAGTGGGTTATGTTAGGTGAGGTAAAGATGAAATAAAATTTTATAAGAAATGATTTATGTCATTCTTTAAAACAAAGTTTGCCTCCCATTAAAATTACTTAATCATTAACCATCACCCACTAAAATTAAATCAAAACTTTATGTAAAAACATAAAACTTTTTGAATCAAAACTTCAAAACTTTTTGTTCTTGGCAAGAACTCCAAGAACATTGAAGAACACTTATGAAAACTCAAAATACATGGCACCAAATTTTAGTTCCAATATTCATGCTTAAATGAAATACATCTACAAATAGTGATTAACAATAAGTATTGCCCTTCCGTTAAACATATAAAAGTTTAACATATTAAGTATTCCAAAAAGCTATTACATCAAATGAGTGGCTTTGTGGGCATACTTCCAACAAAACCTTACACCAAACCTTGTGCCGTGAGTGAAGAAAGAAGGAAGAACTCTTGGATGTTCAAGCTTGATTGTTAAAGCATTCGAGGTGTAATTCGTTCTATACTTACAATGTTTAAATTCATTTTCTTTCGTTTTGTTGTGAACATGAGTGGCTAAACCCCTCTTGGCTAGGGGTGATTTCAAAGCCATGATTATGTGTGCAATATGAGTTGATAAATTCCAGTTATGAATTCTTAAATCGTGAATGCAATTAGCTTAACTGTTTAATTGATAACTTATTTATGTTTGTTGATTAAGGGTCGACACTTAATTGGCATGCATAAATCCGATGCTAGAGTATAAGGAAGTTTCACATAATCATTACAAACTTATATTCATATGTAGTGAAGGTTGTTGATCACGATCGCGTTAAGTTTAATTCCTAGCATGAGTGACATGATGTCATAGTTGCAAGTGCTTTGTCAATGCTTATGATTTTCATTAAACGTAATGATCTTTGATTGTATCTCTATTATGATGTCTGTTGGAAGTATGCCCACAAAGCCACTCATTTGATGTAATAGCTTTTTGGAATACTTAATGTATTAAACTTTTATATGTTTACTGAAGGGCAAAGCTTATTGTCAGACACTATTTATTGTATCATGTGTTTATGCAATAAGGGAATCCAAGGGATGTATTTGATCTAAGAGACAAGTGATCTAAGTGAGTTAGATTATCGAGACCATTCTCTTATGTTCATTCCTAAAACGTTCCTAGCCATAGGATTGCCAATTGGGTATTGACAATCTGCTAAGGTTAGTATGTGTTATGTCAACTCAAGCTTGAGTATGACTAGTCTCAAGTCATTTGGTGTTGGACACTAAGACAAACACATAGGTGCTCGAAAGAGTAATCGAGTACACTGAACAACGATCAAAAGAGAGTTCGAACATACATGTCATGTAAGAACTCTAAAGTTGCAATATGCAAAGTAATCCTTTGACCTGAGGCATCATAGATGTCTAATGGTTAGGTCCTTGATCTTTGATCATGTCAAACGGCATTCCATCAGAGTGTCCACGGCATTGTTGGGGTCAAGCTATCTAGTCATGTAGGCATATGAATGCACAACAAGGGATCTCTAACCTTCCATGGTGGAAGGAGAATACTCTAAGATATGATTCTAAAGTCTTTGGCTAAAGCAAATGAATATGACTTAGGAAGTTTGTTCCAAATCATATTCAAGGGAATCATATAGAAAAGTATCACATTGGATAGTAGACATGAAACAAACTATCACTTAAACAATGTGATTAAGCGTATTGTATTAGAGAAGGACCGTATTGCATTGTAGTTGTAACTGGATAGGTTCTCCAACCAGTTCTACTTAGCTTGGGTAACCATGATATGCTGCTAGGTGTCACTCATGGTTTGTGGAAGCCCTAATGATTAGCAAACACTAATCATTAAAGGGAGAATTGAAATGTGGTTTCAATTCACAATCGATCGTTAAGAGTAACAATCGCCCACTGCCTCGCTAATTGGAACCTAATGGATCGTACACCGAGTAAGGGCGATAGTGAAGAAATTAAATGAAATGGATATGCAATTAAATTGTTTAATTGAAGAATGGTCAAGATTAATTAATTAGTTAATTAATTTTACGAAAGGTTCGTATTGGGCTTTTAAGTTGGTTTTGGGCTTCGGGGCTCAAAAGCGTTTTGGTCCACAAGGCCCATTATGTTTAAGTTGTATGACAACTAAAACAAAATGGGCAAATAGCCCAATAACATTAATATGGCCGGCCATTAGGGTGAATGGGCAAGCTTGGATTAATTACAAGTTTGCCACTCACTTGAAATGAAGTATAAAATCAACTTTATAGCTTTATTTCTCATTGAGGGTTTTTCTTGGTGAAATGAGGTGAAACACTTTCTCTCATTTTCTCTAAAGAGGCCGGCCACTTAGAGGGGATTTAGCTAGCAATCTTTTCTTCTCTAAGTCATCCATTTCATCTTCACACTTAACCCTTGGTGTGGAGACTTAGAGACACCAAATCTTTGGTGTTTTTGGAGATCCTTTCCTTACATCCTCAAGGACCAAAGGAGCACAAAAGGAGAAGGATATCACAAGCAATATCCAAGGAGCTTGGAGGTGACTTGAAGGCCCTCCACTTGGGTGAATCCCTTGTGTAAACAAGGATGAGCTTCAAGGGTAAAGAAACTCTAAATCTTTACTTCTCTTTAATGTTGTTAAAGAGTTTATTGGTTCACCATATACTAGGCTTTGAAAGTCATGGGTTTTATGAATTGTTTTTTAATGCATGCCTACTTTAAAGTGTTAAATAGTATGCATATGTATTCAAATGTTCTTCAATGTTCTTAGCTAGGACAAAAATTTTCCTTCAATGTCATGTAGGGAACTTTTAAAGAATGCTTTGGGTTGTCGAATGATGTCATCCAATCCAATAAAACAAGGAAAATCTGAGGGTTAACTAGTGATGTCACTGTTAATTTGGGGCATTGTCGTTCATAATTCAATGAAGTAGTAACTGGAAATCGAGTTGTTTGCATACATGTCATGTGTGGAGGAAAAGCCTCTAGCTAGCCCATCATCCATCTAATTTCCTAAAATTGTTTTCAAAATTGTTTTTAAGCTACAATCTGTTTTGTTATTTTAAATTCATCCAAAAACAAAACCCCCCCTTTACTTTCTTGTTTCAAATTGTTTTAAACTTGTTTTGTTTGTGTTCTAAGTGTTTTGAGTCAAGCCCAAACCTTATTTTTGTCCAAAATTGTGTTTAGTGTTAGAAACTGCCTAGTTGGTGTTTTTAGGCTGTTTTGAGTGTTTTTAGCTTATTTTGAGTCTTGTGAACTAGTTTTGAGTCTTTTAAATCTATCCTAACGCTTTTAAGTTTGTTTTTGTGTCTTTGAGTCAGTTTAGAGTCAATTAGCAATCCCTCATAATCCCCGGCCTAGAACGATCCCTACTTATACATATACTACAAATGTCAAAATAGGGTTTAATTTGTGTGTTAAGTTAATTTTTGCATCACTCACATTCACAATCGATAACTCACTTGGAACTTACCTGAGCGTCCATAGCACCAACAATAACATATGCAACTACTAAATGTATATTTTAAATAATAAACATTTGACATGGCATTTCAAAGCATCAAACTATTTAAATAAGTTTTCTGGAAAAATACCACGCATATATATATGTATATATATATATATATATATACTGAAAACCAAAAGCCCACTCACTGGCATGTGGGAGGGTCGTAACCCTCGAGCCTCGCCTGACTGCGCTCGTCCTTAGGAAACGTCTCACCTATATGTGAAACAACTATTTTAACATTATTTTAAGCACATAATCAAAACTAGGTATTTGAATATACCATCGTGGCCTACTCGACACCACGAACTTCCCCATATTTTTAGAAAAAAATTCTAAGTTCCCACGCGCCCTCACGCTGCCTTGGCCACACACGCCGCCCACGCGCAGGCACGTGCCTGGCACACTGACAGATTCCCTAACGACGTTAGGGAATATTTCGTTAAATAATGGAATATACCGTTAGATATACCTGATGCAATTAAGAATATTCCGTCAAAATTGACGGAATATGCTCCTTCTCCTTCCTTGGTTTGCCGGTGTCTGGCGCCGGCCACCCTGCTATCGCCGGTTTCTGGAAAAACTTAGAACTTCAATATCTCATCCATTTCTCAACCAAAATTCATGAAATTTGTATCAAAATGAAGCTCTCAACTTGGAGAACACATTCTTACCACTTTTACATCCTCAAAACTAACGAAAACTGGCCGGAAAAATGTCGATAATTCGGCCACACCTACAACTCGATGAACTCGAGTGTCCCGACATCCAAAACCTTCCAAAAATTCCCCTATAAGCTTCGTGAAGTAGATTTAAGAACTCCTAGAACTTTAAAATTCCCCTCGAAACACTCGCGATCAGGACGGAGTAACAGGACACCTCGTCGAAGCTCTCTGGTTCTTGAGTTCCTGAGGTCCATCCTCCCAACTAAGAGTATAGTTATGCTCCTGAGCTTGCAAGGAACTTAGAAATGGTCTCCACTATCTCGATCTGTGCAAGTTGAAGCTAGTTAAGTGCGTGAATGTACGGACTGTACGGACGAAAATAGGGTTCGAGAAAGAGAATGACAGATGAAGGTTGCACGTGTGTGAGTATGCGTGAGCCCTAATCCAGATTGGGTATACACATATACAATCCTTAAACTCTAATTGGGCCACCACTAAAGGCTAAAAATCATCTAAAACAACCCCAATTCCTATTGGGTCCAAAGAATTAGAACATAACATAATTGGTCCGATTTTTCTTAACCCAATTATACATTCACAACCCACCGCTCAAGGGATAAAATCGACATTTCCACGCTATCAGGGATAAGATAAATATAAATTCGGGACGGGTCGTCACAACCTACCCCCTTAAGAAAATTACGTCCCCGAAATTTCATACAATACTATACAAACCACTAATATTCGTAAAACAAGCGTGGATACATATCTCTCATACGATCTTCCACTTCCCAAGTGGCTTCCTCCATCGAATGATTTCTCCACAAAACTTTCACTAAACGCATGGTTTTATTTCTCAGAACTTTATCCTTCCAATCCAAAATTGTCACGGGCTCCTCATCATAAGTCAAATCTGGTTAATTTCCAGTGGTTGAGGAGGTATCACATGTGATGGATCTGAGATATAATGGTGAAGCATAGAGACATGAAAAACACCGTGCACCCTAGATAATTCATGAGGCAACTCAAGCCTATAAGCAACTTCACCAACTCGTTCGGTGATCTGGTACGGTCCGATATATCTAGGACTTAACTTACCTTTTTTCCCGAACTTTACTACTCCTTTCCATGGTGACAACTTCAGAAATACCCGATCACCAACTTTATACACTCTGTCAGTGGCATGTTTGTCCACTAGACTCTTCTGACGATCCTGGGCCGCTTTCAGGTTAGATTTAATTACCTGAATATTCTGTGTAGTCTCGTCTACAATCTCAGGCCCCACCAAAACTCTTTCACCAACCTCTGACCAGCATAAAGGAGTTCGACAAGACTTACCATAGAGTGCCTCAAAAGGTGACATACCTATGCTCGAATGGTAGTTGTTATTGTAGGCGAATTCCATTAAGTCTAAACGCTTATGCCAGGTGTCGCCAAATTGCAATACAAAAGATCTTAGCATATCCACCAGCGTCTGAATAGTTCTCTCAGATTGCCCATCTGTCTGAGGATAATACGCCATACTATAGAGTAACCTCGAACCAAGAGCCTCCTGAAATGCCACCCAGAACTTAGAAGTGACCCTAGGATCCCGATCCAAATAATACTAATCGGAACCCCGTGGTATTTAACAATCTCTTATATAAATAATTCAGCTAATCGGCTTAAAGAATATTTCTCCCTTACTGGAATACAGTGTGCTGATTTAGTAAGCCAATCTACAATCACCCAAATTCCATCATAACCTTTTCACGTATGGGGAAGTTTGTACACAAAATCCATAGTAATATCTTCCCATTTCCACTATGGAACGGGAAGTGGCTGCATCAATCCAAATGGCTTTTTCCTCTCAACTTTAACCTGTTGACAAATGGCACACCTACTCACATATTCGGCAATTTTTCTTTTCATACCAGGCCAATAATAAAATGGTCTAATGGTATGATACATTTTAGTACCCCCAAGATGCATTGCATAAGCCGATACATGTGCTTCATCAAGAATTTCTTTCTTTAATTCTGCATTATTTGGCACGTACATTCTATTCTCCTGCATAAGCATGCCATCCGATTATCTAATTCTGAGATCTTTCTTTTTTCCCTGATTTCTTGCTTGAATTAACTCCTGGGTTTCTTCGTCATTTATCTGAGTCTTGAGCACACGATCAATTAAAATTGGTCTGACTTGGAAACTAGCAAGTAAAGCTTCCTCTTGCTCTTCCACCCTTAACTTTACTCCAGTGGATCTCAAATCTGCAAGAACAGGGATACGACAAACGCATAAAGCATTAATTCTGCCTTGAGATTTCCTACTAAGTGCGTCTGCCACCACATTTGCACGACCAGGGTGATACTCAATCATGCAATCATAATCGCTGAGTAACTCAATCCACCTTCGCTGATGAAGGTTAAGATCTCTCTAGGTGAAAAGATACTGAAGACTTTTATGATCCGTAAAAATCTTACATTTTTCTCCATAGAGATAATGTCTCCAAATCTTCAAGGCAAAAACAATGGTTGCTAATTCAAGATCATGCGTAGGATAATTTATCTCATGAGGCTTCAATTGTCGCGAAGCATAAGCAATCACCCTACCATGCTGCATCAACACACATCCTAGGCCATTCAATGAAGCATCACTGTAAATCTCAAAGTTACCATTATCATCTGGCAGCGCCAAAATAGGTGCATGAGTGAGACAATACTTTGACTGCTGAAACTTTGCTCACAATTATCGTCCCACTCAAATTTAGCATCCTTTCTAGTCAACCTTGTCAGCGGTAATGCAATGACTGAATTTTTTTTAACAAACCGTCTATAATAACCTGCTATGCCAAGAAAACTCCGTACCTCAGTGACGGTTCATAGCTGCTTCCAATTCTCAACGGCCGCTACCTTCCGAGGGTCCACCTGAATACCTTGAGCCGATATAACATGCCCTAAAAATGCCACTTGATCTAGCCAAAATTGGCATTTGCTAAACTTAGCATATAATTGATGCTCCCTCAATCTCTTCAGCACCAAAGTGAGATGTTGCACATGCTCAGCTTTAGACTTAGAGTACAGCAGAATATCGTCAATAAAGACAATGACAAACTTGTCTAAATATGGCTGGAATACTCGATTCATCAAGCCCATAAAAGCTGCAGGCGCATTAGTTAACCTGAATGGCATCACAAGAAACTCATAATGACCATAACGAGTCCTAAAAGCCGTCTTAGGAACATCCTCACTTTTAATCTTCTGTTGATAATAACCAGACCTCAAATCAATCTTAGAAAATACACAGGCGCCTCGAACCTGATCAAATAAATCATCTATACGCAGCAACAGATAACGGTTTTTAATCGTTACCCGGTTCAACTGCTGATAATCAATACATAGCCTCAAAGTCCCGTCTTTCTTTGGTATGAATAAAACTGGAGCTCCCCAAGGTGAAGTACTAGGCTGAATAAAACCTTTATCAACTAATTCCTGTAACTGGATTTTCAATTCTCTCAATTCAGCAGGAGCTATTCGATAAGGAGTTAAAGATATAGGATCTGTACCTGGAAGTAAATCAATAGTGAACTCCACATCTCGGTCTGGCAGTAATCTAGGTAAATCATCAGGGAATACGTCAAGAAAATGCCTGACTACTCGTACATCCTCCACACTGCTAGGAGTATTGTCATTCAACACCACATGAGCCAAATATCCTTGACAACCTTTCTTTAACAATCTATTAGGCCTTACAGCAGAAATGACGCCGTGCCTCACTCCACTACGCTCGCCCACAAATGTAACCATAGGCAATCCTCGACGATGAAAAACTATTGTCTTTATGTAGTGATCGGATCATATTTATACATATTTTACATCAAATTCTCTCGTCTTTTCTTAGTTAGTTTCTTATATTTTTGAGTTATTTACTTTGTTTTTGTGTTTTATCGAATTTATCTAGCTAAGAAAATAAAAATAGCATAAATGTGATTTTATGTAATAAATTCGTGTTAAAACTGTTTAGCTTTTAAATTAAATAAAATATATAATATATATATATATAATAATAATAATGATTCATGATGATGTTTGAAACATCATCATGGTTTCTTTTATAAAGGAAAGAATAAAAAATAAAAAGAAGGGGAATACAAGGAATTTAAAGGATGATGGGAGTTGTTGCTGCCTTGTTGGCAGCATGAATAAAAGTAAAAAAAGCTCGGCATTTAGGTGGGGAGCCTTGAGGGGATTAAAATAAAGAAAAGGGAAGAGAGCATCCTTGGGTGTTCACGTGAAACAGAAAACAAATGGAGGAAAGGATCAAATAAAATAATAAAAAGGAGCTGTTAGTGGACAGCTTGCAAAAGATAAGTAATAAAAAAATATAAGGAAGTTGGCAGGCATTTGAGGGAGAGAGGAAATAGAGAAGTCCTCGGGAGCTAGGGTTGGTGGAAAAGAATAAGTGGCGAATGGGCTGGCAGGAGCAGGAGGGGTATCATTGCCCAGATTATCACTTATCCCATAAAAAAACAATCATTTGCTAATTCCAATCGGCTGGGCACTCTTGTTCAAATACTCCAGGTCATAAGAAGCCGGGGAAGAGAGAGAGCTGCCAGGAGGCAGCAGAAAAGGAGCTTGAAGCTGCAAACGGAGGGGGAGCTGCCCTTGGCAGGACGCGGGAGGACAGCTGGTCAGCGCTGCTTGGGCAGAAGGAGAAGCCAGCTGAAGCTCCGAAAGGAGGAGACGCGAGGAGTGAAGCGCAGGAAAATGAGCTCTCGGGGACTGACTTGAGGACACTGACGCGGGGCAGTTGACTGACGCAAGCAAGTCAGCACAGCACAGCTGGCAGCTGGCAGCTGGCGAGAGGCTTGAGGGCTTTGCGAGGGAAACCAGGCAGCAGAAACCGAGGTGACGTGGGGAGCTGGCGAGCTGCCTTAGGGCAGTGAGTCACAATGCACGGAAAGACAGACGCGGACGCAGGAAGACAGAGATGCGGACGCAGGAAAGAAATAGAAGAAATCAGGCAGACACGGATTTACGCACAGAAGCTTAAGCTTCCTCGTTTGGTTTTATTTTCCTTAACTCATGTTTAATTTAATTTGTTTTTCAATTATATTAAACATGTGTAATTAATTTCTGTTTAGTTAGAGGTGAATTTGAAACCTTGGATAAATGTTTATTATGATTTGATTTACTCCAGTTATGAATTCTTGAACGTTGGATGTGGTTTATTTTTCTGTGTTGATTAATAACTTGTTTATGTATGTGGGTTAAGGGTCGACACTTAATTTGCATGCTTAGACTTGATGCTAGGATATAAGGGAATTTCACCTAATTGTTATGAACTTATATCCATAAGTAGTAAAAATCGCTAGTCACGATTGTGTTTAGTAAACCCTAGGTTGGATTAACATGCGTATTCCATAGTTATGAATGCCTAGTCGATGTTTATGATTTCCATTAAACTTAATGATCTTTGATATGTCTCTCTATCATGCGTATTCCATAGTTAGGGAACTTGATAAGAATAATTTGGTTGTGATGCGTATCCCGTCCAATTCAATGAATTTAGGGAAATCTGAAGGTTAATTTAAGCGGACCTAATTAACTTGGGGCGTTGTCATTTATTCGTTTGTTGAAGTCATAACTGGGAATCAAATTATATGCATTTATTCATGTGTGGATAAGGAACCCTCTAACTAGTGTCTCATCATTTTAATTCTATAAAATATATTTTCTTTGAAGTTTGTTTTTAAGTTTCTGTTTTAAATTCAATTTCGTCAAAAATCAATCCCCCGTTTATTTTAAAGTGTTAGATTTATTAGAAATCAATTTAGTTTGTGTTTCTTGAGTCTTGAATTATTTTGAGTCTTTTGATTTGTTTTAGTTTATTTGTTAGTTTTATTTTGAGTGATTCTAGTTAAGTGTTTTGAGTCTAGTTTAGTGTTTTAAATTTTGTTTTTACGTTTTTAATTTAATTTTACTTTGGTTAGCATCCCTAGTTAATCCCCTGTTAGAACGATCCCTACTTACATCATTACTACAATTGTCACAAATAGGGTTTAAATTTGTGCGTTAGTTAATTTTCGCATCAAATTTTTGGCGCCGTTGCCGGGGATTAGCAAATTTGCTAATCCCTTGTTTATGTTTTTGTTTGTGTTTTATTTTATTTTATTTTATTTTATTTGTGTTTATTTTATTTTATTTTATTTTTGGTTTGTTATGTCTTTTACTTTTGATATTTGATTTAGTTTTCTTTCTTTGATTTTAGTTACAAATGGAGCGAGACATGGCACTTGCATCCATCCAAGCTCAATTGGCGAATCTCACGTCTCAATTAACTCAGAATGCAGGAAGGACCACAATGCCAAGTGTCCCAACATTTGGTGCATCGTATGGGCAAAGTTATCAAACTCATCAATATCCCCAATTTTCTGCCAATGAAGATGTTTGGGGATATCAAGGCTATAATCAATCAAGGGGCAACATGTTTTCCAACGCTTGCAATTCAGATTGGAGAGGTAATTCAGATTATATGTGGGATGAACCTCAACAATTTCAACAAGGTGGATATTGGCAGCAAGACGAATTCTATTCAAGACCTATGCAGCCACCACAGCATCCCCCACAACAATTCCAATCAAATCAAAATATGCCCATGAATTATAATGAAATTCTTGAGGGACTAATTTCTGTGGCGCAGGGTTTACGAAAAGAAGAACAATTGCCACCATCGGAAGAGTTCTATCAGTGGCCATATGAACCACCACAGCCTCCACCACAATCTCCCCAACCAAATTCAGGTACGTCTTCGGATAATGATATGTTGAATAAGTTACTCACCTCTTTGACCCAGGACGTAGAAAATCGAAACATGGAGATGCAAAATAAAGCCAACAAGGTGGATGAGTTGGAGAAGCAAATTGGGCAGATTATGGAGTTCATGGTACAAATTCAAGATCAAAGTGAACTCTCCAACTCCACATTTGCAAATTCAGAGGGAGAAATGGAAATCAATGAAGCCATCACTTTGGGAAGTGATATGGAGGATGAAGTTGTCCCAGAACCATCCAAACAGAGCCCGAACATGGATGAATTGCCGATTCAAGAAGAAGATGAGGATGACGACTTGGGCAGTTTAGAAGAATTCTTATCGCAAACCCCCCAAGTCCTTATGCCATCCAACTCAGGTGAGGAGGTTCAAAATTCAATTCATTCTAACATTATTCCACCAATTGTCCTTTTTCCTTGCAGGTTTTTAAATCCCAAGGTAGAAGTGAATGAAAATATGTTGTGGAAGCTCTTCCAGAGGTGAAAAATGATATCCCAAATTTTGGTGCACCAAATCATGTTCCCGATTATGTTGAAACATTCAAAGAGACTTGTACACCAAGAAGAGGGATTCCAGAAAAGGAGGTGGCCGAGAATATGTTTCCGATGATGTTGGCGCTGTGCATGAGACAATCAAGCCCAAAGCAGTTGAGTTTGATGACACGGGACAAGCCACAACCATCATAGTAAACCTGGTCAAGTTCAAAGTCCCGGAAATGTTAAAAGACGTGGTTTTTGTCATTGAGTTTGTGTCGGAGAAAGAAAATAAGCCATCTTCTCCATTTTTAATTTTATGTTATACTAACATGTTTCTGATTTTGATGATTCAGGCACCGTCATTAGAACTTAGACCGTTGTCGGATCATTTCAAGTACCACCGTCCGTTCAAGGATAAGCCATGCATTTGAATAATAAAGGGAGGCCTAGGAATCACCCACAATCAGATTTGCATTCCTAATCCCTTCTCTTTACTGCTTTCATTTTTGTTTTGTTTATTTAGTTGTGATTTTTGTTTAGGAAGATAAACATAGTTTTTTTTTACTTTGATTTACTTATTTTACATTGATATTAAAAAAAAAAAAAAAAAAAAAAAAAAAAAACATAAACATTCATATAAATTAAAAAAAAAAAACATAAACATTTATATAAATAAAACACAAAAATATTTACATATATATATATAAAAAAAAAAAAAAAAAAAACTTAAATGCATAAATATTTTACAATAACTTTTAAACTAAGAGAGCTTTCATTGGTCATTGGTAGGTGGTGCCTCGGAGGTCGACGGAGCCCCTGAAAGACGAAGCGCCAGAGCTGGATCATTCGGAGCCTCAATACTTGGTGCTGCTCCCGAGGACGAAGGCAACATAAACCTCGGGAGTAACGTCATAAACCGTTGATGATCACTCTGAATCCGCACTTCGGACTCCTGCAGCTGATCAAGCTTCCTCTTCATGCTTGTGGAGCAATTGGTTGCGAGCATGTGCAAATCCCTGTTCTCATGCCGAAGCACTCTGACCTCCTGCCAAAGACTAGCCACTTCAGCCATCAACGACTCCACCTGACGAGTTCGTGCAAGAAGGCGCTGGCCCATGTTTGATACTGAGCCTGCACATCGGACGCTGTAGGCCAAAGAGTCCTGGACAGCTAGTTCGTCGGACCGCCTAGAAAGTATCCTAGTGTCTCTAGGAGTGAGCAGATTTCTGGCCACCACCGATGCGGTTGTTTCATTCATCATCATGGAATCCCCAACTGTAAGAGGACCATTCGGGGATATGAAGGACGGCTGCCAAATGTTGGTTGGAGAAGACGTATCACTATCTTCCCCAACATTCAAGTTAAGGCGACGGTCAGAGGGGCAAGACATATTTGAAGGTGTTGAGAATGAAGAGTCGAACTGATCAAGATTAAAGAAAATGTAAGAGGGAGTGTTTGCAGGAGGAAGTGTTACAGGGGGAGCTTAAGTGTGTTGTGGAACAAAAATGAGCGTTCTTATAAGAAGAAGAAATCGTTGAGGCATCACTCAGCAGTCGAAGAGGCGCCCTCTCGCAAATCGAAGAGCCGGGCTCCTTTCTCAAAAGCCGGATTCTTTTCGCGTCGCCGTTCTCAAAAGTCGGGCGCCTTTCTCAAAAGCCGGAGCGGTCAGGAATCACGAGGCGAGCTGCTTTTCCAGATTTGTCGTCACTCGTCACGCGCGCTGTCAACTTTGCGCAAATTACGGGTGGCTTTTTCAGAAAGCGCGTGACCTGTACTGTTCATCCATCCACCGGCTGCCGACAGGGGTAAAGGAATAGTTTCGGTTATGAAGAAAAGTTCTATAAACGTCTACCTTCGCCTTCAACAGCAAAGGCAAACTCTCTCAACACTTCTTCATCTCCGAAATTTTTCATCTCCGAAAATGCCTTTCCATCAAACCCTCTCGAGTTTCTCTGTGTTTCTCATTCCCTGGGATACCTTTGCAAACAAGTCATCTAGAGATAGAGTATTTCATATCATGAAGGTTGAAAGCAAGAGTATCTCATATCACGCTTTCTCCCTGTCCTTTTCCTTGTCTTTGTGATAAGGAGAAAGCGGGCAATCAGCCAGCATTCGGTGTCAATCTTCCAATCTAAGAACCGACTGCCTGGAAATCCTTCCTGATTGCTTACCTAGCATTGCTTACCTAGCATTGCTCTCGAGTGCTCATCTTCAACCGCTGATGTACTTCGGAAGAAGACGCCACATCTGCCTGGAGAACAGATATGGCAAGCGAAAATGTTACTTGAAGCATGTGGAGACAAGGTGCTGTTTCATCTTCAAGATCAAGTCTCATTTTCCTTGCTAAGAAGTTCCCCAGCCCAGTTCAAGCATATACCTGTGGAACGATACTTCTTCAAAAGCAAAAGTATCCCATATCATCAGAGTCAGAGGCAAAGATTTCTCATGGCATGCTTTTCCTTTACCCTTGCTCTTGGCTACGAGTCAAGGTGAAAGAAAGGAAATCGGTCGGCACTTGGACAGATTGAACAAAGAAGCAGACCACCACCTCTGCCTCGTGCCTACCTGCCATGCAGAAGAACAAAAAGAGAAGAATGTAGCCTGAGACTCAATCAACCCGGCAGAAGGAGTCCGAGTTGAAACCAAGAGCTCGAGAAGCTTCAACAACACCACCAATCAAGTCTCATTTTCCTTGCTAAGAAGTTCCGAGGCCAGTTCAAGTTCAAAGCTGTGGAAAGTCACCAAACAGGACCAATGATCATTTATTAGTTTTATTCATTATCTTTTATTTTCATTTTCAATTTTTCGTTTGTTTTCTTTTATATTTTCTTGCGTGCGTAACTGATTTATTTCTTTTCTTTGCAGGAGTTTTTGGTTATTTCCACCCTTGAGGTTGATTGCAGAATTTAAGCTTCGGGGTCATCGCTTGATTTTTACTGCAAATTAGGGAAGTTTTCAGTCCTATTGCTTTATTTTGTTTCTTTATATTTATTTATTTTATTTCTTTATATTTATTTATTTTATTGGCATTTTATTATATTTTCTGACATTGGGGACAATGTCTAGTTTAAGTGTGAGGGTAAAAAGTATAAAAATGACCAAATTGAAAATTTTTATACCTTCGACTTTGAACTGGTTTCATTTGTTTCCATGTTATTGCTTTGTTTTCTTAATTAGTTTTGTTTTATTTAAAAAAAAAAAAAAAAAAAATCGGAAAATTTAAAAAAAATCCAAAAATATTTCCTTGTTTTCCTTATTGTTTTGAATTAGATTTTTTGTTAGTTTCCCGACCCAATGATATAATTGGATAAAATTTGAACCATGATGATCAAGAACTTAGTTAACATGTGTTTTGTGAAATTCCAAATTCTCTTGTTAGTTTTGTACATGTTTGATCATCTTTGAAAAACCAAATGCACATAGCCTTGTTGATGTGAAACTAAAGCATGATTTAAAGCTCCATATGTGAATTTAGTGACCATATACATCCTATGTGAGTTTTTGAGCCTATTGAAAGTGTGTGCATTTTTCATACACTCCTATTCTTTCATGTGTGATGAACTTATGTGAGATACTTCTCTAGAACTTGCATAACGATCTTTTGAAATATTTGTCATTGATTGCATGAACTTGAAAATGATAGAGGCATTAGGTTTACCACCATGGCCCAAATAACCTTGTTTCCCAAAGAAAAAATGATATCATTAGATTGCCAATTTGAGCCGTATTTGTGAGCATTTTATTTCTTATCACCAGATATGTCTACCCTTATGCCTGAAATATTTTTTTTTCCTTACCCTTTCCAAGCGAGCTAGTGAGCAATGTGAGATTGTCTTATGAGAAATGTTTGTGAAGTACTTTGAAGGTGTTTGGCAAAAGAATAAGTGTGGGGGTTTTTCATATTTGTTTCTTAAAAAAAAAAAAAAAAAAAAAAAAAAAAAAAAAAAGAAAAAAGAAGAAAAGAAAGAAAGTTTGTTTACAAGAAAATAAAAAGTGTTTAAAGTTTCAGTTTAAGGTTGTGGTTGGAGGTGACTGGAAGAATAGCTGGAAAGTTTGAGTTCTTATAAATTTAAAGAAAAGAATTGCTTGCAATGTAGCTTGGAACTTGTGTTTTCCTATTCTTTCGTTTCAATAACCCTATCCCTAAGCCTCATTACATCCAATAAAAGTCCTCTTGATTTAAGTTTTGTAATTATGATTGTGGAGAAGTGATCTTTATGCAAGCTTATGGTAGAACTTTCACATTTGTTTCTTTGAGAGAAACACACTAAAACTAAACACATGTGTGATTGAGTGAAAATCCCGTGAGAAGGTTGCTAGTTTGCATATGGTGATTTTAAAAATAAAAATTTGAAATTGCATTAACATGGCTATCTCACACACTACACTTCAAGGATGTTTCAAAGATTACTGCTAATATTTGAGTTAGGAAAATGAACTTGAATTGCTTGTTGGTGTTAGCTATGGTTCGTGATGATTGTGTTCTCGAATGAAGTTCTATGAGGGTCACATAGGAGAAACTAATGTTTTTCATGTTATTACTTTTTCTGTTTTCGTTTGTTTTGCTCGAGGACTAGCAAAAGTTAAGTGTAGGGGTATTTGATCGGATCATATTTATACATATTTTACATCAAATTCTCTCGTCTTTTCTTAGTTAGTTTCTTATATTTTTGAGTTATTTACTTTGTTTTTGTGTTTTATCGAATTTATCTAGCTAAGAAAATAAAAATAGCATAAATGTGATTTTATGTAATACATTCGTGTTAAAACTGTTTAGCTTTTAAATAAAATAAAATATATAATATATATATATATATAATAATAATAATGATTCATGATGATGTTTGAAACATCATCATGGTTTCTTTTATAAAGGAAAGAATAAAAAATAAAAAGAAGGGGAATACAAGGAATTTAAAGGATGATGGGAGTTGTTGCTGCCTTGTTGGCAGCATGAATAAAAGTAAAAAAAGCTCGGCATTTAGGTGGGGAGCCTTGAGGGGATTAAAATAAAGAAAAGGGAAGAGAGCATCCTTGGGTGTTCACGTGAAACAGAAAACAAATGGAGGAAAGGATCAAATAAAATAATAAAAAGGAGCTGTTAGTGGACAGCTTGCAAAAGATAAGTAATAAAAAAATATAAGGAAGTTGGCAGGCATTTGAGGGAGAGAGGAAATAGAGAAGTCCTCGGGAGCTAGGGTTGGTGGAAAAGAATAAGTGGCGAATGGGCTGGCAGGAGCAGGAGGGGTATCATTGCCCAGATTATCACTTATCCCATAAAAAAACAATCATTTGCTAATTCCAATCGGCTGGGCACTCTTGTTCAAATACTCCAGGTCATAAGAAGCCGGGGAAGAGAGAGAGCTGCCAGGAGGCAGCAGAAAAGGAGCTTGAAGCTGCAAACGGAGGGGGAGCTGCCCTTGGCAGGACGCGGGAGGACAGCTGGTCAGCGCTGCTTGGGCAGAAGGAGAAGCCAGCTGAAGCGCGGAAAGGAGGAGACGCGAGGAGTGAAGCGCAGGAAAAGGAGCTCTCGGGGACTGACTTGAGGACACTGACGCGGGGCAGTTGACTGACGCAAGCAAGTCAGCACAGCACAGCTGGCAGCTGGCAGCTGGCGAGAGGCTTGAGGGCTTTGCGAGGGAAACCAGGCAGCAGAAACCGAGGTGACGTGGGGAGCTGGCGAGCTGCCTTAGGGCAGTGAGTCACAATGCACGGAAAGACAGACGCGGACGCAGGAAGACAGAGATGCGGACGCAGGAAAGAAATAGAAGAAATCAGGCAGACACGGATTTACGCACAGAAGCTTAAGCTTCCTCGTTTGGTTTTATTTTCCTTAACTCATGTTTAATTTAATTTGTTTTTCAATTATATTAAACATGTGTAATTAATTTCTGTTTAGTTAGAGGTGAATTTGAAACCTTGGATAAATGTTTATTATGATTTGATTTACTCCAGTTATGAATTCTTGAACGTTGGATGTGGTTTATTTTTCTGTGTTGATTAATAACTTGTTTATGTATGTGGGTTAAGGGTCGACACTTAATTTGCATGCTTAGACTTGATGCTAGGATATAAGGGAATTTCACCTAATTGTTATGAACTTATATCCATAAGTAGTAAAAATCGCTAGTCACGATTGTGTTTAGTAAACCCTAGGTTGGATTAACATGCGTATTCCATAGTTATGAATGCCTAGTCGATGTTTATGATTTCCATTAAACTTAATGATCTTTGATATGTCTCTCTATCATGCGTATTCCATAGTTAGGGAACTTGATAAGAATAATTTGGTTGTGATGCGTATCCCGTCCAATTCAATGAATTTAGGGAAATCTGAAGGTTAATTTAAGCGGACCTAATTAACTTGGGGCGTTGTCATTTATTCGTTTGTTGAAGTCATAACTGGGAATCAAATTATATGCATTTATTCATGTGTGGATAAGGAACCCTCTAACTAGTGTCTCATCATTTTAATTCTATAAAATATATTTTCTTTGAAGTTTGTTTTTAAGTTTCTGTTTTAAATTCAATTTCGTCAAAAATCAATCCCCCGTTTATTTTAAAGTGTTAGATTTATTAGAAATCAATTTAGTTTGTGTTTCTTGAGTCTTGAATTATTTTGAGTCTTTTGATTTGTTTTAGTTTATTTGTTAGTTTTATTTTGAGTGATTCTAGTTAAGTGTTTTGAGTCTAGTTTAGTGTTTTAAATTTTGTTTTTACGTTTTTAATTTAATTTTACTTTGGTTAGCATCCCTAGTTAATCCCCGGTTAGAACGATCCCTACTTACATCATTACTACAATTGTCACAAATAGGGTTTAAATTTGTGCGTTAGTTAATTTTCGCATCATGTAGCAATCTATCTTGGCACGATTGTAATGTAACCAATCTGTGCCCAAAATAACATCAAAATCAACAATATTTAACGGAATAAGGTTAGCTGGCATAACAACATCCTCCACCAATACAGGACATCCATGATACACCCAGCTAACATAACATGTCTCCCCTCTAGGCATTGAAAATTCTAACTCATACCCAAGAGGTGTGGGATGAGATTGTGTTGTCTAAGCAAACGTATGAGAAATAACAGAATGCGTAGCACCATAATCAATCAATACTCTAGCAAAATGACCAAGAATATTCAACGTACCTATGATTAAATCAGGATTATTCTGAGCATCATGCAACGTAATGTGATGAATACGCCCCTGCATCTGCTGTCGTCCCCCACGACCTTTACCAGCATGACTACCACATCCCTGCATACTACGTCCTTGACCAAGCTGATTGGGTTACCTCAACGATCCTAAACTACTAGAAGCAACCTCCACGTGCTGGGACTGTCCTCCAAGATGCCATTGTGACCCACCTATTGAGTACGGCTGATATGGCGTATAACCGCCGGAATACTGAGCATAACCACCCTGCTGATATGGATCTTGTGGATACTGATACTGTCCTCCATAATATGGAGCTATATCACCCTGATAGTAATAAGCACCCCCGTGACTCGTCTAGGTATAACTACTAAGTCCTGGGACCTGCTGGATCGGTACAGGTGGTGGTAAAAAAGATAGCTAGGGCCTCTGCTGGTTCTGCGGGCACTGAATAGCCCGATGCCCCATCTGGCCACAAGTATAGCATCCACTACTGCCTCGCCTACACTCCCCAAAATGCTGATTATTACACCTATGACATAAAGGAGCACTTGTGCTACCAAAATCTCTTTGCCTCTGGAATCGAGGACCTCCAGAAAATCTGCCACCCCTCTTTTGCGCAGTAGAACTCAGACCCCCGCTAGAAGAACTGGAACTGGTACCACTTCTCTTAAAACTTTGACTATTGCGAGGTCCTTGAGACGACTGACCCTTATCTTTATTATTATTACTTTTCTTCTGATTACCATCTTTTTCTTCCTTTTCTTCACTGTCATTGAGCATATTTTCAGAATCCTCAACCCGCGGCAGAATCTCATAAAACTCCTGATAAGTAGCATAGGGATTCGTGGTCGCCATAGAACGCCACTTATTTCGAGTACCCAACCTGAAACGACAGAGCATCTCTACCGGATTAGCAGCAATCTCCGGACAATAACGAGACAAATCAGTAAACCTTCTGTAGTACTCATTAGCTAACATCTTCCCCTATTTTAGGTGCGTGAATTCTTGCTTCTTACGATCTATATACTCTGGAGGAATAAATCTCTTTTGAAATAACCGTTTAAAAATTTCCCAATCAGCAGCTTCCTCTGGTGATAACTGATAAGATTCCTGACTCCACCAGGATGCAGGCTCCTTACCTAAAAACCAGGTGGTCGTCTCAACCCACCTATCCTTAGGAAGATTTCCCTGTCTCTGCATCTAATAGAAAGTCTTCTCAAGATGATTGAGCCACTGCTCGGCTCCCTCATGCCCTTACCCATAAAATTATTTAACTTCAGATTATACACAGTCTCCAGAGGTGTCCTCTGGGGTGGACGAAATGAAGACTAAATAGCATTGGCAATAGCTTCCCCCAACTGAGCAATATCGGGCAAACTAGACTCAATTGAAGGACGTGGCTCTCTACGAGGCGACATGGTTCTGACAGAAGACACCAAAATAATTAGAATATTCATAAGATATGCAGGACTGCAAAACCTAGGCTCTGATACCAAACTAACACACCCCGACCTAAATCACGGTGCGATGGCCAGCACGCCTTGATTTCGGTTGGGGTGTGTCATTGGAGGTGGGCATGTACATATAAGGCTTAAAGGATCCACTCCCCTAGGTGATGTGGGATGTTACAATCCACCCCACTTAGGGGTCCGACGTCCTCGTTGGCACACTTCCGGCTAGGGATTGGTTCTGATACCATTCTGACACACCCAGAAGGTGACGAAGCCATAAAGTATGGTGATGTGGAAAATGTGATTATATTTAAACCTAAAAGTGCCTAAAGACAAGAGTGCACTGTGAGCGGGAATGAACCCATTTCACACGTGACGTCAGAGCATAAGTAAAGTACAGTAGTGTAGGTAAGGATCATACCCTCAAAGGTAGCCACTTATACTGAGGTTCGCCCAGAATCCTCGTCGATACGAACTTTTAGCAGCTAAAACCTGAAGGGGTGAAAAATAGAAGGGTGAGTGGGCAAAAACAAAACGTTTGAAAATGCATTTCTCTTTTCTGAACATAATAACCCTTCACTGTAAAACCCGTATAATTTCCCAGAAAATAATAATACATACGTATATAGAAATCAGGCTTGAGCGCAATGAAATCAGTAATAAATATGTAAGCCAGGTGCTGTGAATCAATATAAAATGATATGTCAGTCGGAGTCACCTAACGTAACCTGTACGGCTAAATCTATAGCTCATAAACGAATTCCTGCACACGAGTCGGAACCACCTATTATGGTCTGTACGACAGGCTGGGTGTAAATAGATACGCTCAAGTGCTATGATCACGTAAAGCCTGTGCGAAGTATCACAAGTCACCTATGAGTCGGAACCACCTTGTGGTCTGTACAACAGGCTAGCACCTGCCTTCGATCCAAGGTGAGCATGTGGTGCGGAAGGTGAACGATTATGTGAAGGTTAGGCCTTGGCCTCGAGCGGAGCACTAACACCGGGGTGCAGGATAATGAGCACTAAATGCATCTAAACATAACCATACACGCTACAATTACTATCATCAATATGCACTCACCTAAAGCTTACCTGGGCGTTCGCAGCGTCATGCAATAATATGCATATCTATACTAATGCATATACTAAAATGTAATGCAATTGACATGGCATTTAAAAACGTAAATCCATTTAAAACCATTTCTGGGAAAATGGAAAACATATATACGTATATATAAAAAGCCAAAAGCCCACTCACCTGGAGTCCGCGCTACAACTCCCTAGCACAAACATCGAGGCGTCACGAACGATCGGCGCCTAGAACAATTATCAAACCATATCTCAGAATCCTTCTTAATAGAACACATAATTTACATAAAACACATCCCCAAGGACGTTGTAGAATGATTTGAGACCCGTTGACCAAAAGTCAACCGTCGGTCAAAAATTGACGGTAGGGTCCACAACCCTACGTAACTCAATCCAGAAGATCCACACCTCAGATTTTCGATCCGTAACTTCCAAATATCCACATTATGCTTCTAGAATAACATACTAAAATCTTACCACGATCTGAAGGTCGGATCTCCGCCACTCACAAATTCATGTGGCCATCAATTAGCCGATCAACTATGAAACTACATTAAAACATTAGAATTTCTCTAAACGAACGTCAAAAATGGATTAACGTCGAATTAACCTAAGTTAGATACTAGGTCAAAACCCGAAAAGAATCAACAAAAGTCAACATTCAATGCAAGGAATATTCCAAATAATTCCTCTTCTTCAACCTCTCCGGTCGCCAGATGTTGCAGATTTTCTAGCAATCTTTAGAACTCCATATCTCACTCGTGTCTCAACCAAAATTGACCCATAATATACCAAAACGAAGTTAGAGAAGTGTAGAACAAGATTATACCTGCTTGGAATCTAAATGGTGGCCCGAAGTGGCTGGAATATGGCCTAAAATACGGCTGTCAGCAGGAAAACTGGTAACTTGTCGAAATTTCTGGGAACCTTCAACATCCATAACTTTGTTAATACTCAACGAAATCAAGTGATTCAAAAAAACAATCATAGCTTGAAATGAGACAAACAGATTGGTACCTTTCCCGATGGGTAACTCGCTGTGGTTTGTCCAGAAAATGGTCTGGAAGGTCACGGGTTCTCCGGAAACTAGGCAAACCTTAAATCGTTATAACTTTCTCATTTTTCAACCAAATCACACGATCCAAACATGAAAATTTATCTAATCGACAACATAAATCGATTGATACCTATTTTGAGTTCAAAAGATGGTTGAAAATTGTCTTAATCATGCCTAGAAGTCTCGGCCTAAAACCTTGTTCTTTGAACTTGTGTTTTGGGTTCGTTTTCAATGAAACAAAAAACACAACGGAGGTTATGGTGGTGAGGACATGCAATAATGGTGGTTTTGATGTTCAACAGGTCAAAATTTTGGTGGTGGTGGTGGTTTGTTTCACAGAAAGAAAGGGAGAGCCGAGAGAGAGTGAGAGAACTCTTGAGAGAAAGAGAGAACGAGAAAGAAAAGGGAGGAGAGAGAGAGTACCAGAATTTTTGGGTGCCCACATGGCACTCACCCAATGGTTAGACAACAATATCACATGTCCAATTAATTATCAATTTACCAAAATATCCTCGACATTCAAAACCTCATAAAATCTTCGCTATAATTACGAATTACATTATGTTTGTGCCCACGCTTTCGTAGTGACGAATACTATGAGGATACGCCAAGAAAATAGATCTTACATGATACGACAAGGCAGGAATATTCCGTTAAAACCCAACGGTAACTATTAAAGATGACTGACGGCATTAGCATATTCCATCAACTTAACGGAATATGCTCATTTCTTCTCCGGCGAGTCGCCGGTCGCCAATGACTTCGTCGGTTTCTGCGTAAAACTTTAAATCGCTTATTCTCTTTCATTTCTTCACCATTTTCCACAAAATTGGTACCAAAATGAAGCTAATAACATGTAGAATCATGTTATATAAGTTTCAAGGCTTAAAATCTACTAGGTTTTCCCCGAGAAAGCTCGATAGTTCGGCTTACCTAGATATACGTCGATCTCAGCCCTCCGACATCCAATTCCTTCCAACGAAGTACCTCGAGACTCGTGAGGACCTCCTTAAGCTTCCTATAAGCTTCAAATTCCCTGAAACATAAGATTCCACGTGAAATCGAAGGTTTCCTTACCTGAAAATGGTACCTTTGAACTCGTATGGTCCTCACGAACACAATGGTGATCTTAAAACCTTCGATCTACAAGGTTTGAGAGGGTTTCTGGGTTGGTCCGTACGAAGAAGGGAGAGAGAGAGTGAGAGTCTGAGAGAGAGAAAGTACGGGAATGAGAGAGAGAAAAGGTGGGTGTGTGTGTGTGGTCCAAAAACCACCAATCAAAACTAAGAAAAGTCTTAGTTCTAATTGGGTCACCAATCTAAAACAATTTAACCCAATAATAATTCACACACATCAATTAACGTCCGAGGACAATTTCGTCATTTTACATCATCGATAATAGAAGTTCGGGACTGGCTGTGATAGTTGGGGCTTTCGAAAAGAGATGTTAGTTTCAATTAGGGTTTCAAAAAGATTAGCATATGTTCCAACTGGACTTTCGAAAAGAGGCGTTAGTACATAACAAGAGATTTATTTATCTAGCTTTCGAAAAGATTAGCGTTAGTTCCAGTTGGGCTTTTGAAAAGAGGTGTTAGTTCCAAGGATTATGATTTGTTAGTAGGCCTTTCGAAGAGAGGCGTTTGTTCTAGTTGGGCTTTCGAAAACATTGGCGCTAGTTCCAACTGGACATTCAAAAAGAGGAGTTAGTACTCAAATAAAAGTGCATGCCAAATCTCAAATAAAAGTGCAGTGCACATTTCGAAGAGGAAGTATACTGGCTTCAAAAAATGTTAGAGGATAATCCTATGTAAATATTTGATGGTTTGTCAAATTGAGCAAAACACAATGTCTGAGTGCAGAAGAGTAATTTGCATCTTATAATGAATATTTTAAGGTATGGAGAGGTTAAAGACCTCCCTACGAATACCTTAAATGTGGGAGAATACACCCAAGTGTTAGCAAATTAGTTACAAAAGTCCCAACATATATATACCTTTGAGGACTTCACATTGAGAAACAACTACTCTCATATGAGATATAATTTCATAAGGTGGATTGTGCACACCATTAAAGATAGTCAACCTACTAATGGATCCAATAATTATTAAAGGTTTGACTAGAGAGTAAGTTGACCATTGAGGGGAATGAGGCTAAAACCAAATAGAGTTGTTGAAAGGAAAAAACATGTCTTGATTGAGATGACTAGAATGATGTTGAATAGCAAGAATTTAGAAAAACATTTTTGGGCTGAAGCCATGAATACTGCATGTTACACTTCAAATCGTGTGTTTCTTAGTCCAGATAATGATGTGACGCCTTACGAACTCTGGATGAAGGAAGATTTGTGAAAAACATGTTCATTTAAGCAACATCAATAGCATGCTATTAACAATTAAAAGGCGGAATCATGCTTGAATGCACTAAAAAACAAAACATTAACCATGAAATTCAAAGCCTAGTAGATTGGTGAACCAAGACTCAACTCAAATCAAAGTGAGTTGAGAAATATATACCTTTGTAGATTCCTCTTTGCATAAGCAAAGGCTAATCACCCAAAGAGAGGGCCTTCATTCCTTGCATCTTAAATCTATGGATTTGGATGGAAGAATATGATTCTCCAAGTTCTCAAAATAGAGAACCTCTAAGTCTCCACACCAAGGATGGATTGATGAAGAAATGAGTGACCTAGAGGAAGCAAGATTGCTAGATAATTTCCTCTAGGGTGGTCGGCCTCTTTAGAGAGAAATGAGAGCTTTATGTTCTCTCCAATTTCCTAAAAGAAACCCTAAATGAATTTTGGCGATAAAGTCATAGGGTTTCATTGGGCTTTTTAGGCCTTTGTGAATTTTAGTCATTAAGTTGTCATACAACTTAAGTCAATGGGCTTGACGTTCGAAGCCCATTGGGCCTTGAGGCCCAAAACTAACCAGTGGTCTTTTAACGAACTTTATTCGTTTGATTAATTAATCATATTAATTAATCCTAGCCATAAATAATTAAACCATTTAATTATTCTTACTCATCTCCGTTGTTTCTTCAATCTCCATTTCAAAGCGAGGCAGTGGGCGATTAAAACCATTTCAAATCGATTGTGAATTGAAACTTACTTTCAATTCTCCCTTTAGTGATTATACACGTTTAGGGCTTCTACAAACCATGAGTGACACCTAGCATCATATCATGGTTACCCAAGCTAATCAGAAGAGGTGAAGAACCTATTCAGTTTAGGATTACAAATGCAATACGGTATTTCTCTAATACAATACTCTTGACCACATTGTTTGGTTTGATAGTTTATTCATGTCTACTATCCAATGTGATTCGTGTGCTTATATGATTACCTTGAATGTGATCTGGAACGACTTCCTAAATCTCATTCATACTCTGGCCAGAGATTCTTAATCATATCATAGAGTATTCTCCCTCAAAAGGTTTGAAGGTTAGAGATCCCTTGTTGCGCATTTAATTGCCTCCATGGCTAAGTGGCTTAACCCCAACGATGCCGTGGACACCTCGAATGGAGTGACTTTGACATAGTCAAAGATCAAGGACTTAACCACAAGACAACTATGATGCATCAGGTCAAATGACTACTTTGCATTATCCCAACCATGAGTTCTCATGTGACATGAATATGAGAACTCTTCGTTGATCGTGTTCAGTGAACTCATTCTCCATTGAGCACCTACGTACTTGTCTTGATGTCACACACACCAATGACTCGAGACTAGTCACTCTCACTGAGAGAAGACACAGCACGTACTGATCTTAACGGACTGTCAATGCCCAATTAGCAATCCTATGATCAGGAACGTTTAGGATGTGTCTACGAAAGAATGGTCTCATGAATTTAACTTCTTTAGATTGCATTCTCCCAATCACATATTCCTTGGACTTTATCGTTTAAGCATATAACATTTATATGAGACGGCTTAAACAATAATCTTTGCCCTTTATATTTAAACTACATTAGTTTAACTTGTGAAATGTCCGTAAAGTATCATCATATGATTGGTTTTAGGGCACATTTCCAACAATCTCCCACTTGCACTAGAGCCAATCAGCTTGGTTATCAGTGATGATACCTCTTCTGTAGTCATTTCAAAAATGGTTGAGTAGTAGGCCTAGACAATGAATAACGACGTCACCATTATACATGATTCTTAATCATGTGGTTCAGTCTCTCATATGAGTTCGGATCTTGATGAGACCTTGATTCCCTGGCTTGAGCTATCGCCCCATTAGTGTCGTAGTGTCGGTACACTAGAGACACTTTCTGGTTGGAACTGAATAGAGAGTTCATGAATGAACTTTCCCATCCAAACAACATTGTTGTAAGCTTCTATATGGCAATATATTTTGCATTCACAATGGAACACACTAAAGTCATTACTTTAATGTTTCCATCCAAATATCTCTTCAGTCATAATAAAGAGATATCTGTTTATCTCTTCATTCATAATGAAGAAACATTCAATGATGGATTAGATTCATAATCTAATACATTTACGCTTCCATTACGTTACTCTAATTCTTCCTCAATCTTTGAGGAATCTATCCTTTAGTATTTCTTAAATACTTAAGGACTCACTTGACAGTTGCCATGGTTCTGATCCTGGGCTTGCACTGATATCGTCTTGTACCGTTCTAGGTACAACTCATATCAATGTTTTTCATACAATATGAAATACATAAATCACCTTTCTGCGTATGCATAAAGGATTCTATTTACGCATTATTTCTTTGGGAGTCAAAGGGTACGTTCCCTTTGAGAAGAGCTACCTTCTAGTCTTACTAGAGTTGTTCTTCTGATTGAAGTTTATCATCATATGAGAAACTTCCTAGCATCTTTTGTCTATCATTAGGGATTGATATAATCCAATTATATCTTGAAATCTATCATTATAGATTTCATCCCATGTTTATAGACTATGTCTCCCATATACATTCTATCGTTATAGAATGCTTAAAGTCATAACTTTAACGAAGAAGTATTCTTTTCATTTCCAAAATTAATATATCATATATGTGTATTTACATATATTCAAATTTAGGAACATGATTAACTCCCACTAATCTTTTGTAAACCTAGTAAACAAAAGATTCATTTACATCTTTATGAGAAATCAAACAATTTGATCTTTTTCTTCGCATAAGACGCTTATAGCTCCCACTAGCTTGTTAAGATCCATGATGGATGGATCTCTACAACTTACATGTCTTGTGATTCATAGTTTTAGACATATATTATTAAGACTATCTTAATAATGGTTTCGGAAACCCATATAATGTTCAAACATTGAATCACCATTTAGTTGTAGCTAGCAATCTTCGAATTAATTGAAACTAAGACTACGTCAAAGATGGTTTCTTCAAAGTCAATCATTCTCTTTGATTGTAGTCACCTTAAGCTACCAATTAGCTATGAAGGTTTCATTATTTCGGGTCAAATGGTACTTTACCATTTCCTTGAGTATATATCGTACATACACTCAATGTAGTAATAAGGATTTTCATTCTTATTTCTTTCGAACTAAGAGGTGTAACTCTATGACATAGTCATAAAGTTCAAACCATTCAACTGAGACGGTTTATAAATCCTTCTCGACTACCTTGGAGCTTGTGGTATAGGAACTAGGTTGTTATATTTGTTGATCACTATCTTGTTTCTCAAAGAACCCATTCTTTGAGTTCTATCCCTCGTTCATTTGCTCTATCTTGGGCAAATCCTAGTGTAGGATTACAATGAACTACCCAACAAACAACATTTGTTAGTTGGTTTATAGAAGTGATATCCAAATGTTAATTTAAGGATATTCACAAGATAATTCTCAAACAAATATTGCTTATTAGCACACAACCCCAAATCTTAACACGATTAAGATTTGTCTTTCTTTCCAACTACATCCTATGAAGTCATGAAATTTTTTGGAAGATCTTCTTAATTGACAATCATATTGTCTTAGAAGTATATATCCTATATATGGGTAATTGATAATATCCAACGAACTAAATCTTATTCAAGTTCGTTCTTCTCCTAATGGAGAAATCCATTATCTTATGATGCTTCTTTCCTTGATATTTTTCAAGGAAACTGTTCTAAAGTGTTACCTTTCCTTGGATCAAATCTAAGGAGGTAAATACTTTAGTCATCTTACTCATTAACTTACATTCTTGAATTCTTTGAAACCTTTTGCAAAGTATTCGGACTTGTTTTTATTTAAAATAAATTATAGTCCAACCAAGAGTGATCTTTGGTGAATGTCAAACAACATGAGTAGCATTATGTTTGTGGACTAGTGCCACTAACATCTAAGTGAATTAACCTCAACAACTTTGTGATTCTTTCTTCTTTCCAAAAGAATAAAGATTCAAACATTTTGCCTCTATACAATTTTAACAAGAAGGTATTGGATCCGGATCTAACGATCCATAGCATCCATCTATGACCAACTCGTAATTTATGTTTTTAGAGGTATCAGAACTTAGTTGGGATTAGTCACTACCTTGCAACCTTTTGGGTTTTAAGCATCGTTATATTCTAAACAGTTAACACTACCATATCATCTCTACTATAGAGATAATTAATTAGATTACAATAATCTAATCATTCATTAATTAAGAACAATGTTTTGTCAAACAAAACATTTATCCATCTCTACTATAGTGACGGAATTAAATTCCTTAAAATTGGAATGTAAAGACAATCTTTGGTTTTTCCAATTTCTTTGGTAGTTCATATGAGGAAGTAAGTACTATCTGCTTTCGCAGAGATCTATATTTTATTCACTTTCCGAATGTGAAGCACCTTTTTCTTCTCTCATATATCTTCTACTTCTTATTAGTCACACTTTTACAACGATTGTGAAACATAGTTACTAATACGGAATCAAGCATTCAAGTAGAAGAACCAACTGTTTTGAACTATTCAAGAACAATTTACAACACCTTCGAAAGGTGTGTTCTTGACACTTGCAAGACATTTCTTGCAAATACCCCTTCCAATGTCCATCCTTTCAGAAAGAAAGTTTGTTCCCTTGGAGTTATTTTGCCTTCTTCATTTGACTTCTCCTTTGACTACCATAGTCAAGGTCCCTAAACTCCCATTATCTCTCTTGAAACTTATTTCAATTGTGTTATACACATCAAACAATTTGGAGAGCGTATGGTTATTGTTCACATTATAGTTTACAATAAACTTAGTGAACGATTTGGATAGGGACACAAAGGTGAAGTCCTTGCTTAGTTTCCGTTTCTTTAAGTGGTGTAACACTTCAACACTCAATGATTCAAAATCATCATAAGTCCATGTTGATGGACTATTTTTGTCAACCAACCATTATGTTCTAAACGTAATTACAAACTTCCAAGAGTTGTTCAAGGCAACTCTCATTTCTTCATACAACAATTTGTAAGTGAAGAATCATGGCACATAAAGTGTCCATGCCATTGTGCTTTCTTCTCAAGTTCTTTGTTCATTTAACAAAGAAACAAGCACTAGTGTTTGTATTGACTAAGGGTTGTTCAAAGCAACTCTTATTTCTTCATACAACAATTTGTAAGTGAAGAACTAATAACACTAAAAGTGTCCTTTTCTTTATGCTAATCTTCGTAAGTTCCTTTGTTCATTTAACAAAGGATTAAGCATTGGTTGTTTGTGTTGTCCTCTTCATGATAGACTTATCTAACATGTTCTTCCAATGATACATTACCTATAGGAAGATTTTGAGGATGAGACTACTTAGGTACATATACAATCCATTTAAGACAATCTTTGGGATTGTGTTACCAAGTCCGGAAACTAAAGCATTCGGCTTTTCTTTGTCAAGTTTTGGATAGCGTTTGCAAATATATTGGTAAACAAATACATAACGAATATAAATTGATTGATTTTAAGCCATTTGATCCGGGTCTTTAAATCAAATAGCACCACCCACTATTTTTGGCAAATTCCATATCCCTCATTGGAATTCGAGAGTTTTGGAGGAAACTCTTAGTAGGGTATGGGAGACTCACTACTACCAAGCCCACCTCAGAAGAAAATCATATTGGCTAGCGTTAATAATAATGAGAGAGTACGCTTACTCATTTGCATCTCTTGCAAGTACCCATCTAGTTTGGCCTCTAGAGAATGATGCCTCAGAAGAATATCATATTGGCACATTGCACTTAGTTAAGTCATTCCCACCATGCTAGTTAAAGTAGGGGTTCAAGAATGGCCTCAGAAGAATATCATATTGACCACACTCGTTGCCTACCTTTACTTCATCATATGTGTATAGGCTTCTCCTGAATGTAAGCACATACTTTGCAACCCCAGAACTGGACGAATACGGTGTATGAGTCACAAACGATTGAAGCCCACCACGGTGGAAGGCCACGAAAGAGTGTTCAAAGCACTCTCACGCTTATCAACTTAATAATGGTTTGGTTGAGGGTTTTTAGGTCTCATCACATATAAATATTCATTTTAATCTTTATTAAAACAATTTTAGTCCTATTACAACTATTGGTCCATTTGATTGTTTTTAGTTGTATATAATATTCCCACTATGCTTATAAAACGGTTTTTTAAAGCAAGAGTATATGATACTACTAACATAAACTTTGCATTCATTTGATGGACTATATAGTTGCCTTAGGGCCTTAGGATGACTATGAACCTTAGTTTAGATTCAACACGAGCCTAGTGTTGAATCTCGGTCTAGGGATGGTGATTGATTTTAGTTACGTGTTTAATCATATTAAGGCGTGTTGTCTTAGGGGCGTTGGACCCAACTACTTCATTTTCATGCATATCAAATAAAGCAAGAAAGAAGTACTTCAAAGTAAAGGTGAGCTTATGCTCATTACAACATTTGCATAATTCAAATTACTTTAAAGTAAAGAAGAGCTTATGCTCTTTTACAACATTTGATCAAATCAAATTACAACCAAAATTAATCTACACATTCCCATGGTTCAAACAAATTTGAAACGGCCTTTCACATAGCTCAATTATCGTAGGCTTAGGTTCATAATCACCCTTTCTTTAATTAATTAACGCTTTAACTAATTAAATTGAATGCAACATTTTCATTTGGTTTTTGTATCCATAGAATTGATTTAAATGGAGCTAAATGAAATGAAAATTCAATTCTCATTTAAAGAGACAAATAGTGGGATGCACTGTATTGAAAGCGGGAATACCTCAAAACCCAAAAGGGCTAGAGAAGAAGTTAACCAAGAAAGGATGTGGCATCTTAAACTTGGACATGTAAACCTTGATAAGATTCGCAAGATGTCGAAAGACGGATATCTCCGCCCATTAGGTAATGACCAGATGGGTACTTGTGAATGTTGCTTGAAAGGGAAGATGACCAAATCTCCATTCACTGGGAAAGGAGAGCGTGCCACTGAAATTCTAGGGTTAATCCACACTGACGTATGTGGACCTATGTCTACTACGTCAAGATGAAGCTTCTCCTACTATATCACATTCACCGACGATCACTCTCAGTTTGGCTATGTGTATCTTATGAAGTACAAGTCAGAATCCTTTGAAAGGTTCAAAGAATTCAAGAATGAAGTTGAGAAGCAAACTGGGAAACAGATAAAGACCCTAAGATCGGATCGATGGGGTGAATATCTGAGTAACGAGTTCCTAGATTATCTCAAAGAGTGTGGAATAATATCATAGTGGACTCCACCGGGAACTCCACAACTTAATGGGGTTTCTGAAATGAGAAATCGAACCTTGATGAACATGGTTCATTCTATGATGAGTTCCGCCGATCTACCAGTAACATTCTGGGGATACGCTCTATATACAGCAGCTTACTTGCTTAATAGAGTACCTTCCAAATCAGTTTCACAAACGCCCTATGTGATATGGCATGGAAGAAAGCCAAGTCTTAATCACATTAAGATTTGGGGTTGTGAAGCATATGTCAAGAAGCTTGAAGCTACTAAGCTTGAAGCGAGATCAGTTAGGTGCTATTTTGTGGGATATCCTAGAGAAACTATGGGATATGAGTTCTACCATCCTGACGACCAAAAGGTTTTTGTCGCCAGAACTGCTAAGTTTCTAGAGGACGAATTTGTTCTCAAATGAACTATAAGTAGAACGATGGAAATTAATGAGATTAACGAATAACCACAAACAAGCACTCGACAAGTTGACAACCCTGTTCCTGAACCCCTAGCTCCACGTAGATCTGAACGGGTTAGTAAGCCACCTAAGAGGTATGGCTTAGACAATGACTTTGAGGAATTGTACCTTCTAGGTGACAATGACACAAAGGAGGACCCTAGGGACTACGTTGAAGCAATGTCCGACATTGATTCGAAGAGATGGCAAGAGGCCATGAAATCTAAGATGGATTCCATGTATCAAAATCAGGTCTGGACTCTTGTAGACCCTCCAGAAGGTATAGTACCTATTGGAAACAAATGGGTCTTCAAGAGGAAGATAGGCGTTGATGGGAACGTGGAGACTTATAAGGCTAGACTAGTAGCCAAGGGTTACAGGCAAATATAAGGGATTGACTATGAAGAAACCTTTTCCCCTGTAGCTATGATTAAGTCCATTCGGATTTTGCTTGCTATAGCTGCGTACCATGATTCTGAAATCTGGCAAATGGACGTGAAGACGGCCTTTCTGAACGGCTACCTAGAGGAAGAGCTTTATATGGCTCAACCCGAAGGTTTCGTGTCCAAGTCTGAAAAGACTAAGGTATGCAAGCTTCTGAGGTCCATTTATGGACTTAAGCAAGCCTCCAGGAGCTGGAACATTCGTTTTGATACTGAAATCAAATCGTTTGGTTTTACTCAAAACGAAGACGACAATTGTGTTTATCAAAAGATCGTTGGGGATGCAGTTGTATTCCTAGTGTTATATGTAGATGACATATTACTATTCGGGAATGACACTGCGGTACTTTCTTCTGTAAAAGTGTGGTTGTCCAAAACCTTCCACATGAAAGATTTAGGAGATGCATCTTATGTACTTGGGATAAAGCTCTATCGTGATAGATCCAGAAAATTAATTGGATTATCCCAATCTATGTACATTGATAAGGTGCTAAGTAGGTTCCAGATGGAACAATCTAAGAAAGGTATGCTTCCTGTGAGACATGGAATTCACCTTTCTAAGTCCATGGAACCTAAGACTCCTGAAGAGATACGGCAAATGAGTACTGTTCCTTATGCTTCTGCCATAGGAAGTCTCATGTATGCCATGATATGCACAAGGTCGGATATCACATATGCTGTGAGCATTACTAGTCGATATCAATCTAACCCAGGATCCGAACACTGGGCAGCTGTCAAGACGGTCCTTAAGTACTTAAGAAGAACTAAGGACATGTTCCTCATTTAAGGAGGAGCGACAGAGTTGCGAGTGGAAGCCTATACAGACGCAGATTTCCAATCTGACGTCGATGATAAAAGTTCTAACTCTGGATATGTATTCACTCTAAATGGTGGGGCTGTCAGTTGGAAAAGCAAGAAACAAAGTGTAATTGCTGATTCCACGACAGAGGCTGAATATGTCGCTGCAGCTGAAGCCGGCAAAGAAGCGTTCTGGATGAAGAAGTTCATTACTGAACTTGGAGTGGATCCAACCATTACATCACCAGTAACTTTGTACTGTGATAATAGTGGGGCGATAGCTCAAGCCAAGGAACCCAGGGCACATCAAAAGAACAAGCATTTTGACAGGTGCTTTAATATCATTAGAAGATATGCTGCCGAGGGGAAATTCAACATCCTCAAAGTTGCCTCAGCCGATAACGTATCAGATCCACTGACAAAGCCAATGTCTCAAATCCAGCTTGACCGTCATATGGAAAAGATGGGTATTAGATACATGGGAAGGTGGCTTTGAGTGCAAGTGGGAGATTGTCGGAAGTATGCCCACAAAGCCACTCATTTGATGTAATAGCTTTTGGAATACTTATTGTATTAAACTTTTATATGTTTAATGAAGGGCAAAGCTTATTGTTAATCACTATTTATTGTATCATGTGTTTAAGCAATAAGGGAATCCAGGGAATGTATTTGATCTAAGAGATATGTGATTTAAGTAAGTTAGATTATCGAGACCTTTCTCTTATGTTCATTCCTAAAAACGTTCCTAGCCATAGGGTTGCCAATTGGGCATTGACAATCCGCTAAGGTTAGTATGTGTTATGTCGACTCAAGCGCGAGTATGACTAGTCTCAAGTCATTTAGTGTTGGACACTAAGGCAAACACATAGGTGCTCGAAAGAGTGATCGAGTACTCTGAACAACGATCAAAAGAGAGTTCGAACATACATGTCATGTAAGAACTCGAGAGTTGTAATATGCAAAGTAGTCCTTTGACCTGAGGCATCATAGATGTCTAATGGTTAGGTCCTTGATCTTTGATCATGTCAAAGGCATTCCATTGGAGTGTCCACGGCATTGTTGTGGTCAAGCTACCTAGTCATGTAGGCATATGAATGCACAACAAGGAATCTCTAACCTTCCATGGTGGAAGGAGAATACTCTAAGATATGATTCAAGAGTCTTTGGCCAAAGCATATGAATATGACTAAGGAAGTTTGTTCCAAATCATATTCAATTGAATCATATAGAAAAGTATCACATTGGATAGTAGACATGAAACAAACTATCACTTAAACAATGTGATTAAGAGTATTGTATTAGAGAATGACCGTATTGCATTGTAGTTGTAACTGGATAGGTTCTCCAACCACTTCTACTTAGCTTGGGTAACCATGATATGCTGCTAGGTGTCACTCATGGTTTGTGGAAGCCCTAAAGATTAGCAAACACTAATTTTAAGGGAGAATTGAAATGTGGTTTCAATTCACAATCGATCGTTAAGAGTAACAATCGCCCACTACCTCGCTAAATGGAACCTAATGGATCGTACACCGAGTAAGGATGTTGGTGAAGAAATAAAATGAAATGGATAAGCAATTAAATGATTTAATTGAAGAATGGTCAAGGTTAATTAATTAGTTAATTAATTATACGAAATGTTCGTATCGGGCTTATATGTTGGTTTTGGGTTTCGGGGCCAAAAAACATTTTGGTCCACAAGGTCCATTATGTTTAAGTTGTATTACAACTAAAACAAAATGGGCAATTAGCCCAATCAATTTGATATGGCCGGCCATTAGGGTGAGAAGTGTCAAACTTGGATTAATTACAAGTTTGCCACTCACATGTGATGAAGTATAAATTCAACTTTATAGCTTTATTTTCATTAAGGGTTTTTCTTGGTGAAATGAGGTGAAACATTTTCTCTCATTTTCTCAAAAGAGGCCGGCCACCTAGGGAAGGAATAGCTAGCAATCTCTTATTCCCTAAGTCATCCATTTCATCTTCACATCACATCCTTGGTGAAGAGACTTAGAGACATCAAGCTTTTGATGTTTTGGAGAACAAATCCTCAAATCCTCAAAGAAGCAAAGGAGCACTAAAAGGAGGAAAATCACAAGGAAGATCCAAGGAGCAAGGAGGTGACTTGAAGGCCCTCCACTTGGGTGAATCCCTTGTGTAATCAAGGATGAGCTTCAAGGGTAAAGAAACTCTAAATCTTTCCTTCTCTTTAATGTTGTTAAAGAGTTTATTGGTTCACCATATACTAGGCTTTGAAAGTCATGGGTTTTATGAATTGTTTTTTAATGCATGCCTACTTTAATGTGTTATTAGTTTGCATATGTATTCAAATGTTCTTACTTGTTCTTAGCTAGGACAAAATTTTTCCTTCAGTCCTATTGACGAAGGTGTTAGAACTCGAAGGCAAAGAACATTAAAGACACCTTAATTAATGAGGAATTGACTCTGGCCATGTAGGAAGAACTGAATCAATTTGAAAGGAACGAAGTCTGGTCCCTTGTTGATCTTCCATCAAACATTAATGTTATTAACACTAAGTGGATTTACAAGAACAAGTTTGATGAGTCAGGAAATGTGATCAAAAGTAAGGCTAGGCTTGTTGCTCAAGGATACTCACAACTTGAAGGTGTTGATTTTGATGAAACCTTCGCTCCTGTTGCTCGACTTGAATCTGTCAGACTTCTTTGCGCTATGGCATGCCGTTTAAGGTTCAAATTATTTCAAATGGATATCAAAACGGCATTTCTTCATAGGTATCTTCATGAGGAAGTTTATGTGGATCAACCAAAGGGCTTCAAGAATCCTCACAAGCCAAATGAAGTGTACAAATTGAGGAAGGCTCTTTATAGTCTTAAGTAAGCTCCACGTGCTTGATATGACAGGCTGTCTTCTCATCTTCTCAATCATGGTTATATTTGTGAAAAAGGTGATGTCTCATGTAGTGATTGTTCAAGTGTATGTGGACGAAATTGTTGTTGGTTCCACCTATGATTCTCTTGTGAAGTAGTTCATTGATAGGATGACCAGTGAGTTTGAAATAAGCCTTGTTGGTGAACTAAACTACTTTCTTGGACTTCAAGTAAAGCAAGAAAAGGATGACATTTTCATCTTTCAAGCCAAGTATACCAAGAATTTAGTGAAGAAATTTGGCCTTGAAGGATCAAAGCTGCTAGGTCACCAATGAGTATGTGTACCAAAATTCACAAAGACTCGAGTGGCAAGGATGTTGACCAAACTTTGTATAGAAGTATGATTAGAAGCCTACTCTATTTGAGTGCAAGTAGACCTGATATTGCCTTTGCAGTTGAGGTGTGTGCTCGCTTTCAAAGTTGTCCTAAGGAATCCCATCTATTGGCTATCAAGAGGATTATCAAATATGTGGGTGGAACGATTTTGGGCTACAATATACATGTGACACGAACACAAATCTAGTTTGATACAGTGATGCCAATTGGATTAGGTGCATTGATGATCGAAAGAGTACCTCAAGGGAAGCCTTCTATGTAGGGAACAATCTGGTTGCATGGCATAGCAAGAAGCAAAATTGTGTTTCACTATTTACTGCTGAAGAAGAATATGTGGTGGCTAGAAGTTGTTGCACTCAGTTGATGTAGATGAAACAAATGACCTTCATTCAAATGACCTTGGTAGTTCTCAAATTGGTGCCTCACTCAAAGCTTTTCACCAAAGTTATATTTTCTTCCAAGGCTTGTGCCTTACTTTTTGAAATTCTTGTCTTATGTTCATATTATGTAGGAAGTGTTGTTTCTTAAAGTCAATAGAATATTAAAAGCTTATTTAACTTTGAAATTGCTTTTGTATTTAAGTGCTTGGTTTTATGAGTTAAAGATGACTAACTTCAATCCCGTTCCCTTACCTTCACTCATCACAGTTGCATTATGAGCAAGTGTTCATCTCTGCATTACTGTCTTTATATGCCCTTGAAAAGTTGTCTTTTGAGAATTGCATTGCATATTGGTTTGTTAAATACTTGTCTTTTCAATATCTCTTGGAAGCATCGATATTCAAACGACTTTCTCTTATCCCCTTCATGGCTTGTGGTTTAGTTATTGTTTATTGGTGCAAAGATTTCAACTATTATCTTGATCTTTGTCTTTTTAATGAGTTGTCCTCTTTTGGTTGGATCATTGTGTTTTGCTTCTATGCAAAACTGGTTTTAAATGGACATCTTCCTTTTCTGCTGAGTCACTATCCTTCGTTAGAAAAGTGAAATCTTTTAAGGGTATCTTTGTTAGTGCCTGTTTCAAGCCGGGTTTAGGATTATGAGGGAGTTTGTTTATATCAAAAGCATCATTTTTGGGGGAGTTCATCTATATTACATGCATCCTTTTTTTGGGGGAGTTAGTTCACGTACTTGCATTTACTTGTTAGTTTCATTGTTGATTCATTTTGCTTTGGCATGCATGTGACATCCCGTCCCGAATTTAGTATTATATTATTCTCTAACCTTGTAAAATTATGAAAATGTCCCTAACGGGTGGAAATCCTTTGTGGACATTCGAGTCCTTATCGCTCCTTGTTCCTTTGCATATATTTCTAGGTCGTACGTGTTCTTAAGAACATGTGAGCATGAATGGGCATAAATCGGATGATTTATGCACGTTTCCCAATGAGGGGCAAAATGGTAATTTTGCACTCTTGAGAATTTATTACTTGTTTATCGAGACAACAGTGAGTTATTGGTATTTTAGGCTGCAGACCGTAATATCGATGGCTTATTTGTTGGGTTCGTTAAGCAAGTAGGCAAGTAGGCCTGTTGACATTAGTATTTTATTAATTAGGTCTCATACCTAATTAATTATTATTTGTAGTTGACCCAAAGACACATACAGACACACATATTCTTGAAGTACTTGACGATATGAACGCGTGGACGCAAGTGAAATCGAATTTGGAGTTACGATGAAGATTTTACGGAACTACGAAGTAGAAGGGCGTATTGGTAAATTCACTATTCTAGATAATTTGCCCTTTTATTATTTTAATATTTTCTTGTGGGACTTTTTCTGTGTGGTGGGACCCACCCACATGGGACTCCCCACTCCACAATCTCTCTTGTGTCTTCTACCCTCTCTCCTCTTTCCCAACCTTCTCGAACTCTTTCTTTTAACTCTCAATTTTCCCTCATTCTCTTTGTATCACTCAAATTCTCTCTAACTATCTTCTCATCTCTGTGCAACACCGAGAAGCCGAGCACCACTACCGCTCGCCACTTCTCAGTCACACATACGTGCGCCTAAGGCCTTCACGAAGAAGACTAGTACCAGCATACACGTAGGCACTTAGGCGCACGTAGGGGAGCCACTGCAAGTGGCACGTCAGGTGCATGGCTGCCAGTGCAGCCACCTTGTGGTGGTGCATGAAGAAACTCGAGGTCCCGCCCTAGGTTTCTTGACGTGCTAAATCCAAATCCGCCCTCCGTTTTCTAAAATTTCATCGTTTTAAAGTAGTTCCTTTATTAGCCATACTTTGTACGAATACGCGAATTTAAGTTTGTACGTTATATATTTACATAAATGGTTTCGTTTCTAGGTGAAATGCATTGCAAGGATCTTTGATGCCCGCAAGGCAGGTTCGACCTGACGACACGATTTGTGAGTGGGTCTTTACTTTTAAATATTATATATTTATTTAGTTTCCATTTATATATTTAATAAAGAATTTTCTACATTACGCCTAGATTAGATTAACTTTTATAAGAATTACCGCAGTGACGGAATTTATGAAATTATTCTACGTCCTACGGGATACACATGTATGTGTATTATTATGAAATGCCTTAATTGTATTTATAGCCATGAATAATATTATGTCAACTAGAATTATCGATTTATCGTTGCATGATCATATTTATGTTGACAGGTCATCATGCATGCTACACTGGTGTTAGTACTCGCCTGGGCCAGGGCTATTCTCACGTGTATGTTCACATCATACTGTACACTCACTTTGGATCCATTGTAGATGCCAGTCTTATCCTAGATTGCTATAGGCAATTAGAACTCGTATGTGATGCGCATAGCGCTAATCTTCACGTGATTGTAGTAATAGAGCGTAAATCATTATTACACCAGTCCTGTTTACCATAAGTGGTTTCATAACATGCTATTTGGGCCCAAAAGTATTGTTTTGGGCCGAGTTAGATCTTTCTTGGCCCAGTGTTGGATAGGCCAACTTTAGATTCATTCTCGGCCCAGAAGTCGTGAACAGGTCATGGGGAGATATCGGCCCATGGGCCGCGCGGTCGAAGTTGGCCATATCCTATCGAAAATTGAGAAGGTGGACGAATCCTGTTATGAGAAGGAGTTTCGATGGGATCAGGATGCTGAGATTGAATACGGTCTGATAACGAGTTATGTTCGAAGTCCTAGTAGGAATAGGATTGGTCGAGATAAAATTGGATCGTGAGAAAGAGTTCTAATCCGGGAGTGATTGGGATTCAGTGCAGGTTGGCTGCTATAAATAGGGAGGGAAGATATCGAAACAAGCCCCTTCAATTCAACACACAAACTGCCTTGTGCAAACCATCGCTCTACGCGAAACCTCTCAAACATCTTGAGATTTTTTATTTTCCTTTTTCGCCGACACACCTTCAGTTTGGATAAACAACACTGTGAAGGCAACCGGCGAACATCTTCAGTTTGGATAAACAGCATTGTTGCCTTAGAATCAGCCGACCGTGGAACACCTTCAGTTTGGAGAAACAGCACTGCGAATAAGGCCGACTGGTTATCTATCCAAGTCTCGGTCAGGAGGATTTTTGAATCCTTATCGGCAGAGGTAATCTCATTAGCCTTCTCGGTGAAGTGAGGTGTTACAGTTTATTGGGCTCGACGCATTGCACGCCGAGTTATTTTATGATTGGATACTCTCAAGTGGGATTTAGAGTTCGACATTTCGACGGCCGAACCACGTTTACTGTTAAGACTTATATTCGCTTTAAGTATTTATGCCCTTACACTTTGGTGTCGTTTCGGCGTGAGTTTACTCTGACGAATACCATCACTGTGACCGAATCCGACGACAACGATTTGTGAACTTCGTAAGAATAGTAGCCTTGTCTTCAGGTTCGAGAACCCAAGAGGCCGAGACGTGTTCCTTCCTCGGTCGCAATCGCAAGATGCAGAAGTCAGCCGCGCACCCAACGCAACGTCAACATATTTTACTCATCGGCCGACCTCTGCAGTCGAGTTGGAACACCCCGCATTGAACCGAAGGACGTAGTTAGCTCATAGATTTCTCAGCCTGCGCACCACGTAGGCTTGGTAGTTTTTAGGGTCAACATTTTGGCACTCCCAGTGGGACCTAGTGCTAAAACTACAAAGTTCATGCCAATTGAGATACAATCGGTTAAAAAGAAAACAGCTATGGGAAAATCCGTAACCGATCAGCCGGTTCAAAGTCCTGGACAAGAGGTATCACATGCGCGAAATCATATCGCCGCCTTGACTCTTGAGGCGACAAGTGCAATACACCGAGAAAAAGAAATGTGCCTCGGTGGCCAGCATCAAGATACAAAAGTTCTCAACCGAACTACAGGTGTTCTCGTCGAAGGAATAGTGGATGACTGTGATGAAGATGGTGGTGAAGGCTCTGATCCTCCAACTAGGTCGTTTCTTCGAAGACGACTTGACGACAAATCCCGACAAGTGGAACAGACAGTGGGCCATAAAATGAACCGTTTGCTTGAAGCGATACAAAGTACCGGAGAGACCCAAACTTGATTGCTCGAGCTAATAGTTTGTAAAGTCTTCGAAGATAAACCTGTTGATCAGGTTCGGCAACTTCCACTTAAAAATAATTCTCTACAGGCCAAAGTGGTGTCTACTCAGCCCAAGACAATTGACTTAGAGAAAAGAGGAGGATCGAGTAGTAGGTCAGATGGATCCGACCAGAGAGTGGAAACAACATCCGTCGATTTGACCGAGGTCCAGCGGATGATCGATTCGGCCATGAAGAAGGGGCCGAAGTTCCCTAAATTCATCCATCTGTATCCAGCTTATGTGGAAAGGTTTGAGTATCCTAAAGGTTTCAAAATTCTAGATTTTAGCCTTTTCGCTGGAGAATCGTCTTTATCCTCGTTAGAACATGTGGCTCGTTTCACCGCGTGATGCGTAAATTAACTAGCATACAAATTAAACCCTCTTTTGTCAAATTGTAGTAAAGATGTAAGTAGGGATCGTTCTAGACCGGGGATTAGGAGGGATTGCTAAACACTTGGAAACTGACTTAAAAACTCAAAAACTAAGTTTAAAACACTAAACTAGACTCAAAGAATGCAAAACTAAATTTTAAAACACTTAAACAAGCCTAGAACTCAAAACAGCAAACAAACACTCAAAACTGCCTAAAAAACACTTTCTGGGCAGTTTTGAGCACAAACACAAATTTGGACGAAATTGAGTTATAACTTGAACCAAAACACTTAAAAACACAAACTAAATCACTTTCTAACTAATATGAGACTTCAAAATAAAGGGGGATTTGTTTTGGACGAAAATTGAAACAAAACAGAAACTTTAAAACAAAACAGATTGTAAAACGTTTTGGATGAAAAGGATGGATAAAAGGCTAGTTAGGAGGTTCTTCTCCACACATGACACACTTGCAAACAAAACGATTTTCAGTTGTTCTTCCAATAAATTATGAAACTCAACACCCCAAGTTAATTAGATACGCTTAAATTAACCTTTAAGTTCTCCTTAAGTTAATGAATTGGATGGGAAAGCGCATACAACAATTCAAAGCATTCCTCAAAGGTTCCTTACGTGATGAGCACAATAAAGATACAATCAAGAATCATGAAGCACAATGAGAACTATAAGTGTTGACGAGGCATTCGTTCCTATGATGAGCATGAAACTAATGCCAAGAATTCATTCAACGCGATCGTTTATAAGCGACCTTCACTACTTGTGATTATAAGATTGTAACTATTAGGTGAAACTCCCTCATAATCTAGTATCATATTCATGCATGAAAACTAAGCGTGCACTCTCAATCAACATACACAAATAAGTTATCAATCAAGTAGATGAACGAATTGAAACCACAACTTATGAAATAACAACTGAACGTAATCAAGTCATACTGCAAGCATGTACATGGTTTCGAATTACCCCCCAACTAAGGGGGTTTAGTTCCTCATACTCACAAAGCAAAGATACATAAATTTAGAAATTAAAATCCAAAGGAAGAAAACACCTAGAACGCTCCAACTTGGCAGCAAGCTCATCAACGAATTCTCCTTCCTCCTTGTTGCGGCAGAGAACTTTAGAACAGGTTTTTGGGGTTATTTGTGGTGTAGAATGGATGGGGAATGGTATGGGAAGGTTTAGGGTTGATGGGGGTACGGCTATGGATGATTTTGGGTCAGAAAATATGGTGAAAGGTGAAGGAAGGCTGCTGCAAAGTGTGATGGATGTGTTTGACGAATTTATGAATTGTGGAGGGTGTATGGCTGGATGGGATGAATGGAATGTCTCTGGGAGGTGTCGTGTTCTGAACTCCTAACCAAGGGGGGTTATATAGTGGCTGAAAATGTCAAGCAAACATTAAGTAATGGACAATCTGCCATCCTTGCAGAAATCCACTTCATGGTGGTCCAATTTCTGCCATTCCTTGTTGTCTATTCACTGCCCATGCTGATTCCTTGCTGCCCATGCTTTAATTTCTTATTCCTTGCTGCCCATGCTTTAATTTCTGATTCCTTGCTGCCCATGTGGTGTTTATACTTGCAATGCATGTTCTTCATCCATTTAGCTAGTAAAAAAAACACATTTTCTGCCATTACATGGCAGCCATGATGTTTGAAGTTGTAGGCCAACACTTTGCACACACACATGCAGTTTTCTAGCCCTTTGAATCATCAAATTCGTCCATCCTCATGTCTCCATGTTTGCACCATCCAATCTTGGCCCAAAAATGCTCCAAAATGCTCCAAATTGGCTCAAAATGCATACTTTGCCATATGAACCTGAAATTGCACGAAAATGACCTTAAACACTATAATAAGTTATAACTAACTACGAAAATGCAAGAAAACAACATAACTAAGTAGCATAAATATGCTCCTATCAAATTCCCCCACACTTAGCTTTTGCTAGTCCTCGAGCAAAACAAAATAAACAAAACGAAACAAAGTCAATAAACACACTCTAATCCTTCCAACATTTGCCTCAGGGATTTCCAATGAACATGACATGTTAAAGATCGTTATCCCCACAAATTTGAGTCATCTTTACACAAGCACATACTTAATTTAAGCCACAACTTACAAATTCACAAGTAATCAATTAAAACAATGCTTTGAATGAAGTAACATGCCTTAGAGAATTCCTTCAATTCCTTACAAGATATACACTCTATTTTCACTCAGATTTTCTAACTCCACACCCTACACTAGTCCTATGTGAGAAGATTGATGTAGATATGAAAACGAATGCTCACATATATATTTTACAAAGAATGCAATTTCTAGAGTTAAGAAGCATGTTTTGATATGATCTCATGAATGGAATGCTACTACTTAGATGCGAGAACCAGTGACACCATATGCTCATACCAAATTCAAACTCCACAAATTGAAACACATAACACTCAAGATAGAAGTTAAGGGTTGTAACGGGGCTTGGGGTATTGGTTAACAAAGAAAGGATAGGGAAAACAAACGTTACTCAAGCGATAGTAAGCAACGTAATGAAATTGAGACATAGAATTCACTTGAATGGCAGAAACTAACTTTAAAACACAAGGGAAAGATTTAGACAACTCCTTAGGGCCGAATTCATTGTTTTGGACCCTTACTTCAACAAACAAAACTTTGGAGCTCTTTTTCACAACTTTTCATACTTTTTCACTTCATTTTTTCTTTTTCCACGAATTTTATTTTCTTTTATTTTCTTTGAACCCGTGCTTTATGGCACACAAATTCACATAACAAAAACTTCCCCCACACTTGTTTTCTGCCACAAAAGAATTCTAATTGAATCATGCTTTACTATGCTTTAAGAACAAGGGTATGGATGGTCCTAAACTAGGCTAGGTGAGGATAATGTGGGTTAACAACAACATAGGCTAAACAAGGCTCAACGGGGTTAAACTTAAACATAAAATGATATGGGATACACGGCAGTTTGGCTAAGGTGGTGGTAACTACACAACTTTATCTTGAAAATGTGTTATGCAAATCAATAACATGCTTTGAATGAAATGGGCATGAGTTCTAGCATTTGGAACTAAATGATGAAACGCCTTCTAAGTAGCAACCAAGCAAGGAATAATGAGATCATGCAACGACTTAGAGAACAAAAAAAATGCCCAGATTTTAACTCTCCAATAAAACGTTTAGGCTCAAGTCTCACAAGGTTGTAGCGTTTGTTTGAGTTCCTTCCTTCAAGCATGTTACAAAAACTGATTTTTCCTTTATGATTGCATGTGAATTCATAAGTTATAACCACAACCAAGCATAAACAAAGAGTAAATCAAACTTTCATCCATGTTAATCACTCTCTTTAACAGTCATGCAATTAAAAACCAAATCCTCATCATTGTGTTGGAAGGTACCCTAAGACACAAACAAACACACAAAAACAACTCTTTTTGGGTTTTTAAAACAAATTTTTCAAATTTTTATGTGATTTTCGGATTTTTACTTCAAACACACCAAAACATACCAAAACTGCTCAAAAACACTTAAAAACAGCGAGGAACAAGTCTCCAAGTTAAGGGTGATAAAATCCCACGAATTTGCATCTAAAACACTTAGTTACCCCCCCACACTTAAATCAAACATTGTCCTCAATGTTTCAAGCATAAAACCACACTAAACAAAAAGAAACACACAAACAGCAAGTAAATAACAACTGGGCAGATTAGAAACAAGCAACAAAGTGAAGGGTTTTAGGAACGCAAATCTGGAATTGGAGTGATTCCTAGGGCTTCCTTTGTTGAATTGCATGGGTTGCCTCCCAAGTAGCGCTTTCTTTAACGTCGTGAAGCCGGACGAAGAACACAATCATGCCTCATTGGAGCCCACGGCATGGAGTGGGATCTCCTCCACAACCTGCCCCACAAAGTTCTTGTACATTGCATCCTTGAACGGAAATGGATAGTGATGTTTGTTGATGGGTGCGTTGTGTTGCCTAAGGTTCATGTTTATGCGCCCACCATTGGGGATTTGCTTGGGTACCTGCACCAAAGAAGGGAACCACCTATCAACTTTAATGGGAATTGGATTTGGATTAGGTGGCTTACCTATGTGTTGTGATGAAGTGGCAGCAATGTGAACATTCTTCCCCATGGTTCTTTCAGCCAATGTGAGCACTTTGAGGGCAGTGGCCGTATGGTCCTTGTTCTCCACTCCAATTCCCTCGTCTTGCATGGTTCTTGATGCATCCTTTGTGCTTGGTGCTAAACGGTCCGGTCCTATCTTTTCAATTTTACCAATGGCACAACAATAATGAACAACATTAGGAGTCTCAATGGATTCAGAAATTTTAAAACTAATCATGTCACCACCAAATGCCATAGTTACTAATCCTTTGGCCACATCGATCTTTGTTTGAGCCGTTTTCATGAATGGCCTTCCAAGGAGGATGGGCAATGAAGGGGCATGGTCTGATTCATCCATTTCGAGGACATAGAAATCCGCCGGAAAGACTAAATGATCAACCTGCACTAAAACGTCTTCCAAAACTCCCTTTGGATAAGCGTTAGATCTATCGGCTAATTGTATGATTACCCCATCATGTTTAAGTGCTCCTAGATTCATAGATGCATAACCAGAATATGGCATGACATTAATTGATGCACCTAAATCTAGCATGGCAGATTTGAAACGGGTATTACCAATGACACACGGAATTGTAAAACTCCCCGGATCTTTGCATTTGGGGGGTAGTTTTCTTTGCAACATTGCGGAGACATTCTCGCTTACATGTACCACTTCTTTCTCCCGGACACGTTTCTTTGTTGTACAAAGCTTCTTTAAACACTTGGCATACTTCGGGATTTGCTTTATGGCATCAATGAGGGGAATGTTGACATGCACCTTTCTAAATGTCTCTAGAACATCTTTTTCCTCCTCTTCGATCTTGGATTGCAAAAATCTGCTAGAAAAGGGTACATTGGGTGGAATAACATTAGTAGGAAACGAATTGGACACATTCTTACCTTTGTTGGACAAATTGGGCAGATTTGGGGTACTAGAAGCTTGCGGCAAAGGTGGAACCACCTTTGCCGTGGGCAAGCTTGCTTCTTCCTCTTCAATTTGCAAGTTTTCATCCTCTTTGACACCTGATTTTGATGGTGTAGGACCTGTCCCAACTTCTTTTCCACTTCTCAACAATATGGCTTTTGCACTTTCGAACCCGCCCCTTGGATTTGGAATGGTGGAGCTAGGGAGTTGTCCGGGATCTCGAAACTTACCTACAAACTCGGCAATCTGCCCAATTTGTTTCTCAAGTTGATCCACCCTTTTGTCTTGGTTTTGCATAGCTTGGTGTGATCGTCTTGCCCCTGAGATAATTTGGTTAGTATCTTAAGAAGTGCATCATTATCTAGAGGCGTACCTAAAGCATTTGGGGCAGATTGTTGTGGAGCATGTGGGGGTGCATATGGCTTGGTGAAGAACCCCGGGGGTTGTTGCCTAAAGCCTCCTTGTTGTTGAGGTGGTTGGGGCTCCCTCCACTTGAAATTTGGGTGGTCTCTCCAACCGGGATTGTAAGTACTTGAATAAGGATCATTCCTTGGTTGGTTTTGGCCTTGAAACCCAATTGCATTGGCGCTTTCCCATCCACCATTTTCAATCAATTGTGGACACTTTTCAGAAGCATGTCCTTGGATAGAACATACGCCACATACAATTGGTCCTTGCATCTTCATGCCCTCGGCCATCTGAGACACAATGGAAGTAAGATTAGCTAATTGTGAATGAATGTCGGATGTGGAACTTACCTCATGTACTTGTTGCCGTGGGGGTCCTCTTTGACCAACACCCTCGTATTGTTGAGCGTTCAATGCTCTATTAGCAATCAAGATCTTGGCAGCCATGGGTGTTTTGTCCACCAATGCTCCACCCGCCGAGGCATCGAGCATTTGACGTTCAAGTGGTAGGAGGCCCTCATAAAAGTATTGCAAAAGTAATTCCTCCTTCATCTGATGTTGTGGACAAGAAGCAACAAGTGATTTAAAACGTTCATAATATGTAGGAAAAGACTCACCTTCTTCTTGCTGGATTCCGCTTATCTTTTTGCGTAGGAGGATGATGCGAGAAGTTGGAAAGAACTTCTCCAAGAACGCTCTTTTCATGCTCTCCCAAGATGTGACAGTTCCGGGAGCCAATTCGTACAACCAATCCTTGGCTTTATCCACTAAAGAGAATGGAAAAGCCTTCATCTTCAAAATACTTCCGTCAACGTTAACGGGAGTCATACTTGAGCAAACAACTTCAAATTCTTTCAAATGTTTGTTAGGATCTTCCATGGACAAGCCATGGTATTTAGGAATATGATGAAGCAAACTTGACTTTAATTCAAATTCTTCGGTCTTACCTTGGGCAGCCGTGGGATATTGGATGCACAAGGGTGCGGCATTATCCAATCCCGAGGCGGAGAGCTCTTTGAGTGTACGGTTGTCCACGGCCATGTCTTGGGCTTCTTCACTCACTTGTGCCGTAGGTTCCTCCTCCTCTTCTGGAACGTTTTCTTCAAGGTCAGGTTCGGGATTGGGTGGGTTGTGTTCTTGCTGATTTCTAGCCCTTCTCAAAGTCCTCTCAAAATCGTCGTCAAAGTCCAAAATATGCTCACGAATAGGTTTGGAAGTTCGAGTCATGCACTAGTACCTAAAAACAAAGAAACAAAACAAGATAGCAATCTGTGATAGAAAACAAACGAAAATAACAAATAAACAAAAAGAACGAGGGATTAGCAAAGTTGCTAATCCCCGGCAACGGCGCCAAAATTTGATGCGTAAATTAACTAGCATACAAATTAAACCCTCTTTTGTCAAATTGTAGTAAAGATGTAAGTAGGGATCGTTCTAGACCGGGGATTAGGAGGGATTGCTAAACACTTGGAAACTGACTTAAAAACTCAAAAACTAAGTTTAAAACACTAAACTAGACTCAAAGAATGCAAAACTAAAGTTTAAAACACTTAAACAAGCCTAGAACTCAAAACAGCAAACAAACACTCAAAACTGCCTAAAAAACACTTTCTGGGCAGTTTTGAGCACAAACACAAATTTGGACGAAATTGAGTTATAACTTGAACCAAAACACTTAAAAACACAAACTAAATCACTTTCTAACTAATATGAGACTTCAAAATAAAGGGGGATTTGTTTTGGACGAAAATTGAAACAAAACAGAAACTTTAAAACAAAACAGATTGTAAAACGTTTTGGATGAAAAGGATGGATAAAAGGCTAGTTAGGAGGTTCTTCTCCACACATGACACACTTGCAAACAAAACGATTTTCAGTTGTTCTTCCAATAAATTATGAAACTCAACACCCCAAGTTAATTAGATACGCTTAAATTAACCTTTAAGTTCTCCTTAAGTTAATGAATTGGATGGGAAAGCGCATACAACAATTCAAAGCATTCCTCAAAGGTTCCTTACGTGATGAGCACAATAAAGATACAATCAAGAATCATGAAGCACAATGAGAACTATAAGTGTTGACGAGGCATTCGTTCCTATGATGAGCATGAAACTAATGCCAAGAATTCATTCAACGCGATCGTTTATAAGCGACCTTCACTACTTGTGATTATAAGATTGTAACTATTAGGTGAAACTCCCTCATAATCTAGTATCATATTCATGCATGAAAACTAAGCGTGCACTCTCAATCAACATACACAAATAAGTTATCAATCAAGTAGATGAACGAATTGAAACCACAACTTATGAAATAACAACTGAACGTAATCAAGTCATACTGCAAGCATGTACATGGTTTCGAATTACCCCCCAACTAAGGGGGTTTAGTTCCTCATACTCACAAAGCAAAGATACATAAATTTAGAAATTAAAATCCAAAGGAAGAAAACACCTAGAACGCTCCAACTTGGCAGCAAGCTCATCAACGAATTCTCCTTCCTCCTTGCTGCGGCAGAGAACTTTAGAACAGGTTTTTGGGGTTATTTGTGGTGTAGAATGGATGGGGAATGGTATGGGAAGGTTTAGGGTTGATGGGGGTACGGCTATGGATGATTTTGGGTCAGAAAATATGGTGAAAGGTGAAGGAAGGCTGCTGCAAAGTGTGATGGATGTGTTTGACGAATTTATGAATTGTGGAGGGTGTATGGCTGGATGGGATGAATGGAATGTCTCTGGGAGGTGTCGTGTTCTGAACTCCTAACCAAGAAGGGTTATATAGTGGCTGAAAATGTCAAGCAAACATTAAGTAATGGACAATCTGCCATCCTTGCAGAAATCCACTTCATGGTGGTCCAATTTCTGCCATTCCTTGTTGTCTATTCACTGCCCATGCTGATTCCTTGCTGCCCATGCTTTAATTTCTTATTCCTTGTTGCCCATGCTTTAATTTCTGATTCCTTGCTGCCCATGCTTTAATTTCTGATTCCTTGCTGCCCATGTGGTGTTTATACTTGCAATGCATGTTCTTCATCCATTTAGCTAGTAAAAAAAACACATTTTCTGCCATTACATGGCAGCCATGATGTTTGAAGTTGTAGGCCAACACTTTGCACACACACATGCAGTTTTCTAGCCCTTTGAATCATCAAATTCGTCCATCCTCATGTCTCCATGTTTGCACCATCCAATCTTGGCCCAAAAATGCTCCAAAATGCTCCAAATTGGCTCAAAATGCATACTTTGCCATATGAACCTGAAATTGCACGAAAATGACCTTAAACACTATAATAAGTTATAACTAACTACGAAAATGCAAGAAAACAACATAACTAAGTAGCATAAATATGCTCCTATCACCGCGCAATGCGAAGATGTTAACAATGATTTTCACAAGCTGAGATTGTTCAACTTTTCGTTGATAGGCTCAGCATTTGCCTAGTATATCAACCTCCCACCTAATTCCATCCAAAGCTGGGAGGAGTTGGTGGAGAAATTTCACGAGCAGTTTTATCGGCCAGGAATGGAAATGTCAGTTTCTTCATTGGTGAGGATGGCTCAAGCATCTGATGAGTCACCAATGGATTATCTTACTAGATTTAAATCGGCTAGGAATTGGTGCTGAGTACCTCTCCCTGAAATTGAGTTTGTTAGGCTTGCTCTGAACGGACTCGACGTAGAATACAAAAAGAAATTCTTGGGGGCAAACTTTCGGGATATGTATGAATTAGCCCAGCACGTCGAGCAATATGATTATTTGCTCCGAGAAGAGAAGACCTCGAAATCCCCATCCCGAGGGACGATTTACAAAAATCCCACGGTTAACTACACATCGACCGAAGGTGAGGATTCTCAATACGTCAGCATTGATGCGGTCGAGATAATAATAGATAAACCATAAGTTTGCAAGGCATTGACTCAAATTAATTCCAAAGATGCCAAATCCCGCTCAGCCATTGAAGAGACAGCGAAAACATCGAAAGTTTACACTTTTGATATCACAAAGGCCCAAGCAATTTTCGATCAATTGTTATTAGCAAAGATCATCAAACTTCGGCCAGGGCATCACATTCCCAAGGCCGAAGAGCTTAAAGGGAAGACATATTGCAAATATCATAACTCGACCAAGCATGCCACAAACAATTGTGTCATATTTCATGATAATATCCAGAGCCGGATTGACAAAGGCAAGTTAAAATTTCCTGAAAAACGCATGACGGTTGATACTGATCCATTTCCTTCGGCAACAGTTGGCATGGTAGACGCCCGTTTGCCCCAGTACAACACATCCTAAAGAAAGGTTCCCAGCCTTGACTCAAGATCGACCTATTTTCCAATGCGCCACCTACTGAGTTCTCAGGACCGGCCATAGTTGTATCCATGTTAGACTCCAGCAAAGAAGAAAATGGTGGACCGATAGTTTTGTGCAGTAATTGTAAGGCACGCGTTGTATTAACTGAGCCCAAGGAGAAACTGCCTCAGATGCAGACGCCGACGCCACGGCAACAATCGGCAACAATAGAGGCACCTTCTAAGGAACCCAATGAAGGCCAGCGTCAGAAAGTATTCGACAGGCTCGGCCCTAAGAAACAGACAGATGGCCCTACCTCGGTTAGACGGCACCTTAATTTCGACACACCGTTTTATAACGAGGATTATGTTGGAAATGTGCCCTAAAGCCAATCATATGATGATACTTTACGGACATTTCACATGTTAAACTAATCTAGTTTACATATAAAGGGCAAACATTATTGTTTGAGCCGTCTCATATAAATGTTATATGCTTAAACGATAAAGTCCAAGGAAAATGTGATTGGGAGAATGCAATCTAATGAAGTTAGATTAATGAGACCATAGACACATCCTAAACGTTCCTGATCATAGGATTGCCAATTGGGCATTGACAGTCCGTTAAGATCAGTACGTGCTATGTCTTCTCTCAGGGAGAGTGACTAGTCTCGAGTCATTGGTGTGTGTGACATCAAGACAAGTACGTAGGTGCTCAATAGAGAATGAGTCCACTGAACACGATCAACGAGGAGTTCTCATACTCATGTCACATGAGAACTCATGGTTGGGATAATGCAAATTAGTCCTTTGACCTGAGGCATCACAGTTGTCTTGTGGTTAAGTCCTTGATCTTTGATTATGTCAAAGTCACCCCATCGGGGTGTCCACGACATCATTGGGGTTAAGCCACTTAGTTATGGAGACAAGTGAATGTGCAACAAGGGATCCTTAACCTTCAAATGATTTGAGGGAGAATACTCTATGATATGATTAAAATCTTTGGCCAGAGTATGAATGAGATTAGGGAATGCGTTCCAAATCACATTCAAGGTAATCATATAAGCAAATGAATCACATTGGATAGTAGACATGAATAAATAAACTATCAAACCAAACAATGTGGTCAAGAGTATTAGATTAGAGAAGGACCGTATTGCATTTGTAATCCTTAACTGAATAGGTTCTCTACCTCTTCTGATTAGCTTGGGTAACCATGATATGCTGCTAGGTATCACTCATGGTTTGTGGAAGCCCTAAACGTGTATAATCACTAAAGGGAGAATTGAAAGTAAGTTTCAATTCACAATCGATGTAAAATGGTTTTAATCGCTCACTGCCTCGCTAAAAGGAACCTAATGGATCGTACACCGTGTAAGGTGGAGATTGAAGAAACAATGGAGATGAGTAAGAATAATTAAATGGTTTAATTATTTATGGCAAGGATTAATTAATATGTTAATTAATCAAACGAATAAGTTCGTTAAAGACCTCGGGATAGTTTTGGACCTTAAGGCCCAATGGGCTTCGAACGTCAAAGCCCATTGACTTAAGTTGTATGACAACTTAATGAATAAAGATTCACAAAGGCCCAAAAGCCCATATCCATTTTGTGTAGAATTAGGGTTTTTTGGTTCTTTAGGTCATTTGAAGAAGTGACTATATAAAGAACTTTATAGCCTAAAATTCATAAGGGTTTGTTTTAGAGAAAATTGGTGAGAACTTGTATCTTCATTTTCTCTCTAAGAGGCCAACCACCTTGGAGGGTGAATCTAGCAATCCTACTACTCCAAGGTCACTCATTTCTTCTTCAATCTAACCTTGGTGTAGAATCTTTAGAGGTTCTCTATTTTGGGAACTTGGAGAATCCAATTCTTTCAACCAAATCCATGGAGCTAAGAAGCAAGGAATGAAGGCCCTATCTCTTGGGTGATTATCCTTTGCATATGCAAAGAGGAATCTACAAAGGTAAATATTTCTCAACTAACAAATGTTGATTTAAGTTGAGTCAAGGTTCACCAATCTACTAGGCTTTGAATTTCATGGTTGATGTTTTTGTTTTTGAGTGCATGCAAGCATGATTCCGCCTTTAATTTGTTAATTGCATGTTATTGATGTTGCTCAAATGAACATGTTTTTCACAAAATTTCCTTCAGATTATTATTCACGCAATTCCAGTAGCTCAAGCTCATCAGCAAATAAAAAAACCTTCAGGCCGCCTGAACCACGTGACCAACGTTGGTACAGCTACAATTCTCCCACCGGCATGTATACAGCGCTTTCTAAATCCCAGAAACGTCGACGTCAGCGCATAGATTGCTTGGCTTGACGGCAAGCGGCCCTGCCTATTTCGGCCACTAAATGGCAGCCGAAAGAGACGGCAGGGAGCGGAGATGATCGGCCAACCCCGATAATCATGGCCAAGTTACAGAGACAGCAGGAAACCAATCGCGACTTCAAAACTACCATTGAAGAGTCCGAGAAGCGCATCAAACTCCTTCTTCGGCCCGGGGAGATGAAAGCTCGCTTCGAGCAATTTAGGAAGGAGGCCGAAAGCCAACTGTCCCCGTTACCTTTGAAAGAACCGTTAATCAGAGTTCGGCGAAATCTGCACCTCCTATTCCTCGGCGAATCGTTGGAATACATGAAAAAGTTCCACAAGAAATATTCCACCAACAATTTGTATGGTTTGCCCAAGGCATGCCAAGAAGCTCTTGACCTGGCATTAACTTGCCCCGATGTTAAGCAAATCATCCGAAAAACCACTGATCCAGCGATGAAAGCCAGATTCCAACACATTCGAGAGGCTAAGGTTCTCGGCTTGGAGGTCGACCCATACACGGACATTGACACAGCCGAACTCTTTTTTTCTCTCGAAGACCTTCAACACCTTCGGCATCACTTTGAAGTCTTTTCGGCCGTATCATTATTCGGTTTAGCGGCCGATGAGAAAGATCGGGTGGCACGTCTGGATGCCTAACTAGATACAAGGAATGCCCGAATCACCTATGAGGAACAAGCTCGTAAGATACAGCAAGAGCAGAGTCAGACACCAGATGCATGCAAGCCCGATGACGACAGTCAAAAGGACATAGAATCGGATTATATAGCACAAGTGCACGAGATGTTGAGACACACAGTAATCCGGCTGAGAATGCTCTAACACACGATGCTATGGTCCTCACCAACCTGGAAGGTGACGACCAGGATCCAATGGGCCCTCAGTCCTTGAAAATATGGAACTCAGCATGGTCCATGTTCTACCTGCTGAATTCCAGCTGACTACAGACCAACCAAGTTCCTTGGATGGCGATGTAGTCGTCGAGGAAGCAACACAAGTTGATTTCGTCACTACCACTGAAGATGAGTCAGTAAACGGCGACGATAAACTTAAAACAGCCTTGGACATCTTGTTTCCCCGTCATTCCTCGGCTAATCTTCAGCATTTAAAATCGTTGTATGTCACGACCCATATTAAAGGCTACCCAATCTCCAAAATTTTTGTCGATTGTGGAGCAACGGTCAATATCATGCCTGTATCCGTCATGAAAGCATTACGACGATCCAACGACGAACTCATTCCTTCAGGAATAACCATGAGCAGCTTTGTCGGTTATATTACCCTATAAGGTTTTAATGAAGACGGACGACCGACTCGGATCTCAGTCCAGAAAGTTATCGAGGTAGGCGCCAAGACTGTCCACCAGGATTCGGTGCGACTCGGTTTGGCCAATTTGCTCCCCACTACTGATGACTGACATCAAAAGCGAGAGGCGTCTGAAGGAAAATTTGTGGAAAACATGTTCATTTAAATAACATCATATAGCATGCTATTAACAATTAAAGGCGGAATCATGCTTTCATGCACTCAAAAACAAAACATTAACCATGAAATTCAAAGCCTAGTAGATTGGTGAACCAAAACTCAACTCAAATCAAAGTGAGTTGAGAAATATATACCTTTGTAGATTCCTCTTTGCATAAGCAAAGGCTAATCACCCAAAGAGAGGGCCTTCATTCCTTGCATCTAAAATCTATGGATTTGGATGGAAGAATAGGTTTCTCCAAGTTCCCAAAATTGAGAACCTCTAAGTATCTTCACCAAGGTTAGATTGGAGAAGAAATAAGTGACCTTGGAGTAGTAGGATTGCTAGATACACCCTCCAAGGGGGCCGGCCTCCTATAGAGAAAATGAGAGACATGTTCTCTCCAATTTTCTCCAAAAGAACCCCTTTTTTTGAATTTTAGGCTATAAAGTTCTTTATATAGTCACTTCTTTAAATGACCTAAAGAACCAAAAACCCTAATTCAACACACATGGCCGGCCATATAAGGGATATGGGCTTTTGGGCCTTTGTGAATCTTTATTCATTAAATTGTCATACAACTTAAGTCAATGGGCTTGACGTTCGAAGCCCATTGGGCCTTGAGGTCCAAAACTATCCCGAGGTCTTTAACGAACTTATTCGTTTGATTAATTAACATATTAATTAATCCTTGCCATAAATAATTAAACCATTTAATTATTCTTACTCATCTCCATTGTTTCTTCAATCTCCACCTTACACGGTGTACGATCCATTAGGTTCCTTTTAGCGAGGCAGTGGGCGATTAAAACCATTTCAAATCGATTGTGAATTGAAACTTACTTTCAATTCTCCCTTTAGTGATTATACACGTTTAGGGCTTCCACAAACCATGAGTGACACCTAGCAGCATATCATGGTTACCCAAGCTAATCAGAAGAGGTAGAGAACCTATTCAGTTTAGGATTACAAATGCAATACGGTCTTTCTCTAATACAATACTCTTGACCACATTGTTTGGTTTGATAGTTTATTCATGTCTACTATCCAATGTGATTCGTGTGCTTATATGATTACCTTGAATGTGATTTGGAACGCCTTCCTTAAGCTCATTCATACTCTGGCCAGAGATTCTTAATCATATCATAGAGTATTCTCCCTCAAAAGGTTTGAAGGTTAGAGATCCCTTGTTGCGCATTTAATTGCCTCCATAGCTAAGTGGCTTAACCCCAACGATGCCGTGGACACCCGTGTATGGGTGACGTTTGACATAATCAAAGATCAAGGACCTAACCACAAGACAACTATGATGCCTCAGGTCAAATGACTACTTTGCATTATCCCAACCATGAGTTCTCATGGGACATGAATGTTGGAAATGTGCCCTAAAGCCAATCATATGATGATACTTTACGGACATTTCACATGTTAAACTAATCTAGTTTACATATAAAGGGCAAATATTATTGTTTGAGCCGTCTCATATAAATGTTATATGCTTGAACGATAAAGTCCAAGGAATATGTGATTGGGAGAATGCAATCTAAAGAGGTTAGATTCATGAGACCATTCTTTCGTAGACACATCCTAAATGTTCCTGATCGTAGGATTGCCAATTGGGCATTGACAGTCCGATAAGATCAGTACGTACTGTGTCTTCTCTCAGGGAGAGTGACTAGTCTCGAGTCATTGGTGTGTGTGACATCAAGACAAGTACGTAGGTGCTCAATATAGAATGAGTTCACTGAACACGATCAACGAAGAGTTCTCATATTCATGTCATATGAGAACTCATGGTTGGGATAATGCAAATTAGTCCTTTGACCTGAGGCATCACAGTTGTCTTGTGGTTAAGTCCTTGATCTTTGATTATGTCAAACGTCACCCCATCGGGGTGTCCACGGCATCATTGGGGTTAAGCCACTTAGTCATGGAGACAAGTGAATGTGCAACAAGGGATCTCTAACCTTCAAATGGTTTGAGGGAGAATACTCTATGATATGATTTAGAACCTCTGGCCAGAGTATGAATGAGATTTAGGAATGCGTTCCAAATCACATTCAAGGTAATCATATAAGCAAACGAATCACATTGGATAGTAGACATGAATAAATAAACTATCAAACCAAACAATGTGGTCAAGAGTATTAGATTAGAGAAAGACCGTATTGCATTTGTAATCCTGAACTGAATAGGTTCTCTACCTCTTCTGATTAGCTTGGGTAACCATGACATACGGCTAGGTGTCACTCATGGTTTGTGGAAGCCCTAAAAGTGTGTAATCACTAAAGGGAAAATTGAAAGTAAGTTTCAATTCATAATCGATTTGAAAGAGTTTTAATCGCCCACTGCCTCGCTAAAAGGAACCTAATGGATCGTACACCGTGTAAGGTAGAGATGGACGAAACAAATGAAATGAGTAAGAATAATTGAATGGTTTAATTATTTATGGTTAGGATTAATTAATATGTTAATTAATCAAACGAATACGTTCGTTAAAGACCTCGGGTTAGTTTTGGGCCGCAAGGCCCAATGGGATTTGAATGTCAAGCCCATTAACTCAAGTTGTATGACAACTTGAATAAACAAAGGGCTTGAAAGCCCAATAAACCCAATGTGGCCGGCCATAATGTTAAGGGGTAGTGAACTTGACTTAATTGCAAGTTTGCCACTCCAATGAAGAAAGGTATAAATATGACTTTATAGCCATTTCTTCATAAGGATTTTTCTGGGAGAAAAGATGAGAACACAAAGCTCCCATTTCTCTCTAGAGAGGCCGGCCACCTTGGAGGTGATTAGCTAGTCATCTAGTCCTCCAAGGTCACTCGTTCATCATCCATGCTCTCCTTGGTGTAGAATCTTTAGAGGTTCTCAATTTTGGGAACTTGGAGAACCTTTTCTTCCATCCAAGTCCATGGATCTAAGAAGCTAGAAATGAAGGCCCTATCTCTTGGGTGATTAGCCTTTGCTTATGCAAAGAGGAATCAACAAAGGTATATATTTCTCAACTCACTTTGATTTGATTTGAGTAATGGTTCACCAATCTACTAGGCTTTGAATTTCTTGGTTAATGTTTTGTTTTTGAATGCATGCAAGCATGATTCCGCCTTTTAATTGTTAATTGCATGCTATAGATGTTATTCAAATGAACATGTTTTTCACAAATCTTCCTTCAATGAATATGAGAACTCTTCGTTGATCGTGTTCAGTGAACTCATTCTCTATTGAGCACCTACGTACTTGTCTTGATGTCACACACACCAATGACTCGAGACTAGTCACTCTCCCTGAGAGAAGACATAGCACGTACTGATCTTAAAGGACTGTCAATGCCCAATTGGCAATCCTATGATCAGGAACGTTTAGGATGTGTCTACGAAAGAATGGTCTCATGAATCTAACTTCTTTAGATTGCATTCTCCCAATCACATATTCCTTGGACTTATCGTTTAAGCATATAACGTTTATATGAGACGGTTTAAACAATAATCTTTGCCTTTGATATTAAACTAGATTAGTTTAACATGTGAAATGTCCGTAAAGTATCATCATATGATTGGTTTTAGGGCACATTTCCAACAATCTCCCACTTGCACTAGAGCCAATCAGCTTGGTCATCAATGATGATACCTCTTCTGTAGTCATTTCAAAAATGGCTGAGTAGTAGGCCTAGACAATGGATATCTATATGTTATCCATAGAAGCAACCTTGAGAATAACGACGCCACCATTATACATGATTCTCAATCATGTGGTTCAGTCTCTCATATGAGTTCGGATCTTGATGAGACCTTGATTCCCTGGCTTGAGCTATCGCCCCATTAGTGTCCTAGTGTCGGTACACTAGAGACACTTTCTGGTTGGAACCGAATAGAGAGTTCATAAATGAACTTTCCCATCCAAACAACATTGTTGTAAGCTTCTATATGGCAATATATATTTTGCATTCGTAATGGAACACACTAAAGCCATAACTTTAACGTTTCCATCCAAATATCTCTTTAGTCATAATAAAGAGATATCTTAGTATCTCTTCATTCATAATGAAGAAACATTCAATGATATATTAGATTCAAAATCTAATACATTTACGCTTCCTTTACGTTACTCTAATTCTTCCTTATTCTTTGAGGAATCTATCCTTTAGTATTTCTTAAATACTCAAGGACTCACTTGACAGTTGCCATGGTTCTGATCCTGGGCTTGCACTGATATCGTCTTGTACCTTTCTAGGTACAACTCATATCAATGTTTTTCATACAATATGAAATACATAAATCACATTTGTGTGTATGCATAAAGGATTCTATTTACGCATTATTTCTTTGGGAGTCAAAGGGTACGTTCCCTTTGAGAAGAGCTACCTCCTAGTCTTACTAGAGTTGTTCTTCTGATTGAAGTTTATCATCATATGAGAAACTTCCTAGCATCTTTTTGTTGGAAGTATGCCCACAAAGCCACTCATTTGATGTAATAGCTTTTTGGAATACTTAATATGTTAAACTTTTATATGTTTAACGGAAGGGCAATACTTATTGTTAATCACTATTTATTGAATCATGTGTTTAATCAATAAGAGAATCCAAGGGATGTATTTGACATAAGAGATAAGTGATCTAATGAGTTAGATTAAGGAGACCTTTCTCTTATGTTTATTCCTAAAACGTTCCTAGCCATAGGATTGCCAATTGGGCATTGACAATCCAATAAGGTTAGTATGTGTTATGTTGACTCAAACGTGAGTATGAACTAGTCTCAAGTCATTTGGTGTTGGACACTAAGACAAACACATAGGTGAGAAAGAGTAATCGAGTACACTGAACTGCGATTAATGAGAGTTCAAACATACATGTCATGTACGAACTCTAAGGTTACAATATGCAAAGTAGTCCTTAGACCTGAGGCATCATAGATGTCTAATGGTTAGGTCCTTGATCTTTGATCATGACAAAGGCATTCCCTCGGATTGTCCACGGCATTGTTGGGGTCATGTGATCTAGTCATGTAGGCATATGAATGCACAACAAGGGATCTCTAACCTTCCATGGTGGAAGGAGTATACTCTAAAATATGATTCTAAAGTCTTTGGCCAAAGCAAATGAATATGACTAAGGAAGATGTTCCAAATCATATTCAAGGGAATCATATAAGAAAGTATCACATTGGATAGTAGACATGAAACAAACTATCACTTAAAACAATGTGGTTAAGAGTATTGTATTAGAGAAGGACCGTATTGCATTGTAATTGTAACTGGATAGGTTCTCCAACCAATTCTACTTAGCTTGGGTAACCATGACATACTGCTAGGTGTCACTCATGGTTTGTGGAAGCCCTATTGATTAGCAAACACTAATCATCAAAAAGGGAGAATTGAAATGTGGTTTCAATTCACAATCGATAGTTAAGAGTAACATCGCCCACTGCCTCGCTAATTGGAACCTAATGGATCGCACACCAAATAAGGATATATGTGAAGCAATTAAATGAAATGGATAAGCAATTAAATGGTTTAATTGAAGAATGGTCAAGATTAATTAATTAGTTAATTAATTATACGAAATGTTCGTATTGGGCTTTTAAGTTGGTTTTAGGGCTTCGGGGCCCAAAAGTGTTTTGGTCCACAAGGCCCATTATGTTTAAGTTGTATGACAACTAAAACAAAATGGGCAATAAGCCCAATAACCATATAGGCCAACCATTTAGGGTGAGGGTATGGAAGTTTGCTTAATTGCAAGTTTGCCACTCACCTAAGAAATGAAGTATAAATTCATCTTTATAGCTTTGTTTTCAATTAGGGTTTTCTAAGCTACTTGGGGATAGTTATCTAGCAAATTTACTTCCCTAAGCGATCCATTTTTCATTCTTACAAATTACATCCTTGGTGAAGAGACATAGAGACATCAAACTTTTGTTGTTTTGGAGAACTAATCCTCAAATCCTCAAAGAAGCAAAGGAGCACTAAAAGGAGGGAAATCACAAGGAAGATCCAAGGAGCAAGGAGGTGACTTGAAGGCCCTCCACTTGGGTGAATCCCTTGTGTAATCAAGGATGAGCTTCAAGGGTAAAGAATCTCTAAATTCTTCATATTCTTTAATGTTGTTAAAGAGTCTTTTGATTCACCATATACTAGGCTTTGAAAGTCATGGGTTTCATGAATTGTTTTTTGGATGCATGCCTACTTTAAAGAGTTAATTGTTAGCATATGTATTCAAATGTTCATACATGTTCTTAGCTAGGACAAAATTTTTCCTTCACTTTTGTCTATCATTAGGGCTTGATATAATCTAATTATATCCTGAAATCTATCATTATAGATTTACATCCCATGTTTATAGACTATGTCTCCCATATACATTCTATCGTTATAGAATGTTTAAAGTCATAACTTTAACGAAGAAGTATTCTTCTCATTTCCAAAATTAATATATCAAATATATATTAAATTTTTAGGAACATGATTAACTCCCATACACATTCGATCGTTATAGAATGCTTAAAGTCATAACTTTAACGAAGAAGTATTCTTTTCATTTCCAAAATTAATTTATCATATATCTGTATATATATATATTCAATTTTAGGAACATGATTAACTCCCACTAATCTTTTGTAAACCTAGTAAACAAAAGATTCATTTATATCTTCATGAGATATCAACCGATTTGATTTTTCTCTCATAAGACGCTTATGGCTCCCACTAGCTTGCTAAGATCCATGATGGATGGATCTCAACAACTTACATGTCTTGTGATTCATAGTTTTAGACATATATATTATCAAGACTATCTTAATAATGGTTTCGGAAACCCATACTATGTCCAAACATTGAATCACCATTTAGTTGTAGCTAGCAATCTTCGAATTAATTGAAAACTAAGACCACGTCAAAGATGGTTCCTTCAAAGTCAACCATTCTCTTTGATTGTAGTCACCTTAAGCTACCAATTAGCTATGAAGGTTTCATTATTTCGGGTCAAATGGTACTTTACCATTTCCTTGAGTATCTATATCGTATATACACTCAATGTAGTCATAAGGATTTTTCATTCTTATTTCTTTCGAATTAAGAGGTGCAACTCTATGACATAGTCATAAAGTCCAAACCATTCAACTGAGACAGTTTATAAATCATTCTCGACTACCTTGGAGCTGGTGGTATAGGAACTAGGTTGTTATATTTGTTGATTATCATCTTGTCTCTCAAAGAACCCATTCTTTGAGTTCTATCTTTCGTTCATTGCTCTATCTTAGGCAAATCATATTGTAGGATTACAATGAACTACCCAACAAACAACATTTGTTAGTTGGTTTATAGAAGTGATATCCAAATGTTAATTCAAGGATATTCACAAGATAATTCTCAAACAAATATTGCTTATTGGCACACAACCCCAAATCTTAACTTGATTAAGATTTGTCTTTCTTTCCAACTACATCCTATGGAGTCATGAAAATTTTGGAAGATCTTCTAATTGACAATCATATTGTTTTAGAAGTATATATATCCTATATTTATGGGTAATTGATAATATCCAACGAACTAAATCTTATTCAAGTTCGTTCTTCTCCTTATGGAGAAATCCATTATCATATGATGCTTCTTTCCTTGATATCTTTCAAGAAAACTATTCTAAAGTGTTACCATTCCTTGGATCAAATCTAAGGATGTAAATACTTTAGACGTCTTACTCATCAACTTACATTTCTTGAATTCTTTGAAACCTTTTGCAAAGTATTTGGACTTGTGTTTATTTAAAATAAACTATAGTCCAACCGAGGGTGATCTTCGGTGAATGTCATACAACATGAGTAGTATTATGTTGTGGACAAGTGCCACTAACATCTAAGTGAATTAACCTCAACAACTTTGTGATTCTTTATTCTTTCCAAAAGAATAAAGATTCAAACATTTTGCCTCTATACAATTTTAACAATAAGGCATTGGATTCGGATCTAACAATCCAAAGTATCCATCTATGACTAACTCGTAATTTATGTTTTTAGAGGTATCACAACTTTAGTTGGGATTAGTCACTACCTTGCAACCTTTTGGGTTTTAAGCATCGTTATATTCTAAACAGTTAACACTACCAAATCATCTCTACTATAGAGATAATCAATTAGATTACTATAATCCAATCATTGATTAATAAAGAACAATGTTTTGTCAAACAAAACATTCATCCATCTCTACTTATAGTGACGGAATTAAGTTCCTTAAAATTGGAATGTAAAGACAATCTTTAGTTTTTCCAATTTCTTTGGTAGTTCATATGAGGAAGTAAGTACTATCTGCTTTCGCAGAGATCTATATTTTATTCACGTTCCGAATGTGAAGCACCTTTTTCTTCTCTCATTAATCTTCTACTTCTTATTAGTCACACTTTTACAACGATTGTAAAACATAGTTACTAATACGGAATTAAGCATTCAAGTAGAAGAACCAACTGTTTTGAACTATTCAAGAACAATTTACAATACCTTCGAAAGGTGTGTTCTTGACACTTGCAAGACATTTCTTGCAAATACCCCTTCCAATGTCCATCCTTTCATAAAGAAAGTTTGTTCCCTTGGAGTTATTTTGCCTTCTTCATTTGACTTCTCTTTTGACTACCATAGTCAAGGTCCCTAAACTCCCACTATCTCTCTTGAAACTTATTTCAATTGTGTTATACACATCAAACAATTTGGAGAGTGTGTGGTTATTGTTCACTATATAGCTTACAATAAACTTAGTGAACCATTTGGATTAGGGACTCAAAGGTGAAGTCCTTGCCTAGTTTCCGTCTCGTTAAGTGGTTTATCACTTCAACACTCAATGATTCAAAATCATCATAAGTCCATATTGATGGGCTATTTTTGTCAACCAACCATTATGTTCTAAACATAATTACAAACTTTCAAGAGTTGTTTAAGGCAACTCTCATTTCTTCATACAACAATTTGTAAGTGAAGAATCATGGCACATAATGTGTCCATGCCATTTGTGCTTTCTTCTTAAGTTCTTTGTTCATTTAACAAAGAAACAAGCACTAGTGTTTTGCATTGACTAAGGGTTGTTCAAAGCAACTCTTATTTCTTCATACAACAATTTGTAATTGAAGAATTATGACATTAAAAGTGTTGTCCTCTTTATGATAGACTTATCTAACATATTCTTCTAATGATACATTATCAATAGAAAGAGTGTGAGGATGAGACTACTTAGGTACATTTACAAGCCATTAAAGACAATCTATGGTTTTGTAGTACCAAGTCCGGAAACTAAAGCATTCGGCTTTTCTTTGTCAAGTTTTGGATAGCGTTTGCAAATATATTGGTAAACAAATACATAACGAATATAAATTGATTGATTTTAAGCCATTTGATTCGGGTCTTTAAATCAAATAGCACCACCCACTATTTTTGGCAAATTCCATATCCCTCATTGGAATTCGAGAGTTTTGGAGGAAACTCTTAGTAGGGTATGGGAGACTCACTATTACCAAGCCCACCTCACAATGATATGATGTTGGCTAGCATTAATAATAATGAGAGAGTACACTTACTCATTTGCATCTCTTGCAAGTACCCATCTTATTTGGCCTCTAGAGAATGTCACCTCACAATGATATGATGTTGGCTCCATTGCACTTAGTTAAGTCATTCCCACCATGCTTAGTTCGTGAAGAGGTTCAAGAATAGCCTCACGATGATACGATGTCGGCCATCCTCGTTGCCTACACTAACCTCATCATATGTTTATGGATTCCTCCTGAGTATAAGCATGCACTTTGTACTCCCCCATGATAGGGTGAAGCCGGTGTACAAGTCATAAACGATTGGATCCCACCACGGTGGAAGGCCACGAAAGAGTGTTCAAAGCACTCTCACGCTTATCAACTTAATAATGGTTTGGTTGAGGGTTTTAGGTCTCATCACACACAAATATTCATTTTAATCTTTATTAAAACAATTTTGGTCCTATTACCACTATTGGTCCATTGGATTGAATTTAGTTGTATATAATACTCCCACTATGCTTATAAAACGGTTTTTAAAGTAAGAGTATATGATACTACTAACATAAACTTTGCATTCATTTGATGGACTATATAGTTACCTTAGGGCCTTAGGATGACTATGAACCTTTGTTTAGATTCAACACGAGCCTTGTGTTGAATCTCGGTCTAGGGATGGTGATTGATTTTAGTTACACGTTTAATCACATTAAGGTGTGTTGTCTTAGGGGCGTTGGACCCTCTACTTCATTTTCATGCATATCAAATAAAACAAGAAAATGAGTACTTTAAAGTAAAGAAGAGCTTATGCTCTTTTACAACAATTGATCAAAATAAATTACTTTAAAGTAAAGAAGAGCTTATGCTCTTTTACAACATTTGATCAAATCAAATTACAACCAAAATCTAATCTACACATTCCCATGGTTCAAACAAATTTGAAACGGCCTTTCACATAGCTCAATTATCGTAGGCTTAGGTTCATAATCACCCTTTAATTAATTAACACTTTAACTAATTAAAATGAATGCAACATTTTTCATTTGGTTTTTGTATCCATAAAATTGATTTAAATGGAGCTAAATGAAATGAAAATCCAATTCTCATTTAAAGAGACAAAACAATTTTGTTCTCAACCTAATTTGGGCCATCATGCAATAACCACAACTTTTTGGGATATATTGCGAAAACACAAACTTTTGGGGTCACTTTGTAAAAACATAAAAGTCCACTACTTCATGTAAATACAACTAGAACCCAAAATTTAAACAATGCAAAAGCTTCATTAAAGGAACAAAACAATTTGTCCTTTAGCGTTTTTGGATCTAAACGTAAAAACGTAAACTTTTGGGCCAAAGTGCAAATACACAAAAGTATCAAAACTTTATGTAATTGCATAAAAGCCCCAAAAGTACCCTACATGTAGGGTGGCCGATTTTGGAGAGGGAAAGGAGTGATGTGTGTGTTGATTTGTGAGTTTTGACATAAAGCATGCAAGTGGTGCAAGTGGTGTGTGTGAAAGGGAATTAATCCTTTCACACCCACCAATAATTCTATCACCATTTAAACAAATATCTAACACATTTAAACATTTGAAAAACATAAAACATAAACTTTATGAAATAAATCAAAACTTTGAATCAAAACACAAACCTTTTTGTTCTTGGCAAAAATGTCAAGAACAATGAAGAACACTCATGAAAAACTCAAAAAATTTCCATGAACATTTTTAATCCAAAAACATCCCAAAACCATTTAAACTTAAGGGAAATAACATATAACCAAACTAGGGTACATATGGGTTCCAAAAGTTACTTTAAAACACTTTTAACAAGTCAAACAAGAACCCAAAAATCCACCCTTTGGATTTGGCCGAAAATCCCCAAAGTCATGGCACCAAATTTTAGCTCCAATATTCATGCTCATATGAACTACATCTACAACATTTGTGATGGCAAATTTTCCAACAAAATTTACATTCAAAGAAGCAAGAATAAAACTTATAACAATTACAACATTCAAATCATAAACTATGAACTACAAAACCCAAAAGGATTCACCAACTACTAAACCTGGCTCTGATACCACTTGAAGGAAAATTTGTGAAAAACATGTTCATTTAAGCAACATCTATAGCATGCTAAGGCGGAATCATGCTTGCATGCACTTAAAAACAAAATATTAACCATGAAATTCAAAGCCTAGTAGATTGGTGAACCAAGACTCAACTCAAATCAAAGTGAGTTGATAAATTATACCTTTGTAGATTCCTCTTTGCTAAAGCAAAGGCTAATCACCCAAAGAGAGGGCCTTCATTCCTTGCATCTTAGATCTATGGATTTGGATGGAAGAATAGGTTTCTCCAAGTTCCCAAAATTGAGAACCTCTAAGTATCTTCACCAAGGTTAGATTGGAGAAGAAATAAGTGACCTTGGAGTAGTAGGATTGCTAGATACACCCTCCAAGGGGGCCGGCCTCCTAGAGAGAAAAGGAGAGACATGTTCTCTCCAATTTTCTCCAAAAGAACCCTTAATCAATTTTAGGCTATAAAGTTCTTTATATAGTCACTTCTTTAAATGACCTAAAGAACCAAAAACCCTAATTCAACAAACATGGCCGGCCATATAAGGGATATGGGCTTTTGGGCCTTTGTGAATCTTTATTCATTAAATTGTCATACAACTTAAGTCAATGGGCTTGACGTACGAAGCCCATTGGGCCTTAAGGTCCAAAACTATCCCGAGGTATTTAACGAACTTATTCGTTTGATTAATTAACATATTAATTAATCCTTGCCATAAATAATTAAACCATTTAATTATTCTTACTCATCTCCATTGTTTCTTCAATCTCCACCTTACACGGTGTACGATCCATTAGGTTCCTTTTAGCGAGGCAGTGGGCGATTAAAACCATTTCAAATCGATTGTGAATTGAAACTTACTTTCAATTCTCCCTTTAGTGATTATACACGTTTAGGGCTTCCACAAACCATAAGTGACACCTAGCTACCCAAGCTAATCAGAAGAGGTAGAGAACCTATTCAGTTTAGGATTACAAATGCAATACGGTCTTTCTCTAATACAATACTCTTGACCACATTGTTTGGTTTGATAGTTTATTCATGTCTACTATCCAATGTGATTCGTGTGCTTATATGATTACCTTGAATGTGATTTGGAACGCCTTCCTTAATCTCATTCATACTCTGGCCATAGATTCTTAATCATATCATAGAGTATTCTCCCTCAAACAGTTTGAAGGTTAGAGATCCCTTGTTTCGCATTCACTTGCCTCCATGGCTAAGTGGCTTAACCCCAACTATGCCGTGGACACCCTCCTGATGGAGTGACTTTGACATAATCAAAGATCAAGGACTTAACCACAAGCAACTTTGATGCCTCAGGTCAAAGGACTACTTTGCATTATCCCAACCATGAGTTCTCATGTGACATGAGTATGAGAACTCATCGTTGATCGTGTTCAGTGAACTCATTCTCTATTGAGCACCTACATGCTTGTCTTGATGTCACACACACCAATGACTCGAGACTAGTCACTCTCCCTGAGAGAAGACACAGCACGTACTGATCTTAACGGACTGTCAATGCCCAATTGGCAATCCTATGATCAGGAACGTTTAGGATATGTGTATGACAGAGAATGGTCTCATTAATCTAACTTGTTTAATTACATTCTCCTAATTACATATTCCTTGGACTTATCGTTTAAGCATATAACATTTATATTTAGTGTAAAAATATGATTTTTCGTTAAAGTGAACAGTACCGGGAGCTTTTCGTTAAAGTTCCTAAAAGAAAAGGAAAATTAATGAAAAAGACTTGAAAACTTTGAGTTTTAACGATAATGACCAAATAAAGGGTCAAATGAATAGTATCAGGATTGACTTTTTATTCTAAAAATATGGTTTTTCGTTAAAGTGAACAATATTGGGAGCTTTTCGTTAAAGTTCCTAAAAAAGGAAAATTAATGAAAAGAGCTTGAAAACTTTGAATTTTAACGATAAGAACAAAATAAAGGGTAAAATGAATAGTATTAGAATTAAATTTTTAATATTAAAAATGATTTTTCGTTAAAATAAATATTACTGGGTACTTTTTTTTGTTAATGGGGTTTGGAGTATTTGGTAAGGATGAAGGACGGAACACGGTGAAAAAGGCAAAGGCGAGAGAAAGCAAAAGCGGCAAGGAGAGAATGTCGTGGAGAGGGAAGAGAAAAGATGAGGACGATCACGCGTCGGAAGGGGACTCTGAGGGCCACGCGCCACCCAAAAAGGCCTCCAAGAGAGACACAGACTCCGACTCCTCCGACGACATCACTGTCTGCGAGGTCACCACCCGTCCCCCCTCTTGTCCTTTTCTATGCATTGGCGCAATTTGCTATTGCATCTATTTTTAGGGTTAGGGTTAGGGTTTATCAGTGTGACTAGTACTGCTGTCTAATTTTTGGGTTTTTGGGTATTGTAGATTTCCAAGAATAGAAGGGTAAGCGTGAGGAACTGGAATGGCAAGGTTGTGGTCGACATTCGCGAGTTCTATGTCAAGGATGGCAAGCAAATGCCTGGAAAAAAGGGTAACTTTTCCCTTTAACTTTTTATTTTTCTCTATTCTATTCAATAATTCAAGTGGTTGTATTTGCTTGGAATTCTACTCTTTCAGGGTTTATACTGTCAAATTGCTATATTGGGTTTTTGCATTTCGATCATAATTGGAGAATTTATGATTTGTGTTTATAATTTTGGGAGTCTTGTCACACTACAAGTAGAAAAACGAAGGTGTTCTCTTTTTTAACCTTAAATCTACTCGACCGTAGTTAAGAGAAATTCGAATCAGGAACCAGAGAATATAGTTTTCTCCTGTGTATGTTATATATCTTAGGAAAATTCTAGCTTTTTCATGAGGAACAAACGTTTGGCTCGGGATTTCATGATAGTGCAGAAACTCTTGTTTTAGAGGTTGATGAGGATTCAAGAGTAGGTGCTTTACAAATTGTAGAGAGCAATAGATGGAGAAGCTTTTTTATGACCGTGGAGTTGGGATGTACTGCTGGAAGAGGGTTGGGGAGGATTGTCATTCTGTACCGGGAAAAGAGGTAGGCCGGTGCAGATTGAGGAAACAATTATCAGAAGGAAAAAAAAAATAAAGGAGCTGGGGTTTCTTAGTACTTAGACCAGTCAAAGCAAATAAAGTTGTGTTGCCTTGTAAGAGTCAAGACAAAGTAGAGGAAGGTGGGAAACACAGGAAGTGTGTTCTAGAGGGTGCATTGGGAGCAAATCTATGAATTTGAATCATCTGTCTAATCTTACCAGATGCAGCATCTTGTTTCGAGGTAGCTGGATTGAGATTGCGGGACTGCCATTCTTTCTATGGAAGAGAGAAATCCTTTAACAAATTGGACAGTGGTGTGGAGGAGTTTAAGTGATTTATTTGAAGCAAGATTGAGCATAGAAAAAACATAGGCTTCTTTCCTTGATCTTTGGAAGCTTATGGTCAGTCAAAATTTTGAAGTCGGGAACTAACCCATCTCACTTCCATTGGTTAGAGAAAGTTTTAGTCCATCTAAAGGAAGTTTTGAAGATGAGAGAAAAAGGTGGTGAGATACATGTGGCGGGTTTGATGGGGGAATGGAATCCTATTGGCGCGCTATGGAAGGTGGCAGATAATGGGTTGTCCGTTATGCACCTGAAGTCAGATGCTGGTTGATGAATTCCAAGATTCTGCTTGCAGGCATCACAGTGAGTTGATTTAATAGAGCCATATTTTGGAGAAGGAAACAAAAGGTCTCGAGAAGGGCAAGGCAGGGAGGAAGGTCCAGTGACCCAAGGATGTCAAGATTTTCCTTTAGGCCCCAATTTTGGGAATGAGGTGCGGCGGTAGGGACAGTGCTCCAAAAGGAATGGAAGGCCCATGGGAAAGGTTTTTCAGAATCTAGGGTTTATTAGAGCCCTGAAAATTCTAACTGGCAATATCTAAAGTTGGCCTTAGGTTTGTGTCCATTGGGGACAAATAGAGAACGTTAAGGCATGACTTAATTAAAAATCAGAGCAACAACTATTAATTTAATGATAAAGCAATATTTGTTTTCTTTTTAGTGTTAAGCATGCCTTCTGATTGATAAGCGGTGCCTAGTTTCTGAGTTGGTTGCTCTTGTTTTCAGGAATCTCGCTGACGATGGATCAGGTAGGCACCTGTCTTGATTATTTCTTTATTTTTACATATCAATAGCAGGCTCCTGAGAGAATTCTCACCTAGTAGATTTTTATGTGCAGTGGAATGTGCTGCGGAATCACGTGGAAGAAATTAACAAGGCTGTCAACGAGACCTCTTAGCTAAAAGCTTTGATTTATATTACTAGATTATGTGCTAGCTTGATTCAAACGGCTGAAATTTTGTTTTGGGTGTCGGAAAGTGAAATCAGGTGCTGGTGTTTTATATTTACCTAGAAGTGATAACTGGAAATTTGGATCAATGCATATAATGTAATCACTTTATCAAGTATGTCGAGGAAAAGAATGGTTTTATGATCGATGTATGCTTTGATCACGGTGATTAATTTACTTGACCACCATAAATCAATCATTTTTCATGTCATCTTCTCTGGGTCCAAGTGATTACAACTAGCTGGTAACTATCATCCAGGACATTGTAGAAGACTGAGGGTTGCTGGCCTGAGGATTTTGGTTTTTATTTTTAAAGAAATTTTGATTGTTGAACAGATGAGATTGGAGAAATGACGGAATAGAAGGTTTTGTTGGAATTGATCAATTGAATTGAGATGTAAAATGGCATTGCCCATTTCACTTTACAAGAAAGTTAACATCATTATTTGATGTGAAATTAAACTAGCACACAAATTAAACCCTCTTTTTGACAATTGTAGTATGGATAAATAGGGATCGTTCTAGGCTGGGGATTAGGAGGGACTGCTAATCGACTCAAATTAGACTCAATTACACTTAACTAAGCTTAAAAACACTAAGCTAGACTCTTATGACTCAAAACTGACTCAAACTACTCAAAACAGCACAAAACAAACAAATTGACTCAAAACTAACACTAAAGATGACTTTGGACGAATTTTAAACTAGAAAGACTCAAAACAATGAAAAGAAACCAATTTGGACATATTCTAACCTAAAGACACAAAATATAAAAGGGGGTTTGGTTTTTGACGAATTTAAAACTTAAACTAAACAGATTTAAGACTCCAATTAACTTTGAATGAAATTGGGTGATTTAATGGGTGAATGGCTAGCTAGAGGGTCCTTCTCCACACATGACAGATATGCATACGAATCGATTTCCAGTTACTCTTTCTATAAACCATGAATGACAACACCCCAGATTAACCGTGAACAACACTAATTAACCCTCATATTTTCCTAAGTTCATTGAATCGGACTCAGCGTCTCAACCAAATTATTCTTATCAAGTTCCCTACACGAACAACATGATTGAGCTACATATCAAAGATCATTAAATTCTATGAAAATCATAAGCATTGACAAGACATTTGTAACTATGAACAACATGATACTCCTGCCAAGAATTCACTTAACACGATCATGACCAGTGACCTCCACTACTTTTAAATATAAGTTCATAACTATTAGGTGAAACGCCCTTATATTTTAGCATCAACTTCATGCATGCAAACTAAGTATGCATCCTTAATCAACATACAAGAACCAGTTTTGAATTAAACAGTTAAGCAAACTGCATTCACGATTCATGACATTATAACTGGATGTAATCAATTCATATGCAATATATGTTCATGGATTCGAATTTTCCTCTAGCCAAAACGAGTTTAGTTCCTTATGTTCGCACTTAAACAAAGATAACTTAAATTAAACATTGAAAATAAAAGAAAGAAAACACCTAAGAACGCTCCAGCAATCCAATCTTGAATGGTAGGGCACGGCAAAGGGCCTCCTCTCCTTTCTCCTTGCAAAGTTGCGGCACAAAAGGGATTTCTGAGTATGATGGATGTATGGTGCGAATTTGTGGTGAAAGATGGGTCGTTTATGACTTATGCGGGACTATGTATTTATAGGGAGAGGGAAGGCACGACAAAGGGCTGAATTAGGACTCCAAATTAGTAAAGAACAAGGACAATTCTCATCAGATTCCAGGGAGGAAAATGAGTAGTCCTTGCATCAGGAAATATAACTTCTAGAAGGGCTAGGTGCGGCACCAATTTAGGGATACGGTCTTGGCTTCTAGAAACCTGATTTGTAGGTATCCTAATATGAAAATAAGTCCCCCTTGCAGCTGGAATTAAGGTAGAATAGGATTAGGATATGGTTAGGATAAGATAAGATAAGATAAGGTTAGTTCGGATAAGATAAGGTTGGATAATGTTTTAGATAATGTTCCTTCTTTTTAGCTGATTCCATATCTTCTTTATCTTGATTTTATTTTCTTCATCTCTTCAGCACATTCCTAGCCTCTTGAACTTCAAAAACGTCCATCCACCTGAAGGGAAAATTATGAGTTTTCAAGATTTGTGATTTCAAAATGACTAGCATGCATATACAATTCTAGATTTATATACATACGCAACGGAAGCATTTATAACAAGTTATCAAAGTTATAGTCATGCAAATCCCCTTCAAGGTTCATAGGTTTAAATATAATGCATCAAAACAATTTTGCTTAAGAACAAAGTCAAGGAATAGATCTATACCTCTTGTTCTTGATTTTAGACCAAGGATGGACCACCTCCAAGCCCTTTGTTCCTTGAATTCCTTGAGCCTAGCTTCCCTCCTTGCCTCATCCACTTTGATAGAATGAGTGCTCCTAGGTTCTCTTCAAGTCCCCAAAGTAGAAGACCTCTAAAGATCCTTACCCACTAGTATAATGAGAAGGATGAAGGAATGACCAAAAGGATGAAAAGTTGTTAGCCAATTCACCCTCTAGGTTGGCCGGCCCTATTGAGAGAGAGAGAGAGATGGTGGTTTTGATTTTGTGTTTCTAAAACTCACAAAACCATTAAAGGAATCAATCTCTATAAAGTTCCTTATATATCATCAAAAACCTAGTCAACAAATTGACCAAACATCTCACCCAAACCCTTAGTATGTGGCCGGCCTACTTGTGTTAATATGGGCTTTGGGCTTTCATTTATTTCAAGTCATCCAATGCTTGAATAAAAGCCCAATGGGTTTAGGCCCAATGGGCCCAATTAAACCCGAACGTTTCTTTAAGCCCAAAACGATCTTTATCGCTTTTATGATTTCTTTAGACTTTCTAAATTAATCAAAACACTTAATTAATCCAATTAATTATTTCCATCATCCATTAATTACTCACTACAATAGTGTTTTGGTGAACAATCTTTTAGGTTCTAATTAGCAAGGCAGTGAGGTGATTGTCATTAATTCAATTTAATTTCAATCACTAGTGAATCAAAACTTCATTTTAATTCACCATTCTTCTTTGATGACTATGTTTATTTATCTTAGAAGAACTCACAAACTATGAGTGACATCTAACCATATGTTATAGCTACCCAAGCTAATGTAGAAGTTTATTCGGAGAACCTATTCAATTGGAATTACAATGTAATTCGATCATTCTCTAATACAATACTCTCAATCATATTACTAGGGTATGGATATATTATGTCAAACCCCTAATGTGATTATTCCTTCTTATATGATTCTTTTGAGTCGTATAGGAACGCATTCCTTTCAATACGCTCGATACTTCGGCCGAAGATTTCCGAATCATATCTTAGAGTATTCTTCCTCTCTTACCGAGGATTAGAGATTCCTTGTTGCGCATACACTTGCCTTCATGACTAAGTGGCTTAACCCCGACTATGCCGTTAACAAAATAAGAAAGTTTAAAGACTGTCTTTAAATGCAACAAACTTCTTAAGTAGTAAGCAAAAAACATGGTGGACGAACTCTTCTCCACACCTTTCCTTGCTTGTTCCTCTTCTACTTGGCTTCTCCACCTATATACAATTATACAAATGATTAGCCCTTTATATCAAATATAAATATTTAGAAGATCTAACATTTAGAATTGAAAACAAGAACATAAACCATACCTTGTGGTTTGTCCTTAAGACTTGCAAGGTAAAACTTGCAATTCCTTCTCCAATGTCCCTCATTTCCACAGTGGTGGCAAGTCCCTTTGGGCTCTATTGCCTTCTTTTTCCACACTCTTCCTTTCGGCTTATGAGTGGGTGACTTCATCTCCTTTCCTTTGCCTTTGCCTTTCAGCTTGGCTTTGGAAGAGGATGGCTTGTTATAGGCTACTGCAGCAGTCCCTATAATGTTCTCTTTCTTCATAGTCTTCTCGGCAGTTACTAACATATTTAGCAACTCAGAGAGAGTACTATCCATTTTATTCATATTGTAGTTCATTACGAACTGCGCAAATGAATCAGAAAGAGAAGCCAATATGAAGTCCTGGGCCAATTCCCCGTCAAGTGGAGTACCAAGGTTCTCCAATTGTTCAATGAATCCTATCATCTTCAGTACATGTTGATGTACTGGAGCCCCTTTGACCATCTTGGTCTTCACAAGTTCACAAACAGTGCTAAAGCGACGGTTGCGCGTCCCTTCGCCATATAACTCCGTAAGATGGAGTATTATGGAAAATGCACTGTCCATGTCCTCGTGCTGTCTCTGTAGCTCCTCATTCATGGAAGCCAACAGATAACACTTGGCTTGTGTGTCATCCTCAACGTGCTTGTCAAACTTAGCACGCTCATCCTCTGTAGCCTCAGGGCCAAGAGGTATGTGAGGTGGAGCCTTGTCTAGCACGTAAACAATCTTCTCCAATGTTAGGAGAATCTTGACATTACGATACCATGATGGGAAATTGTGCCCCTCAAGGCAATGTTTGTCGAGTATTTTCGCGAGTGCGCTTCCAACCATATCTAAATACATAAACACTAAAATAATTAGATTGATTGTTGATTAAGTCAAACGATTCGGGTCTTTAAACCGAATGACACCACCCACCATTTTTGGCAAATTCCATATCCCTCAAAATGGAATCCGGGAGATTTCAAAGAAAGCTCCTAGCGGGTTATGGGAGGCTCACTATTACCAAGCCCACCTCACGATGATACGATGTTGGCTAGCAAAAATAATAATGAGAGGGTACAATTACCCATTCACAACAAGTTTTTGTGATTACCCATCTATTTGGCTTCTAGAAAACAATGCCTCACGATGATACGATGTTGGCACCATTTTTCTTAGTTAAGTTCTTTCCCACCATGCTTGGTTTAGATAGGGGTTCAAGTATGACCTCACGATGATACGATGTTGGCCATACTCGTTGCCTACCTTAACCTCATCAAATGTTTTGAATAAACTCCTCCTGAATATAAGCATGCACTTTGAACTTCCCCATGATAGGGTGAAGGCGGTGTACAAGTCATAAACGCTTGGAGCCTACCATGGTGGAAGGCCACGAAAGAGTGTTCTAAGCACTCTCACGCTTTCAACTTAATATTGTTTGTTGGTTGAGGGATTTTAAGGTCTCATCAATATTATTTATTTAATCATATTCAAATAAATAGTCCTATTATAACTACTAGTCCAAAGTTAATGAAATTAGTAGCATATGATATCCCCACTATTCGTTTTCACAAAACAAATCAATATCAAAACATTTTTCAAAATATTGGAGATATATATTACTACTAATTATATTCATTATATTTTAGTAGCGTATGATACTCCCACTATTTGTTTTAAGAAAAAACAAATCAATATCAAAAACGAATTTTTCAAATATTGGAAGTAACTACTACTACTATGGTTTTTGCATTCCTTTGAACTTGGACTTCATAGTTATCTTAGGCTCTTGGATGACCATGGACTTATTAGGTTATTGCAACAACGAGCCATCATTGTTGAATATAAACTCGGGGAGGTTGTGTCAATTTAATTACGTGCTTTTCAATCCAATTAAAACATTTTCATTTAGCCATTAGAAATGAAAGACAATCATTCATTGCTAATTAGGGCGTTGGACCCATTTAATCTTTAATCTCATGTCAAAACCCTCTTTTAGTTATGTCTCCTTACCAATAGTTAAAGAAACTCTAGTCTAGCACTAGAGGGAATCAACTAATGAATAGAGATTAAGAAGTAATAAGAATTACAAACCGATTTGTACAAATTCCTATAAATTACATATTCTAAAAGGGGAGAGATAGATTAATTTCAAACGTGACAAGGTCCAATTAAACAGTAATTAAAACACATTCCCAAGGTTCAAACAATTTGATTTTAGCGCCTTATCTCATAGCTCAATTATCGTTTAAGGCATAAGTCCATAGTCACCCAATTTTCAAACTATCTAATCACATTAAATAATCATATGGAGTGCAACATAAACATTTAGATTTAGTGCATATGGGCATAATAGTATTATGAGTTTAAACAACTAACAAATTAAAATCAAATATTTTAACTTTCTAGTTAGTAGGGGCCTTTATGCAAATATGAAAAAGTTAGGGGTCAAACCATAAATACTCAAAAGTAAAACCAACTTTCTCAAAATATAAAATGGCCCCCATAAGTGGTAAATCCACTAAGGTAGGCCGGCCTTGTATAATGGGGGGGGATGAAAATCCACTCATCTTGCATTAACTCAATACAAAATAAAAAGAAACATCATTTTGTTTGTCACTTGTCTTTGCTTTTAATTCTTTAGAAAAATAATGGAATTTCACCTAATCAAGTAGGGTTCAAATAATTTTAATATGGTTATGGATGGTAAGAACATCATCCAAAACCACAAAACTATGCATGAAAACCATTTTCATCCAAAAACAAACTATGAACACCAAGAACAAAACCATGAACACATATTTCAAGATTTGTGTATTCTTGGTGATTTTTCAAACTTAAAAACTTAAGTGACAAGGTTTCTAGTTTCTAGTTTTAAATGATGTGTGAGTGTCTTACAATAAAACATAAACACATGCTCAAAATCTCCCCAAAATCGTGCCAACCAAAAAAAAAACAAGAAACCCAAAATTTTGTTCATGACTTGTTCTTCATTCATGCATACAAAACAACTTTTACATGCACATCTTTTCAACTCTTGATTTATATTTTTCAACCATTGAAAAAAAAAAGATAAACATACTTTAAATGAAGAAGTAATATGTCAAAAATTAGTTCAAAACTCAAATTTCATTCATGCATACAAAACAACTTTTGCATACATATCTTTTTCAACTATTGACTAACATTCTTCAACTATTGAAAAACAAAAGATAAACATATTTTGAATGAAACAATAATTATGTCATGCATAACATTAATACCCATATGCATAAAATCCAAAAGGACACATTATACATAAACCTTTGGCTCATGATACCACTTGAAGGGAAAATTATGAGTTTTCAAGATTTGGGATTTCAAAATGACTAGCATGCATATACAATTCTAGATTTATATACATACGCAACGGAAGCATTTATAACAAGTTATCAAAGTTATAGTCATGCAAATCCCCTTCAAGGTTCATAGGTTTAAATATAATGCATCAAAACAATTTTGCTTAAGAACAAAGTCAAGGAATAAATCTATACCTCTTGTTCTTGATTTTAGACCAAGGATGGACCACCTCCAAGCCCTTTGTTCCTTGAATTCCTTGAGCCTAGCTTCCCTCCTTGCCTCCTCCACTTTGATAGAATGAGTGCTCCTATGTTCTCTTCAAGTCCCCAAAGTAGAAGACCTCTAAAGATCCTCACCCACTAGTATAATGAGAAGGATGAAGGAATGACCAAAGGGATGAAAAGTTGTTAGCCAATTCACCCTCTAGGTTGGCCGGCCCTATTGAGAGAGAGAGAGAGATGGTGGTTTTGATTTTGTGTTTCTAAAACTCACAAAACCATTAAAGGAATCAATCTCTATAAAGTTCCTTATATATCATCAAAAACCTAGTCAACAAATTGACCAAACATCTCACCCAAACCCTTAGTATGTGGCCGGCCTACTTGTGTTAATATGGGCTTTGGGCTTTCATTTATTTCAAGTCATCCAATGCTTGAATAAAAGCCCAATGGGTTTAGGCCCAATGGGCCCAATTAAACCCGAACGTTTCTTTAAGCCCAAAACGATCTTTATCGCTTTTATGATTTCTTTAGACTTTCTAAATTAATCAAAACACTTAATTAATCCAATTAATTATTTCCATCATCCATTAATTACTCACTACAATAGTGTTTTGGTGAACAATCTTTTAGGTTCTAATTAGCAAGGCAGTGAGGTGATTGTCATTAATTCAATTTAATTTCAATCACTAGTGAATCAAAACTTCATTTTAATTCACCATTCTTCTTTGATGACTATGTTTATTTATCTTAGAAGAACTCACAAACTATGAGTGACATCTAACCATATGTCATAGCTACCCAAGCTAATGTAGAAGTTTATTCGGAGAACCTATTCAATTGGAATTACAATGTAATTCGATCATTCTCTAATACAATACTCTCAATCATATTACTAGGGTATGGATATATTATGTCAAACCCCTAATGTGATTATTCCTTCTTATATGATTCTTTTGAGTCGTATAGGAACGCATTCCTTTCAATACGCTCGATACTTCGGCCGAAGATTTCCGAATCATATCTTAGAGTATTCTTCCTCTCTTACCGAGGATTAGAGATTCCTTGTTGCGCATACACTTGCCTTCATGACTAAGTGGCTTAACCCCGACTATGCCGTTGACATTCTGAAAGATTGACGTTTGACATAATCAAAGATCAAGTACTTAACCACAAGACAACGACGATGCCTCAGGTCTAAGGACTACTTACATTATTCCAACCATTAGAGTTACTTGCTTGACATGTGAGTAGACCTCCATGCAAGTACTCTCGTTCGATTGTGTTCAGTGAACTCATTCCCCTAATGAGCACCTACATACTTGTCTTAGTGTCACAACACGAATGGGATGAGACTTTCCATCCTTCCATTTGAAGCAGACACAGTATGTACCGATCTACGCATTGTCAGTTTCCCTCCGACAATCCAATGACCAGGAACCTTTTGGACATTTGGTTATCTGAAGAAGGTCTCTGTAGTCTAACATCATTAGATTACTTCTTCAATCCATCCATTGTCCATGGATACACTATTTAAGACATATATCGTTTATTGAGATAGTCCTAATTCGTGTCTTTGCCATTTGACGTATAAGAATCATCTATACATCTATTCATTTGTCCTGAAAGGTTTCTTCCAAAGATTGGCTTTCAGGGCATATTTCCAACACCACCTTGCTCCATTCATATGCTATCCATTCTTGGCCCAAAACTGCCTCCAAAATGCTCAAATTTGCACTTTCTTGCCAACTTTGTCATTTGGACCTACAAACACATGAAAATAACTTAAAACACCCTAATAAGTAGAAACTAACTATGAAAATGCAAAAAAACAAGCTAACTAAGTCGCATAAATATGTTCCTATCAAATTCCCCCACACTTAGCTTTTGCTAGTCCTCGAGCAAAACAAAACAATCAAAACATAACCTAGACCTTCCAACGTTTGCCTCAGGGATTTCCAATGAAACATGACATGTTAAAAATCACTACTCCCACATATTTTAGTTATCCTTACCCTCGAGCACACACTTAATCGTAGTCCCACTCACTAGCTCGCATTTAATCAATTAAAACAATTTTTTGAATGTAGTAACATGCCTTAGAGAATTCCCTCAATTCCTCACCGGATATACTCTCTATTTTCACATAGATTTTCTTACTACACTCCCTATACTAGGTATATGTGAGAAGATTGATGTAAAAAATGTAGACTAGCACGCACATATGTTATAATCAAAGAAGGCACTTTCTGGAATTATTAATATGACATGTATATGATCTCATGAACGGAATGCCACTACTTAGAAGCGAGAACCAGGGATTCCATTGAAGGAAATTTTGTGAAAAACATGTTCATTTGAATAACATCATATAGCATGCAATTAACAATTAAAGGCGGAATCATGCTTTCATGCATTAAAAAACAAAACATCTACCATGAAATTCAAAGCCTAGTAGATTGGTGAACCTTGACTCAACTTAAAAAACAACAATTTGTTAGTTGAGAAATATTTACCTTTGTAGATTCCTCTTTGCATATGCAAAGGATAATCACCCAAGAGAGAGGGCCTTCATTCCTTGCTTCTTAGCTCCATGGATTTGGTTAGAAGAATAGGTTCTCCAAGTTCCCAAAATTGAGAACCTCTAAAGATTCTACACCAAGGTTGGATTGGAGAGGAAATGAGTGACCTTGAGGAAATAGAATTGCTAGACAATATCCCCCAAGGTAGTTGGCCTCTTAGAGAGAAATGGAAGCTTTGTGTTCTCACCAATTTTCTCTAAAATCAACAACTTATGAATTTTAGGTTATAAAGTTCTTTATATAGTCACTTCTTTAAATGACCTAAAGAACCAAAAACCCTAATTCAACACTAAATGGATATGGGCTTTTGGGCCTTTGTGAATCTTTATTCATTAAGTTGTCATACAACTTAAGTCAATGGGCTTTGACGTTCGAAGCCCATTGGGCCTTAAGGTCCAAAAACTATCCCGAGGTCTTTAACGAACTTATTCGTTTGATTAATTAACATATTAATTAATCCTTGCCATAAATAATTAAACCATTTAATTCATCTCCTTTGTTTCTTCAATCTCCACCTTATTTGGTGTACGATACATTAGGTTCCTTTTAGCGAGGCAGTGGGCGATTAAAACCATTTTACATCGATTGTGAATTGAAACTTACTTTCAATTCTCCCTTTAGTGATTACACACGTTTAGGGCTTCCACAAACCATGAGTGACCCCTAGCAGCATATCATGGCTACCCAAGCTAATCAGAAGAGGTAGAGAACCTATTCAGTTTAGGATTACAAATGCAATACGGTCTTTCTCTAATCTAATACTCTTGACCACATTGTTTGGTTTGATAGTTTATTTATTCATGTCTACTATCCAATGTGATTCATTTGCATTTTATGATTACCTTGAATGTGATTTGGAACGCATTCCCCAATCTCATTCATACTCTAGCCAGAGATTTTAATCATATCATAGAGTATTCTCCCTCAAGCCAATTGAAGGTTAGAGATCCCTTGTTGCGCATTCACTTGTCTCCATGACTAAGTGGCTTAACCCCAATGATGTCGTGGACACCCCGATGGGGTGACTTTGGCATAATCAAAGATCAAGGACTTAACCACAAGACAACAACTGTGATGCCTCAGGTCAAAGGACTAATTTGCATTATCCCAAACATGAGTTCTCATGTGACATGAGTTCTCATGTGACATGAGTTCTCATGTGACATGAGTATGAGAACTCCTCGTTGATCGTGTTCAGTGAACTCATTCTCTATTGAGCACCTACGTACTTGTCTTGATGTCACACACACCAATGACTCGAGACTAGTCACTCTCCCTGAGAGAAGACATAGCACGTACTGATCTTATCGGACTGTCAATGCCCAATTGGCAATCCTATGATCAGGAACGTTTAGGATGTGTCTACGAAAGAATGGTCTCATTAATCTAACTACATTAGATTGCATTCTTCCAATCACATATTCCTTGGACTTTATCGTTTAAGCATATAACATTTATATGAGACGCCTCAAACAATAATGTTTGCCTTTTATATGTAAACTAGATTAGTTTAACATGTGAAATATCCGTAAAGTATCATCATATGAATGGCTTTAGGGCACATTTCCAACAATCTCCCACTTGCACTAGAGCCAATCAGCTTGGTCATCTGTTATGATTCCTCTTCTGTAGTCATTTCCTAAATGGCTGAATAGTAGGCCTAGGAAATTGATATCTATATGTTATCCATAGAAGCAACCTTGAGAATATCGACGTCACCATTATACATGATTCCCAATCATGTGGTTCAGTCTCTCATATGAGTTCGGATCTTGATGAGACCTTGATTCCCAGGCTTGAGCTATCGCCCCATTAGTGTCGTAGTGTCAGTACACTAGATACACTTTCTGGTTGGAACCGAATAGAGAGTTCATAAATGAACTTTCCCATCCAAACAACATTGTTGTAAACTTCTATATGGCAATATATTTTGCATTCATAATGGAACACACTAAAGTCATTACTTTAATGTTTCCATCCAAATATCTCTTTAGTCATAATAAAGAGATATCTGTTTATCTCTTCATTCATAATGAAGAAACATCCAATGATGGATTAGATTCACAATCTAATACATTTACGCTTCCATTACGTTACTCTAATTCTTCCTCATTCTTCGAGGAACCTATCCTTTAGTATTTCTTAAATACTTAAGGATTTACTTGACAGTTGTCATGGTTCTGATCCTGGGCTTGCACTGATATCGCCTTGTACCTTTCTAGGTACAACTCATATCAATGTTTTTCATACAATATGAAATACATAAATCACCTTTCTGCGTATGCATAAAGGATTCGATTTACGCATTATTTCTTTGGGAGTCAAAGGGTACGTTCCCTTTGAGAAGAGCTACCTCCTAGTCTCACTAGAGTTGTTCTTCTTATTAAAGTTTATCATCATATGAGAAACTTCCTAGCAACCTTTTGTCTATTATTAGGGCATGATATAATCCAATTATATCCTAAAATCTATCATTATAGATTTCCATCCCATGTATATAGACTATGTCTCCCATATACATTCTATCGTTATAGAAAGTTTTAAAGTCATAACTTTAACAATGAAGTATTCTTTTCATTTCCAAAATTAATATATCATACATATATTCAAATTTAGGAATATGATTAACTCCCACTAATCTTTTGTAAACCTAGTAAACAAAAGATTCATTTACATCTATATGAGAAATCAAACAATTTTGATCTTTCTCTCATAAGACGCTTATGGCTCCCACTAGCTTGCTTAGATCCATGATGGTTGGATCTCTACAACTTACATGTTTTGTGATTCATAGTTTTAGACATAAATTATCAAGACTATCTTAATAATGGTTTCGGAAACCTATATCATGTCCAAACATTGAATCACCATTTAGTTGTAGCTAGCAATCTTCGAATTAATTGAAACTAAGACTACGTCAAAGATGGTTCCTTCAAAGTCAACCATTCTCTTTGATTGTAGTCACCTTAAGCTACCAATTAGCTATGAAGGTTTCATTATTTCGGGTCAAATGGTATTTTACCATTTCTTGAGTATATATCGTATATACACTCAATGTAGTCATAAAGTTCAAACCATTCAACTGAGACGGTTTATAAATCCTTCTTGACTACCTTGGAGCTTGTGGTATAGGAACTAGGTTGTTATATTTGTTGATTATCATCTTGTCTCTCAAAGAACCCATTCTTTTGAGTTCTATTCCTAGTTCATTTGCTCTAAGGCAAATCACATTGTAGGATTACAATGAACTACTCAACAAACAACATTTGTTGGTTGGTTTATAGAAGTGATATCCAAAGGTTAATTTAAGGATATCCACAAGATAATTTTTAAACAAATATTGCTTATTAGCACACAACCCCAAATCTTAACATGATTAAGATTTGTTTTTCTTTCCAACTACATCCTATGGAGTTATGAAAATTTTGGAAGATCTTCTAATTGACAATCATATTGTTTTAGAAGCATATATATCCTATATATGGGTAATTGATAATATCCAACGAACTAAATCTTATTCAAGTTCGTTCTTCTCCTAATGGAGAAAATCATTTATCTTATGATGCTAATTTCCTTGATATCTTTCAAGGAAACTCATCTAAAGTGTTACCTTTCCTTGGATCAAATCTAAGGAGGTAAGTACTTTAGACGTCTTACTCATCAACTTACATTTCTTGAATTCTTTGAAACCTTTTGCAAAGTATTCGGACTTGTGTTTATTCATAATAAACTATAGTCCAACTGAGAGTGATCTTCGGTGAATGTCATACAACATGAGTAGTATTATGTTGTGGACAATTGCCACTATCTTGCAACCTTTTGGGTTTTAAGCATCATTATATTCTAAACAGTTAACGCTACCATATCATCTCTACTATAGAGACAATCAATTAGATTACTATAATCCAATCAGTGATTAATAAAGAACAATGTTTTTTCAAACAAAACATTCATCCATCTCTACTATAGTGACGGAATTAAGTTCCTTAAAATTGGAATGTAAAGACAATCTTTGGTTTTTCCAATTTCTTTGGTAGTTCATATGAGGAAGTTAGTACCATCTGCTTTCGCAGAGATCTATATTTTATTCACGTTCCGAATGTGAAGTACTTTCTCTTCTCTCATTAATCTTCTACTTCTTATTAGCCACACTTTTACAACGATTGTAAAACATAGTTACTAATACGGAATCAAGCATTCAAGTAGAAGAACCAACTGTTTTGAACTATTCAAGAACAATTTACAATACCTTCGAAAGGTGTGTTCTTGACACTTGCAAGACATTTCTTGCAAATACCCCTTCCAATGTCCATCCTTTCATAAAGAAAGTTTGTTCCCTTGGAGTTAATTTTATCTTCTTCATTTGACTTCTCCTTTGACTACAATAGTCATGGTCCCTAAACTCCCACTATCTCTCTTGAAACCTTTTTCAATTGTGTTATACACATCAAACATTTTGGAGAGTGTGTGGTTATTGTTCACTACATAGTTTACAATAAACTTAGTGAACCATTAGGATAGGGACATAAAGGTGAAGTCCTAGCTTAGTTTCCGTCTCGTTAAGTGGTTTATCACTTCAACACTCAATGATTCAAAATCATCATAAGTCCATGTTGATGGACTATTTTTGTCAACCAACCATTATGTTCTAAACATAATTACAAACTTTCAAGAGTTGTTCAAGGCAACTCTTATTTCTTCATACAACAATTTGTAAGTGAAGAACTATGACACTAAAAGTGTCCTTGTCTTTATGCTAATCTTCGTAAGTTCCTTTGTTCATATAACGAAGGAATAAGCATTGGTTGTTTGTGTTGTCCTCTTCATGATAGACATTTCTAACATGTTCTTCCAATGATACATTATCAATAGGAAGATTGTGAGGATGAGACTTCTTAGGTACATGCACAATCCATTTAAGACAATCTTTGGGATTGTGTTACCAAGTCCGGAAACTAAAACATTCGGCTTTTCTTTGTCAAGTTTTGGATAGCGTTTGCAAATATATTGGTAAACAAATACATAACGAATATAAATTGATTGATTTTAAGCCATTTGATTCGGGTCTTTAAATCAAATAGCACCACCCACTATTTTTGGCAAATTCCATATCCCTCATTGGAATTCGAGAGTTTTTGAGGAAACTCTTAGTAGGTTATGGGAGACTCACTATTACCAAGCCCACCTCACAATGATATGATATTGGCTAGCATTAATAATAATGAGAGAGTACACTTACTCATTTGCAACTAATGCAAGTACCCATCAATTTGGCCTCTAGAGAATGTTGCCTCACAATGATATGATATTGGCTACATTGCACTTAGTTAAGTCATTCCCACCATGCTTAGTTCGTGAAGGGGTTCAAGAATAGCCTCACAATGATATGATATTGGCCATCCTCGTTGCCTACACTAACCTCATCAAGTATGTATATAGACTCCTCCTGAGTATAAGCATGCACTTTGTACTCCCCCATGATAGGGTGAAGCCGGTGTACAAGTCATAAACGATTGGAGCCTACCACGGTGGAAGGCCACGAAAGAGTGTTCTAAGCACTCTCACGCTTTTCAACTTAATAATGGTTTGGTTGAGGGTTTTAGGTCTCATCACATAAACATATTCATCTTAATCTTTATTAAAACAATTTTGGTCCTATTACAACTATTGGTCCATTTGATTCAATTTAGTTGTATATAATACTCCCACTATATTTATAAAACGGTTTTTTAAAGCAACAGTATATGATACTACTAACGTAAGGTTTGCATTCATTTGATGGACTATATAGTTGCCTTAGGGCCTTAGGATGACTATGAACCTTTGTTTAGATTCAACACGAGCCTAGTGTTGAATCTCGGACTAGGGATGGAGATTGATTTTAGTTACGCGTTGAATCACATTAAGGCGTGTTGTTCCTAGGGGCGTTGGACCCAACTACTTCATTTTCATGCATATCAAATAAAGCAAGAAAGAAGTACTTCAAAGTAAAAGAGAGCTTATGCTCTTTACAACATTTGCATAATTCAAATTACTTTAAAGTAAAGAAGAGCTTATGCTCTTTTACAACATTTGATCAAATCAAATTACAACCAAAATCAATTATCGTAGGCTTAGGTTCATAATCACCCTTTAATTAATCAACACTTTAATTAATTAAATTGAATGCAACATTTTCATTTGGTTTTTGTATCCATAAAATTGATTTAAATGGAGCTAAATGAAATGAAAATCCAATTCTCATTTAAAGAGACAAAACAATTTTTGTTCCCTACTTAATTTGGGCCATCATGCAATAACCACAACTTTTTGGGCTATATTGCGAAACACAAACTTTTGGGGTCACTTTGTAAAAACACAAAAGTCCACTACTTCATGTAATTACAACTAGAACCCAAAAATTTCAACAAATACAAAAAACTTCATTAAAGGAGCAAAACAATTTGTCCTTTAACGTTTTTGGGCCTTAACGTAAAAACGTAAACTTTTGGGCCAAAGTGCAAATACACAAAAGTATCAAAACTTTATGTAATTGAATAAAAGACCCAAAAATACCCTATTTAATTAGGGTGGCCGGCCATGATAGAAAAAATATGATTTTTACAAAGTTTTTGTAAGTGGGTTTTATTAGGTGAGGTAAAGATGAAATATTTTGAATTTATGTTAAACTTTTAAAAAAAGTTTGTCTACCATTATAACCATTAATTGAATTTATGTCAAACTTTTTAAAAAGTTTGTCTACCATTAAAACCATTAATAATACTTTACAAATAATCATCACCCACTAAAATCACCCACTAAAATTAAACCAAAACTTTATGTAAAAACATAAAACATTTTGAATCAAAACTTCGAAACTTTTTGTTCTTGGCAAGAACTTCAAGAACATTGAAGAACACTCATGAAAACTCATAATAGCTCCATGAATGTTTTCACTCACCAAAACTCAAATTTTCATCACTCAAAAGAGGGTTAACATCCTAGGGTACTTAGGGGTTCCAAAAGTCACTTTAAAACCATTTTAACAAGACAAACATGAACCCAAAAAATCACCCTTTGGATTTGGCCGAATTTCCCAAAAAACATGGCACCAAATTTTAGCTCCAAAATTCATGCTCATATGAACTACATCTACAACATTTGAGATGGCAAATTTTCTAACAAAATTTACATTCAAAGAAACAAGAATAAAGCTTGTAACATAGTACAACTTTTAAATCAAAAACTATGAACTACAAAACCCAAAATGATTCACCAACTACTAGACCTAGGCTCTTGATACCACTTGAAGGAAATTTTGTGAAAAACATGTTCATTTGAATAACATCATATAGCATGCAATTAACAATTAAAGGCGGAATCATGCTTTCATGCATTAAAAAACAAAACATCTACCATGAAATTCAAAGCCTAGTAGATTGGTGAACCTTGACTCAACTTAAAAAACAACAATTTGTTAGTTGAGAAATATTTACCTTTGTAGATTCCTCTTTGCATATGCAAAGGATAATCACCCAAGAGATAGGGCCTTCATTCCTTGCTTCTTAGCTCCATGGATTTGGTTAGAAGAATAGGTTCTCCAAGTTCCCAAAATTGAGAACCTCTAAAGATTCTACACCAAGGTTGGATTGGAGAGGAAATGAGTGACCTTGAGGAAATAGAATTGCTAGACAATATCCCCCAAGGTGGTTGGCCTCTTAGAGAGAAATGGAAGCTTTGTGTTCTCACCAATTTTCTCTAAAATCAACAACTTATGAATTTTAGGTTATAAAGTTCTTTATATAGTCACTTCTTTAAATGACCTAAAGAACCAAAAACCCTAATTCAACACTAAATGGATATGGGCTTTTGGGCCTTTGTGAATCTTTATTCATTAAGTTGTCATACAACTTAAGTCAATGGGCTTTGACGTTCGAAGCCCATTGGGCCTTAAGGTCCAAAAACTATCCCGAGGTCTTTAACGAACTTATTCGTTTGATTAATTAACATATTAATTAATCCTTGCCATAAATAATTAAACCATTTAATTCATCTCCTTTGTTTCTTCAATCTCCACCTTATTTGGTGTACGATACATTAGGTTCCTTTTAGCGAGGCAGTGGGCGATTAAAACCATTTTACATCGATTGTGAATTGAAACTTACTTTCAATTCTCCCTTTAGTGATTACACACGTTTAGGGCTTCCACAAACCATGAGTGACCCCTAGCAGCATATCATGGCTACCCAAGCTAATTAGAAGAGGTAGAGAACCTATTCAGTTTAGGATTACAAATGCAATACGGTCTTTCTCTAATCTAATACTCTTGACCACATTGTTTGGTTTGATAGTTTATTTATTCATGTCTACTATCCAATGTGATTCATTTGCATTTTATGATTACCTTGAATGTGATTTGGAACGCATTCCCCAATCTCATTCATACTCTGGCCAGAGATTTTAATCATATCATAGAGTATTCTCCCTCAAGCCAATTGAAGGTTAGAGATCCCTTGTTGCGCATTCACTTGTCTCCATGACTAAGTGGCTTAACCCCAATGATGTCGTGGACACCCCGATGGGGTGACTTTGGCATAATCAAAGATCAAGGACTTAACCACAAGACAACAACTGTGATGCCTCAGGTCAAAGGACTAATTTGCATTATCCCAAACATGAGTTCTCATGTGACATGAGTTCTCATGTGACATGAGTATGAGAACTCCTCGTTGATCGTGTTCAGTGAACTCATTCTCTATTGAGCACCTACGTACTTGTCTTGATGTCACACACACCAATGACTCGAGACTAGTCACTCTCCCTGAGAGAAGACATAGCACGTACTGATCTTATCAGACTGTCAATGCCCAATTGGCAATCCTATGATCAGGAACGTTTAGGATGTGTCTACGAAAGAATGGTCTCATTAATCTAACTACATTAGATTGCATTCTTCCAATCACATATTCCTTGGACTTTATCGTTTAAGCATATAACATTTATATGAGACGCCTCAAACAATAATGTTTGCCTTTTATATGTAAACTAGATTAGTTTAACATGTGAAATATCCGTAAAGTATCATCATATGAATGGCTTTAGGGCACATTTCCAACATCCATATGCTCATACCAATTTCAAACTCCACATATTGAAACACATAACAACCAAGATACAAGTCAACGGGTTGTAATGGGGCTAAGGTATTGGCTAACAAAGAAAGGTTAAGGATAAACAAAGGTTCTTGAAGCAATAGTAAGCAAAAATAATGAAATTGACACTTAGAATTCACTTTTGAATGCAGCAACCAACTTTAAACACAAGGGCCAGATTCAAACTTTTGGACACTTTCTTCAACAACCAATACTTGTGAATTCATTCTCACTTATTTCTCAATTCTTTTTCTTCTCTTTTGTTTTTTTTCTTTTTCACGTTTTTTTCCCTTTTTTTTTGCTTTTTTCTTTCTTTTTCGTTGGAAATAACCTTCCCCCACACTTATTTTCTGCAAAATGTTGATCAAAAGGAATTCCCTCTAAGTCATGCTCCACTATACTTTAAGAACAAGGGTATGTATAGTCCTATTCTAGGCTAGGTAAGGATAATGTGGCTAACAAAGAAAATAGGCTAATTAAGGCTCAAAGGGGTTAAACCTACAATACATATGCAAGGGATTAAGGCTTTTTGGCTCTGGTTTAACTAAACAACTTCATCTTGTTATATGTTAAGCACTCAATTTTAAGTTTTGAATGAAACGGGCATGAGTTCTAGTATTTGGAACTAAAATGATGAAAACGCATTCTAAGTAGCAACCGAGCAAAGAAATAATGAGATCATGCAACAACTTTAGAAAACAAGAAATCACAGATTAATAACTCTCCAAATAAAGTTTAGGCTCAAGTCTCTCAGGGATGTAGCATTTGTTTGAGTTTCTTCCTTCAAGCATGTTACAAAAACTGATTTTTTCTCTTTTGTGATTACATGTGAATTCGTTAATGACAACTACAACCAAGTATTAACCAAAGAGCATATCAAACTTCCACCCATGTTTGTAACTATCTTTAACAGTCATGCAATTAAAAACCAAATCCTCATCATTGTGTTGGAAGGTACCCTAAGACACAAACACACAAAAACGACCCTAAAACGACTATTTTTGGGTTTTTCAAAACTTTTTCTAATTTGTTTTTTTCTAATTTTCGTATTTTTCTTTCAAAACACATTAAAACACTCCAAAACACACTAAAAACACTTGAAAACAGTGAGAAACAACTCTCGAGGTGCTAGGTGATAAAATCCCACGAAAATCAATGAAAAACACTTTGTTTACCCCCCCCCCCCCCACACACTTAAACCAAACCAAACATTGTCCTCAATGTTGCAAACATAGACTAGCATGCAAGCAAGCAAACAACACAACTAACAAACATGACAATTATGGCAGAGGAAAAGCAATAAGGAGTAGAGTTAAAGAACGCAAATTTGGTTATGGAGTCGGAGATTCCTAGGTTTTCTTTATTTGAATGCATGGGTTGCCTCCCAAGAAGCGCTTGCTTTAACGTCTTCTAGCCGGACGATACCTCCTTTTTAAGCTTCATTGGAGCCCACGGCATGGAGAGGTATTTCCTCCACGACATGCTCCTCGAAATTTTTGTAATAGTGCTTCAAACAGTGTCCGTTCACTTTAAATTCTTGTCCTGTCCTTAAACTTTGAATTTGGACTGCACCATAAGGAAAGACATTAGTAATAACAAAAGACCAATCCATTTAGAATGCAACTTACTGGGAAATAATTGAAGGCGGGAATTGAAAAGCAACACTTTATGCCCAATGGAGAACGTCTTGGTACGAATCATCTTGTCATGAAAAGCCTTCGTTTTCCTTGTAAATATGAGCGTTTTCGTAAGCCTCGTTCCTAATTTCTTCAAGTTCGTTCAATTGAAGCTTTCTATGAAGTCCAGCCCATCTATGTCCATATTGAACGTTTTGACTGCCTAATGCGCTCTATGCTCCAATTCCACGGGGAGATGGCATGGTTTTCCGTAGATGAGCCGAAATGGGGACATCCCAATTGGTGTTTTGTAGGCTGTCCGATACGCCCACAATGCATCATCCAAGCGCAAGCTCCAATCATTTCGAGTTGGTCCAACTGTTTTCTCCAAAATTTGCTTGATTTCACGATTAGACCTTATGCGTGACATTATACTTTTTGAGCAATGCCTCGATGGTTCGATTGCAAAAATGGGAACCTCCATCACTTATGAGTACTCTTGGCATTCCAAATCTGGCAAATATGTTAGTTTTGACAAAATCTGCAACCACTTTGGAATGAAGGAGCAAAGACTGCCGTAAGAACTCATGAAGGACAAACCGAAAGCTTTCCCATAACTGTAGGATTACATCAAGGCTCATCCTTAAGTCCTTACCTTTTTGCGTTGGTAATGGATGAGTTAACAGGACATATTCAAGATGATATGCCTTGGTGTATGCTTTTCGCAGACGATATAGTGTTGATAGATGAAACTCAGGAAGGGGTAAATGCAAAGCTTAACCTTTGGAGAGAAGTGTTGGAATCTAAAGGTCTTCGCCTAAGCCGATCAAAGACAGAATATATGGAGTGCAAGTTCAGTGCAAATGGAGGCCAAAACGAGTTAGGGGTGAGGATCGGAGATCAAGAAATACCAAAGAGCGACCGTTTTCGTTACCTAGGATCTATCTTGCAAAAGAACGGAGAATTAGATGGAGATCTCCACCATAGAATACAAGCTGGATGGATGAAGTGGAAGAGTGCATCCGGCGTGTTGTGTGACCGCCGTATGCCACTGAAGCTCAAGGGAAAATTTTATAGGACGGCAATAAGGCCGGCGATGCTGTATGGCACAGAATGTTGGGCGGTGAAGCATCAACACGTACACAAAATGGGTGTAGCGGAGATGAGGATGCTTCGTTGGATGTGTGGGCACACGAGAAAGGATAAGATTAGGAATGAGGATATCCGGGGTAAAGTAGGAGTAGCCGAAATTGAAGGAAAGATGAGAGAAAATCGGTTACGGTGGTATGGACATGTGCAAAGAAGGCCTACTAACGCTCCGATTAGAAGATGCGACGATGGGACAGAGGTTCAGGGCCGAAGGGGTAGAGGAAGACCTAGGAAAACTTTGGAAGAGACTCTAAGAAAAGACTTAGAGTACTTGGATCTAACGGAGGACATGACACAGGACCGAGCACAATGGCGTTCTAGGATTCATATAGCCGACCCCACTTAGTGGGAAAAGGCTTTGTTGTTGTTGTTGTTGTTGTATGGGTCATCCCACACATAAAATCATGCATCCTTTTTTAATTTATCACATTGGTGCTTGTTTTGGGTGTTTGGAACTTGTTTATTCACCAAATAATTCACTAAATTGGCATACCATGGCTCACTTACCTCAATGGACAGCAGCTGTTCGTCTGGGAATGTTTATAGGATCGGAAATAGCTCCTCATTGTGCACCAAACGACTCAAATGGTTAGCCACTACGTTATCACTCCCTTTCTTCTCTCGGATTTCGATGTCGAACTCTTGGAGAAGAAGCATCCAGCGGATAAGCCTTGGTTTTTCCTCTTTCTTCGTGAGCAAATATTTCAAGGCTGCATGGTTGATGCAAAATATATAAGCACTCAAATTAAACCCTCTTGTGACAATTGTAGTACATGTATAAGTAGGGATCGTTCTAAACCGGGGATTAGGAGGGCTTGCTAAAACCTCTAAACTGACTCAAAAACATAAAAACAAAGTTGAAAAAAATGTAAACAAAAGACTTTAAAATAAGAAAGTAAAAGGGGGATTTGGGTTTGGTGAAGTTGAAAGTAAAACAAACAAACTAAAACTTAAATAGATTTTTAGCTAGGCAAATTGTAAAACGAATTTGAGAAATAAGATGATGGATGGATTAGTTAGAGGTCCGTTCTTCACACATGACACACTTGTACATGAATCGATTTCCAATTGCTTTTTAATAAACTATGATGCTCAACACCCCAGATTAACCGTGAACAGCACTTTTTTAATCTTCAAGTTTTCCTTAAATTATTGAATTGGACGGAAAACGCATACAACAATTCAACACATTCTCTAAAAGTCCCCTACGTGAAAAGCAAGATAGAGATATAATTAAAGATCATTAAGTTTCATGAAAACTATAAGCATTGACGAGGCAATCGTAACTATGAAAAGCATGATACGTTTGCCAAGAATTCAATTAACGCGATTGTGACAAGCAACCTTCACTACTCATGAATATAAACTTGTAACGATTAGGTGAAACTCATTTATATTCTAGCATCTAATTCATGTATGAAAAGTAAGTATGCATCCTTAATAAACATACAAGAATTAGTTATGAAGCAAACAGATAATTGAATTGCAATCACAACTTATCAAATCACAATTGGAAGAAATCAATTCATATCACAAGCATGTTCATGGCTTCAAACTTCCCCCTAACTAAATAGGGGTTTAGTTCCTCATGTTCACAAACACAAAGATAAATAGAATTATACATTGAAAATAAAAGAAAGAAAACACCTAAACGTTTCAACGATCCATGTTGGATAGCAAGCACGTCCAAGAACTTTCCTTCTTCTTCTTTGCCGCAACACAAGGTTGGAGTGATGTTTTGAAGGGTTGGTTATATGGAGGAATGGATGGGAAGGAGTTTAGAGATGTAGGGAGAGGCAAGGCAAGGCTTGGAGAATGGTTAATTTCTTGATGCTAAATGAGGTTGTTGCCATGGGTATTTATAGGGAGAGGATGGGCTTGTTTTTGATGGTGGGTTCGGTCTTGAATCATCCACACACTTTCCTAATGGGTTAGGTATTGAATCATCCACACACTTTCCTAATGGGTTAGGTAATGGGTTAGGTATTGAATCATCCACACACTTTCCTAATGGGTTAGGTATTGAACAATCACTCAAATGTCATGGTGAGAAAACATCAAGGATGCACACGGCAAGGATGTGAAGAATACTGGTGGGTTAGGCATGGTTTTGAGTGGAGTTTTGGTCAATCCTTCTAGAAACCTATCCCTTCTTGCAACTTGAATTTGTTTCACCATATTTTTAGCATGGTCCTAGCTTCTTTTGACTTCAAATTCGTCCATCCATCTAGCTTGGATCATAAGCAATCCATCTTGGGCCCAAAAACACTCCAAACTACTCCAAATTGGCTCAAAATGCACCCTTAGCCCATAAAACCTACAAACACACGAATTTAGCTTTAAACACTATTATAAATACTAAATAATTACCAAAATGCAAGAAAACAAGCAAGCTAAGTCGCATAAATATGCTCCTATCAAATTCCCCCACACTTAGCTTTTGCTAGTCCTCGAGCAAAACAAAACGAAACAAAGTAATCAAATGAATAAAAAACAAGTAAAACACAACCTCAACCTTCCAACAATCGCCTCAGGGATTTCCAATGCACATGACATTTTTATCATTCCCACAGATTTGAGTCAATTTAACACTTAAGCACATACTTAATCATAGTCACTACTTACTAGTTCACAATTAACCAATTAAAACAATGTTTTGAATGTAGTAACATGCCTTAGAGAATTCCCTCAATCCTTACAAGATATGCACTCTATTTTCGCTCAGATTTTCTAACTACACACCCTATACTAGTTATATGTGAGAGAATTGATGTAGATATAAAAACGAATGCTCACATATATGTATCACAAAGAACGCAATTTCCGGAGTTAACAAGCATGTTTAGATATGATCTCATGAATGGAATGCTACTACTTAGATGCGAGAACCAGTGACACCATATGCTCAAACCAAATTCAAACTCCACATATTGAAACACACAACACTCAAGATAGAAGTTAAGGGTTGTAACGGGGTTTGGGGTGTTGGTTAACAAAGTAAGGATAGGGAAAACAAACGTTCTTCAAGCGATAGTAAGCAAAGTAGTGAAATTGAGACCTAGAATTCACTTAGAATGCAGAAATCATCTTTTAGTCATAAAGGGGAGATTTGAACAACTCTTAGGGCCGAATTCATTGTTTTGGACCCTTACTTCAACAAACAATACTTTGGAACTCTTTTTCACATCTTTTCAATTCTTTTTTTTTTCACCCGTGCCTATGGCACACAAATTCACATAACAAAAACTTCCCCCACACTTGTTTTCTGCCATAAAAGAATTCTAATTAAATCATGCTTTACTATGCTTAAAGAGCAAAGGTATGGATAGTCCTAATCTAGGCTAGGTGAGGAAAACATGGGTTAACAAAGAAAAGGCTAAACAAGGCTTAATGGGGTTGAAACCTACAAAACATAATGACATAGGGGATTCACGGCATTTTGGCTAAGGTGGTGGTCACTACACAACTTCATCTTGAATATGTATTATGCAATTCAATGACATGCTTTGAATGAAATGGGCATGAGTTCTAGCATTTGGAACTAAATGATGAAACGCCTTCTAAGTAGCAACCAAGCAAAGAATAGTGAGATCATGCAACGACTTAGAAAACAAAGAATGCACAGATTTTAACTCTCCAAATAAGCGTTTAGGCTCAAGTCTCACAAGGTTGTAGCGTTAGTTTGAGTTCCTTCCTTCAAGCATGTTACAAAAACTGATTTTTCCTTTATGATTGCATGTGAATTCATAAGTTATAACTACAACCAAGCATAAACAAAGAGTAAATCAAACTTTCATCCATGTTAATCACTTTCTTTAACAGCCATGCAATTACAAACCGAATCCTCATCATTGTGTTGGAAGGTACCCTAAGACACAAACAAACACACAAAAACAACTCAAAACAATTCTTTTTTAGGGTTTTTAAAACAAATTTTTCAAATTTTTATGTGATTTTCGGATTTTTACTTCAAAACACACTAAAACACACCAAAACTGCTTAAAAACACTTAAAAACAGCAAGGAACAAGTCTATAAGTTAAGGGTGATAAAATCCCACGAATTTGCATAAAAAACACTTAGTTACCCCCCCACACTTAAATCAAACATTGTCCTAAATGTTTCAAGCATAGACTAACACAAAAAATAAACAAACAAACAAAACAGCAACTAAGCAATTTAACATGAAAACAACAACAAAGAGACGGGTTTAGGAACGCAAATCTAGAATTTGGAGTGCTCTCTAGGTCTTCCTTTGTTGCATGCATGGGTTGCCTCCCAAGTAGCGCTTCCTTTAACGTCGTACAGCCGGACGAAGAGCCCATTCACTCCTTAATGGAGTCCACAACATGCAAGGGAATGTCATCCACGGTATGCTCCTCAAAGTTCTCGTAGTACGGCTTCAAACGATGCCCGTTTACTTTGAACTCTTGACCTGTTTTGAAGCTACGAACTTGGACTGCACCATGAGGAAAAACGTTAGTAATAACAAAGGGTCCAATCCAACGTGAACGTAACTTACCCGGAAATAGACAAAGACGGGAATAAAACAACAACACTTTCTGTCCAACTGAGAAGGACTTGGTGCGAATCATCTTATCATGAAAGGCCTTTGTCTTTTCCTTGTAAAGGCGAGCATTCTCGTAAGCTTCATTCTGTATCTCCTCAAGTTCATTCAATTGAAGCTTACGATGAATTCCCGCAGCATCCACATCCATGTTGAACTTCCTCATGGCCCAATGAGCCTTGTGCTCCAACTCCACAGGTAAATGACATGGCTTGCCATAAACAAGCCGAAAGGGGGACATTCCTATGGGTGTTTTGTAGGCGGTCCTATAAGCCCACAATGCATCTTCTAGCCTTAAAATCCAATCTTTTCTTGTTGGCCCAACCGTCTTTTCAAGAATCTGTTTAATCTCCCGATTCGACACCTCGGCTTGCCCGCTTGTTTGAGGATGATAGGGTGTGGAAACCCTATGTGTAACGTTGTATTTCTTGAGCAAGGCCTCGATTGTGCGATTACAGAAATGTGAACCTCCATCACTGATAAGGACTCGAGGCATCCCGAACCTAGCAAAAATGTTAGACTTCACAAAATCTGCAACTACCTTAGAATCGTTAGTCCGGGTGACTTTTGCTTCCACCCATTTAGAAACATAATCCACCGCCAACAAAATATAGAGAAAACCATGTGATGAAGGAAAATGACCCATAAAATCAATGCCCCACACATCAAATATTTGAACAGAAAGTATAGGGTTTTGTGGCATTTGATCCTTAGCACTTATATTACCCATTCGTTGACAACGATCACATGTAAGGCAAAACGTCCTAGCATCCCTAAAGATGGTTGGCCAATAAAACCCACATTCTAAGATTTTAAGGGCAGTGCGTTGGGTGCCAAAATGTCCCCCACAGGCATATGAATGACAAAATGTTAAAATAGATTGAAACTCAGATTCATTCACACAACGTCGTACAATCTGATCGGGACAAAATTTCCAAAGGTATGGGTCATCCCAAACATAAAACCTAGCATCCTTTCTAAGCTTATCACGTTGATTCCTATTAAGTGTGCTAGGAGTATGTTTAGACACCAAATAGTTCACCAAATCTGCATACCAAGGCTCACTTACCTGAATAGACATTAGTTGTTCATCGGGGAAGGTTTCTGAAATTGGCATTGCTTCCTCATGCACCATTCGGCTTAGGTGGTCAGCCACCACATTCTCCACGCCCTTCTTATCCCGAATCTCAATGTTAAACTCTTGTAGAAGCAACATCCATCGAATCAATCTAGGCTTGGCCTCTTTTTTCGTGAGCAAATATTTGAGAGCTGCATGATCAGTAAAAATAAGAACTTTAGTACCAAGTAAGTAAGATCGGAACTTATCTAATGCAAAAACCACAGCAAGTAATTCTTTCTCAGTGGTTGAATAATTTAATTGAGCATCATTGAGTGTCCTAGAAGCATAATAGATAACGTGGGGTTGCTTGTCCTTTCGCTGCCCCAAAACAGCACCAATGGCATAGTCCGAAGCATCACACATCAACTTGAATGGAAGGCTCCAATCTGGAGGTGTGATAATAGGAGCCGAAGTGAGAGCCTCTTTTAAGTGCTTGAATGCTGTGGAACATGCTGCATCAAACTCGAAAACCACCTCTTTTTGAAGCAATCAGCATAGTGGCTGTGCAATCTTGGAGAAATCCTTAATGAAACGCCTATAAAAACCTGCGTGGCCAAGAAATGAACGAATCTCTCTAACCGAAGTTGGAGAAGGTAAGTGGCGAATAAGGTCGACCTTAGATTTATCCACTTTAATGCCTTTTTCAGAAATAATATGGCCTAGAACAATACCTTGCTTAACCATGAAGTGACATTTCTCCCAGTTAAGCACAAGATTCGTTTCAACACAACGTTTCAAGATTAAGGTCAGATTATTCAAGCAATGATCAAATGAATTACCAAACACGCTAAAATCATCCATGAATATCTCAATAATCTTCTCCACATAATCAGAAAAAATACTCACCATGCATCGTTGAAATGTCGCCGGAGCATTGCACAAACCAAATGGCATGCGCCTATATGCAAAAGTGCCAAAGGGGCACGTAAATGTTGTCTTCTCTTGGTCCTCCGGAGCTATCACAATTTGGTTATATCCGGAATATCCATCAAGAAAGCAATAAAATTCATGACCGGCTAACCTTTCCAACATTTGGTCGAGGAATGGTAATGGAAAGTGATCCTTCCTTGTCATGGCATTTAACTTCCTGTAATCAATACAAACACGCCAACCAGTCATAACACGCGTGGGTACAAGTTCTTGTTCTTCATTTTTCACCACCGTGACTCCGGACTTTTTGGGAACAACCTGCACAGGTGACACCCAACGACTATCAGAAATCGGATAAATAACACCACAATCAAGCAATTTTATAACCTCATTTTTCACTACTTCCATCATGGGTGGATTAAGGCGACGTTGAGCATCACGGGATGGCTTGGCTTCTTCCTCCAAAAGGATGCGATGCATGCACGTGGTGGGACTAATGCCTTTGATATCAGCCAATGTCCATCCAATGGCAGATTTGTGCTCTTTTAACACCCTTATCAACTTGTCTTCTTCTTGGGCCGTGAGTAAGTTAGAGACGATGACGGGGAGCGTCTGATCTTGTCCCAAGAAAACATACTTCAAGTGATTGGGTAATGGCTTTAACTCAAGTGTAGGTGGCTGCACAATTGATGGAAGTAACTTGTTAGTCAAAACCGAATCTAAAAGTGAGAGTGGAGACTTACCAGAGTGTGAAGGCAATGACTCAAGGGCAGCGACCATTTCAAGTACTTCATCACAAGGGGGCACGGCAATATGGTCAGATTGCATGCCGTGGGTTGCAAGGACTCCCCCACACTTATTTCTTGTTCCTATGCCGTGCATTAAGGCTACCTCAAGTGCATCTTCGTTTAGTTGATCGAAATGCACCTGTGCCAAAGAATCAACAATGTCAATAGAAAAACAAGAATGGTCCTCCATTGGATATTTAATGGTTTCAGAAAGATTAAAATGAATAATGTCCTCATCAAACTCCATGGTTAATGTTCCCTTAAACACATCAATCTTTGTTCTTGCTGTTTTCATGAATGGACGGCCTAGCAAGATTGGCAATGATGGAGCATGGCTTGAATCCTCCATGTCTAAAACATAGAAATCTGCAGGGAAGTTAAGGTGATTGACCTGCACTAAAACATCCTCAAGGACTCCCTTGGGATAAGCGTTAGAACGATCGGCCAATTGAATTATAACGCCATCATGTTTTAACTCACCAAGGTTCATTGATGCATAAATGGAATATGGCATTACATTGATAGAAGCACCTAAATCTAACATGCATTGTTCAAATCTAGTGTTTCCAATTATGCATGGAATAGTAAAACTACCTGGATCCTTACATTTTGGAGGTAACTTCCGTTGCAAAATCGCGGATACATTTTCACTTACTTTCACAACTTCTTTGTTTGAAATTCTTTTCCTAGTTGTGCATAACTCTTTTAAAAACTTTGCATACCTGGGCACTTGCTTAATAGCATCAAGTAAAGGAATGTTTACTTGAACTTTTCGAAAGGTCTCCAAAATGTCCTTTTCGCCTTCTTCCTTCTTTGATTGTGCAAATCTGCGAGGAAAAGGAACATTGGGCAGATTAGTGTTTGGAATCACAACATTTGGGACAACATTACCTGAGGTGGACAGATTGGAATGCTTGGATAGCTGCGGCATGGTTGGTGCTATCCTTGCCGTGGGTTTGGATTGCTCTTCTTCTTCCATTTGTAGCTTTGCATCTTCCTTGTTTGGGGCATGTTCATGTGCTTTGCTTCCCACTTCTTTTCCACTTCTTAAAATGATGGCTTTTGCAGATTCAAAACCACCTTTTGGATTAATCACCGTGGTGCTTGGTAACTTACCATTCTCACGAATTTGTCCCAAAAATTCGGCCATTTAGCCCATTTGCTTCTTGAGCTCATTCACCTTTTGGATTAATCACCGTGGTGCTTGATTCTGCATTCCCTGTGCCATTGTGGTTAATAACTGATATGTTTTATCATCATTCATGGACATACCTGAGTTGGTTTGGGATGATTGTGCTTGAGGGGGTGGTTGTGGTGCCATTGGCCTTGGAAAGAAACCCGGGGGTTGTCGGAATCCACTTTGTTGGGCAGATTGTTGTGCATCTCTCCATCTGAAATTAGGGTGATCACGCCATCCCGGATTGTATGTATTAGAGAAAGGATCACCCCTTGGTTGGTTTGGATTCCCATAACCCATGGCATGGGCAGATTCCCACCCTCCATTTTCAATTAATTGAGGGCACTTGTCCGTAAGGTGGTCTTGCATGGAACACACGCCACAAGCTGCCACGTTTTGCACTTTTGGACCTTCCACCATCTGAGAAAGCAAAGTAGTAAGGTTAGCCATTTGATTTTGAAGTTCGGTTATGGCACTTACCTCATTGACTTGATGTGGTCGTCGGTTACTCCTTTGTCCAACGCCTTCGTATTGTTGAGCATTCAACGCACGGTTGGAAATTAAAATCTTTGCTGCCGTGGGGGTCTTGTCCACCAAGGTTCCTCCCGCCGAGGCATCTAGCATTTGACGTTCGATAGGTAGTAGCCCCTCGTAGAAGTATTGCAAAAGAAGTTCCTCCTTCATCTGATGCTGTGGACAAGAAGCAACAAGAGATTTAAAACGTTCATAATAAGTAGGAAAAGATTCACCTTCCTCTTGTTGAATTCCACTTATCCTTTTCCGTAGGAGGATGACTCGAGAAGTTGGAAAAAACTTCTCCAAGAAGGCCCGTTTCATGCTTTCCCATGATGTGACGGTTCGGGGCGCCAATTCGTACAACCAATCCTTCGCCTTTTCCAAGAGAGAAAAAGGGAAGGCTTTCATCTTCAAAATACTCCCATCGACATTGACGGGGGTCATGCTCGAACACACCACCTCGAATTCTTTCAAGTGTTTGTTAGGATCTTCCATGAACAACCCATGGTACTTTGGAATGTGGTGTAACAAGCTTGACTTTAATTCAAATTCTTCTGTCTTCCCTCGGGCTGCTGCGGGGTATTGGATGCATAGAGGAGCGGCATTGTCCAATCCCGAGGCTGAAAGTTCTTTGATTGTTCGATTGTCCACCTCCATGTCTTTTTCTACCTCCTCCTTTTCTTCAACTTCGGATTCAGAACTAGAACTAGGTGGACTAGGTTCTGGTACTTTCCTTTTCCTTCTCAAAGTTAGTTCAAAATTGCCGTCAAACTCCGATATATGTGCACGAACTGGTTGAGAACTACGAGTCATAAACTAGTACCTGAAATAAACAAAATCAAATAAAATTAAAACTAAAACACACAAAAAAAAAGAAATAAAAAGAAACAATGGGGATTTAGCAAAGTTGCTAATCCCCGGCAACGGCGCCAAAATTTTGATGCAAAATATATAAGCACTCAAATTAAACCCTCTTGTGACAATTGTAGTACATGTATAAGTAGGGATCGTTCTAAACCGGGGATTAGGAGGGCTTGCTAAAACCTCTAAACTGACTCAAAAACATAAAAACAAAGTTGAAAAAAATGTAAACAAAAGACTTTAAAATAAGAAAGTAAAAGGGGGATTTGGGTTTGGTGAAGTTGAAAGTAAAACAAACAAACTAAAACTTAAACAGATTTTTAGCTAGGCAAATTGTAAAACGAATTTGAGAAATAAGATGATGGATGGATTAGTTAGAGGTCCGTTCTTCACACTTGACACACTTGTACATGAATCGATTTCCAATTGCTTTTTAATAAACTATGATGCTCAACACCCCAGATTAACCGTGAACAGCACTTTTTTAATCTTCAAGTTTTCCTTAAATTATTGAATTGGACGGAAAACGCATACAACAATTCAACACATTCTCTAAAAGTCCCCTACGTGAAAAGCACGATAGAGATATAATTAAAGATCATTAAGTTTCATGAAAACTATAAAAATTTGACGAGGCAATCGTAACTATGAAAAGCATGATACGTTTGCCAAGAATTCAATTAACGCGATTGTGACAAGCAACCTTCACTACTCATGAATATAAACTTGTAACGATTAGGTGAAACTCATTTATATTCTAGCATCTAATTCATGTATGAAAAGTAAGTATGCATCCTTAATAAACATACAAGAATTAGTTATGAAGCAAATAGATAATTGAATTGCAATCACAACTTATCAAATCACAATTGGAAGAAATCAATTCATATCACAAGCATGTTCATGGCTTCAAACTTCCCCCTAACTAAATAGGGGTTTAGTTCCTCATGTTCACAAACACAAAGATAAATAGAATTATACATTGAAAATAAAAGAAAGAAAACACCTAAACGTTTCAACGATCCATGTTGGATAGCAAGCACGTCCAAGAACTTTCCTTCTTCTTCTTTGCCGCAACACAAGGTTGGAGTGATGTTTTGAAGGGTTGGTTATATGGAGGAATGGATGGGAAGGAGTTTAGAGATGTAGGGAGAGGCAAGGCAAGGCTTGGAGAATGGTTAATTTCTTGATGCTAAATGACGTTGTTGCCATGGGTATTTATAGGGAGAGGATGGACTTGTTTTTTATGGTGGGTTAGGTCTTGAATCATCCGCACACTTTCCTAATGGGTTAGGTATTGAATCATCCACACACTTTCCTAATGGGTTAGGTATTGAACAATCACTCAAATGTCATGGTGAGAAAACATCAAGGATGCACACGGCAAGGATGTGAAGAATAATGGTGGGTTAGGCATGGTTTTGAGTGGAGTTTTGGTCAATCCTTCTAGAAACCTATCCCTTCTTGCAACTTGAATTTGTTTCACCATATTTTTAGCATGTTCCTAGCTTCTTTTGACTTCAAATTCGTCCATCCATCTAGCTTGGATCATAAGCAATTCATCTTGGGCCCAAAAACACTCCAAACTACTCCAAATTGGCTCAAAATGCACCCTTAGCCCATAAAACCTACAAACACACGAATTTAGCTTTAAACACTATTATAAATACTAAATAATTACCAAAATGCAAGAAAACAAGCAAGCTAAGTCGCATAAATATGCTCCTATCAATGGTCAGAATAAATTATGACTTTAGTTCCAAGTAAATAAGAACGAAACTTATCTAAAGCAAACACAACGACAAGAAGTTCTTTTTCAGTGGTGGAGTAGTTTAATTGAGCGTCATTCAAGGTCCGGGATGCATAATCGATGACGTGTGGCTTCTTGTCCTTTCTTTGTCCCAAAACAGCCCCTATTGCATAATCTAAGGCATTGCACATAAGCTCGAAAGGAAGGCTCCAATCTGGTGGCACTATGATGGGGTCCGAAGTTAGCATTTGCTTTAGGTGTTTGAATGCCTTCTCACATTCCTCGTTGAATTCAAAGGGCACAACCTTTTGAAGGAGACGGTAAAGTGGTTGGGATATCTTTGAAAAATCTTTGATGAATCGCTTATAGAATCCTGCATGTCCAAGAAAAGAACGAACCTCTCTCACCGAAGTGGGAGAGGGTAAGTAGCGTACAAGATCTATTTTCGATTTATCAACCTCAATTCCCCTTTCTGAAATTATTTGACCTAGAACTATGCCTTGTTTTACCATAAAGTGACATTTTTCCCAGTTTAAAACAAGGTTAGTTTCCATGCATCGTTTTAAGATTAAGGTGAGATTAGCTAAACAATCATCAAACGAATCACCAAACACACTAAAATCATCCATGAAAACTTCAATGATCTTTTCAACAAAATCTGAAAAATATACTTACCATGCATCTTTGAAACGTGGCTGGTGCATTGCATAAACTGAATGGCATTCGACGATAGGCAAATGTACCAAATGGACACGTGAAGGTGGTCTTTTCTTGATCATCCGAAGCTATGACAATCTGATTATAACCCGAATAACCATCAAGAAAGCCATAAAACGAATGACCGGCTAACCTTTCAAGCATTTGATCAATGAACGGCAGGGGGAAGTGATCCTTCCTTGTGGTGGCGTTGAGCTTCCTATAATCGATGCAAACTCGCCAACCTATTTGGATACGGGTGGGCACAAGCTCGTTCTCTTCATTCTTCACCACAGTGATTCCCGATTTCTTTGGAACAACTTGAACCAGTGAAACCCAACGACTATCCGAAATTGGGTAGACCACTCCATAATCAAGTAGCTTGATAATCTCCTTCATCACAACTACCATCATTAGAGGGTTGAGTCGGTGTTGAGCCTCTCGAGATGGTTTAGCCCCCTCCTCCAAAAGTATGCGATGTATGCATGTGGTAGGGCTTATACCTTTGATGTCGGCCAAGGTCCATCCAATGGCCATTTTGTACTCCTTCAATACCCTCACCAACTTCTCCTCCTCTATTGCCATGAGTGTGGATGATAGTATGATCGGCAAAGTCTCTTGGTCTCCCAAGAAAACCTACTTCAAGTGATTTGGTAATGGTTTAAGCTCGAGGAAGGGTGCCTGAATCACTGAGGGTAACAACTTATTAGTAGAAACGGAATCTGAAATTGGGATTGGAAGCTTACCATATTGTTGTGGCAACGACTCTAGGGTTGTCACCATCTCGGCTACCTCTTCACAAGGGGGCACAACTAAGTCTGCTTATTTGGTGCCGTGGGTGTGTACTACCTGATAAGCTCATATTTATATATAGTTTACATAAAATTCATTTGTCTTTTCTTAGTTAGTTCCTTATATTTTTGAGCTATTTACTATGTTTTTGTGTTTTGTGTGATTTATCAAGCAAAGAAAAGAAAAGTAGCACAAGTGAGATATTAAGTAACAAATTCGTCAAACTGCCTGTGCAGATTAGCTGACTTTGGAAGCATGTTACGAACAGCTCAGAATGAATAAGAGAATGAACCTTATATACTTGGAAAGCTACGGATGTCTATTTTCTGGAGAAATTTACCGATTGTTAATATCATTTTTCTAGAAGAAGTTATGGGTATTGTAACACTGAAAGGTTCAGAGAAGGGCTAAGCAGATTTGGCTAAGTAAAGGCACTTGTTTTGTGTTTTGCTTTGTCATCAACACTCAGCAGCAAATGGGGTTATGATTGCACTCATTTGGCTTTGGAGCAAGTGGAAATGCACAGCTAGGAATATGTGATTGGGAGAATGCAATCTAATGAAGTTAGATTCATGAGACCATTCTTTCGTAGACACATCCTAAACATTCCTGATCATAGGATTGCCAATTGGGCATTGACAGTCCGATAAGATCAGTACGTACTGTGCCTTCTCTCAGGGAGAGTGACTAGTCTCGAGTCATTGATGTGTGTGACATCAAGACAAGTACGTAGGTGCTCAATAGAGAATGAGTTCACTGAACACGATCAACGAAGAGTTCTCATATTCATGTCATATGAGAACTCATGGTTGGGATAATGCAAATTAGTCCTTTGACCTGAGGCATCACAGTTGTCTTGTGGTTAAGTCCTTGATCTTTGATTATGTCAAAGTCACCCCATCGGGGTGTCCACGGCATCATTAGGGTTAAGCCACTTAGTCATGGAGACAAGTGAATGTGCAACAAGGGATCTCTAACCTTCAAATGGTTTGAGGGAGAATACTCTATGATATGATTTAGAACCTCTGGCCAGAGTATGAATGAGATTTAGGAATGTGTTCCAAATCACATTCAAGGTAATCATATAAGCAAACGAATCACATTGGATAGTAGACATGAATAAATAAACTATCAAACCAAACAATGTGGTCAAGAGTATTAGATTAGAGAAAGACCGTATTGCATTTGTAATCCTAAACTGAATAGGTTCTCTACCTCTTCTGATTAGCTTGGGTAACCATGACATACGGCTAGGTGTCACTCATGGTTTGTGGAAGCCCTAAACGTGTGTAATCACTAAAGGGAGAATTGAAAGTAAGTTTTAATTCATAATCCATTTGAAAGAGTTTTAATCGCCCACTGCCTCGCTAAAAGGAACCTAATGGATCGTACACCGTGTTGGAAATGTGCCCTAAAGCCAATCATATGATGATACTTTACGGACATTTCACATGTTAAACTAATCTAGTTTACATATAAAAGGCAAACATTATTGTTTGAGGCGTCTCATATAAATGTTATATGCTTAAACGATAAAGTCCAAGGAATATGTGATTGGGAGAATGCAATCTAATGAAGTTAGATTAATGAGACCATTCTTTCGTAGACACATCCTAAACGTTCCTGATCATAGGATTGCCAATTGGGCATTGACAGTCCGATAAGATCAGTACGTGCTATGTCTTCTCTCAGGGAGAGTGACTAGTCTCGAGTCATTGGTGTGTGTGACATCAAGACAAGTACGTAGGTGTTCAATAGAGAATGAGTCCACTGAACACGATCAACGAGGAGTTCTCATACTCATGTCACATGAGAACTCATGGTTGGGATAATGCAAATTAGTCCTTTGACCTGAGGCATCACAGTTGTTGTCTTGTGGTTAAGTCCTTGATCTTTGATTATGTCAAAGTCACCCCATCGGGGTGTCCACGACATCATTGGGGTTAAGCCACTTAGTCATGGAGACAAGTGAATGTGCAACAAGGGATCTCTAACCTTCAAAATGGTTTGAGGGAGAATACTCTATGATATAATTAAAATCTCTGGCCAGAGTATGAATGAGATTTGGGAATGCGTTCCAATTCACATTCAAGGTAATCATATAAGCAAACGAATCACATTGGATAGTAGACATGAATAAATAAACTATCAAACCAAACAATGTGGTCAAGAGTATTAGATTAGAGAAAGACCGTATTGCATTTGTAATCCTAAACTGAATAGGTTCTCTACCTCTTCTGATTAGCTTGGGTAGCCATGATATGCTGCTAGGTGTCACTCATGGTTTGTGGAAGCCCTAAACGTGTGTAGTCACTAAATGGAGAATTGAAAGTAAGTTTCAATTCACAATCGATGTAAAATGGTTTTAATCGCCCACTGCCTCGCTAAAAGGAACCTAATGTATCGTACACCGTGTAAGGTGGAGATTGAAGAAACAAAGGAGATGAATAAGAATAATTAAATGGTTTAATTATTTATGGCAAGGATTAATTAATATGTTAATTAATCAAACGAATAAGTTCGTTAAAGACCTCGGGATAGTTTTGGACCTTAAGGCCCAATGGGCTTCGAACGTCAAAGCCCATTGACTTAAGTTGTATGACAACTTAATGAATAAAGATTCACAAAGGCCCAAAAGCCCATATCCATTTAGTGTTGAATTAGGGTTTTTGGTTCTTTAGGTCATTTAAAGAAGTGACTATATAAAGAACTTTATAACCTAAAATTCAGAAGTTGTTGATTTTAGAGAAAATTGGTGAGAACACAAAGCTTCCATTTCTCTCTAAGAGGCCAACCACCTTGGGGGATATTGTCTAGCAATTCTACTTCCTCAAGGTCACTCATTTCTTCTCCAATCCAACCTTGGTGTAGAATCTTTAGAGGTTCTCTATTTTGGGAACTTGGAGAACCTATTCTTTCAACCAAATCCATGGAGCTAAGAAGCAAGGAATGAAGGCCCTATCTCTTGGGTGATTATCCTTTGCATATGCAAAGAGGAATCTACAAAGGTAAATATTTCTCAACTAATAAATGTTGATTTAAAAGTTGAGTCAAGGTTCACCAATCTACTAGGCTTTGAATTTCATGGTTGATGTTTTGTTTTTGAATGCATGAAAGCATGATTCCGCCTTTAATTGTTAATTGCATGCTATATGATGTTATTCAAATGAACATGTTTTTCACAAAATTTCCTTCAAGTGGTATCAAGAGCCTAGGTCTAGTAGTTGGTGAATCATTTTGGGTTTTGTAGTTCATAGTTTTTGATTTAAAAGTTGTAATATGTTACAAGCTTTATTCTTGTTTCTTTGAATGTAAATTTTGTTAGAAAATTTGCCATCTCAAATGTTGTAGATGTAGTTCATATGAGCATGAATTTTGGAGCTAAAATTTGGTGCCATATTTTTTTTGGGAAATTCGGCCAAATCCAAAGGGTGATTTTTTGGGTTCATGTTTGTCTTGTTAAAATGGTTTTAAAGTGACTTTTGGAACCCCTAAGTACCCTAGGATGTTAACCCTCTTTTGAGTGATGAAAATTTGAGTTTTGGTGAGTGAAAACATTCATGGAGCTATTATGAGTTTTCATGAGTGTTCTTCAATGTTCTTGAAGTTCTTGCCAAGAACAAAAAGTTTTGAAGTTTTGATTCAAAATGTTTTATGTTTTTACATAAAGTTTTGGTTTAATTTTAGTGGGTGATGATTATTTGTAAAGTATTATTAATGGTTTTAATGGTAGACAAACTTTTTTAAAAGTTTGACATAAATTCAATTAATGGCTATAATGGTAGACAAACTTTTTTTAAAGTTTGACATAAATTCAAAATATTTCATCTTTACCTCACCTAACAAAACCCACTTACAAAAACTTTGTAAAAATCTTATTTTTATTTACTCATGGCCGGCCACCCTACATGTAGGGTATTTTTGGGTCTTTTATTCAATTACATAAAGTTTTGATACTTTTGTGTATTTGCACTTTGGCCCAAAAGTTTACGTTTTTACGTTAAGGTCCAAAAACGCTAAAGGGCAAATTGTTTTGCTCCTTTAATGAAGTTTTTTGTATTTGTTGAAATTTTTGGGTTCTAGTTGTAATTACATGAAGTAGTGGACTTTTGTGTTTTTACAAAGTGACCCCAAAAGTTTGTGTTTCGCAATATAGCCCAAAAAGTTGTGGTTATTGCATGATGGCCCAAATTAAGTAGGGAACAAAAATTGTTTTGTCTCTTTAAATGAGAATTGGATTTTCATTTCATTTAGCTCCATTTAAATCAATTTTATGGATACAAAAACCAAATGAAAATGTTGCATTCAATTTAATTAATTAAAGTGTTGATTAATTAAAGGGTGATTATGAACCTAAGCCTACGATAATTGAGCTATGTGATAGGCCGTTTCAAATTTGTTTGAACCATGGGAATGTGTAGATTAATTTTGGTTGTAATTTGATTTGATCAAATGTTGTAAAAGAGCATAAGCTCTTCTTTACTTTAAAGTAATTTGAATTATGCAAATGTTGTAATGAGCATAAGCTCACCTTTACTTTAAAGTACTCATTTTCTTGTTTTATTTGATATGCATGAAAATGGAGTAGTTGGGTCCAACGCCCCTAGGAACAACACGCCTTAATGTGATTAAACGCGTAACTAAAATCAATCTCCATCCCTAGTCCGAGATTCAACACTAGGCTCGTGTTGAATCTAAACAAAGGTTCATAGTCATCCTAAGGCCCTCAGGCAACTATATAGTCCATCAAATGAATGCAAACCTTATGTTAGTAGTATCATATACTCTTGCTTTAAAAACCGTTTTATAAGCATAGTGGGAGTATTATATACAACTAAAAACAAATGGACCAATAGTTGTAATAGGACCAAAATTGTTTTAATAAATATTAAGATGAATATGTTTATGTGATGAGACCTAAAACCCTCAACCAAACCATTATTAAGTTGAAAAGCGTGAGAGTGCTTAGAACACTCTTTCGTGGCCTTCCACCGTGGTAGGCTCCAATCGTTTATGACTTGTACACCGGCTTCACCCTATCATGGGGGAGTACAAAGTGCATGCTTATACTCAGGAGGAGTCTATATACATACTTGATGAGGTGAGTGTAGGCAACGAGGATGGCCGACATCGTATCATCGTGAGGCTATTCTTGAACCCCTTCACGCACTAAGCATGGTGGGAATGACTTAACTAAGTGCAATGGCGCCGACATCGTATCATCGTGAGGCAACATTCTCTAGAGGCCAAATTGATGGGTACTTGCATTAGTTGCAAATGAGTAAGCGTACTCTCTCATTATTATTAATGCTAGCCAACATCATATCATTGTGAGGTGGGCTTGGTAATAGTGAGTCTCCCATAACCTACTAAGAGTTTCCTCCAAAACTCTCGAATTCCAATGAGGGATATGGAATTTGCCAAAAATAGTGGGTGGTGCTATTTGATTTAAAGACCCGAATCAAATGGCTTAAAATCAATCAATTTATATTCGTTATGTATTTGTTTACCAATATATTTGCAAACGCTATCCAAAACTTGACAAAGAAAAGCCGAATGTTTTAGTTTCCGGACTTGGTAACACAATCCCAAAGATTGTCTTAAATGGATTGTGCATGTACCTAAGAAGTCTCATCCTCACAATCTTCCTATTGATAATGTATCATTGGAAGAACATGTTAGAAATGTCTATCATGAAGAGGACAACACAAACAACCAATGCTTATTCCTTCGTTATATGAACAAAGGAACTTATGAACAAATAAGAGTTGCCTTGAACAACTCTTGAAAGTTTGTAATTATGTTTAGAACATAATGGTTGGTTGACAAAAATAGTCCATCAACATGGACTTATGATGATTTTGAATCATTGAGTGTTGAAGTGATAAACCACTTAACGAGACGGAAACTAAGCTAGGACTTCACCTTTATGTCCCTATCCTAATGGTTCACTAAGTTTATTGTAAACTATGTAGTGAACAATAACCACACACTCTCCAAAATGTTTGATGTGTATAAACACAATTGAAAAAAGGTTTCAAGAGAGATAGTGGGAGTTTAGGGACCATGACTATTGTAGTCAAAGGAGAAGTCAAATGAAGAAGATAAAATTAACTCCAAGGGAACAAACTTTCTTTATGAAAGGATGGACATTGGAAGGGGTATTTGCAAGAAATGTCTTGCAAGTGTCAAGAACACACCTTTCGAAGGTGTTGTAAATTGTTCTTGAATAGTTCAAAACAGTTGGTTCTTCTACTTGAATGCTTGATTCCGTATTAGTAACTATGTTTTACAATCGTTGTAAAAGTGTGGCTAATAAGAAGTAGAAGATTAATGAGAGAAGAGAAAGTACTTCACATTCGGAACGTGAATAAAATATAGATCTCTGCGAAAGCAGATGGTACTAACTTCCTCATATGAACTACCAAAGAAATTGGAAAAACCAAAGATTGTCTTTACATTCCAATTTTAAGGAACTCAATTCCATCACTATAGTAGAGATGGATGAATGTTTTGTTTGACAAAACATTGTTCTTTATTAATCACTGATTGGATTATAGTAATCTAATTGATTGTCTCTATAGTAGAGATGATATGGTAGCGTTAACTGTTTAGAATATAATGATGCTTAAAACCCAAAAGGTTGCAAGATAGTGACTAATCCCAACTGAGTTGTGATACCTCTAAAACATAAATTACGAGTTGGTCATAGATGGATGCTTTGGATCGTTAGATCCGGATCCAATACCTTCTTGTCAAAATTGTATAGAGGCGAAATGTTCGAATCTTTATTCTTTTGGAAAGAAGAAAGAATCACAAAGTTATTGAGGTTAATTCACTTAGATGTTAGTGGCACTTGTCCACAACATAATACTACTCATGTTGTTTGACATTCACCGAAGATCACTCTCGGTTGGACTATAGTTTATTATGAATAAACACAAGTCCGAATACTTTGCAAAAGGTTTCAAAGAATTCAAGAAATGTAAGTTGATGAGTAAGACGTCTAAAGTACTTACCTCCTTAGATTTGATCCAAGGAAAGGTAACACTTTAGATGAGTTTCCTTGAAAGATATCAAGGAAATTAGCATCATAAGATAATGATTTTCTCCATTAGGAGAAGAACGAACTTGAATAAGATTTAGTTCGTTGAATATTATCAATTACCCATATATATAGGATATATACTTCTAAAACAATATGATTGTCAATTAGGAGATCTTCCAAATTTTCATAACTCCATAGGATGTAGTTGGAAAGAAAGACAAATCTTAATCATGTTAAGATTTGGGGTTGTGTGCTAATGAGCAATATTTGTTTAAAAATTATCTTGTGGATATCCTTAAATTAACCTTTGGATATCACTTCTATAAACCAACCAACAAATGTTGTTTGTTGAGTAGTTCATTGTAATCCTACAATGAGATTTGCCTTAGAGCAAATGAACTAGGAATAGAACTCAAAAGAATGGGTTCTTTGAGAGACAAGATGATAATCAACAAATATAACAACCTAGTTCCTATACCACAAAGCTCCAAGGTAGTAAAAAAAAAAAAGGAATTTTAAACTGTCTCAGTTGAATGGTTTGAACTTTATGACTACATTGAGTGTATATACAATATATACTCAAGGAAATGGTAAAGTACCATTTGACCCGAAATAATGAAACCTTCATAGCTAATTGGTAGCTTAAGGTGACTACAATCAAAGAGAATGGTTGACTTTGAAGGAACCATCTTTGACGTAGTCTTAGTTTCAATTAATTCGAAGATTGCTAGCTACAACTAAATGGTGATTCAATGTTTGGACATGATATAGGTTTCTGAAACCATTATTAAGATAGTCTTGATAATTTATGTCTAAAACTATGAATCACAAGACATGTAATTTGTAGAGATCCATCCATCATGGATCTAAGCAAGCTAGTGGGAGCCATAAACGTCTTATGAGGGAAAGATCAAATTGTTTGATTTCTCATAAAGATGTAAATGAATCTTTTGTTTACTAGGTTTACAAAAGATTAGTGGGAGTTAATCATATTCCTAAATTTAAATATATGTATGATATATTAATTTTGGAAATGAAAAGAATACTTCATTATTAAAGTTATGACTTTAAACTTTCTATAACGATAGAATGTATATGGGAGACATAGTCTATATACATGGGATGGAAATCTATAATGATAGATTTTAGGATATAATTGGATTATATCATGCCCTAATAATAGACAAAAGGATGCTAGGAAGTTTCTCATATGATGATAAACTTCAATCAGAAGAACTCTAGTGAGACTAGGAGGTAGCTCTTCTCAAAGGGAATGTACCCTTTGACTCCCAAAGAAATAATGCATAAATAGAATCCTTTATGCATAGGCAAAAAGGTGATTTACGTATTTCATATTGTATGAAAACGTTGATATGAATTGTACCTAGATCGGTACAAGGCGATATCAGTGCAAGCCCAGGATCAGAACCATGGCAACTGTCAAGTGAATCCTTAAGTATTTAAGAAATACTAAAGGATAGGTGCCTCGAAGAATGAGAAAAAATTAGAGTAACGTAATGGAAGCGTAAATGTATTAGATTATGAATCTAATCCATCATTGGATGTTTCTTCATTATGAATGAAGAGATAAACAGGTATCCCTTTATTATGACTAAAGAGATATTTGGATGGAAACATTAAAGTAATGACTTTAGTGTGTTCCATTATGAATGCAAAATATATTGCCATATAGAAGTTTACAACAATGTTGTTTGGATGGGAAAGTTCATTTATGAACTCTCTATTCGGTTCCAACCAGAAAGTGTATCTAGTGTACTGACACTACGACACTAATGGGGCGATAGCTCAAGCCAGGGAATCAAGGTCTCAACAAGATCCGAACTCATATGAGAGACTGAACCACATGATTGGGAATCATGTATAATGGTGACGTCGATATTCTCAAGGTTGCTTCTATGGATAACATATAGATATCCATTGCCTAGGCCTACTACTCAGCCATTTATGAAATGACTAAAGAAGAGGAATCATAACAGATGACCAAGCTGATTGGCTCTAGTGCAAGTGGGAGATTGTTGGAAATGTGCCCTAAAGCCAATCATATGATGATACTTTACGGACATTTCACATGTTAAACTAATCTAGTTTACATATAAAAGGCAAACATTATTGTTTGAGGCGTCTCATATAAATGTTATATGCTTAAACGATAAAGTCCAAGGAATATGTGATTGGGAGAATGCAATCTAATGAAGTTAGATTAATGAGACCATTCTTTCGTAGACACATCCTAAACGTTCCTGATCATAGGATTGCCAATTGGGCATTGACAGTCCGATAAGATCAGTACGTGCTATGTCTTCTCTCAGGGAGAGTGACTAGTCTCGAGTCATTGGTGTGTGTGACATCAAGACAAGTACGTAGGTGCTCAATAGAGAATGAGTCCACTGAACACGATCAACGAGGAGTTCTCATACTCATGTCACATGAGAACTCATGGTTGGGATAATGCAAATTAGTCATTTGACCTGAGGCATCACAGTTGTTGTCTTGTGGTTAAGTCCTTGATCTTTGATTATGTCAAAGTCACCCCATCGGGGTGTCCACGACATCATTGGGGTTAAGCCACTTAGTCATGGAGACAAGTGAATGTGCAACAAGGGATCTCTAACCTTCAAAATGGTTTGAGGGAGAATACTCTATGATATGATTAAAATCTCTGGCCAGAGTATGAATGAGATTTGGGAATGCGTTCCAATTCACATTCAAGGTAATCATATAAGCAAACGAATCACATTGGATAGTAGACATGAATAAATAAACTATCAAACCAAACAATGTGGTCAAGAGTATTAGATTAGAGAAAGACCGTATTGCATTTGTAATCCTAAACTGAATAGGTTCTCTACCTCTTCTGATTAGCTTGGGTAGCCATGATATGCTGCTAGGTGTCACTCATGGTTTGTGGAAGCCCTAAACGTGTGTAATCACTAAATGGAGAATTGAAAGTAAGTTTCAATTCACAATCGATGTAAAATGGTTTTAATCGCCCACTGCCTCGCTAAAAGGAACCTAATGTATCGTACACCGTGTAAGGTGGAGATTGAAGAAACAAAGGAGATGAATAAGAATAATTAAATGGTTTAATTATTTATGGCAAGGATTAATTAATATGTTAATTAATCAAACGAATAAGTTCGTTAAAGACCTTGGGATAGTTTTGGACCTTAAGGCCCAATGGGCTTCGAACGTCAAAGCCCATTGACTTAAGTTGTATGACAACTTAATGAATAAAGATTCACAAAGGCCCAAAAGCCCATATCCATTTAGTGTTGAATTAGGGTTTTTGGTTCTTTAGGTCATTTAGAGAAGTGACTATATAAAGAACTTTATAACCTAAAATTCAGAAGTTGTTGATTTTAGAGAAAATTGGTGAGAACACAAAGCTTCCATTTCTCTCTAAGAGGCCAACCACCTTGGGGGATATTGTCTAGCAATTCTACTTCCTCAAGGTCACTCATTTCTTCTCCAATCCAACCTTGGTGTAGAATCTTTAGAGGTTCTCTATTTTGGGAACTTGGAGAACCTATTCTTTCAACCAAATCCATGGAGCTAAGAAGCAAGGAATGAAGGCCCTATCTCTTGGGTGATTATCCTTTGCATATGCAAAGAGGAATCTACAAAGGTAAATATTTCTCAACTAATAAATGTTGATTTAAAAGTTGAGTCAAGGTTCACCAATCTACTAGGCTTTGAATTTCATGGTTGATGTTTTGTTTTTGAATGCATGAAAGCATGATTCCGCCTTTAATTGTTAATTGCATGCTATATGATGTTATTCAAATGAACATGTTTTTCACAAAATTTCCTTCACACCGTGTAAGGTAGAGATGCACGAAACAAATGAAATGAGTAAGAATAATTGAATGGTTTAATTGTTTATGGTTAGGATTAATTAATATGTTAATTAATCAAACGAATAAGTTCGTTAAAGACCACGGGTTAGTTTTGGGCCGTAAGGCCCAATGGGATTTGAATGTCAAGCCCATTAACTCAAGTTGTATGACAACTTGAATAAACAAAGGGCTTGAAAGCCCAATAAACCCAATGTGGCCGGCCATAATGTTAAGGGGTAGTGAACTTGACTTAATTGCAAGTTTGCCACTCCAATGAAGAAAGGTATAAATATGACTTTATAGCCATTTCTTCATTAGGGTTTTTCTAGGAGAAAAGATGAGAACACAAAGCTCCATTTTCTCTCTAGAGAGGCCGGCCACCTTGGAGGTGATTAGCTAGTCATCTAGTCCTCCAAGGTCACTCATTCATCATCCATGCTCTCCTTGGTGTAGAATCTTTAGAGGTTCACAATTTTGGGAACTTGGAGAACCTTTTCTTCCATCCAAGTCCATGGATCTAAGAAGCTAGAAATGAAGGCCCTATCTCTTGGGTGATTAGCCTTTGCTTATGCAAAGAGGAATCAACAAAGGTAATATATTTCAACTCACTTTGTTTTGAGTTGTTTCTTGGTTCACCAATGTACTAGGCTTTGAATTTCTTGGTTAATGTTTTGTTTTTGAATGCATGAAAGCATGATTCCGCCTTTAATTGTTAATTGCATGCTATATGATGTTATTCAAATGAACATGTTTTTCACAAATCTTCCTTCAAGTGGTATCAGAGCCTAGGTCTAGTAGTTGGTGAATCCTTTTGGGTTTTGTAGTTCATAGTTTTTGATTTAAAAGTTGTAATATGTTACAAGCTTTATTCTTGTTTCTTTGAATGTAAATTTTGCTAGAAAATTTGCCATCTCAAATGTTGTAGATGTAGTTCATATGAGCATGAATATTGGAGCTAAAATTTGGTGCCATGTTTTTGGGAATTTTCGGCCAAATCCAAAGGGTGGATTTTTGGGTTCTTGTTTGACTTGTTAAAAGTGTTTTCAAGTAACTTTTGGAACCCCTATGTACCCTAGTTTGGTTATATGTTATTTCCCTAAAGTTAAAATGGTTTTGGGATGTTTTTGGATGAAAAATGTTCATGGAAAAATTTTGGGTTTTTCATGAATGTTCTTCATTGTTCTTGACATTTTTGCCAAGAACAAAAAGGTTTGTGTTTTGATTCAAAGTTTTGATTTATTTCATAAAGTTTATGTTTTATGTTTTTTCAAATGTTTAAATGTTTTAGATATTTGTTTAAATGGCAATAGAAATAATGGTGGGTGTGAAAGGATTAATTCCCTTTCACACACACCACTTGTGCACTTGCATGCTTTATGTCAAAACTCACAAATCAACACACACATCACTCCATTTCTTCTTCCAAAACCGGCCACCCCCTAGTGGGGTACTTTTGGGGCTTTTATGCAAATTACATAAAGTTTTGATACTTTTGTGTATTTGCACTTTGGCCCAAAAGTTTACGTTTTTACGTTTAGGTCCAAAAACGCTAAAGGACAAATTGTTTTGATCCTTTAATGAAGTTTTTGCATTATTAAAATTTTGGGTTCTAGTTGTATTTACATGAAGTAGTGGACTTTTGTGTTTTTTACAAAGTGACCCCAAAAGTTTTGAAATATAGCCCAAAAGTTGTGGTTATTGCATGATGGCCCAAATTAGGTTGAGAACAAAATTGTTTTGTCTCTTTAAATGAGAATTGGATTTTCATTTCATTTAGCTCCATTTAAATCAATTTTATGGATACAAAAACCAAATGAAAATGTTGCATTCAATTTAATTAGTTAAAGCGTTAATTAATTAAAGGGTGATTATGAACCTAAGCCTAATATAATTGAGCTATGTGATAGGCCGTTTCAAATTTGTTTGAACCATGGGAATGTGTAGATTAGATTTTGGTTGTAATTTGATTTGATCAAATGTTGTAAAAGAGCATAAGCTCTTCTTTACTTTAAAGTAATTTGTTTTATGCAAATGTTGTAATGAGCATAAGCTCACCTTTACTTTGAAGTACTTCTTTCTTGCTTTATTTGATATGCATGAAAATGAAGTAGTTGGGTCCAACGCCCCTAAGACAACACGCCTTAATGTGATTAAATGCGTAACTAAATTCAATCACCATCCCTAGTCCGAGATTCAACACTAGGCTCGTGTTGAATCTAAACAAAGGTTCATAGTCATCCTAAGGCCCTAAGGCAACTATATAGTCCATTAAATGAATGCAAAATTTATGTTAGTAGTATCATATACTCTTGCTTTAAAAACCGTTTTATAAGCATAGTGGGAGTATTATATACAACTAAAAACAATGAGATGGACCAATAGTTGTAATAGGACCAAAATTGTTTTAATAGAGATTAAAATGTATGCTTATATGTGATGAGACCTAAAACCCTCAACAAACCATTATTAAGTTGATAAGCGTGAGAGTGCTTTGAACACTCTTTCGTGGCCTTCCACCATGGTAGCTTCAATCGTTTGTGACTCATACACCGTATTCGTCCAGTTCTGGGGTTGCAAAGTATGTGCTTACATTCAGGAGAAACCTATACACATATGATGAAGTTAATGTAGGCAACGAGTGTGGTCAATATGATATTCTTCTGAGGCCATTCTTGAACCCCTACTTTAACTAAGCATGGTGGGAATGACTTAACTAAGTGCAATTGATAAGCTCATATTTATACATACTTTACATCAAATTCTCTTATCTTTTGTTAGTTAGTTTCTTATATTTTTGTGCTATTTACTTTGTTTTTGTGTTTTATAGAATTTATCTAGCTAAGAAAATAAAAATAGCATAAGTGTGATTTTATGTAATAAATTCGTGTCGATGTAGATTAGCTTTTTAATTAATATATATATATATATATATAATAATAATTCATGATGATGTTTGAAACATCATCATGGTTTGTTTTGTAAAGAAAAGAATATAAAAAAAAAAAAGAATCAAAAGAGTAAAGAAAAGCTTTGGCAACGTGAGACAGCATCTTGGCAAAAGGAAAGAATGACATGCTGCCTTAAGCTGGCGGAAAGAAGAAAAATAAAAAAATAGAGAAAAAGAAGAATAAAAGGGCAGTCAAAAGAATAAGTGAGTGGGGTGAGGACAGCCTTTGCAGCTGGCGTGGAACGCAGAAACAGAGAAATAAAAGGAGCAGCGAGAGGGAGGAAACGAAAAGAGGCTGCCCTTAGGCAGCTGGCAGCGTGAAATAAGCCAAGAGGAGCAGCTGCCAGGAGCAAGACGTGCGAGACGCGTGAGGGCAGGAGGCTGACGCAAGAGAAGGCGCTGCCTGGCAGCAAGGAAGTCAGGACACGGGGAGAAGCACATGAGGACTGACGCAAGGGAGACAGGCGCAGTAGGCGGGTCAACCATACGCGTGAGGGCGAGAGGAACTCATTGAGGTGCTGCCCTTAAGGCAGTGAGGACCTCGGGGGAGGCAGCTTAAGCACATCACAGCAAGTTTCCTCGTTTGGTTTTATTTTTCTAAAACTCATGTTTAATTTAATTTGCTTTCCAATTATATTAAACATGTGTAATTAATTTCTGTTTGGTTAGAGGTGAATTTGAAACCATGGATAATTGTTTATTATGATTTGATTTACTCCAGTTATGAATTCTTGAACGTTGGATGTGGTTTATTTTTCTGTGTTGATTAAGAACTTGTTTATGTATGTGGGTTGAGGGTCGACACTTAATTTGCATGCTTAGACTTGATGCTAGGATATAAGGGAATTTCACCTAATCGTTATGAACTTATATTCATGAGTAGTAAAAATCGCTAGTCACGATTGTGTTTAGTAAACCCTAGGTTGGATTAACATGCGTATTCCATAGTTATGAATGCCTAGTCAATGCTTATGATTTCCATTGAACATAATGATTTTTGATATGTCTCTCTATCATGCGTATTCCATAGTTAGGGAACTTGATAAAAATAATTTGGTTGTGATGCGTTTCCCGTCCAATTCAATGAATCTAGGGAAATCTGAAGGTTAATTTAAGCGGACCTAATTAACTTGGAGCGTTGTCATTTATTCGTTTGTCGAAGTCATAACTGGGAATCAAATTATATGCATTTGTTCATGTGTGGATAAGGACCCCTCTAACTAACGTTTCATCATTTTATTTCTATAAAATATATTTTCTTTGAAGTTTGTTTTTAAGTTCTGTTTTAATTTCAATTTCGTCTAAAATCAATCCCCCATTTATTTTAAAGTGTTAGAATTGTTAGAAATCAATTTAGTTTGTGTTTTCTAAAGTCTTGAATTATTTTGAGTCTTTTGATTTGTTTTAGATTATTTGTTAGTTTTATTTTGAGTTATTCTAGTTAAGTGTTTTGAGTCTAGTTTAGTGTTTTAAATTTTGTTTTTACGTTTTTAATTTAATTTTACTTTGGTTAGCATCCCTAGTTAATCCCCGGTTAGAACGATCCCTACTTACATCATTACTACAATTGTCACAAATAGGGTTTAAATTTGTGCGTTAGTTAATTTTCGCATCAAATTTTTGGCGCCGTTGCCGGGGATTAGCAAATTTGCTAATCCCTTGTTTATGTTTTTGTTTGTGTTTTATTTTATTTTATTTTTTTTTGTGTTTATTGTATTTTATTTGTTTGTGTTTGTTATGTTTTTTTTTTAACTTTGGATATTTGATTTAGTTTTCTTTGATTTTAGGTACAATGGAGCGAGACATGGCACTCGAATTCATCCAAGCTCAATTGGCGAATCTCACGTCTCAATTAACTCAGAATGCCGGAAGGACCACAATGCCAAGTGTCCCAACATTTGGTGCATCGTATGGGCAAAGTTATCAAACTCATCAATATCCCCAATTTTCTGCAAATGAAGATGTTTGGGGATATCAAGGCCATAACCAATCAAGGGGCAACATGTTTTCCAACGCTTATAATTCGGATTGGAGAAGTAATTCAGAGTATATGTGGGATGAACCTCAACAATTTCAACAAGGTGGATATTGGCAGCAAGACGAGTTCTATTCAAGACCTATGCAGCCACCACAGCATCCCCCACAGCAATTTCAATAGAATTCAAGTATGCCCGTGGATTATAATCAAATGCTTGAAGAATTAATTTCTTCGGTACAGGGTTCACAAAAAGAAGAACAATTGCCGCCATCGGAAGAGTTCTATCAATGGCCATATGAGCCTCCACCACAATCTCCCCAACCAAATTCAGGTACGTCCTCGGATAATGACATTTTGAATAAGTTACTAACCTCTTTGACCCAGGACGTAGAAAATCGAAACATGGAGATGCAAAATAAAGCCAACAAGGTGGATGCATTGGAGGAGCAAGTTGGGCAGATTATGGAATTCATGGCACAGATTCAAGAGCAAAGTGAGGTCCCCAACTCAACTCTTGAAAATTCAAAGGCAGAAGTTGAAATCGATGAAGCCATCACCTTGGAAGGTGACCGGGAGGATGAAGCTGTCCCAGAACCATCCAAACACAGCCCGAACATGGATGAATTGCCGCTTCAAGAAGAAGATGAGGATGACTACTTGGGCAGTTTAGAAGAATTCTTATCGCAAACTCCTCAAGTCCTTATGCCATCCAACTCAGGTGAGGAGGTTCAAAGTTCAATTCATTCTAACATCGTTCCACCAAATGTCCTTTTTCCTTGCAGTTTTTTAAATCCCAAGGAAGAAGTGAATGAAAAAAATGTTGTGGAAGTTCTTCCAGAGGTGCAAAATCAGATCCCAATTCTTGGTGCACCAAATCATGTTCCCGATGACGTTGAAACATTCAAAGAGATTTCTACACCAAGAAGAGGGATTCCAGAAAATGAGGTGGCCGGAGAATTTGTTGAACATATCAAAGAGGCTGTGCATGAGACAAACAAGTCCAAAGGAGTTAAGACTGAGGACACGGGACAAGCCACAACCATCATAGTAAACCTGGCTAAGTTCAAAGTCCCGGAAATGTTCAAAAATGTGGTGTTTGTCATTGAGTTTGTGTCGGAAAAAGATAGTAAGCCATCTTCTCCATTTTTAATTTTAATTTATACTAACATTTTTCTGATTTTGATGATTCAGGCACCCACTCTTGAATTTAAACCATTGCCGGATCATTTCAAGTACCACCGTCCGTTCAAGGATAAACCCATGCATTTGAATAATGAAGGGAGGCCTAGGAATCACCCACAATCAGATTTGCATTCCTAATCCCTTCTCTTTACTGAATTTATTTTACTGTATTTAGTTCTTTCATTGTTTGTTGGCTCTTGTATGAATTTATTTTACGTTGATTTCTTTTTACGTTGATTTCATTTTGTTTTGTTTAGTTAGTTGTGATTTTTGTTTAGAAAGTTAAACTTAGTCTTTTTACTTTGTTTTACTTATTGTTGTGTTTTCTTAATTAAGTTGTTAAAAATACATAAAAAAAAAAAAAAAAAAAAAAAACTTAAAAACATAAACATTCATATAAATAAAAAATAAAAATAAAAATAAAAAATAAATAAATAAATAAAAAAAAAAAAAAAAAACTTAAATGCATAAATTTTTTTACAATAACTTGTAATTTAATTTCGTTCATTGGTCATTGGTTGGTGGTGCCTCGGAGGTCGACGGAGCCCCTGAAAGACGAAGCGCCAGAGCTGGATCATTCAGAGCCTCAATACTTGGTGCTGCTCCCGAGGACGAAGGCAACACAAACCTCGGGAGTAACGCCATAAACCGTTGATGATCACTCTGAATCCGCACTTCGGACTCCTGCATCTGATCCAGCTTCCTCTTCATGCTTGTGGAGTAATTGGTTGCAAGCATGTGCAAATCCCTGTTCTCATGCCTAAGCACTCTGACCTCCTGCCGAAGACTAGCCACTTCAGCCATCAACGACTCCACCTGACGAGTTCGTGCAAGAAGGCGCTGGCCCATGTTTGATACGGAGCCTGCGCATCGGACGTTGTAGGCCATAGAGTCCTGAACAGCCAGTTCGTCGGACCGCCTGGAAAGTATCCTAGTGTCTCTAGGAGTGAGCAGATTTCTGGCCACCACCGATGCGGTTGTTTCGTTCATCATCATGGAATCCCCAACTGTAAGAGGACCATTTGGGGATATGAAGGATGGCTGCCAAATGTTGGTTGGAGAAGATATATCACTATCTTCCCCAACATTCAAGTTAAGGCGACGGTCAGAGGGGCAAGACATATTTGAAGGTGTTGAGAATGAAGAGTTGGACTGATCAAGATTAAAAGAAAATGCAAGAGGGAGTGTTTACAGGAGGGAACGTTTACCAGATGGGAGTGTTTACAGGGGAGCTTAAGTTTGTTGTGGAACAAAAATGAGCGTTCTTATAAGAAGAAGAAATCAAGAGGCATCACTCAGCAGTCGAAGAGGCGCCCTCTCGCAAATCGAAGAGCCGGGCTCCTTTCTCAAAAGCCGGATTCTTTTCTCAAAAGCGGCGTCGCCGTTCTCAAAAGTCGGACGCCGTTCTCAAAAGTCGGGCGCCTTTCTCAAAAGCCGGAGCAGTCAGGAATCACGAGGCGAGCCGCTCCCTGATTTGTCCAGACGTGTCACATGCAATTCCTTTCTCAAAAGTCGGGATTGCTCAGAAACCACGAGCCGCTCCCTGATTTTTCCAATTTTGTCGTCACTCGTCACGCGCTGTCAGCTTTGCGCAAATTACGGGCTGCTTTTTTCAGAAAGCGCGTGACCTGTACTGTTCATCCATCCACCGGCTGCCGACAGGGGTAAAAGAACAGTTTCGGTTGTGAAGAAAAGTCCTATAAACGTCTACCTTCGCCATCCAGCAAAGGCACATCCCCTCTACACTTCTTCATCTCCGAAATTTTTTTTTCATCTCTGAAAATGCCTTTCCAACAAACCCTCTCGAGTTTCTCTGTGTTTCTCATTCCCTGGGATACCTTTGCAAATAAATCATCTAGAGCTAGAGTATTTCATATCATGAAGGTTGAAAGCAAGAGTATCTCATATCACGCTTTCTCCCTGTCCTTGTCCTTGTCTTTGTGATAAGGAGAAAGCGGGCAATCAGCCAGCACTCGGTGTCAATCTTCCAATCTAAGAACCGACTGCCTGGAAATCCTTCCTGAATGCTTACCTTGCATTGCTTACCTAGCATTGCTCTCGAGTGCTCATCTTCAACCGCTGATGTACCTCCGAAGAAGTCGCCACATCTGCCTGGAGAACAGCCAAGGCAAGTGAAAATGTTACTTGAAGCATGTGGAGACAAGGTGCTGCTTCATCTTCAAGATCAAGTCTCATTTTCCTTGCTAAGAAGTTCCCCAGCCCAGTTCAAGCATACACCTGTGGAACGATACTTCTTCAAAAGCAAAAGTATCCCATATCATCAGAGTCAGAGGCAAAGATTTCTCATGGCATGCTTTTCCTTTACCCTTGCTCTTGGCTACGGGGCAAGGTGAAAGAAAGGCAATCGGTCGGCACTTGGACAGATTGAACAAAGAAGCAGACCACCACCTATTCCTCGTGCCTACCTGCCATGCAGAAGAACAAAAAGAGAAGAATGTAGCCTGCAGACTCAATCAACCCGGCAGAAGGAGTCTGAGTTGAAACCAAGAGCTCGAGAAGCTTCAACAACACCACCAATCAAGTCTCATTTTCCTTGCTAAGAAGTTCCGAGGCCAGTTCAAGTTCAAAGCTGTGGAAAGTCACCAAACAGGACCAATGATCACTTTTTAGTTTTTTTTCATTGTCTTTTATTTTCATTTTTAATTTTTCGTTTGCATTTTTTATATTTTCTTGCGTGCTTAACTGAATTATTTCTTTTCTTTGCAGGAACTTTTGGTTATTTCCACCCTTGAAGTTGATTGCAGAATTTTAGCTTGGGGGGTCATCGCTTGATTTTCTGCAAATTAGGGAAGTTTTCAATCCTATTGCTTTATTTCGTTTCTTTATATTTATCTATTTTATTTTTATTTGTTATTTGCATTTTATTATATTTTCTGACATTGGGGACAATGTCTAGTTTAAGTGTGGGGGTAAAGAGTATAAAAATGACCAAAATGAAAATTTTTGTACCTTCAACTTTGAACTGGTTTCATTTGTTTCCATGTTATTGCTTTGTTTTCTTAATTAGTTTTGTTTTATTTAAAAAAAAAAAAATATATATATATATATATTCGAAAAATTTAAAAAAAAAATCCAAAAATATTTCCTTGTTTTCCTTATTGTTTTGAATTAGATTTTTGTTAGTTTCCCGACCCAATGATATAATTGGATAAAATTTGAACCATGATGATCAAGAACTTAGTTAACATGTGTTGTGTGAAATTCCTAATTCTCGTGTTAGTTTGTACATATTTGATCATCTTTGAAAAACCAAATGCACATAGCCTTGTTGATGTGAAAATAAAGCATGATTTAAAGCTCCATATGTGAATTTAGTGACCATATACATCCTATGTGAGTTTTTGAGCCTATTGAAAGTGTGTGCATTTTTCATACACTCTTATTCTTTCATGTGTGATGAACTTATGTGAGATACTTCTCTAGAACTTGCATAACGATCTTTCGAAATATTTGTCATTGATTGCATGAACTTGAAAATGATAGAGGCATTAGGTTTACCACCATGGCCCAAATAACCTTGTTTCCCAAAGAAAAATAATATCATTAGATTGCCATTTTGAGCTGTATTTGTGAGCCTTTTATTTCTTATCACCAGATATGTCTACCCTTATGCCTGAATTAAATATTTTTCCTTACCCTTTCCAAGCGAGCAATGCGAGATTGTCTTATGAGAAATGTTTTTGAAGTACTTTGAAGGTGTTTGGCAAAAGAATAAGTGTGGCGGTTTTTCATATTTGTTTCTGTTTGAAAAAAAAAAAAAAAAAAAAAAAAAAAGAAAAAAAAAAAAAAAAAGAAAAAGAAAGATTGTATACAAAGAAAATAAAAAGTTTTTAAAGTTTCAGTTTATGGGTGTGGTTGGAGATGTCTGAAGAATCGTTGGAGAGCTTGAGTTCTTATAAATCTAAAGAAAATAATTGCTTACAATGTAGCTTGGAACTTGTGTTTTCCTATTCTTTCGTTTCAATAACCCTATCCCTAAGCCTCATTACATCCAATAAAAGTCCTCTTGATTTAAGTTTTGCAATTATGACTGTGGAGAAGTGATCTTTATGCAAGCTTATGGTAGAACTTTCACATTTGTTTCTTTGAGCGAAACACATTAAAACTAAACACATGTGTGATTGAGTGCATATCCCGAGAGAAGGTCGCTAGTTTGCATATGGTGTTTTTAAAAATAAAAATTTGAAATTGCATTAGCATGGCTATCTCACACACTACACTTCAAGGATGTTTCAAAGATTGCTGCTAATATTTGAATAAGGAAAATGAACCTGAATTGCTTGTTGGTTTTAGCTATGGTTCTTGATGATTGTGTTCTCAAATGAAATTCTATGAGGGTTACATAGGGGAAGCTAATAATATTTTCATGTTATTACTTTTTCATGTTTTCGTTGTTTTGCTCGAGGACTAGCAAAAGTTAAGTGTGGGGGTATTTGATAAGCTCATATTTATACATACTTTACATCAAATTCTCTTATCTTTTGTTAGTTAGTTTCTTATATTTTTGTGCTATTTACTTTGTTTTTGTGTTTTATAGAATTTATCTAGCTAAGAAAATAAAAATAGCATAAGTGTGATTTTATGTAATAAATTCGTGTCGATGTAGATTAGCTTTTTAATTAATATATATATATATATATATAATAATAATTCATGATGATGTTTGAAACATCATCATGGTTTGTTTTGTAAAGAAAAGAATATAAAAAAAAAAAAGAATCAAAAGAGTAAAGAAAAGCTTTGGCAACGTGAGACAGCATCTTGGCAAAAGGAAAGAATGACATGCTGCCTTAAGCTGGCGGAAAGAAGAAAAATAAAAAAATAGAGAAAAAGAAGAATAAAAGGGCAGTCAAAAGAATAAGTGAGTGGGGTGAGGACAGCCTTTGCAGCTGGCGTGGAACGCAGAAACAGAGAAATAAAAGGAGCAGCGAGAGGGAGGAAACGAAAAGAGGCTGCCCTTAGGCAGCTGGCAGCGTGAAATAAGCCAAGAGGAGCAGCTGCCAGGAGCAAGACGTGCGAGACGCGTGAGGGCAGGAGGCTGACGCAAGAGAAGGCGCTGCCTGGCAGCAAGGAAGTCAGGACACGGGGAGAAGCACATGAGGACTGACGCAAGGGAGACAGGCGCAGTAGGCGGGTCAACCATACGCGTGAGGGCGAGAGGAACTCATTGAGGTGCTGCCCTTAAGGCAGTGAGGACCTCGGGGGAGGCAGCTTAAGCACATCACAGCAAGTTTCCTCGTTTGGTTTTATTTTTCTAAAACTCATGTTTAATTTAATTTGCTTTCCAATTATATTAAACATGTGTAATTAATTTCTGTTTGGTTAGAGGTGAATTTGAAACCATGGATAATTGTTTATTATGATTTGATTTACTCCAGTTATGAATTCTTGAACGTTGGATGTGGTTTATTTTTCTGTGTTGATTAAGAACTTGTTTATGTATGTGGGTTGAGGGTCGACACTTAATTTGCATGCTTAGACTTGATGCTAGGATATAAGGGAATTTCACCTAATCGTTATGAACTTATATTCATGAGTAGTAAAAATCGCTAGTCACGATTGTGTTTAGTAAACCCTAGGTTGGATTAACATGCGTATTCCATAGTTATGAATGCCTAGTCAATGCTTATGATTTCCATTGAACATAATGATTTTTGATATGTCTCTCTATCATGCGTATTCCATAGTTAGGGAACTTGATAAAAATAATTTGGTTGTGATGCGTTTCCCGTCCAATTCAATGAATCTAGGGAAATCTGAAGGTTAATTTAAGCGGACCTAATTAACTTGGAGCGTTGTCATTTATTCGTTTGTCGAAGTCATAACTGGGAATCAAATTATATGCATTTGTTCATGTGTGGATAAGGACCCCTCTAACTAACGTTTCATCATTTTATTTCTATAAAATATATTTTCTTTGAAGTTTGTTTTTAAGTTCTGTTTTAATTTCAATTTCGTCTAAAATCAATCCCCCATTTATTTTAAAGTGTTAGAATTGTTAGAAATCAATTTAGTTTGTGTTTTCTAAAGTCTTGAATTATTTTGAGTCTTTTGATTTGTTTTAGATTATTTGTTAGTTTTATTTTGAGTTATTCTAGTTAAGTGTTTTGAGTCTAGTTTAGTGTTTTAAATTTTGTTTTTACGTTTTTAATTTAATTTTACTTTGGTTAGCATCCCTAGTTAATCCCCGGTTAGAACGATCCCTACTTACATCATTACTACAATTGTCACAAATAGGGTTTAAATTTGTGCGTTAGTTAATTTTCGCATCAGCAATGTGCCAATATGATATTCTTCTGAGGCATCATTCTCTAGAGGCCAAATAAGATGGGTACTTGCAAGAGGTTGTTGCAAATGAGTAAGTGTACTCTCTCATTATTATTAACGCTAGCCAATATGATTTTCTTCTGAGGTGGGCTTGGTAATAGTGAGTCTCCCATACCCTACTAAGAGTTTCCTCCAAAACTCTCGAATTCCAATGAGGGATATGGAATTTGCCAAAAATAGTGGGTGGTGCTATTTGATTTAAAGACCCGAATCAAATGGCTTAAAAATCAATCAATTTATATTCGTTATGTATTTATTTACCAATATATTTGCAAACGCTATCCAACACTTGACAAATAAAAACCGAATGTTTTAGTTTCCGGACTTGGTGCCACAATCCCAAAGAATGTCTTAAAAGGATTGGATATGTACCTAAGTAGTCTCATCCTCACAATCTTCCTAATGATAATGTATCATTGGAAGAACATGTTAGAAAAGTCTATCATGAAGAGGACAACACAAACAACCAATGCTTAATCCTTTGTTAAATGAACAAAGGAACTTACGAAGATTAGCATATAGAAAAGGACACTTTTAGTGTTATTACTTCTTCACTTACAAATCGTTGTATGAAGAAATAATGAGTTGCTTTGAACAACCCTTAGTCAATGCAAACACTAGTGCTTGTTTCTTTGTTAAATGAACAAAGAACTTAAGAAGAAAGCACAAAGGCATGGACACTTTATGTGCCATGATTCTTCACTTACAAATTGTTGTATGAAGAAATTAGAGTTGCCTTAAACAACTCTTGAAAGTTTGTAATTATGTTTAGAACATAATGGTTGGTTGACAAAAATAGTCCATCAACATGGACTTATAATGTTTTTGAATCATTGAGTGTTGAAGTGATAAACCACTTAACGAGATGGAAACTAAGGCTAGGACTTCACCTTTATGTCCCTAACCAAATGGTTCACTAAGTTTATTGTAAGCTATATAGTGAACAATAACCACATACTCTCCAAATTGTTTGATGTGTATAACACAATTGAAATAAGTTTCAAGAGAGATAGTGGGAGTTTAGGGACTATGACTATGGTAGTCAAAGGAGAAGTCAAATGAAGAAAGCGAAATAACTCCAAGGGAACAAACTTTCTTTATGAAAGGATGGACATTGGAAGGGGTATTTGCAAGAAATGTCTTGCAAAGTGTCAAGAACACACCTTTCGAAGGTGTTGTAAGTTGTTCTTGAATAGTTCAAAACAGTTGGTTCTTCTACTTGAATGTTTGATTCCGTATTAGTAACTATGTTTTACAATCGTTGTAAAAGTGTGGCTAATAAGAAGTAGAAGATTAATGAGAGAAGAGAAAGTACTTCACATTCGGAACGTGAATAAAATATAGATCTCTGCGAAAGCAGATGGTACTTACTTCCTCATATGAACTACCAAAGAAATTGGAAAAACCAAAGATTGTCTTTACATTCCAATTTTAAGGAACTAAATTCCGTCACTATGTGAAATGGATAAATGTTTTGTTTGACAAAACATTGTTCTTTATTAATGAATGATTAGATTATTGTAATCTAATTAATTATTATCTCTATAGTAGAGATGATATGGTAGTGTTAACTGTTTAGAATACAATGATGCTTAAAACCCAAAAGGTTGCAAGGTAGTGACTAATCCCAACTAAAGTTGTGATACCTCTAAAACATAAATTACGAGTTGGTAATAGATGGATGCTATGGATCGTTAGATTCGGATCCAATGCCTTCTTGTTAAAATTGTATAGAGGCAAAATGTTTGAGTCTTTATTCTTTTGGAAAGAATAAAGAATCACAAAGTTGTTGAGGTTAATTCACTTAGATGTTAGTGGGACTTGTCCACAACATAATACTACTCATGTTGTATGACATTCACCGAAGATCACCCTCGGTTGGACTATAGTTTATTTTAAATAAACACAAGTCCGAATACTTTGCAAAAGGTTTCAAAGAATTCAAGAAATATAAATTGATGAGTAAGACGTGTAAAGTATTTACCTCCTTAGATTTGATCCAAGGAAAGGTAACACTTTAGAATAGTTTCCTTGAAAGATATCAAGGAAAGAAGCATCATAAGATAATGGATTTCTCCATTAGGAGAAGAACGAACTTGAATAAGATTTAGTTCGTTGGATATTATCAATTACCCATATATAGGATATATATGCTTCTAAGACAATATGATTGTCAATTAGAAGATCTTCCAAAATTTTCATAACTCCATAGGATGTAGTTGGAAAGAAAGACAAATCTTAATCATGTTAAGATTTGGGGTTGTGTGCGAATAAGCAATATTTGTTTGAGAATTATCTTGTGAATATCCTTAAATTAACATTTGGATATCACTTCTATAAACCAACTAACAAATGTTGTTTGTTGGGTAGTTCATTGTAATCCTACACTAGGATTTGCCTAAGATAGAGCAATGAACGAAAGATAGAACTCAAAGAATGGATTCTTTGAGAGACAAGATGATAATCAACAAATATAACAACCTAGTTCCTATACCACAAGCTCCAAAGTAGTCGAGAAGGATTTATAAACCGTCTCAGTTGAATGGTTTGAACTTTATGACTATGTCGTAGAGTTGCACCTCTTAATTCGAAAGAAATAAGAATGAAAATCCTTATGACTACATTGAGTGTATATATGATATATACTCAAGGAAATGGTAAAGTACCATTTGACACGAAATAATGAAACCTTCATAGCTAATTGGTAGCTTAAGGTGACTACAATCAAAGAGAATGGTTGATTTTGAAGGAACCATTTTTGACGTAGTCTTAGTTTCAATTAATTCGAAGATTGCTAGCTACAACTAAATGGTGATTCAATATTTGGACATAATATGGGTTTCCGAAACCATTATTAAGATAGTCTTGATAATATATGTCTAAAACTATGAATCACAAAACATATAAGTTGTAGAGATCCAACCATCATGGATCTTAGCAAGCTAGTGGGAGCCATAAGCGTCTTATGAGAGAAATATCAAATTGTTTGATTTCTCATGAAGATGTAAATGAATCTTTTGTTTACTAGGTTTACAAAAGATTAGTGGGAGTTTAATCATGTTCCTAAAATTTAAATATATATATATGATATATTAATTTTGGAAATGAAAAGAATACTTCATTGTTAAAGTTATGACTTTAAGCATTCTATAAAGATAGAATGTATATGGGAGACATAGTCTATAAACATGGGATGGAAATCTATATTGATAGATTTTAGGATATAATTTGCTTATATCAATCCCTAATAATAGACAAAATGTGTTAAGAAGTTTCTCATATGATGATAAACTTCAATTAGGAGGACAACTCTAGTTAGACTAAGTAGTTGCTCTTCTCAAAGGGAACGTACCCTTTGACTCCCAAAGAAATAATGCATAAATATAATCCTTAATGCATACGCATAAAGGTGATTTATGTATTTCATATTGTATGAAAAACATTGATATGAATTGTACCTAGAACGGTACAAGACAATATCAATGCAAGCCCAGGATCAGAACCATGGCAATTGTCAAGTAAGTCCTTAAGTATTTAAGAAATACTAAAGGATAGATTCTTCAAAGAATGAGGAAGAATTAGAGTAACGTAATGGAAGCGTAAATGTATTAGATTATGAATCTAATCCATCATTGGATGTTTCTTCATTATGAATGAAGAGATAAACAGGTATCTCTTTATTATGACTAAAGAGATATTTGGATGGAAACATTAAACTAATGACTTTAGTGTGTTCCATTATGAATGCAAAATATATTGCCATATAGAAGTTTACAACAATGTTGTTTGGATGGGAAAGTTCATTTATGAACTCTCCATTCGATTCCAACCAGAAAGTGTATCTAGTGTACTGACACTATGACACTAATGGGGCGATAGCTCAAGCCAGGGAATCAAGGTCTCATCAAGATCCGAACTCATAAAAGAGACTGAACCACATGATTGAGAATCATGTATAATGGTGACGTCGTTATTCTCAAGGTTGCTTCTATGAATAACATATAGATATCCATTGCCTAGGCCTACTACTCAGCCATTTATGAAATGACTACAGAAGAGATATCATCATGATGACCAAGCTGATTGGCTCTAGTGCAAGTGGGAGATTGTTGGAAATGTGCCCTAAAGCCAATCATGTGATGATACTTTACGGACATTTCATATGTTAAACTAATCTAGTTTAATATCAAGGGCAAAGATTATTGTTTGAGCCGTCTCATATAAATGTTATATGCTTAAACGATAAAGTCCAAGGAATATGTGATTGGGAAAATGCAATCTAATGAAGTTAGATTCATGAGACCATTCTTTCATAGACACATCCTAAACGTTCCTGATCATAGGATTGCCAATTGGGCATTGACAGTCCGATAAGATCAGTACGTACTGTGCCTTCTCTCAGGGAGAGTGACTAGTCTCGAGTCATTGATGTGTGTGACATCAAGACAAGTACGTAGGTGCTCAATAGAGAATGAGTTCACTGAACACGATCAACGAAGAGTTCTCATATTCATGTCATATGAGAACTCATGGTTGGGATAATGCAAATTAGTCCTTTGACCTGAGGCATCACAGTTGTCTTGTGGTTAAGTCCTTGATCTTTGATTATGTCAAAGTCACCCCATCGGGGTGTCCATGGCATCATTGGGGTTAAGCCACTTAGTCATGGAGACAAGTGAATGTGCAACAAGGGATCTCTAACCTTCAAATGGTTTGAGGGAGAATACTCTATGATATGATTTAGAACCTCTGACCAGAGTATGAATGAGATTTAGGAATGCGTTCCAAATCACATTCAAGGTAATCATATAAGCAAACGAATCACATTGGATAGTAGACATGAATAAATAAACTATCAAACCAAACAATGTGGTCAAGAGTATTAGATTAGAGAAATACCGTATTGCATTTGTAATCCTAAACTGAATAGGTTCTCTACCTCTTCTGATTAGCTTGGGTAACCATGACATACGGCTAGGTGTCACTCATGGTTTGTGGAAGCCCTAAACGTGTGTAATCACTAAAGGGAGAATTGAAAGTAAGTTTTAATTCATAATCGATTTGAAAGAGTTTTAATCGCCCACTGCCTCGCTAAAAGGAACCTAATGGATCGTACACCGTGTAAGGTAGAGATGGACGAAACAAATGAAATGAGTAAGAATAATTGAATGGTTTAATTATTTATGGTTAGGATTAATTAATATGTTAATTAATCAAACGAATAAGTTCGTTAAAGACCTCGGGTTAGTTTTGGGCCGCAAGGCCCAATGGGATTTGAATGTCAAGCCCATTAACTCAAGTTGTATGACAACTTGAATAAACAAAGGGCTTGAAAGCCCAATAAACCCAATGTGGCCAGCCATAATGTTAAGGGGTAGTGAACTTGACTTAATTGCAAGTTTGCCACTCCAATGAAGAAAGGTATAAATATGACTTTATAGCCATTTCTTCATTAGGGTTTTTCTAGGAGAAAAGATGAGAACACAAAGCTCCATTTTCTCTCTAGAGAGGCCGGCCACCTTGGAGGTGATTAGCTAGTCATCTAGTCCTCCAAGGTAACTCATTCATCATCCATGCTCTCCTTGGTGTAGAATCTTTAGAGGTTCTCAATTTTGGGAACTTGGAGAACCTTTTCTTCCATCCAAGTCCATGGATCTAAGAAGCTAGAAATGAAGGCCCTATCTCTTGGGTGATTAGCCTTTGCTTATGCAAAGAGGAATCAACAAAGGTAATATATTTCATCTCACTTTGTTTTGAGTTGTTTCTTGGTTCACCAATGTACTAGGCTTTGAATTTCTTGGTTAATGTTTTGTTTTTTAATGCATGAAAGCATGATTCCGCCTTTAATTGTTAATTGCATGCTATATGATGTTATTCAAATGAACATGTTTTTCACAAATCTTCCTTCAGGGCTTATACCTTTGATGTCGGCCAAGGTCCATCCAATGGCCATTTTGTACTCATTCAATACCCTCACCAACTTCTCCTCCTCTATTGCCATGAGTGTGGATGATAGTATGATCGGCAAAGTCTCTTGGTCTCCCAAGAAAACCTACTTCAAGTGATTTGGTAATGGTTTAAGCTCGAGGAAGGGTGCCTGAATCACTGAGGGTAACAACTTATTAGTAGAAACGGAATCTGAAATTGGGATTGGAAGCTTACCAAATTGTTATGGCAACGACTCTAGGGTTGTCACCATCTCGGCTACCTCTTCACAAGGGGGCACAGCTAAGTCTGCTTATTTGGTGTCGTGGGTGTGTACTACCTGATAAGCTCATATTTATATATATTTTACATAAAATTCATTTGTCTTTTCTTAGTTAGTTCCTTATATTTTTGAGCTATTTACTATGTTTTTGTGTTTTGTGTGATTTATCAAGCAAAGAAAAGAAAAGTAGCACAAGTGAGATATTAAGTAACAAATTCGTCAAAACTGCCTGTGCAGATTAGCTGACTTTGGAAGCATGTTACGAACAGCTCAGAATGAATAAGAGAATGAGCCTTATATGCTTGGAAAGCTACGGATGTCTATTTTCTGGAGAAATTTACCGATTGTTAATATCATTTTTCTAGAAGAAGTTATGGGTATTGTAACACTGAAAGGTTCAGAGAAGGGCTAAGCAGATTTGGCTAAGTAAAGGCACTTGTTTTGTGTTTTGCTTTGTCATCAACAATCAGCAGCAAATGGGGTTATGATTGCACTCATTTGGCTTTGGAGCAAGTGGAAATGCACAGCTAGAAAGAGAAGGCACGGCACATGCAAAAGAGAAACATGAACATCTCACACACATGCAAGGATGACATACACACACATGCAAACTGCATGGACAGGTTGGAGGGCAGAAAATGTGTTTGTTTTGTGGTTGAAATGATGAAGAACATGTGTGTGCAATTGTAACAGCTAGTACAATGTGGAAATGATGATTACATGGCAGAACACACACATGGGAAAGCAAAGAGCACACACCCATACAAACTGCACATGCAAGGAATTGAAGTGGTCCTCTCCTTAGCCTATAAATACATCCACCATTCCCCTTCCTAAAAAACCATCAGGATCCATAATTTTTACATCCCACAAACACTTTCATTTCCCTTGCCGTGAGACCTCCATCATTCATCCAGCCATTCCCCATTCACCATACATTCAACCACATTCACATATACATTCATCCAACATATCCCAAAACACAAAGCATACATTGTCATCTTCCCTTGACCGAGACATTCACCAATCCTAAATACATTCCTAACCTTTCCATATATCCATACACATCCTAGACACTTGTGCTGCAACAAGGTGGTGAAAACGAAGGTCCTTGGCGTTTCAAGCTTGAAACTTTGGAGCGTTTTAGGTGTACTTCGTTCTTGTTTTCAATGTCTACTTTGTTATTTTCTGATTTTGTTGCAATTATGAGTAGCTAAACCCGTATTTAGTTAGGGGGAAGTTTGAAGCCATGAACTCCGCTACTTGCCCCATTTTCTTCTTCAATTCATCTACCTCTTTAGCTTGATTTTGCATCTCTTTGGTTTGATTTTGTACTCCCTGCGTCAAAGATGTGAGTAATTGAATAACTTTATCATTATCTAAAGACATACCTGAATTGGGTTAGGTCGAATGTGGTTGAGGTTGCATTGGTGCGAATGGCTTTTGAAACATCCCAGAGGGTGGCTGTCGAAATCCTTTTTGTTGTTGAGGTTGTTGACGCTCCCTCCACTTCATGTTTGGGTGATCTCTCCAGCCCAGATTGTAAGTGTTGGCGTATGGATCATATTTTGGCTGATTTTGGTATCCGATTGCGTTGGCACTTTCCCATCCCCCATTCTTGATGCGAAAATTAACTTAACACACAAATTAAACCCTTTTGTTGACAATTGTAGTATGGATAAGTAGGGATCATTCTGGACCGGGGATTAGGAGGGCTTGCTAATAACCTCTAAACTGACTCAAAAACACTTAAAATAAACTTAAAAACACTTAACTAGACTCTAATGACTCAAAACAAACATAAAAGACTCAAAACAGCTAAAAACAACTAAATAGACTCAAACTAGACACTAGGAATGACTTTGGACGAAAATTGATTTTAACTTGACTCAAAACACTTAAAAACACAAACTAAGACTGATTCTAACCTAATTAACACTTAAAACAAATGGGGGGTTTTGGTTTTGGTGAATTTGAACTAAAACAAGATAGAAACTAAACTAGATAAAGTTTGGTACGAATTTGGTGATTTGAATGGATGATGGGCCAGCTAGAGGATTCTTCTCCACACATGACACACTGAATCGATTTGCAATTGCTTTTCAATAAATTATGAAGCTCAACACCCCAGATTAACCGTGATGTACTAATTAACCCTCAGATTTTCCTTTACTCATTGAATTGGATGAATGCATGCGACAACCCAAATCATTATCCAAAGGTCCTCTACATGAATGAATAATAGAGATACAATCAGAGATCATTACGTTCCATGAAAATCATAAGTGTTGATGAGACATTTGTAACTATGAATGCATGATACGTTTGACAAGAATTCAATTAACGCGATTGTGACTAGCAACCTTCACTACTCATGAATATAAATTTGTAACGATTAGGTGAAACTCATTTATATTCTAGCATCAAATTCATGCATGAAAACTAAGTATGCATCCTTAATCAACATACAAGAATCAGTTTTGAAGAAAACAGTTAATTGAATTGCATTCACAACTTATCAAATCACAATTGGAAGAAATCAATTCATATTGCAAATATGTTCATGGCTTTGAAATTCCCCCTAGCTAAAAGGGGTTTAGTTCCTCATGTTCGCAGAACAAAGATACATAAACTTAAACATTGAAAACAAAGAATGAAAACACCTAAGAATGCTCCAGCAATCCAACTTGAATGGCAAGTGCAACTCCAAGCAATCCTCATTCTTCTTCTTTGCAGCGGCACAAGGTGTAGGATGATGGATGAGTGGTAAGTTATGGTGGTGGATGGATATAGGTGAGTTATGGTGAAGGGTGGATGGTTCTCGCCAAATGAAATTCATGGCAATGGGTATTTATAGGGAAATGATGAATTAGGTGAGTTAGGTGAGTGCACATTCCATTCAATTTAGGTGATTTAGATGAGTGCACCATCCATCAATTTAGGTGAGTTAGATGAGTGCACCATTCATTCAATTTCTGGTAGGTTAGGTAAGTGCAGTGCACCATCCATTCAATTTCTGGTAGGTTAGGTAAGTGCACCATCTATTCAATTTATGGTAGGTTAGATGAGTGCACCAACCATTCTTGCAACTTGCATTTGTTTCTCCAGATTTGTAGCATGTTCCTAACCTCATTTAAGCACAAAAAAACGTCCATCCAACTTGCACCCCATGCATGCACTCCAATTCCGCCCAAAACTACACCAAAATGCACTTTCTTGCCAACTTTGTCATTTGAACCTACAAACACATGAAAATAGCTTAAATCACTATAATAAGTAGAAACTAACTAAATAAATGCCAAGAAACAAGCTAACTAAGTCGCATAAATATGCTCCTATCAATTCTCTATTAAATTAGGGCATTGATCCGAGGGGTGTCCCTGCATAGTGCACACGCCACAAGTGCTTGTTCCTTGCACTTTTGATCATTCCGCAAATTACGACAAAAGAACAATGAGATTAGCCATTTGGGATTGAAGTTCAGAAATTGCACTTACCTCATTCACTTGAGTCTACCGTGGGGGCTCTCTTTGTCCAATTCCATCGTATTGTTGTGCATTCAAGGCTCGATTTGCAATTAAGATATTTGCATCAATTGGTGTTTTATCTACCAAATGAAGTAGTCCTTCGTAGAAATATTGAATTAGAAGTTCTTCCTTCATTTGGAAGTAGTCCTTCGTAGAAATATTGAATTAGAAGTTCTTCCTTCATTTGGTGTTGAGGGCACGATGCAACTAAAGCCTTGAAACGTTCATAATATGCTGGAAAGGATTCTCCTTGGCTTTGTTGAATTTCGCTAATTTTCTTCCTCAAAAGAATGACTCTTGAAGTTGGGAAGAATTTCTCTAAAAACGCTATTTTCATACTTTCCCAAGAAGTGACCGTTCTAGGTGCCAATTCGAATAACCAATCCTTAGCCTTTTCAAATAGAGAGAATGGAAAGGCTTTCATCTTCAAAATGTTCCCATCTACATTGATTAGCGTCATGCTCGAGCAAACAACTTCAAATTCTTTCAAATGCTTGTTCGGATCTTCCATGGACTGTTCATGGTATTTGGGAATGTGGTGCAGCAAGCTAGACTTCAATTCGAACTCATCGGTCTTGCCTTGAGCTGTTGTAGGGTATTGAATGCAAAGAGGCACGGCATTGTCCAATCCCGAGGCGGAGAGTTCCTTGATTGTTCAATTATCCACAGCCAAGTTTTGTTCTTCCTCTTCCTCTTCCTCTTTCTTCTCAAAGTGCGTTCAAAATCGTCGTCAAACTCCAAGATATGTGCACGAACAAGATGAGAACTCCGAGTCATAAACTAGTACCTAAAACAAAGAAAATAAAACAAAAATCAGAACACAAAGCAAAACACACGAAAATAAACAAAGGGAGATTAGCAATGTTGCTAATCCCCGGCAACGGCGCCAAAATTTGATGTGAAATTAAACTAGCACACAAATTAAACCCTCTTTTTGACAATTGTAGTATGGATAAATAGGGATCCTTCTAGGCAAGGGATTAGGAGGGACTGCTAATCGACTCAAATTAGACTCAATTACACTTAACTAGGCTTAAAACACTAAACTAGACTCTTATAACTCAAAACTGACTCAAACTACTCAAAACAACACAAAACAAACAAATTGACTCAAAACTAACACTAAATATGACTTTGGACGAATTTTAAACTAGAAAGACTCAAAACAATGAAAAGAAACCAATAGATTCTAACCTAAAGACACAAAATATAAAGGGGGGGGGTTTGGTTTTTGACGAATTTAAAACTTAAACTAAACATATTTAAGACTCTAATTAACTTTGAACGAAATTGGGTGATTTAATGGGTGAATGGCTAGTTAGAGGGTCCTTCTCCACACACAACACCCCAGATTAAACGTGAACAACACTAATTAACCCTCAGATTTTCCTAAGTTCATTGAATCGAACTCAGCGTCACAAACAAATTATTCTTATCAAGTTCCCTACACGAACAACATGATAGAGATACATATCAAAGATCATTAAGTTCTATGAAAATTATAAGCATTGACAAGGCATTTGTAACTATGAACAGCATGATACTCCTGCCAGGAATTCACTTAACACGATCATGACCAGTGACCTCCACTACTTTTAAATATAAGTTCATAACTATTAGGTGAAACTCCCTTATATTTTAGCATCAAATTCATGCATGCAAACTAAGTATGAATCCTTAATCAACATACAAGAACAAGTTCTGAATTAAACAGTTAAGCAAATTGCATTCACGATTCATGAAATTATAACTGGATGTAATCAATTCATATGCAATATATGTTCCTGGCTTCGAATTTTCTTCTAGCCAAAACGAGTTTGGTTCCTCATGTTCGCACTTAAACAAAGATAACTTAAATTAAACATTGAAAATAAAAGAAAGAAAACACGTAAGAACGCTCCAGCAATCCAATCTTGAATGGCAGGGCACGACAAAGGGTCTCCTCTCCTTTCTCCTTGCAAAGTTGCGGCACAAAAGGGATTTCTGAGTATGATGGATGTATGGTGCGAATTTGTGGTGAAAGATGGGTTGTTTATGACTTATGCGGCACTATGTATTTATAGGGAGAGGGAAGGCACGGCAAAGGGCTGAATTAGGACTCCAAATTAGTAAAGAACAAGGACAATTCTCATCAGATTCCAGGGAAAAAAAGGAGTAGTCCTTGCATCAGGAAATATAGCTTCTAGAAGGGCTAGGTGCGGCACCAATTTAGGGATAGGATTAGGATAAGGTTAGGATAAGATAAGATAAGATAAGGTTAGTTTGGATAAGATAAGGTTGGATAATGTTTTGGATAATGTTCCTTCTTTTTATCTGATTCCTTATCTTCTTTATCTTGACTTTATTTTCTTCATCTCTTCAGCACATTCCTAGCCTCTTGAACTTCAAAAACGTCCATCCACCTTGCTCCATTCATATGTTATCCATTCTTGGCTCAAAACTGTTCCAAAATGCTCCAAATTGCACTTTCTTGCCAACTTTCTCATTTGGACCTACAAACACACGAAAATAACTTAAAACACTCTATTAAGTAGAAACTAACTATGAAAATGCAAGAAAACAAGCTAACAAAGTCGCATAAATATGCTCCTATCATCATTCATCGTAAAATTTTACCAAGTGTAACGATGCAAAAAGTTTCATTTTACCATTGCTATGTTCTTTGGCAAAAGATGTAAATTTGTCTTTCTATTACACTACAACATCATAGTTGTTACATTCGGGGCTCTTTGTATATGATATGCTAAGAGCATCTCCAACGCATAAGTGAGATTCAAAATACCTATGGGTAATTGTGGTTACCCGCTCATTTAAAATTCACGATTACAGTTATGGGTAACCGTTTAGATATATAAATGGTTACAGGTTAGTATAACCGTTTACCCGTAAAATTTAAATGAGTGGTTTTGGATATTACCCGCGGTTATAAACGAGTGCTCATTTAACTTTTTTTTTTAATATTATAAATTTTTTAAAAATAATAATAATATTATTATAAAAAATAACAACAACTGACACACCCTGACCCGGAATGTCCACTTGGACTCCGATCAACCACAAACTTTACTAACCCTAGTCATGTAATATACCAAAACAAAGATCAAGGAACAAGGATTCGAATAGTACCATTGGTTTCCTCGGCCATGGCCGGATTTCACCAGAAAACAGCTCGAAAGCCTTCAGATTCTCACAGGAAAAACTAGGTTAATTTCTAGGGGTGTTTTCTGCGTCCAAAACATCACGAACACACAGATCTAACCTTAGAAACAGGCTTAGGATAGCGAGATGGGAAAAATCGAGGGTGTTCCGAGATTCATCTTACCGAAAATTGACGAAAAATCGTCGGAGAAAATGGCGTCGGCGGTGGTTCAATTCCATACACACTTTTGGGTTTAGTATTATCGTCCAAGTAGTGACTCCTCGAGAAAATTGGTGGGTGTATGTTGGTGTCCCCTGAGGTCGTCAGAATGGGAGTGCACTGGTCGAATATTTCTGCACTTGCAGAGAGAGGGAATAGCGAGAAGGAGTTGAGGGAGAGACGGGGAGAGTTAGAGAGAGTGTGTGGTAGGGTGAGGTGGCAGCCAGAGTGTCACATCCCGACCCGGGCCCCCACCACATCCTGGGCCTCCCCTCTGCCGTAGCACGATATTCTCTACTTTAGGCCCTGACCACGCCTTCACGGTTTTGTTTCTGGGAACTCACACGAGAACTTCCCAATGGGTCACCCATCATGGGATTGCTCTCGCGCGAACTCACTTAACTTCGAAGTTCCAATGGAATCCGAAGCCAGTGAGCTCGCAAAAGGCCTCGTGTTGTTCAGCTTATACTTAACCACAGTAACCATTCACTAGCTCGCATTTAATCAATTAAAACAACATTTGAAAGTAGTAACATGCCGTAGAGATTTCACTCAATTCCTCACCGAATATACTCTCTATTTTCACACAGATTTTCTAACTACACTCCCTATAGTAAGTATATGTGAGAAGATTGATGTAAATATGTAGACTAGCACTCATATATGTTATAACGAAGAAGGCACTCTCTGGAATTATTAATACAAACATGTGTATGATCTCATGAACAGAATGCAACTACTTAGAAGCGAGAACCAGGGATTCCATATGCTCATACCAATTTCAAACTCCACATATTGAATAACATAACAATCAAGATAAAAGTCTAAGGGTTGTAATGGGGCTAAGGTATTGGCTAACAAAGAAAGATCAAGGATAAACAAAGATTTTTAAAGTGATAGTAAGCAAAGTAATGAAATCAACACTTAGAATTCAAAGAAAATAGGGATAATGCAGGCTAACAAAGAAAATAGGCTAAATAAGGCTCAAAGGTGTTAAACCTACAATACATATGCAAGAGATAAGGCTTTTTGGCTCTGGTGGTAACTAAACAACTTTTTTCTTTTCTTTGTTATGCAATCAATTTTAAGCTTTGAATGAAACGGGCATGAGTTCTAGTATTTCGAACTAAAATGATGAAAATGTATTCCAAGTAGCAACCAAGCAAAGAAATAATGAGATCATGCAATGACTTTACAAAGCAAGAATATCACAGATTAATAACTCTCCAAAACAAGGAATAGGCTCAAGTCTCACAGGGTTGTAGTGTTAGTTTGAGTTTCTTCCTTCAAGAATGTTACAAAAATTGAATTTTTTTTCCCTTGTGATTGCATGTGAATTCGTAAATGCAACTACAGCTAAGTATTAACCAAAGAGCATATCAAACTTCCACCCATGTTTGTAACTTTCTTTAACAGTCATGCAATTAAAAACCAAATCCTCATCATTGTGTTGGAATGTACCCTAAGACACAAACAAGCAACAAAAACGACTCTTTTTGGTATTTTCTCAAGCTTTTTCGATTTTTTTTTTCAAATTTTTTTTTATATGACACACAAAAAAAAACACTTTTAAATAGTGAATAACAACATTTGTAGTGATAGATGGTGAAATTCGAAAATAAGTCATGAAAAGCAACCTCGAAAATAAGTCATGGAAAACAAACTGTTCATGAAAAGCAACCTGTGCGTTTTTGTTTGAATCTACTTTTGAAACATTGAGGACAATGTTTGGTTTAAGTGTGGGGGGGGGGGTAAACAGGTTGCTTTTCATGGTAAAGTAAAAACAATAAGGAGAAGGGTAAGAGAGAGCAAATCTGGTTGCAGGAGCCGGAAATTCCATGGTCTCTTTATTTGAACACATGGATTGCCTCCCAAGAAGCGCTTGCTTTAACGTCTTCCAGCCGGATGATACCTCTATTTAAGCTTCACTAGGACCAACGGTATGGAGAGGTACATCCTGCACGACATGCTCCTTAAAACTTCCATGCATTGGATCTATGAACGGAAGGGGATAATGATCCTTCCTGATTGTGGCATTGAGCTTCCTAAAGTCAATGTAAACTCTCCCACCAGCTTGGATTCAATTGGGCACCTGAACCAAAGAAGGTAGCAACCTATTAGTTGAAATGGGAATTGGAATTGGAATAAGTGGCTCACCGATGTACTGCGATGACGACTCAAAAGTAGCAGCACTGTCAACAATTTCAGAGGTGGTGCTCTTGGCCTTGGGTGCTTTGAGGGCAGTGGCTTGTCCCTTGTGATCCACTCCAATTCCCTTTTCAATGGTGGTTTTAAATACATCCCTCTTGATAGGTGTTGAATGTTCCTGCCCTATATTTTTAATCACATTAATGGCAAAACAAGAATGAACATCATTAGGATACTTAACGGATTCAGAAACATTAAAATTAATCACATCGCCATCAAACTCTATAGTTAACGCTCCCTTGGACACATCAATCTTGGTTTGGGCTGTTTTCATGAAAGGTCTTCCAAGTAAGATTGGCAATGGTGTAGAGTGGGCTGAATCCTCCATCTCAAGCACATAAAAATCTGCTGGAAAAATCAAATGGCCTACCTGCACCAAAACATCTTGCAAATTTCCTTTCGGATATGCATTAGATCGATCAGCCAATTGAATAATGACACCATCATTTTAAGCTCTCCTAGATTCATAGATGTATAAACGAAATATGGCATGACATTAATGGAAGCACCTAAATCAAGCATAGCATGTTCAAACCTTGTATTACCAATAATACAAGGGATAGTGAAACTACCTGGATCTTTGCATTTAGGTGGCAGCTTTCTTTGCAAAACTGCAGAGACATTTTCACTTACATGTACCACCTCTTTCTCGGGAATCCGTTTCTTTGTTGTACAAAGCTTCTTAAAAAACTTAGCATACTTCGGAACTTGCTTTATTACATCAAGAAGCAGGATATTAACTTGTACATGTATGAAGGTTTCTAAGATGTCATTTTCACTCTCTTTGTTCTTTGATTGCATAAACCTACGAGGGAAGGCACATTTGGTGGAATAGGGTTAGAAGGAATTGAATTCAAACTAACCTTACCCGAATTGGGTGGCGTAAAAGCCTTAGGAGGCTGCGGCAAGGATTGTTCTTCTCTTGCTGTGGTCTTGTCCACCTCTTTTTCATCGGGCAGCAGCTGTTCGTCCTCTATTTGGCTTTGTTTGGACGTTTTTGGATTGTTTCCAATCTCTTTGCCGCTTCTTAAGGTAATAGCCTTAGCAATTTCAAAACCTCATTTTGGATTGACAATGGTTGAACTAGGCAGTTTGCCTTGTTCTCTAAATTGTCCCATGAATTCTACCATCTGCCCCATTTGATTCTTCATTTCGCCCATCTCTTTGGCTTGATTTTGTAAACCCTGTGTCAAAAAAGTTAGTGCTTGAAGAATTTTTTCATTATCCATTGACGAACTTGAATTTGGTTGGGATTGTTGTGGTGACGATTGTGGTGGCTGCATAGGTCTTGAATAGAACTCCTCAGGTTGCTACCAATATCCTTCTTGTTGAACTTGTTGAGGTTCCCTTGAAGGAAATTTTGTGAAAAACATGTTCATTTAAGCAACATCTATAGCATGCTATTAACAATTAAAAGGCGGAATCATGCTTGCATGCACTTAAAACAAAACATTAACCATGAAATTCAAAGCCTAGTAGATTGATGAACCAAGACTCAACTCAAAACAAAGTGAGTTGAGAAATTTATACCTTTGTAGATTCCTCTTTGCAAAAGCAAAGGCTAATCACCCAAGGAGAGGGCCTTCATTCCTTGCTTCTTAGATCCATGGATTTGGATGGAAGAATATGGTTCTCCAAGTTCCCAAAATTGAGAACCTCTAAGTCCTAGGGTGGCCTAGAGGAAGTAGGATTGCTAGCTAAATTCCTCTAGGGTGGCCGGCCTTTTAGAGAGAAAAGAGAGGTTTGTGTTCTCATCTTTTCTCCGAAAGAAACCCTTAATGAATTTTGGCTATAAAGTCATATTTATACCTTTATTCATTGGAGTGGCAAACTTGTAATGAAGTCCAAAACCCACTCCATTAACAATATGGCCGGCCATAGGGTTTCATTGGGCTTTTTAGGCCTTTGTGAATTTTAGTCATTAAGTTGTCATACAACTTAAGTCAATGGGCTTGACGTTCGAAGCCCATTGGGCCTTGAGGCCCAAAACTAACTCGTGGTCTTTTAACGAACTTTATTCATTTGATTAATTAACATATTAATTAATCCTTGCCATAAATAAATAATTAAACCATTTAATTATTCTTACTCATCTCCTTTGTTTCTTCAATCTCTACCTTACACGGTGTACGATCCATTAGGTTCCTTTTAGCGAGGCAGTGGGCGATTAGAACTCTTTCAAATCGATTGTGAATTGAAACTTACTTTCAATTCTCCCTTTAGTGATTATACACGTTTAGGGTTTCCACAAACCATGAGTGACACCTAGCAGCATATCATGGTTACCCAAGCTAATCAGAAGAAGTGAAGAACCTATTCAGTTTAGGATTACAAATGCAATACGGTCTTTCTCTAATACAATACTCTTGACCACATTGTTTGGTTTGATAGTTTATTCATGTCTACTATCCAATGTGATTCGTGTGCTTATATGATTACCTTGAATGTGATTTGGAACGACTTCCTAAATCTCATTCATACTCTGGCCAGAGATTCTTAATCATATCATAGAGTATTCTCCCTCAAAAGGTTTGAAGGTTAGAGATCCCTTGTTGCGCATTTAATTGCCTCCATGGCTAAGTGGCTTAACCCCAACGATGCCGTGGACACCCGCGGATGGGGTGACTTTGACATAGTCAAAGATCAAGGACCTAACCACAAGACAACTATGATGCCTCAGGTCAAATGACTACTTTGCATTATCCCAACCATGAGTTCTCATGTGACATGAGTATGAGAACTCCTCGTTGATCGTGTTCAGTGGACTCATTCGCTATTGAGCACCTACATGCTTGTCTTGATGTCACACATACCAATGACTCGAGACTAGTCACTCTCCCTGAGAGAAGACATAGCACGTACTGATCTTAACGGACTGTCAATGCCCAATTGGCAATCCTCTGATCAGGAACGTTTAGGATGTGTCTATGAAAGAATGGTCTCATGAATCTAACTTCTTTAGATTGCATTCTCCCAATCACATATTCCTTGGACTTTATCGTTTAAGCATATAACATTTATATGAGACGGCTTAAAACAATAATCTTTGCCCTTGATATTAAACTAGATTAGTTCAACATGTGAAATGTCCGTAAAGTATCATCATATGATTGGTTTTAGGGCACATTTCCAACATCCCTCCATATAAAATTTGAATGATCTCTCCCACCAGGGTTGTAAGTGTTTGAAAACAAGTCGTTCCTTGATTGATTATGGCCTAGATAACCTTAAGCATTGACACCATCCCAACCTCCATTCTCAATTAATTGAGGATGTTGATTAGTTTGATATCCTTGCCTGGAGGACACACCAAATGTAGCCACACTTTGCATTGCAGTCCTTTCGATATACTGCGACAAAAGAGAAGATTCGCCATTTGAGCTTGAATATTAGCAATTGCCATGTCTTGCTTCTATAGTACCTGAAATCAAAGAAATGAAACTAAATCAAATATCAAAAGATAAATAAACAAAAAACAGAGGGATTAGCAATTTTACTAGTCCTAAGCAACGGCGCCAAAATTTGATGTGGTAAAAACTAACACACAAATTAAACCCTATAAATTATGCAATCGTAGTATGAGTAAGTAGGGATCGTTCTATTCCGGGGATTAGAAATGATGCTAATCAACACAAATTAAAGTAACACAAAATAAGAACTGAGGGGGTTTTTGGACGAATTGTAACAAAAATAAAGTAAATTGCAGCAAACAAATTGAGTTGTAAAGGGAATGTGGGTGAAAAGCTAGCTAGAGGATTCTTCTCCACACATGAAACATATGCACATAAATTGATTTCCAGTTATTCTTTCTATAAACCATGAATGACAATGCCCCAAATTAATTGTGAATGCACTAATTAATTCTCAGACTTTCCTAAGTTCATTGAATTGGACTCAGTGACGCAACCAAATTATCCTTCTCAAGTTCCCTAACTATGAAAAGCTTGATAGAGACACATATCAAAGGTCATTAAGTTCTGTGAAAATCATAAGCATTGACAAAGCATTCGTAACTATGAAAAGCATGATACTCATGCCAGGAATTTACTTAAATCACATTCATGTTTATAAAACATATGATCATGGCTTCAAATTCACCTCTAGCTAAAAAGAAATTTAGTTACACATGTTCATCGTAATTGAAAAGCAATCTAAAATAAACATTGAAACTAAACAAGGATAGAAAGAACTCTGAAATCTCCAATGGTTGAATGACAAGATGCGACACTTCCTTTCTGGATGCAGGTTGCAACACTCTTTTCCTCCCTCCAATTACTGCGAGAGAAATACATATATATAGGGTAGGGTTCGGCAAAAACCAAGGAGAAAAAAGATTATGCTGTTTGAATGGATTATGACTCCTAGAATCAAATGGGAAGTATTTAGAATAGGATAATGACTCCTTTTGTAGCTAGAAATATTATGAGATAATGTTGGATAAAGTGGGATAATGTTTGGATAAGGTAAGATAAGATAAGGTAAACTGGATAAGATAGGATAAGTTTGGATAAGGTTGGATAAAATTATGTCTTTCCTTGTCTTCCAAGCTTCCAAATTTGATTCCTCCAGATTTTAGCACATGTAAAGCACCAAAAACGTCCAACCCCACTGCTCCACACGCATGCTATCCAATCCAAGTCCAAAACTGCTCCAAATTGCTCCATTTAGCCATTTATTGTCATCTTTACCAATTGGACCTACAATAATACAAAAATAACTTAAATTACGATAATAAATGGAAATTAACTAAGTAAATACAAAGAAATAAGATAACAAAATCGTATAAATATGCTCCTATCATTATATAAAGTTGTATTCCTTACTTTGATCTTCCTTGTTCGGTGGAGAAGGTGAGCAAGAAAGGGGAGACTAACACTAAGAAAAGGAAAGCACCCATGTTAGTTCCCTCACAAGACATCTTGTTTCACAAGGAAGCTCGCAAGCACCGAGTGAGACCAGCCATTAAACCTAAGTCTCAAGAGGAGGTCCTCAAGATTGCTGCCTCGAGGAAAGCTGAAGCTGGGGCCATCAGATGTGCTGCTGCCATAATTGCAGGGGAGGAGAGGCAATTGTTGCCTCCTCTTCCTATTATTGATCTCATCTTTCCTCTAGTTATGGAGCACACTGGCCAGGAAGGTGATCCTAATTCCAACCGCAAGAGTAAGGATAATGAAGAGGCTGACAGTGTCCATTGGAAGGACTTGAAGGTTGCCATGCATCCAAAGAGCTTTGGGTATGTCAACAATTTCCTGGCAGAGCGTCAATTCACTTTTGATGAGCTCGGAGAGCCACTAGCTAAGAATGAATCAGATCGTGACCTGATGTTGAAGCTATCTTCTTATGTGAGTGTTACTTTGTCGTTTCCTTACTTTCTCCTCTTTATTATTTTTAGGTAGTCATGATCACCTTGTCATACAGGTCACGACTGAGTATAACGACAGACTGCGAGAGGCTGAGCGGTATAAGGCGAAATTGAAAGAGAATAAGCAGCTTGTGGATGGTGCCAGGAAGAATAAGAAACTTTTGACTGAGGTCGTCCAGCTTAAGGACCAAGCCATGGAGAGGTTGACAAGGTGGAATGGTGAGAACATAAGGCTCAAGAAACTGTTTGAGGCGACTAAAAAACAGTTGGAGGTGGCTACCCTCGAGGCATCCAAGGTCAGGGATGAGTTAGATGGTGCCTTGGTCGAGGTTTCTAAGCTGAAGAGGAGTATCCCAACTGAGAGGGAGGCTGTTGTGCAGGAGTACTTAGGTTCCCAGGCCTTTTACCATGCCATTAGACCTCACTGCACCCGGGAGGTTCACTTTGAGAAAAGGAAATGGATGGCCGTCCTTGATCGTTATGACGATGGAAGTACTATTCGAAAGTACCGTGAGGAGATAGATGAGTATCGTCAAAAGGGTGAAACTTTCATCCTCGTAATTGATCCTAGTAGTGAAGATGAGTCTGATGATGAGGCTAGTGCTGATGAGCAGACTCAACAGGGTGAGGATGATCTTGAAGATGCAGAAGATGGTGGTGGGACGTAGAGTGATATTGCCAGGGGTTCGACCTCAGATGAGGGTGACTCGTAGTGCCTTCATTTTTGCATGTATTCTGGATGTACTAGTTTCTTGTTTGTGTGGCATGTGCCATGTACTCTGGATGTACTAGTTTGTTGTTTGTATGGCATGTGCCATGTTGTAAGTTTGAGAGCTTTTTATTTATGGATGTTTACGACTTTGCGTCTTATAGTTTGATGTTAATTGCCAAGTGTTTGCACTATCATTGATGGATGCTTGGCTATGTTTGAATAGATCCCTTGTTTGGATATGAGCCATGACTTAGGTAAGATTGAACGAATATACTTTGGAGCTATTCGTTTATTTGTATAGTCATGTTGACATACACTTAGACTTTATTTCATGTTGGGAGCATTCATGTTGAAGCTTTGAACCCGAGTGTTTCATTGCTAGGAATGTAAGAGAATTAGGATCGAGTTGTCTAAATCACCTCTTTATTGAATTCATGCCAAATGGTCTTCGTTACATAGGATGCCGAACGGCTGAAGCTTAACACTTGTACAATGTGAATCTACTTGTAATAGTACTTTAAGTGATCAGCGTTCCATGGATGGCCAAAGGTCTTGCCATTAGTGTTTCTGAGCTTGTAGGAGCCAGGGCGACTGATGCCAATAACTTCAAACGGTCCATCCTAGTTTGGACTCAGTGTTCCTTCACTCGGGACTCTATCGCAAACTAATCTTTTCTTCAATATCCAGTCCCCCACTTTGAAAGAACGATGTTTGACACTTGAGTCGTAGTAGTTGGAGATGCGTTGCTTATAGGCGACATTCCTTAAGTGAGTCTGGTTTCTGTGTTCCTCGACTAGAACTAAGTTGAGGGTAAGTTGTTTGTCATTTTCGCTATGCAATTAGTTCTGGACTCGGAACGTTGCTTGCTTAAGCTCAACTGGGATAACTACCTCTGTACCAAAAGCAAGTGCGAATGGAGTTTCTCCAATTGAAGTACGATACGAAGTACGGTATGACCAAAGAACTTGGGGTATAAATTCTGGTCAACAGCCTTTAGCCTTCTTTAAGCTGGTTTTCAAAGTGCGCTTGATTATTTTGTTGATGGCTTCAACTTTTCCATTAGACTGGGGATGAGCTGGGGAGGTGAAACATAAGTTGATGTTGAACTTAGAACATAACATCCTGAACTTATTGTTGTCGAACTGTCGCCCGTTGTCAGTGACTATCGCATTGGGAATGCCGAATCTGCAAAGGATATTCTTCCATACAAAGTCTTCTATTTTTGCCTCAGTAATGGTTTCCAAAGGTTCTACTTCGGCCCACTTTGTGAAGTAGTCAACTGCAACGATTGCGTAGCGAACCTTGCCCTTACCTGCTGGCATTGGGCCGATTAAATCAAGTCCCCATTGGGCGAAGGGCCAAGGGTTGATCATAGGAATGAGCGGTTTGGGAGGGGAGTGAGGAATAGTTGCGTAACGTTGACACTTATCACATGAGCGGGATATTCTTATGGCATCTTAGTGGAGTGTTGGCTAGTAATATCCTTGGCGAAAAGCCTTGTGTGCTAGGGATCAAGATCCAGCATGATCTCCGCAGGCGTAAGGCATCTTAGGTATGGCAAGTTAAAACCTTGCTTGTAGAGTTGGTCATTAATGATCAAGTAACAGGTAGACTTGTATCGAATCTGCTTAACTTGGACTTTATCATTTAGGAGGGTGCCATGAGCAAGGAATTTATAAATCAGGGTAATCCAACTATCCCCATGTTGTAAGTTGCACACTTTTGCGGCCATGGTGCTTGGTGCTGCCAACAATTCGACCTGAATTTTTCTCCCAATCTTGTCTTCCACTGCTGAGGTGAGGCGAGCCAAAGTGTCTGCATGACTGTTTTCCGCTGGAGGAACTTGGGTGATCTGGTAGTGGAAGTGCTTGAGCAAAAGTTGTGATTGTGTAAGATATGCTGCCATGGAGCTATCCTTAGCATCAAAGTTGTTCGTGACTTGGTTAACCACTAATTGGGAGTCACTGAAGATATCAATTTGTTTAACCCCAAGGTGTTTGACCGAACGTAAGCCTGCTAGAAGGGCTTCATACTCGACCTCATTGTTTGATGCCGTGAATTCGAAACCAATAGCATACTTCATTTCCACTTTGTTTGGTGTAGTCAAGACTAGTCCTGCTCCATAACCCTGTTGGTTGGATGAGCAGTCAACATATAGAGTCCATACTGGGAATGTTGGTTTTATCTTCTGAGCTTCTGGGGGTAATGAAGCCACTGCTTCAGGTGTAGAAGCAACGTCAACAAGATAAGTGAATTCAGCGATGAAATCTGCAACTGCTTGGCCCTTCTCAGCTGGCTTTGGTTGGTAGGAGATGTCGAACTCACTAGTGCTATCGTCCATTTGATCATCCGCCCTGAAGTGTTAGGACTCTGAAGTATCTGTCGAAATGGGTGATTGGTAAGTACAATGATGGAGTGTGTTTAGAAGTAGGGGCGAAGCTTCCGAGCAGTCATGACTAATGCTAGAGCTAATTTCTCAATGTTGGAGTATCGTGTCTCCACATCTTGTAGAGCATTGCTAGCATAGTAGACAGGTCGTTCGACATTACCATCCCTTCGAATAAGAACAGAATTGATCGCTGAAGCCGAAACAGACAGATAGACAATGAGGGTGTCACCAACTTTAGGTTTGGAGAGCAGAGGGGCTTTACCCATGTACTCCTTGAGGTTCTTAAATGCTTTAGCACATTCATCAATCCATGTAATGTACTTCTTACTTCCCTTATGAAGGGAAAATTATGAGTTTTTCAAGATTTGGGATTTCAAAATGACTAGCATGCATATACAATTCTAGATTTATATACATACGCAACGGAAGCATTTATAACAAGTTATCAAAGTTATAGTCATGCAAATCCCCTTCAAGGTTCATAGGTTTAAATATAATGCATCAAAACAATTTTGCTTAAGAACAAAGTCAAGGAATAGATCTATACCTCTTGTTCTTGATTTTAGACCAAGGATGGACCACCTCCAAGCTCTTTGTTCCTTGAATTCCTTGAGCCTAGCTTCCCTCCTTGCCTCCTCCACTTTGATAGAATGAGTGCTCCTAGGTTCTCTTCAAGTCCCCAAAGTAGAAGACCTCTAAAGATCCTCACCCACTAGTATAATGAGAAGGATGAAGAAATGACCAAAAGGATGAAAAGTTGTTAGCCAATTCACCCTCAAGGTGGCAAGCCTAATTGAGAGAGAGAGAGAGATGGTTGTTTTGATTTTGTGTTTCTAAAACTCACAAAACAATTAAAGGAATCAAACTCTATAAAGTTCCTTATATATTATCAAAACCCTAGTCAACAAATTGACCAAACAACTCTCCCAAACCCTTTAGTATGGCCGGCCCTATTGTGTTAATTTGGGCTTTGGGCTTTCATTTATTTCAAGTCATCCAATGCTTGAATAAAAGCCCAATGGGTTTAGGCCCAATGGGCCCAATTAAACCCGAACATTTCTTTAAGCCCAAAACGATCTTTTATCGCTTTTATGATTTCTTTAGACTTTCTAAATTAATTAAAACACTTAATTAATCCAATTAATTAATTCCATCATCCATTAATTACCCACTACAATAGTGTTTTGGTGAACAATCTTTTAGGTTCTAATTAGCAAGGCAGTGAGGTGATTGGTCATTAATTCAATTTAATTTCAATCACTAGTGAATCAAAACTTCATTTTAATTCACCATTCTTCTTTGATGACTATGTTTATTTATCTTAGAAGAACTCACAAACTATGAGTGACATCTAACCATATGTCATAGCTACCCAAGCTAATGTAGAAGTTTATTCGGAGAACCTATTCAGTTGGAATTACAAATGTAATTCGATCCTTCTCTAATACAATACTCTCAATCATATTACTAGGGTATGGATATATTATGTCAAACCCCTAATGTGATTATTCCTTCTTATATGATTCTTTTGAGTCGTATAGGAACGCATTCCTTTCAATACGCTCGATACTTCGGCCGAAGATTTCCGAATCATATCTTAGAGTATTCTTCCTCTCTTACCGAGGATTAGAGATTCCTTGTTGCGCATACACTTGCCTTCATGACTAAGTGGCTTAACCCCAACTATGCCGTTGACATTCTGAAAGATTGACGTTTGACATAATCAAAGATTAAGTACTTAACCACAAGACAACGACGATGCCTCAGGTCTAAGGACTACTTACATTATTCCAACCTTTAGAGTTACTTGCTTGACATGTGAGTAGACCTCCATGCAAGTACTCTCGTTCGATTGTGTTCAGTGAACTCATTCCCCTAATGAGCACCTACATACTTGTCTTAGTGTCACAACACGAATGGGATGAGACTTTCCATCCTTCCATTTGAAGCAGACATAATATGTACCGATCTACGCATTGTCAGTTTCCCTCCGACAATCCAATGACCAGGAACCTTTTGGACATTTGGTTATCTGAAGAAGGTCTCTGTAATCTAACATCATTAGATTACTTCTTCAATCCATCCATTGTCCATGGATACACTATTTAAGACATATATCGTTTATTGAGATAGTCATAATTCGTGTTTTTGCCTTTTGATGTATAAGAATCATCTATACATCTATTCATTTGTCCTGAAAGGTTTCTTCCAAAGATTGGCTTTCAGGGCATATTTCCAACAATCTCCCACTTGCACTAAAGTCAATCACTAGTGTATCTTATACATCTAGTCGAGAGAGTTCATGCTCGCTGGTTAACTTGGTTATGTATTAATTCCTTTTATTTTAAAAGGGAATTTACTCATCAAATGTTTCCAATACATTTGATGATGTCTCTTTATTGTGTTCGAATATTTTGATGAGACCTTGATTCCATGGCTTGAGCTATCGCCCCATTACGTCGTAGTACACTACCATCGACCTTATGGTTTGGATTCAATCATTGGTTCTAATAGAACCCCTTCATTCAAAACACCTTTTGAAGCAGTTTCTAAAACAATATATCGTCATATATTTTGTTTGTATACTTTATACAAACTTTGCTCCATCCTTGAGACCATTGTAGTACCATACTATCAATTCATTCACATGGTTAGTTCTTCATCCATTATGAAGTTCCATTTGTTAAAATGGCTTATTTTCACTTTGGCTAACAATCTAAGTGAATGTACGCTTCCAGAGTCCTACTCTGATGTTTCCTTTCTTAAAGGCAATAATACTCTATCAGTTGCTTTGGTTCTGATCCTGGGATATAGTAATATCTTAAAGTGACAACCCCTATGGTTCTTCATTTTGGATATCTATTTTCACAAGTCAATACATGTGTCCCTTTTGTGATTTTATGACACATTCATTATAAGGGTTCTGAAAGTGATTTCCTATCACATAGGAAAATGCTTTCTTAAATCTACAACATTTGAGATTTAATTCCTCTTTTAATATCCTTGAGATAGTCTTACTATATCAATAAGTCCAATTTCAAGTCTATACTTCAAAATTGACTGTGTCATGTTTTGTCATTTTTCGAGTAACATCTATGATTTATCAAGTCTATCAATTAGACTTCATTCATATCTTGTTTGCTCAAATTATGACATCACTCCCACTGACCTTGATGTAACTTAGCATTCATTCAAAATTAACAATTATATCGTCTTGTTTTGAATGCATATTGCTCCCACTAACTTGTATTGGATCTATTGACAATCATTAAGATCCATTAGCTTATTGATGATATCTCAACTATTTTGAGATCATTAACAACACTAGCTAACACAAGTTATTCAATCGAATCATACACAAAAGAATTCCTTCTCAAGCAATTCCATTTAATTCATATGGTGTCATACACCATGTTTCAAGTTTTAGTCATACTAAGACCTTTAATGTAGTTATATATGAATTATCCAAGTCTTTAGTGGAAGCATAGCTTCTACTAATGATATAGAAACTCAACCATTCCTTCTAGGTGGTTGATATAATTCTTTATCAAAACTACATAGAGCAATATTGTTACATTAGATGTTGAATTTGGATTGTCTTGTTGTTAAACCAAATGTTGTGACTCATTTTGAAGTTATTCCCTTTTGTTTCATCAACTTGTCCATATGCTTTGTTTATTTAGCTTGTTCTCATAAAAGAGAATGATGGACAACTCCCAACATATAACCATTTTATGCTAGGTTGACGAAACCAACATTCAAAGACTATCTTTAAATGTCACACAACATAGAATTTTAACTTTTGAAGAGCTTGAGTCTTTTAACAATTTAAAATTACAAACTCTTAATAATAGTCTAGTACTATTATTCTTTTGACAACTATAAACCAATCACATTCAAGTTTATATCCATTTTCACACCTCCCACTATTTCTCATGACTTTAATGAGAAATCATTTCATACATTCAAAATGTATAAAATTGGTGTATATTGGTATAAGACATTGTGTTTCATATAATATAAATCTTGTATCTCACCTAGGATACAACAAGACAATATTCAATTCATAACACTACTATTAAGAAAATGTATTAGAAGGCATTCATCATATTACATTAATATGATAATTCATACATTCATAATGTTTAATATAACAAGCATTAGCTCTAAACATTTAGAGACTAATTTAAATACCTTTATACATATAAGCATTTATTTAGTGGCCTTCCATCATATGAAGCCATATTAAGTTCTTAACAAAATAAGAAAGTTTAAAGACTGTCTTTAAATGCAACAAACTTCTTAAGTAGTAAGCAAAAAACATGGTGGACGAACTCTTCTCCACACCTTTCCTTGCTTGTTCCTCTTCTACTTGGCTTCTTCACCTATATACAATTATACAAATGATTAGCCCTTTATATCAAATATAAATATTTAGAAGATCTAACATTTAGAATTGAAAACAAGAACATAAACCATACCTTGTGGTTTGTCCTTAAGACTTGCATGGTAAAACTTGCAATTCCTTCTCCAATGTCCCTCCTTTCCACAGTGGTGGCAAGTCCCTTTGGGCTCTATTGCCTTCTTTTTCCACACTCTTCCTTTCGGCTTATGAGTGGGTGACTTCATCTCATTTCCTTTTGCCTTTGCCTTTCAGCTTGGCTTTGGAAGAGGATGGCTTATTATAGGCTACTGCAGCAGTCCCTATAATGTTCTCTTTCTTCATAGTCTTCTCGGCAGTTACTAACATATTTAGCAACTCAGAGAGAGTACTATCCATTTTATTCATATTGTAGTTCATTACGAACTGCGCAAATGAATCAGAAAGAGAAGCCAATATGAAGTCCTGGGCCAATTCCCCGTCAAGTGGAGTACCAAGGTTCTCCAATTGTTCAATGAATCCTATCATCTTCAGTACATGTTGATGTACTGGAGCTCCTTTGACCATCTTGGTCTTCACAAGTTCACAAACAATGCTAAAGCGACGGTTGCGCGTCCCTTCGCCATATAACTCCGTAAGATGGAGTATTATGGAAAATGCACTGTCCATGTCCTCGTGCTGTCTCTGTAGCTCCTCATTCATGGAAGCCAACAGATAGCACTTGGCTTGTGTGTCATCCTCAACGTGCTTGTCAAACTTAGCATGCTCATCCTCTGTAGCCTCAGGGCCAAGAGGTATGTGAGGTGGAGCCTTGTCTAGCACGTAAACAATCTTCTCCAATGTTAGGAGAATCTTGACATTACGATACCATGATGGGAAATTGTGCCCCTCAAGGCAATGTTTGTCGAGTATTTTCGCGAGTGCGCTTCCAACCATATCTAAATACATAAACACTAAAAGAATTAGATTGATTGTTGATTAAGTCAAACGATTCGGGTCTTTAAACCGAATGACACCACCCACCATTTTTGGCAAATTCCATATCCCTCAAGATGGAATCCGGGAGATTTCAAAGAAAGCTCCTAGCGGGTTATGGGAGGCTCACTATTACCAAGCCCACCTCACGATGATACAATGTTGGCTAGCAAAAATAATAATGAGAGGGTATAATTACCCTTTCACAACAAGTTTTTGTGATTACCCATCTATTTGGCCTCTAGAAAACAATGCCTCACGATGATACGATGTTGGCACCATTTTTCTTAGTTAAGTTCTTTCCCACCATGCTTGGTTTAGATAGGGGTTCAAGTATGACCTCACGATGATACGATGTTGGCCACACTCGTTGCCTACCTTAACCTCATCAAATGTTTTGAATAAACTCCTCCTGAATATAAGCATGCACTTTGAACTTCCCCATGATAGGGTGAAGGCGGTGTACAAGTCATAAACGCTTGGAGCCTACCATGGTGGAAGGCCACGAAAGAGTGTTCTAAGCACTCTCACGCTTTCAACTTAATATTGTTTGTTGGTTGAGGGATTTTAAGGTCTCATCAATATTATTTATTTAATCATATTCAAATAAATAGTCCTATTATAACTACTAGTCCAAAGTTAATGAAATTAGTAGCATATGATATCCCCACTATTCGTTTTCACAAAACAAATCAATATCAAAACATTTTTCAAAATATTGGAGATATATATTACTACTAATTATATTCATTATATTTTAGTAGCGTATGATACTCCCACTATTTGTTTTAAGAAAAACAAATCAATATCAAAAACGAATTTTTCAAATATTGGAAGTAACTACTACTACTATGGTTTTTGCATTCCTTTGAAATTGGACTTCATAGTTATCTTAGGCTCTTGGATGACCATGGACTTATTAGGTTATTGCAACAACGAGCCATCATTGTTGAATATAAACTCGGGGAGGTTGTGTCAATTTAATTACGTGCTTTTCAATCCAATTAAAACATTTTCATTTAGCCATTAGAAATGAAAGACAATCATTCATTGCTAATTAGGGCGTTGGACCCATTTAATCTTTAATCTCATGTCAAAACCCTCTTTTAGTTATGTCTTCTTGCCAATAGTTAAAGAAACTCTAGTCTAGCACTAGAGGGAATCAACTAATGAATAGAGATTAAGAAGTAATAAGAATTACAAACCGATTTGTACAAATTCCTATAAATTACATATTCTAAAAGGGGAGAGATAGATTAATTTCAAACGTGACAAGGTCCAATTAAACAGTAATTAAAACACATTCCCAAGGTTCAAACAATTTGATTTTAGCGCCTTATCTCATAGCTCAATTATCATTTAAGGCATAAGTCCATAGTCACCCAAATTTTCAAACTATCTAATCACATTAAATAATCATATAGAGTGCAACATAAACATTTAGATTTAGTGCATATGGGCATAATAGTATTATGAGTTTAAACAACTAACAAATTAAAATCAAATATTTTAACTTTCTAGTTAGTAGGGGCCTTTATGCAATTATGAAAAAGTTAGGGGTCAAACCATAAATACTCAAAAGTAAAACCAACTTTCTCAAAATATAAAATGGCCCCATAAGTGGTAAATCCACTAGGGTAGGCCGGCCTTGGTAATGGGGGGGGGATGAAATCCACTAATTTTGCATTAATTCATTACAAAATAAAAAGAAACATCATTATGTTTGTCACTTATCTTAGCTTTTAATTCTTTAGAAAAAGTGATGGATATTCACCTAATCTAGTAGGGTTCAATTAATTTTAATATGGTTATGGATGGTAAGATCATCATCCACAATCATAAAACTATGCATGAAAAACAAATAAAATCATTTTCATCCAAAAACCAAACTATGAACACCAAGAACAAAACCATGAACATATTTTTCAAGATTTGTGTATTCTTGGTGATTTTTTCAAACCCAAAAACTTAAGTGACAAGATTTCTTCTTTCTAGCTTTAAATGATGTGTGAGTGTCTTACAATAAAACATAAACACATGCTCAAAAATTTCCCCAAAATCATGCCAACCTAAAAGAACAAAAAACTCAAAACTTTGTTCATGACTTGTTCTTCATTCATGCATACAAAACAATTTTTACATGCACATCTTTTCAACTCTTGATTTATATTTTTCAACCATTGAAAAACAAAAGATAAACATACTTTAAATGAAGAAGTAATATGTCAAAATTTAGTTCAAAACTCAAATTTCATTCATGCATACAAAACAACTTTTGCATACATATCTTTTTCAACTATTGACTAACATTCTTCAACTATTGAAAAACAAAAGATAAACATATTTTGAATGAAACAATAATTATGTCATGCATAACATTAATACCCATATGCATAAAATCCAAAAGGACACATTATACATAAACCTTTGGCTCATGATACCACTTGAAGGGAAAATTATGAGTTTTTCAAGATTTGGGATTTCAAAATGACTAGCATGCATATACAATTCTAGATTTATATACATACGCAACGGAAGCATTTATAACAAGTTATCAAAGTTATAGTCATGCAAATCCCCTTCAAGGTTCATAGGTTTAAATATAATGCATCAAAACAATTTTGCTTAAGAACAAAGTCAAGGAATAGATCTATACCTCTTGTTCTTGATTTTAGACCAAGGATGGACCACCTCCAAGCTCTTTGTTCCTTGAATTCCTTGAGCCTAGCTTCCCTCCTTGCCTCCTCCACTTTGATAGAATGAGTGCTCCTAGGTTCTCTTCAAGTCCCCAAAGTAGAAGACCTCTAAAGATCCTCACCCACTAGTATAATGAGAAGGATGAAGAAATGACCAAAAGGATGAAAAGTTGTTAGCCAATTCACCCTCAAGGTGGCAAGCCTAATTGAGAGAGAGAGAGAGATGGTTGTTTTGATTTTGTGTTTCTAAAACTCACAAAACAATTAAAGGAATCAAACTCTATAAAGTTCCTTATATATTATCAAAACCCTAGTCAACAAATTGACCAAACAACTCTCCCAAACCCTTTAGTATGGCCGGCCCTATTGTGTTAATTTGGGCTTTGGGCTTTCATTTATTTCAAGTCATCCAATGCTTGAATAAAAGCCCAATGGGTTTAGGCCCAATGGGCCCAATTAAACCCGAACATTTCTTTAAGCCCAAAACGATCTTTTATCGCTTTTATGATTTCTTTAGACTTTCTAAATTAATTAAAACACTTAATTAATCCAATTAATTAATTCCATCATCCATTAATTACCCACTACAATAGTGTTTTGGTGAACAATCTTTTAGGTTCTAATTAGCAAGGCAGTGAGGTGATTGGTCATTAATTCAATTTAATTTCAATCACTAGTGAATCAAAACTTCATTTTAATTCACCATTCTTCTTTGATGACTATGTTTATTTATCTTAGAAGAACTCACAAACTATGAGTGACATCTAACCATATGTCATAGCTACCCAAGCTAATGTAGAAGTTTATTCGGAGAACCTATTCAGTTGGAATTACAAATGTAATTCGATCCTTCTCTAATACAATACTCTCAATCATATTACTAGGGTATGGATATATTATGTCAAACCCCTAATGTGATTATTCCTTCTTATATGATTCTTTTGAGTCGTATAGGAACGCATTCCTTTCAATACGCTCGATACTTCGGCCGAAGATTTCCGAATCATATCTTAGAGTATTCTTCCTCTCTTACCGAGGATTAGAGATTCCTTGTTGCGCATACACTTGCCTTCATGACTAAGTGGCTTAACCCCAACTATGCCGTTGACATTCTGAAAGATTGACGTTTGACATAATCAAAGATTAAGTACTTAACCACAAGACAACGACGATGCCTCAGGTCTAAGGACTACTTACATTATTCCAACCTTTAGAGTTACTTGCTTGACATGTGAGTAGACCTCCATGCAAGTACTCTCGTTCGATTGTGTTCAGTGAACTCATTCCCCTAATGAGCACCTACATACTTGTCTTGGTGTCACAACACGAATGGGATGAGACTTTCCCTCCTTCCATTTGAAGCAGACATAGTATGTACCGATCTACGCATTGTCAGTTTCCCTCCGACAATCCAATGACCAGGAACCTTTTGGACATTTGGTTATCTGAAGAAGGTCTCTGTAATCTAACATCATTAGATTACTTCTTCAATCCATCCATTGTCCATGGATACACTATTTAAGACATATATCGTTTATTGAGATAGTCATAATTCATGTTTTTGCCTTTTGATGTATAAGAATCATCTATACATCTATTCATTTGTCCTGAAAGGTTTCTTCCAAAGATTGGCTTTCAGGGCATATTTCCAACACCTTAAGCACTTTGAAAAAATGAGCGCACTTTTCTGTGGCCTTAGAGATGAACTTGGTCAAGGTTGCCACCTTGCCAGTAAGGCTCTAGATGTCCTTTGAAGTTACTGGCTCTTTCATATCAATGATTGCCTTGATTTTCTCGGGGTTGGCTTCAATGCCTCGTTGACTAATCATGAAACCCAAGAATTTTCCAAAGCCCACACCGAAGGCGCATTTGTTGAGGTTCAACCTCATTCGATACTTCTTAAGGATGGTGAAGGTTTCAGACAGGTTGGTGATGTGTTGGTCAGCATGTTTGTTCTTGACTAGCACATCATTAACATAAACTTCCATGCTCTTCCCAAGCTGTTTAGCGAACATTGAATTGACTAGTCTCTGATAAGTCACCCCTGCATTCTTTAGGCCGAACGACATGACTTTATAGCAATATAGTCCTCTGTCAGTAGTGAAGGCCGTGTGTTCTTGGTCTGGGGGGTTCATGAGGATTTGGTTGTACCCTCAGTAAGCATCCATGAAGCTCAAGAGTTCACACCTTGTTGTAGAGTCCACAAGTCTATCAATGAGAGGAAGGGAAAAATTATCATTCGGGCATCCTTTGTTTAGGTCAATGTAGTCGACACACATTCTCCACAAGATCTTTTGAAGCAAGAGACTTTCTTTGGTCGGATTTTTCTTAACAAGGACCACATTTGCTACCCATATTGGGTAATTAACTTCACGGACGAAGCTTATGCCTTTGAGTTTTTCAACTTTTGCCTTCATTGCCTTGTATCATTCAGCGTCATAAGATCTTAACTTCTGTCTCACCAGCTTGGTTTTGGGGTCAATACTCAAGCTATGACAGATGATATTGGGAAAGATGCCTGGCATGTCCTCGTATAACTAGGCGAAGGCCTCAATGTTCTTTTACAAAAAAGAGATCAATGCCAACCGAATGGGTGGTGACAAGGTGGAGCCAATCTTCACCATGAAGAGTCATCTCGAGGATCGTCGGGTTGTGCTAGAGACATTCTCCAACTTTTCAGCGGGTTGTGCTTACTGGGTTAAAGAGTCATCTCGAGGATCGTCGGGTTGTCTGTTGCCACCGTGAAGATCCTGAAGGAAAAATTTTGTCCTAGCTAAGAACATGTGAGAATATTTGAACACATATGCAAACTATTAACACATTAAAGTAGGCATGCATTCAAAAACTATTCTAAAACCCATGACTTTCAAAGCCTAGTGAATGGTGAACCATGAGACTCTTTAACAATATTAAAGAGAAGGTAGGATTTAAAGATTCATTACCCTTGAAGCTCATCCTTGTTTACACAAGGGATTCACCCAAGTGGAGGGCCTTCAAGTCACCTCATAGCTCCTTGGATCTTCCTTGTGATTTTCTTCCTTTTTGATGCTCCTTTGCTCCTTGAGGATGTGAGGAAAGGATCTCCAAAACACCAAAGGTTTGGTGTCTCTAAGTCTCCACACCAAGGATGAGGTGTGAAGATGAAATAGATGACTTAGAGAAGAAAAGATTGCTAGCTAAATCTTCCCTATGTGCCGGCCTCTTTGTAGAGAAAAAGGGAGAAAATGTTTCACCTCTTTGCCTCAAAGAAAACCCTAATGAGAAAATAGCTATAAAGTTAACTTTATACTACATCACATTTGAGTGGCAAACTTGTAATTAATTCAAGTTTGCATCCACTCTCCCTTATGGCCGGCCTTGTCTTTGTTATTGGGCTAATTGCCCATTTTCTTTTAGTTGTCATACAACTTAAACATAATGGGCTTTGTAGACCAAAACACTTTTGGGCCCCGAAACCCAAAACCAACTTAAAAGCCCAATACAAACCTTTCGTAAAATTAATTAACTAATTAATTAATCTTGACCATTTTCAATTAAACCATTTAATCGCTTATCCATCTCATTCACATTTCTTCACTTTCACCCTTACTCGGTATACAATCCATTAGGTTCCAATTAGCGAGGCAGTGGGCGATTGTTACTCTTAACGATCGATTGTGAATTGAAACAACATTTCAATTCTCCCTTTGTTGAAGATTAGTGTTTGCTAATCTTCAGGGCTTCCACAAACCATGAGTGACACCTAGCAGCATGTCATGGCTACCCAAGCTAAATAGAATTGGTTGGAGAACCTATCCAGTTACAATTTCAATGCAATACGGTCCTTCTCTAATATGATGCGACATATATAAGCACACAAATTAAACCCTCTTTTTATCAATTGTAGCAAAGTCTGTAAGTAGGGATCGTTCTAGGCCGGGGATTAGGAGGGATTGCTAAACCACTTAAAACTGACTCAAAAACATAAAACAAAGTTTAAAACACTAAACTAGACTCAAAGAATGAAAAACTAGACTTTAAAACACTAAAACAAACCAAAAGACTCAAAACAACACAAAAACACTCAAAACTGCCTTAAAAACACAATATGGGCAGTTTTGAACACAAAACACAATTTGGGACGAAAATAGGTTATAACTTGACTCAAGACACTTAAAAAGACAAACTAAATTGATTTCTAACTAAGATGACTCAACAAAATAAAGGGGGATTGATTTTTGACGAAATTTGAAAACAAAAACAAAACTTTGTAAATTGAACAGATTCTAAAACGAATTTGATAAAAGTGAATGGATGGAAAGCTAGCTAAGGGGTTCTTCTCCACACATGTCACACTTGCATACAAAACGATTTCCAATTGCTTGTCAATAAACCATGAATTCCCAACGCCCCAGATTAACCGTGAATTGCACTAATTAACCCTCAGATTTTACTAAAGTTATCGAATTGGATGAATTGCATACGACAACCCAAAGCATTCCTCACAAGTTCCCTGCATGAATTGCATAACAAAGATACAAGCAAAGATCATTAAGTTCTATGAAAATCATAAGCATTGGCGAGGCACTTGTTACTATGAATTGCATGAAACTTATGCCAAGAATTTACTTAACACGATTGTGATCAACAACCTTTACTACTTTTGAATATAAGTTCATAACGATTAGGTGAAATTCCCTTATATCCTAGCATCAAACTTATGCATGAAAATTAAGCGTGCACTCTCAACCAACACACACAAATCAGTTTTAATTCATGTAGATAAGCAAATTGAATTCACAACTTATGAAACGCAATTAGAAGTAATCAAATCATATAGCAAGCATAAACATGGTTTCGAATCCCCCCCTAGCCAAGGGGGGTTTAGTTCCTCATAATCGCAATTACACAAGGATAACTTAAATTAAACATTGAATTCAAAGATAGAAAACACCTAGAAACGCTCCAACATTCCCAAGGCTTGGGCATAGGCACGGCACCAGGTTGTTCCTTCTTTCTCCTTCCTTGCAATCTGCGGCACTAGAGGGATGAGTGTGTTTGAGGAATGTATGAATGTAGAAAAATATGGTAGAGGATGGTGACTAAATGGTGCAGCAAAGGATGGTATTTATAGGCTGAAATTCGCAGCCCCTATGTAGCAAAGGAAAAGGATTTAAAGGCCTAATTTGTATAGGATAATAACACACAATCCTTGAAGGAAAAGGCTAAGGCTTTCAGAAACCAAGGGGGAAAGGAATAATCAGGTTTCTAGAAGTTCTAGAAAGGTTTGGGGCGTCACTTTTGTAGGACAAGGGATAAGGCCTTCTAGAAAGGTTGTTTTGTGGCTGATTTCTAGAAAAACAAGGGATAAGGTGTGGCACCTTTGTAGGAAGGGATAAGGCTTCTAGAAATCAGGTTTTAAGTCTCCAAATAGGAAAAGAAATCCCTTTTGTAGCTGAAATCTTTATGCATTATGATTAGGAAGGCTTGTCTTGGTCAATCCTTCTTCTTCTTGGATTCCTTTTCCTTCTTTGACTTGGATTACTTCTTTGTTGCTGGAACTTAAGGCCACTTAGGTTTAACTTTCCTACTTCAAGTAGGAAACCTTGTTTGAGTAGGAATCTTCATTCTTCTAGGAATCCATCTTCAACTAGGAATCCTTCGTTGATTAGGAATCCTTCTTCAATTAGCACTTTCCTACTTCAACTAGGAAACCATGTTCAAGTAGGAATCATCATCTTCAAGTCTTCAAATTCGTCCAAACCTTTGGCTCCAAATATGTGACATTCATTTCAAGCTCCATTTTGTTCCAAAAGGCTCCAAAATGCATCTTTTTATATGCTTTGCCCTTAAAACCTGAAAACACATAAAACTAGCTTAAAAGACTACTTTAACTAAGAAAACACCATGGAAATGCATAAGAACTAGCTAACTAAGGCGCATAAATATGCTCCTATCAAATTCCCCCACACTTAGCTTTTGCTAGTCCTCGAGCAAAACAAAGAAACAAAAGAAAAACAAAACGAAACAAAACAAACAAACAAAACCTAACCCTTCCAACATTTGCCTCAGGGATTTCCAATACACATGACATATTAAAAATCATCATTCCCACAGATTTTAGTCATCTTCACACTTAAGCACATACTTATTCATAGTCACCACATACTAGTTCACATTTAACCAATTAAAACGATGTTTTGAATGTAGTAACATGCCTTAGAGAATTTGCTCAATTCCTTACTAGATATGCACTCAATTTTCACACCGATTTTCTAACTACACACCCTATACTAGTTATATGTGAGAAGATTGATGTAAATATAAAAACGAACGCTCACATATATGTATAAAAAAGAAAGCAATTTTCGGAGTTAATAACATGTATATAAATATGATCTCATGAATGGAATGCTACTACTTAGATGCGAGAACTAGTGACACCATATGCTCATACCAATTTTAAACTCCACAAATTGAAATACACAACAACCAAGATTAAAGTCGAGGATTGTAACGGGGCTTGGGGTATTGGCTAACAAAGAACGGATAGGGATAACAAAGGTTCTTTAAGCAATAGCAAGCAAAGTAATGAAATCGAAACTTAGAATTCACTTTAGAGCGCATAAATCAACTTTTAAACACAAGGTAGGATTCATGCAATACTTAGGGTCAAATTCAATGTTTTAGACCCTTTCTTGAACAATCAACACTTAAGAGCTCATCTCCACATCTTTTTCAACTCTTTTTCATATTTTTCACAACTTTTCTTTTTTTCTTGCTATTTTCCACGAAATTCTTTTCTTTTTCTTTTCTAACCCGTGCCTCATTAAAGACTTTGGCACACACACATAACAAATCATTTCCCCCACACTTGTTTTCTGCACTACATTGATCAAAAGGAATTCTATTGAGTCATGCTTTACTATGCTTCAAGAAAAAGGGTATGGATGGTACTAATCTAGACTAGGTAAGGATAATGTGGTTAAAACCTACAAAACATATGAACATGGGGGACACGGCAATTTGGCTTAAATGGTGGTCACTACACAACTTCATCTTGAATATGTGTTATGCAAATCAATAGCATGCTTTGAATGAAATGGGCATGAGTTCTAGTGTTTGGAACTAAATGATGAAACGCCTTCTAAGTAGTAACCAAGCAAAGAATAATGAGATCATGCAACGACTTTAGAAAACAACAATGCACAGATTATTAACTCTCCAAATAAACGTTTAGGCTCAAGTCTCACAAGGTTGTAGCGTTAGTTTGAGTTCCTTCCTTCAAGCATGTTACAAAAACTAATTTTTTTTTCCTTTGTGATTGCATGTGAATTCATAAGTTATAACCACAACCAAGCATAAACCAAAGAGTAAATCAAACTTTCATCCATGTTTACAACTCTCTTTAAGAGTCATGCAATTAAAAACCAAATCCTCATCATTGTGTTGGAAGGTACCCTAAGACACAAACAAACACACAAAAACAACTTAACAACGACTCTTTTTTGGTTTTTCAAAACAATTTTTCAAATTTTTATTGGATTTTCGGATTTTTATGTCAAAACACACTAAAATGCATCAAAACAGCCTAAAAACAGCAAGGAACAACATTGGAATTTATGGGTCATACAACCCTACGAATTTGCAACAAAACACTTTGGTTACCCCCCCACACTTAAATCAAACATTGTCCTCAATGTTTCAAGTATAAACTACCACAAATAAATAGTAAACAAACAAACAGCAAGTAACATAATAAACATGGCAGAAACGAAATAAACAACAAAGAGAAGGGTTTAGGAACGCAAATCTGGAATTGGAGTGATTCCTTGGTCTTCCTTTGTTGCATGCATGGGTTGCCTCCCAAGTAGCGCTTGCTTTAACGTCTTGCAGCCGGACGATACTCTTTTAAGGCTTCATTGGACCCCACGGCATGCAGGGATGCTTCCTCTCCAACCTGCCCTACGAACCACGTCATGCTTTAGATCTTTGAATGGAAGGGGATAATGATCCTTCCTGATTTTTGTGCTTTGCTTCCCTAAATGAACTCTCCCACCACTTTGAATGCACCTAGGTACCTGCACCAAACAAGGTAACAACCTATTATTCAAAATGGGAATTGAAAGTGGAGAAGATGGCTTACCCATGTGCTGCACTGAAGTGGCATCACATTGAACAAATGCACAAGGAGTATTCTCGGCCAGATTTGGTGATTTGGAGGTTGGGACATGCTCCTTGTGCTTTAATCCAAGTCCCTCCTTGATTGTGGTGCGAGAAACATCCTTCTTGATTATTGTTGAACATTCCTGCCCTATATTTTTAATTACATCAATAGCACAACAAGAACGAACATCATTTGTCTTCTCAACAGATTCAGAAATCTTAAAGTTAATCATATCACCATCGAATGCCATGGTTACTGCTCCCTTGGCCACGTCAATCTTGGTTTGAGCCGTTTTCATGAAAGGTCGTCCAAGTAAGAGCGGTGATGGTGAAGAGTGTCCTGAATCCTCCATATCAAGCACATAGAAATCTGCAGGAAAAATTAAGTGGTCTACCTGCACCAAAACGTCTTCCAACACTCATTTTGGATATGCATTAGATCGATCGGCTAATTGAATAATCACACCATCATTTTTAAGTTCTCCTAGATTCATAGATGCATAAACAGAATATGGCATGACATTAATTGATGCACCTAAATCTAGCATAGCATGCTCAAATCTTGTATTACCAATTACACACGGAATTGTGAAACTACCCGGATCTTTGCATTTAGGTGGCAGCTTCCTTTGCAACATTGCAGAGACATTTTCGCTTACATTTACCACTTCTTTCTCCCGAATACGCTTCCTTGTTGTACAAAGCTTCTTCAAACACTTGGCATACTTTGGAATTTGCTTAATAGCATCAAGGAGTGGGACATTGACATGCACTTTTCTAAACGTCTCCAGAACATCTTTTTCCTCCTCTTCGTTCTTGGCTTGCAAAAATCTGCTAGGGAATGGTACATTTGGAGGAATAACGTTAGAATTAATTGGAATTGGAACTTTCTTACCTGAGTTGGACATATTGGATTGATTATGGGATTTAGGAGGCTGCGGCAAGGGTGCTTCCTTCCTTGCCGTGGCCTTGGCTTGGTTCTCCTCTTCGAATGTCAACTTCTTGTCCTCTTTTTGGGCTGATTTAGATGGTTGTGGATCAGTTCCAACTTCTTTTCCACTCCTTAGCATGATTGCCTTGGCAGATTCAAAGCCTCATTTCGGATTTACAACGGTTGAACTAGGAAGTTTTCCTTGTTCTCGGAATTGGCCCACAAACTCCGCAATCTGCCCTACTTGCTTCTCCAACTCGTCCACCTTCTTGTCCTTAATTTGCATACTCTGCGCCATAGAAGTTAGTAATTGAAAAATCTGATCATTATCAATAGAAGAACCTGATTTGTTTTGGGCAGGTTGTGATTGGGATTGAGTTGGTGCAAACGGCCTTTGATAGAAACCCGGGGGTTGTTGCCTAAATGTACTTTGTTGTTGGCCTTGTTAGGGTTCTCGCCATTTGAAATTTGGATGATCCCTCCATCCCGGATTGTATGTATTAGAAAATGGATCATTTCTGGGTTGATTTTGATCTTGAAAACCAATGGCGTTTGCACTTTCCCAACCTCCATTCTCAATTAGTTGAGGGCATTGCTCCAAGGGGTGTCCTTGCATAGAGCACATGCCACAAACATTTGGTCCTTGCATCTTGTTTCCTTCAACAACCCGTGACACAAGAAGAGTAAGATTAGCCAATTGAGATTGTATTTCGGAAATTGCACTTACCTCATGCACTTGTTGCTGCTGTGGGATGCTTCTTTGTCCAACACCTTCGTATTGTTGTGCATTCAACGCTCGATTAGCAATCAATTTTTTTGCAGCCGTGGGGGTCTTGTCCACCAAGGCTCCTCCCGCTGAGGCATCTAGCATTTGGCGTTCGATTGGTAGAAGCCTCTCGTAGAAGTATTGTAGAATAAGCTCCTCCTTCATTTGATGTTGTGGACAAGAAGCAACATGAGATTTAAAAAGTTCATAATAAGTAGGAAAAGATTCACCTTCATCTTGTTGAATTCCACTTATCCTTTTTCGTAGAAGAATGACTCGAGAAGTTGGGAAAAACTTCTCCAAGAAAGCCCGTTTCATGCTCTCCCAAGATGTGACCGTTCCGGGAGCTAATTCATACAACCAATCTTTCGCCTTTTCCAAGAGAGAAAAGGGAAAGGCATTCATCTTCAATATGCTCCCGTCAACATTGATTGGAGTCATGCTTGAACACACCACCTCGAACTTTTTCAAGTGCTTGTTAGGATCCTCCATGGACAACCCATGGTACTTCGGAATGTGGTGTAGCAAACTTGACTTCAACTCGAATTCCTCGGTCTTTCCTTGGGCCGCCGCGGGATATTGAATGCATAGAGGTGCGACATTGTCCAATCCCGAAGCCGAAAGCTCCTTGATTGTACGATTGTCTTGTGCCATGACTTCCTCTTCTTCACCCACTCTTGTCGTGGGTTCCTCTTCTTCAAACTCAACTTCGGCTTCTGAATTTGAACTTGATTCACTAGGTTCTGGATTCTTCCTTTTGCGTCTCAATTCTCGCTCAAAATCGTCGTCAAAGTCCAAGATGTGTTCACAAATCGGATGAGAACTCCGAGTCATAAACTAGTACCTAAAACAAGAAACAAACACAAAGTCAGAATCTAGAATTAATTAAAACAAACTGAAATAAAACAATCCAAGGGATTAGCACTTGCTAATCCCCGGCAACGGCGCCAAAAATTTGATGCGAAATATATAAGCACACAAATTAAACCCTCTTTTTATCAATTGTAGCAAAGTCTGTAAGTAGGGATCGTTCTAGGCCGAGGATTAGGAGGGATTGCTAAAACACTTAAAACTGACTCAAAAACATAAAACAAAGTTTAAAACACTAAACTAGACTCAAAGAATGCAAAACTAGACTTTAAAACACTAAAACAAACCAAAAGACTCAAAACAGCACAAAAACACTCAAAACTGCCTTAAAAACACAATCTGGGCAGTTTTGAACACAAAACACAATTTTGGACGAAGATAGGTTATAACTTGACTCAAGACACTTAAAAAGACAAACTAAATTGATTTCTAACTAAGATGACTCAACAAAATAAAGGGGGATTGATTTTTGACGAAACTTGAAAACAAAAACAAAACTTTGTAAATTGAACAGATTCTAAAACGAATTTGATAAAAGTGAATGGATGGAAAGCTAGCCAAGGGGTTCTTCTCCACACATGTCACACTTGCATACAAAATGATTTCCAATTGCTTGTCAATAAACCATGAATTCCCAACGCCCCAGATTAACCGTGAATTGCACTAATTAACCCTCAGATTTTCCTAAAGTTATCGAATTGGATGAATTGCATACGACAACCCAAAGCATTCCTCACAAGTTCCCTGCATGAATTGCATAACAAAGATACAAGCAAAGATCATTAAGTTCTATGAAAATCATAAGCATTGGCGAGGCACTTGTTACTATGAATTGCATGAAACTTATGCCAAGAATTTACTTAACACGATTGTGATCAACAACCTTTACTACTTTTGAATATAAGTTCATAACGATTAGGTGAAATTCCCTTATATCCTAGCATCAAACTTATGCATGAAAATTAAGCGTGCACTCTCAACCAACACACACAAATCAGTTTTAATTCATGTAGATAAGCAAATTGAATTCACAACTTATGAAACGCAATTAGAAGTAATCAAATCATATAGCAAGCATAAACATGGTTTCGAATCCCCCCCTAGCCAAGGGGGGTTTAGTTCCTCATAATCGCAATTACACAAGGATAACTTAAATTAAACATTGAATTCAAAGATAGAAAACACCTAGAAACGCTCCAACACTCCCAAGGCTTGGGCATAGGCACGGCACCAGGTTGTTCCTTCTTTCTCCTTGCAATCTGCGGCACTAGAGGGATGAGTGTGTTTGAGGAATGTATGAATGTAGAAAAATATGGTAGAGGATGGTGACTAAATGGTGCAGCAAAGGATGGTATTTATAGGCTGAAATTCGCAGCCCCTATGTAGCAAAGGAAAAGGATTTAAAGGCCTAATTTGTATAGGATAATAACACACAATCCTTGAAGGAAAAGGCTAAGGCTTTCAGAAACAAAGGAGGAAAGGAATAATCAGGTTTCTAGAAGTTCTAGAAAGGTTTGGGGCGTCACTTTTGTAGGACAAGGGATAAGGCCTTATAGAAAGGTTGTTTTGTGGCTGATTTCTAGAAAAACAAGGGATAAGGTGTGGCACCTTTGTAGGAAGGGATAAGGCTTCTAGAAATCAGGTTTTAAGTCTCCAAATAGGAAAAGAAATCCCTTTTGTAGTTGGAATCTTTATGCATTAGGATTAGGAAGGCTTGTCTTGGTCAATCCTTCTTCTTCTTGGATTCCTTTTCCTTCTGTGACTTGGATTACTTCTTTGTTGCTGGAACTTAAGGCCACTTAGGTTTAACTTTCCTACTTCAAGTAGGAAACCTTGTTTGAGTAGGAATCTTCATTCTTCTAGGAATCCATCTTCAACTAGGAATCCTTCGTTGATTAGGAATCCTTATTCAATTAGCACTTTCCTACTTCAACTAGGAAACCTTGTTCAAGTAGGAATCATCATCTTCAAGTCTTCAAATTTGTCCAAACCTTTGGCTCCAAATATGTGACATTCATTCCAAGCTCCATTTTGCTCCAAAAGGCTGCAAAATGCATCTTTTTATATGCTTTGCCCTTAAAACCTGAAAACACATAAAACTAGCTTAAAAGACTACTATAACTAAGAAAACACCATGGAAATGCATAAGAAATAGCTAACTAAGGCGCATAAATATGCTCCTATCATAATACAATACTCTTAATCACATTGTTTGAGTGATAGTTTGTTTCATGTCTACTATCCAATGTAATACTTCTCTATATGATTCAATTGAATATGATTTGGAACATACTTCCTAAGTCATATTCGTATGCATTGGCCAAAGACTCCTGAATCATATCTTAGAGTATTCTCCTTCCACTATGGAAGGTTAGAGATCCCTTGTTGTGCATTCATATGCCTACATGACTAGATAGCTTGACCCCAACAATGCCGTGGACACTCTCGATGGAATGCCTTTGACATGATCAAAGATCAAGGACCTAACCATTAGACATCTATGATGCCTCAGGTCAAAGGACTACTTTGCATATTGCAACTTACGAGTTCTTACATGACATGTATGTTCGAACTCTCTTTTGATCGTTGTTCAGTGTACTTGATTACTCTTTCAAGCACCTGAAGGAAACATTTTGTCCTAGCTAAGAACAAGTAAGAACATTTGAATACATATGCAAACTATTAACACTTTAAAGTAGGCATGCATCCAAAAACAATTCATAAAACCCATGACTTTCAAAGCCTAGTATATGGTGAACCAAAAGACTCTTTAACAACATTAAAGAGAATGAAGAATTTAGAGATTCTTTACCCTTGAAGCTCATCTTTGTTTACACAAGGGATTCACCCAAGTGGAGGGCGTTCAAGTCACCTCCAAGCTCCTTGGATCTTGCTTGTGATTTCCTTCTCCTTTTGTGCTCCTTTGGTCCTTGAGGATGTAAGGAAATGATCTCCAAAACACCAAAGGTTTGGTGTCTCTAAGTCTCCACACCAAGGGCGAGGTGTGAAGATGAAATGGATGACTTAGAGAAGAAAAGATTGCTAGGTGAATCTCCTCTAAGTGGCCGGCCTCCTTGTTAAAAAGAGAGAATAGGTTTCACCTCTTTTCTTACAAGAAAAACCCTAATGAGAAAAATAGCTATAAAGTTGCTTTTATAACACTTTTCTTAGGTGAGTGACAAACTTGCAATTAAGCAAAACTTCACCATCTCCTCACCATGGCTGGCCTATTTGTTGTGATTGGGCTTATTGCCCTTTTTTTTTTAGTTGTCATACAACTTAAACATAATGGGCCTTGTGGACCAAAACACTTTTGGGCCCCCGAAACCCAAAACCAACTTGGAAGCCCAATACGAACATTTCGTAAAATTAATTAACTAATTTAATTAATCTTGACCATTCTTCAATTAAACCATTTAATTGCATATACATTTCATTTAATTTCTTCACTATCATCCTTACTCGGTGTACGATCCATTAGGCTCCATTTAGCGAGGTAGTGGGCGATTGTTACTCTTAACGATCGATTGTGAATTGAAACCACATTTCAATTCTCCCTTAAAATTAGTGTTTGCTAATCATTAGGGCTTCCACAAACCATGAGTGACACCTAGCAGTATGTCATGGTTACCCAAGCTAAGTAGAATTGGTTGGAGAACCTATCCAGTTACAACTACAATGCAATACGGTCCTTCTCTAATACAATACTCTTAATCACATTGTTTAAGTGATAGTTTGTTTCATGTCTACTATCCAATGTGATACTTCTCCATATGATTCTATTGAATAAGATTTGGAACAAACTTCCTAAATCATATTCATATGCTTTGGCCAAAGACTCTCGAATCATATCTTAGAGTATTCTCCTTCCACCATGGAAGGTTAGAGATCCCTTGTTGTGCATTCATATGCCTACATGACTAGATAGCTTGACCCCAACAATGCCGTGGACACTCCAATAGAATGCCTTTGACATGATCAAAGGTCAAGGACCTAACCATTAGACATCTATGATGCCTCAGGTCAAAGGACTACTTTTCATATTGCAACTATCGAGTTCTTACATGACATGTATGTTCGAACTCTCTTTTGATCGTAGTTCAGTGTACTCGATTACTCTTTCGAGCACCTATGTGTTTGTCTTAGTGTCCAACACCAAATGACTTGAGACTAGTCATACTCACGCTTGAGTCGACATAACACATACTAACCTTAACGGATTGTCAATGCCCAACTGGCAATCCTATGGCCAGGAACGTTTTAGGAATGAACATAAGAGAAAGGTCTCGATAATCTAACTTACTTAAATCACTTGTCTCTTAGATCAAATACATCCCTTGGATTCCCTTATCGCTTAAACACATGATACAATAAATAGTGATTAACAATAAGCTTTTCCCTTCATTAAACATATAAAAGTTTAATACAATAAGTATTCCAAAAGCTATTACATCAAATGAGTGGCTTTGTGGGCATACTTCCAACAACACCTATGTGTTTGTCTTAGTGTCCAACACTAAATGACTTGAGACTAGTCATACTCACGCTTGAGTTGACATAACACATACTAACCTTAGCGGATTGTCAATGCCCAATTGGCAATCCTATGGCTAGGAACGTTTTAGCAATGAACATAAGAGAAAGGTCTCGTTAATCTAACTTACTTAAATCACTTCTCTCTTAGATCAAATACATTCCTTGGATTCCCTTATTGCTTAAACACATGATACAATAAATAGTGATTAATAATAAGCTTTGCCCTTCATTAAACATATAATAGTTTAATACATTAAGTATTCCAAAAGCTATTACATCAAATGAGTGGCTTTGTGGGCATACTTCCAATAGATCCAAGTTAGCTTCGTCCGGGCTGGTCTTTATGATTTGGTCATGTATAGAAAATGTTTCCTTGGGCATAGGCAGGTGCTATTGCTTGACCGAGGTGTTGTAACATGACCGTGCACTAAGTTGATCTCCTCTGATGTAACCGTTGCCATAGGGGGTTGAAAATTTCATCAACAACATATATGTGGATACCATATCCTTAAGATCATTGATGCATGTGCGCCCAAAGATGGCATTGTATGCCGTTGAGCAATCAACCACCAGGAAGTTAGTGGTAATAGTAGCTGTGTAAGGGCCTGTACCAATGGTGAAGGGTAAGTGTATGCTCCCTAAAGGTTGCACGATATCACTAGAGAAGCTTATCAGAGGAGAAATCGAGCGATCGGGCAAGTGTTCAGCTACATTAAGTGCCCTGAATGCTTTAGCAAACATGATATTGACCGAAGCCCCCGTGTCTACCAGGATTCGTCGTACATCAAAGTTGGCTATGTGAGCTTCCACGATCAGTGGGTCGTTGTGAGGGTAGATGATGCCTCTTTCTTCCTCAGGGTAAAAACATATTGGATCCGAATTAGGCTTTTGATACTTGCCTCCCCGGATTTCTTCCACGTGAAACACTTGGTGGCCAGGCCTCAATGTTCGTTCACTGTTTTTCATGGCCCTGTTAGAAGATTTAGATATGGGTGTGTCACCGCTTATGGAATATATCTCATTCACTTGGCATTGGTTGCGGTTATCCCTTGGATGATGAAGGAGGAACTGATCAATTTTTCCTTCACGTGCCAACGCTTCAATATGATCGCGAAAGATGATACACTTCTTGCCGTCATGGCCATTATACTCGTGGTAGCAACAAAACATGCTCGTGTTCTTCGTGGACTTGTAATCCGGCTGCCTCGGCTTTGGCTTTAGTATCAGGTGAGGTATACTGGGGTAAATGGCCGCACATGTGGTGTTCAAAGGCGTGTATGTCTCATACCTCGGGGTAGGGCCTGTCTTGACACGTGCTTGGTCAACCGCGTTGACTACTTGGGGGCGGGCATTATCGTGGCGATACCTTTGGTTATTGCGACAGTGCCCTTTACTCTTTTTACTAAAATGAGACTGGTGAGGATGGAAATCTTTCCTCTTGCCTTGAGATTGATATGTCTGTTGTCTTAGCAAAGCATTAAGTAAGATAGGGGGTGTACCGCTACCATTTGAAAGGTTGAGGTTTTCTCATTTGGTTAGATATGGCTTCTACTCTCCATTTGCTGATAAGGGATGGCTGTAGGGGGTTTCCCTTTATATGTCCTTGCCTCGGCGGAGGCGTGGTTGTAAGCATATGCCATCACCTCAGAGTAAGTCTTCCAAGTGTTGGCATTGATCATGTACTTGAAGAAACAGTCACATAGGCCTGCCGTGAAGGCTTGAGGGCGGTCTTCTCTTCTGCCCCAACGCATCGAGAATACTCATGGCTGAAGCGACCTGCATACTTTCGTAGTGACTCATCCGGCTTTTGGTGAATAGTGTACACGTCATCTGCAGAATGCAAGTGATTAGTTTGGAAGATGTGTTGAGAGACAAACAGTTTCCTCAATTCCTCAAATGAGTCTATCGTCTCAGGTGGAAGACGACAATACCAGTTTAGAGCTCCACCAGAAAGGGTGGAGAGGAAGAGAAGACATCGTTCTTCATCAGTATGCATCTGGTAGCCATGGTGGACTCAAAAAGGTTAAGATGTTCAATCGGATCCTCCCTTCCAGTATAGAGTTGTAAACCACGCTTTTGTTTTGTCTTCGATTGAAGGGGGTGTCGCAGATCCTCCTTGTGAGAGGGTCAGGCTTAGGTTGGTTCTAGTCAGGTATCTCGGTTTGACGTTCGACCTTCAACTTGTTTACTTCCTCAAGGAGCTGTAGCACAAGGGGGTCCTTAGTGGAGTCCTGTACCACTGGCATTTTTTTCTATGAGTCTCCATCGGCTCTTGGAAGTAGGAAATTTTGAGCAAGAGCGTGTGATTTTCCCTTGGACTCGCCATACTGACTTCTAGGGTGAGTCTATCGGAATACCTCTGAGTCCCCTGTACCTTCATGTTCCTCTGGGATCTGTTGTTCCTTCCCTAAATTGGCAGATGGCCTAGGTCGTGGGAGGGGACCGAGTCTTCTAGAAACCCTTAGGTCATTGATCTTCGAGCTTATGTGGACGGGATTCTCTCAACGTTGCTTTAGGAAGCCTCGACAGTCGCGATAGATGGCTTTCGATCCTTCCACTCCTTCTGCAAGAAGGTGCCTTCTTCCACTTCTCCTGCTTCGGGTCGAAGCAGCTGGGTTGAGAGAAGTTTCCTGTTTATCAACATTTTAATGAGTAGCTTACTCCTCATCAGGAATACCCATGTCGAAGGCAGGTGACCCTCCGTGTTGGGGGGCACCCAGATAATGGTTGACATCCACAAGAGCAATGAGCTCGTATGTTTGAGTATGCCTGGCTTCGTGGAACGTCTCGAAGACCTTCTCATATTGCTCCTGGAAGGTCTCATTCTTTATTGTTATCTTGTTGTTCTAAGCCTCCAGCTCTTCGACTTTAGCTTGAAGAGCAAGCTTCTTTTGTTCCTTCTTCCGCAGTCTCACATTAGGCGTGAGGGGGGTGTCGTTCTGTGTGATGTGGCTTCCTTCACTCCCCATGTTGGAGAGGGATGCCTGGTCAAAATAGAGTGTACGAATGGTGGAAACCAGCTTGACAAAGCTAAATAGAATAGGAATAAGTGTGATTCCCACAGATGGCGCCAAATGTTGATGCACAAAATCAGTGAGGACTTTCGTACAACAGAAAGTGTCAGGTTTGTGACCTTCACTAGATTGCTTTGGTCACTGGTGTGAAGGAAATTTTGTGAAAAACATGTTCATTTGAATAACATCATATAGCATGCAATTAACAATTAAAGGCGGAATCATGCTTTCATGCATTCAAAAACAAAACATCTACCATGAAATTCAAAGCCTAGTAGATTGGTGAACCTTGACTCAACTTTTAAATCAACATTTATTAGTTGAGAAATATTTACCTTTGTAGATTCCTCTTTGCATATGCAAAGGATAATCACCCAAGAGATAGGGCCTTCATTCCTTGCTTCTTAGCTCCATGGATTTGGTTGAATGAAATAGATTCTCCAAGTTCCCAAAATAGAGAACCTCTAAAGATTCTACACCAAGGTTGGATTGGAGAGGAAATGAGTGACCTTGAGGAAATAGAATTGCTAGACAATATCCCCCAAGGTGGTTGGCCTCTTAGAGAGAAATGGAAGCTTTGTGTTCTCACCAATTTTCTCTAAAATCAACAACTTTTGAATTTTAGGTTATAAAGTTCTTTATATAGTCACTTCTTTAAATGACCTAAAGAACCAAAAACCCTAATTCAACACTAAATGGATATGGGCTTTTGGGCCTTTGTGAATCTTTATTCATTAAGTTGTCATACAACTTAAGTCAATGGGCTTTGACGTTCGAAGCCCATTGGGCCTTAAGGTCCAAAAACTATCCCGAGGTCTTTAACGAACTTATTGGTTTGATTAATTAACATATTAATTAATCCTTGCCATAAATAATTAAACCATTTAATTCATCTCCTTTGTTTCTTCAATCTCCACCTTATTTGGTGTACGATACATTAGGTTCCTTTTAGCGAGGCAGTGGGCGATTAAAACCATTTTACATCGATTGTGAATTGAAACTTACTTTCAATTCTCCCTTTAGTGATTACACACGTTTAGGGCTTCCACAAACCATGAGTGACCCCTAGCAGCATATCATGGCTACCCAAGCTAATCAGAAGAGGTAGAGAACCTATTCAGTTTAGGATTACAAATGCAATACGGTCTTTCTCTAATCTAATACTCTTGACCACATTGTTTGGTTTGATAGTTTATTTATTCATGTCTACTATCCAATGTGATTCATTTGCATTTTATGATTACCTTGAATGTGATTTGGAACGCATTCCCCAATCTCATTCATACTCTGGCCAGAGATTTTAATCATATCATAGAGTATTCTCCCTCAAGCCAATTGAAGGTTAGAGATCCCTTGTTGCGCATTCACTTGTCTCCATGACTAAGTGGCTTAACCCCAATGATGTCGTGGACACCCCGATGGGGTGACTTTGGCATAATCAAAGATCAAGGACTTAACCACAAGACAACAACTGTGATGCCTCAGGTCAAATGACTAATTTGCATTATCCCAAACATGAGTTCTCATGTGACATGAGTATGAGAACTCCTCGTTGATCGTGTTCAGTGAACTCATTCTCTATTGAGCACCTACGTACTTGTCTTGATGTCACACACACCAATGACTCGAGACTAGTCACTCTCCCTGAGAGAAGACATAGCACATACTGATCTTATCGGACTGTCAATGCCCAATTGGCAATCCTATGATCAGGAACGTTTAGGATGTGTCTACGAAAGAATGGTCTCATTAATCTAACTACATTAGATTGCATTCTTCCAATCACATATTCCTTGGACTTTATCGTTTAAGCATATAACATTTATATGAGACGCCTCAAACAATAATGTTTGCCTTTTATATGTAAACTAGATTAGTTTAACATGTGAAATATCCGTAAAGTATCATCATAAGAATGGCTTTAGGGCACATTTCCAACAATCTCCCACTTGCACTAGAGCCAATCAGCTTGGTCATCTGTTATGATTCCTCCTCTGTAGTCATTTCCTAAATGGCTGAATAGTAGGCCTAGGAAATGGATATCTATATGTTATCCATAGAAGCAACCTTGAGAATATCGACGTCACCATTATACATGATTCCCAATCATGTGGTTCAGTCTCTCATATGAGTTCGGATCTTGATGAGACCTTGATTCCCTGGCTTGAGCTATCGCCCTATTAGTGTCATACACTTTCTGGTTGGAACCGAATAGAGAGTTCATAAATGAACTTTCCCATCCAAACAACATTGTTGTAAACTTCTATATGGCAATATATTTTGCATTCATAATGGAACACACTAAAGTCATTACTTTAATGTTTCCATCCAAATATCTCTTTAGTCATAATAAAGAGGTATCTGTTAATCTCTTCATTCGTAATGAAGAAACATTCAACGATGGATTAGATTCATAATCTAACACATTTACGCATCCTTTACGTTACTCTAATTCTTCCTCAATCTTTGAGGAATTTATCCTTTAGTATTTCTTAAATACTTAAGGACTCACTTGACAGTTGCCATGGTTCTGATCCTGGGCTTGTATTGATATCGCCTTGTACCTTTCTAGGTACAACTCATATCAATGTTTTTCATACAATATGAAATACATAAATCACCTTTCTGCGTATGCATAAAGGATTCGATTTACGCATTATTTCTTTGGGAGTCAAAGGGTACGTTCCCTTTGAGAAGAGCTACCTCCTAGTCTCACTAGAGTTGTTCTTCTTATTGAAGTTTATCATCATATGAGAAACTTCCTAGCAACCTTTTGTCTATTATTAGGGCATGATATAATCCAATTATATCCTAAAATCTATCATTATAGATTTCCATCCCATGTATATAGACTATGTCTCCCATATACATTCTATCGTTATAGAAAGTTTTAAAGTCATAACTTTAACAATGAAGTATTCTTTTCATTTCCAAAATTAATATATCATACATATATTCAAATTTAGGAATATGATTAACTCCCACTAATCTTTTGTAAACCTAGTAAACAAAAGATTCATTTACATCTATATGAGAAATCAAACAATTTTGATCTTTCTCTCATAAGACGCTTATGGCTCCCACTAGCTTGCTAAGATCCATGATGGTTGGATCTCTACAACTTACATGTTTTGTGATTCATAGTTTTAGACATAAATTATCAAGACTATCTTAATAATGGTTTCGGAAACCTATATCATGTCCAAACATTGAATCAACATTTAGTTGTAGCTTAGCTATCTTCGAATTAACTAAGACTACGTCAAAAATGGTTCCTTCTTGACTACCTTGGAGCTTGTGGTATAGGAACTAGGTTGTTATATTTGTTGATTATCATTTTGTCTCTCAAAGAACCCATTCTTTTGAGTTCTATTCCTAGTTCATTTGCTCTAAGGCAAATCACATTGTAGGATTACAATGAACTACTCAACAAACAACATTTGTTGGTTGGTTTATAGAAGTGATATCCAAAGGTTAATTTAAGGATATCCACAAGATAATTTTTAAACAAATATTGCTCATTATCACACAACCCCAAATCTTAACACAATTAAGATTTGTCTTTCTTTCCAACTACATCCTATGGAGTTATGAAAATTTTGGAAGATCTTCTAATTGACAATTATATTGTCTTAGAAGCATATATATCCTATATATGGGTAATTGATAATATCCAACGAACTAAATCTTATTCAAGTTCGTTCTTCTCCTAATGGAGAAAATCATTATCTTATGATGCTAATTTCCTTGATATCTTTCAAGGAAACTCATCTAAAGTGTTACCTTTCCTTAGATCAAATCTAAGGAGGTAAGTACTTTAGACGTCTTACTCATCAACTTACATTTCTTGAATTCTTTGAAACCTTTTGCAAAGTATTCGGACTTGTGTTTATTCATAATAAACTATAGTCCAACCGAGAGTGATTTTCGGTGAATGTCAAACAACATGAGTAGTATTATGTTGTGGACAAGTGCCACTAACATCTAAGTGAATTAACCTCAACAACTTTGTGATTCTTTATTCTTTCCAAAAGAATAAAGATTCGAACATTTCGCCTCTATACAATTTTGACAAGAAGGTATTGGATCCGGATCTAACGATCCAAAGCATCCATCTATGACCAACTCGTATTTTATGTTTTAGAGGTATCACAACTCAGTTGGGATTAGTCACTATTTTGCAACCTTTTGGGTTTTAAGCATCATTATATTCTAAACAGTTAACGCTACCATATCATCTCTACTATAGAGACAATTAATTAGATTACTATAATCCAATAAGTGATTAATAAAGAACAATGTTTTGTCAAACAAAACATTCATCCATCTCTACTATAGTGACGGAATTAAGTTCCTTAAAATTGGAATGTAAAGACAATCTTTGGTTTTTCCAATTTCTTTGGTAGTTCATATGAGGAAGTTAGTACCATCTGCTTTCGCAGAGATCTATATTTTATTCACGTTCCGAATGTGAAGTACTTTCTCTTCTCTCATTAATCTTCTACTTTTTATTAGCCACACTTTTACAATGATTGTAAAACATAGTTACTAATACGGAATCAAGCATTCAAGTAGAAGGACCAACTGTTTTGAACTATTCAAGAACAATTTACAACACCTTCGAAAGGTGTGTTCTTGACACTTTGCAAGACATTTCTTGCAAATACCCCTTCCAATGTCCATCATTTCATAAAGAAAGTTTGTTCCCTTGGAGTTAATTTTATCTTCTTCATTTGACTTCTCCTTTGACTACAATAGTCATGGTCCCTAAACTCCCACTATCTCTCTTGAAACCTTTTTCAATTGTGTTATACACATCAAACATTTTGGAGAGTGTGTGGTATTTGTTCACTACATAGTTTACAATAAACTTAGTGAACCATTAGGATAGGGACATAAAGGTGAAGTCCTAGCTTAGTTTCCGTCTCGTTAAGTGGTTTATCACTTCAACACTCAATGATTCAAAATCATCATAAGTCCATGTTGATGGACTATTTTTGTCAACCAACCATTATGTTCTAAACATAATTACAAACTTTCAAGAGTTGTTCAAGGCAACTCTTATTTGTTCATAAGTTCCTTTGTTCATATAACGAAGGAATAAGCATTGGTTGTTTGTGTTGTCCTCTTCATGATAGACATTTCTAACATGTTCTTCCAATGATACATTATCAATAGGAAGATTGTGAGGATGAGACTTCTTAGGTACATGCACAATCCATTTAAGACAATCTTTGGGATTGTGTTACCAAGTCCGGAAACTAAAACATTCGGTTTTTCTTTGTCAAGTTTTGGATAGCGTTTGCAAATATATTGGTAAACAAATACATAACGAATATAAATTGATTGATTTTAAGCCATTTGATTCGGGTCTTTAAATCAAATAGCACCACCCACTATTTTTGGCAAATTCCATATCCCTCATTGGAATTCGAGAGTTTTGGAGGAAACTCTTAGTAGGTTATGGGAGACTCACTATTACCAAGCCCACCTCAGAAGAAAATCATATTGGCTAGCGTTAATAATAATGAGAGAGTACGCTTACTCATTTGCAACAACCTCTTGCAAGTACCCATCTAGTTTGGCCTCTAGAGAATGATGCCTCACAAGAATATCATATTGGCACATTGAACTTAGTTAAGTCATTCCCACCATGCTAGTTAAAGTAGGGGTTCAAGAATGGCCTCAGAAGAATATCATATTGACCACACTCGTTGCCTACCTTCACTTCATCATATGTATATAGGCTTCTCCTGAATGTAAGCACATACTTTGCAACCCCAGAACTGGACGAATACGGTGTATGAGTCACAAACAATTGAAGCCTACCATGGTGGAAGGCCACGAAAGAGTGTTCAAAGCACTCTCACGCTTATCAACTTAATAATGGTTTGTTTGAGGGTTTTAGGTCTCATCACATAAAAGTATTCATTTTAATCTACATTCAAACAATTTTGGTCCTATTACAACTATTGGTCCATTTGATTCAATTTAGTTGTATATAATACTCCCACTATACTTATAAAACGGTTTTTAAAGTAAGAGTATATGATACTACTAACATAAGGTTTGCATTCATTTGATGGACTATATAGTTGCCTTAGGGCCTTAGGATGACTATGAACCTTTGTTTAGATTCAACACGAGCCTAGTGTTGAATCTCGGACTAGGGATGGAGATTGATTTTAGTTACGCGTTTAATCACATTAAGGCGTGTTGTCTTAGGGGCGTTGGACCCAACTACTTCATTTTCATGCATATCAACTCTTTTACAACAATTGATCAAAATAAATTACTTTAAAGTAAAGAAGAGCTTATGCTCTTTTACAACATTTGATCAAATCAAATTACAACCAAAATTAATCTACACATTCCCATGGTTCAAACAAATTTGAAACGGCCTTTCACATAGCTCAATTATCGTAGGCTTAGGTTCATAATCACCCTTTAATTAATTAACATTTTAACTAATTAAATTGAATGCAACATTTTCATTTGGTTTTTGTATCCATAAAATTGATTTAAATGGAGCTAAATGAAATGAAAATCCAATTCTCATTTAAAGAGACAAAACAATTTTTGTTTCCTACTTAATTTGGGTCATCATGCAATAACCACAACTTTTTGGGCTATATTGCGAAACACAAACTTTTGGGGTCACTTTGTAAAAAACACAAAAGTCCACTACTTCATGTAATTACAACTAGAACCCAAAAATTTCAACAAATACAAAAAACTTCATTAAAGGAGCAAAACAATTTGTCATTTAACGTTTTTGGGCCTTAACGTAAAAACGTAAACTTTTGGGCCAAAGTGCAAATACACAAAAGTATCAAAACTTTATGTAATTGAATAAAAGACCCAAAAATACCCTATTTAATTAGGGTGGCCGGCCATGATAGAAAAAAATATGATTTTTACAAAGTTTTTGTAAGTGGGTTTTATTAGGTGAGGTAAAGATGAAATATTTTTGAATTTATGTTAAACTTTTAAAAAAGTTTGTCTACCATTATAACCATTAATTGAATTTATGTCAAACTTTTAAAAAAGTTTGTCTACCATTATAACCATTAATTGAATTTATGTCAAACTTTTAAAAAAGTTTGTCTACCATTAAAACCATTAATAATACTTTACAAATAATCATCACCCACTAAAATCACCCACTAAAATTAAACCAAAACTTTATGTAAAAACATAAAACATTTTGAATCAAAACTTCAAAACTTTTTGTTCTTGGCAAGAACTTCAAGAACATTGAAGAACACTCATGAAAACTCATAATAGCTCCATGAATGTTTTCACTCACCAAAACTCAAATTTTCATCACTCAAAAGAGGGTTAACATCCTAGGGTACTTAGGGGTTCCAAAAGTCACTTTAAAACCATTTTAACAAGACAAACATGAACCCAAAAAATCACCCTTTGGATTTGGCCGAATTTCCCCAAAAACATGGCACCAAATTTTAGCTCCAAAATTCATGCTCATATGAACTACATCTACAACATTTGAGATGGCAAATTTTCTAACAAAATTTACATTCAAAGAAACAAGAATAAAGCTTGTAACATATTACAACTTTTAAATCAAAAAACTATGAACTACAAAACCCAAAATGATTCACCAACTACTAGACCTAGGCTCTTGATACCACTTGAAGGAAATTTTGTGAAAAACATGTTCATTTGAATAACATCATATAGCATGCAATTAACAATTAAAGGCGGAATCATGCTTTCATGCATTCAAAAACAAAACATCTACCATGAAATTCAAAGCCTAGTAGATTGGTGAACCTTGACTCAACTTTTAAATCAACATTTATTAGTTGAGAAATATTTACCTTTGTAGATTCCTCTTTGCATATGCAAAGGATAATCACCCAAGAGATAGGGCCTTCATTCCTTGCTTCTTAGCTCCATGGATTTGGTTGAATGAAATAGATTCTCCAAGTTCCCAAAATAGAGAACCTCTAAAGATTCTACACCAAGGTTGGATTGGAGAGGAAATGAGTGACCTTGAGGAAATAGAATTGCTACACAATATCCCCCAAGGTGGTTGGCCTCTTAGAGAGAAATGGAAGCTTTGTGTTCTCACCAATTTTCTCTAAAATCAACAACTTTTGAATTTTAGGTTATAAAGTTCTTTATATAGTCACTTCTTTAAATGACCTAAAGAACCAAAAACCCTAATTCAACACTAAATGGATATGGGCTTTTGGGCCTTTGTGAATCTTTATTCATTAAGTTGTCATACAACTTAAGTCAATGGGCTTTGACGTTCGAAGCCCATTGGGCCTTAAGGTCCAAAAACTATCCCGAGGTCTTTAACGAACTTATTGGTTTGATTAATTAACATATTAATTAATCCTTGCCATAAATAATTAAACCATTTAATTCATCTCCTTTGTTTCTTCAATCTCCACCTTATTTGGTGTACGATACATTAGGTTCCTTTTAGCGAGGCAGTGGGCGATTAAAACCATTTTACATCGATTGTGAATTGAAACTTACTTTCAATTCTCCCTTTAGTGATTACACACGTTTAGGGCTTCCACAAACCATGAGTGACCCCTAGCAGCATATCATGGCTACCCAAGCTAATCAGAAGAGGTAGAGAACCTATTCAGTTTAGGATTACAAATGCAATACGGTCTTTCTCTAATCTAATACTCTTGACCACATTGTTTGGTTTGATAGTTTATTTATTCATGTCTACTATCCAATGTGATTCATTTGCATTTTATGATTACCTTGAATGTGATTTGGAACGCATTCCCCAATCTCATTCATACTCTGGCCAGAGATTTTAATCATATCATAGAGTATTCTCCCTCAAGCCAATTGAAGGTTAGAGATCCCTTGTTGCGCATTCACTTGTCTCCATGACTAAGTAACTTAACCCCAATGATGTCGTGGACACCCCGATGGGGTGACTTTGGCATAATCAAAGATCAAGGACTTAACCACAAGACAACAACTGTGATGCCTTAGGTCAAAGGACTAATTTGCATTATCCCAAACATGAGTTCTCATGTGACATGAGTATGAGAACTCCTCGTTGATCGTGTTCAGTGAACTCATTCTCTATTGAGCACCTACGTACTTGTCTTGATGTCACACACACCAATGACTCGAGACTAGTCACTCTCCCTGAGAGAAGACATAGCACGTACTGATCTTATCGGACTGTCAATGCCCAATTGGCAATCCTATGATCAGGAACGTTTAGGATGTGTCTACGAAAGAATGGTCTCATTAATCTAACTACATTAGATTGCATTCTTCCAATCACATATTCCTTGGACTTTATTGTTTAAGCATATAACATTTATATGAGACGCCTCAAACAATAATGTTTGCCTTTTATATGTAAACTAGATTAGTTTAACATGTGAAATATCCGTAAAGTATCATCATATGAATGGCTTTAGGGCACATTTCCAACATGGTGTGGATAGAGACAGAGAGGCAAACACAAGATGTACGTGGTTCACCCAGATTGGCTATGTCCACGGAGTAGAGGAGTTCTCATTAATTGTGAAGGGTTCACACACAAATACATAGGTTCAAGCTCTCCTTTAGTGAATTCTAGTAAATGATTTAGTACAAATGACATTAGGAAATATTATGGGAGAATGATCTCCTTTTATAGAAGGGAGTCTCTAGCTTTATTTTGTCTTTGACACGTCCTCGAAAAGTACCATACTACTTCCTTTCTCTACGACATGAACTAAAAGGTCTTCACAGTTTTCTCAATACTTGATTCACTCTAACAATGGGAAATTAACTCGTACTTCAATTCTATTGTCTACCTATGGAAGTGATCGAAAAGGTGGCTAGTTGAAGAGGTTTTGTTTACCTAGATGGGTGATAAGGTAAAAACAACTATGAGTTTATTGTCCTAATACAAAACTTGCTCCTAAGTTTCCACGATTTAATTTCTTTGGCTCAGAAAGTCATTGTTAATCAATCTATCGGTCCCGCCGCTAATTAACGCATATATGACAAGTTGATATTGTTCAATACCCTAAAACTGTGAGCCGGCATTCTGGCATAAAGGTATGAAGGAAAAATTTGTCCTAGCTAAGAACATGTGAGAACATTTGAACACATAAGCAAACTAATAACACTTTAAAGTAGGCATGCATTCAAAAACAATTCTAAAACCCATGACTTTCAAAGCCTAGTGAATGGTGAACCAAAAGACTCTTTAACAACTTAAAGAGAAGAACGAGTTTGAGTTTCATTACCCTTGAAGCCCATCTTGTTTACACAAGGGATTCACCCAAGTGGAGAGCCTTTAAGTCACCTCATTTGCTCATTGGATGGTTGCTTCTTTGCTTCTCCTTTGCTCCTTGAGGATTTGAGGAGAGGAACTCCAACAACACCAAAAGTTTGGTGTCTCTAAGTCTACACACCAAGGATGAGGTGTGAAGATGAAATGGATGACTTAGAGGAAGGAAGATTGCTAGCTATTTTTCTCTAAGTGTGGCTGGCCTCTTTGGAAGACAAAGACAGAAAGAGTTTTGCTCTTTTCCATCAAAGAAAACCCTTGATGTGGTAAAGCTATAAAGTTCCTTTTATAGCACCTCACATGTTTGAAATGTGCCCTCAAACCAATCATATGATGATACTTTACGGACATTTCACATGTTAAACTAATATACTTTAATTTAAAGGGCAAAGATTATTGTTTGAAGCCGTCTCATATAAATGTTATACGCTTAAACGATAAGTCCAAGAAATATGTAATTGGGAGAATGCGATCTAAAGAAGTTAGATTCATGAGACCATTCTCTTTCGTATACATATCCTAAAGGTTCCTGATCATAGGATTGCCAATTGGGCATTGACAGTCCGTTAAGATCAGTACGTGCTATGTCTTCTCTTAGGGAGAGTGACTGGTCTCAAGTCATTGGTGTGACTGACACCAAGACAAGTACGTAGGTGCTCAATAGAGAATGAGTTCACTGAACGCGACCAATAAGGAGTTCTCATACTCATGTCACATGAGAACTCATGGTTGGGATAATGCAAAGTAGTCATTTGACCTGAGGCATCATAGTTGTCTTTTGGTTAGGTCCTTGATCTTTGACTATGTCAAAGTCACTCCTTCCGAGGGTGTCCACGACATAGTTGGGGTTAAGCCACTTAGCCATGGAGGCAAGTAAATGCGCAACAAGGGATCTCTAACCTTCGAACCGTTTGAGGGAGAATACTCTATGATATGATTAAGAATCTCTGGCCAGAGTATGAATGAGATTTAGGAAGTCGTTCCAAATCACATTCAAGGTAATCATATAAGTAAATGAATCACATTGGATAGTAGACATGAATAAACTATCAATCCAAACAATGTGGTCAAGAGTATTGTATTAGAGAAAGACCGTATTGCATTGTAATCCTAAACTCAATAGGTTCTCCACCTCTTCTGATTAGCTTGGGTAACCATGACATACTGCTAGGTGTCACTCATGGTTTGTGGAAGCCCTAAACGTGTATAATCACTAAAGGGAGAATTGAAAGTAAGTTTCAATTCACAATCGATTTGAAAGAGTTCTAATCGCCCACTGCCTCGCTAAAAGGAACCTAATGGATCGTACACCGTGTAAGGTGATAGGAGCATATTTATGCGACTTAGTTAACATGTTTTCTTGCACTTACTTAGTTAGTTATTGCTTATAAGAGTGTTTTAAGCCATTTTCGTATGTTGGTAGGTCCTAATAACAAAGTTGGCAAGAAAAGTGCATTTTGGTGCATTTTGGAGCAATTTTGGGCTGAAATGGATTGCATGCACTTGGAGACATGAGGATGGACGTTTTGGGAAGATTAGAATTTAATATATGTGTGTGCAAGTGTGTGACCTACAAGTAACAAACATCATAGCTGCCATGTGATGGAGAAAATGTGTTGATTTGTGGCTGAAATAATGAAGTGCATGTGTGTGTGCAAGTGTGACAACTTGTGGATGTGGAAATAATGATAACCTGACAACAAAGACACATGCAAAGAGGCCTTGAGCACCATCCTTCACACTTGTGCAGCAGCAACCCTTCATCATTACTTAACATTTCTGCCACAAGAACATGGAGACAACATCATACAAGGCATGTGCAAAAGAGAAACATGGACAGCCAACAAATTCGTCAAAACTGCCTGTGCAGATTAGCTGACTTTGGAAGCATGTTACGAACAGCTCACAATGAATGAGAGAATGAGCCTTATATTCTTGGAAAGCTACGGATGTCTATTTTCTGGATCAATTTACGGATTGTTAATATCATTTTTCTAGAAGAGGTTATGGGCATTGTAACACTGAAAGGTTCAGAAACGGGCTAAGCAGATTTGGCTAATCAAATGAGAAAGTAAAGGCACTTGTTTTGTGTTTTGCTTTGTCATCACCACTCAGCAGCAAATGGAGTTATGATTGCACTCATTTGGCTTCGGAGCAAGTGGAAATGCACAGCTAGAAAGAGAAGACACACCCACATGCAAAGGAAAGGAGAAACATGGGCAGAAAATGGGTGGATTGGTGGTTGAAACGATGAAGCATGTGTGTGCAAAAGAAAAGGAGAAACATTGGACAGCACACACCCATACAATCTGCACATGCAAAGGAAATGGAGTAGTCCTCTCCCTAGCCTATAAATACATCCACCACCCCCTTCCAAAAAAAGAGACCATCTTGATCCACAATTGCTACATCTCCATACACTTCCATTTCCATGCCGTGAGCTCCATTCCATCCATACATTCATAAATCCCACATTTCACAAACACAAATACATTTTCCTTCCCTTGGCCGAGACATACACCAATCCTAAATACATTCCTAACCTTTCCATGTATCCATACACATCATAGACACTTGAGCTGCAACAAGGTGGTGGAAACGAAGGTCCTTGGCGTTTCAAGCTTGGAACTTTGGAGCGTTTTAGGTGCGTTTTAGGTGTACTTCGTTCTTGCTTTCAATGCCTATTTTGTTATTTTCTGATTTTGTTGCAATTATGAGTAGCTAAACCCCTATTTAGTTAGGGGTAAGTTTGAAGCCATGAAGATGCTTGAGATATGAATTGATTTCCTCCAATTGTGATTTGATAAGTTGTGATTGCAATTCAATTATCTATTTTATTCATAACTGATTCTTGTATGTTTATTAAGGATGCATACTTAGTTTTCATGCATGAATTAGATGCTAGAATATAAATGAGTTTCACCTAATCGTTACAAGTTTATATTCATGAGTAGTGAAGGTTGTTTATCACAATCGCGTTAATTAAATTCTTGGCAAATGTATCATGCATTCATAGTTATAATTGCCTCGTCAACACTTATGATTTTCATTGAACGTAATGATCTCTGATTGTATCTCTATTATGCATTCATATAGGGGACTTTTAGAGAATGATTTGGGTTGTCGCATGCATTCATCCAATTCAATGAGTAAAGGAAAATCTGAGGGTTAATTTGTGCATCACGGTTAATCTGGGGTGTTGAGCATCATAGTTTATTGAAAAGAAATTGGAAATCAATTCATGTACAAGTGTGTCATGTGCGAAGAATGGACCTCTAACTAATCCATCCATCATCGTATTCCTCAAATTTGTCTTACAATCTGCCTAGTTTTATAACTTGTTTGTTTGTTTCAAATTCATCAAAACCAAAATCCCCCTTTTACTTTCTTGTTTCAAAGTGTTAAATTCTTGTTTTGTTTGTGTTTTTGAGTATTTTGATTCAAGTCAAAACACTAAATTCGTCCAAAGTTGTTTTAGAGTCAAATCTGCCCAGTAAGTGTTTTTAGGCAGTTTTGAGTGTTATTAAGTTGTTTTGAATCTTTAGAATCTGTTTTGAGTCCCTTGAGTCTATTCAAACGTTTTTAATATTGTTTTTATGTTTTTGAGTTAGTTTAGAGGTTTTAGCAAGCCCTCCTAATCCCCGGTTTAAGAACGATCCCTACTTGCATTTATACTAAAATTTGACAACAAGAGGGTTTAATTTGAGTGCTTAACTTTCACCGCATCATAAGGTAGAGATGTTGGAAATGTGCCCTAAAACCAATCATACGATGATACTTTACGGACATTTCACACGTTAAACTAATCTAGTTTAATATCAAGGGCAAAGATTATTGTTTTAAGCCGTCTCATATAAATGTTATATGCTTAAACGATAAGTCCAAGGAATATGTAATTAGGAGAATGTAATTTAAACAAGTTAGATTTATGAGACCATTCCCTTTCGTATACATATCCTAAACGTTCTTGATCATAGGATTGCCAATTGGGCATTGACAGTCCGTTAAGATTAGTACGTGATGTGTCTTCTCTCAGGGAGAGTGACTGGTCTCGAGTCATTGGTGTGATTGACACCAAGACAAGTATGTAGGTGCTCAATAGCAAATGAGTCCACTGAACACGATCAACGAGGAGTTCTTATACTCATGTCACATGAGAACTCATGGTTGGGATAATGCAAAGTAGTCCTTTGACCTGAGGCATCATAGTTGTCTTGTGGTTAGGTCCTTGATCTTTGACTATGTCAAAGTCACTCCGTCAGAGGGTGTCCACGGCATAGTTGGGGTTAAGCCACTTAGCCATGGAGGCAAGTAAATGCGCAACAAGGGATCTCTAACCTTCAAACCGTTTGAGGGAGAATACTCTATGATATGATTAAGAATCTCTGGCCAGAGTATGAATGAGATTAAGGAAGTCATTCCAAATCACATTCAAGGAAATCATATAAGTAAATGAATCACATTGGGTAGTAGACATGATTAAACTATCAATCCAAACAATGTGGTCAAGAGTATTGTATTAGAGAAATACCGTATTGCATTGTAATCCTAAACTGAATAGGTTCTCCACCTCTTCTGATTAGCTTGGGTAACCATGACATACTGCTAGGTGTCATTCATGGTTTGTGGAAGCCCTAAACGTGTATAATCACTAAAGGGAGAATTGAAAGTAAGTTTCAATTCACAATCGATTTGAAAGAGTTCTAATCGCCCACTGCCTCGGTAAAGGGAACCTAATGGATCGTACACCGTGTAAGGTAGAGATTGAAGAAACAACGGAGATGAGTAAGGATAGTTAAATGCTTTAATTATTTATGGCAAGGATTAATTAATATGTTAATTAATCAAACGAATAAAGTTCGTTAAAAGACCATGATGCGAAAATAAATTAACGCACAAATTTAAACCCTATTTGTGACAGTTGTAGTATATGGATAAGTAGGGATCGTTCTAGGCCGGGGATTAACTAGGGATGCTAACCCAAGTAAAATTAAATTAAAAACGTAAAAACAAAATTTAAAACACTAAACTAGACTCAAAACACTTAACTAGAATAACTCAAAATAAAACTAACAAATAATCTAACACAAATCAAAAGACTCAAAATAACTCAAGACTTAAGAAAATACAAACTAAAATGATTTCTAACAAATATAATACTTTAAAATAAACGGGGGATTGATTTTTACGAGAAGTAAATTAACTTAAATAAATTACAAAATTGACAAAAACATGAAATTAAGGTAAAATGATAAATGACGGACTGGCTAGAGGGTTCTTCTCCACACATGACATATATGCAACCTAAATTGATTTTCAGTTGTTCTTTCAATAAATTGTAAATTCTCAACGCCCCAAGTTAATTAGGTCCGCTTAAATTAACCTTCAGATTTTCCTACTTTTATTAGGTTGGATGATTGCATACGACAACCCAAAACATTCCCTACAAGTTCCCTACATGAATTGCATAATAGAGATACAAGCAAGAATCATTAAGTTTTATGAAAATCATAAGCATTGACGAGGCACTTGTTACTATGAATTGCATGAAACTTATGCCAAGAATTTACCTAACGCGATCGTTTATAAGCGACCTTCACTACTTGTGAATATAAGTTCATAACGATTAGGTGAAATTCACTTATATTCTAGCATCAAATTCATGCATGTAAATTAAGTATGCATCCTTAATCGACATACAAAAATAAGTTATCAATCAAGCAGTTAAGCAAATTAAATCACAACACCGAAATCACAACTGAAGGTAATCAATTCAAATTACAAATATATACATGGCTTTGAATTAACCTCTAGCCAAAATAAGGGTTTAGTTCCTCATACTTGCAATTAAACAAAAACAATTGATATTAAACATAGAGAAACAAAGTAGAATACACCTAGAATGCTCCAACAACTCCAATGGAATGGCTAGCACAACTCCAAGCACTCCTCCTTCTTTGCAAGCCTTGGAACTAATGGAAATGTGTATGAATGGCTCTCCCCTTTTTCTTGAAGGCTGAATGGTGTTTATATAGAGGTTGAAAATGTCAAGCAATGCAAGGTAATGGACAAGGCACTCACGGCAATGGAAGGATGTGAAGCTGCCAGCTCCATTTTGCATGTGTGTGTGCTGTTTTTGTGCTCTTTCCACCTAGAAATAATCATGCCAAAGCCACTCAAAGCTATAAGTGGGAGACCAACAAGAAATCCACTTCATAGTGGTCCAATTTCTTTGCTTTTCTGCTGTCCATTCACTCCCCTTGTTTTATTTCTTTTCTTTTGTTCAATTCCAATCTGCAAGTTGTCGTCAGCTAGACCTTCCCTTACTCAAATGCCCATAACTTCTTCTAGAAAAATGATATTAACAATCCGCGAAATGTTCTAGAAAATAGACATCTGTAGCTTTCCAAGCATATAAGGCTCATTCTCTAATTCATTCTGAGCTGTTCGCAATTTGCTCCCAAAGTCAGCTGATCTACACAGGCAGTTTAGACGAATTTATTACTTAAAATCACACTTATGCTATTTTTATTTTCTTAGCTAGATAAATTTGATAAAACACAAAAACAAAGTAAATAGCACAAAAATATGAGAAACTAACTAAGAAAAGACGAGAGAATTTGATGTAAAATATATATAAATATGAGCTTATCAAATACCCCCACACTTAACTTTTGCTAGTCCTCGAGCAAAACAAACGAAAACAGAAAAAGTAATAACATGAAAAATTATTAGTTTCCCCCTATGTGACCCTCATAGAACTTCATTCGAGAACACAATCATCAAAAACCATAGCTAACACCAACATGCTAATCCAAATTCATTTTCCTTATTCAAATATTAGCAGTAATCTTTGAAACATCCTTGAAGTGTAGTGTGTGAGATAGCCATGTTAATGCAATTTCAAAATTTTATTTTAAAAAAAAAAAACAGCATATGCAAACTAGCGACCTTCTCACGGGATTTACACTCAATCACACATGTGTTTAGTTTTAATGTGTTTCGCTCAAAGAAACAAATGTGAAAGTTCTACCATAAGCTTGCATAAAGATCACTTCTCCACAGTCATAATTGCAAAACTTAAATCAAGAGGACTTTTATTGGATGTAATGAGGCTTAGGGATAGGGTTATTGAAACGAAAGAATAGGAAAACACAAGTTCCAAGCTACATTGTAAGCAATTATTTTCTTTATATTTATAAGAACTCAAGCTCTCCAACGATTCTTCAGACATCTCCAACCACACCCATAAACTGAAACTTTAAAACTTTTTATTTTCTTTGTATACAATCTTTCTTTTTCTTTTCCTTTTCTTTTCTTTTCTTTTTTTTTTTTTTTTTTTTTTTTTTTTTTTTTTCAAACAGAAACAAATATGAAAAACCCCCACACTTATTCTTTTGCCAAACACCTTCAAAGTACTTCACAAACATTTCACATAAGACAATCTTGCATTGCTCGCTTGGAAAGGGTAAGGAAAATTATTTCAGGCATAAGGGTAGACATATCTGGTGATAAGAAATAAAAGGCTCACAAATACGGCTCAAAATGGCAATCTAATGATATTATTTTTCTTTGGGAAACAAGGTTATTTGGGCCATGGTGGTAAACCTAATGCCTCTATCATTTTCAAGTTCATGCAATCAATGACAAAAATTTCGAAAGATCGTTATGCAAGTTCTAGAGAAGTATCTCACATAAGTTCATCACACATGAAAAAAATAGGAGTGTATGAAAAATGCATACACTTTCAATAGGCTCAAAAACTCACATAGGATGTATATGGTCACTAAATTCACATATGGAGCTTTAAATCATGCTTTAGTTTCACATCAACAAGGCTATGTGCATTTGGTTTTTCAAAGATGAACAAATATGTACAAACTAACACGAGAATTAGGAATTTCACAAAACACATGTTAACTAAGTTCTTGATGATCATGATTCAAATTTTATCCAATTATATCATTGGGTCGGGAAACTAACAAAAATCTAATTCAAAACAATAAAGAAAACAAGGAAATATTTTTGGATTTTTTAAATTTTCCGATTTTTTTTTTTTTTTTTTTTTTTTAAATAAAACAAAACTAACTAAGAAAACAAAGCAATAACATGGAAACAAATGAAACCAGTTCAAAGTCGAAGGTACAAAAAATTTCAATTTGGTCATTTTTATACTCTTTACCCCCACACTTAAACTAGACATTGTCCCCAATGTCAGAAAATATAATAAAATGCAAATAAAAACAAAATAAATAAATATAAAGAAATAAAATAAAGCAATAGGACTGAAAACTTCCCTAATTTGCAGAAAATCAAGCGATGACCCCCCGAGCTAAAATTCTGCAATCAACTTCAAGGGTGGAAATAACCAAAAGTTCCTGCAAAGAAAAGAAATAAGTCAGTTAAGCACACAAGAAAATGTAGAAAAACAAACAAACGAAAAATTGAAAATGAAAATAAAAGATAATAATAAAACTAATAAGTAATCATTGGTCCTGTTTGGTGACTTTCCACAGCTTTGAATTTGAACTGGCCTCGGAACTTCTTAGCAAGGAAAATGAGACTTGATTGGTGGTGTTGTTGAAGCTTCTCGAGCTCTTGGTTTCAACTCAGACTCCTTCTGCCGGGTTGATTGAGTCTGCAGGCTACATTCTTCTCTTTTTGTTCTTCTGCATGGCAGGTAGGCACGAGGAATAGGTGGTGGTCTGCTTCTTTGTTCAATCTGTCCAAGTGCCGACCGATTGCCTTTCTTTCACCTTGACTCGTAGCCAAGAGCAAGGGTAAAGGAAAAGCGTGCCATGAGATATCTTTGCCTCTGACTCTGATGATATGGGATACTTTTGCTTTTGAAGAAGTATCGTTCCACAGGTGTATGCGTGAACTGGGCTGGGGAACTTCTTAGCAAGGAAAATGAGACTTGATCTTGAAGATGAAGCAGCACCTTGTCTCCACATGCTTCAAGTATCATTTTCACTTGCCATGTCTGTTCTCCAGGCAGATGTGGCGACTTCTTCGGAAGTACATCAGTGGTTGAAGAAGAGCACTCGAGAGCAATGCTAGGTAAGCAATCAGGAAGGATTTTCAGGCAGTCGGTTCTTAGATTGGAAGATTGACACCGAGTGCTGGCTGATTGCCCGCTTTCTCCTTGCCACAAAGACAAGGACAAGGACAGGAAGAAAGCGTGATATGAGATACTCTTGCTTTCAACCTTCATGATATGAAATACTCTAGCTCTAGATGACTTATTTGCAAAGGTATCCCAGGGAATGAGAAACACAGAGAAACTCGAGAGGGTTTGATGGAAAGGCATTTTCTGAGATGAAAAATTTCGGAGATGAAGAAGTGTAGAGGGGGTGTGCCTTTGCTGGATGGCGAAGGTAGATGTTTATAGGTATTTTCTTCACAACCGAAACTATTCTTTTACCCCTGTCGGCAGCCGGTGGATGGATGAACAGTACAGGTTACGCGCTTTCTGAAAAAGCAACCCGTAATTTGCGCAAAGCTGACAGCGCGTGACGAGTGACGACAAAATTGGAAAAATCAGGGAGCGGCTCGTGGTTTCTGAGCAATCCCGACTTTTGAGAAAGGAATTGCATGTGACACGTCTGGACAAATCAGGGAGCGGCTCGCCTCGTGATTCCTGACTGCTCCGGCTTTTGAGAGAGACGCCCGACTTTTGAGAGAACGGCGTCCGACTTTTGAGAAAGGAATCGACTTTTGAGACGGAGACGCCGCTTTTGAGAAAAGAATCCGGCTTTTGAGAAAGGAGCCCGGCTCTTCGATTTGCGAGAGGGCGTCTCTTCGACTGCTGAGTGATGCCTCTTGATTTCTTCTTCTTATAAGAACGCTCATTTTTGTTCCACAACAAACTTAAGCTCCCCTGTAAACACTCCCTCCTGTAAACACTCACACTTGCACTTCTTTTAATCTTGATCAGTCCAACTCTTCATTCTCAACACCATCAAATATGTCTTGCCCCTCTGACCGTCGCCTTAACTTGAATGTTGGGGAAGATAGTGATATATCTTCTCCAACCAACATTTGGCAGCCATCCTTCATATCCCCGAATGGTCCTCTTACAGTTGGGGATTCCATGATGATGAACGAAACAACCGCATCGGTGGTGGCCAGAAATCTGCTCACTCCTAGAGACACTAGGATACTTTCTAGGCGGTCCGACGAACTAGCTGTCCAGGACTCTATGGCCTACAGCGTCCGATGCGCAGGTTCAGTATCAAACATGGGCCAGCGCCTTCTTGCACGAACCCGTCAGGTGGAATCGTTGATGGCTGAAGTGGCTAGTCTTCGGCAGGAGGTCAGAGTGCTTAGGCATGAGAATAGGGATTTGCACATGCTTGCAACCAATTACTCCACAAGCATGAAGAGGAAGCTGGATCAGATGCAGGAGTCCGAAGTGCGGATTCAGAGTGATCATCAACGGTTTATGGCGTTACTCCCGAGGTTTGTGTTGCCTTCGTCCTCGGGAGCAGCACCAAGTATTGAGGCTCTGAATGATCCAGCTCTGGCGCTTCGTCTTTCAGGGGCTCCGTCGACCTCCGAGGCACCACCAACCAATGACCAATGAACGAAATTAAATTACAAGTTATTGTAAAAAAAAATTATGCATTTAAGTTTTTTTTTTTTTTTTTTTTTATTTTTTTTTATTTTTATTTTTTATTTATATGAATGTTTATGTTTTTAAGTTTTTTTTTTTTTTATTTTTTTTATTTTTTTTATTTTTTTTTTTATGTAAATGTAAAAATAAGTAAATCAAAGTAAAAAAAAACTAAGTTTAATCTCTTAAACAAAAATCACTACTAAATAAACACAACAAAATAAAATCAACGTAAAATAAAAAAAAATCAACGTAAAATAAATTCACACAAGAGCAAACAAACAATGAAAGAACTAAACAAAGTAAAATAAATTCAGTAAAGAGAAGGGATTAGGAATGCAAATCTGATTGTGGGTGATTCCTAGGCCTCCCTTCATTATTCAAATGCATGGGCTTATCATTGAACGGACGGTGGTACTTGAAATGATCCGACAACGGTCTAAGTTCTAATGACGGTGCCTGAATCATCAAAATTAAAAACAAGTTAGTATAAATTAAAATAAAAAATGGAGAAGATGGCTTACAGTCACATTCAAACTCAATTATAAACACCACGTCTTTGAACGTTTCCGGGACTTTGAACTTGGCCAGGTTTACTATGATGGTTGTGGCTTGTCCCGTGTCATCAAACTCAACTGCTTTAGGCTTGATTGTCTCATGCACAGCCTCTTGGATGTATTCTTGAAATTCTCCGGCCACCTCATTTTCTGGAATAATTCTTCTTGGTGTACAAGTCTCTTTGAACGTTTCAATACCATCGGGAATTTGATTTGGTACACCAAGAATTTGGATATCACTTTGCACCTTGAGACGATCTTCCACAACATATTTTTCATTCACTTCTTCCTTGGGATTTAAAAACCTGCAAGGAAAAATGACATTTGGTGGAACGATGTTAGAATGAATTGAACTTAGAACCACCTCACCTGAGTTGGATGGCATAAGGACTTGAGGGGTTTGTGACAAGAATTCTTCTAAACTGCCCAAGTCGTCATCCTCATCTTCTTCTTGAAGCGGCAATTCATCCATGTCCGGGCCATGTTTGGATGGTTCTGGAACAACTGCATCCTCCATATAACTTCCCAAAGTGATGGCTTCATCGATTTCCATTTCTCCCCTTGAATTTGCAAATGTGGAGTTGGAGAGTTCTCTTTGATCTTGAATTTGTGCCATGATTTCCAAAATCTGCCCAACTTGCTCCTCCAATTCGTCCACTCTTCTGACTCGGTCTTGCATCTCCTGGTTTTGATTTTCTACTCCCTGATTCAAAGAGGTGAGTAAATTATTAAGTGTATCATTATCCAAGGATGTACCTGAATTGAACTGGGGAGATTGTTGTGGTGGTGCACATGGCCATTGATAGTACTCCTCTGATGGCTGTAATTGTTCTTCGTTTTGTGAGCCCTGCACCAAAGAAATTAATTCATCAAGCCTTTGATTATAATCCACGGGCATACTTTGATTTGATTGGAATTGCTGTGGGGGATGCTGTGGTAGCTGCATAGGTCTTGAATAGAACGCGTCTTCTTGCTGCCAATATCCACCTTGTTGGAATTGTTGAGGTTCTCCCCACATGTAATCTGAATAATCTCTCCAATCTGAATTGTAAGCATTGGAAAACATGTTGCCCCTTGATTGGTTATGGCCCTGATATCCCCAAACATCTTCATTTGCAGAAAATTGGGGACATTGATGAGTTTGATATCCTTGCCCATACGATGCCCCAAATGTAGGGACACTTGACATTGTGGTCCGTTCGGCATTATGCGTTAATTGAGCAGTGAGCTGTGCCAATAGATCTTGAATGCTAGTCGAATCCAGGTCTTGCTCCATTTGTACCTCAATTCAAAGAAAGAAAAATAAATCAAATATCAAAAGTAACATACACAAACACAAATAAACATAAGCAAAAACAAAAATAAAAGGATTAGCAAATTTGCTAATCCCCGACAACGGCGCCAAAAATTTGATGCGAAAATAAATTAACGCACAAATTTAAACCCTATTTGTGACAGTTGTAGTATATGGATAAGTAGGGATCGTTCTAGGCCGGGGATTAACTAGGGATGCTAACCCAAGTAAAATTAAATTAAAAACGTAAAAACAAAATTTAAAACACTAAACTAGACTCAAAACACTTAACTAGAATAACTCAAAATAAAACTAACAAATAATCTAACACAAATCAAAAGACTCAAAATAACTCAAGACTTAAGAAAATACAAACTAAAATGATTTCTAACAAATATAATACTTTAAAATAAACGGGGGATTGATTTTTACGAGAAGTAAATTAACTTAAATAAATTACAAAATTGACAAAAACATGAAATTAAGGTAAAATGATAAATGACGGACTGGCTAGAGGGTTCTTCTCCACACATGACATATATGCAACCTAAATTGATTTTCAGTTGTTCTTTCAATAAATTGTAAATTCTCAACGCCCCAAGTTAATTAGGTCCGCTTAAATTAACCTTCAGATTTTCCTACTTTTATTAGGTTGGATGATTGCATACGACAACCCAAAACATTCCCTACAAGTTCCCTACATGAATTGCATAATAGAGATACAAGCAAGAATCATTAAGTTTTATGAAAATCATAAGCATTGACGAGGCACTTGTTACTATGAATTGCATGAAACTTATGCCAAGAATTTACCTAACGCGATCGTTTATAAGCGACCTTCACTACTTGTGAATATAAGTTCATAACGATTAGGTGAAATTCACTTATATTCTAGCATCAAATTCATGCATGTAAATTAAGTATGCATCCTTAATCGACATACAAAAATAAGTTATCAATCAAGCAGTTAAGCAAATTAAATCACAACACCGAAATCACAACTGAAGGTAATCAATTCAAATTACAAATATATACATGGCTTTGAATTAACCTCTAGCCAAAATAAGGGTTTAGTTCCTCATACTTGCAATTAAACAAAAACAATTGATATTAAACATAGAGAAACAAAGTAGAATACACCTAGAATGCTCCAACAACTCCAATGGAATGGCTAGCACAACTCCAAGCACTCCTCCTTCTTTGCAAGCCTTGGAACTAATGGAAATGTGTATGAATGGCTCTCCCCTTTTTCTTGAAGGCTGAATGGTGTTTATATAGAGGTTGAAAATGTCAAGCAATGCAAGGTAATGGACAAGGCACTCACGGCAATGGAAGGATGTGAAGCTGCCAGCTCCATTTTGCATGTGTGTGTGCTGTTTTTGTGCTCTTTCCACCTAGAAATAATCATGCCAAAGCCACTCAAAGCTATAAGTGGGAGACCAACAAGAAATCCACTTCATAGTGGTCCAATTTCTTTGCTTTTCTGCTGTCCATTCACTCCCCTTGTTTTATTTCTTTTCTTTTGTTCAATTCCAATCTGCAAGTTGTCGTCAGCTAGACCTTCCCTTACTCAAATGCCCATAACTTCTTCTAGAAAAATGATATTAACAATCCGCGAAATGTTCTAGAAAATAGACATCTGTAGCTTTCCAAGCATATAAGGCTCATTCTCTAATTCATTCTGAGCTGTTCGAAATTTGCTCCCAAAGTCAGCTGATCTACACAGGCAGTTTAGACGAATTTATTACTTAAAATCACACTTATGCTATTTTTATTTTCTTAGCTAGATAAATTTGATAAAACACAAAAACAAAGTAAATAGCACAAAAATATGAGAAACTAACTAAGAAAAGACGAGAGAATTTGATGTAAAATATATATAAATATGAGCTTATCAGACCACGGGTTAGTTTTGGGCATCAAGGCCCAATGGATTTCGAACGTCAAGCCCATTGACTTAAGTTGTATGACAACTTAATGACTAATAATTCACAAAGGCCCAAAAAGCCCAATAAAACCCTATGGCCGACCATAATGAGAGTGGAGTGGGTTTTTGGACTTATTACAAGTTTGCCACTCCAATGAAGGTAGATATAAATATGACTTTATAGCTATTTCTTCATTAGGGTTTTCTTTTGGAGAAAAGATGAGAACACAAGTTCTCTTTTCTCTCTAAGAGGCCGGCCACCCTAGAGGATTTTAGCTAGCAATCTTACTTCCTCTAGGTCACTCATTTCTTCATCAATCCTTGCTTGGTGTGGAGACTTAGAGGTTCTCAACTTTGAGAACTTGGAGAAACCAATTCTTCCATCCAAATCCATGGAGCTAAGAAGCAAGGAATGAAGGCCCTATCTCTTGGGTGATTATCCTTTGCTTATGCAAAGAGGAATCAACAAAGGTATAAATTTCTCAACTCAGTTTGTTTTGAGTTGAGTATTGGTTCACCTAACTACTAGGCTTTGAATTTCATGGGTAATGTTTTCTTTTGAGTGCATACATGCATGATTCCGCCTTTAATTTGTTAATTGCATGCTATAGATGTTGCTCAAATGAACATGTTTTTCAAAAAAATATCCTTCAAGAGATTGAAGAAACAACGGAGATGAGTAAGGATAATTAAATGGTTTAATTATTTATGGCAATTATTAATTAATATGTTAATTAATCAAACGAATAAAGTTCATTAAAGACCTCGGGTTAGTTTTGGGCCTCAAGGCCCAATGGGCTTCGAACGTCAAGCCCATTGACTTAAGTTGTATGACAACTTAATGACTAATAATTCACAAAGGTCCAAACAGCCCAATAAAACCCTATGGCCAGCCATGTTGATAAAGGAGTGGGTTTGGACTTATTACAAGTTTGCCACTCCAATGAAGGTAGGTATAAATATGACTTTATAGCCTTTTCTTCACTAGGGTTTCTTTTGGAGAAAAGATGAGAACACAATGTCTCTCCCTTTCTCTCTAGGAGGTCGGCCCCCTTGGAGGAGATTAGCTAGCAATCTTCCCTCCTCCAAGGTCACTCGTCTCTTCTTCGAGTCTCTCCTTGGTATGGAAAAATTAGAGGTTCTCAACTTTGGGAACTTGGAGAATCCTTTCAACCATCCTCATCCAAGAAATCCATGGAGCTAAGAAGCAAGGAATGAAGGCCCTATCCTTGGGTGATTAGCCTTTGCTTATGCAAAGAGGAATCAACAAAGGTATAAGATTTCTCAACTCACTTTGTTCTTGAGTTGAGTCTTGGTTCACCCTTCGACTAGGCTTTGAATTTCATGGGTAATGTTTTGTTTTTGAGTGCATACAAGCATGATTCCGCCTTTTATTATTAATTGCATGCCATAGATGTTGCTCAAATGAACATGTTTTTCACAAAAATTCCTTCAAGTGGTATCAGAGCCTAGGTCTAGTAGTTGGTGAATCCTTTTGGGTTTTGTATTTTCATAGTTTATGATTTGAATGTTGTAATTGTTACAAGCTTTATTCTTGCTTCTTTGAATGTAAATTTTGTTAGAAAATTTGCCATCTGAAATGTTGTAGATGTAGTTCATATGAGCATGAATTTTGGAGCTAAAATTTGGTGCCATGTGTTTTGGGAAATTCGGCCAAATCCAAAGGGTGGATTTTTGGGTTCATGTTTGTCTTGTTAAAAGTGTTTTAAAGTGACTTTTGGAACCCCTAAGTACCCTAGGATGTTAACCCCCTTTTGAGTAGTGAAAAATTGAGTTTTATTGAGTGAAAATGTTCATGGAGCTCTTATGGGTTTTCATGGATGTTCTTCATTGTTCTTGTTATGTTCTAACCAAGAACAAAAAGGTTTGGTGTTTTGATTCAAAGTGTTTGTTGTTTTTCATAAAGTCTTTGTTTTGTGTTGGTGGGTGAGACTTTTCAATCACAAGACATTTTTTGAAAGTGTGATTGAAATTTGAAAATGTGTTTGAATTTTTTGTACATGATTGGTACTTCTCTTACACACCCATACCTATTTTTTTTTCAACACCATACCCATCACCTTTTCAACATGCTTGACTTTAAGACTTTGTCTTTCATAAAAAACACACACCATCACTCACACTACTCCTTGGCCGGCCACTCCTTCAATGAGGGTACTTTTGGGGCTTTTATGCAATTACATAAAGTTTTGATACTTTTTTGTATTTGTACTTTGACCCAAAAGTTTACGTTTTTACGTAAAGGCCCAAAATCACTAAAGGACAAATTGTTTTGCTGCTTTAATGAAGTTTTTGCATTTGTTGAAATTTTTGGGTTCTAGTTGTAATTACATGAAGTAGTGGACTTTTGTGTTTTTACAAAAGGGACCTCAAAAGTTTATGTTTTGCAATATAGCCCAATGGTTGAGGTTATTGCTTTTTGGCCCAAATTAGTTGAGAACAAAATAGTTTTGTATCTTTAAATGAGAATTGGATTTTCATTTCATCTAGCTCCATTTAAATCAATTCTATGGAAACAAAAACCAAATGAAAATGTTGAATTCAAGTTTAATTAGTTAAAGCGTTAATTAATTAAAGAAATGGTGATTATGAACCTAACCCTACAATAATTGAGCTATGTGAAAGGCCGTCTCAAATTTGTTTGAACCATGGGAATGTGTAGATTAGATTTTGGTTATAATTTGATATGATCAAATATTGTAAAAGAGCATAAGCTCTTCTTTACTTTAAAGTAATTTGTTTTTATCAAATGTTGTAAAAGAGCATAAGCTCTTCACTTTGAAGTACTTCTTTCTTGCTTTATTTGACATGCATGAAAATGAAGTAGAGGGTCCAACGCCCAATAAGAAACACGTCTTAATGTGATTAAACGCGTAACTAAAATCAATCACCATCCCTATACCGAGATTCAACACTAGGCTCATGTTGGATTGAATCAAAGGTTCATAGTCATCCTAAGGCCCTAAGGCAACTATATAGTCCATCAATGAATGCAAACCTTATGTTAGTAGTACCATATACTCTTGCTTTAAAAACCGTTTTACAAGCATAGTGGGAGTATTATATACAACTAAATCAATCACATGGACCAAGAGTTGTAATAGGACCAAATTGTTTTAATAAGATTAAAATGCATGCTTATATGTGATGAGACCTAAAACCCTCAACCAAACCATTATTAAGTTGATAAGCGTGAGAGTGCTTTGAACACTCTTTCATGGCCTTCCACCGTGGTAGGGTCCAATCGTTTGTGATTCGTACACCGACTTCACCCTATCATGGGGGAGTACAAAGTGCGTGCTTACACTCAGGAGGAGTTCTATATGCATACATGATGTTGTGAAGGTAGGCAACGAGAATGATCAACATCATATCATTGTGAGGTTGTTCTTGAACCCCTACTCGAACTTGCATAGTGGGAATGACTTACCTAAGTGCAATGGAGCCAACATCATATCATCGTGAGGCTTCATTCTCTAGAGGCCAAATAAGATGGGTACTTGCAAGAGATGCAAATGAGTAAGCGTACTCTCTCATTATTATTGATGCTAGCCAACATCATATCATTGTGAGGTGGGCTTGGTAATGATGAGTCTCCCATACCCTACTAAGAGTTTCCTCCAAAACTCTTGAATTCCGATGAGGGATATGGAATTTGCCAAAAATAGTGGGTGGTGCTATTTGATTTAAAGACCCGGATCAAATGGCTTAAAATCAATCAATTTATATTCGTTATGTATTTATTTACCAATATATTTGCAAACGCTATCCAAAACTTGACAAAGAAAAAGCCAAAAGCTTTAGTTTTCGGACTTGGTACTACAATCCCATAGATTGTCTTTAATGGCTTGTATATGTACCTAAGTAGTGATAAGCTCATATTTATACATATTTTACATCAAATTCTCTCGTCTTTTCTTAGTTAGTTTCTTATATTTTTGAGTTATTTACTTTGTTTTTATGTTTTATCGAATTAATCTAGCTAAGAAAATAAAAATAGCATAAGTGTGAATTTATGTAATAATTTCATCAAAACTGTTTAGCTGTTAAATTAAATAAAATATATACATATATATATATAATAATAAAACATGATGATATGTTTGTTTTATATAAAATAAGAAGATATAAAAAAGTTAAGGTGCAGATTGTGAGTTAGAGATTAAATAAGAAGTGGGGGAAGCCTAGTTGGTTGGCAGTCAGCAAAAGCAGGAAATAAGGTGAAGAGGAATAATAAAAGAAATGCAAGAAGTGGAGGAAGGCATGCAGAAAAAGAAAGAGTAAAAAAATAAAAAGGAAAGGCAGCTGCCTTAGGCAGCTGGCGTGCAGAAGGAAGAAGAAATAAAATATAGGGAATGGATGGATAGAAAACAATAAAAAAAGACTAAAAAATAAAACAATGAGGGAGATATATGTGTGAAGGCCTCGGGGGGCTTAAAGAGGGGGGGAGAATAATAAACAAAGGGGGAGATGGAATAAATAACAGCTGCCTTCCTGGCAGCTAGGGGAGACGCGGAAAAACAGTGAGAGGGGGAGGAAAGAACGCTGCCCTTGGCAGTGAAAACAGAAGGCACGGAAAGAAAGAAGAGGGGGACTGAGACGCAGGGGAAGAGCTGCCTTGGGGCAGCTTGTGAGAAAAGCAAGAGAGAAAGCAGGAGGCAGCTGTCGCACGCGGAACTTGGCGAGAGCGGAGAAGGGAGGCTGGGAGCACGGCACGTGAGGGAAGCTGTGCAGCTGTGCAGCTGTGCAGCAGGACAGCAGGACAGCAGGCAGAGGGCGACAGCTGGCGCTGCCTTGGGGCAGCAGGGAGGTCAGCGAAACAGAAGGCTTGCGCAGGAAATAAAAGCTGCCTTGGCAGCACAGGCAGCAGGAAGACTCACAGTGGTGCAGAAGAGCTGTCTTTTCTCTTGGTTAATTCGTTCCAAACTCATGTTTTACTTTCAGTTTAATTTCTGTTTTAATTTATAAACATGTGTAATTAATTTGTTTTGGCTAGAGTTTAATTCAAAACCATGGATATATTTGTAATTTGAATTGATTACCTTCAGTTGTGATTTCTGAGTTGTGATTTAATTTGCTTAACTGCTTGATTGATAACTTATTTTTGTATGTCGATTAAGGATGCATACTTAATTTACATGCATGAATTTGATGCTAGAATATAAGTGAATTTCACCTAATCGTTATGAACTTATATTCACAAGTAGTGAAGGTCGCTTATAAACGATCGCGTTAGGTAAATTCTTGGCATAAGTTTCATGCAATTCATAGTAACAAGTGCCTCGTCAATGCTTATGATTTTCATAAAACTTAATGATTCTTGCTTGTATCTCTATTATGCAATTCATGTAGGGAACTTGTAGGGAATGTTTTGGGTTGTCGTATGCAATCATCCAACCTAATAAAAGAAGGAAAATCTGAAGGTTAATTTAAGCGGACCTAATTAACTTGGGGCGTTGAGAATTTACAATTTATTGAAAGAACAACTGAAAATCAATTTAGGTTGCATATGTGGCATGTGTGGAGAATAATCCTCTAGCCAGTCCGTCATTTATCATTTTACCTTAATTTTATGTTTTTGTCAATTTTGTAATTTATTTAAGTTTAATTTACTTTTCATCAAAATCAATCCCCCATTTTATTTTAAAGTGTTAGATTTATTAGAAATCATTTTAGTTTGTGTTTTCTTAAGTCTTGAGTTGTTTTGAGTCTTTTGATTTATTTTAGTTTATTTGTTAGTTTTATTTTGAGTTATTCTATTTAAGTGTTTTGAGTCTAGTTTAGTATTTTAAATTTTGTTTTTACGTTTTTAATTTAATTTTACTTTGGTTAGCATCCCTAGTTAATCCCCGGCCTAGAACGATCCCTACTTACATCATTACTACAACTGTCACAAATAGGGTTTAAATTTGTGCGTTAACTTATTTTCGCATCAAGTAGTCTCATCCTCGCAATCTTCCTATTGATAGTGTATCATTGGAAGAACATGTTAGATAAGTCTATCATAAAGAGGACAACACTTTTAATGTCATAATTCTTCTGTTACAAATTGTTGTATGAAGAAGTAAGAGTTGCTTTGAACAACCCTTAGTTAACGCAAACATTAGTGCTCGTTTCTTTGTTAAATGAACAAGGAACTTGAGAAGTAAGCACAAGGGTATGTGACACACCCCGACCCGGAATGTCCACTTCGACTCCAAATCGAGTTGTGCTGGCCGACACCTGGAGGGTGACGAAGCCATAAAGTGTAGTGATGTGGAAGGTATGGGTAAATTTAAACCTAAAGTGCCTAATCAAGGGAGTGTGCAGGTGAGCGGGTTTGAACCCTATTCACACGTGATGTCAGAGCAGAAGACAGTAGTAAATAGGTTGAGGGTTATACCACTGAAGGTAACCATCTCCTGAGATTTGCCAGAATCCTCGTATACGCGTAAACACCGCTACTAAACCTGGAGGGGCGAAAAACAATTTGAGTGGGTCAGTAAAAAAATACTTATACGAAAACCTTTATTTTTTAATATACTAACCCCTCACCGTAAAACAAGTATAGTTTCCTTAAAACATACTACGTAAGTATGTAATCAAATATAACATCAATATAACCAGAAATATGCCAAGTCATGATATATCAAATGCCAAAGTAATATAATCATGTGATAATCAATTATAAGCAGTTTGCTCATCATCTAAGCTAACACACAAGTTCGAATAGATGGTTTCTGACACGAACATGACTGGGTGTAATCAATATGCTCTAGTACTACGACCACGTGAAGACTGGTGCAAAAGCACATCACATACAAGTCGGATCGCCTAATGCAATCTAACCCAACCTAATAACCCTTAACCCAGATGAAATATTCCGTTAGGGAATTTTCCATCCGTCAGTGAATATTTCGTCTTTCAGGGAATATTCATCCTGTTGACTTTTCGGAAATTTAAGCAGGACCCTTCTTAGGGTAATTCGACGTTCTGAATCCGTTTTTGACGTCCGTTTTTCCAAATTCAATTGTTATAGTATAGTTTTACTAATTGTATCTTTATGTGCTTAGGGGAAATTATTAGTGGCGTTTTCATCTTCGCTAGGTTGCGTGGCTCGTCAGCGGCGAAGTATCTGTGAGTGGGCAATTTGTTTTTATACCTATACATATTATAGTTTCCATAAATGCGTATTTACTTCACTTTTACGCTTATATTTCCAAGTATTCGATATTGTGATATAAATTATGATAAATGCTGCTATATGGTTGTGATATTACTGTCATGGCATTCATACGTACTTGTGTACATGCTCATCTTGTTGTACCCGGTGTTAGTACTCACCCCAGGGCCAGGGCTAGTCCTTCACGTGTATGTTCACATCCGCACCGTTCGCTCACCTTGGATCCAAGTTTAGGTGCCGTTTGGTATCAGAGCCATTCCCTGGCCGGAAGTGTGCCGACGAGGATGTCGGGCCCCTAAGGGGGGTGGATTCTAACATCCCACATCACCTAGGGGAGTGATCCTTAAATGTATATTCCCATCTCTACCTAGCACGAGGCCTTTTGGGAGCTCACTGGTTTCGGGTTCCGTAGGAACTCCGAAGTTAAGCAAGAAGGAGGCCAGAGCACTCCCAGGATGGGTGACCCACTGGGAAGTTGCTCGTGAGTTCCCAAAAACAAAACCGGGAGGGCGTGGTCGGGGCCCAAAGCGGACAATATCGTGCTAGGTGGTGGAATGGGCCGGGGATGTGGTGGACCCGGGCCCGGATGTGACAGCATGGACACTTTATGTGCCACGATTCTTCACTTACAAATTGTTGTATGAAGAAATGAGAGTTTCCTTGAACAACTCTTGAAAGTTTGTAATTTTGTTTAGAACATAATGGTTGGTCGACAAAAATAGTCCATCAACATGGACTTATGATGATTTTGAATCATTAAGTGTTAAAGTGTTAAACCACTGTACGGGACGGAAACTAGGCAAGGACTTCACTTTTGTATCCCTATCCAAATGGTTCATTAAGTTTATTGTAAACTATATAGTAAACAATAACCACAAGCTCTCCAAATTGTTTGATGAATATAACACAATTGAAATAAGTTTCAAGAGAGATAGTGGGAGTTTAGGGACCATGACTATTGTAGTAAAAGGAGAAGTCAAATGAAGAAGGCGAAATAACTCCAAGGGAACAAACTTTCTTTATGAAAGGATGGACATTGGAAGGGGTATTTGCAAGAAATGTCTTGCAAGTGTCAAGAACACACCTTTCCAAGTTGTTGTAAATTGTTCTTGAATAGTTCAAAACAGTTGGTTCTTCTACTTGAATGAGAGAAGAGAAAGTACTTCACATTCGGAACGTGAATCAAATGTAGATCTCTGCGAAAGCAGGTAGTACTTACTTCCTCATATGAACTACCAAAGAAAATGGAAAAACAAAGATTGTCTTTACATTCCAATTGAATAAAGGAACTTAATTCCGTATGAGAAATGGAAAAATGTTTTGTTTGACAAAACATTGTTCTTTATTAATGAATGATTAGATTATTGTAATCTAATTAATTATCTCTATAGTAGAGATGATATGGTAGTGTTAACTGTTTAGAATATAACGATGCTTAAAACCGAAAAGGTTGCAATGTAGTGACTAATCCCAACTGAGTTGTGATACCTCTAAAACATAAATTACGAGTTGGTCATAAATGGATGCTTTGGATCGTTAGATCCGGAGTTGAATCACAAAGTTTGAATCTTTATTCTTTTGGAAAGGAAGAAAGAATCACAAAGTTGTTGAGGTTAATTCACTTAGATGTTAGTGGCACTTCTCCACAACATAATACTACTCATGTTGTATGACATTCACCGAAGATCGCTCTCGGTTGGACTATCGTTTATTTTGAATAAACACAAGTCCGAATACTTTGCAAAAGGTTTCAAAGAATTCAAGAATGTAAGTTGATGAGTAAGACGTCTAAAGTATTTACCTCCTTAGATTTGATCCAAGGAAAGGTAACACTTTGGAACAGTTTCCTTGCAAGATATCAAGGAAAGAAGCATCATAAGATAATGGATTTCTTCACTACGAGAAGAACGAACTTGAATAAGATTTAGTTTGTTGGATGTTATCAATTACCCATATATAGGATATATACTTCTAAGACAATATGATTGTCAATTAGAAGATCTTCCAAAATTTTCATGACTCCATAGGATGTAGTTGGAAAGAAAGATAAGTCTTAATCGTGTTAAGATTTGGGGTTGTGTGCTAATAAGCAATATTTGTTTGAGAATTATCTTGTGGATATCCTTAAATTAACCTTTGGATATCACTTCTATAAACCAACTAACAAATGTTGTTTTGTTGGATAGTTCATTGTAATCCTACAATATGATTTGCCTAAGCGCAAATGAACGAGAGATAGAACTCAAAGAATGGGTTCTTTGAGAGACAAGATGATAATCAACAAATATAACAACCTAGTTCCTACACCACAAGCTCCAAGGTAGTCGAGAAGGATTTATAAACTGTTTCAGTTGAATGGTTTGAACTTTATGACTATGTCATAGAGTTACACCTTTTAATTCGAAAGAAATAAGAATGAAAATCCTTATGACTACATTGAGTGTATATACGACATATACTCAAGGAAATGGTTAAGTACCATTTGACCCGAAATAATGAAACCTTCATACTAATTGGTAGCTTAAGGTGACTACAATCAAAGAGAATGGTTGACTTGGAAGAAACCATCTTTGACATTGTCTTGGTTTCAATTAATTCAAAGATTGATAGCTACAACTAAATGGTGATTCAATGTTTGGACATAATATGGGTTTCCGAAACCATTATTAAGATAGTCTTGATAATATATGTCTAAAACTATGAATCACAAGACATGTAAGTTGTAGAGATCCATCCATCATGAATCTTAGCAAGCTAGTGGGAGCTATAAGCGTCTTATGAGAGAAATATCAAATCGTTTGATTTCTCATAAAGATGTAAATGAATCCTTTGTTTACTAGGTTTACAAAAGATTAATGGGAGTTAATCATGTTCCTAAATTTGAATATATATATACACATATATGATATATTAATTTTGGAAATGAAAAAGAATACTTCTTCGTTAAAGTTATGACTTTAAACATTCTATAACGATAGAATGTATATGGGAGACATAGTCTATAAACATGGGATGGAAATCTATAATGATAGATTTCAGGATATAATTGGATTATATCAAGCCCTAATGATAGACAAAAGATGCTAGGAAGTTTCTCATATGATGATAAACTTCAATCAGAAGAACAACTCTAGTGAAACTAGGTGGTAGCTCTTCTCAAAGGGAACGTAGCCTTTGACTCCCAAAGAAATAATGTGTAAATAGAATCCTTTATGTATTCGTAGAAAGGTGATTTATGTATTTCATATTGTATGAAAAACATTGATATGAGTTGTACCAAGATCGGTACAAGACGATATCAATGCAAGCCCAGGATCAGAACCATGACAACTGTCAAGTGAGTGCTTAAGAAATACTAAAGGATAAATTCCTCAAAGATCGAGGAAGAATTAGAGTAACGTAAAGGAAGCGTAAATTACGAGTTAGTCATAGATGGATGCTTTGGATCGTAAGATCCGGATCCAATGCCTTCTTGTTAAATTTGTATAGAGGCAAAATGTTTGAAATCTTTATTCTTTTGGAAAGAATAAAGAATCACAAAGTTGTTGAGGTTAATTCACTTAGATGTTAGTGGTACTTGTCCACAACATAATACTACTCATGTTGTATGACATTCACCGAAGATCACCCTCGGTTGGACTATAGTTTATTTTAAATAAACAAAAGTCCGAATACTTTGAAAAAGGTTTCAAATAATTCAAGAAATGTAAGTTGATGAGTAAGACGTCTAAAGTATTTACATCCTTAGATTTGATCCAAGGAATGGTAACACTTTAGAATAGTTTTCTTGAAAGATATCAAGAAAAAAAGCATCATATGATAATGGATTTCTCCATAAGGAGAAGAACGAACTTGAATAAGATTTAGTTCGTTGGATGTTATCAATTACCCATATATAGGATATATACTTCTAAAACAATATGATTGTCAATTAGAAGATCTTCCAAAATTTTCATGACTCCATAGGATGTAGTTGGAAAGAAAGACAAGTCTTAATTGTATTAAGATTAGGGGTTGTGTGCTAATAAGCAATATTTGTTTGAAAATTATCTTAAGGATATCCTCAAATTAACCTTTGGATATCACTTCTATAAACCAACTAACAAATGTTGTTTGTTAGGTTGTTCATTGTAATCCTACAATATGATTTGACTAAGATAGAGCAATGAACGAAAGATAGAACTCAAAGAATGGGTTCTTTGAGAGACAAGATGATAATCAACAAATATAACAACCTAGTTCCTATACCAGAAGCTCCAAGGTAGTCAAGAAGGATTTATAAACCGTCTCAGTTGAATGGTTTGAACTTTATGACTATGTCGTAGAGTTGCACCTCTTAATTCGAAAGAAATAAGAATGAAAATCCTTATGACTACATTGAGTGTATATATGACATATACTCAAGGAAATGGTAAAGTACCATTTGACACGAAATAATGAAACCTTCAAAGCTAATTGGTAGCTTAAGGTGACTACAATCAAAGAGAATGGTTGACTTTGAAGAAACCATCTTTGAGATAGTCTTGGTTTCAATTAATTCGAAGATAGCTAGCTACAACTAAATGGTGATTCAATGTTTAGACATAATATGGGTTTCCGAAACCATTATTAAGATAGTCTTAATAATATATGTCTAAAACTATGAATCACAAGACATGTAAGCTGTAAAGATCCATCCATCATGAATCTAAGCAAGCTAGTGGGAGCTATGAGCGTCTTATGAGAAAAAGGTCAAATCGTTTGATTTCTCATAAAGATGTTAATGAATCTTTTGTTTACTAGGTTTACAAAAGATTAGTGGGAGTTAATCATGTTCCTAAATTAGAATATATATATATGATATATATGAATATATATATGATATATTAATTTTGGAAATGAAAATGATACTTCTTCGTTAAAGTTATGACTTTAAACATTCTATAACGATAGAATGTATATGGGAGACATAGTCTATATACATGGGATGGAAATCTATATTGATAGATTTCAAAAATATAATTTGATTACATCAATCCCTAATAATAGACAAAAGATGCTAGGAAGTTTCTCATATGATGATAAACTTTAATCAGAAGAACAACTCTAGTGGGACTAAGAAGTTGCTCTTCTCAAAGAGAACGTACTCTTTGACTCCCAAAGAAATAATGCATAAATAGAATCCTTTATGCATACCCAGAAAGGTGATTTATGTATTTCATATTGTATGAAAAACATTGATATGAATTGTACCTAGAACGGTACATGACGATATCAGTGCAAGCCCAGGATCAGAACCATGGCAACTGTCAAGTGAGTCTTTAAGAAATACTAAAGGATAAATTCCTCAAAGATCGAGGAAGAATTAGAGTAACGTAAAGGAAGCGTAAATGTATTAGATTATGAATCTAATCCATCATTGGATGTTTCTTCATTATGAATGAAGAGATAAACAAATATCTCTTTATTATGACTAAAGAGATATTTGGATGGAAACATTAAAGTAATGACTTTAGTGTGTTCCATTATGAATGCAAAATATATTGCCATATAGAAGCTTACAACAATGTTGTTTGGATGGGAAAGTTCATTTATGAACTCTCTATTCGATTCCAACCAGAAAGTGTATCTAGTGTACTGACACTAAGACACTAATGGGGCGATAGCTCAAGCCAGGGAATCAAGGTCTCATCAAGATCCGAACTCATATGAGAGACTGAACCACATGATTGAGAATCATGTATAATGGTGACGTCGATATTCTCAAGGTTGCTTCTATGGATAACATATAGATATCCATTGTCTATGCCTACTACTCAGCTATTTTTGAAATGACTACAGAAGAGGTATCATCACTGATAAACAAGCTGATTGGCTCTAGTGCAAGTGGGAGATTGTTGGAAATGTGCCCTAAAACCAATCATATGATGATACTTTACGGACATTTCACATGTTAAACTAATCTAGTTTAAATATAAAGGGCAAAGATTATTGTTTGAGTCGTCTCATATAAATGTTATATGCTTAAACGATAAGTCCAAGGAATATGTGATTGGGAGAATACGATCTAAAGAAGTTAGATTCATGAGACCATTCTTTCGTAGACACATCCTAAACGTTCCTGATCATAGGATTGCCAATTGGGCATTGACAGTCCGTTAAGATCAGTACGTACTGTGTCTTCTCTCAGGGAGAGTGACTAGTCTCGAGTCATTGGTGTGTGTGACATCAAGACAAGTACGTAGGTGCTCAATAGAGAATGAGTTCACTGAACACGATCAACGAAGAGTTCTCATATTCATGTCACATGAGAACTCATGGTTGGGATACTGCAAAGTAGTCATTTGACCTGAGGCATCACAGTTGTCTTGTGGTTAAGTCCTTAATCTTTGATTATGTCAAAGTCACTCCATTTGGATGGTGTCCACGGCATCGTTGGGGTTAAGTCACTTAGTCATGGAGGCAAGTGCATGCGCAACAAGGGATCTCTAACCTTCAAACCGTTTGAGGGAGAATACTCTATGATACGATTAAGAATCTTTGGCCAAAGTATGAATGAGATTTAGGAAGTCGTTCCAAATCACATTCAAGGTAATCATATAAGCACACGAATCACATTGGATAGTAGACATGAATAAACTATCAAACCAAACAATGTGGTCAAGAGTATTGTATTAGAGAAAGACCGTATTGCATTGTAATCGTAAACTGAATAGGTTCTCCACCTCTTCTGATTAGCTTGGGTAACCATGATATGCTGCTAGGTGTCACTCATGGTTTGTGGAAGCCCTAAACGTGTGTAATCACTAAAGGAAGAATTGAAAGTAAGTTTCAATTCACAATCGATGTGAAATGGTTTTAATCGCCCACTGCCTCGCTAAAAGGAACCTAATGGATCGTACACCGTGTAAGGTGAAGATTGAAGAAACAATGGAGATGAGTAAGAATAATTAAATGGTTTAATTATTTATGGCAAGGATTAATTAATATGTTAATTAATCAAACGTCAAGCCCATTGACTTAAGTTGTATGGCAACTTAATTCACAAAGGCCCAAAAGCCCAATAAAACCCTTATGGCCGGCCATGTTAAAGAGAATGGGCTTTTGGTTCTTTAGGTCACTTATTTGAAGGGACTATATAAAGGACTTTATAGCCTAAATTCATAAAGGGTTCTTTTGGAGAAAATTGGAGAGAACATGTCTCTCCTTTTCTCTCTAGGAGGCCGGCCCCCTTGGAGGGTGGATCTAGCAATCCCACTACTCCAAGGTCACTCATTTCTTCTCCAATCTAACCTTGGTGTGGAGACTTAGAGGTTCTTAATTTTGGGAACTTGGAGAAACCTTTTCATCCATCCAAATCCATAGATTTTAGATGCAAGGAATGAATGCCCTCTCTTTGGGCGATTAGCCTTTGCTTATGCAAAGAGGAATCTACAAAGGTATAAATTTCAACTCACTTTGTTTTGAGTTGAGTCTTGGTTCACCAATCTACTAGGCTTTGAATTTCATGGGTAATGTTTTGTTTTTGAATGCATGCAAGCAGGATTCCGCCTTTTAATTGTTAATTGCATGCTATAGATGTTATTCAAATGAACATGTTTTCACAAAATTATCCTTCAATATTTGGATGGAAACATTACAAGTAATGACTTTAGTGTGTTCCATTGTGAATGCAAAATATATTGCCATATAGAAGCTTACAACAATGTTGTTTGGATGAGAAAGTTCATTCATGAACTCTCTATTCGGTTCCAACCAGAAAGTGTCTCTAGTGTACCGACACTACGACACTAATGGGGCGATAGCTCAAGCCAGGGAATCAAGGTCTCATCATGATCCGAACTCAAATTAGAGACTAAACCACATGATTAAGAATCATGTATAATGGTGACGTCGTTATTCTCAAGGTTGCTTCTATGGATAACATATAGATATCCATTTTCTAGGCCTACTACTTAGCCATTTTTGAAATGACTACAGAAGAGGTATCATCATTGATGACCAAGCTGATTGGCTCTAGTGCAAGTGGAAGATTGTTGGAAATGTGCCCTAAAACCAATCTTATGATGATACTTTACGGACATTTCACATGTTAAACTAATATAGTTTAATTTAAAGGGCAAAGATTATTGTTTGAAGCCGTTTCATATAAATGTTATACGCTTAAATGATAAGTCCAAGAAATATGTAATTGGGAGAATGCGATCTAAAGAAGTTAGATTCATGACACCATTCTCTTTCGTATACATATCCTAAAGGTTCCTGATCATAGGATTGCCAATTGGGCATTGACAGTCCGTTAAGATCAGTACGTGTTATGTCTTCTCTTAGGGAGAGTGACTGGTCTCAAGTCATTGGTGTGACTGACACCAAGACAAGTACGTAGGTGCTTAATAGAGAATGAGTTCACTGAACGCGACCAATAAGGAGTTCTCATACTCATGTCACATGAGAACTCATGGTTGGGATAATGCAAAGTAGTCATTTGACCTGAGGCATCATAGTTGTCTTTTGGTTAGGTCCTTGATCTTTGACTATGTCAAAGTCACTCCATCCGAGGGTGTCCACGACATAGTTGGGGTTAAGCCACTTAGCCATGGAGGCAAGTGAATTCGCAATAAGGGATCTCTAACCTTCGAACTGTTTGAGGGAGAATACTCTATGATATGATTAAGAATCTCTATGATATGATTAAGGAAGTCGTTCCAAATCACATTCAAGGTAATCATATAAGTAAATGAATCGCATTGGATAGTAGACATGAATAAACTATCAAACCAAACAATGTGGTCAAGAGTATTGTATTAGAAAAAGACCGTATTGCATTGTAATCCTAAACTGAATAGGTTCTCCACCTCTTCTGATTAGCTTGGGTAACCATGACATACTGCTAGGTGTTACTCATGATTTGTGGAAGCCCTAAACGTGTATAATCACTAAAGGGAGAATTGAAAGTAAGTTTCAATTCATAATAGATTTGAAAGAGTTCTAATCGCCCACTGCCTCGGTAAAAGGAACCTAATGGATCGTACACCGTGTAAGGTAGAGATTGAAGAAACAACGGAGCTGAGTAAGGATAATTAAATGGTTTAATTATTTATGGCAAGGATTAATTAATATGTTAATTAATCAAACGAATAAAGTTCGTTAAAGACCTCGGGTTAGTTTTGGGCCTCAAGGCTCAATGGGCTTCGAACGTCAAGCCCATTGACTTAAGTTGTATGACAAGTTAATGACTAATAATTCACAAAGGCCAAAACAGCCCAATAAAACCCTATGGCCGGCCATATTGATAAAGGAGTGGGTTTTGGACTTATTACAAGTTTGCCACTCCAATGAAGGTAGGTATGAATATGACTTTATAGCCTTTTCTTCATTAGGGTTTCTTTTGGAGAAAAGATGAGAACACAATGTCTTTCCCTTTCTCTCTAGGAGGCCGGCCCCTGATCACTCATATATTTCATGCATTTCTACCTTCCATTTCTAAAGTCTTTGGGATGTTTTTGTGTTAAAATGTATGCATTTTACCTTACCTTGTGTTAGTGTGCAGTTAAATTTGCTTTAAGATCAATTTCAAGCAAAAATGAGAAAATGAAATAATAAAAACAAACAAAAGAATTGGAAGTGGAGCTTGTCTCCACGGGTGGTGTTTGAAAAAGAAATCAGAAAGCAAAGTGGGGGAGTGAGGATAAAGTGGAGCACTAGGAAGTGGGATGAGGCTTGTCTTCCACTTGTGACCTTAGTGACTTGGAAAAGAGTTGCCTTTTGTTAAAGGCAAGAAAAGAAAACACATAGACGGGAAGTGGAAAAGAGAGAAAGACCCGGCAGAGAGGAAAGAAAGAGGGGAGCACGACAGAGATGAAGGAAAGGTTGCAGCGTTGGAGAGAGTTGCAGCGAGCAGCATAGCAGAAAGCAGAAGGGATGCCGCAGCTCTAAGAGGATCGGAGAGCTCAGGAGATAGCTTCCTTGTAAAAAAAGGGTTGTCTCTTTCTTTGATTCTTCATGGATAATTTCTTATGTATTCAAATAATTATGTATAACTAATTTCCTTTTGCTAGAGTGAGGCCATGAGCCGCAACATGATTACGTAGATTTCTCTTTCAATTGCTTAAGTGTTGTTACATGCTTGCTTTGATATTTTCAATCTCTAAATTAAACTATCTATGTGTCTTGATGATTGATCACCATTAGGATGCTTAGAAAAGTCATTGGATGCAATTTTGAACGAATGTCACGTTAAAATTGGTTATGCTTCTTGTGATTGAGGATTGTAATTTCTCCTAAGGTAAATATCATACTCTTAGGGATTACATGGTTTAACAAAGGGATTTTCATCAAAATTAATGAATCATTCATGTTTATATTTAATCTAAATGTCGTGGATAAATTGCATGTAGTGGTATGCGTTTTAACTTGAATGTCACAAGTAAAACATACACAAGGAAAACCCAACCTTCAAAGCATATATGTTTTCGATTACTTAAGCAATTGGAAGAGCTACGTAGGTGTGTTGTTGGTAAAAGGTTGAACTCTAGCACCTTTTCAATCTAATTTTCTTAAATTATTTGTATTATCTTGAGTTTATATATTTACTTGTTTTGTTTAGTTGGATCACTATTCCTATAAGCCAATTCCCATTTTAGATATTTGTTTAAGTCACATCCAGTAGTATTTAGTTTCGTCAAATTAGTGTAGTTCTTAGAGTTAAATAACTTAAATACACAAAAACTCGTAAATTGTTTATATCAGTCCCTGAGGAGATCGACCTTGCTTGAGCCATTCTATACTACAAACACTTGTTCTCTTGCAAGAATTTTCTATGGTTTAACCCTTGTTTTACAAGTGGTAATATCGCTATCACCCCTTGGAGGAGATTAGCTAGCAATCTTCCCTCCTCCAAGGTCACTCATCTCTTCTTCGAGTCTCACCTTGGTGTGGAAAAATTAGAGGTTCTCAACTTTGGGAACTTGGAGAATCCTTTCAACCATCCTCATCCAAGAAATCCATGGAGCTAAGAAGCAAGGAATGAAGGCCCTCTCCTTGGGTGATTAGCCTTTGCTTATGCAAAGAGGAATTAACAAAGGTATAAGATTTCTCAACTCACTTTGTTCTTGAGTTGAGTCTTGGTTCACCCTTCTACTAGGCTTTGAATTTCATGGGTAATGTTTTGTTTTTGAGTGCATACAAGCATGATTCCGCCTTTAATTGTTAATTGCATGCCATAGATGTTGCTCAAATGAACATGTTTTTCACAAAATTTCCTTAATCACATTTGAGTGGCAAACTTGCAATTATGCCAAGTTCACTACCACTCACCCTATGGCCGGCCATCCTTTAGTTATTGGGCTAATTGCTCATTTTATTTTAGTTGTCATACAACTTAAACATAATGGGTCTTGTGGACGAAAACCCTTTTGGGCCCCGAGACCCGAAACTAACTTGAAAGCCCAATATAAACCTTTCATATAATTAATTAATTAATGTTGACCATTCTCAATTAAACCATTTAATTACTTATCCATGTCATTTATATTTCTTCACTTTCATCCTTACTCGGTGTACTATCCATTAGGTTCCAATTAGCGAGGCAGTAGGTGATTGTTACTCTTAACGATTGATTGTGAATTGAAACTACATTTCAATTCTCCCTTTGATGAAGATTAGTGTTGGCTAATCTTCAGGGCTTCCACAAACTATGAGTGACACCTAGTAGTATGTCATGGCTACCCAAGCTAAGTAGAAGTGGTTGGAGAACCTATCCAGTTACAATTACAATGCAATATGGTCATTCTCTAATACAATACTCTTAATCACATTGTTTGAGTGATAGTTTGTTTCATGTCTACTATCCAATGTGATACTTCTCTATATGATTCAATTGAATATGATTTGGAACAAACATCCTAAGTCATATTCATATGCTTTGGCCAAAGACTCCCGAATCATATCTCAAAGTATTCTCCCTCCACCATTGAAGGTTAGAGATCCCTTGTTGTGCATTCATATGCCTACATGACTAGATAGCTTGACCCCAACAATGTCATGGACACTCTCGATGGAATGCCTTTGACATGATCAAAGATGAAGGACCTAACCATTAAACTGAAGGAAGATTTGTGAAAAACATGTTCATTTGAATAACATCTATAGCATGCAATTAACAATTAAAGGGCGGAATCATGCTTGCATGCATTCAAAAACAAAACATCAACCATGAAATTCAAAGCCTAGTAGATTGGTGAACCAAGACACAACTCAAATCAAAGTGAGTTGAGAAATATATACCTTTGTAGATTCCTCTTTGCATAAGCAAAGGCTAATCACCCAAAGAGAGGGCCTTCATTCCTTGCATCTTAAATCTATGGATTTGGATGGAAGAATATGATTCTCCAAGTTCTCAAAATAGAGAACCTCTAAGTATCTTCACCAAGGTTAGATTGGAGAAGAAATGAGTGACCTTGGAGTAGTTAGTATGGCTAGATACACCCTCCAAGGGGCCGGCCTCTTTAGAGAGAAAATGAGAGACAAGTTCTCACCAATTTTCTCTAAAAGAAACCCTAAATGAATTTTGGCTATAAAGTCATATTTATACCTTTATTCATTTGAGTGGCAAACTTGTAATTAAAGCAAGTTCACTACCCTTCCTCTAAATGGCCGGCCATGGGGTTTTGTTTGGGCTTTTGGGCCTTTGTGAATTAAGTTGTCATACAACTTAAGTCAATGGACTTGACGTTCGAAGCCCATTGGGCCTTGAGGCCCAAAACTAACCCGTGGTCTTTAACGAACTTATTCGTTTGATTAATTAACATATTAATTAATCCTTGCCATAAATAATTAAACCATTTAATTATTCTTACTCATCTCCATTGTTTCTTCAATCTTCACCTTACACGGTGTACGATCCATTAGGTTCTTTTTAGCGAGGCAGTGGGCGATTAAAACCATTTTACATCGATTGTGAATTGAAACTTACTTTCAATTCTCCCTTTAGTGATTACACACGTTTAGGGCTTCCACAAACCATGAGTGACACCTAGCAGCATATCATGGTTACCCAAGCTAATCAGAAGAGGTGGAGAACCTATTCAGTTTAGGATTACAAATGCAATACGGTCTTTCTCTAATACAATACTCTTGACCACATTGTTTGGTTTGATAGTTTATTCATGTCTACTATCCAATGTGATTCGTGTGCTTATATGATTACCTTGAATGTGATCTGGAACGACTTCCTAAATCTCATTCATACTCTGGCCAGAGATTCTTAATCATATCATAGAATATTCTCCCTCAAAAGGTTTGAAGGTTAGAGATCCCTTGTTGCGCATTTAATTGCCTCCATAGCTAAGTGGCTTAACCCCAACGATGCCGTGGACACCCGTGTATGGGTGACGTTTGACATAATCAAAGATCAAGGACCTAACCACAAGACAACTATGATGCCTCAGGTCAAAGGACTACTTTGCATTATCCCAACCATGAGTTCTCATGTGACATGAATATGAGAACTCTTCGTTGATCGTGTTCAGTGAACTCATTCTCTATTGAGCACCTACGTACTTGTCTTGATGTCACACACACCAATGACTCGAGACTAGTCACTCTCTATGAGAGAAGACACAACACGTACTGATCTTAACGGACTGTCAATGCCCAATTGGCAATCATATGATCAGGAACGTTTAGGATGTGTCTACGAAAGAATGGTCTCATGAATCTAACTTCTTTAGATCGTATTCTCTCAATCACATATTCCTTGGACTTTATCGTTTAAGCATATAACATTTATATGAGACGGCTTAAACAATAATCTTTGCCCTTGATATTAAACTAGATTAGTTTAACATATGAAATGTCCGTAAAGTATCATCATATGATTGGCTTTAGGGCACATTTCCGACAATCTCCCACTTGCACTAGAGCCAATCAGCTTGGTCATCTGTGATGATACCTCTTCTGTAGTCATTTCAAAAATGGCTGAGTAGTAGGCCTAGACAATGGATATCTATATGTTATCCATAGAAGCAACCTTGAGAATAATGACGTTACCATTATACATGATTCTCAATCATGTGGTTCAGTCTCTCATATGAGTTCGGATCTTGATGAGACCTTGATTCCCTGGCTTGAGCTATCGCCCCATTAGTGTCATAGTGTCAGTACACTAGATACACTTTCTAGTTGGAATCGAATAGAAAATTCATAAATGAACTTTCCCATCCAAACAACATTGTTGTAAGCTTCTATATGGCAATATATTTTGCATTCATAATGGAACACACTAAAGTCATTACTTTAATGTTTCCATCCAAATATCTCTTTAGTCATAATAAAGAGATATCTGTTTATCTCTTCATTAATAATGAAGAAACATCCAATGATGGATTAGATTCATAATCTAATACATTTACGCTTCCTTTACGTTAGTCTAATTCTTCCTCATTCTTTGAAGAATCTATCCTTTAGTATTTCTTAAATACTTAAGGACTTGCTTGACAATTGCCATGGTTCTGATCCTGGGCTTGCATTGATATTGTCTTGTACCGTTCTAGGTACAATTCATATCAATGTTTTTCATACAATATGAAATACATAAATCACCTTTCTGCGTATGCATAAAGGATTCTATTTATGCATTATTTCTTTGGGAGTCAAAGGGTACGTTCCCTTTGAGAAGAGCAACTACTTAGTCTAACTAGAGTTGTCCTCCTAATTGAAGTTTATCATCATATGAGGAACTTCCTAGCACATTTTGTCTATTATTAGGGCATGATATAATCCAATTATATCCTAAAATCTATCATTATAGATTTCCATCCCATGTATATAGACTATGTCTCCCATATGCATTCTATCGTTATAGAATGTTTAAAGTCATAACTTTAACGAAGAAGTACTCATTCCATTTCCAAAATTAATGTATCATATATATATACAATTTTAGGAATATGATTAACTCCCACTAATCTTTTGTAAACCTAGTAAACAAAAGATTCATTTACATCTATATGAGAAATCAAACAATTTGATCTTTCTCTCATAAGACGCTTATGGCTCCCACTAGCTTGCTAAGATCCATGATGGTTGGATCTCTACAACTTACATGTTTTGTGATTCATAGTTTTAGACTTATATTATTAGGACTATCTTAATAATGGTTTCGGAAACCTATATTATGTCCAAACATTGAATCAACATTTAGTTGTAGCAAGCTATCTTCGAATTAATTGAAACTAAGACTACGTCAAAAAATGGTTCCTTCAAAGTCAACCATTCTCTTTGATTGTAGCTACCTTAAGCTACCAATTAGCTATGAAGGTTTCATTATTTCGTGTCAAATGGTACTTTACCATTTCCTTGAGTATATATCGTATATACACTCAATGTAGTCATAAGGATTTTCATTCTTATTTCTTTCGAATTAAGAGGTGCAACTCTACGACATAGTCATAAAGTTCAAACCATTCAACTGAGACGGTTTATAAATCCTTCTTGACTACCTTGGAGCTTGTGGTATAGGAACTAGGTTGTTATATTTGTTGATTATCATCTTGTCTCTCAAAGAACCCATTTATTGAGTTCTATCTTTCGTTCATTGCTCTATCTTAGGCAAATCATATTGTAGGATTACAATGAACTACCCAACAAAACAACATTTGTTAGTTGGTTTATAGAAGTGATATCCAAAGGTTAATTTGAGGATATCCTTAAGATAATTTTCAAACAAATATTGCTTATTGGCACACAACCCCAAATCTTAACATGATTAAGATTTGTCTTTCTTTCTAACTACATCCTATGGAGTCATGAAAATTTTGGAAGATCTTCTAATTGACAATCATATTGTTTTAGAAGTATATATCCTATATATATGGGTAATTGATAATATCCAACGAACTAAATCTTATTCAAGTTCGTTCTTCTCCTTATGGAGAAATCCATTATCATATAATGCTTCTTTCCTTGATATCTTTCAAGAAAACTATTCTAAAGTGTTACCATTCCTTGGATCAAATCTAAGGATGTAAATACTTTAGACGTCTTACTCATCAACTTACATTTCATGAATTATTTGAAACCTTTTGCAAAGTATTCGGACTTGTGTTTATTTAAAATAAACTATAGTCCAACCGAGGGTGTCCTTCGGTGAATGTCATACAACATGAGTAGTATTATGTTGTGGACAAGTGATGCGAAAATAAATTAACGCACAAATTAAACCCTATTTGTGACAATTGTAGTAATGATGTAAGTAGGGATCGTTCTAACCGGGGATTAACTAGGGATGCTAACCAAAGTAAAATTAAATTAAAAACGTAAAAACAAAATTTAAAACACTAAACTAGACTCAAAACACTTAACTAGAATCACTCAAAATAAAACTAACAAATAAACTAAAACAAATCAAAAGACTCAAAATAATTCAAGACTCTAGAAAACACAAACTAAATTTATTTCTAACAAATTTAATCACTTCAAAATAAATGGGGGATTGATTTTTGACGAAATTGAATTTAAAACAGAAACTTAAAAATAAACTTCAAAGAAAATATATTTTGATGAAATAAAATGATGAGACGTTAGTTAGAGGGGTCCTTATCCACACATGAACATATGCATATAATTTGATTCCCAGTTATGATTTCAACAAACGAATAAATGACAATGCTCCAAGTTAATTAGGTCCGCTTAAATTAACCTTCAGATTTCCCTAGATTCATTGAATTGGACGGGATACGCATCACAACCAAATTATTCTTATCAAGTTCCCTAACTATGGAATACGCATGATAGAGAGACATATCAAAGATCATTAAGTTCAATGGAAATCATAAGCATCGACTAGGCATTCATAACTATGGAATACGCATGTTAATCCAACCTAGGGTTTACTAAACACAATCGTGACTAGCGATTTTTACTACTCATGAATATAAGTTCATAACGATTAGGTGAAATTCCCTTATATCCTAGCATCAAGTCTAAGCATGCAAATTAAGTGTCGACCCTCAACCCACATACATAAACAAGTTCTTAATCAACACAGAAAAATAAACCACATCCAACATTCATAAATTCATAACTGGAGTAAATCAAATCATAATAAACATTTATCCATGGTTTCAAATTCCCCTCTAACTAAACAGAAATTAATTACACATGATTAATATAATTGAAAAGCAAATTAAATTAAACATGAGTTTAAGAAAAATAAAACCAAATGAGGATGTGCAAGGATCCGTGCGCCTGTCTTCTCTAGCCAGCTGCAAAGGCAGCTTTGGTTTCCTGCACCTGTCTTCTAGCTGCCTAAGGCAGCTCCCCTTTTTCTTTCCACACAGTTCCCCCACCTGACTTCTGCCGTGCTTGCCTTCTGCCGTGCGTCAGGCTCCTTCTTCCCGAGGCAGCCTTCTGCCTCTTTTCTCCCTTTATTTCCGCACAAGCCTTCCTTTTTCGCTGCCTAAGGCAGGCAGCTTCCTCATCTCTACACTGTCTCATGTCTCGCCCTTCTCCCTTTATTCCATCCACACTTGTTAGCTTCCCCCCTCCTCTTTCCGCGTTCTCTCGCCAGCTGCCAAGGGCAGCCTTCTTCTTTCTGTTTTTCTGTTCGTCTCCTCCCCTGCTTTCCTTCTTGCGACAGTCCTCTTCAAGTTCCCACGTCTCCATCGCGCTCCCCCCGCGCGCACGTCCTCATAGTTCCGTGTTCTCCCCCAGCTGCCAAGGGCAGCCTACTCCCCGAGGCTCTCTTTAATATTGCAAAGTTGACTGGTTTTTTTAACCCCCATTCCAGCTGGCCAGTCAGCTGTTTCTTTTCTTCCTCGACCTTGCCAGCTGCAAAGGCAGCTTTGGTTTCCTGGCCTCCCATGTGTTCTCCATTGCGCCAGCTGCCAAGGCAGCTTCCTTTCTTTCCGTTCCAGCTGCCAAGCAGCTTTGCTTCTTTCTTTTTATTATTTCAGCTGTCCTCACTATTTGTTTATGCCTTCTGCCATCCTCTCCACTTCCTTTTGGATTCCACTCAACCCGTGTCTGCCATGCCTTCGCTATATTTTTTTTATTTCTTTTCTTCACCAAGCTGGCAGCTGCCCTTTCCATTTTTTCTTTTTCTCCTCCAAGTTGGCAGCCCTCCTATTATTTTTCTGCCAAAATGTTTTCTTAAGTTACAACAATAAAATAAGTGAGCAAGGTAGAAATGACGAATTTATTACTTAAAATCACACTTGTGCTATTTTTATTTTCTTAGCTAGATAAATTCGATAAAACACAAAAACAAAGTAAATAACTCAAAAATATAAGAAGCTAACTAAGAAAAGAAGAGAGAATTTGATGTAAAATATGTATAAATATGAGCTTATCAACAAGTGCCACTAACATCTAAGTGAATTAACCTCAACAACTTTGTGATTCTTTATTCTTTCCAAAAGAATAAAGATTCAAACATTTTGCCTCTATACAATTTTAACAAGAATGCATAGGATCCGAATCTAACGATCCATAGCATCCATCTATTACCAACTCGTAATTTATGTTTTAGAGGTATCACAACTTTAGTTGGGATTAGTCACTACCTTGCAACCTTTTGGGTTTTAAGCATCGTTATATTCTAAACAGTTAACACTACCATATCATCTCCACTATAGAGACAATCAATTAGATTACTATAATCCAATCATTGATTAATACAGAACAATGTTTTGTCAAACAAAACATTTATCCATTTCACATAGTGACGGAATTTAGTTCCTTAAAATTGGAATATAAAGACAATCTATGTTTTTCCAATTTCTTTGGTAGTTCATATGAGGAAGTAAGTACCATCTGCTTTCGCAGAGATCTATATTTGATTCACTTTCCGAATGTGAAGTACTTTCTCTTCTCTCATTAATCTTCTACTTCTTATTAGCCACACTTTTACAACGATTGTAAAACATTGTTACTAATACGGAATCAAGCATTCAAGTAGAAGAACCAACTGTTTTGAACTTTTCAAGAACAATTTACAACACCTTCGAAAGGTGTGTTCTTGACACTTGCAAGACATTTCTTGCAAATACCCCTTCCAATGTCCATCCTTTCATAAAGAAAGTTTGTTCCCTTGGAGTTATTTCGCTTTCTTCATTTGACTTCTCCTTTGACTACCATAGTCATAGTCCCTAAACTCCCACTATCTCTCTTGAAACTTATTTCAATTGTGTTATACACATCAAACAATTTGGAGAGCATGTGTTTATTGTTCACTACATAGTTTACAATAAACTTAGTGAACCATTAGGTTAGGGACATAAAGGTGAAGTCCTCGCCTTAGTTTCCGTCTCGTTAAGTGGTTTATCACTTCAACACTCAATGATTCAAAATCATTATAAGTCCATGTTGATGGACTATTTTTGTCAACCAACCATTATGTTCTAAACATAATTACAAACATTCAAGAGTTGTTTAAGGCAACTCTAATTTCTTCATACAACATTTGTAAGTGAAGAATCATGGCACATAAAGTGTCCATGCCATTGTGCTTTCTTCTTAAGTTCTTTGTTCATTTCCCAAAGAAACAAGCACTAGTGTTTGCATTGACTAAGGGTTGTTCAAAGCAACTCATTATTTCTTCATACAACGATTTGTAAGTGAAGAACTAATAACACTAAAAGTGTCCTTGTCTTTATGCTAATCTTCGTAAGTTCCTTTGTTCATATAACGAAGGAATAAGCATTGGTTGTTTTCGTTGTCCTCTTCATGATAGACTTTTCTAACATGTTCTTCCAGTGATTCATTATCATTAGGAAGATTGTGATGAGACTACTTAGGTACATATCCAATCCTTTTAAGACATTCTTTGGGATTGTGGTACCAAGTCCGGAAACTAAAACATTCGGTTTTTATTTGTCAAGTGTTGGATAACGTTTGCAAATATATTGGTAAACAGATACATAACGAATATAAATTGATTGATTTTAAGCCATTTGATCCTGGTCCTTAAATCAAATAGCACCACCCACTATTTTTGGCAAATTCCATATCCCTCATTGGAATTCGAGAGTTTTGGATGAAACTCTTAGTAGGGTATGGGAGACTCACTATTACCAAGCCCACCTCACAATGATATGATATTGGCTAGCATTAATAATAATGAGAGAGTACGCTTACTCATTTGCATCTCTTGCAAGTACCCATCAATTTGGCCTCTAGAAAATGTCACCTCACAATGATATGATATTGGCTCCATTTCTCTTAGTTAAGTCATTCCCACCATGCTTAGTTCGTGAAGGGGTTCAAGAATAGCCTCACAATGATATGATATTGGCTATCCTCGTTGCCTACACCATCCTCATCATATGTTTATGGATTCCTCCTGAGTATAAGCATGCACTTTGTACTCCCCCATGATAGGGTGAAGTCGGTGTACAAGTCATAAACGATTGGATCCCACCACGGTGGAAGGCCACGAAAGAGTGTTCCAAGCACTCTCACGCTTATCAACTTAATAATGGTTTGGTTGAGGGTTTTAGGTCTCATCACATATAAACATTCATTTTAATCTTTATTAAAACAATTTTGGTCCTATTACAACTATTGGTCCATTTGATTGAATTTAGTTGTATATAATACTCCCACTATGCTTATAAAACGGTTTTTAAAGCAAAAGTATATGATACTACTAACATAAGGTTTGCATTCATTTGATGGACTATATAGTTGCCTTAGGGCCTTAGGATGACTATTAACCTTTGTTTAGATTCAACACGAGCCTTGTGTTGAATCTCGGTATAGGGATGTGAAGGAAATTTTGTGAAAAACATGTTCATTTGAATAACATCATATAGCATGCAATTAACAATTAAAGGCGGAATCATGCTTTCATGCATTCAAAAACAAAACATCAACCATGAAATTCAAAGCCTAGTAGATTGGTGAACCTTGACTCAACTTTTAAATCAACATTTATTAGTTGAGAAATATTTACCTTTGTAGATTCCTCTTTGCATATGCAAAGGATAATCACCCAAGAGATAGGGCCTTCATTCCTTGCTTCTTAGCTCCATGGATTTGGTTGAAAGAATAGGATTCTCCAAGTTCCCAAAATAGAGAACCTCTAAAGATTCTACACCAAGGTTAGATTGAAGAAGAAATGAGTGACCTTGAGGAAGTAGAATTGCTAGATAATTTCCCCCAAGGTGGTTGGCCTCTTAGAGAGAAATGGAAGCTTTGTGTTCTCACCAATTTTCTCTAAAATCAACAACTTATGAATTTTAGGCTATAAAGTTCTTTATATAGTCACTTCTTTAAATGACCTAAAGAACCAAAAACCCTAATTCAAAACTAAATGGCCGGCCACATTGATGGATATGGGCTTTTGGGCCTTTGTGAATCTTTATTCATTAAGTTGTCATACAACTTAAGTCAATGGGCTTTGACGTTCGAAGCCCATTGGGCCTTAAGGTCCAAAACTATCCCGAGGTCTTTAACGAACTTATTCGTTTGATTAATTAACATATTAATTAATCCTTGCCATAAATAATTAAACCATTTAATTATTCTTATTCATCTCCTTTGTTTCTTCAATCTCCACCTTACACGGTGTACGATACATTAGGTTCCTTTTAGCGAGACAGTGGGCGATTAAAACCATTTTACATCGATTGTGAATTGAAACTTACTTTCAATTCTCCCTTTAGTGATTACACACGTTTAGGGCTTCCACAAACCATGAGTGACACCTAGCAGCATATCATGGCTACCCAAGCTAATCAGAAGAGGTAGAGAACCTATTCAGTTTAGGATTACAAATGCAATACGGTCTTTCTCTAATCTAATACTCTTGACCACATTGTTTGGTTTGATAGTTTATTTATTCATGTCTACTATCCAATGTGATTCGTTTGCTTATATGATTACCTTGAATGTGATTTGGAACGCATTCCCTAATCTCATTCATACTCTGGTCAGAGATTTTAATCATATCATAGAGTATTCTCCCTCAAACCATTTTGAAGGTTAGAGATCCCTTGTTGCACATTCACTTGTCTCCATGACTAAGTGGCTTAACCCCAATGATGTCGTGGACACCCCGATGGGGTGACTTTGACATAATCAAAGATCAAGGACTTAACCACAAGACAACTGTGATGCCTCAGGTCAAAGGACTAATTTGCATTATCCCAACCATGAGTTCTCATGTGACATGAGTATGAGAACTCCTCGTTGATCGTGTTCAGTGAACTCATTCTCTGTTGAGCAACTACGTACTTGTCTTGATGTCACACACACCAATGACTCGAGACTAGTCACTCTCCCTGAGAGAAGGCATAGTACGTACTGATCTTATCGGACTGTCAATGCCCAATTGGCAATCCTATGATCAGGAACGTTTAGGATGTGTCTACGAAAGAATGGTCTCATTAATCTAACTTCATTAGATTGCATTCTCCCAATCACGTATTCCTTGGACTTTATCGTTTAAGCATATAACTTTTATATGAGACGGCTCAAACAATAATGTTTGCCCTTTATATGTAAACTAGATTAGTTTAACATGTGAAATGTCCGTAAAGTATCATCATATGATTGGCTTTAGGGCACATTTCCAACAATCTCCCACTTGCACTAGAGCCAATCAGCTTGTTCATCTGTGATGATTCCTCTTCTGTAGTCATTTCATAAATGGCTGAGTAGTAGGCCTAGGCAATGGATATCTATATGTTATCCATAGAAGCAACCTTGAGAATATCGACGTCACCATTATACATGATTCCCAATGATGTGGTTCAGTCTCTCATATGAGTTCGGATCTTGATGAGACCTTGATTCCCTGGCTTGAGCTATCGCCCCATTAGTGTCGTAGTGTCAGTACACTAGATACACTTTCTGGTTGGAACCGAATAGAGAATTCATAAATGAACTTTCCCATCCAAACAACATTGTTGTAAACTTCTATATGGCAATATATTTTGCATTCATAATGAAACACACTAAAGTCATTACTTTAATGTTTCCATCCAAATATCTCTTTAGTCATAATAAAGAGATATCTGTTTATCTCTTCATTCATAATGAAGAAACATCCAATGATGGATTAGATTCACAATCTAATACATTTACGCTTCCATTACGTTACTCTAATTCTTCCTCATTCTTCGAGGAACCTATCCTTTAGTATTTCTTAAATACTTAAGGATTCACTTGACAGTTGTCATGGTTCTGATCCTGGGCTTGCACTGATATCGCCTTGTACCTTTCTAGGTACAATTCATATCAATGTTTTTCATACAATATGAAATACATAAATTACCTTTGTGCGTATGCATAAAGGATTCGATTTACGCATTATTTCTTTGGGAGTCAAAGGGTACGTTCCCTTTGAGAAGAGCTACCTCCTAGTCTCACTAGAGTTGTTCTTCTGATTGAAGTTTATCATCATATGAGAAACTTCCTAGCATCATTTTGTCTATTATTAGGGCATGATATAATCCAATTATATCCTAAAATCTATCATTATAGATTTCCATCCCATGTATATAGACTATGTCTCCCATATACATTCTATCGTTATAGAAAGTTTAAAGTCATAACTTTAACAATGAAGTATTCTTTTCATTTCCAAAATTAATATATCATACATATATTTTAAATTTAGGAATATGATTAACTCCCACTAATCTTTTGTAAACCTAGTAAACAAAAGATTCATTTACATCTTTATGAGAAATCAAACGTTTTGATCTTTCTCTCATAAGACGCTTATGGCTCCCACTAGCTTGCTTAGATCCATGATGGTTGGATCTCTACAACTTACATGTTTTATGATTCATAGTTTTAGACATATATTATTAGGACTATCTTAATAATGGTTTCGGAAACCTATATTATGTCCAAACATTGAATCAACATTTAGTTGTAGCCAGCTATCTTCGAATTAATTGAAACTAAGACTACGTCAAAAATGGTTCCTTCAAAGTCAACCATTCTCTTTGATTGTAGCCACCTTAAGCTACCAATTTAGCTATGAAGGTTTCATTATTTCGGGTCAAATGGTACTTTACCATTTCCTTGAGTATATATTGTATATACACTCAATGTAGTCATAAAGTTCAAACCATTCAACTGAGACGGTTTAAAAATCCTTCTTGACTACCTTGGAGCTTGTGGTATAGGAACTAGGTTGTTATATTTGTTGATTATCATCTTGTCTCTCAAAGAACCCATTCTTTTGAGTTCTATTCCTAGTTCATTTGCTCTAAGGCAAATCACATTGTAGGATTACAATGAACTACTCAACAAACAACATTTGTTGGTTGGTTTATAGAAGTGATATCCAAAGGTTAATTTAAGGATATCCACAAGATAATTTTTAAACAAATATTGCTTATTAGCACACAACCCCAAATCTTAACACAATTAAGATTTGTCTTTCTTTCCAACTACATCCTATGGAGTTATGAAAATTTTGGAAGATCTTCTAATTGACAATCATATTGTTTTAGAAGTATATATCCTATATATATGGGTAATTGATAACATCCAACAAACTAAATCTTATTCGAGTTCGTTCTTCTTCTAATGGAGAAAATCATTATCTTATGATGCTAATTTCCTTGATATCTTTCAAGGAAACTCATCTAAAGTGTTACCTTTCCTTAGATCAAATCTAAGGAGGTAAGTACTTTAGACGTCTTACTCATCAACTTACATTTCTTGAATTCTTTGAAACCTTTTGCAAAGTATTCGGACTTGTGTTTATTCATAATAAACTGTAGTCCAACCGAGAGTGATCTTCGGTGAATGTCAAACAACATGAGTAGTATTATGTTGTGGACAAGTGCCACTAACATCTAAGTGAATTTAACCTCAACAACTTTGTGATTCTTTATTCTTTCCAAAAGAATAAAGATTCGAACATTTCGCCTCTATACAATTTTGACAAGAAGGTATTGGATCCGGATCTAACGATCCAAAGCATCCATCTATGACCAACTCGTAATTTATGTTTTAGAGGTATCACAACTCAGTTGGGATTAGTCACTATCTTGCAACCTTTTGGGTTTTAAGCATCATTATATTCTAAACAGTTAACGCTACCATATCATCTGTACTATAGAGACAATCAATTAGATTACTATAATCCAATCAGTGATTAATAAAGAACAATGTTTTGTCAAACAAAACATTCATCCATCTCTACTATAGTGATGGAATTGAGTTCCTTAAAATTGGAATGTAAAGACAATCTTTGGTTTTTCCAATTTCTTTGGTAGTTCATATGAGGAAGTTAGTACCATCTGCTTTCGCAGAGATCTATATTTTATTCACGTTCCGAATGTGAAGTACTTTCTCTTCTCTCATTAATCTTCTACTTCTTATTAGCCACACTTTTACAACGATTGTAAAACATAGTTACTAATACGGAATCAAGCATTCAAGTAGAAGAACCAACTGTTTTGAACTATTCAAGAACAATTTACAACACCTTCGAAAGGTGTGTTCTTGACACTTGCAAGACATTTCTTGCAAATACCCCTTCCAATGTCCATCCTTTCATAAAGAAAGTTTGTTCCCTTGGAGTTAATTTTATCTTCTTCATTTGACTTCTCCTTTGACTACAATAGTCATGGTCCCTAAACTCCCACTATCTCTCTTGAAACCTTTTTCAATTGTGTTATATACATCAAACATTTTGGAGAGTGTGTGGTTATTGTTCACTACATAGTTTACAATAAACTTAGTGAACCATTAGGATAGGGACATAAAGGTGAAGTCCTAGCTTAGTTTCTGTCTCGTTAAGTGGTTTATCACTTCAACACTTAATGATTCAAAATCATCATAAGTCCATGTTGATGGACTATTTTTGTCAACCAACCATTATGTTCTAAACATAATTACAAACTTTCAAGAGTTGTTCAAGGCAACTCTCATTTCTTCATACAACAATTTGTAAGTGAAGAATCATGGCACTAAAAGTGTCCTTGTCTTTATGCTAATCTTCGTAAGTTCCTTTGTTCATATAACGAAGAAATAAGCATTGGTTGTTTGTGTTGTCCTTTTCATGATAGACATTTCTAACATGTTCTGCCAATGATACATTATCAATAGGAAGATTGTGAGGATGAGACTTAGGTACATGCACAATCCATTTAAGACAATCTTTGGGATTGTGTTACCAAGTCCGGAAACTAAAACATTCGGTTTTTCTTTGTCAAGTTTTGGATAGCGTTTGCAAATATATATTGGTAAACAAATACATAACGAATATAAATTGATTGATTTTAAGCCATTTGATTCGGGTCTTTAAATCAAATAGCACCACCCACTATTTTTGGCAAATTCCATATCCCTCATTGGAATTCGAGAGTTTTGGAGGAAACTCTTAGTAGGTTATGGGAGACTCACTATTACCAAGCCCACCTCAGAAGAAAATCATATTGGCTAGCGTTAATAATAATGAGAGAGTACACTTACTCATTTGCAACTAATGCAAGTACCCATCAATTTGGCCTCTAGAGAATGATGCCTCAGAAGAATATCATATTGGCACATTGCACTTAGTTAAGTCATTCCCACCATGCTAGTTAAAGTAGGGGTTCAAGAATGGCCTCAGAAGAATATCATATTGACCACACTCGTTGCCTACCTTTACTTCATCATATGTGTATAGGCTTCTCCTGAATGTAAGCACATACTTTGCAACCCCAGAACTGGACGAATATGGTGTATGAGTCACAAACGATTGAAGCCTACCATGGTGGAAGGCCACGAAAGAGTGTTCTAAGCACTCTCACGCTTATCAACTTAATAATGGTTTGGTTGAGGGTTTTAGGTCTCATCACATATAAGTATTCATTTTAATCTTCATTAAAACAATTTTGGTCCTATTACAACTATTGGTCCATTTGATTCAATTTAGTTGTATATAATACTCCCACTATACTTATAAAACGGTTTTTAAAGCAAGAGTGTATGATACTACTAACATAAGGTTTGCATTCATTTGATGGACTATATAGTTGCCTTAGGGCCTTAGGATGACTATGAACCTTTGTTTAGATTCAACACGAGCCTAGTGTTGAATCTCGGACTAGGGATGGAGATTGATTTTAGTTACGCGTTTAATCACATTAAGGCGTGTTGTTCCTAGGGGCGTTGGACCCAACTACTCCATTTTCATGCATATCAAATAAAACAAGAAAATGAGTACTTTAAAGTAAAGGTGAGCTTATGCTCATTACAACATTTGCATAAAACAAATTACTTTAAAGTAAAGAAGAGCTTATGCTCTTTTACAACATTTGATCAAATCAAATTACAACCAAAATTAATCTACACATTCCCATGGTTCAAACAAATTTGAAACGGCCTATCACATAGCTCAATTATCGTAGGCTTAGGTTCATAATCACCCTTTAATTAATCAACACTTTAATTAATTAAATTGAATGCAACATTTTCATTTGGTTTTTTGTATCCATAAAATTGATTTAAATGGAGCTAAATAAAATGAAAATCCAATTCTCATTTAAAGAGACAAAACAATTTTTGTTCCCTACTTAATTTGGGCCATCATGCAATAACCACAACTTTTTGGGCTATATTGCGAAACACAAACTTTTGGGGTCACTTTGTAAAAACACAAAAGTCCACTACTTCATGTAATTACAACTAGAACCCAAAAAATTTTAACAAATACAAAAAACTTCATTAAAGGATCAAAACAATTTGTCCTTTAGCGTTTTTGGACCTAAACGTAAAAACGTAAACTTTTGGGCCAAAGTGCAAATACACAAAAGTATCAAAACTTTATGTAATTGAATAAAAGACCCAAAAATACCCTATTCGATTAGGGTGGCCGGCCATGATAAAAAAAAATAAGATTTTTACAAAGTTTTTTGTAAGTGGGTTTTGTTAGGTGAGGTAAAGATGAAATATATATGATATATTTTGAATTTATGTCAAACTTTTTTAAAAAGTTTGTCTACCATTATAGCCATTAATTGAATTTATGTCAAACTTTTAAAAAAGTTTGTCTACCATTAAAACCATTAATAATACTTTACCAATAACCATCACCCGCTAAAATTAAATCAAAACTTTATGTAAAAACATAAATCTTTTGAATCAAAACTTCAAAACTTTTTGTTCTTGGCAAGAACTTCAAGAACATTGAAGAACACTCATGAAAACTCATAATAGCTCCATGAATGTTTTCACTCACCAAAACTCAAATTTTCACCACTCAAAAGAGGGCTAACATCCTAGGGTACTTAGGGGTTCCAAAAGTCACTTTAAAACCATTTTAACAAGACAAACATGAACCCAAAAAATCACCCTTTGGATTTGGCCGAATTTCCCCAAAAACATGGCACCAAATTTTAGCTCCAAAATTCATGCTCATATGAACTACATCTACAACATTTGAGATGACAAATTTTCTAACAAAATTTACATTCAAAGAAACAAGAATAAAGCTTGTAACATATTACAGCTTTTAAATCAAAAACTATGAACTACAAAACCCAAAATGATTCACCAACTACTAGACCTAGGCTCTGATACCACTTGAAGAAAATTTTGTGAAAAACATGTTCATTTGAATAACATCATATAGCATGCAATTAACAATTAAAGGCGGAATCATGCTTTCATGCATTCAAAAACAAAACATCAACCATGAAATTCAAAGCCTAGTAGATTGGTGAACCTTGACTCAACTTTTAAATCAACATTTATTAGTTGAGAAATATTTACCTTTGTAGATTCCTCTTTGCATATGCAAAGGATAATCACCCAAGAGATAGGGCCTTCATTCCTTGCTTCTTAGCTCCATGGATTTGGTTGAAAGAATAGGATTCTCCAAGTTCCCAAAATAGAGAACCTCTAAAGATTCTACACCAAGGTTAGATTGAAGAAGAAATGAGTGACCTTGAGGAAGTAGAATTGCTAGATAATTTCCCCCAAGGTGGTTGGCCTCTTAGAGAGAAATGGAAGCTTTGTGTTCTCACCAATTTTCTCTAAAATCAACAACTTATGAATTTTAGGCTATAAAGTTCTTTATATAGTCACTTCTTTAAATGACCTAAAGAACCAAAAACCCTAATTCAAAACTAAATGGCCGGCCACATTGATGGATATGGGCTTTTGGGCCTTTGTGAATCTTTATTCATTAAGTTGTCATACAACTTAAGTCAATGGGCTTTGACGTTCGAAGCCCATTGGGCCTTAAGGTCCAAAACTATCCCGAGGTCTTTAACGAACTTATTCGTTTGATTAATTAACATATTAATTAATCCTTGCCATAAATAATTAAACCATTTAATTATTCTTATTCATCTCCTTTGTTTCTTCAATCTCCACCTTACACGGTGTACGATACATTAGGTTCCTTTTAGCGAGACAGTGGGCGATTAAAACCATTTTACATCGATTGTGAATTGAAACTTACTTTCAATTCTCCCTTTAGTGATTACACACGTTTAGGGCTTCCACAAACCATGAGTGACACCTAGCAGCATATCATGGCTACCCAAGCTAATCAGAAGAGGTAGAAAACCTATTCAGTTTAGGATTACAAATGTAATACCGTCTTTCTCTAATCTAATACTCTTGACCACATTGTTTGGTTTGATAGTTTATTTATTCATGTCTACTATCCAATGTGATTCGTTTGCTTATATGATTACCTTGAATGTGATTTGGAACGCATTCCCTAATCTCATTCATACTCTGGCCAGAGATTTTAATCATATCATAGAGTATTCTCCCTCAAACCATTTTGAAGGTTAGAGATCCCTTGTTGCACATTCACTTGTCTCCATGACTAAGTGGCTTAACCCCAATGATGTCGTGGACACCCCGATGGGGTGACTTTGACATAATCAAAGATCAAGGACTTAACCACAAGACAACTGTGATGCCTCAGGTCAAAGGACTAATTTGCATTATCCCAACCATGAGTTCTCATGTGACATGAGTATGAGAACTCCTCGTTGATCGTGTTCAGTGAACTCATTCTCTGTTGAGCACCTACGTACTTGTCTTGATGTCACACACACCAATGACTCGAGACTAGTCCCTCTCCCTGAGAGAAGGCATAGTATGTACTGATCTTATCGGACTGTCAATGCCCAATTGGCAATCCTATGATCAGGAACGTTTAGGATGTGTCTACGAAAGAATGGTCTCATTAATCTAACTTCATTAGATTGCATTCTCCCCATCACATATTCCTTGGACTTTATCGTTTAAGCATATAACTTTTATATGAGACGGCTCAAACAATAATGTTTGCCCTTTATATGTAAACTAGATTAGTTTAACATGTGAAATGTCCGTAAAGTATCATCATATGATTGGCTTTAGGGCACATTTCCAACAGGATGGTGATTGATTTTAGTTACGAGTTTAATCACATTAAGACGTGTTGTCTTAGGGCGTTGGACCCAACTACTTCATTTTCATGCATATCATATAAAGCAAGAAAGAAGTACTTCGAAGTAAAAGAGAGCTTATGCTCTTTACAACATTTGCATAAAACAAATTACTTTAAAGTAAAGAAGAGCTTATGCCCTTTTACAACATTTGATCAAATCAAATTACAACCAAAATCTAATCTACACATTCCCATGGTTCAAACAAATTTGAAACGGCCTTTCACATAGCTCAATTATATTAGGCTTAGGTTCATAATCATCCTTTAATTAATTAACGCTTTAACTAATTAAATTGAATGCGACAATTTCATTTGGTTTTTGTATCCATAAAATTGATTTAAATGGATCTAAATGAAATGAAATCCAATTCTCATTTAAAGAGACAAAACAATTTTGTTCTCAACCTAATTTGGGCCAATATGCAATAACCACAACTTTTGGGCTATATTTCAAAACTTTTGGGGTCACTTTGTAAAAACACAAAAGTCCACTACTTCATGTAAATACAACTAGAACCCAAAATTTTAATAATGCAAAAACTTCATTAAAGGATCAAAACAATTTGTCCTTTAGCGTTTTTGGACCTAAACGTAAAAACGTAAACTTTTGAGCCAAAGTGCAAATACACAAAAGTATCAAAACTTTATGTAATTTGCATAAAAGCCCCAAAAGTACCCCACTAGGGGGTGGCCGGTTTTGGAAGAAGAAATGGAGTGATGTGTGTGTTGATTTGTGAGTTTTGACATAAAGCATGCAAGTGCACAAGTGGTGTGTGTGAAAGGGAATTAATCCTTTCACACCCACCATTATTTCTATTGCCATTTAAACAAATATCTAAAACATTTAAACATTTGAAAATGCATAAAACATAATCTTTATGAAATAAATCAAAACTTTGAATCAAAACACAAACCTTTTTGTTCTTGGCAAAAATGTCAAGAACAATCAAGAACATTCATGAAAAACCCAAAATTTTTCCATGAACTTTTTTCACCCAAAAACATTCCAAAAAACATTCAAACTTAAGGGAAATAACATCTAACCAAACTAGGGTACATAGGGGTTCCAAAAGTCACTTGAAAACACTTTTAACAAGTCAAACAAGAACCCAAAAATCACCCTTTGTATTTGGCCGAAAATTCCCAAAAGCATGGCACCAAATTTTAGCTCTAATATTCATGCTCATATGAACTACATCTACAACATTTGAGATGGCAAATTTTCTAGCAAAATTTACATTCAAAAAACAAGAATAAAGATTGTAACATATTACAACTTTTAAATCACAAACTATGAGCTACAAAACCCAAAAGGATTCACCAACTACTAGACCTAGGCTCTGATACCACTTGAAGGAAGATTTGTGAAAAACATGTTCATTTGAATAACATCTATAGCATGCAATTAACAATTAAAAGGCGGAATCATGCTTGCATGCATTCAAAAACAAAACATCAACCATGAAATTCAAAGCCTAGTAGATTGGTGAACCAAGACACAACTCAAATCAAAGTGAGTTGAGAAATATATACCTTTGTAGATTCCTCTTTGCATAAGCAAAGGCTAATCACCCAAAGAGAGGGCCTTCATTCCTTGCATCTTAAATCTATGGATTTGGATGGAAGAATATGATTCTCCAAGTTCTCAAAATAGAGAACCTCTAAGTATCTTCACCAAGGTTAGATTGGAGAAGAAATGAGTGACCTTGGAGTAGTTAGTATGGCTAGATACACCCTCCAAGGGGCCGGCCTCTTTAGAGAGAAAAGGAGAGACAAGTTCTCACCAATTTTCTCTAAAAGAAACCCTAAATGAATTTTGGCTATAAAGTCATATTTATACCTTTATTCATTTGAGTGGCAAACTTGTAATTAAAGCAAGTTCACTACCCTTCCTCTAAATGGCCGGCCATGGGGTTTTGTTTGGGCTTTTGGGCCTTTGTGAATTAAGTTGTCATACAACTTAAGTCAATGGACTTGACGTTCGAAGCCCATTGGGCCTTGAGGCCCAAAACTAACCCGTGGTCTTTAACGAACTTATTCGTTTGATTAATTAACATATTAATTAATCCTTGCCATAAATAATTAAACCATTTAATTATTCTTACTCATCTCCATTGTTTCTTCAATCTCCACCTTACACGGTGTACGATCCATTAGGTTCCTTTTAGCGAGGCAGTGGGCGATTAAAACCATTTTACATCGATTGTGAATTGAAACTTACTTTCAATTCTCCCTTTAGTGATTACACACGTTTAGGGCTTCCACAAACCATGAGTGACACCTAGCAGCATATCATGGTTACCCAAGCTAATCAGAAGAGGTGGAGAACCTATTCAGTTTAGGATTACAAATGCAATACGGTCTTTCTCTAATACAATACTCTTGACCACATTGTTTGGTTTGATAGTTTATTCATGTCTACTATCCAATGTGATTCGTGTGCTTATATGATTACCTTGAATGTGATCTGGAACGACTTCCTAAATCTCATTCACACTCTGGCCAGAGATTCTAAATCGTATCAAAGAGTATTCTCCCTCAAAAGGTTTGAAGGTTAGAGATCCCTTGTTGCGCATTTAATTGCCTTCATAGCTAAGTGGCTTAACCCCAACGATGCCGTGGACACCCGTGTATGGGTGACGTTTGACATAATCAAAGATCAAGGACCTAACCACAAGACAACTATGATGCCTCAGGTCAAAGGACTACTTTGCATTATCCCAACCATGAGTTCTCATGTGACATGAATATGAGAACTCTTCGTTGATCGTGTTCAGTGAACTCATTCTCTATTGAGCACCTACGTACTTGTCTTGATGTCACACACACCAATGACTCGAAACTAGTCACTCTCCCTGAGAGAAGACACAACATGTACTGATCTTAACGGACTGTCAATGCCCAATTGGCAATCATATGATCAGGAACGTTTAGGATGTGTCTACGAAAGAATGGTCTCATGAATCTAACTTCTTTGGATCGTATTCTCTCAATCACATATTCCTTGGACTTTATCGTTTAAGCATATAACATTTATATGAGACGGCTTAAACAATAATCTTTGCCCTTGATATTAAACTAGATTAGTTTAACATATGAAATGTCCGTAAAGTATCATCATATGATTGGCTTTAGGGCACATTTCCAACATAAACATCTATAATGCCTCAGGTCAAATGACTACTTTGCATATTGCAACTGACAAGTTCTTACATGACATATATGTTCGAACTCTCTTTTGATCGTAGTTCAATGTACTCGATTACCATATTGAGCACCTATGTGTTTATCTCAGTGTCCAACACTAAATGACTTGAGACTAGTCATACTCATGCTTGAGTTAACATAACACATACTAACCTTAGCGGATTATCAATGCCCAATTGGCAATCCTATGGCTAGGAACATTTTAGGAATGAACATAAGAGAAAAGTTTCGTTAATCTAACATACTTAGATCACTTCTCTCTTATATTAAATACATTCCTTAGATTCCCTTATTGCTTAAACACATAATACTATAAATAGTGATTAACAATAAGCTTTGCCCTTCATTAAACATATAATAGTTTAACACAATAAGTATTCCAAAAGCTATTACATCAAATGAGTGGCTTTGTGGGCATACTTCCAACAAGGTATCACTCCCAGATACTAGTACCTGTGTTCGGTATCAGAAATCATACCGCCTACATACTAGTTGACAATTCTTGGATATCAGATAGTATCATCAATTAGTAGCGCCACCATAGGCTGATTACAGGTTAAAGCCCGCTCAGGTGGATAGTTTCAGATGATTGGTAAGGAATTGGTCCTATAAGTTGGTTTTGTTGATTCTAGGAAAAATTGATTACTGCTACCCGAAGGTATAACAACTCGTACTCTCATGCCTATACTCATCAAAATGAAGAGTACAACATTGAAAGGAAATTTGGGAACTAGTGTTGGTTGGAATGTTCTAAGCTCGAAAAAACGAATTTGCTAATAACCTACTTTAGAATTGACTTGAACGGAAATTGATCTTCCTTTTGAAGATCCGCAATGATCACTACGTTTCAATAATTAGTATTGTCGGGGACCAAAGTGGCTATCCCCCATATGTTATTCCGTCAAGTGCTACCACTTTAGCACCAGGTTGTCACTCAAGAAGTTTCTAGAATCTTAACGAAGTAAACTTCTGATGCGGTGAAAGTTAAGCACTCAAATTAAACCCTCTTGTTGTCAAATTGTAGTATAAATGCAAGTAGGGATCGTTCTAAACCGGGGATTAGGAGGGCTTGCTAAAACCTCTAAACTAACTCAAAAACATAAAAACAAAGTTAAAACGTTTGAATAGACTCACAAGACTCAAAACAACTTAAAAACACTCAAAACTGCCTAAAAACACAAACTAGGCAGTTACTGACTCTAACACAACTTTGGACGAATTTAGTGTTTTGGCTTGAATCAAAACACTCAAAAACACAAACAAAACAGAAATTTAACACTTTGAAACAAGAAAGTAAAAAGGGGGATTTTGGTTTTGATGAATTTGAAACAATCAAACAAGTTATAAAAATAGGTAGATTGTAAAACAAATTTGAGGAATACGATGATGGATGGATTAGTTAGAGGTCCGTTCTTCACACATGACACACTTATACATGAATTGATTTCCAATTGCTTTTCAATAAACTATGATGCTCAACACCCCAGATTAACCGTGATGCACAAATTAACCCTCAGATTTTCCTTTACTCATTGAATTGGATGAATGCATGCGACAACCCAAATCATTCTCTAAAATCCCCTATATGAATGCATCATAGAGATACAATCAGAGATCATTACGTTCAATGAAAATCATAAGTGTTGACGAGGCAATTATAACTATGAATGCATGATACAATTGCCAAGAATTCAATTAACGCGATTGTGATAAACAACCTTCACTACTCATGAATATAAACTTGTAACGATTAGGTGAAACTCATTTATATTCTAGCATCTAATTCATGCATGAAAACTAAGTATGCATCCTTAATAAACATACAAGAATCAGTTATGAATAAAATAGATAATTGAATTGCAATCACAACTTATCAAATCACAATTGGAAGAAATCAATTCAAATCTCAAGCATGTTCATGGCTTCAAACTTCCCCCTAACTAAATAGGGGTTTACCCACTCATAATTGCAACAAAATTAGAAAATAACAAAGTAGACATTGAAAGCAAGAACGAAGTACACCTAAAATGCTCCAAAGTTCCAAGCTTGAAACGCCAAGGACCTTTGTTTTCACCACCTTGTTGTAGCACAAGTGTCTAGGATGTGTACGGATATATGGATGGAATGGATTTGCTGTTGGAAATGTGCCCTAAAACCAATCATGTGATGATACTTTACGGACATTTCACATGTTAAACTAATCTAGTTTAATATCAAGGGCAAAGATTATTGTTTTAAGCCGTCTCATATAAATGTTATATGCTTAAACGATAAAGTCCAAGGAATATGTGATTGGGAGAATGCAATCTAAAGAAGTTAGATTCATGAGACCATTCTTTCGTAGACACATCCTAAACGTTCCTGATCATAGGATTGCCAATTGGGCATTGACAGTCCGTTAAGATCAGTACGTACTGTGTCTTCTCTCAGGGAGAGTGACTAGTCTCGAGTCAATTGTGTGTATGACATCAAGACAAGTACGTAGGTGCTCAATAGAGAATGAGTCCACTGAACACGATCAACGAAGAGTTCTCATACTCATGTCACATGAGAACTCATGGTTGGGATAATGCAAAGTAGTCCTTTGACCTGAGGCATCATAGTTGTCTTGTGGTTAGGTCCTTGATCTTTGATTATGTCAAACGTCACTCCATTCGTGGGTGTCCACGGCATAGTTGGGGTTAAGCCACTTAGCCATGGAGGCAATTAAATGCGCAACAAGGGATCTCTAACCTTCAAACCTTTTGAGGGAGAATACTCTATGATATGATTAAGAATCTTTGGCCAGAGTGTGAATGAGATTTAGGAAGTCGTTCCAAATCACATTCAAGGTAATCATATAAGCAAACGAATCACATTGGATAGTAGACATGAATAAACTATCAAACCAAACAATGTGGTCAAGAGTATTGTATTAGAGAAAGACCGTATTGCATTTGTAATCCTAAACTGAATAGGTTCTCTACCTCTTATGATTAGCTTGGGTAACCATGATATGCTGCTAGGTGTCACTCATGGTTTGTGGAAACCCTAAACGTGTATAATCACTAAAGGGAGAATTGAAAGTAAGTTTCAATTCACAATCGATGTGAAATGGTTTTAATCGCCCACTTCCTCGCTAAAAGGAACCTAATGGATCGTACACCGTGTAAGATGGAGATTGAAGAAACAATGGAGATGAGTAAGAATAATTAAATGGTTTAATTATTTATGGCAAGGATTAATTAATATGTTAATTAATCAAACGAATAAGTTCGTTAAAAGACCTCGGGATAGTTTTGGACCTTAAGGCCCAATGGGCTTCGAACGTCAAGCCCATTGACTTAAGTTGTATGAAAATTTAATGAATAAAGATTCACAAAGGCCCAAAAGCCCATATCCCTTATATGGCCGGCCATGTATGTTGAATTAGGGTTTTTGGTTCTTTAGGTCATTTAAAGAAGTGACTATATAAAGAACTTTATAGCCTAAAATTCATTAAGGGTTCTTTTGGAGAAAATTGGAGAGAACATGTCTCTCCTTTTCTCTCTAGGAGGCCGGCCCCCTTGGAGGGTGGATCTAGCAATCCTACTACTCCAAGGTCACTCATTTCTTCTCCAATCTAACCTTGGTGAAGATACTTAGAGGTTCTCAATTTTGGGAACTTGGAGAAACCTATTCTTCCATCCAAATCCATAGATTTTAGATGCAAGGAATGAAGGCCCTCTCTTTGGGTGATTAGCCTTTGCTTTTGCAAAGAGGAATCTACAAAGGTATATATTTCTCAACTCACTTTGATTTGAGTTGAGTCTTGGTTCACCAATCTACTAGGCTTTGAATTTCATGGTTAATGTTTTGGTTTAAGTGCATGCAAGCATGATTCCTCCTTTTAATTGTTAATAGCATGCTATTGATGTTGCTTAAATGAACATGGTTTTCACAAATCATCCTTCAAGTGGTATCAGAGCCTAGGTCTAGTAGTTGGTGAATCCTTTTGGGTTTTGTAGTTCATAGTTTTGATTTAAAAGTTGTAATATGTTACAAGCTTTATTCTTGTTTCTTTGAATATAAATTTTGCTAGAAAATTTGCCATCTCAAATGTTGTAGATGTAGTTCATATGAGCATGAATATTGGAGCTAAAATTTGGTGCCATGTTTTTGGGAATTTTCGGCCAAATCCAAAGGGTGGATTTTTGGGTTCTTGTTTGACTTGTTAAAAGTGTTTTCAAGTGACTTTTGGAACCCCTATGTACCCTAGTTTGGTTATATGTTATTTCCCTAAAGTTTAAATGGTTTTGGGATGTTTTTGGATGAAAAATGTTCATGGAAAATTTTGAGTTTTTTTCATGAGTGTTCTTCATTGTTCTTGACATTTTTGCCAAGAACAAAAAGTTTGGTGTTTTGATTCAAAGTTTTGATTTATTTCATAAAGTTTATGTTTTATGTTTTTTCAAATGTTTTAATGCATTAGATATTTGTTTAAATGGTGATATAATTATTGGTGGGTGTGAAAGGATTAATTCCCTTTCACACACACCACTTGCACCACTTGCATGCTTTATGTCAAAACTCACAAATCAACACACACATCACTCCTTTCCCTCTCCAAAACCGGCCACCCTACATGTAGGGTACTTTTGGGGCTTTTATGCAATTACATAAAGTTTTGATACTTTTGTGTATTTGCACTTTGGCCTAAAAGTTTACGTTTTTACGTTTAGGTCCAAAAACGCTAAAGGACAAATTGTTTTGTTCCTTTAATGAAGCTTTTGCATTGTTTAAATTTTGGGTTCTAGTTGTATTTACATGAAGTAGTGGACTTTTGTGTTTTTACAAAGTAACCCCAAAAGTTTGTGTTTTCGCAATATATCCCAAAAAGTTGTGGTTATTGCGTGATGACCCAAATTAGGTTGAGAACAAAATTGTTTTGTCTCTTTAAATGAGAATTCGATTTTCATTTCATTTAGCTCCATTTAAATCAATTTTATGGATACAAAAACCAAATGAAAAATGTTGCATTCATTTTAATTAGTTAAAGTGTTAATTAATTAAAGGGTGACTATGAACCTAAGCCTACGATAATTGAGCTATGTGAAAGGCCGTTTCAAATTTGTTTGAACCATGGGAATGTGTAGATTAGATTTTGGTTGTAATTTGATTTGATCAAATGTTGTAAAAGAGCATAAGCTCTTCTTTACTTTAAAGTAATTTATTTTGATCAATTGTTGTAAAAGAGCATAAGCTCTTCTTTACTTTAAAGTACTCATTTTCTTGTTTTATTTGATATCCATGAAAATGGAGTAGTTGGGTCCAACGCCCCTAGGAACAACACGCCTTAATGTGATTAAACGCGTAACTAAAATCAATCACCATCCCTAGTCCGAGATTCAACACTAGGCTCGTGTTGAATCTAAACAAAGGTTCATAGTCATCCTAAGGCCCTAAGGCAACTATATAGTCCATCAAATGAATGCAAAGTTTATGTTAGTAGAATCATATACTCTTGCTTTAAAAACCGTTTTATAAGCATAGTGGGAGTATTATATACAACTAAATTCAATCCAATGGACCAATAGTTGTAATAGGACCAAAATTGTTTTAATGAAGATTAAAATAAATATGTTTATGTGATGAGACCTAAAACCCTCAAACCAAACCATTATTAAGTTGATAAGCGTGAGAGTGCTTTGAACACTCTTTCGTGGCCTTCCACCGTGGTAGCTCCAATCGTTTATGACTTGTACACCGCCTTCACCCTATCATGGGGAAGTTCAAAGTGCATGCTTATACTCAGGAGGAGACTATATACATACTTGATGAGGTGAGTGTAGGCAACGAGGATGGCCGACATCATATCATCGTGATGCTATTCTTGAACCCCTTCACGCACTAAGCATGGTGGGAATGACTTAACTAAGAGAAATGGAGCCAACATCATATCATTGTGAGGTGACATTTTCTAGAGGCCAAATTGATGGGTACTTGCAAGAGATGCAAATGAGTAAGTGTACTCTCTCATTATTATTAATGCTAGCCAACATCATATCATTGTGAGGTGACATTTTCTAGAGGCCAAATTGATGGGTACTTGCAAGAGATGCAAATGAGTAAGTGTACTCTCTCATTATTATTAATGCTAGCCAACATCATATCATTGTGAGGTGGGCTTGGTAATAGTGAGTCTCCCATACCCTACTAAGAGTTTCCTCCAAAACTCTCGAATTCCAATGAGGGATATGGAATTTGCCAAAAATAGTGGGTGGTGCTATTTGATTTAAAGACCCGGATCAAATGGCTTAAAATCAATCAATTTATATTCGTTATGTATTTTTTTACCAATATATTTGCAAACGCTATCCAACACTTGACAAATAAAAACCGAATGTTTTAGTTTCCGGACTTGGTACCACAATCCCAAAGATTGTCTTAAATGGATTGTATATGTACCTAAGTAGTCTCATCCTCAAAATGTTCCTATTGCTAATGTATCATTGGAAGAACATGTTAGATAAGTCTATCATGAAGAGGACAACACAAACAACCAATGCTTATTCCTTCGTTATATGAACAAAGGAACTTACGAAGATTAGCATAATGACAAGGACACTTTTAGTGTTATTAGTTCTTCACTTACAAATCGTTGTATGAAGAAATAATGAGTTGCTTTGAACAACCCTTAGTCAATGCAAACACTAGTGCTTGTTTCTTTGTTAAATGAACAAAGAACTTGAGAAGAAAGCACAAAGGCATGGACACTTTATGTGCCATGATTCTTCACTTACAAATTGTTGTATGAAGAAATTAGAGTTGCCTTAAACAACTCTTGAAAGTTTGTAATTATGTTTAGAACATAATGGTTGGTTGACAAAAATAGTCCATCAATATGGACTTATGATGATTTTGAATCATTGAGTGTTGAAGTGATAAACCACTTAACGAGACGGAAACTAGGCAAGGACTTCACCTTTGAGTCCCTAATCCAAATGGTTCACTAAGTTTATTCTAAGCTATATAGTGAACAATAACCACACACTCTCCAAATTGTTTGATGTGTATAACACAATTGAAATAAGTTTCAAGAGAGATAGTGGGAGTTTAGGGACCTTGACTATGGTAGTCAAAGGAGAAGTCAAATGAAGAAAGCGAAATAACTCCAAGGGAACAAACTTTCTTTATGAAAGGATGGACATTGGAAGGGGTATTTGCAAGAAATGTCTTGTAAGTGTCAAGAACACACCTTTCGAAGGAGTTGTAAATTGTTCTTGAATAGTTCAAAACAGTTGGTTCTTCTACTTGAATGTTTGATTCCGTATTAGTAACTATGTTTTACAATCGTTGTAAAAGTGTGGCTAATAAGAAGTAGAAGATTAATGAGAGAAGAGAAAGTACTTCACATTCGGAACGTGAATAAAATACAGATCTCTGCGAAAGCAGATGGTACTTACTTCCTCATATGAACTACCAAAGAAATTGGAAAAACCAAAGATTGTCTTTATATTCCAATTTTAAGGAACTAAATTCCGTCACTATGTGAAATGGATAATGTTTTGTTTGACAAAACATTGTTCTTTATTAATGAATGATTAGATTATTGTAATCTAATTAATTATTATCTCTCTAGTAGAGATGATATGGTAGTGTTAACTGTTTAGAATATAATGATGCTTAAAACCCAAAAGGTTGCAAGGTAGTGACTAATCCCAACTAAAGTTGTGATACCTCTAAAAACATAAATTACGAGTTAGTCATAGATGGATACTTTGGATCGTTATATCCGGATCCAATGCCTTCTTGTTAAAATTGTATAGAGGCAAAATGTTTGAATCTTTATTCTTTTGGAAAGAATAAAGAATCACAAACTTGTTGAGGTTAATTCACTTAGATGTTAGTGGCACTTGTCCACAACATAATACTACTCATGTTGTATGACATTCACCGAAGATCACCCTCGGTTGGACTATAGTTTATTTTAAATAAACACAAGTCCGAATACTTTGCAAAAGGTTTCAAAGAATTCAAGAAATGTAAGTTGATGAGTAAGACGTCTAAAGTATTTACATCCTTAGATTTGATCCAAGGAATGGTAACACTTTAGAATAGTTTCCTTGAAAGATATCAAGGAAAGAAGCAGCATAAGATAATGGATTTCTCCATTAGGAGAAGAACGAACTTGAATAAGATTTAGTTCGTTGGACATTATCAATTACCCATATATAGGATATATATATGCTTCTAAGACAATATGATTGTCAATTAGAAGATCTTCCAAAAATTTTCATGACTCCATAGGATGTAGTTGGAAAGAAAGACAAATCTTAATCATGTTAAGATTTGGGGTTGTGTGCTAATAAGCAATATTTGTTTAAAAATTATCTTGTGGGTATCCTTAAATTAACATTTGGATATCACTTCTATAAACCAACCAACAAATGTTGTTTGTTGAGTAGTTCATTGTAATCCTACAATATGATTTGCCTTAGAGCAAATGAACTAGGAATAGAACTCAAAGAATGGGTTCTTTGAGAGACTAGATGATGATCAACAAATATAACAACCTAGTTCCTATACCACAAGCTCCAAGGTAGTCGAGAAGGATTTATAAACCGTCTCAGTTGAATGGTTTGAACTTTATGACTATGTCATAGAGTTTCACCTCTTAATTCGAAAGAAATAAGAATGAAAATCCTTATGACTACATTGAGTGTATATACGATATATACTCAAGGAAATGGTAAAGTACCATTTGACCCGAAATAATGAAACCTTCATAGCTAATTGGTAGCTTAAAGTGACTACACTCAAAGAGAATGGTTGACTTTGAAGGAACCATCTTTAACGTAGTCTTAGTTTCAATTAATTCGAAGAATGCTAGCAACAACTAAATGGTGATTCAATGTTTGGACATAATATGGGTTTCCGAAACCATTATTAAGATAGTCTTGATAATATATATCTAAAACTATGAATCACAAGACATGTAAGTTGTAGAGATACATCCATCATGAATCTTAAACAAGCTAGTGGGAGCCATAAGCGTCTTATGAGAGAAAGATCAAATTGTTTGATTTCTCATAAAGATGTAAATGAATCTTTTGTTTACTAGGTTTACAAAAGATTAGTGGGAGTTAATCATGTTCCTAAATTAGAATATATATATACACATATATGATATATTAATTTTGGAAATGAAAAGAATACTTCTTCGTTAAAGTTATGACTTTAAACATTTATTAAAGTTATGACTTTAAACATTCTATAATGATAGAATGTATATGGGAGATATAGTCTATATACATGGGATGGAAATCTATAATGATATATTTCATGATATAATTGGATTATATCAATCCCTAATAATAGACAATAGATGCTAGGAAGTTTCTCATATGATGATAAACTTCAATCAAAAGGACAACTCTAGTAAGACTAAGAAGTTGTTCTTCTCAAAGAGAACGTACTCTTTGACTCCCAAAGAAATAATGCATAAATAGAATCCTTTATGCATACGCAGAAAGGTGATTTACGTATTTCATATTGTATGAAAAACGTTGATATGAATTGTACCAAGAATGGTACAAGACGATATCAGTGCAAGCCCAGGATCAGAACCACGACAACTGTCAAGTGAATCCTTAAGTATTTAAGAAATACTAAAGGATAGATTCCTCAAAGATTGAGGAAGAATTAGAGTAACGTAAAGGAAGCGTAAATGTATTAGATTATGAATCTAATCCATCATTGAATGTTTCTTCATTATGAATGAAGAGATTAACAGATATCTCTTTATTATGACTAAAGAGATATTTGGATGGAAACATTAAAGTAATGACTTTAGTGTGTTCCATTATGAATGCAAAATATATTGCCATATAGAAGTTTACAACAATGTTGTTTGGATGGGAGAGTTCATTAATGAACTCTCTATTCGGTTCCAACCAGAAAGTGTCTCTAGTGTACCGACACTACGACACTAATGGGGTGATAGCTCAAGCCAGGGAATCAAGGTCTCATCAAGATCCGAACTCATATGAGAGACTGAACCACATGATTGAGAATCATGTATAATGGTGACGTCGATATTCTCAAGGTTGCTTCTATGGATAACATATAGATATCCATTGTCTAGGCCTACTACTCAGCCATTTATGAAATGACTACAGAAGAGGAATCATCACAGATGAACAAGCTGATTGGCAATAGTGCAAGTGGGAGATTGTTGGAAATGTGCCCTAAAACCAATCATGTGATGATACTTTACGGACATTTCACATGTTAAACTAATCTAGTTTAATATCAAGGGCAAAGATTATTGTTTTAAGCCGTCTCATATAAATGTTATATGCTTAAACGATAAAGTCCAAGGAATATTTGATTGGGAGAATGCAATCTAAAGAACTTAGATTCATGAGACCATTCTTTCGTAGACACATCCTAAACGTTCCTGATCAGTACGTACTGTGTCTTCTCTCAGGGAGAGTGACTAGTCTCGAGTCATTGGTGTGTGTGACATCAAGACAAGTACGTAGGTGCTCAATAGAGAATGAGTCCACTGAACACGATCAACGAAGAGTTCTCATACTCATGTCACATGAGAACTCATGGTTGGGATAATGCAAAGTAGTCCTTTGACCTGAGGCATCATAGTTGTCTTGTGGTTAGGTCCTTGATCTTTGATTATGTCAAACGTCACTCCATTCGTGGGTGTCCACGGCATAATTGGGGTTAAGCCACTTCGCCATGGAGGCAATTAAATGCGCAACAAGGAATCTCTAACCTTCAAACCTTTTGAGGGAGAATACTCTATGATATGATTAAGAATCTCTGGCCAGAGTGTGAATGAGATTTAGGAAGTCGTTCCAAATCACATTCAAGGTAATCATATAAGCAAACGAATCACATTGGATAGTAGACATGAATAAACTATCAAACCAAACAATGTGGTCAAGAGTATTGTATTAGAGAAAGACCGTATTGCATTAGTAATCCTAAACTGAATAGGTTCTCTACCTCTTCTGATTAGCTTGGGTAACCATGATATACTGCTAGGTGTCACTCATGGTTTGTGGAAGCCCTAAACGTGTATAATCACTAAAGGGAGAATTGAAAGTAAGTTTCAATTCACAATCAATGTGAAATGGTTTTAATCGCCCACTACCTCGCTAAAAGGAACCTAATGGATCGTACACCGTGTAAGGTGGAGATTGAAGAAACAATGGAGATGAGTAATAATAATTAAATGGTTTAATTATTTATGGCAAGGATTAATTAATATGTTAATTAATCAAACGAATAAGTTCGTTAAAAGACCTCGGGATAGTTTTGGACCTTAAGGCCCAATGGGCTTCGAACGTCAAGCCCATTGACTTAAGTTGTATGACAATTTAATGAATAAAGATTCACAAAGGCCCAAAAGCCCATATCCCTTATATGGCCGGCCATGTATGTTGAATTAGGGTTTTTGGTTCTTTAGGTCATTTAAAGAAGTGACTATATAAAGAACTTTATAGCCTAAAATTCATTAAGGGTTCTTTTGGAGAAAATTGGAGAGAACATGTCTCTCCTTTTCTCTCTAGGAGGCCGGCCCCCTTGGAGGGTGGATCTAGCAATCCTACTACTCCAAGGTCACTTATTTCTTCTCCAATCTAACCTTGGTGAAGATACTTAGAGGTTCTCAATTTTGGGAACTTGGAGAAACCTATTCTTCCATCCAAATCCATAGATTTTAGATACAAGGAATGAAGGCCCTCTCTTTGGGTGATTAGCCTTTGCTTTTGCAAAGAGGAATCTACAAAGGTATATATTTCTCAACTCACTTTGATTTGAGTTGAGTCTTGGTTCACCAATCTACTAGGCTTTGAATTTCATGGTTAATGTTTTGTTTTAAGTGCATGCAAGCATGATTCCGCCTTTTAATTGTTAATAGCATGCTATTGATGTTGCTTAAATGAACATGTTTTTCACAAATGATCCTTCATTTGCACGGCTAAGAGATGAAAGTGTATGGATTGGTGAGATGTAGTATGGCTAGATGAATGGATGGAGGTCATGGCAAGGAATGAAAGTATGTGTTTGTGGGATGTAAAAATTATGGATCAAGATCTCTTTTAGGAAGGGGAATGGGGATGTATTTATAGGCTAAGGAGAGGACCACTTCAATTCCTTGCATGTGCAGTTTGTATGGGTGTGTGATGTCTATGTTTCCCTTTACATTTGCACACACATGACCTCCATCATTTCAGCCACAAATCAACCCATTTTCTGCCCATATGTGTGTCTTTCCTTTACCCATGTGTGTGTGTTTTTCCTTTGCATTTGCACACACGTGTTCTTCATTATTTCAGCCAACAATCCACCCATTTTCTGCCCATGCCAAGCCCTCCATGCCGTGCCTTTCTTGTTGTGTGTGTGCTGTCCATGTAGAGTGTGTGTATGCCCTCCAACCTATGCAGTTTGCATGTGTGTAGCTGTCCATGTTTCTCTTTTGCATGTGCATTTCCACTTGCTCCAAAGCCAAATGAGTGCAATCATAACCTCATTTGCTGCTGAGTGTTGATGACAAAGTAAAACACAAAACAAGTGCCTTTACTTTCTCATTTTATTAGCCAAATCTGCTTAGCCCTTTTCTGAACCTTTCAGTGTTACAATGCCCATAACTTCTTCTAGAAAATGATATTAACAATCTGTAATTTTCCCCAGAAAATAGACATCCGTAGCTTTCCAAGCATATAAGGCTCATTCTCTCATTCATTCTGAGTTGTTCGTAACATGCTTCCAAATTCAGCTAATCTACACAGGCAGTTTTGACGAATTTGTTACTTAATATCTCACTTGTGCTACTTTTCTTTTCTTTGCTTGATAAATCACACAAAACACAAAAACATAATAAATAGCTCAAAAATATAAGGAACTAACTAAGAAAAGACAAGTGAATTTTACGTAAAATATATATAAATATGAGCTTATCAAATACCCCCACACTTAGCTTTTGCTAGTCCTCGAGCAAAATAAAGAAAACAAAACACAACCTAAACATTCCAACGTTTGCCTCAGGGATTTCCAACACACATGACAAGTTAAAAATCATCATTCCCACAGATTTTAGTCAACTTAACACTTGAGCACATACTTTATCACAGTCACCACTTACTAGTTCACATTTAACCAATTAAAACGATGTTTTGAATGTAGTAACATGCCTTAGAGAATTTGCTCAATTCCTTACAAGATATGCACTCAATTTGCACTCAGATTTTCTGACTACACACCCTACACTAGGTACATGTGAGAAGATTGATGTAGACATGAAAACTAGTACTCACATATATGTATAACAAGAAAGCATTTTATGGTATTAATAAGCATGTTTAGATATGATCTCATGAATGGAATGCTACTACTTAGATGCAAGAACCAGTGACACCATATGCTCATACCAATTCCAAACTCCACATATTGAAACGCATAACACTCAAGATGAAGTTAAGGGTTGCAACGGGGTTTAAGGGTAATGGCTAACAAAGAAAGGATAGGGATAATAAACCTTTTGAAAGCAATAGCAAGCAAAGTAATGAAATAGACGCTTGGAATTCACTCAATAATGCAGAAATTAACTTTTAAACACAACGGGAAGATTCAAGCAACACTTAGGGCCGAATTCCATGTTTTGGACCCTTTCTTCAACAAACAACACTTTAGAGCTCTTTTTCACAACTTTTCTTCTTTTCATTCTATTTTCCACGAATGTTTCTTTTTCTTTTTTCTTTTTCTTTTCTACCCGTGCCTTATTAAGGACTTTGGCACACACACACACACAAGAATCACTTCCCCCACACTTGTTTTTCTGCAAAAGTTCAACAAAAGGAATTCCTTCTAAATTATGTTTTACTACGCTTCAAGAACAAGGGTATGGATGGTCCTAATCTAGGCTAGGTGAGGATAGTGTGGGTTAATAAAGAACATAGGCTACACAAGGCTCAACGGGGTTAAACTTAAACACATAATGAAATAGGGCACGGCAATTTGGCTGTGGTGGTCATTACACAACTTCATCTTGAATATGTATTATGCAAATTAATAGCATGCTTTGAATAAAATGGGCATGAGTTCTAGCATTTGGAACTAAATGATGAAACGCCTTCTAAGTAGCAACCAAGCAAAGAATACTGAGATCATGCAACGACTTTAGAAAACAATAGTGCACAGATTATTAACTCTCCAAATAAACGTTTAGGCTCAAGTCTCACAAGGTTGTAGCGTTCATTTGAGTTCATTCCTTCAAGCATGTTACAAAAATTGATTTTTCCTTTATGATTGCATGTGAATTCGTAAATTATAACCATAACCAAGCATACACCAAATTGTAAATCAAACTTTCATCCATGTTTATTATTCTCTTTAACAGTCATGCAATTAAAAACCGAATCCTCATCATTGTGTTGGAAGGTACCCTAAGACACAAACAAACACACAAAAAAAAACAACTCTTTTTGGGTTTTTCAAATTTTTATGAGATTTTCGGATTTTTATGTCAAAACACACTAAAACACTCCAAAACAGCATAAAAACACTTAAAAACAGCAAGGAACAACACTAGCAGTAATGGGTGATAAACTCCCACGAATTTCATGCAAAACAACTTGGTTACCCCCCCACACTTAAATCAAACATTGTCCTCAATGTTTTAGGCATAAACTCACACGAAAACAAGCAAACAAACAAACAACGAATAAACATGACAAGTATGGCAAAGTAAAAACCAGACAAAGTAGAGTTTAAGAACGCAAATCTGGTTATGGAGAGATGATCTTGTTGACTTTCCACAGCTTTGATCTCGAACTGGGCTAGGGAACTTCTTAGCAAGGAAAATGAGACTTGATTGGTGGTTGTGATTTGATGGCCTTGTACGGCGAGGCTTTGCTCTTTGGCGACTGATGCGTCCATATGTTGTTGAAGCTTCTCGAGCTCTTGGTTTCAACTCAGACTCCTTCTGCTGGGTTGATTGAGTCTACAGGCAGCATTCTTCTCTGCTTATTTCTTCTGCACGGCAGGTAGGCACGAGGTAGAGGTGATGGTCTGTTTCTTTGTTCAATCTGTCCAAGTGCCGACCGATTGCTTTCTTTCTCCTTGTCTCGCAGGCAAGAGCAAGGGTAAAGGAAAAGCATGCCATGAGATATCTTTGTCTTTGACTCTGATGATATGAGATACTTTTGCTTTTGAAGAAGTATCTTTCCACAGGTTTATTCTTGAACTGGGCTGGGGAACTTCTTAGCAAGGAAAAGGAGACTTGATCTTGAAGATGATTAGCACGTTGTCTCCACATGCTTCAAGGTATCATTTTCACTTGCCTTATATGTTCTCCAGGTAGATGTGGCATTTTCTTCGGAAGTACATCAGCAGTTGAAGATGAGCACTCGAGAGCAATGCTAGGTAAGCAATCAGGAAGGAGTTCCAGGCAGTCGGTTCTTAGATCGGAAGATTGACACCAAGTGCTGGCTGATTGCTCGATTTCTCCTTGTCACAAAGACAAGGAAAATGACAGGGAGAAAGCATGATATGAGATACTCTTGCTTTCAACCTTTATGATATGAAATACTCTTGCTCTTGATGACTTGTTTGCAGAGATACCCCAAGGGATGAGAAACACAGAGTAACTCAATAGGCTTCGTTGGGAATGCATTTTCGGAGATGAATAAGGATTATGTATGTCTTCCTTGCTATGGAGGGTGAAGGACGACATTTATAGGAATTAATAACCGGTACTATTCTTTCACTCTTGTCGGCACCCGTTGGATGATTGAGCAGTAAACTTCACGTGCTTTCTACTTCACCAGAAATCTTCAACAGATTGCCCGTAATTTCTGCAAGGCTGAGTGTGCATGTGACAGATGCGGACACGTCTGGATAAAGCAGATGCCTTTTCGATATCTGGAATCGGCGCTTCGACAAACTGCCCATGATTTCCGCTAAGCTAAGTTTGCGTGTGATAGGTGCTGACGAGGTTGAAAAAGACTGGCGCCTCTTCGATATCTGAGATCGGCGCTTCGACAAATTATCCGTGATTTTCGCAAAGCTGAGTGTGAATGTGACAGGTGATGACACGTCTGAAAAAGCAAGTGCCTCTTCGATTTCTGAGATCAGCCCGTGGTTTCTGAGCAGCCCAGCTTTTGAGAAAGCAGACGTCTCTTCGATCTCTGAGCTTGCCTCTTCGATTTTTGAACTCGCCTCTTCAATTTCTGAAGCTCCATCGAGTGCTGATTTTTAAAGAGAGGCACGCATCACATTCCAAAGCACACTTGAATTTTCCGCCTGTAGAAGCTCCCTACCTGCACTTCTAAGAACTTGATTTGTCCGACCTCTTCTTTTTCTTCACACATTCGAAAATGTCTTGCCCTTCTGACCGTCACCTTAACTTGAATGTTAGGCAAGATATTGATATGTCTTATCCAAACAACATTTGGCAGCCGTCCTTCGTATCCCCAAATGGTCCTCTTACAGTTGCGGATTCCATGATGATGAATGATACAACCGCTTCGGTGGTGGCCAGAAATCTTCTCACTCCTAGAGACACTAGGATACTTTCCAGGCGGTCCGACGAACTGGCTGTTCAGGACTCTCTGGCCTACAGCGTCCGATGTGCAGGCTCAGTATCAAACATGGGCCAGTGCCTTCTTGCTCGATCTCGTCAGGTTGAGTCGTTGATGGCTGAAGTGGCTAATCTTCGGCAAGAGGTCAAAGTGCTTAGGCATGAGAATAAATAGTTGCACATGCTCGCAACTAATTACTCAATAAGCATGAAGAGGAAGCTTGATCAGCTGCAGGAGTCCGAAGTGCGTATTCAGAGTGATCATCAGAGGTTTGTGGCGTTACTCCAGAGGCAACTTCTGCCTTCGTCTTCTGGCGCTTCACCAAGTGTTGAGGCTCCGGAATATCAGACTCTGGCGCTTCGTCTTTCTGGAGGTCCGTCGAATGTTGAGGCACCACCTGACCAATGAAGGCTCATTCCTGCTTGTTTGCACTTTCTTGTATTTTTCTACCTTTCTACCTAATGTTCCTCTTCCACAAAAATTAATGTAAAAATACTTTGTTTACCTGTCAATGTTTCAAACATAAATCCACACCAAAAACAATCAAACAAGCAACAAATAAATATGACAAACAAGGCAAAATAAATGCAGTAAAGGGAAGGTTTTTAGAAACGCAAAACTGATTGTGAAGCGATTCATAGATCTTTCTTATTTGAATACATGGGCTGCCTCCCAAGAAGCGCTTGCTTTAACGTCTTCCAGCCGGACGAAACTTCCTTCTAAACTTGGATAAGGCCCATAGCATGGACTTGATCCTTGAATGGAAAGTGATACTTGACGTGATCCGACAATGGTTTAAATTCTAGTGTAGGTGCTTGAATCATCAAAATCAGCAGGTTAGTATATAATAAAATCGAAGTTGGAGAAGATGGCTTACTTGCTTGCTCCAACACAAACTCAATTACAAACACCACATCTTTGAAGGTTGCAGGGATATGGGACTTGGCTAAATTGGTGTTTTGAGAGTTATGACTTTTCCCGTGTCGTAAAATCCAACTTCTTTGGGAATTTTCGTCTCAAGTGTATCTTCTTTGATGAATTCTAGACATTCCCCCTCCACTTCTTGCTCTTGATTCTTTGGAAAGGTTTCGAAGATGCCTTTCTCACCCTCTTCTTCCTTGGATTGCATGATCCTGCAAGGAATAAGGACATTTGGTGAAACGGGGTCAGGACAAATTGAATTTAGGCTTACCTTGGTTGTAGTGGACGGCATAGAGGGGATATGGGGTTGCGGCAAGGGTGGTTCTTCCCTTGCCGTGGCCCGTTTATTCTCCTCTTCTTCGAGCAACAGTTGTTCATCCATGTTTTGGCTTGGTTTGGATGTCTTGGGTTCACCTCCAACCTCCATAGCACTTCCCAAAGTGATAGCATCATGGATTTCAAAATCTTCCTTCAAATTTTCAATAGTTGAGTTGGAGAGTTCACTTTGCTCTTGAATTTGTGACGTGAACTCCATAATCTGCCCAATTTGCTTCTCTAATTCGCCCGTCTTCTTGGCTTTATTTTGCCTCTGTGTTTCAATTTTCTACTTCCTGGTTCAAAGAGGTGAGTAACTTATTAAACATATCATTATCCAAATACGTACCTGAATCGAATTGGGCAGATTGTTGTGGTGGCTGCATAGGTCTTGAATAGAACTCCTCTTCTTGCTGCCAATATCCATCTTGTTGGAATTGTTGAGGTTCTCCCCACATGCAATCTGAATAATCTCTCCAATCTGAATTGTAAGCATTGGAAAACATGTTGTTCCATGATTGGCTATGGCCTTGAGAACCCCAAGCATCTTCATTCGCAGCAAATTGAGAACATTGATGAGTTGGATATCCTTGCCCATAGGACACACCACATGTAGTGACACTTTGCATTGTGGTCCTTTCGGCATTTTTTGACAATTGAGAAGTAAGTTTCGCCAATTGAGCTTGAATGGTAGCAAAATCCATGTCTTACTTCTCTAGTATCTGAAATCAAGGAAACAAAACTAATTCTAATATCAAAAGTAAAAATAAAAGACACAAATAGAAACAAAGTCAGTAACTAAAACAAAAGACATGAAAAAGAAACAACAGGGGATTAGCAAAGTTGCTAATCCCCGGCAACGGCGCCAAAATTTGATGCGGTGAAAGTTAAGCACTCAAATTAAACCCTCTTGTTGTCAAATTGTAGCATAAATGCAAGTAGGGATCGTTCTAAACCGGGTATTAGGAGGGCTTGCTAAAACCTCTAAACTAACTCAAAAACATAAAAACAAAGTTAAAACATTTGAATAGACTCACAAGACTCAAAACAACTTAAAAACACTCAAAACTGCCTAAAAACGCAAACTAGGCAGTTACTGACTCTAACACAACTTTGGACGAATTTAGTGTTTTGGCTTGAATCAAATTACTCAAAAACACAAACAAAACAGAAATTTAACACTTTGAAACAAGAAAGTAAAAGGGGGGATTTTGGTTTTGATGAATTTGAAACAAACAAACAAGTTATAAAACTAGGTAGATTGTAAAACAAATTTGAGGAATACAATGATGGATGGATTAGTTAGAGGTCCGTTCTTCACACATGACACACTTATACATGAATTGATTTCCAATTGCTTTTCAATAAACTATGATGCTCAACACCCCAGATTAACCGTGATGCACAAATTAACCCTCAGATTTTCCTTTACTCATTGAATTGGATGAATGCATGCGACAACCCAAATCATTCTCTAAAAGTCCCCTATATGAATGCATAATAGAGATACAATCAGAGATCATTACGTTCAATGAAAATCATAAGTGTTGACGAGGCAATTATAACTATGAATGCATGATACAATTGCCAAGAATTCAATTAACGCGATTGTGATAAACAATATTCACTACTCATGAATATAAACTTGTAACGATTAGGTGAAACTCATTTATATTCTAGCATCAAATTCATGCATGAAATCTAAGTATGCATCCTTAATAAACATACAAGAATCAGTTATGAATAAAATAGATAATTGAATTGCAATCACAACTTATCAAATCAAAATTGGAAGAAATCAATTCAAATCTCAAGCATGTTCATGGCTTCAAACTTCCCCCTAACTAAATAGGGGTTTAGCCACTCATAATTGCAACAAAATTAGAAAATAACAAAGTGGACATTGGAAGCAAGAACGAAGTACACCTAAAATGCTCCAAAGTTCCAAGCTTGAAACGCCAAGGACCTTTGTTTTCACCACCTTGTTGTAGCACAAGTGTCTAGGATGTGTATGGATATATGGATGCAATGGATTTGCACGGCTAAGAGATTAAAGTGTATGGATTGGTGAGATGTAGTATGGCTAGATGAATGGATGGAGGTCACGGCAAGGAATGAAAGTATGTGTTTGTGGGATGTAAAAATTATGGATCAAGATCTCTTTTAGGAGGGGAATGGTGGATGTATTTATAGGCTAAGGAGAGGACCACTTCAATTCCTTGCATGTGCAGTTTGTATGGGTGTGTGATGTCCATGTTTCCCTTTACATTTGCACACACATGACCTCCATCATTTCAGCCACAAATCAACCCATTTTCTGCCCATATGTGTGTCTTTCCTTTACCCATCTGTGTGTGTTTTTCCTTTGCATTTGCACACACGTGTTCTTCATTATTTCAGCCAACAATCCACCCATTTTCTGCCCATGCCAAGCCCTCCATGCCGTGCCTTTCTTGTTGTGTGTGTGTTGTCCATGTAGAGTGTGTGTATGCCCTCCAACCTGTGCAGTTTGCATGTGTGTAGCTGTCCATGTTTCTCTTTTGCATGTGCATTTCCACTTGCTCCAAAGCCAAATGAGTGCAATCATAACCCCATTTGCTGCTGAGTGTTGATGACAAAGCAAAACACAAAACAAGTGCCTTTACTTTCTCATTTTATTAGCCAAATCTGCTTAGCCCTTTTCTGAACCTTTCAGTGTTACAATGCCCATAACTTCTTCTAAAAACATGATATTAACAATCTCTAAATTGCTCCAGAAAATAGACATCCGTAGCTTTCCAAGCATATAAGGCTCATTCTCTCATTCATTCTGAGCTATTCGTAACATGCTTCCAAAGTCAGCTAATCTACACAGGCAGTTTTGACGAATTTGTTACTTAATATCTCACTTGTGCTACTTTTCTTTTCTTTGCTTGATGAATCACACAAAACACAAAAACATAGTAAATAGCTCAAAAATATAAGTAACTAACTAAGAAAAGAAAAGTGAATTTTATGTAAAATATATATAAATATGAGCTTATCAACTTCGTAGGAATTCTAATAGATGGTATACTAACAGATGTTGCCAAGGAATCAGAACTATTCTTGGTTTCCTATCTTGAAGGGTTGGTGATGATGATGTGAGAACAATGATAGGATTGATGAGTAAAGTTTTCAGAGGTACACAATTACCGACACAATAGCCCGGCTTCAGGGCCACAAACTTGTCTCCAAATTGGGATTTTCCTTGGTAGGAAGGTTCTTTGTTTAAAGTCTAAAGGTGGTCGCCAAAATGTTCTTCTAGAAGGTCAATAATTTGTCTAAAATGTTCAAAATTTAGGGAAAAGCTAACATGTTTTTCATGCGTGTGATGAACGCAATACTGCCCAAACTTATGCTTTGATACCAAACTGACACACCCCAACCCAGAATGTCCACCTGGACTCCGATCAACCACAAACTTTACTAAACCTAGTCATGTAATTTACCAAAACGAAGATCAAGGAACAATGATTCAAATAGTACCATTGGTTTCCTCGGACGTGATCGGATTTCACTGGAAAACAACTCGAAAGCCGTCGGGTTCTCACTGGAAAAACTGGGTTAATTTCCAAGTGTGTTTTCTGCTTCCAAATCATATCCAACACACAGATCTAACCTCCAAGCAGTGGCTCGTCGAGAAAATGGCTCAATTCTATACACGTTTCTGGGTTTAGTAATATCCTCCAAGTAGTGGCTCGTCGAGAAAATTGGTGGGTGTATGTTGGAGTCGGCGGAGCTCGCCAGAGTGGGAATACGGTGGTCCAATATCTCCGTAGTTGCAAAGAGAGGCACAAGCGATAGAGAGCTGAGGGAGAGACGAGGAGAGTTAGAGAGAAAGTGTGGTAAGGTGAGGTGGCAGCCAGAGAGTGAAGAAGTGAAGTGAGGGAGATTTGAAAAACAATGAAAGGTAGACCCAAGAGATAGGGAGACACAGGAGTGAGGGGGAATGGTGTGGGGCCCACCTGGCACACAGCTCAAAGTCACCAATGAAAATGCAGAAAAATATCTCCCGAAACGTGAATTTACCAAAATGCCCATCACACTCCGTAGTTTGTAAAATCTTTGTCGTAACTCCAAATCCAGTTCCGCTTGCACCTATGCGTTCGTACCATCGAGTACTTCGAGAATACAGCAAAATAATAGCTCATACGCATCACGAAAAGATGGACAAAGAAAGTCAACAATCTCTCTTCTTAGGGCATTTTGGTCAACTCACACTTTTAAAATTTATAAAATCGTAAAATTAAGGACGGGTTGTCACAACAACAATTAGAACCCTAAATTAATACATTTTTACGTGGGAAAGATCTTACTAATTTTGAGTTCGAGTTTATTTATTGTGACAACCCGTCCCTAAAATTTCGTTTTTTATTTATTTTAATCGAGGGAATTGACGAAAATGCCTAGAGGCAAGGATTTTGATTTATGTTGACCATCATCTAAAGGAACGTATGACTTATTCTTTTGGCTTATTTAAGTAGTACTCATTGGTACGAACACATAGGCGAAAGCCGTTTGCGAGTTCGGATTATAACGGTATAGTTACGAACGTTTGAAGTTGGTTATTTAAAGTTAATTAATTGGTTAAAGAGGACTAATTAGATAAAAGGTAGAAAAGGGACAGCAGCCCAATCAGAAATCAGAAAAAAAAAAGAAAAAAAAAAAAAAAAAAAAAAGGAGAAAGCTCCCAGCTTTCCCGTGCATGCCAACACCGCGACCACCCTTTTTCCACCTCATCACACTTTATGGCTTCGTCACCTTCCAGGTGTCGGCCAGCGCAGCTCGATTCGGAATCCTAGTGGACATTCTAGGTCGGGGTGTGTCATTTATCATGTATTGCATGCTAAAGTTAAACATATGTTGGTTGGAAGGGAATTAATTTATTGATCATGAAACATTGATTTATAACCGCAATTAGCAAGACAAATGTAGTGATATATATATCACTAGTACAAAAATATGTTTGCGCGACGGAGCAAATTTCGTCACGCAAAGTATGTTTGCGCAACGCTAAACACAAAACGTCTCGCAAACGGCTTTTTTTGCACACAGTCCGTACAACAGGAAGAACAATTTATGTATTGGGTAACATTGAAAGAAAAATAGTAGATGTACGGGCTGTGTGCGAATGAGAGAGAGATAGATAAAGTAAACAAAAACTACATTTTAAAATAAAAACTAAAAGCAATCAGTAATTTTTAATATTTATTTTTGTTTATTCTCCCTTCGATCTTCATCAACTCTTCCATCCTTGTCTCTATTCCTTTCTCTTCTTGTTATTACAGAAAACAAAATAATAACAAACATTATCAAGATTCAAGGTGCTAATTAAACCACCAATTTTCTCAAGAAAAAAGGACCAAGTAAAAAAAATTTGATACTAAATAGTTTCACATGAAATACAAATGCTAAAATAATCAAAGGGAAATGTCCCAGTTTGCACATACCACCACATCACGGCTCATAAGGAAAACAGAGATATTAAAAAATATATATATAACTTGTCTGACGCACCAACCAATGCGTTACGCAAAAGGTGTTTGAACGACGAACAAAATTGCGTCGCGCAAAGGGTTTTTGTGGCCCACTAGTGTAAATATTTTAAATTGACGATCGAATTAGTTCATTGTATTAATATATGATCAAGGAGTGTAGCTGTAAAAAATCATCAAAATTGGAGTTAAAAGAACCGTTAAATTGTGATTTTTCGTTTATAACCATCGAAAAGTTTTATCCCGTTACTTGATTTCTAAATGTTTGTTTTTTTGTGATTTTTGGCGTATGCGATCTCAAAGTATATACAAACAAGTTTGACGGTTCGATCTTTGAAACTAGTTTCGTAGAATACGTATCCCATCAAAACAATAGATTCACTAAGACTTGGAGTTTATTTATACTTTCATTAAGTATAACACAAGATTTTGTGGTATCCACTTGTGTAAATATTTTAAAATGACGATTGAATTAGTTCATTGTATTTATATAGGAGTGTAGCTGTAAAAAATCATCAAAATCGGAGTTAAAACTACCTTTAAATCGTGATTTTTCGTTTATAATCGTCGAAAAGTTTTGTCCCTTTACTTGATCTCTGAATGTTTGTTTTTTACGATTTTTGGCGTATCCGATCTCGAAGTATATACAAAAAGGTTTGATGGTTGGATTGTTGAAATTAGTTTCGTAGAATACGTACCCCATCAAAATGATAGATTCGTAGAATGCGATTTTTGGCGTATGAGATCTCGAAGTATATACAAAAAAGTTTGACGGTTGGATCGTTGAAACTAGTTTTGTACAATGCGTATCCCATCAATTTCAATGGTATATATATTTATTCTTCCATTTTTTATATATGATTGTATTGAAATTTTGGTTAATATTACCCAATATATTGAAAAATTTGTTCTTTCTTGTTTGTGAATGACTAATTATCTGTTGGGATCAAAATATGCGGAAATTAAATCCATGATTAACGAAGTGATAGATGTGTCATATCCCGGGCCCGTTCCACCATCGTAGCATGATAATGTCCGCTTTGGGCTTACCATTCCCTCACGGTTTTGTTTTTGGGAACTCACGAGCAACTTCCCAGTGGGTCACCCATCTTGGGAGTGCTCTGGCCTCCTTCTCGCTTAACTTCGGAGTTCCTACGGAACCCGAAGCCAGTAAGCTCCCAAAAGGCCTCGTGCTAGGTAGCGATGGGAATATACATTTAAGGATCACTCCCCTGGGCGATGTGGGATGTTACAATTCACCCCACTTAGGGGCCCGATGTCCTCGTAGGATCACTCCCCTGGGCGATGTGGGATGTTACAATTCACCCCACTTAGGGGCCCGACGTCCTCGTCGGCATACTTCCGACTAGGGATTGGCTCTGATAACATTTGTCACATCCCGACTCGGGTTCACCACATCCCGGGCCCGTTCCACCACCGTAGCACGATATTGTCTGCTTTGGGCTTACCATTCTCTCACGGTTTTGTTTTTGGGAACTCACGAGCAACTTCCCAGTGGGTCACCCATCCTGGGAGTGCTATAGCCTCCTTCTCGCTTAACTTCGGAGTTCCTACAGAACCCGAAGCCAGTGAGCTCCCAAAAGGCCTCGTGCTAAGTAGGGATGGGAATATACATTTAAGGATCACTCCCCTGGGCAATGTGGGATGTTACAATCCACGCCCCTTAGGGACCCGACGTCCTCATTGACACACTTTCGGCCAAGGATTGGCTCTGATACCATTTGTCACATCTCGGCCCGGGCCGGACCACTTCCCGGGCCCGCTCCACCACCGTAGCACGATATTGTCCGCTTTGGGCTTACCATTCCCTCACAGTTTTGTTTTTGGGAACTCACGAGCAACTTCCCAGTGGGTCACCCATCCTGGGAGTGCTCTGGCCTCCTTCTTGCTTAACTTCGGAGTTCCTACAGAACCTGAAGCCAGTGAGCTCCCAAAAGGCCTCGTGCTAAGTAGGGATGGGAATATACATTTAAGGATCACTCCCCCGGGCGATGTGGGATGTTACAGATGTGTTCATTCTTTGTTTTATGAAAATTGGGGCTTGTCAAGCCTTCCAATTTCTTAATGTGAGTTGGAGGGTTATTCATGATTCAAAAAATGTGAAAAACTGTGGAGAATTTTAGTTGGAAGTTGTTCAATGTGATATAACTCATTTCATAGACACATGAAGTTCTTCGTTCGACATTACATTATTCTGAATTCTGAAATGGAATCATATGTAATTGATATGTTTTCTTCTTAAACACATTTAATTCTTAAAGCAACTTGTGAGTGTGAATGATGTTTATACAATCAGGATTCATGTGGCTGTTAGTATACTGAAGTGTGTGCATCGGTATTTGTGGAGACAACCATTGGTAATTATAGAGTTGTGCATTGATGGCATTGACGGATTGTGACTTCTGTGTGTTGTAATCTTGGTTAGGTTTAGAATCAGACCAAGTGGGATTATGTGCAATGCTCATGCATTGTAACTGCCAACTAGAAGACACTGAAATGTATTTTTTCCTTCGTTTAGTAGGATCTGAATGTATGATTTAGCGTTTGAGTTGAATGTAGGGTATTTATACTTTCAACAAACACTTCGAGTTTAATTACAATATTTATTAAAAATTAAATAAAAAATATTTTTGCCAAAAACAAAAAGGTTTGCGCGACGAAGAAGTAACCTGCGTCGCGCAAAACTCCTTTGTGCGACGTAGGTTACTTCTTCGTCACGTAAACCCTTTTTTTTTTGCAAAAATATTTTTTATTTAATTTTTAATAAATATTGTAATTAAATTCTAAACAATAATTAATAAACCAAGAAAAAGTATTTAATTATAAAATATACAAGAAAAAGTATTTAATTATAAAATATATGAAAATGTACGTACAAGATGTCCGAACAAAAAAGAAAATACTAAAACAAGTAGTCTTCTAGGTTTGATACATTAGGCTACTGAGTATTGGGTGGGCGAAGTGGCCATTGTAAATATCTTACATTAGGCTACTGTATTCATGTGACAGCCCGTCCCGTATTATCATTTTCGAAAGTGTGAAATTACTAAATACCCTTAAATGTTTTAAAGATTTAGAACTTTAGGGTTTGTTTAATTACCCTAGTTTTTAAGAGTGGATGATTTTGGACGTTTTGTTTGTTTGTGTTGATGAGTGTGGCTTTTGGAACCCACACACTCACGGGATTCACACAGAAATCTCCCTTTTTCTTTCCCGTGATTCCCTCAAACTCACTCTCCCTCTCTTTCCTTCGAATTCTCAAACTCTCTTTTAGGCGCGTGAGGGCGCATGTGTTATCCAAAATTAATTCTGAAAATTTGTACGGGTTCGTGACGTCGAGTAGGTCACGGTGGTATATTCATATACCCAATTTGAGCAATATACGAGAAGTTATTAGAGAGTGTTGTGTATGTGCTTTTAAATAACGTTTTTATAATTATTTCTCTTATAGGCGAGACCTATACGGAGGACGAGCGTAACCAGACTAGGCGTGGGGGTTACGAACCGGCTACATATCAGTGAGTGGGCAGTTATTTTTCAGTATATATATATGTATACTTGACGTTTTTCCCAGAAAACGTATTTAAAGGAAATGTGATTTAAGTATCCTGTCATATATGCATCATATTTTAGTATGTGCATTATCATAATTATGCATATTGTTGCATGGTGCTGAGGAGGCCCAGGTAAGCTATATGTGAGTATATTATGCTGGTAACGATTATGAGATACGATGTTGGTTATGATTGAGATATGATTGAGATATAATGAATTATATGATTGAGATATGATTGAGAGCTCATTCACTTGCACACGTATATTAGTGCTCCCGCCCAGAGTTAGGGGCACAATCTTTCACGTGATGTTCACCTCCCGCACCGCATGCTCGCCTTGGATCCAAGTTAGGTGCACAGTCCTGTCGTATAGACCACTTTTAGTGGGTTCGACTCGTAGGTGACCCGCGATTTATCACACAGTCTTCACGTGATTGTAGCACTAGAGCATATTATGTTATATACAGTGATGAATTGCAGACCACGTGAGGTGGTATTGAATGTGTGCAGGATATACATGTATATACATAATGTGATGAGATGATTATAAGCTATATATGCAGCCGAGGGCTGAGTTGATTATGATGAAAGAGTATAAACTATATTTATAGCCGAGGGCTGAATTGATTATATGTTATTCCATCACTTTTACATAGAGATGATGAGCATTTAGTTATGATACTTTGGCATGACATACATTCATATTGTCTAGCATAATTTTGAGATATATTACGTATATGAGTATATACTTTATTTCTGGGAAATTATACTTGTTTTACGGCGAGGGGTTAGTATATTCAAAGAGAAAAGTAGGTTTTGAATAACTTTGTTTTACTGACCCACCCAACTTTGTTTTGCGCCCCTCCAGGTTTTAAGTAGCGTTGTTGGTGGATCTCGAGATTTCCAGCTGAAGTTCTGACAAACCATCACTCATGTAGGACCATCTTTGAGTGTTGTTAAATTAGTACATCTTATGTTTGACTGCACTTAGACCTTGTGCTCTGGTTGTGTATTCACACTTAAACTTACTTTAGAACCTATGGTATTTGGTTTTAATTATTCGTACTTTCCTTAAAAATATCGCTTCTGCACTGCGCACATGGCTACGTCACGCTCGCGTGACGGCCAGCATGCCTTGACTTCGGTCGGGGTGTGTCAATTCATATTGGATAAAGGAGTGTAGCTGTAAAAAATCATCAAAATCAGAGTTAAAAAAAATGTTAAATAGTGATTTTTCCTTTATAACCATTGAATTTTTTTGTCCCGTTACTTGATCTCTGAATGTTTGTTTTTTGCGATTTTTTGCGTATGCGATCTCGAAGCATATACAAACAAGTTTGACGGTTGGATCGTTGAAATTAGTTTCGTAGAATGTGTACCCCATCAAAATGATAGATTCACTAACACTTAGAGTTTATTTATACTTTCATTTATGGTATCCACTAGTGTAAATATTTTAAATTGACAATCGAATTAGTTCATTGTATTCATTTAGGATAAAGGAGTGTAGCTGTAAAAAATCATCAAAATCAGAGTTAAAACTACCGTTAAATCGTGATTTTTCGTTTATAATAGTCGAAAAGTTTTGTCTCGTTACTTGATCTTTGAATGTTTGTTTTTTGCGATTTTTGGTGTATCCGATCTCGAAGTATATAAAAAAAGGTTTGACGGTTGGATTGTTGAAATTAGTTTCGTAGAATACGTACCCCATCAAAATGATAGATTCACTAACACTTGGAGTTTATTTATACTTTCATTAAGTATAACATAAGATTTTGTGGTATCCACTAGTGTAAATATTTTAAGTTGATGATCCAATTAGTTCATTGTATTCATATAGGATCAATGAGTGTAGCTGTAAAAAATCATCAAAATCGGAGTTAAAATTACCGTTAAATTATGATTTTTCATTTATAACCGTTGAAAAGTTTTGTCCCGTTACTTGATCTCTAAATGTTTGTTTTTTGCGATTTTTTGTGTATGCGATCTTGAAGCATATAAAAACAAGTTTGACGGTTGGATCATTGAAATTAGTTTCGTAGAATGTGTACCCCATCAAAATGATAGATTCACTAACACTTAGAGTTTATTTATACTTTTATTTATGGTATCCACTAGTGTAAATATTTTAAATTGACGATCGAATTAGTTCATTGTATTCATATAGGATAAAGGAGTGTAGCTGTAAAAAATCATCAAAATCGGAGTTAAAACTACCGTTAAATCGTGATTTTTCGTTTATAATCGTCGAAAAGTTTTGTCCCTTTACTTGATCTCTGAATGTTTTTTTTTTGTGATTTTTGGCGTATCCGATCTCGAAGTATATACAAAAAGGTTTGGTGGTTGGATTGTTGAAATTAGTTTCGAAGAATACGTACCCCATCAAAATGATAGATTCACTAACACTTAGAGTTTATTTATACTTTTATTAAGTATAACATAAGATTTTGTGGTATCCACTAGTGTAAATATTTTAAGTTGATGATCCAATTAGTTCATTGTATTCATATAGGATCAATGAGTGTAGCTGTAAAAAATCATCAAAATCGGAGTTAAGACTACTGTTAAATTGTGAATTTTTGATCTCTGAATGTTTGTTTTTTGCGAAATTTTGCGTATGTGATCTTGAAGCATATACAAACAAGTTTGACGGTTGGATCGTTGAAATTAGTTTCGTAGAATTCGTATCCCATCAAGTTCAATGGTGTGTATATATATATATATATGTGTGTATTAAGTAGATTTAAATTTTTTTGTTTTGTATGTATAACTCTTAAGAAATTGAATGATATGTAAATTTATTAAATAGATCTAAATTTATTATTGTAGTTTGGGTCTGGATTTTGTTAGAAAAATATTTTATTGTGGGTTTTATGTAAAAAAAAATTGAGTTTGAAGGAAGTAAAGTAAATTTTTAGTACATTTTATAATAATTTTTTTTGGCTAAATCGCCAAAATGGTCCCTGAGATTTGTGTAACTCATCACTTTGGTCCCTGAGATTCCAAATCGATAAAAGTGGTCCCTGAGATTGTCCACCATCCATCATTTTGGTCCTTTCGTTAAAAATTCCGTTAAGTGTCCCAGAGCTCTTGGCCGGAAGTTTGGGCAATTTTCAGAGCTTCGTAACTCAATCGTTTCTTAACCAAATTAGACCCATAATATATCAAAATGAAGATAGGAAAGTGGAGAATAAGATTATACTTATTTCAAAGTCCAATGGTTGCCGGAGATGGCCAGAAAATAGCGTCAAAGTTGACTAGTCCGAGAGAAAACTTGAAAAGTTGCAGGAAACTGGGTAAACTTTAAATGTTCATAACTTCTTCAATACTCAACGAAATTAAGTGATTCAAAAACAAAAATCATACTTCTCGATGAGACAAAGAGAATCGTACCTTTTTCAATGGATAAATCTCCGTAGTTTGGTTGGAAAATGGCTCAAAAGTGGCTGTCTTGGTCTCGAATTAGCCCTATATATATATATATGAAGTGTTCTACAATGCTAAGAGGGTGATAGGAGCATATTTGTGCGACTTAGTTGGCTTGTTTTCTTGCATTTATGTTGTTAGTTCCTAGTTATTTTAGTATTTTAAGCAATTTTCGTATGTTTGTAGGTTTAAAGGGCTAAAGTGGCAAGAAGGTGCATTTTGGTGCACTTAGGAGCAGTTTTGGGCTTGGAATGGATAACACATGCATGGAGTAAGGAGGATGGACGAATTTGAAGACCAAAAGAGGCTAGGATTATGTTGATGTTATGAAGAAATTAATTCAAGAAAAGGAAGTAAAGGATGCAAGCAAGAAAGAAGGAATGTTAGCCAAAGTTACCTTATTTTGTCCTAATCCTTTCCTAATCTTATACCACCTAATTTCCAGCTGCAAGAAGGATCTCTAATTATTTTAGGACAAAAAGTAAATGATTCTAGAAGACCTAATCCCAGTCAAAGAAGGTTGCCGCAACTCTTTCCCTTCCCCTTGCCGTGCAAGGTAAACCACATTCCCCTTCCTTTTTAGGCCTGCCGCACCCTTCTTACCCTTTTCCTCTTGGAATTCTGATTTGTTACCCTTTTCTTGGAGGATTTGGAGTATTAAACCCTTCCCAATTTAATTCCCAGCCATTCCCTTCCTTATCCTATAAATAAAGTGTTGGAAATGTGCCCTAAAGCCATTCATATGATGATACTTTACGGATATTTCACATGTTAAACTAATCTAGTTTACATATAAAGGGCAAACATTATTGTTTGAGACGTCTCATATAAATGTTATATGCTTAAACGATAAAGTCCAAGGAATATGTGATTGGAAGAATGCAATCTAATGAAGTTAGATTAATGAGACCATTCTTTCGTAGACACATCCTAAACGTTCCTGATCATAGGATTGCCAATTGGGCATTGACAGTCCGATAAGATCAGTACGTGCTATGTCTTCTCTCAGGGAGAGTGACTAGTCTCGAGTCATTGGTGTGTGTGACATCAAGACAAGTACGTAGGTGCTCAATAGAGAATGAGTTCACTGAACACGATCAACGAGGAGTTCTCATACTCATGTCACATGAGAACTCATGTTTGGGATAATGCAAATTAGTCCTTTGACCTGAGGCATCACAGTTCTTGTCTTGTGGTTAAGTCCTTGATCTTTGATTATGCCAAAGTCACCCCATCGGGGTGTCCACGACATCATTGGGGTTAAGCCACTTAGTCATGGAGACAAGTGAATGCGCAACAAGGGATCTCTAACCTTCAATTGGCTTGAGGGAGAATACTTTATGATATGATTAAAATCTCTGGCCAGAGTATGAATGAGATTGGGGAATGCGTTCCAAATCACATTCAAGGTAATCATAAAATGCAAATGAATCACATTGGATAGTAGACATGAATAAATAAACTATCAAACCAAACAATGTGGTCAAGAGTATTAGATTAGAGAAAGACCGTATTGCATTTGTAATCCTAAACTGAATAGGTTCTCTACCTCTTCTGATTAGCTTGGGTAGCCATGATATGCTGCTAGGTGTCACTCATGGTTTGTGGAAGCCCTAAACGTGTGTAATCACTAAAGGGAGAATTGAAAGTAAGTTTCAATTCACAATCGATGTAAAATGGTTTTAATCGCCCACTGCCTCGTTAAAAGGAACCTAATGTATCGTACACCAAATAAGGTGGAGATTGAAGAAACAAAGGAGATGAATTAAATGGTTTAATTATTTATGGCAAGGATTAATTAATATGTTAATTAATCAAACGAATAAGTTCGTTAAAGACCTCGGGATAGTTTTGGACCTTAAGGCCCAATGGGCTTCGAACGTCAAAGCCCATTGACTTAAGTTGTATGACAACTTAATGAATAAAGATTCACAAAGGCCCAAAAGCCCATATCCATTTAGTGTTGAATTAGGGTTTTTGGTTCTTTAGGTCATTTAAAGAAGTGACTATATAAAGAACTTTATAACATAAATTCATAAGTTGTTGATTTTAGAGAAAATTGGTGAGAACACAAAGCTTCCATTTCTCTCTAAGAGGCCAACCACCTTGGGGGATATTGTCTAGCAATTCTATTTCCTCAAGGTCACTCATTTCCTCTCCAATCCAACCTTGGTGTAGAATCTTTAGAGGTTCTCAATTTTGGGAACTTGGAGAACCTATTCTTCTAACCAAATCCATGGAGCTAAGAAGCAAGGAATGAAGGCCCTATCTCTTGGGTGATTATCCTTTGCATATGCAAAGAGGAATCTACAAAGGTAAATATTTCTCAACTAACAAATTGTTGTTTTTAAGTTGAGTCAAGGTTCACCAATCTACTAGGCTTTGAATTTCATGGTAGATGTTTTGTTTTTGAATGCATGAAAGCATGATTCCGCCTTTAATTGTTAATTGCATGCTATATGATGTTATTCAAATGAACATGTTTTTCACAAAATTTCCTTCATAAAGGACCTTGCCGCACTATTCAATCCATCCATTCACTACCATTCATACTTTCAGCCATTCTTCCATACAATTCATCACTCAAATCTTCACCCATACCTTGTGCCATAGCAAAGAAGAAGAAGAAGGACCCTTGGACGTGCTAGCCATTCAAGTTGGATTGCTGGAATATTCTTAGGTGTAATCCATCTTTTGTTGTCAATGTTTAAGTTTAATTATCTTTGTTTAGCAAACATGAGGTGCTAAACTCGTTTTAGCTAGAGGAGAATTCAAAGCCATGAACATATTTGCAATATGAATTGATTACTTCCAGTTGTGATTTTATGAATCGTGAATGCAATTTGCTAAACTGTTTAATTCAGAACTTATTCTTGTATGTTGATTAAGGGTGCACACTTAGTTTGCATGCCGGGATTTGATGCTAAAATATAAGGGAGTTTCACCTAATAGTTATGAACTTATATTTATAAGTAGTGGAGCTTGCTAGTCACAATCGTGTTAAGTGAATTCCTGGCAGGAGTATCATGTTGTTCATAGTTATGAATGCCTTGTCAATGCTTATGATTTTCCCAAAGCTTAATGATTTTTTATTGTATCTCTATTATGCTGTTCATGTAGGGAACTATTGAAGAAGAATTTGGTTGCCGATACATTGTCCATCCAATTCAATGACTTAAGGAAAATCTGAGGGTTAATTAGTGTTGTTCACGGTTAATCTGGGGCATTGAGGTTCATGGCTTATTGGAAAAGCAACTGGAAATCGATTTGTGTGCAAGTGTGTCATGTGTGGAGAAGAACCCTCTAGCTAGCCAATCACCCATAATTTTCCCCAAAATCGTGCTAAACTTGCTTAAGTCTTTAATTTACTTGTCTTTACTTTAAATTCGTCAAAAACCCAATCCCCTTTACTTTGTTGTGTCAAATTAGTTAGAATCTGTCCAAACTTGTGTTTTGAAGTATTTTGAGTCAAGTTAAAATTAATTTTCGTCCAAATCACCATCTAGTGTCTAGTTTGAGTCTATTTGATTGTTTTGTGTCTTTTTAGTTTGTTCTGAGTTCTTTGAGTCTAGTTAAGTGTTTTCAAGCCTAGTTTTTGTATTTGTGAGTCAGTTTTAAGTAGATTAGCAATCCCTCCTAATCCCCGGCCTAGAACGATCCCTACTTACATCTTTACTATAATTGTCAATAAGAGGGTTTAATTTGTATGCTAGTTTATATCACATCAGAGGGGTGCCGTGCCTACCATTCATCCATTGAAGTTGGTGGAATTTTCAAAGTTTTTTCTCTCTTTGTTTTAAGTTTCAATGTTTATTTTAGATTGCTTTTCAGTTATGATGAACATGTGTAACTAAGTTTCTTTTTAGCTAGAGGTGAATTTGAAGCCATGATCATATGTTTTATATAAATTGATTACATCCAGTTATTGTTTCATAAAACATGAATGTGATTTACTTATCTGCTTTATAGAGAACTTATTCTTGTATGTTTATTAAGGATGCATACTTAGTTTGCATGTAGGGATTTGATGCTAGAATATAAGGGAATTTCACCTAATCGTTATGAACTTATATTTGCAAGTAGTAAAAGTCACTAGTCATGATTGAGTTAAGTAAATTCTTGGCAGAAGTATCATGCTTTTCATAGATACGAATGTTTTGTCAATGCTTATCATTTTCACAGAACTTAATGATCTTTGAGATGCATCTCTATCATGCTTTTCATAGTTAGGGAACTTGAGAAGAATAATTTGGTTCTGTCACTGAGTCCAATTCAATGAACTTAGGAAAATCTTAGAGTTAATTGGTGTTGTTCAAAGTTAATTTGGGGCATTGTCATTCATGATTTATAGGAAGAATAACTGGAAATCAATTTGTATGCATATGATTCATGTGTGGTGAAGAATCCTTTAGCTATCCTTTCATCCATATTTCATTCACAACTTAATTTACTTGCTGCCATTTACTTTTATTTTTATTAAATTGGTCCAAAATCTCCCCAGTCATTATTTTGTTGTTAGTTGAACTTAGTTTGCAGTTTTATAAGTTTAATTTGTGTTGATCAGCATCCCTTCTAATCCCCGGAATAGAACGATCCCTACTTACTCGTACTACGATTGCATAATTTATAGGGTTTAATTTGTATGTTAGTTTTTACCACATCAAATTCTGGCGCCGATGTCGGGGATTAGCAAAATTGCTAATCTTCCCCTTTGTTGCTGTTTGTGTCTTTTCTTTTGTTTCTAATTTTGTTTTGTTTTCTTTTGTTTTAGGTACTAGTTTAGGACTCAAAGTTCTCAACCTATTCGTGAGAATATATTAGAATTTAACGAAGATTTTGAACAAATTTTGAGAAAGAAGAGGAAACAGCCAGAATTCAATCCACTTAGTTCTACTTCCGAATCCCAATTTGAAGTTGAAACTAAAACAGAACTGGAAGACGCACAAGACATGACTGTTGACAATCGAACAATCAAGGAACTTTCAGCCTCGGGATTGGACAATGTTGTTCCCCCCCTTTGCATTCAATACCCCACGACAGTTCAAGGCAAAGCCGATGAGTTTGAATTGAAGTATAGTTTGCTACATCACATTCCCAAATACCATGGGCTGTCCATTGAAGATCCGAACAAGCATCTTAAGGAATTTGAAGTAGTGTGCTCGAGCATGACAACAATCAATGTGGCTGGGAATATTTTGAAGATGAAAGCCTTTCCATTCTCTCTTTTGGAAAAGGCTAAAGATTGGCTCTTTGAATTAGCACCTTGAATCGTCACTTCTTGGGAAAGCATGAAGAAAGCATTCTTAGAGAAATTCTTCCCAACTTCTAGAGTCATTCAACAAGGCCCAGGAGAATCCTTTCCAGCGTATTATGAGCGTTTCAAGACTTTAGTTGCATCTTGTCCACAACATCAAATGAAGGAGGATCTTTTAATTCAATATTTCTATGAAGGACTACTTCCACTTGAGAGACAAATGCTTGATGATTCAGCTGGAGATGCTTCAGCTGGAAGATTTTAATAACAAATTGTGCCTTGAATGCACAACAATATGAAAGAGTTGGAGAAAGAGAACATGCACGCCCAATTCAAGTCAATGAGGTAAGTGTTATTTCAGAACTTCAATCTCAAATGGCTAATCGCTCTACTCTTATATCACAGGTTGTCGAAGGGCCCAAAATGCAAAGTGTAGCTGCATGTGGTGTGTGCTCTATGCAAAGACATCCTACTATCAATGTCCCCAATTAATAGAGAATGGGGGATGGGAAACTGCCAATGTTGTGGGTTATCAAGGCCAAAATCAACCAAGGAGTGACCCGTTTTCCAACACCTACAATCCGGGCTGGAAAGATCATCCAAATATGAAGTGGAGGGAACCTCAACAAACTCAACACTAAGGCAGATATAGACAACCACTTCCAAGGTTGTATCAAATGCCATTTGCACCACCACAGCCTCCCCCACAACCTTCCTAACCAAATTCAGGTTCGTCAATGGATTATGATAAAATTGTTCAAAGACTAACTTCTTTGACTTAGGGTTTACAAAACCAAGCTAAAGAGATGGGCGATGTGAAGAATCAATGAATCTAGGAGAGCTTAAAAATGATGGTGTCATTATTCAATTGGCTGATTGATCTAATGCATATCCAGAATGAGTTTTGGAAGATGTTTTGGTGCAGGTTGACCATTTGATTTTTCCAGCATATTTTTATGTGCTTGAGATGGAGGATTCATCCCACTCTACACCATTGCCAATCTTACTTGGAAGACCTTTTGTGAAAACACAAGATTGATGTGTCCAAGGGAGCGTTAACTATGGAGTTTGATGGCGATGTGATTAATTTTAATGTTTATGAATCGGTTAAGTATCCTAATGATGTGTGTTCTTGTTTTGCCATTAATGTGATTGAAAACATAGGGCAGGAACATTCAACACCTATCAAGAAGGATATATTTAAAACCACCGTTGAAAAGGGAATTGGAGTGGATCACACGGGACAAGCCACTTATAAGATCCCACATCGCCCAGGGGATCCTTATATGTATATTCCCATCCCTACCTATCACGAGGCTTTTTGGGAGCTCACTGGCTTTGGAGTTCATCGGAACTCGGAAGTTGAGCGAGTAGTGCACAAAAGCACTCCCATGATGGGTGACACACTGGAAGTTCTCGTGTGAGTTCCTAGAAACAAAACCGTGAGGGCATGGTCAGGGCCCAAAGCGGACAATATCGTGCTACAATGGTGGAGCGGGCCCGAGATGTGGTGGACCCCAGGCCGGGATGTGAAAATTGGTATAAGAGCCTAACCCTGGCCGTGGTGTGCCGACGGGGTCGTCGGGCCCCTTAAGAGGGGTGGATTGTAAGATCCCACATCGCCTAGGGGAGTGATCCTTATATGTATATTCCCATCCCTACCTGGAACGAGGCCTTTTGGGAGCTCACTGGCTTTGGAGTTCATCGGAACTCGGTGAAGGAAGATTTGTGAAAAACATGTTCATTTGAATAACATCTATAGCATGCAATTAACAATTAAAAGGCGGAATCATGCTTGCATGCATTCAAAAACAAAACATCAACCAAGAAATTCAAAGCCTAGTAGATAGGTGAACCAAGACACAACTCAAATCAAAGTGAGTTGAGAAATATATACCTTTGTAGATTCCTTTTTGCATAAGCAAAGGCTAATCACCCAAAGAGAGGGCCTTCATTCCTTGCATCTTAAATCTATGGATTTGGATGGAAGAATATGATTCTCCAAGTTCTCAAAATAGAGAACCTCTAAGTATCTTCACCAAGGTTAGATTGGAGAAGAAATGAGTGACCTTGGAGTAGTTAGTATGGCTAGATACACCCTTCAAGGGGCCGGCCTCTTTAGAGAGAAAAGGAGAGACAAGTTCTCACCAATTTTCTCTAAAAGAAACCCTAAATGAATTTTGGCTATAAAGTCATATTTATACCTTTATTCATTTGAGTGGCAAACTTGTAATTAAAGCAAGTTCACTACCCTTCCTCTAAATGGCCGGCCATGGGGTTTTGTTTGGGCTTTTGGGCCTTTGTGAATTAAGTTGTCATACAACTTAAGTCAATGGACTTGACGTTCTGATATGATATTTACTAGCACACAAATTAAACCCTCTTTTTGTCAAGTTGTAGTAAAGATGTAAGTAGGGATCGTTCTAGACCGGGGATTAGGAGGGATTGCTAAACACTTGGAAACTGACTTAAAGACTCAAAAACAAAGTTTAAAACACTAAACTAGACTCAAAGAATGCAAAACTAAAGGTTAAAACACTTAAACAAACCTAAAACTCAAAACAGCAACCTAATGACTCAAAACTGCCTAAAAACCACTTTCTGGGCAGTTTTGAGAACCTAACAAGAACTTGGACGAATTTGGGTGAAAACTTGAATCAAAACACTTAGAAACACAAATCAAAACACTTTCTAACTAATCTAAGACTTCAAAATAAAGGGGGATTTGTTTTGGACGAAAATTGAAAACAAAACAGAAACTTAAAACTAACAGATTGTAAAACGTTTTTGGATGAAAAGGATGGATAAAAGGCTAGTTAGGAGGTTCTTCTACACACATGTCACACTTGCAAACAAAACGATTTTCAGTTGTTCTTCGATAAACTATGGATACTCAATGCCCCAAATTAACCGTGAATTGCACTAATTAACTTTCAGTTTTTCCACAAGTTATTAGATTGGATGATTGCATACGACAACCCAAAACATTCCCTACAAGTTCCCTACATGAATTGCATAATAGAGATACAAGCAAGAATCATTAAGTTCTATGAAAAACATAAGCATTGACGAAGCATTCGTTACTATGAATTGCATGAAACTTATGCCAAGAATTCATTCAACGCGATCGTTTTCAAGCGACCTTCACTACTTGTGATTATAAGATTGTAACTATTAGGTGAAACTCCCTCATAATCTAGCATCATATTCATGCATGAAAACTAAGCGTGCACTCTCAATCAACATACACAAATAAGTTATCAATCAAATAGATGAACGAATTGGATCCACAACTTATGAAATAACAACTGAATTTAATCAAATCATACTGCAAGCATGAACATGTATTTCGAATCCCCCCCTAGCCAAGGGGGGTTTAGTTCCTCATACTCGCAAAGCAAAGATACATAAATTTAGAAATTAAAATCCAAAGAAAGAAAACACCTAGAACGCTCCAACTTGGCAGCAAGCTCATCAACGATATCTCCTTCCTCCTTGCTGCGGCAGAGAAGTTTAGAACAGGTTTTTGGGGTTATTTATGGTGTAGAATGGATGGGGAATGGTATGGAAAGGTTTAGGGTTGATGGGTGGTGCGGCTAGGGGTTGTTTTTGGCAGAAATTATGGAATATGGTGGTGGAAAGGTGCGGCAAAGAGCAAGGAACAAATTCTGGCGTGAATGATGTGAATGGGAGATGGTTCCTACGGCATAGAATGAAAACACATATATATAGGCACCACAAACCCTAGAGAAATTAGGTTAGGCAATGGGCTAGGGTTTAGGTGCGGCAAAGGGTGAAAATCCACAAGGAATTAGGTTAAAACAATCAGATTTTTAGTGGGAATAAGGCCTAAGGTGCGGCTAGGGTTAGGGTTAGAGATGGGCCTTCTAGAATGCCTTGCAAGGCAAGGAAATCAGATATTCTAGAGGCCTAGGTGCGGCTAGGGTTAGGTCATCCAAAAGCCCAAAGCCAATAATAGAAACTCTCGAAAATGGAAACCTCCAAGAATAGAAACTTCCAACTTTAGAAACTTTGGTTTCCAATTCTGAATTCTTTGTTCTTCACTTTCATTTCTTCATTTCTTAAGCTCCTTTGACCTTCAAACTTGTCCATTCCTTGTGCTCCAAGCATGTACTTTTCAATCTAAGCTCACATTTGCTCCAAAAAGCTCCAAAATGCATCATTTTATGTAATGTGCCCTTTAAACCTGAAAACATATGAAACTAGCTTAAAAGACTACTTTAAACTAAGAAAACATAACGAAAATGCATAAGAACTAGCTAACTAAGGCGCATAAATATGCTCCTATCAAATTCCCCCACACTTAGCTTTTGCTAGTCCTCGAGCAAAACAAAGAAACAAAACAAAAACACAATCTAAACCTTCCAACATTTGCCTCAGGGATTTCCAATGCACATGACATGTTAAAAATCATCACTCCCACAGATTTTAGTCATCTTCACACTTAAGCATATACTTAATCATAGTCACCACTTACTAGTTCACATTTAACCATTTAAAACGATGATTTTGAATGTAGTAACATGCCTTAGAGAATCCCTCAATTCCTTACAAGATATGCACTCTATTTTCACTCAGATTTTCTAACTACACACCCTATACTAGTTATATGTGAGAAGATTGATGTAAATATGAAAACGAATGCTCACATATATGTATAACAAAGAAAGCACTTTCCGGAGTTAATACGCATGTTTTTTAATATGATCTCATGAATGGAATGCTACTACTTAGATGCGAGAACCAGTGACACCATATGCTCATACCAAATTCAAACTCCACAAATTGAAACACATAACACTCAAGATAGAAGTTAAGGGTTGTAATGGGGCTTGGGGTGTTGGTTAACAAGGAAAGGATAAGGAAAACAAACGTTCTTCAAGCGATAGTAAGCAAAGTAATGAAATTGAGATTGCAGAAATTAACTTTAACACACAAGGGGGAGACTTAAACAACTTCTTAGGGTCAAATTCATTGTTTTGGACCCTTACTTCAACAAACAATACTTTGGAACTCTTTTTCTCAACTTTTCAACTCTTTTTTTTTTCATACTTTTCATACTTTTTTTCTTCATTTTTTTTTCTTTTTCCACGAATTTTTTTTTCTTTTCTTTTCTTTGCCGTGCCTATGGCACACAATTCCTCATGAAAAATACTTCCCCCACACTTGTTTTCTGCTAACATAGATCAAAAGGAATTCACTTCGAATCATGCTTTACTATGCTTTAAGAACAAGGGTATGGATGGTCCTAAACTAGGCTAGGTGAGGAAAACATGGGTTAACAAATAACGAAGGCTAACAAGGCTCAATGGGGTTAAAACCTACAAATCACAATGACATAGGGCACACGGCTTTTTGGCTAAGGTGGTGGTCACTACACAACTTCATCTTGAATGTGTGTTATGCAACTCAATAACATGCTTTGAATGAAATGGGCATGAGTTCTAGCATTTGGAACTAAATGATGAAACGCCTTCTAAGTAGCAACCAAGCAAAGAATAATGAGTTCATGCAACGACTTTAGAAAACAAAGAATGCACAGATTTTAACTCTCCAAATAAACGTTTAGGCTCAAGTCTCACAAGGTTGTAGCGTTGGTTTGAGTTCCTTCCTTCAAGCATGTTACAAAAACTGATTTTTTTCTTTTATGATTGCATGTGAATTCATAAGTTATAACCACAACTAAGCATAAACAAAGAGTAAATCAAACTTTCATCCATGTTAATCACTCTCTTTAACAGCCATGTAATTACAAACCGAATCCTCATCATTGTGTTGGAAGGTACCCTAAGACACAAACAAACACACAAAAACAACTCTTTTTGGGTTTTTTAAAAAAAAATTTCAAAATTTTATGTGATTTTCGGATTTTTGCATCAAAACACACTAAAACACACCAAAACTGCTCAAAAACACTTAAAAACAGCAAGGAACAAGTCTTCAAGTTAAGGGTGATAAAATCCCACGAATTTGCATCAAAAACACTTAGTTACCCCCCCCCCCCCCACACTTAAATCAAACATTGTCCTCAATGTTTCAAGCATAAAACCACACTAAACAAAAAGAAACACACAAACAGCAAGTAAATAACAAAATAGGCAGATTCGAAATAAACAACAAAGTGAAGAGTTTAGGAACGCAAATCTGGAATTGGAGTGATTCCTAGGGCTTCCTTTGTTGAATTGCATGGGTTGCCTCCCAAGTAGCGCTTTCTTTAACGTCTTGCAGCCGGACGAAGAACACCTTCACTCCTCCTTGGAACCCACGGCATGCAGTGGGATCTCCTCCACAACATGCTCCACAAAGTTCTCATACATTGCATCCTTGAACGGAAATGGATAGTGATGTTTGTTGATGGGTGCGTTGTGTTGCCTAAGGTTCATGTTTATGCGCCCACCATTGGGAATTTGCTTGGGTACCTGCACCAAAGAAGGGAACCACCTATTAATTTTAATGGGAATTGGATTTGGACTAGGTGTCTTACCTTGGTGTTGGGATGAAGTGGCAGCAACATGAATTTTTTTCCTCATGGTGTTCTCGGCCACATTGGGTATCTTAAGGGCAGTGGCCGTGGGGTCCTCATGCTCCACTCCAATGCCCTCATCTTGCATGGTTCTTGAAGCAACCTTTGTGTTAGGGGCTGAATGATCCGTCCCTATCTTTTCTATTGTATCAATAACACAACAAGAATGAACAATGTTAGGAGTCTCAATGGATTCAGAAATTTTAAAACAAATCATATCACCACCAAATGCCATAGTTACTTCTCCTTTGGCTACATCAATCTTGGTTTGAGCCGTTTTCATGAACGGCCGTCCAAGGAGAATGGGCAATGAAGGAGCATGATCTGATTCATCCATCTCAAGAACATAGAAATCCGCCGGAAAGATCAAATGATTAACCTGCACCAAAACATCTTCCACAACTCCCTTTGGATAGGCATTAGATCTATCGGCCAATTGTATGATTACACCATCATTTTTTAACTTGCCTAGGTTCATAGATGCATAAATTGAATATGGCATAACATTTATGGATGCACCTAAGTCTAACATGGCAGATTTGAACCTAGTATTATGGTGCGTAAATTTAACTAGCACACAAATTAAACCCTCTTTTGTCAAATTGTAGTAAAGATGTAAGTAGGGATCGTTCTAGACCGGGGATTAGGAGGGATTGCTAAACACTTGGAAACTGACTTAAAAACTCAAAAACAAAGTTTAAAACACTAAACTAGACTCAAAGAATGCAAAACTAAAGTTTAAAACACTTAAACAAACCTAGAACTCAAAACAGCAACTAGAAGGCTCAAAACTGCCTAAAAACCACTTTCTGGGCAGTTTTGAGCACCTACACTAATTTGGACGAAATTTGATGAAAACTTGAATCAAAATACTTAGAAACACAAATCAAAACACTTTCTAACTAATCTAAGACTTCAAATTAAGGGGGGATTTGTTTTGGACGAAAATTGAAAACAAAACAGAAACTTAAAACTAAACAGGTTGTAAAACGTTTTGGATGAAAAGGATGGATAAAGGGCTAGTTAGGAGGTTCTTCTCCACACATGTCACACTTGCAAACAAAACGATTTTCAGTTGTTCTTCGATAAACTATGGATACTCAATTCCCCAAATTAACCGTGAATTGCACTAATTAACTTTCAGTTTTTCCACAAGTTATTAGATTGGATGATTGCATACGACAACCCAAAACATTCCCTACAAGTTCCCTACATGAATTGCATAATAGAGATCCAAGCAAGAATCATTAAGTTCTATGAAAAACATAAGCATTGACGAAGCATTCGTTACTATGAATTGCATGAAACTTATGCCAAGAATTCATTCAACGCGATCGTTTTCAAGCGACCTTCACTACTTGTGATTATAAGATTGTAACTATTAGGTGAAACTCCCTCATAATCTAGCATCATATTCATGCATGAAAACTAAGCGTGCACTCTCAATCAACATACACAAATAAGTTATCAATCAAATAGATGAACGAATTGAATCCACAATTTATGAACTAACAACTGAATTTAATCAAGTCATACTGCAAGCATGTACATGGTTTCGAATTACCCCCCAACTAAGGGGGTTTAGTTCCTCATACTCACAAAGCAAAGATACATAAATTTAGAAATTAAAATCCAAAGGAAGAAAACACCTAGAACGCTCCAACTTGGCAGCAAGCTCATCAACGAATTCTCCTTCCTCCTTGCTGCGGCAGAGAACTTTAGAACAGGTTTTTGGGGTTATTTGTGGTGTAGAATGGATGGGGAATGGTATGGGAAGGTTTAGGGTTGATGGGGGTACGGCTAGGGATGATTTTGGGTCAGAAAATATGGTGAAAGGTGAAGGAAGGCTGCTGCAAAGTGTGATGGATGTGTTTGACGAATTTATGAATTGTGGAGGGTGTATGGCTGGATGGGATGAATGGAATGTGTGTGGGAGGTGTGGTTTTTGAACTCTTAACCAAGGGGGGTTATATAGTGGCTGAAAATGTCAAGCAAACATTAAGTAATGGACAATCTGCCATCCTTGCAGAAATCCACTTCATGGTGGTCCAATTTCTGCCATTCCTTGTTGTCTATTCACTGCCCATGCTGATTCCTTGCTGCCCATGCTTTAATTTCTTATTCCTTGTTGCCCATGCTTTAATTTCTGATTCCTTGCTGCCCATGTGGTGTGTGTGTTGCTGTTTTCTTTCCTTCTTGCTGCCCATGTGGTGTTTATACTTGCAATGCATGTTCTTCATCCATTTAGCTAGTAAAAAAAAAAACATTTTCTGTCATTACATGGCAGCCATGATGTTTGAAGTTGTAGGCCAACACTTTGCACACACACATGCAGATTTCTAGCCCTTTGAATCATCAAATTCGTCCATCCACATGTCTCCATGTTTGCACCATCCAATCTTGGCCCAAAAATGCTCCAAAATGCTCCAAATTGGCTCAAAATGCATACTTTGCCATATGAACCTGAAATTGCACGAAAATGACCTTAAACACTATAATAAGTTATAACTAACTACGAAAATGCAAGAAAACAACATAACTAAGTAGCATAAATATGCTCCTATCAAATTCCCCCACACTTAGCTTTTGATAGTCCTCGAGCAAAACAAAATAAACAAAACGAAACAAAGTCAATAAACACACTCTAATCCTTCCAACATTTGCCTCAGGGATTTCCAATGAACATGACATGTTAAAGATCGTTATCCCCACAAATTTGAGTCATCTTTACACAAGCACATACTTAATTTAAGCCACAACTTACAAATTCACAAGTAATCAATTAAAACAATGCTTTGAATGAAGTAACATGCCTTAGAGAATTCCCTCAATTCCTTACAAGATATACACTCTATTTTCACTCAGATTTTCTAACTCCACACCCTACACTAGTCATATGTGGGAAGATTGATGTAGATATGAAAACGAATGCTCACATATATATTTTACAAAGAATGCAATTTCTAGAGTTAAGAAGCATGTTTTGATATGATCTCATGAATGGAATGCTACTACTTAGATGCGAGAACCAGTGACACCATATGCTCATACCAAATTCAAACTCCACAAATTGAAACACATAACACTCAAGATAGAAGTTAAGGGTTGTAACGGGGCTTGGGGTATTGGTTAACAAAGAAAGGATAGGGAAAACAAACGTTCTTCAAGCGATAGTAAGCAACGTAATGAAATTGAGACTTAGAATTCACTTGAATGGCAGAAACTAACTTTAAAACACAAGGGAAAGATTTAGACAACTCCTTAGGGCCGAATTCATTGTTTTGGACCCTTACTTCAACAAACAAAACTTTGGAGCTCTTTTTCACAACTTTTCATACTTTTTCGCTTCATTTTTTCTTTTTCCACGAATTCTATTTTCTTTTCTTTTCTTTGAACCCGTGCTTTATGGCACACAAATTCACATAACAAAAACTTCCCCCACACTTGTTTTCTGCCACAAAAGAATTCTAATTGAATCATGCTTTACCATGCTTAAAGAACAAAGGAATGGATAGTCCTAATCTACGCTAGGTGAGGAAAACATGGGTTAACAAGGAAAAGGCTAAACAAGGCTCAATGGGGTTGGAACCTACAAAACATAATGACATAGGGGATTCACGGCATTTTGGCTAAGGTGGTGGTCACTACACAACTTCATCTTGAATATGTGTTATGCAAATCAATAACATGATTTGAATGAAATGGGCATGAGTTCTAGCATTTGGAACTAAATGATGAAACGCCTTCTAAGTAGTAACCAAGCAAGGAATATTGAGATCATGCAACGACTTAGAAAACAAAGAATGCACAGATTTTAACTCTCCAAATAAACGTTTAGGCTCAAGTCTCACAAGGTTGTAGCGTTAGTTTGAGTTCCTTCCTTCAAGCATGTTACAAAAACTGATTTTTTTCTTTATGATTGCATGTGAATTCATAAGTTATAACCACAACTAAGCATAAACAAAGAGTAAATCAAACTTTCATCCATGTTAATCACTCTCTTTAACAGCCATCTAATTATAAACCGAATCCTCATCATTGTGTTGGAAGGTACCCTAGGACACAAACAAATACACAAAAACAACTCTTTTTGGGTTTTTAAAACAAATTTTTCAAATTTTTATGTGATTTTCGGATTTTTGCATCAAAACACACTAAAACACACCAAAACTGCTCAAAAACACTTAAAAACAGCAAGGAACAAGTCTCCAAGTTAAGGGTGATATAATCCCACGAATTTGCATCTAAAACACTTAGTTACCCCCCCACACTTAAATCAAACATTGTCCTCAATGTTTCAAGCATAAAATCACACCAAACAAAAGGACACACAAAAACAGTAACTAAAACAACTAAATAGGCAGATTCGAAAGAAACAACAAAGAGAAGAGTTTAGGAACGCAAATCTGGAATTGGAGTGATTCCTTGGTCTTCCTTTGTTAAATTGCATGGGTTGCCTCCCAAGTAGCGCTTTCTTTAACGTCTTAAAGCCGGACGATACTTCTTCTTTAAGCTCCCCTAGGTCCCATAGCATGAAATTGATCCTTAAACGGAAGGTGATACGTGAAGTGATCCGGCAATGGTTTAAATTCGAGAATGGGTGCCTGAATCATTAACAACATGTAAGTATAAAACGTAATGGAAATTGGAGAAGATGACTTACTTGCTTTGTCCGACACAAACTCAATTACAAACACCGCATCTTTGAAGGTTGCAGGGATATTGGACTTGGCCAGATTGAATGTGATGGTTGGGCCTTGTCCCGTGTCATAAAATGCAACTTCTTTGGAATTGGTTGTTTCAACTACATCCTCTTTGATGAATTCTTGATACTCCTCAACCACTTTTTCCTCGTGAATTGTTGGAAAGGTGTCCAAGATGTCTTTCTTCCCCTCATCTTTCATGGATTGCATGAACCTGCCAGGGAAAGGTGCATTTGGGGGAACAAAGTTAGAAATAATTAAATTTGGAACAACCTTACTTGAATGGGGTGGTGTAGGAATATTGGGAGGTTGCGGCAAGGGTTGTTCTTCCCTTGCCGTGCCTTGTGCATCCTCCTCCTCTTCGAACAGTAGCAATTCATCCATGGGCTCATCTTCAACCATTTGTTCTTGAATTTGTTCAATGCATTCTGCATTCTGCCTAAATTGATTGTTCCACTCAGCCAACTCTTTTGCTTGATAGAAATCCTCAATTGGTTGCCAAAATGCGTCTTGTTGAAATGGTTGAGCTTCCCTGCCCTGCTCCAAAGAATTCAGTTGTTGAATAACTTCCTTATAATAATTTGATATACCTGAATTTGGATGTGAAGATTGAGGGGGAGGCTGTGGTGGTGCATATGAATCCTCATATGGTTGCCAATATGTTTCTTGTTGAACTTGTTGAGCTTCCCACCACATAGAGTTTGAATGATCACTCCAATCGCTTTGTGGATATTGATTGGCTTGGTATCCTTGCCTATAAGACGCACTAAATGTAGGGACATTTTGCATTGTGGTCCTTTCAGCAAACTGCGACAATTGAGAAGTAAGATTTGCCAATTGAGCTTGAATGCTAGCAAAATCCATGTCTTACTTCTCAAGCACCTAAAATCAAAGATAAAGAACTAAAGCAAATATCAAAAGTAACATCAACCAAAGAAAATAAAACTAAGTTAGAAACTAAAACAAAAACAAACTAAACAAAAAGAAAAGAACCAAGGGATTAGCAAAGTTGCTAATCCCCGGCAACGGCGCCAAAATTTGGTGCGTAAATTTAACTAGCACACAAATTAAACCCTCTTTTGTCAAATTGTAGTAAAGATGTAAGTAGGGATCGTTCTAGACCGGGGATTAGGAGGGATTGCTAAACACTTGGAAACTGACTTAAAAACTCAAAAACAAAGTTTAAAACACTAAACTAGACTCAAAGAATGCAAAACTAAAGTTTAAAACACTTAAACAAACCTAGAACTCAAAACAGCAACTAGAAGGCTCAAAACTGCCTAAAAACCACTTTCTGGGCAGTTTTGAGCACCTACACTAATTTGGACGAAATTTGATGAAAACTTGAATCAAAATACTTAGAAACACAAATCAAAACACTTTCTAACTAATCTAAGACTTCAAATTAAGGGGGGATTTGTTTTGGACGAAAATTGAAAACAAAACAGAAACTTAAAACTAAACAGGTTGTAAAACGTTTTGGATGAAAAGGATGGATAAAGGGCTAGTTAGGAGGTTCTTCTCCACACATGTCACACTTGCAAACAAAACGATTTTCAGTTGTTCTTCGATAAACTATGGATACTCAATGCCCCAAATTAACCGTGAATTGCACTAATTAACTTTCAGTTTTTCCACAAGTTATTAGATTGGATGATTGCATACGACAACCCAAAACATTCCCTACAAGTTCCCTACATGAATTGCATAATAGAGATCCAAGCAAGAATCATTAAGTTCTATGAAAAACATAAGCATTGACGAAGCATTCGTTACTATGAATTGCATGAAACTTATGCCAAGAATTCATTCAACGCGATCGTTTTCAAGCGACCTTCACTACTTGTGATTATAAGATTGTAACTATTAGGTGAAACTCCCTCATAATCTAGCATCATATTCATGCATGAAAACTAAGCGTGCACTCTCAATCAACATACACAAATAAGTTATCAATCAAATAGATGAACGAATTGAATCCACAATTTATGAACTAACAACTGAATTTAATCAAGTCATACTGCAAGCATGTACATGGTTTCGAATTACCCCCCAACTAAGGGGGTTTAGTTCCTCATACTCACAAAGCAAAGATACATAAATTTAGAAATTAAAATCCAAAGGAAGAAAACACCTAGAACGCTCCAACTTGGCAGCAAGCTCATCAACGAATTCTCCTTCCTCCTTGCTGCGGCAGAGAACTTTAGAACAGGTTTTTGGGGTTATTTGTGGTGTAGAATGGATGGGGAATGGTATGGGAAGGTTTAGGGTTGATGGGGGTACGGCTAGGGATGATTTTGGGTCAGAAAATATGGTGAAAGGTGAAGGAAGGCTGCTGCAAAGTGTGATGGATGTGTTTGACGAATTTATGAATTGTGGAGGGTGTATGGCTGGATGGGATGAATGGAATGTGTGTGGGAGGTGTGGTTTTTGAACTCTTAACCAAGGGGGGTTATATAGTGGCTGAAAATGTCAAGCAAACATTAAGTAATGGACAATCTGCCATCCTTGCAGAAATCCACTTCATGGTGGTCCAATTTCTGCCATTCCTTGTTGTCTATTCACTGCCCATGCTGATTCCTTGCTGCCCATGCTTTAATTTCTTATTCCTTGTTGCCCATGCTTTAATTTCTGATTCCTTGCTGCCCATGTGGTGTGTGTGTTGCTGTTTTCTTTCCTTCTTGCTGCCCATGTGGTGTTTATACTTGCAATGCATGTTCTTCATCCATTTAGCTAGTAAAAAAAAAAACATTTTCTGTCATTACATGGCAGCCATGATGTTTGAAGTTGTAGGCCAACACTTTGCACACACACATGCAGATTTCTAGCCCTTTGAATCATCAAATTCGTCCATCCACATGTCTCCATGTTTGCACCATCCAATCTTGGCCCAAAAATGCTCCAAAATGCTCCAAATTGGCTCAAAATGCATACTTTGCCATATGAACCTGAAATTGCACGAAAATGACCTTAAACACTATAATAAGTTATAACTAACTACGAAAATGCAAGAAAACAACATAACTAAGTAGCATAAATATGCTCCTATCATATTACCAATGACACAAGGAATGGTGAAACTACCCGGATCTTTGCATTTAGGAGGTAGTTTACGTTGTATCATGGCAGACACATTCTCACTTACCTGTACCACTTCTTTCTCCCGAAAACGTTTCTTTGTTGTACAAAGCTTCTTCAAACACTTGGCGTACTTCGGGATTTGCTTGATTGCATCCAAGAGAGGTATGTTAACTTGAACCTTCCTAAATGTCTCTAGAACATCTTTTTCCTCCTCTTCATTCTTGAATTGCAAAAATCTGCTAGGAAAGGGCACATTGGGTGGAATAATGTTAGAATTAACCAAACTTGGACTCATCTTACCTAGGGTGGACGGATTGGATGGCTTAGGGGCCATGGGTGCTTGCGGCAAAGGTGGTGCTACCTTTGCCGTGAGTGGACTTGGTGTCTCCTCTTCCGATTTCAACGTTTCATCCTCTTTGGGACCTGATTTTGGTGGTGTAGGACCTGTCCCAACTTCTTTTCCACTCATTAGCATGATTGCATTTGCGGTTTCAAAGCCTCCTTTTGGATTCGCAATGGTTGAACTAGGAAGCTTTCCTTGTTCTCTAAACTGCCCAACAAACTCCGCAATCTGCCCAATTTGCTTCTCCAATTGATCTACCCTAATGTTTGTGCTTTGCATTGCTTGGGTTTGCTTTTCCTGCCCATGAGTCAACTTGGTTAGTATCTTAAGAAGTGCATCATTGTCTAGGGACGTACCTGAAGCATTTGGGTCAGATTGCGGTTGGTTTTGATTGGGTGTGTACGGCTTGGTGAAGAACGCCGGGGGTTGTTGCCTAAAGCCTCCTTGGTTTTGAGGTTTCTGGGGCTCCCTCCACTTGAAATTTGGGTGGTCTCTCCACCCCGGATTATACGTGTTGGAGTATGGATCATGTCTTGACTGATTTTGGCTTTGAAACCCAATGGCATTCGCACTCTCCCATCCGCCATTCTCGATGAGTTGAGGACATTTTTCGAAGACATGTCCTTGGATAGAACATACGCCACACACCACAGGTCCTTGCATCTTCATTCCCTCGGCCATCTGTGAAACAATAGAAGTAAGATTAGCCAATTGTGAATGAAGATCGGAAGTTGAACTTACCTCATGTACTTGGTACCGTGGGGGTCCCCTTTGGCCTACTCCCTCGTATTGTTGAGCGTTCAACGCTCGATTAGAGATCAAGATCTTGGCAGCCATGGGTGTTTTGTCCACCAATGCTCCTCCCGCCGAAGCATCAAGCATTTGACGTTCTAGAGGTAGGAGACCCTCGTAGAAGTATTGCAAAAGCAACTCCTCCTTCATCTGATGCTGTGGACAAGAAGCAACAAGTGATTTAAATCGTTCATAATATGTAGGAAAAGACTCACCTTCTTCTTGCTGAATTCCGCTTATCTTTTTGCGTAGGAGGATGATGCGAGAAGTTGGAAAGAACTTCTCCAAGAACGCTCTCTTCATACTCTCCCACGATGTGACAGTGCCGGGAGCTAACTCATATAACCAATCCTTGGCTTTATCCATCAAAGAGAATGGAAAAGCCTTCATCTTCAAAATACTTCCGTCAACGTTAATGGGAGTCATACTAGAACAAACTACTTCAAATTCTTTCAAATGTTTGTTAGGATCTTCCATGGACAAGCCATGGTATTTAGGAATATGATGAAGCAAACTTGACTTTAATTCAAACTCGTCCGTCTTACCTTGGGCAGCCGTGGGGTATTGGATGCACAAGGGTGTGGCATTATCCAAACCTGAGGCGGAAAGCTCCTTGAGTGTACGGTTGTCCACCGCCATGCCTTGGACTTCTTCAAATATCCCTGCCGTGGCTTCCTCCTCCTCTTCTTGTACGTTTTCTTCAAGGTCAGATTCAGAATTTGGTGGATGGTGTTCTTGCTGGTTTCTAGCTCTTCTCAACTTCCTCTCAAAATCGTCGTCAAAATCCAAGATGTTCGCACGAATCGTTTGAGAGCTTCTAGTCATACATTAGTACCTAAGAAACAAGAAACAAAATTAGGTCAGAAACTTAAACAAAGTCAGAAACAAAGTGAAATAAAAGAAACAAAAACAATCCAAGGGATTAGCAAAATTGCTAATCCCCGGCAACGGCGCCAAAAATTTGATATGATATTTACTAGCACACAAATTAAACCCTCTTTTTGTCAAGTTGTAGTAAAGATGTAAGTAGGGATCGTTCTAGACCGGGGATTAGGAGGGATTGCTAAACACTTGGAAACTGACTTAAAGACTCAAAAACAAAGTTTAAAACACTAAACTAGACTCAAAGAATGCAAAACTAAAGGTTAAAACACTTAAACAAACCTAAAACTCAAAACAGCAACCTAATGACTCAAAACTGCCTAAAAACCACTTTCTGGGCAGTTTTGAGAACCTAACAAGAACTTGGACGAATTTGGGTGAAAACTTGAATCAAAACACTTAGAAACACAAATCAAAACACTTTCTAACTAATCTAAGACTTCAAAATAAAGGGGGATTTGTTTTGGACGAAAATTGAAAACAAAACAGAAACTTAAAACTAACAGATTGTAAAACGTTTTTGGATGAAAAGGATGGATAAAAGGCTAGTTAGGAGGTTCTTCTACACACATGTCACACTTGCAAACAAAACGATTTTCAGTTGTTCTTCGATAAACTATGGATACTCAATGCCCCAAATTAACCGTGAATTGCACTAATTAACTTTCAGTTTTTCCACAAGTTATTAGATTGGATGATTGCATACGACAACCCAAAACATTCCCTACAAGTTCCCTACATGAATTGCATAATAGAGATACAAGCAAGAATCATTAAGTTCTATGAAAAACATAAGCATTGACGAAGCATTCGTTACTATGAATTGCATGAAACTTATGCCAAGAATTCATTCAACGCGATCGTTTTCAAGCGACCTTCACTACTTGTGATTATAAGATTGTAACTATTAGGTGAAACTCCCTCATAATCTAGCATCATATTCATGCATGAAAACTAAGCGTGCACTCTCAATCAACATACACAAATAAGTTATCAATCAAATAGATGAACGAATTGGATCCACAACTTATGAAATAACAACTGAATTTAATCAAATCATACTGCAAGCATGAACATGTATTTCGAATCCCCCCCTAGCCAAGGGGGGTTTAGTTCCTCATACTCGCAAAGCAAAGATACATAAATTTAGAAATTAAAATCCAAAGAAAGAAAACACCTAGAACGCTCCAACTTGGCAGCAAGCTCATCAACGATATCTCCTTCCTCCTTGCTGCGGCAGAGAAGTTTAGAACAGGTTTTTGGGGTTATTTATGGTGTAGAATGGATGGGGAATGGTATGGAAAGGTTTAGGGTTGATGGGTGGTGCGGCTAGGGGTTGTTTTTGGCAGAAATTATGGAATATGGTGGTGGAAAGGTGCGGCAAAGAGCAAGGAACAAATTCTGGCGTGAATGATGTGAATGGGAGATGGTTCCTACGGCATAGAATGAAAACACATATATATAGGCACCACAAACCCTAGAGAAATTAGGTTAGGCAATGGGCTAGGGTTTAGGTGCGGCAAAGGGTGAAAATCCACAAGGAATTAGGTTAAAACAATCAGATTTTTAGTGGGAATAAGGCCTAAGGTGCGGCTAGGGTTAGGGTTAGAGATGGGCCTTCTAGAATGCCTTGCAAGGCAAGGAAATCAGATATTCTAGAGGCCTAGGTGCGGCTAGGGTTAGGTCATCCAAAAGCCCAAAGCCAATAATAGAAACTCTCGAAAATGGAAACCTCCAAGAATAGAAACTTCCAACTTTAGAAACTTTGGTTTCCAATTCTGAATTCTTTGTTCTTCACTTTCATTTCTTCATTTCTTAAGCTCCTTTGACCTTCAAACTTGTCCATTCCTTGTGCTCCAAGCATGTACTTTTCAATCTAAGCTCACATTTGCTCCAAAAAGCTCCAAAATGCATCATTTTATGTAATGTGCCCTTTAAACCTGAAAACATATGAAACTAGCTTAAAAGACTACTTTAAACTAAGAAAACATAACGAAAATGCATAAGAACTAGCTAACTAAGGCGCATAAATATGCTCCTATCACGTTCGAAGCCCATTGGGCCTTGAGGCCCAAAACTAACCCGTGGTCTTTAACGAACTTATTCGTTTGATTAATTAACGCCATAAATAATTAAACCATTTAATTATTCTTACTCATCTCCATTGTTTCTTCAATCTCCACCTTACTCGGTGTACGATCCATTAGGTTCCTTTTAGCGAGGCAGTGGGCGATTAAAACCATTTCACATCGATTGTGAATTGAAACTTACTTTCAATTCTCCCTTTAGTGATTATACACGTTTAGGGCTTCCACAAACCATGAGTGACACCTAGCAGCATATCATGGTTACCCAAGCTAATCAGAAGAGGTAGAGAACCTATTCAGTTTAGGATTACAAATGCAATACGGTCTTTCTCTAATACAATACTCTTGACCACATTGTTTGGTTTGATAGTTTATTCATGTCTACTATCCAATGTGATTCGTGTGCTTATATGATTACCTTGAATGTGATCTGGAACGACTTCCTAAATCTCATTCATACTCTGGCCAGAGGTTCTAAATCATATCATAGAGTATTCTCCCTCAAACCATTTGAAGGTTAGAGATCCCTTGTTGTACATTCACTTGTCTCCATGACTAAGTGGCTTAACCCCAATGATGCCGTGGACACCCCGATGGGGTGACTTTGACATAATCAAAGATCAAAGACTTAACCACAAGACAACTGTGATGCCTCAGGTCAAAAGACTATTTGCATTATCCCAACCATGAGTTCTCATGTGACATGAATATGAGAACTCTTCGTTGATCGTGTTCAGTGAACTCATTCTCTATTGAGCACCTACGTACTTGTCTTGATGTCACACGCACCAATGACTCGAGACTAGTCACTCTCCCTGAGAGAAGACACAGCACGTACCGTTCTTAACGGACTGTCAATGCCCAATTGGCAATCCTATGATCAGGAACATTTAGGATGTGTCTACGAAAGAATGGTCTCATGAATCTAACTTCTTTAGATCGTATTCTCCCAATCACATATTCCTTGGACTTATCGTTTAAGCATATAACATTTATATGAGACGGCTCAAACAATAATCTTTGCCCTTGATATTAAACTAGATTAGTTTAACATATGAAATGTCCGTAAAGTATCATCATATGATTGGCTTTAGGGCACATTTCCAACAATCTCCCACTTGCACTAGAGCCAATCAGCTTGTTCATCTGTGACGATTCCTCTTCTGTAGTCATTTCATAAATGGCTGAGTAGTAGGCCTAGACAATGGATATCTATATGTTATCCATAGAAGCAACCTTGAGAATAACGACGTCACCATTATACATGATTCTCAATCATGTGGTTCAGTCTCTCATTTGAGTTCGGACCTTGATGAGACCTTGATTCCCTGGCTTGAGCTATCGCCCCATTAGTATCATACACTTTTTGGTTGGAACCGAATAGAGAGTTCATAAATGAACTTTCCCATCCAAACAACAATGTTGTAAACTTCTATATGGCAATATATTTTGCATTCATAATGGAACATACTAAAGTCATTACTTTAATGTTTCCATCCAAATATCTCTTTAGTCATAATAAAGAGATATTTGTTTATCTCTTCATTCATAATGAAGAAACATCCAATGATGGATTAGATGCATAATCTAATACATTTACGCTTCCATTACGTTACTTTGATTCTTCCTCGATCTTTGAGGAATTTATTCTTTAGTATTTCTTAAATACTTAAGGACTCACTTGACAGCTGCCATGGTTCTGATCCTGGGCTTGCACTGATATCATCTTGTACCGTTCTAGGTACAACTCATATCAATGTTTTTCATACAATATGAAATACATAAATCACCTTTCTGCGTATGCATAAAGGATTCTATTTACGCATTATTTATTTGGGAGTCAAAGAGTACGTTCTCTTTGAGAAGAGCAACTTCTTAGTCCCACTAGAGTTGTCCTTTTGATTTGAAGTTCATCATCATATGAGAAACTTCCTAGCATATTTTGTCTATTATTAGGGCATGATATAATCCAATTATATCCTAAAATCTATCATTATAGATTTCCATCCCATGTATATAGACTATGTCTCCCATATACATTCTATCGTTATAGAATGTTTAAAGTCATAACTTTAACGAAGAAGTACTCATTCCATTTCCAAAATTAATGTATCATATATATATTCATATATATATATATATATACAATTTTAGGAATATGATTAACTCCCACTAATCTTTTGTAAACCTAGTAAACAAAAGATTCATTTACATCTATATGAGAAATCAAACAATTTGATCTTTCTCTCATAAGACGCTTATGGCTCCCACTAGCTTGCTAAGATCCATGATGGTTGGATCTCTACAACTTACATGTTTTGTGATTCATAGTTTTAGACATATATATTATCAAGACTATCTTTAATAATGGTTTCGGAAACCCATATTATGTCCAAATATTGAATCACCATTTAGTTGTAGCTAGCAATCTTCGAATTAATTGAAACTAAGACTACGTCAAAAATGGTTCCTTCAAAGTCAACCATTCTCTTTGATTGTAGTCACCTTAAGCTACCAATTAGCTATGAAGGTTTCATTATTTCGTGTCAAATGGTACTTTACCATTTCCTTGAGTATATATCGTATATACACTCAATGTAGTCATAAGGATTTTCATTCTTATTTCTTTCGAATTAAGAGGTGCAACTCTATGACATAGTCATAAAGTTCAAACCATTCAACTGAGACGGTTTATAAATCCTTCTTGACTACCTTGGAGCTTGTGGTATAGGAACTAGGTTGTTATATTTGTTGATCATCATCTTGTCTCTCAAAGAACCCATTCTTTGAGTTCTATTCCTAGTTCATTTGCTCTAAGGCAAATCTTATTGTAGGATTACAATGAACTACTCAACAAACAACATTTGTTGGTTGGTTTATAGAAGTGATATCCAAATGTTAATTTAAGGATATTCACAAGATAATTCTCAAACAAATATTGCTTATTAGCACACAACCCCAAATCTTAACATGATTAAGATTTGTCTTTCTTTCCAACTACATCCTATGGAGTTATGAAAATTTTGGAAGATCTTCTAATTGACAATCATATTGTCTTAGAAGCATATATATCCTATATATGGGTAATTGATAATATCCAACGAACTAAATCTTATTCAAGTTCGTTTTTCTCCTAATGGAGAAATCCATTATCTTATGATGCTTCTTTCCTTGATATCTTTCAAGGAAACTATTCTAGAGTGTTACCTTTCCTTGGATCAAATCTAAGGACGTAAATACTTTAGACGTCTTACTCATCAACTTACATTTCTTGAATTCTTTGAAACCTTTTGCAAAGTATTCGGACTTGTGTTTATTTAAAATAAACTATAGTCCAACCGAGGGTGATCTTCGGTGAATGTCATACAACATGAGTAGTATTATGTTGTGGACAAATGCCACTAACATCTAAGTGAATTAACCTCAACAACTTTGTGATTCTTTGTTCTTTCCAAAAGAATAAAGATTTCAAACATTTTGCCTCTATACAATTTTAACAAGAAGGCATTGGATCCGGATCTAACGATCCAAAGTATCCATCTATGACTAACTCGTAATTTATGTTTTTAGAGGTATCACAACTTCAGTTGGGATTAATCACTACCTTGCAACCTTTTGGGTTTTAAGCATCGTTATATTCTAAACAGTTAACACCACCATATTATCTCTACTATAGAGACAATCAATTAGATTACTATAATCCAATCATTGATTAATAAAGAACAATGTTTTGTCAAACAAAACAATTATCCATCTCTACTTATAGTGACGGAATTAAGTTCCTTAAATGTGGAATGTAAAGACAATCTTTAGTTTTTCCAATTTCTTTGGTAGTTCATATGAGGTAGTAAGTACCATCTGCTTTCGCAGAGATCTATATTTGATTCACTTTCCGAATGTGAAGTACTTTCTCTTCTCTCATATATCTTCTACTTCTTATTAGCCACACTTTTACAACGATTGTAAAACATAGTTACTAATACGGAATCAAACATTCAAGTAGAAGAACCAACTATTTTGAACTATTCAAGAACAATTTACAACACCTTCGAAAGGTGTGTTCTTGACACTTGCAAGACATTTCTTGCAAATACCCCTTCCAATGTCCATCCTTTCATAAATAAAGTTTGTTCCCTTGGAGTTATTTCGCTTTCTTCATTTGACTTCTCCTTTGATTACCATAGTCATAGTCCCTAAACTCCCACTATCTCTCTTGAAACTTATTTCAATTGTGTTATACACATCAAACAATTTGGAGAGCATGTGTTTATTGTTCACTACATAGTTTACAATAAACTTAGTGAACCATTAGGTTAGGGACATAAAGGTGAAGTCCTAGCCTTAGTTTCCGTCTCGTTAAGTGGTTTATCACTTCAACACTCAATGATTCAAAATCATTATAAGTCCATGTTGATGGACTATTTTTGTCAACCAACCATTATGTTCTCAACATAATCACAAACTTTCAAGAGTTGTTCAAGGCAACTCTCATTTCTTCATACAACAATTTGTAAGTGAAGAATCATGGCACATAATGTGTCCATGTCTTTGTGCTTTCTTCTTAAGTTCTTTGTTCATTTAACAAAGAAACAAGCACTAAGTGTTTGCATTGATTAAGGGTTGTTCAAAACAACTCATTATTTCTTCGTACAACGATTTGTAAGTGAAGAACTAATAACACTAAAAGTGTCCTTGTCATTATGCTAATCTTCGTAAGTTCCTTTGTTCATATAACGAAGGAATAAGCATTGGTTGTTTGTGTTGTCCTCTTCATGATAGACTTTTCTAACATGTTCTTCCAATGATACATTATCATTAGGAAGATTGTGAGGATGAGACTGCTTAGATACATGTGCAATCCTTTTAAGACATTCTTTGGGATTGTGGTACCAAGTCGGGAAACTAAAACATTCGGTTTTTATTTGTCAAGTATTGGATAGCGTTTGCAAATATATTGGTAAACAAATACATAACGAATATAAATTGATTGATTTTAAGCCATTTGATTCGGGTCTTTAAATCAAATAGCACCACCCACTATTTTTGGCAAATTCCACATCCCTCATTGGAATTCGAGAGTTTTGGAGGAAACTCTTAGTAGGGTATAGGAGGCTCATTATTACCAAGCCCACCTCAGAATTATATCATGTTGGCTAGCGTTAATAATAATGAGAGAGTACGCTTACTCATTTGCATCTCTTGCAAGTACCTATCTAATTTGGCCTCTAGAAAATGATGCCTCAGAATTATATCATGTTGGCGTCATTGTACTTAGTTAAGTCATTCCCACCATGCCTAGTTCGTGTAGGGGTTCAAGCATAGCCTCAGAATTATATCATGTTGGCTAAACTCGTTGCCTACCTCACTTCATCATGTATGTATATAGAACTCCTCCTGAATGTAAGCACGCACTTTGTACTCCCCCATTATAGGGTGAAGCCGGTGTACGAGTCACAAACGATCGGAGTCTACCACGGTGGAAGGCCACGAAAGAGTGTTCAAAGCACTCTCACGCTTCTCAACTTAATAATGGTTTGGTTGAGGGTTTTAGGTCTCATCACATATAAATATTCATTTTAATCTTTATTAAAACAATTTTGGTCCTATTTCAACTATTGGTCCATTGGATTGAATTTAGTTGTATATAATACTCCCACTATGCTTATAAAACGGTTTTTAAAGCAAGAGTATATGATACTACTAACATAAACTTTGCATTCATTTGATGAACTATATAGTTGCCTTAGGGCCTTAGGATGATTATGAACCTTTGTTTAGATTCAACACGAGCCTTGTGTTGAATCTCGGTCTAGGGATGGTGATTGATTTTAGTTACGCGTTTAATCACATTAAGGCGTGTTGTCTTAGGGCGTTGGACCCAACTACTTCATTTGCATGCATATCATATAAAGCAAGAAAGAAGTACTTCAAAGCAAAAGAGAGCTTATGCTCTTTACAACATTTGCATAAAACAAATTACTTTAAAGTAAAGAAGAGCTTATGCCCTTTTACAACATTTGATCAAATCAAATTACAACCAAAATTAATCTACACATTCCCATGGTTCAAACAAATTTGAAACGGCCTTTCACATAGCTCAATTATCGTAGGCTTAGGTTCATAATCACCCTTTAATTAATTAACGCTTTAACTAATTAAATTGAATGCAACATTTTCATTTGGTTTTTTGTATCCATAAAATTGATTTAAATGGAGCTAAATGAAATGAAAATCCAATTCTCATTTAAAGAGACAAAACCATTTTGTTCTCAACCTAATTTGGGCCATCATGCAATAACCACAACCTTTGGGCTATATTTCAAAACTTTTGGGGTCACTTTGTAAAAACACAAAAGTCCACTACTTCATGTAAATACAACTAGAACCCAAAATTTAAACAATGCAAAAACTTCATTAAAGGATCAAAACAATTTGTCCTTTAGCGTTTTTGGACCTAAACGTAAAAACGTAAACTTTTGGGCCAAAGTGCAAATACACAAAAGTATCAAAACTTTATGTAATTGCATAAAAGCCCCAAAAGTACTCCCACTTGAGGGAGGGCCGGTTTTGGAGAGGAGATAGAGTGATGTGTGTGTTGATTTGTGAGTTTTGACATAAAGCATGCAAGTGGTGCAAGTGGTGTGTGTGAAAGGAAATTAATCCTTTCACACCCACCAATAACTCTTACACCATTTAAACAAATATCTAATGCATTAAAACATTTGAAAAAACATAGAACACAAACTTTATGAAATAAATGAAAACTTTGAATCAAAACACAAACCTTTTTGTTCTTGGCAAAAATGTCAAGAACAATGAAGAACATTCATGAAAAACACAAAAAATTTCCATGAACATTTTTCATCCAAAAACATCCCAAAACCATTTAAACTTTAGGGAAATAACATATAACCAAACTAGGGTACATAGGGGTTCCAAAAGTCACTTGAAAACACTTTTAACAAGTCAAACAAGAACCCAAAGCAGACAATATCGTGCTACGGTGGTGGAGCGGGCCCAGGATGTGGTGGACCCTGGGCCGGGATGTGAAAATTTATTGTGCTACAGTGGAGTCGGGCCCGGGCTGAGATGTGACAATTTGGTATCAGAGCCAATTCTTGGCCGGAAGTGTGCCGACGAGGACGCCGGGCCCCTAAGGGGGTGGATTGTAAGATCCCACATCGCCCAGGGATGAGGATCTTGTAAGCCTTATATGTATATTCCCATATCTACCTAGCATGAGGCCTTTTGGGAGCTCATTGGCTTCGGGTTCCATCGGAACTCCGAAGTTAAGCAAGTTCGCGCGAGAGCAACCCATAATGGGTGACCCACTGGGAAGTTCTCGTGTAAGTTCCCAGAAACAAAATCGTGAGGGCGTGGTCGGGGCCTAAAACGGACAATATCGTGCTACGGCGAAGTCGAGGCCGGAATGTAGTTGGGGCCCGGGCCGGGATATGACACCACTGCCTTCAAATCACTCAAGGCTGAGAACACCACCTCTGTAATTGTTGACAGTGCTGCTACTTTTGAGTCATCGTCGCAGTACAACGGTGAGCCACCCATTCCAATTCCCATTTTAATTAATAGGTTGCTACCTCTTTTTTGGTTCAGGTGCCCAATCGAATCAAAGATGGTGGAAGAGTTTACATTGACTTTAGGAAGCTCAACGCCACAATTAGGAAGGATCATTATCCCCTTCCGTTCATAGATCCAATGCATGGAATTTTTAAGGAGCATTTCGTGGAAGATGTACCCCTCTATGCTGCAGGCCATAGTGAAGCTTAAATGGAGGTATCGTTCGGCTGGAAGACGTTAAAGCAAGCGCTTCTTGGGAGGCAACCCATGTGTTCAAATAAAGAAACGATGGAATTTTTGGCTCCTACAACCATATTTGCTCTCTTTTACCCTTCTCTTTATTGTTTTTACTTTGCCATGGTTGTCTTGCTCGCTAGTTATCTTTTATTGCTTTCTTGTTTAAGTTTATTTTTGAAACATTGAGGACAATGTTTGTTTTAAGTGTGGGGGGGGGTAAACATAATGTTTTTCATGATTTCTCTTCAAATTTCACCACCTATCACAACTAATGTTGTTATTCATTGTTTTCAAGTGTTTTATTGTGGGTCATAAAACAATTGAAGAAAAAAATCGAAAAAGCTTGAGAAAAAACAAAAAAAGAGTCATTTTTGTTGCTTGTTTGTGTCTTAGGGTACCTTCCAACACAATGATGAGGATTTGGTTTTTAATTGCATGACTGTTAAAGAAAGTTACAAACATGGTTGGAAGTTTGATATGTTCTTTGGTTAATACTTAGTTGTAGTTGTCATGTATGAATTCACATGTAATCACAAGAAAAAATCAGTTTTTGTAACATGCTTGAAGGAAAAAACTCAAACTAACACTATAACCCTATGAGATTTGAGCTTATTCTTTGTTTGGAGAGTTATTAATCTGTGATATTCTTGTTTTCTAAAGTCGTTGCATGATCTCATTATTTCTTTGCTTGGTTGCTACTTAGAATGCTTTTTCATCATTTTAGTTCCAAATACTAGAACTCATACCTGTTTCGTTCAAAGAATAAAATTGATTGCGTAACAAATAACAAGATGAAGGTGTTTAGTTACCACCAGATCCAAAAAGCCTTATCCCTTGCATATGTATTGTATGTTGAACCCCTCTGAGCCTTATTTAGCCTATTTTATTTGTTAGCCTGCATTATCCCTACCTAGCCTAGTATAGGAATATCCATACCCTTGTTTTTAAAGAATAGTGAAGCACGACTTGTTGGGAATTCCTTTTGATCTACGATTTGTAGAAAAAAACAAGTGTGGGAGATGGATTTATTCTGAAGTAGTGTTTATGCTTTATGTTAAAAATAAAAAAGAAAAAGAAAAAAAAAAAGAAGAAAAATAAGGAAAAAAAGGTTGAAAAGAAGGGAGAATGAGTTCATAAGTGTTGGTTGTTGAAGAAGGGTCCACAAATGTGAATCTGACCCTAAAGATGTATGAATCTCCCCTTTGTGTTTATAGTTGGGTGCTGCAATCAAAAGTTGAATTCTAAGTGTTGATTTCATTACTTTGCTTACTATCACTTTAAGAACCTTTGCTTATCCTTAACCTTTCTTTGTTAGCCACCTTAGCTCTGTTACAACCTTTAGACTTTTATCTTGATTGTTATGTTATTCAATATGTGGAGTTCGAAATTGGTATGAGCATATGGAATCCCTGGTTCTCGCTTCTATGTAGTGGCATTCCGTTCATGAGATCATATACATGTTTGTATTAATAATTCCAGAAAATGCCTTCTTTGTTATAACATATGTGAGTGGTAGTCTACATATTTACATTAATCTTCTCACATATACTTAGTATAGGGAGTGTAGTCAGAAAATCTGTGTGAAAATAGAGAGTATATCCGGTGAGGAATTGAGTGAATTCTCTAAGGCATGTTACTACATTCAAATGTTGTTTTAATTGATTAAATGTGAGCTAGTGGGTGGTTATTGTGGTTAAGTATCAAGAGTAAGGATGGATAAAATCTATGTGAGTAGCGATTTTTAACATGTCATGTTTCATTGGAAATCCCTGAGGCAATTGTTGGATGGTTTAGGTTTTGTTTTGTTTTCTTTGTTTTGCTCGGGGGCTAGCAAAAGCTAAGTATGGGGGAATTTGATAGGACCATATTTATGCGACTTTGTTATCTTATTTCTTTGCATTTACTTAGTTAATTTCCATTTATTATAGTAATTTAAGTTATTTTCGTATTATTGTAGGTCCAGTAGGTAAAGAGGACAATAAATAGTCAAATGGAGCAATTTGGAGCAGTTTTGGACTTGGATTGGATAGCAAGCGTGGATAGCATATAGGCTGGACGTTTTGGTGTTTAAAAGGTGTTAAACATGTGCTAAAATCAAGAGAAATTAAAGTTGAGGCTTAGAAGGCAAGGAATTACACAAGAAAGAGGAATCCTAGTTGGAGAGAAGACCAAATAAAGAATCAAAGATGAATCTGGCTTGTAAGAAGACCACGAACAGAGTGGGAAAGGAGTTGAGATATCTAGCTTGGTTTGGAGGTGCCAAATAAGGCAAAAATGTGCAAAATAAAGGCTAAGTTGTTGGGATCACTTTGGAATATCTTGCAGCCTCTTTTACCCCATAAAAACTTTCCTTTTTGCCACTTTTACATGCCCTTTTTATTCTAGGCGAATTACCCAATTCTGATTACCTATTTGTCCTTTATTTTCATTCACTCTAAAGAAAACCCTAGCCGTGCCCTATATATGTCACAGCCCGTCCCGGAAGTACCTTTGACGGGAACGTGAAATGACTATTTTACCCTTGACGGGTACTAAGGTACGTGTATATGTGACATTAATTTGGTTCATATATTAATTAATTGGGAGAATTGTATAATAGTAATATTGAAAGGATAATTTTGTTTGTTGGTTAGGGATTTCTAAATGGAGGGTGAGGATTGAGTTGGACAAAAACTCTGACTCTCTCTCTCTAACCCGTAACCCTCTCTCTCCTTCCCTGTCTCCACCCCGACATCCTCTCTCTCTCTAGGCACCCATCGTACGGCACACCCAACACCACCCCAAAACATCACGGATCGACGGATTTAGGACCACCTTTGGACTCCTGAGGACACCACGAGTACGGTTGTACCATTTTCAGGTAACATCTCCTTCGAAAACCCTAGTTTCTAAAGTCCCCGTGATGGTGCACTGTTCATGCACACGTAAATTCTTATGTTTTTGAGAATTTGAAGCTTGTAGGAAGCTTGGTGAAGTCCTAAGGAAGCTCGGAGTGCTTCATTTGGAAGAATTGGACGTCGGGATCACCTGGTTCGAGTTTGGCCGATTTCTTGGATTTTTGGAAGGTATGATCCCGTGGTTTTTAGTGTTTAAAATTAGTCCAACGTGATAGTACTCATCTAGGGCTTCATTTTGGTATAAAATTCGAGAAATTTGGATGAAAATCGAGTGAGATTAGTGAAGTAGAAATTTTCCCAGTTTTCCGGTGACCGGAGTCCGGCGAGGGTAGGTCGGAGAAGAAGGAGGAATATTCCGTTAGTTTTAACGGAATATTCCTAACGGCAGTAACGGTAACCGTTAGTCCTGACGGAATATTCCGGAATATTCCTAACGGCGTCAACTGACGCCGTCAGCAGGCCTTGCACGTGGCTGCGCGTAGGGGGCGCGTAGACCCGTGCCTAATTCGGCGCGTGGGGGCGCGTGAGACCTCGAAAAATTATTCTAAAAATTATGAGACGTCCGTGACGTCGAGTAGGTCGATGTGGTATATTCATATACCCAAATTGAGCACCGTATGAGAAGTTATTTCGAAATGTTGGTGATGTGCTTAAAAATAATGTTATTTTAGTTATTTCTCATATAGGTGACGAGTATCCCGAGGACGAGCGTATCCAGGGACGTCGCGGGGGTTACGACCCATCGACATACCAGTGAGTGGGCAGTTTTGTTTTCGTATTACCTATATACTATTGTTTTCCCAGAAAATGCTTTTATATGAGAAAATGAATTTAAATTGCCATGCATGAAAATATTGAATATTTGATTGATAATGGATATATGATGCATACATGTTGCATGGTGCTGTGGAGGCGCAGGTAAGTCAGGTGAGTCATTATTCATTGAATTATTGATGTTGAAACGTTTAAGCTCATAACCTGCACCCTAGGTGTTAGTGCTTATATTTATTCACCACACCGCACGCTCGTCTTGGATCCAAGTAGGTGGATGTCGTACAGACCCTGTGAGGGTTCCGACATGCCAATCGTACAGACCATTAGAGGGGTTCCGACTGGTGGGTGACATTTAGATTATGTGCACAGTTGATTGATGTGAGAAGCACTAGAGCGTAATTATACACCTGTCATCGTACAGACTACCTTATGTAGTTCCGAGTGACGTGCAGAGTTAGACCGTACAGGTCACCGAGGTGACTCCGGTTGACGAGGATGTTGAGCTTTAGAATCAACCGTACAGGACCACTTTAGGGTCTCCAGTTGACTTATTTTCACCTGATTTATATTGATGCATTCATATTATACTTTGGCATATCTTGGCATGGCATATTCTTTCTTAAAGCGTTGAAGGATTGTGATTTGAGTTTTGATGATATATATATATATTTATATACTATTTTCTGGGAAAGTATACAGGTTTTACAGTGAGGGGATAGAAATGATTTTAATGAAATGTTTTTGGAAAAATCTTGATTTTACTGACCCACTCAGTTTGTTTTGCGCCCCTCCAGGTTCTAGTTAGCGGCTGGTAGCTCTCGAGGTCTTTTCCGGCATTCTGACAGACTCTTAACATGTAGGACTCACCCGAGGGTGAAGTAACTTTATTTTAGTCCTACTTGACTGCACTAAAACCTATGCTCTGAATTTGTGTATTATCTTAACTCTCCCATTACTCTAGTAGGTTGTTCATCTAGAGATTGGTTTAAATTCCTTCGTATTCTATTATCATGCTTCCGTGTCGCACTGTTGGTTACGTCACGCTCACGTGACGGCCAGCACGCCTTGATCCTCTGGATCGGGGTGTGTCAGTTTGGTATCAGAGCTTAGGTTGCAGTCCTGTATAATTGTTAATGCTCTAATGATCTTTTGATGTTTCTGTCAGAATTATGCCGCCTCGTAGAGAGCGTAGGGAGTCCCGCCGTGCTCCTGAACCTAACTTCCCTGACATAGCTCAGTTAGGGGAAGCGATTGCCCAGGCTTTTCAGAATGCAATTCGTCCTCCTCCCCCTCCTCAGAGGACACCCCTGGAGGCCATGTATAATTTGAAGCTAGATCGTTTTATGGGTAATGAAGGTCACGAGGGGGCTGAGAAATGGCTAGATCATATGGAAAAGACGTTTCAGGTGATGCAAAGTCTGGGGAACTTTCCTGCTAATAGGTGGGTTGAGACCACTACCTGGTTTTTGGGTCAAGAGCCGGCTAGTTGGTGGAGGAATCAGACTCAGTTTATGACCCCAGCGATGGCATCTGATTGGGCAGTATTTAAAGATAATTTCAAGAAAAGATTTGTCCCTCCAGAGTACATTGACCGTAAGAAGCAGGAATTCACCAGGTTGAAACAAAGAGATATGTCAGCTCAGGAGTACTACAGAAAGTTTACTGACTTGTCTCGTTATGATCCGGATATAGCTGGTAATCCAGTAGAGATGCTTCGTCGCTTTAAGTTGGGATCTAAGAAGAAATGGAGGACTTTTGCTAATGCACTTCCCTGCGCCGATTATCATGAGTATTTCGAGATTTTGGTTAGGATGGAAGACTCTGATAATCTTCCTGACAGTGAGGATGACGAAGATAAGAATGATGGTCAGAAGAAGAATGATAAAGGTAAGGGTATTTCCATTCCAGGACCTCGACAGACGCAAAATTTTAAGAAGAGTGGAGCGAGTTCGAGTTCTTCTAGCGGGGGATATAGTTTTACTGGTCCGAGGAGAGGTGGTGGCAGATTTTCTGGTGGACCCAGATTTCAGGGACAAAGGGATTCTGGTGGTGCTGGTGGTTCTGGCGCCCCGTGGTGTCGCCGTTGTAATTTTCGTCATCATGGTGAATGCAGGAGAGGTAGTGGTGGTGCTTGTTTTACTTGTGGACAAATGGGACACCGGGCTTCTCATTGTCCCCAGGGTCAGCAGAGACCGCAACAGGCCACTATGCCACCTCCAGCACCGATTCAGCAAAGTTTTAGATCAGGCAGTTATGGCCAGTCGGGTCGTGGTGGTGCCTACCACTACCAGGGAGATGCTACTCCTTATGCCTTTGGACCTCATCAGTATTCCCAGGAGCCTTATTCTCAGGACTTTGGAGGTTATTCTTCTTATTCCTCTATGCCAGTAGGTGGATCGCAGTGGCATCAGGGAGGTCAGTTCCGTCAGAGGGAAGTTGCTACTGGTGGTGCAGGATCATCCAGGCAGCCTGGTCAGTCAGGCCAGGGACGTAATCCTCAGGAACGAGGTAATCAGGGCAGTAGAGGCCGAGGTGGACGTCAAGCTCAGGGGCGAGTTAATCATATTTCTCTGCAGGAGGCTCAGAACCATCCAGACTTGATCATGGGTACGTTAAATGTTCTTAGTCATTTTGCTAAGGTTTTGATTGATTGTGGTGCTACGCACTCTGTGATTTCTCATACGTTTGCTCAAGCGACCCAACCTCACCCTTCACCTCTAGGATTTGATTTAGAGTTTGCCATGCCTAGAGGAGATAAGTGTTATGTTGATAGTGTGTATCCTGGATGTCCAGTGATGGTAGAGGGCGTAATTATGCTAGCTGATCTTATTTCGTTAGATATTGTGGATTTTGATGTGATTCAAGGGGCTGATTGGTTGCATCATAACCGTGCCCATATTGATTGTTATGGGAAATCAGTTACTTTTTATCGCCCTGGACTACCCGAGGTTACTTTTGTGGGCGAAAGAAGTGGGGTGAGACATGGTGTTATTTCCGCCATGAGAACAAAGAAATTATTATCGAAGGGTTGTCAAGGATATTTAGCACATGTGGTGTTAAATGATACTGCTCTTAGTAGTATAGAAGAAGATGGTGTGGTCAGACATTATCCTGATGTATTTCCTGATGATCTACCGGGGTTGCCGCCAGACAGAGAGGTGGAATTCTCTATTGAACTACTTCCAGGTACTGATCCTATATCTCTAACTCCTTATAGAATGGCTCCTGCTGAGTTGAGAGAATTGAAGATTCAGTTGCAAGAATTACTTGATAAAGGTTTCATTCAACCTAGTTCTTCACCTTGGGGTGCCCCAGTATTATTTGTGAGGAAGAAAGATGGAACTCTGCGGTTATGTATTGACTATAGGCAATTGAACCGGGTGACGATTAAAAATCGTTATCCATTGCCTCGTATTGATGATTTGTTCGATCAGCTGAAAGGTGCGTGCGTATTTTCTAAGATTGATTTGAGATCCGGTTATTATCAGTTGAAGATCAAAGATGATGATGTACCTAAGACGGCATTCAGAACCCGTTATGGACATTATGAATTTTTGGTTATGCCATTTGGGTTAACCAATGCACCTGCCGCTTTCATGAGATTGATGAACGAGGTATTCCAGCAATATCTTGATAAATTCGTTATTGTTTTTATTGATGATATTCTGGTATACTCTAAATCTCAAGCAGATCATATCCGACACCTTAATTTGGTGTTAAGGAAATTGAGGGAGCATCAGCTGTACGCTAAGTTCAGTAAATGTCAGTTTTGGTTGACTGAAGTGGCATTTTTAGGGCATGTTGTATCGGCTTAAGGAATTCAAGTTGACCCTCAAAAGATATCAGCGGTGGAGAATTGGGAACAACCTCGAACCGTCACTGAGGTACGAAGCTTTCTTCGTTTGGCAGGTTATTATCGACGGTTTGTTCAGGATTTTTCTATGATTGCCTTGCCGTTAACGAAGTTGACAAGGAAGGATGTCAAATTTGAGTGGGATGAGAATTGTGAGCGGAGTTTCCAGCAATTGAAATATTGCCTCACTCATGCTCCAGTATTGGTGCTTCCGAATGATAGCGGTAATTATGAGATTTATAGTGATGCTTCCTTAAATGGTTTGGGATGTGTTTTGATGCAGCATAATAAGGTAATTGCCTATGCTTCTAGGCAGTTGAAGAATCATGAAAGGAATTATCCTACTCACGATCTTGAATTGGCAGCAATTGTTTTTGCTTTGAAGATTTGGAGGCATTATTTGTATGGTGAGAAGTGTAAGATCTTCACTGATCACAAGAGTCTTCAGTATCTGTTTACCCAGCATGATCTTAATCTTCGTCAGCGGATGTGGATGGAATTGCTTAGTGATTATGACTGTTCTATTGAATATCATCCGGGTCGTGCTAATGTGGTAGCGGATGCACTAAGTAGGAAACCTCAAGATAGACTCAATGCCTTATATGCTAGTCGTGTTCCTCTTCTTGCTGAATTGAGAGCAACTGGAGTAGAGTTAGAGTTGGAAAATAAAAATGGAGCTTTTCTTGCTAGTTTTCAAGTCAGGCCAGTTTTGGTTGATCGTATACTCGAAGCCCAGACGGTGAATGAGGAAATTCAGGAGTTGATTCAGTTAAGAAATAAAGGGAAAAAGAAAGACCTCAGAGTTCAGGAATCAGATGGTATGCTCATGCAAGAAAACAGAATGTATGTTCCGAATAATGAAGAATTAAAGAAGGAAATTTTGGATGAGGCGCATTGTTCAGCTTATGCGATGCACCCGGGAGGAACTAAAATGTATCATACCATTCGACCATTTTATTATTGGCCGGGTATGAAGCGGGAGATTGCTGAGTATGTGAGCAGATGTATTATTTGCCAGCAAGTTAAAGCAGAAAGAAAGAAGCCATTTGGGCGAATGCAACCACTTCCCGTTCCCCAGTGGAAATGGGAAAATATCACCATGGATTTTGTGTATAAACTTCCTCGTACACGAAATGGATTCGACGGTATCTGGGTGATTGTGGATCGACTTACCAAGTCAGCGCATTTCATTCCAGTGAGGGAGAAGTATCCTCTGAATAAATTGGCTAAGTTGTTCATTTCAAAGATTGTGAAGTATCATGGAGTTCCGGTGAATATTATTTCTGATAGAGACCTAAGATTTACTTCTAAATTTTGGGTAGCTTTCCAGGAAGCCCTTGGTACGAAATTGCTTTATAGCACTGCTTATCATCCTCAAACTAATGGGCAATCAGAAAGGATGATTCAGACGTTGGAGGATATGTTGAGATCTTCGGTGCTACAATTTGGTGATTCCTGGCATGATCGTCTGGACTTGATGGAATTTGCCTACAACAACAGTTTCCACTCGAGCATTAGTATGTCACCATTTGAGGCACTTTATGGTAGGGCATGTCGTACGCCACTCTGTTGGTCTGAAGTTGGTGAAAAGGTGTTAGAAGGCCCAGAGATTGTGGATGAGACAACTCAAAATATTCAGATGATTAAGTCTAACCTGAAAGCAGCCCAGGATCGACATAAGAGTTTAGCGGATCGGCATACTACTGACCGAATGTATGATGTGGGTGATTTGGTGTTTTTGAAATTGTCACCTTGGAGAGGTGTGGTACGATTTGGAAAAAGAGGAAAGTTAAGTCCGAGATATATTGGACCTTATGTGATTATTGAAAGAGTTGGTGAAGTTGCCTACCGGTTGGAGCTGCCTCCGAAGTTATCTAAGGTCCATAATGTGTTCCATGTCTCTATGCTTCGGCATTATATTTCTGATCCTTCTCATGTGATCCCTCCTCAACCGTTAGAGATTAATCCGGGTTTATCATATGATGAGGAACCAGTCACGATTTTGGATTGGAAAGATAAGGTTCTAAGGAACAAGACGGTGAGTTTGGTGAAGGTGTTGTGGAAGAACCATTATGTGGAGGAAGCTACCTGGGAGACGGAAGATCGGATGAGAGAGATGTACCCAAGATTATTTTATGAATATTAAGTGGTTTACTTGGTTATGGGAATTTCGGGGACGAAATTCTATAAGGAGGGAAGATTGTCACAGCCCGTCCCGGAAGTACCTTTGACGGGTACTAAGGTACGTGTATATGTGACATTAATTTGGTTCATATATTAATCAATTGGGAGAATTGTATAATAGTAATATTGAAAGGATAATTTTGTTTGTTGGTTAGGGATTTCTAAATGGAGGGTGAGGATTGATTTGGACAAAAACTCTGACTCTCTCTCTCTCTAACCCGTAACCCTCTCTCTCCTTCCCTGTCTCCACCCCGACATCCTCTCTCTCTCTAGGCACCCATCGTACGGCACACCCAACACCACCCCAAAACATCACGGATCGACGGATTTAGGACCACATTTGGACTCCTGAGGACACCACGAGTACGTTGGTACCATTTTCAGGTAACATCTCCTTCGAAAACCCTAGTTTCTAAAGTCCCCGTGATGGTGCACTGTTCATGCACACGTAAATTCTTATGTTTTTGAGAATTTGAAGCTTGTAGGAAGCTTGGTGAAGTCCTAAGGAAGCTCGGAGTGCTTCATTTGGAAGAATTGGACGTCGGGATCACCTGGTTCGAGTTTGGCCGATTTCTTGGATTTTTGGAAGGTATGATCCCGTGGTTTTTAGTGTTTAAAATTAGTCCAACGTGATAGTACTCATCTAGGGCTTCATTTTGGTATAAAATTCGAGAAATTTGGATGAAAATCGAGTGAGATTAGTGGAGTAGAAATTTTCCTAGTTTTCCGGTGACCGGAGTCCGGCGAGGGTAGGTCGGAGAAGAAGGAGGAATATTCCGTTAGTTTTAACGGAATATTCCTAACGGCAGTAACGGTAACCGTTAGTCTTGACGGAATATTCCGGAATATTCCTAACGGCGTCAACTGACGCCGTCAGCAGGCCTTGCACGTGGCTGCGCGTAGGGGGCGCGTAGACCCGTGCCTAATTCGGCGCGTGGGGGCGCGTGAGACCTCGAAAAATTGCCATGCATGAAAATATTGAATATTTGATTGATAATGGATATATGATGCATACATGTTGCATGGTGCTGTGGAGGCGCAGGTAAGTCAGGTGAGTCATTATTCATTGAATTATTGATGTTGAAACGTTTAAGCTCATAACCTGCACCCTAGGTGTTAGTACTTATATTTATTCACCACACCGCACGCTCGTCTTGGATCCAAGTAGGTGGATGTCGTACAGACCCTGTGAGGGTTCCGACATGCCAATCGTACAGACCATTAGAGGGGTTCCGACTGGTGGGTGACATTTAGATTATGTGCACAGTTGATTGATGTGAGAAGCACTAGAGCGTAATTATACACCTGTCATCGTACAGACTACCTTATGTAGTTCCAAGTGACGTGCAGAGTTAGACCGTACAGGTCACCGAGGTGACTCCGGTTGACGAGGATGTTGATCTTTAGAATCAACCGTACAGGACCACTTTAGGGTATCCGGTTGACTTATTTTCACCTGATTTATATTGATGCATTCATATTATACTTTGGCATATCTTGGCATGGCATATTCTTTCTTAAAGCGTTGAAGGATTGTGATTTGAGTTTTGATGATATATATATATATTTATATACTATTTTCTGGGAAAGTATACAGGTTTTACAGTGAGGGGATAGAAATGATTTTAATGAAATGTTTTTGGAAAAATCTTGATTTTACTGACCCACTCAGTTTGTTTTGCGCCCCTCCAGGTTCTAGTTAGCGGCTGGTAGCTCTCGAGGTCTTTTCCGGCATTCTGACAGACTCTTAACATGTAGGACTCACCCGAGGGTGAAGTAACTTTATTTTAGTCCTACTTGACTGCACTAAAACCTATGCTCTGAATTTGTGTATTATCTTAACTCTCCCATTACTCTAGTAGGTTGTTCATCTAGAGATTGGTTTAAATTCCATCGTATTCTATTATCATGCTTCCGTGTCGCACTGTTGGTTACGTCACGCTCACGTGACGGCCAGCACGCCTTGATCCTCTGGATCGGGGTGTGTCAATATATATATGAAGTGTTCTGCAATGTTAAGAGGGGTGCCGCGCCTACCATTCATCCATTGAAGTTGCTGGAATTTTCAGAGTTTTTTCTCTCTTTGTTTTAAGTTTCAAGGTTTATTTTAGATTGTTTTTCAGTTATGATGAACATGTGTAACTAAGTTTCTTTTTAGCTAGAGGTGAATTCGAAGCCATGATCATATGTTTTATACAAATTTATTACATCAAGTTATTGTTTCATAAAATATGAATGCGATTTACTTTTCTGCTTTATAGAGAACTTATTCTTATATGTTTATTAAGGATGCATACTTAGTTTGCATGCAGGGATTTGATGATAAAATATAAGAGAATTTCACCTAATCGTTATGAACTTATATTTGCAAGTAGTAAATGTCACTAGTCATGATTGAGTTATGTAAATTCTTGGCAGGAGTATCATGCTTTTCATAGTTACGAATGCTTTGTCAATGCTTATGATTTTCACAGAACTTAATGATCTTGGAGATGTATCTCTATCATACTTTTCATAGTTAGGGAACTTGAGAAGAATAATTTGGTTCTGTCGCTGAGTCCAATTCAATGAACTTAGGAAAATCTTAGAGTTAATTGGTGTTGTTCACAGTTAATTTGGGGCATTGTCATTAATGGTTTATAGGAAGAATAACTGGAAATCAATTTGTATGCATATGATTCATGTGTGGAGAAGAATGCTTTAGCTATCCCTTCATCCATATTTCATTCACAACTTAATTTACTTGCTACCATTTACTTTTGTTTTATTAAATTCGTCCAAAATCCCCCCAATCATTATTTTGTTGTTAGTTTAACTTAGTTTTCAGTTTTATAAGTTTAATTTGTGTTGATTAGCATCCCTTTTAATCCCTGGAATAGAACGATCCCTACTTACTCGTACTACGATTGCATAATTTGTAGGGTTTAATTTGTGTGTTAGTTTTTACCACATCATTAAGATATTGGGTAGGTCACGAAAATAACACGAACACAAAAAACACGACAACAATGCTAGGTCTAATGTAGCCGTGTAAAAAAGGGGTAAATGAGTAAAAAAGGTAAACGAATATACGATTACGGTTAAACGACTACGAGGTTATGGGTATGGTTAACCGTTTATAAATGGTTATGAGATGGTAGAACTGTTTATGCAATTACCTGACGGGTAAACGATTATGGATATGGTATAACCGTTTATGCAATTAACCGACGGGTAAACGGTTATGCAAGTAAGAGATTATACGGTTATGGGTAAACAACCACCGTTACCTGCCCGCCATAACCATTGTTAATCCCTAATCTTGAGAGATGTAAAACATGGTTTTAGTCCAATGCACCCTTGTAAATATAGAGGTCAATTTTCAAATTTCACGTGTTCATTTTTTTTTGTGTTAATATTTTTTTTGGTTTAAGTACCTAAAACCCCCCAACCTTTTAGTGTCATTCCAAATAAGTACCTAATCTATTGAAAATATCACATCTATTAAGCCCCAATTAAAAATATGTTAAATTAACCAGAGCTTTTTTATCTCCAAAATCAATAGAAGGTCATGGAAGCATAGCTTCCACCAACTAAGATCACCACCACCCCCAGACCATCACTCCCAACACAATGCAAAATCACCAACTTCACCTACAACTCAAGCCTCCAACATCGAGAAGAAGGTCATTGAGGTTGCTGAAATGGTGTGTATTGCCATGATATGGTCACCACCATCTTCACCATTCACAAAGAAGAAATAGAAGCTTTACGAGCCAAGAATCGGCGAATGAGGAAATCATATGAGCAGAAACAAACTCCTTGAAACCCTATATGAATTCTTAACCTCTTCTATATTAGAAGATTGCCCTTCTGATGTAATTTCAGTTTGGGTCCATTATCGGTTCAATTCAATACCCTTTGATCACTTGGTTCATATTTAATAATTTATGTTTGACATTTAGATTTTAAGGCAACTAATATAAATGTTGATCATGATATACCCAGTTAGTGGGTTTTGAATATAATCTATTTTAAAAAAATTAATTGGGGCTTAACAGATATGAGATTTTCAATAGGTTGGATACTTGTTTGGAATGTTTAAAAAAGTTGAGACCAATTTGGGTTGACACTAAAAGGTTGGGAGGTTTTAGGTACTTTTTTTTTTCTTTAATTTTTTTGTGATAATTTAGAGTGTTAACATCATTTTTGACACACCCTGACCCGGAATATCTGCTTAGACTTCGAATAGAGCTGTGATGGCCGACACTAGGAAGGTAATGAAGCCATAAAGTGTAGTGATGTGGGAAATGTGAGTAAATTTAAACCTAAAAGTGACTACATGTAAGAGTGCCCAAGTGAGTGGGATTGAACCCAATTCACACGTGATGCCAGAGCATAAGTAAAGTAAAGTAAAATAGAATAAGAACTATACCATTGAAGGTACACTCTTGAATCAACATTTGCCAAGAATCATCATCAACAAGAAATTTCTGCTACTAAAACCTAGAGGGGCGACAAAAACAAGGGTGAGTGGGCCTAAAAATAAAGCTTTGTAAAACCTTTTCGAAAAACGTAATAAACCCCTCATCGTAAAACAAGTATAGTTTCCAATTATAACATACTACGTATAGTATGAAAGTACTTACCATAGCCAACAATATCTCAAGAATACAATAGTCACAATATTTCGTAAATAAACACATAACATCAGGTAATCAGATAATCTCGCATAAACAAACATATCATATCGAGTGCTCATAGACATATACTGACACACAAGTTCATGCAGAGGTATTCTTACATGAACATGACTGGGTGTCATAATGATTCAGGTTCTAGTACTCAATCACATGAAGACTGGCATTATGGGCGTGACATACGATTTGTAATTGCCTATAGCAATCTAGGACAGGACTGGCACCTACAATGGATCCAAAATGAGTATACGATGCAATGTGAACATATACGTGAACCATGGCCTTGACCCAGGTGAGTATAAATGTAACATCCCACATCGCCCAGGGGAGTGATCCTTAAATTTATATTTCCATCCCTACCTAGCACGAGGCCTTTTGGGAGCTCACTGGCTTTGGGTTCCGTAGGAACTCCGAAGTTAAGCGAGAAGGATGCCAGAGCACTCCCAGGATGGGTGACCCACTAGGAAGTTGCTCGTGAGTTCCCAAAAACAAACTCCCAGGATGGGTGACCCACTGGGAAGTTGCTCGTGAGTTCCCAAAAACAAAACCGTGAGGGAATGGTAAGCCCAAAGCAGACAATATCGTGCTACGGTGGTGGAATGGGCCAGAGATATGGTGGACCCAGGTCGGGATGTGACAAATTGGTATCAGAGCCAATCCCTGGCCGGAAGTGTGCCGACGAGGATGTCGGGCCCCTAAGGGGGGTGGATTGTAACATCCCACATCGCCCAGGGGAGTGATCCTTAAATGTATATTTCCATCCCTACCTAGCACGAGGCCTTTTGGGAGCTCACTGGCTTCGGGTTTTGTAGGATGGGTGACCCACTAGGAAGTTGCTCGTGAGTTCCCAAAAACAAAACCGTGAGGGAATGGTAAGCCCAAAGCGGACAATATCGTGCTACGGTGGTGGAACGGGCCAGGGATGTGGTGGACCCAGGTCGGGATGTGACAATAAACACCAGTGTAGCATGCATGACGAGCATTAATATAAATATGATCATACTACGGAAATTTCAAAATTCACAACAATAAAATAATAATATTCATGACTGTAAATATATTTATGCATCACGTCAAACTATGCATAAACGTGCATCTCGTAAAATTCGTGAGAATTTCATAAATTCTATCAATAAGCTAATTCTTAGAACGTTGGTCTAATAAAGGAATAATGTAAAAAATTCTTTATTAAGCATATATGGAAACTAAATAAATATATAATATTTAAAAGTAAAGACCAACTCACAGATCCTTATGAGGTTGCAGCTGTTCAAACTAGGAAAGTCGAAGTCTTCGATAGCGATCGCACCTAAGCATAATATTGGAACCCATTAGTAAAAATCAACTAAAATGATTAAATTTGGGAAATCAAGTGCAATTTTGGAATTAGGGCGTCGAAATATCCTAAGAAGAGTCCCGGACAAATTTTCGTAAAAAGTCAACGAAAATTCAACGGTCAACCCAAAAAGGTCAATCGAGCTGCTGATGACACACCCCTACCTAGATCGAGGCATGCTGGCTGTCACGTAAGGGTGACGTAGCCATGTGCACAGTGCGGAAGTAATAGAGATATAAAGAAATATAAGTAAACAAAAACCAATTCAACTAGAGTACTAGATAAGATAAGGTGCAAGTGCGAGGTTAAGTGTGAAATACACCATCATAGCATAAATAGCCTAAGTGCAGTCCAATTGGACAAGTACTAATTATATAACACCCAAGGGTGATCCTACATTGTGATGTTCTGTCAAAACCACCGTCGAAATCCCCGTGAGCCACCCAAGCACTTCTACCTAAAACCTGGAGGGGCACAAAACAGAAAGTGTGAATGGGCAAAAACAAAGCTTTCCAAAATCATTTCATTTCTCAAAAGTTCTAACCTCTCGCCGTAAAACCTGTATAATTTCCCAGAAAATATAATATTTGCTATATCAGAAATCATGCTCAGGACAAAATCCATAGAAATATACCATGCCAAAGTATCTTAATGAAATGCTATAAGTAAACCAACTAAAATATATCAATGCCAGATATCATATCAGCCACATCCAACTAACGTTACTTACACGACTGGGTATAGCTCATAACCAATCTCAATCATATCAAATCCTGCACACGAGTCGGAACCACCTAAAATGGTATGTACGACAAGACTAGGTGTAAAATAAATATGCTCTAGTGCTACGATCATGTGAAGGCTGTGCAAATGATCGCAGGTCACCTACGAGTCAGAACCACCTAAAGTGGTATGTACGACAAGCCTGTGCACCTAACTTGGATCCAAGGTGAGCATATGGTGCGGGAGGTGAACATCACGTGAAGGACTGTGCCCTAACTCTGGACGGGAGCACTAACACCGGGGTGCAGGTTTATGAGCTCTCAATACATCACATCATATCTCGCATAACTGACTTAATCTCATATCTTTAATTTATGAACTTACCTGGCACTTACCTGTGCATCTGCAGCACCAATCATAATTATATGCAACTACTAATGCATAAATAAAATAGGCAGATACTTTGCATGGCATTTCAAAACGTATAATCATTCAATTTCATTTTCTGGGAAAATCTCAAGTATATATGTATATACGGAAAACCAAAAGCCTACTCACTGATATGTCGAAGGGTCGTAGCCCCCGAGCCTCGATTGATGGCGCTCGTCCTCAGGATAGGTCTCACCTATATGCGAAATAACTAAATAAACGTTATTTAAAGCACATACACAAAACTAGGAATTAACTTCTCATACATAGCTCAATTGGGGTATTTGAATATACCACCATGACCTACTCAACCTCAGGAACACCCCCATATTTTTAGAAAAATTTTCCGAGCACCCACGCGACTTCACGCGCCGACCAAGGCACATCCAGACGCACGGCTCACGCGCAGGCACGTGCCTGGCACACCAAATGAATTCCCTAACGACGTTAAGGAATATTCCGTTAAATATAAGTATATGCCATTAAAGTTACCTAACGGCATTAGAATATTCCGTCAACTTTGATGAAATATTCTCCTCCTTCTTCCTTGGTTCGTTGGAGTCCAACGCCGATCACCATTGCGATCGCCGGAAACTGGGAAAATTTTAAAACTTCATATCTTCTTCATTTCTCAACCAAAATTCATGAAATTTGTACCAAAATGAAGCTTACAACGAGAAGAACAAAACCCTACCAATTTTAAGCCCTAAAATCCATGGTTACTCCCCGAGCTTCATGAAGGTGTTTTAAGGCTCCCTATGACCTTAAAACTCCTTGAAAACTTCACGATTACGTTTGCATGAACAATACATTAACTCAGGAGGTTTGGTTCTCGGGTTTTCGAAGGTTTCACGTCTAACCAAAGGTATAGAACAACTCCTGAGCTTACTAGGAGTTCAAAGATGCCAACTACAACCTCGATCCGTAACTGGAAGTGTTGGTTTGGAAGTTGTCCGTACGTTGTACGGAAAATGGATGAAATCCGAAAGGGAAGAAAGAGAGAGAGGGTCAACGGGAGGGTGATAGTGAGGGTGTGTTTGTGTGTGGTCCAGGTTTGGCCAACCAAACCAAAAACAAATAAAACCATAAGTTCTAATTGGGTCCAAGTACTTAGGAAAGAAAATAATTTGTCCACAACCACAACTTAAACCACACAACACCACAAATGTTCAAGGGTACTATAGATATTTCACAATATTGAGGAAATGTTTCGGGACGGGTTGTGACAGCTGAGCCGGTTAACTACATTAGAACTTTGAAATTTCACTAAATGGATGCCAAAAACGGACTTGGGGCATCGAAATTAGCCTAAGAGGGTTTCCGAGTAAATTTAAAAAAAGTCAACATAAAGAATATTTCAGGGAATTTTTGGTCATTTCACACTTTCAAAATTAATAAAACCGTAAAATTAGGGACGGGTTGTTACAATTTACCCACATTAAAAAAAATTTCCGTCCCCATAATTTGAAATAACTTGCTATACATAAAGTCCTTAAAGATAGGAAGAAAATATATAAAGAAGATATCAAGTTAGAGTGGTTGCATAAAAGAGAATGTCATTCCGTGGCGATCGGATTGCAATGATTTCTCTTTCATGCCTCCAAACTCAAACTTCCTTCTCCTTTAGTACAATAGTATAAAATAATGCCTTTTTAATAACGTCATGTCAAAAATACATATATAATAACGTAAGGTTAAAATAATTGTACTGAAATTAAACTGAAAATAGAAAAAATTTCACCTACACATTCGTATCGTCACGTACTCCGAGAATGTGTAGTATCTTTGGGTGAAGCCCAAACAATAACTAAATAAATAAATATACTAATGTAAATGGTCTACTTATCCACTTGTTTAACGAACCCCACGAATAAGCTATCGATAATACAATCTACAACCCGTAACACCGACAACTCATTGTTGTCTCGATAAGCAAGTAATAAATTTTCGAGGGTCCAATATTACCATATTGCCCCTCATTGGGAAATAGACAAATTGTCCGATTAATGCCTTAATCGCGCTCACGTACTACCATCTCGGGTGACATCGTCAATAGTACATAATTTCCTACATTGTAATCTTGATGGCACTCTTCTGTCTATCATGTAATGTCTGTAGAATTCTCTATATGACATCTCAAATGGTATCGTAGTTAAACCAAGATAATAACCATCATCATACATAACTCTAATAGAGATAGGTGTTTGTTACAACCATGCAAAAACTGTAGTATGGACAAATGCTACTTGTCCAATAAGGTGTAGATAGTTTATTCAGACTGGCTATTAGTCTAATGGTATAACGTGATACTGGACAACAACTTATTCCCCATGGCCTTCAAGAAGGTTTCCCAAGACTTCAAAATGAAACGCGCATCACAATGAGATATAATAGTGACATGCACACCATGTAATCCGAACAATGTAGTTCACAACGCCTCAGTGAGCAGATTCATTAGAAATTTTTCTCGGGTTTAGCAAAACGTTATGTCGCGATGGCTAAAAGAACACTCAAGAATTTGAGAGTCAAAACAAGTCCATCAAATCTAGAATATAAGGTAACTAGATTGAATGGATTACATCTTGCTATTGTTGGAAATGTGCCCTAAAACCAATCATGTGATGATACTTTACGGACATTTCACATGTTAAACTAATCTAGTTTAATATCAAGGGCAAAGATTATTGTTTTAAGCCGTCTCGTATAAATGTTATATGCTTAAACGATAAGTCCAAGGAATATGTAATTAAGAGAATGTCATTTAAAAAAGTTAGATTCTTGAGACCATTCTTTTTCGTATACATATCCTAAACGTTCCTGATCATAGGATTGCCAATTGGGCATTGACAATCCGTTAAGATCAGTACTGTTGGAAGTATGCCCACAAAGCCACTCATTTGATGTAATAGCTTTTTGGAATACTTAATGTATTAAACTTTTATATGTTTAATGGAGGGCAAAGCTTATTGTTAATCACTATTTATTGTATCATGTGTTTAAGCAATAAGGGAATCCAAGGGATGTATTTTTTCTAAGAGATAAGTGATCTAAATGAGTTAGATTAACGAGACCTTTCTCTTATGTTCATTCCTAAAACGTTCCTAGCCATAGGATTGCCAATTGGGCATTGACAATCCGCTAAGGTTAGTATGTGTTATGTTGACTCAAGCGTGAGTATGACTAGTCTCAAGTCATTTGGTGTTGGACACCAAGACAAACACATAGGTGCTCGAAAGAGTAATCGAGTACACTGAACTACGATCAAAAGAGAGTTCGAACATACATGTCATGTATGAACTCTAAAGTTGCAATATGCAAAGTAGTCCTTTGACCTGAGGCATCATAGATGTCTAATGGTTAGGTCCTTGATCTTTGATCGTGTCAACGGCATTCCCTCGGAGTGTCCACGACATTGTTGGGGTCAAGCTATCTAGTCGTGTAGGCATATGAATGCACAACAAGGGATCTCTAACCTTCCATCGTGGAAGGAGAATACTCTAAGATATGATTCTAAAGTCTTTGGCCAAAGCATATGAATATGACTTAGGAAGTTTGTTCCAAATCATATTCAAGAGAATCATATAGATAAGTATCACATTGGATAGTAGACATGAAACAAACTATCACTTAAACAATGTGATTAAGAGTATTGTATTAGAGAAGGACCGTATTGCATTGTAGTTGTAACTGGGTAGGTTCTCCAACCAATTCTACTTAGCTTGGGTAACCATGACATACCGCTAGGTGTCACTCATGGTTTGTGGAAGCCCTAATGATTAGCAAACACTAATCATCAAAGGGAGAATTGAAATGTGGTTTCAATTCACAATCGATCGTTAAGAGTAACATCGCCCACTGCCTCGCTAATTGGAACCTAATGGATCGTACACCGAGTAAGGATGTATGTGAAGAAATTAAATGAAATGGATAAGCAATTAAATGGTTTAATTACAAGTTTGCCACTCACTTGAAATGAAGTATAAAATCAACTTTATAGCTTTATTTCTCATTAGGGTTTTTCTTGTTGAAATTGGGTGAAACATTTTCTCTCCTTTTTCTCCAAGAGGCCGGCCACTAAGGGGAGGGACATCTAGCAATCTCTTCTTCCCTAAGTCATCCATATCATCTTCACAAGATACATCCTTGGTGAAGAGACTTAGAGACATCAAACTTTTGGTGTTTTGGAGAACAAATCCTCATTTCCTCAAATCTTCAAAGGAGCACTAAAGGGAGGATAACACAAGGAGGATCCAAGGAGCTTGGAGGTGACTTGAAGGCCCTCCACTTGGGTGAATCCCTTGTGTAAACAAGGATGAGCTTCAAGCGTAAAGAAACTCTAAATCTTTACTTCTCTTTAATGTTGTTAAAGAGTTTATTGGTTCACCATATACTAGGCTTTGAAAGTCATGGGTTTTATGAATTGTTTTTGGATGCATGCCTACTTTAAAGTGTTAATAGCTTGCATGTGTATTCAAATGTTCATACTTGTTCTTAGCTAGGACAAAATTTTTCCTTCAAGTGGTATCAGAGCCTAGGCCTAGTTTATGGTGAATCCTTTTGGTTTTGTGACTTTCATATTTTGTGATTTAAATGTTGTAAATGTTACAAGCTTTGTTCTTGCTTTTGAATATATAAATTTTGCTAGAAAATTTAGCATCTCAAATGTTGTAGATGTATTTCATTTAAGCATGAATATTGAAACTAAAATTTGGTGCCATGTGTTTTGGGAAATTCGGCCAAATCCAAAGGGTGATTTTTTGGGTTCATGTTTGTCTTGTTAAAATGGTTTTAAAGTGACTTTTGGAACCCCTAAGTACCCTAGGATATTAGCCCTCTTTTGAGTGGTGAAAAATTGAGTTTTGGTGATTGAAAACATTCATGGAGCTATTATGAGTTTTCATGGTGTTCTTCAATATTCTTGAAGTTCTTGCCAAGAACAAAAGGGTTTGAAGTTTTGATTCAAAATTTTTTATGTTTTTCATAAAGTTTTGGTTTATATTTTGATGGTTGATGGTTATTGGTGAGATGTGATGAAATGTTTTAATGTTTGTCATAGATCTTTTATTTTTCTTACAAACCATCAATTTCACCAATAACTCACCCACCAAAATCAACTTGCATTTGCACATGCATTCACAAGTTGCATAAAACCCTTTCACACTCATTCACACTACTTTACCTCTCTAAAAACCGGCCACCCCCTAGTGGGGGTACTTTTGGGGCCTTTTGTGCAATTACACAAAGTTTTGATAATTTTGTGTTTTTGTATTTTGGCCCAAAAGTTTACGTTTTTACGTTTAGGCTTAAAAACTCTAAAGGACAAATTGTTTTGATCCTTTAATGATGTTTTTACATTAATAAAATTTTGGGCTCTAGTTGAAATTACATGAAGTTGTGGACTTCTGTGTTTTTTTCAAAGTGACCCCAAAAGTTTTTGTATTTGCATTATGGCCCAATTGTTGTGGTCATTGTTTCCTTTTGGCCCAAATAAAATGAGAACAAAATTGTTTTGTCTCTTTAATGAGAATTGGACTTTCATTTCATTTAGTTCCATTTAAATCAATTCTATGGATCCAAAAACCAATTGTTTAAAGTTGCTTTCTTAGTTAATGTGATTGATTAAGAAAAGGGTGATTATGAACCAAAGGCCTCGATAATTGAGCTATGTGATTGGCCGCTTTACATTATGAATGTTTGGGTTTTAGTAGTGTAGATTTGAATGTAATTTGATTAATTCAATTTGTTGTAAATGGACATAAGTCCATCATTTGATTTGTGTTGTAAAAGGGCATAAGCCCTTCTTATTATTTCATGTATTCCTTTTGTTTATTTGTATGCAAAATGGAATAGTTGGGTCCAACGCCCAATAGGAAATAACGGTTTAATTGGATTAAACGCGTAACTAAAATCAACAACTATCTACCTTAAACCCAAGGTCCAACACAAGGCTCGTGTTGGATCAAATCAAACGGTTCATAATCATCCTAAGACCTAATATGACTATATAGTCCATATGAGGATGCAATGCATTCGTTAGTAGTTCTATATAGTCTCACTTATTTCTTCGAAATAGTGGGAGTATTATAAACTACTAAATTCATATTAACTTGGACCAATGGTTGTGATAGGCCCAAGTTCTTTTAATGTGATTAAAATGTTTTGATGTAGCCCAAAACTACTCCCTCAAAACGAATATTAAGTTGATAAGCGAGAGATGTTTAGAATATCTCTTCGTAGGCCTTCCACCGTGGTGGGTTCCAAGCGTTTGTGATTCATGCACCGGCTTCACCCTATCATGGGGAAGTACAAAGCATGTGCTTACATCCAGGAGGAATCCATATACATATGATGAGGTGAGTGTAGGCAACGAGGATAGCCGATATCGTATCATCGTGAGGCTATTCTTGAACCCCTTCACAAACTAAGCATGGTGGGAATAACTTAACTAAGTGCAATGGAACAGATATCGTATCATCGTGAGGCAACATTCTCTAGAGGCCAAACGGATGGGTAATTACAAGAGTTGTAAATGAATAAAGCGTTATTATCTCATCATTATTTTTGCTAACCAATATCGTATCATCGTGAGGTGGGCTTGGTAATGGTGAGTCTCCCATACCCCGCTAAGAGTTCAATATAACTCTCGAATTCTATTGAGGGATGTGGAATTTGCCAAAAATAGTGGGTGGTACTATTTGATTCTAAGACCCAATCAAATAGTTTTAAACAAACAATCTAATACGATTTCTGTTATGTTATGTAGTAAACGACATGCCTAAAATTATACCCACCATTATACTTGACAAAAGGGGCCTTAATGGCCAACGTTTCCTTGCTTGGTATCGCCACATTGAGAATGTCTCAAAGGTGAAAGACATATTGTATGTGCTTAAGCAATCCCCTCCTCATGTACCTCCTACGAAATTAGCTTCAAAGGAGGAGTGTCAAAATTATGTTAGACACTATGAGAATGACTTACAAGCCAAATGCTTAATCCTCACTTCACTTAGTGAGGAGCTTATGAAGATACATAAGCACATGGACACTTCTTGTGCCATGGTTGAAAGTTTGCATAAGATGCATGACATTGAGACTAGTAATGTACGATTCTCAAATGTTTGTAGTCTAATGAATGCCAAGATGGCAAAAGGGGCATCGGTCCACAAACATGGACAAAAGATGGAAAAGATATTTAAAGATCTTAAAAGTTTAGGAACTTCCATCGATGGGAAAATGGCCCAAGACTTTTTCCTTGCATCTCTGTCGGATGATTTCACTAAGTTTATTGTAAACTATAAAGTGAATAGATTCGATCATTCTTTGAAAGAGATGATTGACATGTGCTGTAAATTTGAAAAAGGTTTCAAAAGGGACAGTGGGAGTGAGAATGCAATAATAAGGAAAAGGTTGCATAAGAAGAAGGCAAAGAAATCCAAAGGAACATGCTTTCATTGTGGAAAGGATGAAAGTTGGAAGAAGAAATACAGGGTGCGCATTGCGAGCCTTATGACACGAACTTTTGAAGAGACTATTTTTGTCATAGAGAGTTCTTTTACAGTGAGCTCCAATTCCTGGATATTTGATTCAGGCGCTAGTCAACATATCTGTAATACGATGCAGGGACTAGTGGGGAGCAAGTCACTGAGCAATGGGGAGATGATTGTGCGAGTTGGGAACGGCACTAAAATCTCGGCAAAAGCAATAGGCACCTACATGCTTAACCTACCCTCTGGGGAAGTCCTGGAACTTAAAAATTGTTTATATTTTCCTTCATGTATAAAGAATTTGATTTCCATCTCTAAGCTTTTACAAGATGGGCACTCAATATTGTTTGACAAAATGAGTTGCACTTTATACTTGAACGGTCGTATTATCTCTCATGGTAATATGATAGATGGACTTTTTCACCTAGAGACGAATGGTGGGATGCACTGTATTGCAAGCAGGAATACCTCAAAACCCAAAAGGGCTAGAGAATAAGTTAACCGAGAAAAGATGTGGCATCTTAAACTTGGACATGTGAACCTTGATAAAATTCACAAGATGTCGAAAGACGGATATATCCACCCATTAGGTAATGACCAGATGGGTACTTGTGAATGTTGCTTGAAAGGGAAAATGACCAAATCTCCATTTACTGGAAAATGAGAGCGTGCCACTGAAATTCTAGGGTTAATCCACTCTGACGTATGTGGACCCATGTCTACTACGTCGAGAGGAGGCTTCTCCTACTATATCACATTCACCGACGATCACTCTCGGTTTGGCTATGTGTATCTTATGAAGTACAAGTCAGAATCCTTTGAAAGCTTCAAAGAATTCAAGAATGAAGTAGAGAAGCAAACTGGGAAACAGATAAGGATCCTAAGATCGGATCGAGGGGGTGAATATCTGAGTAACGAGTTCCTAGATTATCTCAAAGAGTGTGGAATAATATCACAGTGGACTCCACCGGGAACTCCACAACTCAATGGAGTTTCTGAAAGGAGAAATCGAACCTTGATGAACATGGTTCGTTCTATGATGAGTTCTGCTGATCTACCAGTAACATTCTGGGGATACGCTCTATATACAACAGCTTACTTGCTTAATAGAGTACCTTCCAAATCAGTTTCACAAACGCCCTATGAGATATGGCATGGAAGAAAGCCAAGTCTTAAACACATTAAGATTTGGGGTTGTGAAGCATATGTCAAGAAGCTTGAAACTACTAAGCTTGAAGCGAGATCAGTAAGATGCTATTTTGTGGGATATCCTAAAGAAACTATGGGATATGAGTTCTACCATCCTGACGACCAGAAAATCTTTGTCGCCAGAACTGCTAAGTTTCTAGAGGACGAATTTGTTCTCAAAGGAACTATAAGTAAACAGATGGAAATTAATGAGATTAATAATGAACCACAAACAAGCACTCGACATATTGACAACCCTGTCCCTGAACCCCTAGCTCCACGTAGATCTGAACGGGTTAGTAAGCCACCTAAGAGGTATGGCTTAGACAATGACTTTGATGAATTGTACCTTCTAGGTGACAATGAAACAAAGGAGGACCCTAGAGACTACACTGAAGCAATGTCCGACATTGATTCAAAGAGATGGCAAGAGGCCATGAAATCCGAGATGGATTCCATGTATCAAAATCAGGTCTGGACTCTTGTAGACCCTCCAGAAGGTATTGTGCCTGTTGGAAACAAATGGGTCTTCAAGAGGAAGATAGGCGTTGATGGGAACGTGGAGACTTATAAGGCTAGATTAGTAGTCAAGGGTTACAGGCAAATAGAAGGGATTGACTATGAAGAAACCTTCTCTCCTGTAGCCATGATTAAGTCCATTTGGATTTTGCTTGCTATAGCTGCGTACCATGATTATGAGATATGGCAAATGGACGTGAAGACGGCCTTTTTGAACGGCTACCTAGAGGAAGAGCTCTATATGACTCAACCCGAAGGTTTCGTGTCCAAGTCTGAAAAGACTAAGGTATGCAAGCTTTAAAGGTCCATTTATGGACTTAAGCAAGCCTCCAGGAGCTGGAACATTCGTTTCGACACTGAAATCAAAACGTTTGGTTTTACTCAAAATGAAGACGACAATTGTGTTTATCAAAAGGTCGTTGGGGATGCAGTTGTATTCCTAGTGTTATATGTAGATGACATATTACTATTCGGGAATGACACTGCAATACTTTCTTCTGTAAAAGTGTGGTTGTCTAATACCTTCCACATGAAAGATTTAGGAGATGCATCTTATGTACTTGGGATAAAGCTCTATCGTGATAGATCCAGAAAATTAATTGGATTATCCCAATCTATGTACATTGATAAGGTGCTAAGTAGGTTCCAGATGGAATAATCTAAGAAAGGTTTTCTTCCTGTTAGACATGGAATTCACCTTTCTAAGTCCATGGAACCTAAAACTCCTGAAGAGATATGGCAAATGAGTTATATTCCTTATGCTTCCGCCATAGGAAGTCTCATGTATGCCATGATATGCACAAGGCCAGATATTGCATATGCTGTGAGCATTTCTAGTCGATATCAATCTAACCCAGGATCAGAACACTGGGCAGCTGTCAAGATGGTCCTTAAGTACTTAAGAAGAACTAAGGACATGTTCCTCGAAGGAGCGGCATAGTTGCGAGTGGAAGGCTATACAGACGCAGATTTCCAATCTGACGTCGATGATAGAAGTTCTAACTCCGGATATGTATTCACTCTGAATGGTGGGGCTGTCAGTTGGAAAAGCAAGAAGCAAAGTGTAATTGCTGATTCCACGACAGAGGCTGAATATGTCGCTACAGCTGAAGCCGGCAAAGAAGCGTTCTGGATGAAGAAGTTCATCACTGAACTTGGAGTGGTTCCAACCATTACATCACCAGTAACTTTGTACTGTGATAATAGTGGGGCGATAGCTCAAGCCAAGGAACCAAGGGCACATCAAAAGAACAAGCATTTTGACAGACGCTTTAATATCATTAGAAGATATGTTGCCGAGGGGAAAGTCAACATCCTCAAAGTTGCTTCAGCCGATAACGTAGCAGATCCACTGACAAAGCCAATGTCTCAAATCCAGCTTGACCGTCATATGGAAAAGATGGGTATTAGATACATGGGAGGATGGCTTTGAGTGCAAGTGGGAGATTGTTGGAAGTATGCCCACAAAGCCACTCATTTGATGTAATAGCTTTTTGGAATACTTAATGTATTAAACTTTTATATGTTTAATGGAGGGCAAAGCTTATTGTTAATCACTATTTATTGTATCATGTGTTTAAGCAATAAGGGAATCCAAGGGATGTATTTTTTCTAAGAGATAAGTGATCTAAATGAGTTAGATTAACGAGACCTTTCTCTTATGTTCATTCCTAAAACGTTCCTAGCCATAGGATTGCCAATTGGGCATTGACAATCCGCTAAGGTTAGTATGTGTTATGTTGACTCAGCGTGAGTATGACTAGTCTCAAGTCATTTGGTGTTGGACACCAAGACAAACACATAGGTTCTCGAAAGAGTAATCGAGTACACTGAACTACGATCAAAAGAGAGTTTGAACATACATGTCATGTATGAACTCTAAAGTTGCAATATCCAAAGTAGTCCTTTGACCTGAGGCATCATAGATGTCTAATGGTTAGGTCCTTGATCTTTGATCGTGTCAACGGCATTCCCTCAGAGTGTCCACGGCATTGTTGGGGTCAAGCTATCTAGTCCTGTAGGCATATGAATGCACAACAAGGGATCTCTAACCTTCCATCGTGGAAGGAAAATACTCTAAGATATGATTCTAAAGTCTTTGGCCAAAGCATATGAATATGACTTAGGAAGTTTGTTCCAAATCATATTCAAGAGAATCATATAGATAAGTATCACATTGGATAGTAGACATGAAACAAACTATCACTTAAACAATGTGATTAAGAGTATTGTATTAGAGAATGACCGTATTGCATTGTAGTTGTAACTGGATAGGTTCTCCAACCAATTCTACTTAGCTTGGGTAACCATGACATACCGCTAGGTGTCACTCATGGTTTGTGGAAGCCCTAATGATTAGCAAACACTAATCATCAAAGGGAGAATTGAAATGTGGTTTCAATTCACAATCGATCTTTAAGAGTAACATCGCCCACTGCCTCGCTAATTGGAACCTAATGGATCGTACACCGAGTAAGGATGTATGTGAAGAAATTAAATGAAATGGATAAGCAATTAAATGGTTTAATTGAAGAATGGTCAAGATTAATTAATTAGTTAATTAATTTTACGAAAGGTTCGTATTGGGCTTTTAAGTTGGTTTTGGGCTTCGGGGCTCAAAAGCGTTTTGGTCCACAAGGCCCATTATGTTTAAGTTGTATGACAACTAAAACAAAATGGGCAATTAGCCCAATAACAAAGGTAAGGCCGGCCATAAGGGTGAGGGTAGCAAACTTGGATTAATTACAAGTTTGCCACTCACTTGAAATGAAGTATAAAATCAACTTTATAGCTTTATTTCTCATTAGGGTTTTTCTTGTTGAAATTGGGTGAAACATTTTCTCTCCTTTTTCTCCAAGAGGCCGGCCACTAAGGGGAGGGACATCTAGCAATCTCTTCTTCCCTAAGTCATCCATATCATCTTCACAAGATACATCCTTGGTGAAGAGACTTAGAGACATCAAACTTTTGGTGTTTTGGAGAACAAATCCTCATTTCCTCAAATCTTCAAAGGAGCACTAAAGGGAGGATAACACAAGGAGGATCCAAGGAGCTTGGAGGTGACTTGAAGGCCCTCCACTTGGGTGAATCCCTTGTGTAAACAAGGATGAGCTTCAAGGGTAAAGAAACTCTAAATCTTTACTTCTCTTTAATGTTGTTAAAGAGTTTATTGGTTCACCATATACTAGGCTTTGAAAGTCATGGGTTTTATGAATTGTCTTTGGATGCATGCCTACTTTAAAGTGTTAATAGCTTGCATGTGTATTCAAATGTTCATACTTGTTCTTAGAAGGTAGGTGCTCAATAGCGAATGAGTCCACTGAACACGATCAACGAGGAGTTCTCATACTCATGTCACATGAGAACTCATGGTTGGGATAATACAAAGTAGTCCTTTGACCTGAGGCATCATAGCTGTCTTGTGGTTAAGTCCTTGATCTTTGATTATGTCAAAGTCACTCCATTCGAGGGTGTCCACGGCATAGTTGGGGTTAAGCCACTTAGCCATGGAGGCAAGTAAAAGCGCAACAAGGGATCTCTAACCTTCGAACCGTTTGAGGGAGAATACTCTATGATATGATTAAAAATCTCTGGCCAGAGTATGAATGAGGTTTAGGAAGTCGTTCCAAATCACATTCAAAGTAATCATATAAGCACACGAATCACATTGGATAGTAGACATGAATAAACTATCAAACCAAACAATGTGGTCAAGAGTATTGTATTAGAGAGATCGTATTGCATTTGTATTCCTAAACTTAATAGGTTCTCCACCTCTTCTAATTAGCTTGGGTAACCATGATATGCTGCTAGGTGTCACTCATGGTTTGTGGAAGCCCTAAACGTGTATAATCACTAAAGGGAGAATTGAAAGTAAGTTTCAATTCACAATCGATTTGAAATGGTTTTAATCGCCCACTGCCTCGCTAAAAGGAACCTAGTGGATCGTACACCGTGTAAGGTGGAGATTGAAGAAACAATGGAGATGAGTAAGAATAATTAAATGGTTTAATTATTTATGGCAAGGATTAATTAATATGTTGATTAATCAAACGAATAAGTTCGTTAAAGACCTCGGGATAGTTTTGGACATTAAGGCCCAATGGGCTTCGAACGTCAAGCCCGTTGACTTAAGTTGTATGACAACTTAATGAATAATGATTCACAAAGGCCCAATTAGCCCAATAATACCCTAAGGCCGGCCATCTAGAGATGGAGTGGGTTTTGGACTTACTTACAAGTTTGCCACTCCAATGAATTAAGGTATAAATATGACTTTATAGCCAAAATTCATTTAGGGTTTCTTTTGGGAAAAGGATGAGAACACAAAGCTCTCCTTTCTCTCTAAAGTGGCCGGCCTCCTTGGAGGGTGTAGCTAGCAATCCTACTACTCCAAGGTCACTCATTTCTTCTCCAATCTAACCTTGGTGTGGAGACTTAGAGGTTCTCAATTTTGGGAACTTGGAAAACCTATTCTTTCATCCAAATCCATGGAGCTAAGAAGCAAGGAATGAAGGCCCTATCTCTTGGGTGATTATCCTTTGCTTATGCAAAGAGGAATCTACAAAGGTATAAATTTCTCAACTCACTTTGATTTGAGTTGAGTCTTGGTTCACCAATCTACTAGGCTTTGAATTTCATGGTTAATGTTTTGTTTTTGAGTGCATGCAAGCATGATTCCGCCTTTAATTGTTAATTGCATGCTATATGATGTTGCTCTAATGAACAAGTTTTTCACAAAATTACCTTCAAGTGGTATCAGAGCCTAGGTCTAGTAGTTGGTGAATCTTTTTGGGTTTTGTATTTTCATAGTTTATGATTTGAATGTTGTAATTGTTACAAGCTTTATTCTTGCTTCTTTGAATGTAAATTTTGTTAGAAAATTTGCCATCTCAAATGTTGTAGATGTAGTTCATATGAGCATGAATATTTGATAAGCTCATATTTATACATATTTTACATCAAATTCTCTCGTCTTTTCTTAGTTATTTCCTCATATTTATGTGCTATTTACTTTATTTTTGTGTTTTATCGAATTTATCTAGCTAAGAAAATAAAAATAGCGCAAGTGTGATTTTATGTAATAATTTCGTCAAAACTGTTTAGCTTTTAAATTAAATAATATATATATATATATATAATAATTCATATTGTTTTGTAGAAAAAAATATAAAAAGATTAAATAAGAAAAAAATAAAATAGTGGGACGGAAAGGTGGGTTGGTGTGAATAAAAGAATAAGAAAAAAAAAAGTGAAAAGTGTGTGGAATGCTGAGTGGGATGGCAGAAATAAAGAAAAGAATTAGTGCTACTTGCTACTTGAGTGCAGCGTGGGATTAAATAAAAGAAAAACAAAAACAAGCTGCTTTGGAGCAGCTTAAAAAAAGGGAGGAATCAACGCAGCTCCGGGGGGGGGAATTTTGGAAAGACAGGCTGCCTAAGGCAGCTGGCGCGCGGAACGTGGACAGCAAGGCTGCATGTGGGCAGCAGCTGGCAACAAGGAGGGCTCTCGAGTGAAGAGGCGGCCTGACGTGAAGCAAGGCGAAAGAGAAACTCTGAGGAAGGACGCTGCCTTGGGCAGTCAGCGCAGGAGAGAAGGCGAGAAGGTGCTGACGCGGGAATTAAAGCTGCTTGGGCAGTAACTCTGAGGGAGGACAGACAGCTCGGTGTGGAAGGAAACTGTGCAGGGACAGGTGCCATGCCTTGGCAGCTGTGAGACAGGAACACGCAGGAGCAGCACGGGGAAAGAGGAATAAATTCCTCATTCGGTTAATTCGTTCCAAACTCACATCTTAATTTCTGTTTTAATTTATAAATAATGTGTAACTAATTTTGTTTTGGCTAGAGTTTAATTCAAAACCATGGATATATTTGTAATTTAAATTGATTACCTTCAGTTGTGATTTATGAGTTGTGATTTAATTTGCTTAACTGCTTGATTGATAACTTATTTTTGTATGTCGATTAAGGATGCATACTTAATTTACATGCATGAATTTGATGCTAGAATATAAGTGAATTTCACCTAATCGTTATGAACTTATATTCACAAGTAGTGAAGGTCGCTTATAAACGATCGCGTTAGGTAAATTCTTGGCATAAGTTTCATGCAATTCATAGTAACAAGTGCCTCGTCAATGCTTATGATTTTCATAAAACTTAATGATTCTTGCTTGTATCTCTATTATGCAATTCATGTAGGGAACTTGTAGGGAATGTTTTGGGTTGTCGTATGCAATCATCCAACCTAATAAAAGTAGGAAAATCTGAAGGTTAATTTAAGCGGACCTAATTAACTTGGGGCGTTGAGAATTTACAATTTATTGAAAGAACAACTGAAAATCAATTTAGGTTGCATATGTGGCATGTGTGGAGAATAATCCTCTAGCCAGTCCGTCATTTATCATTTTACCTTAATTTTATGTTTTTGTCAATTCTGTAATTTATTTAAGTTTAATTTACTTTTAATCAAAAATCAATCCCCCATTTATTTTAAAGTGTTAGATTTGTTAGAAATCAATTTAGTTTGTATTTTCTTGAGTTTTGAATTATTTTGAGTCTTTTGATTTGTTTTAGTTTATTTGTTAGTTTTATTTTGAGTGTTTCTATTTAAGTGTTTTGAGTCTAGTTTAGTGTTCTAAATTTTGTTTTTACGTTTTTAATTTAATTTTACTTGGGTTAGCATCCCTAGTTAATCCCCGGCCTAGAACGATCCCTACTTATCCATATACTACAACTGTCACAAATAGGGTTTAAATTTGTGCGTTAATTTATTTTCGCATCAAATTTTTGGCGCCGTTGCCGGGGATTAGCAAATTTGCTAATCCTTTGTTTATGTTTTTGTTTGTGTTTTATTTTATTTTATTTTATTTTATTTGTGTTTATTTTATGTTATTTTATTTTTGGTTTGTTATGTCTTTTACTTTTGATATTTGATTTAGTTTTCTTTCTTTGATTTTAGTTACAAATGGAGCAAGACCTGGATTCTACTAGCATTCAAGATCTATTGGCACAGCTCACTGCTCAATTAACTCATAATGCCGAACGGACCACAATGCCAAGTGTCCCTACACTTGATGTGCCTTATGGACAACGATATCAAGGTCCTCAATTTTCTGCAAATGAAGATGTTTGGGGATATCAGGGCTATAACCAATCAAGGGGCAACATGTTTTCCAACGCTTACAATTCGGATTGGAGAGACTACTCAGATTATATGTGGGATGAACCTCAACACTTTCAACAAAGTGGATATTGGCAGCAAGACGAATTCTATTCAAGACCTATGCAGCTACCACAGCATCCCCCACAACAATTCCAATCAAATCAAAGTATGCCAGTGGATTATAATCAAAGGCTTGATGAATTAATTTCTTTGGTGCAGGGCTCACAAAACGAAGAACAATTACAACCATCAGAGGAGTACTATCAATGGCCATATGAACCGTCACATCCACCACAACAATCAACCCAATTCAATTCAGGTACATCCTTGGATAATGATACACTTAATAATTTACTCACCTCTTTGAATCAGGGAGTAGAAAATCAAAACCAGGAGATGCAAGACCGAGTCAGAAGAGTGGACGAATTGGAGAAGCAAGTTGGGCAGATTTTGGAGATCATGGCACAGATTCGAGATCAAGGTAACATGGAGGATGAAGTTGTTCCTGAACCATCCAAACAGAGCCCGAACATGGATGAATTGCCAATTCAAGAAGAAGATGAGGATGACGACTTGGGCAGTTTAGAAGAATTCTTATCGCAAACCCCCCAAGTCCTTATGTCATCCAACTCAGGTGAGGAGGTTCAAAATTCAATTCATTCTAACATCGTTCCACCAAATGTCCTTTTTCCTTGCAGGTTTTTAAATCCCAAGGAAGAAGTGAATGAAAAATACGTTGTGGAAGATCTTCCCAAGGTGTAAAGTGATATCCAAATTCTTGGTGTACCAAATCAAGTTCCCGATGGTATTGAAACGTTCAAAGAGACGTGTACACCAAGAAGAATTATTCCAGAAAATGAGGTGGCCGGAGAATTTGTTGAATACATCCAAGAGGCTGTGCATGAGACAAATGCCAAGGAAGTTGAGTTTGATGACACGGGACAAGCCACAACCATCATAGTAAACCTGGCCAAGTTCAAAGTCCCGGAAACGTTCAAAGACGTGGTGTTTGTAATTGAGTTTGAATGTGACTGTAAGCCATCTTCTCCATTTTTAATTTTAATTTATACTAACTTGTTTCTAATTTTGATGATTCAGGCACCGTCATTAGAACTTAGACCGTTGTCGGATCATTTCAAGTACCACCGTCCGTTCAATGATAAGCCCATGCATTTGAATAATGAAGGGAGGCCTAGGAATCACCCACAATCAGATTTGCATTCCTAATCCCTTCTCTTTACTGCTTTCATTTTGTTTTGTTATTTAGTTGTGATTTTTGTTTTGTTTATTTAGTTGTGATTTTTGTTTAGGAGATTAAACTTAGTTTTTTTTACTTTGATTTACTTATTTTACATTTATATAAAATAAAAAATGAAAAAAAAAAAAAAATAATAATAATAATAATAATAATAATAAACATCCATATAATTAAAAAAAAAAAAAAAAAAAAAAAAAAAAAAAAACCAAAACAAAAATACTTTTATTTATATTTATAATTAAATAAACTTAAATGCATAAATATTTTACAATAACTTGTAAACTAAAAGCTTTCATTGGTCGTTGGTAGGTGGTGCCTCGGAGGTCGACGGAGCCCCTGAAAGACGAAGCGCCAGAGCTGGATCATTCAGAGCCTCAATACTTGGTGCTGCTCCCGAGGACGAAGGCAACACAAACCTTGGGAGTAACGCCATAAACCGTTGATGATCACTCTGAATCCGCACTTCGGACTCCTGCATCTGATCCAGCTTCCTCTTCATGCTTGTGGAGTAATTGGCTGCGAGCATGTGCAAATCCCTGTTCTCATGCCTAAGCACTCTGACCTCCTGCCGAAGACTAGCCACTTCAGCCATCAACGACTCCACCTGACGGGTTCGTGCAAGAAGGCGCTGACCCATGTTTGATACTGAGCCTGCGCATCGGACGCTGTAGGCCATAGAGTCCTGAACAGCTAGTTCGTCGGACCGCCTTGAAAGTATCCTAGTGTCTCTAGGAGTGAGCAGATTTCTGGCCACCACCGATGCGGTTGTTTCGTTCATCATCATGGAATCCCCAACTGTAAGAGGACCATTCGGGGATATGAAGGACGACTGCCAAATGTTGGTTGGAGAAGATATATCACTATCTTCCCCAACATTCAAGTTAAGGCGACGGTCAGAGGGGCAAGACATATTTGAAGGTGTTGAGAATGAAGAGTCGGACTGATCAAGATTAAAAGAAGTGCAAATGTGAGTGTTTACAGGAGGGAGTGTTTACAGGGGAGCTTAAGTTTGTTGTGGAACAAAAATGAGCGTTCTTATAAGAAGAAGAAATCGTTGAGGCATCACTCAGCAGTCGAAGAGGCGCCCTCTCGCAAATCGAAGAGCCGGGCTCCTTTCTCAAAAGCCAGACTCTTTTCTCAAAAGCGGCGTCGCCGTTCTCAAAAGTCGGACTCCGTCTCAAAAGTCGGTTCCTTTCTCAAAAGTTGGGCGCCTCTCTCTCAAAAGTCGGAGCGGTCAGGAATCACGAGGCGAGCTGCTTTTCCAGATTTGTCGTCACTCGTCACGCGCTGTCAGCTTTGCGCAAATTACGGGTTGCTTTTTCAGAAAGCGCGTAACCTGTACTGTTCATCCATCCACCGGCTGCCGACAGGGGTAAAAGAATAGTTTCGGTTGTGAAGAAAATACCTATAAACGTCTACCTTCGCATCCATTGCAAAGGCAAACTCTCTCAACACTTCTTCATCTCCGAAATTTTTCATCTCCGAAAATGCCTTTCCAACAAACCCTCTCGAGTTTCTCTGTGTTTCTCATTCCCTGGGATACCTTTGCAAATAAGTCATCTAGAGCTAGAGTATTTCATATCATGAAGGTTGAAAGCAAGAGTATCTCATATCACGCTTTCTTCCTGTCCTTGTCCTTGTCTTTGTGGCAAGGAGAAAGCGGGCAATCAGCCAGCACTCGGTGTCAATCTTCCAATCTAAGAACCGACTGCCTGGAAATCCTTCCTGATTGCTTACCTAGCATTGCTCTCGAGTGCTCTTCTTCAACCACTGATGTACTTCCGAAGAAGTCGCCACATCTGCCTGGAGAACAGACATGGCAAGTGAAAATGATACTTGAAGCATGTGGAGACAAGGTGCTGCTTCATCTTCAAGATCAAGTCTCATTTTCCTTGCTAAGAAGTTTCCCAGCCCAGTTCAAGCATACACCTGTGGAACGATACTTCTTCAAAAGCAAAAGTATCCCATATCATCAGAGTCAGAGGCAAAGATTTCTCATGGCATGCTTTTCCTTTACCCTTGCTCTTGGCTACGGGGCAAGGTGAAAGAAAGGCAATCGGTCGGCACTTGGACAGATTGAACAAAGAAGCAGACCACCACCTATTCCTCGTGCCTACCTGCCATGCAGAAGAACAAAAAGAGAAGAATGTAGCCTGCAGACTCAATCAACCCGGCAGAAGGAGTCTGAGTTGAAACCAAGAGCTCGAGAAGCTTCAACAACACCACCAATCAAGTCTCATTTTCCTTGCTAAGAAGTTCCGAGGCCAGTTCGAGTTCAAAGCTGTGGAAAGTCACCAAACAGGACCAATGATCACTTTTAGTTTTATTCATTGTCTTTTATTTTCATTTTTAATTTTTCGTTTGCATTTTCTATATTTTCTTGCGTGCTTAACTGAATTATTTCTTTTCTTTGCAGGAACTTTTGGTTATTTCCACCCTTGAAGTTGATTGCAGAATTTAAGCTTCGGGGTCATCGCTTGATTTTACTGCAAATTAGGGAAGTTTTCAGTCCTATTGCTTTATTTTGTTGCTTTATTTTATTTTTATTTACATTTTATTATATTTTCTGACATTGGGGACAATGTCTAGTTTAAGTGTGGGGGTAAAGAGTATAAAAATGACCAAATTAAAAATTTTTTGTACCTTCGACTTTGAACTGGTTTCATTTGTTTCCATGTTATTGCTTTGTTTTCTTAATTAGTTTTGTTTTATTTAAAAAAAAAAATATATATATATATATATATATATATTCGAAAAATTTAAAAAATCCAAAAATATTTCCTTGTTTTCCTTATTGTTTTGAATTAGATTTTTGTTAGTTTCCCGACCCAATGATATAATTGGATCAAATTTGAATCATGATTATCAAGAACTTAGTTAACATGTGTTGTGTGAAATTCCTTATTCTCGTGTTAGTTCTGTACATATTTGATTATCCTTGAAAAACTAAATGCACATAGCCTTGTTAATGTGAAACTAAAGCATGATTTAAAGCTCCATATGTGAATTTAGTGACCATAGACATCCTATGTGAGTTTTTGAGCCTATTGAAAGTGTGTGCATTTTTCATACACTCCTATTTTTTTTATGTGTGATGAACTTATGTGAGATAATTCTCTAGAACTTGCATAACGATCTTTCGAAATATTTGTCATTGATTGCATGAACTTGAAAATGATAGAGGCATTAGTTTTACCACCATGGCCCAAATATCCTTGTTTCCCAAAGAAAAATGATATCATTAGATTGCCAATTTGAGCCGTATTTGTAAGCCTTTTATTTCTTATCACCAGATATGTCTACCCTTATGCCTGAAATATTTTTTTTCCTTACCCTTTCCAAGCGAGCTAGTGAGCAATGTTAGATTGTCTTATGAGAAATGTTTGTGAAGTACTTTGAAGGTGTTTGGCAAAAGAATAAGTGTGGGGGTTTTTCATATTTGTTTCTGTTTGAAAAAAAAAAAAAAAAAAAAAAAAAAAAAAAAGGAAAAGAAAAAGAAAGATTGTATACAAAGAAAATAAAAAGTTTTTAAAGTTTCAGTTTATGGGTGTGGTTGGAGATGTCTGAAGAATCGTTGGAGAGCTTGAATTCTTATAAATCTAAAGAAAATAATTGCTTGCAATGTAGCTTGGAACTTGTGTTTTCCTATTCTTTCGTTTCAATAACTCTCGCCCTAAGCCTCATTACATCCAATAAAAGTCCTCTTGATTTAAGTTTTGCAATTATGACTGTGGAGAAGTGATCTTTATGCAAGCTTATGGTAGAACTTTCACATTTGTTTCTTTGAGCGAAACACATTAAAACTAAACACATGTGTGATTGAGTGTAAACCCCGTGAGAAGGTCGCTAGTTTGCATATGGTGTTTTTAAAATAAAAATTTGAAATTGCATGAGCATGGCTATCTCACACACTACACTTCAAGGATGTTTCAAAGATTACTGCTAATATTTGAATTAGGAAAATGAACTTGGATTAGCTTGTTTGTTGTTAGCTATGGTTCTTGATGATTGTGTTCTCGAATGAAGTTCTATGAGGGTCACATAGGGGGAAGCTAATAATTTTCATGTTATTACTTTTTCTGTTTTTTCTGTTTTGCTCGAGGACTAGCAAAAGCTAAGTATGGGGGTATTTGATAAGCTCATATTTATACATATTTTACATCAAATTATCTCGTCTTTTCTTAGTTATTTCCTCATATTTATGTGCTATTTACTTTATTTTTGTGTTTTATCGAATTTATCTAGCTAAGAAAATAAAAATAGCGCAAGTGTGATTTTATGTAATAATTTCGTCAAAACTGTTTAGCTTTTAAATTAAATAATATATATATATATATAATAATTCATATTGTTTTGTAGAAAAAAATATAAAAAGATTAAATAAGAAAAAAATAAAATAGTGGGACGGAAAGGTGGGTTGGTGTGAATAAAAGAATAAGAAAAAAAAACGTGAAAAGTGTGTGGAATGCTGAGTGGGATGGCAGAAATAAAGAAAAGAATTAGTGCTACTTGCTACTTGAGTGCAGCGTGGGATTAAATAAAAGAAAAACAAAAACAAGCTGCTTTGGAGCAGCTTAAAAAAAGGGAGGAATCAACGCAGCTCCGGGGGGGGGAATTTTGGAAAGACAGGCTGCCTAAGGCAGCTGGCGCGCGGAACGTGGACAGCAAGGCTGCATGTGGGCAGCAGCTGGCAACAAGGAGGGCTCTCGAGTGAAGAGGCGGCCTGACGTGAAGCAAGGCGAAAGAGAAACTCTGAGGAAGGACGCTGCCTTGGGCAGTCAGCGCAGGAGAGAAGGCGAGAAGGTGCTGACGCGGGAATTAAAGCTGCTTGGGCAGTAACTCTGAGGGAGGACAGACAGCTCGGTGTGGAAGGAAACTGTGCAGGGACAGGTGCCATGCCTTGGCAGCTGTGAGACAGGAACACGCAGGAGCAGCACGGGGAAAGAGGAATAAATTCCTCATTCGGTTAATTCGTTCCAAACTCACATCTTAATTTCTGTTTTAATTTATAAATAATGTGTAACTAATTTTGTTTTGGCTAGAGTTTAATTCAAAACCATGGATATATTTGTAATTTAAATTGATTACCTTCAGTTGTGATTTATGAGTTGTGATTTAATTTGCTTAACTGCTTGATTGATAACTTATTTTTGTATGTCGATTAAGGATGCATACTTAATTTACATGCATGAATTTGATGCTAGAATATAAGTGAATTTCACCTAATCGTTATGAACTTATATTCACAAGTAGTGAAGGTCGCTTATAAACGATCGCGTTAGGTAAATTCTTGGCATAAGTTTCATGCAATTCATAGTAACAAGTGCCTCGTCAATGCTTATGATTTTCATAAAACTTAATGATTCTTGCTTGTATCTCTATTATGCAATTCATGTAGGGAACTTGTAGGGAATGTTTTGGGTTGTCGTATGCAATCATCCAACCTAATAAAAGTAGGAAAATCTGAAGGTTAATTTAAGCGGACCTAATTAACTTGGGGCGTTGAGAATTTACAATTTATTGAAAGAACAACTGAAAATCAATTTAGGTTGCATATGTGGCATGTGTGGAGAATAATCCTCTAGCCAGTCCGTCATTTATCATTTTACCTTAATTTTATGTTTTTGTCAATTCTGTAATTTATTTAAGTTTAATTTACTTTTAATCAAAAATCAATCCCCCATTTATTTTAAAGTGTTAGATTTGTTAGAAATCAATTTAGTTTGTATTTTCTTGAGTTTTGAATTATTTTGAGTCTTTTGATTTGTTTTAGTTTATTTGTTAGTTTTATTTTGAGTGTTTCTATTTAAGTGTTTTGAGTCTAGTTTAGTGTTCTAAATTTTGTTTTTACGTTTTTAATTTAATTTTACTTGGGTTAGCATCCCTAGTTAATCCCCGGCCTAGAACGATCCCTACTTATCCATATACTACAACTGTCACAAATAGGGTTTAAATTTGTGCGTTAATTTATTTTCGCATCAATATTGGAGCTAAAATTTGGTGCCATGTTTTTGGGGATTTTCGGCCAAATCCAAAGGGTGGATTTTTGGGTTCTTGTTTGACTTGTTAAAAGTGTTTTCAAGTGACTTTTGGAACCCCTATGTACCATAGTTTGGGATGTTTTTGGGTGAAAAATGTTCATGGAAATTTTTGAGTTTTTCATGAATGTTCTTCATTGTTCTTGATGTTTTAGCCAAGAACAAAAAGTTTGGTGTTTTGATTCAAAGTTTTGATTTATTTCATAAAGTTTTTGTTTTGTGCTTTTCTAATGTTTAAATGTGTTAGATATTTATTTTGAAAGGTGATAGAAATGGTGATGGGTGTGTAAGGATTAATTCCCTTTCACACACACCACTTGCATGACTTTATGTCACACTTATCACACACCATTTGCAAGGCTTTATGACTTTGAAAAAAATTTCAAAATTTTTGTGGACTCATCCTCCTAAAACCGGCCCTCCCTCAAGTGGGGTGTTTTTGGGGCTTTTATGCAATTACATAAAGTTTTGGTACTTTTGTGTATTTTGTAGTTTGACCCAAAAGTTTACGTATTTACGTAAAGGCCCAAAATCATTAAAGGTCAAATTGTTTTGTTCCTTTAATGAAGTTTTTAAATTTATTGAAAATTTTGAGTTCTAGTTGTGATTACATGAAGTAGTGGACTTTTGTGTTTTTACAAAATGAGCTCAAAAGTTTAAGTTTTGCAACATAGCCCAAAGGTTGAGGTTATTGCATTTTGGCCCAAATTAGGTTGAGAAGAAAATGGTTTTGTCTCTTTAAATGAGAATTGGATTTTCATTTCATTTAGCTCCATTTAAATCAATTCTATGGATACAAAAACCAAATGAAAAATGTTGCATTCAAGTTTAATTAGTTAAAGCGTTAATTAATTAAAGGGTGATTATGAACCTAAGCCTACGATAATTGAGCTATGTGAAAGGCCGTTTCAAATTTGTTTGAACCATGGGAATGTGTAGATTAGATTTTGGTTGTAATTTGATTTGATCAAATGTTGTAAAAGAGCATAAGCTCTTCTTTACTTTAAAGTAATTTGTTTTGATCAATTGTTGTAAAAGAGCATAAGCTCTTCTTTATTTTAAAGTACTCATTTTCTTGTTTTATTTGATATGCATGAAAATGGAGTAGCGGGTCCAACGCCCAATAAGACAACACGCCTTAATGTGATTAAACGCGTAACTAAAATCAATCACCATCCCTAGTCCGAGATCCAACACTAGGCTCGTGTTGGATCTAATCAAAGGTTCATAGTCATCCTAAGGCCCTAAGACAACTATATAGTCCATCAATGAATGCAAACCTTTTGTTAGTAGTATCAAATACTCTTGCTTTAAAAAACCGTTTTATAAGCATAGTGGGAGTATTATATACTACTAAATCAATCACATGGACCAATAGTTGTAATAGGACCAAAATTGTTTTAATAAAGATTAAAATGTATGTTTATATGTGATGAGACCTTAAAACCCTCAACCAAACCATTATTAAGTTGACAAGTGTGAGAGTGCTTTGAACACTCTTTCGTGGCCTTCCACCGTGGTAGGCTCCGATGTTTGTGACTCGTACACCGGCTTCACCCTATCATGGGGGAGTTCAAAGTGCGTGCTTACACTCGGAGGAGTTCTATATGCATACATGATGTTGTGAAGGTAAGCAACGAGAATGATCAACATCATATCATTGTGAGGTTGTTCTTGAACCCCTACCCGAACTTGCATGGTGGGAATGACTTAACTAAGTCAATGGAGCCAACATCATATCATTGTGAGGCTTCATTCTCTAGAGGCCAAATAAGATGGGTACTTGCAAGAGATGCAAATGAGTAAGTGTACTCTCTCATTATTATTAATGCTAGCCAACATCATATCATTGTGAGGTGGGCTTGGTAATAGTGAGTCTCCCATACCCTACTAAGAGTTTCCTCCAAAACTCTCAAATTCCAATGAGGGATATGGAATTTGCCAAAAATAGTGGGTGGTGCTATTTGATTTAAAGACCTGAATCAAATGGCTTAAAATCAATCAATTTATATTCATTATGTATTTATTTACCAATATATTTGCAAACGCTATCCAAAACTTGACAAAGAAAAGCCGAATGCTTTAGTTTCCGGACTTGGTACCACAATCCCAAAGATTGTCTTAAATGGATTATATATGTACCTAAGTAGTCTCATCCTCACAATCTTCCTATTGATAATGTATCATTGGAAGAACATGTTAGATAAGTCTATCATGAAGAGGACAACACAAACAGCCAATGCTTAATCCTTTGTTAAATGAACAAAGGAACTTACGAAGATTAGCATAAAGACAAGGACACTTTTAGTGTTATTAGTTCTTCACTTACAAATCGTTGTATGAAGAAATAAGAGTTGCTTTGAACAACCCTTAGTTAATGCAAACACTAGTGCTTGTTTCTTTGTTAAATGCACAAAGAACTTAAGAAGAAAGCACAAAGGCAAGGACACATTATGTGCCATGATTCTTCACTTACAAATCGTTGTACGAAGAAATAAGAGTTGCCTTGAACAACTCTTGAAAGATTGTAATTATGTTTAGAACATAATGGTTGGTTGACAAAAATAGTCCAACAACATGGCCTTATGATGATTTTGAATCATTGAGTGTTGAAGTGTTAAACCACTTCTAGAGACGGAAACTAGGCAAGGACTTCACCTTTGTGTCCCTATCCAAATCGTTCACTAAGTTTATTGTAAACTATATAGTGAACAATAACCACATACTCTCCAAATCGTTGGATGTGTATAACACAATTGAAATAAGTTTCAAGAGAGATAGTGGGAGTTTAGGGACCATGACTATTGTAGTCAAAGGAGAAGTCAAATGAAGAAGGAAAAATAACTCCAAGGGAACAAACTTTCTTTATGAAAGGATGGACATTGGAAGGGGTATTTGCAAGAAATGTCTTGCAAGTTTCAAGAACACACCTTTCGAAGGTGTTGTAAAATGTTCTTGAATAGTTCAAAACAGTTGGTTCTTCTACTTGAATGCTTGATTCTGTATTAGTAACTATGTTTTACAATCGTTGTAAAAGTGTGGCTAATAAGAAGTAGAAGATTAATGAGAGAAGAGAAAGTACTTCACATTCGGAACGTGAATCAAATGTAGATCTCTGCGAAAGCAGATGGTACTTACTTCCTCATATAAACTACCAAAGAAATTGGAAAAATACAAAAGATTGTCTTTACATTCCAATTTTCAGGAACTTAATTCCGTCACTATAGTAGAGATGGATGAATGTTTTGTTTGACAAAACATTGTTCTTTATTAATTAATAATTGGATTATTGTAATCTAATTGATTGTCTCTATAATAAAGATGATATGGTAGTGTTAACTGTTTAGAATATAATGATGCTTAAAACCCAAAAGGTTGCAAGGCAGTGACTAATCCCAACTGAGTTGTGATACCTCTAAAACATAAATTACGAGTTGGTCATAGATGGATGCTTTGGATCGTTTGATCCAGATCCAATACCTTCTTATTAAAATTGTATAAAGGCGAAATGTTCGAATCTTTATTCTTTTGGAAAGAAGAAAGAATCACAAAGTTGTTGAGGTTAATTCACTTAGATGTTAGTGGCACTTGTCCACAACATAATACTACTCATGTTGTATGACATTCACCGAAGATCACTCTCGGTTGGACTATAGTTTATTTTGAATAAACACAAGTCCAAATACTTTGCAAAAGGTTTCAAAGAATTCAAGAAATGTAAGTTGATGAGTAAGATGTCTAAAGTATTTACCTCCTTAGATTTGATCCAAGGGAAGGTAACACTTTAGAACAGATTCCTTGAAAGATATCAAGGAAAGAAGCATCATAAGATAATGGATTTCTCCATAAGGAGAAGAACGAACTTGAATAAGATTTAGTTCGTTGGATATTATCAATTACCCATATATAGGATATATACTTCTAAAACAATATGACTGTCAATTAGAAGACCTTCCAAAATTTCCATGACTCCATAGGGTAGTTGGAAAGAAAGACAAATCTTAATCATGTTAAGATTTGGGGTTGTGTGCTAATAAGCAATATTTGTTTGAAAATTATCTTGTGGGTATCCTTAAATTAACATTTGGATATCACTTCTATAAACCAACTAACAAATGTTGTTTGTTGGATAGTTCATTGTAATCCTACACTAGGATTTGCCCAAGATAGAGCAAATGAACGAGGGATAGAACTCAAAGAATGGGTTCTTTGAGAAACAAGATAGTGATCAACAAATATAACAACCTAGTTCCTATACCACAAGCTCCAAGGTAGTCAAGAAGGATTTATAAACCGTCTCAGTTGAATGGTTTGAACTTTATGACTATGTCGTAGAGTTGCACCTCTTAATTCGAAAGAAATAAGAATGAAAATCCTTATGACTACATTGAGTGTATATACGATATATACTCAAGGAAATGGTAAAGTACCATTTGACCCGAAATAATGAAACCTTCATAGCTAATTGGTAGCTTAAGGTGACTACAATCAAAGAGATTGGTTGACTTTGAAGAAACAATCTTTGACGTAGTCTTAGTTTCAATTAATTCAAAGATTGCTAGCTACAACTAAATGGTGATTCAATGTTTGGACATTATATGGGTTTCCGAAACCATTATTAAGATAGTCTTGATAATATATGTCTAAAACTATGAATCACAAGACATATAAGTTGTAGAGATCCATCCATCATGGATCTTAGCAAGCTAGTGGGAGCCATAAGCGTCTTATGAGAGAAATATCAAATTGTTTGATTTCTCATAAAGATGTAAATGAATCTTTTGTTTACTAGGTTTACAAAAGATTAGTGGGAGTTTATCATGTTCCTAAATTTAAATATATATATATATATACACATACACATATATGATATATTAATTTTGGAAATGAAAAGAATACTTCTTCGTTAAAGTTATGACTTTAAACATTCTATAACGATAGAATGTATATGGGAGACATAGTCTATAAGCATGGGATGGAAATCTATAATGATAGATTTCATGATATAATTGGATTATATCAAGCCCTAATGATAGACAAGAGATGCTAGGAAGTTTCTCATATGATGACAAACTTCAAATCAAAAGGACAACTCTAGTGAGACTAGGAAGTTGTTCTTCTCAAAGGGAACTTACCCTTTTGACTCCTAAAGAAACATAATGCATAAATAGAATCCTTTATGCATACGCAGAAAGGTGATTTACGTATTTCATATTGCATGAAAAACGTTGATATGAGTTGTACCAAGATCGGTACAAGACGATATCAGTGCAAGCCCAGGATCAGAACCATGGCAACTGTCAAGTGAATCCTTAAGTATTTAAGAAATACTAAAGGATTGATTCCTCAATAATTGAGGAAGAATTAGAGTAACGTAATGGAAGCGTAAATGTATTAGATTATGAATCTAATCCATCATTGGATGTTTCTTCATTATGAATGAAGAGATAAACAGATATCTCTTTATTATAACTAAAGAGATATTTGGATGGAAACATTAAAGTAATGACTTTAGTATGTTCCATTGTGAATGCAAAATATATTGCCATATAGAAGCTTACAACAATGTTGTTTGGATGGGAAAGTTCATTTATGAACTTTCTATTCGGTTCCAACCAGAAAGTGTCTCTAGTGTACCGACACTACGACACTAATGGGGCGATAGCTCTGATGCGAAAATAAGTTAACGCACAAATTAAACCCTATTTGTGACAATTGTAGTAATGATGTAAGTAGGGATCGTTCTAGGCCGGGGATTAACTAGGGATGCTAACCAAAGTAAAATTAAATTAAAAACGTAAAAACAATATTTAAAACACTAAACTAGACTCAAAACATTTAACTAGAATAACTCAAAATAAAACTAACAAATATTCTAAAACAAATCAAAAGGCTCAGAATAATTCAAGACTCTAGAAAACACAAACTAAATTGATTTCTAACAAATTTAACAAATTTAACACTTTAAAACAGAAACTTAAAAACAAACTTCAAAGAAAATATATTTTATAGAATGATGAGACGTTAGTTAGAGGGGTCCTTATCCACACATGAACATATGCATATAATTTAATTCCCAGTTATGAATTCAACAAACGAATAAATGACAACGCTCCAAGTTAATTAGGTCCGCTTAAATTAACTTTCAGATTTCCCTATATTCATTGAATTGGACGGGATACGCATCACAACCAAATTATTCTTATCAAGTTCCCTAACTATGGAATACGCATGATAGAGAGACATATCAAAGATCATTAAGTTTAATGGAAATCATAAACATCGACTAGGCATTCATAACTATGGAATACGCATGTTAATCCAGCCTAGGGTTTACTAAACACAATCGTGACTAGCGATTTTTACTACTCATGAATATAAGTTCATAACGATTAGGTGAAATTCCCTTATATCCTAGCATCAAGTCTAAGCATGCAAATTAAGTGTCGACCCTCAACCCACGTACATAAACAAGTTCTTAATCAACACAGAAAAATAAACCACATCCAACGTTCAAGAATTCATAACTGGAGTAAATCAAATCATAATAAACATTTATCCATGGTTTCAAATTCACCTCTAACTAAACAGAAATTAATTACACATGTTTAATATAATTGAAAAGCAAATTAAATTAAACATGAGTTTATGAAAAATAAAACCAAATGAGGAAGTGATCCTCTGTGCTTAAGCTCGAGGCAGCTGTCCTCCTCTTCTCCGCGCAGTTCCCTCCTGATCTCCCACGCTTGCCCTGTGCTTCTGACGCTCCATGTCGATCCGTGCGTCTGCTCCTAAGGCAGCTGCCTTTCTTTCCAAGTTTCTGCGTCTCTGTCTTCCTCCTCGCTGCACGTCTCCTCGCTAGCTGCCAAGCGTCAGTTCCTGCTCGCCAGCCTTCCAATCCCATCTGCTTTCCTTCCTCTCCCCCGCCAACTTCCGCGTATCCTCATCCTTAGCTGCGCAAGGCAGCTGTCCGTCCCCCACCCCCCTTCTCCTTTTCTGGCTTCCTTCTTCTTATTCTTTTTATTCTTTGCGCCAGCCTGCACTGACCTCCCCACTTCTCTTCTTTTCTGCTTCACAGCTGCCAAGCAGCTTTTCTTTATTCTTTTATTTCCAAGTGCCTTCTCTCCTTCCATTCTTTTATTTATTTTTCATGCACACACTGGCTTGCCCACGCAGCTCTCCCCTTTATTCTCTTATATTTCTCCATTCTTTTTGCTGTCTTCTTTTCCCTCAGTGCTCCTCTTTTATTCTTTTATTTCCGCACCTTCCTTTGCCAGCTGCCTTCTCATTGCCAGGCGCATTAAAATGTTCCATTGCTTAAAATAATCCTCTCCAATTTACTGACATCTTTACTACTTAAGTCCCCACCATAACCATGGTCAGCACTTTCAAACAGAAAGGGAACAAATTTATTAACCAAATATAGTGGGTAAGGTTGTTTTAACGAATTTATTACTTAAAACCTTACTAGTGCTATTTTTATTTTCTTAGCTAGATAAATTCTATAAAACACAAAAACAAAGTAAATAGCACAAAAATATGAGGAAATAACTAACAAAAGACAAGAGAATTTGATGTAAAATATATATAAATATGAGCTTATCAAGCTCAAGCCAGGGAATCAAGGTCTCATCAAGATCCGAACCCATATGAGAGACTGAACCACATGATTAAGAATCATGTACAATGGTGACGTCGTTATTCTCAAGGTTGCTTCTATGGATAACATATAGATATCCATTGTCTAGGCCTACTACTCAGCCATTTATGAAATGACTACAGAAGAGGTATCATCACTAATGACCAAGCTGATTGGCTCTAGTGCAAGTGGGAGATTGTTAGAAATGTGCCCTAAAACCAATCATGTGATGATACTTTACAGACATTTCACATGTTAAACTAATCTAGTTTAATATCAAGGGCAAAGATTATTGTTTTAAGCCGTCTCATATAAATGTTATATGCTTAAACGATAAGTCCAAGGAATATGTAATTAAGAGAATGTAATTTAAACAAGTTAGATTCTTGAGACCATTCTTTTTCGTATACATATCCTAAACGTTCCTGATCATAGGATTGCCAATTGGGCATTGACAATCCGTTAAGATCAGTACGTGCTATGTCTTCTCTCAGGGAGAGTGACAGGTCTCGAGTCATTAGTGTGACTGACACCAAGACAAGCAGGTAAGTGCTCAATAGCGAATGAGTCCACTGAACACGATCAACGAGGAGTTCTCATACTCATGTCACATGAGAACTCATGGTTGGGATAATGCAAAGTAGTCCTTTGACCTGAGGCATCATAGTTGTCTTGTGGTTAAGTCCTTGATCTTTGATTATGTCAAAGTCACTCAATTCGAGGGTGTCCACGGCATAGTTGAGGTTAAGCCACTTAGCCATGGAGGCAAGTAAATGCGCAACAAGGGATCTCTAACCTTCGAACCGTTTGAGGGAGAATACTCTATGATATGATTACGAATCTCTGGCCAGAGTATGAATGAGATTTAGGAAGTCGTTCCAAATCACATTCAAAGTAATCATATAAGCACACGAATCACATTGGATAGTAGACATGAATAAACTATCAAACCAAACAATGTGGTCAAGAGTATTGTATTAGAGAAAGACCGTATTGCATTTGTAATCCTAAACTTAATAGGTTCTCCACCTCTTCTGATTAGCTTGGGTAACCATGATATGCTGCTAGGTGTCACTCATGGTTTGTGGAAGCCCTAAACGTGTATAATCACTAAAGGGAGAATTGAAAGTAAGTTTCAATTCACAATCGATTTGAAATGGTTTTAATCGCCCACTGCCTCGCTAAAAGGAACCTAATGGATCGTACACCGTGTAAGGTGGAGATTGAAGAAACAATGGAGATGAGTAAGAATAATTAAATGGTTTAATTATTTATGGCAAGGATTAATTAATATGTTGATTAATCAAACGAATAAGTTCGTTAAAGACCTCGGGATAGTTTTGGACATTAAGGCCCAATGGGCTTCGAACGTCAAGCCCGTTGACTTAAGTTGTATGACAACTTAATGAATAATGATTCACAAAGGCCCAATTAGCCCAATAATACCCTAAGGCCGGCCATTTAGAGATGGAGTGGGTTTTGGACTTATTTACAAGTTTGCCACTCCAATGAATTAAGGTATAAATATGACTTTATAGCCAAAATTCATTTAGGGTTTCTTTTGGGGAAAGGATGAGAACACAAAGCTCTCCTTTCTCTCTAAAGTGGCCGGCCTCCTTGGAGGGTATAGCTAGCAATCCTACTACTCCAAAGTCACTCATTTCTTCTCCAATCTAACCTTGGTGTGGAGGCTTAGAGGTTCTCAATTTTGGGAACTTGGAAAACCTATTCTTTCATCCAAATCCATGGAGCTAAGAAGCAAGGAATGAAGGCCCTATCTCTTGGGTGATTATCCTTTGCTTATGCAAAGAGGAATCTACAAAGGTATAAATTTCTCAACTCACTTTGATTTGAGTTGAGTCTTGGTTCACCAATCTACTAGGCTTTGAATTTCATGGTTAATGTTTTGTTTTTGAGTGCATGCAAGCATGATTCCGCCTTTAATTGTTAATTGCATGCTATATGATGTTGCTCTAATGAACATGTTTTTCACAAAATTTCCTTCAGCTATAACGATAGTTTTCAAGATATTCAACCACCAACGGTAAAGATTCGTTCATCAGAGTATTTGTTGGGTGATTTAAGAATTAACGGTCACAACTAAATTTTAAATGTCCTAACGATTCTCCTAAACGGTCTGTCTACTTTAGAAATAATACGAAAAACAGTAGGGTAGGCTGATGTGAAAATTATGTTGACACACAAATTAACCCTCTTTTTATCAATTGTAGCAAAGTATGTAAGTAGGGATCGTTCTAAACCGGGGATTAAGAGGGATTGCAAAATCACTTGAAAACTGACTCAAATACGTAAAAACAAGTTTAAAACACTAAACTAGACTCAAAGAATGCAAAACTAAACTTTAAAACACCAAAACAAACTAAAAGACTCAAAACAGCCCAGAAACACTCAAAACTGCCTTAAAACCACAATCTGGGCAGTTTTGAACACTAGACACAAACTTGAACGAAAATTGGTTTTAACTTGACCTAAGACACTTAAAAACACAAACTAAAGTGATTTCTAACTACTATGACTCAACTAAGTAAAGGGGGATTGATTTTGGACTAATTTAACTTTTAAAACAAAAACTTTGAAAACAAACTTTACAAAAACGATTTGATGTAGATTAAGATGGTGAAAGGCTAGTTAGAAGGTTCCTTCTCCACACATGAAACATATGCATACGACTCGATTTCCAATTATTCTTTCAACAAACCATGAATGACAATGCCCCAAACTAACTAGATTGACCAATTAATTCTCAGATTTCCCTAGATTCATTGAATTGAATGGGATACGCATTACAACCAAATTATTCTTATCAAGGACCCTAACTATGGAATACGCATGATAGAGACACATATCAAAGATCATTAAGTTCAATGGAAATCATAAGCATTGACGAGGCATTCATAACTATGGGATACGCATGTTACTCTTGCCTAGGATTTACTTAACACAATCGTGACTAGCGACTTTTACTACTTATGAATATAAGTTAATAACGATTAGGTAAAATTCCCTTATACTCTAGCATCAAATTCATGCATGCAAACTAAGTGTCGACCCTCAATCAACATACATAAACATGTTATCAATCAAATAGATAAGTAAACCACATTCACGATTTATGAAATCATAACTGGAAGAAATCAAGTCATATAAAACATATGATCATGGCTTTGAATTCCCCTCTAACTATAAAGAAATTAGTTCCTCATGTTCGCAAATAAACAAAGATAAATAAATTGAAACATTGACATAAAGATAGAAAACACCTAGAAACGCTCGAACAATCCAAGCTCCTTGAATGGCATGCACGGCTCCAAGAGTCTCCTTCCTTCTCCTTTGCAAACTCACGGCACAATGAGGGATTTATGGTGAATGGTGTAGTGAATTGTGGTAGAGGGTGGTGAGTGAAAGGGTGCGGCATTATGTGGTATTTATAGGCTGAAAATCCCATCTCCTAGGTAGCAAAGGACAAGGTTTTAAAGGCCTAATCTGCATAGGATAATAACATACAATCCTATAAGGAAAACAAGTCAAAAACCCAAAAGGAATGGGAGATAATGTGCGGCACAAAGAGTGTGAAAGGATAAGGCTTCTAGAAACCAAAATCCCAAGGGAAATAGGATAGAAAGTGCGGCAAAAGGTTAGGGTTCTAGAAAGAAATACAAGGCAGATTTTTAGGCTTCTAAAAAGGCTCCTAGGCGCCATCTTTGTAGGAAAGGATTAGATCTTCTAGAAATCCCATTTTAAGCATCCTAATCTAGTTAGAAACCCTCCTAAGTGGCTGAAATGTGGATAATTTAAGATTAGGATAAGATAGGATAGGATAAGGTTTGTTTGGATAAGATAAGCTAAGATAAGGTTATGGATGAGGTTTTGGATAAGATCCTTCTCTTGAGCTGATTCTTTGGCTTTAATTCTTCTTCTTCAAGTAGGAATACTTGCTTGAGTAGGAAACTTCATTCGTCTAGGAATCCATCTTCAATTAGGACTCCTACATTGACTAGGAATCCTTCTTCATTTAGGAATCCTTCATGTAAGCCCTTTCCTACTTCAACTAGGAAACTTTGTATCTTCAATTCTTCAACTTTGAAACGCCTTCCTAGCTTTATCAATCCCTCAAATTCGTCCATCCCTTGTGCTTCATGTGCATGAACTCCATTCTAGCCCAATTTTGCTCCAAAATGCTCCAAATTGCATCTTTTTGCTCACTTTGTCTCTAAAACCTGAAAACACATGAAAATAGCTTAAAATACTAACTTAACGAAGAAAACACAACATGAATGCATAAGAACTAACTAACTAAGGCGCATAAATATGCTCCTATCATAGGCACATACCCAAGGTTGAATGGAATGCCTTCCAGCACAAAGAGGTGAATATGGAATCACGGCCAGAGTAGATGGTGAGTGAGGCGCCATAAAATCTGATAAATTCCAAAAATGAGAAATTTTACCAAGTGGTCTAAAATGTAGTCTCTTTGGGACCAACAGAAAGTGAGCTGACTTATCAAGTCAATCGATAATCACCGAAACATCATCATAATCTCCACATGTACAAGATACCTCGTACCATGAGGTTATGGTGATATTTTCCCATCTCCATTCTTATACAGGAAGTGATTATAACAACTCGAATGATTTCTTGATGATTTGTAAGTAACGTCATATCAATACACATGAGTTCTGCTTAAGGTGGAATAGGACAGGTCGAAGAGTGTTCAGTCATCCATGTGTTTTCTACTGAGGCCACCAATAACTACATTTGCACAATCAGGATAATACATGATGGCACAACCATAGGCATAGATTTGTTTTTTCCCTCATCGTTGTCAGAAATTTAGCTCATTTCAAAAGAAATGTATTTGAGAAGTTTGATGAGGTTGATAAATATTTTGGACACGTTCCTCCACAGCGAAGTGTCATCAAGTTTTCAAGTAAAAATGGTAATTGTTGACTCTAGGTCGTGAATAAGATGGTTCATTTCTTACGGTTTCGACAGTTGGAAACATAAGCGATACTCTGTCATGCTGTATCAGTACATAACCAATACATCCAGAGAAACGTCACTGTGGATTTTAAAGTTATCAATGTTATTGAAATGTGTACGAATAATGGTAGGAAAAAGACAACACCTCAGTAGTCACAACTTCAATCATATTCCACTTCTCAACTAAACTAATTTTCCTTAGCCAACTTGGAAGGAAAAACGCTACAGCTGAAAAGTCTTTAACAAACTGCCGATAAAAATCGACAAGGCCAAGGATATCTCACATTTCACAAGAATTTGTCAGAATGCCACACTTTCTTTAGCTACAACCTTCCGAGGAAATGAAAAGAATGTCTTCTGCTAAGGTCACGTCTCCCAAGAAAAGTACCAATCTAAACAAAGCTAACATTTGAGGAATTTGGTATAAAGCTGACTGTCGGTGTTTAGAAAATTTGATCTCATTGTTGGGGTACATGAGAAGGTCGTCGGTAAGACTACTACGAATTCGTCAGGCTATGGAAGAAAACTCGGCTCAAAAAGTTGATCAGAGAGTCCATTAATTCAAAGTATGGGTTAACAGTCTTAATCGTCACCCGATTGAGTTACTAAAATCTAGGTACAATCCTAAGGTTCAGTATTTCACCTTCATGGATACAATTGAGGTTCCCTAGATAAAGTGTTTGGTTGGGTAAATTCCTAATCAATAAGGTTTTACAACTAAGTTTTCTCAAAGTCGAAGGAGTCGTTCGATATGATGCAAAGAGAATTTGTGTAATACAAGAAAGTGGATTAATGATGTATTCTACTTCCCACTTCAGTGGTATCCCAGGTTAAATTTTAAGAAATGACACCAAAGATAGGCATCATTGAAATGTACAACGCTACTGTCTCTCTCTACGCCACGTACTAAAAGGCCTTCACAACTTCCTCAATACCCATTTCACTCTTATTGTGGGAAATTATCTTGTGTTTCAATTCTAATGTTTGTTGGTGGATGTGACCACAAGAGTGACTGGTCAAGAATGTTTGGGTTACCTAAATGGGTAATATGGTTAAAAAAAACTACGAGTTTATTGTCCTTCTACAAGGCTTGCTCCTAAGGTTCCATGATTTAATTTCTTCGGCTCAGGTTGTCGCTGTTAATCAGTCTATCAGTCGAGCCGCTAATTAACACATTTATAATATTTTAGTATTGTTCGCTATCTTGAATTTATGAACTTGCATTCTGGCACAAGGGTATCACTTCCAGATACTAGCATGTGTCTGGTATAAGAAATCATACCGCCTGAATACTAGTTGACAACTTCTGGATATCGGAAAATATCGTCAATGAGTAGTGCCACCATATGTTGATTACAGGTTAGAGCCCGCTCTGACAGATAGTTTCTGTTGATTGGTACTGGTGTTCTGAGTTGGTTTCGTTGATTCTAGGGGAAATTGATTACTAATTCTAGGATTTTTGTTAACCGAAGGTATAACAACTCGTACTCTCATGCCTATACTCATCGTAATAATGAGTACAACGTCGAAATAAATTCTAGGAACTAGTGTCAGTTGAATAGTTCTAAGTTCAGGAATGGAAATTGCTAATATCCTACTTTAGAATGGACTTTAACAGAAATCAATCTTCCTCCTGAAGATCCGGAATTATTACTACGTTTGAAAGATTAGTATTGTCAAGGACCAAAAGTGACGGTCCCCCAGATGTTCTTCTGTCGAGTGCTACCACTTTAGCACACATTGTTGTTCAAGACATTTCCAGAGATTTCGACAAAAAGTAAAACTTCGTAAGGATTCTAATAGATGGTATACTAACGGGTATTGCCAAGTAATCAAAACTATTTCTGGGTTCCTATCTTAGAAGGGTTGGTAGTGATGATTGGATAATAGTAGTGGGATTGGTTGATAAATCAACAGTAGTACACAATTACTGATACAATACCCCTGCTTCAGGGCCATCAACTTACTTCCAAATCGAGATTTTCCTTGGCAGGGAGGTTCTTTGTTTAAATCCAACGATGGTTGCAAAAACATTCTTCTAGAAGGTCGATAAGTCGTGTAAGTCACTCAAACTTAGAAAAAGCTAATGCATTTTTCGTGCTCAATGAGGTGGCAAGATTCATCATTAGGTTCAACAACCGAGAATGCTTACATCATGCGTGTGATGAACACAATACTACTCTGATACTAAACTAACACACCCCGACCCAGAATGTTTGCTTAGACTTCGAATTGAGTTATGTTGGCCGACACGAGGAAGGTGACGAAGTCATAAAGTGTAGTGATGTGGGAAATGTGAGTAAATTTAAACCTAAAAGTGACTACATGTAAGAGTGTGCAATTGAGCGGGATTGAATCCAATTCACATGGGATGTCAGAGCATAAGTAAAGTACAATAAAATAGAATAAGAATTATACCATCGAAGGTACAATCCTGAATCAACATTTGCCAGAATCCTCATCAACAACAAAGTTCTGCTAGTAAACCTAAAAGGGCGACAAAAACAAGGGTGAGTGCGTCTAAAAATAAAGCTTTATAAAACCTTTTCGAAAAACGTAATAACCCGTCACCGTAAAACAAGTATAGTTTCCAAATATAACATACTACATATAGTATGAAAGTACTTACCATAGACAGCAATATCTCAAGAATGTAATACGTCACAATATTTAGTAAATAAGCACATAACGTCTAGTAATCAGATAATCTCGCATAAACAAACATATCATATCGAGTGCTCATCGACATATGCTGACACACGAGTTCATTGAGAGATATTCTGACAAGAATAGGGCTGGGTGTAATAATGATTTACGCTCTAGTACTACAATCACGTGAAAACCTGGCCCTATGGGCATCACATACAAGTCCTAATTGCCTATAGCAATCTAGGACAGGATTGGCACCTACAACCAAAGTGAGTGTACAGTGCGATATGAACATACATGTGAAGCTTGGCATTGGCCTCGACGAGTACAAACAACAGTGTACTATGCATGATGAGCAGTAACATAAATATGATCATACTACGAAAATTTCGTAATTCACAACAATAAAATAATAATATTCGTGACAGTAAATATATTTATGGCATCGAGTCAAACTATGCATAAACGTGTATCCCGTAGAATTTGTGAGAATTTCATAAATTCAGTCAATACGCTAAATCTTAAAACGTTGGTCTCATAAAGGTATAATGTAGAAAAGTCTTTATTAAGCATATATGGAAACTAAATAAATATATAATATTTAAAAGCAAAGACCCACTCACAGATACTTGCGAGGTCGCCGCCATTCAAACTAGGAAAGCCGAAGTTTTCGATAGCAATGGCACCTAAGGATAATATTGGGATCCATTAGTAAAACTCAACTAAAATGATTAAATTTTGGAAAACAGAGTGCAAATTTGAAATCAGGGCGTCAAAATACCCTAAAAAGGGTTCAGGCAAATTTTTGTAAAAAGTCAACGAAAAGTCAACGGTTAACCCCAAAAAGGTCAGTCGAGCCAGTCAACTACATTAAAACTTTGAAATTTCTCTAAATGGATGCCAAAGATGAACTCGAGGAACTAAAATTACCTTATGAGGGTTTCTGAGAAAATTTCAAAAAAGTCCCGAGTTCGGATCCATTTCAGAAATGTGCCTAGTCAAATCCCGAGTTCAGATCCAGGCTTGGAGTTAGGTTTAGATTTTTTTTTATTGGGTCGGGTTAACTAGGTTACAGATCGTTGGATTATGGGAATTTTGGCCGGGAAACTTCCCGGGCCCCGTTTGGCTTCAAATATCCACCATTTTTTCACATTATACAAACCAAATTAAATCTTAAGAGGAAATGAAGAGAAATATAACAATATGAGGTCCTGCCGTGGCTGAAGTTTGTCGGAAAACGGTTCAAAGCCATCGGATTCTCATTGAAAAACTAGGGAGGGTTTCCTCTTAATTGATTTGCATCAAAACGTCGCCAAAACATGCATATAATGAAGCAATTATCATTAAAATGAGATGGGGAAGGCGAATTAAGTGGTCCAGGCCCTTACCCTGGTCAGGTTCATCATGTCCTTGCCTAATCATCTCGGATTCGAATAGAGCTTGGATTCCAAACAGAGTGTCAAGAGAGTGGGAGAGAGAAGTAACAAAATGAAGAAAGAGAGAGGGAACCCAGGTGGTGGATTGGTGGAGCTCGCCGGAGAAGACAGCGAGAGATGGTGGTTCGGGGTCGGCGTTTGCAGATGAAGGAGAGGGACGAGAGAGATGAGAGACTAGAGAGGGTTCGAGAGAGTGATGAGGTGGCAACAAATGAGTGGGGGTCCAGGAGAATGGGGGGACACATGATTTCGGTGTTCCGTAAAATTTTCATTGTAACTCCGATTTTGATTTCGTCTGTGCCCATGCGTTCTTAACTTGAGTACAACAATGATACTCTAAAATAATGTTTCGTACGTCTCGCTATACGTTGGTCAGGTCATTTCACAATTTTAAAATTAATAAAGCCATAAAATTAGGGACTCGTTGTTACAATTTTGTTTTCCCACACAATTAACCAAAAAATTACAAAAATCTGATTATATAATTTTTTAAAATTCTTGAAACTTGGCCTTCTATTTAAGAGAAATTGGTAATTAATCAACAACAGATGATTACGTTTGACAAAAAAAAAAGATGATTAAGTAGTTGCATAACTGTGACAACCCGTCCCTAGTTCTACGATTTTATAAATTTTAAAAGTGTGAATTTACGAAAATGCCCTAGAGGTGAAGGTTTTGACTTTCGTTGACCAATGTATAGTGAGACATACTAAATATTTTTTAGCATATTCCTGAAGTACTCGATGATATGAACGCGTAAGCGTAAGCAGAAGTGAATTTGGAGTTACGGTTAAAGTTTTACGGAGCTACAATCCCGAAAGTATTTTGAAGAAATAACTATTTTAATTATATTATATTATTTTATACTACTAAATTATTAGGCCACATGTGTGTGGCTGAGTGGGGAAAGAAATGAATCGGGGAGGAAGAGAAACAGAAGAGAAAGAAGAAGGGGCATTGGCTGGCCAACCAGGAATGGATGAGAATGACCAATCGGAACAAGGGGAGAAGTGAGGGAAGAATCAGGGAGAGATCAGGGAGGGACATGAGAGAGGTGAGTGGCACCCAACCTAGACCTCCATTCCCTTCACCCGTATACCCACTTACCCAACCTGGGTTCAAAGCAATTTCCAGCGATTCTCACCCATTTTTCAGGGGATTTTCACCCATTCACCACTACCAAACATCATCACCATATCCTAACATCCAATTCTAGCAAAAATTGACATGAAATGGTGGAGAATTCACGAAAAATACCCCGTGGGTGCCGCAGAAGACATGCTCGAAATCCACGAATTCCGAAATGTTTTCCTTCAATTACCACCATCATTAGACTTCCCTTGAGGCCTAGAACAATGCCCAATCAATGGTTGGAGCGTCGGAGTTTATTTGAGGACGAATCAAGAACACCCAAATTCTAGGGTTCCGGCAGGTTCATGGCGATTTGAAGCTTTTCCAGGCCAAATTGAACTGGGGCACAATATAAAACTTGCTCTACTCATTGAGATCTTCATTTCTGTGAAGTTTGAGAATTTTTAGGAATAGTTGGATTTTCCGGCAAGTCTGGGCGGCCGACTGCCATGTACGGCGACGCGTGGGCCGAGGCATCCATTGACCTTCCCAGACTAAATTTGATTCTCTAATTCCGTTTGTGAAGTTCGATTGACGAATTTCCGTCATTTGAACCTAGTTCGATTAACGTCCGTCACTTAACCATTTTATGAATTGATGATTCGACCTTTGGATCGTCACCAAACTTTAATACATTATAGTACGTAATATTTGAGGACCATATGAACTTACGGATCGGGAATACGATGTACGGATCTTCCCAAATTGGATTTGTAAGTTCATAAAATAAAACGTCGGCCGTCACTTAATTTTGGCAATTGGGGGAGATCTGACCGTTGGATCGTGGTAGGATTTTAGTATATTATTCTAGAAGCATAATATGGATTGGGAATCTGAGATGCGGATCTTTCGGATTAAGTTACGTAAGGTTGTGGACCTTACCGTTGATCTTTGACCAACGGTTGACTTTTGGTCAATGGGTCTCAAATCATTCTTCAACGTCTTTGGGATGTGTTCTATATAAGTTATGTGTTCTATTGATAAGAGTTTTGAGACGTGACTGAATAATTGTTCTAGGTGAGGATCGTTCGTGATGTCTCGATGTTCGTGCTAGGGAGTCGTAGAACGGACCTCAGGTGAGTGGGTCTTTTCCTTTTTATCGTATGTATATCATTTATAACTCCACAAACGCTTTTAAATTGATTTATGCATTTTATGCCATGTCATATATATATTTGTATATTCTACAATACTATGATATGGTTGAGTTTTAGATTGCATTATGGTATAACCATATGCATATTACCTTCATATAAATGTTGTGAAGGCCTTGAAGTGCTAAGGTGAACGCAGGACGTACAGGTAAGTTCAGGTGAGTTTATAGTGTTATTTGAAATGATTGAGTTATGGCATGACTATATTAGGGTTTTGTACAACTCCGACACTGTCGTACAGGTTGCAGTAATAGGCAACTCCGACTCAGGTGTTATCATGGATTGATTTATGAGTCATACAGGTTGCCTGCGTGACACACCTCGACTTGGAATGTCCACAAGGACTTCGAATCGAGCTGTGCTGGTTGACACCTGGAAGGTGACGAAGCCATAAAGTGTAAAGATGTGGAAAAATATGAATAAATTTGAACCTAAGAATGCCTAAATACCGGAGTGCGCTGGTGAGCGGGAATGAACTCACTTCACAAGTGACATTAGAGCATAATTAAGTAGAGTAGAACAGATAAGGATTATACCCTCGGAAGTAGCCTTCTATCTTGAGATTGCCAAGAATCCTCGTCGATACGAACATTCAGCAATTAAAACTTAGAGGGGTGAAAACCATAAGATGTGAGTGGGTAAAACAAAACGTTTGAAACCATAATTATCCTTGTAATAACCCTTCTTTGTAAAACCGTATAATTTCTGAGAATTCACCAAGAATAGTATGATATCAAATGTACGCTAACATTAAATCCAGAAGTATACCACAACACAGCAGCTCAACAGCAATATAAATAATCATGTGCTTAATAATCTATACTAGTACATAAGTCGGAGCCACCTATGGTGACCTATATGACTACTGATAAGCTCATATTTATATATATTTTACATCAAATTCTCTTGTCTTTTCTTAGTTATTTCCTCATATTTTTGTACTATTTACTTTGTTTTTGTGTTTTATAGAATTTATCTAGCTAAGAAAATAAAAATAGCACTAGCGAGGTTTTATCTGAATCTGAAAAATCTGAATGTTTAGGGTTTTTGTTTGCTGATTATTGTTTGTGTTATCTGTATTTTTTTAGTTATATTTAATTTATGTTTATATTGGGAGGTATCTTTAAGGTTTAATACAATAGATGAGTGGAGAAAGTGGAGCAGCTATCATGACAAGCTGCACGAAGGCAGCTGCCTTGCGAAAAAAAAAAAAGAAAAAAAAAACGGGAATAAAGAATCAAATGTGTTTCTCTCAATGTGTTTAGTCTTAATGTGTTTCTCTCAAAGAATCAAATGTGAAAGTTCTACCATAAGCTTGCATAAAGATCACTTCTCCACAATCATAATTGCAAAACTTAAATCAAGAGGACTTTTATTGGACGTAATGAGGTTTAGGGCGAGGGTTATTGAAACGAAAGAATAGGTAAACACAAGTTCCAAGCTACATTGCAAGCAATTCTTTTGTTTAGATTTATAAGAACTCAAGTTTTCCAGCTATTCTTCTAGTCACCTCCAACCACAACCTTAAACTGAAACTTTAAACACTTTTTATTTTCTTCGTAAACAAACTTTCTTTCTTTCTTGGTTTTTTTTTTTTTTTTTTTTTTATTTTTTTTTTTAACCAAAAACAAATATGAAAAACCCCCACACTTATTCTTTTGCCAAACTCCCTCCGAGTACTTCACAAACACTTCTCATAAGACAATTTCACATTACTCATTAGCTCGCTTGGAAAGGGTAAGGAAAAATATTTCAGGCATAAGGGTAGACATATCTGGTGATAAGAAATAAAAGGCTCACAAATACGGCTCAAATTGGCAATCTAATGATATCATTTTTCTTTGGGAAACAAGGTTATTTGGGCCATAGTGGTAAACCTAATGCCTCTATCATTTTCAAGTTCATGCAATCAATGACAAATATTTCGAAAGATCGTTATGCAAGTTCTAGAGAAGTATCTCACATAAGTTCATCACACATGAAAGAATAAGAGTGTATGAAAAATGCACACACTTTCAATAGGCTCAAAAACTCACATAGGATGTATATGGTCACTAAATTCACATATGGAGCTTTAAATCATGCTTTAGTTTCACATCAACAAGGCTATGTGCGTTTAGTTTTTCAAAGATAATCAAATATGTACAAAACTAACACGAGAATTAGGAATTTCACACAACACATGTTAACTAAGTTCTTGATCATCATGGTTCAAATTTTATCCAATTATATCATTGGGTCGGGAAACTAACAAAAATCTAATTCAAAACAATAAGGAAAACAAGGAAATATTTTTGGATTTTTTAAATTTTCCGATTTTTTTTTTTTTTTTTTTTTTAAAACAACAACTTAATTAAGAAAATACAAAGCAATAACATGGAAACAAATGAAACCAGTTCAAAGTCGAAGGTACAAAAATTTTCAATTTGGTCATTTTTATACTCTTTACCCCCACACTTAAACTAGACATTGTCCCCAATGTCAGAAAATATAATAAAATGCAAATAAAAATAAAATAAATAAATATAAAGAAACAAAATAAAGCAATAAGACTGAAAACTTCCCTAATTTGCAGTAAAATCAAGCGATGACCCCCCAAGCTAAAATTCTGCAATCAACTTCAAGGGTGGAAATAACCAAAAGTTCCTGCAAAGAAAAGAAATAATTCAGTTAAGTAACACAAGAAAATGTAGAAAATGCAAACGAAAAATTGAAAATGACGATAAAAGACAATGAATAGAACTAATAAGTGATCATTGGTCGTGCTTGTTGACTTTCCACAGCTTTGAACTTGAACTGGCCTAGGGAACTTCTTAGCAAGGAAAAGGAGACTTGATTGGTGGTGGTGATTTGATGTCCTTGTACAGCGAGGCTGTGCACTTTGTCGACTTATGCGTCCATATGTTGTTTGAAGCTTCTCGAGCTCTTGGTTTCAACTCGGACTCCTTCTGCCGGGTTGATTGAGTCTGCAGGCTGCATTCTTCTCTGCTTGTTTCTTCTGCACGGCAGGTAGGCACGAGGTAGAGGTGGTGGTCTGTTTCTTTGTTCAATCTGTCCAAGTGCCGACCGATTGCTTTCTTTCTCCTTGTCCGTCAGGCAAGAGCAAGGGTAAAGGAAAAACATGCCATGAGATATCTTTGCCTTTGACTCTGATGATATGAGATACTTTTGCTTTTGAAGAAGTATCGTTCCACAGGTTTATTCTTGAACTGGGCTGGGGAACTTCTTAGCAAGGAAAATGAGACTTGATCTTGAAGATGAAGTAGCACCTTGTCTCCACATGCTTCAAGGTATCATTTTCACTTGCCTTATCTATTCTCCAGGCAGATGTGGCATCTTCTTCGGAAGTACATCAGCAGTTGAAGATGAGCACTCGAGAGCAATGCTAGGTAAGCAATCAGGAAGGATTTCCAGGCAGTCGGTTCTTAGATCGGAAGATTGACACCAAGTGCTGGCTGATTGCTCGCTTTCTCCTTGTCACAAAGACAAAGAAAAGGACAGGGAGAAAGCATGATATGAGATACTCTTGCTTTCAACCTTCATGATATGAAATACTCTAGCTCTTGATGACTTGTTTGCAGAGGTATCCCAGGGAATGAGAAACACAGAGTAACTCGAGAGGCTTCGTTGGGAATGCATTTTCGGAGATGAAGAAGTGCTGAGGGGGTTTTGTTGGAAATGTGCCCTAAAGCCAATCATATGATGATACTTTACGGACATTTCACATGTTAAACTAATCTAGTTTACATATAAAGGGCAAACATTATTGTTTGAGCCGTCTCATATAAATGTTATATGCTTAAACGATAAAGTCCAAGGAATATGTGATTGGGAGAATGCAATCTAATGAAGTTAGATTCATGAGACCATTCTTTCGTAGACACATCCTAAACGTTCCTGATCATAGGATTGCCAATTGGGCATTAACAGTCTGATAAGATCAGTACGTACTGTGCCTTCTCTCAGGGAGAATGACTACTCTCGAGTCATTGGTGTGTGTGACATCAAGACAAGTACGTAGGTGCTCAATAGAGAATGAGTTCACTGAACACGATCAACGAGGAGTTCTCATACTCATGTCACATGAGAACTCATGGTTGGGATAATGCAAATTAGTCTTTTGACCTGAGGCATCACAGTTGTCTTGTGGTTAAGTCCTTGATCTTTGATTATGTCAAAGTCACCCCATCGGGGTGTCCACGACATCATTGGGGTTAAGCCACTTAGTTATGGAGACAAGTGAATGTGCAACAAGGGATCTCTAACCTTCAAATGGTTTGAGGGAGAATACTCTATGATATGATTAAAATCTCTGGCCAGAGTATGAATGAGATTAGGGAATGCGTTCCAAATCACATTCAAGGTAATCATATAAGCAAACGAATCACATTGGATAGTAGACATGAATAAATAAACTATCAAACCAAACAATGTGGTTAAGAGTATTAGATTAGAGAAATACCGTATTGCATTTGTAATCCTTAACTGAATAGGTTCTCTACCTCTTCTGATTAGCTTGGGTAACCATGATATGCTGCTAGGTGTCACTCATTGTTTGTGGAAGCCCTAAACGTGTGTAATCACTAAAGGGAGAATTGAAAGTAAGTTTCAATTCACAATCGATGTAAAATGGTTTTAATCGCCCACTGCCTCGCTAAAAGGAACCTAATGGATCGTACACCATGTAAGGTGGAGATTGAAGAAACAATGGAGATGAGTAAGAATAATTAAATGGTTTAATTATTTATGGCAAGGATTAATTAATATGTTAATTAATCAAACGAATAAGTTCGTTAAAGACCTCGGGATAGTTTTGGACCTTAAGGCCCAATGGGCTTCGAACGTCAAAGCCCATTGACTTAAGTTGTATGACAACTTAATGAATAAAGATTCACAAAGGCCCAAAAGCCCATATCCCTTAAAGAGGCCGGCCATATGTGTTAGAATTAGGGTTTTTTGGTTCTTTAGGTCATTTAAAGAAGTGACTATATAAAGAACTTTATAGCCTAAAATTCATTGGGTTTTGTTTTAGAGAAAATTGGTGAGAACTTGTTTCTTCATTTTCTCTCTAAGAGGCCGGCCACCTTGGAGGGTGCATCTAGCAATCCCACTACTCCAAGTTCACTCATTTCTTCTTCAATCTAACCTTGGTGTAGAATCTTTAGAGGTTCTCTATTTTGGGAACTTGGAGAATCCAATTCTTTCAACCAAATCCATGGAGCTAAGAAGCAAGGAATGAAGGCCCTATCTCTTGGGTGATTATCCTTTGCATATGCAAAGAGGAATCTACAAAGGTAAATATTTCTCAACTAACAAATGTTGTTTTAAGTTGAGTCAAGGTTCACCAATCTACTAGGCTTTGAATTTCATGGTTGATGTTTTTGTTTTTGAGTGCATGCAAGCATGATTCCGCCTTTAATTTGTTAATTGCATGCTATTGATGTTGCTCAAATGAACATGTTTTTCACAAAATTTCCTTCAAGTGGTATCAAGAGCCTAGGTCTAGTAGTTGGTGAATCATTTTGGGTTTTGTAGTTCATAGTTTTTGATTTAAAAGTTGTAATATGTTACAAGCTTTATTCTTGTTTCTTTGAATGTAAATTTTGTTAGAAAATTTGCCATCTCAAATGTTGTAGATGTAGTTGATATGATATTTACTAGCACACAAATTAAACCCTCTTTTTATCAATTGTAGCAATTACGTAAGTAGGGATCGTTCTAAACCGGGGATTAGGAGGGATTGCAAAATCACTTGGAATTGACTCAAAAACGTAAAACAAAGTTTAAAACACTAATCTAGATTCAAAGAATGTAAAACTATAACTCTAAAACACCAAAACAAACCAAAAGACTCAAAATAACACAAAAACACTCAAAACTGCTTTAAAACCACTTTCTGGGCAGTTTTGGACTCTAAACAAGATTTTGACGAAAATAGGTTTTAACTTGACTCAAAACACTTAAAAACACAAACTAACACACTTCCTAACTAATTTGACACTTGAAAACAAAGGGGGATTTGGTTTTGACGAAATTAAAAACAAAACATAAACTTGTAAATCAAAACAGATTTTAAAACGAATTTGGCTTAAAACAATGGATGGAAAGCTAGCTAAGGGGTTCATCTCCACACATGTTATACTTGCATACAAAATGATTTCCAATTGCTTTTCAATAAACCATGAATTCTCAACGCCCCAAGTTAATTAGGTCCGCTTAAATTAACCTTCAGATTTTCCTAACGTTATTGAATTGGATGATTGCATACGACAACCCAAAGCATTCCCCACAAGTCCCCTACATGATTGCATAATAGAGACACAAGCAAGAATCATTAAGTTCTATGAAAACCATAAGCATTGACGAAGCACTTGTTACTATGATTGCATGAAACTTATGCCAAGAATTTACTTAACTCGATTGAGATCATCAACCTTTACTACTTGTGAATATAATTCCGTAACGATTAGGTGAAACTTCCTTATACCCTAGCATTCAATTTATGCATGATAATTAAGCGTGCACTCTCAACCAACACACACAATTCATAGTAATTCACACAGATAAGTAAATTGAATTCACAACTTATGAAACGCAATTAGAAGTAATCAAATCATATAGCAAGCATAATCATGTGTTTTGAATCCCCCCCTAGCCAAGGGGGGGTTTAGTTCCTCATACTCACAACACAAGAGAATAGAATTTAAACATTGAAATCAAAGGAAAAGAAACACCTAGAAATTCCAGCTAGTTGAACTTGAATCGCATGAACTCCAAGCTTCCTTCTCCTCCTCCTTGGTGCGGCAAGGGCCTAAAACAGGTTCTAAGGGTCCTATGTGTATGGATTAATGGTGGTGGATGGCTGTAGTAGTGTTTAGTTATGGTGGGGGGTGCGGCACAAACTTAAAACTAGGGAGAATGGTGTTTAGGGGCTGCGGCAAGGGTGTGGAGAGGCTTAGGCGAATTTCTGAAGTTGTGGAGTGAATGATGAATGAATGAATGGGTTAAGGGGGTTTATATAGGCTTCTAACCCTAGGTAAATCAGGTTTAAGGCCTTCTAGAAAGCCAAATCCATCAGGAAATAGGTTAAACAATCAGATGTTGCAAGGGAAAAGGGGTCCTAGGTGCGGCAGGTTTGTAGGGATATGGATAGGCCTTCTAGAATGCCTTGCAAGGCAAGGAACTAGGGTATCTAGAAGCTAGGGTGCGGCATTAATATAGGGATTAGGGATAGGGCTTCTAAAAGCCCAAATCTGGTGGGAATTAGCCCAAACCCACGGCAAGGAGGATGAATCTTCTAGAATCTGCTCATTTGTGTCCTTTAATACGTATGAGTCCTTCTAGCATTAGGAAAACATGTCCTTCACCTTCCTTGACTTGGAATTCTTCTCCTTCTTCATCTTGGAAACCTTTTCCTTCTTGGACTTGGAAATCTTCCTTGTAGCTGCAACTTGATGCCATTTGGGGTTTACATTTCCTACTCCAAGTAGGAAACCTTGTTTGAATAGGCATCTTCATTCTTCTAGGAATCCATCTTCAACTAGGAATCCTTTGTTGACTAGGATTTCATCTCTTGATTAGGCGCTTTCCTACTTCGACTAGGAAACCTTGTTCAAGTAGGAAACATCATCTTCAAATCTTCAATTTCGTCCATCCTCTTGGCTCCAAGCATATGATGTCCATTCCAAGTTCTAATTTGCTCCAAAAAGGCTCCAAAATGCTTCCTTTTGCTTATTTTGCCCTTAGAACCTGAAAGCACATAAAACTAGCTTAAAAGACTACTATATTAAGGAAAAACACTATAAATGCACAAGAACAAGCTAAACTAAGGTGCATAAATATGCTCATATCAGTAGTTCATATGAGCATGAATTTTGGAGCTAAAATTTGGTGCCATGTTTTTGGGGAAATTCGGCCAAATCCAAAGGGTGATTTTTTGGGTTCATGTTTGTCTTGTTAAAATGGTTTTAAAGTGACTTTTGGAATCCCTAAGTACCCTAGGATGTTAGCCATCTTTTGAGTGGTGAAAATTTGAGTTTTGGTGAGTGAAAACATTCATGGAGCTATTATGAGTTTTCATGAGTGTTCTTCAATGTTCTTGAAGTTCTTGCCAAGAACAAAAAGTTTTGAAGTTTTGATTCAAAAGATTTATGTTTTTACATAAAGTTTTGATTTAATTTTAGTGGGTGATGGTTATTGGTAAAGTATTATTAATGGTTTTAATGGTAGACAAACTTTTTTAAAAGTTTGACATAAATTCAATTAATGGCTATAATGGTAGACAAACTTTTTAAAAAAGTTTGACATAAATTCAAAATATATCATATATATTTCATCTTTACCTCACCTAACAAAACCCACTTCCAAAAACTTTGTAAAAATATTATTTTTTTTATCATGGCCGGCCACCATAATAGAATAGGGTATTTTTGGGTCTTTTATTCAATTACATAAAGTTTTGATACTTTTGTGTATTTGCACTTTGGCCCAAAAGTTTACGTTTTTACGTTAAGGCCCAAAAACGCTAAAGGACAAATTGTTTTGCTCCTTTAATGAAGTTTTTTGTATTTGTTGAAATTTTTGGGTTCTAGTTGTAATTACATGAAGTAGTGGACTTTTGTGTTTTTACAAAGTGACCCCAAAAGTTTGTGTTTCGCAATATAACCCAAAAAGTTGTGGTTATTGCATGATGGCCCAAATTAAGTAGGGAACAAAAATTGTTTTGTCTCTTTAAATGAGAATTGGATTTTCATTTCATTTAGCTCCATTTAAATCAATTTTATGGATACAAAAATAAAATGAAAATGTTGCATTCAAGTTTAATTAGTTAAAGTGTTAATTAATTAAAGGGTGATTATGAACCTAAGCCTACGATAATTGAGCTATGTGAAATGCCGTTTCAAATTTGTTTGAACCATGGGAATGTGTAGATTAATTTTGGTTGTAATTTGATTCGATCAAATGTTGTAAAAGAGCATAAGCTCTTCTTTACTTTAAAGTAATTTGAATTATGCAAATGTTGTAATGAGCATAAGCTCACCTTTACTTTGAAGTACTTCTTTCTTGCTTTATTTGATATGCATGAAAATGAAGTAGTTGGGTCCAACGCCCCTAAGACAACACGCCTTAATGTGATTAAACGCGTAACTAAAATCAATCTCCATCCCTAGTCCGAGATTCAACACTAGGCTCGTGTTGAATCTAAACAAAGTTTCATAGTCATCCTAAGGCCCTAAGGCAACTATATAGTCCATCAAATGAATGCAAACCTTATGTTAGTAGTATCCTATACTCTTGCTTTAAAAACCGTTTTCTAAGTATAGTGGGAGTATTATATACAACTAAATTGAATCAAATGGACCAATAGTTGTAATAGGACCAAAATTGTTTTAATAAAGATTAAAATGAATATGTTTATGTGATGAGACCTAAAACCCTCAACCAAACCATTATTAAGTTGAAAAGCGTGAGAGTGCTTAGAACACTCTTTCGCGGCCTTCCACCGTGGTAGCTCCAATCGTTTATGACTTGTACACCGGCTTCACCCTATCATGGGGGAGTACAAAGTGCATGCTTATACTCAGGAGGAGTCTATATACATACTTGATGAGGTGAGTGTAGGCAACGAGGATGGCCAATATCGTATCATCGTGAGGCTATTCTTGAACCCCTTCACGAACTAAGCATGGTGGGAATGACTTAACTAAGTGCAATGGCGCCAATATCATATCATTGTGAGGCAACATTCTCTAGAGGCCAAATTGATGGGTACTTGCATTAGTTGCAAATGAGTAAGTGTACTCTCTCATTATTATTAATGCTAGCCAATATCATATCATTGTGAGGTGGGCTTGGTAATAGTGAGTCTCCCATAACCTACTAAGAGTTTCCTCCAAAACTCTCGAATTCCAATGAGGGATATGGAATTTGCCAAAAATAGTGGGTGGTGCTATTTGATTTAAAGACCCGAATCAAATGGCTTAAAATCAATCAATTTATATTCGTTATGTATTTGTTTACCAATATATATTTGCAAACGCTATCCAAAACTTGACAAAGAAAATCCGAATGTTTTAGTTTCCGGACTTGGTAACACAATCCCAAAGATTGTCTTAAATGGATTGTGCATGTACCTAAGAAGTCTCATCCTCACAATCTTCCTATTGATAATGTATCATTGGAAGAACATGTTAGAAATGTCTATCATGAAGAGGACAACACAAACAACCAATGCTTATTCCTTCGTTATATGAACTAAGGAACTTACGAAGATTAGCATAAAGACAAGGACACTTTTAGTGCCATGATTCTTCACTTACAAATTGTTGTATGAAGAAATAAGAGTTGCCTTGAACAACTCTTGAAAATTTGTAATTATGTTTAGAACATAATGGTTGGTTGACAAAAATAGTCCATCAACATGGACTTATGATGATTTTGAATCATTGAGTGTTGAAGTGATAAACCACTTAACGAGACGGAAACTAAGCTAGGACTTCACCTTTATGTCCCTATCCTAATGGTTCACTAAGTTTATTGTAAACTATGTAGTGAACAATAACCACACACTCTCCAAAATGTTTGATGTGTATAACACAATTGAAAAAGGTTTCAAGAGAGATAGTGGGAGTTTAGGGACCATGACTATTGTAGTCAAAGGAGAAGTCAAATGAAGAAGATAAAATTAACTCCAAGGGAACAAACTTTCTTTATGAAAGGATGGACATTGGAAGGGGTATTTGCAAGAAATGTCTTGCAAGTGTCAAGAACACACTTTTCGAAGGTGTTGTAAATTGTTCTTGAATAGTTCAAAACAGTTGGTTCTTCTACTTGAATGCATGATTCCGTATTAGTAACTATGATTTACAATCGTTGTAAAAGTGTGGCTAATAAGAAGTAGAAGATTAATGAGAGAAGAGAAAGTACTTCACATTCGAACGTGAATAAAATATAGATCTCTGCGAAAGCAGATGGTACTAACTTCCTCATATGAACTACCAAAGAAATTGGAAAAACCAAATATTGTCTTTACATTCCAATTTTAAGGAACTTAATTTCGTCACTATAGTAGAGATGGATAAATGTTTTGTTTGACAAAACATTGTTCTTTATTAATCACTGATTGGATTATAGTAATCTAATTGATTGTCTCTATAGTAGAGATGATATGGTAGCGTTAACTGTTTAGAATATAATGATGCTTAAAACCCAAAAGGTTGCAAGATAGTGACTAATCCCAACTGAGTTGTGATACCTCTAAAACATAAATTACGAGTTGGTCATAGATGGATGCTTTGGATCGTTAGATCCGGATCTAATACCTTCTTGTCAAAATTGTATAGAGGCGAAATGTTCGAATCTTTATTCTTTTGGAAAGAAGAAAGAATCACAAAGTTATTGAGGTTAATTCACTTAGATGTTAGTGGCACTTGTCCACAACATAATACTACTCATGTTGTTTGACATTCACCGAAGATCACTCTCGGTTGGACTATAGTTTATTATGAATAAACACAAGTCCGAATACTTTGCAAAAGGTTTCAAAGAATTCAAGAAATGTAAGTTGATGAGTAAGACGTCTAAAGTACTTACCTCCTTATATTTGATCTAAGGAAAGGTAACACTTTAGATAAGTTTCCTTGAAAGATATCAAGGAAATTAGCATCATAAGATAATGATTTTCTCCATTAGGAGAAGAACGAACTCGAATAAGATTTAGTTCGTTGGATGTTATCAATTACCCATATATATAGGATATATACTTCTAAAACAATATGATTGTCAATTAGAAGATCTTCCAAAATTTTCATAACTCCATAGGATGTAGTTGGAAAGAAAGACAAATCTTAATTGTGTTAAGATTTGGGGTTGTGTGCAAATAAGCAATATTTGTTTAAAAATTATCTTGTGGGTATCCTTAAATTAACCTTTGGATATCACTTCTATAAACCAACCAACAAATGTTGTTTGTTGAGTAGTTCATTGTAATCCTACAATGTGATTTGCCTTAGAGCAAATGAACTAGGAATAGAACTCAAAAGAATGGGTTCTTTGAGAGACAAGATGATAATAAACAAATATAACAAACTAGTTCCTATACCACAAGCTCCAAGGTAGTCAAGAAGGATTTTTTAAACCGTCTCAGTTGAATGGTTTGAACTTTATGACTACATTGAGTGTATATACAATATATATACTCAAGGAAATGGTAAAGTACCATTTGACTCGAAATAATGAAACCTTCATAGCTAATTGGTAGCTTAAGGTGACTACAATCAAAGAGAATGGTTGACTTTGAAGGAACCATCTTTGACGTAGTCTTAGTTTCAATTAATTCAAAGATTGCTAGCTACAACTAAATGGTGATTCAATGTTTGGACATGATATAGGTTTCCGAAACCATTATTAAGATAGTCTTGATAATTTATGTCTAAAACTATGAATCACAAGACATGTAAGTTGTAGAGATCCAACCATCATGGATCTTAGCAAGCTAGTGGGAGCCATAAGCGTCTTATGAGGGAAAGATCAAATTGTTTGATTTCTCATAAAGATGTAAATGAATCTTTTGTTTACTAGGTTTACAAAAGATTAGTGGGAGTTAATCATATTCCTAAATTTAAATATATGTATGATATATTAATTTTGGAAATGAAAAGAATACTTCATTGTTAAAGTTATGACTTTAAACTTTCTATAACGATAGAATGTATATGGGAGACATAGTCTATATACATGGGATGGAAATCTATAATGATAGATTTTAGGATATAATTGGATTATATCATGCCCTAATAATAGACAAAAGGATGCTAGGAAGTTTCTCATATGATGATAAACTTCAATCAGAAGAACAACTCTAGTGAGACTAGGAGGTAGCTCTTCTCAAAGGGAACGTACCCTTTGACTCCCAAAGAAATAATGCGTAAATCGAATCCTTTATGCATACACAGAAAGGTGATTTATGTATTTCATATTGTATGAAAAACATTGATATGAGTTGTACCTAGAAAGGTACAAGGCGATATCAGTGCAAGCCCAGGATCAGAACCATGGCAACTGTCAAGTGAATCCTTAAGTATTTAAGAAATACTAAAGGATAGGTTCCTCGAAGAATGAGGAAGAATTAGAGAAACGTAATGGAAGCGTAAATGTATTAGATTATGAATCTAATCCATCATTGGATGTTTCTTCATTATGAATGAAAAGATAAACAGGTATCCCTTTATTATGACTAAAGAGATATTTGGATGGAAACATTAAAGTAATGACTTTAGTGTGTTCCATTATGAATGCAAAATATATTGCCATATAGAAGTTTACAACAATGCTGTTTGGATGGGAAAGTTCATTTATGAACTCTCTATTCGGTTCCAACCAGAAAGTGTATGACACTAATGGGGCGATAGCTCAAGCCAGGGAATCAAGGTCTCATCAAGATCCGAACTCATATGAGAGACTGAACCACATGATTGGGAATCATGTATAATGGTGACGTCGATATTCTCAAGGTTGCTTCTATGGATAACATATAGATATCCATTGCCTAGGCCTACTACTCAGCCATTTATGAAATGACTACAGAAGAGGAATCATAACAGATGAACAAGCTGATTGGCTCTAGTGCAAGTGGTAGATTGTTGGAAATGTGCCCTAAAGCCAATCATATGATGATACTTTACGGACATTTCACATGTTAAACTAATCTAGTTTACATATAAAGGGCAAACATTATTGTTTGAGCCGTCTCATATAAATGTTATATGCTTAAACGATAAAGTCCAAGGAATATGTGATTGGGAGAATGCAATCTAATGAAGTTAGATTCATGAGACCATTCTTTCGTAGACACATCCTAAACGTTCCTGATCATAGGATTGCCAATTGGGCATTGACAGTCCGATAAGATCAGTACGTACTGTGCCTTCTCTCAGGGAGAATGACTAGTCTCGAGTCATTGGTGTGTGTGACATCAAGACAAGTACGTAGGTGCTCAATAGAGAATGAGTTCACTGAACACGATCAACGAGGAGTTCTCATACTCATGTCACATGAGAACTCATGGTTGGGATAATGCAAATTAGTCTTTTGACCTGAGGCATCACAGTTGTCTTGTGGTTAAGTCCTTGATCTTTGATTATGTCAAAGTCACCCCATCGGGGTGTCCACGACATCATTGGGGTTAAGCCACTTAGTTATGGAGACAAGTGAATGTGCAACAAGGGATCTCTAACCTTCAAATGGTTTGAGGGAGAATACTCTATGATATGATTAAAATCTCTGGCCAGAGTATGAATGAGATTAGGGAATGCGTTCCAAATCACATTCAAGGTAATCATATAAGCAAATGAATCACATTGGATAGTAGACATGAATAAATAAACTATCAAACCAAACAATGTGGTCAAGAGTATTAGATTAGAGAAAGACCGTATTGCATTTGTAATCCTTAACTGAATAGGTTCTCTACCTCTTCTGATTAGCTTGGGTAACCATGATATGCTGCTAGGTGTCACTCATGGTTTGTGGAAGCCCTAAACGTGTGTAATCACTAAAGGGAGAATTGAAAGTAAGTTTCAATTCACAATCGATGTAAAATGGTTTTAATCGCCCACTGCCTCGCTAAAAGGAACCTAATGGATCGTACACCATGTAAGGTGGAGATTGAAGAAACAATGGAGATGAGTAAAAATAATTAAATGGTTTAATTATTTATGGCAAGGATTAATTAATATGTTAATTAATCAAACGAATAAGTTCGTTAAAGACCTCGGGATAGTTTTGGACCTTAAGGCCCAATGGGCTTCGAACGTCAAAGCCCATTGACTTAAGTTGTATGACAACTTAATGAATAAAGATTCACAAAGGCCCAAAAGCCCATATCCCTTAAAGAGGCCGGCCATATGTGTTAGAATTAGGGTTTTTTGGTTCTTTAGGTCATTTAAAGAAGTGACTATATAAAGAACTTTATAGCCTAAAATTCATTGGGTTTTGTTTTAGAGAAAATTGGTGAGAACTTGTTTCTTCATTTTCTCTCTAAGAGGCCGGCCACCTTGGAGGGTGCATCTAGCAATCCCACTACTCCAAGTTCACTCATTTCTTCTTCAATCTAACCTTGGTGTAGAATCTTTAGAGGTTCTCTATTTTGGGAACTTGGAGAATCTAATTCTTTCAACCAAATCCATGGAGCTAAGAAGCAAGGAATGAAGGCCCTATCTCTTGGGTGATTATCCTTTGCATATGCAAAGAGGAATCTACAAAGGTAAATATTTCTCAACTAACAAATGTTGTTTTAAGTTGAGTCAAGGTTCACCAATCTACTAGGCTTTGAATTTCATGGTTGATGTTTTTGTTTTTGAGTGCATGCAAGCATGATTCCGCCTTTAATTTGTTAATTGCATGCTATTGATGTTGCTCAAATGAACATGTTTTTCACAAAATTTCCTTCAGGTTTGCCTTTGCAATGGATGGCGAAGGTAGACGTTTATAGGAATGATTCTTCACAACCGAAAATGTTCCTTTACCCCTGTCGGCAGCCGGTGGATGGATGAACAGTACGCGTGACGAATGACGACAAACCTGGAAAAGCTGCCCGTAATTTCCGACAAAGCTGACAGTGCGCGTGACGAATGACGACAAAACTGGAAAAGCTGCTCGCCTCGTGATTCCTGACCGCTCCGTCTTTTGAGAGAGGCGCCCGACTTTTGAGACGGAGTCCGTCTTTTGAGAAAGGAACCCGGCTCTTTGATTTGTGAGATTTGCCTCTTCGACTTCTGAGGAGCGCCTCTCTGATTTCTTCTTTTTATAGAGGCGCTAATTTTGTTCCACAACACACTTAAGCTCCCTCCTGTAAACTCTCCCTACTTGCACTTTTTTTTTTTTTTAATCTTGATCAGTCCGACTCTTCTTTCTCAACACCTTCAAATATGTCTTACCCTTCTGACCGTCGCCTTAACTTGAATGTTGGGGAAGATATTGATATGTCTTCTCCAACCAACATTTGGCAGCCGTCCTTCATATCCCCAAATGGGCCTCTTACAGTTGGGGATTCCATGATGATGAATGATACAACCGCTTCGGTGGTGGCCAGAAATCTGCTCACTCCTAGAGACACTAGGATACTTTCTAGGCGGTCCGACGAACTGGCTGTTCAGGACTCTCTGGCCTACAGCGTCCGATGTGCAGGCTCAGTCTCAAACATGGGCCAACGTCTTCTTGCTCGATCTCGTCAGGTTGAGTCGTTGATGGCTGAAGTGGCTAGTCTTCGGCAAGAGGTCAGAGTTCTTAGGCATGAGAATAAGGAGTTGCACATGCTCGCAACTAATTACTCATCAAGCATGAAGAGGAAGCTTGATCAGCTGCAGGAGTCCGAAGTGCGGATTCAGAGTGATCATCAACGGTTTATGGCGTTACTCCCGAGGTTTATGTTGCCTTCGTCCTCGGGAGCTGCACCAAGTATTGAGGCTCCGAATGATCCAACTCTGGCGCTTCGTCTTTCTGGGGCTCCGTCGACCTCCGAGGCACCACCTGCCAATGACCAATGAAAGCTATTAGTTCACATTATTGTAAAATATTTATGCTTTTAAGTTTATTTAATTATATATATAAATATAAGTATTTTTTTTTTGTTTTTAAAAAAAGATGTTTATTTTTTTTATTTTTTTATTTTTTTTTTTTAAAAAAAAATTAAAAAAAATCAACGTAAAATAAATAAAATAAATTCACACAAGAGTAAACAAACAATGAAAGAACTAAACAAAGTAAAATAAATTCAGTAAAGAGAAGGGTTTAGGAATGCAAATCTGATTGTGGGCGATTCCTAGGCCTCCCTTCTTTAAATGCACGGGTTTATCCTTGAACGGACGGTGGTACTTGAAATGCTCCGACCACGGTCTACGTTCTAATGGAGGTGCCTGAATCATCCAAATCAGATTGTTAGTAAAAAACAAAATTAAAAATGGAGAAGATGGCTTACTATCTCGTTCAAACTCAATCACAAACACCACGTCCTTGAAAGTTTCAGGGACTTTGCACTTAGCCAGATTGCATGTGATGATTGTGACATGGCCCTTATTATCAAACTCAACTTCTTTGGCATTGGTTGTCTCAACTACATCCTCTTTGATGCATTCAACATATTCTCCCGCCACTTCCTTTTCTTGAATAGTTCTTCTTGGTGTACAAGTCTCTTTGAATGTTTCAACATCATCGGGAACATGATTTGGTGCACCAAGAATTGGGATATTACTTTGCACCTTGGGAAGAGCTTCCACAACGTATTTTTCATTCACTTCTTCCTTGGGATTTAAAAACCTGCAAGGAAAAAGGACAATTGGCGGAATGGGGTTAGAATGAATTGAATTTAGAACCTCCTCACCTGAGTTGGATGGCATAAGGACTTGAGGGGTTTGCGACAAGAATTCTTCTAAACTGCCCAAGTCGTCATCCTCATCTTCTTCTTGAAGCGGCAATTCATCCATGTTCGGGCTATGTTTGGATGGTTCTGGGACAACTTCATCCTCCATATCACTTCCCAAAGTGATGGCTTCATTGATTTCCATTTCTCCCTTTGAATTTGCAAATGTGGAGTTGGAGAGTTCACTTTGATCTTGAATCTGTGCCATGATCTCCATAATCTGCCCAACTTGCTTCTCCAATACATCCACCTTGTTGGCTTTATTTTGCATCTCCTTGTTTCGATTTTCTAATTCCTGGTTCAAAGAGGTGATTAATTGAATAATATTATCATTATCAACCGACGAACCTGAATTTGGTTGGGGAGATTGTGGTGGAGGCTGTGGTGGTTCACATGGCCATTGATAGAACTCCTCACACGGCTGCCAAAATTCTCCTTGGTGAGTCTCCTTAGCTTGATTTTGTGAACCCTGCACCAAAGAGTTTAATTCATTAAGAATTTGATTATAATCTATTGACGAACCTGAGTTTAATTGAGCATATTGCATATGAGGTTGTGGTGGTTGCATAGGTTTTGAATAAAACTCCTCATATGGCTGCCAATATGCTTCATGTTGAATTTGTTGAGCTTCCCACCACATAGAGTTTGAATGATCACTCCAATCTCTTTGTGGACATTGATTGGCTTGAAATCCTTGATATCCCCAAACATCTTCATTTGCAGAAAATTGAGGACATTGACGAGTTTGATATCCTTGCTCATAGGGCATATCAAATGTAGGGACACTTGGCATTGTGGCCCTTTCAGCATTCTGAGTCAATTGAGAAGTAAGATTTGCCAATTGAGCGTGAATGCTATTAAAATCCATGTCTTACTTCTCTAGTACCTAAAATCAAAGAAAGAGAACTAAATCAAATATCAAAAGTAAAAGACATAACAAAAAAATAAATAAATAAAAAAAATAAAAAAAAATAAACACAAATAAATAAAAAAAAATAAAACACAAACAAAAACATAAACAAGGGATTAGCAAATTTGCTAATCCCCGGCAACGGCGCCAACTACAACCATATCTCATTAATCAATGTTAGCTCATAAGTCGGGGTCACCTTTTATGACCTGTACGACTTATCAATATCTCATCACATATGCTAGCTCATAAGTTGGAGTCACCTCTTGTGACTTGTACGACTTATCCATATCTCATCACATATGCTAGCTCATAAGTCGGAGTCACCTCTTGTGACCTATACGACTGAATTTATATCTCATCACATATGCTAGCTCCTAAGTCGGAGTCACCTCTTGTGACCTGTACGACTTATCCATATCTCATCACATATGCTAGCTCATAAGTCGGAGTCACCTCTTATGACCTATACGACTGAATCTATATCTCATCACATGTGCTAGCTCATAAGTCAGAGTAACCTCTTGTGACCTGTACGACTTAATCTATAGCTCAATAAGTATACCTGCACACGAGTCGGAACCACCTAAAGTGATCGGGACAACAGGACTGGGTGTAAATAAATACGCTCAAGTGCTACGATCACGTGAAGACTGTGCGAATAATTATGAGTTACCTACGAGTTGGAACCACCTAAAGTGGTATGTACGACAGAACTGTGCACCTACCTTAGATCCAAGGTAAGCGTAAGGTGCGGGAGGTGACCGTCATGTGAAGGACTGTGCCCTGTGAAGGAAATTTTGTGAAAAACATGTTCATTTGAATAACATCATATAGCATGCAATTAACAATTAAAGGCGGAATCATGCTTTCATGCATTCAAAAACAAAACATCTACCATGAAATTCAAAGCCTAGTAGATTGGTGAACCTTGACTCAACTTAAAAACAACAATTTGTTAGTTGAGAAATATTTACCTTTGTAGATTCCTCTTTGCATATGCAAAGGATAATCACCCAAGAGATAGGGCCTTCATTCCTTGCTTCTTAGCTCCATGGATTTGGTTAGAAGAATAGGTTCTCCAAGTTCCCAAAATTGAGAACCTCTAAAGATTCTACACCAAGGTTGGATTGGAGAGGAAATGAGTGACCTTGAGGAAATAGAATTGCTAGACAATATCCCCCAAGGTGGTTGGCCTCTTAGAGAGAAATGGAAGCTTTGTGTTCTCACCAATTTTCTCTAAAATCAACAACTTATGAATTTTAGGTTATAAAGTTCTTTATATAGTCACTTCTTTAAATGACCTAAAGAACCAAAAACCCTAATTCAACACTAAATGGATATGGGCTTTTGGGCCTTTGTGAATCTTTATTCATTAAGTTGTCATACAACTTAAGTCAATGGGCTTTGACGTTCGAAGCCCATTGGGCCTTAAGGTCCAAAACTATCCCGAGGTCTTTAACGAACTTATTCGTTTGATTAATTAACATATTAATTAATCCTTGCCATAAATAATTAAACCATTTAATTCATCTCCTTTGTTTCTTCAATCTCCACCTTACTCGGTGTACGATACATTAGGTTCCTTTTAGCGAGGCAGTGGGCGATTAAAACCATTTTACATCGATTGTGAATTGAAACTTACTTTCAATTCTCCCTTTAGTGATTACACACGTTTACGGCTTCCACAAACCATGAGTGACACCTAGCAGCATATCATGGCTACCCAAGCTAATCAGAAGAGGTAGAGAACCTATTCAGTTTAGGATTACAAATACAATACGGTCTTTCTCTAATCTAATACTCTTGACCACATTGTTTGGTTTAATAGTTTATTTATTCATGTCTACTATCCAATGTGATTCATTTGCATTTTATGATTACCTTGAATGTGATTTGGAACGCATTCCCCAATCTCATTCATACTCTGGCCAGAGATTTTAATCATATCATAGAGTATTCTCCCTCAAACCATTTTGAAGGTTAGAGATCCCTTGTTGCACATTCACTTGTCTCCATGACTAAGTGGCTTAACCCCAATGATGTCGTGGACACCCCGATGGGGTGACTTTGACATAATCAAAGATCAAGGACTTAACCACAAGACAACAACTGTGATGCCTCAGGTCAAAGGACTAATTTGCATTATCCCAAACATGAGTTCTCATGTGACATGAGTATGAGAACTCCTCGTTGATCGTGTTCAGTGAACTCATTCTCTATTGAGCACCTACGTACTTGTCTTGATGTCACACACACCAATGACTCGAGACTAGTCACTCTCCCTGAGAGAAGACATAGCACGTACTGATCTTAACGGACTGTCAATGCCCAATTGGCAATCCTATGATCAGGAATGTTTAGGATGTGTCTACGAAAGAATGGTCTCATTAATCTAACTTCATTAGATTGCATTCTCCCAATCACATATTCCTTGGACTTTATCGTTTAAGCATATAACATTTATATGAGACGCCTCAAACAATAATGTTTGCCTTTTATATGTAAACTAGATTAGTTTAACATGTGAAATGTCCGTAAAGTATCATCATATGATTGGCTTTAGGGCACATTTCCAACAATCTCCCACTTGCACTAGAGCCAATCAGCTTGGTCATCTGTTATGATTCCTCTTCTGTAGTCATTTCCTAAATGGCTGAATAGTAGGCCTAGGAAATGGATATCTATATGTTATCCATAGAAGCAACCTTGAGAATATCGACGTCACCATTATACATGATTCCCAATCATGTGGTTCAGTCTCTCATATGAGTTCGGATCTTGATGAGACCTTGATTCCCAGGCTTGAGCTATCGCCCCATTAGTGTCATACCCTTTCTGGTTGGAACCGAATAGAGAGTTCATAAATGAACTTTCCCATCCAAACAACATTGTTGTAAACTTCTATATATGGCAATATATTTTGCATTTGTAATGGAACACACTAAAGTCATTACTTTAATGTTTCCATCCAAATATCTCTTTAGTCATAATAAAGAGGTATCTGTTAATCTCTTCATTCATAATGAAGAAACATTCAACGATGGATTAGATTCATAATCTAACACATTTACTCTTCCTTTACGTTACTCTAATTCTTCCTCATTCTTCGAGGAACCTATCCTTTAGTATTTCTTAAATACTTAAGGATTCACTTGACAGTTGCCATGGTTCTGATCCTGGCCTTGCATTGATATCGCCTTGTACCTTTCTTGGTACAACTTATATCAACGTTTTTCATACAATATGAAATACGTAAATCACCTTTCTGCGTATGCATAAAGGATTCTCTTTATGCAATATTTCTTTGGGAGTCAAAGGGTACGTTCCCTTTGAGAAGAGCTACCTCCTAGTCTCACTAGAGTTGTTCTTCTGATTGAAGTTTATCATCATATGAGAAACTTCCTAGCATATTTTGTCTATTATTAGGGCATGATATAATCCAATTATATCCTAAAATCTATCATTATAGATTTCCATCCCATGTATATAGACTATGTCTCCCATATACATTCTATCGTTATAGAAAGTTTAAAGTCATAACTTTAACGAAGAAGTATTCTTTTCATTTCCAAAATTAATATATCATATATATATTCTAAATTTTAGGAACATGATTAACTCCCACTAATCTTTTGTAAACCTAGTAAACAAAAGATTCATTTACATCTTTATGAGAAATCAAACGTTTTGATCTTTCTCTCATAAGACGCTTATGGCTCCCACTAGCTTGCTAAGATCCATGATGGTTGGATCTCTACAACTTACATGTCTTGTGATTCATAGTATTTAGACATAAATTATCAAGACTATCTTAATAATGGTTTTGGAAACCTATATCATGTCCAAACATTGAATCACCATTTAGTTGTAGCTAGCAATCTTCGAATTAATTGAAACTAAGACTACGTCAAAGATGGTTCCTTCAAAGTCAACCATTCTCTTTGATTGTAGTCACCTTAAGCTATCAATTAGCTATGAAGGTTTCATTATTTCGGGTCAAATGGTACTTTACCATTTCCTTGAGTATATATCGTATATACACTCAATGTAGTCATAAAGTTCAAACCATTCAACTGAGACAGTTTATAAATCCTTCTTGACTACCTTGGAGCTTGTGGTATAGGAACTAGGTTGTTATATTTGTTGATTATCATCTTGTCTCTCAAAGAACCCATTCTTTTGAGTTCTATTCCTAGTTCATTTGCTCTAAGGCAAATCACATTGTAGGATTACAATGAACTACTCAACAAACAACATTTGTTGGTTGATTTATAGAAGTGATATCCAAAGGTTAATTTAAGGATATCCACAAGATAATTTTTTTTAAACAAATATTGCTTATTAGCACACAACCCCAAATCTTAACACGATTAAGATTTGTCTTTCTTTCCAACTACATCCTATGGAGTTATGAAAATTTTGGAAGATCTTCTAATTGACAATCATATTGTCTTAGAAGCATATATATCCTATATATGGGTAATTGATAATATCCAACGAACTAAATCTTATTCAAGTTCGTTCTTCTCCTAATGGAGAAAATCATTATCTTATGATGCTAATTTCCTTGATATCTTTCAAGGAAACTCATCTAAAGTGTTACCTTTCCTTGAATCAAATCTAAGGAGGTAAGTACTTTAGACGTCTTACTCATCAACTTACATTTCTTGAATTCTTTGAAACCTTTTGCAAAGTATTCGGACTTGTGTTTATTCATAATAAACTATAGTCCAACCGAGAGTGATCTTCGGTGAATGTCAAACAACATGAGTAGTATTATGTTGTGGACAAGTGCCACTAACATCTAAGTGAATTAACCTCAATAACTTTGTGATTCTTTCTTCTTTCCAAAAGAATAAGGATTCGAACATTTCGCCTCTATACAATTTTGACAAGAAGGTATTGGATCCGGATCTAACGATCCAAAGCATCCATCTATGACCAACTCGTAATTTATGTTTTAGAGGTATCACAACTCAGTTGGGATTAGTCACTATCTTGCAACCTTTTGGGTTTTAAGCATCATTATATTCTAAACAGTTAACGCTACCATATCATCTCTACTATAGAGACAATCAATTAGATTACTATAATCCAATCAGTGATTAATAAAGAACAATGTTTTGTCAAACAAAACATTCATCCATCTCTACTATAGTGATGGAATTGAGTTCCTTAAAATTGGAATGTAAAGACAATCTTTGGTTTTTCCAATTTATTTGGTAGTTCATATGAGGAAGTTAGTACCATCTGCTTTCGCAGAGATCTATATTTTATTCACGTTCCGAATGTGAAGTACTTTCTCTTCTCTCATTAATCTTCTACTTCTTATTAGCCACACTTTTACAACGATTGTAAAACATAGTTACTAATACGGAATCAAGCATTCAAGTAGAAGAACCAACTGTTTTGAACTATTCAAGAACAATTTACAACACCTTCGAAAGGTGTGTTCTTGACACTTGCAAGACATTTCTTGCAAATACCCCTTCCAATGTCCATCCTTTCATAAAGAAAGTTTGTTCCCTTGGAGTTAATTTTATCTTCTTCATTTGACTTCTCCTTTGACTACAATAGTCATGGTCCCTAAACTCCCACTATCTCTCTTGAAACCTTTTTCAATTGTGTTTATACATATCAAACATTTTGGAGAGTATGTGGTTATTGTTCACTACATAGTTTACAATAAACTTAGTGAACCATTAGGATAGGGACATAAAGGTGAAGTCCTAGCTTAGTTTCCGTCTCGTTAAGTGGTTTATCACTTCAACACTCAATGATTCAAAATCATCATAAGTCCATGTTGATGGACTATTTTTGTCAACCAACCATTATGTTCTAAACATAATTACAAACTTTCAAGAGTTGTTCAAGGCAACTCTTATTTGTTCATAAGTTCCTTTGTTCATATAACGAAGGAATAAGCATTGGTTGTTTGTGTTGTCCTCTTCATGATAGACATTTCTAACATGTTCTTCCAATGATACATTATCAATAGGAAGATTGTGAGGATGAGACTTCTTAGGTACATGCACAATCCATTTAAGACAATCTTTGGGATTGTGTTACCAAGTCCGGAAACTAAAACATTCGGATTTTCTTTGTCAAGTTTTGGATAGCGTTTGCAAATATATTGGTAAACAAATACATAACGAATATAAATTGATTGATTTTAAGCCATTTGATTCGGGTCTTTAAATCAAATAGCACCACCCACTATTTTTGGCAAATTCCATATCCCTCATTGGAATTCGAGAGTTTTGGAGGAAACTCTTAGTAGGTTATGGGAGACTCACTATTACCAAGCCCACCTCACAATGATATGATGTTGGCTAGCATTAATAATAATGAGAGAGTACGCTTACTCATTTGCAACTAATGCAAGTACCCATCAATTTGGCCTCTAGAGAATGTTGCCTCACGATGATACGATGTCGGCGCCATTGCACTTAGTTAAGTCATTCCCACCATGCTTAGTGCGTGAAGGGGTTCAAGAATAGCCTCACGATGATACGATGTCGGCCATCCTCGTTGCCTACACTCACCTCATCAAGTATGTATATAGACTCCTCCTGAGTATAAGCATGCACTTTGTACTCCCCCATGATAGGGTGAAGCCGGTGTACAAGTCATAAACGATTGGAGCCTACCACGGTGGAAGGCCACGAAATAGTGTTCTAAGCACTCTCACGCTTTTCAACTTAATAATGGTTTGGTTGAGGGTTTTAGGTCTCATCACATAAACATATTCATTTTAATCTTTATTAAAACAATTTTGGTCCTATTACAACTATTGGTCCATTTGATTCAATTTAGTTGTATATAATACTCCCACTATATTTATAAAACGGTTTTTTAAAGCAAGAGTATATGATACTACTAACGTAAGGTTTGCATTCATTTGATGGACTATATAGTTGCCTTAGGGCCTTAGGATGACTATGAACCTTTGTTTAGATTCAACACGAGCCTTGTATTGAATCTCAGACTAGGGATGGAGATTGATTTTAGTTACGCGTTTAATCACATTAAGGCGTGTTGTTCTTAGGGGCGTTGGACCCAACTACTCCATTTTCATGCATATCAAATAAAACAAGAAAATAAGTACTTTAAAGTAAAGGTGAGCTTATGCTCATTACAACATTTGCATAATTCAAATTACTTTAAAGTAAAGAAGAGCTTATGCTCTTTTACAACATTTGATCAAATCAAATTACAACCAAAATTAATCTACACATTCCCATGGTTCAAACAAATTTGAAACGGCCTATCACATAGCTCAATTATCGTAGGCTTAGGTTCATAATCACCCTTTAATTAATCAACACTTTAATTAATTAAATTGAATGCAACATTTTCATTTGGTTTTTGTATCCATAAAATTGATTTAAATGGAGCTAAATGAAATGAAAATCCAATTCTCATTTAAAGAGACAAAACAATTTTTGTTCCCTACTTAATTTGGGCCATCATGCAATAACCACAACTTTTTGGGCTATATTGCGAAACACAAACTTTTGGGGTCACTTTGTAAAAACACAAAAGTCCACTACTTCATGTAAATACAACTAGAACCCAAAAATTTCAACAAATACAAAAAACTTCATTAAAGGAGCAAAACAATTTGTCCTTTAACGTTTTTGGGCCTTAACGTAAAAACGTAAACTTTTGGGCCAAAGTGCAAATACACAAAAGTATCAAAACTTTATGTAATTGAATAAAAGTCCCAAAAATACCCTATTCTATTAGGGTGGCCGGCCATGATAGAAAAAATATGATTTTTACAAAGTTTTTGTAAGTGGGTTTTGTTAGGTGAGGTAAAGATGAAATATTTTGAATTTATGTTAAACTTTTAAAAAAGTTTGTCTACCATTATAGCCATTAATTGAATTTATGTCAAACTTTTAAAAAAGTTTGTCTACCATTAAAACCATTAATAATACTTTACCAATAATCATCACCCACTAAAATCACCCACTAAAATTAAACCAAAACTTTATGTAAAAACATAAAACATTTTGAATCAAAACTTCAAAACTTTTTGTTCTTGGCAAGAACTTCAAGAACATTGAAGAACACTCATGAAAACTCATAATAGCTCCATGAATGTTTTCACTCACCAAAACTCAAATTTTCATCACTCAAAAGAGGGTTAACATCCTAGGGTACTTAGGGGTTCCAAAAGTCACTTTAAAACCATTTTAACAAGACAAACATGAACCCAAAAAATCACCCTTTGGATTTGGCCGAATTTCCCAAAAAACATGGCACCAAATTTTAGCTCAAAAAATTCATGCTCATATGAACTACATCTACAACATTTGAGATGGCAAATTTTCTAACAAAATTTACATTCAAAGAAACAAGAATAAAGCTTGTAACATATTACAACTTTTAAATCAAAAACTATGAACTACAAAACCCAAAATGATTCACCAACTACTAGACCTAGGCTCTTGATACCACTTGAAGGAAATTTTGTGAAAAACATGTTCATTTGAATAACATCATATAGCATGCAATTAACAATTAAAGGCGGAATCATGCTTTCATGCATTCAAAAACAAAACATCTACCATGAAATTCAAAGCCTAGTAGATTGGTGAACCTTGACTCAACTTAAAAAACAACAATTTGTTAGTTGAGAAATATTTACCTTTGTAGATTCCTCTTTGCATATGCAAAGGATAATCACCCAAGAGATAGGGCCTTCATTCCTTGCTTCTTAGCTCCATGGATTTGGTTAGAAGAATAGGTTCTCCAAGTTCCCAAAATTGAGAACCTCTAAAGATTCTACACCAAGGTTGGATTGGAGAGGAAATGAGTGACCTTGAGGAAATAGAATTGCTAGACAATATCCCCCAAGGTGGTTGGCCTCTTAGAGAGAAATGGAAGCTTTGTGTTCTCACCAATTTTCTCTAAAATCAACAACTTATGAATTTTAGGTTATAAAGTTCTTTATATAGTCACTTCTTTAAATGACCTAAAGAACCAAAAACCCTAATTCAACACTAAATGGATATGGGCTTTTGGGCCTTTGTGAATCTTTATTCATTAAGTTGTCATACAACTTAAGTCAATGGGCTTTGACGTTCGAAGCCCATTGGGCCTTAAGGTCCAAAACTATCCCGAGGTCTTTAACGAACTTATTCGTTTGATTAATTAACATATTAATTAATCCTTGCCATAAATAATTAAACCATTTAATTCATCTCCTTTGTTTCTTCAATCTCCACCTTACTCGGTGTACGATACATTAGGTTCCTTTTAGCGAGGCAGTGGGCGATTAAAACCATTTTACATCGATTGTGAATTGAAACTTACTTTCAATTCTCCCTTTAGTGATTACACACGTTTAGGGCTTCCACAAACCATGAGTGACACCTAGCAGCATATCATGGCTACCCAAGCTAATCAGAAGAGGTAGAGAACCTATTCAGTTTAGGATTACAAATGCAATACGGTCTTTCTCTAATCTAATACTCTTGACCACATTGTTTGGTTTGATAGTTTATTTATTCATGTCTACTATCCAATGTGATTCATTTGCATTTTATGATTACCTTGAATGTGATTTGGAACGCATTCCCCAATCTCATTCATACTCTGGCCAGAGATTTTAATCATATCATAGAGTATTCTCCCTCAAACCATTTTGAAGGTTAGAGATCCCTTGTTGCACATTCACTTGTCTCCATGACTAAGTGGCTTAACCCCAATGATGTCGTGGACACCCCGATGCGGTGACTTTGACATAATCAAAGATCAAGGACTTAACCACAAGACAACAACTGTGATGCCTCAGGTCAAAGGACTAATTTGCATTATCCCAAACATGAGTTCTCATGTGACATGAGTATGAGAACTCCTCGTTGATCGTGTTCAGTGAACTCATTCTCTATTGAGCACCTACGTACTTGTCTTGATGTCACACACACCAATGACTCGAGACTAGTCACTCTCCCTGAGAGAAGACATAGCACGTACTGATCTTAACGGACTGTCAATGCCCAATTGGCAATCCTATGATCAGGAATGTTTAGGATGTGTCTACGAAAGAATGGTCTCATTAATCTAACTTCATTAGATTGCATTCTCCCAATCACATATTCCTTGGACTTTATCGTTTAAGCATATAACATTTATATGAGACGCCTCAAACAATAATGTTTGCCTTTTATATGTAAACTAGATTAGTTTAACATGTGAAATGTCCGTAAAGTATCATCATATGATTGGCTTTAGGGCACATTTCCAACACCCTGGCCACGGGCGGAAGCACTAACACCGGGGTGCAGGTTTATAAGCTCTCAATGCATCTCAACATAACATGTACGATTCATGGGCAACCCGTATGACAGTGCTGGAGTTGCTTAAAACATTATATAGTCATGCCATAACTCCATCATTTCAACTAATACCATAAACTCACCTGAACTTACCTGGGTGTCCTGTGTTCACCTTTGCACTTCAAGCGTTCACAATAATTATGTGCATGTAATATACATATAGATAAACCATGATGCAATCTAATACTCAATATGTTATAGCATTTTCAATTATATATAGGGTAAATTACATAGTAGCCCCTCAGGTTTGAGGTCTATTGCAATATTATACAACATCTTTAAAACTTTTCACTTTCATACCTCAAGTACTATTTTATTTCAATTTCATACAACCGTTACATTTTCCATCCATGGATCTGTTAAATGCTGACGTGGCTGCCACATATATGCCATGCGGCTGCCAAATGTCTGCCACGTAGCAAATAAAATAATTTTTTTATTTTTTAAAAAAAAAACCTGAAATTGGAAGAAGAAGAAGAAAAAAAAAAAAAAAAAAAAGAGGGATCGAACCCCTGCAACCCAGAAGAAGAAGGAGGAAGAAGAAGAAGAGAAGAAGAAAAAAAAAAAAAAAAAAAGGACAGAACCCCCTGCAACCCAGAAGAAGAAGGAGGAAGAAGAAGGAGGAAGAAGAAGGAGGAAGAGGAAGAAGAAGAAGAGAAGAAGAAAGAGGAGGAGGAGGAAGAAGAAGAAGAAGAAGAAAGAGGAGGAGGAGGAAGAAGAAGAAGAAGAAGAAGAAGAAGAAGAAGAAAAAAAAGATATGTGGCAAACAGGTTTTTTTTTTTTAAATTAAAAAATTATTTTATTTGCCACGTGGCAGACATTTGGCAGCCACATGGCATATATGTGGCAGCCACGTCAGCATTTAACAGATTCATGGATGGAAAATGTAACGGTTGTATGAAATTGAAATAAAATAGTACTTGAGGTATGAAAGTGAAATGTTTTAAAGATGTTGTATAAGATTGCAATAGACCTCAAACCTGAGGGGCTACTATGTAATTTACGCTTATATATATATATATATATATCTCTATAAAATGGCATAAAAATGCATAAGTTGTAACGCCCTACTCCCGAACTATTTATTTTCGGGAATAATTATCGGTGATAAGCCCAACTAGACACTAGTTTAATTAACTATCATTAATTACATTTTTGTACTTCAAATTCTTGATTCTTCACACATTGATTTATGACTAACATTTAACCACTAATTCATAAGGTTAAATCTCACATTTTCCACCAATGTCCCTCACATTACTCAATCCCCTAAACAAGGCTATTGTCTCAATTATTTAGTCTCATTTATTGTATGGCTGCATCTAACGTCTCGTTAGACTGCCTACATACCCTAAATAGGGATCAAGCCATTCGTAGTTCATAATAATTACTTCAAAACATTCACAGTAATCGTAAGCAATAATCAATTTATAAACGTTTATGGAATTATCAATCATATATATATATATAAAAAATATATATACGATAGAAAGGAAAAGACTCACTCACCTGGAGTTTACGCTACAACTTCCTAGCACACACATAGAGGCATCACGAACGATCGGCGCCTAGAACAATTATCAAATCACATCTCAGAATTCTTATCGATAGAATACATAATTTACATAAAACACACCCCTAAGATTCAATCCGGAAGATCCGCATTACGGATTTCCTATCCGTTACTTCCAAAGATTCACATGATGCTTCTAGAACAACATCCTAAAATTTCATTACGATCAAATGGTCGGATCTCTGCCAATTGCCAAAAACCAAGTGGCATTCAACATTTTATTTTATGAACATACAAATCCAATTCAGGAAGATCCATACGTCGGATTCCCGATCCGTAAGTTTCTATGGTCATTAAATATTATGTACTATAATGTATTAAATTTTGGTGACGATCCAACGGTCGGATCATCGATTCACATTTTACCAAGTAGCGTATCGTAAGGGATTTATGTTCAAATGATCAATCTACGTTATACAATTACCAAAACTGAACTCAAGAACACCCAAATTCTAGGGTTTCGGCAGGTTCATGGCGATTTGAAGCTTTTCCAGGCCAAATTGAACTTGGCCACATGTATAAAACTTGCTCTACTCATTGAGATCTTCATTTTGTGAAGTTTGAGAATTTTTAGGAATAGTTGGATTTTCCGGCGAGACGGGGCGGCCGACCTCCATGTACGGAGGTATGTGGGCCTATGCATCCCTTGACCTTGCTAGACTAAATTTGATTCTCTAATTCCGTTTGTGAAGTCCAATTGACGAATTTCCGTCATTTGAACCTAGTTCAATTAAGGTCCGTCACTTGACCATTTTATGAATTGATGATTCGACCGTTGGATCGTCACCAAACCTTAATATGTTATAGTACATAATATTTGAGGACCATAGGAACTTATGGATTGGGAATACGATGTACGGATCTTCCCGAATTGGATTTGTAAGTTCGTAAAATAAAACGTCGGCCGTCACTTAATTTTGGCGATTGGCGGAGATCCAACCATCGGATCGTAGTAGGATTTTAGTATATTATTCTAGAAGCATAATGTGGATCTTTGGAAGTTATGGATCAGAAATTCGAGATGCGGATCTTTCGGATTGAGTTACGTAAGGTTATGGACCCTACCGTTGATCTTTGACCGACGGTTGACTTTTGGTCAATGGGTTTCAAATCATTCTTGAACGTCCTTGGGATGTGTTTTATATAAGTTATATGTTCTATTGATAAGAGTTTTGAGACGTGACTGAATAATTGTTCTAGGTGAGGATCGTTCATGATGTCTCGATGTTCGTGCTAGGGAGTCGTAGTGCGGACCTCAGGTGAGTGGGTCTTTTCCTTTTTATCGTATGTATATCATTGATAATTCCACAACCGCTTTTAAATTGATTTATGCATTTTATGCCATGTCATATATATATTTGTATATTCTAAAATACTATGATATGGTTGAGTTTTAGATTGCATTATGGTATAACCATATGCATATTACCTTTATATAAATGTTGTGAAGACCTTGAAGTGCTAAGGTGAACGCAGGACGTACAGGTAAGTTCAGGTGAGTTTATAGTGTTATTTAAAATGATTGAGTTATGGCATGACTATATTAGGGTTTTGTGCAACTCCGACACTGTCGTACAAGTTGCAATAATAGGCAACTCCGACTCAGGTGTTATTATGGATAGATTTATGAGTCGTACAGGTTGCCTACGAGTCATACAGGTTCCATTAGGCAACTCCGACTCAGGTGTTATCATGGATTGATTTATGAGTTGTACAGATTGCATTAGGCAACTCTGACTCAGGTGTTATCATGGATTAATTTATGAGTCGTACAGGTTGCATTAGGCAACTACGACTCAGATGTTATCATGGATTGATTTATGAGTCGTACAGGTTGCATTAGGCAACTTCGACTCATGGGTTACCATAGATTGATGAGCACTGGATTTATTATATTATTGCCGATATGTAGTGATTTGGAATATTCTTGGATTTACTGTTGATTTACATTTGATTTCATACTTATATGTAGTATGATTTCCTGGAACCTATACAGGTATTACAGCGAGGGGTTATATCTTTTAGAAGGTCTTATTTTCAAAGCTTTATTTTCAGGCCCACTCACTCTTGTTTTTATCCCTCAAGGTTCTAGAAGCAGAGCTTTCGTATCAATGAGGATTCGTGGCAAGTCTTGGTATTGGAGATTACCTTTGATGGTATGATTTTCAATCCACTCTACTATACTTTACTTATGCTCTGACGTCACGTGTTAAATGGGTTCATTCCCGCTCACAGCGCACTCTCGTATTTAGGCACTTTTAGGTTTAAATTTATTCACATTTTCCACATCACTACACTTTATGACTTCGTCACATTCCAGGTGTCGGCCAACACAGCTCGATTCAGAGCCTTAGTGGACAATTTGGGTCGGGGTGTGTCAATAACAATAGCCATAGGATCAATTTATATTGTACATCATCTGAGTTTTCTCAAATTTTGGGCGTGGATTGCTTTTGAAGATTGCATCTGGCCCATTGAGACTTGAGAGTCCACAAGATGGTCCCGCGCCTGTTGCGTATATTGTGTGAATACCTTTTACGGCTTGATAATACTCTACATAGTAGCTATTATTTTTACTATTAGGGTGAACTCCCAATCTAATCCTTAAATTGTCACCTCAGTGAAAATTAGGTTTTTGAATTATTTTTTCGGTAACAGAAGTCCCTATTGCTAATTTCATCCCTACTATTATATTCAAAGCTATTGTATTAGTCAACCTAAGTTACTTGACACACTTTAGAGTGTAATACCGTTATTTTCTTGCATATAAGCGCTTAACATTTCATATAGGTTTCAAATCTAACATCTAGTTTACCCTCTAAAGTTAACTTCATACACTGTTTCTTTATGAAAATTACCAATGTACCCTCCAATGTGTATCACATGCAAATAATGTGACTTAAATAGATGGAAAATTGAATATAGTAGCTTCGAATCGAATAGTTTAGAGACCTAATTTTCACTCAGGTGATAGTTTAGGGACTAAATTGGCAATTGATTTATTATCTTATAAATGAATTACTACTTAGTGTCACATGATGTGATCGACTTTGTGTCATCACATTTCATCAGTCTTCATCACTTTTTTCTTTTTTTAACAAAGGTGTAATGACCCAAAAATTTATATTTGGAAGTAAATACTAAGATAGGCCCAAAATTTATTTCGGAAGATAATCACCAAATTCATTTTCTTAGACAATTTCCAAGAAAAGATTAAATCTCAGTTATTTTATTATGGCTGCATCTAACCTTCTCGTTAGACTGCCTACATACCCTACGAAGGGATCAAGTCATTCGTAGTTCAAAAATTCAATTTCTAACTCATTTCCGAAAATCATTTAAGTGACTAATAATCACTAACTAGGTTCAAACAAGTGAATCACACCAATTTCATATCAAATATGGATTCAAAATAACAAAATTAGCTTAAAAATACAAAGTCGGACCACTGCCACGCGCCGCCGCCGTAGCTGGTTTCCGGCGAAAGGAACCTAGTTTTCCGACGAACTTCAAATTTACCAAATTGTATATGCAAGTAGATTTTAGTGAGAGGAACAAATTTCATACATGGGCCGAAGTCCAATTCAGCCAGGAAACACCTGAAATTTTACAAGCAAGGATTGTTGTTCCCTTGTTGTGGCCTTGTCCACCTCTTCTTTTTTGGGCAGCAGCTGTTCGTCCTCTTTTTGGCTTTGTTTGGACGTTTTTGCATTGGTTCCAATCTTTTTGCCACTTCTCAAGGTAATAGCCTTAGCAGTTTCAAAACCTCCCTTTGTATTTACAATGGTTGAACTGGAAGCTTGCCTTGTTCTCTAAATTGTCCCATGAATTCTGCCATATGCCCCATTTGATTCCTCATTTTGCCCATCTATTTAGCTTGATTTTATAAACCCTGAGTCAAAAAAGTTAGTGCTTGAAGAATTTTATCATTAGGGAAATTCCAAGTAGTCGTCTCGACCCATCTATCCTCAGGGAAATTCCCCTGTCGCTGCATCACTCGATAAGTTTTCTCGACATGATTGAGCCAACACTCAGCTCCCTCGGGCCCCTCATTACCAACTGATAGGAGCATATTTATGCGACTTAGTTAGCTTGTTTTCTTGCATTTACATAGCTAATTTCTACTTATTAGAGTGTTTTAAACTATTTTCGTGTGTTTTCAAGTTCAAATGACAAAGTTGGCAAGAAAGTGCAATTTGGAGCATTTTGGAGCAGTTTTTGGCCAATAATGGATAGCGCATGCATGGAGCAAGGTGGATGCACATTTTTGAAGATCAAAAGAGGCTAGGAATGTGCTAAAGAGTTGAAGAAATTAATTCAAGACTTGGAAGAGAAGGAATCAGCTAAAAGGAAGGAACATTATCCAAACCTTATCTTATCCAACATTATCCAAACAAACCTTATCTTATCTTATCCTAACTTTATCCTAATCCTATTCTACCTAAATTCCAGCTGCAAGGGGGATTCCTTATCATATTAAACCACCTCTTATCTGATTTCTAGGAGTCCTAAAACATTGCTAAGAACTAATCATTTTCCTCCACAAACAATGCCGTGTATCTGCCCTATAAATACAATTGTGCCGCACCATTCAGGGCAACACACATAAGAGCCTAAAATTAGAAAATCTCACTTGTTTGATGCATCTTTGCAAGGAAGGAAGGAGAGGAGGAAGCTTGGAGCCGTGCCTGCCATTCAAGACTTTTGGATTGCTGGAGCGTTTCTAGGTGTATTCTATCTTTTGCTTTCAATGTTTAATTTAAGTTATCTTTGTTTAAGTGCGAACATGAGGAACTAAACTCGTTTTAGCTAGAGGTGAATTCAAAGCCATGAACATATATGTGATATGAATTGATTACATCGAGTTATTATTTCATAAATCGTGAATGCAATTTACTTATCTGTTTGATTGATAACTTATTCTTGTGTGTTGATTGAGGATGCATACTTAGTTTGCATGCAGGGATTTGATGCTAAAATATAAGGGAATTTCACCTAATAGTTATGAACTTATATTTACAAGTAGTGGAGGTTGTTAGTCACGATCGTGTTAAGTAAATTCTTGGCAGGAGTATCATGCAGTTCATAGTTATGAATGCCTTGTCAATACTTATGATTTTCATAGAACTTAATGATCTTTGGTATGTATCTCTATTATGCAGTTTATGTAGGGAACTTGATAAGAATAATTTGGTTGCGTCGCTGAGTCCAATTAAATGAATTTAGGAAAATCTGATGGTTAATTTGTGCAGTTCACGATTAACTTGGGGCATTGTCATTCATGGTTTATGGGAAGAATAACTGGAAATCGATTTGTATGTATATGTGTCATGTGTGAAGAAGGACCCTCTAGCTAGCCATTCACCCATTAAATCACCAATTTCGTACAAAGTTATTTAGAGTCTTTAAATCTGTTCGCTTTTACTTTAAATTCGTCAAAAACCACTCCCCCTTTATATTTCGTGTCTTTAGGTTAGAATCTGTCCAATTTGGTTTCTTTTTATTGTTTTGAGTCTTTTTAGTTTAATTTTCCTCCAAATCACCATCTAGTTCTTGTTTTGAGTCAATTTAACTTAGTTTGTGTGTTTTAAGTCAGTTTAGTCTATTTTGAGTAGTTTGAGAGTCTAGTTTTCAGTTTTTAGGTTTAATTTGTGTTGATTAGCATCCCTAACTAATCCCCGGCCTAGAACGATCCCTACTTACGCATACTACAACTATCTTAATAGGTTTAATTTGTGTGTTAGTTTTTACCACATCACCAACGAAATTATTCAACTTTAAGTTATACACAGTCTCCAAGGGAGTTCTCTAGGGAGGACGAAATGAAGACCGAATGGCATTAGCAATGGCCTCACCCAATTGGCCAATATCAAGAAAGTTAGATTCAGAGAAAGTAAGTGGCTCTCTTCGAGGCAGCATGGTTCTGACATAAGACATCAAAATGATTAGAATACTCCTAAATTATACAGGACTGCCAAACCTAGGCTCTGATACCAAACTGACACACCCCGACCTGAATCAAGGCGTGCTGGCTGCCACGTGATGGTGACGTAATCATGTGCGCAGTGCGGAAGTGACAATGATATGAAAATGTGAGAAATCAAAAACCAATTAGCTAATGCACACTAGACAAGTAAATAAGTGCAAGAAGAAGTGTTAGAGTGTAGATACACATAATCAGAGCGTAGGTACCAAAGTGCAATCCAGCAGGCCAAACATTAATTATACAGGATATAAAAGAAACCCTACATTGATGGATGTCTATCAGAACCACCGTAGAATCCTCATGAGCCACCAACATGAACTTCTAACTAGAACCTGGAGGGGCGCAAAACAGAAAACGTGAGTGGCCTACTCAACACCACGAGCATCCCCATATTAGGGTGTTTGAATATACCATCATGGCCTACTCAACACCAAGAGCATCCCCATGTTTTTAGAATAATTTTCTGACGTCCCATACGCCCTTATGCACCGGCCAAGGTTGTTCTTGACACTTGCGAGACATTTCTTGCAAATACCCCTTCCAATGTCCATCCTTTCATAAAGAAAGTTTGTTCCCTTGGAGTTATTTCGCTTTCTTCATTTGACTTCTCCTTTGACTACAATAGTCATGGTCCCTAAACTCCCACTATCTCTCTTGAAACTTATTTCAATTGTGTTATACACATCAAACAATTTGGAGAGCGCGTGGTTATTCTTCACTATATAGTTTACAATAAACTTAGTGAACCATTTGGATAGGGACACAAAAGTGAAGTCCTTGCCTAGTTTCCGTCTCGTGAAGTGGTTTAACACTTCAACACTCAATGATTCAAAATCATCATAAGTCCATGTTGATGGACTATTTTTGTCAACCAACCATTATGTTCTAAACATAATTACAAACTTTCAAGAGTTGTTCAAGGCAACTCTCATTTCTTCATACAACAATTTGTAAGTGAAGAATCATGGCACATAAAGTGTCCATGCCCTTGTGCTTACTTCTCAAGTTCTTTGTTCATTTAACAAAGAAACAAGCAACTAGTGTTTGCATTAACTAAGGGTTGTTCAAAGCAACTCTTATTTCTTCATACAACGATTTGTAAGTGAAGAACTATGACACTAAAAGTGTCCTTGTCTTTATGCTAATCTTCATAAGTTCCTTTGTTCATATAACGAAGGAATAAGCATTGGTTGTTTGTGTTGTCCTCTTTATGATAGACTTATCTAACATGTTCTTCCAATGATACATTATCCATAGGAAGATTGTGAGGATGAGACTACTTAGGTACATATACAATCCATTTAAGACAATTTATGGGATTGTGGTACCAAGTCCGGAAACTAAAGCATTTGGCTCTTCTTTGTCACGTTTTGGATAACGTTTGCAAATATATCGGTAAACAAATACATAACAAATATAAATTGATTGATTTTAAGCCATTTGATCCGGGTCTTTAAATCAAATAGCACCACCCACTATTTTTGGCAAATTCCATATCCCTCATCGGAATTCGAGAGTTTTGGAGGAAACTCTTAGTAGGGTATGGGAGACTCACCATTACCAAGCCCACCTCACAATGATATGATGTTGGCTAGCATCAATAATAATGAGAGAGTACGCTTACTCATTTGCATCTCTTGCAAGTACCCATCTTATTTGGCCTCTAGAGAATGAAGCCTCACAATGATATGATGTTGGCTCCATTGCACTTAGTTAAGTCACTCCCACCATGCAAGTTCGAGTAGGGGTTCAAGAACAACCTTACAATGATATGATGTTGATCATTCTCGTTGCCTACCTTCACAACATCATGTATGCATATAGAACTCCTCCTGAGTGTAAGCACGCACTTTGTACTCCCCCATGATAGGCTGAAGTCGGTGTACGAGTCACAAACAATCGGAGCCTACCACGGTGGAAGGCCACGAAAGAGTGTTTAAAGCACTCTCACGCTTGTCAACTTAATAATGGTTTGGTTGAGGGTTTTAGGTCTCATCACATATAAGCATGCATTTTAATCTTATTAAAACAATTTGGTCCTATTACAACTATTGGTCCATTTGATTGATTTAGTTGTATATGATACTCCCACTATGCATGTAAAACGGTTTTTAAAGCAAGAGTATATGGTACTACTAACAAAAGGTTTGCATTCATTGATGGACTATATAGTTGCCTTAGGGCCTTAGGATGATTATGAACCTTTGATTCGATCCAACACGAGCCTAGTGTTGAATCTCGGTCTAGGGATGGTGATTGATTTTAGTTACGCGTTGATAGGAGCATATTTATGCGACTTAGTTAGCATGTTCTTGTGCATTTATGTTGTTATGTCTTAGTTAATTATGTATTTTAGACTATTTTCGTGTGTTTGTAGGTCCTAATAACAAAGTTGGCAAGAAAGTGCATTTTGGAGCATTTTGGAGCATTTTTGGGCCAAGATTGGATAGTGCAAGCATGGAGACATGAGGATGGACGTTTTTTAAGATTAGAAGGCTAGAAATCAGCATGTGTGTGTGCAAGTGTGTTGACCTACAACTACAAACATCCATCCACTACACCCATTACATCCACTCATTACCAAACATCCACCCACTACACCCATTACATCCATTTGATAGGAGCATATTTATGCGACTTAGTGAGCTTTTTCTTGTGCATTTACGTTGTGTTTTCTTAGTTAAATTAGTCTTTTAAGCTAGTTTCATGTATTTTCAGGTTCTAAGGACAAAGTATGCAAAAAGGTGCATTTTGGAGCCCTTGGAGCAGTTTTGAGCATAAAATGGATATCACATGCTTGGAGCCAAATGGATGGACGAAATTGAAGATCAAAGGAGGCAAGAAATGAAGAAATGAACATGAAGAACAAAGAGTTCAGAATTGGAAGCCAAAGTTTCTAAAGTTGGAGGTTTCCATTCTTGAAAGTTTCTATTCTTGGATTGGAAGTTTCCTAATCCTTTTTCACCTTGGTTCCAACCCTTGCGCACCTTTCAAGCCTTTTCCCTCTTGGATTCTGATTTGTTAGGCCCTTTTCCTTGTGGATTTGGGTTCAACACTTCCTTTTCAGAAACTAAGTGGGCCAAAACCCTTTTCTTTGTTCATTTAAACCCTAAACCGAATCTTTAGGCCTTAAGCCTTAAAATCTGCTAAGTTTAAACCCTAATCTAATTTCCCTAGGGTTGTGCCGCACCTAATGTTCTAGAAGCCTAAAAATCTGCATAAAACCCTAGTTCTTTTCTCCCTTAGATGGGCCAAGCCTTTTATCTCCAAAACCCTAACCTCTTCCCATCAGATTTGTGAAAACCCTAGCTTTGTCGTGCCTATATATATGTGTTTTAAAGCCTAAATTCATCACCACCTTCCTCCCATTCAGAAATACATTGTGCCGCACCCTATACACCATTCTACACTATTCTACATCACTTTCCACCACCATACATCCTTGCCGCATCCCCCATCCAACCTAAACCTATTTCTGACCCTTCCATTCATCCATAAACATCCATAGACTCTTGTGCAGCAGCAAGGTGGGGAAGAAGAAGGCCCGTGGCGTTTCATGCTTGCAGATTGAAGCGTTTTTAGGTGTACTTCGTTCTTGTTTTCAATGTTTATTTTGTTATTACTTTCTGATTTTGCTGTAATCATGAGTGGCTAAACCCCTAATTAGTTAGGGGGAAGTTTGAAGCCATGAACATGCTTGAGATATGAATTGATTTCTTCCAATTGTGATTTGTTAAGTTGTGATTGCAATTCAATTATCTACTTTATTCATAACTGATTCTTGTATGTTTATTGAGGATGCATACTTAGTTTTCATGCATGAATTAGACGCTAGAATATAAATGAGTTTCACCTAATCATTACAAGTTTATATTCATTAGTAGTGAAGGTTGCTTATCACAATCGCGTTAATTAAATTCTTGGCAAACGCATCATGCATTCATAGTTACAATTGCCTCGTCAACACTTATGATTTTCATGAAACGTAATGATCTCTGATTGTATCTCTATTATGCATTCATGTAGGGGACTTTTAGAGAATGACTTGGGTTGTTGCATGCATTCATCCAATCCAATGAGTAAAGGAAAATCTGAGGGTTAATTTGTGCATCACGGTTAATCTGGGGTGTTGAGCATCATAATCTATTGAAAAACAATTGGAAATCGATTCATGTACAAGTGTGTCATGTGTGGAGAACGGACCTCTAACTAATCCATCCATCATCTTATTTATCAAATTCGTTTTACAATCTGCCTAATTTTCATACTTGTTTGTTTGTTTCAAATTCGTCCAAATCAAAACCCCCCTTTTACTTTCTTGTTTTAAAGTGTTCAATTTATGTTTTGTTTGTGTTTTTGAGTGTTTTGATTCAAGCCAAAACACTAAATTCGTCCAAAATTGTGTTAAGGTTGGAATCTGCCCAGAATGTGTTTTTAGGCAGTTTCAAGTGTTTTTAAGCTGTTTTGAGTCCTTTGAACCTGTTTTGAGTCCCTTGAGTCTATTCAAACGTTTTTAACTTTGTTTTTATGTTTTTGAGTCAGTTTAGAGGTTTTAGCAAGCCCTTTTAATCCCCGGTTTAGAACGATCCCTACTTGCATTTATACTACGATTTGATAACAAGAGGGTTTAATTTGTGTGCTTAACTTTTATCACATCACCACTCATTACCAAACATCCATCCACTACACCCATTACATCCACTCATTACCAAACACTCACCCACTACACCCATTACATCCACTCATTACCACAACACTCACCCACTACACCCGTTACATCCACTTATTACAACTCCATACACTCCTCTCCCTAGCCTATAAATACATCCACCCTTCACCATAACTGGAGATTTTTCCATAAACACAATCCACCCTTCACCATAACTCACCTATATCCATCCACCACCATAATTAACCATTCACCTCCATCCAACCTAAATCAAACACATTCAGCCATTCCCTTCCATATATACATACACATCCTTAGACACTTGTGCCGCAACAAGGTGGTGAAAAAAAAGGTCCTTGGTGTTTCAAGCTTGAAGATTGGAGCGTTTTAGGTGTGCTTCGTTCTTGCTTTCAATGTCTACTTTGTTATTTTCTGATTTTGTTGCAATTATGAGTAGCTAAACCCTATTTAGTTAAGGGGAATTCGAAACCATGTTCATGCTTGCAATATGATTTGATTACTTTCAGTTTGTTGGAAATGTGCCCTAAAACCAATCATATGATAATACTTTACGGACATTTCACATGTTAAACTAATCTAGTTTAAATATAAAGGGCAAAGATTATTGTTTGAGCCGTCTCATATAAATGTTATATGCTTAAACGATAAGTCCAAGGAATATGTGATTGGGAGAATACGATCTAAAGAAGTTAGATTCATGAGACCATTCTTTCGTAGACACATCCTAAACGTTCCTGATCATAGGATTGCCAATTGGGCATTGACAGTCCGTTAAGATCAGTACGTACTGTGTCTTCTCTCAGGGAGAGTGACTAGTCTCGAGTCATTGGTGTGTGTGACATCAAGACAAGTACGTAGGTGCTCAATAGAGAATGAGTTCACTGAACACGATCAACGAAGAGTTCTCATATTCATGTCACATGAGAACTCATGGTTGGGATAATGCAAAGTAGTCATTTGACCTGAGGCATCACAATTGTCTTGTGGTTAAGTCCTTAATCTTTGATTATGTCAAAGTCACTCCATTTGGAGGGTGTCCACGGCATCGTTGGGGTTAAGCCACTTAGTCATGGAGGCAAGTGAATGCGCAACAAGGGATCTCTAACCTTCAAACCGTTTGAGGGAGAATACTCTATGATATGATTAAGAATCTTTGGCCAAAGTACGAATGAGATTTAGGAAGTCGTTCCAAATCACATTCAAGGTAATCATATAAGCACACGAATCACATTGGATAGTAGACATGAATAAACTATCAAACCAAACAATGTGGTCAAGAGTATTGTATTAGAGAAAGACCGTATTGCATTGTAATCCTAAACTGAATAGGTTCTCCACCTCTTCTGATTAGCTTGGGTAACCATGATATGCTGCTAGGTGTCACTCATGGTTTGTGGAAGCCCTAAACGTGTGTAATCACTAAAGGGAGAATTGAAAGTAAGTTTCAATTCATAATCGATGTGAAATGGTTTTAATCGCCCACTGCCTCGCTAAAAGGAACCTAATGGATCGTACACCGTGTAAGGTGAAGATTGAAGAAACAATGGAGATGAGTAAGAATAATTAAATGGTTTAATTATTTATGGCAAGGATTAATTAATATGTTAATTAATCAAACGAATAAAGTTCGTTAAAAGACCACGGGTTAGTTTTGGGCCTCAAGGCCCAATGGGCTTTGAACGTCAAGCCCATTGACTTAAGTTGTATGACAACTTAATTCACAAAGGCCCAAAAGCCCAATAAAACCCTTATGGCCGGCCATGTTAGAGAGAATGGGCTTTTGGTTCTTTAGGTCACTTATTTGAAGGGACTATATAAAGAACTTTATAGCCTAAATTCATTAAGGGTTCTTTTGAAGAAAATTGGAGAGAACATGTCTCTCCTTTTCTCTCTAGGAGGCCGGCCCCCTTGGATGGTGGATCTAGCAATCCTACTACTCCAAGGTCACTCATTTCTTCATCAGTCCAACCTTGGTGTGGAGACTTAGAGGTTCTCAGTTTTGGGAACTTGGAGAATCTATTCTTCCATCCAAATCCATAGATTTTAGATGCAAGGAATGAAGGCCCTCTCTTTGGGTGATTAGCCTTTGCTTATGCAAAGAGGAATCTACAAAGGTATATATTTCTCAACTCACTTTGATTTGAGTTGAGTCTTGGTTCACCAATCTACTAGGCTTTGAATTTCATGGGTAATGTTTTGTTTTTGAATGCATGCAAGCATGATTCCGCCTTTTAATTGTTAATTGCATGCTATAGATGTTATTCAATTTACTTATCCATTTGAATTAAAATTGATTTGTGTGTGTTGGTTGAGAGTGCACGCTTAATTTTCATGCATAAATCTGATGCTAGGATATAAGGGAGTTTCACCTAATCGTTATGAACTTATATTCACAAGTAGTGAAGGTTGCTCGTCACAACCGTGTTAAGTAAATTCTTGGCATAAGTTTCATGCAATTCATAGTTACAAGTGTTTCATCAATGCTTATGATTTTCATAGAACTTAATGATTCTTGCTTGTATCTCTATTATGCAATTCATGTAGGGAACTTGTGGGGAATGCTTTGGGTTGTTGTATGCAATCATCAAATTCAATGAAATTAGGAAAATCTGAGGATTAATTAGTGCATTTCACAGTTAATCTGGGTCGTTGAGAATTCGTAGTTTATTGAAAAGCAACTGGAAATCGTTTTGTTTGCAAGTGTGTCATGTGTGGAGAAGAACCTCCTAGCTAGCCTTCCATCCATTCAATTTACTCAAATTCGTGCAGATTTCATTAGTTCTTTAATTTGCTTGTTTTGTTTGCAAATTCGTCAAACCAAAACCCCCTTTACCTTGTTGAGTAATATTAGTTAGAAACTGATTTAGTTTGTGTTTTTAAGTGTTTCGAACCAAGTTAAAACCAAAATTCGTCCAAAAGTGTGTTTAGAGTCCAAATTTGCCCAGTTTGTGTTTTTAGGTAGATTTGAGCGTTTTTAGCTTGTTTTGAGTTCTTTGAGTTTGTTTTGAATTCTTTGAGTCTAGTTTAGTGTTTTTAACTTTGTTTATATGTTTTTAAGTCAGTTTAGAGGTTATTAGCAAGCCCTCCTAATCCCCGGCCTAGATTGATCCCTACTTACATTCTTTACTACAATTGACAACAAGAGGGTTTAATTTGTGTGTTAAGTTAATTTTCGCATCACGCGTTTAATCACATTAAGGCATGTTTTCTTATTGGGCGTTGGACCCTCTACTTCAATTTCATGCATATCAAATAAAGCAAGAAAGAAGTACTTCAAAGTAAAGAAGAGCTTATGCTCTTTTACAACATTTGATCAAAACAAATTACTTTAAAGTAAAGAAGAGCTTATGCTCTTTTACAATATTTGATCATATCAAATTACAACCAAAATCTAATCTACACATTCCCATGGTTCAAACAAATTTGAGACGGCCTTTCACATAGCTCAATTATCGTAGTCTTAGGTTCATAATCACCCTTTCTTTAATTAATTAACGTTTTAACTACTTAAACTTGAATGCAACATTTTCATTTAGTTTTTGTATCCACGGAATTGATTTAAATGGAGCTAAATGAAATGAAAGTTCAATTCTCATTTAAAGATACAAAACTATTTTGTTCTCAACTAATTTGGGCCGAAAAACAATAACCTCAACCATTGGGCTATATTGCAAAACACAAACTTTTGAGGTCACTTTGTAAAAACACAAAAGTCCACTACTTCATGTAATTACAACTAGAACCCAAAAATTTCATCAAATACAAAAAACTTCATTAAAGGAGCAAAACATTTTGTCCTTTAGTGATTTTGGGCCTTTACGTAAATACGTAAACTTTCGGGTCAAAGTACAAATACACAAAATTATCAAAACTTTATGTAATTCCATAAAAGCCCCAAAAGTACCCTATTTAATAGGGTGACTGGTTTTGGATGAGAGATGGTGTCATAAACTTTTGAATTTTTCAACAAAAGTGAAAGGTGATGGGTAGGTTTGAAAAAGTGATTTCCATAAAAAATGGTTCCTTGAAACAAGGAAAAGGTGTAAGTGATTGGTATGGGTATTGATTGAAAAAGGACAAATCATGTCATACCATTTATTACAATAAAGTCACACCAACCACCATAAACAAAACTTTATGCAAAACAACCAAAAACTTAGAATCAAAATACCCAACCTTTTTGTTCTTGCAAATAACATAACAAGAACAATGAAGAACATCCATGAAAACCCATAAGAGCTCCATGAACATTTTTCACCCAAAGACACCCCAAAAAATCTCAAACTTATGGGAAAAAACATATTACCATACTAGGGTACTTAGGGGTTCCTAATGTCACTTTAAAACACTTTTAACAAGACAAACATGAACCCAAAAATCCACCCTTTGGATTTGGCCGAATTTCCCCAAAAAAACATGGCACCAAATTTTAGCTCCAAAATTTATGCTCATATGAACTACATCTACAACATTTGAGATGGCAAATTTTCTAACAAAATTTACATTCAAAGAAGCAAGAATAAAGCTTGTAACAATTACAACATTCAAATCATAAACTATGAAAATACAAAACCCAAAAGGATTCACCAACTACTAGACCTAGGCTCTTGATACCACTTGAAGGAAATTTTGTGAAAAACATGTTCATTTGAGCAACATCTATGGCATGCAATAAACAATTAAAGGCGGAATCATGTTTGTATGCACTCAAAAACAAAACATTACCCATGAAATTCAAAGCCTAGTAGAAGAGTGAACCAAGACTCAACTCAAGAACAAAGTGAGTTGAGAAATCTTATACCTTTGTTGATTCCTCATTGCATAAGCAAAGGCTAATCACCCAAGGAGAGGGCCTTCATTCCTTGCTTCTTAGCTCCATGGATTTCTTGGATGAGGATGGTTGAAAGGATTCTCCAAGTTCCCAAAGTTTAGAACCTCTAATATTTCCACACCAAGGAGAGACTCGAAGAAGAGATGAGTGACCTTGGAGGAGGGAAGATTGCTAGTAAATCTCCTCCAAGGGGGCCGGCCTCCTAGAGAGAAAGGGAGAGACTTTGTGTTCTCATCTTTTCTCCAAAAGAAACCCTAATGAAGAAAAGGCTATAAAGTCATATTTATACCTACCTTCATTGGAGTGGCAAACTTGTAATAAGTCCAAAACCCACTCCTTTATCAATATGGCCGGCCATAGGGTTTTATTGGGCTGTTTGGGCCTTTGTGAATTATTACTCATTAAGTTGTCATACAACTTAAGTCAATGGGCTTGACATTCGAAGCCCATTGAGCCTTGAGGCCCAAAACTAACCCGAGGTCTTTAACGAACTTTGATTAATTAACATATTAATTAATCCTTGCCATAAATAATTAAACCATTTAATTATCCTTACTCATCTCTGTTGTTTCTTCAATCTCTACCTTACACGGTGTACGATCCATTAGGTTCCTTTTAGCGAGGCAGTGGGCGATTAGAACTCTTTCAAATCGATTGTGAATTGAAACTTACTTTCAATTCTCCCTTTAGTGATTATACACGTTTAGGGCTTCCACAAACCACGAGTGACACTTAGCAGTATGTCATGGTTACCCAAGCTAATCAGAAGAGGTGGAGAACCTATTCAGTTTAGGATTACAATGCAATACGGTCTTTCTCTAATACAATACTCTTGACCACATTGTTTGGTTTGATAGTTTATTCATGTCTACTATCCAATGTGATTCTCTTACTTATATGATTACCTTGAATGTGATTTGGAACGATTTCCTAAATCTCATTCATACTCTGGCCACAGATTCTTAATCATATCATAGAGTATTCTCCCTCAAACGGTTTAAAGGTTAGAGATCCCTTGTTGCGCATTCACTTGCCTCCATGGTTAAGTGGCTTAACCCCAACTATGTCGTGGACACCCTCTGACGGAGTAACTTTGACATAGTCAAAGATCAAGGACCTAACCACAAGACAACTATGATGCCTCAGGTCAAAGGACTACTTTGCATTATCCCAACCATGAGTTCTCATGTGACATGAGTATGTGAACTCCTTGTTGATCGTGTTCAGTGGACTCATTCTCTATTGAGCACCTACATGCTTGTCTTGGTGTCAGTCACACCAATGACTCGAGAGCAGTCACTCTCCTTAAGAGAAGACATAGCACATACTGATCTTAACAGACTGTCAATGCCCAATTGGCAATCCTATGATCAGGAACGTTTAGGATATGTATACGAAAGAGAATGGTCTCATGAATCTAACTTCTTTAGATCGCATTCTCCCAATTACATATTCCTTGGACTTATTGTTTAAGCGTATAACATTTATATGAGACGGCTTCAAACAATAATCTTTGCCCTTTATATTAAACTATATTAGTTTAACATGTGAAATGTCTGTAAAGTATCATCATATGATTGGTTTTAGGGCACATTTCCAACAGTTACAACCCTTAGACTTCTATCTTGGGTGTTATGTGTTTCAATCTGTGGAGTTTGGAATTGGTATGAGCATATGGAATCCCTGGTTCTTGTTTCTAAGTAGTAGCATTTCATTCATGAGATCATATATATACACATGCATTAATAACTCCAGAAATTGCTTTCTTTGTTTAAAAACATATGTGAGTACTAGTTTTCATGTTTACATGAATCTTCTCACATATACCTAGTATAGGGAGTGTAGTCAGAAAATCTTGTGTGAAAATAAGAGAGAATCTAGTGAGGACTTGAGGGAATTCTATAAGGCATGTTACTACATTCAAAATGTTGTTTTAATTGATTAAATGCGAGCTAGTGAATGGTGACTATGATTAAGTGTATGCTCGAGGGTAAGGATTGCTAAAATTCATGAGAGTAGTGATCTTTGGCATGTCATGTTCATTGGAAATCCCTAAGACAATTGTTGGAAGGTCTAGATTGTGTTTTGTTTGTTTTGTTTGTTTCATTTTGCTCGAGGACTAGCAAAAGCTAAGTGTGGGGGAATTTGATGGAGCATATTTGTGCGACTTAGTTAGGTTGTTCTTGTGTCTTTATGTTGTTATTTCTTAGTTAATTTAGTATGTTAAACCATTTTCATGTGTTTGTAGGTTTAAAGGGCTAAAGTGGCAAGAAAGTGCATTTTGGTGCATTTTGGAGCAGTTTTGGGCTTGGAATGAATATCACATGCATGGAGCAAGAGGATGGACGAAATTGAAGACCAAAAGAAGCTAGGATTATGCTGAAGTTATGAAGAAATTAATTCAAAGAAACGGAAGTTAAAGATGCAATCAAGAAAGAAGGAATGTTAGCCAAGTTACCTTATTTGGTCCTAACCTTTCCTAATCCTAATTCACCTAAGTTCCAGCTTCAAAGAGGTGTTCTAAATATTTTAGGACACTTAAGTATCTGATTCTCCCATTCACACAAGCGAGCCATACTAATTCTTTCTAGAAAGTCAAAGTCCTTGCCGTGTACCCTCTTTCCCTTTCTCCCTTGCTTTGCCGCACCCCACATTCCTTTTCCTTTTGGATTTTGATTACTCCTTTTCCTTGTGGATTTAGGCTGAAATTATGTTTCCCAAAATTAATTAGGGTTAGGACTTTCTCATCCCTATAAATAAAACACTTTCTGCCGCAAGACCACCTATCCATCATTCACTACCATAAATCAGCCATTCCATCCACTTATCTACCTATCCATCCTCTATCACCCATCACTACAGATTCTCAATACATTCCTGACCCCTAAACACATCTCATACACTTCATCCACCTTTGTGCCGCAGCAAGAAGAAAGAAGGGAGGACTCTTGGATGTTCAAGCTTGATTGTTGGAGCATTCTAGGTGTAATTAATTCTATGTTTACAATGTTTAATTTCTTTTTCGTTCGTTTTGTTGTGAACATGAGTGGCTAAACCCCTACATAGTTAGGGGGAATTTCGAAACCATGACTATAGTTGCAATATGAATTGATTACTTCTAATTGTGATTTGATAAGTTGTGAATGCAATTCAATTAACTGTTTGATTCAAAACTTATTCTTGTATGTTGATTGAGGGTCGACACTTAGTTTGCATGCATGAATTTGATGCTAGGATATAAGGGAGTTGAAGGAAAAATTTTGTCCTAGCTAAGAACTAATAACATTTGAATACATATGCAAACTATTAACACTTTAAAGTAGGCATGCATTAAAAAACAATTCATAAAACCCATGACTTTCAAAGCCTAGTATATGGTGAACCAATAAACTCTTTAACAACATTAAAGAGAAGTAAAGATTTAGAGTTTCTTTACCCTTGAAGCTCATCCTTGTTTACACAAGGGATTCACCCAAGTTGAGGGCCTTCAAGTCACCTCCAAGCTCCTTGGATATTGCTTGTGATTTCCTTCTCCTTTTGTGCTCCTTTGGTCCTTGAGGATGTAAGGAAAGGATCTCCAAAAACACCAAAGATTTGGTGTCTCTAAGTCTCCACACCAAGGGTTAAGTGTGAAGATGAAATGGATGACTTAGAGAAGAAAAGATTGCTAGATTAATCTCTCTAAGTGGCCGGCCTCCTTTGTGTAAAATGAGAGAAAGTGTTTCACCTCATTTCACCAAGAAAAACCCTAATGAGAAATAAAGCTATAAAGTTGATTTTATACTTCATTTCAAGTGAGTGGCAAACTTGTAATTAATCCAAGCTTGCCCATTCACACTAATGGCCGGCCATATTAATGTCATTGGGCTATTTGCCCATTTTGTTTTAGTTGTCATACAACTTAAACATAATGAGCCTTGTGGACCAAAACACTTTTGAGCCCCGAAGCCCAAAACCAACTTAAAAGCCCAATACGAACCTTTCGTAAAATTAATTAATCATGACCATTCTTCAATTAAACAATTTAATTGCATATCCATTTCATTTAATTTCTTCACTATCGCCCTTACTCGGTGTACGATCCATTAGGTTCCAATTAGCGAGGCAGTGGGCGATTGTTACTCTTAACGATCGATTGTGAATTGAAACCACATTTCAATTCTCCCTTTAATGATTAGTGTTTGCTAATCATTAGGGCTTCCACAAACCATGAGTGACACCTAGCAGCATATCATGGTTACCCAAGCTAAGTAGAATTGGTTGGAGAACCTATCCAGTTACAACTACAATGCAATACGGTCCTTCTCTAATACAATACTCTTAATCACATTGTTTAAATGATAGTTCGTTTCATGTCTACTATCCAATGCGATACTTTTCTATATGATTCCCTTGAATATGATTTGGAACAAACTTCCTAAGTCATATTCATTTGCTTTGGCCAAAGACTTTAGAATCATATCTTAGAGTATTCTCCTTCCACCATGGAAGCTTAGAGTTCCCTTGTTGTGCATTCATATGCCTACACGACTAGATAGCTTGACCCCAACAATGCCGTGGACACTCCGAGGGAATGCCGTTGACATGATCAAAGATCAAGGACCTAACCATTAGACATCTATGAGGCCTCAGGTCAAAGGACTACTTTGCATATTGCAACTTTAGAGTTCTTACATGACATGTATGTTCGAACTCTCTTTTGATCGTTGTTCAGTGTACTTGATTACTCTTTCAAGCACCTATGTGTTTGTCTTAGTGTCCAACACCAAATGACTTGAGACTAGTCATACTCACGCTTGAGTTAACATAACACATACTAACCTTAGCGGATTGTCAATGCCCAATTGGCAATCCTATAGCTAGGAACGTTTTAGGAATGAACATAAGAGAATGGTCTCGATAATCTAACTCACTTAGATCACTTGTCTCTTAGATCAAATACATTCCTTGGATTCCCTTATTGCTTAAACACATGATACAATAAATAGTGATCAACAATAAGCTTTGCCCTTCATTAAACTATTAGAAATGTGCCCTAAAACGAATCATATGATGATACTTTACGGACATTTCACATGTTAAACTAATCTAGTTTAAATATAAAGGGCAAAGATTATTGTTTGAGCCGTCTCATATAAATGTTATATGCTTAAACGATAAGTCCAAGGAATATGTGATTGAGAGAATACGATCTAAAGAAGTTAGATTCATGAGACCATTCTTTCGTAGACACATCCTAAACGTTCCTGATCATAGGATTGCCAATTGGGCATTGACAATCCGTTAAGATCAGTACGTGCTGTGTTTTCTCTTAGGGAGAATGACTAGTCTCGAGTCATTGGTGTGTGTGACATCAAGACAAGTACATAGGTGCTCAATAGAGAATGAGTTCACTGAACACGATCAACGAAGAGTTCTCATATTCATGTCACATGAGAACTCATGGTTGGGATAATGCAAAGTAGTCCTTTTACCTGAGGCATTATAGTTGTCTTGTGGTTAGGTCCTTGATCTTTGATTATGTCAAACGTCACTCCATTCGTGGGTGTCCACGGCATCGTTGAGGTTAAGCCACTTAGTCATGGAGGCAAGTGAATGCGCAACAAGGGATCTCTAACCTTCAAACCGTTTGAGGGAGAATACTCTATGATCTGATTAAGAATCTTTGGCCAAAGTAAGAATGAGATTTAGGAAGTCGTTCCAAATCACATTCAAGGTAATCATATAAGCACACGAATCACATTGGATAGTAGACATGAATAAACTATCAAACCAAACAATGTCGTCAAGAGTATTGTATTAGAGAAAGACCGTATTGCATTGTAATCCTAAACTGAATAGGTTCTCCACCTCTTCTGATTAGCTTGGGTAACCATGATATGCTGCTAGGTGTCACTCATGGTTTGTGGAAGCCCTAAACGTGTATAATCACTAAAGGGAGAATAGAAAGTAAGTTTCAATTCACAATCGATTAGAAAGAGTTTTAATCGCCCACTGCCTCGCTAAAAGGAACCTAATGGATCGTACACCGTGTAAGGTGGAGATTGAAGAAACAATGGAGATGAGTAAGACTAATTAAATGGTTTAATTATTTATGGCAAGGATTAATTAATATGTTAATTAATCAAACGAATAAAGTTCGTTAAAAGACCACGGGTTAGTTTTGGGCCTCAAGGCCCAATGGGCTTTGAACGTCAAGCCCATTGACTTAAGTTGTATGACAACTTAATTCACAAAGGCCCAAAAGCCCAATAAAACCCTTATGGCCGGCCATGTTAGAGAGAATGGGCTTTTGGTTCTTTAGGTCACTTATTTGAAGAGACTATATAAAGGACTTTATAGCCTAAATTCATTTAAGGGTTCTTTTGGAGAAAATTGGAGAGAACATGTCTCTCCTTTTCTCTCTAGGAGGCCGGCCCCCTTGGAGGGTGGATCTAGCAATCCCACTACTCCAAGGTCACTCATTTCTTCATCAATCCAACCTTGGTGTGGAGACTTAGAGGTTCTCAATTTTGGGAACTTGGAGAATCTATTCTTCCATCCAAATCCATAGATTTTAGATGCAAGGAATGAAGGCCCTCTCTTTGGGTGATTAGCCTTTGCTAAACTGAAATAAACATTAAAACCAACATTGAAACAAATTTAAAGATAGAAAGAACCAGAAACGTCCCAACAACTCCAATGGCAGATTCGAACCCTCCTTGGATTGCAAGCCACAACACAAAGCTCCTTTTTCCTTCCTTGCTGCGTTACTTGTTGAATCTCTGAGAAATTGGCGTGAATTGTGGTGTAGAATGAATATGGGAGTGGTGATATGATGGTAGAGGGTGGTGGTCTGAGTTATGCGGCATAATGATGTATTTATAGGCTAGGATGCACGACACAAATTCCTGAAAGGAGAGGATAAGTTCGACCTAATTCACAAGGGAAAAGGACTAGGGTTTGGCAGAAATCCAAAAGGAAAAGGATTGCAGGTTCTAGAGCTTCTAGAACAGGGGGAGGCGCCAGATTTGTAGGGACTTCTAGAATGAGTGTTATGGGGCTGATTTCTAGAAGAATAAGGCCTAAAACATGCGGCACCAATGTAGGAGCATATAAGGCTTCTAGAAATCAGGTTTTTAGGTCCCCTTGCAGCTGGATTTAAGGCATGATAAGATTAGGATAAGATAAGATAAGGTTTGTTTGGATAAGATAAGGTTGGATAAGGTTTTGGATAGTGTTCCTTCATTTTAGCTAATTCCTTATCTGCTTTGTCTTCGATTTATTTCTTCAACTCTTTAGCACATTCCTTGACATCTTTGGTCTTCAAATTCATCCATCCATCTAGCTCCACTCATAAGCTATCCAATTGATGCCCAAAACTGCTCCAAAATGCTCCAAATTGCACTTTCTTGCCAACTTTGTCATTTGAACCTACAAACACACGAAAATAGCTTAAAACACTATAATAAGTAGAAGCTAGCTATGAAAATGCAAGAAAACAAGCTAACTAAGTTGCATAAATATGCTCCTATCACAAGTCAAGTCTAGAAATCATACCTTTTGTCAATCAATCATGCTAGCATCCATTAACATAAGTATAGCAAGCAGGAAATATATACTAGCATCAACTAGTCAATCTTAATACTGGTAATAATCATTAACCCTAACATCCACTAGGACAAATATAACCTGCAAATAAATCTATGGCCGAAGATAGCTATACAACATCTCACATGATGACCATGTGGCCATGTGGTGAAAATAGATCACGAATGACCTAAACATATTATCAATATTATCTCAAGTCTCATCTGAGACTAACATATTAATATGCATCCACATATTAAGCATATAAGCATACATACATACATACATACATATATATATATATATAACGTAAAAACGTTTTAGTTTTTCGAAGGGGTCCACTCACAGGTAAGCAGAGCGTCCCTCACAAATAGGCTATTTGCCTGTATCCTTCCGATCCTTAATCAATCCTGTGAATATCAATATAAGCTAAGATAAGCTTAAAACATCAATTTAATGTAACATTGTCCAATTTAACCATTTTAGCTTTGAATTTGCACAAACGTAGGGCACCACGTGATTTAGAACACCGAAAAACCTAGGGTTAGGTCTTCGGTCTGTCACGCACCGTTGTGCTCAAGCCATGCCCCGCCATGGCGGTGTCACGTGCTGCCATGGGCCGCCATCGCCGGTGAACATGCCCTCATACTCGCCACCACAATTCGACGAGTAGACGTCACACTCGCTGTTGCTGGTGCCATGCGCCAGTGCGGTAAGGATTTAAAATAGTTAACAAAATATACCTTCTCCGTTATAAGATTCCGTCAAAGTTAACGGAAGCTCAGCCTCTATCGTTAAATCTAATGGTGACCGTCGCTGGTCATTGGAGTTTCGTCGAAAACTGTACAAATAGCCCAAAACATGATTTAGGGCCTCCCAAGTTCGATCTCCATGATTTCAAAGCTAAAATTTAAGTAATTAAGTCCTAAAAATCACCAGCAATTCACCTAGGGTTTTTATAAGACGAGTGCATGCATGTCAAACTTGGCAATCACAACAAAAAACTTACATGCAATTAGGTAATTTGTTATCTGGAATGTGGTTCGAAAGAGTTCGAGTGCCAAAACCCTTAAACTCGCCAGAAACAACTCGGGGTTCATCGTCGAAAACTGAGATAGAGAATGTGAGTGCATGCAGAGGATTAAACCCACGAATTCAAGCTTAGGTTAGCCCAACAAAACATTAACATTCCCAATCGAGCTACATCCCAAGAGAAACAGTCACCACCAAGCTTCGAACTCGACGACATATGTCGGAGTTCGTCGCCGGGGTGACATGTATGCACAGTTTCAAAGTAGAGAACCCCCATAGATTTTCAGCATAAGGTTCATCATAGATAGATTATAACTCACACAAACCAAGAGGAGTAGGTTAATCATACCTGAGATGGAGATCAAGAGAGCTCAATCTCTTAGCGTTAATGGTAGAGCACACGGAGGTGCCTCAATGCCACATGCACCACTGCAGATGAGTTCTTTATGTCCCAAAGGTTCGAAGTTTAGATTTTTGGGAGTTGGTTTGGTTAGAATCGAGAGGAATGGGGGTGGTTTCCTTCTCGGAGAAAAGAGAGACCGAGAGTGGGTATATCCCCACTTAAAAATTATTTTAAGTGAAGTTACGATTTTGTCCTTCCAATTATTTTTAATTATAAATAGACCCTCAAGGTCTCGATTCGTAATTCGATTTCAATGTAAAACTTACGTAAAAAAATAAAGATTATAAAACTTAAGAAAGTACAAGGATATAACTCTTGAATCAAGGCTTGATAAATTAATTAAGACATCCACTCAGGGGCAAAATAGTCATTTCACATGTCTTAGAATAAAATACAATATTTTAAGGTATGGGTTGTAACATTGCATTTCATGAGAATGATATGTACTTTGCCAATTCCGAGTCTTCACTTAAGGGGGAGAATCAGACAGAAGTTCAAACTCTTGATTATACTATTCCATATACAAATAATGTGAATGATTTAGATTTAAGTGGTGATGCCTTGGAAATAAGTGGTGATCATTCACATGAAAATAATGACGGGAATGAATTAGAACTAAGTGGTAATGTCTTGGAGACAAGTGGTGATCATTCACATGGAAATAATGTTGAAAACCTTGAAATGGATGAGTTAACATTGCCAGATAACTCACTGCTTGATAGCTCACTACCCGTTTCCTCAGCACCTGACAATCCTGTGTCGCCAGCTACCTCACAGTCTATCTCGCCACCCTTGAGTCCCAATAACCATAATCAATCCTCTTCGATCCTGGATGCACCACCACCACGTCGTTTCCCTGACCGTGTTAACCAAGGTATTCCTAAACTTACCTATAAAGCCGACCCTAAATGCAAAACTAGGTATCTGGTGAATAAGCCCAACCCTGATTCTAATGTGTTATATCCGTTAAGTAATTATGTGTCTACCAATCACCTGTCAGATTTCTAAATTTCTAACCCAATTTTACAAAGTTCTGGTTTGTCTGGCGGGTTTCACCCTTTTTCGGTGATTTCGACAATGATTACCATCGATCCCCACCACCAATAGACTCCTCTCAATCCTAGGAGAAAGGCCCAAGCATTGGTTGTAGCGTCAGACTTCGTTTTGGCGTTCAATCAAGAACACCCATTTTTAGGGTTTTCGATGGTTTGAGGCCAATTTCAGGTGCTTTACGGCCGAATTGAACTTTAGCCTAGGTATGAAAGTTGTTCCCCACATTGAGCTCTAACTTCGTGTAAAATTTGGTAATTTTTCGAGTTAGTCTGAAAAACTGGATTTTCGGCAGGTCGAGGCAATTTCCGACATCTTCCCGGCCGAATTGGACTTCATCCTAGGTATGAAAGTTGTTCCCCTTGTTGTGTTCTATAATTCTCTAAAATTTGGTAATTTTTTGACTTTGTCGGAAAATTGGGTTTCCGTTCGCCGGAAACCGCCTCTTGCGGCAACGCGTGGCCAATGGGCTGATGTTGCCTTTTTACATAGATGTCAATATTCTGAATTTGTTTTTGGGTATCTATTTGATGTGCTTCAATTGGTAAATATGGTATTGAATATTTTCTCCACTTGAATATTTTAGGAAATGGATTAAAAATGAAAGGTGAACTATGAATGGCTTGATCCCTATTGAGGGTACGTAGGCAGTCTAACAAGAAGTTAGAAGCAACCATAAAATAACTGAGATTAATCTTTTATTGAAAATTTGTCTAAGAAAAGGAATTGGGTGATTTGTTTAAAAATAAATCTTAGGGTTTAATTTCTTTGGGCCTACCATAGTAAATATCTTCCGAATTAACAAATTGGGTCGTTACAAATACAATATGTATTTTGTTGTCCTTGACTGCAAATCTTAATTGGCAAATACAATCTGTATTATTGTATGGGTTGAAGCAGTCCCTAAGACCGTGGTTTAGGAGATTTACCAAGTCTACGAGAGCATTTGGATATAAGCAAAGTAATTGTGATCACACGTTGTTCTTGAAACGTGGGAATGGAAAGCTTATAACACTGATTGTATATGTGGATGACATGGTAGTTACTGGTAATGATCCAGATGAGCGTGCAGCCTTGCAAAAATATTTATCTACAGAATTCAAGATGAAAGATCGTGTGTCTCTAAAATATTTTCTTGGGATTGAGGTATCAAAGAGCAAGTCAGGAATCTTTTTGTCATAGAGAAAGTATATTCTTGACCTGTTAAAAGATACTGGCATGTCAACATGCAAACCTACGACTACTCCGTTGGTAGAAGGAATGAAGCTGAGCATTGATCTAAACCAAGTATCAGTCGATAAAGGGAGGTATCAACGGTTAGGGGGAAGATTAATGTATTTGGCACATACTAGACCAGACCTTGCTCATGCCTTGAGCGTCGTTAGTCAATACATGCATGATCTAGGAGAACAACACATGAATGCAATTATGAGAATATTGAGTTATTTGAAACAACAAAGTCCAAGGAAAGGGATTTTATTTAAGAAGAATGGTCATTGTAATATTGAAGGTTATACGGATGTTGACTGGGCCGATTCGAGTGATGATAGGCGCTCAACATCAGGTTACTTCACCTTTGTTGGTGGAAATCTAGTTACTTGGAGAAGCAAGAAGCAGGGTGTATAGCAAGGTCGAGTGTAGAAGCAGAATACATAAGTATGGCCTTGGTATTTGTGAGATTTTGTGGCTTAAACTTCTATTACAAGATTTGGGTGTCAAACATAGTCAACCAATGAAGTTGTTTTGTGATAATAAGGCTGCTCGCGATATTGCTCATGATCCGGTGCAACATGATAGAACTAAGCATGTAGAGGTTGATAAGTTCTTTATTAAAGAAAAGCTGGAAGGTAAAATAATTGAAGTGCCTCCAATCAGAACGGAATATCAAATAGCTAACATTCTCACCAAAGCAGTTTCTAGTGAAAGGTTCTCTAAGTTTCTAGACAAGTTGGGCGTGTGTAACATATATGCACCAATGTGAGGGGGAGTGTTGACTTGTATAGTTTCCTATAATTTAGAATTTCCTAGTTTAGGATGGATCCCATGTAATCTGGGTCAAATCTTTGTAATCTCCTGTAATTATTCTTCCTTATTTGGTTAGGATTAAGATTGTATATTATACCTCTTTCTGAGAAGAATAAACATATCATTCAAAACATTATCTTCTAAACAAAGGTAGCCCGAGAGAAGGTGGTGGTGCAAACATCCGAGCCAGTGTGAACAACAAAACTCTACACACTTTCCTAATGGACCGCAACAGATCGCAGGCAAAAGTGATTGCTAACCGGATTTAGTATGGAATTGATGAAGGACAAAGCCAATTCAGAGAGAACAAAGCGAATGAAAGAGAGATTGAAATTGTAGAGGATGGATGAGGGACGTGAAGATGGATGGATAGTAAAGATTATAAAAAATTATAAGAATGGATCTTAGGACATAGTCGAGTAAGATCGACAGCTTTTGAGGTGGAAAGACCAAGCTGGTCGGGAAAGATAGCAGGGGAAAACAACAACATAAAGTAAGGAAGGAAAAAAACAAAAAGGAGAAGGAAGGGACTGCCACCGACTCTGACCACAGCTAGGAGCGGCGGCATCGAAATTTGACGAAAGGGTAACCACTCACACCATGGTGAAAGCTCTCACAAAAAGTCTCTCACCAAACGAGAGAGAAAAATTCTGCAGATTGCTTTTTTTTCTTTTCCCAATTGTACATCACATTAAGTACTAGAGACATTGTTAAGATTTTGTTATAATTTAGGCCATAAATTAAACTATTTCTTCGACGGGGAGTTCAATTGCCATCCTCAAAAGAGAACAACATAGGTAGATATATTTATTTGTAATATTTTTTTTCACCCGGAGCAAATCTGAGCTATAAAATGAGATTAAAACCAAGTAATGCTAAATGGGGTCGCATTTTCTGCCTCCAGTCCTGTTCACATTATGTAGCCGCCAAAATTCGGTTATTATTTAAAAATTTATACCAATTATATTTAACAATTTGTTAAAGTTTGCTCAAAAAAAGACTTCTCGTTAAATGACTATTATTTATACAACTCATGTTCCGTATATGATTTCGTTGCCAATTTAATTTAGGGGCTAACTATATTTACACCCTAGTTTCAATTTTCACATATTACATTTTGAAATTGTAACAATTTATGCATCAGAGTTATGTGATCGTCTCATCCTTCATTAAATTGATGACATGGAAAGTGTGCGACTTGTGTATGGGTCAATGTGATATGAACACAATTCTTCATAAAGTTTTGACTCCTCCTAAATCGATGAGATGTGTCCCAAAAGACAAATAATTGCAAAGTTTAGTCCAAACTGTGCAAGTGCCGCATATTAGATCTCGTTTGGCAAGCCCTATAAAGAACCGAATAAGATGAATAATACATACTCAAGTGTTTGGGGGTAGTTATATACTAAATAGTACCGGATTAATTAAACCAGGCCCACATCTTATACGGTACACTTCTGCTAAATTATCCAATCCAAAACATCTGTATTATTAGTCCGGTATGAAAGCCAGGCTCTTTTCTCCCGCTCCCTCCCATCGCGTCCCTCTCTCTCGCATCGTGCCAACTAACTCACATGAGTCTCAGTAGGAACCAACAAAAACTTTACGCACAAAGATACTTGGAAGACAAACGAAAGACCGAACTACAAAACCCCTACCAGTTGCATTACAAAAGTCATTCCCGTTGCCCTCGTTCAGGTGTCGTCTCCGTCACGATTTCTTCTTCTTCTTTCTGTTCCGCTCTGATAGGAGCATATTTATGCGACTTAGTTAGCTTGTTTTCCTTCATTTTCATAGTTAGTTTGTGTTTATTATAGTGTTTTAAGCTATTTTCGTGTGTTTGTAGGTCCAAATGACAAAGTTGGCAAGAAAGTGCAATTTGGAGCATTTCTGAGGCAGTTTTGGGCATCAAATGGATAGCTTATGAGTGGAGCAAGATGGATGGACGAATTTGAAGTTCAAGAGGCTAGGAATGTGCTGAAAAGATGAAGAAAATAAATCCATGACAAAGAAGATAAGGAATCAGCTCAAAAGAATGAGTCATTATCCAAAACCTTATCCAACCTTATCTTATCCAAACTAACCTTATCTTATCTTATCCTTTCCTGATCTAGCATTATCCAATCTTATCTTATCCAAGTCAGTTTGTGCCTTAATTCCAGCCATTTATAAGGGATAATTATGCATTTAAAATACATATTTCAGATTCTAGAAGCCTTATCTCCTTTCCCTACAAAAGTGGCGCCCCAACCCCTTCTAGAACCCATTTTCCTAGTTGTGCCGCACCCTATATCCTTGTTCCTGATGGTTTTTGATGTGTCATCCTAATTTCCCTTGGTTTCTGATTGTTTTAACCCATTCCACTTGGGTTTTGGAGTGCCAATCCTTTTTCCAATGCTACCTAGGTCGTGCCTTTTCTCCCTATAAATATAATTGCTACACCATTCATTCAGATCACCACCCTCTACCACCATTCACTACAAATTTGTGCCATATACACCCATACACATTCATCCCATTGTGCCGCAGATTTGCAAGGAGAAAGGAGAGGAGACCTTTGGAGCCGTGCTTGCCATTCAAGACGTTGGATTGTTGGAGCGTTTCTAGGTGTATTCTATCCATTGTTTTAATGTTTAAATTTAATTGTCTTTGTTTAATTGCGAACATGAGGAGCTAAACTCGTTTTAGCTAAGGGGAAATTCAAAGCCATGAACATATTTGCAATATGAATTGATTACTTCCAGTTGTGATTTCATGAATCGTGAATGCAATTTACTTAACTGTTTGATTAAGAACTTATTCTTTTTTGTTGATTAAGGACGCACACTTAGTTTGCATGCAGGGATTTGATGCTAAAATATAAGGGAGTTTCACCTAATAGTTATGAACTTATATTTATAAGTAGTGGAGGTTGCTAGTCACGATCGCGTTAAGTGAATTCCTGGCAGGAGTATCATGCTGTTCGTAGTTACGAATGCCTTGTCAATGCTTATGATTTTCACAAAGCTTAATGATCTTTGATTGTATCTCTAATATGCTGTCATGTAGGGAACTATTGAAGAATAATTTGGTTGCCGATGCGTTGTCCATCCAATTCAATGACTTAAGGAAAATCTGAGGGTTAATTAGTGCTTTTCATAGTTAATATGGGGTGTTGAGGTTCATGGTTTATTGGAAAAGCAACTGGAAATCGTTTTGTATGCAATTGTGTCATGTGTGGAGAAGAACCCTCTAGCTAGCCAATCACCCATATTTCCCCCAAATTCGTGTCTAATATGTCTAATCTGTCTAAGTTTTTAATTTAATTGTCCTTACTTTAAATTCGTCAAAAACCCAATCCCCTTTATTTTGCTGTGTCAAGTTAGTTGGAATCTGTCCAATTTGTGTTTTTAAGAGTTTTAAGTCAAGTTAAAATCAATTTTCGTCCAATTCACCCTCTAGTGTCTAGTTTGAGTCTATTTGATTGTTTTGTGCTGTTTTGAGTCTTTTTAGTTTGTTTTGAGTTCTTTGAGTCTAGTTACGTGTTTTTAAGTCTAGTTTTGTGTTTTTGAGTTATATTTGTGTAGATTAGCAGCCCTAATTAATCCCCGGCCTAGAACGATCCCTACTTTCATATACTACAACTATCTTAATAGGGTTTAATTTGTGTGTTAGACTATTTCACATCACGCTCTAAATTATTGGTGAAGTTACGGTTCCTTTCAAATTAAGGTTCTGAACCCCAAAATTTCTACCCAACTCTGTGAAATTAATTAGGGTTGGAGATGAAGCTTCTTGGCTCAATTTCTGCGATTGCGACGACCCACCACGATGTAAATCCAATTAATCAATTTCCTTGACAGGATCTGAAACCCGACGACCTGCCAGTCGCCCTTTCGCCGGAATCTAGAGTGGGATCTCACCGTCGGCTGCGCTTGATTTCGCAGCTTCATGGTGCCTCGATTTGCCATGAATCCACACCCATAACTTTTCTGGGTTGTGTGCAGAAGATCAACAATGGATTGTTTGCAGAACAACTACAAAGAAAGGGCAGGTGCCCCTTTGTCGATTATTTTATCAATTTTTTCCTTTCTTGTTTTCTTTTTATTAACAATTTTTTTAGATGCCCGACTAATTTAATCAGATGAACAAATTATCATATTTGACCGAAATAACTAATATAGTTTGAGCTGACAAACAGATTTTAAACATTCTAATGAATGAAATGTATATATTGATATAATTTTAAAATCTAAGAGTGCAATGCAAGAAAATTAAAACCTCATGTTTGGGTTAATATTTAAACTTTGGACCTAAAAGAAATAAAGCCCAGAAGAACTAAAGGAATGAGACTTGCCCGAGGCCCAGCACCAAGCTCATTCAACCATCTCAAAACAGTATGATGGCTCCTCATTAATGTAAAGGCTAAGTGCTTACAAGGGAAATGACAACCGATGGAAATTAACCTACTCTCAACCCAAAAGCACTTTCTAAATGGCAGAACATGTAAAAAAGATGATGACTCACTAAGTGCTTTCAGGCAAAGCTTGCAACAACCAAGATAAAATGCTTATAAAAGGGAAGACAGGGCCCAGAGACAAGGACACTCAACCAATCAAACAAACAAGCATACAAACTCTGCTCTCAAGCCAGTTCATACCTTCCAAACCCATTTTAGCAATAGTTCTCTTAGAAAGTCATCTTTTGTCTGGTGTAAAAGCTCTGCTACCTTCTCCAAATGTTGTAGTATTGATTCCCTCATGTAAACTTGTTTACCACTTATCCCTTTTAACACAGAAACCTCTGTAATCACAAAGAGAAGAAACTGCAAGACGTTCACCCTTGCCCGACAAGGTGAAATCATGCCCGACTCTCTTTGTTTTATCTTTCAATTAGTAGATTTGGTATTATGATGTACTCTTCAGTATATATTCAAGTCATTTCCAGTCATTTGATGATCAAAGGTTCCATTGGCACTCAGACCTGGTTCATTTAGTAGTTTTACTGCTATAAAAGACTAAACGAGAACTAGACCAATGGCTTAGTCAGATATGGACTTCTAACCTTTAAAGCATACAAGATAATAGAAGTCCTTAATCTCCAGGCACAGAAAAGAACTTAATGTAAACTTAACTCATCTACGACAATCCTTTGATAACAAGAAGTTAGAATAACTTGGGGCGCAAGTAATCGACTTAAACACACTTGTTCTACATCTGCCATACTAAGATGGCAATGGCACGCCTAAGCACTTAGTTTTTATTGCGAGCCTCAAGGCATACACCTAAGGCCCTACAAAGGCACCTTTCAGAACTAACTTTGTCCTCCTCTTGCAGCCTTTCAACAAGCAGGACCCCGACAACCAACCAAAGTGCCAACTCTTCGATGAGCTGTGTGCTCGAGCCAGGGGCCTTCTCTAGGGAAATTCTTGCCCGAACACCTCATAACTCATTTTGAAAATCAAATGTAGTTGGCCCTTTAATTTATGTCAATAAATATGTAAAAAAATGCAAAAGAAGTTTAAATATCCAAATATACATTCCTAGATTGGAGAGGTACGAAAGTTGTGAACAAAAATGGGATCAATCACCTATCCATAATAAGTATAGCCCCTAGACACAAATGACTTGGAGACTTCCATATGAGACTTGTTGCAATCCAATAAATAAATTAAGCATAAATTTATCACGACAAACTGATGTGAAAATTAACTAGACACACAAATTAAACCCTATTATTGACAACTGTAGTAAAGATGTAAGTAGGGATCATTCTAGACCGGGGATTAACTAGGGCTGCTAATCAATGCAAATAAGACTCAAAAATACTAAACTAGACTCTATAGACTCAAAACTAACTTAAAACACTCAAAACAGCAACAAACAATAAAAAAGACTCAATTCTAGACCTAACAAGTGATTTTGACGAAAATAGGACTTAACTTGACTCAAAAGACTAAAAGAAAACAGGGTTTGACTCTAAAAACAAGACTTAAGAAAAAGGGATTTTGTTTTGACGAAATTAAAACTTAAAAACAGAAACTTGTAAAACAAACTTTAAAAACTCGAAATTCAATGAAATAGAATGGGTGAAAGGCTAGTTAGAGGGTTCCTTCTCCACACAAAAAACATATGCATACGAATCGATTTCCAGTTTTTCTTTCGATAAACCATGAATGACAATGCCCCGAATTAATTAGATTGCACCAATTGATTCTCAGATTTCCCTAGATTCATTGAATTGAATGGATAACGCATCACAACCAAATTATTCTTATCAAGTCCCCTAACTATGGAATACGCATGATAGAGACAAATATCAAAGATCATTAAGTTCAATGGAAACCATAAGCATTGACGAGGCATTCATAACTATGAAAAGCATGTTACTCTTGCCTAGGATTTACTTAACACAATCGTGACTAGCGACTTTTACTACTCATGAATATAAGTTCATAACGATTAGGTGAAATTCCCTTATCCTCTAGCATCAAATTCATGCATGCAAACTAAGTATGCATCCCTAATCAACACACAAGAACAAGTTCTTAATAAAACAGATAAGTAAACCACATCCACGATTCATGAAACAATAACTGGAGGAAATCAATTCATATAAAACATAAGATCATGGCTTCAAATTCACCTCTAACTATAAAGAACTTAGTTCCTCATGTTCGTAAATAAACAAAGATAACTTAAATTAAACATTGAAAATAAAAGATGGAATACACCTAGAAACGCTCCAACAATCCAACGTCTTGAATGGCAAGCACGGCTCCAGGTAGCTCCTTCTCCTTCCTTCCTTGCAATACTCACGACACAAGAGGGATGTGGGATGAATTGTGGTTCTGAATGGTAGAGGGTGGTGAATGATTTGTGCAGCAAAAGCTTGTATTTATAGGGCAAACCCATGGCACAATCCCTAAGGATTATGATAGGTTTCTGAAATCAAATTGGAACAAGGATTGTGTAACCAAAACCCAAATGGAATGGGTTAAAACAATCAGAAACCAAAGGGGATTAGGTTAGAAAGGTGCGGCACAAATTCCTACAAGGAAAGGGATAAATTTAGCCTAATTCAAGAGGGAAAAGGATTAGGGTTACAGGTTCTAGAGCTTCTAGAACAAGGAAAAACGCCAGATTTTTATGTACTTCTAGAAAGGATGTTTCAGCACCAATTTTAGAGGTCTAGAAGGATAAGGGTGCGGCATAAATGTAGGGAAAGGATAAGCCTTCTAGAAATCAGATATTTAGGTCCCTTTGCAGCGAGATTTAAGGCACAAACTGATTTAGATAAGATAAGATAGGATAAAGCTAGATTAGGCAAGGATAAGATAAGATAAGGTTTGTTTGGATAAGATAAGGTTTTGGATAATATCTCCTTCTTTTGAGCTGATTCCTTATCTTCTTTGTCTTGGATTTATTTTCTTCATCTTTTCAGCACATTCCTAGCCTTTTGAACTTCAAATTCGTCCATCCATCTTGCTCCATTCATAAGCTATCCATTTGATGCCCAAAACTGCCTCAAAATGCTCCAAATTGCACTTTCTTGCCAACTTTGTCATTTGGACCTACAAACACACGAAAATAGCTTAAAACATTATAATAAACACAAACTAACTATGAAAATGGAAGAAAACAAGCTAACTAAATCGCATAAATATGCTCATATCACAAACGATTTCATAATCGACAGAGATAGAACTAGAGTCATTCAAAAAACAGTAGTATTTGACAATCTGTATATTCAGCCGACAGTCTTAAACCAAAGATCAATCAGTGCCCAAGTATTATCCGAAACATAATAACAACATGTTATTACAATGACAACGTTTTCTGTTTCCACATTACAATGCTCAGATCAGTCACATTGTCTTAAATCAGCATCCCTTTGGGGACATCTGATAAAATTGGAACAACATCTTGTCTTATATCTAGGGGTGGTTCGATATGGGATACCATACCGAAACTAGTATCCCGAATCTCAAACCGAAATTTTTCGGGACGGGAATTTGAAGACCAATCCCAAACCAAATTTTCGGGAATCCCAAATTTCGGGAATCCCGAAATATTTTCGAGATTTCGGGACAAATCGGGAATCCCAAATTTAAATATGAAATTTTGAATTGTTGTTCAAATATATAATTCAAGAACACATTCATGAATTAGGAATGTCACATCCCGGCCCGGGGCGGACCACTTCCCGGGCCCGTTCCATCACCGTAACACGATATTGTCCGCTTTGGGCCCTGACCACGCCCTCACGGTTTTGTTTTTGGGAACTCACGAGCAACTTCCCAGTGGGTCACCCATCCTGGGAGTGCTCTGGCCTCCTTCTCGCTTAACTTCGGAGTTCCTACGGAACCCGAAGCTAGTGAGCTCCCAAAAGGCCTCGTGCTAGGTAGGGATGGGAATATACATTTAAGGATCACTCCCCTGGGCGATATGGGATGTTACAAGGAATGTCATTTCATTCACACTACCATTTAATCTAAAACTAGCATGTCTGACGGTTTTTATCATAGTCAAAATTCAAATTAATTAAACCCTGTTTGCAATCTGTTGAGAGACAAAAGAATCAAGCCTTCTGAAATCATTAGCCATGGCAGCATCAATAATAAAATCTAAATGAACATCAAACAGAACATGAAAAATATGCAAGGTGTAGGGCATTCCAGGTTGCGGAGCATGAATTAGAAACTACTGATGCGAAAATAACTTAACGCACAAATTAAACCCTCTTTTGTCAAATTGTAGTAAAGATGTAAGTAGGGATCGTTCTAGACCGGGGATTAGGAGGGATTGCTAAACACTTGGAAACTGACTTAAAACTCAAAAACTAAGTTTAAAACACTAAACTAGACTCAAAGAATGCAAAACTAAAGTTTAAAACACTAAAACAAACCTAAAACTCAAAACAGCAACTAGAAGACTCAAAACTGCCTAAAAACCACTTTCTGGGCAGTTTTGAGCACAAACACAAAATCTGACGAATTTGAGTGAAAACTTGAATCAAAACACTTAAAAACACAAATCAAAACACTTTCTAACTAATCTAAGACTTCAAAATAAAGGGGGATTTGGTTTTGGACGAAAATTGAAAACAAAACAGAAACTTTAAAACAAAACAGATTGTAAAACGTTTTTGGATGAAAAGGATGGATAAAAGGCTAGTTAGGAGGTTCTTCTCCACACATGACACACTTGCAAACAAAACGATTTTCAGTTGTTCTTCCAATAAATTATGAAACTCAACACCCCAAGTTAATTAGATACGCTTAAATTAACCTTCAAGTTCTCCTTAAGTTAATGAATTGGATGGGAAAGCGCATACAACAATTCAAAGCATTCCTCAAAGGTTCCTTACGTGATGAGCACAATAAGGATACAATCAAGAATCATGAAGCACAATGAGAACTATAAGTGTTGACGAGGCATTCGTTACTATGATGAGCATGAAACTAATGCCAAGAATTCATTCAACGCGATCGTTTATAAGCGACCTTCACTACTTGTGATTATAAGATTGTAACTATTAGGTGAAACTCCCTCATAATCTAGCATCATATTCATGCATGAAAACTAAGCGTGCACTCTCAATCAACATACACAAATAAGTTATCAATCAAGTAGATGAACGAATTGAAACCACAACTTATGAAATAACAACTGAACGTAATCAAATCATATTGCAAGCATATTCATGGTTTCGAATCACCCCCCAACTAAGGGGGTTTAGTTCCTCATACTCACAAGCAAAGATACATAAATTTAGAAATTAAAATCCAAAGGAAGAAAACACCTAGAACGCTCCAACTTGGCAGCAAGCTCATCAACGAATTCTCCTTCCTCCTTGCTGCGGCAGAGAACTTTAGAACAGGTTTTTGGGGTTATTTGTGGTGTAGAATGGATGTGGAATGGTATGGAAAGGTTTAGGGTTGATGGGGGTACGGCTAGGGATGATTTTGGGTCAGAAAATATGGTGAAAGGTGAAGGAAGGCTGCTGCAAAGTGTGATGGATGTGTTTGACGAATTTATGAATTGTGGAGGGTGTATGGCTGGATGGGATGAATGGAATGTGTGTGGGAGGTGTGGTTTTCTGAACTCCATGATAAATGGTTGAATGGGGATTATATAGTGGCTGAAAATGTCAAGCAAACATCAAGTAATGGACAATCTGCCATCCTTGCAGAAATCCACTTCATGGTGGTCCAATTTCTGCCATTCCTTGTTGTCTCTTCACTGCCCATGATGATTCCTTGCTGCCCATAATGATTCCTTGCTGCCCATAATGATTCCTTGCTGCCCATGATGATCCCATTCTTCCATGCTTTAATTTCTGATTCCTTGCTGCCCATGTGGTGTGTGTGTTGCTGTTTTAATTATCAAATTCGTCCATCCACATGTCTTCATGTTTGCACCATCCAATCTTGGCCCAAAAATGCTCCAAAATGCTCCAAATTGGCTCAAAATGCATACTTTGCCATATGAACCTGAAATTGCACGAAAATGACCTTAAACACTATAATAAGTTATAACTAACTACGAAAATGCAAGAAAACAACATAACTAAGTAGCATAAATATGCTCCTATCAAATTCCCCCACACTTAGCTTTTGCTAGTCCTCGAGCAAAACAAAATAAACAAAACGAAACAAAGTCAATAAACACACTCTAATCCTTCCAACATTTGCCTCAGGGATTTCCAATGAACATGACATGTTAAAGATCGTTATCCCCACAAATTGGAGTCATCTTTACACAAGCACATACTTAATTTAAGCCACAACTTACAAATTCACAAGTAATCAATTAAAACAATGCTTTGAATGAAGTAACATGCCTTAGAGAATTCCTTCAATTCCTTACAAGATATACACTCTATCTTCACTCAGATTTTCTAACTCCACACCCTACACTAGTCATATGTGAGAAGATTGATGTAGATATGAAAACGAATGCTCACATATATATTTTACAAAGAATGCAATTTCTAGAGTTAAGAAGCATGTTATGATATGATCTCATGAATGGAATGCTACTACTTAGATGCGAGAACCAGTGACACCATATGCTCATACCAAATTCAAACTCCACAAATTGAAACACATAACACTCAAGATAGAAGTTAAGGGTTGTAACGGGGCTTGGGGTATTGGTTAACAAAGAAAGGATAGGGAAAACAAACGTTCTTCAAGCGATAGTAAGCAACGTAATGAAATTGAGACTTAGAATTCACTTGAATGGCAGAAACTAACTTTAAAACACAAGGGAAAGATTTAGACAACTCCTTAGGGCCGAATTCATTGTTTTGGACCCTTACTTCAACAAACAAAACTTTGGAGTTCTTTTTCACAACTTTTCATACTTTTTCGCTTCATTTTTTCTTTTTCCACGAATTCTATTTTCTTTTCTTTTCTTTGAACCCGTGCTTTATGGCACACAAATTCACATAACAAAAACTTCCCCCACACTTGTTTTCTGCCACAAAAGAATTCTAATTGAATCATGCTTTACTATGCTTAAAGAACAAAGGAATGGATAGTCCTAATCTAGGCTAGGTGAGGAAAACATGGGTTAACAAGGAAAAGGCTAAACAAGGCTCAATGGGGTTGGAACCTACAAAACATAATGACATAGGGGATTCACGGCATTTTGGCTAAGGTGGTGGTCACTACACAACTTCATCTTGAATATGTGTTATGCAAATCAATAACATGCTTTGAATGAAATGGGCATGAGTTCTAGCATTTGGAACTAAATGATGAAACGCCTTCTAAGTAGTAACCAAGCAAGGAATATTGAGATCATGCAACGACTTAGAAAACAAAGAATGCACAGATTTTAACTCTCCAAATAAACGTTTAGGCTCAAGTCTCACAAGGTTGTAGCGTTATTTTGAGTTCCTTCCTTCAAGCATGTTACAAAAACTGATTTTTTCTTTTATGATTGCATGTGAATTCATAAGTTATAACCATAACCAAGCATAAACAAAGAGTAAATCAAACTTTCATCCATGTTAATCACTCTCTTTAACAGTCATGCAATTAAAAACCAAATCCTCATCATTGTGTTGGAAGGTACCCTAAGACACAAACAAACACACAAAAACAACTCTTTTTGGGTTTTTAAAACAAATTTTTCAAATTTTTATGTGATTTTCGGATTTTTACTTCAAACACACCAAAACATACCAAAACTGCTCAAAAACACTTAAAAACAGCGAGGAACAAGTCTCCAAGTTAAGGGTGATAAAATCCCACGAATTTGCATCTAAAACACTTAGTTACCCCCCCCCACACTTAAATCAAACATTGTCCTCAATGTTTCAAGCATAAAACCACACTAAACAAAAAGAAACACACAAACAGCAAGTAAATAACAAACTGGGCAGATTAGAAACAAGCAACAAAGTGAAGGGTTTTAGGAACGCAAATCTGGAATTGGAGTGATTCCTAGGGCTTCCTTTGTTGAATTGCATGGGTTGCCTCCCAAGTAGCGCTTTCTTTAACGTCGTGAAGCCGGACGAAGAACACAATCATGCCTCATTGGAGCCCACGGCATGGAGTGGGATCCCCTCCACAACCTGCCCCACAAAGTTCTTGTACATTGCATCCTTGAACGGAAATGGATAGTGATGTTTGTTAATGGGTGCGTTGTGTTGCCTAAAGTTCATGTTTATGCGCCCACCATTGGGGAATTGCTTGGGTACCTGCACCAAAGAAGGGAACCACCTCTTACTTTTAATGGGAATTGGATTTGGACTAGGTGCCTTACCTTGGTGTTGTGATGAAGTGGCAGCAACATGAACTTTTTTCCTCATGGTATTCTCGGCCACATTGGGTATCTTAAGAGCAGTGGTCGTGGGGTCCTCATGCTCCACTCCAATTCCCTCATCTTGCATGGTTCTTGAAGCAACCTTTGTGTTAGGGGCTGAATGATCCGTCCCTATCTTTTCTATTGTATCAATAACACAACAAGAACGAACAACGTTAGGAGTCTCAATGGATTCAGAAATTTTAAAACAAATCATATCACCACCAAATGCCATAGTTACTTCTCCTTTGGCTACATCAATCTTAGTTTGAGCCGTTTTCATGAAAGGCCGTCCAAGGAGAATGGGCAATGAAGGAGCATGATCCGATTCATCCATCTCAAGAACATAGAAATCCGCCGGAAAGATCAAATGATTAACCTGCACCAAAACATCTTCCACAACTCCCTTTGGATAGGCATTAGATCTATCGGCCAATTGTATGATTACCCCATCATTTTTTAACTTGCCTAGGTTCATAGATGCATAAATTGAATATGGCATAACATTTATGGATGCACCTAAGTCTAACATGGCAGATTTGAACTTAGTATTACCAATGACACAAGGAATGGTGAAACTACCCGGATCTTTGCATTTAGGAGGTAGTTTACGTTGTAGCATGGCAGACACATTCTCACTTACCTGTACCACTTCTTTCTCCCGAAAACGTTTCTTTGTTGTACAAAGCTTCTTCAAACACTTGGCGTACTTCGGGATTTGCTTGATTGCATCCAAGAGAGGTATGTTAACTTGAACCTTTCTAAATGTCTCTAGAACATCTTTTTCCTCCTCTTCGATCTTGGATTGCAAAAATCTGCTAGGAAAGGGTACATTGGGTGGAATAACATTAGTAGGAAACGAATTGGACACATTCTTACCTTTGTTGGACAAATTGGGCAGATTTGGGGTACTAGAAGCTTGCGGCAAAGGTGGAACCACCCTTGCCGTGGGCAAGCTTGCTTCTTCCTCTTCAATTTGCAAGTTTTCATCCTCTTTGAGACCTGATTTTGATGGTGTAGGACCTGTCCCAACTTCTTTTCCACTTCTCAACAATATGGCTTTTGCACTTTCGAACCCGCCCCTTGGATTTGGAATGGTGGAGCTAGGGAGTTGTCCGGGATCTCGAAACTTACCTACAAACTCGGCAATCTGCCCAATTTGTTTCTCAAGTTGATCCACCCTTTTGTCTTGGTTTTGCATAGCTTGGGTGTGATCGTCTTGCCCCTGAGATAATTTGGTTAGTATCTTAAGAAGTGCATCATTATCTAGAGACGTACCTAAAGCATTTGGGGCAGATTGTTGTGGAGCATGTGGGGGTGCATATGGCTTGGTGAAGAACCCCGGGGGTTGTTGCCTAAAGCCTCCTTGTTGTTGAGGTGGTTGGGGCTCCCTCCACTTGAAATTTGGGTGGTCTCTCCAACCGGGATTGTAAGTACTTGAATAAGGATCATTCCTTGGTTGGTTTTGGCCTTGAAACCCAATTGCATTGGCGCTTTCCCATCCACCATTTTCAATCAATTGTGGACACTTTTCAGAAGCATGTCCTTGGATAGAACATACGCCACATACAATTGGTCCTTGCATCTTCATGCCCTCGGCCATCTGAGACACAATGGAAGTAAGATTAGCTAATTGTGAATGAATGTCGGATGTGGAACTTACCTCATGTACTTGTTGTCGTGGGGGTCCTCTTTGACCAACACCCTCGTATTGTTGAGCGTTCAATGCTCTATTAGCAATCAAGATCTTGGCAGCCATGGGTGTTTTGTCCACCAATGCTCCACCCGCCGAGGCATCGAGCATTTGACGTTCAAGTGGTAGGAGGCCCTCATAAAAGTATTGCAAAAGTAATTCCTCCTTCATCTGATGTTGTGGACAAGAAGCAACAAGTGATTTAAAACGTTCATAATATGTAGAAAAAGACTCACCTTCTTCTTGCTGGATTCCGCTTATCTTTTTGCGTAGGAGGATGATGCGAGAAGTTGGAAAGAACTTCTCCAAGAATGCTCTCTTCATACTCTCCCAAGAAGTGACAGTGCCGGGAGCTAACTCGTATAACCAATCCTTGGCTTTATCCATCAAAGAGAATGGAAAAGCCTTCATCTTCAAAATACTTCCGTCAACGTTAACGGGAGTCATACTAGAACAAACTACTTCAAATTCTTTCAAATGTTTGTTAGGATCTTCCATGGACAAGCCATGGTATTTAGGAATATGATGAAGCAAACTTGACTTTAATTCAAATTCTTCCGTCTTACCTTGGGCAGCCGTGGGGTACTGGATACACAAGGGTGCGGCATTATCCAATCCCGAGGCGGAGAGCTCTTTGAGTGTACGGTTATCCACGGCCATGTCTTGGGCTTCTTCACTCACTTGTGCCGTAGGTTCCTCCTCCTCTTCTGGAACGTTTTCTTCAAGGTCAGGTTCGGGATTGGGTGGGTTGTGTTCTTGCTGATTTCTAGCCCTTCTCAAAGTTCTCTCAAAATCGTCGTCAAAGTCCAAAATATGCTCACGAATAGGTTTGGAACTTCGAGTCATGCACTAGTACCTAAAAACAAAGAAACAAAACAAGATAGCAATCTGTGATAGAAAACAAACGAAAATAACAAATAAACAAAAAGAACGAGGGATTAGCAAAGTTGCTAATCCCCGGCAACGGCGCCAAAATTTGATGCGAAAATAACTTAACGCACAAATTAAACCCTCTTTTGTCAAATTGTAGTAAAGATGTAAGTAGGGATCGTTCTAGACCGGGGATTAGGAGGGATTGCTAAACACTTGGAAACTGACTTAAAACTCAAAAACTAAGTTTAAAACACTAAACTAGACTCAAAGAATGCAAAACTAAAGTTTAAAACACTAAAACAAACCTAAAACTCAAAACAGCAACTAGAAGACTCAAAACTGCCTAAAAACCACTTTCTGGGCAGTTTTGAGCACAAACACAAAATCTGACGAATTTGAGTGAAAACTTGAATCAAAACACTTAAAAACACAAATCAAAACACTTTCTAACTAATCTAAGACTTCAAAATAAAGGGGGATTTGGTTTTGGACGAAAATTGAAAACAAAACAGAAACTTTAAAACAAAACAGATTGTAAAACGTTTTTGGATGAAAAGGATGGATAAAAGGCTAGTTAGGAGGTTCTTCTCCACACATGACACACTTGCAAACAAAACGATTTTCAGTTGTTCTTCCAATAAATTATGAAACTCAACACCCCAAGTTAATTAGATACGCTTAAATTAACCTTCAAGTTCTCCTTAAGTTAATGAATTGGATGGGAAAGCGCATACAACAATTCAAAGCATTCCTCAAAGGTTCCTTACGTGATGAGCACAATAAGGATACAATCAAGAATCATGAAGCACAATGAGAACTATAAGTGTTGACGAGGCATTCGTTACTATGATGAGCATGAAACTAATGCCAAGAATTCATTCAACGCGATCGTTTATAAGCGACCTTCACTACTTGTGATTATAAGATTGTAACTATTAGGTGAAACTCCCTCATAATCTAGCATCATATTCATGCATGAAAACTAAGCGTGCACTCTCAATCAACATACACAAATAAGTTATCAATCAAGTAGATGAACGAATTGAAACCACAACTTATGAAATAACAACTGAACGTAATCAAATCATATTGCAAGCATATTCATGGTTTCGAATCACCCCCCAACTAAGGGGGTTTAGTTCCTCATACTCACAAGCAAAGATACATAAATTTAGAAATTAAAATCCAAAGGAAGAAAACACCTAGAACGCTCCAACTTGGCAGCAAGCTCATCAACGAATTCTCCTTCCTCCTTGCTGCGGCAGAGAACTTTAGAACAGGTTTTTGGGGTTATTTGTGGTGTAGAATGGATGTGGAATGGTATGGAAAGGTTTAGGGTTGATGGGGGTACGGCTAGGGATGATTTTGGGTCAGAAAATATGGTGAAAGGTGAAGGAAGGCTGCTGCAAAGTGTGATGGATGTGTTTGACGAATTTATGAATTGTGGAGGGTGTATGGCTGGATGGGATGAATGGAATGTGTGTGGGAGGTGTGGTTTTCTGAACTCCATGATAAATGGTTGAATGGGGATTATATAGTGGCTGAAAATGTCAAGCAAACATCAAGTAATGGACAATCTGCCATCCTTGCAGAAATCCACTTCATGGTGGTCCAATTTCTGCCATTCCTTGTTGTCTCTTCACTGCCCATGATGATTCCTTGCTGCCCATAATGATTCCTTGCTGCCCATAATGATTCCTTGCTGCCCATGATGATCCCATTCTTCCATGCTTTAATTTCTGATTCCTTGCTGCCCATGTGGTGTGTGTGTTGCTGTTTTAATTATCAAATTCGTCCATCCACATGTCTTCATGTTTGCACCATCCAATCTTGGCCCAAAAATGCTCCAAAATGCTCCAAATTGGCTCAAAATGCATACTTTGCCATATGAACCTGAAATTGCACGAAAATGACCTTAAACACTATAATAAGTTATAACTAACTACGAAAATGCAAGAAAACAACATAACTAAGTAGCATAAATATGCTCCTATCAACTACTAGCATCAATTATAAAAGAATAATATATATAATATATATGTATAAATATATATATAATAATTAGTATTATATATTTTCAGTTCGGTATGGGATTCCCGAAATATCGAGAAGCCAATCCCGAATCCCGTCCTGAAATTTTGGGATCGGTTCGGGAATTTCGGTTTGGAAAATTTTTGGTTTGGGATCGGGATTTTTTCAGTTTGGTTCTGGATTTTCTGGAATTTTTTCCACCCCTACTTATATCATCACCCTTTGGAACTCCCCGGTTATATCATCTAAGTCGATAACATTTCTCTCATTTCCCTCCACTTCCCCTGTACCAAGTCTATAAAGCTCAGCATTCAGTTCACCAATTTGCTTTTGTATTTTCTCCCCCTTATCTGGTAATCTTGAAACCAATGCCTGCAGACATTGTTAATCAGAACGCCAAATCAATTAATAAGAATTGCGACAACCATACGCAACTGATTTTTACATCCCCTTCTATCTGATTATCTAGACTAAACTGAATAGATTCTGAACATCTTCACCCGAAACCAAGCCTAAATTGCTAACCAAAGAAGATAATGTGTAAGAATACCTTATTTGCAAGAGTTTGTGACAGCCTGTTGATTCTTTGTATAATCTCTGATTCTGTCAATTTACCCGCATCAATTGGTGAAGAAGGTTTCTTGTTTAAGATTAAATCCTTTGGTTTGAAAGCATATTCAGCCCTGTCAATGATGCAAACCAGAAATTTCGGCACATGAAATAACTTTATTTTTCTGTCCTCAAATGATATAAGAGCCATGATTCGTAGAGCTCTACCCTTTCACATTGCGTTCTTGTAAAGAACTTGAAAATGAACTTCCTGCATTAGAAGCTCCTCTGATTCTGTGCCCACAATAGCAAAGTAAACCAGATAAGATTTCAAAGAAAGACAAAAAAAAACAATCTGTTGTTACGATCCATCAAGCATAGAACCTTAATAGAAAGATAATGAAATAAATGGGTTTCACCTTTCAACTTTGTCTTCTACTCCGTCCGCGACAGGTAGAGGTGCTGTCTTGCAGAAGAGTAAACTGTGATGACTGACTCCTGCTATACATTGAGTTTCCAAGAACTCGATATGGGACTTGTAGTACTTGTCCCTACAGTTAATAGTAGAATGATAAGTAAATAATGAATGGAGTTTCTACTTTCAAAGTCGCGTTAAAAAAGGAAATGCTTTTGAATACATTTGAGATACAAATAAAAAAACATCTTTGCACCAAAAATTCTAACGCATACAGGTAATATTCTTTATTCAAATACTATAAGTATCACAAACATCCTTGCTAGGAACTGCTTACTCTTTAATTTAGTTATACTAAGTTACTAACACTACTGCATCAAGTCACAGTCAGTCAAAGAAAGACTATTACAACAGTTATTACTTAAACACTACGGCATACAAGTAATTTTCATACATTGTGTGCTGGCGATCGTGCTCCTCATATAGCTGCTGCTGAGTAGGGGATAAATCAAAACCTTCTTTTGGAAGACTGAAAAGTTCACAGAGATCCTAAAACAGTAAAAGAAGTTCAGTATAGAAAGTCGAATTTTACTAAGGTTAAGAATCTTAAATTTCTCACTCTAGCAACAATTACAACTTCTTTAGAATTCACCTGCTGACTAAAGTACCGAATCTGTTCTTTATGCTCGGTTGCAGTTTTAAACAATCCCCCCTTGTATATCTACACAAAATGTTTTGAAGAATTAATATGAGGATGTTATACAAAATTAATCAACTAATGGAATGAACAACGTGCAATAAAAGTATCCAAACAGGCAGATAAAAGGCAGGCTGTCACACCATGGCAAATGAGGTCCAACGGCATTGTTGTGTCAAACACATAGGTACTATAATCTTTTAAACAGCTATGCTTAATGTCCTGCAAAATCTACAGAAACCCTAATACGGGGTCCAGTAACACTTATCTAAGCATTGCTAAATCCTGCATTCATACCATTGAATATAAATAGCTTGAAAAGCAATCTCTAACCTGTTTTCTGTATATCTTTTCTTCAACAGTCCCACAAGTCATTAATCTGTACACAATGACATCCTTATTTTGCCCGATTCGATATGCACGATCCACACTTTGATTATCCGTACTGCAAATATAAGAACCATAACAACAAATTAGGAACCACAACTTATGCATTTATATCCTTGTTAAGTTAAAAAAAGATACAACTAAAAGAGTGCAAATAAATGCAAAGGACATATTGCTCACACATGAATCTAAACTTAGAGCAAAACTGCATATTTGTAGAAAAAAAAAGAAAAAAAAGGTATAAGAGAACACCTCGGGTTCCAAGCAGGATCAACAACTATCACACAATCTGCTCTTGTAAGTGTAAGGCCCAAACCACCTACTTGAGATGTCTGGAGAAATATGGGAGCTCCATTACCTTCTTGGAAATCCTACTCATAAAATCCACACAATGCTTATGATTTTCATTAAACGTAATGATCTTTGATTGTATCTCTATTATGATGACATGTAGGGAACTTTTGAAGAATGTTTTGGTTTGTCGAATGATGTCATCCAATCCAATACAACAAGGAAAATCTGAGGGTTAACTAGTGATGTCACAGTTAATTTGGGGCATTGTCGTTCATAATTCAAAGAAGTAGTAACTGGAAGTCGAGTTGTTTGCATACATGTCATGTGTGGAGAAAAAGCCTCTAGCTATCCCATCCATCATCTTATTTCTCAAATTCGTTTTACAATCTGTCTAGTTTTTCATACTTGTTTGTTTGTTTCAACTTCATCCAAATCAGAATCCTCCTTTTAGTTTCTTGTTTCAAAGTGTTTCAAATATGTTTTGTTTGTGTTTTTGAATGTTTTAGGTGAAGCCAAAACCCAATTTTCGTTCAAAGTTGTGTTTAGAGTCAGAAACTGCCCAACAAGTGTTTTTGGCAGTTTTGAGTGTTTTTAAGTTGTTTTAAGTCTTTTGAACTTGTTTTGAGTCCCTTGAGTCTATTCAAACGTTTTTAACTTTGTTTTTATGTTTTTGAGTCAGTGTAGAGGTTATTAGCAAGCCCTCCTAATCCCCGGTCCAAAACGATCCCTACTTATACTTAGCATTCCATTCATGAGATCATATCTAAACATGCTTATTAATACCAAAAAATGCTTTCTTGTTTTACATATATGTGAGTACTAGTTTTCATGTTTACATCAATCTTCTCACATGTACCTAGTGTAGGGTGTGTAGTCAGAAAATATGAGTGAAAATTGAGTGCATATCTTGTAAGGAATTGAGCAAATTCTCTAAGGCATGTTACTACATTCAAAACATCGTTTTAATTGGTTAAATGTGAACTAGTAAGTGGTGACTGTGATTAAGTATTTGCTCAAGTGTTAAGTTGACTAAAATCTGTGGGAATGATGATTTTTAACTTGTCATGTGCGTTGGAAATCCCTAAGGCAAACGTTGGAAGGTTTAGGTTGTGTTTTGTTTTCTTTAGTTTGCCTGACTAGCAAAAGCTAAGTGTGGGGGTATTTGATAAGCTCATATTTATATATATTTAACATAAAATTCACTTGTCTTTTCTTGGTTAGTACCTTATATTTTTGAGCTATTTACTATGTTTTTGTGTTTTGTGTGATTTATCAAGCAAAGAAAAGAAAAGTAGCACAAGTGAGATATTAAGTAACAAATTCGTCAAAACTGCCTGTGCAAATTAGCTGACTTTGGAAGCATGTTACGAACAGCTCAGATTGAATACGAAAATGACCCTTATATGCTTGGAAAGCTACGGATGTCTATTTTCTGGAGCAATTTACGGATTGTTAATATCATTTTTCTATAAGAAGTTATGGGCATTGTAACACTGAAAGGTTCAGAAAAGGGCTAAGCAGATTTGGCTAAGTAAAGGCACTTGTTTTGTGTTTTGCTTTGTCATCAACACTCAGCAGCAAATGGGGTTATGATTGCACTCATTTGTCTTTGGAGCAAGTGGAAATGCACAGCTAGTAAGAGAAGGCACGGCACATGCAAAAGAGAAACATGAACAGCTCACACACATGCAAACTGCATGGACAGGTTTGAGGGCAGAAAATGTGTTTGTTTTGTGGTTTAAATGATGAAGAACATGTGTGTGCAAGTGTAACAGCTAGTATAATGTGGAAATGATGATTACATGGCAGCACACACACATGGGAAAGCAAAGAATACACATCACATGGGCAGAAAATGGGTGGATTGGTGGCTGAAATGATGAAGAACATGTGTGTAAATGTAAAGGAGAAACATGGCAGAAAATGTGTTTGTTTTGTGGCTGAAATGATGGAGGTCATGTGTGTGCAAATGTGATAGGAGCATATTTATGCGACTTAGTTAGCTTGTTCTTGTGCATTTATGTTGTTATGTCTTAGTTAATTATGTATTTTAAGCTATTTTCGTGTGTTTGTAGGTCCTAATAACAAAGTTGGCAAGAAAGTGCATTTTGGAGCATTTTTGGGCCAAGATTGGATGGTGCAAGCATGGAGACATGAGGATGGACGTTTTTGAAGATTAGAAGGCTAGAAATCATCATGTGTGTGTGCAAGTGTGTTGACCTACAACTACAAACATCCATCCACTACACCCATTACATCCACTCAACTACAAACATCCATCCACTACACCCATTACATCCACTCATTACCACAACACTCACCCACTACACCCATTACATCCACTCATTACCACAACACTCACCAACTACACCCATTACATCCACTCATTACAACTCCATACACTCATCTCCCTAGCCTATAAATACATCCACCCTTCACCATAACTAGGGAGATTTTTCCATCAACACAATCCACCCTTCACCATAACTCACCTATATCCATCCACCACCATAATTAACCATTCACCTCCATCCAACCTAAATCAAACACATTCAGCCATTCCCTTCCATATATCCATACACATCCTTAGACACTTGTGCCGCAACAAGGTGGTGAAAAAGAAGGTCCTTGGTGTTTCAAGCTTGAAGATTGGAGCGTTTTAGGTGTACTTCGTTCTTGCTTTCAATGTCTACTTTGTTATTTTATGATTTTGTTGCAATTATGAGTAGCTAACCCCCTATTTAGTTAGGGGGAATTCGAAACCATGTTCATGCTTGCAATATGAATTGATTACCTTCAATTGTGATTTCATAAGTTGTGAATTTAATTTGTTTAACTGCTTGATTGATAACTTATTCGTGTATGCTTATTAAGAGTGCACACATAGTTTGCATGCATGAATATGATGCTAGAGTATAAGGGAGTTTCACCTAATAGTTACAAACTTATATTCATAAGTAGTGGAGGTCGCTTATAAATGATCGCGTTAAATGAATTCTTGGCAGGAGTTTCATGCTCATCATAGTAACGAATGCCTCGTCAATACTTATAGTTTTCATGATGCTTAATGATCTTTGATTGTATCTTCATTGTGTTGTTCACGTAAAGGACTTTTGAAGAATGCTTTGAATTGTTGTATGCGCTTTCCCATCCAATTCAATAACTTAAGGAGAACTTGAAGGTTAATTTAAGCGGACCTAATTAACCTGGGGTGTTGAGTTTCATGATTTATCGAAAGAACAACTGAAAATTGGTTTATGTGCAAGTGTATCATGTGTGGAGAAGAACCCTCTAGCTAGCCCATCATCCATAGTTTACCCAAATTCGTCCAAAATCTGTTTTAGTTTACAATCTGTTTGTTTTGCTTTTCATATTCGTCAAAATCAAATCCCCCTTTACTTTAAAGTGTTTTATTAGTCAAAATCTGTTTTGATTTGTGTTTTTAAGTGTCTCGAGTCAAGTTAGGACCTAATTTCGTCCAAAACCATCCCTAGAGTCAGTTTAGAGTCTAATTCATTGTTTTAAGCTGTTTTGAGTCTTTTAAACTAGTTTTGAGTCTTTTTAGTTTCTATTGCATCTTTTGAGTCTAGTTTGGTGTTTTAAACTTAATTTTACGTTTTTAAGTCAGTTTCAAGTGTTTTAGCAATCCCTCCTAATCCCCGGCCTCGAACGATCCCTACTTACATTCTTTACTACAATTGACAACAAGAGGGTTTAATTTGTGTGCTTATATATTTCGCATCAAAATGTAAAGGGAAACATGGACAACACACACCCATACAAACTGCACATGCAAGGAATTGAAGTGGTTATCTCCTTAGCCTATAAATACATCCACCATTCCCCTTCCTAAAAAACCATCTTGATCCATAATTTTTACATCCCACAAACACATACTTTCATTCCTTGCCGTGACCTCCATCAATCATCCAGCCATTCAACCACATTCACATATACATCCATCCAAAGACACTACTACATCTCACCAATCCATACATTCCCTCCCTTTGCCGTGGCATCCAACCAATCCTAAATACATTCCTAACCTTTCCATATATCCATACCCATCCTAGACACTTGTGCTGCAACAAGGTGGTGAAAACAAAGCTCCTTGGCGTTTCAAGCTTGGAAGATTGGAGCGTTTTAGGTGTACTTCGTTCTTGCTTTCAATGTCTATTTTGTTATTTTCTGATTTTGTTGCAATTATGAGTAGCTAAACCCCTATTTAGTTAGGGGGAAGTTTGAAGCCATGAACATGCTTGAGATATGAATTGATTTCTTCCAATTGTGATTTGATAAGTTGTGATTGCAATTCAATTATCTATTTTATTCATAACTGATTCTTGTATGCTTATTAAGGATGCATACTTAGCTTTCATGCATGAATTAGATGCTAGAATATAAATGAGTTTCACCTAATCGTTACAAGTTTATATTCATGAGTAGTGAAGGTTGTTTATCACAATCGCGTTAATTGAATTCTTGGCAAATGTATCATGCATTCATAGTTATAATTGCCTCGTCAACACTTATGATTTTCATTGAACGTAATGATCTCTGATTGTATCTCTATTATGCATTCATATAGGGGAATTTTAGAGAATGATTTGGGTTGTTGCATGCATTCATCCAACTCAATGAGTAAAGGAAAATCTGAGGGTTAATTTGTGCATCACGGTTAATCTGGGGTGTTGAGCATCATAGTTTATTGAAAAGCAATTGGAAATCAATTCATGTACAAGTGTGTCATGTGTGAAGAACGGACCTCTAACTAATCCATTCATCATCGTATTCCTCAAATTTGTCTTACAATCTGCCTAGTTTTATAACTTGTTTGTTTGTTTCAAATTCATCAAAACCAAAATCCCCATTTTACTTTCTTGTCTCAAAGTGTTAAATTTCAGTTTTGTTTGTGTTTTTGAGTGTTTTGATTCAAGCCAAAACACTAAATTCGTCCAAAATTGTGTTAGAGTCAAATCTGCCCAGTTTGTGTTTTTAGGCAGTTTTGAGTGTTTTTAAGTTGTTTTGAGTCTTTAGAATCTGTTTTGAGTCCCTTGAGTCTATTCAAACGTTTTTAACTTTCTTTTTATGTTTTTGAGTAAGTTTAGAGGTTTTAGCAAGCCCTCCTACTTGCATTTATACTACAATTTGACAACAAGAGGATTTAATTTGAGTGTTTAACTTTCACCGCATCATTGCCGGGGATTAGCAACTTTGCTAATCCCTTGTTATTTCTTTTTGTTTATTTTCATTTGAATTTGTTTCTAGTTTTTGACCTTCTCTTGTTTTCTTGTTTTAGGTACTAGTTTATGACTAGAAGTTCCCAACCTGTTCGTGAGTACATCTTGGACTTTGACGACGATTTTGAGAGGAATTTGATAAGGAATAGGAACCGGCAAGATCATAACCCACCTATTCCTGAACCTGAGTTTGAGGAACATCCACTTGAAGAAGAAGAGGAGCCCACGACACAAGTTGTGGAGGAAGATCCCAACATGGCAGCGGACAATCGAACCATCAAAGAACTTTCTGCCTCGGGTGTGGACAATGCCGCACCCTTATGCATCCAATATCCCACGGCTGCCCAAGGGAAGACGGAAGAGTTCGAATTGAAATCAAGCCTATTGCACCATATTCCTAAGTTCCATGGGCTGTTCATGGAGGATCCAAACAAACACTTGAAGGAGTTCGAAGTGGTTTGTTCTAGCATGACCCCGGTGAATGTTGATAGCAGCATCTTGAAGATGAAGGCTTTTCCATTCTCTCTAATGGACAAAGCTAAATATTGGTTGTATGAACTAGCACTTGGGACTGTTACATCTTGGGTGAGTATGAAACGAGCATTCTTAGAGAAGTTTTTCCCAACTTCAAGACTCATTCACTTGAGGAAACGGATTAGTGGCATCCAACAAAATCAAGGTGAGTCGTTTCCCGCTTATTATGAACGTTTTAAAACTCTTGTTGCTTCATGTCCACAACATCAAATGAAGGAGGAGATGCTCATTCAATACTTCTACGAATGACTCATCCCTATTGAACGCCAAATGCTCCTCGGCGGGTGGTGCATTGGTGGACAAGACTCCAGTGGCTGCCAAGACTTTAATCGCAAACCGAGCACATAATGCACAACAATATGAAGGTGTTGGACAAAGGGACACCCCACGGCAGCAAGTGAATGAGGTAAGTTCCACATCCGACATTCAATCGCAATTAGCTAATCTTACCTCCATTGTGTCTCAGATGGCCGAAGGAATGAGGCTACAAGGACTAAGTGTATGTGGTGTGTGTTCTATCCAAGGACTTGCCTCTGAAAAGTGCCCTCAATTGATTGAGAATGGTGGATGGGAAAGCGCCAATGCAATTGGATTTCAAGGCCAAAACCAACCAAGGAATGATCCATACTCTAATACGTATAATTCAGGTTGGAGAGACCATCCAAATTTCAAGTGGAGGGAGCCCCAACAACCCCAACAACAAGGAGGCTTTAGGCAGCAACCCCCGGGTTCTATACCAAGCAATACGCACCAACACAAGCCCCACAACAACCTGCCCAAAACACTTCAGGTACATCTTTAGATAATGACACACTTCTTAAGTTACTCACCAATTTGTCTCAGGGGCAAGAAAATCAAGCCAAAGCAATGCAAAACCAAGACAAAAGGGTGGACCAAATGGAGAAGCAAATTGGGCAGATTGCGGAGTTTGTAGGACAATTCAGAGAGCAAGGTAAGTTGCCTAGCTCAACCGTTGTCAACCCGAAGGGAGGATTCGAATCTGCCAAAGCCATGAGTTTGCAAAATGGAAAACAAGTTGGATCTGATCCCCAACATTCCAAATCACGTTCTAACGAGGTTGAAGAGTTGATAATTGAAGAGGAGGAGCAAAGCACACCCACGGCAAGGGTAGAACCACCCTTGCCGCAGCGACCCAGCAAATCCAATTCGGCCAACAAAGGTAAGGAAGTTCCAATTTTGATTAATTCTAATGTTGTTCCTCGAAATGTACCCTTTCCTTGTAGGTTTATGCAATCAAAGAAGGAGGAGGCTGAAAAGGACATTTTGGAAACGTTTAGAAAAGTTCAAGTCAATCTACCACTTTTGGATCCAATTAAGCAAGTTCCGAGGTATGCTAAGTTTTTAAAAGAACTTTGCACAACTAGGAAGAGAATTTCGAGCAAGAAGGTTGTCACGGTAAGTGAAAATGTCTCAGCCATCTTGCAACGTAAAGTACCCACTAAATGCAAGGATCCGGGTAGTTTTACAATTCCTTGTGTAATTGGTAATACTCGTTTTGAATCTGCCATGTTAGACTTAGGTGCATCTATAAATGTCATGCCTTATTCAATTTATGCATCTATGCACTTAGGCGAATTGAAAAATGATGGTGTGATTATACAATTGGCCGATCGATCTAATGCCTATCCAAAGGGAGTTTTGGAAGATGTTTTAGTGCAGGTCAATCATTTAATCTTTCCAGCGGATTTCTACGTGCTTGAAATGGACGAGTCGGACCATTCCCCTACATTGCCTATCCTCCTTGGACGGCTGATGCGAAATATATAAGCACACAAATTAAACCCTCTTTTTATCAATTGTAGTAAAGAATGTAAGTAGGGATCGTTCTAGGCCGGGGATTAGGAGGGATTGCTAAAACACTTAAAACTGACTCAAAAACATAAAACAAAGTTCAAAACACTAAGCTAGACTCAAAGAATGCAAAACTAAACTATAAAACACTAAAACAACTCAAAAGACTCAAAACAAGCGGCTCAAATCTGCCTAAAAACACAAACTGGGCAGATTTGGACTCTAAACACAATTTTGGACGAATTTTGGTTTTCCTTTGACTGAAGACACTTAAAAACACAATCTAAAACATATTCTAACTAATTAGACACTCTAAAGTAAAGGGGGGTTTGGTTTTGACGAATTTGAAAACAAAACAAGCAAATTAAAGTACTAATGAAATCTGGACGAATTTGAGTAAAGTGAATGGATAAAAGGCTAGCTAGGAGGTTCTTCTCCACACATGTCACACTTGCATATAAAACGATTTCCAATTGATTTTCAATAAACCATGAATTCCCAACGCCCCAGATTAACCGTGAATTGCACTAATTAACCCTCAGATTTTCCTAAAGTTATTGAATTGGATGATTGCATACGACAACCCAAAGTATTCCCCACAAGTTCCCCACATGAATTGCATAATAGAGATACAAGCAAAGATCATTAAGTTCTATGAAAATCATAAGCATTGACGAGGCACTTGTTACTATGAATTGCATGAAACTTATGCCAAGAATTTACTTAACGCGATTGTGATTAGCAACCTTTACTACTTGTGAATATAAGTTCATAACGATTAGGTGAAACTCCCTTATATCCTAGCATCAGATTTATGCATGAAAATTAAGCGTGTACTCTCAATCAACACACACAAATCAGTTTTAATTCATATAGATAAGCAAATTGAATTCACAACTTATGAAACACAACTGAAAGTAATCAAATCATATAGCAAGCATGAACATGGTTTCGAATTCCCCCTAGCTACGGGGGTTTTAGTTCCTCATACGCATAAAGCAAAGATAAACAAATTTAGACATTGAAAACAAAAGAAAGAAAACACCTAGACGCTCCAACTTGAACAACAAGCACATCCACGATTTTCCTCCTTCTTCTTTGTTGCAGCACAAGGCTTGGGGACAGGTTTTGGGGGTTATGATGTATGGAAGAATGGATGGGAGATGGTATGGTAGTGTTTAGGATGGATGGGTGGTGCGGCAAGGGGTGAAAGCAATCAGGAATTATGGAGAATTGGTGGTGATGGCTGCAGCAAAGAAGGGGAATATGGTTTCTGGCGTGAATGATGTATATGAGAGGTGGTAGTTCGGCCAAGGCTGAAATATGAGTATATATAGGCACATAAAACCCTAGGGAAATCAGGTTAGGACTTGGACTTAGCAGAAAATAAGGATTAGGGCCCAAACAATCAAAGTCCAAGGGGGAAAAGGTATAGGAGGTGCGACAGATATGTAGGAAAAGGATTGGGCTTCTAGAATGCCTTGCAAGGCAAGGAAAAAGGGTTTCCTTGCTGAAATTGGTTCGGTAAAGGTCCTAAATCTAAAAGGGATTGGTTTTCTTGTGCAACAAGGATAGGAAATGAAGGGATAGGGCTTCTAGAAACCCACAAACCCAAGGAGATGCACAACAAGGATAGGGAAGTGTTCTAGAACCTTTCTTTGTGTCCAAAAAATGCGTAGGAAACCTTCAATGTTGCTGGAACTTAAGGCCATCTAGGCTTAACTTTCCTACTTCAAGTAGGAAACCTTGTTTGAGTAAGAATCCTCATTCTTCTAGGAATCCATCTTTGATTAGGAATCCTTCTTCAATTAGGACTCCTTCGTTGATTAGGAATCCTTCTTCAATTAGGACTCCTCACATCTTCAAATCTTCAATTTCGTCCATTCCTTTTGCTCCAAGCATGTGCCATTCATTCCAAGCTCAATTTTGCTCCAAAAGGCTCCAAAATGCACTACTTTGCATACTTTGCCCTTAAAACCTGAAAACACACGAAAGTGGCTTAAAAGACTAACTTAACTAAGAAAACACAACGTAAATGCACAAGAACAAGCTCACTAAGTCGCATAAATATGCTCCTATCAAAGGCCATTCATGAAAACTGCCCGTACTAAGATTGATGTGTTTAATAGAACTTTGACGATGGAATTTGATGGGGAAGTTATTAATTTCAATCTTTCTGATTCTATCAAGTATCCTAGTGAGGATCACTCATGTTTTTCTATTGATGTAGTTGACTCTTTGGAGCAGGACCATTTTGAAAAATTGAATGACGATGCACTTGAATTGGTTATTGCACGAGGAATGGACATTCAAAACCATGGAGCAGCAACCATGCAACCCCACGACATGCATGACTTTTTCCTTGTCGTACCCCCTAATGGAGATGTAATTGAGATGGTGGCTGCCCTTGAATCATTGCAACTACACTCTGGTAAGTTTTTGGATCCAATTTCCATTTCAGTTTCGGCTAATAAGTTACTTCCCTCAGTTGTGCAACCACCTACACTTGAACTTAAGCCATTGCCAAGCCATTTAAAGTACGTTTTCTTGGGCAATGATGAGACGTTGCCCGTCATCATCTCAAGCACACTCACGGCACAAGAGGAGGACAAGTTGGTAAGGGTGTTGAGGAAGTACAAAATGGCAATTGGGTGGACATTGGCCGACATAAAAGGAATCAGTCCCACCACTTGCATGCATCGCATACTTTTGGAGGAGAGGTCTAAAACATCTCGAGAGGCTCAACGCTGACTCAACCCTCCGATGATGGAAGTTGTGAAGAAGGAAATAATCAAGCTTTTAGATTGTGGAGTGATCTATCCAATCTCTGATAGTTGTTGGGTTTCGCCCGTTCAATATGTTCCAAAGAAATCTGGAGTAACTGTGATGACAAATGCCGAAAATGAGCTTGTGCCTACTCGATTCCAAACAGGTTGGAGGGTGTGTATCGATTATAGGAAGCTCAATGCCACCACTAGGAAGGATCACTTCCATTTGCCATTCATTGATCAAATGCTTGAAAGGTTAGCGGGTTATAAATTTTATTGTTTTCTTGATGGTTATTCTGGTTATAATCAAATTGTCATAGCACCCGAGGACCAAGAACTTTCACATGTCCCTTTGGTACATTTGCTTATCGTCGCATGCCATTTGGTTTATGTAATGCACCTGCCACATTTCAAAGATGCATGATGAGCATATTTTCTGATTATGTTGAGAAAATTATTGAAGTTTTTAGGGATGATTTCAGCGTTTTTGGTGATTCATTTGATGGTTGTTTGCATAATCTCAGTTTGATCTTAAAACGATGTGTTGAAACTAACCTTATTCTCAATTGGGAAAAATGTCATTTCATGGTTACACAAGGCATAGTTTTAGGACATATCATCTTTGAAAAAGGAATTGAGGTTGACAAATCAAAGATAGATCTTGTACGTCACTTACCCTATCCTACTTCGGTTAGAGAGGTTCGTTCTTTTCTTGGACATGCAGGTTTCTATCGAAGATTCATCAAAGATTTCTCAAAGGTTTCCCAACCTCTTTGCCGTCTCCTACAAAAAGATGTGGCATTTGATTTCAATAAGGAGTGCACGGCATCCTTCAAACAACTCAAGGAGTTGTTGACCACGGCTCCCATTATTGTGCCACCTTATTGGAGCCTTCCTTTTGAGCTCATGTGTGACGCATCCGATTATGCTTTAGGGGCTGTTTTAGGACAAAGGAAGGATAAAAGGCCGCATATCATCTACTATGCTTCACGGACGTTGAATGATGCCCAATTAAACTATTCCACAACGGAAAAAGAACTTCTTGCTGTTGTCTTTGCTTTAGATAATTTCAACCATATTTAATTGGTACTAAAGTAATTGTTTTCACTGATCATGCAGCTTTAAAATATTTGCTCACCAAGAAGGAAGCCAAGCCAAGGCTAATTCGATGGATATTGTTTCTTCAAGCGTTCGACATTGAGATTCGAGACAAAAAGGGAAGTGAAAACGTGGTGGCTGACAACCTAAGCCGTATGATGCATAATGAGGAGTCCTTACCCATTGCTGAAACGTTTCCTGATGAACAATTGTTGTCCATAAAGGTAAGTGAACCTTGGTATGCCGATTTGGTCAACTTTTTGGTGTCTAAACGAATTCCAAGTACTCTCACTAGACACCAACGTGATAAGCTCAAGAATGATGCACGGTTTTATGTATGGGATGATCCATATTTGTGGAAACATTGCCCTGATCAGATTGTCCGTCGATGTGTGCATGATTCTGAGTTTCATTCCATTTTAAGCTTTTGTCATACATATGCATGTGGTGGTCACTTTGGCACACAAAGAACAGCACTTAAGGTGTTACAATGTGGGTTCTATTGGCCTAGTATCTTTAAGGATGCTCGAACGTTTTGCTTAACATGTGATAAATGCCAAAGAACAGGAAATATAAGTGCAAGGGATCAAATGCCGTAGGTTTCCATCTTCAATGTTGAAATTTTTGACATTTGGGGTATTGATTTTATGGGTCCATTTCCTTCCTCGTATGGTTTCATGTATATTTTGCTTGCAGTTGATTATGTGTCAAAGTGGGTGGAAGTAAAAGCCACCCGGACTAATGATTCTAAAGTGGTTGCAGATTTCATTAGAACTAACATATTTGCAAGGTTTGGCATGCCACGAGTAATCATCAGTGATGGAGGGTCTCACTTTTGCAATCGGACCATTGAGGTGTTGTTTAGGAAGTACAATGTCAACCATAAGGTTTCTACACCTTACCATCCTCAAACAAATGGCCAAGCTGAGGTTTCGAATAGAGAGATCAAACAGATTCTAGAGAAGACCGTTGGGCCAACAAGGAAGGATTGGAGCTTACGCTTAGATGATGCACTGTGGGCATGTCGTACGGCGTACAAAACACCCATTGGGATGTCCCCATTTTGGCTCATCTATGGCAAGCCATTCCATCTCCCCGTCGAATTGGAGCACAAAGCTCATTGGGCAGTCAAGAAGTTCAACATGGACCTAGGTGCAGCGGGAAGTCATAGGAAACTTCAATTACATGAACTTGATGAGATAAGGAATGAGGCGTATGAGAATGCCCGCATTAACAAGGAGAAGACCAAGGCTTTTCATGACAAAATGCTTCGTGGCAAAACATTCTCCATACGGCAGAAAGTGCTATTGTTCAATTCCCGTCTACGGTTGTTTCCCAGTAAGTTACGTTCTAAGTGGATTGGACCATTTGTTATTACTAATGTCTATCCTTATGGTGCAATCCAGATTCAAAGTCTTAAAACAGGTCATGAATTCTAAGTGAACGGACACCGTTTGAAGCCTTACTACGAGCACTTTGAAGAGCATGCCGTGGATGACATCTCCCTGCATGCCGTGGGCTCCAATGGGCAGTGAATGAGCTCTTCGTCTGGCTGCAAGACTTTAAAGCAAGCGCTTCGTGGGAGGCAACCCATGCATTTAACAAGGAGAAGAGGAAACTTTCAATCCAAACTCAGATTTGCAATCCTAAACTCTTCCCTTTGCTGTTTTATTTATCCATGCTTAGTTTGTTGTTTGGTTGTTTGTTTTTGTTTGAGTTTATGCTTGAAACATTGAGGACAATGTTTGATTTAAGTGTGGAGGGGTAAACAAGTTGTTTTAAGTTGTGTTGCATGAAATTCGTGGGAGTTTATCACCCATTACTTCTAGTGTTGTTCCTTGCTGTTTTAAGTGTTTTTAAGCTGTTTTGTATTATTTTAGTGTGTTTTGACATAAAAATCAGAAAATCTCAAAACAATTTGAAAAATTGTTTTGAAAAACCTAAAAAGAGTTGTTTTTGTGTGTTTGTTTGTGTCTTAGGGTACCTTCCAACACAATGATGAGGATTTGATTTTTAATTGCATGACTGTTAAAGAGAGTTATAAACATGGATGAAAGTTGATTTACTTCTAGGGTGTATGCTTAGTTGTGGTTATAATTTATGAATTCACATGCAATCATAAAGGAAAAATCAGTTTTTGTAACATGCTTGAAGGAAGGAACTCAAATAAACGCTAAGATAGGGGCATATTTATGCACCTTAGTTAGCTTGTTCTTGTGCATTTACATTGTTTTTCCATAGTTAAAGTAGTCTTTTAAGCTAGTTTTATGTGTTTTCAGGTTCTAAGGGCAAAGTATGCAAAAGGATGCATTTTGGAGCCTTTTGGAGCACATTTGAGCTTGGAATGGACATCATATGCTTGGAGCCAAGAGGATGGACGAAATTGAAGATTTGAAGATGATGTTTCCTACTTGAACAAGGTTTCCTAGTCGAAGTAGGAAAGCGCCTAATTAAAAGATGAAATCCTAGTCAACGAAGGATTCCTAATTGAAGAAGGATTTCTAATCAACGAGGGATTCCTAGTCGGAGATGGATTATTAGAAGAATGAAGATTCCTACTCAAACAAGGTTTCCTACTCGAAGTAGGAAAGTCGAAATCCAAATGGTCTCAAGTGAAGCAACAAAGAAGTTTTCCAAGTCCAAGAAGAAAAAGGAGTCCAAGATGAAGAAGGAATGACAAAGACAAGGTTTCCTAACCCTAATAGGCAAAGTTTCCAAATGCAATGAGGAGTCCTTATCCATTTAGGGCACCTTATCCATTTAGGCTACCTTATCCTTGTTCTAGAAACCTTATCCATCCTTGCCATGAGTTTTCCTTGCATTAGAGGGTTTCTAGAAGCCCTAATCTGCCCTATCCTTTAGTGCCGCACCTATCCCTTCTAGAAAGCTGATTTGCCTTGCCTTGCAAGGCATTCTAGAAGCCTTATCACCTCATCTCCTTACCTGCCGCACCTAGGAAGCATTATCCCTTTTTATTTCTGATTTCTAAGCCTTTTTCCTTGGGGATTTGGGTTCTAGAAAGCCTAATCTGATTCACCTAGGGTTTTGGGGTCCTATAAATATGTGTGCCGCACCCATTCATTGATACCACCTCTCATACACATTCATTCATTCCACAAATCCAGAAATTCGTCCAAACCCCTCTCCACACCTTTGCCGCACCATTCCCTTCCCCTAAACACTACTACATCCCTCCATAACCATGCACCATACCCCTAAGGCCTAAGAACCTGTCCAAAGTCCTTGCCGCACCAAGGAGGAAGAGAAGGAAGCTTGGAAGTTCATGCAATTCAAGTTCGCGTCGTTGGAATTTCTAGGTGTTTCTTTTCCTTTGATTTCAATGTTTAAATTCAATTCTCTTTGTTTTGTGCGTATGAGGAACTAAACCCCCCCCTTGGCTAGGGGGGGGATTCAAAATACATGTTTATGCTTGCGTTATGATTTGATTACTTCTAATTGCGTTTCATAAGTTGTGAATTCAATTTACTTATCTATGTGAATTACATTGATTTGTGTGTGTTGGTTGAGAGTGCACGCTTAATTATCATGCATAAATTGAATGCTAGGATATAAGGAAATTTCACCTAATCGTTATGGACTTATATTCACAAGTAGTAAAGGTTGATGATCTCAATCGCGTTAAGTAAATTCTTGGCATAAGTTTCATGCAATCATAGTAACAAGTGCTTCGTCAATGCTTATGGTTTTCATAGAACTTAATGATTCTTGCTTGTATCTCTATTATGCAATCATGTAGGGGACTTGTGGGGAATGTTTTGGGTTGTCGTATGCAATCATCCAATTCAATAACGTTAGGAAAATCTGAAGGTTAATTTAAGCGGACCTAATTAACTTGGGGCGTTGAGAATTCATGGTTTATTGAAAAGCAATTGGAAATCGTTTTATATGCAAGTATAACATGTGTGGAGATGAACCCCTTAGCTAGCCTTCCATCCATTGTTTTAAGCCAAATTCGTTTTAAAATCTGTTTTGATTTACAAGTTTATGTTTTGTTTTTAATTTCGTCAAAACCAAATCCCCCTTTGTTTTCAAGTGTCAAATTAGTTAGAAAGTGTGTTAGTTTGTGTTTTTAAGTGTTTTGAGTCAAGTTAAAACCTATTTTCGTCAAAATCTTGTTTAGAGTCCAAAACTGCCCAGAAAGTGGTTTTAAGGCAGTTTTGAGTGTTTTTGTGTTATTTTGAGTCTTTTGGTTTGTTTTGGTGTTTTAAAGTTTAGTTTTGCATTCTTTGAGTCTAGTTTAGTGTTTTAAACTTGTTTTTACGTTTTTGAGTTAATTCCAAGTGATTTTGCAATCCCTCCTAATCCCCGGTCTAGAACGATCCCTACTTACATACTTTGCTACAATTGATAAAAAGAGGGTTTAATTTGTGTGCTAGTAAATATCATATCACTCTACAACCTTGTGAGACTTGAGCCTAAACGTTTATTTGGAGAGTTGATAATCAGTGCATCATTGTTTTCTAAAGTCGTTGCATGATCTCATTATTCTTTGCTTGGTTGCTACTTAGAAGGCGTTTCATCATTTAGTGCCAAAAGCTAGAACTCATGCCCGTTTCATTCAAAGCATGCTATTGATTTGCATAACACATATTCAAGATGAAGTTGTTTAGTGAGCCAAGAGCCAAAAAGCCTATCCCGTGCAATTGTGTTTAAGTTTAACCCCGTTGAGCCTTGAGTAGCCTATGTTCTTTGTTAACCCACACTATGCTCACCTAGCCTAGATTAGGACTGATAGGAGCATATTTATACAACTTAGTTAGCTTGTTTCTTGGCATTTATGTTGTTAGTTCATAGTTATTTTAGTATTTTAAGCTATTTTCGTGTGTTTGTAGGTCCAAAGGGTTAATGTGGCAAAGAAGTGCATTTTGGAGCATTTTTTGGGCATGGAATGGATAACATATGCTTGGAGCAAAAGGAATGGACGAAATTTGAAGTTTGTGCATCATCCTCTCCCTATAAATAACCATTTTAGCACACTCATTTCACCCAACACATTCACCTACCACTACATCCACTCATTTCACCCAACACATTCACCTACCACTACATCCACTCATTTCACCCAACACATCCACTCATTACAACCACCCAACACATTCACCTACCACTACATGATAGGAGCATATTTATGCTACTTAGTTAGCTTGTTTCTTGGCATTTATGTTGTTAGTTCGTAGTTATTTTAGTATTTTAAGCTATTTTCGTGTGTTTGTAGGTCCAAAGGGTTAAAGTAGCAAGAAAGTGCATTTTGGAGCCTTTTGAGTAGTTTTGGGCATCAAATGGATTGCACATGCTTGGAGCTAAGAAGATGGACGAAATTGAAGATCAAATGAGCGTAGATTTGAATGAAGATGTGAAGAAGTGGATTCAAGACAAATAAAGAATGAAGAGTTCAAAATTGGAAGCCAAAGTTTCTAAAGTTGGAAGTTTCTATTCTTGGAGGTTTCCATTCTTGATAGTTTCTATTCTTGGCTTGGAAGTTTCCTAATCTTTCCTCATCTATGTTCTAGCCACAAAGGGATTCCAAAACATGTTAGGGCAATTAATTAGTTGTTCTAGAAGCCTTAAATCTTCCCTAAAGTCCTTGCCGCACAAGAGCATCCTTTCTTTCCTATTTTCTGATCTTAAAACCACATTCCCTTTTCTTCAAGCAACCAGCCGCACCTTTCCCCTCTTTCTTACCTATTTTCTGACCCAAAATTACATTCCCCTTTGTTCTAAAGCCTTGCCATGCAAGGGGAGAGGTTTCTTACCTATTTTGTGCCTCAAAACACATTCCTAAATCTGCCCTATAATTTCTGCCGAATTTCCCTTTCCTATTCTCTTTAATTTCTGCACCTCCCTTACCTTTTTCCTTAGGATTCTAACTTTAATTCCTATTTCCCTTAAAGTTTTGGTTTAATTTCTGTGACCTAAATTATTTCCTAGCCTTGTTACCCTTTTTCCCCTAGGATTCTGAATTTATTTCTCCTTTTCCTTGTGGATTTGGGTAGAAAATCTGATCCCAAATTGAAGAAATTCGTAGCCCTTCCTTCCCCTATAAATAAAACCCTTTTCTGACCATTCTAAGGACTCCACCCTTCACCATAATTCACCTATATCCATCCACCACCACTAAAACCATCACCCATACCTTGTGTCGCAGCAAAGAAGGAGAAGGAGGACCTTTGGACGTGCTTGCCAATCAAGACGTTCGATTGTTGGAGCGTTTCTAGGTGTAATCTTTCTTTTGTTTTCAATGTTTAAATTTATGTATCTTTGCTTTGCGATTATGAGGAACTAAACCTTATTGGTTAGGGGCGATTTCGAAGCCATGACTATGTGTGCAATTTGATTGGATAAATTCCAGTTATGAGTTCTTGAATCGTGAATGCAATTGGCTTAACTGTGCGAGTAATAACTTATTTGTGTTTGTTAATTAGGGGTCGACACTTAATTGGCTTGCATGAATATGATGCTAGAATATAAGGTTGTTTCACATAATCGTCACACACTTATATTCATATGTAGTGAAGGTCGCTAGTCACGATCGCGTTAAGTCCAATTCCTAGCATGAGTGACATGATGTCATAGTTGCAAGTGCTTTGTCAATGCTTATTGTTTTCATTGAACGTAATGATCTTTGATTGTATCTTTATTATGATGTCATGTAGGGAACTTTTGAGGAATGCTTTGGGTTGTCGAATGATGTCATCCAATCCAATAACACAAGGAAAACTTGAGAATTAACTAGTGATGTCACGGTTAATTTGGGGCATTGTCATTCATAATTCAATGAAGGAATAACTAGAAATCGAGTCGTTTGCATACTTGTCATGTGTGGAGAAAGAGCCTCTAACTAGTCCATCATCCATTTAAAACCCCAAAATCGTTTTCAAATCTGTTTTTACTTTGCAATCTGTTTTGTTAGTTTATTTTCGTCCAAATCCAATCCCCATTTATTTTGAAGTCCTAATTAGTTAGAAAGTGTTTTGGTTTATGTTTTTAAGTGTTTTGGTAAAAGTTAAAACCCAAATTCGTCCAATTTGGTGCTTTGTGCTCAAAACTGCCCAGAAAGTGTTTTTAAGGCAGTTTTGAGTGTTTGTTTGCTGTTATGAGTCTTTTGGTTTGTTTTAGTGTTTCGAACTTTACTTTTACATTCTTTGAGTCTAGTTTAGTGTTTTAAACTTTGTTTTTACGTTTCTAAGTCAGTTTTCAAGTGTTTAGCAATCCCTCCTAATCCTCGGTCCAGAACGATCCCTACTTACATACTTTACTACAATTGTCAAAAGAGGGTTTAATTTGTGTGTTTAGTTATTTTACGCATCACTACATCCACTCATTTCACCCAACACATCCACTCATTACAACCACCCAACACATTCACCTACCACTACATCCACTCATTTCACCCAACACATCCATTCACCTACCACTACATCCACTCATTTCACCCAACACATTCACCTACCACTACATCCACTCATTTCACCCAACACATCCACTCATTACAACCACCCAACACATTCACCTACCACTACATCCACTCATTTCACCCAACACATCCATTCACCTACCACTACATCCACTCATTTCACCCAACACATTCACCTACCACTACATCCACTCATTTCACCCAACACATCCACTCATTACAACCACCCAACACATTCACCTACCACTACATCCACTCATTTCACCCAACACATCCATTCACCTACCACTACATCCACTCATTTCACCCAACACATCCACTCATTACAACCACCCAACACATTCACCTACCACTACATCCACTCATTTCACCCAACACATCCATTCACCTACCACTACATCCACTCATTTCACCCAACACATCCACTCATTATAACCACCCAACACATTCACCTACCACTACATCCACTCATTTCAACCACCCAACACATTCACCTACCACTACATCCTCTCCCTAGCCTATAAATACATCCATCCACCCTTCACCATAGGGAGATAGATCCATCCAAAGACACTACATTCACATCTCACAACTCCATACACTCACACTTTCATTCCTTGGCCGTGAGCACCATCCATTCATCCATTCATTTCCCATATATCTCAAAACACCACTCCATACACTCCCTTCCCTTGGTCGAGACATTCACCAATCCTAAATACATTCATAACCTTTCCACATATCCATACACATCCTTAGACACTTGTGCTGCAACAAGGTGGTGAAAACGAAGGTCCTTGGCGTTTCAAGCTTGAAACTTTGGAGCGTTTTAGGTGTACTTCGTTCTTGCTTTCAATGTCTACTTTGTTATTTTCTGATTTTGTAGCAATTATGAGTAGCTAAACCCCTCTTGGTTAGGGGTGATTTCAAAGCCATGATTATGTGTGTAATATGATTTGATAAATTCCAGTTATGAACTCTTGAATCGTAAATGCAATTGGCTTAACTATTTGATTGATAACTTATTTGTATTTGTTGATTAAGGGTCGATACTTAATTGGCATGCATAAATCCGATGCTAGAATATAAGAAAGTTTCATATAATCGTTACAAACTTATTTTCATAAGTAGTGGAGGTCGCTTATAAACGATCGCGTAAAGTTTAATTCCTATCATGAGTGACATGATGTCATAGTTGCAAGTGCTTTGTCAATGCTTCTGATTTTCATTAAACGTAATGATCTTTGATTGTATCTCTATTATGATGTCATGTAGAGAACTTTTGAAGAATGTTTTGGGTTGTCGAACGATGTCATCCAATCCAATAAAACAAGGAAAATCTGAGGGTTAACTAGTGATGTCACAGTTAATTTGGGGCATTGTCGTTCATAATTCAAAGAAAGTAGTGAAGGAAGATTTGTGAAAAACATGTTCATTTGAATAACATCATATAGCATGCAATTAACAATTAAAGGCGGAATCATGCTTTCATGCATTCAAAAACAAAACATTAACCAAGAAATTCAAAGCCTAGTAGATTGGTGAACCATTAATCAACTCAAAACAAAGTGAGTTGAAATATATTACCTTTGTTGATTCCTCTTTGCATAAGCAAAGGCTAATCACCCAAGAGATAGGGCCTTCATTTCTAGCTTCTTAGATCCATGGACTTGGATGGAAGAAAAGGTTCTTCAAGTTCCCAAAATTGAGAACCTCTAAAGATTCTACACCAAGGAGAGCATGGATGATGAATGAGTGACCTTGGAGGACTAGATGACTAGCTAATCACCTCCAAGGTGGCCGGCCTCTCTAGAGAGAAATGGGAGCTTAGTGTTCTCATCTTTTCTCCTAGAAAAACCCTAATGAAGAAATGGCTATAAAGTCATATTTATACCTTTCTTCATTGGAGTGGCAAACTTGCAATTAAGTCAAGTTCACTACCCCTTAACATTATGGCCGGCCACATTGGGTTTATTGGGCTTTCAAGCCCTTTGTTTATTCAAGTTGTCATACAACTTGAGTTAATGGGCTTGACATTCAAATCCCATTGGGCCTTGCGGCCCAAAACTAACCCGAGGTCTTTAACGAACTTATTCGTTTGATTAATTAACATATTAATTAATCCTAACCATAAATAATTAAACCATTCAATTATTCTTACTCATTTCATTTGTTTCGTCCATCTCTACCTTACACGGTGTACGATCCATTAGGTTCCTTTTAGCGAGGCAGTGGGCGATTAAAACTCTTTCAAATCGATTATGAATTAAAACTTACTTTCAGTTCTCCCTTTAGTGATTACACACGTTTAAGGCTTCCACAAACCATGAGTGACACCTAGCCGTATGTCATGGTTACCCAAGCTAATCAGAAGAGGTAGAGAACCTATTCAGTTTAGGATTACAAATGCAATACGGTCTTTCTCTAATCTAATACTCTTGACCACATTGTTTGGTTTGATAGTTTATTTATTCATGTCTACTATCCAATGTGATTCGTTTGCTTATATGATTACCCTGAATGTGATTTGGAACGCATTCCTTAATCTCATTCATACTCTGGCCAGAGATTTTAATCATATCATAGAGTATTCTCCCTCAAACCATTTGAAGGTTAGAGATCCCTTGTTGCACATTCACTTGTCTCCATGACTAAGTGGCTTAACCCCAATGATGCCGTGGACACCCCGATGGGGTGACTTTGACATAATCAAAGATCAAGGACTTAACCATAAGACAACTGTGATGCCTCAGGTCAAAGGACTAATTTGCATTATCCCAACCATGAGTTCTCATGTGACATGAATATGAGAACTCTTCGTTGATCGTGTTCAGTGAACTCATTCTCTATTGAGCACCTACGTACTTGTCTTGATGTCACACACACCAATGACTCGAGACTAGTCACTCTCCCTGAGAGAAGACACAGTACGTACCGATCTTAACGGACTGTCAATGCCCAATTGGCAATCCTATGATCAGGAACATTTAGGATGTGTCTACGAAAGAATGGTCTCATGAATCTAACTTCTTTAGATTGCATTCTCCCAATCACATATTCCTTGGACTTTATCGTTTAAGCATATAACATTTATATGAGACGGCTCAAACAATAATCTTTGCCCTTTATATGTAAACTAGATTAGTTTAACATGTGAAATGTCCGTAAAGTATCATCATATGATTGGCTTTAGGGCACATTTCCAACAATCTCCCACTTGCACTAGAGCCAATCAGCTTGGTCATCATGATGATATCTCTTTTGTAGTCATTTCATAAATGGCTGAGTAGTAGGCCTAGACAATGGATATCTATATGTTATCCATAGAAGCAACCTTGAGAATAACGACGTCACCATTATACATGATTCTCAATCATGTGGTTCAGTCTCTCATATGAGTTCGGATCTTGATGAGACCTTGATTCCCTGGCTTGAGCTATCACCCCATTAGTGTCATAGTGTCAGTACACTAGATACACTTTCTGGTTGGAATCGAATAGAGAGTCCATAAATGAACTTTCCCATCCGAACAACATTGTTGTAAACTTCTATATGGCAATATATTTTGCATTCATAATGGAACACACTAAAGTCATTACTTTAATGTTTCCATCCAAATATCTCTTTAGTCATAATAAAGAGATATCTGTTTATCTCTTCATTCATAATGAAGAAACATCCAATGATGGATTAGATTCATAATCTAATACATTTACGCTTCCATTACGTTACTCTAATTCTTCCTCATTCTTTGAGGAATCTATCCTTTAGTATTTCTTTAAATACTTAAGGACTCACTTGACAGTTGCCATGGTTCTGATCCTAGGCTTGCATTGATATCGTCTTGTACCGATCTTGGTACAACTCATATCAACGTTTTTCATACGATATGAAATACATAAATCACCTTTCTGCGTATGCATAAAGGATTCTATTTACGCATTATTTCTTTGGGAGTCAAAGGGTACGTTCCCTTTGAGAAGAGCAACTACTTAGTCTAACTAGAGTTGTCCTCCAAATTGAAGTTTATCATCATATGAGAAACTTCCTAGCACATTTTGTCTATTATTAGGGCATGATATAATCCAATTATATCCTAAAATCTATCATTATAGATTTCCATTCCATGTATATAGACTATGTCTCCCATATACATTCTATCTTTATAGAATGTTTAAAGTCATAACTTTAACAATGAAGTACTCATTCCATTTCCAAAATTAATATATCATATATATATTCATATATATCATATATATATATATATATATATATATATACAATTTTAGGAATATGATTAACCCCCACTAATCTTTTGTAAACCTAGTAAACAAAAGATTCATTTACATCTTTATGAGAAATCAAACGATTTGATCATTTTCTCATAAAATGCTTATGGCTCCCACTAGCTTGCTAAGATCCATGATGGTTGGATCTCTACAACTTACATCTTTTGTGATTCATAGTTTTAGACATATATTATTAAGACTATCTTAATAATGGTTTCGGAAACCCATATTATGTCTAAACATTGAATCACCATTTAGTTGTAGCTAGCAATCTTCGAATTAATTGAAACTAAGACTACGTCAAAAATGGTTCCTTCAAAGTCAACCATTCTCTTTGATTGTAGTCACCTTAAGCTACCAATTAGCTATGAAGGTTTCATTATTTCGGGTCAAATGGTACTTTACCATTTCCTTGAGTATATATCGTATATACACTCAATGTAGTCATAAGGATTCTCATTCTTATTTCTTTTGAATTAAGAGGTGTAACTCTATGACATAGTCATAAAGTTCAAACCATTCAACTGAGACGGTTTATAAATCCTTCTTGACTACCTTGGAGCTTGTGGTATAGGAACTAGGTTGTTATATTTGTTGATCATCATCTTGTCTCTCAAAGAACCCATTCTTTGAGTTCTATTCCTAGTTCATTTGCTCTAAGGCAAATCATATTGTAGGATTACAATGAACTACTCAACAAACAACATTTGTTGGTTGGTTTATAGAAGTGATATCCAAATGTTAATTTAAGGATGTTCACAAGATAATTCTCAAACAAATATTGCTTATTAGCACACAACCCCAAATCTTAACATGCTTAAGATTTGTCTTTCTTTCCAACTACATCCTATGGAGTCATGAAAATTATGGAAGATCTTCTAATTGACAATCATGTTGTCTTAGAAGCATATATATTGTCACAGCCCGTCCCGGGAATTATATATTTGGGGCGTGAAATGACTATTTTACCCTTGACGGGTACTAAGGTACGGGTGTATGTGACGTTATTTTGGTTCAAATATTAATCGAATTGGGAGAATTATATATTAATAAGTTGGTTAATATTGAAAGTTGATTTTTGTTATGTATGGTTAGGATGAAAATGGAGGGTGTGGATTAGTTTGGACCACACAAGGAACTCTCTCTCTCCTTCTCCTTCCCCGTGCCTTCTCTGTCTCTCTCCCTCACGATCTCACACACACACACACACCCAAACCGTACGGCACACACCCAAATCCTCCAAAAACTCGACGGATCGAGGCAACCAAGGTATGCATCTTCATCCCTGGGTCCTTGTGAGTCGATTGGTACTAGTTTTAGGCCGTGAAACCTTCGATTTCACGTGAACCCGAAACCTCCATTTTTGGTTACTGTTCATGCGAACGTAAAATGTCGTGTTTCAGGGAATTCTAAGCTTATAGTGAGCTTAGTGAGGTCCTAAGGAAGCTCGGAGTGTTTCGTTTGAAGGATTTGGACGTCGGGATCACGTGGTTCAAGTTTGACCCGTGCCTTTCGAGGCGTTTTCCGGCCAAACCACGGGGAGTTAGACGTCGTGCGAGGTACCATTCTCTTCGTCTCTTCGAGAACTACAACGTTCGTTTTTGTTTTACCCAATTTCATTGAGTATTAAAGAAGTTATACTCATTTGAAAAATACCCAGTTTCCGGCGAGTCCGACGGCTTTCGAGGCTTTTTCCGACGAATTCCCGGCGAGTTAGGGGTCGAGACAGGTATGAATGTGTTCGTATCGTCAATATCTTCATTTTGATATAAAATACGTCGAAAATGGTTGAGAAACGAAGGAGAACGAAGGGTTTGAAAATCTGCCCAGAAACCGGCCGCCGGAAAAACCAGTCCGGCGACCCAAGGAAGAAGAAGGGCGCGTGGGGGCGCGTAGACCCGTGCCACGCCCGGCGCGTGGGAGCGCGTGAGCCCTCCAAAAAATAATCTAAAAATATGTCGACGTCCGTGACGTCAAGTAGATCACTGTGGTATCTTCATATACCCAAATTGAGCACCGTATGAGAAAGTTATTACGAATTTGGTTATGTGCTTTAAATAGCGTTTATAATTATTTCGCATATAGATGAAAATGTGAAGTGACGATCCGACCGTTGGATCGTCACCAAACTTTGATGCATCGTAATGCATAATATTTGAGGATTATAGGAACTTACGGATTGGGAATCCGATTTACGGATCTTCCGGAATTGGAGTTGTAAGTTCATAAAATAGAATATTAACCGTCACTTGGTTTTGGAAATTGACGGAGATCCGACCGTTGGATGGTAATGAAATTTTAGGATGTTGTTCTAGAGATTTATTGTGGACCTCTGGAAGTTATGGATTTAAGATCTGAGTGGCAGATCTTCCGGATCGAACTACGTAGTGACGTATTTTATATAAGTTATATATTCTATCGATATGAATTCTGAGGTTGGATTTGATTATTGTTTTAGGCGCCGATCGTCATGATGCCTTGGTGTATTGTGCTAGGGAGTAGTAGGGCAAACTCCAGGTGAGTGGGCAGTTTTGTTTTCGTATTACCTATATACTATTGTTTTCCCAGAAAATGCTTTTATATGAGAAAATGTTTTAAGTTGCCATGCATAGAAATTTATGAAAAGTATGAATTGAAATGCTAAGCATAGAAGTATATATATAAACATGAATTGATATATGATGCATACATGTTGCATGGTGCTGTGGAGGCGCAGGTAAGTCAGGTGAGTCATTATTCATTGAATTATTGATGTTGAAACGTTTAAGCTCATAACCTGCACCCTAGGTGTTAGTGCTTATATTTATTCACCACACCGCACGCTCGCCTTGGATCCAAGTAGGTGGATGTCGTACAGACCCTGTGAGGGTTCCGACATGCCAGTCGTACAGACCATTAGAGGGGTTCCGACTGGTGGGTGACTTTAGATTATGTGCACAGTTGATTGATGTGAGAAGCACTAGAGCGTATTTATACACCTGTCATCGTACAGACTACCTTATGTAGTTCCGAGTGACGTGCAGAGTTAGACCGTACAGGTCACCGAGGTGACTCCGGTTGGCGAGGATGTTGAGCTTTAGAATCAGCCGTACAGGACCACTTCAGGGTCTCCAGTTGACTTATTTTCACCTGATTTATATTGATGCATCATTCTTTCGGTTTTTGAAAGTTTTTATAACATGGCATACTTTCTGGGTTTTGAGAAAGAAAAATTGATGATTTGAGATTTATGAAAACATCTATATTATGTTTTTTTTTGGACACTTGGCATGGCATAGCCTTTCTTAAAAATGTTAAAGAATAGTGACTTGAGATATTTGCTTATATATATGTTCATATATGCTATTTTCCGGGAAAGTATACATGTTTTACAGTGAGGGGTTAGAAATGTTTTAAATGAAAGATTTTCGAAAAACTTTGTTTTGCTGACCCACTCAATTTTGTTTTTCGCCCCTCCAGGTTTAAGTTAGCAGAGCTTTGGTGGCCACGAGGAACCCAACGGCGTTCTGACAAAATTCACAAAAGTAGGACTCACCCTCGGGGTTTCCTTTTAGTAATTGTATTTTAAGAACTTCCGAACTGTGTAAATGGTTACGTCACTCTCACGTGACGGCCAGCACGCCCTCCTTCGGGACGGGGTGTGTCATATATCATATATATGGGTAATTGATAATATCTAACGAACTAAATCTTATTCAAGTTCGTTCTTCTCCTAATGGAGAAATCCATTATCTTATGATGCTTCTTTCCTTGATATCTTCCAAGAAAACTATTCTAAAGTGTTACCATTCCTTGGATCAAATCTAAGGATGTAAATACTTTAGACGTCTTACTCATCAACTTACATTTCTTGAATTCTTTGAAACCTTTTGCAAAGTATTCGTGTGACAGCCCGTCCCTAATTTTAAGAATTTTTAAAGTTTTAATAAAGGATTTTACAAAAATGCCATTTGAGGCACGCACATTATTCGAGGTTAATCGTCCTGTCGTGCCATCTAAGATTTGTTTTCTTGACATATCCTCGTAGTACTCGTCGCTACGGACGTGTGGGCGCAGACGGTTTGTGATTTGGAGTTATATCGAAGAAGTTATTAACTTTTGAAAATTTGGGCATTTTAGGAATTATAATTTTAATAAAATCTGGAATTTATTTTATGAAAATGGACGGCCTAGATTTAATGAAGATTTGAAATGGATGGCTTGGATGTGAGGGAAAGAAAAAAAAAAAAAAAAAAAAAATAAGGTTTTGTGTGTGTGTGTGTGCGTGAGAAGAAGAGGAAGAAACAGAAATGGGGATTGGGCAAATCTGCCCAACCAGAGGAGAGAGAGCCGAAGCTCCGGGAGAGAAAGGAGAGAGAAAGCTGGCGAATGGGGAGAAGAGAGAGGAAGAGACTGGCCAACCAGAGAAGGGGAAAGGAGGAAAGGAGAGAGGCCGAGAAGCGGAGGAGGAAGAACAGAAAATGGGTTTCAACCCGCGACCCGCGCGACCCGGTGGGTTTTCCACCCATTTTCGTCGAAATTTCTCCATTTTTCCGGCGAATTGAGCCATGATTTCACTTAGTAAGTATCCTACTACTCCTTCCTCATCATTTTAATCTCAAATTTGGAGAGATTTGGTGTTGAAATTGGGAAAAACGCACCAAAGGGTGCGGCAACTTTATGTCTTCGATTCTCTTATTTTTGAAACAATTTCTCTCGATTGTTGCCATCATTAGACTCCCCTTGAGGCCTAGAACAAAGCCCAAGCATTGGTTAGGACGACGGAGTTGATTTGAAGGTCGAATTGAAATCACCCAATCCTAGGGTTCTTCACGGTTTTGGTGAAATTGAAGCACTTCCAGGCCAAATTGGCCTTGGCCACAGGTATGAAAGTTACTCTACTCATTGCGATCTTCAAATCTGAAAATTTTGGTAATTTTTGGAAATAGTTAGATTTTCCGGCGAGCCGGGGCGGCCAACCGCCACCCGCGGCGGCCCGTGCGGCGGCGCGTGGCCAATGGCCCGCCAATGTCATTCTTAGCATGTGTTTAATGTTCTATGTTCAGTTTTGATAATTGATGGACGTAAATTGAGTAATTGAACCTAAGTTCGTTACGATTCGTGGTTAGGTGAAAATGTGAATTGACGATCCGACCGTTGGATCGTCACCAAACTTTGATACGTTGTAATACGTAATATTTGAGGATTATAGGAACTTAGGGATCGGGAATCCGATTTACGGATCTTTCGGAATTGGAGTTGTAAGTTCATAAAATAGAACGTTAACCGTCACCTGGTTTTGGAAATTGACAGAGATCCGACCGTTGGATGGTAATGAAATTTTAGGATGTTGTCCTAGAGGTATATTGTGGACCTCTGGAAGTTATGGATTGGAAATCTGAGTTGCAGATCTTCCAGATCGAACTGCGTAGTGACGTGTTTTATATAAGTTATATTCTATCGATATGATTTCTGAGGTTGGATTTGATTATTGTTCTAGGCACCGATCGTCATGACGCCTCAATGTGTTGTGCTAGGGAGTTGTTGAGCGAACTCCAGGTGAGTGGGCAGTATTTTCTGTATTTACCTATATACTATTGAATTTCCCAGAAACTGAGTTTTTAATGAAAGTATGTTTCTAAAATGCCATGCATGAACGAGATGCATGATATGAATGAAATGCCATGATAGGAATGATATGCATGTGATGAATGATATGAATTATATGATTGATATATGATGCATACATGTGCATGGTGCTGTGGAGGCACAGGTAAGTCAGGTGAGTTCATTATTAATTGAATTGTTTGATGTTGAGACGTTTAAGCTCATAACCTGCACCCTAGGTGTTAGTGCTTATATTATTATTCACCACACCGCACGCTCGCCTTGGATCCAAGTAGGTGGATGTCGTACATACCACTAGAGGTGGTTCCGACATGCCAGTCGTACAGACCATTAGAGGGGTTCCGACTGGTGGGTGACCTTAGATTATGCGCGCAGATGATTGATGAGAGAAGCACTAGAGCGTAATTATACACCTGTCATCGTACAGACTACCTTATGTAGTTCCGAGTGACGTGCAGAGTTAGACCGTACAGGTCACCGAGGTGACTCCGGTCGGATTGAATGTTGAACTATAGAATTAACCGTACAGGACCAACTGTAGGGTCTCCGGTTAATTCACTATTTCACATGTTACATTGATGCATCATTCAAACTGATTTCTTTTTAAAGTTTTTTTTTACATGGCGTACTATCTGGTTTTAAGAAAGATGATGATTTGAGATCTATGAAAAACTATATGCTATTATGCTATTTTATGGGAAAGTATACAGGTTTTACAGCGAGGGGTTAGAAATGTTTTAAATGATATGTTTTCGAAAAACTTTGTTTTACTGACCCACTCAATTTTGTTTTGCGCCCCTCCAGGTTCCAGTTAGCAGAGCTTTGGTGGCCACGAGGAATCCAACGGTGTTCTGACAGAATTCACAAAAGTAGGATTCACCCTCGGGTGTTATATCTTAGTAATCGTATTCTTTAAAGCTTCCGAACTGTGTAAATGGTTACGTCACTCTCACGTGACGGCCAGCATGCCCTCCTTCGGGATGGGGTGTGTCAATTCGGACTTGTGTTTATTTAAAATAAACTATAGTCCAACCGAGGGCGATCTTCGGTGAATGTCATACAACATGAGTAGTATTATGTTGTGGACAAGTGCCACTAACATCTAAGTGAATTAACCTCAACAACTTTGTGATTCTTTATTCTTTCCAAAAGAATAAAGATTCAAACATTTTGCCTCTATACAATTTTAACAAGAAGGCATTGGATCCGGATCTAACGATCCAAAGTATCCATCTATGACTAACTCGTAATTTATGTTTTTAGAGGTATCACAACTTTAGTTGGGATTAGTCACTACCTTGCAACCTTTTGGGTTTTAAGCATCGTTATATTCTAAACAGTTAACACTACCAAATCATCTCTACTATAGAGATAATCAATTAGATTACTATAATCCAATCATTGATTAATAAAGAACAATGTTTTGTCAAACAAAACATTCATCCATCTCTACTATAGTGACGGAATTAAATTCCTTAAAATTGGAATGTAAAGACAATCTTTGGTTTTTCCAATTTCTTTGGTAGTTCATATGAGGAAGTAAGTACCATCTGCTTTCGCAGAGATCTATATTTTATTCACGTTCCGAATGTGAAGTACTTTCTCTTCTCTCATTAATCTTCTACTTCTTATTAGCCACACTTTTACAACGATTGTAAAACATAGTTACTAATACGGAATCAAACATTCAAGTAGAAGAACCAACTGTTTTGAACTATTCAAGAACAACTTACAACACCTTCGAAAGGTGTGTTCTTGACACTTTGCAAGACATTTCTTGCAAATACCCCTTCCAATGTCCATCCTTTCATAAAGAAAGTTTGTTCCCTTGGAGTTATTTCGCTTTCTTCATTTGACTTCTCCTTTGACTACCATAGTCATAGTCCCTAAACTCCCACTATCTCTCTTGAAACTTATTTCAATTGTGTTATACACATCAAACAATTTGGAGAGTATGTGGTTATTGTTCACTATATAGCTTACAATAAACTTAGTGAACCATTTGGTTAGGGACATAAAGGTGAAGTCCTAGCCTTAGTTTCCGTCTCGTTAAGTGGTTTATCACTTCAACACTCAATGATTCAAAAACATTATAAGTCCATGTTGATGGACTATTTTTGTCAACCAACCATTATGTTCTAAACATAATTACAAACTTTCAAGAGTTGTTTAAGGCAACTCTAATTTCTTCATACAACAATTTGTAAGTGAAGAATCATGGCACATAAAGTGTCCATGCCTTTGTGGTTTCTTCTTAAGTTCTTTGTTCATTTAACAAAGAAACAAGCACTAGTGTTTGCATTAACTAAGGGTTGTTCAAAGCAACTCATTATTTCTTCATACAACGATTTGTAAGTGAAGAAGTAATAACACTAAAAGTGTCCTTTTCTTTATGCTAATCTTCGTAAGTTCCTTTGTTCATTTAACAAAGGATTAAGCATTGGTTGTTTGTGTTGTCCTCTTCATGATAGACTTTTCTAACATGTTCTTCCAATGATACATTATCATTAGGAAGATTGTGAGGATGAGACTACTTAGGTACATATCCAATCCTTTTAAGACATTCTTTGGGATTGTGGCACCAAGTCCGGAAACTAAAACATTCGGTTTTTATTTGTCAAGTGTTGGATAGCGTTTGCAAATATATTGGTAAATAAATACATAACGAATATAAATTGATTGATTTTAAGCCATTTGATTCGGGTCTTTAAATCAAATAGCACCACCCACTATTTTTGGCAAATTCCATATCCCACATTGGAATTCGAGAGTTTTGGAGGAAACTCTTAGTAGGGTATGGGAGACTCACTATTACCAAGCCCACCTCAGAAGAAAATCATATTGGCTAGCGTTAATAATAATGAAAGAGTACACTTACTCATTTGCAACAACCTCTTGCAAGTACCCATCTTATTTGGCCTCTAGAGAATGATGCCTCAGAAGAATATCATATTGGCACATTGCACTTAGTTAAGTCATTCCCACCATGCTTAGTTAAAGTAGGGGTTCAAGAATGGCCTCAGAAGAATATCATATTGACCACACTCGTTGCCCACATTAACTTCATCATATGTGTATAGGTTTCTCCTGAATGTAAGCACATACTTTGCAACCCCAGAACTGGACGAATACGGTGTATGAGTCACAAACGATTGAAGCTACCATGGTGGAAGGCCACGAAAGAGTGTTCAAAGCACTCTCACGCTTATCAACTTAATAATGGTTTGTTGAGGGTTTTAGGTCTCATCACATATAAGCATACATTTTAATCTCTATTAAAACAATTTTGGTCCTATTACAACTATTGGTCCATTTCATTGTTTTTAGTTGTATATAATACTCCCACTATGCTTATAAAACGGTTTTTAAAGCAAGAGTATATGATACTACTAACATAAACTTTGCATTCATTTAATGGACTATATAGTTGCCTTAGGGCCTTAGGATGACTATGAACCTTTGTTTAGATTCAACACGAGCCTAGTGTTGAATCTCGGACTAGGGATGGTGATTGATTTTAGTTACGCATTTAATCACATTAAGGCGTGTTGTCTTAGGGGCGTTGGACCCAACTACTTCATTTTCATGCATATCAAATAAAGCAAGAAAGAAGTACTTCAAAGTAAAGGTGACCTTATGCTCATTACAACATTTGCATAAAACAAATTACTTTAAAGTAAAGAAGAGCTTATGCTCTTTTACAACATTTGATCAAATCAAATTACAACCAAAATCTAATCTACACATTCCCATGGTTCAAACAAATTTGAAACGGCCTATCACATAGCTCAATTATATTAGGCTTAGGTTCATAATCACCCTTTAATTAATTAACGCTTTAACTAATTAAATTGAATGCAACATTTTCATTTGGTTTTTGTATCCATAAAATTGATTTAAATGGAGCTAAATGAAATGAAAATCCAATTCTCATTTAAAGAGACAAAACAATTTTGTTCTCAACCTAATTTGGGCCATCATGCAATAACCACAACTTTTGGGCTATATTTCAAAACTTTTGGGGTCACTTTGTAAAAGCACAAAAGTCCACTACTTCATGCAATTACAACTAGAACCCAAAATTTTATTAATGCAAAAACTTCATTAAAGGATCAAAACAATTTGTCCTTTAGCGTTTTTTGACCTAAACGTAAAAACGTAAACTTTTGGGCCAAAGTGCAAATACACAAAAGTATCAAAACTTTATGTAATTGCATAAAAGACCCAAAAGTACTCCCACTTGAGGGAGGGCCGGTTTTTAGAGAGAAAAAGGGAGTGGAGATAAGTCCACAAAAATTTGGAAATTTTTCAATAATGTCATAAAGCCTTGCAAGTGGAATTTGGTTGTTGTGAATCATAAAACCATGCATGTGGTGTGTAAGGTGTGTAAGGTGTGTAAGTCTTACACACCCATCACAATTTCTATCACCATTTGAAATAAATGTTTTGGTGATAGAAAATTCACATCAACCAACACAAAACAAAGACTTTATGAAATTAACTAAAACTTTGAATCAAAACACCAAACTTTTTGTTCTTGGCAAAAATGTCAAGAACAATGAAGAACACTCATGAAAAACTCAAAAAATTTCCATGAACATTTTTCACCCAAAAACATCCCAAAACCATTTTAACTTAAGGGAAATAACATATAACCAAACTAGGGTACATAGGGGTTCCAAAAATCACTTGAAAAACATTTTAACAAGTCAAACAAGAACCCAAAAATCCACCCTTTGGATTTGGCCGAAAATCCCCAAAGTCATGGCACCAAATTTTAGCTCTAATATTCATGCTCATATGAACTACATCTACAACATTTGAAATGGCAAATTTTCTAACAAAATTTACATTCAAAAAAGCAGGAATAAAGCTTGTAACATATTACAACTTTTAAATCACAAACTATGAACTACAAAACCCAAAAGGATTCACCAACTACTAGACCTAGGCTCTGATACCACTTGAAGGAAGATTTGTGAAAAACATGTTCATTTGAATAACATCATATAGCATGCAATTAACAATTAAAGGCGGAATCATGCTTTCATGCATTCAAAAACAAAACATTAACCAAGAAATTCAAAGCCTAGTAGATTGGTGAACCTTGACTCAACTCAAAACAAAGTGAGTTGAAATATATTACCTTTGTTGATTCCTCTTTGCATAAGCAAAGGCTAATCACCCAAGAGATAGGGCCTTCATTTCTAGCTTCTTAGATCCATGGACTTGGATGGAAGAAAAGGTTCTCCAAGTTCCCAAAATTGAGAACCTCTAAAGATTCTACACCAAGGAGAGCATGGATGATGAATGAGTGACCTTGGAGGACTAGATGACTAGCTAATCACCTCCAAGGTGGCCGGCCTCTCTAGAGAGAAATGGGAGCTTTGTGTTCTCATCTTTTCTCCTAGAAAAACCCTAATGAAGAAATGGCTATAAAGTCATATTTATACCTTTCTTCATTGGAGTGGCAAACTTGCAATTAAGTCAAGTTCACTACCCCTTAACATTATGGCCGGCCACATTGGGTTTATTGGGCTTTCAAGCCCTTTGTTTATTCAAGTTGTCATACAACTTGAGTTAATGGGCTTGACATTCAAATCCCATTGGGCCTTGCGGCCCAAAACTAACCCGAGGTCTTTAACGAACTTATTCGTTTGATTAATTAACATATTAATTAATCCTAACCATAAATAATTAAACCATTCAATTATTCTTACTCATTTCATTTGTTTCGTCCATCTCTACCTTACACGGTGTACGATCCATTAGGTTCCTTTTAGCGAGGCAGTGGGCAATTAAAACTCTTTCAAATCGATTATGAATTAAAACTTACTTTCAGTTCTCCCTTTAGTGATTACACACGTTTAGGGCTTCCACAAACCATGAGTGACACCTAGCCGTATGTCATGGTTACCCAAGCTAATCAGAAGAGGTAGAGAACCTATTCAGTTTAGGATTACAAATGCAATACGGTCTTTCTCTAATCTAATACTCTTGACCACATTGTTTGCCTCTCTTTGTTTTGAGTTTGGACTTCCTGCGTCAAAGTAGTAAGTAATTGAAAAATCTTATCATTATCACTTGAATTACCTACATTGCTTTGGGCAGGTTGTGCTTGGGCTTGTGGTGGTGCCAACGGCTTTTGATAGAACCCCGGTGGTTGTTGCCTAAATCCGCTTTGTTGCTGGCCTTGTTGGGGGTCTCGCCATTTAAAATTCGGATGATCATGCCAACCGGGATTGTAAGTATTGGAAAATGGATCACCACGTGATTGGTATTGATTGCCATATCCCACGGCATTGAGTGTTTCCCACCCTCCATTCTCGATCAATTGTGGGCACTTGTCCGTATGGTGGCTTTGCATGGAGCATACGCCACAAGGAGCTACGGTTTTAACTTTTGGACCTTCCACCACCTGAGAAAGCAACGTAGTAAGGTTAGCCATTTGATTTTGAAGTTCGGTTATGGCACTTACCTCATTCACTTGTTGATGCCGTGGGGTAGTCCTTTGTCCGACTCCTTCGTATTGTTGAGCGTTCAACGCTCGGTTGGCAATCAACATCTTGGCAGCTGTAGGGGTCTTGTCCACCAATGCTCCTCCCGCTGAGGCATCTAGCATTTGACGTTCAATTGGTAGAAGTCCTTCGTAGAAGTATTGTAGCAAAAGTTCCTCCTTCATTTGATGCTGTGGACACGAAGCAACAAGAGATTTAAATCGTTCATAGTAAGTAGGAAAAGATTCACCTTCGTCTTGTTGAATGCCACTTATCCTTTTGCGTAGGAGGATGACTCGAGAAGTTGGGAAAAACTTCTCCAAGAAAGCTCTTTTCATGCTCTCCCATGATGTGACCGTTCCGGGAGCCAATTCGTATAACCAATCTTTCGCCTTCTCTAGGAGAGAAAAGGGAAAGGCCTTCATCTTCAAGATGCTTTCATCCACGTTCACCGGGGTCATGCTCGAGCAAACGACTTCAAACTCCTTTAGATGCTTGTTCGGATCTTCCATGGATAGCCCATGGTACTTTGGAATGTGATGCAACAAGCTTGACTTCAATTCGAACTCGGCAGTCTTGTCGGGAGCCGCCCTAGGGTATTGGATACATAGAGGTGCGGCATTATCCAATCCCGAAGCGGAAAGCTCCTTGATCGTTCGGTTGTCCGCTGCCATGTCTTCCACTTCCTCTTCAAATTCAGAAACGGACTCGGAACTTGCACTTGATTCACTAGGTTGTAGCGAATTCAAAGGGAAGTTTTGAACTTTAGAATTCCCATTAGCATGCAAAAATCAACTTTTAAACACAAAGGGAAGTTTTAACAACAATTAGGGCCGAATTCAATGTTTTGGACCCTTTCTTCAACAAACAACACTTAAGGCCTCTTTTTCACATATTTTCAACTTCTTTCTCATTCTTTTCACAACTCTTCTTTTTTTCTTTCTATTTTCCACGAATTTTCTTTTCTTTTCTTTTTCGTGCCTCATTCAAGACTTTGGCACACCCATAACAAAACTCACTTCCCCCACACTTGTTTTCTGCAATGCATTGGTTTTAAGGAATTCATATTAAGTCATGCATTACTATGCTTCAAGAACAAAGGTATGGATGGTCCTAATCTAGGCTAGGTGAGGATAATGTGGTTAACAAAGAAAATAGGCTAAACAAGGCTCAACGGGGTTAAAAACCTACAAAACACAATGACATAGGGCACACGGCATTTGGCTAAAGTGGTGGTCACTACACAACTTTTATCTTGAATATGTGTTATGCAAATCAATAACATGCTTTGAATGAATTGGGCATGAGTTCTAGTGTTTGGAACTAAATGATGAAACGCCTTCCAAGTAGTAACCAAGCAACGAATAATGAGATCATGCAACAACTTTAGAAAACAACAATGCACAGATTATTAACTCTCCAAATAAAAGTTTAGGCTAAAGTCTCACAAGGTTGTAGCGTTAGTTTGAGTTCCTTCCTTCAAGCATGTTACAAAAACTGATTTTTTTCTTTATGATTACATGTGAATTCATAAGTTATAACCACAACCAAGCATAAACCAAAGAGTAAATCAAACTTTCATCCATTTTTACACTCTTTTTAACAGCCATGTAATTACAAACCGAATCCTCATCATTGTGTTGGAACAAACACACAAAAACAACTCTTTTTGGGTTTTTAAAACAAATTTTTCAAATTTTTATGGGATTTTCGGATTTTTGAATCAAAACACACTAAAACACACCAAAATAGCTTAAAAAGGCTTAAAAACAGCAAGGAACAAGTCTTTAAGTTAAGGGTGATAAAATCCCACGAATTTGCATCTAAAACACTTATTTACCCCCCCACACTTAAATCAAATATTGTCCTCAATGTTTCAAGCATAGACTCACACACATAACAACACACAAAACACAACAGCAACTAACAACCTAACATGGCAGAAAACGAAATAGCAACAAAGAGAAGGGTTTAAGAACGCAAATCTGGAATTGGAGTGCTTTCTCGGTCTTCCTTTGTTGAATGCATGGGTTGCCTCCCAAGTAGCGCTTTCTTTAACGTCTTGCAGCCGGACGTTACTCCATTGAAGCTTCATGGAACCCCACGGCATGGAGGGGTTTTTTCACAACCCGTCCTACGAAATACTTTATTCTTTGGTTCCTTGAATGGGATGGGATAATGATCCTTTCTTATTGTCGTGTTTTGCTTCTCTAAATCAACACGAACTCTCCCACCACATTGTTTTTTATTAGGTACCTGCACCATACAAGGTAACAACCTATTAGTTGAAATGGGAATCGAAATTGGAATAGGTGGCTTACCTTTGTACGGCAAAGAAGTGGTAGCCCAATGGACGGATGCACAAGGGTTGCTCATGGCCAATTGTGGTGCTTCCAAGGTTGGAGCCGTGCACTCCTTGTGCTCTACTCCAAGTTCCTTCTCGGTGGTAATTCGAGAAACATCCTTCTTGATCTTTGTTGAACATTCTGTCCCTATGTGTTTAATTACATTAATGGCATAACAAGAACGAACATCATTAGTATTCTCAATCGATTCAGGAATCTTAAAGTTAATCATATCACCACCAAAGGCCATAGTTACTGCTCCCTTGGCCACGTCAATCTTGGTTTGAGCCGTTTTCATGAATGGTCGTCCAAGTAAGAGTGGTGATGGTGGAGAGTGGGTTGAGTCCTCCATATCAAGCACATAAAAATCTGCAGGAAAAATCAAGTGGTCTACCTGCACCAAAACATCTTCCAACACTCCCTTGGGATATGCATTAGATCGATCGGCTAATTGAATAATAACGCCATCATTTTTAAGCTTTCCTAGATTCATAGATGCATAAACAGAATATGGCATGACATTAATTGATGCACCTAAATCTAGCATAGCATGCTCAAATCTTGTATTACCAATTACGCAAGGGATTGTGAAACTACCCGGATCTTTGCATTTAGGTGGTAGCTTCCTTTGCAACATTGCAGAGACATTCTCGCTTACATGTACCACCTCCTTCTCCCGAATCCGTTTCCTTGTTGTACAAGCTTCTTCAAAAACTTGGCATACTTCGGGATTTGCTTTATAGCATCGAGGAGAGGGATATTGACATGCACCTTCCGAAACGTCTCAAGAACATCTTTTTCCTCTTCTTCGTTCTTGGTTTGCAAAAACCTGCTAGGAAAGGGTACATCCGGAGGAATGACATTAGAATTAATTGGAATAGAACCTTTCCTACCTATGGTGGATGGATTGGATGCATTGGATGGGTGCGGCAAGGAATTTTCAATCCTTGCCGTGGCTTTTGCTTGCTCTTCCTCTTCAATTTGAAACTTCTCATCCTCCTCGGGGGCAGATTTGGATCGTGTTGGCTCGGTTCCCACTTCTTTCCCATTTCTTAGCGTAATGGCCTTGGCAGTTTCGAATCCACCCTTTGGATTCACCACGGTTGAGCTAGGCAACTTCCCTTGCTCACGAAACTGCCCCATGAATTCGGCAATTTGTCCCACTTGCTTCTCCAAGTTGTCCACCCTCCTGTCTTGGATTTGCCTCTCTTTGTTTTGAGTTTGGACTTCCTGCGTCAAAGTAGTAAGTAATTGAAAAATCTTATCATTATCACTTGAATTACCTACATTGCTTTGGGCAGGTTGTGCTTGGGCTTGTGGTGGTGCCAACGGCTTTTGATAGAACCCCGGTGGTTGTTGCCTAAATCCGCTTTGTTGCTGGCCTTGTTGGGGGTCTCGCCATTTAAAATTCGGATGATCATGCCAACCGGGATTGTAAGTATTGGAAAATGGATCACCACGTGATTGGTATTAAATGCCATATCCCACGGCATTGAGTGTTTCCCACCCTCCATTCTCGATCAATTGTGGGCACTTGTCCGTATGGTGGCTTTGCATGGAGCATACGCCACAAGGAGCTACGGTTTTAACTTTTGGACCTTCCACCACCTGAGAAAGCAACGTAGTAAGGTTAGCCATTTGATTTTGAAGTTCGGTTATGGCACTTACCTCATTCACTTGTTGATGCCGTGGGGTAGTCCTTTGTCCGACTCCTTCGTATTGTTGAGCGTTCAACGCTCGGTTGGCAATCAACATCTTGGCAGCTGTAGGGGTCTTGTCCACCAATGCTCCTCCCGCTGAGGCATCTAGCATTTGACGTTCAATTGGTAGAAGTCCTTCGTAGAAGTATTGTAGCAAAAGTTCCTCCTTCATTTGATGCTGTGGACACGAAGCAACAAGAGATTTAAATCGTTCATAGTAAGTAGGAAAAGATTCACCTTCGTCTTGTTGAATGCCACTTATCCTTTTGCGTAGGAGGATGACTCGAGAAGTTGGGAAAAACTTCTCCAAGAAAGCTCTTTTCATGCTCTCCCATGATGTGACCGTTCCGGGAGCCAATTCGTATAACCAATCTTTCGCCTTCTCTAGGAGAGAAAAGGGAAAGGCCTTCATCTTCAAGATGCTTTCATCCACGTTCACCGGGGTCATGCTCGAGCAAACGACTTCAAACTCCTTTAGATGCTTGTTCGGATCTTCCATGGATAGCCCATGGTACTTTGGAATGTGATGCAACAAGCTTGACTTCAATTCGAACTCGGCAGTCTTGTCGGGAGCCGCCCTAGGGTATTGGATACATAGAGGTGCGGCATTATCCAATCCCGAAGCGGAAAGCTCCTTGATCGTTCGGTTGTCCGCTGCCATGTCTTCCACTTCCTCTTCAAATTCAGAAACGGACTCGGAACTTGCACTTGATTCACTAGGTTCCGGGTTCTTCCTTTTTCGTCTCAACTCACGCTCAAAATCGTCGTCAAAGTCTAAAATATGTTCGTGAACCGGATTAGAACTCCGAGTCATAAACAAGTACCTAAAACAAGAAACAAAACAACATAAGAATCTGATCTAATAAGAAAAACGAAACTAACAATCCAAGGGATTAGCAAAGTTGCTAATCCCCGGCAACGGCGCCAAAAATTTGATGTGAAATATATAAGCACACAAATTAAACCCTCTTTTTATCAATTGTAGCAAAGTATGTAAGTAGGGATCGTTCTAGACCGGGGATTAGGAGGGATTGCTAAATCACTTGAAAACTGACTCAAATACGTAAAAACAAGTTTAAAACACTAAACTAGACTCAAAGAATGCTAAACTAAACTTTAAAACACCAAAACAAACCAAAAGACTCAAAACAGCACAAAAACACTCAAAACTGCCTTAAAACCACTTTCTGGGCAGTTTTAGACTCTAAACAAGATTTTGGACGAAAATTGGTTTGAACTTGACTCAAAACACTTAAAAACACAACTAACACACTTTCTAACTAATTTGACACTTGAAAACAAAGGGGGATTTGGTTTTGGACGAATTTAAAAATAAAACAAAACTTTGTAACTAGAACAGATTTTTAAAACGAATTTGATTTAAAACAATGGATGGAAGGCTAGCTAAGGGGTTCATCTCCATACATGTTATACTTGCATACGAAACGATTTCCAATTGCTTTTCAATAAACCATGACTTCTCAACGCCCCAAGTTAATTAGGTCCGCTTAAATTAACCTTCAGATTTTCCTAATGTTATTGAATTGGATGATTGCATACGACAACCCAAAGCATTCCCCACAAGTCCCCTACATGATTGCATAATAGAGATACAAGCAAGAATCATTAAGTTCTATGAAAACCATAAGCATTGACGAAGCACTTGTTACTATGATTGCATGAAACTTATGCCAAGAATTTACTTAACGCGATTGAGATCATCAACCTTTACTACTTGTGAATATAAGTTCATAACGATTAGGTGAAATTCCCTTATATCCTAGCATCAAATTAATGCATGCAAACTAAGTGTCGACCCTTAATCAACATACAAGAATAAGTTTTAATTCACATAGATAAGCAAATTGAAATCACAATTTATGAAACGCAATTAGAAGTAATCAAATCATATCGCAAGCATAAACATGTATTTCGAATCCCCCCCTAGCCAAGGGGGGGTTTAGTTCCTCATACTCACAACACAAAGAGAATAGAATTTAAACATTGAAATCAAAGGAAAAGAAACACCTAGAAATTCCAGCAAGTTGAACTTGAATCGCATGAACTCCAAGCTTCCTCCTCCTCCTCCTTGGTGCGGCAAAGGTCTAAAACAGGTTCTAAGGGTCCTATGTGTATGGATTAATGGTTATGGAGGGGTATGGTGGTGTTTAGGAGTGGTGGAGGGTGCGGCAAAGGTGTGTGAAGGGTTTTGGCGAATTTCTGATTTGTGGAGTGAATGAATGAATGAATGAATGGGTTAAGGTGGTTTATATAGGCTTCTAACCCTAGGTAAATCAGGTTTAGGCCTTCTAGAAACCCAAATCCATCAGGAATTGGACTAAAAAAAACACATTCCCACTAGGAATAGGTGCGGCATAGGCTTAGGGTCAGATAAGGCTTCTAGAAAGCCTTGCAAGGCAAGGATTTAGGGTCTTCTAGAAGTAAATGGGCGGCATATTTCAAGGGAGGATAAGATAGGGCTTCTAGAAAGCCCAAAATCTGATGGGAATTGCTTAGAACTTGCGGCAAGGAGGGGAATACTCTAGAAACTTCTCATTTGTGTCCTACAACACTTAGGAGTCCTTCTAGCATTAGGAAAACATGTCTCAATCCTTCCTTGACTTGGAATTCTTCTCCTTCTTCATCTTGGAAAACCTTTTCCTTCTTGGACTTGGAAATCTTCCTTGTAGCTGCAACTTGATGCCATTTGGGGTTTACATTTCCTATTCCAAGTAGGAAACCTTGTTTGAATAGGAATCTTCATTCTTCTAGGAATCCATCTTCAACTAGGAATCCCTCGTTGATTAGGAATCCTTCTTCAATTAGGAATCCTTTGTTGACTAGGATTTCATCTCTTGATTAGGCGCTTTCCTACTTCGACTAGGAAACCTTGTTCAAGTAGGAAACATCATCTTCAAATCTTCAATTTCGTCCATCCTCTTGGCTCCAAACATATGATATTCATTCCAAGCTCTAATTTGCTCCAAAAGGCTCCAAAATGCTTCCTTTTGCACACTTTGCCCTTAAAACCTGAAAACACATAAAACTAGCTTAAAAGACTACTTTACTAAGGAAAAACACTATAAATGCACAAGAACAAGCTAAACTAAGGCGCATAAATATGCTCCTATCAAATTCCCCCACACTTAGCTTTTGCTAGTCCTCGAGCAAAACAAAACGAAACAAAGTAAACAAACGAAACAAAACGAGTAAAACACAACCTAAACCTTCCAACAATCGCCTCAGGGATTTCCAATGCACATGACATGTTAAAAATCATCATTCCCACAGATTTTAGCCATCTTTACACTTAAGCACATACTTAATCATAGTCACTACTTATTAGTTCCCATTTAACCAATTAAAACGATGTTTAAATGTAGTAACATGCCTTAGAGAATTTCCTCAATTCCTGACTAGATATGCACTCTATTTTCACTCTGATTTTCTAACTACACACCCTACACTAGTTATATGTGAGAAGATTGATGTAAATATGAAAACGAATGCTCACATATATGTTTCACAAAGAACGCAATTTCTAGAGTTAAGAAGCATGTTTAGATATGATCTCATGAATGGAATGCTACTACTTAGATGTGAGAACCAGTGACACCTATATGCTCCTACCAAATTCAAACTCCACAAATTGAAATACACAACACTCAAGATTAAAGTCAAGGGTTGTAACGGGGCTAGGGGAGTTGGCTAACAACGAAAGGATAGGGAAAACAAACGTTCTCAAAGCAATAGTAAGCAAAATAATGAAATTGAACTTTAGAATTCCCATTAGCATGCAAAAATCAACTTTTAAACACAAAGGGAAGTTTTAACAACAATTAGGGCCGAATTCAATGTTTTGGACCCTTTCTTCAACAAACAACACTTAAGGCCTCTTTTTCACATATTTTCAACTTCTTTCTCATTCTTTTCACAACTCTTCTTTTTTTCTTTCTATTTTCCACGAATTTTCTTTTCTTTTCTTTTTCGTGCCTCATTCAAGACTTTGGCACACCCATAACAAAACTCACTTCCCCCACACTTGTTTTCTGCAATGCATTGGTTTTAAGGAATTCATATTAAGTCATGCATTACTATGCTTCAAGAACAAAGGTATGGATGGTCCTAATCTAGGCTAGGTGAGGATAATGTGGTTAACAAAGAAAATAGGCTAAACAAGGCTCAACGGGGTTAAAAACCTACAAAACACAATGACATAGGGCACACGGCATTTGGCTAAAGTGGTGGTCACTACACAACTTTTATCTTGAATATGTGTTATGCAAATCAATAACATGCTTTGAATGAATTGGGCATGAGTTCTAGTGTTTGGAACTAAATGATGAAACGCCTTCCAAGTAGTAACCAAGCAACGAATAATGAGATCATGCAACAACTTTAGAAAACAACAATGCACAGATTATTAACTCTCCAAATAAAAGTTTAGGCTAAAGTCTCACAAGGTTGTAGCGTTAGTTTGAGTTCCTTCCTTCAAGCATGTTACAAAAACTGATTTTTTTCTTTATGATTACATGTGAATTCATAAGTTATAACCACAACCAAGCATAAACCAAAGAGTAAATCAAACTTTCATCCATTTTTACACTCTTTTTAACAGCCATGTAATTACAAACCGAATCCTCATCATTGTGTTGGAACAAACACACAAAAACAACTCTTTTTGGGTTTTTAAAACAAATTTTTCAAATTTTTATGGGATTTTCGGATTTTTGAATCAAAACACACTAAAACACACCAAAATAGCTTAAAAAGGCTTAAAAACAGCAAGGAACAAGTCTTTAAGTTAAGGGTGATAAAATCCCACGAATTTGCATCTAAAACACTTATTTACCCCCCCACACTTAAATCAAATATTGTCCTCAATGTTTCAAGCATAGACTCACACACATAACAACACACAAAACACAACAGCAACTAACAACCTAACATGGCAGAAAACGAAATAGCAACAAAGAGAAGGGTTTAAGAACGCAAATCTGGAATTGGAGTGCTTTCTCGGTCTTCCTTTGTTGAATGCATGGGTTGCCTCCCAAGTAGCGCTTTCTTTAACGTCTTGCAGCCGGACGTTACTCCATTGAAGCTTCATGGAACCCCACGGCATGGAGGGGTTTTTTCACAACCCGTCCTACGAAATACTTTATTCTTTGGTTCCTTGAATGGGATGGGATAATGATCCTTTCTTATTGTCGTGTTTTGCTTCTCTAAATCAACACGAACTCTCCCACCACATTGTTTTTTATTAGGTACCTGCACCATACAAGGTAACAACCTATTAGTTGAAATGGGAATCGAAATTGGAATAGGTGGCTTACCTTTGTACGGCAAAGAAGTGGTAGCCCAATGGACGGATGCACAAGGGTTGCTCATGGCCAATTGTGGTGCTTCCAAGGTTGGAGCCGTGCACTCCTTGTGCTCTACTCCAAGTTCCTTCTCGGTGGTAATTCGAGAAACATCCTTCTTGATCTTTGTTGAACATTCTGTCCCTATGTGTTTAATTACATTAATGGCATAACAAGAACGAACATCATTAGTATTCTCAATCGATTCAGGAATCTTAAAGTTAATCATATCACCACCAAAGGCCATAGTTACTGCTCCCTTGGCCACGTCAATCTTGGTTTGAGCCGTTTTCATGAATGGTCGTCCAAGTAAGAGTGGTGATGGTGGAGAGTGGGTTGAGTCCTCCATATCAAGCACATAAAAATCTGCAGGAAAAATCAAGTGGTCTACCTGCACCAAAACATCTTCCAACACTCCCTTGGGATATGCATTAGATCGATCGGCTAATTGAATAATAACGCCATCATTTTTAAGCTTTCCTAGATTCATAGATGCATAAACAGAATATGGCATGACATTAATTGATGCACCTAAATCTAGCATAGCATGCTCAAATCTTGTATTACCAATTACGCAAGGGATTGTGAAACTACCCGGATCTTTGCATTTAGGTGGTAGCTTCCTTTGCAACATTGCAGAGACATTCTCGCTTACATGTACCACCTCCTTCTCCCGAATCCGTTTCCTTGTTGTACAAGCTTCTTCAAAAACTTGGCATACTTCGGGATTTGCTTTATAGCATCGAGGAGAGGGATATTGACATGCACCTTCCGAAACGTCTCAAGAACATCTTTTTCCTCTTCTTCGTTCTTGGTTTGCAAAAACCTGCTAGGAAAGGGTACATCCGGAGGAATGACATTAGAATTAATTGGAATAGAACCTTTCCTACCTATGGTGGATGGATTGGATGCATTGGATGGGTGCGGCAAGGAATTTTCAATCCTTGCCGTGGCTTTTGCTTGCTCTTCCTCTTCAATTTGAAACTTCTCATCCTCCTCGGGGGCAGATTTGGATCGTGTTGGCTCGGTTCCCACTTCTTTCCCATTTCTTAGCGTAATGGCCTTGGCAGTTTCGAATCCACCCTTTGGATTCACCACGGTTGAGCTAGGCAACTTCCCTTGCTCACGAAACTGCCCCATGAATTCGGCAATTTGTCCCACTTGCTTCTCCAAGTTGTCCACCCTCCTGTCTTGGATTTGCCTCTCTTTGTTTTGAGTTTGGACTTCCTGCGTCAAAGTAGTAAGTAATTGAAAAATCTTATCATTATCACTTGAATTACCTACATTGCTTTGGGCAGGTTGTGCTTGGGCTTGTGGTGGTGCCAACGGCTTTTGATAGAACCCCGGTGGTTGTTGCCTAAATCCGCTTTGTTGCTGGCCTTGTTGGGGGTCTCGCCATTTAAAATTCGGATGATCATGCCAACCGGGATTGTAAGTATTGGAAAATGGATCACCACGTGATTGGTATTAAATGCCATATCCCACGGCATTGAGTGTTTCCCACCCTCCATTCTCGATCAATTGTGGGCACTTGTCCGTATGGTGGCTTTGCATGGAGCATACGCCACAAGGAGCTACGGTTTTAACTTTTGGACCTTCCACCACCTGAGAAAGCAACGTAGTAAGGTTAGCCATTTGATTTTGAAGTTCGGTTATGGCACTTACCTCATTCACTTGTTGATGCCGTGGGGTAGTCCTTTGTCCGACTCCTTCGTATTGTTGAGCGTTCAACGCTCGGTTGGCAATCAACATCTTGGCAGCTGTAGGGGTCTTGTCCACCAATGCTCCTCCCGCTGAGGCATCTAGCATTTGACGTTCAATTGGTAGAAGTCCTTCGTAGAAGTATTGTAGCAAAAGTTCCTCCTTCATTTGATGCTGTGGACACGAAGCAACAAGAGATTTAAATCGTTCATAGTAAGTAGGAAAAGATTCACCTTCGTCTTGTTGAATGCCACTTATCCTTTTGCGTAGGAGGATGACTCGAGAAGTTGGGAAAAACTTCTCCAAGAAAGCTCTTTTCATGCTCTCCCATGATGTGACCGTTCCGGGAGCCAATTCGTATAACCAATCTTTCGCCTTCTCTAGGAGAGAAAAGGGAAAGGCCTTCATCTTCAAGATGCTTTCATCCACGTTCACCGGGGTCATGCTCGAGCAAACGACTTCAAACTCCTTTAGATGCTTGTTCGGATCTTCCATGGATAGCCCATGGTACTTTGGAATGTGATGCAACAAGCTTGACTTCAATTCGAACTCGGCAGTCTTGTCGGGAGCCGCCCTAGGGTATTGGATACATAGAGGTGCGGCATTATCCAATCCCGAAGCGGAAAGCTCCTTGATCGTTCGGTTGTCCGCTGCCATGTCTTCCACTTCCTCTTCAAATTCAGAAACGGACTCGGAACTTGCACTTGATTCACTAGGTTCCGGGTTCTTCCTTTTTCGTCTCAACTCACGCTCAAAATCGTCGTCAAAGTCTAAAATATGTTCGTGAACCGGATTAGAACTCCGAGTCATAAACAAGTACCTAAAACAAGAAACAAAACAACATAAGAATCTGATCTAATAAGAAAAACGAAACTAACAATCCAAGGGATTAGCAAAGTTGCTAATCCCCGGCAACGGCGCCAAAAATTTGATGTGAAATATATAAGCACACAAATTAAACCCTCTTTTTATCAATTGTAGCAAAGTATGTAAGTAGGGATCGTTCTAGACCGGGGATTAGGAGGGATTGCTAAATCACTTGAAAACTGACTCAAATACGTAAAAACAAGTTTAAAACACTAAACTAGACTCAAAGAATGCTAAACTAAACTTTAAAACACCAAAACAAACCAAAAGACTCAAAACAGCACAAAAACACTCAAAACTGCCTTAAAACCACTTTCTGGGCAGTTTTAGACTCTAAACAAGATTTTGGACGAAAATTGGTTTGAACTTGACTCAAAACACTTAAAAACACAACTAACACACTTTCTAACTAATTTGACACTTGAAAACAAAGGGGGATTTGGTTTTGGACGAATTTAAAAATAAAACAAAACTTTGTAACTAGAACAGATTTTTAAAACGAATTTGATTTAAAACAATGGATGGAAGGCTAGCTAAGGGGTTCATCTCCATACATGTTATACTTGCATACGAAACGATTTCCAATTGCTTTTCAATAAACCATGACTTCTCAACGCCCCAAGTTAATTAGGTCCGCTTAAATTAACCTTCAGATTTTCCTAATGTTATTGAATTGGATGATTGCATACGACAACCCAAAGCATTCCCCACAAGTCCCCTACATGATTGCATAATAGAGATACAAGCAAGAATCATTAAGTTCTATGAAAACCATAAGCATTGACGAAGCACTTGTTACTATGATTGCATGAAACTTATGCCAAGAATTTACTTAACGCGATTGAGATCATCAACCTTTACTACTTGTGAATATAAGTTCATAACGATTAGGTGAAATTCCCTTATATCCTAGCATCAAATTAATGCATGCAAACTAAGTGTCGACCCTTAATCAACATACAAGAATAAGTTTTAATTCACATAGATAAGCAAATTGAAATCACAATTTATGAAACGCAATTAGAAGTAATCAAATCATATCGCAAGCATAAACATGTATTTCGAATCCCCCCCTAGCCAAGGGGGGGTTTAGTTCCTCATACTCACAACACAAAGAGAATAGAATTTAAACATTGAAATCAAAGGAAAAGAAACACCTAGAAATTCCAGCAAGTTGAACTTGAATCGCATGAACTCCAAGCTTCCTCCTCCTCCTCCTTGGTGCGGCAAAGGTCTAAAACAGGTTCTAAGGGTCCTATGTGTATGGATTAATGGTTATGGAGGGGTATGGTGGTGTTTAGGAGTGGTGGAGGGTGCGGCAAAGGTGTGTGAAGGGTTTTGGCGAATTTCTGATTTGTGGAGTGAATGAATGAATGAATGAATGGGTTAAGGTGGTTTATATAGGCTTCTAACCCTAGGTAAATCAGGTTTAGGCCTTCTAGAAACCCAAATCCATCAGGAATTGGACTAAAAAAAACACATTCCCACTAGGAATAGGTGCGGCATAGGCTTAGGGTCAGATAAGGCTTCTAGAAAGCCTTGCAAGGCAAGGATTTAGGGTCTTCTAGAAGTAAATGGGCGGCATATTTCAAGGGAGGATAAGATAGGGCTTCTAGAAAGCCCAAAATCTGATGGGAATTGCTTAGAACTTGCGGCAAGGAGGGGAATACTCTAGAAACTTCTCATTTGTGTCCTACAACACTTAGGAGTCCTTCTAGCATTAGGAAAACATGTCTCAATCCTTCCTTGACTTGGAATTCTTCTCCTTCTTCATCTTGGAAAACCTTTTCCTTCTTGGACTTGGAAATCTTCCTTGTAGCTGCAACTTGATGCCATTTGGGGTTTACATTTCCTATTCCAAGTAGGAAACCTTGTTTGAATAGGAATCTTCATTCTTCTAGGAATCCATCTTCAACTAGGAATCCCTCGTTGATTAGGAATCCTTCTTCAATTAGGAATCCTTTGTTGACTAGGATTTCATCTCTTGATTAGGCGCTTTCCTACTTCGACTAGGAAACCTTGTTCAAGTAGGAAACATCATCTTCAAATCTTCAATTTCGTCCATCCTCTTGGCTCCAAACATATGATATTCATTCCAAGCTCTAATTTGCTCCAAAAGGCTCCAAAATGCTTCCTTTTGCACACTTTGCCCTTAAAACCTGAAAACACATAAAACTAGCTTAAAAGACTACTTTACTAAGGAAAAACACTATAAATGCACAAGAACAAGCTAAACTAAGGCGCATAAATATGCTCCTATCATCTATTCAAACGTTTTTAACTTTGTTTTTATGTTTTTGAGTTAGTTTAGAGGTTATTAGCAATCCCTCCTAATCCCCGGTCCATAACGATTCCTACTTATACTTATATTACAATTGTCAAAAGAGGGTTAAATTTGTGTGTTAAGTTAATTTTCGCACCAAGTTTTTGGCGCCGTTGCCGGGGATTATCAATTTTGCTAATCCCTTGTTATTTCTTTTTGTTTATTTTCGTGTCTTTTGTTTTTAGTTACTGACTTTGTTTATGTTTATGTCTTTTATTTTTACTTTTGATATTTGATTTAGTTTTGTTTCCTTGATTTCAGGTACTAGAGAAGTAAGACATGGATTTTGCTACCATTCAAGCTCAATTGGCGAAACTTACTTCTCAATTGTTCTTAGTTGACTTGTTCTTGTGCATTTACGTTGTTATTTCGTAGTTAATTTAGTCTTTTAAGCCATTTTCGTGTGTTTTCAGGATCTAAGGACAAAGTATGCAAGAAGGTGCATTTTGGAGCCTTTTGGAGCAAAATTGGGCTTGGAATGGTTAACACATGCTTGGAGCAAAAGGAATGGACGAAGTTGAAGACCTAAAGATGCTAGGATTCCTAATTGAAGATGGATTCCTAGAAGAATGAGGACTCCTACTCACATGAGGATTCCTAATTGAAGTAGGAAAGTTAAGCCAAGGTTTCCTATTTTGGTTTGACCTTTCCTAATCCTAAATGTCTCTAAATTCCAGCAACATTGAAGGTCTCCTAAGCATTTTAGGACACAAAAGACATCTTCCTTGCACAATCCAAGGCCTTGCCGTGCAAGGGAACCTCTTTCCCTTCAGTTTTAGGACATTTATCCTTCCCTAAAACACATGTCGTACCCTCCTGGCCCTTTACTCTTCCTTGTCGTCCAAGGGAGAGTGTTCTTTCCTATTTCCTTGCATTAAAACACATTCCTATTGTGTTTTATCTTCTTGCCGCATATCTTAGCCTATTTCCCTTAGTTTTCTGATTTTATTTCCTTTTTCTAGAAGCTTTTGACTTAATTTCTGTTAACCAAAACAAGTTAGGGTTTTAATTCCTGAAAAACCTTAAATAGACCTCCTTCTTGCAGCCCAAGATGATCCATTCATTCACCTATTCACGCAAGAAATCATCCCTCACTCTCTGCCGCATCCATCCTTCACCATTCTCCATAGTTTCTGACCTTATTCAACCCTTGCCGAGCCATACACCTATCCTAACCATAAACCCTTGGACGTGCTTGCCATTCGAGTTAGGATTGCTGGAACGTTTTAGGTGTAATCTTTCTTTTGTTTTCAATATTTCAATTCAATAATCTTTGTTTTGTGAGGATGAGGAACTAAACCCCTCTTAGCTAGGGGGGAATTCGAAACCATGTTCATGCTTGCAATATGATTTGATTACATCCAGTTGTGAATTCTATTTACTTATCTGTTTGAATTAAAACTGATTTGTGTGTGTTGGTTGAGAGTGCATGCTTAATTTTCATGCATAAATCTGATGCTAGGATATAAGGGAGTTTCACCTAATCGTTATGGACTTATATTCATAAGTAGTAAAGGTTGCTTGTCACAATCGCGTTAAGTAAATTCTTGGCATAAGTTTCATGCAATTCATAGTTACAAGTGCCTGATAGGAGCATATTTATGCGACTTAGTAAGCTTGTTCATGTGCATTTACGTTGTGTTTTCTTAGTTAAAGTAGTCTTTTAAGCTATTTTCATGTGTTTTCAGGTTTTAAGGACAAAGTATACAAAGTAGTGCATTTTGGAGCCTTTTGGAGCAAAATTGAGCTTGGAATGGATATCACATGCTTGGAACGAAAGGAATGGACGAGATTGAAGGAGTCCTAATTGAAGAAGGATTCCTAATCAACGAAGGAGTGATAGGAGCATATTTATGCGACTTAGTTAGCTTGTTTTCTTGAATTTTCATAGTTTGTTTGTGTTTATTATAGTGTTTTAAGCTATTTTCGTGTGTTTGTAGGTCTATATGACAAAGTTGGCAAGAAAGTGCAATTTGGAGCATTTTGAGGCAGTTTTGGGCACCAAATGGATAGCTTATGAATGGAGCAAGATGGATGGACGAATTTGAAGTTCAAGAGGCTAGGAATGTGCTGAAAAGAGTGAAGAAATAAATCCAAGTCAAGGAAGATAAGAAATCAGCTCAAAAGAAGGAACATTATCCAAAACCTTATCCAACCTTATCTTATCTTATCTTATCTTATCCTTGCCTAACCTAACCTTATCTTATCCTATCTTATCCAAATCAATTTGTGCCTTAATTCCAGCTATTTCTAAGGGATAATTATGAATTTAAACTATATATTTCAGATTATACAACCTTTATCCTTCTAGAACCCCTAAATTGGTGCTAAAACATATTTTCTAGAAGCACCTAAAAATATGGCGCCTAGACCCTTTCTAGAAGCCCTAGAACCTGCAATCCTTTTCCCTTAGGATTGTGCAATCCTTTTCCCTTCAGATTTTGGTGAACCCTAGTCCTTTTCCTTCATGAATTGTGCCAAATACACATTCCTTTCATTCAAAAATTCGTGGGTTTCCCTAGCCCTATAAATACAAACCTTTGTGCAGCAATTAAACCACCACCCTCTACCATAAATCACCTACATCCATCCACCACACCATCCACCACAATCCTCTTGTGCCGCAGCTAAGGAAGAAGAAGAATGAGCTATCTGGAGTGTTTCTAGGTGTATTCTATCTTTGTTTTCAATGTTTAATTCAAGTTATCTTTGTTTAATTGCTAACATGAGGAACTAATTTCTTTATAGCTAGGGGGGAATTCGAAACCATGACTATGTTTGTAATATGAATTGATTACTTTCAATTGCGATTTGATAAATTGTGAATGCAATTTGCTTAACTATTTATTTAAAACTTATTCTTGTATGTTGATTGAGGGTCGACACTTAGTTTGCATGCATGAATTTGATGCTAGAATATAAGGGATTTTTACCTAATCGTTATGAACTTATACTCACAAGTAGTGAAGGTTGCTAGTCACAATCGCGTTAAGTAAATTCTTGGCATAAGTTTCATGCAATTCATAGTTACAAGTGCCTCGTCAATGCTTATGATTTTCATAGAACTTAATGATCTTTGCTTGTATCTCTATTATGCAATTCATGTAGGGAACTTGTGGGGAATGCTTTGGATTGTTGTATGCAATCATCCAATTCAATGAAATTAGGAAAATCTGAGGGTTAATTAGTGCAATTCACGGTTAATCTGGGGCGTTGAGGTTCATGGTTTATTGAAAAGCAATTGGAGATTGATTTGTATGCAAGTGTGTCATGTGTGGAGAAGGACCTTCTAGCTAGACCATCACCCATCCAATTTCCCAATTTCGTCCAAAATCCGTTTTAATCTTTAATTTGTTTGTTTTACTTTATTTTCGTCCAAAACCCAATCCCCCTTTACTTTGAAGTGTTAGATTAGTTAAAATCTGTTTTGGTTTGTGTTTTTAAGTGTCTTGAGTCAAGTCAAAACCAATTTTCGTCCAATTTTACTCCTAGAGTCAGTTTTGAGTCTATTTGGTTGTTTTGTGTTGTTTTGAGTCTTTTAAGTTTGTTTTGAGTCTTGTGAGTCTTGTTAAGTGTTTTTAAGTTTATTTTTGTGTTTTTAAGTAAGTTTCAATTAGATTGGCAATCCCTCATAATCCCCGGTCCAGAACGATCCCTACTTATACATATACCACAATTGTCAAAAGAGGGTTTAATTTGTGTGTTAAGTTAATTTTCGCATCAAATTTTGGCGCCGTTGCCGGGGATTAGCAACTTTGCTAATCCCCCGTTGTTTCTTTTTCGTGTCTTTTGTGTTAGTTGCTGACTTTGTTTCTGATTGTGTCTTTTATTTTTACTTTTGATATTTGATTTTGTTTTGTTTCCTTGATTTCAGGTACTAGAGAAGTAAGACATGGATTTTGCTACCATTCAAGCTCAATGGGCAAATCTTACTTCTCAATTGTTGCAGTATGCCGAAAGGACCACAATGCAAAGTGCCCCTACATTTGGTGTGTCTTATAGGCAAGGATACCAAGCCAATCAATATCCACAAAGCGATTGGAGTGATCATTCAAACTCTATGTGGTGGGAAGCTCAACAAGTTCAATACGAAGCATATTGGCAGCCATATGAGGAGTTCTATTCAAGACCTATGCAGCCACCACAACCTCATATACAATATGCTCAATCAAACTCAGGTTCGTCAATATATTATAATCAAATTCTTAATCAATTAAATTCTTTGGTGCAGGACTCACAAAATCAAGCCAAGGAGGCTCAACAAGATGCATATTGGCAGCCATATGAGGAGTTCTACACCACGCCTATGGATAGTGATCAAATTCTTCAATTACTAACCTCTTTGATGCAGGACCAACAAAATCAAGACAAGAAGGAAGATTTTGAAATCCATGATGCTATCACTTTGGGAAGTGCTATGGAGGTTGGAGCTGACCTAAAAACGTCCAAACATAGCCTAGAAGTGGATGAGGAGATGATGATTGAGGAAGAGGAAGAAGACATACACACGGCAAGGGTAGAACAACCCTTGCCGCAACCCCTTTTAAGTGGCTTGTTCTCATGCATTTACGTTGTGTTTCCTTAGTTATTTTAGTGTTTAAAGTCACTTTTGTGTGTTTTCAGATTCTAAGGGCAAAGTATGCAATTTGGTGCCTTTTGGAGCAAAATTCGGCTTGGAATGATTATCACATGCCTGGAGCAAAATGAATGGACGTAATTGAAGATTTGAAGAAGTAAGGATTCCTAATCAACGAATGATTCCTAATCAACGAAGGATTCCTAATTGAAGATGGATTCCTACTCACATGAGGATTCCTAGAAGAACAAGGATTCCTACTCCAACAAGGATTCCTATTTGAAGTAGGAAAGTTAAGCCAAGGTTTCCTATTTTGGTTTGACCTTTCCTAATTCTAAAAGTCCTTATGTTCCAGCCACTTTGAAGACTTCATATGCATTCTAGGACACAAAACAAAGGCCCTAGAACCCTTATGGACCTTTGCCACACCTTTCCCTTTCTCACCATCCCTTGTCGTGCAAAAGAACCATTTTCCCTTCAGTTTTAGGACACTTTACCTTCCCTAAAACATATGCCGCACCTCCCTTGACCTTTCCTCTTCCTTGCCGTGCAAGGGAGAGGGTTCTTTCCTATTTTCCTTGCATTAAAACACATTCCTTTTGTGTTTTATGCCCTTGCCGCACCTATTAGTCAATTTCCTTTAAGTTTCTGATTTGATTTCCTATTTCTAGAAGCTTTTAACTTAATTTCTGTTTACCTAAATAACCTAGGGTTTTAATTCCTGAAATCATTTAAATAAACTTCCTTTTTGCAGCCACAAAGGATCCATTCACTCCCATTCACGCTAGAAACCATTCAACCTTCCTTGCCGTGCCCATCCTTCACCAATCTCCATAGTTTCTGACACAAACACTTCTTGCCGCACCATACATCCATCCTAAACACAATTCTATACTTCTACACCATCCATAACCCCCAAAACTCACCACCAACCCTTGTGCCGCAGCAAAGAGGAAGGAGGAAAGCCCTTGGACGTGCTTGCCATTCGATTTAGGATTGCTGGAACGTTTTAGGTGTAATCTTTCTTTTGTTTTCAATGTTTCAATTCAATAATCTTTGTTTTGTGAGTATGAGGAACTAAACCCCTCTTAGTTAGGGGGGATTCGAAACCATGTACGTACTTGCAATATGAATTGATTACCTTCAGTTGTGATTTCATAAATTGTGGATTCAATTTGTTTAACTGCTTGATTGATAACTTATTTGTGTATGTTTATTAAGAGTGCACTCTTAGTTTTCATGCATGAATATGATGCTAGAGTATAAGGGAGTTTCACCTAATAGTTACAAACTTATATTCACAAGTAGTGGAGGTCGCTTATAAACGATCGCGTTAAATGAATTCATGGCATTAGTTTCATGCTCATCATAGTAACGAATGCCTCGTCAATACTTATAGTTTTCATGATGCTTAATGATCTTTGATTGTATCTTTATTGTGCTTTTCATGTAAAGAACTTTTGAAGAATGCTTTGAATTGTTGTATGCGCTTTCCCATCCAATTCAATAACTTAAGGAGAACTTGAAGGTTAATTTAAGCGGACCTAATTAACCTGGGGTGTTGAGTTTCATGATTTATCGAAAGAACAACTGAAAATTGGTTTATGTGCAAGTGTGTCGTGTGTGGAGAAGAACCCTCTAGCTAGCCTTGCATCCATAGTTTCATCCAAATTCGTTTTAAAAATCTGTTTTAGTTACAATCTGTTTTCTTTGTTTTCAAATTCGTCAAAACCAAATCCCCCATTATTTTAAAGTGTTAGATTAGTTAGAAATCAATTTAGTTTGTATTTTTAAGTGTTTTGATTCAAGTTATAACCCAAATTCGTCCAAGTTTGTGTTAGAGTTCAAAACTGCCCAGAAAGTGTTTTTAAGGCAGTTTTGAGTGTTTTTGTGTTGTTTTGAGTCTTTTGGTTTGTTTTAGTGTTTTAGAGTTTAGTTTTGCATTCTTTGAGTCTAGTTTAGTGTTTTAAACTTTGTTTTAGGTTTTTTAGTCAGTTTCAAGTGTTTTAGCAATCCCTCCTAATCCCCGGTCTAGAACGATCCATACTTACATACTTTACTATAATTGATAAAAAGAGGGTTTAATTTGTGTGCTTATATATTTCGCATCAGCCCCCTAAGCCCTCTAAACCACCCACCACAAGTAAGGACGTCCCAATTTCATTTCATTCTAATGTTATTCCTCCGAATGCACCTTTTCCTCGCAGGTATTTGATTCCCAAGAAAGAAGAGAATGAAAAAGACATCGTGGAAGCCTTCCCAAAAGTGCAAAGTGACCTTCCAATTCTTGGTGCAACAAATCAAAGTCTAGATTGTGTTGAATTATTCAAAGGACTTTGTACACCAAGAAGAATGATTCAAGAGAAAGAAGTGGCTGGAGAATGTCAAGAATTCATCAAAGAAGACGTATTTGAAACAACAAAGCTCAAAGAAGTGGAATTTTATGACACGGGACAAGTGCCAACCATCACATTCAATATGGTCAAGTCCAATGTCCCTAAAACTTTCAAATAAGTGGTGTTCGTCCTTGAGTTCTTATCGGAGCGAAAAAGTAAGTCATCTTCTCCAATTTCCATTACGTTTTATACTTACATGTTGTTAATGATTCAGGCACCCACTCTCGAATTTAAACCATTGCCGGATCACTTCAAGTATCACCTTCCATTCAAAGATCAATTCCATGCCATGGGACCTAGGGGAGCTTGAATGGAAGTCTCGTCCGGCTGCACGACGTTAAAGCAAGCGCTACTTGGGAGGCAACCCATGCATTCAACAAAGGAAGACCTAGGAATCACTCCAATTCCAGATTTGCATTCCTAAAACCCTTCTCTTTGTTGTTATTTCGTTTCTGCCATGTTGAGTTGTTTAGTTGCTGTTTGTTTGTTTATGTGTGTTTTTTGTGTGAGTGTATGCTTGAAACATTGAGGACAATGTTTGATTTAAGTGTGGGGGGGGGTAAATAAGTGTTTTAATGCAAATTCGTGGGGTTTTATCACCCATAACTTCCAATGTTGTTCCTTGCTGTTTTTAAGTGGTTTTAAGCTGTTTTAGAGTGTTTTAGTGTGTTTTGACATAAAAATTTGAAAATCTCATAAAAATTTGAAAAATTGTTTTGAAAAACCCAAAAAAGAGTTGTTTTTGTATGTTTGTTTGTGTCTTAGGGTACCTTCCAACACAATGACAAGGATTTGGTTTTTAATTGCATGAATGTTAAAGAAAAATCAGTTTACGAATTCACAATGACATGTAATCATAAAGGAAAAATCAGTTTTTGTAACATGCTTGAAGGAAGGAACTCAAACTAACGCTACAACCCTGAGAGAATTGAGCCTAAACTTTGTTTGGAGAGTTATTACTCTGTGCATTCTTGTTTTCTAAAGTCGTTGCATGATCTCATTATTCTTTGCTTGGTTGCTACTTAGAATGCGTTTCATCACTTTAGTTCCAAATACTAGAACTCATGCCCGTTTCATTCAAAGCTTAAAATTGAGTGCATAACATATAACAAGATGAAGTTGTTTAGTAGTTACCACCAGAGCCAAAAAGCCTTCATCCCATGCATTTGTTTTGTAGGTTTAACCCATTTGAGCCTTATTTAGCCTATTTTCTTTGTTAGCCACATTATCCTTACCTAGCCTAGACTAGGACCATCCATACCCTTGTTCTTGAAGCATAGTAAAGAATGACTCAAAATGAATTCCTTTTGATCAATGTATTGCAGAAAACAAGTGTGGGGGAAGTGATTCTTGTGTGTGTGTGTGCCAAAGTCTTAAAAGAGGCACGGGTAGAAAAGAAAAAGAAAAAAAAATCGTCGAAAATAGAAAGGAAAAAAAGAAAAGTTGTGAAAAGAATGAAGAAGAGTTGAAAAATATGTGAAAAAGAGCTCTAAAGTGTTAGTTGTTGAAGAAGGGGTCCAAAAAGCTTGAATTTGACCCTAAGTGTTGCATGAATCTTCCCTTGTGTTTAAAAGTTGATTTCTGCATTCTAAAGTGAATTCTAAGTTGATTTCATAACTTTGCTTGCTATCTCTTTAAGAACCTTTGTTTATCTTTAATCTTTCTTTGCTAGCCAATACCCTTAACCCCATTACAACCCTTAGACTTTAATCTTGGTTGTTGTGTATTTCAATATGTGGAGTTTGGGATTGGTATGAGCATATGGTGTCACTGGTTCTCACGTCTAAGTAGTAGCGTTCCATTCATGAGATCATATCTAAGCATGCTTAATAACTCCAGAAAATGCTTTCTTTGTTATACATATATGTGAGTGTTTGTCTATATGTTTACATCAATCTTCTCACATATAACTAGTGTAGGGTGTGTACTCAGAAAATTTGAGTGAAAATTGAGTGCCTATCTAGTAAGGAATTGAGGGAATTCTCTAAGGCATGTTATTACATTCAAAATGTTGTTTTAATTGATTAAATGTGAGCTAGTGAATGGTGACTATGATTAAGTATGTGCTTGAGGGTAAGGATAACCAAAATCTATGTAAGTAGTGATTTTTTAATGTGTCATGTTTCATTGGAAATCCCTGAGACAAACGTTGGAAGGTTTAGGTTCTGTTTTGTTTGTTTTGTTTCCTTTGTTTTGCTCGAGGACTAGCAAAAGTTAAGTGTGGGGGAATTTGATAGGAGCATATTTATGCGACTTAGTTAGCTTGTTTTCTTGCATTTTCATAGTTTGTTTGCGTTTATTATAGTGTTTTAAGCTATTTTCGTGTGTTAGGTCCATATGACAAAGTTGGCAAGAAAGTGCAATTTGGAGCATTTTGAGGCAGTTTTGGGCACCAAATGGATAGCTTATGAATAGAGCAAGATGGATGGACGAATTTGAAGTTCAAGAGGCTAGGAATGTGCTGAAAAAAGTGAAGAAATAAATCCAAGTCAAGGAAGATAAGAAATCAGCTCAAAAGAAAGAACATTATCCAAAACCTTATCCAACCTTATCTTATCTTATCCTTGCCTAACCTAACCTTATCTTATCCTATCTTATCCAAATCAATTTGTGCCTTAATTCCAGCTATTTCTAAGGGATAATTATGCATTTAAACTATATATTTCAGATTCTACAACCTTTATCCTTCTAGAACCCCTAAATTGGTGCTAAAACATATTTTCTAGAAGCACCTAAAAATCTGGCGCCTCGACCCTTTCTAGAAGCCCTAGAACCTGCAATCATTTTCCCTTCAGATTTTGGTGAACCCTAGTCCTTTTCCTTCATGAATTGTGCCAAATACACATTCCTTTCCTTCAGAAATTCGTGGGTTTCCCTAGCCCTATAAATACAAACCTTTGTGCAGCAATTAAACCACCACCCTCTACCATAAATCACCTACATCCATCCACCACACCATCCACCACAATCCTCTTGTGCCGCAGCTAAGGAATGAGAAGAAGGAGCCATCTGGAGTGTTTCTAGGTGTATTCTATCTTTGTTTTCAATGTTTAATTCAAGTTATCTTTGTTTAATTGCGAACATGAGGAACTAATTTCTTTATAGCTAGGGGGGAATTCGAAACCATGACTATGTTTGTAATATGAATTGATTACTTTCAATTGCGATTTGATAAATTGTGAATGCAATTTGCTTAACTATTTATTTAAAACTTATTCTTGTATGTTGATTGAGGGTCGACACTTAGTTTGCATGCATGAATTTGATGCTAGAATATAAGGGATTTTTACCTAATCGTTATGAACTTATACTCACAAGTAGTGAAGGTTGCTAGTCACAATTGATGCGAAAATTAACTAACGCACAAATTTAAACCCTATTTGTGACAATTGTAGTAATGATGTAAGTAGGGATCGTTCTAGGCCGGGGATTAACTAGGGATGCTAACCAAAGTAAAATTAATTTAAAAACGTAAAAACAAAATTTAAAATACTAAACTAGACTCAAAACACTTAAATAGAATAACTCAAAATAAAACTAACAAATAAACTAAAATAAATCAAAAGACTCAAAACAACTCAAGACTTAAGAAAACACAAACTAAAATGATTTCTAATAAATCTAACACTTTAAAATAAAATGGGGGATTGATTTTGATGAAAAGTAAATTAAACTTAAATAAATTACAAAATTGACAAAAACATAAAATTAAGGTAAAATGATAAATGACGGACTGGCTAGAGGATTATTCTCCACACATGCCACATATGCAACCTAAATTGATTTTCAGTTGTTCTTTCAATAAATTGTAAATTCTCAACGCCCCAAGTTAATTAGGTCCGCTTAAATTAACCTTCAGATTTTCCTTAAGTTAATGGATTGGATGATTGCATACGACAACCCAAAACATTCCCTACAAGTTCCCTACATGAATTGCATAATAGAGATACAAGCAAGAATCATTAAGTTTTATGAAAATCATAAGCATTGACGAGGCACTTGTTACTATGAATTGCATGAAACTTATGCCAAGAATTTACCTAACGCGATCGTTTATAAGCGACCTTCACTACTTGTAAATATAAGTTCATAACGATTAGGTGAAATTCACTTATATTCTAGCATCAAATTCATGCATGTAAATTAAGTATGCATCCTTAATCGACATACAAAAATAAGTTATCAATCAAGTAGTTAAGCAAATTAAATCACAACTCAGAAATCACAACTGAAGGTAATCAATTTAAATTACAAATATATCCATGGTTTTGAATTAAACTCTAGCCAAAACAAAATTAGTTACACATTATTTATAAATTAAAACAGAAATTAAAACGTAAGTTAGGAAAGAATAACCCGTAGAGAAAAGACAGCTCTTCTGCACCACTGTGAGCCTTCCTGCTGCCTGTGCTGCCAAGGCAGCTTTTTCTATTTCCTGCGCAAGCCTTCTGTCTCCTGACCTCCCTCACTCCTCGCACTGACCCCCCGTGCCGTGCTGACTGCGCCAGAGCCCTCTCCCGCGTGCTGACCTGCGTCGCAAGCTTCCTTTGCTGACCCGCGTATTTCTCCAGCTGGCTCCCCTCGCAGCTTCACACGCTGCTGCTTCTCTCCCAAGCTGCCAATGGCAGCACTCCACACTGCCCTCCTGCTTTTCTCCAACCGCCCAAAGGCAGTGACCTTCTCCCCTGCTTGCGACAGCTGCCTGGCAGCTTCTGCGTGCTGCCTTCTTAACCTCTGACTTCATTTCCTGCTTGTCTCGCTGTCTTCCTTTCCGCAGCTGCTTAGGGCAGCCTCCTGCGACTCGCCAGCTGTCCTTCCTCTAGCTTCACACGCTGCTGCTCCTTCAAGTTCCGTGCTGCCTCACGTCTCTCAGCTGCAAAGGAAGCTGGCTGCTCAGCTCCTCTGTAGCCTTTCTTTCCTATTCCCCCCCGCTTCATAAAATGCCGAGACTTGCCTTATATATATTTTTTTTTATCCTTTACTCCCTTTTGCTTTCTGCCATGTCCTCCCATTTCTGACTTACTTTTCCGCATCCAAAGTTCCACCACCACACATTCCTTTACTCTTTTTTTTATTTATTTCCCTGCATGCTTCTTCTTTCCACCTAGTGCCGTGCTCCATTCTTTCTTTTTTTTCTGTTTTCCAAGATGCCTTCCAGGCAGCACCCACACTCATCCTTTAATTATTCTTCTGCCCTTCTGCCCGCCAAGGCCTGAGCTCCCACTATATTACCCTTGTTATTTCTGCACGCTTCATGTATATTTTCTTTCTGTCAGCCCCCACTCAATTAACATCATATATATATATATATATATATATATATTTATAATACTATCTTATTTTTATTAATCAAAAATAGTGGGCAATGCAGTTTTGACGATTTTATCACTTAAAATCTCACTTGTACAATATTTATTTTATTTACTAGATAAATACTATAAAACACAAAAACAAAGTAAATAGCTCAAAAATATAAGAAACTAACTAAGAAAAGACGAGAGAATTTGATGTAAAATATGTATAAATATAATCCGATCAACAATCGCGTTAAGTAAATTCTTGGCATAAGTTTCATGCAATTCATAGTTACAAGTGCCTCGTCAATGCTTATGATTTTCATAGAACTTAATGATCTTTGCTTGTATCTCTATTATGCAATTCATGTAGGGAACTTGTGGGGAATGCTTTGGATTGTTGTATGCAATCATCCAATTCAATGAAATTAGGAAAATATGAGGGTTAATTAGTGCAATTCACGGTTAATCTGGGGCGTTGAGGTTCATGGTTTATTGAAAAGCAATTGGAGATTGATTTGTATGCAAGTGTGTCATGTGTGGAGAAGGACCTTCTAGCTAGACCATCACCCATCCAATTTCCCAATTTCGTCCAAAATCCGTTTTAGTCTTTAATTTGTTTGTTTTACTTTATTTTCGTCCAAAACCCAATCCCCCTTTACTTTGAAGTGTTAGATTAGTTAAAATCTGGTTTGGTTTGTGTTTTTAAGTGTCTTGAGTCAAGTCAAAACCAATTTTCGTCCAATTTTACTCCTAGAGTCAGTTTTGAGTCTATTTGGTTGTTTTGTGTTGTTTTGAGTCTTCTGAGTCGTGTTAAGTGTTTTTAAGTCAGTTTAAATTAGATTGGCAATCCCTCATAATCCCCGGTCCAGAACGATCCCTACTTATACATATACTACAATTGTCAAAAGAGGGTTTAATTTGTGTGTTAAGTTAATTTTCGAGTCCTAATTGAAGAAGGATTCCTAATCAATAGAGGAGTCCTAGTTAAGGATGGATTCCTAGTCAAAGATGGATTCCTAGAAGAATGAGGATTCCTACTCAAATAAGGTTTCCTACTTGAAGTAGGAAAGTTAAGCCTAAAGTTTCTTATTTTGGGTTGATCTTTCCTAAACCTAAATGGCCTTAAGTTTCAGCAATATTGAAGGTTTCCTAAGCATTTTTGGACACAAAGGAAGGTTCTAGAGTACTTCCCTATCATTGCCTGATAGGGGCATATTTATGCACCTTAGTTAGCTTGTTCTTGTGCATTTACATTGTTTTTCCTTAGTTAAAGTAGTCTTTTAAGCTAGTTTTATGTGTTTTCAGGTTCTAAGGGCAAAGTATGCAAAAGGATGCATTTTGGAGCCTTTTGGAGCACATCTGAGCTTGGAATGGACATCATATGCTTGGAGCCAAGAGGATGGACGAAATTGAAGATTTGAAGATGATGTTTCCTACTTGAACAAGGTTTCCTAGTCGAAGTAGGAAAGCGCCTAATTAAAAGATGAAATCCTAGTCAACGAAGGATTCCTAATTGAAGAAGGATTTCTAATCAACGAGGGATTCCTAGTCGGAGATGAATTATTAGAAGAATGAAGATTCCTACTCAAACAAGGTTTCCTACTCGAAGTAGGAAAGTCGAAATCCAAATGGTCTCAAGTGAAGCAACAAAGAAGTTTTCCAAGTCCAAGAAGAAAAAGGAGTCCAAGATGAAGAAGGAATGACAAAGACAAGGTTTCCTAATCCTAATAGGCAAAGTTTCCAAGTGCAGTGAGGAGTCCTTATCCATTTAGGGCACCTTATCCATTTAGGCTACCTTATCCTTGTTCTAGAAACCTTATCCATCCTTGCCGTGAGTTTTCCTTGCATTAGAGGGTTTCTAGAAGCCCTAATTTGCCCTATCCTTTAGTGCCGCACCTATCCCTTCTAGAAAGCTGATTTGCCTTGCCTTGCAAGGCATTCTAGAAGCCTTATCACCTCATCTCCTTACCTGCCGCACCTAGGAAGCATTATCCCTTTTTATTTCTGATTTCTAAGCCTTTTTCCTTGGGGATTTGGGTTCTAGAAAGCCTAATCTGATTCACCTAGGGTTTTGGGGTCCTATAAATATGTGTGCCGCACCCATTCATTGATAGCACCTCTCATACACATTCATTCATTCCACAAATCCAGAAATTCGTCCAAACCCCTCTCCACACCTTTGCCGCACCATTCCCTTCCCCTAAACACTACTACATCCCTCCATAACCATGCACCATACCCCTAAGGCCTAAGAACCTGTCCAAAGTCCTTGCCGCACCAAGGAGGAGGAGAAGGAAGCTTGGAAGTTCATGCATATCAAGTTCGCGTCGTTGGAATTTCTAGGTGTTTCTTTTCCTTTGATTTCAATGTTTAAATTCAATTCTCTTTGTTTTGTGCGTATGAGGAACTAAACCCCCCCTTGGCTAGGGGGGATTCGAAATACATGTTTATGCTTGCGTTATGATTTGATTACTTCTAATTGCGTTTCATAAGTTGTGAATTCAATTTACTTATCTATGTGAATTACATTGATTTGTGTGTGTTGGTTGAGAGTGCACGCTTAATTATCATGCATAAATTGAATGCTAGGATATAAGGAAATTTCACCTAATCGTTATGGACTTATATTCACAAGTAGTAAAGGTTGATGATCTCAATCGCGTTAAGTAAATTCTTGGCATAAGTTTCATGCAATCATAGTAACAAGTGCTTCGTCAATGCTTATGGTTTTCATAGAACTTAATGATTCTTGCTTGTATCTCTATTATGCAATCATGTAGGGGACTTGTGGGGAATGTTTTGGGTTGTCGTATGCAATCATCCAATTCAATAACGTTAGGAAAATCTGAAGGTTAATTTAAGCGGACCTAATTAACTTGGGGCGTTGAGAATTCATGGTTTATTGAAAAGCAATTGGAAATCGTTTTATATGCAAGTATAACATGTGTGGAGATGAACCCCTTAGCTAGCCTTCCATCCATTGTTTTAAGCCAAATTCGTTTTAAAATCTGTTTTGATTTACAAGTTTATGTTTTGTTTTTAATTTCGTCAAAACCAAATCCCCCTTTGTTTTCAAGTGTCAAATTAGTTAGGAAGTGTGTTAGTTTGTGTTTTTAAGTGTTTTGAGTCAAGTTAAAACCTATTTTCGTCAAAATCTTGTTTAGAGTCCAAAACTGCCCAGAAAGTGGTTTTAAGGCAGTTTTGAGGTTTTTTTGTGTTATTTTGAGTCTTTTGGTTTGTTTTGGTGTTTTAAAGTTTAGTTTTGCATTCTTTGAGTCTAGTTTAGTGTTTTAAACTTGTTTTTACGTTTTTGAGTCAATTCCAAGTGATTTTGCAATCCCTCCTAATCCCCGGTCTAGAACGATCCCTACTTACATACTTTGCTACAATTGATAAAAAGAGGGTTTAATTTGTGTGCTTATATATTTCGCACCATTGCCGCACCTAAGCCATTCTAGAACCTTTTTTTTCTTGCCTTGCAAGGCTTTCTAGAAGCCTTATCATCCAGCCGCACTTTGTAGGCCTTTTCCCCTTTTAATTCTGATTTCTAAGCCTTTTTCCTGGTGGATTTGGGTTCTAGAAGCCCTAATCTGATAGCCCTAGGGTTTAGGTGCCTATAAATATGTATTTTCAGCCTTTGCCGCAGACTACCACCCCTCATAATTCATAATTCACGCCAGAAACATAAGCCTTTCTCTGCCGCATCCTTCCACCACCATTCTACATAATTCCTGATCCTAAACACCCCTTGCCGCACCACCCATCCATCCTAAACACCACCATACCATCCCCCATCCATTCTACACCATTCATAACCTCAAAACCTGTCCCCAAACTTTGTGCCGCAGCAAGGAGGAAGGAGAAGTTCGTGGATGCACCTGCTGTCCAAGTTGGAGTGTCTAGGTGTTCTCTTTTTTTGGATTTCAATGTCTAAATTTATTTATCTTTGCTTTGTGCGTATGAGGAACTAAACCCCTCTTGGCTAGGGGGGATTCGAAACCATGTTTATGCTTGCTATATGATTTGATAAGTTGTGAATTCAATTTGCTTATCTATATGAATTAAAACTGATTTGTGTGTGTTGGTTGAGAGTGCACGCTTAATTTTCATGCATAAATCTAATGCTAGGATATAAGGGAGTTTCACCTAATCGTTATGAACTTATATTCGCAAGTAGTAAAGGTTGTTGATCACAATCGTGTTAAGTAAATTCTTGTCATAAGTTTCATGCAATTCATAATAACAAATGCCTCATCAATGCTTATGGTTTTCATAGAACTTATTGATTCTTGCTTGTATGTCTATTATGCAATTCATGTAGGGATCTTGTGGGGAATGCTTTGGGTTGTCGTATGCAATCATCCAATTCACTAACTTGAGGGAAATCTGAGGGTTAATTAGTGCAATTCACGGTTAATCTGGGGCGTTGAGAATTCATAATTTATTGAAAAGCAACTGGAAATCGTTTTGTATGCAAGTGTGACATGTGTGGAGAAGAACCTCTTAGCTAGCTTTCCATCCATTCACTTTAATCAAATTCGTTTTAAAATCTGTTTTAGTTTACAAAGTTTTTGTTTTGTTTTCAATTTCGTCAAAACCAAATCCCCCTTTATTTTGAAGTGTTAGATTAGTTCGAAATCAATTTAGTTTGTGTTTTTAAGTGTCTTGAGTCAAGTTATAACCTATTTTCGTCCAAATTTGTGTTTGGTGTTCAAAACTGCCCATATTGTGTTTTTAAGGCAATTTTGAGTGTTTATGTGTTGTTTTGAGTTTTTTTTGTTTGTTTTAGTGTTTTAGAGTTTAGTTTTGCATTCTTTGAGTCTAGTTTAGTGTTTTAAACTTTGTTTTTACGTTTTTGAGTCAGTTTTCAAGTGATTTAGCAATCCCTCCTAATCCCCGGCCTAGAATGATCCCTACTTACATTATTTACTACAATTGATAAAAAGAGGGTTTAATTTGTGTGCTTATATATTTCGCATCAAATTTTTGGCGCCGTTGCCGGGGATTAGCAACTTTGCTAATCCCTTGGATTGTTTTATTTCAGTTTGTTTAAGTCGTTCCAGATTCTGACCTTGTTTTTGTTTCTTGTTCTTAGGTACTAGTTTATGACTCGGAGTTCTCATCCGGTTCGTGAACATATCTTGGACTTTGACGACGATTTCGAGCGAGAGTTGAGACGAAAGAGGAAGAATCCAGAACGTAGTGAATCAAGTTCAAATTCAGAGGCCGAATCTGAGTTTGAGGAGGAGGAACCCACGGCAAGAGTGGGTGAAGTAGTGCAAGACATGGCAGCAGACAACCGAACAATCAAGGAGCTTTCTGCTTCGGGATTGGACAATGCCGCACCCCTATGTATTCAATATCCCGCGGCTAACCAAGGAAAGACCGAGGAATTCGAGTTGAAGTCAAGTTTGCTACACCACATTCCGAAATACCATGGGTTGTCCAGGGAGGATCCTAACAAGCACTTGAAAGAATTCGAGGTGGTGTGTTCAAGCATGACCCCCATCAATGTCGATGGGAGTATTTTGAAGATGAAGGCCTTTCCCTTTTCTCTTTTGGAAAAGGCGAAAGATTGGTTGTATGAATTAGCTCCCGGAACTGTCACATCTTGGGAAAACATGAAACGGGCATTCTTGGATAAGTTTTTCCCAACTTCTCGAGTCATCCTCCTACGAAAGAGGATAAGTGGAATTCAGCAAGATGAAGGTGAATCTTTTCCTACTTATTATGAACGTTTTAAATCTCTTGTTGCCTCTTGTCCACAGCATCAAATGAAGGAGCAGCTTCTTCTACAATACTTCTACGTGGGGCTTCTACCAATTGAACGTCAAATGCTAGATGCCTCGGCGGGAGGAGCTTTGGTGGACAAGACCCCCACGGCTGCAAAGACATTGATTGCTAATCGAGCATTGAATGCTCAACAGTACGAACGTGTTGGACAAAGGAGCACCCCACGGCAACACCAAGTGAATGAGGTAAGTGCCATCTCCAAACTTCAAAATCAAATGGCTAACCTTACTACTCTTCTTTCTCAGGTTGTGGAGGGACCAAAAGTACAACATGTGGCTGCTTGTGGAGTGTGCTCCATGCAAAGGCATCTTACGGATAAGTGCCCACAGTTGATTGAGAATGGAGGGTGGGAGACCCTCAATGCCGTGGGTTTTGGGCAGCCATACCAACAAAGAAATGATCCCTTTTCTAATACGTACAATCCAGGATGGAGGGATCATCCAAATTTCAAATGGCGAGAACCCCAACAAGGCCAACAACAAAGCGCATTTAGGCAACAACCCCCGGGTTTCTATCAAAAGCCATTTGCACCAACTCAACCCTAAGCACAACCTGCCCAAAACAAATCAGGTTCTTCTATTGATAATGATCAAAATTTTCAATTACTAACTTCTATGGCGCAGGGTATGCAAACTATGGACAAGAAGGTGGACGAGTTGGAGAAGCAAGTAGGGTAGATTGCGGAGTTCATGGGGCAATTCCGAGAGCAAGGCAAGTTGCCTAGCTCAATTGTGGTCAATCCAAATGGTGGATTCGAATCTGCAAAAGCTATAAGTTTACGAAGTGGGAAGCAAGTCGGATCTGATCCCCAACCTTCCAAAGCACGTTCCAACGAGGTGGAAGAGTTGATAATTGAAGAGGAGGAACAAAGCCAACCCACGGCAAAGGTGGAAACACCAATGCCGCAGGCCCTGAGTGATCCTAAGCCATCCAATCTATCCAATAAAGGTAAGAACGTGTCCAATTCAATTCCTACTAATGTTTTTCCTTTGAATGTTCCTTTTCCTAGTAGGTTCAAGCAAACAAAGAAAGTGGAAGCTGAAAAGGACATTCTAGAGACATTTAGGAAAGTTGAAGTTAATATCCCCCTTTTGGATGCAATTAAGCAAGTCCCGAGGTATGCCAAGTTTTTGAAAGAACTTTGCACCATGGTGCGTAATATTAACTAGCACACAAATTAAATCCTCTTTTGTCAAATTGTAGTAAAGATGTAAGTAGGGATCGTTCTAAACCGGGGATTAGGAGGGATTGCTAAACACTTGAAAACTGACTCAATAACATAAAAACAAAGTTTAAAACACTAAACTAGACTCAAAGAATGTAAAACTAAAAGTTAGAACACTAAAACAAACCTAAAACTCAAAACAGCAACTAGAAGACTCAAAACTGCCTAAAAACCACTTTCTGGGCAGTTTTGAGCACAAACACAAAATCTGACGAATTTGAGTGAAAACTTGAATCAAAACACTTAAAAACACAAATCAAAACACTTTCTAACTAATTTAAGACTTCAAAATAAAGGGGGATTTGGTTTTGGACGAAAATTGAAAACAAAACAGAAACTTTAAAACAAAACAGATTGTAAAACGTTTTTGGATGAAAAGGATGGATAAAAGGCTAGTTAGGAGGTTCTTCTCCACACATGACACACTTGCAAACAAAACGATTTTCAGTTGTTCTTCCAATAAATTATGAAACTCAACACCCCAAGTTAATTAGATACGCTTAAATTAACCTTCAAGTTCTCCTTAAGTTAATGAATTGGATGGGAAAGCGCATACAACAATTCAAAGCATTCCTCAAAGGTTCCTTACGTGATGAGCACAATAAGGATACAATCAAGAATCATGAAGCATAATGAGAACTATAAGTGTTGACGAGGCATTCGTTACTATGATGAGCATGAAACTAATGCCAAGAATTCATTCAACGCGATCGTTTATAAGCGACCTTCACTACTTGTGATTATAAGATTGTAACTATTAGGTGAAACTCCCTCATAATCTAGCATCATATTCATGCATGAAAACTAAGCGTGCACTCTCAATCAACATACACAAATAAGTTATCAATCAAGTAGATGAACGAATTGAAACCACAACTTATGAAATAACAACTGAACGTACTCAAATCATATTGCAAGCATATTCATGGTTTCGAATCACCCTCTAGCCAAAACAAAATTAGTTACACATTATTTATAAATTAAAACATTAAAATAAAATGTGAGTTTGAGGAACGAATTAACCGATAGAAATGTGCAAGGATCTGTGCATTTATTTTCCCCAACCGAGGCAGCACACGTCTTTTTCTTCTGCGCCCTGACACTTGGCAGCTCTCCCTGTGCATGCACTGCACAGTTTCTTTTTCGCGTAAGCTGCACAACCCTCTCCCGCGTGCTGACCTGCTGTCGTGCTGACTTCTGTGCTGACCTCCTTTCTTCCGCCAGCTTGCACCTGCTCTCGCAAGCTGTTGTCTCCCTGCTGATTTGCACTCTCCTGTTGCGTCCTTCCTCGCACGTTTCCAACCCTCCTGCTGCCACTTGGCAGCTCCAATTCCTGTTGTTCCGCGCCTGCACGTCTTCCTCAAGCTGCCCACGTGCAGCCTTCCTCTTAGTTGCGCAAAGCAGCTTGCGTTCTGCGTCTGACCTGTCCTCCTGCGCGCTGCCTCCGTGTCCAGCTCGCTGACCTCCCTCGCCTGCACAAACTGCCCTGCTAACTTCTCTCTCGCTGCAACTGGCAGCGCCAGTCCTCCACTCTTGCTTCACACGCTGCTGCCTTCCGTGCTCCTTTTCGCGTCTTCTCTCCTATCTAGCTGCCAGGAAGGCAGCTCCTGGTTATTCCCCCCGAGGCCCTCCTGTTATTCCCTCTGTATTATTTCTGTTCGTCCTTCACGTCTCTCTCCCTTCTCCAATATCTCGCTGCCAGCTGCCAAGTGCAGCTGGTTTCTTTCTGTTTTGTCAGTCTCCCCCAGCTCTCTCCTCCTCCAGAGCAGCTCCCCCCCCCGTTCTCTGGTTCTCCTCGAGGCCCTCTTTATTATTTTCTCCATCCACGTTATTTTATTTTCTTTTCTGCTGTCCACTAGCTTTTCCTTCCTGGCGTCTGACTCCTCCATCACTTTTATTCCTCCCTTTCTGCGATGCTTTCCCCAGCTGCCAAGGGCAGCGTGCCTGCACTCTCTGACCTCCTCTCTCCACGTTTCCCTGCAGCCCACTGCTATATTCTGTCCGTTATTCCCTGTTTCACGCAGCTGCCAAAGCTCTTGCCAGCTTGGCCAGCTTGCATCGCACTGAAGATATATATATATTTATATATATATATAAATATATATATATATATATGTATTATATATATATATATAAATAGATATATATATTTATAATACTTTCTTATTTTATTAACCAATTATAGTGGGCAAGACAGTTTTGACGATTTTATCACTTAAAATCTCACTTGTGCAATATTTATTTTATTTACTAGATAAATACTATAAAACACAAAAACAAAGTAAATAGCTCAAAAATATAAGAAACTAACTAAGAAAAGACGAGAGAATTTGATGTAAAATATGTATAAATATAATCCGATCACACCACTAGGAAGAGGATTTCGACCAAGGAGGTTGTAAAAGTAGGTGAAAACGTCTCAGCCATCTTGCAACGCAAACTGCCCCCTAAATGCAAAGATCCGGGTAGTTTTACAATTCCTTGTGTCATTGGTAATACTAGGTTTGAATCTGCCATGTTAGACTTAGGTGCATCTATAAATGACATGCCATATTCAATTTATGCATCTATGAACCTAGGGGAGTTGAAAAATGATGGTGTGATTATACAATTGGCCGATAGATCTAATGCCTATCCAAAGGGAGTTTTGGAAGATGTTTTAGTGCAGGTTAATCATTTAATCTTCCCGGCGGATTTCTACGTGCTTGAGATGGACGAGTCGGACCATGCCCCGTCATTGCCCATCCTCCTTGGAAGGCCATTCATGAAAACGGCCCGAACAAAGATTAATGTGTTTAATTGAACATTGACGATGGAATTTGATGGGGAAGTTATTAATTTCAATCTTTCTGATTCTATGAAGTATCCTAGTGAGAATCATTCATGTTTTGCTATTGATGTAATTGACTCTTTGGCACAGGACCGCTTTGACAAATTGAAGGACAATGCACTTGAATTGGTCATTGCACGAGGAATGGACATGCAAAACATGGAAGCAGCACCCATGTGATAGGAGCATATTTATGCACCTTAGTTAGCTAGTTCTTATGCATTTCCGTTATGTTTTCTTAGTTAAAGTAGTCTTTTAAGCCACCTTCTTGTGTTTTCAGGTTTTAAGAGCAAAGTATGCAAAACGATACATTTTGGAGCCTTTTGGAGCATAATTGAGCTTGGAATGAATGGCACGTGTTTGAAGCAAAAAGGAATGGACGAAATTGAAGATTTGAAGAATGATACGAAATATATAAGCACACAAATTAAACCCTATTTTTATCAATTGTAGTAAAGTATGTAAGTAGGGATCGTTCTAGGCCGGGGATTAGGAAGGATTGCTAAAACACTTGAAAACTGACTCGAATCGTAAAAACAAAGTTTAAAACACTTAATTAGACTCAAAGAATGCAAAACTAAACTCTAAAGCACTAAACAAACCAAAAGACTCAAAACAGCACAGAAACACTCAAAACTGCCTTAAAAACACAATCTGGGCAGTTTTGAACACAAAACACAAATTTGGACGAAAATAGGTTATAACTTGACTCAAGACACTTAAAAACACAAACTAAATTGATTTCTAACTAATCTAACACTTCAAAATAAATGGGGATTTGGTTTTGACGAAATTAAAAACAAAACGGAAACTTTGTAAACTAAACAGATTTTGAAACGAATTTGATTAAAGTGAATGGATGGAAGGCTAGCTAAGGGGTTCTTCTCCACACATGTCACACTTGCATACAAAACGATTTCCAATTGCTTTTCAATAACCCATGAATTCTCAACACCCCAAGTTAATTAGATACGCTTAAATTAACTTTCAGATTTCCCTTAAGTCAATGAATTGGATGGAAAAAGCGCATCGCAATCAGATTATTCCTCAAAAGTTCCCTACATGAAAGCGCATAATAGAGATACAATTAAAGATCATTACGTTCAATGAAAATCATAAGTATTGACGAGGCACTCGTAACTATGAAAGTGCATGAAACTTATGCCAAGAATTTACTTAACGCGATTGTGATCAACAACCTTTACTACTTGTGAATATAAGTTCATAACGATTAGGTGAAAATCCCTTATATCCTAGCATTAAACTTATGCATGAAAATTAAGCGTGCACTCTCAACCAACACACACAAATCAGTTTTCATTCATGTAGATAAGTAAATTGAATTCACAACTTATGAAACGCAATTAGAAGTAATCAAATCATATAGCAAGCATAAACATGGTTTCGAATCCCCCCTAGCCAAGGGGGGGTTTAGTTCCTCATACGCACAAAACAAAGAGTATTGAAATTAAACATTGAAATCAAAGGAAAGACAACACCTAAAACGTTCCAGCAATCCACAATTGAATGGCATGCACGTCCAAGCTTCTCCTCCTCCTCTTTGCTGCGGCACAGAGATTGTGGACAGGTTCTTGGAGTTATGAATGGTGTAGAATGGATGGAGGTAGTATGGTGGTGTTTAGGATGGATGGGTGGTGCGGCAAGGGGTGGTTTTTGGCAGGAATTATGGAGAATGGTGGTCGAAGGATGCTGCAAAGGGTGCGGGATGATTTCTGGCGTGAAGTGATGTATATGAGAGGTGGTGATTCGGCCAAGGGGTGAATAAGAGTATATATAGGCACATAAAACCCTAGGGGAATTAGATATGGACTTGTAAAATCCAAATCCACAAGGAAAAAGGCTTAAACAATCAAAATCCACAAGGGAAAAGGCCTAAGGGGTGCGGCAGGTTTGGATAAGGAAGATAGGGCTTCTAGAAAGCCTTGCAAGGCAAGGAACTAGGGTCTTCTAGAAGGGATAGGCACATCATGGCTGGATAGGGCTTCTAGAAACCCTCCAAGACAAGGGAAAGTGCACGGCATACTTCTAAAACAAGGATAAGGTGTCCTAAAGTGTTTGGGACTCCTCTTTGCAGCTGGAACCTTTGTGCATTAGGATTAGGAAAGTTTGTCTTTGTCAATCCTTCTTCTTCTTGGATTCCTTTTCCTTCTTGGACTTGGAAAACTTCTTTGTTGCTGAACCTTGAGGCCATTGAGTTTTAACTTTCCTACTTCAAGTAGGAAACCTTGTTTGAGTAGGAATCTTCAATCTTCTAGGAATCCCACTTCAACTAGGAAACCTTCTTCAACTAGGAATCCTTTGTCAACTAGGATTCCACCTTTAATTAGGCACTTTCCTACATCAACTAGGAAACCTTGTTCAAGTAGAAATCATCATCTTCAAATCGTCAATTTCGTCCATTCTTTTGGCTCCAAGTATGTGATGTCCAATCCAAGCTCAAGTGTGCTCCAAAAGGCTCCAAAATGCACCACTTTGCATACTTTGCCCTTAAAACCTGAAAATACATAAAACTAGCTTAAAAGACTACTTTAACTAAGGAAAAACAACTTAAATGCACAAGAACTAGCTAACTAAGGCGCATAAATATGCTCCTATCAAATTCCCCCACACTTAGCTTTTGCTAGTCCTCAAGCAAAACAAAAGAAACAAAAGAAAAACGAAACGAAATAAACAAAACACAACCTAAACCTTCCAACAATTGCCTCAGGGATTTCCAATGCACATGACATGTTAAAAATCATCATTCCCACAGATTTTAGTCATTCTTACCCTTGAGTACATACTTAATCATAGTCACTACTTACTAGCTCACAATTAACCAATTAAAATGATGTTTTAAATGTAGTAACATGCCTTAGAGAATTACCTCAATTCCTTACAAGATATGCACTCAATTTTCACATAGATTTTCTAATTACACACCATATACTAGTTATATGTGAGAAGATTGATGTAAATATGAAAACGAGTGCTCACATATATGTATAACGAAGAAAGCAATTTCTGGAGTTAATAACATGTATACAAATATGATCCCATGAATGAAATGCTACTACTTAGATGCGAGAACCAGTGACACCATATGCTCATACCAATTTCAAACTCCACAAATTGAAACACACAACACTCAGGATGGAAGTCAAGGGTTGTAACGGGGCTAAGGGTAATGGTTAACAAAGAAAGATATGGATAACAAACGTTCTTAAAGCAATAGCAAGCAAGGAAATGAAATCGAAACTTAGAATTCACTTTAGAATGCAGAAATCAACTTTTAAACACAAGGGGAATATTCATGCAACACTTAGGGTCAAATTCAACTTTGTGGACCCTTTCTTCAACAATCAACACTCTAGAACTCTTTTCACATCTTTTTCAACTCTTTTTTTTCAAACTTTTCACACTTTTCTTTTTTCTTTCTTTTCTTCACGAATTTTCTTTTTCTTTTTCTACCTGTGCCTCATTAAAGACTTTGGCACACACACATAACAAACCCTTTCCCCCACACTTGTTTTCTACACTACATTGATCAAAAGGAATTCAATTGAGTCATGCTTTACTATGCTTCAAGAACAAGGGTATGGATGGTCCTAATCTAGGCTAGGTGAGGATAATGTGGGTTAACAAAGAACATAGGCTACACTTAGGAGTCCTTCTAGCATTAGGAAAACATGTCTCAATCCTTCCTTGACTTGGAATTCTTCTCCTTCTTCATCTTGGAAACCTTTTCCTTCTTCATCTTGTAAACCCCAAATGGCATCAAGTTGCAGCTACAAGGAAGATTTCCAAGTCCAAGAAGGAAAAGGTTTTCCAAGATGAAGAAGGAGAAGAATTCCAAGTCAAGGAAGGATTGAGACATGTTTTCCTAATGCTAGAAGGACTCCTAAGTGTTGTAGGACACAAATGAGAAGTTTCTAGAGTATTCCCCTCCTTGCCACAAGTTCTAAGCAATTCCCATCAGATTTTGGGCTTTCTAGAAGCCCTATCTTATCCTCCCTTGAAATATGCCGCCCATTTACTTCTAGAAGACCCTAAATCCTTGCCTTGCAAGGCTTTCTAGAAGCCTTATCTGACCCTAAGCCTATGCCGCACCTATTCCTAGTAGGAAACCTTGTTTGAATAGGAATCTTCATTCTTCTAGGAATCCATCTTCAACTAGGAATCCCTCGTTGATTAGGAATCCTTCTTCAATTAGGAATCCTTTGTTGACTAGGATTTCATCTCTTGATTAGGCGCTTTCCTACTTCGACTAGGAAACCTTGTTCAAGTAGGAAACATCATCTTCAAATCTTCAATTTCGTCCATCCTCTTGGCTCCAAACATATGATATTCATTCCAAGCTCTAATTTGCTCAAAAAGGCTCCAAAATGCTTCTTTTTGCACACTTTGCCCTTAAAACCTGAAAACACATAAAACTAGCTTAAAAGACTACTTTACTAAGGAAAAACACTATAAATGCACAAGAACAAGCTAAACTAAGGCGCATAAATATGCTCCTATCAAATTCCCCCACACTTAGCTTTTGCTAGTCCTCGAGCAAAACAAAACGAAACAAAACGAGTAAAACACAACCTAAACCTTCCAACAATCGCCTCAGGGATTTCCAATGCACATGACATGTTAAAAATCATCATTCCCACAGATTTTAGCCATCTTTACACTTAAGCACATACTTAATCATAGTCACTACTTATTAGTTCCCATTTAACCAATTAAAACGATGTTTAAATGTAGTAACATGCCTTAGAGAATTTCCTCAATTCCTTACTAGATATGCACTTTATTTTCACTCCGATTTTCTAACTACACACCCTACACTAGTTATATGTGAGAAGATTGATGTAAATATGAAAACGAATGCTCACATATATGTTTCACAAAGAACGCAATTTCTAGAGTTAAGAAGCATGTTTAGATATGATCTCATGAATGGAATGCTACTACTTAGATGCGAGAACCAGTGACACCTATATGCTCCTACCAAATTCAAACTCCACAAATTGAAATACACAACACTCAAGATTAAAATCAAGGGTTGTAACGGGGCTAGGGGAGTTGGCTAACAACGAAAGGATAGGGAAAACAAACGTTCTCAAAGCAATAGTAAGCAAAATAATGAAATTGAACTTTAGAATTCCCATTAGCATGCAAAAATCAACTTTTAAACACAAAGGGAAGTTTTAACAACAATTAGGGCCGAATTCAATGTTTTGGACCCTTTCTTCAACAAACAACACTTAAGGCCTCTTTTTCACATATTTTCAACTTCTTTCTCATTCTTTTCACAACTCTTCTTTTTTTTCTTTCTATTTTCCACGAATTTTCTTTTCTTTTCTTTTTCGTGCCTCATTCAAGACTTTGGCACACCCATAACAAAACTCACTTCCCCCACACTTGTTTTCTGCAATGCATTGGTTTTAAGGAATTCATATTAAGTCATGCATTACTATGCTTCAAGAACAAAGGTATGGATGGTCCTAATCTAGGCTAGGTGAGGATAATGTGGTTAACAAAGAAAATAGGCTAAAACAAGGCTCAACGGGGTTAAAAACCTACAAAACACAATGACATAGGGCACACGGCATTTGGCTAAAGTGGTGGTCACTACACAACTTTATCTTGAATATGTGTTATGCAAATCAATAACATGCTTTGAATGAATTGGGCATGAGTTCTAGTGTTTGGAACTAAATGATGAAACGCCTTCTAAGTAGTAACCAAGCAACGAATAATGAGATCATGCAACAACTTTAGAAAACAACAATGCACAGATTATTAACTCTCCAAATAAACGTTTAGGCTCAAGTCTCACAAGGTTGTAGCGTTAGTTTGAGTTCCTTCCTTCAAGCATGTTACAAAAACTGATTTTTTTCTTTATGATTACATGTGAATTCATAAGTTATAACCACAATCAAGCATAAACCAAAGAGTAAATCAAACTTTCATCCATGTTTACAACTCTTTTTAACAGCCATGTAATTACAAACCGAATCCTCATCATTGTGTTGGAAGGTACCCTAAGACACAAACAAACACACAAAAACAACTCTTTTTGGGTTTTTAAAACAAATTTTTCAAATTTTTATGGGATTTTCGGATTTTTGAATCAAAACACACTAAAACACACCAAAATAGCTTAAAAAGGCTTAAAAACAGCAAGGAACAAGTCTTTAAGTTAAGGGTGATAAAATCCCACGAATTTGCATCTAAAATACTTATTTACCCCCCCACACTTAAATCAAACATTGTCCTCAATGTTTCAAGCATAGACTCACACACATAACAACACACAAAACAAAACAGCAACTAACAACCTAACATGGCAGAAAACGAAATAGCAACAAAGAGAAGGGTTTAGGAACGCAAATCTGGAATTAGAGTGCTTTCTCGGTCTTCCTTTGTTGAATGCATGGGTTGCCTCCCAAGTAGCGCTTTCTTTAACGTCTTGCAGCCGGACGTTACTCCATTGAAGCTTCATGGAACCCCACGGCATGGAGGGGTTTTTTCACAACCCGTCCTACGAAATACTTTATGCATTGGTTCCTTGAATGGGATGGGATAATGATCCTTTCTTATTGTCGTGTTTTGCTTCCCTAAATCAACACGAACTCTCCCACCACATTGTTTTCGATTAGGTACCTGCACCATACAAGTTGACAACCTATTAGTTGAAATGGGAATCGAAATTGGAATAGGTGGCTTACCTTTGTACGGCAAAGAAGTGGTAGCCCAATGGACGGATGCACAAGGGTTGCTCATGGCCAATTGTGGTGCTTCCAAGGTTGGAGCCGTGCACTCCTTGTGCTCTACTCCAAGTTCCTTCTCGGTGGTAATTCGAGAAACATCCTTCTTGACCTTTGTTGAACATTCTGTCCCTATGTGTTTAATTACATTAATGGCATAACAAGAACGAACATCATTAGTATTTGATGCGTAAATTAACTAAACACACAAATTAAACCCTCTTTTGTCAAATTGTAGTAAAGATGTAAGTAGGGATCGTTCTAGACCGGGGATTAGGAGGGATTGCTAAACACTTGGAAACTGACTTAAAAACTCAAAAACTAAGTTTAAAACACTAAACTAGACTCAAAGAATGCAAAACTAAAGTTTAAAACACTAAAACAAACCTAAAACTCAAAACAGCAACTAGAAGACTCAAAACTGCCTAAAAACCACTTTCTGGGCAGTTTTGAGCACAAACACAAAATCTGACGAATTTGAGTGAAAACTTGAATCAAAACACTTAAAAACACAAATCAAAACACTTTCTAACTAATCTAAGACTTCAAAATAAAGGGGGATTTGGTTTTGGACGAAAATTGAAAACAAAACAGAAACTTTAAAACAAAACAGATTGTAAAACGTTTTTGGATGAAAAGGATGGATAAAAGGCTAGTTAGGAGGTTCTTCTCCACACATGACACACTTGCAAACAAAACGATTTTCAGTTGTTCTTCCAATAAATTATGAAACTCAACACCCCAAGTTAATTAGATACGCTTAAATTAACCTTCAAGTTCTCCTTAAGTTAATGAATTGGATGGGAAAGCGCATACAACAATTCAAAGCATTCCTCAAAGGTTCCTTACGTGATGAGCACAATAAGGATACAATCAAGAATCAGGAAGCACAATGAGAACTATAAGTGTTGACGAGGCATTCGTTACTATGATGAGCATGAAACTAATGCCAAGAATTCATTCAACGCGATCGTTTATAAGCGACCTTCACTACTTGTGATTATAAGATTGTAACTATTAGGTGAAACTCCCTCATAATCTAGCATCATATTCATGCATGAAAACTAAGCGTGCACTCTCAATCAACATACACAAATAAGTTATCAATCAAGTAGATGAACGAATTGAAACCACAACTTATGAAATAACAACTGAACGTAATCAAATCATATTGCAAGCATATTCATGGTTTCGAATCACCTCCCAACTAAGGGGGTTTAGTTCCTCATACTCACAAGCAAAGATACATAAATTTAGAAATTAAAATCCAAAGGAAGAAAACACCTAGAACGCTCCAACTTGGCAGCAAGCTCATCAACGAATTCTCCTTCCTCCTTGCTGCGGCAGAGAACTTTAGAACAGGTTTTTGGGGTTATTTGTGGTGTAGAATGGATGTGGAATGGTATGGGAAGGTTTAGGGTTGATGGGGGTACGGCTAGGGATGATTTTGGGTCAGAAAATATGGTGAAAGGTGAAGGAAGGCTGCTGCAAAGTGTGATGGATGTGTTTGACGAATTTATGAATTGTGGAGGGTGTATGGCTGGATGGGATGAATGGAATGTGTGTGGGAGGTGTATATTTTTGAACTCCTAACCAAGGGGGGTTATATAGTGGCTGAAAATGTCAAGCAAACATTAAGTAATGGACAATCTGCCATCCTTGCAGAAATCCACTTCATGGTGGTCCAATTTCTGCCATTCCTTGTTGTCTATTCACTGCCCATGCTGATTCCTTGCTGCCCATGCTTTAATTTCTTATTCCTTGCTGCCCATGCTTTAATTTCTTATTCCTTGCTGCCCATGTGGTGTGTGTGTTGCTGTTTTCTTTCCTTCTTGCTGCCCATGTGGTGTTTATACTTGCAATGCATGTTCTTCATCCATTTAGCTAGTAAAAAAAACACATTTTCTGCCATTACATGGCAGCCATGATGTTTGAAGTTGTAGGCCAACACTTTGCACACACACATGCAGTTTTCTAGCCCTTTGAATCATCAAATTCGTCCATCCTCATGTCTCCATGTTTGCACCATCCAATCTTGGCCCAAAAATGCTCCAAAATGCTCCAAATAGGCTCAAAATGCATACTTTGCCATATGAACCTGAAATTGCACGAAAATGACCTTAAACACTATAATAAGTTATAACTAACTACGAAAATGCAAGAAAACAACATAACTAAGTAGCATAAATATGCTCCTATCAGTATTCTCAATCGATTCAGGAATCTTAAAGTTAATCATATCACCACCAAAGGCCATAGTTACTGCTCCCTTGGCCACGTCAATCTTGGTTTGAGCCGTTTTCATGAATGGTCGTCCAAGTAAGAGTGGTGATGGTGGAGAGTGGGTTGAGTCCTCCATATCAAGCACATAAAAATCTGCAGGAAAAATCAAGTGGTCTACCTGCACCAAAACATCTTCCAACACTCCCTTGGGATATGCATTAGATCGATCGGCTAATTGAATAATAACGCCATCATTTTTAAGCTTTCCTAGATTCATAGATGCATAAACAGAATATGGCATGACATTAATTGATGCACCTAAATCTAGCATAGCATGCTCAAATCTTGTATTACCAATTACGCAAGGGATTGTGAAACTACCCGGATCTTTGCATTTAGGTGGTAGCTTCCTTTGCAACATTGCAGAGACATTCTCGCTTACATGTACCACCTCCTTCTCCCGAATCCATTTCCTTGTTGTACAAAGCTTCTTCAAAAACTTGGCATACTTCGGGATTTGCTTTATAGCATCGAGGAGAGGGATATTGACATGCACCTTCCGAAACGTCTCAAGAACATCTTTTTCCTCTTCTTCGTTCTTGGTTTGCAAAAACCTGCTAGGAAAGGGTACATCCGGAGGAATGACATTAGAATTAATTGGAATAGAACATTTCCTACCTATGGTGGATGGATTGGATGCATTGGATGGGTGCGGCAAAGAATTTTCAATCCTTGCCGTGGCTTTTGCTTGCTCTTCCTCTTCAATTTGAAACTTTTCATCCTCCTCGGGGGCAGATTTGGATCGTGTTGGCTCGGTTCCCACTTCTTTCCCATTTCTTAGCGTAATGGCCTTGGCAGTTTCGAATCCACCCTTTGGATTCACCACGGTTGAGCTAGGCAACTTCCCTTGCTCACGAAACTGCCCCATGAACTCGGCAATTTGTCCCACTTGCTTCTCCAAGTTGTCCACCCTCCTGTCTTGGATTTACCTCTCTTTGTTTTGAGTTTGGACTTCCTGCGTCAAAGTAGTAAGTAATTGAAAAATCTTATCATTATCACTTGAATTACCTACATTGCTTTGGGCAGGTTGTGCTTGGGCTTGTGGTGGTGCCAACGGCTTTTGATAGAACCCCGGTGGTTGTTGCCTAAATCCGCTTTGTTGCTGGCCTTGTTGGGGGTCTCGCCATTTAAAATTCGGATGATCATGCCAACCGGGATTGTAAGTATTGGAAAATGGATCACCACGTGATTGGTATTGATTGCCATATCCCACGGCATTGAGTGTTTCCCACCCTCCATTCTCGATCAATTGTGGGCACTTGTCCGTATGGTGGCTTTGCATGGAGCATACGCCACAAGGAGCTACGGTTTTAACTTTTGGACCTTCCACCACCTTAGAAAGCAACGTAGTAAGGTTAGCCATTTGATTTTGAAGTTCGGTTATGGCACTTACCTCATTCACTTGTTGATGCCGTGGGGTAGTCCTTTGTCCGACTCCTTCGTATTGTTGAGCGTTCAACGCTCGGTTGGCAATCAACATCTTTGCAGCCGTAGGGGTCTTGTCCACCAATGCTCCTCCCGCTGAGGCATCTAGCATTTGACGTTCAATTGGTAGAAGTCCTTCGTAGAAGTATTGTAGCAAAAGTTCCTCCTTCATTTGATGCTGTGGACACGAAGCAACAAGAGATTTAAATCGTTCATAGTAAGTAGGAAAAGATTCACCTTCGTCTTGTTGAATGCCACTTATCCTTTTGCGTAGGAGGATGACTCGAGAAGTTGGGAAAAACTTCTCCAAGAAAGCTCTTTTCATGCTCTCCCATGATGTGACCGTTCCGGGAGCCAATTCGTATAACCAATCTTTCGCCTTCTCTAGGAGAGAAAAGGGAAAGGCCTTCATCTTCAAGATGCTTTCATCCACGTTCACCGGGGTCATGCTCGAGCAAACGACTTCAAACTCCTTTAGATGCTTGTTCGGATCTTCCATGGATAGCCCATGGTACTTTGGAATGTGATGCAACAAGCTTGACTTCAATTCGAACTCGGCAGTCTTGTCGGGAGCCGCCCTAGGGTATTGGATACATAGAGGTGCGGCATTATCCAATCCCGAAGCGGAAAGCTCCTTGATCGTTCGGTTGTCCGCTGCCATGTCTTCCACTTCCTCTTCAAATTCAGAAACTGACTCGGAACTTGCACTTGATTCCCTAGGTTTCGGGTTCTTCCTCTTTCGTCTCAACTCACGCTCAAAATCGTCGTCAAAGTCTAAAATATGTTCGTGAACCGGATTAGAACTCCGAGTCATAAACAAGTACCTAAAACAAGAAACAAAACAACATAAGAATCTGATCTAATAAGAAAAACGGAAATAACAATCCAAGGGATTAGCAAAGTTGCTAATCCCCGGCAACGGCGCCAAAATTTGATGTGAAATATATAAGCACACAAATTAAACCCTCTTTTTATCAATTGTAGCAAAGTATGTAAGTAGGGATCGTTCTAGGCCGGGGATTAGGAGGGATTGCAAAATCACTTGGAATTGACTCAAAAAAACGTAAAAACAAGTTAAAACACTAAACTAGACTCAAAGAATGTAAAACTATAACTTAAAACACCAAAACAAACCAAAAGACTCAAAATAACACAAAAACACTCAAAACTGCCTTAAAACCACTTTCTGGGCAGTTTTGGACTCTAAACAAGATTTTGGACGAAAATTGGTTTCAACTTGACTCAAAACACTTAAAAACACAACTAACACACTTTCTAACTAATTTGACACTTGAAAACAAAGGGGGATTTGGTTTTGGACGAATTTAAAAATAAAACAAAACTTTGTAACTAGAACAGATTTTTAAAACGAATTTGATTTAAAACAATGGATGGAAGGCTAGCTAAGGGGTTCATCTCCATACATGTTATACTTGCATACGAAACGATTTCCAATTGCTTTTTGATGCGAAATATATAAGCACACAAATTAAACCCTCTTTTTATCAATTGTAGCAAAGTATGTAAGTAGGGATCGTTCTAGACCGGGGATTAGGAGGGATTGCTAAATCACTTGAAAACTGACTCAAATACGTAAAAACAAGTTTAAAACACTAAATTAGACTCAAAGAATGCAAAACTAAACTTTAAAACACCAAAACAAACCAAAAGACTCAAAACAGCAAACAAACACTCAAAACTGCCTTAAAAACACAATCTGGGCAGTTTTGAACACTAAACACAAATTTGGACGAAAATAGGTTTTAACTTGACTCAAGACTCTTGAAAACACAAACTAAATTGATTTCTAACTAATATGACACTTCAAAATAAAGGGGGAATTGGTTTTGACGAATTTGAAAACAAAACAAGAACTTTGTAAAACAAAACAGATTTTAAAACGAATTTGGATGATTTGAATGGATGGATGGCTAGCTAAGGGGTTCATCTCCACACATGTTATACTTGCATTCAAAACGATTTCCAATTGCCTTTCAATAAACCATGAATTCTCAACGCCCCAAGTTAATTAGGTCCGCTTAAATTAACCTTCAGATTTTCCTAACGTTATTGAATTGGATGATTGCATACGACAACCCAAAGCATTCCCCACAAGTCCCCTACATGATTGCATAATAGAGATACAAGCAAGAATCATTAAGTTCTATGAAAACCATAAGCATTGACGAAGCACTTGTTACTATGATTGCATGAAACTTATGCCAAGAATTTACTTAACGCGATTGAGATCATCAACCTTTACTACTTGTGAATATAAGTTCATAACAATTAAGTGAAATTCCCTTATATCCTAGCATCAAATTCATGCATGCAAACTAAGCGGGCCCTCTTAACCAACATACACAAATCAGTTTTTGTTCATATAGATAAGTAAATTGAATTCACAACTTATGAAACGCAATTAGAAGTAATCAAATCATATAGCAAGCATAAACATGGTTTTGAATCCCCCCCTAGCCAAGGGGGGTTTAGTTCCTCATAATCGCAATTACACAAAGATAACTTAAATTAAACATTGAAATCAAAGATAGAAAACACCTAGAAACGCTCCAAAACTCCCAAGGCTTGGGCAAAGGCACGGCACAAGGTTGTTCCTTCTTTCTCCTTCCTTGCAAGTTGCGGCACTAGAGGATGAATGTAATTGAGAGATGTATGAATGTAGTAAAATATGGTAGAGGGTGGTGACTAAATGGTGCAGCAAAGGATGGTATTTATAGGCTGAAATTCGTAGCCCCTATGTAGCAAAGGAAAAGGATTTAAAGGCCTAATTTGTATAGGATAATAACACACAATCCTTGAAGGAAAAGGCTAAGGCTTTTAGGAACCAAGGGGGAAAGGAATAATCAGGTTTCTAGAAGTTCTAGAAAGGTTTGGGGCGTCACTTTTGTAGGACAAGGGATAAGGCCTTCTAGAAAGGTTGTTTTGTGGCTGATTCCTAGAAAAACAAGGGATAAGGTGTGGCACCAAACTAGGAGAGGATAAGGGCTTCTAGAAATCTGATTTTAAGCATCCTAATATAGTTAGGAAACCTCCCTTGCAGCCAAAATATAGGTAGATTAGGATTAGGATAAGATAGGATAGGATAAGGTTTGTTTGGATAAGATAAGCTAAGATAAGGTTTTGGATAAGATTTCCTCACTTGAGCTGATTCTTTGGCTTTAACTTTCCTTCTTCAAGTAGGAAACCTTGTTTGAGTAGGAATCTTCATTCTTCTAGGAATCCATCTTCAACTAGGACTCCTCCATTGATTAGGAATCCTTCTTTATTTAGGAATCCTTCATTTAAGCCCTTTCCTACTTCAACTAGGAAACCTTGTTCAAGTAGGAATCATCATCTTTAAGTCTTCAATTTCGTCCATCCTCATGGCTCCAAGCATATGATCTTCATTCCAAGCTCTAATTTGCTCCAAAAGGCTCCAAAATGCTTCCTTTTGCATACTTTGCCCTTAAAACCTGAAAACACATAAAACTAGCTTAAAAGACTACTTTACTAAGGAAAAACACTATAAATGCACAAGAACAAGCTAAACTAAGGCGCATAAATATGCTCCTATCAAATTCCCCCACACTTAGCTTTTGCTAGTCCTCGAGCAAAACAAAACAAAACAAAGTAAACAAACGAAGCAAAACGAGTAAAACACAACCTAAACCTTCCAACAATCGCCTCAGGGATTTCTAATGCACATGACACGTTAAAAATCATCATTCCCACAGATTTTAGCCATCTTTACGCTTAAGCACATACTTAATCATAGTCACTACTCATTAGTTCACAAATAACCAATTCAAACATGATTTTGAATGTAGTAACATGCCTTAGAGAATTTCCTCAATTCCTTACTAGATATGCACTCAATTTTCACACAGATTTTCTGACTATACACCCTATACTAGTTATATGTGAGAAGATAGATGTAAATATGAAAATGAATGCTCACATATATGTATGACAAAGGAAGCACTTTTCGGAGTTAAAAAGCATGTTTATCAATATGATCTCATGAATGGAATGCTACTACTTAGATGCGAGAACCAGTGACACCATATGCTCGTACCAATTTTAAACTCCACAAATTGAAACACATAACACTCAAGATTAAAGTCAAGGGTTGTAACGGGGCTAGGGGAGTTGGCTAACAACGAAGGATAGGGAAAACAAACGTTCTTAAGGCAATAGTAAGTAAAACAATGAAATCGTACTCAGAATTCCCTTTAGCATGCAGAAATTAACTTTTTAAACACAAAGGGAAGTTTCAACAACAATTAGGGCCGAATTCACTGTTTTGGACCCTTCCTTCAACAAACAACACTTAAGAACTCTTTTTCACATCTTTTCAACTCCTTTTCATTCTTTTCACAACTTTTTTTTTTCTTTTTATTTTCCACGAAATTTTTTCTTTTTCTTTCTTTTTCGTGCCTCATTCAAGACTTTGGCACACCCACAACAAAACTCACTTCCCCCACACTCGTTTTCTGCCAATAATGACCAAAAGGAATTCATTTGGAGTTATTCATTACTATGCTTTAAGAACAAGGGTATGGATGGTCCTAATCTAGGCTAGGTGAGGATGATGTGGGTTAACGAAGAAAACATAGGCTAAACGAGGCTCAACGGGGTTAAACCTACAAAAACGAATGCATGGAATGAAGGCTTTTTGGCAATGGTGGTAACTACTAACTTCATCTTGAATATGTGTTATGCAATTCAATAACATGTTTTGAATGAAATTGGCATGAGTTCTAGCATTTGGAACTAAATGATGAAACGCCTTCTAAGTAGTAACCAAGCAAAGAATAATGAGATCATGCAACGACTTTAGAAAACAAGAATGCACAGATTTTAACTCTCCAAATAAACGGTTAGGCTCAAGTCTCACAAGGTTGTAGCGTTAGTTTGAGTTACTTCCTTCAAGCATGTTACAAAAACGGATTTTTACTTTATGATTACATGTGAATTCATAAGTTATAACCACAACCAAGCATAAACAAAGAGTAAATCAAACTTTCATCCATGTTAATCATTCTTTTTAACAGTCATGCAATTAAAAACCGAATCCTCATCATTGTGTTGGAAGGTACCCTAAGACACAAACGAACACACAAAAACGACTCTTTTTGGGTTTTTAAAACAAATTTTTCAAAATTTTATGGGATTTTCGGATTTTTGGAACAACCTATACTAAAACACACCAAAACAGCCTAAAAACACTGATATGAGCATATTTATGCTACTTAGTTATGTTGTTTTCTTGCATTTTCGTAGTTAGTTATAACTTATTATAGTGTTTAAGGTCATTTTCGTGCAATTTCAGGTTCATATGGCAAAGTATGCATTTTGAGCCAATTTGGAGCATTTTGGAGCATTTTTGGGCCAAGATTGGATGGTGCAAACATGGAGACATGAGGATGGACGAATTTGATGATTCAAAGGGCTAGAAATCTGCATGTGTGTGTGCAAAGTGTTGGCCTACAACTTCAAACATCATGGCTGCCATGTAATGGCAGAAAATGTGTTTTTTACTAGCTAAATGGATGAAGAACATGCATTGCAAGTATAAACACCACATGGGCAGCAAGAAGGAAAGAAAACAGCAACACACACACCACATGGGCAGCAAGGAATCAGAAATTAAAGCATGGGCAGCAAGGAATAAGAAATTAAAGCATGGGCAGCAAGGAATCAGCATGGGCAGTGAATAGACAACAAGGAATGGCAGAAATTGGACCACCATGAAGTGGATTTCTGCAAGGATGGCAGATTGTCCATTACTTGATGTTTGCTTGACATTTTCAGCCACTATATAATCCCCATTCAACCATTTATCAAAGGAGTCAGAAAAACCACACCTCCCACACACATTCCATTCATCCCATCCAGCCATACACCCTCCACAATTCAGAAATTCGTCAAACACATCCATCACACTTTGCAGCAGCCTTCCTTCACCTTTCACCATATTTTCTGACCCAAAATCATCCCTAGCCATACTCCCATCAACCCTAAACCTTCCCATACCATTCCACATCCATTCTACACCACAAATAACCCCAAAACCTGTTCTAAAGTTCTCTGCCGCAGCAAGGAGGAAGGAGAATTCGTTGATGAGCTGCTGCCAAGTTGGAGCGTTCTAGGTGTTTTCTTCCTTTGGTTTTTAATTTCTAAATTTATGTATCTTTGCTTGTGAGTATGAGGAACTAAACCCCCTTAGTTGGGGGGTGATTCGAAACCATGAATATGCTTGCAATATGATTTGATTACGTTCAGTTGTTATTTCATAAATTGTGGATTCAATTCGTTCATCTATTTGATTGATAACTTATTTGTGTATGTTGATTGAGAGTGCACGCTTAGTTTTCATGCATGAATATGACGCTAGATTATGAGGGAGTTTCACCTAATAGTTACAATCTTATAATCACAAGTAGTGAAGGTCGCTTGAAAACGATCGCGTTGAATGAATTCTTGGCATAAGTTTCATGCAATTCATAGTAACGAATGCTTCGTCAATGCTTATGTTTTTCATAGAACTTAATGATTCTTGCTTGGATCTCTATTATGCAATTCATGTAGGGAACTTGTAGGGAATGTTTTGGGTTGTCGTATGCAATCATCCAGTCTAATAACTTGTGGAAAAACTGAAAGTTAATTAGTGCAATTCACGGTTAATTTGGGGCATTGAGTATCCATAGTTTATCGAAGAACAACTGAAAATCGTTTTGTTTGCAAGTGTGACATGTGTGGAGAAGAACCTCCTAACTAGCCCTTTATCCATCCTTTTCATCCAAAACGTTTTACAACCTGTTTAGTTTTAAGTTTCTGTTTTGTTTTCAATTTTCGTCCAAAACAAATCCCCCCTTAATTTGAAGTCTTAGATTAGTTAGAAAGTGTTTTGATTTGTGTTTCTAAGTATTTTGATTCAAGTTTTCATCAAATTTCGTCCAAATTAGTGTAGGTGCTCAAAACTGCCCAGAAAGTGGTTTTTAGGCAGTTTTGAGCCTTCTAGTTGCTGTTTTGAGTTCTAGGTTTGTTTAAGTGTTTTAAACTTTAGTTTTGCATTCTTTGAGTCTAGTTTAGTGTTTTAAACTTTGTTTTTGAGTTTTTAAGTCAGTTTCCAAGTGTTTAGCAATCCCTCCTAATCCCCGGTCTAGAACGATCCCTACTTACATCTTTACTACAATTTGACAAAAGAGGGTTAAATTTGTGTGTCAAGTAATTCTCCCATCAAATTTTGGCGCCGTTGCCGGGGATTAGCAACTTTGCTAATCCCTTGGTTCTTTTCTTTTTGTTTAGTTTGTTTTTGTTTTAGTTTCTAACTTAGTTTTATTTTCTTTGGTTGATGTTACTTTTGATATTTGCTTTAGTTCTTTTTCTTTGATTTTAGGTGCTTGAGAAGTAAGACATGGATTTTGCTAGCATTCAAGCTCAATTGGCAAATCTTACTTCTCAATTGTCGCAGTTTGCTGAAAGGACCACAATGCAAAATGTCCCTACATTTAGTGCGTCTTATAGGCAAGGATACCAAGCCAATCAATATCCACAAAGCGATTGGAGTGATCATTCAAACTCTATGTGGTGGGAAGCTCAACAAGTTCAACAAGAAACATATTGGCAACCATATGAGGATTCATATGCACCACCACAGCCTCCCCCTCAATCTTCACTTCCAAATTCAGGTATATCAAATTATTATAAGGAAGTTATTCAACAACTGAATTCTTTGGAGCAGGGCAGGGAAGCTCAACCATTTCAACAAGACGCATTTTGGCAACCAATTGAGGATTTCTATCAAGCAAAAGAGTTGGCTGAGTGGAACAATCAATTTAGGCAGAATGCAGAATGCATTGAACAAATTCAAGAACAAATGTTTGAAGATGAGCCCATGGATGAATTGCTACTGTTCGAAGAGGAGGAGGATGCACAAGGCACGGCAAGGGAAGAACAACCCTTGCCGCAACCTCCCAATATTCCTACACCACCCCATTCAAGTAAGGTTGTTCCAAATTTAATTATTTCTAACTTTGTTCCCCCAAATGCACCTTTCCCTGGCAGGTTCATGCAATCCATGAAAGATGAGGGGAAGAAAGACATCTTGGACACCTTTCCAACAATTCACGAGGAAAAAGTGGTTGAGGAGTATCAAGAATTCATCAAAGAGGATGTAGTTGAAACAACCAATGCCAAAGAAGTTGCATTTTATGACACGGGACAAGGACCAACCATCACATTCAATCTGGCCAAGTCCAATATCCCTGCAACCTTCAAAGATGCGGTGTTTGTAATTGAGTTTGTGTCGGACAAAGCAAGTAAGTCATCTTCTCCAATTTCCATTACGTTTTATACTTACATGTTGTTAATGATTCAGACACCCATTCTCGAATTTAAACCATTGCCGGATCACTTCACGTATCACCTTCCGTTCAAGGATCAATTTCATGCTATGGGACCTAGGGGAGCTTAAAGAAGAAGTATCGTCCGGCTTCAAGACGTTAAAGAAAGCGCTACTTGGGAGGCAACCCATGCAATTTAACAAAGGAAGACCAAGGAATCACTCCAATTCCAGATTTGCGTTCCTAAACTCTTCTCTTTGTTGTTTCTTTCGAATCTGCCTATTTAGTTGTTTTAGTTACTGTTTTTGTGTGTCCTTTTGTTTGGTGTGATTTTATGCTTGAAACATTGAGGACAATGTTTGATTTAAGTGTGGGGGGGGTAACTAAGTGTTTTAGATGCAAATTCGTGGGATTATATCACCCTTAACTTGGAGACTTGTTCCTTGCTGTTTTTAAGTGTTTTTGAGCAGTTTTGGTGTGTTTTGATGCAAAAATCCGAAAATCACATAAAAATTTGAAAAATTTGTTTTAAAAACCCAAAAAGAGTTGTTTTTGTGTGTTTGTTTGTGTCCTAGGGTACCTTCCAACACAATGATGAGGATTCGGTTTATAATTACATGGCTGTTAAAGAGAGTGATTAACATGGATGAAAGTTTGATTTACTCTTTGTTTATGCTTAGTTGTGGTTATAACTTATGAATTCACATGCAATCATAAAGAAAAAATCAGTTTTTGTAACATGCTTGAAGGAAGGAACTCAAACTAACGCTACAACCTTGTGAGACTTGAGCCTAAACGTTTATTTGGAGAGTTAAAATCTGTGCATTCTTTGTTTTCTAAAGTCGTTGCATGATCTCATTATTCTTTGCTTGGTTGCTACTTAGAAGGCGTTTCATCATTTAGTTCCAAATGCTAGAACTCATGCCCATTTCATTCAAAGCATGTCATTGAATTGCATAACACATATTCAAGATAAAGTTGTGTAGTGACCACCACCATAGCCAAAAGCCGTAAATCCCCTCTGTCATTGTGATTTGTAGGTTTTTAACCCCATTGAGCCTTGTTAGCCTTTTCTTTGTTAACCCACATTACCCTCACCTAGCCTAGATTAGGACTATCCATACCCTTGTTCTTGAAGCATAGTAAAACATGATTCAAATTGAATTCCTTTTGATTTATGTTGGCAGAAAACAAGTGTGGGGGAAGTGTTTTTCATGAGGAATTGTGTGCCATAGGCACGGCAAAGAAGAGAAAAGAAAAAAATTTGAAAAAAAAAAAAACATGAAGAAAAAGTATGAGAAGTATAAAAAAAAAAAAAAAAAAAGGGTTGAAAAGTTGAGAAAAAGAGTTCCAAAGTCTTGTTTGTTGAAGTAAGGGTCCAAAACAATGAGTTTGACCCTAAGGAGTTGTTTAAGTCTCCCCCTTGTGTGTTAAAGTTAATTTCTGCAATCTAAGTGAATTCTAAGTCTCAATTTCATTACTTTGCTTACTATCGCTTGAAGAACGTTTGTTTTCCCTATCCTTCCTTGTTAACCAACACCCCAAGCCCCATTACAACCCTTAACTTCTATCTTGAGTGTTATGTGTTTCAATTTGTGGAGTTTGAATTTGGTATGAGCATATGGTGTCACTGGTTCTCGCATCTAAGTAGTAGCATTCCATTCATGAGATCATATCAAAACATGCTTCTTAACTCTAGAAATTGCATTCTTTGTAAAATATATATGTGAGCATTCGTTTTCATATCTACATCAATCTTCTCACATATGACTAGTGTAGGGTGTGGAGTTAGAAAATCTGAGTGAAAATAGAGTGTATATCTTGTAAGGAATTGAGGGAATTCTCTAAGGCATGTTACTTCATTCAAAGCATTGTTTTAATTGATTACTTGTGAATTTGTAAGTTGTGGCTTAAATTAAGTATGTGCTTGTGTAAAGATGACTCAAATTTGTGGGGATAACGATCTTTAACATGTCATGTTCATTGGAAATCCCTGAGGCAAATGTTGGAAGGATTAGAGTGTGTTTATTGACTTTGTTTCGTTTTGTTTATTTTGTTTTGCTCGAGGACTAGCAAAAGCTAAGTGTGGGGGAATTTGATAGGAGCATATTTATGCTACTTAGTTATGTTGTTTTCTTGCATTTTCGTAGTTAGTTATAACTTATTATAGTGTTTAAGGTCATTTTCGTGCAATTTCAGGTTCATATGGCAAAGTATGCATTTTGAGCCAATTTGGAGCATTTTGGAGCATTTTTGGGCCAAGATTGGATGGTGCAAACATGGAGACATGAGGATGGACGAATTTGATGATTCAAAGGGCTAGAAATCTGCATGTGTGTGTGCAAAGTGTTGGCCTACAACTTCAAACATCATGGCTGCCATGTAATGGCAGAAAATGTGTTTTTTACTAGCTAAATGGATGAAGAACATGCATTGCAAGTATAAACACCACATGGGCAGCAAGAAGGAAAGAAAACAGCAACACACACACCACATGGGCAGCAAGGAATCAGAAATTAAAGCATGGGCAACAAGGAATAAGAAATTAAAGCATGGGCAGCAAGGAATCAGCATGGGCAGTGAATAGACAATAAGGAATGGCAGAAATTGGACCACCATGAAGTGGATTTCTGCAAGGATGGCAGATTGTCCATTACTTAATGTTTGCTTGACATTTTCAGCCACTATATAACCCCCCTTGGTTAAGAGTTCAGAAAACCACACCTCCCACACACATTCCATTCATCCCATCCAGCCATACACCCTCCACAATTCATAAATTCGTCAAACACATCCATCACACTTTGCAGCAGCCTTCCTTCACCTTTCACCATATTTTCTGACCCAAAATCATCCCTAGCCGTACCCCCATCAACCCTAAACCTTCCCATACCCTTCCCCATCCATTCTACACCACAAATAACCCCAAAAACCTGTTCTAAGGTTCTCTGCCGCAGAAAGGAGGAAGGAGAATTCGTTGATGAGCTTGCTGCCAAGTTGGAGCGTTCTAGGTGTTTTCTTCCTTTGGATTTTAATTTCTAAATTTATGTATCTTTGCTTTGTGAGTATGAGGAACTAAACCCCCTTAGTTGGGGGGTAATTCGAAACCATGTACATGCTTGCAGTATGACTTGATTAAATTCAGTTGTTAGTTCATAAATTGTGGATTCAATTCGTTCATCTATTTGATTGATAACTTATTTGTGTATGTTGATTGAGAGTGCACGCTTAGTTTTCATGCATGAATATGACGCTAGATTATGAGGGAGTTTCACCTAATAGTTACAATCTTATAATCACAAGTAGTGAAGGTCGCTTGAAAACGATCGCGTTGAATGAATTCTTGGCATAAGTTTCATGCAATTCATAGTAACGAATGCTTCGTCAATGCTTATGTTTTTCATAGAACTTAATGATTCTTGCTTGGATCTCTATTATGCAATTCATGTAGGGAACTTGTAGGGAATGTTTTGGGTTGTCGTATGCAATCATCCAGTCTAATAACTTGTGGAAAAACTGAAAGTTAATTAGTGCAATTCACGGTTAATTTGGGGCATTGAGTATCCATAGTTTATCGAAGAACAACTGAAAATCGTTTTGTTTGCAAGTGTGACATGTGTGGAGAAGAACCTCCTAACTAGCCCTTTATCCATCCTTTTCATCCAAAACGTTTTACAACCTGTTTAGTTTTAAGTTTCTGTTTTGTTTTCAATTTTCGTCCAAAACAAATCCCCCCTTAATTTGAAGTCTTAGATTAGTTAGAAAGTGTTTTGATTTGTGTTTCTAAGTATTTTGATTCAAGTTTTCATCAAATTTCGTCCAAATTAGTGTAGGTGCTCAAAACTGCCCAGAAAGTGGTTTTTAGGCAGTTTTGAGCCTTCTAGTTGCTGTTTTGAGTTCTAGGTTTGTTTAAGTGTTTTAAACTTTAGTTTTGCATTCTTTGAGTCTAGTTTAGTGTTTTAAACTTTGTTTTTGAGTTTTTAAGTCAGTTTCCAAGTGTTTAGCAATCCCTCCTAATCCCCGGTCTAGAACGATCCCTACTTACATCTTTACTACAATTTGACAAAAGAGGGTTAAATTTGTGTGTCAAGTAATTCTCCCATCAAATTTTGGCGCCGTTGCCGGGGATTAGCAACTTTGCTAATCCCTTGGTTCTTTTCTTTTTGTTTAGTTTGTTTTTGTTTTAGTTTCTAACTTAGTTTTATTTTCTTTGGTTGATGTTACTTTTGATATTTGCTTTAGTTCTTTTTCTTTGATTTTAGGTGCTTGAGAAGTAAGACATGGATTTTGCTAGCATTCAAGCTCAATTGGCAAATCTTACTTCTCAATTGTCGCAGTTTGCTGAAAGGACCACAATGCAAAATGTCCCTACATTTAGTGCGTCTTATAGGCAAGGATACCAAGCCAATCAATATCCACAAAGCGATTGGAGTGATCATTCAAACTCTATGTGGTGGGAAGCTCAACAAGTTCAACAAGAAACATATTGGCAACCATATGAGGATTCATATGCACCACCACAGCCTCCCCCTCAATCTTCACTTCCAAATTCAGGTATATCAAATTATTATAAGGAAGTTATTCAACAACTGAATTCTTTGGAGCAGGGCAGGGAAGCTCAACCATTTCAACAAGACGCATTTTGGCAACCAATTGAGGATTTCTATCAAGCAAAAGAGTTGGCTGATCGGATTATATTTATACATATTTTACATCAAATTCTCTCGTCTTTTCTTAGTTAGTTTCTTATATTTTTGAGCTAGTTACTTTGTTTTTGTGTTTTTTAGTATTTATCTAGTAAATAAAATAAATTTTGCACAAGTGAGATTTTAAGTGATAAAATCGTCAAAACTGTCTTGCCCACTATTTTTGGTTAATAAAAATAAGATAGTATTATAAATATATATATATACATATATATATATATGATGTTAATTGAGTGGGGTTTTTGGCAGAAAGCAACGCGTGGGAGACAAAAAGAAGGAAGGCAGCTAGGCTGCCATATTTTAGAAAAGAATGAGAAGTCAGAGAAGGGCAGCAGACAACCAGGGATGAAGGAGAAATAATTAAGAAAAGGTTAGAGGACGGGGGACACGGGAGTGGAGCTCCCATCGTGAAGTGGAGGAACTAAATAAATAAGGAGGAATAAGGAGCGGTGAAAGGAGGGGGGGGAATAGGAAAGAAGTTCTTGACAGAGAGCTGCCAGAAGGCAGCTTGCGAGAAATCTGGGCTGCGCAGAGGGAGGAACAAGGCTGCACGTGGGTTGTTGGCAGCTGCTTGCTGGCAGCGAAGAAGAGGTGAGTGCAGCAGCGAGAAAGGACAGCTCGCAGAAGGGAGACAGAGGTCTCGGTTGGGGGGTGAGAGCTGCCATTAGGCAGCGTGGTGGTAAAGAAGAGCTGCCTTCCTGGCAGCTACGAAGAGAGGACAGCTGCCAGCTGGCAGCGTGTGAAGGAGCTGCGAGAGCTGTTGCAGGAGGGAAAGCGTGAGTTTGGGGGGACGCGGGAACGCGAGGGAAGGAAGCTGCCTTGCGCAGCTAAAGGACCAACGCAGAGAAGAGCCGCGAGGAAGTCAGCGAGCACATCAGGAGTTGACGCGAGGAGGGCTTGACGCAGAGGGTTGGGAGACGTGCGAAGACAGAGGAGGGCCGAGAGGGAAGCAGCAAAGCTGCCTTGCGCAACTAAGGATAGACACGGGGAAGACAGCAAGCTGCTTTGCGCAGCTACGCAAGGCAGCACGCGAGGGCAGTCAGCCTGGCAGCAAGTCAGGAGGGAGAGAGAGGTCAGCACGGCAGCAGTGCTGACTTGGGTCAGCACGGAGGTCAGCACAGCAGAAGCACAGTGGACAGCAAGCTGCAATCCTCATTCGGTTTAATTTTCCCAAACTCAAGTTTATTTTCTGTTTTAATTTAAATAATGTATAACTAATTTTATTTTGGCTAGAGTTTAATTCAAAACCATGGATATATTTGTAATTTGAATTGATTACCTTCAGTTGTGATTTCTGAGTTGTGATTTAATTTGCTTAACTGCTTGATTGATAACTTATTTTTTTATGTCGATTAAGGATGCATACTTAATTTACATGCATGAATTTGATGCTAGAATATAAGTGAATTTCACCTAATCGTTACGAACTTATATTCACAAGTAGTGAAGGTCGCTTATAAACGATCGCGTTAGGTAAATTCTTGGCATAAGTTTCATGCAATTCATAGTAACAAGTGCCTCGTCAATGCTTATGATTTTCATAAAACTTAATGATTCTTGCTTGTATCTCTATTATGCAATTCATGTAGGGAACTTGTAGGGAATGTTTTGGGTTGTCGTATGCAATCATCCAACCTAATAAAAGTAGGAAAATCTGAAGGTTAATTTAAGCGGACCTAATTAACTTGGGGCGTTGAGAATTTACAATTTATTGAAAGAACAACTGAAAATCAATTTAGGTTGCATATGTGGCATGTGTGGAGAATAATCCTCTAGCCAGTCTGTCATTTATCATTTTACCTTAATTTTATGTTTTTGTCAATTCTGTAATTTATTTAAGTTTAATTTACTTTTCATCAAAAATCAATCCCCCGTTTATTTTAAGGTGTTAGATTTATTAGAAATCAATTTAGTTTGTATTTTCTTGAGTCTTGAATTATTTTGTGTCTTTTTAGATTATTTGTTAGTTTTATTTTGAGTTATTCTAGTTAAGTGTTTTGAGTCTAGTTTAGTGTTTTAAATTTTGTTTTTACGTTTTTAATTTAATTTTACTTTGGTTAGCATCCCTAGTTAATCCCCGGCCTAGAACGATCCCTACTTACATCATTACTACAACTGTCACAAATAGGGTTTAAATTTGTGCGTTAATTTATTTTCGCATCAAATTTTTGGCGCCGTTGCCGGGGATTAGCAAATTTGCTAATCCTTTTATTTTTGTTTTTGCTTATGTTTACTTGTGTTTGTGTATGTTACTTTTGATATTTGATTTATTTTTCTTTTTTTTTGAATTGAGGTACAAATGGAGCAAGACCTGGATTCTACTAGCATTCAAGATCTATTGGCACAGCTCACTGCTCAATTAACTCATAATGCCGAACGGACCACAATGCCAAGTGTCCCTACACTTGATGTGCCCTATGGGCAACGATATCAAGGTCCTCAATTTTCTGCAAATGAAGATGTTTGGGGATATCAAGGCCATAACCAATCAAGGGGCAACATGTTTTCCAACGCTTACAATTCGGATTGGAGAGATTATTCAGATTACATGTGGGGAGAACCTCAACAATTCCAACAAGGTGGATATTGGCAGCAAGAAGACGCGTTCTATTCAAGACCTATGCAGCCACCACAGCATCCCCCACAACAATTTCAATCGAATCAAAGTATGCCCGTGGATTATAATCAAATGCTTGAAGAATTAATTTCTTCGGTACAGGGTTCACAAAAAGAAGAACAATTGCCGCCATCGGAAGAGTTCTATCAGTGGCCATATGAACCGTCACATCCACCACAACAATCAACCCAATTCAATTCAGGTACATCCTTGGATAATGATACACTTAATAATTTACTCACCTCTTTGAATCAGGGAGTAGAAAATCAAAACCAGGAGATGCAAGACCGAGACAACAAGATGAATGCATTGGAGAAGCAAGTTGGGCAGATTATGGAGTTCATGGTACAAATTCAAGATCAAAGTGAACTCTCCAACTCCACATTTGCAAATTCAGAGGGAGAAATGGAAATTAATGAAGCCATCACTTTGGGAAGTGATATGGAGGATGAAGTTGTTCCTGAACCATCCAAACAGAGCCCGAACATGGATGAATTGCCAATTCAAGAAGAAGATGAGGATGACGACTTGGGCAGTTTAGAAGAATTCTTATCGCAAACCCCCCAAGTCCTTATGTCATCCAACTCAGGTGAGGAGGTTCTAAGTTCAATTCATTCTGACATCGTTCCACCAAATGTCCTTTTTCCTTGCAGGTTTTTAAATCCCAAGGAAGAAGTGAATGAAAAATATGTTGTGGAAGATCTTCCCAAGGTGCAATGTGATATCCAAATTCTTGGTGTACCAAATCAAGTTCCCGATGGTATTGAAACGTTCAAAGAGACTTGTACACCAAGAAGAATTATTCCAGAAAATGAGGTGGCCGGAGAATTTCAAGAATACATCCAAGAGGCTGTGCATGAGACAATCAAGCCTAAAGCAGTTGAGTTTGATGACACGGGACAAGCCACAACCATCATAGTAAACCTGGCCAAGTTCAAAGTCCCGGAAACGTTCAAAGACGTGGTGTTTATAATTGAGTTTGAATGTGACTGTAAGCCATCTTCTCCATTTTTTATTTTAATTTATACTAACTTGTTTTTAATTTTGATGATTCAGGCACCGTCATTAGAACTTAGACCGTTGTCGGATCATTTCAAGTACCACCGTCCGTTCAATGATAAGCCCATGCATTTGAATAATGAAGGGAGGCCTAGGAATCACCCACAATCAGATTTGCATTCCTAATCCCTTCTCTTTACTGAATTTATTTTACTGTATTTAGTTCTTTCATTGTTTGTTGGCTCTTGTATGAATTTATTTTACGTTGATTTCTTTTTACGTTGATTTCATTTTGTTTTGTTTAGTTAGTTGTGATTTTTGTTTAGAAAGTTAAACTTAGTCTTTTTACTTTGTTTTACTTATTGTTGTGTTTTCTTAATTAAGTTGTTAAAAATACATAAAAAATAAAAAAAAAAAAAAAAAAAAATAAAAAACTTAAAAACATAAACATTCATATAAATAAAAAAAAAAAAAAAAAAAAGAAAAGAAAAAAAAAAAAAAACTTAAATGCATAAATTTTTTTACAATAACTTGTAATTTAATTTCGTTCATTGGTCATTGGTTGGTGGTGCCTCGGAGGTCGTCGGAGCCCCTGAAAGACGAAGCGCCAGAGCTGGATCATTCAGAGCCTCAATACTTGGTGCTGCTCCCGAGGACGAAGGCAACACAAACCTCGGGAGTAACGCCATAAACCGTTGATGATCACTCTGAATCCGCACTTCGGATTCCTGCATCTGATCCAGCTTCCTCTTCATGCTGGTTGAGTAATTGGTTGCAAGCATGTGCAAATCCCTGTTCTCATGCCTAAGCACTCTGACCTCTTGCCGAAGACTAGCCACTTCAGCCATCAACGACTCCACCTGACGGGTTCGTGCAAGAAGGCGCTGGCCCATGTTTGATACGGAGCCTGCGCATCGGACGCTGTATGCCATAGAGTCCTGGACAGCTAGTTCGTCGGACCGCCTAGAAAGTATCCTAGTGTCTCTAGGAGTGAGCAGATTTCTGGCCACCACCGATGCGGTTGTTTCGTTCATCATCATGGAATCCCCAACTGTAAGAGGACCATTTGGGGATATGAAGGATGGCTGCCAAATGTTGGTTGGAGAAGATATATCACTATCTTCCCCAACATTCAAGTTAAGGCGACGGTCAGAGGGGCAAGACATATTTGAAGGTGTTGAGAATGAAGAGTCGGACTGATCAAGATTAAAAGAAATGCAAGGAGGAAGTGTTTACATGAGGGAGTGTTTACAGGGGGAGCTTAAGTGTGTTGTGGAACAAAAAATTGAGCGTTCTTATAAGAAGAAGAAATCGTTGAGGCATCACTCAGCAGTCGAAGAGGCGCCCTCTCGCAAATCGAAGAGCCGGGCTCCTTTCTCAAAAGCCGGATTCTTTTCTCAAAAGCGGCGTCGCCGTTCTCAAAAGTCGGTTCCTTTCTCAAAAGTCGGACGCCGCTCTCTCAAAAGTCGGAGCGGTCAGGAATCACGAGGCGAGCCGCTCCCTGATTTGTCCAGACGTGTCACATGCAATTCCTTTCTCAAAAGTCGGGATTGCTCAGAAACCACGAGCCGCTCCCTGATTTTTCCAATTTTGTCGTCACTCGTCACGCGCTGTCAGCTTTGCGCAAATTACGGGCTGCTTTTTCAGAAAGCGCGTGACCTGTACTGTTCATCCATCCACCGGCTGCCGACAGGGTAAAGGAATAGTTTCGGTTGTGAAGAAAAATTCTATAAACGTCTACCTTCGCCTTCAACAGCAAAGGCAAACTCTCTCAACACTTCTTCATCTCCGAAATTTTTCATCTCCGAAAATGCCTTTCCATCAAACCCTCTCGAGTTTCTCTGTGTTTCTCATTCCCTGGGATACCTTTACAAACAAGTCATCTAGAGCTAGAGTATTTCATATCATGAAGGTTGAAAGCAAGAGTATCTCATATCACGCTTTCTCCCTGTCCTTGTCCTTGTCTTTGTGATAAGGAGAAAGCGGGCAATCAGCCAGCACTCGGTGTCAATCTTCCAATCTAAGAACCGACTGCCTGGAAATCCTTCCTGATTGCTTACCTAGCATTGCTTACCTAGCATTGCTCTCGAGTGCTCATCTTCAACCGCTGATGTACCTCCGAAGAAGTCGCCACATCTGCCTGGAGAACAGACATGGCAAGTGAAAATGATACTTGAAGCATGTGGAGACAAGGTGCTGCTTCATCTTCAAGATCAAGTCTCATTTTCCTTGCTAAGAAGTTCCCCAGCCCAGTTCAAGCATACACCTGTGGAACGATACTTCTTCAAAAGCAAAAGTATCCCATATCATCAGAGTCAGAGGCAAAGATTTCTCATGGCATGCTTTTCCTTTACCCTTGCTCTTGGCTACGAGTCAAGGTGAAAGAAAGGAAATCGGTCGGCACTTGGACAGATTGAACAAAGAAGCAGACCACCACCTCTGCCTCGTGCCTACCTGCCATGCAGAAGAACAAAAAGAGAAGAATGTAGCCTGCAGACTCAATCAACCCGGCAGAAGGAGTCTGAGTTGAAACCAAGAGCTCGAGAAGCCTCAACAACACCACCAATCAAGTCTCATTTTCCTTGCTAAGAAGTTCCGAGGCCAGTTCAAGTTCAAAGCTGTGGAAAGTCACCAAACAGGACCAATGATCACTTATTAGTTTTATTCATTGTCTTTTAATTTCATTTTCAATTTTTCGTTTGTTTGTTTTTTATTTTCTTGCGTGCTTAACTGACTTATTTCTTTTCTTTGCAGGAACTTTTGGTTATTTCCACCCTTGAAGTTGATTGCAGAATTTTAGCTTGGGGGTCATCGCTTGATTTTTTCTGCAAATTAGGGAAGTTTTCAGTCCTATTGCTTTATTTTCTTTCTTTGTATTTATTTATTTTATTTTTATTTGCATTTTATTATATTTTCGGACATTGGGGACAATGTCTAGTTTAAGTGTGGGGGTAAAGTATAAAAATGACCAAATTGAAAATTTTTATACCTTCGACTTTGAACTGGTTTCATTTGTTTCCATGTTATTGCTTTGTTTTCTTAATTAGTTTTGTTTTATAAAAAAAAAAAAAAACAAAAAAAACAAAAAAACAAAAAAACAAAAAAAAAATCGGAAAATTTAAAAAAATCCAAAAATATTTCCTTGTTTTCCTTATTGTTTTGAATTAGATTTTTGTTAGTTTCCCGACCCAATGATATAATTGGATAAAATTTGAACCATGATGATCAAGAACTTAGTTAACATGTGTTGTGTGAAATTCCTTATTCTCGTGTTAGTTTGTACATTTTTGTTCATCTTTGAAAAACTAAACGCACATAGCCTTGTTGATGTGAAATTAAAGCATGATTTAAAGCTCCATATGTGAATTTAGTGACCATATACATCCTATGTGAGTTTTTGAGCCTATTGAAAGTGTGTGCATTTTTCATACACTCCTATTCTTTCATGTGTGATGAACTTATGTGAGATACATCTCTAGAACTTGCATAACGATCTTTCGAAATATTTGTCTTTAATTGCATGAACTTGAAAATGATAGAGGCATTAGGTTTACCACCATGGCCCAAATAACCTTGTTTCCCAAAGAAAAATGATATCATTAGATTGCCAATTTGAGCCGTATTTGTGAGCCTTTTATTTCTTATCACCAGATATGTCTACCCTTATGCCTGAAATAAATATTTTTCCTTACCCTTTCCAAGCGAGCAATGCGAGATTGTCTTATGAGAAATGTTTGTGAAGTACTTTGGAGGGTGTTTGGCAAAAGAATAAGTGTGGGGGTTTTTCATATTTGTTTCTGTTTGAAAAAAAAAAAAAAAAAAAAAAAAAAAAAAAAAGAAAAGAAAAGAAAAGGAAAAGAAAAAGAAAGATTGTATACAAAGAAAATAAAAAGTTTTTAAAGTTTCAGTTTATAGGTATGGTTGGAGATGTCTGAAGAATCGTTGGAGAGCTTGAGTTCTTATAAATCTAAAGAAAATAATTGCTTGCAATGTAGCTTGGAACTTGTGTTTTCCTATTCTTTCGTTTCAATAACCCTCGCCCTAAGCCTCATTACATCCAATAAAAGTCCTCTTGATTTTAGTTTTGCAATTATGACTGTGGAGAAGTGATTTTTATGCAAGCTTATGGTAGAACTTTCACATTTGTTTCTTTGAGCGAAACACATTAAAACTAAACACATGTGTGATTGAGTGCATATCCCGTGAGAAGGTCGCTAGTTTGCATATGGTGTTTTTAAAAATAAAAATTTGAAATTGCATTAGCATGGCTATCTCACACACTACACTTCAAGGATGATTCAAAGATTACTGCTAATATTTGAATAAGGAAGATGAACTTGGATTAGTTCCTTGATGTTAGCTATGGTTCTTGTTGATTTGTGTTCTCGAATGAAATTCTATGAGGGTCACATAGGAGAAACTAATAATTTTCATGTTATTGCTTTTTCTGTTTTCTCTGTTTTGCTCGAGGACTAGCAAAAGCTAAGTGTGGGGGTATTTGATCGGATTATATTTATACATATTTTACATCAAATTCTCTCGTCTTTTCTTAGTTAGTTTCTTATATTTTTGAGCTAGTTACTTTGTTTTTGTGTTTTTTAGTATTTATCTAGTAAATAAAATAAATTTTGCACAAGTGAGATTTTAAGTGATAAAATCGTCAAAACTGTCTTGCCCACTATTTTTGGTTAATAAAAATAAGATAGTATTATAAATATATATATATACATATATATATATATGATGTTAATTGAGTGGGGTTTTTGGCAGAAAGCAACGCGTGGGAGACAAAAAGAAGGAAGGCAGCTAGGCTGCCATATTTTAGAAAAGAATGAGAAGTCAGAGAAGGGCAGCAGACAACCAGGGATGAAGGAGAAATAATTAAGAAAAGGTTAGAGGACGGGGGACACGGGAGTGGAGCTCCCATCGTGAAGTGGAGGAACTAAATAAATAAGGAGGAATAAGGAGCGGTGAAAGGAGGGGGGGGAATAGGAAAGAAGTTCTTGACAGAGAGCTGCCAGAAGGCAGCTTGCGAGAAATCTGGGCTGCGCAGAGGGAGGAACAAGGCTGCACGTGGGTTGTTGGCAGCTGCTTGCTGGCAGCGAAGAAGAGGTGAGTGCAGCAGCGAGAAAGGACAGCTCGCAGAAGGGAGACAGAGGTCTCGGTTGGGGGGTGAGAGCTGCCATTAGGCAGCGTGGTGGTAAAGAAGAGCTGCCTTCCTGGCAGCTACGAAGAGAGGACAGCTGCCAGCTGGCAGCGTGTGAAGGAGCTGCGAGAGCTGTTGCAGGAGGGAAAGCGTGAGTTTGGGGGGACGCGGGAACGCGAGGGAAGGAAGCTGCCTTGCGCAGCTAAAGGACCAACGCAGAGAAGAGCCGCGAGGAAGTCAGCGAGCACATCAGGAGTTGACGCGAGGAGGGCTTGACGCAGAGGGTTGGGAGACGTGCGAAGACAGAGGAGGGCCGAGAGGGAAGCAGCAAAGCTGCCTTGCGCAACTAAGGATAGACACGGGGAAGACAGCAAGCTGCTTTGCGCAGCTACGCAAGGCAGCACGCGAGGGCAGTCAGCCTGGCAGCAAGTCAGGAGGGAGAGAGAGGTCAGCACGGCAGCAGTGCTGACTTGGGTCAGCACGGAGGTCAGCACAGCAGAAGCACAGTGGACAGCAAGCTGCAATCCTCATTCGGTTTAATTTTCCCAAACTCAAGTTTATTTTCTGTTTTAATTTAAATAATGTATAACTAATTTTATTTTGGCTAGAGTTTAATTCAAAACCATGGATATATTTGTAATTTGAATTGATTACCTTCAGTTGTGATTTCTGAGTTGTGATTTAATTTGCTTAACTGCTTGATTGATAACTTATTTTTGTATGTCGATTAAGGATGCATACTTAATTTACATGCATGAATTTGATGCTAGAATATAAGTGAATTTCACCTAATCGTTACGAACTTATATTCACAAGTAGTGAAGGTCGCTTATAAACGATCGCGTTAGGTAAATTCTTGGCATAAGTTTCATGCAATTCATAGTAACAAGTGCCTCGTCAATGCTTATGATTTTCATAAAACTTAATGATTCTTGCTTGTATCTCTATTATGCAATTCATGTAGGGAACTTGTAGGGAATGTTTTGGGTTGTCGTATGCAATCATCCAACCTAATAAAAGTAGGAAAATCTGAAGGTTAATTTAAGCGGACCTAATTAACTTGGGGCGTTGAGAATTTACAATTTATTGAAAGAACAACTGAAAATCAATTTAGGTTGCATATGTGGCATGTGTGGAGAATAATCCTCTAGCCAGTCTGTCATTTATCATTTTACCTTAATTTTATGTTTTTGTCAATTCTGTAATTTATTTAAGTTTAATTTACTTTTCATCAAAAATCAATCCCCCGTTTATTTTAAGGTGTTAGATTTATTAGAAATCAATTTAGTTTGTATTTTCTTGAGTCTTGAATTATTTTGTGTCTTTTTAGATTATTTGTTAGTTTTATTTTGAGTTATTCTAGTTAAGTGTTTTGAGTCTAGTTTAGTGTTTTAAATTTTGTTTTTACGTTTTTAATTTAATTTTACTTTGGTTAGCATCCCTAGTTAATCCCCGGCCTAGAACGATCCCTACTTACATCATTACTACAACTGTCACAAATAGGGTTTAAATTTGTGCGTTAATTTATTTTCGCATCATTGGCTGAGTGGAACAATCAATTTAGGCAGAATGCAGAATGCATTGAACAAATTCAAGAACAAATGTTTGAAGATGAGCCCATGGATGAATTGCTACTGTTCGAAGAGGAGGAGGATGCACAAGGCACGGCAAGGGAAGAACAACCCTTGCCGCAACCTCCCAATATTCCTACACCACCCCATTCAAGTAAGGTTGTTCCAAATTTAATTATTTCTAACTTTGTTCCCCCAAATGCACCTTTCCCTGGCAGGTTCATGCAATCCATGAAAGATGAGGGGAAGAAAGACATCTTGGACACCTTTCCAACAATTCACGAGGAAAAAGTGGTTGAGGAGTATCAAGAATTCATCAAAGAGGATGTAGTTGAAACAACCAATGCCAAAGAAGTTGCATTTTATGACACGGGACAAGGCCCAACCATCACATTCAATCTGGCCAAGTCCAATATCCCTGCAACCTTCAAAGATGCGGTGTTTGTAATTGAGTTTGTGTCGGACAAAGCAAGTAAGTCATCTTCTCCAATTTCCATTACGTTTTATACTTACATGTTGTTAATGATTCAGACACCCATTCTCGAATTTAAACCATTGCCGGATCACTTCACGTATCACCTTCCGTTCAAGGATCAATTTCATGCTATGGGACCTAGGGGAGCTTAAAGAAGAAGTATCGTCCGGCTTCAAGACGTTAAAGAAAGCGCTACTTGGGAGGCAACCCATGCAATTTAACAAAGGAAGACCAAGGAATCACTCCAATTCCAGATTTGCGTTCCTAAACTCTTCTCTTTGTTGTTTCTTTCGAATCTGCCTATTTAGTTGTTTTAGTTACTGTTTTTGTGTGTCCTTTTGTTTGGTGTGATTTTATGCTTGAAACATTGAGGACAATGTTTGATTTAAGTGTGGGGGGGGTAACTAAGTGTTTTAGATGCAAATTCGTGGGATTATATCACCCTTAACTTGGAGACTTGTTCCTTGCTGTTTTTAAGTGTTTTTGAGCAGTTTTGGTGTGTTTTGATGCAAAAATCCGAAAATCACATAAAAATTTGAAAAATTTGTTTTAAAAACCCAAAAAGAGTTGTTTTTGTGTGTTTGTTTGTGTCCTAGGGTACCTTCCAACACAATGATGAGGATTCGGTTTATAATTACATGGCTGTTAAAGAGAGTGATTAACATGGATGAAAGTTTGATTTACTCTTTGTTTATGCTTAGTTGTGGTTATAACTTATGAATTCACATGCAATCATAAAGAAAAAATCAGTTTTTGTAACATGCTTGAAGGAAGGAACTCAAACTAACGCTACAACCTTGTGAGACTTGAGCCTAAACGTTTATTTGGAGAGTTAAAATCTGTGCATTCTTTGTTTTCTAAAGTCGTTGCATGATCTCATTATTCTTTGCTTGGTTGCTACTTAGAAGGCGTTTCATCATTTAGTTCCAAATGCTAGAACTCATGCCCATTTCATTCAAAGCATGTCATTGAATTGCATAACACATATTCAAGATAAAGTTGTGTAGTGACCACCACCTTAGCCAAACTGCCGCGTATCCCATATCATTTTATGTTTAAGTTTAACCCCGTTGAGCCTTGTTTAGCCTATGTTGTTGTTAACCCACATTATCCTCACCTAGCCTAGTTTAGGACCATCCATACCCTTGTTCTTAAAGCATAGTAATGCATGATTCGAATTGAATTCCTTTTGATCTATGTTGGCAGAAACCAAGTGTGGGGGAATTGTGTGCCATAGGCACGACAAAGAAAAGAAAAGAAAAGTTGAGAAAAAGAGTTCCAAAGTATTGTTTGTTGAAGTAAGGGTCCAAAACAATGAATTCGGCCCTAAGGAGTTGTCTAAATCTTTCCCTTGTGTGTTAAAGTTAACTTCTGCACTCTAAGTGAATTCTAAGTCTCAATTTCATTGCTTTGATTACTATCGCTTGTAGAACGTTTGTTTTCCCTATCCTTTCTTTGTTAACCAATACCCCAAGCCCCGTTACAACCCTTAACTTCTATCTTGAGTGTTATGTGTTTCAATTTGTGGAGTTTGAATTTGGTATGAGCATATGGTGTCACTGGTTCTCGCATCTAAGTAGTAGCATTCCATTCATGAGATCATATCAAAACATGCTTCTTAACTCTAGAAATTGCATTCTTTGTAAAATATATATGTGAGCATTCGTTTTCATATCTACATCAATCTTCTCACATATGACTAGTGTAGGGTGTGGAGTTAGAAAATCTGAGTGAAAATAGAGTGTATATCTTGTAAGGAATTGAGGGAATTCTCTAAGGCATGTTACTTCATTCAAAGCATTGTTTTAATTGATTACTTGTGAATTTGTAAGTTGTGGCTTAAATTAAGTATGTGCTTGTGTAAAGATGACTCAAATTTGTGGGGATAACGATCTTTAACATGTCATGTTCATTGGAAATCCCTGAGGCAAATGTTGGAAGGATTAGAGTGTGTTTATTGACTTTGTTTCGTTTTGTTTATTTTGTTTTGCTCGAGGACTAGCAAAAGCTAAGTGTGGGGGAATTTGATATGAGCATATTTATGCTACTTAGTTATGTTGTTTTCTTGCATTTTCGTAGTTAGTTATAACTTATTATAGTGTTTAAGGTCATTTTCGTGCAATTTCAGGTTCATATGGCAAAGTATGCATTTTGAGCCAATTTGGAGCATTTTGGAGCATTTTTGGGCCAAGATTGGATGGTGCAAACATGGAGACATGAGGATGGACGAATTTGATGATTCAAAGGGCTAGAAATCTGCATGTGTGTGTGCAAAGTGTTGGCCTACAACTTCAAACATCATGGCTGCCATGTAATGGCAGAAAATGTGTTTTTTACTAGCTAAATGGATGAAGAACATGCATTGCAAGTATAAACACCACATGGGCAGCAAGAAGGAAAGAAAACAGCAACACACACACCACATGGGCAGCAAGGAATCAGAAATTAAAGCATGGGCAGCAAGGAATAAGAAATTAAAGCATGGGCAGCAAGGAATCAGCATGGGCAGTGAATAGACAACAAGGAATGGCAGAAATTGGACCACCATGAAGTGGATTTCTGCAAGGATGGCAGATTGTCCATTACTTGATGTTTGCTTGACATTTTCAGCCACTATATAATCCCCATTCAACCATTTATCAAGGGAGTCAGAAAAACCACACCTCCCACACACATTCCATTCATCCCATCCAGCCATACACCCTCCACAATTCAGAAATTCGTCAAACACATCCATCACACTTTGCAGCAGCCTTCCTTCACCTTTCACCATATTTTCTGACCCAAAATCATCCCTAGCCATACTCCCATCAACCCTAAACCTTCCCATACCATTCCACATCCATTCTACACCACAAATAACCCCAAAACCTGTTCTAAAGTTCTCTGCCGCAGCAAGGAGGAAGGAGAATTCGTTGATGAGCTGCTGCCAAGTTGGAGCGTTCTAGGTGTTTTCTTCCTTTGGTTTTTAATTTCTAAATTTATGTATCTTTGCTTGTGAGTATGAGGAACTAAACCCCCTTAGTTGGGGGGTGATTCGTGGTGCGTAATATTAACTAGCACACAAATTAAACCCTCTTTTGTCAAATTGTAGTAAAGATGTAAGTAGGGATCGTTCTAAACCGGGGATTAGGAGGGATTGCTAAACACTTGAAAACTGACTCAATAACATAAAAACAAAGTTTAAAACACTAAACTAGACTCAAAGAATGTAAAACTAAAAGTTAGAACACTAAAACAAACCTAAAACTCAAAACAGCAACTAGAAGACTCAAAACTGCCTAAAAACCAGTTTCTGGGCAGTTTTGAGCACAAACACAAAATCTGACGAATTTGAGTGAAAACTTGAATCAAAACACTTAAAAACACAAATCAAAAGACTTTCTAACTAATCTAAGACTTCAAAATAAAGGGGGATTTGGTTTTGGACGAAAATTGAAAACAAAACAGAAACTTTAAAACAAAACAGATTGTAAAACGTTTTTGGATGAAAAGGATGGATAAAAGGCTAGTTAGGAGGTTCTTCTCCACACATGACACACTTGCAAACAAAACGATTTTTCAGTTGTTCTTCCAATAAATTATGAAACTCAACACCCCAAGTTAATTAGATACGCTTAAATTAACCTTCAAGTTCTCCTTAAGTTAATGAATTGGATGGGAAAGCGCATACAACAATTCAAAACATTCCTCAAAGGTTCCTTACGTGATGAGCACAATAAGGATACAATCAAGAATCATGAAGCACAATGAGAACTATAAGTGTTGACGAGGCATTCGTTACTATGATGAGTATGAAACTAATGCCAAGAATTCATTCAACGCGATCGTTTATAAGCGACCTTCACTACTTGTGATTATAAGATTGTAACTATTAGGTGAAACTCCCTCATAATCTAGCATCATATTTATGCATGAAAACTAAGCGTGCACTCTCAATCAACATACACAAATAAGTTATCAATCAAGTAGATGAACGAATTGAAACCACAACTTATGAAATAACAACTGAACGTAATCAAATCATATTGCAAGCATATTCATGGTTTCGAATCACCCCCCCAACTAAGGGGGTTTAGTTCCTCATACTCACAAGCAAAGATACATAAATTTAGAAATTAAAATCCAAAGGAAGAAAACACCTAGAACGCTCCAACTTGGCAGCAAGCTCATCAACGAATTCTCCTTCCTCCTTGCTGCGGCAGAGAACTTTAGAACAGGTTTTTGGGGTTATTTGTGGTGTAGAATGGATGTGGAATGGTATGGGAAGGTTTAGGGTTGATGGGGGTACGGCTATGGATGATTTTGGGTCAGAAAATATGGTGAAAGGTGAAGGAAGGTTGCTGCAAAGTGTGATGGATGTGTTTGACGAATTTCTGAATTGTGGAGGGTGTATGGCTGGATGGGATGAATGTAATGTGTGTGGGAGGTGTGGTTTTCTGAACTCCATGATAAATGGTTGAATGGGGATTATATAGTGGCTGAAAATGTCAAGCAAACATCAAGTAATGGACAATCTGCCATCCTTGCAGAAATCCACTTCATGGTGGTCCAATTTCTGCCATTCCTTGTTGTCTCTTCACTGCCCATGATGATTCCTTGCTGCCCATAATGATTCCTTGCTGCCCATGATGATCCCATTCTTCCATGCTTTAATTTCTGATTCCTTGCTGCCCATGTGGTGTGTGTGTTGCTGTTTTAATTATCAAATTCGTCCATCCACATGTCTTCATGTTTGCACCATCCAATCTTGGCCCAAAAATGCTCCAAAATGCTCCAAATTGGCTCAAAATGCATACTTTGCCATATGAACCTGAAATTGCACGAAAATGACCTTAAACACTATAATAAGTTATAACTAACTACGAAAATGCAAGAAAACAACATAACTAAGTAGCATAAATATGCTCCTATCAAACTCCCCCACACTTAGCTTTTGCTAGTCCTCGAGCAAAACAAAATAAACAAAACGAAACAAAGTCAATAAACACACTCTAATCCTTCCAACATTTGCCTCAGGGATTTCCAATGAACATGACATGTTAAAGATCGTTATCCCCACAAATTTGAGTCATCTTTACACAAGCACATACTTAATTTAAGCCACAACTTACAAATTCACAAGTAATCAATTAAAACAATGCTTTGAATGAAGTAACATGCCTTAGAGAATTCCCTCAATTCCTTACAAGATATACACTCTATTTTCACTCAGATTTTCTAACTCCACACCCTACACTAGTCATATGTGAGAAGATTGATGTAGATATGAAAATGAATGCTCACATATATATTTCACAAAGAATGCAATTTCTAGAGTTAAGAAGCATGTTTAGATATGATCTCATGAATGGAATGCTACTACTTAGATGCGAGAACCAATAACACCATATGCTCATACCAAATTCAAACTCCACAAATTGAAACACATAACACTCAAGATAGAAGTTAAGGGTTGTAATGGGGCTTGGGGTGTTGGTTAACAAGGAAGGATAGGGAAAACAAACGTTCTTCAAGCGATAGTAAGCAAAGTAATGAAATTGAGACTTAGAATTCACTTAGATTGCAGAAATTAACTTTAACACACAAGGGGGAGACTTAAACAACTCCTTAGGGTCAAATTCATTGTTTTGGACCCTTACTTCAACAAACAAGACTTTGGAACTCTTTTTCTCAACTTTTCAACTCTTTTTTTTTTTTTTTATACTTTTCATACTTTTTTTCTTCATTTTTTTTTCTCTTTTTCCACGAATTTTTTTTTCTTTTCTTTTCTTTGCCGTGCCTATGGCACACAATTCCTCATGAAAAACACTTCCCCCACACTTGTTTTCTGCCAACATAAATCAAAAGGAATTCTAATTGAATCATGCTTTACTATGCTTAAAGAACAAAGGAATGGATAGTCCTAATCTAGGCTAGGTGAGGAAAACATGGGTTAACAAAGAAAAGGCTAAACAAGGCTCAATGGGGTTGAAACCTACAAAACCTAATGACATAGGGGATTCACGGCATTTTGGCTAAGGTGGTGGTAACTACACAACTTTATCTTGAAAATGTGTTATGCAAATCAATAACATGCTTTGAATGAAATGGGCGTGAGTTCTAGCATTTGGAACTAAATGATGAAACGCCTTCTAAGTAGCAACCAAGCAAGGAATAATGAGATCATGCAACGACTTAGAGAACAAAAAAAATGCCCAGATTTTAACTCTGCAATAAAACGTTTAGGCTCAAGTCTCACAAGGTTGTAGCGTTTGTTTGAGTTCCTTCCTTCAAGCATGTTACAAAAACTGATTTTTCCTTTATGATTGCATGTGAATTCATAAGTTATAACCACAACCAAGCATAAACAAAGAGTAAATCAAACTTTCATCCATGTTAATCACTCTCTTTAACAGTCATGCAATTAAAAACCAAATCCTCATCATTGTGTTGGAAGGTACCCTAAGACACAAACAAACACACAAAAACAACTCTTTTTGGGTTTTTAAAACAAATTTTTCAAATTTTTATGTGATTTTCGGATTTTTACTTCAAACACACCAAAACATACCAAAACTGCTCAAAAACACTTAAAAACAGCGAGGAACAAGTCTCCAAGTTAAGGGTGATAAAATCCCACGAATTTGCATCTAAAACACTTAGTTACCCCCCCACACTTAAATCAAACATTGTCCTCAATGTTTCAAGCATAAAACCACACTAAACAAAAAGAAACACACAAACAGCAAGTAAATAACAAACTGGGCAGATTAGAAACAAGCAACAAAGTGAAGGGTTTTAGGAACGCAAATCTGGAATTGGAGTGATTCCTAGGGCTTCCTTTGTTGAATTGCATGGGTTGCCTCCCAAGTAGCGCTTTCTTTAACGTCGTGAAGCCGGACGAAGAACACAATCATGCCTCATTGGAGCCCACGGCATGGAGTGGGATCCCCTCCACAACCTGCCCCACAAAGTTCTTGTACATTGCATCCTTGAACGAAAATGGATAGTGATGTTTGTTAATGGGTGCGTTGTGTTGCCTAAGGTTCATGTTTATGCGCCCACCATTGGGGAATTGCTTGGGTACCTGCACCAAAGAAGGGAACCACCTCTTACTTTTAATGGGAATTGGATTTGGACTAGGTGCCTTACCTTGGTGTTGTGATGAAGTGGCAGCAACATGAACTTTTTTCCTCATGGTATTCTCGGCCACATTGGGTATCTTAAGGGCAGTGGTCGTGGGGTCCTCATGCTCCACTCCAATTCCCTCATCTTGCATGGTTCTTGAAGCAACCTTTGTGTTAGGGGCTGAATGATCCGTCCCTATCTTTTCTATTGTATCAATAACACAACAAGAACGAACAACGTTAGGAGTCTCAATGGATTCAGAAATTTTAAAACAAATCATATCACCACCAAATGCCATAGTTACTTCTCCTTTGGCTACATCAATCTTGGTTTGAGCCGTTTTCATGAAAGGCCGTCCAAGGAGAATGGGCAATGAAGGAGCATGATCCGATTCATCCATCTCAAGAACATAGAAATCCGCCGGGAAGACTAAATGATTAACCTGCACAAGAACATCTTCCAAAACTCCCTTTGGATAGGCGTTAGATCTATCGGCCAATTGTATTATTACCCCATCATTTTTCAATGCTCCTAAGTTCATAGATGCATAAATGGAATATGGCATAACATTTATGGATGCACCTAGGTCTAACATGGCAGATTTGAACCTAGTATTACCAATGACACAAGGAATGGTGAAACTACCCGGATCTTTGCATTTAGGAGGTAGTTTACGTTGTATCATAGCAGACACATTCTCACTTACCTGTACCACTTCTTTCTCTCGAAAACGTTTCTTTGTTGTACAAAGCTTTTTCAAACACTTGGCGTACTTCGGGATTTGCTTGATTGCATCCAAGAGAGGTATGTTAACTTGAACCTTCCTAAATGTCTCTAGAACATCTTTTTCCTCCTCTTCATTCTTGAATTGCAAAAATCTGCTAGGAAAGGGCACATTGGGTGGAATAATGTTAGAATTAATCAAACTTGGACTCATCTTACCTAGGGTGGACGGATTGGATGGCCTAGGGGCCATGGGTGCTTGCGGCAAAGGTGGTGCTACCTTTGCCGTGAGTGGACTTGGTGTCTCCTCTTCCGATTTCAACGTTTCATCCTCTTTGGGACCTGATTTTGGTGGTGTAGGACTTGTCCCAACTTCTTTTCCACTCCTTAGCATGATTGCATTTGCAGTTTCAAAGCCTCCTTTCGGGTTTGGAATGGTGGAACTAGGAAGTTGGCCTTGGTCTCGAAATTTCCCTACAAAATCCGCAATCTGCCCAATTTGTCTCTCCAATTGATCCACCCTTTTGTTTTGGTTTTGCATTGCTTGGGTGTGATCGTCTTGTCCCTGAGATAATTTGGTTAGTATCTTAAGAAGTGCTTCATTATCTAGAGACGTACCTGAAGCATTTGGGGCAGATTGTTGTGGAGCATGTGTTGGTGCATATGGCTTGGTGAAGAACCCCGGGGGTTGTTGCCTAAAGCCTCCTTGTTGTTGAGGTGGTTGGGGCTCCCTCCACTTGAAATTTGGGTGGTCTCTCCAACCGGGATTGTAAGTACTTGAATAAGGATCATTCCTTGGTTGGTTTTGGCCTTGAAACCCAATTGCATTGGCGCTTTCCCATCCACCATTTTCAATCAATTGTGGACACTTTTCAGAAGCATGTCCTTGGATAGAACATACGCCACATACAATTGGTCCTTGCATCTTCATGCCCTCGGCCATCTGAGACACAATGGAAGTAAGATTAGCTAATTGTGAATGAATGTCGGATGTGGAACTTACCTCATGTACTTGTTGCCGTGGGGGTCCTCTTTGACCAACACCCTCGTATTGTTGAGCGTTCAATGCTCTATTAGCAATCAAGATCTTGGCAGCCATGGGTGTTTTGTCCACCAATGCTCCACCCGCCGAGGCATCGAGCATTTGACGTTCAAGTGGTAGGAGGCCCTCATAAAAGTATTGCAAAAGTAATTCCTCCTTCATCTGATGTTGTGGACAAGAAGCAACAAGTGATTTAAAACGTTCATAATATGTAGGAAAAGACTCACCTTCTTCTTGCTGGATTCCGCTTATCTTTTTGCGTAGGAGGATGATGCGAGAAGTTGGAAAGAACTTCTCCAAGAACGCTCTTTTCATGCTCTCCCAAGATGTGACAGTTCCGGGAGCCAATTCGTACAACCAATCCTTGGCTTTATCCACTAAAGAGAATGGAAAAGCCTTCATCTTCAAAATACTTCCGTCAACGTTAACGGGAGTCATACTTGAGCAAACAACTTCAAATTCTTTCAAATGTTTGTTAGGATCTTCCATGGACAAGCCATGGTATTTAGGAATATGATGAAGCAAACTTGACTTTAATTCAAATTCTTCGGTCTTACCTTGGGCAGCCGTGGGATATTGGATGCACAAGGGTGCGGCATTATCCAATCCCGAGGCGGAGAGCTCCTTGAGTGTACGGTTGTCCACGGCCATGTCTTGGGCTTCTTCACTCACTTGTGCCGTAGGTTCCTCCTCCTCTTCTGGAACGTTTTCTTCAAGGTCAGGTTCGGGATTGGGTGGGTTGTGTTCTTGCTGATTTCTAGCCCTTCTCAAAGTCCTCTCAAAATCGTCGTCAAAGTCCAAAATATGCTCACGAATAGGTTTGGAACTTCGAGTCATGCACTAGTACCTAAAAACAAAGAAACAAAACAAGATAGCAATCTGTGATAGAAAACAAAACGAAAATAACAAATAAACAAAAAGAACGAGGGATTAGCAAAGTTGCTAATCCCCGGCAACGGCGCCAAAATTTGATGCGTAATATTAACTAGCACACAAATTAAACCCTCTTTTGTCAAATTGTAGTAAAGATGTAAGTAGGGATCGTTCTAAACCGGGGATTAGGAGGGATTGCTAAACACTTGAAAACTGACTCAATAACATAAAAACAAAGTTTAAAACACTAAACTAGACTCAAAGAATGTAAAACTAAAAGTTAGAACACTAAAACAAACCTAAAACTCAAAACAGCAACTAGAAGACTCAAAACTGCCTAAAAACCAGTTTCTGGGCAGTTTTGAGCACAAACACAAAATCTGACGAATTTGAGTGAAAACTTGAATCAAAACACTTAAAAACACAAATCAAAAGACTTTCTAACTAATCTAAGACTTCAAAATAAAGGGGGATTTGGTTTTGGACGAAAATTGAAAACAAAACAGAAACTTTAAAACAAAACAGATTGTAAAACGTTTTTGGATGAAAAGGATGGATAAAAGGCTAGTTAGGAGGTTCTTCTCCACACATGACACACTTGCAAACAAAACGATTTTTCAGTTGTTCTTCCAATAAATTATGAAACTCAACACCCCAAGTTAATTAGATACGCTTAAATTAACCTTCAAGTTCTCCTTAAGTTAATGAATTGGATGGGAAAGCGCATACAACAATTCAAAACATTCCTCAAAGGTTCCTTACGTGATGAGCACAATAAGGATACAATCAAGAATCATGAAGCACAATGAGAACTATAAGTGTTGACGAGGCATTCGTTACTATGATGAGTATGAAACTAATGCCAAGAATTCATTCAACGCGATCGTTTATAAGCGACCTTCACTACTTGTGATTATAAGATTGTAACTATTAGGTGAAACTCCCTCATAATCTAGCATCATATTTATGCATGAAAACTAAGCGTGCACTCTCAATCAACATACACAAATAAGTTATCAATCAAGTAGATGAACGAATTGAAACCACAACTTATGAAATAACAACTGAACGTAATCAAATCATATTGCAAGCATATTCATGGTTTCGAATCACCCCCCCAACTAAGGGGGTTTAGTTCCTCATACTCACAAGCAAAGATACATAAATTTAGAAATTAAAATCCAAAGGAAGAAAACACCTAGAACGCTCCAACTTGGCAGCAAGCTCATCAACGAATTCTCCTTCCTCCTTGCTGCGGCAGAGAACTTTAGAACAGGTTTTTGGGGTTATTTGTGGTGTAGAATGGATGTGGAATGGTATGGGAAGGTTTAGGGTTGATGGGGGTACGGCTATGGATGATTTTGGGTCAGAAAATATGGTGAAAGGTGAAGGAAGGTTGCTGCAAAGTGTGATGGATGTGTTTGACGAATTTCTGAATTGTGGAGGGTGTATGGCTGGATGGGATGAATGTAATGTGTGTGGGAGGTGTGGTTTTCTGAACTCCATGATAAATGGTTGAATGGGGATTATATAGTGGCTGAAAATGTCAAGCAAACATCAAGTAATGGACAATCTGCCATCCTTGCAGAAATCCACTTCATGGTGGTCCAATTTCTGCCATTCCTTGTTGTCTCTTCACTGCCCATGATGATTCCTTGCTGCCCATAATGATTCCTTGCTGCCCATGATGATCCCATTCTTCCATGCTTTAATTTCTGATTCCTTGCTGCCCATGTGGTGTGTGTGTTGCTGTTTTAATTATCAAATTCGTCCATCCACATGTCTTCATGTTTGCACCATCCAATCTTGGCCCAAAAATGCTCCAAAATGCTCCAAATTGGCTCAAAATGCATACTTTGCCATATGAACCTGAAATTGCACGAAAATGACCTTAAACACTATAATAAGTTATAACTAACTACGAAAATGCAAGAAAACAACATAACTAAGTAGCATAAATATGCTCCTATCAATTCGAAACCATGAATATGCTTGCAATATGATTTGATTACGTTCAGTTGTTATTTCATAAGTTGTGGTTTCAATTCGTTCATCTACTTGATTGATAACTTATTTGTGTATGTTGATTGAGAGTGCACGCTTAGTTTTCATGCATGAATATGATGCTAGATTATGAGGGAGTTTCACCTAATAGTTACAATCTTATAATCACAAGTAGTGAAGGTCGCTTATAAACGATCGCGTTGAATGAATTCTTGGCATTAGTTTCATGCTCATCATAGTAACGAATGCCTCGTCAACACTTATAGTTCTCATTGTGCTTCATGATTCTTGATTGTATCCTTATTGTGCTCATCACGTAAGGAACCTTTGAGGAATGCTTTGAATTGTTGTATGCGCTTTCCCATCCAATTCATTAACTTAAGGAGAACTTGAAGGTTAATTTAAGCGTATCTAATTAACTTGGGGTGTTGAGTTTCATAATTTATTGGAAGAACAACTGAAAAATCGTTATGTTTGCAAGTGTGTCATGTGTGGAGAAGAACCTCCTAACTAGCCTTTTATCCATCCTTTTCATCCAAAAACGTTTTACAATCTGTTTTGTTTTAAAGTTTCTGTTTTGTTTTCAATTTTCGTCCAAAACCAAATCCCCCTTTATTTTGAAGTCTTAGATTAGTTAGAAAGTGTTTTGATTTGTGTTTCTAAGTATTTTGATTCAAGTTTTCATCAAATTTCGTCCAAATTAGTGTAGGTGCTCAAAACTGCCCAGAAAGTGGTTTTTAGGCAGTTTTGAGCCTTCTAGTTGCTGTTTTGAGTTCTAGGTTTGTTTAAGTGTTTTAAACTTTAGTTTTGCATTCTTTGAGTCTAGTTTAGTGTTTTAAACTTTGTTTTTGAGTTTTTAAGTCAGTTTCCAAGTGTTTAGCAATCCCTCCTAATCCCCGGTCTAGAACGATCCCTACTTACATCTTTACTACAATTTGACAAAAGAGGGTTAAATTTGTGTGTCAAGTAATTCTCCCATCAAACACCTAAAAACAGCAAGAAACAACATTTGAAATTATGGGTGACAAAACCCTACGAATTTGCATCAAAATACTTTGGTTACCCCCCCACACTTAAATCAAACATTGTCCTCAATGTTTCAAGCATAGACTCACACAAATAACAAACAAACAAACAAAACAACATCTAAACAACCTAACATGGCAGAAACGAAATCAACAACAAAGAGAGGAGTTTAGGAACGGAAATTTGGAATTGGAGTGCTTTCTCGGTCTTCTTTTGTTGAATGCATGGGTTGCCTCCCAAGAAGCGCTTGCTTTAACGTCGTACAGCCGGACGATGCTCCATTGAAGGTTTATGGAACCCCACGGCATGGAGGGGTGCAACTACAATTTGTCCGACGAACCACTTCATGCTTTGGGTCCTTGAATGGAGTGGGATAATGATCATTTCTTATTGTCGTGTTTTGCTTTTCTACATCAACACGAATTCTCCCACGACGTTGAATTCGATTAGGTACCTGCACCACACGAGGTAACAACCTATTAGTTGAAATGGGAATCGAATTTGGACTAGGTGGCTTACCTTTGTACGGCAAAGAAGTGGTAGCACAATGGATGGATGCACAAGGGTTGCTCGTGGCCAATTGTGGTGCTTCCAAGGTTGGAGCCGTGCACTCCTTGTGCTCTACTCCAAGTTCCTTCTCGGTGGTAGTTCGAGAAACATCCTTCTTGATCTTTGTTGAACATTCTGTCCCTATGTGTTTAATTACATTAATGGCACAACAAGAACGAACATCATTAGTATTCTCAATCGATTCAGGAATCTTAAAGTTAATCATATCACCACCAAAGGCCATAGTTACTGCTCCCTTGGCCACGTCAATCTTGGTTTGAGCCGTTTTCATGAATGGTCGTCCAAGTAAGAGTGGTGATGGTGGAGAGTGGGTTGAGTCCTCCATATCAAGCACATAGAAATCTGCAGGAAAAATCAAGTGGTCTACCTGCACCAAAACATCTTCCAACACTCCCTTGGGATATGCATTAGATCGATCGGCCAATTGAATAATAACGCCATCATTTTTAAGCTTTCCTAGATTCATAGATGCATAAACAGAATATGGCATGACATTAATTGATGCACCTAAATCTAGCATAGCATGCTCAAATCTTGTATTACCAATTACACAAGGGATTGTGAAACTACCCGGATCTTTAAATTTAGGTGGCAACTTCCTTTGCAGCATTGCAGATACATTCTCGCTTACATGTACCACCTCTTTCTCCCGAATCCGTTTCCTTGTTGTACACAGCTTCTTCAAAAACTTGGCATACTTCGGGATTTGCTTTATAGCATCGAGGAGAGGGATATTGACATGCACCTTTCTAAACGTCTCAAGAACGTCTTTTTCCTCTTCTTCATTCTTGGCTTGCAAAAATCTGCTAGGAAAGGGTACATCCGGAGGAATAACATTAGAATTAACTTGAATTGGACCTTCCTTACCTATTTTGGCCGAATTGGAATGCTTGGGTGGTTGCGGCAATGTTGGTTCCACCTTGGCCGTGAGTGGCCTTTGCTCCTCCTCTTCAATTCTCAACTCTTCCTCCTCGTTGGAACGTGACTTGGATGGGTTGAGGTCAGATCCGACTTGCTTTCCACTTCGCAAATGCATAGCTTTTGCAGATTCGAATCCACCCTTCGGATTGACCACCGTTGAGCTAGGCAACCTTCCTTGCTCACGAAATTGCCCCATGAACTCGGCAATTTGTCCCACTTGCTTCTCCAAGTTGTCCACCCTCTTGTCTTGGATTTGCCTCTCTTTGTTTTGAGTTTGGACTTCCTGCGTCAAAGTAGTAAGTAATTGAAAAATCTTATCATTATCACTTGAATTACCTGAATTGCTTTGGGCAGGTTGTGCTTGGGCTTGTGGTGGTGCCAACGGCTTTTGATAGAAACCCGGGGGTTGTTGCCTAAATCCGCTTTGTTGTTGGCCTTGTTGGGGGTCTCGCCATTTGAAATTCGGATGATCATGCCAACCGGGATTGTAAGTATTGGAAAACGGATCACCACGTGATTGGTATTGGTTGCCATATCCCACGGCATTGAGTGTCTCCCACCCTCCATTCTCGATCAATTGTGGGCACTTGTCCGTATGGTGGTTTTGCATGGAGCATACGCCACAAGAAGCTACGGTTTTAACTTTTGGACCTTCCAACACCTGAGAAAGCAACGTAGTAAGGTTAGCCATTTGATTTTGAAGTTCGGTTATGGCACTTACCTCATTGACTTGATGTTGCCGTGGCATGCTCCTTTGTCCAACACCTTCGTATTGTTGAGCGTTCAACGCTCGATTAGCAATCAACATCTTTGCAGCCGTAGGGGTCTTGTCCACCAATGCTCCTCCCGCTGAGGCATCTAGCATTTGACGTTCAATAGGTAGAAGTCCCTCGTAGAAGTATTGTAGAAGTAGTTCCTCCTTCATTTGATGCTGTGGACATGAAGCAACAAGAGATTTAAAACGTTCATAATATGTAGGAAACGACTCACCTTCATCTTGTTGAATTCCACTTATCCTTTTTCGTAGGAGGATGACTCGAGAAGTTGGGAAAAACTTCTCCAAGTAAGCTCGTTTCATGCTCTCCCATGATGTGACAGTTCCGGGAGCCAATTCGTACAACCAATCTTTCGCCTTCTCTTGAAGAGAAAAGGGAAAGGCCTTCATCTTCAAGATGCTCTCATCCACGTTCACCGGAGTCATGCTTGAGCAAACGACTTCAAACTCCTTCAAATGCTTGTTCGGATCTTCCATGGACAGTCCATGGTACTTCGGAATGTGATGTAACAAGCTTGACTTCAATTCGAACTCGGCAGTCTTGTCCGGAGCCGCCCTAGGGTATTGGATACATAGAGGTGCGGCATTATCCAATCCCGAAGCGGAAAGATCCTTGATCGTTCGGTTGTCCGCTGCCATGTCTTCCACTTCCTCTTCAAATTCAGAAACGGACTCGGAACTTGCACTTGATTCACTAGGTTCCGGGTTCTTCCTCTTTCGTCTCAACTCACGCTCAAAGTCTAAAATATGTTCGTGAACCGGATTAGAACTCCGAGTCATAAACAAGTACCTAAAACAAGAAACAAAACAACATAAGAATCTGATCTAATAAGAAAAACGAAAATAACAATCCAAGGGATTAGCAAAGTTGCTAATCCCCGGCAACGGCGCCAAAAATTTGATGCGAAATATATAAGCACACAAATTAAACCCTCTTTTTATCAATTGTAGCAAAGTATGTAAGTAGGGATCGTTCTAGACCGGGGATTAGGAGGGATTGCTAAATCACTTGAAAACTGACTCAAATACGTAAAAACAAGTTTAAAACACTAAATTAGACTCAAAGAATGCAAAACTAAACTTTAAAACACCAAAACAAACCAAAAGACTCAAAACAGCAAACAAACACTCAAAACTGCCTTAAAAACACAATCTGGGCAGTTTTGAACACTAAACACAAATTTGGACGAAAATAGGTTTTAACTTGACTCAAGACTCTTGAAAACACAAACTAAATTGATTTCTAACTAATATGACACTTCAAAATAAAGGGGGAATTGGTTTTGACGAATTTGAAAACAAAACAAGAACTTTGTAAAACAAAACAGATTTTAAAACGAATTTGGATGATTTGAATGGATGGATGGCTAGCTAAGGGGTTCATCTCCACACATGTTATACTTGCATTCAAAACGATTTCCAATTGCCTTTCAATAAACCATGAATTCTCAACGCCCCAAGTTAATTAGGTCCGCTTAAATTAACCTTCAGATTTTCCTAACGTTATTGAATTGGATGATTGCATACGACAACCCAAAGCATTCCCCACAAGTCCCCTACATGATTGCATAATAGAGATACAAGCAAGAATCATTAAGTTCTATGAAAACCATAAGCATTGACGAAGCACTTGTTACTATGATTGCATGAAACTTATGCCAAGAATTTACTTAACGCGATTGAGATCATCAACCTTTACTACTTGTGAATATAAGTTCATAACAATTAAGTGAAATTCCCTTATATCCTAGCATCAAATTCATGCATGCAAACTAAGCGGGCCCTCTTAACCAACATACACAAATCAGTTTTTGTTCATATAGATAAGTAAATTGAATTCACAACTTATGAAACGCAATTAGAAGTAATCAAATCATATAGCAAGCATAAACATGGTTTTGAATCCCCCCCTAGCCAAGGGGGGTTTAGTTCCTCATAATCGCAATTACACAAAGATAACTTAAATTAAACATTGAAATCAAAGATAGAAAACACCTAGAAACGCTCCAAAACTCCCAAGGCTTGGGCAAAGGCACGGCACAAGGTTGTTCCTTCTTTCTCCTTCCTTGCAAGTTGCGGCACTAGAGGATGAATGTAATTGAGAGATGTATGAATGTAGTAAAATATGGTAGAGGGTGGTGACTAAATGGTGCAGCAAAGGATGGTATTTATAGGCTGAAATTCGTAGCCCCTATGTAGCAAAGGAAAAGGATTTAAAGGCCTAATTTGTATAGGATAATAACACACAATCCTTGAAGGAAAAGGCTAAGGCTTTTAGGAACCAAGGGGGAAAGGAATAATCAGGTTTCTAGAAGTTCTAGAAAGGTTTGGGGCGTCACTTTTGTAGGACAAGGGATAAGGCCTTCTAGAAAGGTTGTTTTGTGGCTGATTCCTAGAAAAACAAGGGATAAGGTGTGGCACCAAACTAGGAGAGGATAAGGGCTTCTAGAAATCTGATTTTAAGCATCCTAATATAGTTAGGAAACCTCCCTTGCAGCCAAAATATAGGTAGATTAGGATTAGGATAAGATAGGATAGGATAAGGTTTGTTTGGATAAGATAAGCTAAGATAAGGTTTTGGATAAGATTTCCTCACTTGAGCTGATTCTTTGGCTTTAACTTTCCTTCTTCAAGTAGGAAACCTTGTTTGAGTAGGAATCTTCATTCTTCTAGGAATCCATCTTCAACTAGGACTCCTCCATTGATTAGGAATCCTTCTTTATTTAGGAATCCTTCATTTAAGCCCTTTCCTACTTCAACTAGGAAACCTTGTTCAAGTAGGAATCATCATCTTTAAGTCTTCAATTTCGTCCATCCTCATGGCTCCAAGCATATGATCTTCATTCCAAGCTCTAATTTGCTCCAAAAGGCTCCAAAATGCTTCCTTTTGCATACTTTGCCCTTAAAACCTGAAAACACATAAAACTAGCTTAAAAGACTACTTTACTAAGGAAAAACACTATAAATGCACAAGAACAAGCTAAACTAAGGCGCATAAATATGCTCCTATCACTTTTCAATAAACCATGACTTCTCAACGCCCCAAGTTCATTAGGTCCGCTTAAATTAACCTTCAGATTTTCCTAATGTTATTGAATTGGATGATTGCATACGACAACCCAAAGCATTCCCCACAAGTCCCCTACATGATTGCATAATAGAGATACAAGCAAGAATCGTTAAGTTCTATGAAAACCATAAGCATTGACGAAGCACTTGTTACTATGATTGCATGAAACTTATGCCAAGAATTTACTTAACGCGATTGAGATCATCAACCTTTACTACTTGTGAATATAAGTTCATAACGATTAGGTGAAATTCCCTTATATCCTAGCATCAAATTAATGCATGCAAACTAAGTGTCGACCCTTAATCAACATACAAGAATAAGTTTTAATTCACATAGATAAGCAAATTGAAATCACAATTTATGAAACGCAATTAGAAGTAATCAAATCATATCGCAAGCATAAACATGTATTTCGAATCCCCCCCCTAGCCAAGGGGGGGTTTAGTTCCTCATACTTACAACACAAAGAGAATAGAATTTAAACATTGAAATCAAAGGAAAAGAAACACCTAGAAATTCCAGCAAGTTGAACTTGAATCGCATGAACTCCAAGCTTCCTCCTCCTCCTCCTTGGTGCGGCAAAGGTCTAAAACAGGTTCTAAGGGTCCTATGTGTATGGATTAATGGTTATGGAGGGGTATGGTGGTGTTTAGGAGTGGTGGAGGGTGCGGCAAAGGTGTATGAAGGGTTTTGGCGAATTTCTGATTTGTGGAGTGAATGAATTGTGGTGAGTGGTTTAAGGTGGTTTATATAGGCTTCTAACCCTAGGTAAATCAGGTTTAGGCCTTCTAGAAACCCAAATCCATCAGGAATTGGACTAAAAAAAACACATTCCCACTAGGAATAGGTGCGGCATAGGCTTAGGGTCAGATAAGGCTTCTAGAAAGCCTTGCAAGGCAAGGATTTAGGGTCTTCTAGAAGTAAATGGGCGGCATATTTCAAGGGAGGATAAGATAGGGCTTCTAGAAAGCCCAAAATCTGATGGGAATTGCTTAGAACTTGTGGCAAGGAGGGGAATACTCTAGAAACTTCTCATTTGTGTCCTACAACACTTAGGAGTCCTTCTAGAATTAGGAAAACATGTCTCAATCCTTCCTTGACTTGGAATTCTTCTCCTTCTTCATCTTGGAAACCTTTTCCTTCTTGGACTTGGAAATCTTCCTTGTAGCTGCAACTTGATGCCATTTGGGGTTTACATTTCCTATTCCAAGTAGGAAACCTTGTTTGAATAGGAATCTTCATTCTTCTAGGAATCCATCTTCAACTAGGAATCCCTCGTTGATTAGGAATCCTTCTTCAATTAGGAATCCTTTGTTGACTAGGATTTCATCTCTTGATTAGGCGCTTTCCTACTTCGACTAGGAAACTTTGTTCAAGTAGGAAACATCATCTTCAAATCTTCAATTTCGTCCATCCTCTTGGCTCCAAACATATGATATTCATTCCAAGCTCTAATTTGCTCCAAAAGGCTCCAAAATGCTTCCTTTTGCACACTTTGCCCTTAAAACCTGAAAACACATAAAACTAGCTTAAAAGACTACTTTACTAAGGAAAAACACTATAAATGCACAAGAACAAGCTAAACTAAGGCGCATAAATATGCTCCTATCACTTATGTATGAAAATTAAGCGTGCACTCTCAACCAACATACACAAATCAGTTTTAATTCATATAGATAAGCAAATTGAATTCACAACTTATGAAACACAATTGAAGGTAATCAAATTATATAGCAAGCATAAACATGGTTTCAAATCCCCCCCTAGCCAAGGGGGGTTTAGTTCCTCATACGCACAAAGCAAAGATAAATAAATTTAGACATTGAAATCCAAAGAAAGAAAACACCTAGATACTCCAACTTGGACAGCAGGTGCATCCACGAAGTTCCTCCTTCCTCCTTGCTGCGGCACAAGACTTGTGGACAGGTTTTTGGGGTTATAGATTGTGTAGAATGGATGGGGGATGTATGGTGGTGTTTAGAGTGAATGGGTGGTGCGGCAAGGGGTGTTTAGGGGCAGGAATTATGGAGTATGGTGGTGGAAGGCTGCGGCAAAGAGAGGCTCTTTGTTTCTGACGTGAATGATGTATATGGGAGGTGGTAATTCAGCCAAGGGGTGAAATATGAGTATATATATGGACTTGTAGAATCCAAATCCACAAGGAAAAAGGGTTTAAACAATCAAAATCCTCAAGGGAATAGGTCACAAGGTGCGGCAGGTTTGGATAAGGTAGGATAAGGCTTCTAGAAAGCCTTGCAAGGCAAGGAAATAGGTTCTAGATAAGGTTATGCACGGCAAGGAAGTATAGGGTTTCTAGAAACCCTCCAAGACAAGGGAAAGTGCACGGCATACTTCTAAAACAAGGATAAGGTGTCCTAAAGTGTTTGGGACTCCTCTTTCTTCTTGGATTCCTTTTCCTTCTTGGACTAGGAAAACTTCTTTGTTGCTGAAACTTGAGGCCAATTAGATTTAACTTTCCTACTTCAAGTAGGAAACCTTGTTTGAGTAAGAATCTTCAATCTTCTAGGAATCCATCTTCAACTAAGAATCCCTCGTTGATTAGGAATCCTTCTTCAATTTGGACTCCTTCTTGGACTAGGAATCCTTTGTCAACTAGGATTCCATCTTTAATTAGGCACTTTCCTACTTCAACTAGGAAACCTTGTTCAAGTAGGAATCATCATCTTCAAATCTTCAATTTCATCCATTCTTTTGGCTCCAAGTATGTGGTGTCCAATCCAAGCTCCATTTTGCTCCAAAAGGCTCCAAAATGCATCTTTTTGTATACTTTGCCCTTAAAACCTGAAAACACATAAAACTAGCTTAAAAGACTACTTTAACTAAGGAAAAACAACTTAAATGCACAAGAACTAGCTAACTAAGGCGCATAAATATGCTCCTATCAATAGGGGACACGGCAATTTGGCTTAAGTGGTGGTCACTACACAACTTCATCTTGAATATGTGTTATGCAAATCCATAGCATGCTTTGAATGAAATGGGCATGAGTTCTAGTGTTTGGAACTAAATGATGAAACGCCTTCTAATACATACAAACCGGGATGGAGGGATCATCCAAATTTCAAATGGCGAGAACCCCAACAAGGCCAACAACAAAGTACATTTAGGCAACAACCCTCGGGTTTCTATCAAAAGCCGTTTGCACCAACTCAACCCCAAGCACAACCTGCCCAAAACAAATCAGGTTCTTCTATTGATAATGATCAGATTTTTCAATTACTAACTTCTATGGCGCAGAGTATGCAAATTAACAACAAGAAGGTGGACGAGTTGGAGAAGCAAGTAGGGCAGATTGCGGAGTTTGTGGGCCAATTCCGAGAGCAAGGCAAGTTGCCTAGTTCAACCGTTGTCAACCCAAAATGAGGATTCGAATCTGCAAAAGCTATAAGTTTACGAAGTGGGAAGCAAGTCGGATCTGACCCCCAACCTTCCAAAGCACGTTCCAACGAGGTGGAAGAGTTGATACTTGAAGAGGAGGAACAAAGCCAACCCATGGCAAAGGTGGAAACACCATTGCCGCAGGCCCTAAGTGATCCTAAGCCATCCAATCTGTCCAATAAAGGTAAGAACGTGTCCAATTCAATTCCTACTAATGCTTTTCCTTTGAATGTTCCTTTTCCTAGTAGGTTCAAGCAAACAAAGAAAGAGGAAGCTGAAAAGGACATTCTAGAGACATTTAGGAAAGTTCAAGTTAATATCCCCCTTTTGGATGCAATTAAGCAAGTACCAAGGTATGCCAAATTTTTGAAAGAACTTTGTACCACTAGGAAGAGGATTTCGACCAAGGAGGTTTGATAGGAGCATATTTATGCGCCTTAGTTAGCTAGTTCTTATGCATTTTCGTTATGTTTTCTTAGTTAAAGTAGTCTTTTAAGCTATTTCCATGTGTTTTCAGGTTTTAAGGGCATATTACATAAAAGATGGCAATTTGGAGCTTTTTGGAGCAAAAAGTGAGCTTAGATTGAAAAGTACATGCTTGGAACACAAGGTTTGGATGAAATTGAAGATTTGAAGATTTGAGGATTCCTAGTCGAAGTAGGAGTTCTAATTGAAGAAGGATTCCTAATCAACGAAGGAGTTCTAATTGAAGAAGGATTCCTAATCAACGAGGGATTCCTAGTGGAAGATGGATTCCTAGAAGAATGAAGATTCCTACTCAAACAAGGTTTCCTACTTGAAGTAGGAAAGTTAAGCCTAAAAGTTTCCACTTTGGGTTGATGATAAGCTCATATTTATACATATTTTACATCAAATTCTCTTGTCTTTTCTTAGTTAGTTTCTTATATTTTTGTGCTATTTACTTTGTTTTTGTGTTTTATCGAATTTATCTAGCTAAGAAAATAAAAATAGCATAAGTGTGATTTTTAGTAATAAAATCGTAAAAACTGATTTGCCCACTATTTTTGGTTAATAAAAATAAGATAGTATTATATATATATATATTTGATGCGAAAATAAATTGACGCACAAATTTAAACCCTATTTGTGACAGTTGTAGTATATGGATAAGTAGGGATCGTTCTAGGCCGGGGATTAACTAGGGATGCTAACCCAAGTAAAATTAAATTAAAAACGTAAAAACAAAATTTAAAATATTAAACTAGACTCAAAACACTTAAATAGAATAACTCAAAATAAAACTAACAAATAAACTAAAATAAATCAAAAGACTCAAAACAACTCAAGATTTAAGAAAACACAAACTAAAATGATTTCTAATAAATCTAACACTTAAAAATAAACGGGGGATTGATTTTTGATTAAAAGTAAATTAAACTTAAATAAATTACAAAATTGACAAAAACATAAAATTAAGGTAAAATGATAAATGACGGACTGGCTAGAGGGTTCTTCTCCACACATGATACATATGCAACCTAAATTGATTTTCAGTTGTTCTTTCAATAAATTGTAAATTCTCAACGCCCCAAGTTAATTAGGTCCGCTTAAATTAACCTTCAGATTTTCCTACTTTTATTAGGTTGGATGATTGCATACGACAACCCAAAACATTCCCTACAAGTTCCCTACATGAATTGCATAATAGAGATACAAGCAAGAATCATTAAGTTTTATGAAAATCATAAGCATTGACGAGGCACTTGTTACTATGAATTGCATGAAACTTATGCCAAGAATTTACCTAACGCGATCGTTTATAAGCGACCTTCACTACTTGTGAATATAAGTTCATAACGATTAGGTGAAATTCACTTATATTCTAGCATCAAATTCATGCATGTAAATTAAGTATGCATCCTTAATCGACATACAAAAATAAGTTATCAATCAAGCAGTTAAGCAAATTAAATCACAACTCAGAAATCACAACTGAAGGTAATCAATTCAAATTACAAATATATCCATGGTTTTGAATTAAACTCTAGCCAAAATAAAATTAGTTACACATTATTAAAATTAAACAGGAATAAAACGTGAGTTGGAGGATTAAACCGAATGAGGACTGCAGTGTTGTTGCGCTCCCTGCACTGTTGCCGTGCTGACCAGGCAGGATTGCTGCCGTGCTGACCTCTCTGCATTTGGTTTTCGTTTCATGCAAGCTGTCAAAGGACAGCTCGCTGCTATCTCTCTCAAGCTGCCTCCGCAGCTTTTGCTCTTGCTCCTGCCTGCGTCCTTCTTCCAGCACCGAGGCCTTCCTCCTGCTCGCTGCCAAGTGGCAGCGTCGCAATTTCCACAGCCGCTGCTCGTATCTCTCGCGCTCGTCTTTTTCACGTTCTTGCTGCCTCCGCAGCTTTCCCGTCTCTCGCTGCAACCAAGGCAGCTTCCAGCGCCTCGCGTCGTCTCCTGCGTCGCCTGCTTGACGCTTCTCTCCGTTTCCTCCTTCCACAGTCCTCTGTCGTATCTCTCGCGCTCGCTGCCAAGCAGCACCAAACTTCCTCGTCCTGTCTTCTCGCTGCAACTGGCAGCGCCACCTAATTCCTGTGCGCTGCGTTGGTTCTCTGTCCCTCCTGGCTTCGCTGCTGCGCTGCACAGCAGCCCCCCGAAGTCTCACAACCTTCCTCGCTGCCAGGCGCCCCTCTGACCTCCTGCAGCTCCCCGAGGAGCTCTCCTATTATTTCTGCATGCTGTTCCTCACGTCTCTCCTCCCCCTTTGCAAGCTGCACAAGCAGCTCTTAAAACCTCCCTCGCCGAGGCTCCCTTATTCTTTTTTTTATATTTTTTTTTTCTGCACACACATGCACCCACTTTTCCCTGACTCCTCTCTTCCTGCCAACCTGTGTGTCACTAACTTTCCCGAGGACCCCCCTGGTTTCATTAGTACAACCTGCCCTCTTATTTAAGCTCCTCCTGACTTATATATCTTTTCCCACACACCCACACTCCTTTTCATTTTTTATATCTTTCTCACGCCTCCCACTCACTTCCTTGTTTGCCATCTTTCCTATCTTTCCTTATATTTCTTTTCTAGCTTTCCTTATTCTATTTTTTTCACACACTGCCAACGTACACAGCCATCTCCCACTTGCCATTTCTTTTTCCTATCCTGCACATCCCTTGTGCTTTCTCCACCTTATTCCCACGATACCCGCTGCTTTTCCACGCCCACTTTCCTTTGTTTTTATTTAATCTTTTAAAACTGTGCACTCACTCAACATCATATATATATATATATATATATATATATATATATATATATATATATATATATATATAATACTATCTTATTTTTATTAACCAAAAATAGTGGGCAAATCAGTTTTTACGATTTTATTACTAAAAATCACACTTATGCTATTTTTATTTTCTTAGCTAGATAAATTCGATAAAACACAAAAACAAAGTAAATAGCACAAAAATATAAGAAACTAACTAAGAAAAGACAAGAGAATTTGATGTAAAATATGTATAAATATGAGCTTATCAAATACCCCCACACTTAGCTTTTGCTAGTCCTCGAGCAAAACAGAGAAAACAGAAAAAGTAATAACATGAAAATATTAGTTTCCCCCTATATGACCCTCATAGAATTTCATTTGAGAACACAATCATCAAGAACCATAGCTAACACCAATAAGCAATTCAAGTTCATTTTCCTTATTCAAATATTAGCAGCAATCTTTGAAACATCCTTGAAGTGTAGTGTGTGAGATAGCCATGTTAATGCAATTTCGAATTTTTATTTTTAAAATCACCATATGCAAACTAGCGACCTTCTCACTGGATATGCACTCAATCACACATGTGTTTAGTTTTAATGTGTTTCGCTCAAAGAAACAAATGTGAAAGTTCTACCATAAGCTTGCATAAAGATCACTTCTCCACAGTCATAATTGCAAAACTTAAATCAAGAGGACTTTTATTGGATGTAATGAGGCTTCGGGATAGGGTTATTGAAACGAAAGAATAGGAAAAACAAAAGTTCCAAGCTACATTACAAGCAATTCTTTTGATTTATAAGAACTCAACATTTCCCGCTATTCTACAAGTCACCTCCAACCACACCCATAAACTGAAACTTTAAAAAAAAATTATTTTCTTTGTATACAATCTTTCTTTTTCTTTTCATTTTCATTTTTTTTTTTTTTTTTTTTTTTTTTTTTTTTTTTTCTCTTTTTTTTTTTTTTTTTTTTTTTTTAAACAGAAACAAATATGAAAAACCCCCACACTTATTCTTTTGCCAAACACCCTCCAAAGTACTTCACAAACATTTCTCATAAGACAATTTCACATTGCTCAATAGCTCGCTTGGAAAGGGTAAGGAAAAAAAATATTTATTTCAGGCATAAGGGTAGACATATCTGGTGATAAGAAATAAAAGGCTCACAAACACGGCTCAAATTGGCAATCTAATGATATCATTTTTCTTTGGGAAACAAGGTTATTTGGGCCATGGTGGTAAACCTAATGCCTCTATCATTTTCAAGTTCAAGCAATCAATGACAAAAATTTCGAAAGATCGTTATGCAAGTTCTAGAGATGTATCTCACATAAGTTCATCACACATAAAAGAATAGGAGTGTATGAAAAATGCACACACTTTCAATAGGCTCAAAAAAAACTCACATAGGATGTATATGGTCACTAAATTCACATATGGAGCTTTAAATCATGCTTTAGTTTCACATCAACAAGGCTATGTGCATTTGGTTTTTCAAAGATGATCAAATATGTACAAACTAACACGAGAATTAGGAATTTCACACAACACATGTTAACTAAGTTCTTGATGATCATGGTTCAAATTTTATCCAATTATATCATTGGGTCGGGAAACTAACAAAAATCTAATTCAAAACAATAAGGAAAACAAGGAAATATTTTTGGATTTTTTTTAAATTTTCCGATTTTTTTTTTTTTTTTTTTTTTTTTGTTTTTTTATTTTTTTATTATTTTTTTTTTTAAAACAACAACTTAATTAAGAAAACACAAAGCAATAACATGGAAACAAATGAAACCAGTTCAAAGTCGAAGGTATAAAAATTTTCAATTTGGTCATTTTTAGACTCTTTACCCCCACACTTAAACTAGACATTGTCCCCAATGTCAGAAAATATAATAAAATGCAAATAAAAATAAAAATAACATAGATAAATATAAAGAAACAAAATAAAGCAATAGGACTGAAAACTTCCCTAATTTGCAGAAAATCAAGCGATGACCCCCCGAGCTAAAATTCTGCAATCAACTTCAAGGGTGGAAATAACCAAAAGTTCCTGCACAGAAAAGAAATAAGTCAGTTAAGCACGCAAGAAAAAACAAACAAACGAAAAATTGAAAATGAAAATAAAAGATAATAATAAAACTAATAAAAGAACATTGGTCCTGTTTGGTGACTTTCCACAGCTTTGAACTTGAACTGGCCTCGGAACTTCTTAGCAAGGAAAATGAGACTTGATTGGTGGTGTTGTTGAGGCTTCTCGAGCTCTTGGTTTCAACTCAGACTCCTTCTGCTGGGTTGATTGAGTCTGCAGGCTACATTCTTCTCTTTTTGTTCTTCTGCATGGCAAGTAGGCACGAGGCAGAGGTGGTGGTCTGCTTCTTTGTTCAATCTGTCCAAGTGCCGACCGATTTCCTTTCTTTCACCTTGCCCCGTAGCCAAGAGCAAGGGTAAAGGAAAAGCATGCCATGAGAAATCTTTGCCTCTGACTCTGATGATATGGGATACTTTTGCTTTTGAAGAAGTATCGTTCCACAGGTGTATGCGTGAACTGGGCTGGGGAACTTCTTAGCAAGGAAAATGAGACTTGATCTTGAAGATGAAGCAGCACCTTGTCTCCACATGCTTCAAGTAACATTTTCACTTGCCTTGGCTGTTCTCCAGGCAGATGTGGCGACTTCTTCGGAAGTACATCAGTGGTTGAAGAAGAGCACTCGAGAGCAATGCTAGGTAAGCAATCAGGAAGGATTTCCAGGCAGTCGGTTCTTAGATTGGAAGATTGACACCGAGTGCTGGCTGATTGCCCGCTTTCTCCTTGCCCCAAAGACAAGGAAAAGGACAGGGAGAAAGCGTGATATGAGATACTCTTGCTTTCAACCTTCATGATATGAAATACTCTAGCTCTAGATGACTTGTTTGTAAAGGTATCCCAGGGAATGAGAAACACAGAGAAACTCGAGAGGGTTTGTTGGAAAGGCATTTTCGGAGATGAAAAATTTCGGAGATGAAGAAGTGCTGAGAGAGTTTGCCTTTGCAATGGATGCGAAGGTAGACGTTTATAGTATTTTCTTCACAACCGAAACTATTCTTTTACCCCTGTCGGCAGCCGGTGGATGGATGAACAGTACAGGTCACGCGCTTTCTGAAAAAGTCACCCGTAATTTGCGCAAAGCTGACAGCGCGCGTGACGAGTGACGACAAAATTGGAAAAGCTGTTCGCCTCGTGATTCCTGACCGCTCCGACTTTTGAGAAAGACGCCCGACTTTTGAGAGAGCGGCGTTCGACTTTTGAGAAAGGAACCGACTTTTGAGACGGAGACGCCGCTTTTGAGAAAAGAATCCGGCTTTTGAGAAAGGAGCCCGGCTCTTCGATTTGCGAGAGGGCGTCTCTTCGACTGCTGAGTGATGCCTCAACGATTTCTTCTTCTTATAAGAACGCTCATTTTTGCTCCACAACACACTTGAGCTCCCCTTGTAAACACTTCATCTGGCAAACGTTCCCTCCTGTAAACACTTTATCTGGTAAACGTTCCCTCCTGTAAACACTCACACTTGCACTTCTTTTAATCTTGATCAGTCCAACTCTTCATTCTCAACACCATCAAATATGTCTTGCCCCTCTGACCGTCGCCTTAACTTGAATGTTGGGGAAGATAGTGATATATCTTCCCCAACCAACATTTGGCAGCCATCCTTCATATCCCCAAATGGTCCTCTTACAGTTGGGGATTCCATGATGATGAACGAAACAACCGCATCGGTGGTGGCCAGAAATCTGCTCACTCCTAGAGACACTAGGATACTTTCTAGGCGGTCCGACGAACTGGCTGTTCAGGACTCTATGGCCTACAGCGTCCGATGCGCAGGTTCAGTATCAAACATGGGCCAGCGCCTTCTTGCACGAACCCGTCAGGTGGAGTCGTTGATGGCTGAAGTGGCTAGTCTTCGGCAGGAGGTCAGAGTGCTTAGGCATGAGAACAGGGATTTGCACATGCTTGCAACCAATTACTCCACAAGCATGAAGAGGAAGCTGGATCAGATGCAGGAGTCCGAAGTGCGGATTCAGAGTGATCATCAACGGTTTATGGCGTTACTCCCGAGGTTTGTGTTGCCTTCGTCCTCGGGAGCAGCACCAAGTATTGAGGCTCTGAATGATCCAGCTCTGGCGCTTCGTCTTTCAGGGGCTCCGTCGACCTCCGAGGCACCACCAACCAATGACCAATGAACGAAATTAAATTACAAGTTATTGTAAAAAAAATTTATGCATTTAAGTTTTTTTTTTTTTATTTTTTATTTTTTTTTTATTTTTATATGAATGTTTATGTTTTTAAGTTTTTTTTTTTTTTTTTTTTTTTTTGTTTTTTTATTTTTTATTTTTTATTTTTTTTTTATATATAAATGTAAAAATAAGTAAATCAAAGTAAAAAAACTAAGTTTAATCTCCTAAACAAAAATCACTACTAAATAAACACAACAAAATAAAATCAACGTAAAATAAAAAAAAAAAATCAACGTAAAATAAATTCACACAAGAGCAAACAAATAATGAAAGAACTAAACAAAGTAAAATAAATTCAGTAAAGAGAAGGGATTAGGAATGCAAATCTGATTGTGGGTGATTCCTAGGCCTCCCTTCATTATTCAAATGCATGGGCTTATCATTGAACGGACGGTGGTACTTGAAATGATCCGGCAATGGTTTAAATTCAAGAGTGGGTGCCTGAATCATCAAAATCAGAAAAATGTTAGTATAAATTAAAATAAAAAATGGAGAAGATGGCTTACTATCTTTTTCCGACACAAACTCAATGACAAACACCACATTTTTGAACATTTCCGGGACTTTGAACTTAGCCAGGTTTACTATGATGGTTGTGGCTTGTCCCGTGTCCTCAGTCTTAACTCCTTTGGACTTGTTTGTCTCATGCACAGCCTCTTTGATAAGTTCAACAAATTCTTCGACCACCTCATTTTCTGGAATATCTTCCACAACGTCTTTTTCATTCACTTCTTCCTTGAGATTTAAAAACCTGTAAGGAAAAAGGACATTTGGTGGAACGATGTTAGAATGAATTGAATTTTGAACCTCCTCACCTGAGTTGGATGACATAAGGACTTGGGGGGTTTGCGATAAGAATTCTTCTAAACTGCCCAAGTAGTCATCCTCATCTTCTTCTTGAATCGGCAATTCATCCATGTCCGGGCTCTGTTTGGATGGTTCAGGAACAACTTCATCCTCCATGTTACCTTGATCTCGAATCTGTGCCATGAATTCCATAATCTGCCCAACTTGCTCCTCCAATGCATCCACCTTGTTGGCTTTATTTTGCATCTCCATGTTTCGATTTTCTACGTCCTGGGTCAAAGAGGTTAGTAACTTATTCAAAATGTCATTATCCGAGGACGTACCTGAATTTGGTTGGGGAGATTGTGGTGGAGGCTGTGACGGTTCATATGGCCACTGATAGAACTCTTCCGATGGCGGCAATTGTTCTTCTTTTTGTGAACCCTGTACCGAAGAAATTAATTCTTCAAGCATTTGATTATAATCCACGGGCATACTTTGATTCGATTGGAATTGTTGTAGGGGATGCTGTGGTGGCTGCATAGGTCTTGAATAGAACTCGTCTTGCTGCCAATATCCACCTTGTTGAAATTGTTGAGGTTCATCCCACATATACTCTGAATTACTTCTCCAATCCGAATTATAAGTGTTGGAAAACATGTTGCCCCTTGATTGGTTATAGCCTTGATATCCCCAAACATCTTCATTTGCAGAAAATTGGGGATATTGATGAGTTTGAAATCCTTGCTCATAGGGCATATCAAATGTAGGGCCACTTGGCATTGTGGTCTGTTCGGCATTATGAGTTAATTGAGCAGTGAGCTGTGCCAATAGATCTTGAATGCTAGTAGAATCCAGGTCTTGCTCCATTTGTAACTAAAATCAAAGAAAGAAAACTAAATCAAATATCAAAAGTAAAAGACATAACAAACCAAAAATAAAATAACATAAAATAAACACAAATAAAATAAAATAAAATAAAATAAAACACAAACAAAAAAATAAACAAAGGATTAGCAAATTTGCTAATCCCCGGCAACGGCGCCAAAAATTTGATGCGAAAATAAATTGACGCACAAATTTAAACCCTATTTGTGACAGTTGTAGTATATGGATAAGTAGGGATCGTTCTAGGCCGGGGATTAACTAGGGATGCTAACCCAAGTAAAATTAAATTAAAAACGTAAAAACAAAATTTAAAATATTAAACTAGACTCAAAACACTTAAATAGAATAACTCAAAATAAAACTAACAAATAAACTAAAATAAATCAAAAGACTCAAAACAACTCAAGATTTAAGAAAACACAAACTAAAATGATTTCTAATAAATCTAACACTTAAAAATAAACGGGGGATTGATTTTTGATTAAAAGTAAATTAAACTTAAATAAATTACAAAATTGACAAAAACATAAAATTAAGGTAAAATGATAAATGACGGACTGGCTAGAGGGTTCTTCTCCACACATGATACATATGCAACCTAAATTGATTTTCAGTTGTTCTTTCAATAAATTGTAAATTCTCAACGCCCCAAGTTAATTAGGTCCGCTTAAATTAACCTTCAGATTTTCCTACTTTTATTAGGTTGGATGATTGCATACGACAACCCAAAACATTCCCTACAAGTTCCCTACATGAATTGCATAATAGAGATACAAGCAAGAATCATTAAGTTTTATGAAAATCATAAGCATTGACGAGGCACTTGTTACTATGAATTGCATGAAACTTATGCCAAGAATTTACCTAACGCGATCGTTTATAAGCGACCTTCACTACTTGTGAATATAAGTTCATAACGATTAGGTGAAATTCACTTATATTCTAGCATCAAATTCATGCATGTAAATTAAGTATGCATCCTTAATCGACATACAAAAATAAGTTATCAATCAAGCAGTTAAGCAAATTAAATCACAACTCAGAAATCACAACTGAAGGTAATCAATTCAAATTACAAATATATCCATGGTTTTGAATTAAACTCTAGCCAAAATAAAATTAGTTACACATTATTAAAATTAAACAGGAATAAAACGTGAGTTGGAGGATTAAACCGAATGAGGACTGCAGTGTTGTTGCGCTCCCTGCACTGTTGCCGTGCTGACCAGGCAGGATTGCTGCCGTGCTGACCTCTCTGCATTTGGTTTTCGTTTCATGCAAGCTGTCAAAGGACAGCTCGCTGCTATCTCTCTCAAGCTGCCTCCGCAGCTTTTGCTCTTGCTCCTGCCTGCGTCCTTCTTCCAGCACCGAGGCCTTCCTCCTGCTCGCTGCCAAGTGGCAGCGTCGCAATTTCCACAGCCGCTGCTCGTATCTCTCGCGCTCGTCTTTTTCACGTTCTTGCTGCCTCCGCAGCTTTCCCGTCTCTCGCTGCAACCAAGGCAGCTTCCAGCGCCTCGCGTCGTCTCCTGCGTCGCCTGCTTGACGCTTCTCTCCGTTTCCTCCTTCCACAGTCCTCTGTCGTATCTCTCGCGCTCGCTGCCAAGCAGCACCAAACTTCCTCGTCCTGTCTTCTCGCTGCAACTGGCAGCGCCACCTAATTCCTGTGCGCTGCGTTGGTTCTCTGTCCCTCCTGGCTTCGCTGCTGCGCTGCACAGCAGCCCCCCGAAGTCTCACAACCTTCCTCGCTGCCAGGCGCCCCTCTGACCTCCTGCAGCTCCCCGAGGAGCTCTCCTATTATTTCTGCATGCTGTTCCTCACGTCTCTCCTCCCCCTTTGCAAGCTGCACAAGCAGCTCTTAAAACCTCCCTCGCCGAGGCTCCCTTATTCTTTTTTTTATATTTTTTTTTTCTGCACACACATGCACCCACTTTTCCCTGACTCCTCTCTTCCTGCCAACCTGTGTGTCACTAACTTTCCCGAGGACCCCCCTGGTTTCATTAGTACAACCTGCCCTCTTATTTAAGCTCCTCCTGACTTATATATCTTTTCCCACACACCCACACTCCTTTTCATTTTTTATATCTTTCTCACGCCTCCCACTCACTTCCTTGTTTGCCATCTTTCCTATCTTTCCTTATATTTCTTTTCTAGCTTTCCTTATTCTATTTTTTTCACACACTGCCAACGTACACAGCCATCTCCCACTTGCCATTTCTTTTTCCTATCCTGCACATCCCTTGTGCTTTCTCCACCTTATTCCCACGATACCCGCTGCTTTTCCACGCCCACTTTCCTTTGTTTTTATTTAATCTTTTAAAACTGTGCACTCACTCAACATCATATATATATATATATATATATATATAATACTATCTTATTTTTATTAACCAAAAATAGTGGGCAAATCAGTTTTTACGATTTTATTACTAAAAATCACACTTATGCTATTTTTATTTTCTTAGCTAGATAAATTCGATAAAACACAAAAACAAAGTAAATAGCACAAAAATATAAGAAACTAACTAAGAAAAGACAAGAGAATTTGATGTAAAATATGTATAAATATGAGCTTATCAGTTGATCTTTCCTAAAACTAAATGGCCTTGAGTTTCAGCGACATTAGAAGGTTCCTAAGCGTTGGAAGACACAAAGAATGGTTGTAGAACATTTTCTCATCTTTGCCGTGGGTTAGGCCTCATTCTCTCTTGGTTTTGGGCTTTCTAGAAGCCCTATCCCCATTCCCTAAGTGTGTGCCGCACCTGGGCTTTCTAGAAACCCTTTGCCTTGCCTTGCAGGGCTTTCTAGAAGCCCTAACTTTAGCCCATTAAACTAGCCGCACCCTAGGCCTTTTCCCATTCAAAATCTGATTGTTTTAACCTATTTTCTGGTGGATTTGGGTTTGTAGAAACCCTAATCTGATTGCTAGGGTTTTAAGTGCCTATATATATTCATAATCACCCCTTGGCCGAATTGACCACCTCTCATATTCATTCTACACGCCAGAAACCCTAGTTCTAAATCTGCCGCAGCCATCCCCATCCATTCTCCATATTTTCTAACCCTAAATACCATTGCCGCAACCTCCCATCCACCCTAAACACTACTACCTTATTCCATACCCATTCATCCATATACCTAAGTCCCTAAATCTGTCCCTAGACCCTTTGCCGCAGCAAAGAGGAGGAGGAGAAGCCTTGGAAGGTTCATGCCATTCAAGTTTGAGTTGCTGGTTTTAGGTGTTTCCTTTCCTTTGATTTCAATGTTTAATTTCTATACTCTTTGTTTTGTGCGTATGAGGAACTAAACCCCCCCTTGGCTAGGGGGGGATTCGAAACCATGTTTATGCTTGCTATATGATTTGATTACCTCTAATTGCGTTTCATAAGTTGTGAATTCAATTTGCTTATCTACAAGAATTAAAAATGATTTGTGTATGTTGGTTGAGAGTGTACGCTTAATTTTCATGCATAAGTTTGATGCTAGGATATAAGGGAATTTCACCTAATCGTTATGAACTTATACTCACAAGTAGTAAAAGTTGTTGATCACAATTGTGTTAAGTAAATTCTTGGCATAAGTTTCATGCGCTTTCATAGTTACGAGTGCCTCGTCAATACTTATGATTTCCATTGAACGTAATGATCTTTGATTGTATCTTTATTATGCGCTTTCATATAGAGAACTTTTGAGGAATAATTTGATTGCGATGCGCTTCTTCCGTCCAATTCATTGACATAAGGGAAATCTGAAAGTTAATTTAAGCGGACCTAATTAACTTGGAGTGTTGAGTATTCATGGTTTATTGAATTGCAATTAGAAATCGTTTTGTATGCAAGTGTGACATGTGTGGAGAAGAACCCCTTAGCTAGTTTTCCATCCCTTCAATTCAACCAAATTCGTTTTAGAATCTGTTTAATTTACAAGTTTTGTTTTTGTTTTCAATTTTCGTCAAAACCAAATCCCCATTTATTTTGAAGTGTTAGATTAGTTAGAAATCAATTTAGTTGTGTTTTAAAGTGTCTTGAATCAAGTTTAAACCTTTTTTCGTCCAAATTAGTGTTAGGTGCTCAAAACTGCCCAGTAAGTGAAAATGTAAGTGAAAATGTCTCAGCTATCTTGCAACGCAAACTGCCCCCTAAATGCAAATATCCGGGTAGTTTTACAATTCCTTGTGTCATTGGTAATACTAGGTTTGAATCTGCCATGTTAGACTTAGGTGCATCTATAAATGTCATGCCATATTCAATTTATGCATCTATGAACTTAGGAGAGTTGAAAAATGATGGTGTGATTATACAATTGGTCGATAGATCTAATGCCTATCCAAAGGGAGTGTTGGAAGATGTTTTAGTGCAGGTTAATCATTTAATCTTCCCGACGGATTTCTACGTACTTGAGATGGACGAGTCGGACCATGCTCCTTCATTGCCCATCCTCCTTGGAAGGCCATTCATGAAAACGGCCCGAACAAAGATTGATATATTTAATGGAACGTTGACGATGGAATTTGATGGGGAAGTTATCAATTTCAATCTTTCTAATTCTATGAAGTATCCTAGTGAGAATCATTCATGTTTTGCTATTGATATAATTGACTCTTTGGCGCAGGACCATTTTGACAAATTGAATGACGATGCACTTGAATTGGTCATTGCACGAGGAATGGACAAGCAAGACGTTGAGGCAACACCCATGCACACTCACGGCATGCAAGAATTCTCCCTTGCCGTGCCCCCTAGTGATGAAGTCATTGAAATGGTGGCTGCCCTTGAATCATTGCCATCACAAACTGGTATGTTTTTGGACCCAATTTCAAGTTCTGTTTCAGCTAATAAGATGCTTCCCTCAGTTGTGCGAACACTTGAACTTAAGCCATTGCCTAGTCATTTGAAGTACGTTTTCTTGGGAGAAGATGAGACGTTGCCCGTCATTATTTCATGGTCACTAACGGCACAAGAAGAAGGTAAGTTAGTAAGGGTGTTAAAAGAGTACAAAATAGCAATTGGGTGGACGTTGGCCGACATCAAAGGAATTAGCCCCACAACTTGCATGCATCGCATACTTTTGGAGGAGGGGTCTAAAACATCTCGAGAGGCACAACGCCAACTCAACCCTCCTATGATGGAAGTTGTGAAGAAAGAAGTCATCAAGCTTTTAGATTGTGGAGTTATCTATCCAATCTCGGATAGTAGGTGGGTTTCGCCCGTTCAATGCGTTCCGAAGAAATCCGGAGTGACGGTGGTAGCAAATGTAGAGAATGAACTTGTGCCTACTCGCATTCAAACTGGTTGGAGGGTGTGTATCGACTATAGAAAGCTAAACGCCACTACAAGGAAGGATCACTTCCCATTGCCGTTCATTGACCAAATGCTTGAAAGGTTAGCGGGTTATGCTTTCTATTGTTTTCTTGATGGTTATTCTGGTTATAATCAAATTGTCATAGCACCCGAGGACCAAGAAAAAACCAAAAGGAATGGACGAAATTGAAGATTTGAAGAACGAATGAGTCCTAATTGAAGAAGGATTCCTAATCAACGAAGGAGTCCTAATTGAAGAAGGATTCCTAATCAACGAGGGAGTCCTAATTGAAGAAGGATTCCTAGTCAAAGATGGATTCCTAGAAGAATGAGGATTCCTACTCAAACAAGGTTTCCTACTTGAAGTAGGAAAGCTAAGCCTAAAGTTTCCTATTTTGGGTTGATCTTTCCTAAATCTAAAGTGTCCTACATTGAAGGTTTCCTAAAGTTTCCTAAGGTTTCCTACAAGGTTTCCTACATTGAAGGTTTCCTAAGCATTTGTGGATACAAAGAAAAGTTCTAGAACACTTCCCTATCCTTGCCGCACCTATCCCTTTTTAGAACCCTTTTTCCTTGCCTTGCAAGGCTTTCTAGAAGCCTTATCATATCAGCCACACCTTTTGGCCTACTCCCTTGAGGATTCTGATTGTTAAGCCCTTTTCCTTGTGGATTTGGATTCTAGAAGTCCATATCTAATTCCTCTAGGGTTTTAGGTGCCTATATATATATTCATATTTCAGCCTTGGCCGAATTACCACCTCCCATATACATCAATTCACGCCAGAAACACATTCATGCTCTCTACCGCAGCCTTCCACCACCATTCTCCATAATTCCTTATCCTAAACACCCCTTGCCGCACCACCCATCCATCCTAAACACCACCATACTAACCCCCATCCATTCTACACCATTCATAACCCCAAAACCTGTCCACAAGCTTTGTGTCGCAGCAAGGAGGAAGGGGAAGTTCGTGGATGCACCTGCTTTCCAAGTTGGAGTATCTAGGTGTTCTCTTTCTTTGGTTTTCAATGTCTAAACTTATTTATCTTTGATTTGTGCGTATGAGGAACTAAACCCCCCTTGGCTAGGGGGGGATTCGAAACCATGTTTTATGCTTGCTATATGATTTGATTACTTCTAATTGTGTTTCATAAGTTGTGAATTCAATTTGCTTATCTATATGAATTCAAACTGATTTGTGTGTGTTGGTTGAGAGTGCACGCTTAATTTTCATGCATAAATCTGATGCTAGGATATAAGGGAGTCTCACCTAATCGTTATGAACTTATATTCGCAAGTAGTAAAGGTTGTTGATCACAATCGTGTTAAGTAAATTCTTGGCATAAGTTTCATGCAATTCATAGTAACAAGTGCCTCGTCAATGCTTATGGTTTTCATAGAACTTAATGATTCTTGCTTGTATCTCTATTATGCAATTCATGTAGGGAACTTGTGGGGAATGCTTTGGGTTGTCGTATGCAATCATCCAATTCACTAACTTTAGGAAAATCTGAGGCTTAATTAGTGCAATTCACGGTTAATCTGGGGCGTTGAGAATTCATCGTTTATTGAAATGCAATTGGAAATCGTTTTGTATGCAAGTGTGACATGTGTGGAGAAGAACACCTTAGCTAGCTTTCCATCCATTCACTTTAATCAAATTCGTTTTAAAATCTGTTTTAGTTTACAAAGTTTTTGTTTTGTTTTCAATTTCGGCAAAACCGAATCCCCTCTTATTTTGAAGTGTTAGATTAGTTAGAAATCAATTTAGTTTGTGTTTTTAAGTGTCTTGAGTCAAGTTATAGCCTATTTTCGTCCAAATTTGTGTTTGGTGTTCAAAACTGCCCAGATTGTGTTTTTAAGGCAGTTTTGAGTGTTTATGTGCTGTTTTGAGTCTTTTGGTTTGTTTTAATGTTTGAGAGTTTAGTTTTGCATTCTTTGAGTCTAGTTCAGTGTTTTAAACTTTGTTTTACGTTTTTGAGTCAGTTTTCAAGTGGTTTAGCAATCCCTCCTAATCTCCGGCCTAGAACGATCCCTACTTACATTCTTTACTACAATGGATAAAAAGAGGGTTTAATTTGTGTGCTTATATATTTCGCATCACCATGCAAACCCACGGCATGCATGAACTTTCCTTTGCCGTGCCCCCTAGTGAAGATATCATTGAGATGGTGGCTACCCTTGAGTCATTGCCACCACAATCTGGTAAGTTTTTGGACCCTATTTTAAGTTCAATTTCGGCTAATAAGATGCTTCCCTCAGTTGTGCAGCCACCTACACTTGAACTTAAGCCATGGCCTAGTCATTTAAAGTACGTTTTCTTGGGAGATGATGAAACGTTGCCCGTCATTATTTCATGCTCACTCACGGCACAAGAAGAGGGCAAGTTGGCGAGGGTGCTACAAGAGTACAAAACGGCAATTGGATGGACATTGGCCGACATCAAGGGAATTAGCTCTACTACGTGCATGCATCACATACTTTTGGAGGAGGGGCCTAAAACATCTCGAGAGGCTCAACGCCGACTCAACCCTCCTATGATGGAAGTTGTGAAGAAAGAAATCATCAAGCTTTTAGATTGTAGAGTTATCTATCCAATCTCGGATAGTAGGTGGGTTTCGCCCGTTCAATGCGTTCCGAAGAAATCCGGAGTGACGGTGGTAGCCAATGCTGAGAATGAACTTGTGCCTACTCGCATTCAAACTGGTTGGAGGGTGTTTATCGACTATAGGAAGCTAAATGCCACTACAAGGAAGGGTCACTTCCCCTTGCCGTTCATTGACCAAATGCTTGAGAGGTTAGCAAGTTATGCTTTCTATTGTTTTCTTGATGGTTATTCTGGTTATAATCAAATTGTCATAGCACCCGAGGACCAAGAAAAAACCACTTTTACATGCCCTTTTGGTACATTTGCTTATCGTCGCATGCCTTTTGGTTTATGTAATGCACCTGCCACATTTCAAAGATGCATGATGAGCATATTTTCTGATTATGTTGAGAAAATAATTGAGGTTTTTATGGATGATTAGCGTCTTTGGTGATTCTTTTGATGGTTGCTTGCATAATCTTAGCTTGATCTTAAAACGTTGCGTTGAAACTAACCTTGTTCTTAATTGGGAAAATGTCATTTCATGGTTAAACAAGGCATAGTTTTAGGTCATATTATCTCTGAAAATGGTATTGAGGTTGACAAGTCAAAGATAGATCTTGTACGTCACTTACCTTCTCCTACTTCGGTTAGAGAGGTTCGTTCTTTTCTTGGCCATGCAGGTTTCTATCGTAGGTTCATCAAAGGCTTCTCAAAGGTTGCCCAACCTCTTTGCCGACTCCTACAAAAAGATGTGGTGTTTGACTTTAATGGGGAATGCACGGCATCATTCAACCAACTGAAGGAGTTGTTGACCACGGCACCAATCATTGTCCCACCGGATTGGAGCCTACCTTTCGAGCTTATGTGTGATGCGTCCGATTACGCTTTAAGAGCTGTTTTAGGACAAAGGAAGGACAAGAGGCCGCATGTCATCTACTATGCCTCACGGACGTTGAATGATGCCCAATTGAACTATTCCACTACGGAAAAATAACTTCTTGCCGTTGTTTTTGCTTTAGATAAGTTTAGATCATATCTAATTGGTACTAAAGTAATTGTTTTCACTGACCATGCAGCTTTGAAGTACTTGCTCACTAAAAAGGAAGCCAAGCCACGGCTAATTCGTTGGATGTTGCTACTTCAAGAGTTTGACATTAAGATTCGTGACAAGAAGGGAAGTGAAAACGTGGTGGCTGACCACCTAAGCCGAATGGTGCATAATGAGGAGTCCCTACCCATTGCTGAGACATTCCCCGATGAACAATTGCTGTCCATAAAGGTAAGAGAGCCTTGGTATGCCGATTTGGTAAACTTTTTGGTGTCAAAACGAATTCCTAGCACTTTCACTAGGCACCAACGTGATAACTTAAGGCATGATGCACGGTTTTGGTGTCAAAAAGAAGTGGGAACCGAGCCAACACGATCCAAATCTGCCCCCGATGAGGATGAGAAGTTTCAAATTAAAGAGGAAGAGCAAGCAAAAGCCACGGCAAGGATTGAAAATTCCTTGCCGCACCCATCCAATGCATCCAATCCATCCACCATAGGTAGGAAAGGTTCTATTCCAATTAATTCTAATGTCATTCCTCCGGATGTAGCCTTTCCTAGCAGGTTTTTGCAAACCAAGAACGAAGAAGAGGAAAAAGATGTTCTTGAGACGTTTCGGAAGGTGCATGTCAATATCCCTCTCCTCGATGCTATAAAGCAAATCCCGAAGTATGCCAAGTTTTTGAAGAAGCTTTGTACAACAAGGAAACGGATTCGGGAGAAGGAGGTGGTACATGTAAGCGAGAATGTCTCTGCAATGTTGCAAAGGAAGCTACCACCTAAATGCAAAGATCCGGGTAGTTTCACAATCCCTTGCGTAATTGGTAATACAAGATTTGAGCATGCTATGCTAGATTTAGGTGCATCAATTAATGTCATGCCATATTCTGTTTATGCATCTATGAATCTAGGAAAGCTTAAAAATGATGGCGTTATTATTCAATTAGCCGATCGATCTAATGCATATCCCAAGGGAGTGTTGGAAGATGTTTTGGTGCAGGTAGACCACTTGATTTTTCCTGCAGATTTTTATGTGCTTGATATGGAGGACTCAACCCACTCTCCACCATCACCACTCTTACTTGGACGACCATTCATGAAAACGGCTCAAACCAAGATTGACGTGGCCAAGGGAGCAGTAACTATGGCCTTTGGTGGTGATATGATTAACTTTAAGATTCCTGAATCGATTGAGAATACTAATGATGTTCGTTCTTGTTATGCCATTAATGTAATTAAACACATAGGGACAGAATGTTCAACAAAGGTCAAGAAGGATGTTTCTCGAATTACCACCGAGAATGAACTTGGAGTAGAGCACAAGGAGTGCACGGCTCCAACCTTGGAAGCACCACAATTGGCCATAAGCAACCCTTGTGCATCCGTCCATTGGGCTACCACTTCTTTGCCGTACAAAGGTAAGCCACCTATTCCAATTTCGATTCCCATTTCAACTAATAGGTTGTTACCTTGTATGGTGCAGGTACCTAATCGAAAACAATGTGGTGGGAGAGTTCGTGTTGATTTAGAGAAGCAACACACGACAATAAGAAAGGATCATTATCCCATCCCATTCAAGGAACCAAAGAATAAAGTATTTCGTAGGACGGGTTGTGAAAAAACCCCTCCATGCCGTGGGGTTCCATGAAGCTTCAATGGAGTAATGATGCGAAAATTACTTGACCCACAAATTTAAACCCTATTTGTGACAGTTGTAGTATATGGATAAGTAGGGATCGTTCTAGGCCGGGGATTAACTAGGGATGCTAACCAAAGTAAAATTAAATTAAAAACGTAAAAACCAAATTTAAAACACTAAACTAGACTCAAAACACGTAACTAGAATAACTCAAAATAAAACTAACAAATAAACTAAAATAAATCAAAAGACTCAAAACAACTCAAGACTTAAGAAAACACAAACTAAAATGATTTCTAATAAATCTAACACTTTAAAATAAAATGGGGGATTGATTTTGATGAAAAGTAAATTAAACTTAAATAAATTACAAAATTGACAAAAACATAAAATTAAGGTAAAATGATAAATGACGGACTGGCTAGAGGATTATTCTCCACACATGCCACATATGCAACCTAAATTGATTTTCAGTTGTTCTTTCAATAAATTGTAAATTCTCAACGCCCCAAGTTAATTAGGTCCGCTTAAATTAACCTTCAGATTTTCCTACTTTTATTAGGTTGGATGATTGCATACGACAACCCAAAACATTCCCTACAAGTTCCCTACATGAATTGCATAATAGAGATACAAGCAAGAATCATTAAGTTTTATGAAAATCATAAGCATTGACGAGGCACTTGTTACTATGAATTGCATGAAACTTATGCCAAGAATTTACCTAACGCGATCGTTTATAAGCGACCTTCACTACTTGTGAATATAAGTTCATAACGATTAGGTGAAATTCACTTATATTCTAGCATCAAATTCATGCATGTAAATTAAGTATGCATCCTTAATCGACATACAAAAATAAGTTATCAATCAAGCAGTTAAGCAAATTAAATCACAACTCAGAAATCACAACTGAAGGTAATCAATTCAAATTACAAATATATCCATGGTTTTGAATTAAACTCTAGCCAAAATAAAATTAGTTATACATTATTTAAATTAAAACAGAAATTAAACTTGAGTTTGGGAACGAATTAACCGAGAGAGAGATTGCAGTGAATCTGTTCGATGCTGACTTTGCTGCACAGTCCACCTCGCCGTGCTGACCTCCAGGCCGTGCTGACCTCTCCGGTGCTGACTCGTGCTGACTCCTTCATTTCCACGTCAGCGCCTCGCTAGCTGCCAAGCGCAGCCTGCCTTGGTTCCGAGCTTCCTCCCGCGCTTCCTCCTTCTGCACGTCGCGTCGGGCTCTGCTTCCGCCTTCTCGCGTCCTTGTGCTTCGCCAGCTGCCAAAGCAGCTTTGCTGCTTTCCCTCCTTCTTTCCAAGCTGCCACAAGGCAGCGACCTCTCCGCACGTCCCACGTTGAGCTGCCCAAGGTCAGCGCCTTCCTCCTCCTGGTTCTTCACTGCTCACGCTGCCCCAAGGCAGCAGCTTCCGACTGTCACTGTCCTGCGTCTCTGACCTGTGCTCGCAAGCTGCACAAGCGCAGTTTCCTCTTCCTTCCCGCACGTCTTCCTGCGCGTTTCTCCTGCTCTGCTGCCTTCGTCAGTCACGCTTCCTGTTCCCGCAAGCCTTCCCTGCTGCCCCAAGGTTTCTCGCAAGCTGCCTTATGGCAGCTCTCTGTATAGCTGCCTGAGGACTCTCTACGAACTTCTTTCCTATTTTCCCCCCTCTTTTCACCGCTCCTTATTCCTCCTTATTTATTTAGTTCCTCCACTTCACGATGGGAGCTCCACTCCCGCGCTTCCTCCTTCTCTAACCTTTTCTTAATTATTTCTCCTTCATCCCTGGTTGTCTGCTGCCCTTCTCTGACTTCTCATTCTTTTCTAAAATATGGCAGCCTAGCTGCCTTCCTTCTTTTTGTCTCCCACGCGTTGCTTTCTGCCAAAAACCCCACTCAATTAACATCATATATATATATATATGTATATATATATATATATATATATATTTATAATACTATCTTATTTTTATTAACCAAAAATAGTGGGCAAGACAGTTTTGACGATTTTATCACTTAAAATCTCACTTGTGCAAAATTTATTTTATTTACTAGATAAATACTAAAAAAACACAAAAACAAAGTAACTAGCTCAAAAATATAAGAAACTAACTAAGAAAAGACGAGAGAATTTGATGTAAAATATGTATAAATATAATCCGATCAAATACCCCCACACTTAGCTTTTGCTAGTCCTCGAGCAAAACAGAGAAAATAGAAAAAGTAATAACATGAAAATTATTAGTTTCTCCTATGTGACCCTCATAGAATTTCATTCGAGAACACAAATCAACAAGAACCATAGCTAACATCAAGGAACTAATCCAAGTTCATCTTCCTTATTCAAATATTAGCAGTAATCTTTGAATCATCCTTGAAGTGTAGTGTGTGAGATAGCCATGTTAATGCAATTTAAAAAATTTTATTTTTAAAATCACCATATGCAAACTAGCGACCTTCTCACTGGATATACGCTCAATCACACATGTGTTTAGTTTTAATGTGTTTCTCTCAAAGAATCAAATGTGAAAGTTCTACCATAAGCTTGCATAAAGATCACTTCTCCACAGTCATAATTGCAAAACTCAAATCAAGAGGACTTTTATTGGATGTAATGAGGCTTAGGGCGAGAGTTATTGAAACGAAAGAATAGGAAAACACAAGTTTCAAGCTACATTGCAAGCAATTCTTTTGTTTAGATTTATAAGAACTCAACATTTCCCGCTATTCTACAAGTCACCTCCAACCACACCCATAAACTGAAACTTTAAAAACTTTTTATTTTCTTTGTATACAATCTTTCTTTTTCTTTTCCTTTTCTCTTTTTTTTTTTTTTTTTTTTTTTTTTTCCTTTTCAAACAGAAACAAATATGAAAAACCCCCACACTTATTCTTTTGCCAAACACCTTCAAAGTACTTCACAAACATTTCTCATAAGACAATCTCACATTGCTCACTAGCTCGCTTGGAAAGGGTAAGGAAAAAAAAAAATATTTCAGGCATAAGGGTAGACATATCTGGTGATAAGAAATAAAAGGCTCACAAATACGGCTCAAATTGGCAATCTAATGATATTATTTTTCTTTGGGAAACAAGGTTATTTGGGCCATGGTGGTAAACCTAATGCCTCTATCATTTTCAAGTTCATGCAATCAATGACAAATATTTCGAAAGATCGTTATGCAAGTTCTAGAGAAGTATCTCACATAAGTTCATCACACATGAAAAAATAGGAGTGTATGAAAAATGCACACACTTTCAATAGGCTCAAAAACTCACATAGGATGTATATGGTCACTAAATTCACATATGGAGCTTTAAATCATGCTTTAGTTTCACATTAACAAGGCTATGTGCATTTAGTTTTTCAAGGATAATCAAATATGTACAGAACTAACACGAGAATAAGGAATTTCACACAACACATGTTAACTAAGTTCTTGATAATCATGATTCAAATTTGATCCAATTATATCATTGGGTCGGGAAACTAACAAAAATCTAATTCAAAACAATAAGGAAAACAAGGAAATATTTTTGGATTTTTTTAAATTTTCCGATTTTTTTGTTTTTTTTTTTTTTTTTTTTTTTTTTTTTTTTTTTTTTTTTTTTTTTTTTTATAAAACAAAACTAATTAAGAAAACAAAGCAATAACATGGAAACAAATGAAACCAGTTGAAAGTCGAAGGTATAAAAATTTTCAATTTGGTCATTTTTATACTTTACCCCCACACTTAAACTAGACATTGTCCCCAAAGTCCGAAAATATAATAAAATGCAAATAAAAATAAAATAGAATAAATAAATACAAAGAAAGAAAATAAAGCAATAGGACTGAAAACTTCCCTAATTTGCAGAAAAAATCAAGCGATGACCCCCAAGCTAGAATTCTGCAATCAACTTCAAGGGTGGAAATAACCAAAAGTTCCTGCAAAGAAAAGAAATAAATCAGTTAAGCACGCAAGAAAATATAAAAAACAAATAAACGAAAAATTGAAAATGAAAATAAAAGATAATAATAAAACTAAAAGTGATCATTGGTCCTGTTTGGTGACTTTCCACAGCTTTGAACTTGAACTGGCCTCGGAACTTCTTAGCAAGGAAAATGAGACTTGATTGGTGGTGGTGTTGAAGCTTCTCGAGCTCTTGGTTTCAACTCAGACTCCTTCTGCCGGGTTGATTGAGTCTGCAGGCTACATTCTTCTCTTTTTGTTCTTCTGCATGGCAGGTAGGAACGAGGAATAGGTGGTGGTCTGCTTCTTTGTTCAATCTGTCCAAGTGCCGACCGATTGCCTTTCTTTCACCTTGACTCGTAGCCAAGAGCAAGGGTAAAGGAAAAGCGTGCCATGAGATATCTTTGCCTCTGACTCTGATGATATGGGATACTTTTGCTTTTGAAGAAGTATCGTTCCACAGGTGTATGCGTGAACTGGGCTGGGGAACTTCTTAGCAAGGAAAATGAGACTTGATCTTGAAGATGAAGCAGCACCTTGTCTCCACATGCTTCAAGTATCATTTTCACTTGCCATGTCTGTTCTCCAGGCAGATGTGGCGACTTCTTCGGAAGTACATCAGTGGTTGAAGAAGAGCACTCGAGAGCAATGCTAGGTAAGCAATCAGGAAGGATTTCCAGGCAGTCGGTTCTTAGATTGGAAGATTGACACCGAGTGCTGGCTGATTGCCCGCTTTCTCCTTGCCCCAAAGACAAGGAAAAGGACAAGGAGAAAGCGTGATATGAGATACTCTTGCTTTCAACCTTCATGATATGAAATACTCTAGCTCTAGATGACTTATTTGCAAAGGTATCCCAGGGAATGAGGAACACAGAGAAACTCGAGAGGGTTTGTTGGAAAGGCATTTTCGGAGATGAAAAATTTCGGAGATGAAGAAGTGCTGAGAGAGTTTGCCTTTGCAATGGATGCGAAGGTAGACGTTTATAGGTCTTTTCTTCACAACCGAAACTATTCTTTTACCCCTGTCGGCAGCCGGTGGATGGATGAACAGTACAGGTCACGCGCTTTCTGAAAAAGCAGCCCGTAATTTGCGCAAAGCTGACAGCGCGTGACGAGTGACGACAAAATTGGAAAAATCAGGGAGCGGCTCGTGGTTTCTGAGCAATCCCGACTTTTGAGAAAGGAATTGCATGTGACACGTCTGGACAAATCAGGGAGCGGCTCGCCTCGTGATTCCTGACCACTCCGACTTTTGAGAAAGACGCCCGACTTTTGAGAGAGCGGCGTCCGACTTTTGAGAAAGGAACCGACTTTTGAGACGGAGTCCGACTTTTGAGAACGGCGACGCCGCTTTTGAGAAAAGAATCCGGCTTTTGAGAAAGGAGCCCGGCTCTTCGATTTGCGAGAGGGCGCCTCTTCGACTGCTGAGTGATGCCTCAACGATTTCTTCTTCTTATAAGAACGCTCATTTTTTGTTCCACAACACACTTAAGCTCCCCCTGTAAACACTCCCTCCTGTAAACACTTCCTCATTGCATTTCTTTTAATCTTGATCAGTCCGACTCTTCATTCTCAACACCTTCAAATATGTCTTGCCCCTCTGACCGTCGCCTTAACTTGAATGTTGGGGAAGATAGTGATATATCTTCTCCAACCAACATTTGGCAGCCATCCTTCATATCCCCAAATGGTCCTCTTACAGTTGGGGATTCCATGATGATGAACGAAACAACCGCATCGGTGGTGACCAGAAATCTGCTCACTCCTAGAGACACTAGGATACTTTCTAGGCGGTCCGACGAACTGGCTGTTCAGGACTCTATGGCCTACAGCGTCCGATGCGCAGGCTCCGTATCAAACATGGGCCAGCGCCTTCTTGCACGAACTCGTCAGGTGGAATCGTTGATGGCTGAAGTGGCTAGTCTTCGGCAGGAGGTCAGAGTGCTTAGGCATGAGAACAGGGATTTGCACATGCTTGCAACCAATTACTCCACAAGCATGAAGAGGAAGCTGGATCAGATGCAGGAGTCCGAAGTGCGGATTCAGAGTGATCATCAACGGTTTATGGCGTTACTCCCGAGGTTTGTGTTGCCTTCGTCCTCGGGAGCAGCACCAAGTATTGAGGCTCCGAATGATCCAGCTCTGGCGCTTCGTCTTTCAGGGGCTCCGTCGATCTCCGAGGCACCACCAACCAACGACCAATGAACGAGATTAATTTACAAGTTATTGTAAAATATTTATGCAATTAAGTTTTTTTTTTTTTTTTTTTTTATTTATATGAATGTTTATGTTTTTAAGTAAATCAAAGTAAAAAAAAAAAAAAACTAAGTTTAATCTCCTAAACAAAAATCACTACTAAATAAACACAACAAAATAAAATCAACGTAAAATAAATTCACACAAGAGCAAACAAACAATGAAAGAACTAAACAAAGTAAAATAAATTCAGTAAAGAGAAGGGATTAGGAATGGAAATCTGATTGTGGGTGATTCCTAGGCCTCCCTTCATTATTCAAATGCATGGGCTTATCATTGAACGGACGGTGGTACTTGAAATGATCCGACAACGGTCTAAGTTCTAATGACGGTGCCTGAATCATCAAACTTAGATTGTTAGTATAACAAAAAATTAAAAATGGAGAAGATGGCTTACTATCACGTTCAAACTCAATTATAAACACCACGTCTTTGAACATTTCCGGGACTTTGAACTTAGCCAGGTTTACTATGATGGTTGTGGCTTGTCCCGTGTCATCAACTCAACTGCTTTGGGCTTGATTGTCTCATGCACAGCCTCTTGGATGTATTCTTGAAATTCTCCGGCCACCTCATTTTCTGGAATCCCTCTTCTTGGTGTACAAGTTTCTTTGATTGTTTCAACATCATCGGGAACATGATTTTGTGCACCAAAAATTTGGATCTCATTTTGCACCTCTGGAAGATCTTCCACAACGTATTTTTCATTCACTTCTTCCTTGGGATTTAAAAACCTGCAAGGAAAAAGGACATTTGGTGGAACGATGTTAGAATGAATTGAACTTAGAACCTCCTCACCTGAGTTGGATGGCATAAGGACTTGAGGGGTTTGCGACAAGAATTCTTCTAAACTGCCCAAGTCGTCATCCTCATCTTCTTCTTGAATTGGCAATTCATCCATGTTCGGGCTCTGTTTGGATGGTTCAGGAACAACTTCATCCTCCATGTTACCTTGATCTCGAATCTGTGCCATGATCTCCAAAATCTGCCCAACTTGCTTCTCCAATTCGTCCACTCTGTTGGCTTTATTTTGCATCTCCTTGTTTCGATTTTCTACGTCCTGGGTCAAAGAGGTTAGTAACTTATTCAACATGTCATTATCCGAAGACGTACCTGAATTTGATTGGGGAGATTGTTGTGGTGGATGTGACGGTTCAAATGGCCACTGATAGAACTCTTCCGATGGCGGCAATTGTTCTTCTTTTTGTGAACCCTGTACTGAAGAAATTAATTCTTCAAGCATTTGATTATAATCCACGGGCATACTTTGATTCGATTGGAATTGTTGTGGGGGATGCTGTGGTGGCTGCATAGATCTTGAATAGAACGCGTCTTCTTGCTGCCAATATCCACCTTGTTGGAATTGTTGAGGTTCTCCCCACATGTAATCTGAATAATCTCTCCAATCTGAATTGTAAGCATTGGAAAACATGTTGCCCCTTGATTGGTTATGGCCTTGATATCCCCAAACATCTTCATTTGCAGAAAATTGAGGACCTTGATATCGTTGCCCATAGGGCACATCAAGTGTAGGGACACTTGGCATTGTGGTCCGTTCGGCATTATGAGTTAATTGAGCAGTGAGCTGTGCCAATAGATCTTGAATGCTAGTAGAGTCCAGGTCTTGCTCCATTTGTAACTAAAATCAAAGAAAGAAAACTAAATCAAATATCAAAAGTAAAAGACATAACAAACCAAAAATAAGATAACATAACATAAACACAAATAAAATAAAATAAAATAAAATAAAACACAAACAAAAACATAAACAAAGGATTAGCAAATTTGCTAATCCCCGGCAACGGCGCCAAAAATTTGATGCGAAAATTACTTGACGCACAAATTTAAACCCTATTTGTGACAGTTGTAGTATATGGATAAGTAGGGATCGTTCTAGGCCGGGGATTAACTAGGGATGCTAACCAAAGTAAAATTAAATTAAAAACGTAAAAACAAAATTTAAAACACTAAACTAGACTCAAAACACTTAACTAGAATAACTCAAAATAAAACTAACAAATAAACTAAAATAAATCAAAAGACTCAAAACAACTCAAGACTTAAGAAAACACAAACTAAAATGATTTCTAATAAATCTAACACTTTAAAATAAAATGGGGGATTGATTTTGATGAAAAGTAAATTAAACTTAAATAAATTACAAAATTGACAAAAACATAAAATTAAGGTAAAATGATAAATGACGGACTGGCTAGAGGATTATTCTCCACACATGCCACATATGCAACCTAAATTGATTTTCAGTTGTTCTTTCAATAAATTGTAAATTCTCAACGCCCCAAGTTAATTAGGTCCGCTTAAATTAACCTTCAGATTTTCCTTAAGTTAATGGATTGGATGATTGCATACGACAACCCAAAACATTCCCTACAAGTTCCCTACATGAATTGCATAATAGAGATACAAGCAAGAATCATTAAGTTTTATGAAAATCATAAGCATTGACGAGGCACTTGTTACTATGAATTGCATGAAACTTATGCCAAGAATTTACCTAACGCGATCGTTTATAAGCGACCTTCACTACTTGTGAATATAAGTTCATAACGATTAGGTGAAATTCACTTATATTCTAGCATCAAATTCATGCATGTAAATTAAGTATGCATCCTTAATCGACATACAAAAATAAGTTATCAATCAAGCAGTTAAGCAAATTAAATCACAACTCAGAAATCACAACTGAAGGTAATCAATTCAAATTACAAATATATCCATGGTTTTGAATTAAACTCTAGCCAAAATAAAATTAGTTATACATTATTTAAATTAAAACAGAAATTAAACTTGAGTTTGGGAACGAATTAACCGAGAGAGAGATTGCAGTGAATCTGTTCGATGCTGACTTTGCTGCACAGTCCACCTCGCCGTGCTGACCTCCAGGCCGTGCTGACCTCTCCGGTGCTGACTCGTGCTGACTCCTTCATTTCCACGTCAGCGCCTCGCTAGCTGCCAAGCGCAGCCTGCCTTGGTTCCGAGCTTCCTCCCGCGCTTCCTCCTTCTGCACGTCGCGTTGGGCTCTGCTTCCGCCTTCTCGCGTCCTTGTGCTTCGCCAGCTGCCAAAGCAGCTTTGCTGCTTTCCCTCCTTCTTTCCAAGCTGCCACAAGGCAGCGACCTCTCCGCACGTCCCACGTTGAGCTGCCCAAGGTCAGCGCCTTCCTCCTCCTGGTTCTTCACTGCTCACGCTGCCAAAAGAAGGAAGGCAGCTAGGCTGCCATATTTTAGAAAAGAATGAGAAGTCAGAGATCACATCTAAGTAGTAGCATTCCATTCATGAGATCATATCTAAACATGCTTCTTAACTCTAGAAATTGCGTTCTTTGTGAAACATATATGTGAGCATTCGTTTTCATATTTACATCAATCTTCTCACATATAACTAGTGTAGGGTGTGTAGTTAGAAAATCGGAGTGAAAATAAAGTGCATATCTAGTAAGGAATTGAGGAAATTCTCTAAGGCATGTTACTACATTTAAACATCGTTTTAATTGGTTAAATGGGAACTAATAAGTAGTGACTATGATTAAGTATGTGCTTAAGTGTAAAGATGGCTAAAATCTGTGGGAATGATGATTTTTAACATGTCATGTGCATTGGAAATCCCTGAGGCGATTGTTGGAAGGTTTAGGTTGTGTTTTACTCGTTTTGTTTCGTTTGTTTACTTTGTTTCGTTTTGTTTTGCTCGAGGACTAGCAAAAGCTAAGTGTGGGGGAATTTGATAGGAGCATATTTATACGCCTTAGTTTAGCTTGTTCTTGTGCATTTATAGTGTTTTTCCTTAGTAAAGTAGTCTTTTAAGCTAGTTTTATGTGTTTTCAGGTTTTAAGGGCAAAGTGTGCAAAAGGAAGCATTTTGGAGCCTTTTTGAGCAAATTAGAGCTTGGAATGAATATCATATGTTTGGAGCCAAGAGGATGGACGAAATTGAAGATTTGAAGATGATGTTTCCTACTTGAACAAGGTTTCCTAGTCGAAGTAGGAAAGCGCCTAATCAAGAGATGAAATCCTAGTCAACAAAGGATTCCTAATTGAAGAAGGATTCCTAATCAACGAGGGATTCCTAGTTGAAGATGGATTCCTAGAAGAATGAAGATTCCTATTCAAACAAGGTTTCCTACTTGGAATAGGAAATGTAAACCCCAAATGGCATCAAGTTGCAGCTACAAGGAAGATTTCCAAGTCCAAGAAGGAAAAGGTTTCCAAGATGAAGAAGGAGAAGAATTCCAAGTCAAGGAAGGATTGAGACATGTTTTCCTAATGCTAGAAGGACTCCAAAGTGTTGTAGGACACAAATGAGAAGTTTCTAGAGTATTCCCCTCCTTGCCACAAGTTCTAAGCAATTCCCATCAGATTTTGGGCTTTCTAGAAGCCCTATCTTATCCTCCCTTGAAATATGCCGCCCATTTACTTCTAGAAGACCCTAAATCCTTGCCTTGCAAGGCTTTCTAGAAGCCTTATCTGACCCTAAGCCTATGCCGCACCTATTCCTAGTGGGAATGTGTTTTTTTAGTCCAATTCCTGATGGATTTGGGTTTCTAGAAAGCCTAAACCTGATTTACCTAGGGTTAGAAGCCTATATAAACCACCTTAACCCATTCATTCATTCACTCCACAAATCAGAAATTCGCCAAAACCCTTCACACACCTTTGCCGCACCCTCCACCACTCCTAAACACCACCATACCCCTCCATAACCATTAATCCATACACATAGGACCCTTAGAACCTGTTTTAGACCTTTGCCGCACCAAGGAGGAGGAGGAAGCTTGGAGTTCATGCGATTCAAGTTCAACTTGCTGGAATTTCTAGGTGTTTCTTTTCCTTTGATTTCAATGTTTAAATTCTATTCTCTTTGTGTTGTGAGTATGAGGAACTAAACCCCCCCTTGGCTAGGGGGGGATTCGAAATACATGTTTATGCTTGCGATATGATTTGATTACTTCTAATTGCGTTTCATAAATTGTGATTTCAATTTGCTTATCTATGTGAATTAAAACTTATTCTTGTATGTTGATTAAGGGTCGACACTTAGTTTGCATGCATTAATTTGATGCTAGGATATAAGGGAATTTCACCTAATCGTTATGAACTTATATTCACAAGTAGTAAAGGTTGATGATCTCAATCGCGTTAAGTAAATTCTTGGCATAAATTTCATGCAATCATAGTAACAAGTGCTTCGTCAATGCTTATGGTTTTCATAGAACTTAACGATTCTTGCTTGTATCTCTATTATGCAATCATGTAGGGGACTTGTGGGGAATGCTTTGGGTTGTCGTATGCAATCATCCAATTCAATAACATTAGGAAAATCTGAAGGTTAATTTAAGCGGACCTAATTAACTTGGGGCGTTGAGAAGTCATGGTTTATTGAAAAGCAATTGGAAATCGTTTCGTATGCAAGTATAACATGTATGGAGATGAACCCCTTAGCTAGCCTTCCATCCATTGTTTTAAATCAAATTCGTTTTAAAAATTTGTTCTAGTTACAAAGTTTTGTTTTATTTTTAAATTCGTCCAAAACCAAATCCCCCTTTGTTTTCAAGTGTCAAATTAGTTAGAAAGTGTGTTAGTTGTGTTTTTAAGTGTTTTGAGTCAAGTTGAAACCAATTTTCGTCCAAAATCTTGTTTAGAGTCCAAAACTGCCCAGAAAGTGGTTTTAAGGCAGTTTTGAGTGTTTTTGTGTTATTTTGAGTCTTTTGGTTTGTTTTGGTGTTTTAAGTTATAGTTTTACATTCTTTGAGTCTAGTTTAGTGTTTTAACTTGTTTTTACGTTTTTTGAGTCAATTCCAAGTGATTTTGCAATCCCTCCTAATCCCCGGCCTAGAACGATCCCTACTTACATATTTTGCTACAATTGATAAAAAGAGGGTTTAATTTGTGTGCTTATATATTTCGCATCACTTAACATGTGATAAATGCCAAAGAATGGGTAACATAGGTGCTAGGGATCAAATGCTGCAAGTTTCTATCCTTAATGTTCAAATTTTTGATGTTTGGGGTATTGATTTTATGGGTCCCTTCCCTTCCTCGTATGGTTTCATGTATATTTTGCTTGCGGTGGATTATGTGTCGAAGTGGGTGGAAGCAAAAGCCACCCGGACTAATGATTCTAAAGTGGTTGCAGATTTTATTAGAACTAACATATTTGCAAGGTTTGGCATGCCACGTGTGATCATTAGTGATGGAGGGTCTCACTTTTGCAACTGGACCATTGAGGCGTTATTGAGGAAATACAATGTCAACCATAAGGTTTCTACTACTTACCATCCTCAAACAAATGGCCAAGCCGAGGTTTCCAACCGTGAGATCAAGCAAATTCTAGAGAAGACCGTTGGGCCTACAAGGAAGGATTCGAGCTTACGGTTAGATGATGCACTTTGGGCGTATCGTACGGCGTACAAGACACCCATTGGAATGTCCCCATTTAGGCTCATCTATGGCAAGCCGTGCGATCTCCCCGTTGAATTGGAGCACAAAGCTCATTGGGCCATCAAGAAGTTCAATATGGACCTAAATGCAGCCGGAAGTCATAGGAAGTTCCAATTAAATGAACTTGATGAGATAAGGCATGAGGCGTATGAGAATGCTAGCATTTACATGGAGAAGACCAAAGCTTTACATGACAAAATGATTCGTGGCAAAACATTCTCCATAGGGCAGAAAGTGCTATTGTTCAATTCCTGTTTACGTTTGTTTCCCGGTAAGTTACGTTCTAAGTGGATTGGACCGTTTGTTATTACTAATGTTTTTGTTCATGGTGCAGTCCAAATCCAAAGCTTGGAAACGGGACATGAATTCAAGGTGAATGGGCATCGGTTGAAGCCCTATTATGAGAACTTTGAGGAGCATGCAGTGGAGGACATCCCCTTGCATGCCGTGGGCTCCAATAGGGAGTGAATGGGTTCTTCGTCCGGCTGCACGACGTTAAAGAAAGCGCTACTTGGGAGGCAACCCATGCATTCAACAAAGGAAGACCTAGGAATCACTCCAATTCCAGATTTGCGTTCCTCAAAACCCTTCTCTTTGTTGTTGTTTCGTTTCTGCCATGTTTAGTGTGTTAGTTGCTGTTTGTTTGTTGGTTTGTTATTTGTGTTAGTTTATGCTTGAAACATTGAGGACAATGTTTGATTTAAGTGTGGGGGGGGTAAATAAGTGCTTTTGATGCAAATTTGTAGGATTTTATCACCCATAACTTCCAATGTTGTTCCTTGCTGTTTTTAAGTGGTTTTTAAGCTGTTTTGATGCATTTTAGTGTGTTTTACATAAAAATCCGAAAATCCCAGAAAAAAATTTGAAAAATTGTTTTGAAAAAAAAACCAAAAAGAGTTGTTTTGATTTTTTTTTGTGTATTTGTTTGTGTCTTAGGGTACCTTCCAACACAATGATGAGGATTCGGTTTTTAATTGCATGACTGTTAAAGAGAGTTATAAACGTGGATGAAAGTTTGATTTACTCTTTGGTTTATGCTTGGTTGTGGTTATAACTTATGAATTCACATGCAATCATAAAGGAAAAAATTAGTTTTTGTAACATGCTTGATGGAAGGAACTCAAACTAACGTTACAACCTTGTGAGACTTGAGCCTAAACATTTATTTGGAGAGTTAATAATCTGTGCATTGTTGTTTTCTAAAGTTGTTGCATGATCTCATTATTCTTTGCTTGGTTACTACCTTAGAAGGCGTTTCATCATTTAGTTCCAAATGCTAGAACTCATGCCCAATTCATTCAAGGCATGCTATTGATTTGCATAACACATATTCAAGATGAAGTTGTGTAGTGACCACCACCAAAGCCAAATTGCCGTGTGCCCTAATTCATTATATGTTTAAGTTTAACCCCGTTGAGCCTTGTGTAGCCTATATTCTTTGTTAACCCACACTATCCTCACCTAGCCTAGATTAGGACCATCCATACCCTTGTTCTTGAAGCATAGTTAGGCATGACTCAAGATGAATTCCTTGTGATCAAGGTATTGCAGAAAACAAGTGTGGGGGAAGGGATGTGTGTGTGTGCCAAAGACTTTCATGTGGCACGGGTAGAAAAAGAAAAAAAAAAAGAGAAAAAATTCATGGAAAATAGAAAGAAGAAAAGAAAAGTTGTGAAAAGTATGGAAAAGAGTGAAAAAGATGTGAAAACAAGCTCTAAAGTGTGGTTGTTGAAGAAAGGGTCCAAAACGCTTGAATTTGGCCCTAAGTGTTGTATGACTCTTCCCTTTGTGTTTAAAAGTTGATTTCTACATTCTAAAGTGAATTCTAAGTTGCGATTTCATTACTTTGCTTGCTATTGCTTTAAGAACATTTGTTATCCCTATCCTTCCCGTGTTAACCAATACCCCAAGCCCCGTTACAACCCTTGACTTCTATTTTGAGTGTTATGTGTCTCAATCTGTGGAGTTTGAATTTGGTATGAGCATATGGTGTCACTGGTTCTCGCATTTAAGTAGTAGCATTCCGCTCATGAGATCATATTTAAATGCTTATTAACTCCAGAAATTGTGTTCTTTGTTATTCATATATGTGAGCGTTCGTTTTTATGTCTACATCAATCTTCTCACATATAACTAGTTTAGGGTGTGTAGTTAGAAAATCTGAGTGAAAATTGAGTGCATATCTTGTAAGGAATTGAGCAAATTCTCTAAGGCATGTTACTACATTCACAACATCGTTTTAATTGGTTAAATGTGAACTAGTAAGTGGTTGATAGGAGCGTTTTTATGCGACTTAGTTGGCTTGTTCTTGTGCATTTACATAGTTATTTTAGTCGTTTAAGCCCTTTTTGTGTGTTTTCAGGTTTTAAGCACAATGGATGCAAGAAGATGCATTTTGGTGCCTTTTGGAGCAAAATTGAGCTTGGAATGGTGACCACATGCTTGGAGCAAAAGGATCGACGAAATTGAAGATTTGAAGATGGATTCCTACTCAAATAAGGATTCCTAGAAGAATGAAGATTCTTACTCCAAGAAGGATTCCTAATTGAAGTAGGAAAGTTAAGCCAGGTTTCCTACTTTGGTTTGACTTTTCCTAAATGTCCCTAAAGTTCCATCAACTATGAAGACTTCCTAAGCATTCTAGGACATCAAGCACACCTTTCTTGCATGGTCCAAGTCAATGCCGCACTCCCTTAACCCTTCTACTTCCTTGCCGTGCAAGGGAGCATCTTTCCATCTAGTTTTAGGACACCTAAACCTTTCCTACATCACAGCCGCATCCCCTTAACCCTTCTACTTCCTTGCCGTGCAAGGGAAAGACCACCTTTCCTATTTCCTTGCATTTAAATACATTCCCTTTTAGTTTAAGGCATTGCCGCATATCCCTTTCCTTTTCCTTTAGTTTTCTGACTTTATTTCCTTTTTCCCTTTAGGTTTTGACTTAAATTCTTATTACCTAAAATATTTCCTAGCCTAAAACATTCTAAACTCTTGAAATAAAAGCCTTAGCCGTGCCAAAACAGGGGGACACTCACCATTCACGCCAGAAATCCATCTCCACTCTCTACCACAGGCATCCTTCATCATTCACCATACTTTCTGCCCTAAAACAACCCTTGTCGTCCCCTACAGTCATCCTAACCCTAATTCCATCCTTCTACACCATCCATAACCCCCTAAACTCACCACCAACCCTTGTGCCGCAGCAAAGGAGAGGAAGAAGAAGTGCTTGAAGGTTCTAGCTGTTCAACATTGGATCGTTGGAGCATTTAGGTGTTCTGATGCGAAAATAAATTAACGCACAAATTTAAACCCTATTTGTGACAGTTGTAGTATATGGATAAGTAGGGATCGTTCTAGGCCGGGGATTAACTAGGGATGCTAACCCAATGTAAAATTAATTTAAAAACGTAAAAACAAAATTTAAAATACTAAACTAGACTCAAAACACTTAAATAGAATAACTCAAAATAAAACTAACAAATAAACTAAAATAAATCAAAAGACTCAAAACAACTCAAGACTTAAGAAAACACAAACTAAAATGATTTCTAATAAATCTAACACTTTAAAATAAAATGGGGGATTGATTTTGATGAAAAGTAAATTAACTTAAATAAATTACAGAATTGACAAAAACATAAAATTAAGGTAAAATGATAAATGACGGACTGGCTAGAGGATTCTTCTCCACACATGACACATATGCAACCTAAATTGATTTTCAGTTGTTCTTTCAATAAATTGTAAATTCTCAACGCCCCAAGTTAATTAGGTCCGCTTAAATTAACCTTCAGATTTTCCTACTTTTATTAGGTTGGATGATTGCATACGACAACCCAAAACATTCCCTACAAGTTCCCTACATGAATTGCATAATAGAGATACAAGCAAGAATCATTAAGTTTTATGAAAATCATAAGCATTGACGAGGCACTTGTTACTATGAATTGCATGAAACTTATGCCAAGAATTTACCTAACGCGATCATTTATAAGCGACCTTCACTACTTGTGAATATAAGTTCATAACGATTAGGTGAAATTCACTTATATTCTAGCATCAAATTCATGCATGTAAATTAAGTATGCATCCTTAATCGACATACAAAAATAAGTTATCAATCAAGCAGTTAAGCAAATTAAATCACAACTCAGAAATCACAACTGAAGGTAATCAATTCAAATTACAAATATATCCATGGTTTTGAATTAAACTCTAGCCAAAATAAAATTAGTTACACATTATTAAAATTAAAACAGAAATAAAATGTGAGTTTGAGGAACGAATTAACCGATAGAAATGTGCAAGGATCTGTGCATTTATTTTCTCCAACCGAGGCAGCACACGTCTTTTTCTTCTGCGCCCTGACACTTGGCAGCTCTCCCTGTGCATGCACTGCACAGTTTCTTTTTCGCGTAAGCTGCACAACCCTCCAAGACTCACGTCCCGCGTCTTCTATCTCTGCCTGTCGCTCACTCTCGCTCTTGCCAAGACAAGGCAGCATCTCCTTCGTTCCCAAGTTCCACGTTTCCTCCTTTCACGTCTCTGCGCTGCGACCTTCTTGAGCTGACGAGAGGAGTTCCTGACAGCTCTTGCACTCCCCTTCTCTTTCCGCGTTTCCTCCTGCGTCACGCCAGCTGCAAGCTGCGCTCTCTGCGTCTCCTTGCTTTCCGCGTATTCAAGCTGCCAAGGCAGCTTCTATCCTCTTCGATCCGTGCGTCGTCCTTGTCTGTCCTGCTACCTCGCAAGGCAGCTTGCTGCCTTCGTATGTCTCCCCAAGCTGCCAGGAAGGCCCTCCTTTTCTATCTCACGTTAGCTGCCCAGGGCAGCCCCTTTATTCTTCAGCTGCCAAAAGCAGCGACCTTCCTCCCAGTTTCTTTCCGCTTTCTGTTCCTCCCTCGCCGAGAGCTTCTAACTTTCTGGGAGCTGCTCCTTTATTTCTTTTTCGCTGCTTCTCTGTGTTCCTCTAGCTCCCTGCGTTCCTGCTAGCTATCTGCCCAGTCACGCTGCCAAATGGCAGCAAAACCACCTTCTCCTGCGCGCCAGGCCCTCTAATTTATTTCTTTCTTTTCAATTACCAGCTGCACCAAGCATCTATCATGCTCCCCCACTGACCTTCCTTTTGTTTGTTTCTTTCTTTATCACCGCACCTCCCACTTATTTTAGTTTTCTGCTTCACATGCACAACCCACTCATCATTTCTAATTATGGCAGCCAAGCTGCCTTCCTCTTTTTGCATGCTTTCTGCCAAAACCCCACTGCCCACTTTCTTTTGTTTATTTATTCTATCTCTTTCTTTGCTCCGCACCATCCCCACTCAATTCTCCACTTTTCCTTATTCTACAAAACAAACAATTATTATTATTATTATTATTATATATATATATATATTTTATTTAATTTAAAAGCTAAACAGTTTTGTCACGAATTCATTACATAAAATCACACTTATGTTATTTTTATTTTATTAGCTAGATAAATTCGATAAAACATAAAAACAAAGTAAATAACTCAAAAATATAAGAAACTAACTAAGAAAAGACGAGAGAATTTGATGTAAAATATGTATAAATATGAGCTTATCATGTTCTCTTTCTTGTGTTTACAATGTATAAATCTGTTTTCCTTTGTTTTGTGAACATGAGGAACTAATCCTTTTTGGCTAGGGGGCTATTCAATACCATGATTATGCTTGCAAGATGAATTGATTACTTCTAATTGTTATTTCATGAATTGTGAATTCAATTTGCTTAACCGTGTGATTGATGACTTATTCTTGTGTGTTGATTAAGGAGGCCAACTTAGTTTTCATGCAGGGATTTGAAGCTAAAATATAAGGAAGTTTCACCTAATAGTTACAACCTTATATTTGCAAGTAGTGGAGGTCGCTTATAAACGATCGCGTTAAGTGAATTCTTGGCAAAAGTTTCATGCTTTTCATAGTAACAATTGCCTCGTCAATGCTCATAGTTTTCATGAAACTTAATGATCTTTGATTGTACCTTTATTGTGCTTTTCACGTAAGGGACTTTTAGAGAATGTTTTGAGTTGTTGTATGTGCATTCCCATCCAATTCAATAACTTAAGGAAAACTTGAAGGTTAAAAAAGTATTGTCACAGTTAACTTAGGGCATTGAGGTTCATGGTTTATTGAAAGAAGCAATTGGAAATCAAATTTGAATGCAAGTGTGTCATGTGTGGAGAAGAACCCTCTAGTTAGTCTATCACCCTGTTGGAAATGTGCCCTAAAGCCATTCATATGATGATACTTTACGGATATTTCACATGTTAAACTAATCTAGTTTACATATAAAGGGCAAACATTATTGTTTGAGACGTCTCATATAAATGTTATATGCTTAAACGATAAAGTCCAAGGAATATGTGATTGGAAGAATGCAATCTAATGTAGTTAGATTAATGAGACCATTCTTTCGTAGACACATCCTAAACGTTCCTGATCATAGGATTGCCAATTGGGCATTGACAGTCCGATAAGATCAGTACGTGCTATGTTTTCTCTCAGGGAGAGTGACTAGTCTCGAGTCATTGGTGTGTGTGACATCAAGACAAGTACGTAGGTGCTCAATAGAGAATGAGTTCACTGAACACGATCAACGAGGAGTTCTCATACTCATGTCACATGAGAACTCATGTTTGAGATAATGCAAATTAGTCCTTTGACCTGAGGCATCACAGTTGTTGTCTTGTGGTTAAGTCCTTGATCTTTGATTATGCCAAAGTCACCCCATCGGGGTGTCCACGACATCATTGGGGTTAAGCCACTTAGTCATGGAGACAAGTGAATGCGCAACAAGGGATCTCTAACCTTCAATTGGCTTGAGGGAGAATACTCTATGATATGATTAAAATCTCTGGCCAGAGTATGAATGAGATTGGGGAATGCGTTCCAAATCACATTCAAGGTAATCATAAAATGCAAATGAATCACATTGGATAGTAGACATGAATAAATAAACTATCAAACCAAACAATGTGGTCAAGAGTATTAGATTAGAGAAAGACCGTATTGCATTTGTAATCCTAAACTGAATAGGTTCTCTACCTCTTCTGATTAGCTTGGGTAGCCATGATATGCTGCTAGGGGTCACTCATGGTTTGTGGAAGCCCTAAACGTGTGTAATCACTAAAGGGAGAATTGAAAGTAAGTTTCAATTCACAATCGATGTAAAATGGTTTTAATCGCCCACTGCCTCGCTAAAAGGAACCTAATGTATCGTACACCAAATAAGGTGGAGATTGAAGAAACAAAGGAGATGAATTAAATGGTTTAATTATTTATGGCAAGGATTAATTAATATGTTAATTAATCAAACGAATAAGTTCGTTAAAGACCTCGGGATAGTTTTGGACCTTAAGGCCCAATGGGCTTCGAACGTCAAAGCCCATTGACTTAAGTTGTATGACAACTTAATGAATAAAGATTCACAAAGGCCCAAAAGCCCATATCCATTTAGTGTTGAATTAGGGTTTTTGGTTCTTTAGGTCATTTAAAGAAGTGACTATATAAAGAACTTTATAACCTAAAATTCATAAGTTGTTGATTTTAGAGAAAATTGGTGAGAACACAAAGCTTCCATTTCTCTCTAAGAGGCCAACCACCTTGGGGGATATTGTTTAGCAATTCTATTTCCTCAAGGTCACTCATTTCCTCTCCAATCCAACCTTGGTGTAGAATCTTTAGAGGTTCTCAATTTTGGGAACTTGGAGAACCTATTCTTCTAACCAAATCCATGGAGCTAAGAAGCAAGGAATGAAGGCCCTATCTCTTGGGTGATTATCCTTTGCATATGCAAAGAGGAATCTACAAAGGTAAATATTTCTCAACTAACAAATTGTTGTTTTTAAGTTGAGTCAAGGTTCACCAATCTACTAGGCTTTGAATTTCATGGTAGATGTTTTGTTTTTGAATGCATGAAAGCATGATTCCGCCTTTAATTGTTAATTGCATGCTATATGATGTTATTCAAATGAACATGTTTTTCACAAAATTTCCTTCAAGTGGTATCAAGAGCCTAGGTCTAGTAGTTGGTGAATCATTTTGGGTTTTGTAGTTCATAGTTTTTGATTTAAAAGTTGTAATATGTTACAAGCTTTATTCTTGTTTCTTTGAATGTAAATTTTGTTAGAAAATTTGCCATCTCAAATGTTGTAGATGTAGTTCATATGAGCATGAATTTTGGAGCTAAAATTTGGTGCCATGTTTTTTGGGAAATTCGGCCAAATCCAAGGGGTGATTTTTTGGGTTCATGTTTGTCTTGTTAAAATGGTTTTAAAGTGACTTTTGGAACCCCTAAGTACCCTAGGATGTTAACCCTCTTTTGAGTGATGAAAATTTGAGTTTTGGTGAGTGAAAACATTCATGGAGCTATTATGAGTTTTCATGAGTGTTCTTCAATGTTCTTGAAGTTCTTGCCAAGAACAAAAAGTTTTGAAGTTTTGATTCAAAATGTTTTATGTTTTTACATAAAGTTTTGGTTTAATTTTAGTGGGTGATTTTAGTGGGTGATGATTATTTGTAAAGTATTATTAATTGTTTTAATGGTAGACAAACTTTTTTAAAAGTTTGACATAAATTCAATTAATGGTTATAATGGTAGACAAACTTTTTTAAAAGTTTAACATAAATTCAAAATATTTCATCTTTACCTCACCTAATAAAACCCACTTACAAAAACTTTGTAAAAATCATATTTTTTCTATCATGGCCGGCCACCCTAATTAAATAGGGTATTTTTGGGTCTTTTATTCAATTACATAAAGTTTTGATACTTTTGTGTATTTGCACTTTGGCCCAAAAGTTTACGTTTTTACGTTAAGGCCCAAAAACGTTAAAGGACAAATTGTTTTGCTCCTTTAATGAAGTTTTTTTTGTATTTGTTGAAATTTTTGGGTTCTAGTTGTAATTACATGAAGTAGTGGACTTTTGTGTTTTTACAAAGTGACCCCAAAAGTTTGTGTTTCGCAATATAGCCCAAAAAGTTGTGGTTATTGCATGATGGCCCAAATTAAGTAGGGAACAAAAATTGTTTTGTCTCTTTAAATGAGAATTGGATTTTCATTTCATTTAGCTCCATTTAAATCAATTTTATGGATACAAAAACCAAATGAAAATGTTGCATTCAATTTAATTAATTAAAGTGTTGATTAATTAAAGGGTGATTATGAACCTAAGCCTACGATAATTGAGCTATGTGAAAGGCCGTTTCAAATTTGTTTGAACCATGGGAATGTGTAGATTAATTTTGGTTGTAATTTGATTTGATCAAATGTTGTAAAAGAGCATAAGCTCTTCTTTACTTTAAAGTAATTTGTTTTATGCAAATGTTGTAAAGAGCATAAGCTCTCTTTTACTTTGAAGTACTTTTTTCTTGCTTTATTTGATATGCATGAAAATGAAGTAGTTGGGTCCAACGCCCCTAAGACAACACGCCTTAATGTGATTAAACGCGTAACTAAAATCAATCTCCATCCCTAGTCCGAGATTCAACACTAGGCTCGTGTTGAATCTAAACAAAGGTTCATAGTCATCCTAAGGCCCTAAGGCAACTATATAGTCCATCAAATGAATGCAAACCTTATGTTAGTAGTATCATATACTCTTGCTTTAAAAACCGTTTTATAAGTATAGTGGGAGTATTATATACAACTAAATTGAATCAAACGGACCAATAGTTGTAATAGGACCAAAATTGTTTTAATAAAGATTAAAATGAATATTTATATGTGATGAGACCTAAAACCCTCAACCAAACCATTATTAAGTTGATAAGCGTGAGAGTGCTTAGAACACTCTTTCGTGGCCTTCCACCGTGGTAGGCTCCAATCGTTTATGACTTGTACACCGGCTTCACCCTATCATGGGGGAGTACAAAGTGCATGCTTATACTCAGGAGGAGTCTATATACATACTTGATGAGGTTAGTGTAGGCAACGAGGATGGCCGACATCGTATCATCGTGAGGCTATTCTTGAACCCCTTCACGAACTAAGCATGGTGGGAATGACTTAACTAAGTGCAATGGCGCCAACATCGTATCATCGTGAGGCAACATTCTCTAGAGGCCAAATTGATGGGTACTTGCATTAGTTGCAAATGAGTAAGCGTACTCTCTCATTATTATTAATGCTAGCCAACATCATATCATTGTGAGGTGGGCTTGGTAATAGTGAGTCTCCCATAACCTACTAAGAGTTTCCTCCAAAACTCTCGAATTCCAATGAGGGATATGGAATTTGCCAAAAATAGTGGGTGGTGCTATTTGATTTAAAGACCCGAATCAAATGGCTTAAAATCAATCAATTTATATTCGTTATGTATTTGTTTACCAATATATTTGCAAACGCTATCCAAAACTTGACAAAGAAAATCCGAATGTTTTAGTTTCCGGACTTGGTAACACAATCCCAAAGATTGTCTTAAATGGATTGTGCATGTACCTAAGAAGTCTCATCCTCACAATCTTCCTATTGATAATGTATCATTGGAAGAACATGTTAGAAATGTCTTTCATGAAGAGGACAACACAAACAACCAATGCTTATTCCTTCGTTATATGAACAAAGGAACTTATGAACAAATAAGAGTTGCCTTGAACAACTCTTGAAAGTTTGTAATTATGTTTAGAACATAATGGTTGGTTGACAAAAATAGTCCATCAACATGGACTTATGATGATTTTGAATCATTGAGTGTTGAAGTGATAAACCACTTAACGAGACGGAAACTAAGCTTGGACTTCACCTTTATGTCCCTATCCTAATGGTTCACTAAGTTTATTGTAAACTATGTAGTGAATAATAACCACACACTCTCCAAAATGTTTGATGTGTATAACACAATTGAAAAAGGTTTCAAGAGAGATAGTGGGAGTTTAGGGACCATGACTATTGTAGTCAAAGGAGAAGTCAAATGAAGAAGATAAAATTAACTCCAAGGGAACAAACTTTCTTTATGAAATGATGGACATTGGAAGGGGTATTTGCAAGAAATGTCTTGCAAGTGTCAAGAACACACCTTTCGAAGGTGTTGTAAATTGTTCTTGAATAGTTCAAAACAGTTGGTTCTTCTACTTGAATGCTTGATTCCTTATTAGTAACTATGTTTTACAATCGTTGTAAAAGTGTGGCTAATAAGAAGTAGAAGATTAATGAGAGAAGAGAAAGTACTTCACATTCGGAATGTGAATAAAATATAGATCTCTGCGAAAGCAGATGGTACTAACTTCCTCATATGAACTACCAAAGAAATTGGAAAAACCAAAGATTGTCTTTACATCCCAATTTTAAGGAACTTAATTCCGTCACTATAGTAGAGATGGATGAATGTTTTGTTTGACAAAACATTGTTCTTTATTAATCAATGATTGGATTATAGTAATCTAATTGATTGTCTCTATAGTAGAGATGATATGGTAGCGTTAACTGTTTAGAATATAATGATGCTTAAAACCCAAAAGGTTGCAAGATAGTGGCAATTGTCCACAACATAATACTACTCATGTTGTATGACATTCACCGAAGATCACTCTCGGTTGGACTATAGTTTATTTTGAATAAACACAAGTCCGAATACTTTGCAAAAGGTTTCAAAGAATTCAAGAAATGTAAGATTGATGAGTAAGACGTCTAAAGTAATTACATCCTTAGATTTGATCCAAGGAAAGGTAACACTTTAGATGAGTTTCCTTGAAAGATATCAAGGAAATTAGCATCATAAGATAAATGATTTTCTCCATTAGGAGAAGAACGAACTTGAATAAGATTTAGTTCGTTGGATATTATCAATTACCCATATATAGGATATATATGCTTCTAAGACAATATGATTGTCAATTAGAAGATCTTCCAAAATTTTCATAACTCCATAGGATGTAGTTGGAAAGAAAGACAAATCTTAATCATGTTAAGATTTGGGGTTGTGTGCTAATAAGCAATATTTGTTTAAAAATTATCTTGTGGATATCCTTAAATTAACCTTTGGATATCACTTCTATAAACCAACCAACAAATGTTGTTTGTTGAGTAGTTCATTGTAATCCTACAATGTGATTTGCCTTAGAGCAAATGAACTAGGAATAGAACTCAAAAGAATGGGTTCTTTGAGAGACAAGATGATAATCAACAAATATAACAACCTAGTTCCTATACCACAAGCTCCAAGGTAGTCAAGAAGGATTTATAAACCGTCTCAGTTGAATGGTTTGAACTTTATGACTACATTGAGTGTATATACGATATATACTCAAGGAAATGGTAAAGTACCATTTGACCCGAAATAATGAAACCTTCATAGCTAATTGGTAGCTTAAGGTGACTACAATCAAAGAGAATGGTTGACTTTGAAGGAACCATCTTTGACGTAGTCTTAGTTTCAATTAATTCGATGATTGCTAGCTACAACTAAATGGTGATTCAATGTTTGGACATGATATAGGTTTCCGAAACCATTATTAAGATAGTCTTGATAATTTATGTCTAAAACTATGAATCACAAAACATGTAAGTTGTAGAGATCCAACCATCATGGATCTTAGCAAGCTAGTGGGAGCCATAAGCGTCTTATGAGAGAAAGATCAAAATTGTTTGATTTCTCATATAGATGTAAATGAATCTTTTGTTTACTAGGTTTACAAAAGATTACTGGGAGTTAATCATATTCCTAAATTTGAATATATGTATGATATATTAATTTTGGAAATGAAAAGAATACTTCATTGTTAAAGTTATGACTTTAAAACTTTCTATAACGATAGAATGTATATGGGAGACATAGTCTATATACATGGGATGGAAATCTATAATGATAGATTTTAGGATATAATTGGATTATATCATGCCCTAATAATAGACAAAAGGTTGCTAGGAAGTTTCTCATATGATGATAAACTTTAATAAGAAGAACAACTCTAGTGAGACTAGGAGGTAGCTCTTCTCAAAGGGAACGTACCCTTTGACTCCCAAAGAAATAATGCGTAAATCGAATCCTTTATGCATACGCAGAAAGGTGATTTATGTATTTCATATTGTATGAAAAACATTGATATGAGTTGTACCTAGAAAGGTACAAGGCGATATCAGTGCAAGCCCAGGATCAGAACCATGGCAACTGTCAAGTAAATCCTTAAGTATTTAAGAAATACTAAAGGATAGGTTCCTCGAAGAATGAGGAAGAATTAGAGTAACGTAATGGAAGCGTAAATGTATTAGATTGTGAATCTAATCCATCATTGGATGTTTCTTCATTATGAATGAAGAGATAAACAGATATCTCTTTATTATGACTAAAGAGATATTTGGATGGAAACATTAAAGTAATGACTTTAGTGTGTTCCATTATGAATGCAAAATATATTGCCATATAGAAGTTTACAACAATGTTGTTTGGATGGGAAAGTTCATTTATGAACTCTCTATTCGGTTCCAACCAGAAAGTGTATCTAGTGTACTGACACTACGACACTAATGGGGCGATAGCTCAAGCCTGGGAATCAAGGTCTCATCAATATCCGAACTCATATGAGAGACTGAACCACATGATTGGGAATCATGTATAATGGTGACGTCGATATTCTCAAGGTTGCTTCTATGGATAACATATAGATATCCATTTCCTAGGCCTACTATTCAGCCATTTAGGAAATGACTACAGAAGAGGAATCATAACAGATGACCAAGCTGATTGGCTCTAGTGCAAGTGGGAGATTGTTGGAAATGTGCCCTAAAGCCATTCATATGATGATACTTTACGGATATTTCACATGTTAAACTAATCTAGTTTACATATAAAGGGCAAACATTATTGTTTGAGACGTCTCATATAAATGTTATATGCTTAAACGATAAAGTCCAAGGAATATGTGATTGGAAGAATGCAATCTAATGTAGTTAGATTAATGAGACCATTCTTTCGTAGACACATCCTAAACGTTCCTGATCATAGGATTGCCAATTGGGCATTGACAGTCCGATAAGATCAGTACGTGCTATGTTTTCTCTCAGGGAGAGTGACTAGTCTCGAGTCATTGGTGTGTGTGACATCAAGACAAGTACGTAGGTGCTCAATAGAGAATGAGTTCACTGAACACGATCAACGAGGAGTTCTCATACTCATGTCACATGAGAACTCATGTTTGGGATAATGCAAATTAGTCCTTTGACCTGAGGCATCACAGTTGTTGTCTTGTGGTTAAGTCCTTGATCTTTGATTATGCCAAAGTCACCCCATCGGGGTGTCCACGACATCATTGGGGTTAAGCCACTTAGTCATGGAGACAAGTGAATGCGCAACAAGGGATCTCTAACCTTCAATTGGCTTGAGGGAGAATACTCTATGATATGATTAAAATCTCTGGCCAGAGTATGAATGAGATTGGGGAATGCGTTCCAAATCACATTCAAGGTAATCATAAAATGCAAATGAATCACATTGGATAGTAGACATGAATAAATAAACTATCAAACCAAACAATGTGGTCAAGAGTATTAGATTAGAGAAAGACCGTATTGCATTTGTAATCCTAAACTGAATAGGTTCTCTACCTCTTCTGATTAGCTTGGGTAGCCATGATATGCTGCTAGGGGTCACTCATGGTTTGTGGAAGCCCTAAACGTGTGTAATCACTAAAGGGAGAATTGAAAGTAAGTTTCAATTCACAATCGATGTAAAATGGTTTTAATCGCCCACTGCCTCGCTAAAAGGAACCTAATGTATCGTACACCAAATAAGGTGGAGATTGAAGAAACAAAGGAGATGAATTAAATGGTTTAATTATTTATGGCAAGGATTAATTAATATGTTAATTAATCAAACGAATAAGTTCGTTAAAGACCTCGGGATAGTTTTGGACCTTAAGGCCCAATGGGCTTCGAACGTCAAAGCCCATTGACTTAAGTTGTATGACAACTTAATGAATAAAGATTCACAAAGGCCCAAAAGCCCATATCCATTTAGTGTTGAATTAGGGTTTTTGGTTCTTTAGGTCATTTAAAGAAGTGACTATATAAAGAACTTTATAACCTAAAATTCATAAGTTGTTGATTTTAGAGAAAATTGGTGAGAACACAAAGCTTCCATTTCTCTCTAAGAGGCCAACCACCTTGGGGGATATTGTTTAGCAATTCTATTTCCTCAAGGTCACTCATTTCCTCTCCAATCCAACCTTGGTGTAGAATCTTTAGAGGTTCTCAATTTTGGGAACTTGGAGAACCTATTCTTCTAACCAAATCCATGGAGCTAAGAAGCAAGGAATGAAGGCCCTATCTCTTGGGTGATTATCCTTTGCATATGCAAAGAGGAATCTACAAAGGTAAATATTTCTCAACTAACAAATTGTTGTTTTTAAGTTGAGTCAAGGTTCACCAATCTACTAGGCTTTGAATTTCATGGTAGATGTTTTGTTTTTGAATGCATGAAAGCATGATTCCGCCTTTAATTGTTAATTGCATGCTATATGATGTTATTCAAATGAACATGTTTTTCACAAAATTTCCTTCACACCCATCAATTCACATAATTTTGTGAAAGAATCTGTTTACATTGTTCTTGTCTTAATTTACTTATTTTCTTCCAAAACCAACCCCACCTTATGACTTATTAATTAGAACTTGTTTTATATTGTGTTTTTAAGTGTTCTAAGTCAAGATAACATCAATTTTCGTCCAAACTTTGTGTTAGTGGCAGAAACTGCCTTCGAGTTGTTTTTAGGCAGTTTTGAGTCTCTTTAATCTGTTTTGAGTCTTGTGACTTTGCTTTGAGTCTTGTAAGTTTAATTTCATGCTTTTAAGCTTGTTTTCACATATTTGAGTCAGTTTAGAGTGTTTAGCAATCCCTCCTAATCCCCGGTTTAAGAACAATCCCTACTTACATATCTACTACAATTGTCAACAAGAGGGTTAATTTGTGTGTTTAGTATTTTACGCATCAGTGGTGACTATGGTTAATTATGTGCGTAAGTGTGAAGATGACTAAAATCTGTGGGAATGATGATTTTTAATATGTCATGTGTATTGGAAATCCCTGAGGCAAACGTTGGAAGGTTTAGGTTTTGTTGTTTGTTTTGTTTCGTTTTGTTTTCTTTTGTTTCTTTGTTTTGCTCGAGGACTAGCAAAAGCTAAGTGTGGGGGAATTTGATAGGAGCATATTTATGCGACTTAGTGAGCTTGTTCTTGTGCATTTACGTTGTGTTTTCTTAGTTAAAGTAGTCTTTTAAGCTATTTTCATGTGTTTTCAGGTTTTAAGGGCAAAGTATGCAAAGTAGTGCATTTTGGAGCCTTTTGGAGCAAAATTGAGCTTGGAATGGATATCACATGCTTGGAACGAAAGGAATGGATGAGATTGAAGGAGTCCTAATTGAAGAAGGATTCCTAATCAACGAAGGAGTCCTAATTGAAGAAGGATTCCTAATCAACGGAGGAGTCCTAGTTAAGGATGGATTCCTAGTCAAAGATGGATTCCTAGAAGAATGAGGATTCCTACTCAAATAAGGTTTCCTACTTGAAGTAGGAAAGTTAAGCCTAAAGTTTCCTATTTTGGGTTAATCTTTCCTAAACCTAAATGGCCTTAAGTTTCAGCAACATTGAAGGTTTCCTAAGCATTTTTGGACACAAAGGAAGGTTCTAGAGCACTTCCCTATCATTGCCGCACGTAAGCCATTCTAGAACCTTTTTTTCTTGCCTTGCAAGGCTTTCTAGAAGCTTTATCATCCAGCTGCACTTTGTAGGCCTTTTCCCCTTTTAATTCTGATTTCTAAGCCTTTTTGGATTTGGGTTCTGGAAGCCCTAATCTGATTGCCCTAGGGTTTAGGTGCCTATAAATATGTATTTTCAGCCTTTGCCGCAGACTACCACCCCTCATAATTCATAATTCACGCCAGAAACATAAGCCTTTCTCTGCCGCAGCCTTCCACCACCATTCTCCATAATTTCTGATCCTAAACACCCCTTACCGCACCACCCATCCATCCTAAACACCACCATACCATCCCCCATCCATTCTACACCATTCATAACCTCAAACCCTGTCCCCAAACTTTGTGCCGCAGCAAGGAGGAAGGAGAAGTTCGTGGATGCACCTGCTGTCCAAGTTGGAGTGTCTAGGTGTTCTCTTTCTTTGGATTTCAATGTCTAAATTTATTTATCTTTGCTTTGTGCGTATGAGGAACTAAACCCCCCTTGGCTAGGGGGGATTCGAAACCATGTTTATGCTTGCTATATGATTTGATTACTTCTAATTGTGTTTCATAAGTTGTGAATTCAATTTGCTTATCTATATGAATTAAAACTGATTTGTGTGTGTTGGTTGAGAGTGTGATAGGAGCATATTTATGCGACTTAATTGGCTTGTTCTCGTGCATTTACGTTGTGTTTCCTTAGTTATTTTAGTGTTTAAGGTCATTTTCGTGTGTTTTCAGATTCTAAGGACAAAGTATGCAAGAAGATGCATTTGGGAGCTTTTTGGAGCAAAATTGGGCTTGGAATGTTTATCACATGCTTGGAGCAAAAGGAATGAACGTAATCGAAGAAGTTAGGATTCCTAATCAATGAAGGATTCCTAATCAACGAAGGATTCCTAATTGAAGATGGATTCCTACTCACATGAGGATTCCTAGAAGAACAAGGATTCCTACTCCAACAAGGATTCCTACTTGAAATAGGAAAGTTAAGCCAAGATTTCCTACTTTGGTTTGACCTTTCCTAAGTGTCCCTAAGTTTCAGCAATTTTGAAGGCCTCCTAAGCATTCTAGGACATTTAAACCTTTCCCTAAACTTTTCCTACATCAAAGCCGCACCTCCTTGCCCTTTCCTCTTCGTTGCCGTGCAAGGGAGAGGGGTCTTTCCTGATTCAATGCATTAAAACACATTAGGAATGTGTTTTAAGGCTATGCCGCATATCCCTTGCCCTTTCCTTTAATTTTCTGATTTTGTTTCCTATTTCTAGAAGCCTTAGACTTAATTTCTGATTACCTAAATAACCTAGGGTTTTAATTTCCTAAATCCTTTAAATAAACCTCCTTGTTGCAGCCACAAATCATCCATTCAACCCCATTCACGCCAGAAATCATCCACCACTCCTAGACACATCCATACTTCACCATTCACCATACTTTCTGCCCAAAAACACTTCTAGCCGCACCATACTACCATCCTAAACACCATTCCATACTTTTACACCATCCATAACCCCCAAACCTCACCACCAACCCTTGTGCCGCAGCAAAGAGGAAGGAGGAAAGCCTTGGACGTGCTTGTCATTCAATTGAGGATTGCTGGAACGTTTTAGGTGTAATCTTTCTTTTACTTTCAATGTTTCAATTCACTAATCTTTGTTTTGTGAGTATGAGGAACTAAACCCCCTTAGTTAGGGGGTGATTCGAAACCATGTTCATGCTTGCAATATGAATTGATTACTTCTGGTTGTGATTTCATAAGTTGTGAATTCAATTCGTTTAACTGCCTGATTGATAACTTATTCATGTATGTTTGTTAAGAGTGCACGCTTAGTTTTCATGCATGAATATGATGCTAGAATATAAGGGAGTTTCATGATAGGAGCATTTTTATGCGACTTACTTGGCTTGTTCTCATGCATTTATGTTGTTTTTCCTTAGTTAGTTTAGTGTTTAAAGTCATTTTCGTGCAATTTCAGGTTTTATGGTCAAAGTATGCAAAAATGTGCATTTTGGAGCTTTTAGGAGCAAAAATGGGCTTGGAATGGATTGCATATGCATGGAGTAAGGAGAATGGACGAAATTGAAGATCAAATGAGGCTAGAAAGGTGTTAGAAGACATAAGAAATCAGTTTGGAAGCTTGGAAGACAAAGAAAGACAGAAATTGAAGCATCCCTACAAAGGTGGCGCCTTGTCCCCTTTGTGTTCCCTCCTTGTCTCCCTTGTTGCAACAAATCCCCTTGCTATGTTTCCCTATCCTTAAACCATGTAAAAACCTTTCCTTTTCCCCTTAGGACTTTGAAAAACCCTTTCCCTTAGTCCTTAGGATTTAGCCGCACCTTTCCCACCAAGTTCCTTACCTTGCCGCACAAGGAATCCACTTCCCCTTTAGTTTTAGGACATCAAACCTTTCCCAAAACCTTTCCTAGATCACAGCCGCATTCCCTTGACCTTTCCTCTTCCTTGCCGTGCAAGGGAGAGTGAATCTTTCCTATTTTCTGAATTTAAACACATTCCTTTTGTGTTTCATACCTTAGCCGCACCTTTTAGCTAATTTCCCTTAAGTTTCTGATTTTGTTTCCTAATTCTAGAAACCTTAGACTTAATTTCTGTTTACCTAAATAAGTTAGGGTTTTTAATTCCTGAAATCCGTTTAAATAAACTCTCTTTGGCAGCCACAAACAAGCCATTCACGCCAGAAATCATCCACCACTCCTAAACACATCCATACTTCACCATTCACCCTAGTTTCTGCCTAAAAACATCCCTAGCCGCCCCATACACTCATCCTAACCCTCAATCCATACTTCTACACCATCCATAATCCCCAAAACCCAACCACTTGTGCGTTGCAGCAAGGAGAAAGAAGGAAGGACTCTTGGATGCTCAAGCTTCATCGTTGGTGCATTCTAGGTGTAATTCGTTTTATGATTTCAATGTTTAATTTCTTTTCCTTTCGTTTTGCTATGAACATGAGTGGCTAAACCCCTATTGGTTAGGGGTGATTTCGAAGCCATGACTATGTGTGCAATTTGATTTGATAAATTCCAGTTATGAATTCTTGAATCGTGAATGTAATTGGCTTAACTGTGCGAGTAATAACTTATTTGTGTTTGTTAATTAGGGGTCGACACTTAATTGGCTTGCATGAATATGATGCTAGAATATAAGGTTGTTTCACATAATCGTCACACACTTATATTCATATGTAGTGAAGGTCGCTAGTCACGATCGCGTTAAGTTCAATTCCTAGCATGAGTGACATGATGTCATAGTTGCAAGTGCTTTGTCAATGCTTATAGTTTTCATTAAACGTAATGATCTTTGATTGTATCTTTATTATGATGTCATGTAGGGAACTTTTGAGGAATGCTTCGGGTTGTCGAATGATGTCATCCAATCCGATAACACAAGGAAAACTTGAGAATTAACTAGTGATGTCACGGTTAATTTGGGGCATTGTCATTCATAATTCAATGAAGGAATAACTGGAAGTCGAGTCGTTTGCATACTTGTCATGTGTGGAGAAAGAGCCTCTAACTAATCCATCATCCATTTAAAACCCCAAAATCGTTTTCAAATCTGTTTTTACTTTGCAATCTGTTTTGTTAGTTTATTTTCGTCCAAATCAAATCCCCATTTATTTTGAAGTCCTAGATTAGTTAGAAAGTGTTTTGGTTTATGTTTTTAAGTGTTTTGGTACAAGTTAAAACCCAAATTCGTCCAATTTGGTGCTTTGTGCTCAAAACTGCCCAGAAAGTGTTTTTAAGGCAGTTTTGAGTCTTTTGGTTGCTGTTTTGAGTTTTTGGTTTGTTTTAGTGTTTTAAAACTTTAGTTTTGCATTCTTTGAGTCTAATTTAGTGTTTTAAACTTTGTTTTTACGTTTCTAAGTCAGTTTTCAAGTGTTTAGCAATCCCTCCTAATCCCCGGTCCAGAACGATCCCTACTTACATACTTTACTACAATTGTCAAAAGAGGGTTTAATTTGTGTGTTTAGTTATTTTACACATCATTTCACCTAATAGTTACAAACTTATATTCACAAGTAGTGGAGGTCGCTTATAAACGATCGCGTTAAATGAATTCTTGGCATAAGTTTCATGCTCATCATAGTAACGAGTGCCTCGTCAATACTTATAGTTCTCATGTTGCTTAATGATCTTTGATTGTATCTTTATTGTGCTTTTCACGTAAAGGACTTTTGAAGAATGTGTTGAGTTGTTGTATGCGCTTTCCCATCCAATTCAATAACTTGAGGAGAACTTGAAGGTTAATTTAAGCGGACCTAATTAACCTGGGGTGTTGAGTTTCATGATTTATCGAAAGAACAACTGAAAATTGGTTTATCTGCAAGTGTGTCATGTGTGGAGAAGAACCCTCTAGCTAGCCCATCATCCATAGTTTTATCCAAATTTGTCTACAATCTGTTTTCAATTTACAATCTGTTTTGCAAGTTTAATTTCGTCCAAAATCAAAACCCCCTTTACTTTATTGAGTCATATTAGTTAGAAAGTAATTTCGTTTGTGTTTTTAAGTGTTTTGGTTCAAGTTATAACTTAATTTCGTCCAAATTAGTGTTAGAGTTCAAAACTGCCCAGAAAGTGTTTTAAAAGCAGTTTTAAGTGTTGTTGTGCTGTTTTGAGTCTTTTGGTTTGTTTTAGTGTTTTAAAGTTTAGTTTTGCATTCTTTGAGTCTTGTTAAGTGTTTTTAACTTGTTTTTAGTTATTTGAGTCAGTTTAGAAGTGTTTTAGCAATCCCTCCTAATCCCCGGTTTAAGAACGATCCCTACTTATCCATACTACAATTGTCAACAAGAGGGTTTAATATGTGTGTTTAGTTATTTTACACATCAAATTTTGGCGCCGTTGCCGGGGATTAGCAACTTTGCTAATCCCTCGTTATTTCTTTTTATTTTTATTTTCGTTTGTTTTCTATCTTAGTTGCTGATTTGTTTTGTTTATTTGTTTTTAGGTACTAGTGCATGACTCGAAGTTCCCAACCTGTTCGTGAGCATATTTTGTACTTTGACGACGATTTTGAGCGAACTTTGAGAAGAAGGAGGAACCAACAAGAGTCCAACCCACCTAGCCCTGAACCTGACCTTGAAGAACAAGTTTTAGAAGAAGAAGAGAGGGGCACGGCTGGGATTTTTGAGGAAGCACCAATCATGGCAGCCGACAACCGCACAATCAAGGAGCTTTCGGCTTCGGGATTGGATAATGCCGCACCTTTATGCATCCAATATCCCATGGCAGCTCAAGACAAGACCGAGGAGTTCGAATTGAAGTCTAGTTTGCTACACCACATCCCAAAGTTCCATGGGCTGTCCATGGAGGACCCTAACAAGCATTTGAAAGAGTTTGAGGTGGTTTGCTCAAGTATGACTCCGGTTAACGTTGATGGCAGCATTTTAAAGATGAAGGCTTTTCCATTCTCTTTAATGGACAAAGCCAAGGATTGGTTATACGAATTGGCTCCCGGAACGGTCACGTCTTGAGAGAGTATGAAGAGGGCATTTTTGGAGAAGTTCTTCCCAACTTCTCGAATCATCCTTCTTCGCAAAAAGATAAGTGGTATTCAGCAAGAGGAAGGTGAGTCTTTTCCCACTTATTATGAACGTTTTAAATCACTTGTTGCTTCTTGTCCACAACATCAGATGAAGGAGGAGCTACTTCTACAATACTTTTACGAGGGGCTCCTACCACTTGAACGTCAAATGCTCGATGCCTCGGCGGGTGGAGCATTGGTGGACAAAACACCCATGGCTGCCAAGATCTTGATTGCTAATCGAGCGTTGAGCACTCAACAATACGAAGGCATTGGCCAAAGAGGACCCCCACGGCAACAAGTGAATGAGGTAAGTTCCACATCCGACATTCAATCTCAATTAGCTAATCTTACTTCCATTGTGTCTCAGATGGCCGAAGGAATGAAGCTTCAAGGACCAATGGTGTGTGGCGTGTGTTCTATCCAAGGACATGCCTCTGAAAAGTGTCCTCAACTCATTGAGAATGGTGGATGGGAAAGCGCTAATGCAATTGGATTTCAAGGCCAAAATCAGCCAAGGAAAGATCCATATTCAAATACATATAATGCAGGTTGGAGAGACCACCCAAATTTCAAGTGGAGGGAGGCCCAACAACCCCAACAACAAGGAGGCTTTAGGCAACAACCCCCAGGCTTCTACACCAAACCATACCCACCCCCTCAAGTCCAACCACAATGATGCACTTCTTAAGATACTAACCAAGTTATCTCAGGGGCAAGACGATCAAACCCAAGCAATGCACAGCACGAACATTAGGGTGGATCAATTGGAAAAGCAAATGGGGCAGATTGCGGAGTTTGTTGGGCAGTTTAGAGACCAAGGAAAGCTTCCTAGTTCAACCATTGCAAATCCAAAGGGAGGGTTTGAAACAGCCAAAGCAATCACCCTAAGAAGTGGGAAGGAGGTTGGGGCAGGTTCTTCATCAAAAACAGGTCACAAAGAAGATGAAATGTTGCTGTTTTGAGTTTTTGGTTTGTTTTAGTGTTTTAAAACTTTAGTTTTGCATTCTTTGAGTCTAATTTAAGTGTTTTAAACTTTGTTTTTACGTTTCTAAGTCAGTTTTCAAGTGTTTAGCAATCCCTCCTAATCCCCGGTCCAGAACGATCCCTACTTACATACTTTACTACAATTGTCAAAAGAGGGTTTAATTTGTGTGTTTAGTTATTTTACGCATCAAATTTTGGCGCCGTTGCCGGGGATTAGCAACTTTGCTAATCCCTTGGTTCTTTTCTTTTCGTTTAAGTTTGTTTTTGTTTTAGTTTCTGACTTAGTTTTATTTTCCTTGTTTTGTGTTACTTTTGATATTTGATTTAGTTCTCTTGCTTTGAATTCAGGTACTAGAGAAGTAAGATATGGATTTTGCTAACATTCAAGCTCAATTGGCGAATCTTACTTCTCAATTGTTACAGATTGCCGAAATGACCACAATGCAAAATGTCCCTACATGTGGTGTGTCCTATGGGCAAGGATATCCAACTCATCAATGTTCTCAATTCGCTGCGAATGAAGATGCTTGGGGTTATCAATGCTATGATCAACTAAGCAACAACATGTTTTCCAACACTTACAATTCGGATTGGAGAGATCATTCAGATTACATGTGGGGAGAACCTCAACAATTCCAACAAGGTGGATATTGGCAGCAAGAAGAGGAGTTCTATCACTGGCCATATGAACCATCACATCCACCACAACAATCTGCCCAATTCAATTCAGGTACGTCTTTGGATAATGATATGTTTAATATGTTACTCACCTTTTTGACCCAGGATGTAGAAAATCGAAACAAAGAGATGCAAAATCAAGCCACGATGACGGGCAAATTAGAGGAGCAAATTGGGCAGATTATGGAGTTCATGGTACAAATTCAAGAACAAAGTGAATTCTCCAACGCAAACATGCTAAATTCAATCGAAGATTTTGCAATTGCTGAGGCTATCACTTTGGGAAGTGAAATGGAGGATGAAGTTGTCCCTGAACCATCCAAACATAGCCCGAAAGTGGATGAATTGCTGCTGCAAGAAGAAGATGAGGATGACGACATGGGCAGTTTAGAAGAACTCTTGCCGCAAGCCCCTCAAGTCCCTATGCCGTCCAACTTAGGTGAGGTGGTTCCTAATTCAATTCATTCTAACATTATTCCACCAAATGTCCTTTTTCCTCGCAGGTTTTTAACGCCCAAGAAAGATGAGAGTGAAAAAAAACATTCTGGAAGCCATTCCAAAGGTGCAAAGTGATATCCCAACTCTTGGCACACCAAATCAAGTTCTAGATTGTGTTGAAGTATTCAAGGAACCTTGTACACCAAGAAGAAAGAGTCAAGAGAAAGAAGTTGCATTTTATGACACGGGACAAGGCCCAACAATCACATTCAATCTGGCCAAGTCCAATATCCCTGCAACCTTCAAAGATGCGGTGTTTGTAATTGAGTTTGTGTCGGACAAAGCAAGTAAGTCATCTTCTCCAATTTCCATTACGTTTTATACTAACTTGTTGATTTTAATGATTCAGGTACCCACTCTAGAATTTGAACCGATGCCGGATCATTTCAAGTATCACCTTCCATTCAAAGATCAATTCCATGGAATTCTTCGTCCGGCTGCAAGACGTTAAAGAAAGCTGATAGGAGCATATTTATGCGCCATAGTTAGCTAGTTCTTATGCATTTTCGTTATGTTTTCTTAGTTTAAAGTAGTCTTTTAAGCTACTTTCATGTGTTTTCAGGTTTAAAGGACATATTACATGAAATGATGCAAATTGGAGCTTTTTGGAGCAAATGTGAGCTTAGATGGAAAAGGACATGCTTGGAACACAAGGTTGGGATGAAATTGAAGAGTTGAAGATTTGAGGTTTCCTACTTGAAGTAGGAAAGCTAAGCCTAAAAGTTTCCATTTTGGGTTGATCTTTCCTAAATCGGAATTGGCAACTAAAGTTTCTAAAAGTTGGAGGTTGCTATTCTTGGAGGTTTCCATTTTCGTGAGTTTCTATTCTTGGCTTTGGGCTTTTAGATGACCTAAACCCAAATTCCTTATGGACCTTCATCCTATGCCGCACCTGGGCCCTCTAGAATCACTTTGCCTTGCCTTGTTAGGGTTTCTAGAAACCCTAACCTTAGCCCACATACCAGCCGCACCCTAGGCCATTTTTCCCACTAAATTTCTAATTGTTTCAACCTAATTTCTGATGGATTTGTGTTTTAGAGGCCCTAATCTGATTTGCTAGGTTTTTTTTAAGTGCCTATATATATATATTTCTACATTATACACCTCCATACATCACCCACTCTACAAATCAGAAATTCGCAAAAACCTTATTTCCCATCCTTGCCGCAGCCACCATTCCTTCCAGCCACCTCCATACACTTTGCCGCAACCCTCCTTTACTCCAGCCACCATTATACACCTCCATACACCACCCACACACCTTGCCGCACCACCATATCATCCTAACGCCATTCTTAAACCAAAACCACATCCAAAAACTCCCAAAACCATCTCTGCCGCAGCAAGGAGAAGAGAAGAGGAGCTTGACGTCAGAAATTCAAGTTGGAATTTGATATGATATTAACTAGCACTCAAATTAAACCCTCTTTTTGTCAAATTGTAGCAAAGATGTAAGTAGGGATCGTTCTAGACCGGGGATTAGGAGGGATTGCTAAACACTTGGAAACTGACTTAAAAACTCAAAAACAAAGTTTAAGACACTAAACTAGACTCAAAGAATGCAAAACTAAAGGTTAAAACACTTAAACAAACCTAAAAACCAAAACAGCAACTAGAAGGCTCAAAACTGCCTAAAAACCACTTTCTGGGCAGTTTTGAGCACCTACACTAATTTGGACGAAATTTGATGAAAACTTGAATCAAAATACTTAGAAACACAAATCAAAACACTTTCTAACTAATCTAAGACTTCAAATTAAAGGGGGATTTGTATTGGATGAAAATTGAAAACAAAACAGAAACTTAAAGTTAAACAGATTGTAAAAACGATTTTGGTGAAATAGATGGTTAAAAGGGCTAGTTAGGAGGTTCTTCTCCACACATGTCACACTTGCAAACAAAACGATTCTCAGTTGTTCTTCCGATAAACTATGAATACTCAACGCCCCAAGTTAACCGTGAATTGCACTAATTAACCCTCAGTTTTTCCACAAGTTATTAAGTTGGATGATTGCATACGACAACCCAAAACACTCCCTACAAGTTCCCTACATGAATTGCATAATAGAGATACAAGCAAGAATCATTAAGTTCTATGAAAAACATAAGCATTGACGAAGCATTCGTTACTATGAATTGCATGAAACTTATGCTAAGAATTCATTCAACGCGATCGTTTTCAAGCGATCTTCACTACTTGTGATTATAAGATTGTAACTATTAGGTGAAACTCCCTCATAATCTAGCATCATATTCATGCATGAAAACTAAGCGTGCACTCTCAATCAACATACACAAATAAGTTATCAATCAAATAGATGAACGAATTGAATCCATAACTTATGAAATAACAACTGAATGTAATCGAATCAAATTGCAAGTATGTACATGGTTTCGAATCACCCCCCAACTAAGGGGGTTTAGTTCCTCATACTCACAACACAAAGAGAATAGATCGTTTTTACCATCTATTTCACCTCATACTTTTTTTCTTCATTTTTTTTTCTTTTTCCACGAATTTTTTTCTTTTCTTTTCTTTTCTTTGCCGTGCCTATGGCACACAATTCCTCATGAAAAATACTTCCCCCACACTTGTTTTCTGCTAACATAGATCAAAAGGAATTCACTTCGAATCATGCTTTACTATGCTTCAAGAACAAAGGTATGGATGGTCCTAATCTAGGCTAGGTGAGGATAATGTGGTTAACAAAGAAAATAGGCTAAACAAGGCTCAACGGGGTTAAAAACCTACAAAACACAATGACATAGGGCACACGGCATTTGGCTAAAGTGGTGGTCACTACACAACTTTATCTTGAATATGTGTTATGTAAATCAATAACATGCTTTGAATGAATTGGGCATGAGTTCTAGTGTTTGGAACTAAATGATGAAACGCCTTCTAAGTAGCAACCAAGCAAAGAATAATGAGATCATGCAACGACTTTAGAAAACAAAGAATGCACAGATTTTAACTCTCCAAATAAACGTTTAGGCTCAAGTCTCACAAGGTTGTAGCGTTAGTTCGAGTTCCTTCCTTCAAGCATGTTACAAAAACTGATTTTTTTCTTTTATGATTGCATGTGAATTCATAAGTTATAACCACAACTAAGCATAAACAAAGAGTAAATCAAACTTTCATCCATGTTAATCACTCTCTTTAACAGCCATGTAATTACAAACCGAATCCTCATCATTGTGTTGGAAGGTACCCTAAGACACAAACAAACACACAAAAACAACTCTTTTTGGGTTTTTAAAACAAATTTTTCAAATTTTTATGTAATTTTCGGATTTTTACTTCAAAACACACTAAAACACATCAAAACTGCTCAAAAACACTTAAAAACAGCAAGGAACAAGTCTCCAAGTTAAGGGTGATAAAATCCCACGAATTTGCATCTAAAACACTTATTTACCCCCCCACACTTAAATCAAACATTGTCCTCAATGTTTCAAGCATAGACTTACACACATAACAACACACAAAACAAAACAGCAACTAACAACCTAACATGGCAGAAAACGAAATAGCAACAAAGAGAAGAGTTTAGGAACGCAAATCTGGAATTGGAGTGATTCCTTGGTCTTCCTTTGTTGAATTGCATGGGTTGCCTCCCAAGTAGCGCTTTCTTTTACGTCTTGCAGCCGGACGGAAAGCCCATTCACTCTCCATGTGTGCCCACGGCACCCAAAGAAATATCTTCCACGGTTTGTTCAACAAAGTTCTCATAATATGGCTTCAAACGGTGTCCGTTCACTTGGAATTCATGACCTGTTTTGAGACTTTGAATCTGGATGGCACCATAAGAAGATACGTTAGTAATAACAAACGGTCCAATCCACTTAGAACGTAACTTACCGGGAAACAAACGTAAACGGGAATTGAACAATAACACTTTCTGCCCAATGGAGAATGATTTCCCACGGATCATGTTGTCATGGAAAGCTTTGGTCTTTTGCTTGTAAATGCTTGCATTATCGTACGCCTCGTGCCGTATCTCATCAAGCTCATTCAATTGCAATCTCCTTTGACTTCCCGCTTCCTCGAGGTTCATGTTAAACTTCTTGATGGCCCAAAGTGCTTTGTGCTCCAATTCAACAGGAAGATGGCACGCCTTGCCATAAACAAGTCGGAAGGGGGACATCGCAATGGGGGTTTTGTACGCCGTACGATATGCCCAAAGTGCATCGTCAAGTCGTAAACTCCAATCCTTCCTCGTTGGCCCAACGGTCTTCTCTAGGATTTGCTTGATCTCACGGTTGGAAACCTCGGCTTGCCCATTAGTTTGAGGATGATAAGGTGTAGAAACCTTATGGGTGACACTGTATTTCCTCAATAATGCTTCAATGGTCCGATTGCAAAAGTGTGACCCTCCGTCACTAATGATCACTCGTGGCATTCCGAACCTTGCAAAAATGTTAGTTCTAATAAAATCTGCAACCACTTTAGAATCATTAGTCCAGGTGGCCTTTGCTTCCACCCACTTCGACACATAATCAACCGCAAGCAAAATATATGTAAAACCATACGAAGAAGGAAAAGGACCCATAAAATCAATACCCCAAACATCAAAAATTTCAACATTTAGGATAGAAACCTGCGGCATTTGGTCCTTTGCACTAATACCACCCATTCGTTGGCATTTATCACATGTTAAGCAAAAAGTTTTAGCATCTTTAAAAATACTAGGCCAATAAAATCCACATTGTAACACCTTAAGGGCTGTGCGTTGTGTGCCAAAGTGCCCTCCACAAGCATATGTGTGACAAAAACTCAAAATTGAATGACATTCAGAATCGTGCACACAACGACGTATAATCTGATCGGGGCAAAATTTCCATAAGTACGGATCATCCCACACATAAAACCGTGCATCATGCCTAAGTTTATCACGTTGGTGCCTAGTGAACTCACTTGGAATACGTTTTGACACCAAAAAATTAACAATATCGGCATACCAAGGTGCACTAACCTTAATGGACAGCAATTGTTCATCGGGGAATGTCTCCAAAATCGGCACCAACTCCTCATTATGCACCATTCGGCTTAGGTGGTCAGCCACCACGTTTTCACTTCCTTTCTTGTCCCGAATCTCTATGTCGAACTCTTGAAGTAGCAATATCCATCGAATTAGCCGTGGCTTGGCCTCCTTTTTGGTGAGCAAGTACTTCAGAGCTGCATGATTAGTGAAAACAATTACTTTAGTTCCAATTAGATATGATCGAAATTTATCTAAAGCAAAAACAACGGCAAGAAGTTCTTTTTCTGTAGTGGAGTAGTTCAATTGTGCATCGTTCAACGTCCGGAAGGCATAGTAAATGACATGCGGCCTCTTGTCCTTTCTTTGTCCTAAAACAGCTCCTAAAGCATAGTCGGACGCATCACACATGAGCTCGAAAGGTAGACTCCAATCCGGTGGAACAATGATGGGTGCCGTGGTCAACAACTCCTTGAGTTGGTTGAATGATTCCGTGCACTCCTTAGTGAATTCAAACGCCACTTCTTTTTGTAGGAGTCGGCAAAGAGGTTGTGCTATCTTCGAGAAATCTTTGATAAACCTACGATAGAATCCTGCATGACCAAGAAACGAACGAACCTCTCTAACCGAAGTCGGAGAGGGTAAGTGACGTACAAGATCTATTTTCGACTTATCAACCTCAATACCCTTTTCAGAGATTATATGACCTAAAACGATGCCTTGTTTAACCATAAAATGACACTTTTCCCAATTAAGCACAAGGTTAGTTTCAACACAACGTTTTAGGATCACACTTAGATTATGTAAGCAACTATCAAATGAATCACCAAAGACGCTAAAATCATCCATAAACACTTCAATTATCTTCTCTACATAATCAGAAAATATACTCATCATGCATCTTTGAAATGTAGCAGGTGCATTACATAAACCAAAAGGCATGCGACGATATGCAAATGTACCAAACGGGCATGTAAAAGTGGTTTTTTCTTGGTCCTCAGGTGAAATGACAATTTGATTATACCCAGAATAACCATCAAGAAAACAATAGAAAGCATAACCCGCTAACCTCTCAAGCATCTGGTCAATGAACGGCAATGGGAAGTGGTCCTTCCTCGTGGTGGTGTTTAGCTTCCTATAATCAATGCACACCCTCCAACCGGTTTGAATACGTTGAGGGACAAGCTCATTCTCGGCATTAGCTACCACCGTCACTCTGGATTTCTTTGGTACGCATTGAACCGGCGAAACCCACCTACTATCCGAGATTGGATAGATAACCCCACAATCTAGAAGCTTTATGATCTCCTTCTTCACTACTTCCATCATCGGAGGGTTGAGACGGCGTTGAGCCTCTCTAGTTGGTTTGGCCCCCTCCTCAAGAAATATGTGATGCATACAAGTCGTAGGGCTTATACCTTTGATGTCGGCCAATGTCCAACCTAGGGCAGATTTGAACTCCTTCAAAACTCGAAGCAACTTCTCCTCCTCTTGTGCCGTGAGGGAGGAGGAAATGATGGCAGGTAGTGTTTCATTTTCTCCCAAGAAAATGTACTTCAGATGGCTTGGCAAAGGCTTGAGTTCAAGGATAGGTGCCTGAATGATAGATGGAAGCAATTTGTTAGTCGAAATGGGAATGGACTCACGGTTAGTATACTTACCATCAAGCTTAGGTGAGGACTCAAGGGCAGCCACAACTTCAAGTAATTCCTCATTAGGGGGCACGGCATGGGATGAATCTTGTATGCCGTGAGCATGCATGCAATCTGCTCCCTTTGTTTTGAGTTCCATGCCTCGTGTAATGACTTTTTCAAGCGCATCGTCATTCAAATCATCGAGATATCCCTGCGCCAAAGAGTCAATTATATCAATAGAAAAGCATGAATGGTCATCACTAGGGTATCTAATGGAATCAGAAAGATTAAAATTAACAACTTCCCCATCGAATTCCATGGACAAAGTTCCACTATACACATCAATCTTTGTCCGGGCCGTCTTCATGAATGGCCTTCCAAGTAGAATGGGCAGCGAAGGAGCATGGTCCGACTCATCCATTTCGAGGACATAGAAATCCGCCGGGAAGACTAAATGATTAACCTGCACAAGAACATCTTCCAAAACTCCCTTTGGATAGGCGTTAGATCTATCGGCCAATTGTATTATTACCCCATCATTTTTCAATGCTCCTAAGTTCATAGATGCATAAATGGAATATGGCATAACATTTATAGAAGCACCTAAATCAAGCATGGCAGATTCAAATCTAGTATGCCCAATAACACAAGGAATGGTAAAGCTACCTGGATCTTTACATTTGGGAGGTAATTTGCGTTGCAAGATGGCGGACACATTCTCACCTACCTTGACCACTTCCTTGGTCGACATCCTCTTCCTCGTGGTACACAACTCCTTCAAAAACTTAGCATACCTCGGAACTTGCTTGATTGCATCTAACAAAGGTATGTTAACTTGAACTTTCCTAAAGGTTTCAAGGATATCCTTTTCTGCCTCTTCTTTCTTCGTTTGCATGAACCTACTAGGAAAAGGCACATTTGAAGGGAAAACATTAGTATGAACTGAATTGGACACATTCTTACCTTTGTGGGACGAATTGGGCAGATTTGGGACATTAGGGACTTGCGGCAAAGGTGGAACCACCTTTGCCGTGGGCTGCTTTGATTCCTCCTCTTCCAATTGCAAAAGTTCATCCTCGTTATGACCTGTTTTTGATGACGAACCTGTCCCAACTTCCTTACCACTTCTTAGGGTGATTGCTTTGGCACTTTCGAACCCTCCCTTCGGATTTGGAATGGTGGAACTAGGGAGTTGTCCGGGATCTCGAAACTTACCTACAAACTCGGCAATCTGCCCAATTTGTTTCTCAAGTTGATCCACCCTTTTATCTTGGTTTTGCATAGCCTTCGCTTGATCTTCCTGCCTATTAGACAACTTAGTTAGTATCTTAAGAAGTGCATCATTGTCAAGAGACGTACCTGAGGCACTTGGGCCGGATTGGGCTTGATTTTGGGGTGGACCGTATGTTTTGGGAAAGAACCCCGGGGGTTGTTGCCTAAAGCCTCCTTGGTTCTGAGGTTGCTGGGGCTCCCTCCATTTGAAGTTTGGATGGTCTCGCCACCCCGGATTATACGTGTTGGAGTATGGATCATGTCTTGACTGATTTTGGCCTTGAAACCCAATGGCATTCGTACTCTCCCATCCGCCATTCTCGATGAGTTGAGGACACTTTTCGGAGACATGTCCTTGGATAGAACATACGCCACACACCACAGGTCCTTGTATCTTCATTCCCTCGGCCATCTGTGAAACAATAGAAGTAAGATTAGCCAATTGTGAATGAAGATCGGAAGTTGAACTTAACTCATGTACTTGGTGCCGTGGGGGTCCTCTTTGGCCTACACCCTCGTACTGTTGAGCGTTCAACGCTCTATTAGCAATCAAGACCTTGGCAGCCATGGGTGTTTTGTCCACCAATGCTCCCCCCGCCGAAGCATCAAGCATTTGACGTTCTAGAGGTAGGAGCCCCTCGTAGAAATATTGCAAAAGCAACTCCTCCTTCATCTGATGCTGTGGACAAGAAGCAACAAGTGATTTAAATCGTTCATAATATGTAGGAAAAGACTCACCTTCTTCTTGCTGAATTCCGCTTATCTTTTTGCATAGGAGGATGATGCGAGAAGTTGGAAAGAACTTCTCCAAGAACGCTCTCTTCATACTCTCCCACGATGTGACAGTGCCGGGAGCTAACTCATATAACCAATCCTTGGCTTTATCCATCAAAGAGAATGGAAAAGCCTTCATCTTCAAAATATTTCCGTCAACATTGACGGGAGTCATACTAGAGCAAACTACTTCAAATTCTTTCAAATGTTTGTTAGGATCTTCCATGGACAAGCCATGGTATTTAGGAATATGATGAAGCAAACTTGACTTTAATTCAAACTCATCCGTCTTACCTTGGGCAGCCCTGGGGTATTGAATGCACAAGGGTGTGGCATTATCCAAACCTGAGGCGGAGAGCTCCTTGAGTGTACGGTTGTCCACCGCCATGCCTTGGACTTCTTCAAATATCCCTGCCGTGGCTTCCTCCTCCTCTTCTTGTACGTTTCCTTCACAATCAGATTCGGAAGTTGGTGGATGGTGTTCTTGCTGGTTTCTAGCTCTTCTCAACTTCCTCTCAAAATCGTCGTCAAAATCCAAGATGTTCACACGAATCGTTTGAGATCTTCTAGTCATACATTAGTACCTAAGAAACAAGAAACAAAATTAGGTCAGAAACTTAAACAAAGTCAGAAACAAAGTGAAATAAAAGAAACAAAAACAATCCAAGGGATTAGCAAAATTGCTAATCCCCGGCAACGGCGCCAAAATTTGATATGATATTAACTAGCACTCAAATTAAACCCTCTTTTTGTCAAATTGTAGCAAAGATGTAAGTAGGGATCGTTCTAGACCGGGGATTAGGAGGGATTGCTAAACACTTGGAAACTGACTTAAAAACTCAAAAACAAAGTTTAAAACACTAAACTAGACTCAAAGAATGCAAAACTAAAGGTTAAAACACTTAAACAAACCTAAAAACCAAAACAGCAACTAGAAGGCTCAAAACTGCCTAAAAACCACTTTCTGGGCAGTTTTGAGCACCTACACTAATTTGGACGAAATTTGATGAAAACTTGAATCAAAATACTTAGAAAGACAAATCAAAACACTTTCTAACTAATTGATAAGCTCATATTTATACATATTTTACATCAAATTCTCTCGTCTTTTCTTAGTTAGTTTCTTATATTTTTGAGTTATTTACTTTGTTTTTGTGTTTTATCAAATTTATCTAGCTAAGAAAATAAAAATAGCATAAGTGTGATTTTATGTAATAAATTCGTGTCAAAACTGTTTAGCTTTTAAATTAAATAAAAAATATATATATATATATAATAATAATAATTCATTGTTTTATATAAAAGATAGCATTATATATTTATATATATATATATATATATATATATATAGATATATATGAAGTTGGGTGGAGTGAGCTGTAAAAGGAAAGATTAGAAATAAGAAAGAAAAGTGCATGCCTCGGTGGTGGACAAAAACAAAAGGCGCTGCATGGCAGCTAGGTGAGTGGAAATAAAAGAAGAATAAAGAAAGGGGCCATAAAATAAAGGTTAGGATAATGGGGAATAAGTGTGCAGGAGAGTGGAAGCTGCCGAGGCAGCTGGGAAGAAATAATAAAAGGATATAAGGGGGAAGTCAGGAGGAAACGAAAAGATGAGGCTGCCCTTGCAGCCTTGAAAAAGAGAAAATTACGGGAAAGCAAGGGTGAGCACGGAAAGGAAGGCCCTGGGGGTACTGACTGGGGAGGTCTCGGGCAAGGCTGCCTTGGCAGCTGGAGAGGGAGACGAGAAGGTGAGGTGCGCAGGAAATTGGAGGGCTGCCTTTGCAGCACAGCACGAGACGCAGAGACTGACGAGGAAAGAGCAGCTGGCGACAGCTGCCAACTGACCAGCGTGAGGAAAGAAAGCCTCGGGGTGACTTGGAACGGGACTGACGTGGGCAGCAAGCAGGGAGGAAGGAGCTGCGAAGCGAAGGAAGAAGAGACTGGGAAGAGAGAGGTCAGGCGCGAACTGGGCGGAAAGAAGAGACAAACTGTGCAGTGTGTGCAGGAAAGGAAGAGAGAAGTGGAGAGTCAGCGAGCCACCTTGGCAGCTGATGTGGAAGAGCTAGAAGCACAGTGCACAGATCCTTGCACTCTCCTCTCTCGGTTTATTCTTTCCTAACTTACGTTTTAATTTCTGTTTTAATTTATAAATAATGTGTAACTAATTTTCTGTTTGGCTAGAGTTTAATTCAAAATCATGGATATATTTGTAATTTGAATTGATTACCTTCAGTTGTGATTTCTGAGTTGTGATTTAATTTGCTTAACTGCTTGATTGATAACTTATTTTTGTATGTCGATTAAGGATGCATACTTAATTTACATGCATGAATTTGATGCTAGAATATAAGTGAATTTCACCTAATCGTTATGAACTTATATTCACAAGTAGTGAAGGTCGCTTATAAACGATCGCGTTAGGTAAATTCTTGGCATAAGTTTCATGCAATTCATAGTAACAAGTGCCTCGTCAATGCTTATGATTTTCATAAAACTTAATGATTCTTGCTTGTATCTCTATTATGCAATTCATGTAGGGAACTTGTAGGGAATGTTTTGGGTTGTCGTATGCAATCATCCAACCTAATAAAAGTAGGAAAATCTGAAGGTTAATTTAAGCGGACCTAATTAACTTGGGGCGTTGAGAATTTACAATTTATTGAAAGAACAACTGAAAATCAATTTAGGTTGCATATGTGGCATGTGTGGAGAATAATCCTCTAGCCAGTCCGTCATTTATCATTTTACCTTAATTTTATGTTTTTGTCAATTTTGTAATTTATTTAAGTTTAATTTACTTTTCATCAAAAATCAATCCCCCGTTTATTTTAAGGTGTTAGATTTATTAGAAATCAATTTAGTTTGTATTTTCTTGAGTCTTGAATTATTTTGTGTCTTTTTAGTTTATTTGTTAGTTTTATTTTGAGTGATTCTAGTTAAATGTTTTGAGTCTAGTTTAGTGTTTTAAATTTTGTTTTTACGTTTTTAATTTAATTTTACTTTGGTTAGCATCCCTAGTTAATCCCCGGCCTAGAACGATCCCTACTTATCCATATACTACAATTGTCACAAATAGGGTTTAAATTTGTGCGTTAATTTATTTTCGCATCAAATTTTTGGCGCCGTTGCCGGGGATTAGCAAATTTGCTAATCCTTTTATTTTTGTTTTTGCTTATGTTTATTTGTGTTTGTGTATGTTACTTTTGATATTTGATTTATTTTTCTTTCTTTGAATTGAGGTACAAATGGAGCAAGACCTGGATTCTACTAGCATTCAAGATCTATTGGCACAGCTCACTGCTCAATTAACTCATAATGCCGAACGGACCACAATGCCAAGTGTCCCTACACTTGATGTGCCCTATGGACAACAATATCAAGGTCCTCAATTTTCTGCAAATGAAGATGTTTGGGGATATCAAGGCCGTAACCAATCAAGGGGCAACATGTTTTCCAACGCTTACAATTCGGATTGGAGAAGTAATTCAGAGTATATGTGGGATGAACCTCAACAATTTCAACAAGGTGGATATTGGCAGCAAGACGAGTTTTATTCAAGACCTATGCAGCCACCACAGCATCCCCCACAACAATTCCAATCGAATCAAAGTATGCCCGTGGATTATAATCAAATGCTTGAAGAATTAATTTCTTCGGTACAGGGTTCACAAAAAGAAGAACAATTGCCGCCATCGGAAGAGTTCTATCAGTGGTCATATGAACCGTCACATCCACCACAACAATCAACCCAATTCAATTCAGGTACGTCCTCGGATAATGACATTTTGAATAAGTTACTAACCTCTTTGACCCAGGACGTAGAAAATCGAAACATGGAGATGCAAAATAAAGCCAACAAGGTGGATGCTTTGGAGGAGCAAGTTGGGCAGATTATCGAATTCATGGCACAGATTCGAGATCAAGGTGACATGGAGGATGAAGTTGTCCCAGAACCATCCAAACAGAGCCCGAACATGGATGAATTGCCAATTCAAGAAGAAGATGAGGATGACGACTTGGGCAGTTTAGAAGAATTCTTATCGCAAACCCCCCAAGTCCTTATGTCATCCAACTCAGGTGAGGAGGTTCTAAGTTCAATTCATTCTAACATCGTTCCACCAAATGTCCTTTTTCCTTGCAGGTTTTTAAATCCCAAGGAAGAAGTGAATGAAAAAGACGTTGTGGAAGCTCTTCCAGAGGTGAAAAGTGATATCCAAACTCTTGGTGCACCAAATCATGTTCCCGATGACGTTGAAACATTCAAAGAGATTTCTACACCAAGAAGAGGGATTCCAGAAAATGAGGTAGCCGGAAAATTTGTTGAACATATCAAAGAGGCTGTGCATGAGACAATCAAGCCCACAGAAGTTGAGACTGATGACACGGGACAAGCCACAACCATCATAATAAATCTGGCTAAGTTCAAAGTCCCGGAAATGTTCAAAAATGTGGTGTTTGTCATTGAGTTTGAACGAGAAAGTAAGCCATCTTCTCCATTTTTAATTTTATGTTATACTAACAATTTAATTTTGATGATTCAGGCACCGTCATTAGAACTTAGACCGTTGTCGGATCATTTCAAGTATCACCGTCCGTTCAATGATAAGCCCATGCATTTGAATAATGAAGGGAGGCCTAGGAATCACCCACAATCAGATTTGCATTCCTAATCCCTTCTCTTTACTGAATTTATTTTACTTTGTTTAGTTCTTTCATTGTTTGTTTGCTCTTGTGTGAATTTATTTTACGTTGATTATTTTTTTATTTTACGTTGATTTTATTTTGTTTTGTTTATTTAGTTGTGATTTTTGTTTAGAAAGTTAAACATAGTCTTTTTACTTTGATTTACTTATTTTACATTTTTATAAAAATAAAAAAAAATAAATAAAAATAAAAAAATAGATAAAAAAAACATAAACATTCATATAAATAAAAATAAAAAATAAAAAAAACAAAAAAAAAACAAAAAAAAAAACTTAAATGCATAAATAATTTACAATAAATTGTAAACTAATTTCGTTCATTGGTCATTGGTTGGTGGTGCCTCGGAGGTCGACGGAGCCCCTGAAAGACGAAGTGCCAGAGCGGGATCATTCGGAGCCTCAATACTTGGTGCTGCTCCCGAGGACGAAGGCAACATAAACCTCGGGAGCAACGTCATAAAACGTTGATGATCACTCTGAATCCGCACTTCGGACTCCTGCAGCTGATCTAGCTTCCTCTTCATGCTTGTGGAGTAATTGGTTGCGAGCATGTGCAAATCCCTGTTCTCATGCCTGAGCACTCTGACCTCCTGCCGAAGACTAGCCACTTCAGCCATCAACGATTCCACCTGACGGGTTCGTGCAAGAAGGCGCTGGCCCATGTTTGATACTGAGCCTGCGCATCGGACGCTGTAGGCCATAGAGTCCTGAACAGCTAGTTCGTCGGACCGCCTTGAAAGTATCCTAGTGTCTCTAGGAGTGAGCAGATTTCTGGCCACCACCGATGCGGTTGTTTCGTTCATCATCATGGAATCCCCAACTGTAAGAGGACCATTTGGGGATATGAAGGATGGCTGCCAAATGTTGGTTGGAGAAGATATATCACTATCTTCCCCAACATTCAAGTTAAGGCGACGGTCAGAGGGGCAAGACATATTTGAAGGTGTTGAGAATGAAGAGTCGGACTGATCAAGATTAAAAGAAATGCAAGGAGGAAGTGTTTACAGGAGGGAGTGTTTACAGGGGAGCTTAAGTTTGTTGTGGAACAAAAATGAGCGTTCTTATAAGAAGAAGAAATCGTTGAGGCGCTCACTCAGCAGTCGAAGAGACGCCCTCTCGCAAATCGAAGAGCCGGGCTCCTTTCTCAAAAGCCGGATTCTTTTCTCAAAAGCGGCGTCGCCGTTCTCAAAAGTCGGACTCCGTCTCAAAAGTCGGTTCATTTCTCAAAAGTCGGACGCCGCTCTCTCAAAAGTCGGGCGTCTTTATCAAAAGTCGGAGCGGTCAGGAATCACGAGGCGAACAGCTTTTCCAATTTTGTCGTCACTCGTCACGCGCGCTGTCAGCTTTGCGCAAATTACGGGTGACTTTTTCAGAAAGCGCGTGACCTGTACTGTTCATCCATCCACCGGCTGCCGACAGGGGTAAAGGAATAGTTTCGGTTGTGAAGAAAAATTCTATAAACGTCTACCTTCGCCTTCAACAGCAAAGGCACACTCTCAACACTTCTTCATCTCCGAAATTTTTCATCTCCGAAAATGCCTTTCCAACAAACCCTCTCGAGTTTCTCTGTGTTTCTCATTCCCTGGGATACCTTTGCAAATAAGTCATCTAGAGCTAGAGTATTTCATATCATGAAGGTTGAAAGCAAGAGTATCTCATATCACGCTTTCTTCCTGTCCTTGTCCTTGTCTTTGTGGCAAGGAGAAAGCGGGCAATCAGCCAGCACTCGGTGTCAATCTTCCAATCTAAGAACCGACTGCCTGGAAATCCTTCCTGATTGCTTACCTAGCATTGCTCTCGAGTGCTCTTCTTCAACCACTGATGTACTTCCGAAGAAGTCGCCACATCTGCCTGGAGAACAGCCAAGGCAAGTGAAAATGTTACTTGAAGCATGTGGAGACAAGATGCTGCTTCATCTTCAAGATCAAGTCTCATTTTCCTTGCTAAGAAGTTCCCCAGCCCAGTTCAAGCATACACCTGTGGAACGATACTTCTTCAAAAGCAAAAGTATCCCATATCATCAGAGTCAGAGGCAAAGATTTCTCATGGCATGCTTTTCCTTTACCCTTGCTCTTGGCTACGAGTCAGGGTGAAAGAAAGGAAATCGGTCGGCACTTGGACAGATTGAACAAAGAAGCAGACCACCACCTATTCCTCGTGCCTACCTGCCATGCAGAAGAACAAAAAGAGAAGAATGTAGCCTGCAGACTCAATCAACCCGGCAGAAGGAGTCTGAGTTGAAACCAAGAGCTCGAGAAGCTTCAACAACACCACCAATCAAGTCTCATTTTCCTTGCTAAGAAGTTCCGAGGCCAGTTCAAGTTCAAAGCTGTGGAAAGTCACCAAACAGGACCAATGTTCTTTTATTAGTTTTATTCATTATCTTTTATTTTCATTTTCAATTTTTCGTTTGTTTTTTTTATTTTATATTTTCTTGCATGCTTAACTGACTTATTTCTTTTCTTTGCAGGAACTTTTGGCAATTTCCACCATTGAAGTTGATTGCAAAATAAAAGGTTGGGGGTCATCGCTTGATTTTCTGCAAATTAGGGAAGTTTTCAGTCCTATTACTTTATTTTGTTTCTTTATATTTATTTATTTTACTTTTATTTGCATTTTATTACATTTTCTGACATTGGGGACAATGTCTAGTTTAAGTGTGGGGGTAAAGAGTATAAAAATGACCAAATTAAAATTTTTTGTACCTTCGACTTTAAACTGGTTTCATTTGTTTCCATGTTATTCCATGTTATTGCTTTGTTTTCTTAATTAGTTTTGTTTTATTTAAAAAAAATAAAAATAAAAATTTATTCGGAAAATTTAAAAAAAAAAATCCAAAAATATTTCCTTGTTTTCCTTATTGTTTTGAATTAGTTTTTTGTTAGTTTCCCCGACCCAATGATATAATTGAATAAAATTTGAACCATGATCATCAAGAACTTAGTTAACACGTGCTGTGTGAAATTCCTTATTCTCGTGTTAGTTTGTACATATTTGATCATCTTTGAAAAACCAAATGCACATAGCCTTGTTGATGTGAAATTAAAGCATGATTTTAAAGCTCCATATGTGAATTTAGTGACCATATACATCCTATGTGAGTTTTTGAGCCTATTGAAAGTGTGTGCATTTTTCATACACTCCTATTCTTTCATGTGTGATGAACTTATGTGAGATACATCTCTAGAACTTGCATAACGATCTTTCGAAATATTTGTCTTTAATTGCATGAACTTGAAAATGATAGAGGCATTAGGTTTACCACCATGGCCCAAATAACCTTGTTTCCCAAAGAAAAATGATATCATTAGATTGCCAATTTGAGCCGTATTTGTAAGCCTTTTATTTTTTATCACCAGATATGTCTACCCTTATGCCTGAAATAAATATTTTTCCTTACCCTTTCCAAGCGAGCAATGCAAGATTGTCTTATGTGAAATGTTTGTGAAGTACTTTGAAGGTGTTTGGCAAAAGAATAAGTGTGGGGGTTTTTCATATTTGTTTCTGTTTGAAAAAAAAAAAAAAAAAAAAAAAAAAAAGAAAAGAAAAGAAAAAGAAAAGAAAAAGAAAGATTGTATACAAAGAAAATAAAAAGTTTTTAAAGTTTCAGTTTATGGGTGTGGTTAGAGATGTCTGAAGAATCGTTGGAGAGCTTGAGTTCTTATAAATCTAAAGAAAATAATTGCTTGCATTGTAGCTTGGAACTTGTGTTTTCCTATTCTTTCGTTTCAATAACCCTATCCCTAAGCCTCATTACATCCAATAAAAGTCCTCTTGATTTAAGTTTTGCAATTATGACTGTGGAGAAGTGATCTTTATGCAAGCTTATGGTAGAACTTTCACATTCGTTTCTTTGAGCGAAACACATTAAAACTAAACACATGTGCGATTGAGTGTAAATCCCGTGAGAAGGTCGCTAGTTTGCATATGGTGATTTAAAAAAAAATAAAATTTTTTTGAAATTGCATTAGCATGGCTATCTCACACACTACACTTCAAGGATGTTTCAAAGATTGCTGCTAATATTTGAATAAAGAAAATGAACTTAAATTGCTTGTTGGTGTTAGCTATGGTTCTTGATGTTTTGTGTTCTCGAATGAAATTCTATGAGGGTCAAATAGGGGGAAACTAATAATTTTCATGTTATTACTTTTTCTGTTTTCGTTGTTTTGCTCGAGGACTAGCAAAAGCTAAGTGTGGGGGTATTTGATAAGCTCATATTTATACATATTTTACATCAAATTCTCTCGTCTTTTCTTAGTTAGTTTCTTATATTTTTGAGTTATTTACTTTGTTTTTGTGTTTTATCAAATTTATCTAGCTAAGAAAATAAAAATAGCATAAGTGTGATTTTATGTAATAAATTCGTGTCAAAACTGTTTAGCTTTTAAATTAAATAAAATATATATATATATATAATAATAATAATTCATTGTTTTATATAAAAGATAGCATTATATATTTATATATATATATATATATATATATATATAGATATATATGAAGTTGGGTGGAGTGAGCTGTAAAAGGAAAGATTAGAAATAAGAAAGAAAAGTGCATGCCTCGGTGGTGGACAAAAACAAAAGGCGCTGCATGGCAGCTAGGTGAGTGGAAATAAAAGAAGAATAAAGAAAGGGGCCATAAAATAAAGGTTAGGATAATGGGGAATAAGTGTGCAGGAGAGTGGAAGCTGCCGAGGCAGCTGGGAAGAAATAATAAAAGGATATAAGGGGGAAGTCAGGAGGAAACGAAAAGATGAGGCTGCCCTTGCAGCCTTGAAAAAGAGAAAATTACGGGAAAGCAAGGGTGAGCACGGAAAGGAAGGCCCTGGGGGTACTGACTGGGGAGGTCTCGGGCAAGGCTGCCTTGGCAGCTGGAGAGGGAGACGAGAAGGTGAGGTGCGCAGGAAATTGGAGGGCTGCCTTTGCAGCACAGCACGAGACGCAGAGACTGACGAGGAAAGAGCAGCTGGCGACAGCTGCCAACTGACCAGCGTGAGGAAAGAAAGCCTCGGGGTGACTTGGAACGGGACTGACGTGGGCAGCAAGCAGGGAGGAAGGAGCTGCGAAGCGAAGGAAGAAGAGACTGGGAAGAGAGAGGTCAGGCGCGAACTGGGCGGAAAGAAGAGACAAACTGTGCAGTGTGTGCAGGAAAGGCAGAGAAAAGTGGAGAGTCAGCGAGCCACCTTGGCAGCTGATGTGGAAGAGCTAGAAGCACAGTGCACAGATCCTTGCACTCTCCTCTCTCGGTTTATTCTTTCCTAACTTACGTTTTAATTTCTGTTTTAATTTATAAATAATGTGTAACTAATTTTCTGTTTGGCTAGAGTTTAATTCAAAATCATGGATATATTTGTAATTTGAATTGATTACCTTCAGTTGTGATTTCTGAGTTGTGATTTAATTTGCTTAACTGCTTGATTGATAACTTATTTTTGTATGTCGATTAAGGATGCATACTTAATTTACATGCATGAATTTGATGCTAGAATATAAGTGAATTTCACCTAATCGTTATGAACTTATATTCACAAGTAGTGAAGGTCGCTTATAAACGATCGCGTTAGGTAAATTCTTGGCATAAGTTTCATGCAATTCATAGTAACAAGTGCCTCGTCAATGCTTATGATTTTCATAAAACTTAATGATTCTTGCTTGTATCTCTATTATGCAATTCATGTAGGGAACTTGTAGGGAATGTTTTGGGTTGTCGTATGCAATCATCCAACCTAATAAAAGTAGGAAAATCTGAAGGTTAATTTAAGCGGACCTAATTAACTTGGGGCGTTGAGAATTTACAATTTATTGAAAGAACAACTGAAAATCAATTTAGGTTGCATATGTGGCATGTGTGGAGAATAATCCTCTAGCCAGTCCGTCATTTATCATTTTACCTTAATTTTATGTTTTTGTCAATTTTGTAATTTATTTAAGTTTAATTTACTTTTCATCAAAAATCAATCCCCCGTTTATTTTAAGGTGTTAGATTTATTAGAAATCAATTTAGTTTGTATTTTCTTGAGTCTTGAATTATTTTGTGTCTTTTTAGTTTATTTGTTAGTTTTATTTTGAGTGATTCTAGTTAAATGTTTTGAGTCTAGTTTAGTGTTTTAAATTTTGTTTTTACGTTTTTAATTTAATTTTACTTGGGCTAGCATCCCTAGTTAATCCCCGGCCTATAACGATCCCTACTTATCCATATACTACAATGGTCACAAATAGGGTTTAAATTTGTGCGTTAGTTATTTTCGCACCACTAATCTAAGACTTCAAATTAAAGGGGGATTTGTTTTGGACGAAAATTGAAAACAAAACAGAAACTTAAAGTTAAACAGATTGTAAAAACGATTTTGGTGAAATAGATGGTTAAAAGGGCTAGTTAGGAGGTTCTTCTCCACACATGTCACACTTGCAAACAAAACGATTCTCAGTTGTTCTTCCGATAAACTATGAATACTCAACGCCCCAAGTTAACCGTGAATTGCACTAATTAACCCTCAGTTTTTCCACAAGTTATTAAGTTGGATGATTGCATACGACAACCCAAAACACTCCCTACAAGTTCCCTACATGAATTGCATAATAGAGATACAAGCAAGAATCATTAAGTTCTATGAAAAACATAAGCATTGTGATGCGAAAATAAATTCACGCACAAATTTAAACCCTATTTGTGACAGTTGTAGTATATGGATAAGTAGGGATCGTTCTAGGCCGGGGATTAACTAGGGATGCTAACCAAAATAAAATTAAATTAAAAACGTAAAAACAAAATTTAAAACACTAAACTAGACTCAAAACACTTAACTAGAATAACTTAAAATAAAACTAACAAATAATCTAAAACAAATCAAAAGACTCAAAACAACTCAAGACTTAAGAAAACACAAACTAAAATGATTTCTAATAAATCTAACACTTTTAAAATAAAATGGGGGATTGATTTTGATGAAAAGTAAATTAAACTTAAATAAATTACAAAATTGACAAAAACATAAAATTAAGGTAAAATGATAAATGACGGACTGGCTAGAGGATTATTCTCCACACATGCCACATATGCAACCTAAATTGATTTTCAGTTGTTCTTTCAATAAATTGTAAATTCTCAACGCCCCAAGTTAATTAGGTCCGCTTAAATTAACCTTCAGATTTTCCTACTTTTATTAGGTTGGATGATTGCATACGACAACCCAAAACATTCCCTACAAGTTCCCTACATGAATTGCATAATAGAGATACAAGCAAGAATCATTAAGTTTTATGAAAATCATAAGCATTGACGAGGCACTTGTTACTATGAATTGCATGAAACTTATGCCAAGAATTTACCTAACGCGATCGTTTATAAGCGACATTCACTACTTGTGAATATAAGTTCATAACGATTAGGTGAAATTCACTTATATTCTAGCATCAAATTCATGCATGTAAATTAAGTATGCATCCTTAATCGACATACAAAAATAAGTTATCAATCAAGCAGTTAAGCAAATTAAATCACAACTCAGAAATCACAATTGAAGGTAATCAATTCAAATTACAAATATATCCATGGTTTTGAATTAAACTCTAGCCAAAATAAAATTAGTTATACATTATTTAAATTAAAACAGAAATAAAACTTGAGTTTGGAAAATTAAACCGAGAGAGATTGACAGCTTGCTGTCCACTGTGCTTCTGCTGTGCTGACTGCCCGTACTGACGCAAGTCAGCACTGCTGCCGTGCTGACCCCCTGCTCGTGCTGACCTCCTCTTTATTTCCTGGTTTTCGTTTCCTCACGCTGACTGCCAAGGCAGCAAAGCCCGCGTCTCACGCTACTACCAGCTTCACGCTGCCAGGAAGGCAGCGCCTCCTTTTCCTGCGTCCTCTGCTGGCCAGAAGGCCGCGACCCCCCCCGAGGCTCACTGCCTCTTCGTGCCTTCCTGCGAGAAACCCCCCCCCCGCTGTTGCGTCAGGAACTCCCGTCTCTCGCTGCAACCAAGGCAGCTCCTCGGCTCCTTTCTCGCGAGCTTCACGCTGCTCGCTGCCCAAATATCTGCACCGAAGCTCTCTGCGAGGAGCTTAATCCCCCTTGACGCCTCCTTCTGTCTGCGCCAGCAGCTCTCCTTGCTTTCCTCGCAAGCTTCACGTATGTGGTTCCTTTCCCGCGCCTCTCCTGCTGCCTCCTGTCTCCGCAGCTTTTGCTCGCTGCTCCTGCCTGCGTCCTTCTTCCAGCACCGAGGCCTTCCTCCTGCTCGTGTCTAACCTCCCGCTGCCTTCAGGCAGCACCGCTACTTCTCCTTCAAATGCCGAGAGTTGGTCTTGATTCCCGCGTCCCTCCGCAAGGTTGCGTCCCCAAGCTGCAGAGGCAGCAACTCCTGTCGTGATTTCTTTCCTTCTCCCCCCTCTGCCTTTCTCCAGCTGCACAACTGACTTCTTATTCTTTTCTGCGAAATGGCAGCCTAGCTGCCTTCCTTCTTTTTGTCTGCCGTTCCTCCTTGTCTCCCACGCGTGCTCTATTAAATTATTTCTGCCATCCCACTGCACATTCACGTTCACATCTTTTATATATATATATATATATATATATAAATATATATAAATATATATATATATATAAATATATATAAATATATATATATATATATATTTATAATACTATCTTATTTTTATTAGCCAAAAATAGTGGGCAAGACAGTTTTGACGATTTTATCACTTAAAATCTCACTTGTGCAATATTTATTTTATTTACTAGATAAATACTAAAAAACACAAAAACAAAGTAAATAGCTCAAAAATATAAGAAACTAACTAAGAAAAGACGAGAGAATTTGATGTAAAATATGTATAAATATAATCCGATCAAATACCCCCACACTTAGCTTTTGCTAGTCCTCGAGCAAAACAGAGAAAACAGAAAAAGTAATAACATGAAAATTATTAGTTTTCCCCTATGTGACACTCATAGAACTTCATTCGAGAACATAAATTATCAAGAACCATAGCTAACACCAACAAGCTAATTCAAGTTCATTTTCCTTATTCAAATATTAGCAGTAATCTTTGAAACATCCTTGAAGTGTAGTGTGTGAGATAGCCATGCTAATGCAATTTCAAGTTTTTATTTTAAAAATCACCATATGCAAACTAGCGACCTTCTCACTGGATGTACACTCAATCGCACATGTGTTTAGTTTTAATGTGTTTCGCTCAAAGAAACGAATGTGAAAGTTCTACCATAAGCTTGCATAAAGATCACTTCTCCACAGTCATAATTGCAAAACTTAAATCAAGAGGACTTTTATTGGATGTAATGAGGCTTAGGGATAGGGTTATTGAAACGAAAGAATAGGAAAACACAAGTTCCAAGCTACAATGCAAGCAATTATTTTCTTTAGATTTATAAGAACTCAAGCTCTCCAACGATTCTTCAGACATCTCTAACCACACCCATAAACTGAAACTTTAAAAACTTTTTATTTTCTTTGTATACAATCTTTCTTTTTCTTTTCTTTTTCTTTTCTTTTTTTTTTTTTTTTTTTTTTTTTTTTTTTTTTCAAACAGAAACAAATATGAAAAACCCCCACACTTATTCTTTTGCCAAACACCCTCCAAAGTACTTCACAAACATTTCTCATAAGACAATCTCGCATTGCTCGCTTGGAAAGGGTAAGGAAAAATATTTATTTCAGGCATAAGGGTAGACATATCTGGTGATAAGAAATAAAAGGCTCACAAATACGGCTCAAATTGGCAATCTAATGATATCATTTTTCTTTGGGAAACAAGGTTATTTGGGCCATGGTGGTAAACCTAATGCCTCTATCATTTTCAAGTTCATGCAATTAAAGACAAATATTTCGAAAGATCGTTATGCAAGTTCTAGAGATGTATCTCACATAAGTTCATCACACATAAAAAAAATAGGAGAGTATGAAAAATGCACACACTTTCAATAGGCTCAAAAACTCACATAGGATGTATATGGTCACTAAATTCACATATGGAGCTTTAAATCATGCTTTAGTTTCACATTAACAAGGCTATGTGCATTTAGTTTTTCAAGGATGATCAAATATGTACAAACTAACACAGAATTTGGAATTTCACACAACACATGTTAACTAAGTTCTTGATGATCATGATTCAAATTTTATTCAATTATATCATTGGGTCGGGGAAACTAATAAAAAACTAATTCAAAACAATAAGGAAAACAAGGAAATATTTTTGGATTTTTAAAATTTTCCGAATTTTTTTTTTTTTTTTTTTTTTAAATAAAACAAAACTAATTAAGAAAACAAAGCAATAACATGGAAACAAATGAAACCAGTTCAAAGTCGAAGGTACAAAAATTTTCAATTTGGTCATTTTTCATACTCTTTACCCCCACACTTAAACTAGACATTGTCCCCAATGTCAGAAAATATAATAAAATGCAAATAAAAATAATATAAAGAAACAAAAATAAAGCAATAGGACTGAAAACTTCCCTAATTTGCAGAAAAATCAAGCGATGATCCCCAAGCTAAAATTCTGCAATCAACTTCAAGGGTGGAAATAACCAAAAGTTCCTGCAAAGAAAAGAAATAAGTCAGTTAAGCACGCAAGAAAAAACAAACAAACGAAAAATTGAAAATGAAAATAAAAGATAACAATAAAACTAAAAAGTGATCATTGGTCCTGTTTGGTGACTTTCCACAGCTTTGAACTTGAACTGGCCTCGGGAACTTCTTAGCAAGGAAAATGAGACTTGATTGGTGGTGTTGTTGAAGCTTCTCGAGCTCTTGGTTTCAACTCAGACTCCTTATGCCGGGTTGATTGAGTCTGCAGGCTACATTCTTCTCTTTTTGTTCTTCTGCATGGCAGGTAGGCACGAGGAATAGGTGGTGGTCTGCTTCTTTGTTCAATCTGTCCAAGTGCCGACCGATTGCCTTTCTTTCACCTTGCCCCGTAGCCAAGAGCAAGGGTAAAGGAAAAGCATGCCATGAGAAATCTTTGCCTCTGACTCTGATGATATGGGATACTTTTGCTTTTGAAGAAGTATCGTTCCACAGGTGTATGCTTGAACTGGGCTGGGGAACTTCTTAGCAAGGAAAATGAGACTTGATCTTGAAGATGAAGCAGCACCTTGTCTCCACATGCTTCAAGTAACATTTTCACTTGCCTTGGCTGTTCTCCAGGCAGATGTGGCGACTTCTTCGGAGGTACATCAGCGGTTGATGAAGAGCACTCGAGAGCAATGCTAGGTAAGCAATCAGGAAGGATTTCCAGGCAGTCGGTTCTTAGATTGGAAGATTGACACCGAGTGCTGGCTGATTGCCCGCTTTCTCCTTGCCACAAAGACAAGGACAAGGACAGGAAGAAAGCGTGATATGAGATACTCTTGCTTTCAACCTTCATGATATGAAATACTCTAGCTCTAGATGACTTATTTGCAAAGGTATCCCAGGGAATGAGAAACACAGAGAAACTCGAGAGGGTTTGTTGGAAAGGCATTTTCGGAGATGAAAAATTTCGGAGATGAAGAAGTGCTGAGAGAGTTTGCCTTTGCAATGGATGCGAAGGTAGACGTTTATAGGTCTTTTCTTCACAACCGAAACTATTCTTTTACCCCTGTCGGCAGCCGGTGGATGGATGAACAGTACAGGTTACGCGCTTTCTGAAAAAGCAACCCGTAATTTGCGCAAAGCTGACAGCGCGTGACGAGTGACGACAAATCTGGAAAAGCAGCTCGCCTCGTGATTCCTGACCGCTCCGACTTTTGAGAGAGAGGCGCCCAACTTTTGAGAAAGGAACCGACTTTTGAGACGGAGTCCGACTTTTGAGAACGGCGACGCCGCTTTTGAGAAAAGAATCCGGCTCTTGAGAAAGGAGCCCGGCTCTTCGATTTGCGAGAGGGCGCCTCTTCGACTGCTGAGTGATGCCTCAACGATTTCTTCTTCTTATAAGAACGCTCATTTTTGTTCCACAACACACTTGAGCTCCCCCCTGTAAACACTTCCTCCTGCAAACACTCCCTCCTTCACTTCTTTTAATCTTGATCATTCCGACTCTTCATTCTCAACACCTTCAGAAAATGTCTTGCCCTTCTGACCGTCGCCTTAACTTGAATGTTGGGGAAGATAGTGATATATCTTCTCCAACCAACATTTGGCAGCCATCCTTCATATCCCCGAATGGTCCTCTTACAGTTGGGGATTCCATGATGATGAACGAAACAACCGCATCGGTGGTGGCCAGAAATCTGCTCACTCCTAGAGACACTAGGATACTTTCTAGGCGGTCTGACGAACTGGCTGTTCAGGACTCTATGGCCTACAGCGTCCGATGCGCAGGCTCCGTATCAAACATGGGCCAGCGCCTTCTTGCACGAACCCGTCAGGTGGAGTCGTTGATGGCTGAAGTGGCTAGTCTTCGGCAAGAGGTCAGAGTGCTTAGGCATGAGAACAGGGATTTGCACATGCTCGCAACCAATTACTCCACAAGCATGAAGAGGAAGCTGGATCAGATGCAGGAGTCCGAAGTGCGGATTCAGAGTGATCATCAACGGTTTATGGCGTTACTCCCGAGGTTTGTGTTGCCTTCGTCCTCGGGAGCAGCACCAAGTATTGATGCTCCGAATGATCCAACTCTGGCACTTCGTCTTTCTGGGGCTCCGTCGATCTCCGAGGCACCACCAACCAACGACCAATGAACGAAATTAGTTTACAAGTTATTGTAAATTATTTATGCATTTAAGTTTTTTTTTTTTTTTTTTTTTTTTTTTGTATTTTTTTATTTTTTATATGAATGTTTATGTTTTTAAGTTTTTTTTTTTTTTATTTTTATTTTTTTTTTATTTTTTATGTATTTTTTAACAACTTAATTAAGAAAACACAACAATAAGTAAAACAAAGTAAAAAGACTAAGTTTAACTTTCTAAACAAAAATCACAACTAACTAAACAAAACAAAATGAAATCAACGTAAAAAGAAATCAACGTAAAATAAATTCAGTAAAGAGAAGGGATTAGGAATGCAAATCTGATTGTGGGTGATTCCTAGGCCTCCCTTCATTATTCAAATGCATGGGTTTATCCTTGAACGGACGGTGGTACTTGAAATGATCCTGCAATGGTTTAAATTCAAGAGTGGGTGCCTGAATCATCAAAATTAGAAAAAAGTTAGTATAAATTAAAATTAAAAATGGAGAAGATGGCTTACATTCTCGATCAAACTCAATCACAAACACCACATCTTGGAATGTTTCAGGGATTTTGCACTTAGCCAGATTGCATGTGATGGTTGTGACATGGCCCCTGTTATCAAACTCAACTTCTTTGGGCTCGATTGTCTCATGCACAGCCTCTTTGATAAGTTCAACAAATTCTCCGGCCCCCTCCTTTCCTGGAATCCCTCTTCTTGGTGTAGAAATCTCTTTGAATGTTTCAACGTCATCGGGAACATGATTTGGTGCACCAAAAATTTGGATCTCATTTTGCACCTCTGGAAGATCTTCCACAACGTATTTTTCATTCACTTCTTCCTTGGGATTTAAAAACCTGCAAGGAAAAAGGACATTTGGTGGAACGATGTTAGAATGAATTGAACTTAGAACCTCCTCACCTGAGTTGGACGGCATAAAGACTTGAGGGGTTTGCGATAAGAATTCTTCTAAACTGCCCAAGTCGTCATCCTCATCTTCTTCTTGAATCGGCAATTCATCCATGTCCGGGCTCTGTTTGGATGGTTCAGGAACAACTTCATCCTCCATATCACTTCCCAAAGTGATGGCTTCATTGATTTCCATTTCTCCCCTTGAATTTGCAAATGTGGAGTTGGAGAGTTCTCTTTGATCTTGAATTTGTGCCATGATTTCCAAAATCTGCCCAACTTGCTCCTCCAATTCGTCCACTCTTCTGACTCGGTCTTGCATCTCCTGGTTTTGATTTTCTACTCCCTGATTCAAAGAGGTGAGTAAATTATTAAGTGTATCATTATCCAAGGATGTACCTGAATTGAATTGGGTTGATTGTTGTGGTGGATGTGACGGTTCATATGGCCACTGATAGTACTCCTCTGATGGCTGTAATTGTTCTTCGTTTTGTGAGCCCTGCACCAAAGAAATTAATTCATCAAGCCTTTGATTATAATCCACGGGCATACTTTGATTTGATTGGAATTGCTGTGGGGGATGCTGTGGTAGCTGCATAGGTCTTGAATAGAATTCGTCTTGCTGCCAATATCCACTTTGTTGAAAGTGTTGAGGTTCATCCCACATATAATCTGAGTAGTCTCTCCAATCCGAATTGTAAGCGTTGGAAAACATGTTGCCCCTTGATTGGTTATGGCCCTGATATCCCCAAACATCTTCATTTGCAGAAAATTGAGGACCTTGATATCGTTGTCCATAGGGCACATCAAGTGTAGGGACACTTGGCATTGTGGTCCGTTCGGCATTATGAGTTAATTGAGCAGTGAGCTGTGCCAATAGATCTTGAATGCTAGTAGAATCCAGGTCTTGCTCCATTTGTACCTCAATTCAAAGAAAGAAAAATAAATCAAATATCAAAAGTAACATACACAAACACAAATAAACATAAGCAAAAACAAAAATAAAAGGATTAGCAAATTTGCTAATCCCCGGCAACGGCGCCAAAAATTTGATGCGAAAATAAATTCACGCACAAATTTAAACCCTATTTGTGACAGTTGTAGTATATGGATAAGTAGGGATCGTTCTAGGCCGGGGATTAACTAGGGATGCTAACCAAAATAAAATTAAATTAAAAACGTAAAAACAAAATTTAAAACACTAAACTAGACTCAAAACACTTAACTAGAATAACTTAAAATAAAACTAACAAATAATCTAAAACAAATCAAAAGACTCAAAACAACTCAAGACTTAAGAAAACACAAACTAAAATGATTTCTAATAAATCTAACACTTTTAAAATAAAATGGGGGATTGATTTTGATGAAAAGTAAATTAAACTTAAATAAATTACAAAATTGACAAAAACATAAAATTAAGGTAAAATGATAAATGACGGACTGGCTAGAGGATTATTCTCCACACATGCCACATATGCAACCTAAATTGATTTTCAGTTGTTCTTTCAATAAATTGTAAATTCTCAACGCCCCAAGTTAATTAGGTCCGCTTAAATTAACCTTCAGATTTTCCTACTTTTATTAGGTTGGATGATTGCATACGACAACCCAAAACATTCCCTAAAAGTTCCCTACATGAATTGCATAATAGAGATACAAGCAAGAATCATTAAGTTTTATGAAAATCATAAGCATTGACGAGGCACTTGTTACTATGAATTGCATGAAACTTATGCCAAGAATTTACCTAACGCGATCGTTTATAAGCGACCTTCACTACTTGTGAATATAAGTTCATAACGATTAGGTGAAATTCACTTATATTCTAGCATCAAATTCATGCATGTAAATTAAGTATGCATCCTTAATCGACATACAAAAATAAGTTATCAATCAAGCAGTTAAGCAAATTAAATCACAACTCAGAAATCACAATTGAAGGTAATCAATTCAAATTACAAATATATCCATGGTTTTGAATTAAACTCTAGCCAAAATAAAATTAGTTATACATTATTTAAATTAAAACAGAAATAAAACTTGAGTTTGGAAAATTAAACCGAGAGAGATTGACAGCTTGCTGTCCACTGTGCTTCTGCTGTGCTGACTGCCCGTACTGACCCAAGTCAGCACTGCTGCCGTGCTGACCCCCTGCTTGTGCTGACCTCCTCTTTATTTCCTGGTTTTCGTTTCCTCACGCTGACTGCCAAGGCAGCAAAGCCCGCGTCTCACGCTACTACCAGCTTCACGCTGCCAGGAAGGCAGCGCCTCCTTTTCCTGCGTCCTCTGCTGGCCAGAAGGCCGCGACCCCCCCCCGAGGCTCACTGCCTCTTCGTGCCTTTCTGCGAGAAACCCCCCCCCCGCTGTTGCGTCAGGAACTCCCGTCTCTCGCTGCAACCAAGGCAGCTCCTCGGCTCCTTTCTCGCGAGCTTCACGCTGCTCGCTGCCCAAATATCTGCACCGAAGCTCTCTGCGAGGAGCTTAATCCCCCTTGACGCCTCCTTCTGTCTGCGCCAGCAGCTCTCCTTGCTTTCCTCGCAAGCTTCACGTCTGTGGTTCCTTTCCCGCGCCTCTCCTGCTGCCTCCTGTCTCCGCAGCTTTTGCTCGCTGCTCCTGCCTGCGTCCTTCTTCCAGCACCGAGGCCTTCCTCCTGCTCGTGTCTAACCTCCCGCTGCCTTCAGGCAGCACCGCTACTTCTCCTTCAAATGCCGAGAGTTGGTCTTGATTCCCGCGTCCCTCCGCAAGGTTGCGTCCCCAAGCTGCAGAGGCAGCAACTCCTGTCGTGATTTCTTTCCTTCTCCCCCCTCTGCCTTTCTCCAGCTGCACAACTGACTTCTTATTCTTTTCTGCGAAATGGCAGCCTAGCTGCCTTCCTTCTTTTTGTCTGCCGTTCCTCCTTGTCTCCCACGCGTGCTCTATTAAATTATTTCTGCCATCCCACTGCACATTCACGTTCACATCTTTTATATATATATATATATATATATATATATATAAATATATATAAATATATATATATATATAAATATATATAAATATATATATATATATATTTATAATACTATCTTATTTTTATTAGCCAAAAATAGTGGGCAAGACAGTTTTGACGATTTTATCACTTAAAATCTCACTTGTGCAATATTTATTTTATTTACTAGATAAATACTAAAAAACACAAAAACAAAGTAAATAGCTCAAAAATATAAGAAACTAACTAAGAAAAGACGAGAGAATTTGATGTAAAATATGTATAAATATAATCCGATCACATTGACGAAGCATTCGTTACTATGAATTGCATGAAACTTATGCTAAGAATTCATTCAACGCGATCGTTTTCAAGCGATCTTCACTACTTGTGATTATAAGATTGTAACTATTAGGTGAAACTCCCTCATAATCTAGCATCATATTCATGCATGAAAACTAAGCGTGCACTCTCAATCAACATACACAAATAAGTTATCAATCAAATAGATGAACGAATTGAATCCATAACTTATGAAATAACAACTGAATGTAATCGAATCAAATTGCAAGTATGTACATGGTTTCGAATCACCCCCCAACTAAGGGGGTTTAGTTCCTCATACTCACAACACAAAGAGAATAGAATTTAAACATTGAAATCAAAGGAAAAGAAACACCTAGAAATTCCAGCAAATTGAACTTTGAATCACATGAACTCCAAGCTTTCTTCTCCTCCTCCTTGGTGCGGCAAAGGCCTAAAACAGCTTCTAAGGGTCCTATGTGTATGGATGAATGGGTAGGAGATGCCTTGGTGGTGTTAGGATGGATGGGGGTTGCGGCAAAGGTTTAGAACTAGGGAGAATGGTGTTTAGGGGCTGCGGCAAAGGTGTGGAGAGCTTTGGACGAATTTCTGAATTGTTGAGTGAATGAATGAATAATATGAGGCACCTAGGGGGTTTATATAGGCTGCCAAACCCTAAAGAAATCAGGTTAGACAAATGGGCTAGGGTTTAGGTGCGGCTAGGGTTAGGAAATCCACCAAAAACTAGGGTTTCTAGAACATTAGGTGCGGCATGGGCTTAGGGTAAGTAATCAGATTTTTTTCATGTGAGCAAGGCCTAGGTGCGGCTGATTAAGTGGGCTAGGGTTAGGGTTAGGTGCGGCATAGGTCCAAGAGGCAAAGATGGGTCATCCAAAAGCCCAAAGCCGAGAATAGAAACTCACGAAAATGGAAACCTCCAAGAATAGCAACCTCCAACTTTTAGAAACTTTAGTTGCCAATTCCGATTTAGGAAAGATCAACCCAAAATGGAAACTTTTAGGCTTAGCTTTCCTACTTCAAGTAGGAAACCTCAAATCTTCAACTCTTCAATTTCATCCCAACCTTGTGTTCCAAGCATGTCCTTTTCCGTCTAAGCTCACATTTGCTCCAAAAAGCTCCAATTTGCATCATTTCATGTAATATGTCCTTTAAACCTGAAAACACATGAAAGTAGCTTAAAAGACTACTTTAAACTAAGAAAACATAACGAAAATGCATAAGAACTAGCTAACTAAGGCGCATAAATATGCTCCTATCAGAATTCTTGGGCGTTTTAGGTGTAATCTTTCTTATGTCTTCGATGTTTCAATTCAATAAACTTTATGTTGTGAGTATGAGGAACTAAACCCCCTTAGTTGGGGGGTGATTCGAAACCATGTACATACTTGCAATGTGATTCGATTACATTCAGTTGTTATTTCATAAGTTATGGATTCAATTCGTTCATCTATTTGATTGATAACTTATTTGTGTATGTTGATTGAGAGTGCACGCTTAGTTTTCATGCATGAATATGATGCTAGATTATGAGGGAGTTTCACCTAATAGTTACAATCTTATAATCACAAGTAGTGAAGATCGCTTGAAAACGATCGCGTTGAATGAATTCTTAGCATAAGTTTCATGCAATTCATAGTAACGAATGCTTCGTCAATGCTTATGTTTTTCATAGAACTTAATGATTCTTGCTTGTATCTCTATTATGCAATTCATGTAGGGAACTTGTAGGGAATGTTTTGGGTTGTCGTATGCAATCATCCAATCTAATAACTTGTGGAAAAACTGAAAGTTAATTAGTGCAATTCACGGTTAATTTGGGGCATTGAGTATCCATAGTTTATCGAAGAACAACTGAAAATCGTTTTGTTTGCAAGTGTGACATGTGTGGAGAAGAACCTCCTAACTAGCCCTTTTAACCATCTATTTCACCAAAATCGTTTTTACAATCTGTTTAACTTTAAGTTTCTGTTTTGTTTTCAATTTTCGTCCAAAACAAATCCCCCTTTAATTTGAAGTCTTAGATTAGTTAGAAAGTGTTTTGATTTGTGTTTCTAAGTATTTTGATTCAAGTTTTCATCAAATTTCGTCCAAATTAGCGTAGGTGCTCAAAACTGCCCAGAAAGTGGTTTTTAGGCAGTTTTGAGCCTTCTAGTTGCTGTTTTGGTTTTTAGGTTTGTTTAAGTGTTTTAACCTTTAGTTTTGCATTCTTTGAGTCTAGTTTAGTGTTTTAAACTTTGTTTTTGAGTTTTTAAGTCAGTTTCCAAGTGTTTAGCAATCCCTCCTAATCCCCGGTCTAGAACGATCCCTACTTACATCTTTGCTACAATTTGACAAAAAGAGGGTTTAATTTGTGTGCTTATCTATTTCGCATCAAATTTTTGGCGCCGTTGCCGGGGATTAGCAATTTTGCTAATCCCTTGGATTGTTTTTGTTTCTTTTATTTCACTTTGTTTCTGACTTTGTTTAAGTTTCTGACCTAATTTTGTTTCTTGTTTCTTAGGTACTAATGTATGACAAGAAGCTCTCAAACGATTCGTGCGAACATCTTGGATTTTGACGACGATTTTGAGAGGAAGTTGAGAAGAGCTAGAAACCAGCAAGAACACCATCCACCAAATTCCGAATCTGACCTTGAAGAAAACGTACAAGAAGAGGAGGAGGAAGCCACGGCAGGGATATTTGAAGAAGTCCAAGGCATGGCGGTGGACAACCGTATACTCAAGGAGCTCTCCGCCTCAGGTTTGGATAATGCCGCACCCTTGTGCATTCAATACCCCAGGGCTGCCCAAGGTAAGACGGATGAGTTTGAATTAAAGTCAAGTTTGCTTCATCATATTCCTAAATACCATGGCTTGTCCATGGAAGATCCTAACAAACATTTGAAAGAATTTGAAGTAGTTTGCTCTAGTATGACTCCCGTCAATGTTGACGGAAATATTTTGAAGATGAAGGCTTTTCCATTCTCTTTGATGGATAAAGCCAAGGATTGGTTATATGAGTTAGCTCCCGGCACTGTCACATCGTGGGAGAGTATGAAGAGAGCGTTCTTGGAGAAGTTCTTTCCAACTTCTCGCATCATCCTCCTACGCAAAAAGATAAGCGGAATTCAGCAAGAAGAAGGTGAGTCTTTTCCTACATATTATGAACGATTTAAATCACTTGTTGCTTCTTGTCCACAGCATCAGATGAAGGAGGAGTTGCTTTTGCAATATTTCTACGAGGGGCTCCTACCTCTAGAACGTCAAATGCTTGATGCTTCGGCGGGGGGAGCATTGGTGGACAAAACACCCATGGCTGCCAAGGTCTTGATTGCTAATAGAGCGTTGAACGCTCAACAGTACGAGGGTGTAGGCCAAAGAGGACCCCCACGGCACCAAGTACATGAGGTAAGTTCAACTTCCGATCTTCATTCACAATTGGCTAATCTTACTTCTATTGTTTCACAGATGGCCGAGGGAATGAAGATACAAGGACCTGTGGTGTGTGGCGTATGTTCTATCCAAGGACATGTCTCCGAAAAGTGTCCTCAACTCATCGAGAATGGCGGATGGGAGAGTGCGAATGCCATTGGGTTTCAAGGCCAAAATCAGTCAAGACATGATCCATACTCCAACACGTATAATCCGGGGTGGCGAGACCATCCAAACTTCAAATGGAGGGAGCCCCAGCAACCTCAGAACCAAGGAGGCTTTAGGCAACAACCCCCGGGGTTCTTTCCCAAAACATACGGCCCACCCCAAAATCAAGCCCAATCCGGCCCAAGTCCCTCAGGTACGTCTCTTGACAATGATGCACTTCTTAAGATACTAACTAAGTTGTCTAATGGGCAGGAAGATCAAGCGAAGGCTATGCAAAACCAAGATAAAAGGGTGGATCAACTTGAGAAACAAATTGGGCAGATTGCCGAGTTTGTAGGTAAGTTTCGAGATCCCGGACAACTCCCTAGTTCCACCATTCCAAATCCGAAGGGAGGGTTCGAAAGTGCCAAAGCAATCACCCTAAGAAGTGGTAAGGAAGTTGGGACAAGTTCTTCATCAAAAACAGGTCATAACGAGGATGAACTTTTGCAATTGGAAGAGGAGGAATCAAAGCAGCCCACGGAAAAGGTGGTTCCACCTTTGCCGCAAGTCCCTAATGTCCCAAATCTGCCCAATTCGTCCCACAAAGGTAAGAATGTGTCCAATTCAGTTCCTACTAATGTTTTCCCTTCAAATGTGCCTTTTCATAGTAGGTTCATGCAAACGAAGAAAGAAGAGGCAGAAAAGGATATCCTTGAAACCTTTAGGAAAAGTCAAGTTAACATACCTTTGTTAGATGCAATCAAGCAAGTTCCGAGGTATGCTAAGTTTTTGAAGGAGTTGTGTACCACGAGGAAGAGGATGTCGACCAAGGAAGTGGTCAAGGTAGGTGAGAATGTGTCCGCCATCTTGCAACGCAAATTACCTCCCAAATGTAAAGATCCAGGTAGCTTTACCATTCCTTGTGTTATTGGGAATACTAGATTTGAATCTGCCATGCTTGATTTAGGTGCTTCTATAAATGTTATGCCATATTCCATTTATGCATCTATGAACTTAGGAGCATTGAAAAATGATGGGGTAATAATACAATTGGCCGATAGATCTAACGCCTATCCAAAGGGAGTTTTGGAAGATGTTCTTGTGCAGGTTAATCATTTAGTCTTCCCGGCGGATTTCTATGTCCTCGAAATGGATGAGTCGGACCATGCTCCTTCGCTGCCCATTCTACTTGGAAGGCCATTCATGAAGACGGCCCAGACGAAGATTGACGTGTATAGTGGAACTTTGTCCATGGAATTCGATGGGGAAGTTGTTAATTTTAATCTTTCTGATTCCATTAAATACCCTAGTGATGACCATTCATGCTTTTCTATTGATATAATTGACTCTTTGGCGCAGGGATATCTCGATGATTTGAATGACGATGCGCTTGAAAAAGTCATTACACGAGGCATGAAACTCAAAACAAAGGGAGCAGATTGCATGCATGCTCACGGCATACAAGATTCATCCCATGCCGTGCCCCCTAATGAGGAATTACTTGAAGTTGTGGCTGCCCTTGAGTCCTCACCTAAGCTTGATGGTAAGTATACTAACCGTGAGTTCATTCCCATTTCGACTAACAAATTGCTTCCATCTATCATTCAGGCACCTATCCTTGAACTCAAGCCTTTGCCAAGCCATCTGAAGTACATTTTCTTGGGAGAAAATGAAACACTACCTGCCATCATTTCCTCCTCCCTCACGGCACAAGAGGAGGAGAAGTTGCTTCGAGTTTTGAAGGAGTTCAAATCTGCCCTAGGTTGGACATTGGCCGACATCAAAGGTATAAGCCCTACGACTTGTATGCATCACATATTTCTTGACGAGGGGGCCAAACCAACTAGAGAGGCTCAACGCCGTCTCAACCCTCCGATGATGGAAGTAGTGAAGAAGGAGATCATAAAGCTTCTAGATTGTGGGGTTATCTATCCAATCTCGGATAGTAGGTGGGTTTCGCCGGTTCAATGCGTACCAAAGAAATCCGGAGTGACGGTGGTAGCTAATGCCGAGAATGAGCTTGTCCCTCAACGTATTCAAACCGGTTGGAGGGTGTGCATTGATTATAGGAAGCTAAACACCACCACGAGGAATGACCACTTCCCATTGCCGTTCATTGACCAGATGCTTGAGAGGTTAGCGGGTTATGCTTTCTATTGTTTTCTTGATGGTTATTCTGGGTATAATCAAATTGTCATTTCACCTGAGGACCAAGAAAAAACCACTTTTACATGCCCGTTTGGTACATTTGCATATCGTCGCATGCCTTTTGGTTTATGTAATGCACCTGCTACATTTCAAAGATGCATGATGAGTATATTTTCTGATTATGTAGAGAAGATAATTGAAGTGTTTATGGATGATTTTAGCGTCTTTGGTGATTCGTTTGATAGTTGCTTACATAATCTAAGTGTGATCCTAAAACGTTGTGTTGAAACTAACCTTGTGCTTAATTGGGAAAAGTGTCATTTTATGGTTAAACAAGGCATCGTTTTAGGTCATATAATCTCTGAAAAGGGTATTGAGGTTGATAAGTCGAAAATAGATCTTGTACGTCACTTACCCTCTCCGACTTCGGTTAGAGAGGTTCGTTCGTTTCTTGGTCATGCAGGATTCTATCGTAGGTTTATCAAAGATTTCTCGAAGATAGCACAACCTCTTTGCCGACTCCTACAAAAAGAAGTGGCGTTTGAATTCACTAAGGAGTGCACGGAATCATTCAACCAACTCAAGGAGTTGTTGACCACGGCACCCATCATTGTTCCACCGGATTGGAGTCTACCTTTCGAGCTCATGTGTGATGCGTCCGACTATGCTTTAGGAGCTGTTTTAGGACAAAGAAAGGACAAGAGGCCGCATGTCATTTACTATGCCTCCCGGACGTTGAACGATGCACAATTGAACTACTCCACTACAGAAAAAGAACTTCTTGCCGTTGTTTTTGCTTTAGATAAATTTCGATCATATCTAATTGGAACTAAAGTAATTGTTTTCACTGATCATGCAACTCTGAAGTACTTGCTCACCAAAAAGGAGGCCAAGCCACGGCTAATTCGATGGATATTGCTACTTCAAGAGTTCGACATAGAGATTCGGGACAATAAGGGAAGTGAAAACGTGGTGGCTGACCACCTAAGCCGAATGGTGCATAATGAGGAGTTGGTGCCGATTTTGGAGACATTCCCCGATGAACAATTGCTGTCCATTAAGGTTAGTGCACCTTGGTATGCCGATATTGTTAATTTTTTGGTGTCAAAACGTATTCCAAGTGAGTTCACTAGGCACCAACGTGATAAACTTAGGCATGATGCACGGTTTTATGTGTGGGATGATCCGTACTTATGGAAATTTTGCCCCAATCAGATTATACATCGTTGTGTGCACGATTCTGAATGTCATTCAATTTTGAGTTTTTGTCACACATATGCTTGTGGAGGGCACTTTGGCACACAACGCACAGCCCTTAAGGTGTTACAATGTGGATTTTATTGGCCTAGTATTTTTAAAGATGCTAAAACGTTTTGCTTAACATGTGATAAATGCCAACGAATGGGTGGTATTAGTGCAAAGGACCAAATGCCGCAGGTTTCTATCCTAAATGTTGAAATTTTTTATGTTTGGGGTATTGATTTTATGGGTCCTTTTCCTTCTTCGTATGGTTTTACATATATTTTGCTTGCGGTTGATTATGTGTCGAAGTGGGTGGAAGCAAAGGCCACCCGGACTAATGATTCTAAAGTGGTTGCAGATTTTATTAGAACTAACATTTTTGCAAGGTTCGGAATGCCACGAGTGATCATTAGTGACGGAGGGTCACACTTTTGCAATCGGACCATTGAAGCATTATTGAGGAAATACAGTGTCACCCATAAGGTTTCTACACCTTATCATCCTCAAACTAATGGGCAAGCCGAGGTTTCCAACCGTGAGATCAAGCAAATCCTAGAGAAGACCGTTGGGCCAACGAGGAAGGATTGGAGTTTACGACTTGACGATGCACTTTGGGCATATCGTACGGCGTACAAAACCCCCATTGGGATGTCCCCCTTCCGACTTGTTTATGGCAAGGCGTGCCATCTTCCTGTTGAATTGGAGCACAAAGCACTTTGGGCCATCAAGAAGTTTAACATGAACCTCGAGGAAGCGGGAAGTCAAAGGAGATTGCAATTGAATGAGCTTGATGAGATACGGCACGAGGCGTACGATAATGCAAGCATTTACAAGCAAAAGACCAAAGCTTTCCATGACAACATGATCCGTGGGAAATCATTCTCCATTGGGCAGAAAGTACTATTGTTCAATTCCCGTTTACGTTTGTTTCCCGGTAAGTTACGTTCTAAGTGGATTGGACCGTTTGTTATTACTAACGTATCTTCTTATGGTGCCATCCAGATTCAAAGTCTCAAAACAGGTCATGAATTCCAAGTGAACGGACACCGTTTGAAGCCATATTATGAGAACTTTGTTGAACAAACCGTGGAAGATATTTCTTTGGGTGCCGTGGGCACAAATGGAGAGTGAATGGGCTTTTCGTCCGGCTGCAAGACGTAAAAGAAAGCGCTACTTGGGAGGCAACCCATGCAATTCAACAAAGGAAGCCCAAGGAATCACTCCAATTCCAGATTTGCGTTCCTAAACTCTTCACTTTGTTGTTTATTTCTAATCTGCCTATTTAGTTGTTTTAGTTGCTGTTTGTGTGTTCTTTTTGTTTAGTGCGATTTTATGCTTGAAACATTGAGGACAATGTTTGATTTAAGTGTGGGGGGGGGGTAACTAAGTGTTTTAGATGCAATTTCGTGGGATTTTATCACCCTTAACTTGAAGACTTGTTCCTTGCTGTTTTTAAGTGTTTTTGAGCAGTTTGGTGTGTTTTAGTGTGTTTTGATGCAAAAAATCCGAAAATCACATAAAAATTTGAAAAATTGTTTTAAAAAACCCAAAAAGAGTTGTTTTTGTGTGTTTGTTTGTGTCTTAGGGTACCTTCCAACACAATGATGAGGATTCGGTTTGTAATTACATGACTGTTAAAGAGAGTGATTAACATGGATGAAAGTTTGATTTACTCTTTGTTTATGATTAGTTGTGGTTATAACTTATGAATTCACATGCAATCATAAAAGAAAAAAATCAGTTTTTGTAACATGCTTGAAGGAAGGAACTCAAACCAACGCTACAACCTTGTGAGACTTGAGCCTAAACGTTTATTTGGAGAGTTAAAATCTGTGCATTCTTTGTTTTCTAAAGTCGTTGCATGATCTCATTATTCTCTGCTTGGTTGCTACTTAGAAGGCGTTTCATCATTTAGTTCCAAATGCTAGAACTCATGCCCATTTCATTCAAAGCATGTTATTGATTTGCATAACACATATTCAAGATGAAGTTGTGTAGTGACCACCACCTTAGCCAAAAAGCCGTGTGCCCTATGTCATTGTGATTTGTAGGTTTTAACTCCATTGAGCCTTGTTAGCCTTCGTTATTTGTTAACCCATGTTTTCCTCACCTAGCCTAGTTTAGGACCATCTGATGCGAAAATAACTAACGCACAAATTTAAACCCTATTTGTGACAGTTGTAGTAATGATGTAAGTAGGGATCGTTCTAGGCCGGGGATTAACTAGGGATGCTAATCAAAGTAAAATTAAATTAAAAACGTAAAAACAAAATTTAAAATATTAAACTAGACTCAAAACACTTAAATAGAATAACTCAAAATAAAACTAACAAATAATCTAAAACAAATCAAAAGACTCAAAATAATTCAAAATTCAAGAAAACACAAACTAAATTGATTTCTAACAAACCTAACACTTTAAAATAAACGGGGGATTGATTTTGATGAAAAGTAAATTAAACTTAAATAAATTACAGAATTGACTAAAACATGAGATTAAGGTGAATGGATGGATGACGGACTGGCTAGAGGGTTCTTCTCCACACATGACATATATGCAACCTAAATTGATTTTCAGTTGTTCTTTCAATAAATTGTAAATTCTCAACGCCCCAAGTTAATTAGGTCCGCTTAAATTAACCTTCAGATTTTCCTACTTTTATTAGGTTGGATGATTGCATACGACAACCCAAAACATTCCCTACAAGTTCCCTACATGAATTGCATAATAGAGATACAAGCAAGAATCATTAAGTTTTATGAAAATCATAAGCATTGACGAGGCACTTGTTACTATGAATTGCATGAAACTTATGCCAAGAATTTACCTAACGCGATCGTTTATAAGCGACCTTCACTACTTGTGAATATAAGTTCATAACGATTAGGTGAAATTCACTTATATTCTAGCATCAAATTCATGCATGTAAATTAAGTATGCATCCTTAATCGACATACAAAAATAAGTTATCAATCAAACAGTTAAGCAAATTAAATCACAACTCAGAAATCACAACTGAAGGTAATCAATTTAAATTACAAATATATACATGGCTTTGAATTAACCTCTAGCCAAAATAAAATTAGTTATACATTATTTAAATTAAAACAGAAAATAAAACTTGAGTTTGGAGAGATTAAACCAAAAGATAAGTGCTTCTGTTTTGCTCTTCCAGTCGCTGCGCAAGGGCCGACTGTTCCTCTTCCCAGTCGCTGCGCAAGGGCCGACTGTTCCTCTTCCCAGTCGCTGTGCAAGGGCCGACTGCTCCTTTGTTTTCTCTGTTTGTTTCACGCTGGCGCCAAGGTAGCCTTTCCTTGCTGCACGCTGCACTGCCTGACCTGCCCTCTGCTTGCACATTCCGTCACTTCTCCCCGAGGCAGCATGCACTGCCCTCTCATTTCCGCGCGTCAGTATATGCGCCTGTCCTTCTGCCGAGCTGACTGCCCAGCTGTCCTGCGAATTGCAGCCTGCTGCCCTCACGTCTACGCTTTCTCACTGCCAGAAAGGCAGCTTCTGTGCAGCTCGTCCCTCGCGTGTCAAGCTGCCTGGAAGGCAGCTCCCTCTTTCTTCTTTTCGTGCTGACTTCCTGTTTTTCTGTTCGTTCTACTTCCCACACCAAGAGCCTCCTTCCGTGCTGCCTTGGTCTCTCAGCTGCCCAAGCAGCTGCTGCCCCCCGTCAGTCCTTTCTCCTGCGCGCGCAAGCTGCTGCCAGACGTGCAGCCTTGCTGCTTCGTTGCCTTGGCTTCTTCCCCCTGACCTCGCTGCCAAAGGGCAGCGTTATTCCTCTTGGCAACCCCCGCAAAAACTCCTTAGTTTTCTGTGCTCCCAAGTTATATATCTTCTCCTCTCTCTATCTCAGCTGCCTGCCAAGCAGCACGCACCAACACCATTTTATTCATTCTTTTATCTCCCCACATTCCCACTGACTCTCTCCAATCTTTTGCTGCCCTTTGCTTTTTCCGCAACCAAAGCTCCACCACCAGCTTTTATTCTTTTCTTCTCCTTTTTTAATCCCCCTTGCTTTTCCACTCACCATCTTTCCTATATTTCCTTATATTTCTTTTCTCAAGTTCTCCTTGCTGTCACCTTCCTCACGTTTTGTCTTTTTTTTATTGTTTTCTATCCATCACGTCCAGCTGCCAATCACCATCTCCCAAATTCCTTTTTATATTTTTTTTTCACACCTTCCTCCAGCCGTTGCACACTCCCCCTTATTTCTTTTATTATCTCTTCCCTCCTGACTTTCCTTTTGCTTTCTGCCAGCTTTCTTATTCCTCTACAAAACAAACCATGATATGAATTATCTAAACAGTTTTGACATGAATTTATTACATAAAATCACACTTATGCTATTTTTATTTTCTTAGCTAGATAAATTCGATAAAACACAAAAACAAAGTAAATAACTCAAAAATATAAGAAACTAACTAAGAAAAGACGAGAGAATTCGACGTAAAAATATATATAAATATGATCCGATCAAATACCCCCACACTTAACTTTTGCTAGTCCTCGAGCAAAACAAACGAAAACAGAAAAAGTAATAACATGAAAATTATTAGTTTTCCCCTATATTACCCTCATAGAATTTCATTTGAGAACATAATCATCAAGAACCATAGCTAACACCAACAAGCAATTCAAGTTCATTTTCCTTATTCAAATATTAGCAGTAATCTTTGAATCATCCTTGAAGTGTAGTGTGTGAGATAGCCATGTTAATGCAATTTCAAATTTTTATTTTTAAAAACACCATATGCAAACTAGCGACCTTCTCTCGGGATATGCACTCAATCACACATGTGTTTAGTTTTAATGTGTTTCGCTCAAAGAAACAAATGTGAAAGTTCTACCATAAGCTTGCATAAAGATCACTTCTCCACAGTCATAATTGCAAAACTTAAATCAAGAGGACTTTTATTGGATGTAATGAGGCTTCGGGAGAGGGTTATTGAAACGAAAGAATAGGAAAACACAAGTTCCAAGCTATATTGCAAGCAATTATTTTCTTTAGATTTATAAGAACTCAAGCTCTCCAACGATTCTTCAGACATCTCCAACCACAACCTTAAACTGAAACTTTAAAAACTTTTTATTTTCTTTGTATACAATCTTTCTTTTTCTTTTCCTTTTCTTTTCTTTTCTTTTTTTTTTTTTTTTTTTTTTTTTTTTCTCAAACATAAACAAATATGAAAAACCCCCCACACTTATTCTTTTGCCAAACACCCTCCAAAGTACTTCACAAACATTTCTCATAAGACAATCTCGCATTGCTCGCTTGGAAAGGGTAAGGAAAAATATTTATTTCAGGCATAAGGGTAGACATATCTGGTGATAAGAAATAAAAGGCTCACAAATACGGCTCAAATTGGCAATCTAATGATATCATTTTTCTTTGGGAAACAAGGTTATTTGGGCCATGGTGGTAAACCTAATGCCTCTATCATTTTCAAGTTCATGCAATCAATGACAAATATTTCGAAAGATCGTTATGCAAGTTCTAGAGAAGTATCTCACATAAGTTCATCACACATGAAAAAATAGGAGTGTATGAAAAATGCACACACTTTCAATAGGCTCAAAAACTCACATAGGATGTATATGGTTACTAAATTCACATATGGATCTTTAAATCATGCTTTAGTTTCACATCAACAAGGCTATGTGCATTTGGTTTTTCAAAGATGATCAAATATGTACAAACTAACACGAGAATTAGGAATTTCACACAACACATGTTAACTAAGTTCTTGATGATCATGGTTCAAATTTTATCCAATTATATCATTGGGTCGGGAAACTAACAAAAATCTAATTCAAAACAATAAGGAAAACAAGGAAATATTTTTGGATTTTTTAAATTTTCCGATTTTTATTTATTTTTTATTTTTTTTTATTTTTTTTTAAAAAAAACAACAACTTAATTAAGAAAACACAAAGCAATAACATGGAAACAAATGAAACCAGTTCAAAGCTGAAGGTACAAAAATTTTCAATTTGGTCATTTTTATACTCTTTACCCCCACACTTAAACTAGACATTGTCCCCAATGTCAGAAAATATAATAAAATGCAAATAAAAACAAAATAAATAAATATAAAGAAATAAAATAAAGCAATAGGACTGAAAACTTCCCTAATTTGCAGAAAATCAAGCGATGACCCCCCGAGCTAAAATTCTGCAATCAACTTCAAGGGTGGAAATAACCAAAAGTTCCTGCAAAGAAAAGAAATAAGTCAGTTAAGCACACAAGAAAATGTAGAAAAACAAACAAACGAAAAATTGAAAATGAAAATAAAAGATAATAATAAAACTAATAAGTAATCATTGGTCCTGTTTGGTGACTTTCCACAGCTTTGAATTTGAACTGGCCTCGGAACTTCTTAGCAAGGAAAATGAGACTTCATTGGTGGTGTTGTTGAAGCTTCTCGAGCTCTTGGTTTCAACTCAGACTCCTTCTGCCGGGTTGATTGAGTCTGCAGGCTACATTCTTCTCTTTTTGTTCTTCTGCATGGCAGGTAGGCACGAGGAATAGGTGGTGGTCTGCTTCTTTGTTCAATCTGTCCAAGTGCCGACCGATTGCCTTTCTTTCACCTTGCCCCGTAGCCAAGAGCAAGGGTAAAGGAAAAGCGTGCCATGAGATATCTTTGCCTCTGACTCTGATGATATGGGATACTTTTGCTTTTGAAGAAGTATCGTTCCACAGGTGTATGCGTGAACTGGGCTGGGGAACTTCTTAGCAAGGAAAATGAGACTTGATCTTGAAGATGAAGCAGCACCTTGTCTCCACATGCTTCAAGTATCATTTTCACTTGCCATGTCTGTTCTCCAGGCAGATGTGGCGACTTATTCGGAAGTACATCAGTGGTTGAAGAAGAGCACTCGAGAGCAATGCTAGGTAAGCAATCAGGAAGGATTTCCAGGCAGTCGGTTCTTAGATTGGAAGATTGACACCGAGTGCTGGCTGATTGCCCGCTTTCTCCTTGCCACAAAGACAAGGACAAGGACAGGAAGAAAGCGTGATATGAGATACTCTTGCTTTCAACCTTCATGATATGAAATACTCTAGCTCTAGATGACTTATTTGCAAAGGTATCCCAGGGAATGAGAAACACAGAGAAACTCGAGAGGGTTTGTTGGAAAGGCATTTTGGGAGATGAAAAATTTCGGAGATAAAGAAGTGTTGAGAGTATGCCTTTGCTGTTGAAGGCGAAGGTAGACGTTTATAGAATTTTTCTTCACAACCGAAACTATTCCTTTACCCTGTCGGCAGCCGGTGGATGGATGAACAGTACAGGTCACGCGCTTTCTGAAAAAGCAGCCCGTAATTTGCGCAAAGCTGACAGCGCGTGACGAGTGACGACAAAATTGGAAAAATCAGGGAGCGGCTCGTGGTTTCTGAGCAATCCCGACTTTTGAGAAAGGAATTGCATGTGACACGTCTGGACAAATCAGGGAGCGGCTCGCCTCGTGATTCCTGACCGCTCCGACTTTTGAGAAAGACGCCCGACTTTTGAGAGAGCGGCGTCCGACTTTTGAGAAAGGAACCGACTTTTGAGACGGAGTCCGACTTTTGAGAACGGCGACGCCGCTTTTGAGAAAAGAATCCGCCTTTTGAGAAAGGAGCCCGGCTCTTCGATTTGCGAGAGGGCGCCTCTTCGACTGCTGAGTGATGCCTCAACGATTTCTTCTTCTTATAAGAACGCTCATTTTTTTGTTCCACAACACACTTAAGATCCCCCCTGTAAACACTTCCTCCTGCAAACACTTCCTCCTTCACTTCTTTTAATCTTGATCATTCCGACTCTTCATTCTCAACACCTTCAGAAAATGTCTTGCCCTACTGACCGTCGCCTTAACTTGAATGTTGGGGAAGATAGTGATATATCTTCTCCAACCAACATTTGGCAGCCATCCTTCATATCCCCAAATGGTCCTCTTACAGTTGGGGATTCCATGATGATGAACGAAACAACCGCATCGGTGGTGGCCAGAAATCTGCTCACTCCTAGAGACACTAGGATACTTTCCAGGCGGTCCGACGAACTAGCTGTCCAGGACTCTATGGCCTACAGCGTCCGATGCGCAGGCTCAGTATCAAACATGGGCCAGCGCCTTCTTGCACGAACCCGTCAGGTGGAGTCGTTGATGGCTGAAGTGGCTAGTCTTCGGCAGGAGGTCAGAGTGCTTAGGCATGAGAACAGGGATTTGCACATGCTTGCAACCAATTACTCCACAAGCATGAAGAGGAAGCTGGATCAGATGCAGGAGTCCGAAGTGCGGATTCAGAGTGATCATCAACGGTTTATGGCGTTACTCCCGAGGTTTGTGTTGCCTTCGTCCTCGGGAGCAGCACCAAGTATTGAGGCTCTGAATGATCCAGCTCTGGCGCTTCGTCTTTCAGGGGCTCCGTCGACCTCCGAGGCACCACCAACCAATGACCAATGAACGAAATTAAATTACAAGTTATTGTAAAAAAAATTTATGCATTTAAGTTTTTTTTTTTTTTTTTTTTTTTTATTTTTTTATTTTTTTATTTTTTTTTTTTATTTATTTTTTTATTTTTTATTTATATGAATGTTTATGTTTTTAAGTTTTTTTTTTTTTTTTTTTTTAAATAACAATGCAAAATAAGTAAAACAAAGTAAAAAGACTAAGTTTAACTTTCTAAACAAAAATCACAACTAAATAAACAAAACAAAATGAAATCAACGTAAAAAAAAAAATCAACGTAAAATAAATTCACACAAGAGCAAACAAACAATGAAAGAACTAAACAAAGTAAAATAAATTCAGTAAAGAGAAGGGATTAGGAATGCAAATCTGATTGTGGGTGATTCCTAGGCCTCCCTTCATTATTCAAATGCATGGGCTTATCATTAAACGGACGGTGGTACTTGAAATGATCCGGCAATGGTTTAAATTCAAGGGTGGGTGCCTGAATCATCAAAATCAGAAAAATGTTAGTATAAATTAAAATAAAAAATGGAGAAGATGGCTTACATTCATATTCAAACTCAATTACAAACACCACATCTTGGAACATTTCCGGGACTTTGAACTTGGCCAGGTTTACTATGATGGTTGTGGCTTGTCCCGTGTCATCATTCTCAACTTCCTTGGCATTTGTCTCATGCACAGCCTCTTGGATGTATTCAACAAATTCTCCAACCACCTCATTTTCTGGAATCCCTCTTCTTGGTGTGCAAGGTTCTTTGATTGTTTCAACATCATCGGGAACATGATTTTGTGCACCAAAAATTTGGATCTCATTTTGCACCTCTGGAAGATCTTCCACAACGTATTTTTCATTCACTTCTTCCTTGGGATTTAAAAACCTGCAAGGAAAAAGGACATTTGGTGGAACGATGTCAGAATGAATTGAACTTAGAACCTCCTCACCTGAGTTGGATGGTATAAGGACTTGAGGGGTTTGCGATAAGAATTCTTCTAAACTGCCCAAGTCGTCATCCTCATCTTCTTCTTGAAGCGGCAATTCATCCATGTTCGGGCTATGGTTGGATGGTTCTGGGACAACTTCATCATCCATATCACTTCCCAAAGTGATGGCTTCATTAATTTCCATTTCTCCCTCTGAATTTGCAAATGTGGAGTTGGAGAGTTCACTTTGATCTTGAATTTGTACCATGAACTCCATAATCTGCCCAATTTGCTTCTCCAACTCATCCACCTTGTTGGCTTTATTTTGCATCTCCATGTTTCGATTTTCTACGTCCTGGGTCAAAGAGGTGAGTAACTTATTCAACATATCATTATCCGAAGACGTACCTGAATTTGGTTGGGGAGATTGTGGTGGATGTGACGGTTCATATGGCCACTGATAGAACTCTTCTGATGACGGCAATTGTTCTTCTTTTTGTGAACCCTGTACCGAAGAAATTAATTCTTCAAGCATTTGATTATAATTCACGGGCATACTTTGATTCGATTGGAATTGTTGTGGGGGATGCTGTGGTGGCTGCATAGGTCTTGAATAGAACGCGTCTTCTTGCTGCCAATATCCACCTTGTTGGAATTGTTGAGGTTCTCCCCACATGTAATCTGAATAATCTCTCCAATCTGAATTGTAAGCATTGGAAAACATGTTGCCCCTTGATTGGTTATAGCCTTGATATCCCCAAATGTCTTCATTTGCAGAAAATTGAGGACCTTGATATCGTTGCCCATAGGGCACATCAAGTGTAGGGACACTTGGCATTGTGGTCCGTTCGGCATTATGAGTTAATTGAGCAGTGAGCTGTGCCAATAGATCTTGAATGCTAGTAGAATCCAGGTCTTGCTCCATTTGTACCTCAATTCAAAGAAAGAAAAATAAATCAAATATCAAAAGTAACATACACAAACACAAATAAACATAAGCAAAAACAAAAATAAAAGGATTAGCAAATTTGCTAATCCCCGGCAACGGCGCCAAAAATTTGATGCGAAAATAACTAACGCACAAATTTAAACCCTATTTGTGACAGTTGTAGTAATGATGTAAGTAGGGATCGTTCTAGGCCGGGGATTAACTAGGGATGCTAATCAAAGTAAAATTAAATTAAAAACGTAAAAACAAAATTTAAAATATTAAACTAGACTCAAAACACTTAAATAGAATAACTCAAAATAAAACTAACAAATAATCTAAAACAAATCAAAAGACTCAAAATAATTCAAAATTCAAGAAAACACAAACTAAATTGATTTCTAACAAACCTAACACTTTAAAATAAACGGGGGATTGATTTTGATGAAAAGTAAATTAAACTTAAATAAATTACAGAATTGACTAAAACATGAGATTAAGGTGAATGGATGGATGACGGACTGGCTAGAGGGTTCTTCTCCACACATGACATATATGCAACCTAAATTGATTTTCAGTTGTTCTTTCAATAAATTGTAAATTCTCAACGCCCCAAGTTAATTAGGTCCGCTTAAATTAACCTTCAGATTTTCCTACTTTTATTAGGTTGGATGATTGCATACGACAACCCAAAACATTCCCTACAAGTTCCCTACATGAATTGCATAATAGAGATACAAGCAAGAATCATTAAGTTTTATGAAAATCATAAGCATTGACGAGGCACTTGTTACTATGAATTGCATGAAACTTATGCCAAGAATTTACCTAACGCGATCGTTTATAAGCGACCTTCACTACTTGTGAATATAAGTTCATAACGATTAGGTGAAATTCACTTATATTCTAGCATCAAATTCATGCATGTAAATTAAGTATGCATCCTTAATCGACATACAAAAATAAGTTATCAATCAAACAGTTAAGCAAATTAAATCACAACTCAGAAATCACAACTGAAGGTAATCAATTTAAATTACAAATATATACATGGCTTTGAATTAACCTCTAGCCAAAATAAAATTAGTTATACATTATTTAAATTAAAACAGAAAATAAAACTTGAGTTTGGAGAGATTAAACCAAAAGATAAGTGCTTCTGTTTTGCTCTTCCAGTCGCTGCGCAAGGGCCGACTGTTCCTCTTCCCAGTCGCTGCGCAAGGGCCGACTGTTCCTCTTCCCAGTCGCTGTGCAAGGGCCGACTGCTCCTTTGTTTTCTCTGTTTGTTTCACGCTGGCGCCAAGGTAGCCTTTCCTTGCTGCACGCTGCACTGCCTGACCTGCCCTCTGCTTGCACATTCCGTCACTTCTCCCCGAGGCAGCATGCACTGCCCTCTCATTTCCGCGCGTCAGTATATGCGCCTGTCCTTCTGCCGAGCTGACTGCCCAGCTGTCCTGCGAATTGCAGCCTGCTGCCCTCACGTCTACGCTTTCTCACTGCCAGAAAGGCAGCTTCTGTGCAGCTCGTCCCTCGCGTGTCAAGCTGCCTGGAAGGCAGCTCCCTCTTTCTTCTTTTCGTGCTGACTTCCTGTTTTTCTGTTCGTTCTACTTCCCACACCAAGAGCCTCCTTCCGTGCTGCCTTGGTCTCTCAGCTGCCCAAGCAGCTGCTGCCCCCCGTCAGTCCTTTCTCCTGCGCGCGCAAGCTGCTGCCAGACGTGCAGCCTTGCTGCTTCGTTGCCTTGGCTTCTTCCCCCTGACCTCGCTGCCAAAGGGCAGCGTTATTCCTCTTGGCAACCCCCGCAAAAACTCCTTAGTTTTCTGTGCTCCCAAGTTATATATCTTCTCCTCTCTCTATCTCAGCTGCCTGCCAAGCAGCACGCACCAACACCATTTTATTCATTCTTTTATCTCCCCACATTCCCACTGACTCTCTCCAATCTTTTGCTGCCCTTTGCTTTTTCCGCAACCAAAGCTCCACCACCAGCTTTTATTCTTTTCTTCTCCTTTTTTAATCCCCCTTGCTTTTCCACTCACCATCTTTCCTATATTTCCTTATATTTCTTTTCTCAAGTTCTCCTTGCTGTCACCTTCCTCACGTTTTGTCTTTTTTTTATTGTTTTCTATCCATCACGTCCAGCTGCCAATCACCATCTCCCAAATTCCTTTTTATATTTTTTTTTCACACCTTCCTCCAGCCGTTGCACACTCCCCCTTATTTCTTTTATTATCTCTTCCCTCCTGACTTTCCTTTTGCTTTCTGCCAGCTTTCTTATTCCTCTACAAAACAAACCATGATATGAATTATCTAAACAGTTTTGACATGAATTTATTACATAAAATCACACTTATGCTATTTTTATTTTCTTAGCTAGATAAATTCGATAAAACACAAAAACAAAGTAAATAACTCAAAAATATAAGAAACTAACTAAGAAAAGACGAGAGAATTCGACGTAAAAATATATATAAATATGATCCGATCACCATCCATACCTTGTTCTGAAAGCATAGTAAAGCATGATTCAAATTGAATTCCTTTTGATTTATGTTGGCAGAAAACAAGTGTGGGGGAAGTATTTCTTTTGTGATTTTGTGTGCCATAGGCACGTGTGGAAAGAAAAAAAAAAAAAAAAAAAAAAAAAAAAAAATCGTGGAAAAAGAAAAAAATGAAGAAAAAAATATGAAAAGTAAGAAAAAAGAGTTGAAAAGTTGAGAAAAAGAGTTCCAAAGGTTGAAGTGAGGGTCCAAAACAATGAATTCGACCCTAAGGAGTTGTTTAAGTCTTTCCCTTGTGTTTTAAAGTTAATTGCTGCTATCTAAGTGAATTATAAGTCTCAATTTCATTGCTTTGCTTACTATTGCTTGAAGAACGTTTGTTTTCCCTATCCTTTCCTTGTTAACCAACACCCCAAACCCCATTACAACCCTTAACTTCTATCTTGAGTGTTATGTGTTTCAATTTGTGGAGTTTGAATTTGGTATGAGCATATGGTGTCACTGGTTCTCGCATCTAAGTAGTAGCATTCCATTCATGAGATCATATCTAAACATGCTTCTTAACTCTAGAAATTGCTTTCTTTGTTATACATATATGTGAGCATTCGTTTTCATTTCTACATCAATCTTCTCACATATGACTAGTGTAGGGTGTGGAGTTAGAAAATCTGAGTGAAAATAGAGTGTATATCTTGTAAGGAATTGAGGGAATTCTCTAAGGCATGTTACTACATTCAAAACATCGTTTTAAATGGTTAAATGTGAACTAGTAAGTGGTGACTATGATTAAGTATGTGCTTAAGTGTGAAGATGACTAAAATCTGTGGGAGTAATGATTTTTAACTTGTCATGTGCATTGGAAATCCCTGAGGCAAATGTTGGAAGGTTTAGATTGTGTTTTTGTTTTGTTTCTTTGTTTTGCTCGAGGACTAGCAAAAGCTAAGTGTGGGGGAATTTGATAGGAGCATATTTATGCGCCTTAGTTAGCTAGTTCTTATGCATTTTCGTTATGTTTTCTTAGTTTAAAGTAGTCTTTTAAGCTACTTTCATGTGTTTTCAGGTTGAAAGGACATATTACATGAAATGATGCAAATTGGAGCTTTTTGGAGCAAATGTGAGCTTAGATGGAAAAGGACATGCTTGGAACACAAGGTTGGGATGAAATTGAAGAGTTGAAGATTTGAGGTTTCCTACTTGAAGTAGGAAAGCTAAGCCTAAAAGTTTCCATTTTGGGTTGATCTTTCCTAAATCGGAATTGGCAACTAAAGTTTCTAAAAGTTGGAGGTTGCTATTCTTGGAGGTTTCCATTTTCGTGAGTTTCTATTCTTGGCTTTGGGCTTTTAGATGACCTAAACCCAAATTCCTTATGGACCTTCATCCTATGCCGCACCTGGGCCCTCTAGAATCACTTTGCCTTGCCTTGTTAGGGTTTCTAGAAACCCTAACCTTAGCCCACATACCAGCCGCACCCTAGGCCCTTTTTCCCACTAAATTTCTAATTGTTTCAACCTAATTTCTGATGGATTTGTGTTTTAGAGGCCCTAATCTGATTTGCTAGGTTTTTTTTAAGTGCCTATATATATATTTCTACATTATACACCTCCATACATCACCCACTCTACAAATCAGAAATTCGCAAAAACCTTATTTCCCATCCTTGCCGCAGCCACCATTCCTTCCAGCCACCTCCATACACTTTGCCGCAACCCTCCTTTACTCCAGCCACCATTATACACCTCCATACACCACCCACACACCTTGCCGCACCACCATATCATCCTAACGCCATTCTTAAACCAAAACCACATCCAAAAACTCCCAAAACCATCTCTGCCGCAGCAAGGAGAAGAGAAGAGGAGCTTGACGTCAGAAATTCAAGTTGGAATTCTTGGGCGTTTTAGGTGTAATCTTTCTTATGTCTTCGATGTTTCAATTCAATAAACTTTATGTTGTGAGTATGAGGAACTAAACCCCCTTAGTTGGGGGGTGATTCGAAACCATGTACATGCTTGCAATATGATTTGATTAAATTCAGTTGTTATTTCATAAGTTGTGGATTCAATTCGTTCATCTATTTGATTGATAACTTATTTGTGTATGTTGATTGAGAGTGCACGCTTAGTTTTCATGCATGAATATGATGCTAGATTATGAGGGAGTTTCACCTAATAGTTACAATCTTATAATCACAAGTAGTGAAGGTCGCTTGAAAACGATCGCGTTGAATGAATTCTTGGCATAAGTTTCATGCAATTCATAGTAACGAATGCTTCGTCAATGCTTATGTTTTTCATAGAACTTAATGATTCTTGCTTGTATCTCTATTATGCAATTCATGTAGGGAACTTGTAGGGAATGTTTTGGGTTGTCGTATGCAATCATCCAATCTAATAACTTGTGGAAAAACTGAAAGTTAATTAGTGCAATTCACGGTTAATTTGGGGCATTGAGTATCCATAGTTTATCGAAGAACAACTGAAAATCGTTTTGTTTGCAAGTGTGACATGTGTGGAGAAGAACCTCCTAACTAGCCCTTTTAACCATCTATTTCACCAAAATCGTTTTTACAATCTGTTTAACTTTAAGTTTCTGTTTTGTTTTCAATTTTCGTCCAAAACAAATCCCCCTTTAATTTGAAGTCTTAGATTAGTTAGAAAGTGTTTTGATTTGTGTTTCTAAGTATTTTGATTCAAGTTTTCATCAAATTTCGTCCAAATTAGTGTAGGTGCTCAAAACTGCCCAGAAAGTGGTTTTTAGGCAGTTTTGAGTCTTCTAGTTGCTGTTTTGGTTTTTAGGTTTGTTTAAGTGTTTTAACCTTTAGTTTTGCATTCTTTGAGTCTAGTTTAGTGTTTTAAACTTTGTTTTTGAGTTTTTAAGTCAGTTTCCAAGTGTTTAGCAATCCCTCCTAATCCCCGGTCTAGAACGATCCCTACTTACATCTTTGCTACAATTTGACAAAAAGAGGGTTTAATTTGTGTGCTTATCTATTTCGCATCAAAAGCGCTACGTGGGAGGCAACCCATGCATTCAACAAAGGAAGCCCTAGGAATCACTCCAATTCCAGATTTGCGTTCCTAAACTCTTCTCTTTGTTGCTTCTTTCGAATCTGCCTATTAAGTTGATTAAGTTGCTGTTTGTGTGTTTAATTTTGTTTGGTGTGATTTTATGCTTGAAACATTGAGGTCAATGTTTGATTTAAGTGTGGGGGGGTAACTAAGCGTTTTTTATGCAAATTCGTGGGATTTTATCACCCATTACTTATATACTTGTTCCTTGCTGTTTTTAAGTGTTTTTAAGCAGTTTTGGTGTATTTTAGTGTGTTTTGACTTAAAAATCCGAAAATCATATAAAAATTTGAAAAAAGTGTTTTGAAAAGCCTAAAAAGAGTGTTTTGAGTCGTTTTTGTGTGTTTGTACCTTCCAACACAATGATGAGGATTCGGTTTGTAATTGCATGGCTGTTAAAAAGAGTTATAAACATGGATGAAAGTTTGATTTACTCTTTGTTTATGCTTGGTTGTGGTTATAGCTTATGAATTCACATGTAATCATAAAGAAAAAATTAGTTTTTGTAACATGCTTGAAGGAAGGAACTCAAACAAACGCTACAACCTTGTGAGACTTGAGCTTACACGTTTATTTGGAGAGTTAAAATCTGTGCATTATTGTTTTCTAAAGTCGTTGCATGATCTCATTATTCCTTGCTTGGTTACTACTTAGAAGGCGTTTCATCATTTAGTTCCAAATCCTAGAACTCATGCCCATTTCATTCAAAGCATGTTATTGATTTGCATAACACATATTCAAGATGAAGTTGTGTAGTGACCACCACCAAAGCCAAATTGCCGTGTATCCTACTTCATTATATGTTTAAGTTAACCCCATTGAGCCTTGTTAGCCTACATTCTTTGTTAACCCACGTTATCCTCACCTAGCCTAGATTAGGACCATCCATACCCTTGTTCTTGAAGCATAGTAAAGCATGATTCAAATTGAATTCCTTTTGATTAATGTATGTCAGAAAACAAGTGTGGGGGAAGTGTTTCTCATGTGAGTTAGTGTGCCATAGGCACGGGTAGAAAAGAAAAATTCGTGAAAAGAAAGAAAGAAAAAAGAAAAGTGTGAAAAGTAAGAAAAAAAAGAGTTGAAAAGATGTGAAAAAGAGTTCTAAAGTATTGTTTGTTGAAGGAAGGGTCCAAAAAGTTGAATTTGACCCTAAGAGTTGTTTAAATCTTCCCTTTATGTCTAAAAGTGATTTCTGCATTCTAAGGTGAATTCTAAGTCTAGGTTTCATTACTTTGCTTGCTATTGCTTTAAGAATGTTTGTTATCCCTATCCTTCCTTTGTTAACCAATACCCCAAGCCCCCGTTACAACCCTTGACTTCCATCTTGAGTGTTGTGTATTTCAATTTGTGGAGTTTGAAATTGGTATGAACATATGGTGTCACTGGTTCTCGCATCTAAGTAGTAGCATTCCATTCATGAGATCATATCTAAACATGCTTATTAACTCCAGAAATTTCTTTCTTTGTGATACATATATGTGAGCGTTCGTTTTCATATCTACATCAATCTTCTCACATATAACTAGTGATAGGAGCATATTTATGCTACTTAGTTATGTTGTTTTCTTGCATTTTCGTAGTTAGTTATAACTTATTATAGTGTTTAAGGTCATTTTCGTGCAATTTCAGGTTCATATGGCAAAATATGCATTTTGAGCCAATTTGGAGCATTTTGGAGCATTTTTGGGCCAAGATTGGATGGTGCAAACATGGAGACATGAGGATGGACGAATTTGATGATTCAAAGGGCTAGAAAACTGCATGTGTGTGTGCAAAGTGTTGGCCTACAACTTCAAACATCATGGCTGCCATGTAATGGCAGAAAATGTGTTTTTTTACTAGCTAAATGGATGAAGAACATGCATTGCAAGTATAAACACCACATGGGCAGCAAGAAAGAAAGAAAACAGCAACACACACACCACATGGGCAGCAAGGAATCAGAAATTAAAGCATGGGCAGCAAGGAATCAGCATGGGCAGTGAATAGACAACAAGGAATGGCAGAAATTGGACCACCATGAAGTGGATTTCTGCAAGGATGGCAGATTGTCCATTACTTAATGTTTGCTTGACATTTTCAGCCACTATATAACCCCCCTTGGTTAGGAGTTCAGAAAAACCACACCTCCCACACACATTCCATTCATCCCATCCAGCCATACACCCTCCACAATTCAGAAATTCGTCAAACACATCCATCACACTTTGCAGCAGCCTTCCTTCACCTTTCACCATATTTTCTGACCCAAAATCATCCCTAGCCGTACCCCCATCAACCCTAAACCTTCCCATACCATTCCACATCCATTCTACACCACAAATAACCCCAAAAACCTGTTCTAAAGTTCTCTACCGCAGCAAGGAGGAAGGAGAATTCGTTGATGAGCTTGCTGCCAAGTTGGAGCGTTCTAGGTGTTTTCTTCCTTTGGATTTTAATTTCTAAATTTATGTATCTTTGCTTGTGAGTATGAGGAACTAAACCCCCTTAGTTGGGGGGTGATTCGAAACCATTAATATGCTTGCAATATGATTTGATTACGTTCAGTTGTTATTTCATAAGTTGTGGTTTCAATTCGTTCATCTACTTGATTGATAACTTATTTGTGTATGTTGATTGAGAGTGCACGCTTAGTTTTCATGCATGAATATGATGCTAGATTATGAGGGAGTTTCACCTAATAGTTACAATCTTATAATCACAAGTAGTGAAGGTCGCTTATAAACGATCGCGTTGAATGAATTCTTGGCATTAGTTTCATGCTCATCATAGTAACGAATGCCTCGTCAACACTTATAGTTCTCATTGTGCTTCATGATTCTTGATTGTATCCTTATTGTGCTCATCACGTAAGGAACCTTTGAGGAATGTTTTGAATTGTTGTATGCGCTTTCCCATCCAATTCATTAACTTAAGGAGAACTTGAAGGTTAATTTAAGCGTATCTAATTAACTTGGGGTGTTGAGTTTCATAATTTATTGGAAGAACAACTGAAAAATCGTTTTGTTTGCAAGTGTGTCATGTGTGGAGAAGAACCTCCTAACTAGCCTTTTATCCATCCTTTTCATCCAAAAACGTTTTACAATCTGTTTTGTTTTAAAGTTTCTGTTTTGTTTTCAATTTTCGTCCAAAACCAAATCCCCCTTTATTTTGAAGTCTTAGATTAGTTAGAAAGTGTTTTGATTTGTGTTTTTAAGTGTTTTGATTCAAGTTTTCACTCAAATTCGTCAGATTTTGTGTTTGTGCTCAAAACTGCCCAGAAAGTGGTTTTTAGGCAGTTTTGAGTCTTCTAGTTGCTGTTTTGAGTTTTAGGTTTGTTTTAGTGTTCTAACTTTTAGTTTTACATTCTTTGAGTCTAGTTTAGTGTTTTAAACTTTGTTTTTATGTTATTGAGTCAGTTTTCAAGTGTTTAGCAATCCCTCCTAATCCCCGGTTTAGAACGATCCCTACTTACATCTTTACTACAATTTGACAAAAGAGGGTTTAATTTGTGTGCTAGTTAATATTACGCATCAAATTTTGGCGCCGTTGCCGGGGATTAGCAACTTTGCTAATCCCTCGTTCTTTTTATTTGTTATTTTCGTTTGTTTTCTGTCACAGATTGCTATCTTGTTTTGTTTCTTTGTTTTTAGGTACTAGTGCATGACTCGAAGTTCCAAACCTATTCGTGAGCATATTTTGGACTTTGACGACGATTTTGAGAGAACTTTGAGAAGGGCTAGAAATCAGCAAGAACACAACCCACCCAATCCCGAACCTGACCTTGAAGAAAACGTTCCAGAAGAGGAGGAGGAACCTACGGCACAAGTGAGTGAAGAAGCCCAAGACATGGCCGTGGACAACCGTACACTCAAAGAGCTCTCCGCCTCGGGATTGGATAATGCCGCACCCTTGTGCATCCAATATCCCACGGCTGCCCAAGGTAAGACCGAAGAATTTGAATTAAAGTCAAGTTTGCTTCATCATATTCCTAAATACCATGGCTTGTCCATGGAAGATCCTAACAAACATTTGAAAGAATTTGAAGTTGTTTGCTCAAGTATGACTCCCGTTAACGTTGACGGAAGTATTTTGAAGATGAAGGCTTTTCCATTCTCTTTAGTGGATAAAGCCAAGGATTGGTTGTACGAATTGGCTCCCGGAACTGTCACATCTTGGGAGAGCATGAAAAGAGCGTTCTTGGAGAAGTTCTTTCCAACTTCTCGAATCATTACCATACGGAAAAGGATAAGTGGAATTCAGCAAGAGGAAGGTGAGTCTTTTCCTACGTATTATGAACGTTTTAAATCACTTGTTGCTTCTTGTCCACAACATCAGATGAAAGAGGAATTACTTTTGCAATACTTTTATGAGGGCCTCCTACCACTTGAACGTCAAATGCTTGATGCCTCGGCGGGTGGAGCATTGGTGGACAAAACTCCTATGGCAGCCAAGATCTTGATTGCTAATCGAGCGTTGAACGCTCAACAATACGAAGGAGTAGGCCAAAGGGGACCCCCACGGCAACATGTTCGTGAGGTAAGTTCAACTTCCGACATTCATTCACAATTGGCTAATCTTTCTTCTATTGTGTCTCAGATGGCCGAGGGCATGAAGATGCAAGGACCAATTGTATGTGGCGTATGTTCTATCCAAGGACATGCTTCTGAAAAATGTCCACAATTGATTGAAAATGGTGGATGGGAAAGCGCCAATGCAATTGGATTTCAAGGCCAAAACCAACCAAGGAACGATCCATATTCAAATACATATAATCCGGGTTGGAGAGACCACCCAAATTTCAAATGGAGGGAGCCCCAACCACCTCAACAACAAGGAGGCTTTAGGCAACAACCCCCGGGGCTCTTCACCAAGCCACATGCACCAACACATGCTCCACAACAATCTGCCCCAAATGCTTCAGGTACGTCTCTAGATAATGAAGCACTTCTTAAGATACTAACCAAATTATCTCAGGGACAAGACGATCACACCCAAGCAATGCAAAACCAAAACAAAAGGGTGGATCAATTGGAGAGACAAATTGGGCAGATTGCGGATTTTGTAGGGAAATTTCGAGACCAAGGCCAACTTCCTAGTTCCACCATTCCAAATCCGAAATGAGGCTTTGAAACTGCAAATGCAATCATGCTAAGGAGTGGAAAAGAAGTTGGGACAGGTCCTACACCACCAAAATCAGGTCCCAAAGAGGATGAAACGTTGAAATCGGAAGAGGAGACACCAAGTCCACTCACGGCAAAGGTAGCACCACCTTTGCCGCAAGCACCCATGGCCCCTAGGCCATCCAATCAGTCCACCCTAGGTAAGATGAGTCCAAGTTTGATTAATTCTAACATTATTCCACCCAATGTGCCCTTTCCTAGCAGATTTTTGCAATTCAAGAATGAAGAGGAGGAAAAAGATGTTCTAGAGACATTTAGGAAGGTTCAAGTTAACATACCTCTCTTGGATGCAATCAAGCAAATCCCGAAGTACGCCAAGTGTTTGAAAAAGCTTTGTACAACAAAGAAACGTTTTCGAGAGAAAGAAGTGGTACAGGTAAGTGAGAATGTGTCTGCTATGATACAACGTAAACTACCTCCTAAATGCAAAGATCCGGGTAGTTTCACCATTCCTTGTGTCATTGGTAATACTAGGTTCAAATCTGCCATGTTAGACCTAGGTGCATCCATAAATGTTATGCCATATTCCATTTATGCATCTATGAACTTAGGAGCATTGAAAAATGATGGGGTAATAATACAATTGGCCGATAGATCTAACGCCTATCCAAAGGGAGTTTTGGAAGATGTTCTTGTGCAGGTTAATCATTTAGTCTTCCCGGCGGATTTCTATGTTCTTGAGATGGATGAATCGGATCATGCTCCTTCATTGCCCATTCTCCTTGGACGGCCTTTCATGAAAACGGCTCAAACCAAGATTGATGTAGCCAAAGGAGAAGTAACTATGGCATTTGGTGGTGATATGATTTGTTTTAAAATTTCTGAATCCATTGAGACTCCTAACATTGTTCGTTCTTGTTGTGTTATTGATACCATAGAAAAGATAGGGACGGATCATTCAGCCTGTAACACAAAGGTTGCTTCAAGAAACATGCAAGATGAGGGCATTGGAGTGGAGCATGAGGACCCCATGGCCACTGCCCTTAAGATAACCAATGTGGCCGAAAACACCATGAAGAAAAAATTTCATGTTGCTGCCACTTCATCCCAACACCAAGGTAAGGCACCTAGTCCAAATCCAAATCCCATTAAAATTAATAGGTGGTTGCCTTCTTTGGTGCAGGAACCCAAGCAAATCCCCGATGGTGGGCGCATTTACATGAACCATAGGAAACACAACGCACCCATCAACAAACATCACTATCCATTTCCGTTCAAGGATGCAATGCATGAGAATTTTGTTGAGCATGTTGTGGAGGAGCTCCCACTCCATGCCGTGGGCTCCAATGAGGCATGATTGTGTTCTTCGTCCGGCTTCACGACGTTAAAGAAAGCGCTACTTGGGAGGCAACCCATGCAATTCAACAAAGGAAGCCCTAGGAATCACTCCAATTCCAGATTTGCGTTCCTAAAACCCTTCACTTTGTTGCTTGTTTCTAATCTGCCCAGTTTGTTATTTACTTGCTGTTTGTGTGTTTCTTTTTGTTTAGTGTGGTTTTATGCTTGAAACATTGAGGACAATGTTTGATTTAAGTGTGGGGGGGGGTAACTAAGTGTTTTAGATGCAAATTCGTGGGATTTTATCACCCTTAACTTGGAGACTTGTTCCTCGCTGTTTTTAAGTGTTTTTTAGCAGTTTTGGTATGTTTTGGTGTGTTTGAAGTAAAAAACCGAAAATCACATAAAAATTTGAAAAATTTGTTTTAAAAACCCAAAAAGAGTTGTTTTTGTGTGTTTGTTTGTGTTTTAGGGTACCTTCCAACACAATGATGAGGATTTGGTTTTTAATTGCATGACTGTTAAAGAGAGTGATTAACATGGATGAAAGTTTGATTTACTCTTTGTTTATGCTTGGTTATGGTTATAACTTATGAATTCACATGCAATCATAAAGGAAAAATCAGTTTTTGTAACATGCTTGAAGGAAGGAACTCAAACAAACGCTACAACCTTGTGAGACTTGAGCCTAAACGTTTTATTGGAGAGTTAAAATCTGGGCATTTTTTTCTCTAAGTCGTTGCATGATCTCATTATTCCTTGCTTGGTTGCTACTTAGAAGGCGTTTCATCATTTAGTTCCAAATGCTAGAACTCATGCCCATTTCATTCAAAGCATGTTATTGATTTGCATAACACATTTTCAAGATAAAGTTGTGTAGTTACCACCACCTTAGCCAAACTGCCGTGTATCCCATATCATTTTATGTTTAAGTTTAACCCCGTTGAGCCTTGTTTAGCCTATGTTGTTGTTAACCCACATTATCCTCACCTAGCCTAGTTTAGGACCATCCATACCCTTGTTCTTAAAGCATAGTAATGCATGATTCGAATTGAATTCCTTTTGATCTATGTTGGCAGAAACCAAGTGTGGGGGAATTGTGTGCCATAGGCACGACAAAGAAAAGAAAAGAAAAGTTGAGAAAAAGAGTTCCAAAGTATTGTTTGTTGAAGTGAGGGTCCAAAACAATGAATTCGGCCCTAAGGAGTTGTTCAAGTCTCACCCTTGTGTGTTAAAGTTAACTTCTGCACTCTAAGTGAATTCTAAGTCTCAATTTCATTGCTTTGCTTACTATCGCTTGTAGAACATTTGTTTTCCCTATCCTTTCTTTGTTAACCAATACCCCAAGCCCCGTTACAACCCTTAACTTCTATCTTGAGTGTTGTGTATTTCAATTTGTGGAGTTTGAATTTGGTATGAGCATATGGTGTTATTGGTTCTCGCATCTAAGTAGTAGCATTCCATTCATGAGATCATATCTAAACATGCTTCTTAACTCTAGAAATTGCGTTCTTTGTGACACATATATGTGGGCATTCGTTTTCATATCTACATCAATCTTCTCACATATGACTAGTGTAGGGTGTAGAGTTAGAAAATCTGAGTGAAAATAGAGTGTATATCTTGTAAGGAATTGAGGGAATTCTCTAAGGCATGTTACTACATTCAAAGAATTGTTTTAATTGATTACTTGTGAACTAGTAAGTTGTGGCTTAAATTAAGTATGTGCTTGTGTAAAGATGACTCAAATTTGTGGGGATAACAATCTTTAACACGTCATGTTCATTGGAAATCCCTGAGGCAAATGTTGGAAGGATTAGAGTGTGTTTATTTACTTTGTTTCGTTTTGTTTATTTCGTTTTGCTCGAGGACTAGCAAAAGCTAAGTGTGGGGGAATTTGATAGGAGCATATTTATGCTACTTAGTTATGTTGTTTTCTTGCATTTTCGTAGTTAGTTATAACTTATTATAGTGTTTAAGGTCATTTTCGTGCAATTTCAGGTTCATATGGCAAAATATGCATTTTGAGCCAATTTGGAGCATTTTGGAGCATATCTTGAGTGTTGTGTATTTCAATTTGTGGAGTTTGAAATTGGTATGAACATATGGTGTCACTGGTTCTCGCATCTAAGTAGTAGCATTCCATTCATGAGATCATATCTAAACATGCTTATTAACTCCAGAAATTTCTTTCTTTGTGATACATATATGTGAGCGTTCGTTTTCATATCTACATCAATCTTCTCACATATAACTAGTATAGGATGTGTAGTTAGAAAATCTGAGTGAAAATTGAGTGCATATCTTGTAAGGAATTGAGCGAATTCTCTAAGGCATGTTACTACATTCAAAACATTGTTTTAATTGGTTAATTGTGAACTAGTAAATGATGACTGTGATTAAGTATGTGCTTAAGTGGGAAGATGACTCAAATCTGTGGGAATGATGATTTTTAACATGCCATGTGCATTGGAAATCCTTAAGACAATTGTTGGAAGGTCTAGGTTGTGTTTTGTTTTGTTTTGTTTTGCTCGAGGACTAGCAAAAGCTAAGTGTGGGGGAATTTGATAGGAGCATATTTATGCGCCTTAGTTAGCTAGTTCTTATGCATTTCCATGGTGTTTTCTTAGTTAAAGTAGTCTTTTAAGCTAGTTTTATGTGTTTTCAGGTTTTAAGGCCAAAGGATGCAAGAAGATGCATTTTTGAGCTTTTTGGAGCAAAATGGAGCTTGGAATGCATGTCACATATTTGGAACCAAGGTTTGGACGAATTTGAAGACTTGAAGATGACGATTGATCGGATTATATTTATACATATTTTACATCAAATTCTCTCGTCTTTTCTTAGTCAGTTTCTTATATTTTTGAGCTATTTACTTTGTTTTTGTGTTTTATAGTATTTATCTAGTAAATAAAATAAATATTGCACAAGTGAGATTTTAAGTGATAAAATCGTCAAAACTGTCTTGCCCACTGTAATTGGTTAATAAAATAAGAAAGTAATATATATATATATATATCTATTTATATATATATATATATATTTATAGATATTAATGGAGACAGCAGGAACCAAAAAAAGAAAATAAAATAAAAGAACGTGGGAAACAAGCAGCAAGTGGAGGAGGCACTGACAGAAAAGAGGAGAGAGCACCAGCTGCAAGGAGGGTCAGGCGCAGGGAACCATGCGGAAAAAGAAATAAAAAGAGAGGTCACGAAGACAGAAGATGGGGGGAATAGGAAAGAAGTGACGGAGGGGGGACGGGCAGGATATTTCTTTGGCAAGCTGCCTTAGGCAGCTAGAGGCGGGAGACGCGGGAGAGACAACTGGGAGGAAGCCTCGGGGCTGCCCTTGGCGTGGAAAGAGGAAAGAAGGCCCTCGAGGCAGAGGAAACGGAGTTGCTGCCTTGCAGCAGAGCACGGGAGACGGAAAGGAATAACCAGCTTGCTGCCTTGGCAGCTTGCGAGAGGAAGGACAGCGAGAGGGTTGCCAGAGGAACAACGCTGCCTTCCTGGCAGCTAGGGAAAGGAATCGACAAGGTGCTGCCTTGTCTTAGCAGCGAAGGCAGCTGCGAGCAAGGAGTCAGCACAAGGACGGAGGTCAGTACGGCCTGGAGGTCAGCACGGCCTGGAGGTCAGCACGGCGAGGTGGACTGTGCAGCAAAATCAGCTCGAACAGATTCACTGCAATCTCTCTCTCGGTTAATTCGTTCCCAAACTCACGTTTTATTTTTATATTTTAATTTTAATAATGTGTAACTAATTTTATTTTGGCTAGAGTTTAATTCAAAACCATGGATATATTTGTAATTTGAATTGATTACCTTCAGTTGTGATTTCTGAGTTGTGATTTAATTTGCTTAACTGCTTGATTGATAACTTATTTTTGTATGTCGATTAAGGATGCATACTTAATTTACATGCATGAATTTGATGCTAGAATATAAGTGAATTTCACCTAATCGTTATGAACTTATATTCACAAGTAGTGAAGGTCGCTTATAAACGATCGCGTTAGGTAAATTCTTGGCATAAGTTTCATGCAATTCATAGTAACAAGTGCCTCGTCAATGCTTATGATTTTCATAAAACTTAATGATTCTTGCTTGTATCTCTATTATGCAATTCATGTAGGGAACTTGTAGGGAATGTTTTGGGTTGTCGTATGCAATCATCCAACCTAATAAAAGTAGGAAAATCTGATGGTTAATTTAAGCGGACCTAATTAACTTGGGGCGTTGAGAATTTACAATTTATTGAAAGAACAACTGAAAATCAATTTAGGTTGCATATGTGGCATGTGTGGAGAATAATCCTCTAGCCAGTCCGTCATTTATCATTTTACCTTAATTTTATGTTTTTGTCAATTTTGTAATTTATTTAAGTTTAATTTACTTTTCATCAAAATCAATCCCCCATTTTATTTTAAAGTGTTAGATTTATTAGAAATCATTTTAGTTTGTGTTTTCTTAAGTCTTGAGTTGTTTTGAGTCTTTTGATTTATTTTAGTTTATTTGTTAGTTTTATTTTGAGTTATTCTATTTAAGTGTTTTGAGTCTAGTTTAATATTTTAAATTTTGTTTTTACGTTTTTAATTTAATTTTACTTTGATTAGCATCCCTAGTTAATCCCCGGCCTAGAACGATCCCTACTTACATCATTACTACAACTGTCACAAATAGGGTTTAAATTTGTGCGTCAATTTATTTTCGCATCAAATTTTTGGCGCCGTTGCCGGGGATTAGCAAATTTGCTAATCCTTTGTTTATGCTTTTGTTTGTGTTTTATTTTATTTTATTTTATTTTATTTGTGTTTATTTTATGTTATTTTATTTTTGGTTTGTTATGTCTTTTACTTTTGATATTTGATTTAGTTTTCTTTCTTTGATTTTAGTTACAAATGGAGCAAGACCTGGATTCTACTAGCATTCAAGATCTATTGGCACAGCTCACTGCTCAGTTAACTCATAATGCCGAACGGACCACAATGCCAAGTGTCCCTACATTTGATATGCCCTATGAGCAAGGATTTCAAACTCATCAATATCCCCAATTTTCTGCAAATGAAGATGTTTGGGGATATCAAGGCTATAACCAATCAAGGGGCAACATGTTTTCCAACACTTATAATTCGGATTGGAGAAGTAATTCAGAGTATATGTGGGATGAACCTCAACAATTTCAACAAGGTGGATATTGGCAGCAAGACGAGTTCTATTCAAGACCTATGCAGCCACCACAGCATCCCCCACAACAATTCCAATCGAATCAAAGTATGCCCGTGGATTATAATCAAATGCTTGAAGAATTAATTTCTTCGGTACAGGGTTCACAAAAAGAAGAACAATTGCCGCCATCGGAAGAGTTCTATCAGTGGCCATATGAACCGTCACATCCACCACAACAATCAACCCAATTCAATTCAGGTACATCCTTGGATAATGATACACTTAATAATTTACTCACCTCTTTGAATCAGGGAGTAGAAAATCAGAACCAGGAGATGCAAGACCGAGTCAGAAGAGTGGACGAATTGGAGGAGCAAGTTGGGCAGATTTTGGAAATCATGGCACAAATTCAAGATCAAAGAGAACTCTCCAACTCCACATTTGCAAATTCAAGGGGAGAAATGGAAATCGATGAAGCCATCACTTTGGAAGGTGATATGGAGTATGAAGTTGTCCCAGAACCTTCCACACATAGCCCGGACATGGATGAATTGCCGATTCAAGAAGAAGATGAGGATGACTACTTGGGCAGTTTAGAAGAATTCTTATCGCAAACCCCCCAAGTCCTTATGTCATCCAACTCAGGTGAGGAGGTTCAAAATTCAATTCATTCTAACATCGTTCCACCAAATGTCCTTTTTCCTTGCAGGTTTTTAAATCTCAAGGAAGAAGTGAATGAAAAAGACGTTGTGGAAGATATTCCAGAAAATGAGGTGGCCGGAGAATTTGTTGAACATATCAAAGAGGCTGTGCATGAGACAAACAAGTCCAAAGGAGTTAAGACTGAGGACACGGGACAAGCCACAACCATCATAGTAAACCTGGCTAAGTTCAAAGTCCCGGAAATGTTCAAAAATGTGGTGTTTGTCATTGAGTTTGTGTCGGAAAAAGATAGTAAGCCATCTTCTCCATTTTTAATTTTAATTTATACTAACATTTTTCTGATTTTGATGATTCAGGCACCCACTCTTGAATTTAAACCATTGCCGGATCATTTCAAGTACCACCGTCCGTTCAAGGATAAACCCATGCATTTGAATAATGAAGGGAGGCCTAGGAATCACCCACAATCAGATTTGCATTCCTAATCCCTTCTCTTTACTGAATTTATTTTACTGTATTTAGTTCTTTCATTGTTTGTTGGCTCTTGTATGAATTTATTTTACGTTGATTTCTTTTTACGTTGATTTCATTTTGTTTTGTTTAGTTAGTTGTGATTTTTGTTTAGAAAGTTAAACTTAGTCTTTTTACTTTGTTTTACTTATTGTTGTGTTTTCTTAATTAAGTTGTTAAAAATACATAAAAAATAAAATAAAATAAAATAAAATAAAATAAAAAAAAACTTAAAAACATAAACATTCATATAAATAAAAAATAAAAATAAAAATAAAAAAAATAAAAAATAAAAAAAAAATAAAAAAAATAAAAAATAAAAATAAAAATAAAAATAAAAATAAAAAAAAATAAATAAAAAATAAATAAAAAAAAAACTTAAATGCATAAATTTTTTTACAATAACTTGTAATTTAATTTCGTTCATTGGTCATTGGTTGGTGGTGCCTCGGAGGTCGACGGAGCCCCTGAAAGACGAAGCGCCAGAGCTGGATCATTCAGAGCCTCAATACTTGGTGCTGCTCCCGAGGACGAAGGCAACACAAACCTCGGGAGTAACGTCATAAACCGTTGATGATCACTCTGAATCCGCACTTCGGACTCCTGCAGCTGATCCAGCTTCCTCTTCATGCTGGTTGAGTAATTGGTTGCAAGCATGTGCAAATCCCTGTTCTCATGCCTAAGCACTCTGACCTCCTGCCGAAGACTAGCCACTTCAGCCATTAACGACTCCACCTGACGAGTTCGTGCAAGAAGGCGCTGGCCCATGTTTGATACTGAACCTGCGCATCGGACGCTGTAGGCCATGGAGTCCTGAACAGCCAGTTCGTCGGACCGCCTAGAAAGTATCCTAGTGTCTCTAGGAGTGAGCAGATTTCGGGCCACCACCGATGCGGTTGTTTCGTTCATCATCATGGAATCCCCAACTGTAAGAGGACCATTCGGGGATATGAAGGACGGCTGCCAAATGTTGGTTGGAGAAGATATATCACTATCTTCCCCAACATTCAAGTTAAGGCGACGGTCAGAAGGGCAAGACATATTTGAAGGTGTTGAGAATGAAGAGTTGGACTGATCAAGATTAAAAGAAAATGCAAGAGGGAGTGTTTACAGGAGGGAACGTTTACCAGATGAAGTGTTTACAAGGAGAGATCAAGTGTGTTGTGGAGCAAAAATGAGCGTTCTTATAAGAAGAAGAAATCGTTGAGGCATCACTCAGCAGTCGAAGAGACGCCCTCTCGCAAATCGAAGAGCCGGGCTCCTTTCTCAAAAGCCGGATTCTTTTCTCAAAAGCGGCGTCTCCGTCTCAAAAGTCGGTTCCTTTCTCAAAAGTCGGACGCCGTTCTCTCAAAAGTCGGGCGTCTCTCTCAAAAGCCGGAGCAGTCAGGAATCACGAGGCGAGCCGCTCCCTGATTTGTCCAGACGTGTCACATGCAATTCCTTTCTCAAAAGTCGGGATTGCTCAGAAACCACGAGCCGCTCCCTGATTTTTCCAATTTTGTCGTCACTCGTCACGCGCTGTCAGCTTTGCGCAAATTACGGGCTGCTTTTTCAGAAAGCGCGTGACCTGTACTGTTCATCCATCCACCGGCTGCCGACAGGGGTAAAAGAACAGTTTCGGTTGTGAAGAAAAGTCCTATAAACGTCTACCTTCGCATCCATTGCAAAGGCAAACTCTCTCAGCACTTCTTCATCTCCGAAATTTTTCATCTCCGAAAATGCCTTTCCAACAAACCCTCTCGAGTTTCTCTGTGTTTCTCATTCCCTGGGATACCTTTACAAATAAGACATCTAGAGCTAGAGTATTTCATATCATGAAGGTTGAAAGCAAGAGTATCTCATATCACGCTTTCTTCCTGTCCTTGTCCTTGTCTTTGTGGCAAGGAGAAAGCGGGCAATCAGCCAGCACTCGGTGTCAATCTTCCAATCTAAGAACCGACTGCCTGGAAATCCTTCCTGATTGCTTACCTAGCATTGCTCTCGAGTGCTCTTCTTCAACCACTGATGTACTTCCGAAGAAGTCGCCACATCTGCCTGGAGAACAGCCAAGGCAAGTGAAAATGTTACTTGAAGCATGTGGAGACAAGGTGCTGCTTCATCTTCAAGATCAAGTCTCATTTTCCTTGCTAAGAAGTTCCCCAGCCCAGTTCAAGCATACACCTGTGGAACGATACTTCTTCAAAAGCAAAAGTATCACATATCATCAGAGTCAGAGGCAAAGATTTCTCATGGCATGCTTTTCCTTTACCCTTGCTCTTGGCTACGGGGCAAGGTGAAAGAAAGGCAATCGGTCGGCACTTGGACAGATTGAACAAAGAAGCATACCACCACCTATTCCTCGTGCCTACCTGCCATGCAGAAGAACAAAAAGAGAAGAATGTAGCCTGCAGACTCAATCAACCCGGCAGAAGGAGTTTGAGTTGAAACCAAGAGCTCGAGAAGCTTCAACAACACCACCAATCAAGTCTCATTTTCCTTGCTAAGAAGTTCCGAGGCCAGTTCAAGTTCAAAGCTGTGGAAAGTCACCAAACAGGACCAATGATCACTTTATTAGTTTTGTTCATTATCTTTTATTTTCATTTGCAATTTTTCGTTTGTTTGTTTTTTTTTATTTTCTTGCGTGCTTAACTGACTTATTTCTTTTCTTTGCAGGAACTTTTGGCAATTTCCACCATTGAAGTTGATTGCAAAATGGAAGCTTGGGGGTCATCGCTTGATTTTCTGCAAATTAGGGAAGTTTTCAGTCCTATTACTTTATTTTGTTTCTTTATATTTATTTATTTTACTTTTATTTGCATTTTATTACATTTTCTGACATTGGGGACAATGTCTAGTTTAAGTGTGGGGGTAAAGAGTATAAAAATGACCAAATTAAAATTTTTTGTACCTTCGACTTTAAACTGGTTTCATTTGTTTCCATGTTATTCCATGTTATTGCTTTGTTTTCTTAATTAGTTGTGTTTTATTTAAAAAAAAAAAAAAAAAAAAATTTATTCGGAAAATTTAAAAAAAAATCCAAAAATATTTCCTTGTTTTCCTTATTGTTTTGAATTAGATTTTTGTTAGTTTCCCCAACCCAATGATATAATTGAATAAAATTTGAACCATGATCATCAAGAACTTAGTTAACATGTGTTTTGTGAAATTCCTAATTCTCTTGTTAGTTTTGTACATGTTTGATCATCTTTGAAAAAAACCAAATGCACATAGCATGACTTAAAGCTTCATATGTGAATTTAGTGACCATATACATCCTATGTGAGTTTTTGAGCCTATTGAAAGTGTGTGCATTTTTCATACACTCCTATTCTTTCATGTGTGATGAACTTATGTGAGATACTTCTCTAGAACTTGCATAACGATCTTTCGAAATATTTGTCATTGATTGCATGAACTTGAAAATGATAGAGGCATTAGGTTTACCACCATGGCCCAAATAACCTTGTTCCCAAAGAAAAATAATATCATTAGATTGCCAATTTGAGCCGTATTTGTGAGCCTTTTATTTCTTATCACCAGATATGTCTACCCTTATGCCTGAAATAAATATTTTTCCTTACCCTTTCCAAGCGAGCAATGCAAGATTGTCTTATGTGAAATGTTTGTGAAGTACTTTGAAGGTGTTTGGCAAAAGAATAAGTGTGGGGGTTTTTCATATTTGTTTCTACTCCAAAAAAAAAAAAAAAAAAAAAAAAAAAAAAAAGAAGAAAAGAAAATGAAAAGAAAAAGAAAGATTGTATACAAAGAAAATAAAAAGTTTTTAAAGTTTTAGTTTATGGGTGTGGTTGGAGATGTCTGAAGAATCGTTGGAGAGCTTGAGTTCTTATAAATCTAAAGAAAATAATTGCTTGCAATGTAGCTTGGAACTTGTGTTGTCCTATTCTTTCGTTTCAATAACCCTATCCCTAAGCCTCATTACATCCAATAAAAGTCCTCTTGATTTAAGTTTTGCAATTATGACTGTGGAGAAGTGATCTTTATGCAAGCTTATGGTAGAACTTTCACATTCGTTTCTTTGAGAGAAACACATTAAAACTAAACACATGTGTGATTGAGTATACATCCAGTGAGAAGGTCGCTAGTTTGCATATGGTGATTTTTGAAATAAAAACTTGAAATTGCATTAGCATGGCTATCTCACACACTACACTTCAAGGATGTTTCAAAGATTACTGCTAATATTTGAATAAGGAAAATGAACTTGAATTGCTTGTTGTTGTTAGCTTTGGTTCTTGATGATTATGTTCTCAAATGAAATTCTATGAGGGTAATATAGGGGAAAACTAATAATTTTCATGTTATTACTTTTTCTGTTTTCTCTGTTTTGCTCGAGGACTAGCAAAAGCTAAGTGTGGGGGTATTTGATCGGATTATATTTATACATATTTTACATCAAATTCTCTCGTCTTTTCTTAGTCAGTTTCTTATATTTTTGAGCTATTTACTTTGTTTTTGTGTTTTATAGTATTTATCTAGTAAATAAAATAAATATTGCACAAGTGAGATTTTAAGTGATAAAATCGTCAAAACTGTCTTGCCCACTGTAATTGGTTAATAAAATAAGAAAGTAATATATATATATATATATCTATTTATATATATATATATATTTATAGATATTAATGGAGACAGCAGGAACCAAAAAAAGAAAATAAAATAAAAGAACGTGGGAAACAAGCAGCAAGTGGAGGAGGCACTGACAGAAAAGAGGAGAGAGCACCAGCTGCAAGGAGGGTCAGGCGCAGGGAACCATGCGGAAAAAGAAATAAAAAGAGAGGTCACGAAGACAGAAGATGGGGGGAATAGGAAAGAAGTGACGGAGGGGGGACGGGCAGGATATTTCTTTGGCAAGCTGCCTTAGGCAGCTAGAGGCGGGAGACGCGGGAGAGACAACTGGGAGGAAGCCTCGGGGCTGCCCTTGGCGTGGAAAGAGGAAAGAAGGCCCTCGAGGCAGAGGAAACGGAGTTGCTGCCTTGCAGCAGAGCACGGGAGACGGAAAGGAATAACCAGCTTGCTGCCTTGGCAGCTTGCGAGAGGAAGGACAGCGAGAGGGTTGCCAGAGGAACAACGCTGCCTTCCTGGCAGCTAGGGAAAGGAATCGACAAGGTGCTGCCTTGTCTTAGCAGCGAAGGCAGCTGCGAGCAAGGAGTCAGCACAAGGACGGAGGTCAGTACGGCCTGGAGGTCAGCACGGCCTGGAGGTCAGCACGGCGAGGTGGACTGTGCAGCAAAATCAGCTCGAACAGATTCACTGCAATCTCTCTCTCGGTTAATTCGTTCCCAAACTCACGTTTTATTTTTATATTTTAATTTTAATAATGTGTAACTAATTTTATTTTGGCTAGAGTTTAATTCAAAACCATGGATATATTTGTAATTTGAATTGATTACCTTCAGTTGTGATTTCTGAGTTGTGATTTAATTTGCTTAACTGCTTGATTGATAACTTATTTTTGTATGTCGATTCAGGATGCATACTTAATTTACATGTGATAGGAGCATATTTATGCTACTTAGTTATGTTGTTTTCTTGCATTTTCGTAGTTAGTTATAACTTATTATAGTGTTTAAGGTCATTTTCGTGCAATTTCAGGTTCATATGGCAAAGTATGCATTTTGAGCCAATTTGGAGCATTTTGGAGCATTTTGGAGCATTTTTGGGCCAAGATTGGATGGTGCAAACATGAAGACATGTGGATGGACGAATTTGATAATTAAAACAGCAACACACACACCACATGGGCAGCAAGGAATCAGAAATTAAAGCATGGAAGAATGGGATCATCATGGGCAGCAAGGAATCAGAAATTAAAGCATGGAAGCAAGGAATCATTATGGGCAGCAAGGAATCATCATGGGCAGTGAAGAGACAACAAGGAATGGCAGAAATTGGACCACCATGAAGTGGATTTCTGCAAGGATGGCAGATTGTCCATTACTTGATGTTTGCTTGACATTTTCAGCCACTATATAATCCCCATTCAACCATTTATCATGGAGTTCAGAAAAACACACCTCCCACACACATTCCATTCATCCCATCCAGCCATACACCCTCCACAATTCATAAATTCGTCAAACACATCCATCACACTTTGCAGCAGCCTTCCTTCACCTTTCACCATATTTTCTGACCCAAAATCATCCCTAGCCGTACCCCCATCAACCCTAAACCTTCCCATACCATTCCACATCCATTCTACACCACAAATAACCCCAAAAACCTGTTCTAAAGTTCTCTGCCGCAGCAAGGAGGAAGGAGAATTCGTTGATGAGCTTGCTGCCAAGTTGGAGCGTTCTAGGTGTTTTCTTCCTTTGGATTTTAATTTCTAAATTTATGTATCTTTGCTTGTGAGTATGAGGAACTAAACCCCCTTAGTTGGGGGGTGATTCGAAACCATGAATATGCTTGCAATATGATTTGATTACGTTCAGTTGTTATTTCATAAGTTGTGGTTTCAATTCGTTCATCTACTTGATTGATAACTTATTTGTGTATGTTGATTGAGAGTGCACGCTTAGTTTTCATGCATGAATATGATGCTAGATTATGAGGGAGTTTCACCTAATAGTTACAATCTTATAATCACAAGTAGTGAAGGTCGCTTATAAACGATCGCGTTGAATGAATTCTTGGCATTAGTTTCATGCTCATCATAGTAACGAATGCCTCGTCAACACTTATAGTTCTCATTGTGCTTCATGATTCTTGATTGTATCCTTATTGTGCTCATCACGTAAGGAACCTTTGAGGAATGCTTTGAATTGTTGTATGCGCTTTCCCATCCAATTCATTAACTTAAGGAGAACTTGAAGGTTAATTTAAGCGTATCTAATTAACTTGGGGTGTTGAGTTTCATAATTTATTGGAAGAACAACTGAAAATCGTTTTGTTTGCAAGTGTGTCATGTGTGGAGAAGAACCTCCTAACTAGCCTTTTATCCATCCTTTTCATCCAAAACGTTTTACAATCTGTTTTGTTTTAAAGTTTCTGTTTTGTTTTCAATTTTCGTCCAAAACCAAATCCCCCTTTATTTTGAAGTCTTAAATTAGTTAGAAAGTGTTTTGATTTGTGTTTTTAAGTGTTTTGATTCAAGTTTTCACTCAAATTCGTCAGATTTTGTGTTTGTGCTCAAAACTGCCCAGAAAGTGGTTTTTAGGCAGTTTTGAGTCTTCTAGTTGCTGTTTTGAGTTTTAGGTTTGTTTTAGTGTTCTAACTTTTAGTTTTACATTCTTTGAGTCTAGTTTAGTGTTTTATACTTTGTTTTTATGTTATTGAGTCAGTTTTCAAGTGTTTAGCAATCCCTCCTAATCCCCGGTTTAGAACGATCCCTACTTACATCTTTACTACAATTTGACAAAAGAGGGTTTAATTTGTGTGTCAAGTAATTCTCGCACCAAATTTTGGCGCCGTTGCCGGGGATTAGCAACTTTGCTAATCCCTCGTTCTTTTTGTTTATTTGTTATTTTCGTTTGTTTTCTATCACAGATTGCTATCTTGTTTTGTTTCTTTGTTTTTAGGTACTAGTGCATGACTCGAAGTTCCAAACCTATTCGTGAGCATATTTTGGACTTTGACGACGATTTTGAGAGGACTTTGAGAAGGGCTAGAAATCAGCAAGAACACAACCCACCCAATCCCGAACCTGACCTTGAAGAAAACGTTCCAGAAGAGGAGGAGGAACCTACGGCACAAGTGAGTGAAGAAGCCCAAGACATGGCCGTGGACAACCGTACACTCAAAGAGCTCTCCGCCTCGGGATTGGATAATGCCGCACCCTTGTGCATCCAATATCCCACGGCTGCCCAAGGTAAGACCGAAGAATTTGAATTAAAGTCAAGTTTGCTTCATCATATTCCTAAATACCATGGCTTGTCCATGGAAGATCCTAACAAACATTTGAAAGAATTTGAAGTTGTTTGCTCAAGTATGACTCCCGTTAACGTTGACGGAAGTATTTTGAAGATGAAGGCTTTTCCATTCTCTTTAGTGGATAAAGCCAAGGATTGGTTGTACGAATTGGCTCCCGGAACTGTCACATCGTGGGAGAGTATGAAGAGAGCGTTCTTGGAGAAGTTCTTTCCAACTTCTCGCATCATCCTCCTACGCAAAAAGATAAGCGGAATCCAGCAAGAAGAAGGTGAGTCTTTTCCTACATATTATGAACGTTTTAAATCACTTGTTGCTTCTTGTCCACAACATCAGATGAAGGAGGAATTACTTTTGCAATACTTTTATGAGGGCCTCCTACCACTTGAACGTCAAATGCTCGATGCCTCGGCGGGTGGAGCATTGGTGGACAAAACACCCATGGCTGCCAAGATCTTGATTGCTAATAGAGCATTGAACGCTCAACAATACGAGGGTGTTGGTCAAAGAGGACCCCCACGGCAACAAGTACATGAGGTAAGTTCCACATCCGACATTCATTCACAATTAGCTAATCTTACTTCCATTGTGTCTCAGATGGCCGAGGGCATGAAGATGCAAGGACCAATTGTATGTGGCGTATGTTCTATCCAAGGACATGCTTCTGAAAAGTGTCCACAATTGATTGAAAATGGTGGATGGGAAAGCGCCAATGCAATTGGGTTTCAAGGCCAAAACCAACCAAGGAATGATCCTTATTCAAGTACTTACAATCCCGGTTGGAGAGACCACCCAAATTTCAAGTGGAGGGAGCCCCAACCACCTCAACAACAAGGAGGCTTTAGGCAACAACCCCCGGGGTTCTTCACCAAGCCATATGCACCCCCACATGCTCCACAACAATCTGCCCCAAATGCTTTAGGTACGCCTCTAGATAATGATGCACTTCTTAAGATACTAACCAAATTATCTCAGGGGCAAGACGATCACACCCAAGCTATGCAAAACCAAGACAAAAGGGTGGATCAACTTGAGAAACAAATTGGGCAGATTGCCGAGTTTGTAGGTAAGTTTCGAGATCCCGGACAACTCCCTAGCTCCACCATTCCAAATCCAAGGGGCGGGTTCGAAAGTGCAAAAGCCATATTGTTGAGAAGTGGAAAAGAAGTTGGGACAGGTCCTACACCATCAAAATCAGGTGTCAAAGAGGATGAAAACTTGCAAATTGAAGAGGAAGAAGCAAGCTTGCCCACGGCAAAGGTGGTTCCACCTTTGCCGCAAGCTTCTAGTACCCCAAATCTACCCAATTTGTCCAACAAAGGTAAGAATGTGTCCAATTCGTTTCCTACTAATGTTATTCCACCCAATGTACCCTTTCCTAGCAGATTTTTGCAATCCAAGATCGAAGAGGAGGAAAAAGATGTTCTAGAGACATTTAGAAAGGTGCATGTCAACATTCCCCTCATTGATGCCATAAAGCAAATCCCGAAGTATGCCAAGTGTTTAAAGAAGCTTTGTACAACAAAGAAACGTGTCCGGGAGAAAGAAGTGGTACATGTAAGCGAGAATGTCTCCGCAATGTTGCAAAGAAAACTACCCCCCAAATGCAAAGATCCGGGGAGTTTTACAATTCCGTGTGTCATTGGTAATACCCGTTTCAAATCTGCCATGCTAGATTTAGGTGCATCAATTAATGTCATGCCATATTCTGTTTATGCATCTATGAATCTAGGAGCACTTAAACATGATGGGGTAATCATACAATTAGCCGATAGATCTAACGCTTATCCAAAGGGAGTTTTGGAAGACGTTTTAGTGCAGGTTGATCATTTAGTCTTTCCGGCGGATTTCTATGTCCTCGAAATGGATGAATCAGACCATGCCCCTTCATTGCCCATCCTCCTTGGAAGGCCATTCATGAAAACGGCTCAAACAAAGATCGATGTGGCCAAAGGATTAGTAACTATGGCATTTGGTGGTGACATGATTAGTTTTAAAATTTCTGAATCCATTGAGACTCCTAATGTTGTTCATTCTTGTTGTGCCATTGGTAAAATTGAAAAGATAGGACCGGACCGTTTAGCACCAAGCACAAAGGATGCATCAAGAACCATGCAAGACGAGGGAATTGGAGTGGAGAACAAGGACCATACGGCCACTGCCCTCAAAGTGCTCACATTGGCTGAAAGAACCATGGGGAAGAATGTTCACATTGCTGCCACTTCATCACAACACATAGGTAAGCCACCTAATCCAAATCCAATTCCCATTAAAGTTGATAGGTGGTTCCCTTCTTTGGTGCAGGTACCCAAGCAAATCCCCAATGGTGGGCGCATAAACATGAACCTTAGGCAACACAACGTACCCATCAACAAACATCACTATCCATTTACGTTCAAGGATGCAATGTACAAGAACTTTGTGGGGCAGGTTGTGGAGGAGATCCCACTCCATGCCGTGGGCTCCAATGAGGCATGATTGTGTTCTTCGTCCGGCTTCACGACGTTAAAGAAAGCGCTACTTGGGAGGCAACCCATGCAATTCAACAAAGGAAGCCCTAGGAATCACTCCAATTCCAGATTTGCGTTCCTAAAACCCTTCACTTTGTTGCTTGTTTCTAATCTGCCCAGTTGTTTTACTTGCTGTTTGTCTGTTTCTTTTTGTTTAGTGTGGTTTTATGCTTGAAACATTGAGGACAATGTTTGATTTAAGTGTGGGGGGGGGGTAACTAAGTGTTTTAGATGCAAATTCGTGGGATTTTATCACCCTTAACTTGGAGACTTGTTCCTTGCTGTTTTGAAGTGTTTTTGAGCAGTTTTGGTGTGTTTTAGTGTGTTTTGATGCAAAAATCCGAAAATCACATAAAAATTTGAAAAATTTGTTTTAAAAACCCAAAAAGAGTTGTTTTTGTGTGTTTGTTTGTGTCCTAGGGTACCTTCCAACACAATGATGAGGATTCGGTTTATAATTACATGGCTGTTAAAGAGAGTGATTAACATGGATGAAAGTTTGATTTACTCTTTGTTTATGCTTAGTTGTGGTTATAACTTATGAATTCACATGCAATCATAAAGAAAAAATCAGTTTTTGTAACATGCTTGAAGGAAGGAACTCAAACTAACGCTACAACCTTGTGAGACTTGAGCCTAAACGTTTATTTGGAGAGTTAAAATCTGTGCATTCTTTGTTTTCTAAGTCGTTGCATGATCTCAATATTCCTTGCTTGGTTACTACTTAGAAGGCGTTTCATCATTTAGTTCCAAATGCTAGAACTCATGCCCATTTCATTCAAAGCATGTTATTGATTTGCATAACACATATTCAAGATGAAGTTGTGTAGTGACCACCACCTTAGCCAAAATGCCGTGAATCCCCTATGTCATTATGTTTTGTAGGTTCCAACCCCATTGAGCCTTGTTTAGCCCTTTCCTTGTTAACCCATGTTTTCCTCACCTAGCCTAGATTAGGACTATCCATTCCTTTGTTCTTTAAGCATAGTAAAGCATGATTCAATTAGAATTCTTTTGTGGCAGAAAACAAGTGTGGGGGAAGTTTTTGTTATGTGAATTTGTGTGCCATAAAGCACGGGTTCAAAGAAAAGAAAAGAAAATAGAATTCGTGGAAAAAGAAAAAATGAAGCGAAAAAGTATGAAAAGTTGTGAAAAAGAGCTCCAAAGTTTTGTTTGTTGAAGTAAGGGTCCAAAACAATGAATTCGGCCCTAAGGAGTTGTTTAAGTCTCCCCCTTGTGTGTTAAAGTTAATTTCTGCAATCTAAGTGAATTCTAAGTCGCAATTTCATTACTTTGCTTACTATCGCTTGAAGAACGTTTGTTTTCCCTATCCTTCCTTGTTAACCAACACCCCAAGCCCCATTACAACCCTTAACTTCTATCTTGAGTGTTATGTGTTTCAATTTGTGGAGTTTGAATTTGGTATGAGCATATGGTGTTATTGGTTCTCGCATCTAAGTAGTAGCATTCCATTCATGAGATCATATCTAAACATGCTTCTTAACTCTAGAAATTGCATTCTTTGTGAAATATATATGTGAGCATTCATTTTCATATCTACATCAATCTTCTCACATATGACTAGTGTAGGGTGTGGAGTTAGAAAATCTGAGTGAAAATAGAGTGTATATCTTGTAAGGAATTGAGGGAATTCTCTAAGGCATGTTACTTCATTCAAAGCATTGTTTTAATTGATTACTTGTGAATTTGTAAGTTGTGGCTTGAATTAAGTATGTGCTTGTGTAAAGATGACTCAAATTTGTGGGGATAACGATCTTTAACATGTCATGTTCATTGGAAATCCCTGAGGCAAATGTTGGAAGGATTAGAGTGTGTTTATTGACTTTGTTTCGTTTTGTTTATTTTGTTTTGCTCGAGGACTAGCAAAAGCTAAGTGTGGGGGAGATTTGGTGCGAGAATTACTTGACACACAAATTAAACCCTCTTTTGTCAAATTGTAGTAAAGATGTAAGTAGGGATCGTTCTAAACCGGGGATTAGGAGGGATTGCTAAACACTTGAAAACTGACTCAATAACATAAAAACAAAGTATAAAACACTAAACTAGACTCAAAGAATGTAAAACTAAAAGTTAGAACACTAAAACAAACCTAAAACTCAAAACAGCAACTAGAAGACTCAAAACTGCCTAAAAACCACTTTCTGGGCAGTTTTGAGCACAAACACAAAATCTGACGAATTTGAGTGAAAACTTGAATCAAAACACTTAAAAACACAAATCAAAACACTTTCTAACTAATTTAAGACTTCAAAATAAAGGGGGATTTGGTTTTGGACGAAAATTGAAAACAAAACAGAAACTTTAAAACAAAACAGATTGTAAAACGTTTTGGATGAAAAGGATGGATAAAAGGCTAGTTAGGAGGTTCTTCTCCACACATGACACACTTGCAAACAAAACGATTTTCAGTTGTTCTTCCAATAAATTATGAAACTCAACACCCCAAGTTAATTAGATACGCTTAAATTAACCTTCAAGTTCTCCTTAAGTTAATGAATTGGATGGGAAAGCGCATACAACAATTCAAAGCATTCCTCAAAGGTTCCTTACGTGATGAGCACAATAAGGATACAATCAAGAATCATGAAGCACAATGAGAACTATAAGTGTTGACGAGGCATTCGTTACTATGATGAGCATGAAACTAATGCCAAGAATTCATTCAACGCGATCGTTTATAAGCGACCTTCACTACTTGTGATTATAAGATTGTAACTATTAGGTGAAACTCCCTCATAATCTAGCATCATATTCATGCATGAAAACTAAGCGTGCACTCTCAATCAACATACACAAATAAGTTATCAATCAAGTAGATGAACGAATTGAAACCACAACTTATGAAATAACAACTGAACGTAATCAAATCATATTGCAAGCATATTCATGGTTTCGAATCACCCCCCAACTAAGGGGGTTTAGTTCCTCATACTCACAAGCAAAGATACATAAATTTAGAAATTAAAATCCAAAGGAAGAAAACACCTAGAACGCTCCAACTTGGCAGCAAGCTCATCAACGAATTCTCCTTCCTCCTTGCTGCGGCAGAGAACTTTAGAACAGGTTTTTGGGGTTATTTGTGGTGTAGAATGGATGTGGAATGGTATGGGAAGGTTTAGGGTTGATGGGGGTACGGCTAGGGATGATTTTGGGTCAGAAAATATGGTGAAAGGTGAAGGAAGGCTGCTGCAAAGTGTGATGGATGTGTTTGACGAATTTATGAATTGTGGAGGGTGTATGGCTGGATGGGATGAATGGAATGTGTGTGGGAGGTGTGTTTTTCTGAACTCCATGATAAATGGTTGAATGGGGATTATATAGTGGCTGAAAATGTCAAGCAAACATCAAGTAATGGACAATCTGCCATCCTTGCAGAAATCCACTTCATGGTGGTCCAATTTCTGCCATTCCTTGTTGTCTCTTCACTGCCCATGATGATTCCTTGCTGCCCATAATGATTCCTTGCTTCCATGCTTTAATTTCTGATTCCTTGCTGCCCATGATGATCCCATTCTTCCATGCTTTAATTTCTGATTCCTTGCTGCCCATGTGGTGTGTGTGTTGCTGTTTTAATTATCAAATTCGTCCATCCACATGTCTTCATGTTTGCACCATCCAATCTTGGCCCAAAAATGCTCCAAAATGCTCCAAATTGGCTCAAAATGCATACTTTGCCATATGAACCTGAAATTGCACGAAAATGACCTTAAACACTATAATAAGTTATAACTAACTACGAAAATGCAAGAAAACAACATAACTAAGTAGCATAAATATGCTCCTATCAACATGCATGAATTTGATGCTAGAATATAAGTGAATTTCACCTAATCGTTATGAACTTATATTCACAAGTAGTGAAGGTCGCTTATAAACGATCGCGTTAGGTAAATTCTTGGCATAAGTTTCATGCAATTCATAGTAACAAGTGCCTCGTCAATGCTTATGATTTTCATAAAACTTAATGATTCTTGCTTGTATCTCTATTATGCAATTCATGTAGGGAACTTGTAGGGAATGTTTTGGGTTGTCGTATGCAATCATCCAACCTAATAAAAGTAGGAAAATCTGATGGTTAATTTAAGCGGACCTAATTAACTTGGGGCGTTGAGAATTTACAATTTATTGAAAGAACAACTGAAAATCAATTTAGGTTGCATATGTGGCATGTGTGGAGAATAATCCTCTAGCCAGTCCGTCATTTATCATTTTACCTTAATTTTATGTTTTTGTCAATTTTGTAATTTATTTAAGTTTAATTTACTTTTCATCAAAATCAATCCCCCATTTTATTTTAAAGTGTTAGATTTATTAGAAATCATTTTAGTTTGTGTTTTCTTAAGTCTTGAGTTGTTTTGAGTCTTTTGATTTATTTTAGTTTATTTGTTAGTTTTATTTTGAGTTATTCTATTTAAGTGTTTTGAGTCTAGTTTAATATTTTAAATTTTGTTTTTACGTTTTTAATTTAATTTTACTTTGATTAGCATCCCTAGTTAATCCCCGGCCTAGAACGATCCCTACTTACATCATTACTACAACTGTCACAAATAGGGTTTAAATTTGTGCGTCAATTTATTTTCGCATCAACGATTCCTACTTGAACAAGGTTTCCTAGTTGAAATAGGAAAGTGCTTACATGAACGAAGGATTCCTAATCAACGAAGGATTCCTAATTGAAGATGGATTCCTACTCACATGAGGATTCCTAAAAGAACAAGGATTCCTACTCCAAGAAGGATTCCTACTTGTGATGTGAAATATATAAGCACACAAATTAAACCCTCTTTTTATCAATTGTAGCAAAATATGTAAGTAGGGATCGTTCTAGGCCGGGGATTAGGAGGGATTGCAAAATTACTTGGAATTGACTCAAAAAAACGTAAAAACAAGTTAAAACACTAAACTAGACTCAAAGAATGTAAAACTATGACTTAAAACACCAAAACAAACCAAAAGACTCAAAATAACACAAAAACACTCAAAACTGCCTTAAAACCACTTTCTGGGCAGTTTTGGACTCTAAACAAGATTTTGGACGAAAATTGGTTTCAACTTGACTCAAAACACTTAAAAACACAACTAACACACTTTCTAACTAATTTGACACTTGAAAACAAATGGGGATTTGGTTTTGGACGAATTTAAAAATAAAACAAAACTTTGTAACTAGAACAGATTTTTAAAACGAATTTGATTTAAAACAATGGATGGAAGGCTAGCTAAGGGGTTCATCTCCATACATGTTATACTTGCATACGAAACGATTTCCAATTGCTTTTCAATAAACCATGACTTCTCAACGCCCCAAGTTAATTAGGTCCGCTTAAATTAACCTTCAGATTTTCCTAATGTTATTGAATTGGATGATTGCATACGACAACCCAAAGCATTCCCCACAAGTCCCCTACATGATTGCATAATAGAGATACAAGCAAGAATCATTAAGTTCTATGAAAACCATAAGCATTGACGAAGCACTTGTTACTATGATTGCATGAAACTTATGCCAAGAATTTACTTAACGCGATTGAGATCATCAACCTTTACTACTTGTGAATATAAGTTCATAACGATTAGGTGAAATTCCCTTATATCCTAGCATCGAATTAATGCATGCAAACTAAGTGTCGACCCTTAATCAACATACAAGAATAAGTTTTAATTCACATAGATAAGCAAATTGAAATCACAATTTATGAAACGCAATTAGAAGTAATCAAATCATATCGCAAGCATAAACATGTATTTCGAATCCCCCCTAGCCAAGGGGGGGTTTAGTTCCTCATACTCACAACACAAAGAGAATAGAATTTAAACATTGAAATCAAAGGAAAAGAAACACCTAGAAATTCCAGCAAGTTGAACTTGAATCGCATGAACTCCAAGCTTCCTCCTCCTCCTCCTTGGTGCGGCAAAGGTCTAAAACAGGTTCTAAGGGTCCTATGTGTATGGATTAATGGTTATGGAGGGGTATGGTAGTGTTTAGGTATGGTGGGTGGTGCGGCAAAGCTTAAAAACTAGGGAGAAAGGTGATGGACGAATTTCTGGAGTTAATTGTGAATTGTGGTGAGTGGTATGAATGAATGGGTGCGGCACCATGTATTTATAAGGTCCTAAAAGTCTAGCAAATCAGATTAGGACTTGGAGAATTAAATCCCATCAGGAAAGGGCTAAAAACAATCAGATTTTGGGTAGGAAACATCCTCCTAGGTGCGGCAGGAATGGATTAGAAGGATAAGGCTTCTAGATGCCTTGCAAGGCAAGGATTTAGGGTCTTCTAGAAGTAAATGGGCGGCATATTTCAAGGGAGGATAAGATAGGGCTTCTAGAAAGCCCAAAATCTGATGGGAATTGCTTATAACTTGTGGCAAGGAGGGGAATACTCTAGAAACTTCTCATTTGTGTCCTACAACACTTAGGAGTCATTCTAGCATTAGGAAAACATGTCTCAATCCTTCCTTGACTTGGAATTCTTCTCCTTCTTCATCTTGGAAACCTTTCTTGTAGCTGCAACTTGATGCCATTTGGGGTTTACATTTCCTACTCCAAGTAGGAAATCTTGTTCAAGTAGGAATCTTCATTCTTCTAGGAATCCATCTTCAACTAGGAATCCCTCGTTGATTGATAAGCTCATATTTATACATATTTTACATCAAATTCTCTTGTCTTTTCTTAGTTATTTCCTCATATTTTTGTGCTATTTACTTTGTTTTTGTGTTTTATCGAATTTATCTAGCTAAGAAAATAAAAATAGCACAAGTGTGATTTTAAGTAATAAATTCGTCATTTTTACATTGCTCACTTATTTTATTAACTTAAGAAAACATTTTGGCAAACAAAATGGAGCAAAAGAAAAGAAATCATGGCAGACAGTGGAGAGTGCATGCGCAGGGGGTGAGGTAGGATAAAAAGAAGGAATAAAAGTGGAAAACAGGAAAGTGGGGGGATTAAAAAGGGAAGTCAAAGTTCGGCATTTGGGGGGGAAGCTGCTCTGGAGGAGAGAGCTGGGCGAGACGCAGGACAGTGTCTGAAGGCAGTAAGCTGCCAGACGATCCAAGGTAGCTGCAAGAGGGTGGAGAAGCTGCCTTTGGCAGCTTGAAGGAAAGAAGGGAGACGCAAGGGAAAGAAGAAGTTAAAACGTGAGGGTGGACAGGGGAGATAAGGGAGTGTGTGCATGAAAAATAAATAGGAGGGCAGTATGCCTCGGGGGGGATACACTGCTTTGCAGTGAGAGGTTTGGAAGGTCAGTGCGAGGAGACTTGCGAGGGAGACGGAGAACTGCCATTTGGCAGCGCGCAGGAGAGAAGCCCAGGGAGGAGAGCAGCGCAAAGAAGCAGGTGGAGGAGAGAGAGGAATAATAAAAGAGAGCTGCCTTCCTGGCAGCTGCGGAAGGGGGAGTACGGGAAGCTGGCGCAAGGGCCTCGGGCAGGAGAGAGAAGAGAGACAGTGCAGTCAGATGCAGGACAGCTGCTTTTGGCAGCTTGTGCAGAGAACACGTAGGAGGTCAGCACGGGGTCAGCACGGAGGTCAGCACTGCACAGAAGTCAGAAGCTGGCAGACGTGGACAGTGAGGGCAGAGAGCAAAGTTTCACTCCATTTCTCTCGGTTTAATTTTCCAAACTCAAGTTTAATTTCTGTTTTAATTTTAATAATGTGTAACTAATTTTATTTTGGCTAGAGTTTAATTCAAAACCATGAATATATTTGTAATATGAATTGATTACTTTTGGTTGTGATTTCTGAGTTGTGATTTAATTTGCTTAACTGCTTGATTGATAACTTATTTTTGTATGTCGATTAAGGATGCATACTTAATTTACATGCATGAATTTGATGCTAGAATATAAGTGAATTTCACCTAATCGTTATGAACTTATATTCACAAGTAGTGAAGGTCGCTTATAAACGATCGCGTTAGGTAAATTCTTGGCATAAGTTTCATGCAATTCATAGTAACAAGTGCCTCGTCAATGCTTATGATTTTCATAAAACTTAATGATTCTTGCTTGTATCTCTATTATGCAATTCATGTAGGGAACTTGTAGGGAATGTTTTGGGTTGTCGTATGCAATCATCCAACCTAATAAAAGTAGGAAAATCTGAAGGTTAATTTAAGCGGACCTAATTAACTTGGGGCGTTGAGAATTTACAATTTATTGAAAGAACAACTGAAAATCAATTTAGGTTGCATATGTGGCATGTGTGGAGAATAATCCTCTAGCCAGTCCGTCATTTATCATTTTACCTTAATTTTATGTTTTTGTCAATTCTGTAATTTATTTAAGTTTAATTTACTTTTCATCAAAAATCAATCCCCCATTTTATTTTAAAGTGTTAGATTTGTTAGAAATCATTTTAGTTTGTGTTTTCTTGAATTTTGAATTATTTTGAGTCTTTTGATTTGTTTTAGATTATTTGTTAGTTTTATTTTAAGTTATTCTAGTTAACTGTTTTGAGTCTAGTTTAGTGTTTTAAATTTTGTTTTTACGTTTTTAATTTAATTTTACTTTGGTTAGCATCCCTAGTTAATCCCCGGCCTAGAACGATCCCTACTTATCCATATACTACAACTGTCACAAATAGGGTTTAAATTTGTGCGTTAATTTATTTTCGCATCATTGATTAGGAATACTTCTTCAATTAGGAATCCTTTGTTGACTAGGATTTCATCTCTTGATTAGGCGCTTTCCTACTTCAACTAGGAAACCTTGTTCAAGTAGGAAACATCATCTTCAAATCTTCAATTTCGTCCATCCTCTTGGCTTCAAGCATATGATGTCCATTCCAAGCTCTAATTTGCTCCAAAAGGCTCCAAAATGCTTCCTTTTGCTTATTTTGCCCTTAGAACCTGAAAACACATAAAACTAGCTTAAAAGACTACTATACTAAGGAAAAACACTATAAATGCACAAGAACAAGCTAAACTAAGGTGCATAAATATGCTCATATCAACTTGAAATAGGAAAGTTAAGCCAACGTTTCCTACTTTGGTTTGACCTTTCCTAAATGTTCCTAAGTCTTATCAACTTTGAAGGCTTCCTAAGCATTTTAGGACATCAAATACACCTCCCTTGCACCATATCAACCCTTGCCGCACCTCACATACCCTTTCCACACTTTCCCCTTCCTTGCCGTGCAAGGGAGAGGGTCCTTTCCTGATTTTGAGCATTAAAACACATTCCTAATATGTTTTAAACCCTAGCCGCATATTTCCTTGACCTTTCCTTTTATTTTCTGATTTGTTTCCTAATCCTAGAATCCTTAGACTTAATTTCTGATTTCCTAATCAACCTAGGGTTTTAATTTCTGTTTTCCTTTAAATAAACCTCTTTGTTGCAGCCACAAAAGATTCCATTCACAGCCACAAACAGCCATTCACGCCAGAAATCATCCACCACTCCTAAACACATCCATACTTCACCATTCACCCTAGTTTCTGCCTAAAAACATCCCTAGCCGCCCCATACACTGATCCTAACCCTCAATCCATACTTCTACACCATCCATAATCCCCAAAACCCAACCACTTGTGCGTTGCAGCAAGGAGAAAGAAGGAAGGACTCTTGGATGCTCAAGCTTCATCGTTGGTGCATTCCAGGTGTAATTCGTTTTATGATTTCAATGTTTAATTTCTTTTCCTTTCATTTTGCTATGAACATGAGTGGCTAAACCCCTATTGGTTAGGGGTGATTTCGAAGCCATGACTATGTGTGCAATTTGATTTGATAAATTCCAGTTATGAATTCTTGAATCATGAATGTAATTGGCTTAACTCTGCGAGTAATAACTTATTTGTGTTTGTTAATTAGGGGTCGACACTTAATTGGCTTGCATGAATATGATGCTAGAATATAAGGTTGTTTCACATAATCGTCACACACTTATATTCATATGTAGTGAAGGTCGCTAGTCACGATCGCGTTAAGTTCAATTCCTAGCATGAGTGACATGATGTCATAGTTGCAAGTGCTTTGTCAATTCTTATAGTTTTCATTGAACGTAATGATCTTTGATTGTATCTTTATTATGATGTCATGTAGGGAACTTTTGAGGAATGCTTCGGGTTGTCGAATGATGTCATCCAATCCGATAACACAAGGAAAACTTGAGAATTAACTAGTGATGTCACGGTTAATTTGGGGCATTGTCATTCATAATTCAATGAAGGAATAACTGGAAATCGAGTCGTTTGCATACTTGTCATGTGTGGAGAAAGAGCCTCTAACTAATCCATCATCCATTTAAAACCCCAAAATCGTTTTCAAATCTGTTTTTACTTTGCAATCTGTTTTGTTAGTTTATTTTCGTCCAAATCAAATCCCCATTTATTTTGAAGTCCTAGATTAGTTAGAAAGTGTTTTGGTTTATGTTTTTAAGTGTTTTGGTACAAGTTAAAACCCAAATTCGTCCAATTTGGTGCTTTGTGCTCAAAACTGCCCAGAAAGTGTTTTTAAGGCAGTTTTTAGTCTTTTGGTTGCTGTTTTGAGTTTTTGGTTTGTTTTAGTGTTTTAAAACTTTAGTTTTGCATTCTTTGAGTCTAATTTAAGTGTTTTAAACTTTGTTTTTACGTTTCTAAGTCAGTTTTCAAGTGTTTAGCAATCCCTCATAATCCCCGGTCCAGAACGATCCCTACTTACATACTTTACTACAATTGTCAAAAGAGGGTTTAATTTGTGTGTTTAGTTATTTTACGCATCAGGTTGTACGACGTTAAAGCAAGCGCTACGTGGGAGGCAACCCATGCATACAACAAAGGAAGCCCTAGGAATCACTCCAATTCCAGATTTGCGTTCCTAAAACCCTTCTCTTTGTTGTTGTTTCTATTCTGCCATGTTAACTTGTTTAGTTGCTGTTTGTGTGTTTACTTGTGTTTTGTGTGAATTTATGCTTGAAACATTGAGGACAATGTTTGATTTAAGTGTGGGGGGGTAATTAAGTGTTTTTTATGCAAATTCGTGGGATTTTATCACCCATAACTTCAAGAGTTGTTCCTTGCTGTTTTTAAGTGTTTTTAAGCTGTTTTGGTGTATTTTAGTGTGTTTTGTTTTAAAAATCCGAAAATTTCATAAAAATTTGAAAAATTGTTTTGTAAAAGCCAAAAAGAGTTGAATTTGTGTGTTTGTTTGTGTCTTAGGGTACCTTCCAACACAATGATGAGGATTTGGTTTGTAATTGCATGGCTGTTAAAGAGAGTGATTAACATGGATGAAAGTTTGATTTACTCTTTGGTTTATGCTTGGTTGTGGTTATAACTTATCAATTCACATGAAATCATAAAGAAAAAAAATCAGTTTTTGTAACATGTTTGAAGGAAGGAACTCAAACAAACGCTACAACCTTGTGAGACTTGAGCCTAAACGTTTATTTGGAGAGTTAAAATCTGTGCATTATTGTTTTCTAAAGTCGTTGCATGATCTCACTATTCTTTGCTTGGTTACTACTTAGAAGGCGTTTCATCATTTAATCATTTAGTTCCAAATGTTAGAACTCATGCCCATTTCATTCAAAACATGTTATTGATTTGCATAACACATATTCGAGATGAAGTTGTGTAGTGACCACCACCAAAGCCAAATTGCCGTGCATCCTATTTCATTATATGTTTAAGTTTAACCCCGTTGAGCCTTGTGTAGCCTATGTTCTTTGTTAACCCACACTATCCTCACCTAGCCTAGATTAGGACTATCCATACCCTTGTTCTTGAAGTATAGTAAAGCATGATTCAAATTGAATTCCTTTTGATTAATGTTTTGCAGAAAACAAGTGTGCGGGAAGTGATTCTTGTGTGTGTGTGTGTGCCAAAGTGCTTAATAAGGCACGGGTAGAAAAAGAAAAAGAAAAAAATTCGTGGAAAATAGGAAGAAAAAAAAAGAAAAGTTGTGAAAAGAGTGAAAAAAAGTTGAAAATTATGTGAAAAAGAGCTCTAAAGTAGTGTTTGTTGAAGAAAGGGTCCAAAAAGTTGTATTTGACCCTAAGTGTTGCTTGAATCTTCCCTTTGTGTTCAAAGTTAATCTCTGCATTCTAAAGTGAATTCTAAGTCTCAATTTCATTACGTTGCTTGCTAATGCTTTAAGAACGTTTGTTATCCCTATCCTTCATTTGTTAACCAATACCCCAAGCCCCGTTACAACCCTTGACTTCTATCTTGAGTGTTATGTGTTTCAATTTGTGGGGTTTGAATTTGGTATGAGCATATGGTATCACTAGTTCTCGCATCTAAGTAGTAGCATTTCATTCATGAGATCATATCTAAACATGCTTATTAACTCCAGAAATTGCATTCTTTGTAATACATATATGTGAGCGTTCGTTTTCATGTCTACATCAATCTCCTCACATATAACTAGTATAGGGTGTGTAGTTAGAAAATCTGAGTGAAAATTGAGTGCATATCTTGTAAGGAATTGAGCAAATTCTCTAAGGCATGTTACTACATTCAAAACATTGTTTTAATTGATTAATTGTGAACTAGTAAGTGGTGACTATGATTAAGTATGTGCTTAAGTGTAAAGATGACTAAATCTGTGGGGATGACGATTTGTAACATATCATGTGCATTGGAAATCCCTGAGGTAAAAGCTGGAAGGTTTAGGTTGTGTTTCGTTTGATTTGTTTCGTTTTGTTTTCTTTAGTTTGTTTGTTTTGCTCGAGGACTAGCAAAAGATAAGTGTGGGGGAATTTGATAGGAGCATATTTATGCGACTTAATTGGCTTGTTCTCGTGCATTTACGTTGTGTTTCCTTAGTTATTTTAGTGTTTAAGGTCATTTTCGTGTGTTTTCAGATTCTAAGGACAAAGTATGCAAGAAGATGCATTTGGGAGCTTTTTGGAGCAAAATTGGGCTTGGAATGTTTATCACATGCTTGGAGCAAAAGGAATGAACGTAATCGAAGAAGTTAGGATTCCTAATCAACGAAGGATTCCTAATTGAAGATGGATTCCTACTCACATGAGGATTCCTAGAAGAACAAGGATTCCTACTTGAAATAGGAAAGTTAAGCCAAGATTTCCTACTTTGGTTTGACCTTTCCTAAGTGTCCCTAAGTTTCAGCAATTTTGAAGGCCTCCTAAGCATTCTAGGACATTTAAACCTTTCCCTAAACTTTTCCTACATCAAAGCCGCACCTCCTTGCCCTTTCCTCTTCCTTGCCGTGCAAGGGAGAGGGGTCTTTCCTGATTCTATGCATTCCTAATGTGTTTTAAGGCTATGCCGCATATCCCTTGCCCTTTCCTTTAATTTTCTGATTTTGTTTCCTATTTCTAGAAGCCGTAGACTTAATTTCTGATTACCTAAATAACCTAGGGTTTTAATTTCCTAAATGCTTTAAATAAACCTCCTTGTTGCAGCCACAAATCATCCATTCAACCCCATTCACGCCAGAAATCATCCACCACTCCTAGACACATCCATACTTCACCATTCACCATACTTTCTGCCCAAAAACACTTCTAGCCGCACCATACTACCATCCTAAACACCATTCCATACTTTTACACCATCCATAACCCCCAAAACTCACCACTGATGCGAAATATATAAGCACACAAATTAAACCCTCTTGTTGACAATTGTAGTATGAATAAGTAGGGATCGTTCTAGACCGGGGATTAGGAGGGATTGCTAAACACTTGAAAACTGACTTAGAAACGTAAAAACAAAGTTTAAAACACTAGATTAGACTCAAAGAATGCAAAACTAAAAGTTTAAAACACTAAAACAAACCAAAAACTCAAAACAGCAACCAAAAGACTCAAAACTGCCTTAAAAACACTTTCTGGGCAGTTTTGAGCACAAAGCACCAAATTGGACGAATTTGGGTTTTAACTTGTACCAAAACACTTAAAAACATAAACCAAAACACTTTCTAACTAATCTAGGACTTCAAAATAAAGGGGAGATTGGTTTTGACGAAATTGAAAACAAAACAAAAACGTTGTAATTAAAACAGATTGTAAAACGAATTGGGACTTTAAATGGATGATGGGTTGGTTAGAGGCTTTTTCTCCACACATGACAAGTATGCAAACGACTCGATTTCCAGTTATTCCTTCATTGAATTATGAATGACAATGCCCCAAATTAACCGTGACATCACTAGTTAATTCTCAAGCTTTCCTTGTGTTATTGGATTGGATGACATCATTCGACAACCCAAAGCATTCCTCAAAAGTTCCCTACATGACATCATAATAAAGATACAATCAAAGATCATTACGTTCAATGAAAACTATAAACATTGACAAAGCACCTGCAACTATGACATCATGTCACTCGTGCTAGGAATTGGACTTAACGCGATCGTGACTAGCGACCTTCACTACATATGAATATAAGTGTGTGACGATTATGTGAAACAACCTTATATTCTAGCATCATATTCATGCAAGCCAATTAAGTGTCGACCCCTAATTAACAAACACAAATAAGTTATTACTCGCACAGTTAAGCCAATTGCATTCACGATTCAAGAACTCATAACTGGAATTTATCAAATCAAATTGCACACATAGTCATGGCTTCGAAATCACCCCTAACCAATAGGGGTTTAGCCACTCATGTTCATAGCAAAACGAAAGGAAAAGAAATTAAACATTGAAATCATAAAACGAATTACACCTACAATGCACCAACGATGAAGCTTGAGCATCCAAGAGTCCTTCCTTCTTTCTCCTTGCTACGGCACAAAGGTGGGTGAAGTGTTTGGGATGTGTTTTAGGGTCAGAAGTTATGGAATTGGGTGAAGGATGGGCACGGCAAAGGTGTAGTGATGGCTGAAAGTTTGTAGAATTGTGTAAGGTTGTGTGAATTGGTGAATGGTAACCCTAAGGCTGCGGCAAAGCTTGGTATTTATAGAACAAGGCTCCAAAATAAATTAGGTAATCAGAAATTAAACTAAAACTTAAAGGAAATAGGAAATTAGAACCAAAATACTAAGGGAAATAGGTTAAAGGGTGCGGCAATGAGGAAAAAGGCAAGGGAATCTGATTTGAATGCAAGGAAATAGGAAAGAATGCTCTCCCTTGCACGGCAAGGAAGAGTAAAGGTCAGGGATTCCTCTCAAAGGTGCGGCAAAGGCTTAGGAAAGGGGTAAGTGTCCTAAAACTAAAGGGAAAGGTGATTCCTTGTGCGGCAAGGCAAGGAAATTGGTGGGAAAGGTGCGGCTGAATCCTAAGGACTAAGGGAAAGGGTTTTTCAAAGTCCTAAGGGGAAAAGGAAAGGTTTTTACATGGTTTAAGGATAGGGAAACATAGCAAGGGGATTTGTTGCAAGAAGGGAGACAAGGAAGGAACACAAAGGGGACAAGGCGCCACCTTTGTAGGGATGCTTCAATTTGTGTCTTTCTTTGTCTTCCAAGCTTCCAAACTGATTTCTTATGTCTTCTAACACCTTTCTAGCCTCATTTGATCTTCAATTTCGTCCATCCTCCTTGCTCCATGCATATGCAATCCATTCCAAGCCCATTTTTGCTCCTAAAAGCTCCAAAATGCACCTTTTTGCATACTTTGACCATAAAACCTGAAATTGCACGAAAATGACTTTAAACACTAAACTAACTAAGGAAAAACAACATAAATGCATGAGAACAAGCCAATTAAGTCGCATAAAAATGCTCCTATCATCTTGAACAACCAAGACTTTAGAGCTCCACTTCAAATCTTTTCAACTCTTTTTCATACTTTTCACAACTTTTCCTTTTTCTTTCTATTTTCAACGAATTATTTTTTTTTTTCTTTTTCTACCCATGCCTCATTAAAGACTTTGGCACACACACATACATCAAATTCCCCCACACTTGTTTTCTACAATACCATGATCAAAAGGAATTCATCTTGAGTCATGCTTAACTATGCGTCAAGAATAAGGGTATGGATGGTCCTAATCTAGGCTAGGTGAGGATAATGTGGGTTAACAAACAGTAGAGGCTAAACAAGGCTCAACGGGGTTAAAACCTACAAAACAAATGAACATAGGGGACACGACAATTTGGCTTAAGTGGTTGTCACTACACAACTTCATCTTGAATATGTGTTATGCAAATCAATAGCATGTTTTGAATGAAATCGGCATGAGTTATGGTATTTAGAACTAAATGATGAAACGCCTTCTATGTAGTAACCAAGCAAAGAATAATGAGATCATGCAACGACTTTAGAAAACAATAATGCACAGATTTTAACTCTCCAAATAAACGTTTAGGCTCAAGTCTCACAAGGTTGTAGTGTTAATTTGAGTTCCTTCCTTCAAGCATGTTACAAAAACTGATTTTTTTTTCTTTATGATTTCATGTGAATTCATAAGTTATAACCACAACCAAGCATAAACCAAAGAGTAATTCAAACTTCCATCCATGTTTATCACTCTCCTTAACAGCCATGTAATTACAAACCAAATCCTCATCATTGTGTTGGAAGATACCCTAAGACACAAACAAACACACAAAAACAACTCAAAAACGACTCTTTTTGGGGTTTTCAAAACAATTTTTTTCAAATTTTTATGAGATTTTCGGATTTTCATGTCAAAAGACACTAAAACACTCTAAAACAGCTTAAAAACACTTAAAAACAGCAAGGAACAACATTCGAAGTTATGAGTGATAAAACCCTACGAATTTGCATCAAAACACTTTGGTTACCCCCCCACACTTAAATCAAACATTGTCCTCAGTGTTTCAAGCATAAACGAACATAAATAACAAACAAACAACAAAACAGCAACTAAACACACTAAGCATGGCATAAATGAAATAGCAACAAAGAGAAGAGTTTAGGAACGCAAATCTGGAATTGGAGTGCTTCCTAGGTCTTCCTTTGTTGAATGCATAGGTTGCCTCCCAAGTAGCGCTTTCTTTAACGTCTTGCAGCCGGACGATACTCCTTTGAAGCCTTATTGGACCCCACGGCATGGAGGGGTGTTTCTTCAACCTGTCCTACGAACCACTTCATGCTTTAGATCTTTGAATGGAATGGGATAATGATCATTTCTGATCGTGGTGTTTTGCTTCTCCATATCAACATGAACTCTCCCCCCACGTTGAATTCGATTAGGTACCTGCACCATACAAGGTAACAACCTATTAGTTGAAATGGGGATTGAAATTGGTATAGGTGGCTTACCTATGTACGGCAAAGAAGTGGCAGCACAATGAACAGAACAACAAGGGTTGCTCTCGGCCAGATTTGGTGAATTCAAAATTGGGGCCGTGCACTTCTTGTTGTTCACTCCAATTCCCTCCTCGATGGTGGTTCGGGGTACATTCTTCTTGATTAGTGTTGAACATTCCTGCCCTATATTTTCAATTATATTAATGGCACAACAAGAACGAACATCATTAGTATTCTCAACCGATGCAGAAATCTTAAAGTTAATCATATCACCACCAAAGGCCATAGTTACTGCTCCCTTGGCCACGTCAATCTTGGTTTGAGCCGTTTTGATGAATGGTCGTCCAAGTAAGAGTGGTGATGGTGGAGAGTGGGTTGAGTCCTCCATATCAAGCACATAGAAATCTGCAGTAAAAATCAAGTGGTCTACCAGCACCAAAACATCTTCCAACACTCCTTTGGGATATGCATTAGATCGATCGGCTAATTGAATAATAACACCATCATTTTTAAGCTTTCCTAGATTCATAGATGCATAAACAGAATATGGCATGACATTTATAGATGCACCTAAATCTAACATAGCATGATCAAACCTCGTATTGCCAATAACACAAGGGATAGTGAAACTACCTGGATCTTTGCATTTAGGTGGTAACTTTCTTTGCAACAATGCAGATACATTCTCACTTACGTGTACCACCTCTTTCTCCCGAATCTGTTTCCTTGTTGTACAAAGCTTCTTCAAAAACTTGGCATACTTCGGGATTTGCTTTATAGCATCAAGCAGTGGGATATTGACATGCACCTTCCTAAACGTCTCAAGAACATCTTTTTCCTCTTCTTCGTTCTTGGCTTGCAAAATCTGCTAGGAAACGGTACATTCGGAGGAATGACATTAGAATTAACTTGAATTGCACCTTCCTTACCTATGGTGGCCAAATTGGAATGCTTGGGTGGTTGTGGCAAGGGTGTTTCTACCCTTGCCGTGGCCTTTGCTTGGTCCTCCTCCTCAATTCGCAACTTCTCGTCCTCCTTGGGGGCAGATTTCGATGGTTGTGGCTCAGTTCCTACTTCTTTCCCGCTCCTTAGCGTGATAGCCTGGGCAGTTTCGAATCCTCCCCTCGGATTGAATCCAGTTGAACTTGGCAACTTGCCTTGCTCTCGAAATTGGCCCATGAACTCCGCAATCTGCCCTACTTGCTTCTCCAACTCATCCATCCTTTTGTCTCTATTTTGCATACCCTGCGCCATAGAAGTTAGTAACTGAAAAATCTGATCATTATCAATGGACGAACCTGAATTAGTTTGGGTAGGTTGTGCTTGAGGTTGTGTGGGTGCAAACGGCTTTTGATAGAAACCCGGGGGTTGTTGCCTAAATGCGCTTTGTTGTTGGCCTTGTTGGGGGTCTCGCCATTTGAAATTTGGATGATCCTTCCAACCGGGATTGTAAGTATTAGAAAAGGGGTCACTCCTTGGTTGGTATTGATTTCCAAAACCCACGGCATTGAGGGTCTCCCACCCTCCATTCTCTATCAACTGTGGGCACTTGTCCGTAAGGTGTCCTTGCATGGAGCACACTCCACAAACAGCCACGTTTTGTACTTTTGGTCCTTCCACCACCTGAGAAAGCAAGGTAGTAAGGTTAGCCATTTGATTTTGAAGTTCGGTTATGGCACTTACCTCATTTACTTGGTGTTGACGTGGGGTGCTCCTTTGCCCAACACCTTCGTATTGTAGAAGAAGCTCCTCCTTCATTTGATGCTGTGGACATGAAGCAACAAGAGATTTAAAACGTTCATAATAAGTAGGAAAAGATTCACCTTCATCTTGCTGAATTCCACTTATCCTTTTTCGTAGGAGAATGACTCGAGAAGTGCGGAAAAACTTCTCCAAGAATGCCCGTTTCATGCTCTCCCACGATGTGACAGTTCCGGGCGCTAATTCATATAACCAATCTTTCGCCTTTTCCAAAAGAGAAAAGGGAAAGGCCTTCATCTTCAATATACTCCCATCAACATTGATGGGGGTCATGCTTGAACACACCATCTCGAATTATTTCAAGTGCTTGTTAGGGTCCTGCATGAACAACCCATAGTACTTCGGAATGTGGTGTAGCAAACTAGACTTCAACTCGAATTCCTCAGTCTTTCCTTGGGCAGCCGTGGGACATTGAATACATAGGGGTGCGGCATTGTCCAATCCCGAAGCCGAAAGCTCCTTGATTGTACGATTGCCTTGTGCCATGGCTACCTCTACTTCACCCACTCTTGCCGTCGGTTGCTCATCTTCAAACTCAACTTCGGCTTCTGAATTTGAACTAGATTCACTAGCTTCTGGATTCTTCCTCTTTCGTCTCAACTCTCGCTCAAAATCGTCGTCAAAGTCCAAGATATGTTCACGAACCGGATTAGAACTCCGAGTCATAAACTAGTACCTAAAACAAGAAACAAAAACAAACTCAGAATCTGAACTTACTTAAAAACAGAAAGAAAACAATGCAAGGGCGCCAAAAATTTGATGCGAAATATATAAGCACACAAATTAAACCCTCTTTTTATCAATTGTAGCAAGTATGTAAGTACGGATCGTTCTAGGCCGGGGATTAGGAGGGATTGCTTAATCACTTGAAAACTGACTCAAAAACGTAAAAACAAAGTTTAAAACACTAAACTAGACTCAAAGGATGCAAAACTAAACTTTAAAACACTAAAACAAACCAAAAGACTCAAAACAGCAAATAAACACTCAAAACTGCCTTAAAAACACTTTCTGGGCAGTTTTGAACACTAGACACAAATGTGGACGAAAATAGGTTATAACTTGACTCAAAACACTTAAAAACACAAACTAAATTGATTTCTAACTAATATGACTCAACAAAGTAAAGGGGGATTGATTTTGGACGAATTTGTAAACAAAACAAGTAAAGTAAAGAACAAGTTAAATCTGAACGAATTTGATGAAATTGAATGGATGGAAAGCTAGCTAAGTGGTTCTTCTCCACACATGTCACACTTGCATACAAAACGATTTCTAATTGCTTTTCAATAAACCTCGAATTCTCAACGCCCCAAGTTAATTAGGTCCGCTTAAATTAACCATCAGATTTTCCTTAAGTTATTGAATTGGATGAATTGCATACGACAACCCAAAGCATTCCCCACCAGTTCCCTACATGAAAGCGCATAATAGAGATTCAAGCAAGGATCATTAAGTTCTGTGAAAATCATAAGCATTGACGAGGCACTCGTAACTATGAAAGCGCATGATATTTATGCCAAGAATTTACTTAACGCGATTGTGATCAACAACCTTTACTACTTGTGAATATAAGTTCATAACAATTAAGTGAAATTCTCTTATATCCTAGCATCAAATTCATGCATGCAAACTAAGCGGGCCCTCTTAACCAACATACACAAATCGGTTTTAATTCATATAGATAAGTAAATTGAATTCACAACTTATGAAACGCAATTAGAAGTAATCAAATCATATAGCAAGCATAAACATGGTTTTGAATCCCCCCCTAGCCAAGGGGAGGTTTAGTTCCTCATACGTACAAAACAAAGAGTATTGAATTTAAACATTGAAAGCAAAGGAAAGAAAACACCTAGAACTTTCAGCAATCCTAACTTGAACGGCATGCACGTGCAAGGCTTCTCTTCCTCCTCCTTGCGGCGGCACAAGGTCTAGGGACAGGTTTAGGGGGTTAAATGTATGGATGAATGGGTAGGAGATGGTATGGTGGTGTTTAGGAAAGGTGGGGGGTGCGGCAAAGTCAGGGAATTTGGTGAATGGTGAAGGATGGCTGCGGCAAAGTGTATGGAGTGAATTATGGCGTGAAGCATGAATTATGGAGAGTGGTCCATTCGGCCAATGGGGTTTATGAGTATATATATAGGCATTCAAAACCCTAGGTAAATCAGATATGGACTTGGATAACCCAAATCCATCAGGAAATAGGTTTAAACAATCAGAATTTACAAGGGAAAAGGCCCAAAGGTGCGGCAGATAAGGGATAGGGAGGATAGGGATTCTAGAATGCCTTGCAAGGCAAGGAAAACAGATTCTAAGAAGGGCTAGGTGCGGCAGGTTTTGGGAATTAAGGATATGGCTTCTAGAAAGCCCAAAACCAAGAGGAAATAAGCCCTAGCCCACGGCAAGGATGAGGAAATATTCTAAAACCCATCTTTGTGTCTTCCAACACTTAGGAACCTTCTAATGTTGCTGAAACATAAGGCCAACTAGGTTTAGGAAAGATCAACCCAAAGTAGAAACTTTTAGGCTTAACTTTCCTACTTCAAGTAGGAAACCTTGTTTGAGTAGGAATCTTCATTCTTCTAGGAATCCATCTTCAACTAGGAATCCCTCGTTGATTAGGAATCCTTCTTCAATTAGGACTCCTTCGTTGATTAGGAATCCTTCTTCAATTAGGACTCCTTCGTGGACTAGGAATCCTCAAATCTTCAATTTCGTCCAAACCTTTTGTTCCAAGCATGTGCTATTCATTCTAAACTCACTTTTGCTCCAAAAAGCTCCAATTTGCATTTTTTTATGTAATATGCCCTTAAAACCTGAAAACACATGGAAATAGCTTAAAAGACTACTTTAACTAAGAAAACATAACGAAAATGCATAAGAACTAGCTAACTAAGGAGCATAAATATGCTCCTATCACCGGTCCAGAACGATCCCTACTTATACTTATAGTACAATTGTCAAAAGAGGGTTAAATTTGTGTGTTAAGTTAATTTTCGCACCAGTAAGCCATGTCATTTGCCCGTAGAGTTAGAACACAAGGCACATTGGGCTGTGAAGACCTTCCACATGGATATAGATGCGGCTGGAGTACATCGAAAGCTCCAATTGAATGAACTCGAGGAGATTAGGCATGAGGCTTACGAGAATGCTCGCATTTACAAGGACAAGACCAAGGCGTATCATGATAAGATGCTTCGTACAAAGACATTCTCCAAGGGGCAGAAAGTGCTCATCTGTGATTCACGACTTCGGTTATTCCCCGGTAAGTTACGTTCTAAGTGGATTGGACCTTTTGTTGTTACTAATGTTTTTCCTTATGGTTCAGTCCAAGTCCAAAACTTGAGAACCGGACACGAATTCAAGGTGAATGGGCATTGTTTGAAGCCCTATTACGACCTGTTTGAGGAGCATGTGGTGGAGGAACTACCTCTCCATGCCGTGGGCTCCAAGGAGGCTTGAAGGATGGTATTTTGATGCGTAATTTAACTAACACACAAATTAAACCCTCTTTTGTCAAATTGTAGTAAAGATGTAAGTAGGGATCGTTCTAGACCGGGGATTAGGAGGGATTGCTAAACACTTGGAAACTGACTTAAAAACTCAAAAACTAAGTTTTAAAACACTAAACTAGACTCAAAGAATGCAAAACTAAAGTTTAAAACACTAAAACAAACCTAAAACTCAAAACAGCAACTAGAAGACTCAAAACTGCCTAAAAACCACTTTCTGGGCAGTTTTGAGCACAAACACAAAATCTGACGAATTTGAGTGAAAACTTGAATCAAAACACTTAAAAACACAAATCAAAACACTTTCTAACTAATTTAAGACTTCAAAATAAAGGGGGATTTGGTTTTGGACGAAAATTGAAAACAAAACAGAAACTTTAAAACAAAACAGATTGTAAAACGTTTTGGATGAAAAGGATGGATAAAGGGCTAGTTAGGAGGTTCTTCTCCACACATGACACACTTGCAAACAAAACGATTTTTCAGTTGTTCTTCCAATAAATTATGAAACTCAACACCCCAAGTTAATTAGATACGCTTAAATTAACCTTCAAGTTCTCCTTAAGTTAATGAATTGGATGGGAAAGCGCATACAACAATTCAAAGCATTCCTCAAAGGTTCCTTACGTGATGAGCACAATAAGGATACAATCAAGAATCATGAAGCACAATGAGAACTATAAGTGTTGACGAGGCATTCGTTACTATGATGAGCATGAAACTAATGCCAAGAATTCATTCAACGCGATCGTTTATAAGCGACCTTCACTACTTGTGATTATAAGATTGTAACTATTAGGTGAAACTCCCTCATAATCTAGCATCATATTCATGCATGAAAACTAAGCGTGCACTCTCAATCAACATACACAAATAAGTTATCAATCAAGTAGATGAACGAATTGAAACCACAACTTATGAAATAACAACTGAACGTAATCAAATCATATTGCAAGCATATTCATGGTTTCGAATCACCCCCCAACTAAGGGGGTTTAGTTCCTCATACTCACAAGCAAAGATACATAAATTTAGAAATTAAAATCCAAAGGAAGAAAACACCTAGAACGCTCCAACTTGGCAGCAAGCTCATCAACGAATTCTCCTTCCTCCTTGCTGCGGCAGAGAACTTTAGAACAGGTTTTTGGGGTTATTTGTGGTGTAGAATGGATGGGGAATGGTATGGGAAGGTTTAGGGTTGATGGGGGTACGGCTAGGGATGATTTTGGGTCAGAAAATATGGTGAAAGGTGAAGGAAGGCTGCTGCAAAGTGTGATGGATGTGTTTGACGAATTTATGAATTGTGGAGGGTGTATGGCTGGATGGGATGAATGGAATGTGTGTGGGAGGTGTGGTTTTTTGAACTCCTAACCAAGGGGGGTTATATAGTGGCTGAAAATGTCAAGCAAACATTAAGTAATGGACAATCTGCCATCCTTGCAGAAATCCACTTCATGGTGGTCCAATTTCTGCCATCCCTTGTTGTCTATTCACTGCCCATGCTTATTCCTTGCTGCCCATGCTTTAATTTCTTATTCCTTGTTGCCCATGCTTTAATTTCTGATTCCTTGCTGCCCATGTGGTGTTTATACTTGCAATGCATGTTCTTCATCCATTTAGCTAGTAAAAAAACACATTTTCTGCCATTACATGGCAGCCATGATGTTTGAAGTTGTAGGCCAACACTTTGCACACACACATGCAGATTTCTAGCCCTTTGAATCATCAAATTCGTCCATCCACATGTCTCCATGTTTGCACCATCCAATCTTGGCCCAAAAATGCTCCAAAATGCTCCAAATTGGCTCAAAATGCATACTTTGCCATATGAACCTGAAATTGCACGAAAATGACCTTAAACACTATAATAAGTTATAACTAACTACGAAAATGCAAGAAAACAACATAACTAAGTAGCATAAATATGCTCCTATCATATTTGATGCGAAATATATAAGCACACAAATTAAACCCTCTTGTTGTCAAATTGTAGTATAAATGCAAGTAGGGATCATTCTAAACCGGGGATTAGGAGGGCTTGCTAAAACCTCTAAACTGACTTAAAAACATAAAAACAAAGTTAAAAACACTAAACTAGACTCAAAGAATGCAAAACTAAACTCTAAAACACTAAGACAACTCAAAAGACTCAAAACAAGCTAAAAGACTCCAATCTACCACTAAGAGTAAATTTGAACGAAAATAGGTTTTGGCTTGGTTCAAAACACTTAAAAACACAAACTAAATCAGTTTCTAACTAATATGACTCAACAAAGTAAAAGGGGGTTTGGTTTTGGCGAATTTGAAAACAAAATAAACAGATTGTAAACTAAGCAAAATTTGGACGAATTTGGGGTAAAACTATGGATGAAAGGCTAGCTAGGAGGTTCTTCTCCACCCTTGACACACTTGCAAACAAAATGATTTCCAGTTGCTTTTCAATACCCATGAATCCTCAACGCCCCAGATTAACTGTGAATTTTACTAATTAACCCTCAGATTTTCCTAATTTCATTGAATTGGATGATTGCATACAACACTTCTAAACTGACTCAAATAACTAAAAACAAGTTAAAAACACTTAACAAGACTCAAAGAATGCAAAACTAAACTTTAAAACACTAAAACAAACCAAAATACTCAAAACAGCACAAAAACACTCAAAACTGCTTTAAAAACACTTTCTGGGCAGTTTTGAACTCTAACACTAATTTGGACGAAGTTAAGTTATAACTTGAACCAAAACACTTAAAAACACAAACTAAATTACTTTCTAACTAATATGACTCAATAAAGTAAAGGGGGTTTTGATTTTGGACGAAATTAAACTTGCAAAACAGATTGTAAATTGAAAACAGATTGTAGACGAATTTGGATAAAACTATGGATGATGGGCTAGCTAGAGGGTTCTTCTCCACACATGACACACTTGCATATAAACCAATTTTCAGTTGTTCTTTCGATAAATCATGAAACTCAACACCCCAGGTTAATTAGGTCCGCTTAAATTAACCTTCAAGTTCTCCTCAAGTTATTGAATTGGATGGGAAAGCGCATACAACAACTCAACACATTCTTCAAAAGTCCTTTACGTGAAAAGCACAATAAAGATACAATCAAAGATCATTAAGCAACATGAGAACTATAAGTATTGACGAGGCACTCGTTACTATGATGAGCATGAAACTTATGCCAAGAATTCATTTAACGCGATCGTTTATAAGCGACCTCCACTACTTGTGAATATAAGTTTGTAACTATTAGGTGAAACTCCCTTATATTCTAGCATCATATTCATGCATGAAAACTAAGCGTGCACTCTCAACAAACATACACGAATAAGTTATCAATCAAGCAGTTAAACAAATTGAATTCACAACTTATGAAATCACAACCAAAAGTAATCAATTCATATTGCAAGCATGAACAAGGTTTCGAATCACCCCATAACTAAGGGGGTTTAGTTCCTCATACTCACAAAACAAAGATTAGTGAATTGAAACATTGAAAGTAAAAGAAAGATTACAGCTAAAACGTTCCAGCAATCCTCAATTGAATGACAAGCACGTCCAAGGCTTTCCTCCTTCCTCTTTGCTGCGGCACAAGGGTTGGTGGTTGATAGGAGCATTTTTATGCGACTTAATTGGCTTGTTCTCATGCATTTATGTTGTTTTTCCTTAGTTAGTTTAGTGTTTAAAGTCATTTTCGTGCAATTTCAGGTTTTATGGTCAAAGTATGCAAAAAGGTGCATTTTGGAGCTTTTAGGAGCAAAAATGGGCTTGGAATGGATTGCATATGCATGGAGCAAGGAGGATGGACGAAATTGAAGATCAAATGAGGCTAGAAAGGTGTTAGAAGACATAAGAAATCAGTTTGGAAGCTTGGAAGACAAAGAAAGACACAAATTGAAGCATCCCTACAAAGGTGTGATAGGAGCATATTTATGCTACTTAGTTATGTTGTTTTCTTGCATTTTTCGTAGTTAGTTATAACTTATTATAGTGTTTAAGGTCATTTTCGTGCAATTTCAGGTTCATATGGCAAAGTATGCATTTTGAGCCAATTTGGAGCATTTTGGAGCATTTTTGGGCCAAGATTGGATGGTGCAAACATGGAGACATGAGGATGGACGAATTTGATGATTCAAAGGGCTAGAAATCTGCATGTGTGTGTGCAAAGTGTTGGCCTACAACTTCAAACATCATGGCTGCCATGTAATGGCAGAAAATGTGTTTTTTACTAGCTAAATGGATGAAGAACATGCATTGCAAGTATAAACACCACATGGGCAGCAAGAAGGAAAGAAAACAGCAACACACACACCACATGGGCAGCAAGGAATCAGAAATTAAAGCATGGTCAGCAAGGAATAAGAAATTAAAGCATGGGCAGCAAGGAATCAGCATGGGCAGTGAATAGACAACAAGGAATGGCAGAAATTGGACCACCATGAAGTGGATTTCTGCAAGGATGGCAGATTGTCCATTACTTAATGTTTGCTTGACATTTTCAGCCACTATATAATCCCCATTCAACCATTTATCAAGGGAGTTCAGAAAACCACACCTCCCACACACATTCCATTCATCCCATCCAGCCATACACCCTCCACAATTCATAAATTCGTCAAACACATCCATCACACTTTGCAGCAGCCTTCCTTCACCTTTCACCATATTTTCTGACCCAAAATCATCCCTAGCCGTACCCCCATCAACCCTAAACCTTCCCATACCATTCCCCATCCATTCTACACCACAAATAACCCCAAAACCTGTTCTAAAGTTCTCTGTCGCAGCAAGGAGGAAGGAGAATTCGTTGATGAGCTTGCTGCCAAGTTGGAGCGTTCTAGGTGTTTTCTTCCTTTGGATTTTAATTTCTAAATTTATGTATCTTTGCTTTGTGAGTATGAGGAACTAAACCCCCTTAGTTGGGGGGTAATTCGAAACCATGTACATGCTTGCAGTATGACTTGATTAAATTCAGTTGTTAGTTCATAAATTGTGGATTCAATTCGTTCATCTATTTGATTGATAACTTATTTGTGTATGTTGATTGAGAGTGCACGCTTAGTTTTCATGCATGAATATGATGCTAGATTATGAGGGAGTTTCACCTAATAGTTACAATCTTATAATCACAAGTAGTGAAGGTCGCTTGAAAACGATCGCGTTGAATGAATTCTTGGCATAAGTTTCATGCAATTCATAGTAACGAATGCTTCGTCAATGCTTATGTTTTTCATAGAACTTAATGATTCTTGCTTGGATCTCTATTATGCAATTCATGTAGGGAACTTGTAGGGAATGTTTTGGGTTGTCGTATGCAATCATCCAATCTAATAACTTGTGGAAAAACTGAAAGTTAATTAGTGCAATTCACGGTTAATTTGGGGCATTGAGTATCCATAGTTTATTGAAGAACAACTGAAAATCGTTTTGTTTGCAAGTGTGACATGTGTGGAGAAGAACCTCCTAACTAGCCTTTTATCCATCCTTTTCATCCAAAAACGTTTTACAATCTGTTTAGTTTTAAGTTTCTGTTTTGTTTTCAATTTTCGTCCAAAACAAATCCCCCTTTATTTTGAAGTCTTAGATTAGTTAGAAAGTGTTTTGATTTGTGTTTCTAAGTGTTTTGATTCAAGTTTTCATCAAATTTCGTCCAAATTAGTGTAGGTGCTCAAAACTGCCCAGAAAGTGGTTTTTAGGCAGTTTTGAGCCTTCTAGTTGCTGTTTTGAGTTCTAGGTTTGTTTAAGTGTTTTAAACTTTAGTTTTGCATTCTTTGAGTCTAGTTTAGTGTTTTAAACTTTGTTTTTGAGTTTTTAAGTCAGTTTCCAAGTGTTTAGCAATCCCTCCTAATCCCCGGTCTAGAACGATCCCTACTTACATCTTTACTACAATTTGACAAAAGAGGGTTTAATTTGTGTGTCAAGTAATTCTCACATCAAATTTTGGCGCCGTTGCCGGGGATTAGCAACTTTGCTAATCCCTTGTTCTTTTTGTTTATTTGTTATTTTCGTTTGTTTTCTATCACAGATTGCTATCTTGTTTTGTTTCTTTGTTTTTAGGTACTAGTGCATGACTCGAAGTTCCAAACCTATTCGTGAGCATATTTTGGACTTTGACGACGATTTTGAGAGGACTTTGAGAAGGGCTAGAAATCAGCAAGAACACAACCCACCCAATCCCGAACCTGACCTTGAAGAAAACGTTCCAGAAGAGGAGGAGGAACCTACGGCACAAGTGAGTGAAGAAGCCCAAGACATGGCCGTGGACAACCGTACACTCAAAGAGCTCTCCGCCTCGGGATTGGATAATGCCGCACCCTTGTGCATCCATGATGCGAAAATAAATTGACGCACAAATTTAAACCCTATTTGTGACAGTTGTAGTAATGATGTAAGTAGGGATCGTTCTAGGCCGGGGATTAACTAGGGATGCTAACCAAAGTAAAATTAAATTAAAAACGTAAAAACAAAATTTAAAATATTAAACTAGACTCAAAACACTTAAATAGAAACACTCAAAATAAAACTAACAAATAAACTAAAACAAATCAAAAGACTCAAAATAATTCAAAACTCAAGAAAACACAAACTAAATTTATTTCTAACAAATCTAACACTTTAAAATAAACGGGGGATTGATTTTTGATGAAAAGTAAATTAAACTTAAATAAATTACAGAATTGACAAAAACATGAAATTAAGGTGAATTGATAAATGACGGACTGGCTAGAGGATTATTCTCCACACATGCCACATATGCAACCTAAATTGATTTTCAGTTGTTCTTTCAATAAATTGTAAATTCTCAACGCCCCAAGTTAATTAGGTCCGCTTAAATTAACCTTCAGATTTTCCTACTTTTATTAGGTTGGATGATTGCATACGACAACCCAAAACATTCCCTACAAGTTCCCTACATGAATTGCATAATAGAGATACAAGCAAGAATCATTAAGTTTTATGAAAATCATAAGCATTGACGAGGCACTTGTTACTATGAATTGCATGAAACTTATGCCAAGAATTTACCTAACGCGATCGTTTATAAGCGACCTTCACTACTTGTGAATATAAGTTCATAACGATTAGGTGAAATTCACTTATATTCTAGCATCAAATTCATGCATGTAAATTAAGTATGCATCCTTAATCGACATACAAAAATAAGTTATCAATCAAGCAGTTAAGCAAATTAAATCACAACTCAGAAATCACAACTGAAGGTAATCAATTCAAATTACAAATATATCCATGGTTTTGAATTAAACTCTAGCCAAAATAAAATTAGTTACACATTATTAAAATTAAACAGGAATAAAACTTGAGTTTAGGAACGAATTAACCAAATTGAAGATGCTCTCTGTGCTCTCCTTTTTGGACCGGTGTTGGAGTTTCTTCTGATTTTTGTTCCTGCTTCCCAGAAAAAAGGGCGCTGCCCTTATTTCTTATTTCCTCCCTGTCGGTGCCCAAGGGCAGCATGCCAGCTCCCAAGTTCCTGACTTGCGCTAGTCTCTTCGCTGCAAAGGCAGCGTCTCCTCGCTGCAAGCTGCCAAGTCTGTGCGCTGCTTCTGCTTCCTGCAGTGCTTGACTCCTGACTTCCCCCCGAGAGGACTTCCTTGGTTTGTGCGCTGCTCCTTCCCGCTTTCTTCTGTAGCTGCCTTATTGTTTCCTTTCTTTCGCTGCCAGGAAGGCAGCGTGCCCCCGAGCTTCTCGCAAGCTTTATGTATATCTCCCTATCCTCCCCCCTCCACGCTACCTCAAGGCAGCATCTTTTTATATCCTCCCTTGTCAGACCCTTTTCTTTTTATATTTCACAGCCAATTCCAGCTTTACATGCTGTCCTCACCTTTATTTAATGCCAGGCGCTGCCAAGGCAGCCCGCACGCTGCCATCCACTTCCTCCAATATTCACATCCTGGGTTTTCTAATTATTTCCCCTTTTCGCCAAGACCCCAGCACTTCACCCTTTTATATCTATATATATAGATAGATATATATATATATATATATATAGATAGATATATAACTCATTCACTACCTTTTATTTGCTCTGCCAAAATGATTTCTTAAGTTACAATAATAAAATAAGTGGGCAAGGTAGAAATAACGAATTTATTACTTAATATCACACTTATTCTATTATTAATTTCTTTGCTAGATAAATTCGATAAAACACAAAAACAAAGTAAATAACTCAAAAATATAAGAAACTAACTAAGAAAAGACGAGAGAATTTGATGTAAAATATGTATAAATATGAGCTTATCAAATACCCCCACACTTAGCTTTTGCTAGTCCTCGAGCAAAACAGACGAAAACAGAAAAAGTAATAACATGAAAATTATTAGTTTCCCCCTATATGACCCTCATAGAATTTCATTTAAGAACACAATCATCAAGAACCATAGCTAACACCAACAAGCTAATCCACGTTCATTTTCCTTATTCAAATATTAGCAGTAATCTTTGAATCATCCTTGAAGTGTAGTGTGTGAGATAGCCATGCTAATGCAATTTCAAATTTTTATTTTTAAAATCACCATATGCAAACTAGCGACCTTCTCACGGGATATGCACTCAATCACACATGTGTTTAGTTTTAATGTGTTTCGCTCAAAGAATCAAATGTGAAATTTCTGCCATAAGCTTGCATAAAGATCACTTCTCCACAGTCATAATTGCAAAACTTAAATCAAGAGGAATTTTATTGGATGTAATGAGGCTTAGGGCGAGAGTTATTGAAACGAAAGAATAGGAAAACACAAGTTCCAAGCTACATTGCAAGCGATTTTTTCTTTAGATTTATAAGAACTCAACATTTCCAGCTATTCTACAAGTCACCTCCAACCACACCCATAAACTGAAACTTTAAAAACTTTTTATTTCTTTGTATACAATCTTTCTTTTTCTTTTCTTTTCTCTTTTTTTTTTTTTTTTTTTTTTCAAACAGAAACAAATATGAAAAACCCCCACACTTATTCTTTTGCCAAACACCCTCCAAAGTACTTCACAAACATTTCTCATAAGACAATCTCGCATTGCTCGCTTGGAAAGGGTAAGGAAAAATATTTATTTCAGGCATAAGGGTAGACATATCTGGTGATAAGAAATAAAAGGCTCACATACACGGCTCAAATTGGCAATCTAATGATATCATTTTTCTTTGGGAAACAAGGTTATTTGGGCCATGGTGGTAAACCTAATGCCTCTATCATTTTCAAGTTCATGCAATCAATGACAAAAATTTCGAAAGATCGTTATGCAAGTTCTAGAGAAGTATCTCACATAAGTTCATCACACATGAAAGAATAGGAGTGTATGAAAAATGCACACACTTTCAATAGGCTCAAAAACTCACATAGGATGTATATGGTCACTAAATTCACATATGGAGCTTTAAATCATGCTTTAATTTCACATCAACAAGGCTATGTGCATTTGGTTTTTCAAAGATGATCAAATATGTACAAACTAACACGAGAATAAGGAATTTCACACAACACATGTTAACTAAGTTCTTGATCATCATGGTTCAAATTTTATCCAATTATATCATTGGGTCGAGAAACTAACAAAAATCTAATTCAAATCAATAAGGAAAACAAGGAAATATTTTTGGATTTTTTTAAATTTTCCGAATTATTATTATTATTATTTTTTTTTTAATAAAACAAAACTAATTAAGAAAACAAAGCAATAACATGGAAACAAATGAAACCAGTTCAAAGTCGAAGGTACAAAAATTTTCAATTTGGTCATTTTTCATACTCTTTACCCCCACACTTAAACTAGACATTGTCCCCAATGTCATAAAATATAATAAAATGCAAATAAAAATAAAATAAATATAAAGAAACAAAATAAAGCAATAGGACTGAAAACTTCCCTAATTTGCAGAAAAAATCAAGCGATGACCCCCCAAGCTAAAATTTTGCAATCAACTTCAAGGGTGGAAATAACCAAAAGTTCCTGCAAAGAAAAGAAATAAGTCAGTTAAGCACGCAAGAAAAAAAACAAACAAACGAAAAATTGAAAATGAAAATAAAAGATAATAATAAAACTAAAAAGTGATCATTGGTCCTGTTTGGTGACTTTCCACAGCTTTGAACTTGAACTGGCCTCAGGAACTTCTTAGCAAGGAAAATGAGACTTGATTTGTGGTGGTGTTGAAGCTTCTCGAGCTCTTGGTTTCAACTCGGACTCCTTCTGCCGGGTTGATTGAGTCTGCAGGCTACATTATTCTCTTTTTGTTCTTCTGCATGGCAGGTAGGCACGAGGTAGAGGTGGTGGTCTGCTTCTTTGTTCAATCTGTCCAAGTGCCGACCGATTGCCTTTCTTTCACCTTGCCCCGTAGCCAAGAGCAAGGGTAAAGGAAAAGCATGCCATGAGAAATCTTTGCCTCTGACTCTGATGATATGGGATACTTTTGCTTTTGAAGAAGTATCGTTCCACAGGTGTATGCTTGAACTGGGCTGGGGAACTTCTTAGCAAGGAAAATGAGACTTGATCTTGAAGATGAAGCAGCACCTTGTCTCCACATGCTTCAAGTAACATTTTCACTTGCCTTGGCTGTTCTCCAGGCAGATGTGGCGACTTCTTCGGAGGTACATCAGCGGTTGAAGAAGAGTACTCGAGAGCAATGCTAGGTAAGCAATCAGGAAGGATTTCCAGGCAGTCGGTTCTTAGATTGGAAGATTGACACCGAGTGCTGGCTGATTGCCCGCTTTCTCCTTGCCCCAAAGACAAGGAAAAGGATAGGGAGAAAGCGTGATATGAGATACTCTTGCTCTAGATGTCTTATTTGTAAAGGTATCCCAGGGAATGAGAAACACAGAGAAACTCGAGAGGGTTTGTTGGAAAGGCATTTTCGGAGATGAAAAATTTCGGAGATGAAGAAGTGTAGAGGGGTTGTGCCTTTGCTGGATGGCGAAGGTAGACGTTTATAGATGATTCTTCACAACCGAAACTATTCCTTTACCCCTGTCGGCAGCCGGTGGATGGATGAACAGTACAGGTCACGCGCTTTCTGAAAAAGCAGCCCGTAATTTGCGCAAAGCTGACAGCGCGCGTGACGAGTGACGACAAAATTGGAAAAGCTGTTCGCCTCGTGATTCCTGACCGCTCCGACTTTTGATAAAGACGCCCGACTTTTGAGAGAGCGGCGTCCGACTTTTGAGAAAGGAACCGACTTTTGAGAACGGCGACACCGCTTTTGAGAAAAGAATCCGGCTTTTGAGAAAGGAGCCCGGCTCTTCGATTTGCGAGAGGGCGCCTCTTCGACTGCTGAGTGATGCCTCAACGATTTCTTCTTCTTATAAGAACGCTCATTTTTGTTCCACAACACACTTAAGCTCCCCCTGTAAACACTCCCTCCTGTAAACACTTCCTCCTTGCATTTCTTTTAATCTTGATCAGTCCGACTCTTCATTCTCAACACCTTCAAATATGTCTTGCCCCTCTGACCGTCGCCTTAACTTGAATGTTGGGGAAGATAGTGATATATCTTCTCCAACCAACATTTGGCAGCCGTCCTTCATATCCCCGAATGGTCCTCTTACAGTTGGGGATTCCATGATGATGAACGAAACAACCGCATCGGTGGTGGCCAGAAATCTGCTCACTCCTAGAGACACTAGGATACTTTCTAGGCGGTCCGACGAACTGGCTGTTCAGGACTCTATGGCCTACAGCGTCCGATGCGCAGGCTCAGTATCAAACATGGGCCAGCGCCTTCTTGCCCGAACCCGTCAGGTGGAGTCGTTGATGGCTGAAGTGGCTAGTCTTCGGCAGGAGGTCAGAGTGCTTAGGCATGAGAACAGGGATTTGCACATGCTCGCAACCAATTACTCCACAAGCATGAAGAGGAAGCTGGATCAGATGCAGGAGTCCGAAGTGCGGATTCAGAGTGATCATCAACGGTTTATGACGTTACTCCCGAGGTTTGTGTTGCCTTCGTCCTCGGGAGCAGCACCAAGTATTGAGGCTCTGAATGATCCAACTCTGGCGCTTCGTCTTTCAGGGGCTCCGTCGACCTCCGAGGCACCACCTACCAACGACCAATGAAAACTATTAGTTTTACATTATTGTAAAATATTTATGCTTTTAAAGTTTATTTAATTATATCTATAAGTATTTTTGTGTGTTTTTTTTTTTTTTTTTTTTTTTTTTAATAATAATTTTTTTTTTTTTTTTAAATTATGTAATGTTTATTATTATTATTATTATTTTTTTCATTTTTTTTTTCATTTTTTATTTTATATAAATGTAAAATAAGTAAATCAAAGTAAAAAAAAACTAAGTTTAATCTCCTAAACAAAAATCACAACTAAATAAACAAAACAAAATGAAATCAACGTAAAATAAATTCACACAAAAGCCAACAAACAATGAAAGAACTAAATAGAGTAAAATAAATTCAGTAAGGAGAAGGGATTAGGAATGCAAATCTGATTGTGGGTGATTCCTAGGCCTCCCTTCATTATTCAAATGCATGGGTTTATCCTTGAACGGACGGTGGTACTTGAAATGATCCGGCAATGGTTTAAATTCAAGAGTGGGTGCCTGAATCATCAAAATCAGAAAAATGTTAGTATAAATTAAAATTAAAAATGGAGAAGATGGCTTACATTCTCGATCAAACTCAATCACAAACACCACGTCTTTGAACGTTTCCGGGACTTTGAACTTGGCCAGGTTTACTATGATGGTTGTGGCTTGTCCCGTGTCATCAAACTCAACTGCTTTGGGCTCGATTATCTCATGCACAGCCTCTTTGATAAGTTCAACAAATTCTCCGGCCACCTCCTTTTCTGGAATATCTTCCACAACGTCTTTTTCATTCACTTCTTCCTTGGGATTTAAAAACCTGCAAGGAAAAAGGACATTTGGTGGAACGATGTTAGAATGAAATGAACTTAGAACCTCCTCACCTGAGTTGGATGGCATAAGGACTTGAGGAGTTTGCGATAAGAATTCTTCTAAACTGCCCAAGTAGTCATCCTCATCTTCTTCTTGAAGCGGCAATTCATCCATGTCCGGGCCATGTTTGGATGGTTCTGGAACAACTTCATCCTCCATATCACTTCCCAAAGTGATGGCTTCATCGATTTCAATTTCTGCCTTTGAATTTGCAAATGTGGAGTTGGAGAGTTCTCTTTGATCTTGAATCTGTGCCATGATCTCCATACTCTGCCCAACTTGCTTCTCCAATGCATTCATCTTGTTGTCTCGGTCTTGCATCTCCTGGTTTTGATTTTCTACTCCCTGATTCAAAGAGGTGAGTAAATTATTAAGTGTATCATTATCCAAGGATGTACCTGAATTGAATTGGGTTGATTGTTGTGGTGGATGTGACGGTTCATATGGCCACTGATAGAACTCTTCCGATGGCGGCAATTGTTCTTCTTTTTGTGAACCCTGTACCGAAGAAATTAATTCTTCAAGCATTTGATTATAATCCACGGGCATACTTTGATTCGATTGAAATTGTTGTGGGGGATGCTGTGGTGGCTGCATAGGTCTTGAATAGAACGCGTCTTCTTGCTGCCAATATCCACCTTGTTGGAATTGTTGAGGTTCTCCCCACATGTAATCTGAATAATCTCTCCAATCCGAATTGTAAGCGTTGGAAAACATGTTGCCCCTTGATTGGTTATAGCCCTGATATCCCCAAACATCTTCATTTGCAGAAAATTGAGGACCTTGATATCGTTGTCCATAGGGCACATCAAGTGTAGGGACACTTGGCATTGTGGTCCGTTCGGCATTATGAGTTAATTGAGCAGTGAGCTGTGCCAATAGATCTTGAATGCTAGTAGAATCCAGGTCTTGCTCCATTTGTAACTAAAATCAAAGAAAGAAAACTAAATCAAATATCAAAAGTAAAAGACATAACAAACCAAAAATAAAATAACATAAAATAAACACAAATAAAATAAAATAAAATAAAATAAAACACAAACAAAAACATAAACAAAGGATTAGCAAATTTGCTAATCCCCGGCAACGGCGCCAAAAATTTTATGCGAAAATAAATTGACGCACAAATTTAAACCCTATTTGTGACAGTTGTAGTAATGATGTAAGTAGGGATCGTTCTAGGCCGGGGATTAACTAGGGATGCTAACCAAAGTAAAATTAAATTAAAAACGTAAAAACAAAATTTAAAATATTAAACTAGACTCAAAACACTTAAATAGAAACACTCAAAATAAAACTAACAAATAAACTAAAACAAATCAAAAGACTCAAAATAATTCAAAACTCAAGAAAACACAAACTAAATTTATTTCTAACAAATCTAACACTTTAAAATAAACGGGGGATTGATTTTTGATGAAAAGTAAATTAAACTTAAATAAATTACAGAATTGACAAAAACATGAAATTAAGGTGAATTGATAAATGACGGACTGGCTAGAGGATTATTCTCCACACATGCCACATATGCAACCTAAATTGATTTTCAGTTGTTCTTTCAATAAATTGTAAATTCTCAACGCCCCAAGTTAATTAGGTCCGCTTAAATTAACCTTCAGATTTTCCTACTTTTATTAGGTTGGATGATTGCATACGACAACCCAAAACATTCCCTACAAGTTCCCTACATGAATTGCATAATAGAGATACAAGCAAGAATCATTAAGTTTTATGAAAATCATAAGCATTGACGAGGCACTTGTTACTATGAATTGCATGAAACTTATGCCAAGAATTTACCTAACGCGATCGTTTATAAGCGACCTTCACTACTTGTGAATATAAGTTCATAACGATTAGGTGAAATTCACTTATATTCTAGCATCAAATTCATGCATGTAAATTAAGTATGCATCCTTAATCGACATACAAAAATAAGTTATCAATCAAGCAGTTAAGCAAATTAAATCACAACTCAGAAATCACAACTGAAGGTAATCAATTCAAATTACAAATATATCCATGGTTTTGAATTAAACTCTAGCCAAAATAAAATTAGTTACACATTATTAAAATTAAACAGGAATAAAACTTGAGTTTAGGAACGAATTAACCAAATTGAAGATGCTCTCTGTGCTCTCCTTTTTGGACCGGTGTTGGAGTTTCTTCTGATTTTTGTTCCTGCTTCCCAGAAAAAAGGGCGCTGCCCTTATTTCTTATTTCCTCCCTGTCGGTGCCCAAGGGCAGCATGCCAGCTCCCAAGTTCCTGACTTGCGCTAGTCTCTTCGCTGCAAAGGCAGCGTCTCCTCGCTGCAAGCTGCCAAGTCTGTGCGCTGCTTCTGCTTCCTGCAGTGCTTGACTCCTGACTTCCCCCCGAGAGGACTTCCTTGGTTTGTGCGCTGCTCCTTCCCGCTTTCTTCTGTAGCTGCCTTATTGTTTCCTTTCTTTCGCTGCCAGGAAGGCAGCGTGCCCCCGAGCTTCTCGCAAGCTTTATGTATATCTCCCTATCCTCCCCCCTCCACGCTACCTCAAGGCAGCATCTTTTTATATCCTCCCTTGTCAGACCCTTTTCTTTTTATATTTCACAGCCAATTCCAGCTTTACATGCTGTCCTCACCTTTATTTAATGCCAGGCGCTGCCAAGGCAGCCCGCACGCTGCCATCCACTTCCTCCAATATTCACATCCTGGGTTTTCTAATTATTTCCCCTTTTCGCCAAGACCCCAGCACTTCACCCTTTTATATCTATATATGTATATATATATATATATATATATATATAGATATATAACTCATTCACTACCTTTTATTTGCTCTGCCAAAATGATTTCTTAAGTTACAATAATAAAATAAGTGGGCAAGGTAGAAATAACGAATTTATTACTTAATATCACACTTATTCTATTATTAATTTCTTTGCTAGATAAATTCGATAAAACACAAAAACAAAGTAAATAACTCAAAAATATAAGAAACTAACTAAGAAAAGACGAGAGAATTTGATGTAAAATATGTATAAATATGAGCTTATCAATCCAATATCCCACGGCTGCCCAAGGTAAGACCGAAGAATTTGAATTAAAGTCAAGTTTGCTTCATCATATTCCTAAATACCATGGCTTGTCCATGGAAGATCCTAACAAACATTTGAAAGAATTTGAAGTTGTTTGCTCAAGTATGACTCCCGTTAACGTTGACGGAAGTATTTTGAAGATGAAGGCTTTTCCATTCTCTTTAGTGGATAAAGCCAAGGATTGGTTGTACGAATTGGCTCCCGGAACTGTCACATCGTGGGAGAGTATGAAGAGAGCGTTCTTGGAGAAGTTCTTTCCAACTTCTCGCATCATCCTCCTACGCAAAAAGATAAGCGGAATCCAGCAAGAAGAAGGTGAGTCTTTTCCTACATATTATGAACGTTTTAAATCACTTGTTGCTTCTTGTCCACAACATCAGATGAAGGAGGAATTACTTTTGCAATACTTTTATGAGGGCCTCCTACCACTTGAACGTCAAATGCTCGATGCCTCGGCGGGTGGAGCATTGGTGGACAAAACACCCATGGCTGCCAAGATCTTGATTGCTAATAGAGCATTGAACGCTCAACAATACGAGGGTGTTGGTCAAAGAGGACCCCCACGGCAACAAGTACATGAGGTAAGTTCCACATCCGACATTCATTCACAATTAGCTAATCTTACTTCCATTGTGTCTCAGATGGCCGAGGGCATGAAGATGCAAGGACCAATTGTATGTGGCGTATGTTCTATCCAAGGACATGCTTCTGAAAAGTGTCCACAATTGATTGAAAATGGTGGATGGGAAAGCGCCAATGCAATTGGGTTTCAAGGCCAAAACCAACCAAGGAATGATCCTTATTCAAGTACTTACAATCCCGGTTGGAGAGACCACCCAAATTTCAAGTGGAGGGAGCCCCAACCACCTCAACAACAAGGAGGCTTTAGGCAACAACCCCCGGGGTACTTCACCAAGCCATATGCACCCCCACATGCTCCACAACAATCTGCCCCAAATGCTTTAGGTACGCCTCTAGATAATGATGCACTTCTTAAGATACTAACCAAATTATCTCAGGGGCAAGACGATCACACCCAAGCTATGCAAAACCAAGACAAAAGGGTGGATCAACTTGAGAAACAAATTGGGCAGATTGCCGAGTTTGTAGGTAAGTTTCGAGATCCCGGACAACTCCCTAGCTCCACCATTCCAAATCCAAGGGGCGGGTTCGAAAGTGCAAAAGCCATATTGTTGAGAAGTGGAAAAGAAGTTGGGACAGGTCCTACACCATCAAAATCAGGTGTCAAAGAGGATGAAAACTTGCAAATTGAAGAGGAAGAAGCAAGCTTGCCCACGGCAAAGGTGGTTCCACCTTTGCCGCAAGCTTCTAGTACCCCAAATCTGCCCAATTTGTCCAACAAAGGTAAGAATGTGTCCAATTCATTTCCTACTAATGTTATTCCACCCAATGTACCCTTTCCTAGCAGATTTTTGCAATCCAAGATCGAAGAGGAGGAAAAAGATGTTCTAGAGACATTTAGAAAGGTGCATGTCAACATTCCCCTCATTGATGCCATAAAGCAAATCCCGAAGTATGCCAAGTGTTTAAAGAAGCTTTGTACAACAAAGAAACGTGTCCGGGAGAAAGAAGTGGTACATGTAAGCGAGAATGTCTCCGCAATGTTGCAAAGAAAACTACCCCCCAAATGCAAAGATCCGGGGAGTTTTACAATTCCGTGTGTCATTGGTAATACCCGTTTCAAATCTGCCATGCTAGATTTAGGTGCATCAATTAATGTCATGCCATATTCTGTTTATGCATCGATGAATCTAGGAGCACTTAAACATGATGGGGTAATCATACAATTAGCCGATAGATCTAACGCTTATCCAAAGGGAGTTTTGGAAGACGTTTTAGTGCAGGTTGATCATTTAGTCTTTCCGGCGGATTTCTATGTCCTCGAAATGGATGAATCAGACCATGCCCCTTCATTGCCCATCCTCCTTGGAAGGCCATTCATGAAAACGGCTCAAACAAAGATCGATGTGGCCAAAGGATTAGTAACTATGGCATTTGGTGGTGACATGATTAGTTTTAAAATTTCTGAATCCATTGAGACTCCTAATGTTGTTCATTCTTGTTGTGGCATTGGTAAAATTGAAAAGATAGGACCGGACCGTTTAGCACCAAGCACAAAGGATGCATCAAGAACCATGCAAGACGAGGGAATTGGAGTGGAGAACAAGGACCATACGGCCACTGCCCTCAAAGTGCTCACATTGGCTGAAAGAACCATGGGGAAGAATGTTCACATTGCTGCCACTTCATCACAACACATAGGTAAGCCACCTAATCCAAATCCAATTCCCATTAAAGTTGATAGGTGGTTCCCTTCTTTGGTGCAGGTACCCAAGCAAATCCCCAATGGTGGGCGCATAAACATGAACCTTAGGCAACACAACGCACCCATCAACAAACATCACTATCCATTTCCGTTCAAGGATGCAATGTACAAGAACTTTGTGGGGCAGGTTGTGGAGGAGATCCCACTCCATGCCGTGGGCTCCAATGAGGCATGATTGTGTTCTTCGTCCGGCTTCACGACGTTAAAGAAAGCGCTACTTGGGAGGCAACCCATGCAATTCAACAAAGGAAGCCCTAGGAATCACTCCAATTCCAGATTTGCGTTCCTAAAACCCTTCACTTTGTTGCTTGTTTCTAATCTGCCCAGTTGTTATTTACTTGCTGTTTGTGTGTTTCTTTTTGTTTAGTGTGGTTTTATGCTTGAAACATTGAGGACAATGTTTGATTTAAGTGTGGGGGGGGTAACTAAGTGTTTTAGATGCAAATTCGTGGGATTTTATCACCCTTAACTTGGAGACTTGTTCCTCGCTGTTTTTAAGTGTTTTTGAGCAGTTTTGGTATGTTTTGGTGTGTTTGAAGTAAAAATCCGAAAATCACATAAAAATTTGAAAAATTTGTTTTAAAAACCCAAAAAGAGTTGTTTTTGTGTGTTTGTTTGTGTCTTAGGGTACCTTCCAACACAATGATGAGGATTTGGTTTTTAATTGCATGACTGTTAAAGAGAGTGATTAACATGGATGAAAGTTTGATTTACTCTTTGTTTATGCTTGGTTGTGGTTATAACTTATGAATTCACATGCAATCATAAAGGAAAAATCAGTTTTTGTAACATGCTTGAAGGAAGGAACTCAAACAAACGCTACAACCTTGTGAGACTTGAGCCTAAACGTTTTATTGGAGAGTTAAAATCTGGGCATTTTTTTTGTTCTCTAAGTCGTTGCATGATCTCATTATTCCTTGCTTGGTTGCTACTTAGAAGGCATTTCATCATTTAGTTCCAAATGCTAGAACTCATGCCCATTTCATTCAAAGCATGTTATTGATTTGCATAACACATTTTCAAGATAAAGTTGTGTAGTTACCACCACCTTAGCCAAACTGCCGTGTATCCCATATCATTTTATGTTTAAGTTTAACCCCGTTGAGCCTTGTTTAGCCTTTTCCTTGTTAACCCATGTTTTCCTCACCTAGCCTAGATTAGGACTATCCATTCCTTTGTTCTTTAAGCATAGTAAAGCATGATTCAATTTGAATTCTTTTGTGGCAGAAAACAAGTGTGGGGGAAGTTTTTGTTATGTGAATTTGTGTGCCATAAAGCACGGGTTCAAAGAAAAGAAAAGAAAATAAAATTCGTGGAAAAAGAAAAAAATGAAGCGAAAAAGTATGAAAAGTTGTGAAAAAGAGCTCCAAAGTTTTGATTGTTGAAGTAAGGGTCCAAAACAATGAATTCGGCCCTAAGGAGTTGTCTAAATCTTTCCCTTGTGTTTTAAAGTTAGTTTCTGCCATTCAAGTGAATTCTAAGTCTCAATTTCATTGCTTTGCTTACTATCGCTTGTAGAACGTTTGTTTTCCCTATCCTTTCTTTGTTAACCAATACCCCAAGCCCCGTTACAACCCTTAACTTCTATCTTGAGTGCTGTGTATTTCAATTTGTGGAGTTTGAATTTGGTATGAGCATATGGTGTTATTGGTTCTCGCATCTAAGTAGTAGCATTCCATTCATGAGATCATATCTAAACATGCTTCTTAACTCTAGAAATTGCGTTCTTTGTGACACATATATGTGCGCATTCGTTTTCATATCTACATCAATCTTCTCACATATGACTAGTGTAGGGTGTGGAGTTAGAAAATCTGAGTGAAAATAGAGTGTATATCTTGTAAGGAATTGAGGGAATTCTCTAAGGCATGTTACTACATTCAAAGCATTGTTTTAATTGTTTACTTGTGAACTAGTGAGTAGTGGCTTAAATTAAGTATGTGCTTGTGTAAAGATGACTCAAATTTGTGGGGATAACGATCTTTAACATGTCATGTTCATTGGAAATCCCTGAGGCAAATGTTGGAAGGATTAGAGTGTGTTTATTGACTTTGTTTCGTTTTGTTTATTTTGTTTTGCTCGAGGACTAGCAAAAGCTAAGTGTGGGGGAATTTGATAGGAGCATATTTATGCTACTTAGTTATGTTGTTTTCTTGCATTTTTCGTAGTTAGTTATAACTTATTATAGTGTTTAAGGTCATTTTCGTGCAATTTCAGGTTCATATGGCAAAGTATGCATTTTGAGCCAATTTGGAGCATTTTGGAGCATTTTTGGGCCAAGATTGGATGGTGCAAACATGGAGACATGAGGATGGACGAATTTGATGATTCAAAGGGCTAGAAATCTGCATGTGTGTGTGCAAAGTGTTGGCCTACAACTTCAAACATCATGGCTGCCATGTAATGGCAGAAAATGTGTTTTTTACTAGCTAAATGGATGAAGAACATGCATTGCAAGTATAAACACCACATGGGCAGCAAGAAGGAAAGAAAACAGCAACACACACACCACATGGGCAGCAAGGAATCAGAAATTAAAGCATGGTCAGCAAGGAATAAGAAATTAAAGCATGGGCAGCAAGGAATCAGCATGGGCAGTGAATAGACAACAAGGAATGGCAGAAATTGGACCACCATGAAGTGGATTTCTGCAAGGATGGCAGATTGTCCATTACTTAATGTTTGCTTGACATTTTCAGCCACTATATAATCCCCATTCAACCATTTATCAAGGGAGTTCAGAAAACCACACCTCCCACACACATTCCATTCATCCCATCCAGCCATACACCCTCCACAATTCATAAATTCGTCAAACACATCCATCACACTTTGCAGCAGCCTTCCTTCACCTTTCACCATATTTTCTGACCCAAAATCATCCCTAGCCGTACCCCCATCAACCCTAAACCTTCCCATACCATTCCCCATCCATTCTACACCACAAATAACCCCAAAACCTGTTCTAAAGTTCTCTGTCGCAGCAAGGAGGAAGGAGAATTCGTTGATGAGCTTGCTGCCAAGTTGGAGCGTTCTAGGTGTTTTCTTCCTTTGGATTTTAATTTCTAAATTTATGTATCTTTGCTTTGTGAGTATGAGGAACTAAACCCCCTTAGTTGGGGGGTAATTCGAAACCATGTACATGCTTGCAGTATGACTTGATTAAATTCAGTTGTTAGTTCATAAATTGTGGATTCAATTCGTTCATCTATTTGATTGATAACTTATTTGTGTATGTTGATTGAGAGTGCACGCTTAGTTTTCATGCATGAATATGATGCTAGATTATGAGGGAGTTTCACCTAATAGTTACAATCTTATAATCACAAGTAGTGAAGGTCGCTTGAAAACGATCGCGTTGAATGAATTCTTGGCATAAGTTTCATGCAATTCATAGTAACGAATGCTTCGTCAATGCTTATGTTTTTCATAGAACTTAATGATTCTTGCTTGGATCTCTATTATGCAATTCATGTAGGGAACTTGTAGGGAATGTTTTGGGTTGTCGTATGCAATCATCCAATCTAATAACTTGTGGAAAAACTGAAAGTTAATTAGTGCAATTCACGGTTAATTTGGGGCATTGAGTATCCATAGTTTATTGAAGAACAACTGAAAATCGTTTTGTTTGCAAGTGTGACATGTGTGGAGAAGAACCTCCTAACTAGCCTTTTATCCATCCTTTTCATCCAAAAACGTTTTACAATCTGTTTAGTTTTAAGTTTCTGTTTTGTTTTCAATTTTCGTCCAAAACAAATCCCCCTTTATTTTGAAGTCTTAGATTAGTTAGAAAGTGTTTTGATTTGTGTTTCTAAGTGTTTTGATTCAAGTTTTCATCAAATTTCGTCCAAATTAGTGTAGGTGCTCAAAACTGCCCAGAAAGTGGTTTTTAGGCAGTTTTGAGCCTTCTAGTTGCTGTTTTGAGTTCTAGGTTTGTTTAAGTGTTTTAAACTTTAGTTTTGCATTCTTTGAGTCTAGTTTAGTGTTTTAAACTTTGTTTTTGAGTTTTTAAGTCAGTTTCCAAGTGTTTAGCAATCCCTCCTAATCCCCGGTCTAGAACGATCCCTACTTACATCTTTACTACAATTTGACAAAAGAGGGTTTAATTTGTGTGTCAAGTAATTCTCACATCAAGGTGGCGCCTTGTCCCCTTTGTGTTCCTTCCTTGTCTCCCTTGTTGCAACAAATCCCCTTGCTATGTTTCCCTATCCTTAAACCATGTAAAAACCTTTCCTTTTCCCCTTAGGACTTTGAAAAACCCTTTCCCTTAGTCCTTAGGATTCAGCCGCACCTTTCCCACCAATTTCCTTGCCTTGCCGCACAAGGAATCACCTTTCCCTTTAGTTTTAGGACACTTACCCCTTTCCTAAGCCTTTGCCGCACCTTTGAGAGGAATCCCTGACCTTTACTCTTCCTTGCCGTGCAAGGGAGAGCATTCTTTCCTATTTCCTTGCATTCAAATCAGATTCCCTTGCCTTTTTCCTCATTGCCGCACCCTTTAACCTATTTCCCTTAGTATTTTGGTTCTAATTTCCTATTTCCTTTAAGTTTTAGTTTAATTTCTGATTACCTAATTTATTTTGGAGCCTTGTTCTATAAATACCAAGCTTTGCCGCAGCCTTAGGGTTACCATTCACCAATTCACACAACCTTACACAATTCTACAAACTTTCAGCCATCACTACACCTTTGCCGTGCCCATCCTTCACCCAATTCCATAACTTCTGACCCTAAAACACATCCCAAACACTTCACCCACCTTTGTGCCGTAGCAAGGAGAAAGAAGGAAGGACTCTTGGATGCTCAAGCTTCATCGTTGGTGCATTGTAGGTGTAATTCGTTTTATGATTTCAATGTTTAATTTCTTTTCCTTTCGTTTTGCTATGAACATGAGTGGCTAAACCCCTATTGGTTAGGGGTGATTTCGAAGCCATGACTATGTGTGCAATTTGATTTGATAAATTCCAGTTATGAGTTCTTGAATCGTGAATGCAATTGGCTTAACTGTGCGAGTAATAACTTATTTGTGTTTGTTAAGTAGGGGTCGACACTTAATTGGCTTGCATGAATATGATGCTAGAATATAAGGTTGTTTCACATAATCGTCACACACTTATATTCATATGTAGTGAAGGTCGCTAGTCACGATCGCGTTAAGTCCAATTCCTAGCATGAGTGACATGATGTCATAGTTTCAAGTGCTTTGTCAATGCTTATAGTTTTCATTGAACGTAATGATCTTTGATTGTATCTTTATTATGATGCCATGTAGGGAACTTTTGAGGAATGCTTTGGGTTGTCGAATGATGTCATCCAATCCAATAACACAAGGAAAACTGGAGAATTAACTACTGATGTCACGGTTAATTTGGGGCATTGTCATTCATAATTCAATGAAGGAATAACTGGAAATCGAGTCGTTTGCATACTTGTCATGTGTGAAGAAAAAGACTCTAACCAACCCATCATCCATTTAAACTCCCAATTCGTTTTACAATCTGTTTTAATTACAAAGTTTTTGTTTTGTTTTCAATTTCGTCAAAACCAATCTCCCCTTTATTTTGAAGTCCTAGATTAGTTAGAAAGTGTTTTGGTTTATGTTTTTAAGTGTTTTGGTACAAGTTAAAACCCAAATTCGTCCAATTTGGTGCTTTGTGCTCAAAACTGCCCAGAAAGTGTTTTTAAGGCAGTTTTGAGTCTTTTGGTTGCTGTTTTGAGTTTTTGGTTTGTTTTAGTGTTTTAAACTTTTAGTTTTGCATTCTTTGAGTCTAATATAGTGTTTTAAACTTCGTTTTTACGTTTCTAAGTCAGTTTTCAAGTGTTTAGCAATCCCTCCTAATCCCCGGTCTAGAACGATCCCTACTTATTCATACTACAATTGTCAACAAGAGGGTTTAATTTGTGTGCTTATATATTTCGCATCAAATTTTTGGCGCCGTTGCCGGGGATTAGCAAATGTTGTTTCTTTTTATTTATTTTCGTTTGTTTTCTATCTTAGTTGCTGATTTGTTTTGTTTCTTTGTTTTTAGGTACTAGTGCATGACTCGAAGTTCCCAACCTATTCGTGAGCATATTTTGGACTTTGACGACGATTTTGAGCGAACTTTGAGAAGGAGGAACCAACAAGAGTCCAACCCACCTAGCCCTGAACCTGACCTTGAAGAACAAGTTTTAGAAGAAGAAGAGAGGGGCACGGCTGGGATATTTTAGGAAGCACCAATCATGGCAGCCGACAACCGCACAATCAAGGAGCTTTCGGCTTCGGGATTCAATAATGCCGCACCTTTATGCATCCAATATCCCATGGCAGCTCAAGGCAAGACCGAGGAGTTTGAATTGAAGTCTAGTTTGCTGCACCACATCCCAAAGTTCCATGGGCTGTCCATGGAGGACCCTAACAAGCATTTGAAAGAGTTTGAGGTCGTTTGCTCAAGTATGACTCCGGTTAAAGTTGATGGCAGCATTTTAAAGATGAAGGCTTTTCCATTCTCTTTAATGGACAAAGCCAAGGATTGGTTATACGAATTGGCTCCCGGAACGGTCACGTCTTGGGAGAGTATGAAGAGGGCATTTTTGGAGAAGTTCTTCCCAACTTCTCGAATCATCCTTCTTCGTAAAAAGATAAGTGGTATTCAGCAAGAGGAAGGTGAGTCTTTTCCCACTTATTATGAACGTTTTAAATCACTTGTTGCTTCTTGTCCACAGCATCAGATGAAGGAGGAGCTACTTCTACAATACTTTTACGAGGGGCTCCTACCACTTGAACGTCAAATGCTCGATGCCTCGGCGGGTGGAGCATTGGTGGACAAAACACCCATGGCTGCCAAGATCTTGATTGCTAATCGAGCGTTGAACGCTCAACAATACGAGGGCGTTGGCCCAAGAGGAACCCCACGACAACAAGTGCATGAGGTAAGTTCTAAATCCGACATTCATTCACAAATAGCTAATCTTACTTCCATTGTGTCTCAGATGGCCGAAGGAATGAAGTTGCAAGGACCAATTGTGTGTGGTGTGTGTTCTATTCAAGGACATGCTTCTGAAACATGTCCTCAACTCATTGAGAATGGTGGATGGGAGAGCGCTAATGCAATTGGATTTCAAGGCCAAAATCAGCCAAGGAACGATCCATATTCAAATACATATAATGCAGGTTGGAGAGACCACCCAAATTTCAAGTGGAGGGAGGCCCAACAACCCCAACAACAAGGAGGTTTTAGGCAACAACCCCCGGGCTTCTACACCAAACCATACGCACTCCCTCAACTCCAACCACAATCTGCCCCAAATGCTTTAGGTACGTCTCTAGATAATGATGCACTTCTTAAGATACTAACCAAGTTATCTCAGGGGCAAGACGATCAAACCCAAGCAATGCACAACACGAACATTAGGGTGGATCAATTGGAAAAGCAAATAGGGCAGATTACGGAGTTTGTTGGGCAGATTAGAGACCAAGGAAAGCTTCCTAGTTCTACCATTCCAAATCCAAAGGCAGGGTTTGAATCAGCCAAAGCAATCACCCTAAGAAGTGGTAAGGAGGTTGGGGCAGGTTCTTCATAAAAAACAGGTCATAAAGAGGATGAAATTTTGCAAATAGAAGAGGAGGAATCAAGCCCACCAACGGCAAAGGTGGAGACACAAAGAAGATGAAATGTTGCAAATTTGATAGGAGCATATTTATGCGCCTTAGTTAGCTAGTTCTTATGCATTTCCATGGCGTTTTCCTAGTTAAAGTAGTCTTTTAAGCTAGTTTTATGTGTTTTCAGGTTTTAAGGCCAAAGGATGCAAGAAGATTCATTTTGGAGCTTTTTGGAGCAAAATGGAGCTTGGAATGCATGTCACATATTTGGAGTCAAGGTTTGGACGAATTTGAAGACTTGAAGATGACAATTCCTACTTGAACAAGGTTTCCTAGTTGAAATAGGAAAGTGCTTACATGAACGAAGGATTCCTAATTGAAGAAGGATTCCTAATCAACAAAGGATTTCTAATTGAAGATGGATTCCTACTCACATGAGGATTCCTAGAAGAACAAGGATTCCTACTCCAAGAAGGATTCCTACTCGAAATAGGAAAGTTAAGCCAAGGTTTCCTACTTTGGTTTGACCTTTCCTAAATGTTCCTAAGTCTTATCAACTTTGAAGGTTTCCTAAGCATTTTAGGACATCAAATACACCTTCCTTGCACCATATCAACCTTTGCCACACATCATACATCTTTCCCTTTAAGTTTTAGGACACTTAAACCTTTCCTAAAGCCTTGCCGCACCTTGTTCCTCTTTCCTCTTCCTTGCCGTGCAAGGGGGAGTGCTCTTTCCTATTTCCTTGCCTTAAATCACTTTCCTAATCCATTCTAAATCCTTGCCGCACCCTTTACCTATTTTCCCTTAGTTTTCTGATTTGTTTCCTAATTCTAGAATCCTTAGACTTAATTTCTGATTTCCTAATCAACCTAGGGTTTTAATTTCTGTTTTCCTTTAAATAAACCTCTTTGTTGCAGCCACAAAACATTCACACACACATCTATTCAACCCCATTCACGCCAGAAATCATCCACCATCTTCAACAGCCCCATTCCTTCACCATTCACCATACTTTCTGACCCAAAACCACCCTAGCCACACCACCCATCAACCCTAAACACTTCCATACGTCCCTCATCCATTCTACATCATTCAATAACCCAAAAACCTGCCCAAAGTCCCTGTGCCGCAGCAAAGGAGAGGAAGAAGAATTACTTGAAGGTTCTAGCTGTTCAACATCGAATCGTTGGAATTTTTAGGTGTGATCTTTCTTATGTTTTCAATGTTTCAATTCAATAAATCTTGTGTTGTGAGTATGAGGAACTAAACCCCCTTAGTTGGGGGGTGATTCGAAACCATGTACATACTTGCAATATGATTTGATTACATTCAGTTGTTATTTCATAAGTTGTGGATTCAATTCGTTCATCTACTTGATTGATAACTTATTTGTGTATGTTGATTAAGAGTACATGCTTAGTTTTCATGCATGAATATGATGCTAGATTATGAGGGAGTTTCACCTAATAGTTACAATCTTATAATCACAAGTAGTGAAGGTCGCTTATAAACGATCGCGTTGAATGAATTCTTGGCATTAGTTTCATGCTCATCATAGTAACGAATGCCTCGTCAACACTTATAGTTCTCATTGTGCTTCATGATTCTTGATTGTATCTTTATTGTGCTCATCACGTAAGGAACCTTTGAGGAATGCTTTGAATTGTTGTATGCGCTTTCCCATCCAATTCATTAACTTAAGGAGAACTTGAAGGTTAATTTAAGCGTATCTAATTAACTTGGGGTGTTGAGTTTCATAATTTATTGGAAGAACAACTGAAAATCGTTTTGTTTGCAAGTGTGTCATGTGTGGAGAAGAACCTCCTAACTAGCCTTTTATCCATCCTTTTCATCCAAAACGTTTTACAATCTGTTTTGTTTTAAAGTTTTTGTTTTGTTTTCAATTTTCGTCCAAAACCAAATCCCCCTTTATTTTGAAGTCTTAGATTAGTTAGAAAGTGTTTTGATTTGTGTTTTAAGTGTTTTGATTCAAGTTTTTACTCAAATTCGTCAGATTTTGTGTTTGTGCTCAAAACTGCCCAGAAAGTGGTTTTTAGGCAGTTTTGAGTCTTCTAGTTGCTGTTTTGAGTTTTTGGTTTGTTTTAGTGTTTCAAACTTTAGTTTTACATTCTTTGAGTCTAGTTTAGTGTTTTAAACTTTGTTTTTGAGTCTTTAAGTCAGTTTCCAAGTGTTTAGCAATCCCTCCTAATCCCCGGTTTAAGAACGATCCCTACTTATCCATACTACAATTGTCAACAAGAGGGTTTAATTTGTGTGTTTAGTTAATTTACGCATCAAAATGGAGGAGGAGAAATCAAGTCAACCCACGGCAAGGATAGAAGCATCCTTGCCGCAAGTTCCAATAGCCCCAACACTATCCAATCTGTCCAACAAAGGTAAGAATGTGTCCAATTCGGTTCATACTAATGTTATTCCTTTGAATGTACCTTTTCCTAGTAGGTTCATGCAAGCCAAGAATGAAGAGGAGGAAAAAGATGTTCTAGAGACATTTAGAAAGGTGCATGTCAACATTCCCCTTTTGGATGCAATCAAGCAAATCCCAAAGTATGCCAAGTTTTTAAAGAAGCTTTGCACAACAAGAAAACGTTTCCGGGAGAAAGAAGTGGTACATGTAAGCGAGAATGTCTCCGCAATGTTGCAAAGAAAGCTACCACCTAAATGTAAAGATCCGGGTAGTTTCACAATTCCTTGCGTAATTGGTAATACAAGGTTTGAGCATGCTATGTTAGATTTAGGTGCATCAATTAATGTCATGCCATATTCTGTTTATGCATCTATGAATCTAGGAGCACTTAAACATGATGGTGTGATTATCCAATTAGCCGATCGATCTAATGCATATCCAAAAGGAGTGTTGGAAGATGTTTTGGTGCAGGTAGACCACTTGATTTTTCCTGCAGATTTCTATGTGCTTGATATGGAGGATTCAGGCCACTCTTCACCATCACCGCTCTTACTTGGACGACCTTTCATGAAAACGGCTCAAACCAAGATTGATGTGGCCAAAGGATTAGTAACTATGGCATTTGGTGGTGACATGATTAGTTTTAAAATTTCTGAATCCATTGAGACTCCTAATGTTGTTCATTCTTGTTGTGCCATTGATAAAATAGAGAAGATAGGATCGGACCGTTCAACACCAAGCACAAAGGATGCATTAAGAACCTTGCAAAACGAGGGAATTGGAGTGGAGCACAAGGACCATACGGCCACTGCCCTCAAAGTGCTCAAATTGGCCGAAAGAACCATGGGGAAGAATGTTCACATCGCTGCTTGATGCGTAAAAATACTAAACACACAAATTAAACCCTCTTTTGACAATTGTAGTATATGTATAAGTAGGGATCGTTCTGGACCGAGGATTAAGAGGGCTTGCTAAAACCTCTAAACTGACTTAGAAACACAAAAATAAACTTAAAAACACTTAACAAGACTCACAAGACTCAAAACAAACTTAAAAGACTCAAAATCAGCTAGAAAGACTCAAAACTGCCTAAAAACAACAACTAAGGCAGTTTCTGCCACTAACACAAGTTTTGGACGAAAATTGATTTTATCTTGATTCAAAACACTTAAAAACACAATCTAAAACAAGTAATAACTAATATGACTCAATAAAATAAAGTGGGATTTGGTTTTGGACGAAAATAAGTAAAACAAAATAAGAAAGACTTAAACAGATTTTTAGACAAACTTAGGTGAATTGATGGATGATGGGCTAACTAGAGGGTTCTTCTCCACACATGACACACTTGCATTCAAATCGATTTCCAATTGCTGATGCGAAATATATAAGCACACAAATTAAACCCTCTTTTTATCAATTGTAGCAAAGTATGAAAGTAGGGATCGTTCTAGGCCGGGGATTAGGAGGGATTGCCAAATCACTTGAAACTGACTCAAACCGTAAAAACAAAGTTTAAAACACTAAACTAGACTCAAAGAATGCAAAACTAAACTATAAAACACCAAAACAAACCAAAAGACTCAAAACAGCAAATAAACACTCAAAACTGCCTGAAAAACACTTTCTGGGCAGTTTTGAACACCTAACACTAAATTGGACGAAATTGGGTTATGACTTGACTCAAGACACTTAAAAACACAAACTAAATTGATTTCTAACTAATCTAACATTTCAAAATAAATGGGGATTGAGTTTTGACGAAAATTGAAAACAAGAACAAACTTTGTAAATTGAACAGATTCTAAAACGAATTTGATAAAAGTGAATGGATGGAAAGCTAGCTAAGGGGTTCTTCTCCACACATGTCACACTTGCATACAAAACGATTTCCAATTGCTTCTCAATAAACCATGAATTCCCAACACCCCAAATTAACCGTGAATTGCACTAATTAACCCTCAGATTTTCCTAAAGTTATCGAATTGGATGAATTGCATACGACAACCCAAAGCATTCCTCATAAGTTCTCTGCATGAATTGCATAACGAAGATACAAGCAAAGATCATTAAGTTCTATGAAAATCATAAGCGTTGGCGAGGCATTCGTTACTATGAATTGCATGAAACTTATGCCAAGAATTTACTTAACACGATTGTGATCAACAACCTTTACTACTTTTGAATATAAGTTCATAACGATTAGGTGAAATTCCCTTATATCCTAGCATCAAACTTATGCATGAAAATTAAGCGTGCACTCTCAACCAACACACACAAATCAGTTTTAATTCATGTAGATAAGTAAATTGAATTCACAACTTATGAAACGCAATTGAAAGTAATCAAATCATATAGCAAGCATAAACATGGTTTCGAATCCCCCCTAGCCAAGGGGGGGTTAGTTCCTCATACGTACAAAACAAAGAGTATAGAATTTAAACATTGAAATCAAAAGAAAGAAAACACCTAAACGCTCCAACGATCCTAACTTGAATGGCATGCACGTCCAAGGCTTCTCCTTCTTCCTCTTTGGTGCGGCACAAGGTTTTGGGGACAGGTTTGGATGGTATTTGTATGGGGGAGTGGATGGGAGATGGTATGGTGGTGTGGCTGTTTGTGTTTTTGATGTAGTGTCCTCCCTAGTGTTCTTCCCTTCACTCCCTATTTATAGAAGCTCCAAAGCAAAGAATCACTCAAGTGGCTTCAATAAACAATACAAACAAAGACCAAAATGATGCAAAAACAACTAGTTTACATGCTCTTTTATCATTGTGTCTTGCCTTTAACAAAAGGCAATCATTCCTCTTTTGCTAATTCAACTCCTTTGTAGTTGTCCATGTGCCTTCATTCTTCAATTTCTGATGCATTTGCCTTGTATTCCATCCCTTTTCCACATGTACTAGCTGTTAGACAACTTTCACACACATGTTTTGCATCATTTCATCTTGCAAACATCATGGGATGAGAAATACAGAGTAACCCCAAGGGATGAGAAACACAAGGGATGAGAAACACAAAGTAACTCGAGAGGCTTCGTTGGGAATGCATTTTCGGAGATGAAAAAGGATTAACCTGAGTTGGACTGATTGGATTGATTATGGGATGTAGGAGGCTGCGGCAAGGGTGTTTCCTTCCTTGCCGTGGGTGGCTTTTGTTCTTCCTTTTCAATCATCAACTCCTCCACCTCGTTAGAACGTGATTTGGAGTGTTGGGGGTCAGATCCTACGTGCTTCCCACTTCGCAAAGTTATAGCTTTTGCAGATTCGAATCCACCTTTTGGATTGACCACGGTTGAGCTAGGCAACTTGCCTTGCTCTCGAAACTGCCCCATAAACTCGGCAATTTGCCCCACTTGCTTCTCTAACTCGTCCACCTTCTTGTCCCTAGTTTGCATGCCCTGCGCCATAGAAGTTAATAAATTAAAAATGTGATCATTATCAATAGAAGAACCTGATTTTTGGGCGGGTTGTGCTTGGGGTTGAGTTGGTGCAAATAGCTTTTGATAGAAACCCCGGGGGTTGTTGCCTAAATGTGCTTTGTTGTTGGCCTTGTTGGGGTTCTCGCCATTTGAAATTTGGATGATCACGCCAACCGGGATTGTAAGTATTAGAAAATGGGTCATTCCTCGGTTGGTATTGGTTGCCAAATCCCACGGCATTGAGGGTCTCCCAACGTCCATTCTCTATCAATTGTGGGCACTTGTCCATAAGGTGTCCTTGCATCGAGCATACGCCACAAGCTGCCACGTTTTGCACTTTTGGTCCTTCCACCACCTGAGAAAGCAAAGTAGTAAGGTTAGCCATTTGATTTTGAAGTTCGGTTATGGCACTTACCTCATTCACTTGGTGTTGCCGTGGGTTGCTCCTTTGGCCAACACCTTCGTATTGTTGGGCATTCAACGCTCGATTGGAGATTAATGTCTTGGCTGCCGTGGGGGTCTTGTCCACCAAGGCTCCTCCCGCCGAGGCATCTAGCATTTGACGTTCGATTGGTAGTAGCCCCTCGTAGAAGTATTGTAGAAGAAGTTCCTCCTTCATCTGATGCTGTGGACATGAAGCAACAAGAGATTTAAAACGTTCATAGTAAGTAGGAAAAGATTCACCTTCATCTTGTTGAATTCCACTTATCCTTTTTCGTAGGAGGATAACTCGAGAAGTTGGGAAAAACTTCTCCAAGAAAGCCCGTTTCATACTCTCCCAAGATGTGACCGTTCCGGGAGCTAATTCATACAACCAATCTTTCGCCTTTTCCATGAGAGAAAAGGGAAAAGCCTTCATCTTCAATATGCTCCCGTCAACATTGATTGGAGTCATGCTTGAACACACCACCTCGAACTCTTTCAAGTGCTTGTTAGGATCCTCCATGGACAACCCATGGTACTTCGGAATGTGGTGTAGCAAACTTGACTTCAATTCGAACTCATCCGTCTTCCCTAGGGCAGCCATGGGGTATTGGATGCATAGAGGAGCGGCATTGTCCAATCCCGAAGCGGAAAGCTCCTTGATTGTTCGATTGTCCGCTGCCATGTTGGGATCTTCCTCTTCTTCTTCAAGTGGATGTTCTTCAAACTCAGGTTCAGGAATAGGTGGGTTACGATCTTGTTGATTCCTATTCCTTCTCAAAGTCCTCTCACAATCGTCGTCAAAGTCCAAGATATGCTCACGAACCAGATGAGAACTCCGAGTCATAAACTAGTACCTAAAACAAGAAAACAAACAAGGGCAGTAACTAACATAAAAACACACGAAAATAAACAAAAAGAAATAACAAGGGATTAGCAATGCTAATCCCCGGCAACGGCGCCAAAAATTTGATGCGAAATATATAAGCACACAAATTAAACCCTCTTTTTATCAATTGTAGCAAAGTATGAAAGTAGGGATCGTTCTAGGCCGGGGATTAGGAGGGATTGCCAAATCACTTGAAACTGACTCAAACCGTAAAAACAAAGTTTAAAACACTAAACTAGACTCAAAGAATGCAAAACTAAACTATAAAACACCAAAACAAACCAAAAGACTCAAAACAGCAAATAAACACTCAAAACTGCCTGAAAAACACTTTCTGGGCAGTTTTGAACACCTAACACTAAATTGGACGAAATTGGGTTATGACTTGACTCAAGACACTTAAAAACACAAACTAAATTGATTTCTAACTAATCTAACACTTCAAAATAAATGGGGATTGAGTTTTGACGAAAATTGAAAACAATAACAAACTTTGTAAATTGAACAGATTCTAAAACGAATTTGATAAAAGTGAAAGGATGGAAAGCTAGCTAAGGGGTTCTTCTCCACACATGTCACACTTGCATACAAAACGATTTCCAATTGCTTCTCAATAAACCATGAATTCCCAACACCCCAAATTAACCGTGAATTGCACTAATTAACCCTCAGATTTTCCTAAAGTTATCGAATTGGATGAATTGCATACGACAACCCAAAGCATTCCTCACAAGTTCCCTGCATGAATTGCATAACGAAGATACAAGCAAAGATCATTAAGTTCTATGAAAATCATAAGCGTTGGCGAGGCATTCGTTACTATGAATTGCATGAAACTTATGCCAAGAATTTACTTAACACGATTGTGAGCAACAACCTTTACTACTTTTGAATATAAGTTCATAACGATTAGGTGAAATTCCCTTATATCCTAGCATCAAACTTATGCATGAAAATTAAGCGTGCACTCTCAACCAACACACACAAATCAGTTTTAATTCATGTAGATAAGTAAATTGAATTCACAACTTATGAAACGCAATTGAAAGTAATCAAATCATATAGCAAGCATAAACATGGTTTCGAATCCCCCCCTAGCCAAGGGGGGGTTTAGTTCCTCATACGTACAAAACAAAGAGTATAGAATTTAAACATTGAAATCAAAAGAAAGAAAACACCTAAACGTTCCTACGATCCTAACTTGAATGGCATGCACGTCCAAGGCTTCTCCTCCTTCCTCTTTGGTGCGGCGCAAGGTTTTGGGGACAGGTTTGGATGGTATTTGTATGGAGGAGTGGATGGGTGATGGTATGGTGGTGTGGCTGATTGTGTTTTTGATGTAGTGTCCTCCCTAGTGTTCTTCCCTTCACTCCCTATTTATAGAAGCTCCAAAGCAAAGAATCACTCAAGTGGCTTCAATAAACAATACAAACAAAGACCAAAATGATGCAAAAACAACTAGTTTACATGCTCTTTTATCATTGTGTCTTGCCTTTAACAAAAGGCAATCATTCCGCTTTTGCTAATTCAACTCCTTTGTAGCTGTCCATGTGCCTTCATTCTTCAATTTCTGATGCATTTGCCTTGTATTCCATCCCTTTTCCACATGTACTAGCTGTTAGACAACTTTCACACACATGTTTTGCATCATTTCATCTTGCAAACATCAACTGTCGGCCACTTTATGATAAGCTCATATTTATACATATTTTACATCAAATTCTCTTGTCTTTTCTTAGTTATTTCCTCATATTTTTATGCTATTTACTTTGTTTTTGATCGGATTATATTTATACATATTTTACATCAAATTCTCTCGTCTTTTCTTAGTTAGTTTCTTATATTTTTGAGCTATTTACTTTGATTTTATGTTTTTTTAGTATTTATCTAGTAAATAAAATAAATATTGCACAAGTGAGATTTTAAGTGATAAAATCGTCAAAACTGTCTTGCCCACTGTAATTGGTTAATAATCAAGAAAGTATTATAAATATATATATATATATTTATATATATTATATAAATATATATATATATTTATATATATATATATATAAATATATATATATATATTTATATATATATATATATCAATATATATATATATTTATGAACGTGAATGTGCAGCATGGCAGAAATAATATAATAGAGCATGCGCTGCTTTTGGCAGCTGGCAAAGGAGGAAACAGAAAGAATAAAAGAAAGAAGTTCGCAGAGGATAGAGTGGAGGAGCAGGTTGCTGCCTTGCAGCAGCTTGAGCAGGCGTTGACGCGGAGAACTTGGGCAGCTAGCAGGTTGAGGAGAACGGAGGACACTGCCGGACACTGCCTTGTTTTGGCAGCTTGGAGTGACGCGAGGCAGGAGGAAGAACAGGCTTGCTGCTTGGCAGCCTGCGAGAGACGTGAAGGAAAGACGGAGGGAACTGGGGGTGAGCTGTCAAGGCTCTCGACCCTTGGTTAGCAGGCGCTGCCCTTGGGCAGCACGAAGAGGTCAGCGTGGAATAAGGCAGCGATCAAAGGAAGGAGGAGCCTCGGCCTTAGCGACAAGGCAGGCTTGCAGAGATTGACGGCAGAAGCAAGGCTGCCCTTTGGCAGTTGACGCGAGGACTGACGCAGAAGAGGACGCAGCTGCACGAGGAAGGAGCTGCCTTGTGCATGCAGGCAGCAGCTGACAGCAGCGAGAGAGAACACTTGGCAGCGTCTGAAGCTGCGAGTCAGCACGGAGGGGTCAGTACGGGAGAAATGACGGGGTCAGCACAGCAGAAGCACAGTGGACAGATTCACTGCAATCTCTCTCTCGGTTAATTCGTTCTTCAAACTCATGTTTTATTTCTGTTTAATTTTAATAATGTGTAACTAATTTTATTTTGGCTAGAGTTTAATTCAAAACCATGGTTATATTTGTAATTTGAATTGATTACCTTCAGTTGTGATTTCTGAGTTGTGATTTAATTTGCTTAACTGCTTGATTGATAACTTATTTTTGTATGTCGATTAAGGATGCATACTTAATTTACATGCATGAATTTGATGCTAGAATATAAGTGAATTTCACCTAATCGTTATGAACTTATATTCACAAGTAGTGAAGGTCGCTTATAAACGATCGCGTTAGGTAAATTCTTGGCATAAGTTTCATGCAATTCATAGTAACAAGTGCCTCGTCAATGCTTATGATTTTCATAAAACTTAATGATTCTTGCTTGTATCTCTATTATGCAATTCATGTAGGGAACTTGTAGGGAATATTTTGGGTTGTCGTATGCAATCATCCAACCTAATAAAAGTAGGAAAATCTGAAGGTTAATTTAAGCGGACCTAATTAACTTGGGGCGTTGAGAATTTACAATTTATTGAAAGAACAACTGAAAATCAATTTAGGTTGCATATGTGGCATGTGTGGAGAATAATCCTCTAGCCAGTCCGTCATTTATCATTTTACCTTAATTTTATGTTTTTGTCAATTCTGTAATTTATTTAAGTTTAATTTACTTTTCATCAAAATCAATCCCCCGTTTATTTTAAAGTGTTAGGTTTGTTAGAAATCAATTTAGTTTGTGTTTTCTTGAATTTTGAATTATTTTGAGTCTTTTGATTTGTTTTAGATTATTTGTTAGTTTTATTTTGAGTTATTCTATTTAAGTGTTTTGAGTCTAGTTTAATATTTTAAATTTTGTTTTTACGTTTTTAATTTAATTTTACTTTGATTAGCATCCCTAGTTAATCCCCGGCCTAGAACGATCCCTACTTACATCATTACTACAACTGTCACAAATAGGGTTTAAATTTGTGCGTTAGTTATTTTCGCATCAAATTTTTGGCGCCGTTGCCGGGGATTAGCAAATTTGCTAATCCTTTTATTTTTGTTTTTGCTTATGTTTATTTGTGTTTGTGTATGTTACTTTTGATATTTGATTTAGTTTTCTTTCTTTGATTTTAGTTACAAATGGAGCAAGACCTGGATTCTACTAGCATTCAAGATCTATTGGCACAGCTCACTGCTCAATTAACTCATAATGCCGAACGGACCACAATGCCAAGTGGCCCTACATTTGATATGCCCTATGAGCAAGGATTTCAAACTCATCAATATCCCCAATTTTCTGCAAATGAAGATGTTTGGGGATATCAAGGCTATAACCAATCAAGGGGCAACATGTTTTCCAACGCTTATAATTCGGATTGGAGAGAGTATTCAGATTATATGTGGGATGAACCTCAACAATTTCAACAAGGTGGATATTGGCAGCAAGACGAGTTCTATTCAAGACCTATGCAGCTACCACATCATCCCCCACAGCAATTCCAATCGAATCAAAGTATGCCCGTGGATTATAATCAAATGCTTGAAGAATTAATTTCTTCGGTACAGGGTTCACAAAAAGAAGAACAATTGCCTCCATCGGAAGAGTTCTATCAGTGGCCATTTGAACCGTCACATCCACCACAACAATCTCCCCAATCAAATTCAGGTACGTCTTCGGATAATGATATGTTGAATAAGTTACTCACCTCTTTGACCCAGGACGTAGAAAATCGAAACATGGAGATGCAAAATAAAGCCAACAAGGTGGATGAGTTGGAGAAGCAAATTGGGCAGATTATGGAGTTCATGGTACAAATTCAAGATCAAAGTGAACTCTCCAACTCCACATTTGCAAATTCAGAGGGAGAAATGGAAATTAATGAAGCCATCACTTTGGGAAGTGATATGGAGGATGAAGTTGTTCCTGAACCATCCAAACAGAGCCCGAACATGGATGAATTGCCAATTCAAGAAGAAGATGAGGATGACGACTTGGGCAGTTTAGAAGAATTCTTATCGCAAACCCCCCAAGTCCTTATGTCATCCAACTCAGGTGAGGAGGTTCTAAGTTCAATTCATTCTGACATCGTTCCACCAAATGTCCTTTTTCCTTGCAGGTTTTTAAATCCCAAGGAAGAAGTGAATGAAAAATATGTTGTGGAAGATCTTCCCAAGGTGCAATGTGATATCCAAATTCTTGGTGTACCAAATCAAGTTCCCGATGGTATTGAAACGTTCAAAGAGACTTGTACACCAAGAAGAATTATTCCAGAAAATGAGGTGGCCGGAGAATTTCAAGAATACATCCAAGAGGCTGTGCATGAGACAATCAAGCCTAAAGCAGTTGAGTTTGATGACACGGGACAAGCCACAACCATCATAGTAAACCTGGCCAAGTTCAAAGTCCCGGAAACGTTCAAAGACGTGGTGTTTATAATTGAGTTTGAATGTGACTGTAAGCCATCTTCTCCATTTTTTATTTTAATTTATACTAACTTGTTTTTAATTTTGATGATTCAGGCACCGTCATTTGAATTTAAACCATTGCCGGATCATTTCAAGTACCACCGTCCGTTCAATGATAAGCCCATGCATTTGAATAATGAAGGGAGGCCTAGGAATCACCCACAATCAGATTTGCATTCCTAATCCCTTCTCTTTACTGAATTTGTTTTACTTTGTTTAGTTCTTTCATTGTTTGTTTGCTATTGTGTGAATTTATTTTACGTTGATTTTTTTTATTTTATTTTATTTTACGTTGATTTTATTTTGTTTTGTTTATTTAGTTGTGATTTTTGTTTAGAAAGTTAAACTTAGTCTTTTTACTTTGTTTTACTTATTGTTGTGTTTTCTTAATTAAGTTGTTAAAAATACATAAAAAAATAAAAAAATAAAAAAATAAAAAAATAAAAAAAATAAAAAAATAAAAATAAATAAAAATAAAAAAATAAAAAACTTAAAAACATAAACATTCATATAAATAAAAAATAAAAATAAAAATAAAAAAAAATAAAAAAATAAAAAAAAAAACTTAAATGCATAAATTTTTTTTTTTTTTTTTTTTTTTTTTTTTTTTTTTTTTTTTTACAATAACTTGTAATTTAATTTCGTTCATTGGTCATTGGTTGGTGGTGCCTCGGAGGTCGACGGAGCCCCTGAAAGACGAAGCGCCAGAGCTGGATCATTCAGAGCCTCAATACTTGGTGCTGCTCCCGAGGACGAAGGCAACACAAACCTCGGGAGTAACGCCATAAACCGTTGATGATCACTCTGAATCCGCACTTCGGACTCCTGCATCTGATCCAGCTTCCTCTTCATGCTTGTGGAGTAATTGGTTGCAAGCATGTGCAAATCCCTGTTCTCATGCCTAAGCACTCTGACCTCCTGCCGAAGACTAGCCACTTCAGCCATCAACGACTCCACCTGACGAGTTCGTGCAAGAAGGCGCTGGCCCATGTTTGATACGGAGCCTGCGCATCGGACGCTGTAGGCCATAGAGTCCTGAACAGCCAGTTCGTCGGACCGCCTGGAAAGTATCCTAGTGTCTCTAGGAGTGAGCAGATTTCTGGCCACCACCGATGCGGTTGTTTCGTTCATCATCATGGAATCCCCAACTGTAAGAGGACCATTCGGGGATATGAAGGACGGCTGCCAAATGTTGGTTGGAGAAGATATATCACTATCTTCCCCAACATTCAAGTTAAGGCGACGGTCAGAAGGGCAAGACATTTTCTGAAGGTGTTGAGAATGAAGAGTCGGACTGATCAAGATTAAAAGAAATGCAAGGAGGAAGTGTTTACAGGAGGGAGTGTTTACAAAGGAGCTTAAGTTTGTTGTGGAACAAAAATGAGCGTTCTTATAAGAAGAAGAAATCAAGAGGCATCACTCAGCAGTCGAAGAGACGCCCTCTCGCAAATCGAAGAGCCGAGCTCCTTTCTCAAAAGCCGGATTCTTTTCTCAAAAGCGGCGTCTCCGTCTCAAAAGTCGGTTCCTTTCTCAAAAGTCGGACGCCGTTCTCTCAAAAGTCGGGCGTCTCTCTCAAAAGTCGGAGCAGTCAGGAATCACGAGGCGAGCCGCTCCCTGATTTGTCCAGACGTGTCACATGCAATTCCTTTCTCAAAAGTCGGGATTGCTCAGAAACCACGAGCCGCTCCCTGATTTTTCCAATTTTGTCGTCACTCGTCACGCGCTGTCAGCTTTGCGCAAATTACGGGTGACTTTTTTCAGAAAGCGCGTGACCTGTACTGTTCATCCATCCACCGGCTGCCGACACGGGTAAAAGAACAGTTTCGGTTGTGAAGAAAAGACCTATAAACGTCTACCTTCGCATCCATTGCAAAGGCAAACTCTCTCAGCACTTCTTCATCTCCGAAATTTTTCATCTCCGAAAATGCCTTTCCAACAAACCCTCTCGAGTTTCTCTGTGTTTCTCATTCCCTGGGATACCTTTACAAACAAGTCATCTAGAGCTAGAGTATTTCATATCATGAAGGTTGAAAGCAAGAGTATCTCATATCACGCTTTCTCCCTGTCCTTTTCCTTGTCTTTGGGGCAAGGAGAAAGCGGGCAATCAGCCAGCACTCGGTGTCAATCTTCCAATCTAAGAACCGACTGCCTGGAAATCCTTCCTGATTGCTTACCTAGCATTGCTCTCGAGTGCTCTTCATCAACCACTGATGTACTTCCGAAGAAGTCGCCACATCTGCCTGGAGAACAGACATGGCAAGTGAAAATGATACTTGAAGCATGTGGAGACAAGGTGCTGCTTCATCTTCAAGATCAAGTCTCATTTTCCTTGCTAAGAAGTTCCCCAGCCCAGTTCAAGCATACACCTGTGGAACGATACTTCTTCAAAAGCAAAAGTATCCCATATCATCAGAGTCAGAGGCAAAGATTTCTCATGGCATGCTTTTCCTTTACCCTTGCTCTTGGCTACGGGGCAAGGTGAAAGAAAGGCAATCGGTCGGCACTTGGACAGATTGAACAAAGAAGCAGACCACTACCTCTGCCTCGTGCCTACTTGCCATGCAGAAGAACAAAAAGAGAAGAATGTAGCCTGCAGACTCAATCAACCCAGCAGAAGGAGTCTGAGTTGAAACCAAGAGCTCGAGAAGCCTCAACAACACCACCAATCAAGTCTCATTTTCCTTGCTAAGAAGTTCCGAGGCCAGTTCAAGTTCAAAGCTGTGGAAAGTCACCAAACAGGACCAATGATCATTTTTTTTAGTTTTATTCATTGTCTTTTTCATTTTTAATTTTTCGTTTGCATTTTTTTTTTACATTTTCTTGCGTGCTTAACTGATTTATTTCTTTTCTTTGCAGGAACTTTTGGTTATTTCCACCCTTGAAGTTGATTGCAGAATTTTAGCTTGGGGGTCATCGCTTGATTTTCTGCAAATTAGGGAAGTTTTCAGTCCTATTGCTTTATTTTTGTTTCTTTATATTTATTTATTTTATTTGTTATTTGCATTTTATTATATTTTCTGACATTGGGGACAATGTCTAGTTTAAGTGTGGGGGTAAAGAGTATAAAAATGACCAAATTGAAAATTTTTGTACCTTCGACTTTGAACTGGTTTCATTTGTTTCCATGTTATTGCTTTGTGTTTTCTTAATTAAGTTGTTGTTTTTTTTAAAAAAAAAAAAAAAAAAAAAAAAAAAATCCAAAAATTTAAAAAATCCAAATTTTTTTCCTTGTTTTCCTTATTGTTTTGAATTAGTTTTTTGTTAGTTTCCCGACCCAATGATATAATTGGATAAAATTTGAACCATGATCATCAAGAACTTAGTTAACATGTGTTGTGTGAAATTCCTAATTCTCGTGTTAGTTTGTACATATTTGATCATCTTTGAAAAACCAAATGCACATAGCCTTGTTGATGTGAAACTAAAGCATGATTTAAAGCTCCATATGTGAATTTAGTGACCATATACATCCTATGTGAGTTTTTGAGCCTATTGAAAGTGTGTGCATTTTTCATACACTCCTATTCTTTCGTGTGTGATGAACTTATGTGAGATACATCTCTAGAACTTGCATAACGATCTTTCGAAATTTTTGTCATTGATTGCATGAACTTGAAAATGATAGAGGCATTAGGTTTACCACCATGGCCCAAATAACCTTGTTTCCCAAAGAAAAATAATATCATTAGATTGCTTTTTTGAGCCGTATTTGTGAGCCTTTTATTTCTTATCACCAGATATGTCTACCTTTATGCCTGAAATAATTTTCCTTACCCTTTCCAAGCGAGCTAGTGAGCAATGTGAGATTGTCTTATGAGAAATGTTTGTGAAGGTGTTTGGCAAAAGAATAAGTGTGGGGGTTTTTCATATTTGTTTCTGTTTGAAAAAAAAAAAAAAAAAAAAAAAAAAAAAAGAAAAGGAAAAGAAAAAGAAAGATTGTATACAAAGAAAATAAAAAGTTTTTAAAGTTTCAGTTTATGGGTGTGGTTGGAGATGTCTGAAGAATCGTTGGAGAGCTTGAGTTCTTATAAATCTAAAGAAAATAATTGCTTGCAATGTAGCTTGGAACTTGTGTTTTCCTATTCTTTCGTTTCAATAACCCTATCCCTAAGCCTCATTACATCCAATAAAAGTCCTCTTGATTTAAGTTTTGCAATTATGACTGTGGAGAAGTGATCTTTATGCAAGCTTATGGTAGAACTTTCACATTTGTTTCTTTGAGAGAAACACATTAAAACTAAACACATGTGTGATTGAGTGTAAATCCCGTGAGAAGGTTGCTAGTTTGCATATGGTGATTTTAAAAAAATAAAAATTTGAAATTGCATTAACATGGCTAACTCACACACTACACTTCAAGGATGTTTCAAATATTACTGCTAATATTTGAATAAGGAAAATGAACTTGGATTAGCTTGCTGGTGTTAGCTATGGTTCTTGATTATTTATGTTCTCGAATGAAGTTCTATGAGGGTCACATAGGGGAAAACTAATAATTTTCATGTTATTACTTTTTCTGTTTTCTCTGTTTTGCTCGAGGACTAGCAAAAGCTAAGTGTGGGGGTATTTGATCGGATTATATTTATACATATTTTACATCAAATTCTCTCGTCTTTTCTTAGTTAGTTTCTTATATTTTTGAGCTATTTACTTTGATTTTATGTTTTTTTAGTATTTATCTAGTAAATAAAATAAATATTGCACAAGTGAGATTTTAAGTGATAAAATCGTCAAAACTGTCTTGCCCACTGTAATTGGTTAATAATCAAGAAAGTATTATAAATATATATATATATTTATATATATTATATAAATATATATATATATTTATATATATAGATATATAAATATATATATATATATTTATATATATATATATATATAAATATATATATATATATTTATGAACGTGAATGTGCAGCATGGCAGAAATAATATAATAGAGCATGCGCTGCTTTTGGCAGCTGGCAAAGGAGGAAACAGAAAGAATAAAAGAAAGAAGTTCGCAGAGGATAGAGTAGAGGAGCAGGTTGCTGCCTTGCAGCAGCTTGAGCAGGCGTTGACGCGGAGAACTTGGGCAGCTAGCAGGTTGAGGAGAACGGAGGACACTGCCGGACACTGCCTTGTTTTGGCAGCTTGGAGTGACGCGAGGCAGGAGGAAGAACAGGCTTGCTGCTTGGCAGCCTGCGAGAGACGTGAAGGAAAGACGGAGGGAACTGGGGGTGAGCTGTCAAGGCTCTCGACCCTTGGTTAGCAGGCGCTGCCCTTGGGCAGCACGAAGAGGTCAGCGTGGAATAAGGCAGCGATCAAAGGAAGGAGGAGCCTCGGCCTTAGCGACAAGGCAGGCTTGCAGAGATTGACGGCAGAAGCAAGGCTGCCCTTTGGAAGTTGACGCGAGGACTGACGCAGAAGAGGACGCAGCTGCACGAGGAAGGAGCTGCCTTGTGCATGCAGGCAGCAGCTGACAGCAGCGAGAGAGAACACTTGGCAGCGTCTGAAGCTGCGAGTCAGCACGGAGGGGTCAGTACGGGAGAAATGACGGGGTCAGCACAGCAGAAGCACAGTGGACAGATTCACTGCAATCTCTCTCTCGGTTAATTCGTTCTTCAAACTCATGTTTTATTTCTGTTTAATTTTAATAATGTGTAACTAATTTTATTTTGGCTAGAGTTTAATTCAAAACCATGGTTATATTTGTAATTTGAATTGATTACCTTCAGTTGTGATTTCTGAGTTGTGATTTAATTTGCTTAACTGCTTGATTGATAACTTATTTTTGTATGTCGATTAAGGATGCATACTTAATTTACATGCATGAATTTGATGCTAGAATATAAGTGAATTTCACCTAATCGTTATGAACTTATATTCACAAGTAGTGAAGGTCGCTTATAAACGATCGCGTTAGGTAAATTCTTGGCATAAGTTTCATGCAATTCATAGTAACAAGTGCCTCGTCAATGCTTATGATTTTCATAAAACTTAATGATTCTTGCTTGTATCTCTATTATGCAATTCATGTAGGGAACTTGTAGGGAATATTTTGGGTTGTCGTATGCAATCATCCAACCTAATAAAAGTAGGAAAATCTGAAGGTTAATTTAAGCGGACCTAATTAACTTGGGGCGTTGAGAATTTACAATTTATTGAAAGAACAACTGAAAATCAATTTAGGTTGCATATGTGGCATGTGTGGAGAATAATCCTCTAGCCAGTCCGTCATTTATCATTTTACCTTAATTTTATGTTTTTGTCAATTCTGTAATTTATTTAAGTTTAATTTACTTTTCATCAAAATCAATCCCCCGTTTATTTTAAAGTGTTAGGTTTGTTAGAAATCAATTTAGTTTGTGTTTTCTTGAATTTTGAATTATTTTGAGTCTTTTGATTTGTTTTAGATTATTTGTTAGTTTTATTTTGAGTTATTCTATTTAAGTGTTTTGAGTCTAGTTTAATATTTTAAATTTTGTTTTTACGTTTTTAATTTAATTTTACTTTGATTAGCATCCCTAGTTAATCCCCGGCCTAGAACGATCCCTACTTACATCATTACTACAACTGTCACAAATAGGGTTTAAATTTGTGCGTTAGTTATTTTCGCATCAGTTTTTATGTTTTATCGAATTTATCTAGCTAAGAAAATAAAATTAGCACAAGTGTGATTTTAAGTGACAAAATTCGTAAAAATTATCTTGCTCACTTATTTGATTTTAATTACCAGTATTTTGTTTTCACAAAAATATAAAAGTTAAAAATTGAAATGATTATCAAATAGGACAAGTGGTGGTATGCACTAAGATTAATTTATGCATTCATGGTTTATGCCTCAAGTAAAAATAAGGGGTAGAAAATGTGCATTAATATATTTTATATAGATTAAAATATGCATCCACTGAGAATTAGAAAGTCAGAAACCAAAGCTGCCTTTGCAGCTGGCAGCTAGAAGGTGGGACGGTGTGGGAGAGCTGGAAAGAAGACCGAGGCAGCAAGCTGAAATGATGAGGCAGCTGTCATTGTGGGGGAATAAACAGCAAAGCTGCTTTGGCAGCTAAGCAGAAAAAGAAAATAAAACAGAGGGGAATAAAGAAGCAAAGGAACGATAGAACTTGGGAGCAGGAGAGTGCGAGAAGAATAGAGGCACGCTGCCTTCCTGGCAGCGAAAGAGCGAAACGAAACCAGGCAGCGAGAGCTGGAGAGGTAGGCTGACGCTGTGTTGGCAGCGTGAAGACAGCGCGAGAAGTGCGGGACAGCAGCTGCCTCAGGAGTACAGTGAGCCTCGGGGAGGAAGGCAGCTGGCGAGGAGGACTGACAGGGAGGACTGTGCAGGAAAGTCAGGAGAGACAGCAAGCTGCCTTGGGGCAGCGACACGCTGAGAGAAGCGCGCGGAAGGGAAGGAACGGACAGAAACACGAAGGCACAAGCTTAAGCACAGAGAAAGGCTTCCTCATTTGGTTTTATTTTTCTTAAACTCATGTTTAATTTAATTTTCTTTTCAATTATATTAAACATGTGTAATTAAATTCTGTTTAGTTAGAGGGGAATTTGAAACCATGGATAAATGTTTATTATGATTTGATTTACTCCAGTTATGAATTCTTGAACGTTGGATGTGGTTTATTTTTCTGTGTTGATTAATAACTTGTTTATGTATGTGGGTTAAGGGTCGACACTTAATTTGCATGCTTATATTTGATGCTAGGATATAAGGGAATTTCACCTAATCGTTATGAACTTATATTCATGAGTAGTAAAAATCGTTAGTCACGATTGTGTTTAGTAAACCCTAGGTTGGATTAACATGCGTATTCCATAGTTATGAATGCCTAGTCGATGCTTATAATTTCCATTGAACTTAATGATCTTTGATATGTCTCTCTATCATGCGTATTCCATAGTTAGGGAACCTGATAAGAATAATTTGGTTGTGATGCGTATCCCGTCCAATTCAATGAATATAGGGAAATCTGAAAGTTAATTTAAGCGGACCTAATTAACTTGGAGCGTTGTCATTTATTCGTTTGTTGAATTCATAACTGGGAATCAAATTGTATACATTTATTCATGTGTGGATAAGGAACCCTCTAACTAGTGTCTCATCATTTTAATTCTATAAAATATATTTTCTTTGAAGTTTGTTTTTAAGTTTCTGTTTTAAATTCAATTTCGTCAAAAATCAATCCCCCATTTATTTTAAAGTGTTAGATTTGTTAGAAATAAATTTAGTTTGTGTTTTCTTGAGTCTTGAATTATTTTGAGTCTTTGGATTTGTTTTGGTTTATTTGTTAGTTTTATTTTGAGTGATTCTAGTTAAGTGTTTTGATTTTAGTTTAGTGTTTTAAATTTTGTTTTTTACGTTTTTAATTTAATTTTACTTTGGTTAGCATCCCTAGTTAATCCCCGGCCTAGAACGATCCCTACTTATCCATATACTACAATTGTCACAAATAGGGTTTAATTTGTGCGTTAACTTATTTTCGCACCAAATTTTTGGCGCCGTTGCCGGGGATTAGCAAATTTGCTAATCCCTTGTTTATGTTTTTGTTTGTGTTTTATTATTTTTTTTTTATTTGTGTTTATTTTTTTTTATTTTTTTTATTTTATTATTATTATTATTATTATTATTTTTTTTTTGTTATGTTTTTTTTTTAACTTTTGATATTTGATTTAGTTTTCCTTCTTTGATTTTAGGTACAAATGGAGCGAGATATGGCACTTGCATCCATCCAAGCTCAATTGGCGAATCTCACTGCTCAATTGACTCAGAATGCCGAACGGACCACAATGCCAAGTGTCCCTACACTTGATGCGCCCTATGGGCAAGGATATCAAAGTCCTCAATTTTCTGCCAATGAAGATGTTTGGGGATATCAAGGCTATAACCAATCAAGGGGCAACATGTTTTCCAACGCTTGCAATTCAGATTGGAGAGGTAATTCAGATTATATGTGGGATGAACCTCAACAATTTCAACAAGGTGGATATTGGCAGCAAGACGAGTTCTATTCAAGACCTATGCAGCCACCACAGCATCCCCCACAACAATTCCAATCAAATCAAAGTATGCCCATGAATTATAATGAAATTCTTGAAGGACTAATTTCTGTGGCGCAGGGTTTACGAAAAGAAGAACAATTGCCGCCATCGGAAGAGTTCTATCAGTGGCCATATGAACCGTCACAGCCACCACAACAATCAACCCAATTCAATTCAGGTACATCCTTGGATAATGATACACTTAATAAGTTACTCACCTCTTTGAATCAGGGAGTAGAAAATCAAAACCAGGAGATGCAAGACCGAGTCAAAAGAGTGGACGAATTGGATATGCAAGTTGGGCAGATTGTGGAATTCATGGCACAGATTCAAGATCAAAGTGAACTCTCCAACTCCACATTTGCAAATTCAAAGGGAGAAATGGAAATCAATGAAGCCATCACTTTGGGAAGTGATATGGAGGATGAAGTTGCCCCAGAACCATCCAAACATAGCCCGGACATGGATGAATTGCAGCTTCAAGAAGAAGATGAGGATGACGACTTGGGCAGTTTAGAAGAATTCTTGTCGCAAACCCCTCAAGTCCTTATGCCATCCAACTCAGGTGAGGAGGTTCTAAATTCAATTCATTCTAACCCCATTCCGCCAATTGTCCTTTTTCCTTGCAGGTTTTTAAATCCCAAGGAAGAAGTGAATGAAAATTACGTTATGGAAGCTCTTCCCAAGGTGCAAAGTGATATCCAAATTCTTGGTGTACCAAATCATGTTCCCGATAATGTTGAAACATTCAAAGAGACTTGTACACCAAGAAGAACTATTCAAGAAAAGGAAGTGGCCGGAGAATATGTTGAATGCATCAAAGAGGATGTAGTTGAGACAACCAATGCCAAGGAAGTTGAGTTTGATAACAAGGGCCATGTCACAATCATCACATGCAATTTGGCTAAGTGCAAAGTCCCTGAAACTTTCAAGGACGTGGTGTTTGTGATTGAGTTTGAACGAGATAGTAAGCCATCTTCTCCATTTTTAATTTTATGTTATACTAACAATCTAATTTTGATGATTCAGGCACCGTCATTAGAACTTAGACCGTTGTCGGATCATTTCAAGTACCACCTGTTGGAAGTATGCCCACAAAGCCACTCATTTGATGTAATAGCTTTTTGGAATACTTAATATGTTAAACTTTTATATGTTTAATGGAGGGCAAGACTTATTGTTAATCACTATTTATTGTATCATGTGTTTAAGCAATAAGAGAATCCAAGGGATGTATTTGACATAAGAGATAAGTGATCTAATGAGTTAGATTAACGAGACCTTTCTCTTATGTTCATTCCTAAAACGTTCCTAGCCATAGGATTGCCAATTGGGCATTGACAATCCGCTAAGGTTAGTATGTGTTATGTTGACTCAAACGTGAGTATGAACTAGTCTCAAGTCATTTGGTGTTGGACACTAAGACAAACACATAGGTGCTCGAAAGAGTGATCAAGTACACTGAACTGCGATTAATAAGAGTTCAAACATACATGTCATGTACGAACTCTAAGGTTACAATATGCAAAGTAGTCCTTTGACCTGAGGCATCATAGATGTCTAATGGTTAGGTCCTTGATCTTTGATCATGACAAAGGCATTCATTCGGATTGTCCACGGCATTGTTGGGGTCATGCGATCTAGTCATGTAGGCATATGAATGCACAACAAGGGATCTCTAACCTTCCATGGTGGAAGGAGAATACTCTAAAATATGATTCTAAAGTCTTTGGCCAAAGCAAATGAATATGACTAAGGAAGATGTTCCAAATCATATTCAAGGGAATCATATAAGAAAGTATCACATTGGATAGTAGACATGAAACAAACTATCACTTAAACAATGTGATTAAGAGTATTGTATTAGAGAAGGACCGTATTGCATTGTAATTGTAACTGGATAGGTTCTCCAACCAATTCTACTTAGCTTGGGTAACCATGACATACTGCTAGGTGTCACTCATGGTTTGTGGAAGCCCTATTGATTAGCAAACACTAATCATCAAAAAGGGAGAATTGAAATGTGGTTTCAATTCACAATCGATAGTTAAGAGTAACATCGCCCACTGCCTCGCTAATTGGAACCTAATGGATCGCACACCAAATAAGGATGTATGTGATGCAAAAATAACTAACGCACAAATTTAAACCCTATTTGTGACAGTTGTAGTAATGATGTAAGTAGGGATCGTTCTAGGCCGGGGATTAACTAGGGATGCTAATCAAAGTAAAATTAAATTAAAAACGTAAAAACAAAATTTAAAATATTAAACTAGACTCAAAACACTTAAATATAATAACTCAAAATAAAACTAACAAATAAACTAAAATAATTCAAAAGACTCAAAACAACTCAAGATTTAAGAAAACACAAACTAAAATGATTTCTAATAATTTGATAAGCTCATATTTATACATATTTTACATCAAGTTCTCTCGTCTTTTCTTAGTTATTTCCTCATATTTATGTGCTATTTACTTTATTTTTGTGTTTTATCGAATTTATCTAGCTAAGAAAATAAAAATAGCACAAGTGTGATTTTAAGTAATAAATTCGTCATTTCTACCTTGCTCACTTATTTTATTAACTTAAAAAAACATTTTGGCAGACAAAATGGAGCAAAAGAAAAGCAAAAAGAAATAAATTTAAAGGAGAATGGAAATGATGCATAAGATTAAAGAAGGAAAGTGTGGGTGTGTGTGCTAAAATATAAGGCCCTCGCGGGGAATACAAAGAAAAAGAAGAAAGTTAAAAGATAGTGGGGAGCTGTTAGTGGGAAAGTTAGTGACGCACAGGTTGGCAGGAAGAGAGGAGTCAGCATGGTGGGAATAGAAGAAAGGAAGTGGTGCTGTGAGGAATGGGAAGCCTCGGGAAATAATAAAAAGAGAAGGACTGACACAACAGGAGGGGGGTCGCTGCCTTTGGGGCAGCTGGAGAAAAACAATAAAAATAGGCGAGACGTGGAGACACACGGAAGGGGGTTGCGGAGAGGAATAACGCTGCCCTTTGGCAGCGAGGTCAGTACGGAAGGAAGGTCTCGGAGTGGACAAGGAAGCCAGCTGCCTTGTGGCAGCTGAGAAAGAAAATCCACGAGCAGCTGCCTAAGGCGCGGAACCGGAGAGGAGCAGGTTGCGGAGGAAACTGAGCGTGCTGCCTGGCAGCAAAAGGAGCGACTTGCGAGGAGAAAGCTTGGAGTGACGCGGGGCAGCAAGGAGACGCAGGTCTCGCACGGAAGTGAAGCAGCAAGGCTGCACGTCTGGCAGCAGCTTGCGCACGCAGGAGGGAAGTCCTCACGGTTGAACAGAGAAGCAGCTTGCGGGAACTGGAACGCTGACAGAGGACAGCAGGGGTCCGAGAGGAAGCCTGCCTTGGGGATAATTAAGCAGGCGCAGGAGAGACAGCTGTGCGGAACGAGGTAGCTGGCAGGCCCAGTCAGAAGAGTTTTGGGGAGAGTTCTCAGAGGCCGAGGGATTTGGAAGCAGCAAGGCTGCTGGGCAGCCTTACGGAGAAAGGTCGGAACATGCAGGTCAGTAGAGAACTGTGAGATCCTGACGTGGCAGCTGGGGGAAAATAGCACAGGAGCAAAGTAACCAGGCAGCCATTCATGCAGATAGGAGCTCGGGCACTCTATTTCCCATTCGGGTTAATTCGTTCCCAAACTCAAGTTTAATTTCTGTTTTAATTTTAATAATGTGTAACTAATTTTATTTTGGCTAGAGTTTAATTCAAAACCATGGATATATTTGTAATTTGAATTGATTACCTTCAGTTGTGATTTCTGAGTTGTGATTTAATTTGCTTAACTGCTTGATTGATAACTTATTTTTGTATGTCGATTAAGGATGCATACTTAATTTACATGCATGAATTTGATGCTAGAATATAAGTGAATTTCACCTAATCGTTATGAACTTATATTCACAAGTAGTGAAGGTCGCTTATAAACGATCGCGTTAGGTAAATTCTTGGCATAAGTTTCATGCAATTCATAGTAACAAGTGCCTCGTCAATGCTTATGATTTTCATAAAACTTAATGATTCTTGCTTGTATCTCTATTATGCAATTCATGTAGGGAACTTGTAGGGAATGTTTTGGGTTGTCGTATGCAATCATCCAACCTAATAAAAGTAGGAAAATCTGAAGGTTAATTTAAGCGGACCTAATTAACTTGGGGCGTTGAGAATTTACAATTTATTGAAAGAACAACTGAAAATCAATTTAGGTTGCATATGTGGCATGTGTGGAGAATAATCCTCTAGCCAGTCCGTCATTTATCATTTTACCTTAATTTTATGTTTTTGTCAATTTTGTAATTTATTTAAGTGTAATTTACTTTTCATCAAAATCAATCCCCCATTTTATTTTAAAGTGTTAGATTTATTAGAAATCATTTTAGTTTGTGTTTTCTTAAATCTTGAGTTGTTTTGAGTCTTTTGATTTATTTTAGTTTATTTGTTAGTTTTATTTTGAGTTATTATATTTAAGTGTTTTGAGTCTAGTTTAATATTTTAAATTTTGTTTTTACGTTTTTAAATTAATTTTACATTGGGTTAGCATCCCTAGTTAATCCCCGGCAACGGCGCCAAAAATTTGATGCGAAAATAAATTAACGCACAAATTTAAACCCTATTTGTGACAGTACCGTCACATCCACCACAATCTCCCCAACCAAATTCAGGTACGTCCTCGGATAATGACATCTTGAATAAGTTACTAACCTCTTTGACCCAGGACGTAGAAAATCGAAACATGGAGATGCAAATTAAAGCCAACAAGGTGAATGCATTGGAGGAGCAAATTGGGCAGATTATGGAATTCATGGCACAGATTCGAGATCAAAGTGAACTCTCCAACTCAAACATTGCAAATTCAAAGGCAGAAAGTGAAATCGATGAAGTCAATACTTTGGAAGGTGACATGGAGTATGAAGTTGTCCCAGAACCTTCCAAACATAGCCCGGACATGGATGAATTGCCGATTCAAGAAGAAGATGAGGATGACGACTTGGGCAGTTTAGAAGAATTCTTATCGCAAACCCCTCAAGTCTTTATGCCGTCCAACTCAGGTGAGGAGGTTCTAAGTTCAATTCATTCTAACATCGTTCCACCAAATGTCCTTTTTCCTTGCAGGTTTTTAAATCCCAAGGAAGAAGTGAATGAAAAATACGTTGTGGAAGATCTTCCAGAGGTGCAAAATGAGATCCAAATTTTTGGTGCACAAAATCATGTTCCCGATGATGTTGAAACAATCAAAGAGCCGTGTACACCAAGAAGAATTATTCCAGAAAATGAGGTGGCCGGAGAATTTCAAGAATACATCCAAGAGGCTGTGCATGAGACAATCAAGCCTAAAGCAGTTGAGTTTGATGACACGGGACAAGCCACAACCATCATAGTAAACCTGGCCAAGTTCAAAGTCCCGGAAACGTTCAAAGACGTGGTGTTTATAATTGAGTTTGAATGTGACTGTAAGCCATCTTCTCCATTTTTTATTTTAATTTATACTAACTTGTTTTTAATTTTGATGATTCAGGCACCGTCATTAGAACTTAGACCGTTGTCGGATCATTTCAAGTACCACCGTCCGTTCAATGATAAGCCCATGCATTTGAATAATGAAGGGAGGCCTAGGAATCACCCACAATCAGATTTGCATTCCTAATCCCTTCTTTTTACTGAATTTATTTTACTTTGTTTAGTTCTTTCATTATTTGTTTGCTCTTGTGTGAATTTATTTTACGTTGATTTTTTTTATTTTATTTTACGTTGATTTTATTTTGTTGTGTTTATTTAGTAGTGATTTTTGTTTAGGAGATTAAACTTAGTTTTTTTACTTTGATTTACTTATTTTTACATTTATATATAAAAAAAAAAATCAAAAAAAAAAAAAAAAACTTAAAAACATAAACATTCATATAAAAATAAAATAAAAAATAAAAAAATAAAAAAAAAAAAAAAAAAAAAAAACTTAAATGCATAATTTTTTTTTACAATAACTTGTAATTTAATTTCGTTCATTGGTCATTGGTTGGTGGTGCCTCGGAGGTCGACGGAGCCCCTGAAAGACGAAGCGCCAGAGCTGGATCATTCAGAGCCTCAATACTTGGTGCTGCTCCCGAGGACGAAGGCAACACAAACCTCGGGAGTAACGCCATAAACCGTTGATGATCACTCTGAATCCGCACTTCGGACTCCTGCATCTGATCCAGCTTCCTCTTCATGCTGGTTGAGTAATTGGTTGCAAGCATGTGCAAATCCCTGTTCTCATGCCTAAGCACTCTGACCTCCTGCCGAAGACTAGCCACTTCAGCCATCAACGATTCCACCTGACGGGTTCGTGCAAGAAGGCGCTGGCCCATGTTTGATACTGAGCCTGCGCATCGGACGCTGTAGGCCAAAGAGTCCTGGACAGCTAGTTCGTCGGACCGCCTGGAAAGTATCCTAGTGTCTCTAGGAGTGAGCAGATTTCTGGCCACCACCGATGCGGTTGTTTCATTCATCATCATGGAATCCCCAACTGTAAGAGGACCATTCGGGGATATGAAGGACGGCTGCCAAATGTTGGTTGGAGAAGATATATCACTATCTTCCCCAACATTCAAGTTAAGGCGACGGTCAGAAGGGCAAGACATTTTCTGAAGGTGTTGAGAATGAAGAGTCGGAATGATCAAGATTAAAAGAAAATGCAGGAGGGAACGTTTACCAGATGAAGTGTTTACAGGGGGAGCTCAAGTGTGTTGTGGAGAAAAAAATGAGCGTTCTTATAAGAAGAAGAAATCGTTGAGGCATCACTCAGCAGTCGAAGAGGCGCCCTCTCGCAAATCGAAGAGCCGGGCTCCTTTCTCAAAAGCCGGATTCTTTTCTCAAAAGCGGCGTCTCCGTCTCAAAAGTCGGTTCCTTTCTCAAAAGTCGGACGCCGTTCTCTCAAAAGTCGGGCGTCTCTCTCAAAAGCCGGAGCAGTCAGGAATCACGAGGCGAGCCGCTCCCTGATTTGTCCTGACGTGTCACATGCAATTCCTTTCTCAAAAGTCGGGATTGCTCAGAAACCACGAGCCGCTCCCTGATTTTTCCAATTTTGTCGTCACTCGTCACGCGCTGTCAGCTTTGCGCAAATTACGGGTTGCTTTTTCAGAAAGCGCGTAACCTGTACTGTTCATCCATCCACCGGCTGCCGACAGGGGTAAAGGAATAGTTTCGGTTGTGAAGAATCATCTATAAACGTCTACCTTCGCCATCCAGCAAAGGCACAACCCCTCTACACTTCTTCATCTCCGAAATTTTTCATCTCCCAAAATGCCTTTCCAACAAACCCTCTCGAGTTTCTCTGTGTTTCTCATTCCTTGGGATACCTTTCCAAATAAATCATCTAGAGCTAGAGTATTTCATATCATGAAGGTTGAAAGCAAGAGTATCTCATATCACGCTTTCTCCCTGTCCTTGTCCTTGTCTTTGTGGCAAGGAGAAAGCGGGCAATCAGCCAGCACTCGGTGTCAATCTTCCAATCTAAGAACCAACTGCCTGGAAATCCTTCCTGATTGCTTACCTAGCATTGCTCTCGAGTACTCTTCTTCAACCACTGATGTACTTCCGAAGAAGTCGCCACATCTGCCTGGAGAACAGACATGGCAAGTGAAAATGATACTTGAAGCATGTGGAGACAAGGTGCTGCTTCATCTTCAAGATCAAGTCTCATTTTCCTTGCTAAGAAGTTCCCCAGCCCAGTTCACGCATACACCTGTGGAACGATACTTCTTCAAAAGCAAAAGTATCCCATATCATCAGAGTCAGAGGCAAAGATTTCTCATGGCATGCTTTTCCTTTACCCTTGCTCTTGGCTACGGAGCAAGGTGAAAGAAAGGCAATCGGTCGGCACTTGGACAGATTGAACAAAGAAGCAGACCACCACCTATTCCTCGTGCCTACCTGCCATGCAGAAGAACAAAAAGAGAAGAATGTAGCCTGCAGACTCAATCAACCCGGCAGAAGGAGTCTGAGTTGAAACCAAGAGCTCGAGAAGCCTCAACAACACCACCAATCAAGTCTCATTTTCCTTGCTAAGAAGTTCCCGATGCCAGTTCAAGTTCAAAGCTGTGGAAAGTCACCAAACAGGACCAATGATCACTTATTAGTTTTATTTATTGTCTTTTATTTTCATTTTTAATTTTTCGTTTGCATTTTCTACATTTTTCTTGCGTGCTTAACTGACTTATTTCTTTTCTTTGCAGGAACTTTTGGTTATTTCCACCCTTGAAGTTGATTGCAAAATTTTAGCTTGGGGGGTCATCGCTTGATTTTCTGCAAATTAGGGAAGTTTTCAGTCCTATTGCTTTATTTTATTTCGTTATATTTATCTACTTTATTTTTATTTGCATATTATTATATTTTCTGACATTGGGGACAATGTCTAGTTTAAGTGTGGGGGTAAAGAGTATAAAAATGACCAAATTGAAAATTTTTGTACCTTCGACTTTAAACTGGTTTCATTTGTTTCCATGTTATTGCTTTGTGTTTTCTTAATTGAGTTGTGATTAAAAAAAAAAAATCCAAAAATATTTCCTTGTTTTCCTTATTGTTTTGAATTATATATATATTTTTTTTTTTTTTTTTTTTGTTAGTTTCCCGACCCAATGATATAATTGGATAAAATTTGAACCATGATGATCAAGAACTTAGTTAACATGTGTTGTGTGAAATTCCTAATTCTCGTGTTAGTTTGTACATATTTGATCATCCTTGAAAAACTAAATGCACATAGCCTTGTTGATGTGAAACTAAAGCATGATTTAAAGCTCCATATGTGAATTTAGTGACCATATACATCCTATGTGAGTTTTTGAGCCTATTGAAAGTGTGTGCATTTTTCATACACTCCTATTCTTTCATGTGTGATGAACTTATGTGAGATACTTCTCTAGAACTTGCATAACGATCTTTCGAAATTTTTGTCATTGATTGCATGAACTTGAAAATGATAGAGGCATTAGGTTTACCACCATGGCCCAAATAACCTTGTTTCCCAAAGAAAAATGATATCATTAGATTGCCAATTTGAGCCGTGTATGTGAGCCTTTTATTTCTTATCACCAGATATGTCTACCCTTATGCCTGAAATAAATATTTTTCCTTACCCTTTCCAAGTGAGCAATGTGAGATTGTCTTATGAAAAATGTTTGTGAAGTACTTTGAAGGTGTTTGGCAAAAGAATAAGTGTGGGGGTTTTTCATATTTGTTTCTGTTTGAAAAAAAAAAAAAAAAAAAAAAAAAAAAAAAAAAAAAAAAAGAAAGAAAAGGAAAAGAAAAAGAAAGATTGTATACAAAGAAAATAAAAAGTTTTTAAAGTTTCAGTTTATGGGTGTGGTCGGAGATGTCTGAAGAATCGTTGGAGAGCTTGAGTTCTTATAAATCTAAAGAAAATAATTGCTTGCAATGTAGCTTGGAACTTGTGTTTTCCTATTCTTTCGTTTCAATAACCCTTTCCCTAAGCCTCATTACATCCAATAAAAGTCCTCTTGATTTAAGTTTTGCAATTATGACTGTGGAGAAGTGATCTTTATGCAAGCTTATGGTAGAACTTTCACATTTGATTCTTTGAGAGAAACACATTAAAACTAAACACATGTGTGATTGAGTGTAAATCCCGTGAGAAGGTCGCTAGTTTGCATATGGTGTTTTTAAAATAAAAATTTGAAATTGCATGAGCATGGCTATCTCACACACTACACTTCAAGGATGTTTCAAAGATTACTGTTAATATTTGAATTAGGAAAATGAACTTGGATTGGCTTGTTTGATGTTAGTGACGCACAGGTTGGCAGGAAGAGAGGAGTCAGCATGGTGGGAATAGAAGAAAGGAAGTGGTGCTGTGAGGAATGGGAAGCCTCGGGAAATAATAAAAAGAGAAGGACTGACACAACAGGAGGGGGGTCGCTGCCTTTGGGGCAGCTGGAGAAAAACAATAAAAATAGGCGAGACGTGGAGACACACGGAAGGGGGTTGCGGAGAGGAATAACGCTGCCCTTTGGCAGCGAGGTCAGTACGGAAGGAAGGTCTCGGAGTGGACAAGGAAGCCAGCTGCCTTGTGGCAGCTGAGAAAGAAAATCCACGAGCAGCTGCCTAAGGCGCGGAACCGGAGAGGAGCAGGTTGCGGAGGAAACTGAGCGTGCTGCCTGGCAGCAAAAGGAGCGACTTGCGAGGAGAAAGCTTGGAGTGACGCGGGGCAGCAAGGAGACGCAGGTCTCGCACGGAAGTGAAGCAGCAAGGCTGCACGTCTGGCAGCAGCTTGCGCACGCAGGAGGGAAGTCCTCACGGTTGAACAGAGAAGCAGCTTGCGGGAACTGGAACGCTGACAGAGGACAGCAGGGGTCCGAGAGGAAGCCTGCCTTGGGGATAATTAAGCAGGCGCAGGAGAGACAGCTGTGCGGAACGAGGTAGCTGGCAGGCCCAGTCAGAAGAGTTTTGGGGAGAGTTCTCAGAGGCCGAGGGATTTGGAAGCAGCAAGGCTGCTGGGCAGCCTTACGGAGAAAGGTCGGAACATGCAGGTCAGTAGAGAACTGTGAGATCCTGACGTGGCAGCTGGGGGAAAATAGCACAGGAGCAAAGTAACCAGGCAGCCATTCATGCAGATAGGAGCTCGGGCACTCTATTTCCCATTCGGGTTAATTCGTTCCCAAACTCAAGTTTAATTTCTGTTTTAATTTTAATAATGTGTAACTAATTTTATTTTGGCTAGAGTTTAATTCAAAACCATGGATATATTTGTAATTTGAATTGATTACCTTCAGTTGTGATTTCTGAGTTGTGATTTAATTTGCTTAACTGCTTGATTGATAACTTATTTTTGTATGTCGATTAAGGATGCATACTTAATTTACATGCATGAATTTGATGCTAGAATATAAGTGAATTTCACCTAATCGTTATGAACTTATATTCACAAGTAGTGAAGGTCGCTTATAAACGATCGCGTTAGGTAAATTCTTGGCATAAGTTTCATGCAATTCATAGTAACAAGTGCCTCGTCAATGCTTATGATTTTCATAAAACTTAATGATTCTTGCTTGTATCTCTATTATGCAATTCATGTAGGGAACTTGTAGGGAATGTTTTGGGTTGTCGTATGCAATCATCCAACCTAATAAAAGTAGGAAAATCTGAAGGTTAATTTAAGCGGACCTAATTAACTTGGGGCGTTGAGAATTTACAATTTATTGAAAGAACAACTGAAAATCAATTTAGGTTGCATATGTGGCATGTGTGGAGAATAATCCTCTAGCCAGTCCGTCATTTATCATTTTACCTTAATTTTATGTTTTTGTCAATTTTGTAATTTATTTAAGTGTAATTTACTTTTCATCAAAATCAATCCCCCATTTTATTTTAAAGTGTTAGATTTATTAGAAATCATTTTAGTTTGTGTTTTCTTAAATCTTGAGTTGTTTTGAGTCTTTTGATTTATTTTAGTTTATTTGTTAGTTTTATTTTGAGTTATTATATTTAAGTGTTTTGAGTCTAGTTTAATATTTTAAATTTTGTTTTTACGTTTTTAAATTAATTTTACATTGGGTTAGCATCCCTAGTTAATCCCCGGCCTAGAACGATCCCTACTTATCCATATACTACAACTGTCACAAATAGGGTTTAAATTTGTGCGTTAATTTATTTTCGCATCATAAATCTAACACTTTAAAATAAAATGGGGGATTGATTTTGATGAAAAGTAAATTAAACTTAAATAAATTACAAAATTGACAAAAACATAAAATTAAGGTAAAATGATAAATGACGGACTGGCTAGAGGATTATTCTCCACACATGCCACATATGCAACCTAAATTGATTTTCAGTTGTTCTTTTAATAAATTGTAAATTCTCAACGCCCCAAGTTAATTAGGTCCGCTTAAATTAACCTTCAGATTTTCCTACTTTTATTAGGTTGGATGATTGCATACGACAACCCAAAACATTCCCTACAAGTTCCCTACATGAATTGCATAATAGAGATACAAGCAAGAATCATTAAGTTTTATGAAAATCATAAGCATTGACGAGGCACTTGTTACTATGAATTGCATGAAACTTATGCCAAGAATTTACCTAACGCGATCGTTTATAAGCGACCTTCACTACTTGTGAATATAAGTTCATAACGATTAGGTGAAATTCACTTATATTCTAGCATCAAATTCATGCATGTAAATTAAGTATGCATCCTTAATCGACATACAAAAATAAGTTATCAATCAAGCAGTTAAGCAAATTAAATCACAACTCAGAAATCACAACTGAAGGTAATCAATTCAAATTACAAATATATCCATGGTTTTGAATTAAACTCTAGCCAAACAGAAAATTAGTTATACATTATTTAAATTAAAACAGAAATAAAATGTGAGTTTAGGAAAAATAAACCGAGAGAAATGGGTTTGCTTTCTGCCCTCACTGTCCTCCCTGCGTCAGTCGCTCCAGGCAGCTCACCCCGCCTCTTCCTTCTTCCGCGTCTTAGCAAGCTGTCCAGCTCGCTTCAACGCTGCCAAAAGCTTAAGGCAGCTGCTTCTTGTTGATTTCCACGCAAACTTCTTCGCTCTGTCACGCTGCCAAATCCCAAACTCTCTCGCTGCAACTGGCAGCGCCCGAGACCTTTCTTTGCTTCAGCTCCTGCGCTCCACTGCTAGCTGCCCACGTCTCACGCTACTACCAGCTTCACGCTGCCAGGAAGGCAGCGCCTCCTCTTTCCTGCGTCCTCTGCTGGCCAGAAGGCCGCGACCCCCCCGTCCTACGTCGTCCGTTCCCTTCCGCGTGCGACAGTCTCTGTCCCTCCTGGCTTCGCTGCTGCGCTGCACAGCAGCCCCCCGAAGTCTCACAACCTTCCTCGCTGCCAGGCGCCCCTCTGACCTCGTGCAGCTCCCCGAGGAGCTCTCCTCTTATTTTCCGCTGCTAGCTGCACAAAGGCAGCTCTTTTCTCTCCCCCCCCTTTCCTTCGTGACTTGATCTCCCCCTTTATTTCCTACGCTGCCTGGTGGCAGCCTTCCTGCTCCACACGTCTCTCCTCATGCACCGTTCCACTCAATCCTCTTTATTATTCCCCCCATCTTCTGTCTTTGTGACCTCCCCGCTGTCCTGCACCCTCCAATTCTTTTATATTTAACACCCTTTTATTTGCTGCCTTTCCTCGTCGTCTCCCACGAGTGCAAGCTGTGTTCCCCCTAAAGCTGCCAATGGCAACTTCCCTTTTAATTATTTATTTCCTGTCAGCCCCCACTCAATTAACATCATATAAATATATATATATATATATATATATTTATAATACTATCTTATTTTTATTAACCAAAAATAGTGGGTAATGCCGTTTTGACGATTTTATTTAATTTAAAAGCTAAACAGTTTTGACACGAATTTATTACATAAAATCACACTTATGCTATTTTTATTTTCTTAGCTAGATAAATTCGATAAAACACAAAAACAAAGTAAATAGCACAAAAATATGAGGAAATAACTAAGAAAAGACGAGAGAATTTGATGTAAAATATGTATAAATATGAGCTTATCAAATACCCCCACACTTAGCTTTTGCTAGTCCTCGAGCAAAACAGAAAAAACAGAAAAAGTAATAACATGAAAATATTAGTTTCCCCCTATATGACCCTCATAGAATTTCATTTGAGAACACAATCATCAAGAACCATAGCTAACACCAATAAGCAATTCAAGTTCATTTTCCTTATTCAAATATTAGCAGCAATCTTTGAAACATCCTTGAAGTGTAGTGTGTGAGATAGCCATGTTAATGCAATTTCGAATTTTTATTTTTAAAATCACCATATGCAAACTAGCGACCTTCTCACTGGATATGCACTCAATCACACATGTGTTTAGTTTTAATGAGTTTCGCTCAAAGAAACAAATGTGAAAGTTCTACCATAAGCTTGCATAAAGATCATTTCTCCACAGTCATAATTGCAAAACTTAAATCAAGAGGACTTTTATTGGATGTAATGAGGCTTCGGGATAGGGTTATTGAAACGAAAGAATAGGAAAACACAAGTTCCAAGCTACATTGCAAGCAATTATTTTCTTTAGATTTATAAGAACTCAAGCTCTCCAACGATTCTTCAGACATCTCCAACCACACCCATAAACTGAAACTTTAAAAACTTTTTATTTTCTTTGTATACAATCTTTTTTTTTTCTTTTCCTTTTCTTTTCTTTTTTTTTTCTTTTTTTTTTTCAAACAGAAACAAATATGAAAAAAAAAACCCCCACACTTATTCTTTTGCCAAACACCTTCAAAGTACTTCACAAACATTTCTCATAAGACAATCTCACATTGCTCACTAGCTCGCTTGGAAAGGGTAAGGAAAATTATTTCAGGCATAAGGGTAGACATATCTGGTGATAAGAAATAAAAGGCTCACAAATACGGCTCAAAAAAGCAATCTAATGATATTATTTTTCTTTGGGAAACAAGGTTATTTGGGCCATGGTGGTAAACCTAATGCCTCTATCATTTTCAAGTTCATGCAATCAATGACAAATATTTCGAAAGATCGTTATGCAAGTTCTAGAGAAGTATCTCACAAAAGTTCATCACACATGAAAAAAATAGGAGTGTATGAAAAATGCACACACTTTCAATAGGCTCAAAAACTCACATAGGATGTATATGGTCACTAAATTCACATATGGAGCTTTAAATCATGCTTTAGTTTCACATCAACAAGGCTATGTGCGTTTGGTTTTTCAAAGATGATCAAATATGTACAAACTAACACGAGAATTAGGAATTTCACACAACACATGTTAACTAAGTTCTTGATCATCATGGTTCAAATTTTATCCAATTATATCATTGGGTCGGGAAACTAACAAAAATCTAATTCAAAACAATAAGGAAAACAAGGAAATATTTTTGGATTTTTAAAATTTTCCGAATTTTTTTTTTTTTTTTTTTTTTTTTTTTTTTTTTAAATAAAACAAAACTAATTCAGAAAACAAAGCAATAACATGGAAACAAATGAAACCAGTTCAAAGTCGAAGGTACAAAAATTTTCAATTTGGTCATTTTTCATACTCTTTACCCCCACACTTAAACTAGACATTGTCCCCAATGTCAGAAAATATAATAATATGCAAATAAAAATAAAGTAGATAAATATAACGAAATAAAATAAAGCAATAGGACTGAAAACTTCCCTAATTTGTAGAAAAAATCAAGCGATGACCCCCCAAGCTAAAATTTTGCAATCAACTTCAAGGGTGGAAATAACCAAAAGTTCTTGCAAAGAAAAGAAATAAGTCAGTTAAGCACGCAAGAAAAAAAAACAAACAAACGAAAAAATTGAAAATGAAAATAAAAGATAATAATAAAACTAAAAAGTGATCATTGGTCCTGTTTGGTGACTTTCCACAGCTTTGAACTCGAACTGGCCTCGGAACTTCTTAGCAAGGAAAATGAGACTTGATTGGTGGTGTTGTTGAAGCTTCTCGAGCTCTTGGTTTCAACTCAGACTCCTTCTGCCGGGTTGATTGAGTCTGCAGGCTACATTCTTCTCTTTTTGTTCTTCTGCATGGCAGGTAGGCACGAGGAATAGGTGGTGGTCTGCTTCTTTGTTCAATCTGTCCAAGTGCCGACCGATTGCCTTTCTTTCACCCTGACTCGTAGCCAAGAGCAAGGGTAAAGGAAAAGCGTGCCATGAGATATCTTTGCCTCTGACTCTGATGATATGGGATACTTTTGCTTTTGAAGAAGTATCGTTCCACAGGTGTATGCTTGAACTGGGCTGGGGAACTTCTTAGCAAGGAAAATGAGACTTGATCTTGAAGATGAAGCAGCACCTTGTCTCCACATGCTTCAAGTAACATTTTCACTTGCCTTGGCTGTTCTCCAGGCAGATGTGGCGACTTCTTCGGAAGTACATCAGTGGTTGAAGAAGAGCACTCGAGAGCAATGCTAGGTAAGCAATCAGGAAGGATTTCCAGGCAGTCGGTTCTTAGATTGGAAGATTGACACCGAGTGCTGGCTGATTGCCCGCTTTCTCCTTGCCACAAAGACAAGGACAAGGACAGGAAGAAAGCGTGATATGAGATACTCTTGCTTTCAACCTTCATGATATGAAATACTCTAGCTCTAGATGATTTATTTGCAAAGGTATCCCAGGGAATGAGAAACACAGAGAAACTCGAGAGGGTTTGATGGAAAGGCATTTTCGGAGATGAAAAATTTCGGAGATGAAGAAGTGCCGAGAGAGTTTGCCTTTGCAATGGATGCGAAGGTAGACGTTTATAGGTCTTTTCTTCACAACCGAAACTATTCTTTTACCCATGTCGGCAGCCGGTGGATGGATGAACAGTACAGGTCACGCGCTTTCTGAAAAAGTCACCCGTAATTTGCGCAAAGCTGACAGCGCGCGTGACGAGTGACGACAAAATTGGAAAAACTGTTCGCCTCGTGATTCCTGACCGCTCCGACTTTTGAGAGAGACGCTCGACTTTTGAGAGAACGGCGTCCGACTTTTGAGAAAGGAACCAACTTTTGAGACGGAGACGCCGCTTTTGAGAAAAGAATCCGGCTTTTGAGAAAGGAGCCGGCTCTTCGATTTGCGAGAGGGCGCCTCTTCGACTGCTGAGTGATGCCTCAACGATTTCTTCTTCTTATAAGAACGCTCATTTTTGTTCCACAACACACTTAAACTCCCCCTGTAAACACTCCCTCCTGTAAACACTCACACTTGCACTTCTTTTAATCTTGATCAGTCCAACTCTTCATTCTCAACACCTTCAGAAAATGTCTTGCCCTTCTGACCGTCGCCTTAACTTGAATGTTGGGGAAGATAGTGATATATCTTCTCCAACCAACATTTGGCAGCCATCCTTCATATCCCCGAATGGTCCTCTTACAGTTGGGGATTCCATGATGATGAACGAAACAACCGCATCGGTGGTGGCCAGAAATTTGCTCACTCCTAGAGACACTAGGATACTTTCCAGGCGGTCCGACGAACTGGCTGTCCAGGACTCTATGGCCTACAGCGTCCGATGCGCAGGCTCCGTATCAAACATGGGCCAGCGCCTTCTTGCACGAACTCGTCAGGTGGAGTCGTTGATGGCTGAAGTGGCTAGTCTTCGGCAGGAGGTCAGAGTGCTTAGGCATGAGAACAGGGATTTGCACATGCTTGCAACCAATTACTCCACAAGCATGAAGAGGAAGCTGGATCAGATGCAGGAGTCCGAAGTGCGGATTCAGAGTGATCATCAACGGTTTATGGCGTTACTCCCGAGGTTTGTGTTGCCTTCGTCCTCGGGAGCAGCACCAAGTATTGAGGCTCTGAATGATCCAGCTCTGGCGCTTCGTCTTTCAGGGGCTCCGTCGACCTCCGAGGCACCACCAACCAATGACCAATGAACGAAATTAAATTACAAGTTATTGTAAAAAAAAAATTTATGCATTTAAGTTTTTTTATTTTTTATTTTTTATTTTTTATTTTTTTATTTATATGAATGTTTATGTTTTTAAGTTTTTTTTTATTTTTTTTATATTTTTTTTTATTTTTTTATTTTTTATGTATTTTTAACAACTTAATTAAGAAAACACAACAATAAGTAAAACAAAGTAAAAAGACTATGTTTAACTTTCTAAACAAAAATCACAACTAAATAAACAAAACAAAATGAAAGCAGTAAAGAGAAGGGATTAGGAATGCAAATCTGATTGTGGGTGATTCCTAGGCCTCCCTTCATTATTCAAATGCATGTGCTTATCATTGAACGGACGGTGGTACTTGAAATGATCCGGCAATGGTTTAAATTCAAGAGTGGGTGCCTGAATCATCAAAATTAGAAAAAAGTTAGTATAAATTAAAATTAAAAATGGAGAAGATGGCTTACATTCTCGATCAAACTCAATCACAAACACCACATCTTGGAATGTTTCAGGGACTTTGCACTTAGCCAGATTGCATGTGATGATTGTGACATGGCCCCTGTTATCAAACTCAACTTCCTTGGCATTTGTCTCATGCACAGCCTCTTGGATGTATTCAACAAATTCTTCGACCACCTCCTTTTCTGGAATATCTTCCACAACGTCTTTTTCATTCACTTCTTCCTTGAGATTTAAAAACCTGCAAGGAAAAAGGACATTTGGTGGAACGATGTTAGAATGAATTGAATTTTGAACCTCCTCACCTGAGTTGGATGACATAAGGACTTGGGGGGTTTGCGATAAGAATTCTTCTAAACTGCCCAAGTCGTCATCCTCATCTTCTTCTTGAATTGGCAATTCATCCATGTTCGGGCTCTGTTTGGATGGTTCAGGAACAACTTCATCCTCCATGTTACCTTGATCTCGAATCTGTGCCATGAATTCCATAATCTGCCCAACTTGCTCCTCCAATGCATCCACCTTGTTGGCTTTATTTTGCATCTCCATGTTTCGATTTTCTACGTCCTGGGTCAAAGAGGTTAGTAACTTATTCAAAATGTCATTATCCGAGGACGTACCTGAATTTGGTTGGGGAGATTGTGGTGGAGGCTGTGACGGTTCATATGGCCACTGATAGAACTCTTCCGATGGCGGCAATTGTTCTTCTTTTTGTGAACCCTGTACCGAAGAAATTAATTCTTCAAGCATTTGATTATAATCCACGGGCATACTTTGATTCGATTGGAATTGTTGTGGGGGATGCTGTGGTGGCTGCATAGGTCTTGAATAGAACTCGTCTTGCTGCCAATATCCACCTTGTTGAAATTGTTGAGGTTCATCCCACATATACTCTAAATTACTTCTCCAATCCGAATTATAAGTGTTGGAAAACATGTTGCCCCTTGATTGGTTATAGCCTTGATATCCCCAAACATCTTCATTTGCAGAAAATTGGGGATATTGATGAGTTTGAAATCCTTGCTCATAGGGCATATCAAATGTAGGGCCACTTGGCATTGTGGTCCGTTCGGCATTATGAGTTAATTGAGCAGTGAGCTGTGCCAATAGATCTTGAATGCTAGTAGAATCCAGGTCTTGCTCCATTTGTACCTCAATTCAAAGAAAGAAAAATAAATCAAATATCAAAAGTAAGATACACAAACACAAATAAACAAGATAAAATAAAATAAAATAAACACAAATAAAATAAAATAAAACACAAACAAAAACATAAACAAGGATTAGCAAATTTGCTAATCCCCGGCAACGGCGCCAAAAATTTGATGCAAAAATAACTAACGCACAAATTTAAACCCTATTTGTGACAGTTGTAGTAATGATGTAAGTAGGGATCGTTCTAGGCCGGGGATTAACTAGGGATGCTAATCAAAGTAAAATTAAATTAAAAACGTAAAAACAAAATTTAAAATATTAAACTAGACTCAAAACACTTAAATATAATAACTCAAAATAAAACTAACAAATAAACTAAAATAATTCAAAAGACTCAAAACAACTCAAGATTTAAGAAAACACAAACTAAAATGATTTCTAATAAATCTAACACTTTAAAATAAAATGGGGGATTGATTTTGATGAAAAGTAAATTAAACTTAAATAAATTACAAAATTGACAAAAACATAAAATTAAGGTAAAATGATAAATGACGGACTGGCTAGAGGATTATTCTCCACACATGCCACATATGCAACCTAAATTGATTTTCAGTTGTTCTTTTAATAAATTGTAAATTCTCAACGCCCCAAGTTAATTAGGTCCGCTTAAATTAACCTTCAGATTTTCCTACTTTTATTAGGTTGGATGATTGCATACGACAACCCAAAACATTCCCTACAAGTTCCCTACATGAATTGCATAATAGAGATACAAGCAAGAATCATTAAGTTTTATGAAAATCATAAGCATTGACGAGGCACTTGTTACTATGAATTGCATGAAACTTATGCCAAGAATTTACCTAACGCGATCGTTTATAAGCGACCTTCACTACTTGTGAATATAAGTTCATAACGATTAGGTGAAATTCACTTATATTCTAGCATCAAATTCATGCATGTAAATTAAGTATGCATCCTTAATCGACATACAAAAATAAGTTATCAATCAAGCAGTTAAGCAAATTAAATCACAACTCAGAAATCACAACTGAAGGTAATCAATTCAAATTACAAATATATCCATGGTTTTGAATTAAACTCTAGCCAAACAGAAAATTAGTTATACATTATTTAAATTAAAACAGAAATAAAATGTGAGTTTAGGAAAAATAAACCGAGAGAAATGGGTTTGCTTTCTGCCCTCACTGTCCTCCCTGCGTCAGTCGCTCCAGGCAGCTCACCCCGCCTCTTCCTTCTTCCGCGTCTTAGCAAGCTGTCCAGCTCGCTTCAACGCTGCCAAAAGCTTAAGGCAGCTGCTTCTTGTTGATTTCCACGCAAACTTCTTCGCTCTGTCACGCTGCCAAATCCCAAACTCTCTCGCTGCAACTGGCAGCGCCCGAGACCTTTCTTTACTTCAGCTCCTGCGCTCCACTGCTAGCTGCCCACGTCTCACGCTACTACCAGCTTCACGCTGCCAGGAAGGCAGCGCCTCCTCTTTCCTGCGTCCTCTGCTGGCCAGAAGGCCGCGACCCCCCCGTCCTACGTCGTCCGTTCCCTTCCGCGTGCGACAGTCTCTGTCCCTCCTGGCTTCGCTGCTGCGCTGCACAGCAGCCCCCCGAAGTCTCACAACCTTCCTCGCTGCCAGGCGCCCCTCTGACCTCGTGCAGCTCCCCGAGGAGCTCTCCTCTTATTTTCCGCTGCTAGCTGCACAAAGGCAGCTCTTTTCTCTCCCCCCCCTTTCCTTCGTGACTTGATCTCCCCCTTTATTTCCTACGCTGCCTGGTGGCAGCCTTCCTGCTCCACACGTCTCTCCTCCTGCACCGTTCCACTCAATCCTCTTTATTATTCCCCCCATCTTCTGTCTTTGTGACCTCCCCGCTGTCCTGCACCCTCCAATTCTTTTATATTTAACACCCTTTTATTTGCTGCCTTTCCTCGTCGTCTCCCACGAGTGCAAGCTGTGTTCCCCCTAAAGCTGCCAATGGCAACTTCCCTTTTAATTATTTATTTCCTGTCAGCCCCCACTCAATTAACATCATATAAATATATATATATATATATATATATTTATAATACTATCTTATTTTTATTAACCAAAAATAGTGGGTAATGCCGTTTTGACGATTTTATTTAATTTAAAAGCTAAACAGTTTTGACACGAATTTATTACATAAAATCACACTTATGCTATTTTTATTTTCTTAGCTAGATAAATTCGATAAAACACAAAAACAAAGTAAATAGCACAAAAATATGAGGAAATAACTAAGAAAAGACGAGAGAATTTGATGTAAAATATGTATAAATATGAGCTTATCAGTATGTGAAGAAATTAATTGAAGAATGGTCAAGATTAATTAATTAGTTAATTAATTATACGAAATGTTCGTATTGGGCTTTTAAGTTGGTTTTGGGGCTTCGGGGCCCAAAAGTGTTTTGGTCCACAAGGCCCATTATGTTTAAGTTGTATGACAACTAAAACAAAATGGGCAATAAGCCCAATAACAATATATGGCCGGCCATTTAGGGTGAGGAATGTCAAAACTTGCTTAATTGCAAGTTTGCCACTCACCTAAGAAATGAAGTATAAATTCATCTTTATAGCTTTGTTTTCAATTAGGGTTTTCTTGGCTACTTAGGGATAGTTATCTAGCAAATTTACTTCCCTAAGTGATCAATTTTCATCCTCACAAAATACATCCTTGGTGAAGAGACTTAGAGACATCAAACTTTTGGTGTTTTGGAGAACTAATCCTCAAATCCTCAAAGAAGCAAAGGAGCACTAAAAGGAGGAAAATCACAAGGAAGATCCAAGGAGCAAGGAGGTGACTTGAAGGCCCTCCACTTGGGTGAATCCCTTGTGTAATCAAGGATGAGCTTCAAGGGTAAAGAATCTCTAAATTCTTAATTTTCTTTAATGTTGTTAAAGAGTCTTTTGGTTCACCATATACTAGGCTTTGAAAGTCATGGGTTTTATGAATTGTTTTTGGATGCATGCCTACTTTAAAGAGTTAATTGTTAGCATATGTATTCAAATGTTCTTACATGTTCTTAGCTAGGACAAAATTTTTCCTTCACCACCGTCCGTTCAAGGATAAGCCCATGCATTTGAATAATGAAGGGAGGCCTAGGAATCACCCACAATCAGATTTGCATTCCTAATCCCTTCTCTTTACTGCTTTCATTTTGTTTTGTTTATTTAGTTGTGATTTTTGTTTGGAAGATTAAACATAGTCTTTTTACATTGATATTAAAAAAATAATAATAATAATAATAATAATAATAATAATAATAATAATAAACATCCATATAATTTAAAAAAAAAAAAAAAAAAAAAAAATAAATACTTATATTTATATATATAATTAAATAAACTTAAAAGCATAAATATTTTACAATAATGTGAACTAATAGCTTTCATTGGTCGTTGGTAGGTGGTGCCTCGGAGGTCGACGGAGCCCCAGAAAGACGAAGCACCAGAGTTGGATCATTCGGAGCCTCAATACTTGGTGCAGCTCCCGAGGACGAAGACAACATAAACCTCGGGAGTAACGCCATAAACCGTTGATGATCACTCTGAATCCGCACTTCGGACTCCTGCATCTGATCCAGCTTCCTCTTCATGCTTGATGAGTAATTAGTTGCGAGCATGTGCAACTCCTTATTCTCATGCCTAAACACTCTAACCTCTTGCCGAAGACTAGCCACTTCAGCCATCAACGACTCAACCTGACGAGTTCGTGCAAGAAGGCGCTGGCCCATATTTGATACTGAGCCTGCGCATCGGACGCTGTAAGCCAGAGAGTCCTGAACAGCCAGTTCGTCGGACCGCCGAGAAAGTATCCTAGTGTCTCTAGGAGTGAGCAGATTTCTGGCCACCACCGATGCGGTTGTTTCATTCATCATCATGGAATCCCCAACTGTAAGAGGACCATTTGGGGATATGAAGGACGGCTGCCAAATGTTGGTTGGAGAAGACATATCAATATCTTCCCCAACATTCAAGTTAAGGCGACGGTCAGAGGGGCAAGACATTTTCTGAAGGTGTTGAGAATGAAGAGTCGAACTGATCAAGATTAAAGAAAGTGCAAGAATGGAGTGTTTACAGGAGGGAGCTCAAGTGTGTTGTGGAACAAAATAATCGCCTCTATAAAAAGAAGAAATCAAAGAGGCGCTCCTCAGAAATCGAAGATGCGTCCTCTCGCAAATCGAAGAGTCGGGGTTCCTTTCTCAAAAGACGGACTCCGTCTCAAAAGTCGGACGCCGCTCTCAAAAGTCGGGCGCCTCTCTCAAAAGACGGAGCGGTCAGGAATCACGAGGCGAGCAGCTTTTCCAGTTTTGTCGTCATTCGTCACGCGCGCTGTCAGCTTTGCGCAAATTACGGGTAGCTTTTTCAGAAAGCGCGTAACCTGTACTGTTCATCCATCCACCGGCTGCCGACAAGGGTAAAGGAACAGTTTCGGTTGTGAAGAGAAGTACTATAAGTGTCTACCTTCGCCTTCCACAGCAAAGGCACACCCCCTCTGCACTTCTTCATCTCCGAAATTTTTCATCTCCGAAAATGCCTTTCCAACAAACCCTCTCGAGTTACTCTGTGTTTCTCATTCCCTGGGATACCTTTGCAAACAAGTCATCAAGAGCTAGAGTATTTCATATCATGAAGGTTGAAAGCAAGAGTATCTCATATCATGCTTTCTCCCTGTCCTTTTCCTTGTCTTTGTGATAAGGAGAAAGCAAGCAATCAGCCAGCACTCGGTGTCAATCTTCCGATCTAAGAACCGACTGCCAGGAAATCCTTCCTGATTGCTTACCTAGCATTGCTCTCGAGTGCTCATCTTCAACCGCTGATGTACTTCCGAAGAAGACGCCACATCTGCCTGGAGAACAGATAAGGCAAGTGAAAAGAAGGCAAACGGTCGGCACTTGGACATGCTTTTCCTTTACCCTTGCTCTTGGCTACGGGACAAGGAGAAAGAAGGCAAACGGTCGGCACTTGGACAGATTGAACAAAGAAACAGACCACCACCTCTACCTCGTGCCTACCTGCCATGCAGAAGAAACAAAAAGAGAAGAATGTAGCCTGCAGACTCAATCAACCCGGCAGAAGGAGTCCGAGTTGAAACCAAGAGCTCGAGAAGCTTCAACAACATATGGACGCATCAGTCACCACCACCAATCAAGTCTCATTTTCCTTGCTAAGAAGTTCTGAGGCCAGTTCAAGTTCAAAGCTGTGGAAAGTCACCAAACAGGACCAATGATCACTTATTAGTTCTATTCATTATCTTTTATCGTGATTTTCAATTTTTCGTTTGCAATTTTTTTTACATTTTCTTGTGTTACTTAACTGAATTATTTCTTTTCTTTGCAGGAACTTTTGGTTATTTCCACCCTTGAAGTTGATTGCAGAATTTTAGCTTGGGGGTCATCGCTTGATTTTACTGCAAATTAGGGAAGTTTTCAGTCCTATTGCTTTATTTTGTTTCTTTATATTTATTTATTTTATTTTTATTTGTATTTTATTATATTTTCTGACATTGGGGACAATGTCTAGTTTAAGTGTGGGGGTAAAGAGTAAAAATGACCAAATTGAAAATTTTTATACCTTCGACTTTGAACTGGTTTCATTTGTTTCCATGTTATTGCTTTGTTTTCTTAATTAGTTTTGTTTTATAAAAAAAACAAAAAAAAAAAAAAAAAAAAAAAAAAACAAAAATCGGAAAATTTAAAAAATCCAAAAAATATTTCCTTGTTTTCCTTATTGTTTTGAATTAGATTTTTGTTAGTTTCCCGACCCAATGATATAATTGGATAAAATTTGAACCATGATGATCAAGAACTTAGTTAACATGTGTTGTGTGAAATTCCTAATTCTCGTGTTAGTTTTGTACATATTTGATTATCTTTGAAAAACTAAACGCACATAGCCTTGTTGATGTGAAACTAAAGCATGATTTAAAGCTCCATATGTGAATTTAGTGACCATATACATCCTATGTGAGTTTTTGAGCCTATTGAAAGTGTGTGCATTTTTCATACACTCTTATTCTTTCATGTGTGATGAACTTATGTGAGATACTTCTCTAGAACTTGCATAACGATCTTTCGAAATATTTGTCATTGATTGCATGAACTTGAAAATGATAGAGGCATTAGGTTTACCACCATGGCCCAAATAACCTTGTTTCCCAAAGAAAAATGATATCATTAGATTGCCAATTTGAGCTGTATTTGTGAGCCTTTTATTTCTTATCACCAGATATGTCTACCCTTATGCCTGAAATTTTTTTTCCTTACCCTTTCCAAGCGAGCTAATGAGTAATGTGAAATTGTCTTATGAGAAGTGTTTGCGAAGTACTCGGAGGGTGTTTGGCAAAAGAATAAGTGTGGGGGTTTTTCATATTTGTTTCTGCTTGAAAAAAAAAAAAAAAAAAAAAAAAGTTTGTTTACGAAGAAAATAAAAAGTGTTTAAAGTTTCAGTTTAAGTTTGTGGTTGGAGGTGGTGCGAAAATAAATTCACGCACAAATTTAAACCCTATTTGTGACAGTTGTAGTAATGATGTAAGTAGGGATCGTTCTAGGCCGGGGATTAACTAGGGATGCTAACCAAAATTAAATTAAATTAAAAACGTAAAAACAAAATTTAAAACACTAAACTAGACTCAAAACACTTAACTAGAATAACTCAAAATAAAACTAACAAATAATCTAAAAAGACACAAAATAATTAAAGACTCAAGAAAACACAAACTAAAATGATTTCTAATAAATCTAACACTTTAAAATAAAATGGGGGATTGATTTTGATGAAAAGTAAATTAAACTTAAATAAATTACAAAATTGACAAAAACATAAAATTAAGGTAAAATGATAAATGACGGACTGGCTAGAGGATTATTCTCCACACATGCCACATATGCAACCTAAATTGATTTTCAGTTGTTCTTTCAATAAATTGTAAATTCTCAACGCCCCAAGTTAATTAGGTCCGCTTAAATTAACCTTCAGATTTTCCTACTTTTATTAGGTTGGATGATTGCATACGACAACCCAAAACATTCCCTACAAGTTCCCTACATGAATTGCATAATAGAGATACAAGCAAGAATCATTAAGTTTTATGAAAATCATAAGCATTGACGAGGCACTTGTTACTATGAATTGCATGAAACTTATGCCAATAATTTACCTAACGCGATCGTTTATAAGCGACCTTCACTACTTGTGAATATAAGTTCATAACGATTAGGTGAAATTCACTTATATTCTAGCATCAAATTCATGCATGTAAATTAAGTATGCATCCTTAATCGACATACAAAAATAAGTTATCAATCAAGCAGTTAAGCAAATTAAATCACAACTCATAAATCACAACTGAAGGTAATCAATTCAAATTACAAATATATCCATGGTTTTGAATTAAACTCTAGCCAAAATAAAATTAGTTACACATTATTAAAATTAAACAGAAAATAAAACGTGAGTTTAGGAAAATTAAACCGAGAGAGATTGACAGCTTGCTGTCCACTGTGCTTCTGCTGTGTTGACTGCCCGTGCTGACCCAAGTCAGCACTGCTGCCGTACTGACCTGCACCGTGCTGACCTGCACCCTTCTTTCCCCCCGCCAACTGCGTCTCTCTCCTGTCTCCCTTGCGTGTTGCTGCGCAAGCTGCCCACGTTTTGCCTGCCTTCTTCTCTCACGCTGCTAAGGCAGCTGCGCTGTCCACTCCTGCGCGCGTCCTGGCAGCTGTCGCAAGCTGCACAAGGCAGCAGTCCCTCACGTCAGCTCCTCCTTTCCCACGCGATGCAGCCTTCCTTGCAGCTTCTGATTCCCGTGCTTCCTCTACTGACTCCTCTGACTTCTCTGCGAGCAGCCTTGCTGCACAGGCAGCTGCTCTCGGTCCTTTCTTTCCTTATCCCCCCCTGAGGAGCTCTCCCCTCACGTTCTCGCTGCCAGCTGCCAAGTGCAGCTGGTTTCTAAAAATGCCGAGCCTTCCTTTCTTTTACCCCAGTGCTCTTTTTTTATTTCCTCTTCTGCTCTCCCCGTCACTCTGCACTTGTCAGTGCTCTTCACCCACCCCCAAATGCCGTGTGATTTCCACTTCTTTGTTTCTTTTATATATTTTTCTTTCTTTTATTTGTGCTCCACTTGGTTCCCCACTCTCCCTTATTCTACAAAACAAACAATTATTATATTATATATATATATCTATATTTTATTTAATTTAAAAGCTAAACAGTTTTGACACGAATTTATTACATAAAATCACACTTATGTTATTTTTATTTTCTTAGCTAGATAAATTCGATAAAACACAAAAACAAAGTAAATAGCACAAAAATATGAGGAAATAACTAAGAAAAGACGAGAGAATTTGATGTAAAATATGTATAAATATGAGCTTATCAAATACCCCCACACTTAGCTTTTGCTAGTCCTCGAGCAAAACAGAAAAAGTAATAACATGAAAATTATTAGTTTCCCCCTATATGACCCTCATAGAATTTCATTTGAGAACATAATCATCAAGAACCATAGCTAATACCAACAAGCAATTCAAGTTCATTTTCCTTATTCACATATTAGCAGTAATCTTTGAAACATCCTTGAAGTGTAGTGTGTGAGATAGCCATGCTAATGCAATTTCAAATTTTTATTTTTAAAAACACCATATGCAAACTAGCGACCTTCTCACGGGATTTACACTCAATCGCACATGTGTTTAGTTTTAATGTGTTTCGCTCAAAGAAACGAATGTGAAAGTTCTACCATAAGCTTGCATAAAGATCACTTCTCCACAGTCATAATTGCAAAACTTAAATCAAGAGGACTTTTATTGGATGTAATGAGGCTTAGGGATAGGGTTATTGAAACGAAAGAATAGGAAAACACAAGTTCCAAGCTACAATGCAAGCAATTATTTTCTTTAGATTTATAAGAACTCAAGCTCTCCAACGATTCTTCAGACATCTCTAACCACACCCATAAACTGAAACTTTAAAAACTTTTTATTTTCTTTGTATACAATCTTTCTTTTTCTTTTCTTTTTCTTTTTTTTTTTTTTTTTTTTTTTTTTTTTTTTCAAACAGAAACAAATATGAAAAACCCCCACACTTATTCTTTTGCCAAACACCTTCAAAGTACTTCACAAACATTTCTCATAAGACAATCTCACATTGCTCACTAGCTCGCTTGGAAAGGGTAAGGAAAATTATTTCAGGCATAAGGGTAGACATATCTGGTGATAAGAAATAAAAGGCTCACAAATACGGCTCAAAAAAAACAATCTAATGATATTATTTTTCTTTGGGAAACAAGGTTATTTGGGCCATGGTGGTAAACCTAATGCCTCTATCATTTTCAAGTTCATGCAATCAATGACAAAAATTTCGAAAGATCGTTATGCAAGTTCTAGAGAAGTATCTCACATAAGTTCATCACACATAAAAAAATAGGAGTGTATGAAAAATGCACACACTTTCAATAGGCTCAAAAACTCACATAGGATGTATATGGTCACTAAATTCACATATGGAGCTTAAAATCATGCTTTAATTTCACATCAACAAGGCTATGTGCATTTGGTTTTTCAAAGATGATCAAATATGTACAAACTAACACGAGAATTAGGAATTTCACAAAACACATGTTAACTAAGTTCTTGATGATCATGGTTCAAATTTTATCCAATTATATCATTGGGTCGGGAAACTAACAAAAATCTAATTCAAAACAATAAGGAAAACAAGGAAATATTTTTGGATTTTTTTAAATTTTCCGAATTTTTTTTTTTTTTTTTTTTTTAAAATAAAACAAAACTAATTAAGAAAACAAAGCAATAACATGGAAACAAATGAAACCAGTTCAAAGTCGAAGGTACAAAAATTTTCAATTTGGTCATTTTTATACTCTTTACCCCCACACTTAAACTAGACATTGTCCCCAATGTCAGAAAATATAATAAAATGCAAATAAAAATAAAATAAATAAATACAAAGAAACAAAATAAAGCAATAGGACTGAAAACTTCCCTAATTTGCAGAAAAAATCAAGCGATGACCCCAAGCTAAAATTCTGCAATCAACCTCAAGGGTGGAAATAGCCAAAAGTTCCTGCAAAGAAAAGAAATAAATCAGTTAAGCACGCAAGAAAATGTAAAAAAAAATGCAAACGAAAAATTAAAAATGAAAAAGACAATGAATAAAACTAAAAAAAAATGATCATTGGTCCTGTTTGGTGACTTTCCACAGCTTTGAACTTGAACTGGCCTCGGAACTTCTTAGCAAGGAAAATGAGACTTGATTTGTGGTGGTGTTGAAGCTTCTCGAGCTCTTGGTTTCAACTCAGACTCCTTCTGCCGGGTTGATTGAGTCTGCAGGCTACATTCTTCTCTTTTTGTTCTTCTGCATGGCAGGTAGGCACGAGGAATAGGTGGTGGTCTGCTTCTTTGTTCAATCTGTCCAAGTGCCGACCGATTGCCTTTCTTTCACCTTGCCCCGTAGCCAAGAGCAAGGGTAAAGGAAAAGCATGCCATGAGAAATCTTTGCCTCTGACTCTGATGATATGGGATACTTTTGCTTTTGAAGAAGTATCGTTCCACAGGTGTATGCTTGAACTGGGCTGGGGAACTTCTTAGCAAGGAAAATGAGACTTGATCTTGAAGATGAAGCAGCACCTTGTCTCCACATGCTTCAAGTAACATTTTCACTTGCCTTGGCTGTTCTCCAGGCAGATGTGGCGACTTCTTCGGAAGTACATCAGTGGTTGAAGAAGAGCACTCGAGAGCAATGCTAGGTAAGCAATCAGGAAGGATTTCCAAGCAGTCGGTTCTTAGATTGGAAGATTGACACCGAGTGCTGGCTGATTGCCCGCTTTCTCCTTGCCATAAAGACAAGGACAAGGACAGGAAGAAAGCGTGATATGAGATACTCTTGCTTTCAACCTTCATGATATGAAATACTCTAGCTCTAGATGACTTATTTGCAAAGGTATCCCAGGGAATGAGAAACACAGAGAAACTCGAGAGGGTTTGATGGAAAGGCATTTTCGGAGATGAAAAATTTCGGAGATGAAGAAGTGTTGAGAGAGTTTTCCTTTGCTGTTGAAGGCGAAGGTAGACATTTATAGGACTTTTCTTCACAACCGAAACTGTTCTTTTACCCCTGTCGGCAGCCGGTGGATGGATGAACAGTACAGGTCACGCGCTTTCTGAAAAAGCAGCCCGTAATTTGCGCAAAGCTGACAGCGCGTGACGAGTGACGACAAAATTGGAAAAATCAGGGAGCGGCTCGTGGTTTCTGAGCAATCCCGACTTTTGAGAAAGGAATTGCATGTGACACGTCTGGACAAATCAGGGAGCGGCTCGCCTCGTGATTCCTGACCGCTCCGACTTTTGAGAAAGACGCCCGACTTTTGAGAGAGCGGCGTCCGACTTTTGAGAAAGGAACCGACTTTTGAGACGGAGTCCGACTTTTGAGAACGGCGACGCCGCTTTTGAGAAAAGAATCCGGCTTTTGAGAAAGGAGCCCGGCTCTTCGATTTGCGAGAGGGCGCCTCTTCGACTGCTGAGTGATGCCTCAACGATTTCTTCTTCTTATAAGAACGCTCATTTTTTGTTCCACAACACACTTAAGCTCCCCCTGTAAACACTCCCTCCTGTAAACACTTCCTCCTTGCATTTCTTTTAATCTTGATCAGTCCGACTCTTCATTCTCAACACCTTCAAATATGTCTTGCCCCTCTGACCGTCGCCTTAACTTGAATGTTGGGGAAGATAGTGATATATCTTCTCCAACCAACATTTGGCAGCCATCCTTCATATCCCCAAATGGTCCTCTTACAATTGGGGATTCCATGATGATGAACGAAACAACCGCATCGGTGGTGGCCAGAAATCTGCTCACTCCTAGAGACACTAGGATACTTTCTAGGCGGTCCGACGAACTAGCTGTCCAGGACTCTATGGCATACAGCGTCCGATGCGCAGGCTCCGTATCAAACATGGGCCAGCGCCTTCTTGCACGAACCCGTCAGGTGGAGTCGTTGATGGCTGAAGTGGCTAGTCTTCGGCAAGAGGTCAGAGTGCTTAGGCATGAGAACAGGGATTTGCACATGCTTGCAACCAATTACTCAACCAGCATGAAGAGGAAGCTGGATCAGATGCAGGAGTCCGAAGTGCGGATTCAGAGTGATCATCAACGGTTTATGGCGTTACTCCCGAGGTTTGTGTTGCCTTCGTCCTCGGGAGCAGCACCAAGTATTGATGCTCCGAATGATCCAACTCTGGCGCTTCGTCTTTCTGGGGCTCCGTCGATCTCCGAGGCACCACCAACCAACGACCAATGAACGAGATTAATTTACAAGTTATTGTAAAATATTTATGCAATTAAGTTTTTATTTTTTTTTTATTTTTTATTATATGAATGTTTATGTTTTTAAGTTTTTTTTTTTTTTTTTTATTTTTTTTTATTTTATATAAATGTAAAAATAAGTAAATCAAAGTAAAAAAAAAAAAACTAAGTTTAATCTCCTAAACAAAAATCACTACTAAATAAACACAACAAAATAAAATCAACGTAAAATAAAAAAAAATCAACGTAAAATAAATTCACACAAGAGCAAACAAACAATGAAAGAACTAAACAAAGTAAAATAAATTCAGTAAAGAGAAGGGATTAGGAATGCAAATCTGATTGTGGGTGATTCCTAGGCCTCCCTTCATTATTCAAATGCATGGGCTTATCATTGAACGGACGGTGGTACTTGAAATGATCCGACAACGGTCTAAGTTCTAATGACGGTGCCTGAATCATCAAAATTAAAAACAAGTTAGTATAAATTAAAATAAAAAATGGAGAAGATGGCTTACAGTCACATTCAAACTCAATTATAAACACCACGTCTTTGAACGTTTCCGGGACTTTGAACTTGGCCAGGTTTACTATGATGGTTGTGGCTTGTCCCGTGTCATCAAACTCAACTGCTTTAGGCTTGATTGTCTCATGCACAGCCTCTTGGATGTATTCTTGAAATTCTCCGGCCACCTCATTTTCTGGAATAATTCTTCTTGGTGTACAAGTCTCTTTGAACGTTTCAATACCATCGGGAACTTGATTTGGTACACCAAGAATTTGGATATCACATTGCACCTTGGGAAGATCTTCCACAACATATTTTTCATTCACTTCTTCCTTGGGATTTAAAAACCTGCAAGGAAAAAGGACATTTGGTGGAACGATGTCAGAATGAATTGAACTTAGAACCTCCTCACCTGAGTTGGATGACATAAGGACTTGGGGGGTTTGCGATAAGAATTCTTCTAAACTGCCCAAGTCGTCATCCTCATCTTCTTCTTGAATTGGCAATTCATCCATGTTCGGGCTCTGTTTGGATGGTTCAGGAACAACTTCATCCTCCATATCACTTCCCAAAGTGATGGCTTCATTAATTTCCATTTCTCCCTCTGAATTTGCAAATGTGGAGTTGGAGAGTTCACTTTGATCTTGAATTTGTACCATGAACTCCATAATCTGCCCAATTTGCTTCTCCAACTCATCCACCTTGTTGGCTTTATTTTGCATCTCCATGTTTCGATTTTCTACGTCCTGGGTCAAAGAGGTGAGTAACTTATTCAACATATCATTATCCGAAGACGTACCTGAATTTGGTTGGGGAGATTGTGGTGGATGTGACGGTTCATATGGCCACTGATAGAACTCTTCCGATGGCGGCAATTGTTCTTCTTTTTGTGAACCCTGTACCGAAGAAATTAATTCTTCAAGCATTTGATTATAATCCACGGGCATACTTTGATTCGATTGGAATTGTTGTGGGGGATGCTGTGGTGGCTGCATAGGTCTTGAATAGAACTCGTCTTGCTGCCAACATCCACCTTGTTGAAATTGTTGAGGTTCATCCCACATATACTCTGAATTACTTCTCCAATCCGAATTATAAGTGTTGGAAAACATGTTGCCCCTTGATTGGTTATAGCCCTGATATCCCCAAACATCTTCATTTGCAGAAAATTGAGGACCTTGATATCGTTGTCCATAGGGCACATCAAGTGTAGGGACACTTGGCATTGTGGTCCGTTCGGCATTATGAGTTAATTGAGCAGTGAGCTGTGCCAATAGATCTTGAATGCTAGTAGAATCCAGGTCTTGCTCCATTTGTAACTAAAATCAAAGAAAGAAAACTAAATCAAATATCAAAAGTAAAAGACATAACAAACCAAAAATAAAATAACATAAAATAAACACAAATAAAATAAAATAAAATAAAATAAAACACAAACAAAAACATAAACAAAGGATTAGCAAATTTGCTAATCCCCGGCAACGGCGCCAAAAATTTGGTGCGAAAATAAATTCACGCACAAATTTAAACCCTATTTGTGACAGTTGTAGTAATGATGTAAGTAGGGATCGTTCTAGGCCGGGGATTAACTAGGGATGCTAACCAAAATAAAATTAAATTAAAAACGTAAAAACAAAATTTAAAACACTAAACTAGACTCAAAACACTTAACTAGAATAACTCAAAATAAAACTAACAAATAATCTAAAAAGACACAAAATAATTAAAGACTCAAGAAAACACAAACTAAAATGATTTCTAATAAATCTAACACTTTAAAATAAAATGGGGGATTGATTTTGATGAAAAGTAAATTAAACTTAAATAAATTACAAAATTGACAAAAACATAAAATTAAGGTAAAATGATAAATGACGGACTGGCTAGAGGATTATTCTCCACACATGCCACATATGCAACCTAAATTGATTTTCAGTTGTTCTTTCAATAAATTGTAAATTCTCAACGCCCCAAGTTAATTAGGTCCGCTTAAATTAACCTTCAGATTTTCCTACTTTTATTAGGTTGGATGATTGCATACGACAACCCAAAACATTCCCTACAAGTTCCCTACATGAATTGCATAATAGAGATACAAGCAAGAATCATTAAGTTTTATGAAAATCATAAGCATTGACGAGGCACTTGTTACTATGAATTGCATGAAACTTATGCCAAGAATTTACCTAACGCGATCGTTTATAAGCGACCTTCACTACTTGTGAATATAAGTTCATAACGATTAGGTGAAATTCACTTATATTCTAGCATCAAATTCATGCATGTAAATTAAGTATGCATCCTTAATCGACATACAAAAATAAGTTATCAATCAAGCAGTTAAGCAAATTAAATCACAACTCATAAATCACAACTGAAGGTAATCAATTCAAATTACAAATATATCCATGGTTTTGAATTAAACTCTAGCCAAAATAAAATTAGTTACACATTATTAAAATTAAACAGAAAATAAAACGTGAGTTTAGGAAAATTAAACCGAGAGAGATTGACAGCTTGCTGTCCACTGTGCTTCTGCTGTGTTGACTGCCCGTGCTGACCCAAGTCAGCACTGCTGCCGTACTGACCTGCACCGTGCTGACCTGCACCCTTCTTTCCTCTCGCCAACTGCGTCTCTCTCCTGTCTCCCTTGCGTGTTGCTGCGCAAGCTGCCCACGTTTTGCCTGCCTTCTTCTCTCACGCTGCTAAGGCAGCTGCGCTGTCCACTCCTGCGCGCGTCCTGGCAGCTGTCGCAAGCTGCACAAGGCAGCAGTCCCTCACGTCAGCTCCTCCTTTCCCACGCGATGCAGCCTTCCTTGCAGCTTCTGATTCCCGTGCTTCCTCTACTGACTCCTCTGACTTCTCTGCGAGCAGCCTTGCTGCACAGGCAGCTGCTCTCGGTCCTTTCTTTCCTTATCCCCCCCTGAGGAGCTCTCCCCTCTCGGTCCTTTCTTTCTTTTATTTGTGCTCCACTTGGTTCCCCACTCTCCCTTATTCTACAAAACAAACAATTATTATATTATATATATATATCTATATTTTATTTAATTTAAAAGCTAAACAGTTTTGACACGAATTTATTACATAAAATCACACTTATGTTATTTTTATTTTCTTAGCTAGATAAATTCGATAAAACACAAAAACAAAGTAAATAGCACAAAAATATGAGGAAATAACTAAGAAAAGACGAGAGAATTTGATGTAAAATATGTATAAATATGAGCTTATCAGGAGGTGACTGGAAGAATAGCTGGAAAGTTTGAGTTCTTATAAATCTAAACAAAAGAATTGCTTGCAATGTAGCTTGGAACTTGTGTTTACCTATTCTTTCGTTTCAATAACCCTCGCCCTAAACCTCATTACGTCCAATAAAAGTCCTCTTGATTTAAGTTTTGCAATTATGATTGTGGAGAAGTGATCTTTATGCAAGCTTATGGTAGAACTTTCACATTTGATTCTTTGAGAGAAACACAACCAAAACTAAACACATGTGTGATTAAGTGTATATCCAGTGAGAAGGTCGCTAGTTTGCATATGGTGATTTTAAAAATAAAAATTTGAAATTGCATTAGCATGGCTATCTCACACACTACACTTCAAGGATGATTCAAAGATTACTGCTAATATTTGAATAAGGAAAATGAACTTGGATTAGCTTGTTTGGTGTTAGCTATGGTTCTTGATGATTTGTGTTCTCGAATGAAATTCTATGAGGGTCACATAGGGGGAAGCTAATAATTTTCATGTTATTACTTTTTCTGTTTTCTCTGTTTTGCTCGAGGACTAGCAAAAGCTAAGTGTGGGGGTATTTGATAAGCTCATATTTATACATATTTTACATCAAATTCTCTTGTCTTTTCTTAGTTATTTCCTCATATTTTTATGCTATTTACTTTGTTTTTATGTTTTATCGAATTTATCTAGCTAAGAAAATAAAATTAGCACAAGTGTGATTTTAAGTGACAAAATTCGTAAAAATTATCTTGCTCACTTATTTGATTTTAATTACCAGTATTTTGTTTTCACAAAAATATAAAAGTTAAAAATTGAAATGATTATCAAATAGTACAAGAGGTGGTATGCACTAAGATTAATTTATGCATTCATGGTTTATGCCTCAAGTAAAAATAAGGGGTAGAAAATGTGCATTAATATATTTTATATAGATTAAAATATGCATCCATTGAGAATTAGAAAGTCAGAAACCAAAGCTGCCTTTGTAGCTGGCAGCTAGAAGGTGGGACGGTGTGGGAGAGCTGGAAAGAAGACCGAGGCAGCAAGCTGAAATGATGAGGCAGCTATCATTGTGGGGGAATAAACAGCAAAGCTGCTTTGGCAGCTAAGCAGAAAAAGAAAATAAAACAGAGGGGAATAAAGAAGCAAAGGAACGATGGAACTTGGGAGCAGGAGAGTGCGAGAAGAATAGAGGCACGCTGCCTTCCTGGCAGCGAAAGAGCGAAAAGAAACCAGGCAGCGAGAGCTGGAGAGGTAGGCTGACGCTGTGTTGGCAGCGTGAAGACAGCGCGAGAAGTGCGGGACAGCAGCTGCCTCAGGAGCACAGTGAGCCTCGGGGAGGAAGGCAGCTGGCGAGGAGGACTGACAGGGAGGACTGTGCAGGAAAGTCAGGAGAGACAGCAAGCTGCCTTGGGGCAGCGACACGCTGAGAGAAGCGCGCGGAAGGGAAGGAACGGACAGAAACACGAAGGCACAAGCTTAAGCACAGAGAAAGGCTTCCTCATTTGGTTTTATTTTTCTTAAACTCATGTTTAATTTAATTTGCTTTTCAATTATATTAAACATGTGTAATTAAATTCTGTTTAGTTAGAGGCGAATTTGAAACCATGGATAAATGTTCATTATGATTTGATTTACACCAGTTATGAATTCTTGAACGTTGGATGTGGTTTATTTTTCTGTGTTGATTAATAACTTGTTTATGTATGTGGGTTAAGGGTCGACACTTAATTTGCATGCTTAGATTTGATGCTAGGATATAAGGGAATTTCACCTAATCGTTATGAACTTATATTCATGAGTAGTAAAAATCGTTAGTCACGATTGTGTTTAGTAAACCCTAGGTTGGATTAACATGCGTATTCCATAGTTATGAATGCCTAGTCGATGCTTATAATTTCCATTGAACTTAATGATCTTTGATATGTCTCTCTATCATGCGTATTCCATAGTTAGGGAACCTGATAAGAATAATTTGGTTGTGATGCGTATCCCGTCCAATTCAATGAATATAGGGAAATCTGAAAGTTAATTTAAGCGGACCTAATTAACTTGGAGCGTTGTCATTTATTCGTTTGTTGAATTCATAACTGGGAATCAAATTGTATACATTTATTCATGTGTGGATAAGGAACCCTCTAACTAGTGTCTCATCATTTTAATTCTATAAAATATATTTTCTTTGAAGTTTGTTTTTAAGTTTCTGTTTTAAATTCAATTTCGTCAAAAATCAATCCCCCATTTATTTTAAAGTGTTAGATTTGTTAGAAATAAATTTAGTTTGTGTTTTCTTGAGTCTTGAATTATTTTGAGTCTTTGGATTTGTTTTGGTTTATTTGTTAGTTTTATTTTGAGTGATTCTAGTTAAGTGTTTTGATTTTAGTTTAGTGTTTTAAATTTTGTTTTTTACGTTTTAAATTTAATTTTACTTTGGTTAGCATCCCTAGTTAATCCCCGGCCTAGAACGATCCCTACTTATACTACAATTGTCACAAATAGGGTTTAATTTGTGCGTTAACTTATTTTCGCATCACTTTACACCTCTACACACATGCTATGCATCATTTCAGCTTGCAATTATGTTTGTAGTTGCTGAAAATGTGAATACATCTTGTAAAGCAATCCAACAAATGGCATCTTTCACTTCTTTTCCTTTCAAATTGTTCCTTAAGTGTATGTATCTGCACACTTCCACACTTCAACTTTATTATTCAGATTTTTGCATGTGTTGAAACCCTTTTTAAAACACAAAAAACGTCCATCCCACTTGCTCCATATGCATGCAATCCATTTTGGCCCAAAATTGCTCCAAATTGCACCAAAATGCACTTTCTTTCCAACTTTGTTATTAGGACCTACAAACACACGAAAATAGCTTAAAACACTCTTATAAGCAATAACTAACTAAGTAAATGCAAGAAAACATGTTAACTAAGTCGCATAAATATGCTCCTATCAATTGCTTCTTTCAACAAACCATGAAACTCAATACTCCAGGTTAACTGTGACAACACTTTTTTAACCTTCAAGTTCTCCTTAAGTTAATGAATTGGATGGGGAAAGCACATACAACAATTCAAAGCATTCTCTAAAAGTCCCCTACGTGAAAAGCACAATAAAGGTACAATCAAAGATCATTAAGCTTCATGAAAACTATAAGTATTGACGAGGCAATTGTAACTATGAAAAGCATGAAACTCTTGCCAAGAATTCACTTAACGCGATCGTTTATAAGCGACCTCCACTACTTGCAAATATAAGTTTGTAACTATTAGGTGAAACTCCCTTATATTTTAGCTTCAAATCCTTGCATGAAAACTAAGTGTGCACTCTTAATAAACATACAAGAATAAGTTATCAATCAAACGGTTAAGCAAATTGAATTCACAACTTATGAAATAACAACTGAAGGTAATCAATTCATAATGCAAGTATAATCATGGTTTTGAATAGCCCCCTTGCCAAGAAGGGTTTAGTTCCTCATATTCGCAAAACAAAGATACATAAACTTAGACATTGAAAACAAAGAATGAAAACACCTAGAAACGCTCCAACAATCCAACGTCTTGAATGGCAAGCACGTCCAAGGGTTTTATTTATAGGGGAAGGAAGGGCTACGAATTTCTTCAATTTGGAATCATATTTTCTACCCAAATCCACAAGGAAAAGGAGAAATAAATTCAGAATCCTAGGGGAAAAAGGGTAACAAGGCTAGGAAATAATTTAGGTAACAGAAATTAAACTAAAACTTTAAGGGAAATAGGAATTAAAGTTAGAATCCTAAGGAAAAGGTAAGGGAGGTGCAGAAATTAAAGAGAATAGGAAAGGGAAATTCGGCAAAGATTATAGGGCAGATTTGGGAATGTGTTTTGAGGCACAAAATAGGTAAGAAACCTCTCCCCTTGCATGGCAAGGCTTTAGAACAAAGGGGAATGTAATTTGGGTCAGAAAATAGGTAAGAAAGAGGGGAAAGGTGCGGCTGGTTGCTTGAAGAAAAGGGAATGTGGTTTTAAGATCAGAAAATAGGAAAGAAAGGATGCTCTTGTGCGGCAAGGACTTTAGGGAAAGTTTAGGGCTTCTAGAACAACCAATTAAGTGCCCTAACATGTTTTGGAATCCGTTTGTGGCTGGAACATAGATGAGGAAAGATTAGGAAACTTCCAAGCCAAGAATAGAAACTATCAAGAATGGAAACCTCCAAGAATAGAAACTTCCAACTTTAGAAACTTTGGCTTCCAATTTTGAACTCTTCATTCTTTATTTGTCTTGAATCCACTTCTTCACATCTTCATTCAAATCTACGCTCATTTGATCTTCAATTTCGTCCATCTTCTTAGCTCCAAGCATGTGCAATCCATTTGATGCCCAAAACTACTCCAAAAGGCTCCAAAATGCACTTTCTTGCTACTTTAACCCTTTGGACCTACAAACACACGAAAATAGCTTAAAATACTAAAATAACTACGAACTAACAACATAAATGCCAAGAAACAAGCTAACTAAGTCGCATAAATATGCTCCTTAGTTAGCTAGTTCTTATGCATTTTCGTTATGTTTTCTTAGTTAAAGTAGTCTTTTAAGCTATTTCCATGTGTTTTCAGGTTTTAAGGGCATATTACATAAAAAAATGCAAATTGGAGCTTTTTGGAGCAAAAGTGAGTTTAGAATGAATAGCACATGCTTGGAACAAAAGGTTTGGACGAAATTGAAGATTTGAGGATTCCTAGTCCACGAAGGAGTCCTAATTGAAGAAGGATTCCTAATCAACGAAGGAGTCCTAATTGAAGAAGGATTCCTAATCAACGAGGGATTCCTAGTTGAAGATGGATTCCTAGAAGAATAAAGATTCCAACTCAAACAAGGTTTCCTACTTGAAGGAGGAAAGTTAAGCCTAAAAGTTTGTACTTTGGGATGATCTTTCCTAAACCTAGTTGGCCTTATGTTTCAGCAACATTAGAAGGTTCCTAAGCGTTGGAAGACACAAAGAAGGGTTTTAGAATATTTCCTCATCCTTGCCGTGGGCTAGGGCTTATTTCCTCTTGGTTTTGGGCTTTCTAGAAGCCATATCCTTGATTCCCAAAACCTGCCGCACCTAGCCCTTGTTAGAATCTGTTTTCCTTGCCTTGCAAGGCATTCTAGAAGCCCTATCCTCCCTATCCCTTATCTGCCGCACCTGTGGGCCTTTTCCCTTGTAAATTCTTATTGTTTAAACCTATTTCCTGATGGATTTGGGTTATCCAAGTCCATATCTGATTTACCTAGGGTTTTGAATGCCTATATATACTCATAAACCCCCTTGGCCGAATTGAGCACTCTCCATAATTCATTCTTCACGCCATAATTCACTCCATACACTTTGCCGCAGCCATCCTTCACCATTCACCAAATTCCCTGACTTTGCCGCACCCCCCACCTTTCCTAAACACCACCATACCATCTCCTACCCATTCATCCATACATTTAACCCCCTAAACCTGTCCCTAGACCTTGTGCCACAGCAAGGAGGAGGAAGAGAAGCCTTGGACGTGCATGCCGTTCAAGTTAGGATTGCTGGAAGTTCTAGGTGTTTTCTTTCCTTTGCTTTCAATGTTTAAATTCAATACTCTTTGTTTTGTACGTATGAGGAACTAAACCCCCCCTTGGCTAGGGGGGGATTCAAAACCATGTTTATGCTTGCTATATGATTTGATTACTTCTAATTGCGTTTCATAAGTTGTGAATTCAATTTACTTATCTATATGAATTAAAACTGATTTGTGTATGTTGGTTAAGAGGGCCCGCTTAGTTTGCATGCATGAATTTGATGCTAGGATATAAGGGAATATCACTTAATTGTTATGAACTTATATTCACAAGTGATCGGATTATATTTATACATATTTTACATCAAATTCTCTCGTCTTTTCTTAGTCAGTTTCTTATATTTTTGAGCTATTTACTTTGTTTTTGTGTTTTATAGTATTTATCTAGTAAATAAAATAAATATAACATAAGTGTGATTTTATGTAATAAATTCGTGTCAAAACTGTTTAGCTTTTAAATTAAATAATATATATATATATATAATAATAATAATTGTTTGTTTTGTAGAATAAGGGAAGTGGGAACAACCAGGTAAGGCACGGCATTAGACAAGGCTTTATGGGGTTTTTAAAAAAATAGTAAAGGAGTTTAAGTGAAAGCTGGCGTGGGAATAAGAAAATACTGGAGGTTAGTGGGAATCAAAGGAGCTGCAAGGAATAAAAACCTGGGGGTAGTCAGCGTGAGTTTGAGGGGGGAATAGGAAAGAAGTCACGTAGGGGGAGGGAAATAGGAAAGAAAGGCTAAGGCAGCAAGCTGCCTTGGCAGCTGAGATCAGAGAAGAGAGAGCAGCAAGCTGCTTGTGCAGCTTGCGAGAACCAGTGTGGCTGCCTTTGTGCAGCGGAAGGATCGAAGCAGCTCGGGACGTGGCAGCTTGGAGTTGCGCAGCGAGCAGAACACGTAGGAAGGTCGCTGCTTTTGGCAGCTGAGGAATAAGAGACAGCAACGCGAGAAAATGACAGAGGGAGGAGAACCGAAGAACGAGGCGCGGCTTCCTGGCAGCGTGAAGCTTGCGAGGGCTTGCAGGAACGAGGGCTCGCTGCCCTGTGGCAACACAAGACTCTGCAGGAGGACCGAGAGGAGAGGCGCACGTGGAAGGAAGCAAAGGACGGGAGGTGAGCTGCCATTAGGCAGCGTGACTGGAGAAAAATCACGACGGGAAGAAGAAGGAACCAGCGCGCAGCGAGATTGAACGACTGCAGTGAGCCTGACGTGAAGCTTGCGAGGAGGACAGCAAGGGCAGCTGCCTTAAGCCTTTGGCAGCGAGGTCAGAGAGAGGAAGCGAAGGCAGCAAATCTGCCTGATCAGTTGGGAGTCAGCAGCACGAAGACGCAAGGATGCGGGATAGGAAAAAAGACAAACTGCAGTGCTGACTTGGGTCAGCACGGAGGTCAGCACAGCAGAAGCACAGTGGACAGCAAGCTGCAATCCTCATTCGGTTTAATTTTCCCAAACTCAAGTTTAATTTCTGTTTTAATTTTAATAATGTGTAACTAATTTTATTTTGGCTAGAGTTTAATTCAAAACCATGGATATATTTGTAATATGAATTGATTACCTTCAGTTGTGATTTCTGAGTTGTGATTTAATTTGCTTAACTGCTTGATTGATAACTTATTTTTGTATGTCGATTAAGGATGCATACTTAATTTACATGCATGAATTTGATGCTAGAATATAAGTGAATTTCACCTAATCGTTATGAACTTATATTCACAAGTAGTGAAGGTCGCTTATAAACGATCGCGTTAGGTAAATTCTTGGCATAAGTTTCATGCAATTCATAGTAACAAGTGCCTCGTCAATGCTTATGATTTTCATAAAACTTAATGATTCTTGCTTGTATCTCTATTATGCAATTCATGTAGGGAACTTGTAGGGAATGTTTTGGGTTGTCGTATGCAATCATCCAACCTAATAAAAGTAGGAAAATCTGAAGGTTAATTTAAGCGGACCTAATTAACTTGGGGCGTTGAGAATTTACAATTTATTGAAAGAACAACTGAAAATCAATTTAGGTTGCATATGTGGCATGTGTGGAGAATAATCCTCTAGTCAGTCCGTCGTCCATCCATTCACCTTAATTTCATGTTTTTGTCAATTCTGTAATTTATTTAAGTTTAATTTACTTTTTATCAAAAATCAATTCCCCATTTATTTTAAAGTGTTGAATTTGTTAGAAATCAATTTAGTTTGTGTTTTCTTGAATTTTGAATTATTTTGAGTCTTTTGATTTGTTTTAGATTATTTGTTAGTTTTATTTTGAGTTATTCTAGTTAAGTGTTTTGAGTCTAGTTTAGTGTTTTAAATTTTGTTTTTACGTTTTTAATTTAATTTTACTTTGGTTAGCATCCCTAGTTAATCCCCGGCCTAGAACGATCCCTACTTATCCATATACTACAAGGAGAAAGCGGGCAATCAGCCAGCACTCGGTGTCAATCTTCCAATCTAAGAACCGACTGCCTGGAAATCCTTCCTGATTGCTTACCTAGCATTGCTCTCGAGTGCTCTTCTTCAACCACTGATGTACTTCCGAAGAAGTCGCCACATCTGCCTGGAGAACAGACATGGCAAGTGAAAATGATACTTGAAGCATGTGGAGACAAGGTGCTGCTTCATCTTCAAGATCAAGTCTCATTTTCCTTGCTAAGAAGTTCCCCAGCCCAGTTCAAGCATACATCTGTGGAACGATACTTCTTCAAAAGCAAAAGTATCCCATATCATCAGAGTCAGAGGCAAAGATTTCTCATGGCATGCTTTTCCTTTACCCTTGCTCTTGGCTACGGGGCAAGGTGAAAGAAAGGCAATCGGTCGGCACTTGGACAGATTGAACAAAGAAGCAGACCACCACCTATTCCTCGTGCCTACCTGCCATGCAGAAGAACAAAAAGAGAAGAATGTAGCCTGCAGACTCAATCAACCCGGCAGAAGGAGTCTGAGTTGAAACCAAGAGCTCGAGAAGCTTCAACAACACCACCAATCAAGTCTCATTTTCCTTGCTAAGAAGTTCCGAGGCCAGTTCAAGTTCAAAGCTGTGGAAAGTCACCAAACAGGACCAATGTTCTTTTATTAGTTTTATTCATTATCTTTTATTTTCATTTTCAATTTTTCGTTTGTTTTCTTTTATATTTTCTTGCGTGCGTAACTGATTTATTTCTTTTCTTTGCAGGAACTTTTGGTTATTTCCACCCTTGAAGTTGATTGCAGAATTTTAGCTTGGGGGTCATCGCTTGATTTTTCTGCAAATTAGGGAAGTTTTCAGTCCTATTGCTTTATTTTGTTTCTTTGTATTTATTTATTTTATTTTTATTTTTATTTGCATTCTATTATATTTTCTGACATTGGGGACAATGTCTAGTTTAAGTGTGGGGGTAAAGAGTCTAAAAATGACCAAATTGAAAATTTTTATACCTTCGACTTTGAACTGGTTTCATTTGTTTCCATGTTATTGCTTTGTGTTTTCTTAATTAAGTTGTTGTTTTAAAAAAAAAAAAATTAAAAAAAAAAAAAAAAAAAAAAAAAAAAAAAAAATCCAAAAATATTTCCTTGTTTTCCTTATTGATTTGAATTAGATTTTTGTTAGTTTCCCGACCCAATGATATAATTGGATCAAATTTGAATCATGATTATCAAGAACTTAGTTAACATGTGTTGTGTGAAATTCCTTATTCTCGTGTTAGTTTGTACATATTTGATCATCTTTGAAAAAACCAAATGCACATAGCCTTGTTGATGTGAAATTAAAGCATGATTTAAAGCTCCATATGTGAATTTAGTGACCATATACATCCTATGTGAGTTTTTGAGCCTATTGAAAGTGTGTGCATTTTTCATACACTCCTATTCTTTCATGTGTGATGAACTTATGTGAGATACTTCTCTAGAACTTGCATAACGATCTTTCGAAATTTTTGTCATTGATTGCATGAACTTGAAAATGATAGAGGCATTAGGTTTACCACCATGGCCCAAATAACCTTGTTTCCCAAAGAAAAATGATATCATTAGATTGCCAATTTGAGCCGTATTTGTGAGCCTTTTATTTCTTATCACCAGATATGTCTACCCTTATGCCTGAAATAATTTTCCTTACCCTTTCCAAGCGAGCTAGTGAGCAATGTGAGATTGTCTTATGAGAAATGTTTGTGAAGTACTTTGAAGGTGTTTGGCAAAAGAATAAGTGTGGGGGTTTTTCATATTTGTTTCTGTTTGAAAAAAAAAAAAAAAAAAAAAAAAGAAAAGAAAAGGAAAAGAAAAGGAAAAGAAAAAAAAAAAAAAGAAAGATTGTATACAAAGAAAATAAAAAGTTTTTAAAGTTTCAGTTTATGGGTGTGGTTGGAGATGTCTGAAGAATCGTTGGAGAGCTTGAGTTCTTATAAATCTAAAGAAAATAATTGCTTGCAATGTAGCTTGGAACTTGTGTTTTCCTATTCTTTCGTTTCAATAACCCTATCCCGAAGCCTCATTACATCCGATAAAAGTCCTCTTGATTTAAGTTTTGCAATTATGATTGTGGAGAAGTGATTTTTATGCAAGCTTATGGTAGAACTTTCACATTTGTTTCTTTGAGCGAAACACATTAAAACTAAACACATGTGTGATTGAGTGCAAATCCCGTGAGAAGGTCGCTAGTTTGCATATGGTGATTCTAAAAATAAAAATTTGAAATTGCATGAGCATGGCTATCTCACACACTACACTTCAAGGGTGTGTCAAAGATTACTGCTAATATTTGAATTAGGAAAATGAACTTAAATTGCTTGTTGGTGTTAGCTATCGTTCTTGATGATTTATGTTCTCAAATGAAATTCTATGAGGGTAATATAGGGGAAAACTAATAATTTTCATGTTATTACTTTTTCTGTTTTCTCTGTTTTGCTCGAGGACTAGCAAAAGCTAAGTGTGGGGGTATTTGATCGGATTATATTTATACATATTTTACATCAAATTCTCTCGTCTTTTCTTAGTCAGTTTCTTATATTTTTGAGCTATTTACTTTGTTTTTGTGTTTTATAGTATTTATCTAGTAAATAAAATAAATATAACATAAGTGTGATTTTATGTAATAAATTCGTGTCAAAACTGTTTAGCTTTTAAATTAAATAATATATATATATATATAATAATAATAATTGTTTGTTTTGTAGAATAAGGGAAGTGGGAACAACCAGGTAAGGCACGGCATTAGACAAGGCTTTATGGGGTTTTTAAAAAAATAGTAAAGGAGTTTAAGTGAAAGCTGGCGTGGGAATAAGAAAATACTGGAGGTTAGTGGGAATCAAAGGAGCTGCAAGGAATAAAAACCTGGGGGTAGTCAGCGTGAGTTTGAGGGGGGAATAGGAAAGAAGTCACGTAGGGGGAGGGAAATAGGAAAGAAAGGCTAAGGCAGCAAGCTGCCTTGGCAGCTGAGATCAGAGAAGAGAGAGCAGCAAGCTGCTTGTGCAGCTTGCGAGAACCAGTGTGGCTGCCTTTGTGCAGCGGAAGGATCGAAGCAGCTCGGGACGTGGCAGCTTGGAGTTGCGCAGCGAGCAGAACACGTAGGAAGGTCGCTGCTTTTGGCAGCTGAGGAATAAGAGACAGCAACGCGAGAAAAGGACAGAGGGAGGAGAACCGAAGAACGAGGCGCGGCTTCCTGGCAGCGTGAAGCTTGCGAGGGCTTGCAGGAACGAGGGCTCGCTGCCCTGTGGCAACACAAGACTCTGCAGGAGGACCGAGAGGAGAGGCGCACGTGAAAGGAAGCAAAGGACGGGAGGTGAGCTGCCATTAGGCAGCGTGACTGGAGAAAAATCACGACGGGAAGAAGAAGGAACCAGCGCGCAGCGAGATTGAACGACTGCAGTGAGCCTGACGTGAAGCTTGCGAGGAGGACAGCAAGGGCAGCTGCCTTAAGCCTTTGGCAGCGAGGTCAGAGAGAGGAAGCGAAGGCAGCAAATCTGCCTGATCAGTTGGGAGTCAGCAGCACGAAGACGCAAGGATGCGGGATAGGAAAAAAGACAAACTGCAGTGCTGACTTGGGTCAGCACGGAGGTCAGCACAGCAGAAGCACAGTGGACAGCAAGCTGCAATCCTCATTCGGTTTAATTTTCCCAAACTCAAGTTTAATTTCTGTTTTAATTTTAATAATGTGTAACTAATTTTATTTTGGCTAGAGTTTAATTCAAAACCATGGATATATTTGTAATATGAATTGATTACCTTCAGTTGTGATTTCTGAGTTGTGATTTAATTTGCTTAACTGCTTGATTGATAACTTATTTTTGTATGTCGATTAAGGATGCATACTTAATTTACATGCATGAATTTGATGCTAGAATATAAGTGAATTTCACCTAATCGTTATGAACTTATATTCACAAGTAGTGAAGGTCGCTTATAAACGATCGCGTTAGGTAAATTCTTGGCATAAGTTTCATGCAATTCATAGTAACAAGTGCCTCGTCAATGCTTATGATTTTCATAAAACTTAATGATTCTTGCTTGTATCTCTATTATGCAATTCATGTAGGGAACTTGTAGGGAATGTTTTGGGTTGTCGTATGCAATCATCCAACCTAATAAAAGTAGGAAAATCTGAAGGTTAATTTAAGCGGACCTAATTAACTTGGGGCGTTGAGAATTTACAATTTATTGAAAGAACAACTGAAAATCAATTTAGGTTGCATATGTGGCATGTGTGGAGAATAATCCTCTAGTCAGTCCGTCGTCCATCCATTCACCTTAATTTCATGTTTTTGTCAATTCTGTAATTTATTTAAGTTTAATTTACTTTTTATCAAAAATCAATTCCCCATTTATTTTAAAGTGTTGAATTTGTTAGAAATCAATTTAGTTTGTGTTTTCTTGAATTTTGAATTATTTTGAGTCTTTTGATTTGTTTTAGATTATTTGTTAGTTTTATTTTGAGTTATTCTAGTTAAGTGTTTTGAGTCTAGTTTAGTGTTTTAAATTTTGTTTTTACGTTTTTAATTTAATTTTACTTTGGTTAGCATCCCTAGTTAATCCCCGGCCTAGAACGATCCCTACTTATCCATATACTACAATTGTCACAAATAGGGTTTAAATTTGTGCGTTAATTTATTTTCGCATCAACAAGTAGTAAAGGTTGTTGATCACAATCGCGTTAAGTAAATTCTTGGCATAAGTATCATGCGCTTTCATAGTTACGAGTGCCTCGTCAATGCTTATGATTTTCATAGAACTTAATGATCCTTGCTTGAATCTCTATTATGCGCTTTCATGTAGGGAACTTGTGGGGAATGCTTTGGGTTGTCGTATGCAATTCATCCAATTCAATAACTTACGGAAAATCTGATGGTTAATTTAAGCGGACCTAATTAACTTGGGGCGTTGAGAATTTGTGGTTTATTGAAAAGCAATTAGAAATCGTTTTGTATGCAAGTGTGACATGTGTGGAGAAGAAACCCTTAGCTAGCTTTCCATCCATTCAATTTCATCAAATTCGTTCAGATTTAACTTGTTCTTTACTTTACTTGTTTTGTTTACAAATTCGTCCAAAATCAATCCCCCTTTACTTTGTTGAGTCATATTAGTTAGAAATCAATCTAGTTTGTGTTTTTAAGTGTTTTGAGTCAAGTTATAACCTATTTTCGTCCACATTTGTGTCTAGTGTTCAAAACTGCCCAGAAAGTGTTTTTAAGGCAGTTTTGAGTGTTTATTTGCTGTTTTGAGTCTTTTGGTTTGTTTTAGTGTTTTAAAGTTTAGTTTTGCATCCTTTGAGTCTAGTTTAGTGTTTTAAACTTTGTTTTTATGTTTTTGAGTCAGTTTTCAAGTGATTAAGCAATCCCTTCTAATCCCCGGCCTAGAACGATCCCTACTTACATACTTTCCAATTGATAAAAAGAGGGTTTAATTTGTGTGCTTATATATTTCGCATCAGCTTTCAATGTCTACTTTGTTATTTTCTGATTTTGTTGCAATTATGAGTAACTAAACCCCCCTTAGCTAGGGGGAATTCGAAACCATGTTCATACTTGCAACATGATTTGATTACTTTCAGTTGTGATTCATAAGTTGTGAATTCAATTTACTTATCCATTTGAATTAAAACTAATTTATGTGTGTTGGTTGAGAGTGCACGCTTAATTTTCATGCATAAATCTGATGCTAGGATATAAGGGAGTTTCACCTAATCGTTATGAACTTATATTCACAAGTAGTGAAGGTTGCTCGTCACAACCGTGTTAAGTAAATTCTTGGCATAAGTTTCATGCAATTCATAGTTACAAGTGTGTCGTCAATGCTTATGATTTTCATAGAACTTAATGATTCTTGCTTGTATCTCTATTATGCAATTCATGTAGGGAACTTGTGGGGAATGCTTTGGGTTGTTGTATGCAATCATCCAATTCAATGAAATTAGGAAAATCTGAGGGTTAATTTAAGCGTACCTAATTAATCTGGGGCGTTGAGAATTCATGGTTTATTGAAAAGCAACTGGAAATCGTTTTGTATGCAAGTGTGTCGTGTGTGGAGAAGAACCTCCTAGCTAGCCTTTTATCCATTTAATTCACTCAAATTCGTCCAGATTTCACTAGTTCTTTACTTTACTTGTTTTGTTTTGAAATTCGTCAAAACCAAACCCCCCTTCACTTTGTTGAGTCATATTAGTTAGCAACTGATTTAGTTTGTGTCTTTAAGTATTTTGAACCAAGTTGAAACCAAAATTCGTCCAAAAGTGTGTTTAGAGTCCAAATCTGCCCAGTTTGTGTTTTTAGGCAGATTTGAGCGTTTTTAGCTTGTTTTGAGTTCTTTGAGTTTGTTTTGAATTCTTTGAGTCTAGTTTAGTGTTTTTAACTTTGTTTATACGTTTTTAAGTCAGTTTAGAGGTTATTAGCAAACCCTCCTAATCCCCAGTTGATGCATAAAATACTAAACACACAAATTAAACCCTCTTTTGACAATTGTAGTATATGTATAAGTAGGGATCGTTCTGGACCGGGGATTAGGAGAGCTTGTTAAAACCTCTAAACTGACTTAGAAACACAAAAATAAACTTAAAAACACTTAACAAGACTCACAACAAAGTCACAAGACTCAAAACAGATTATAGAGACTCAAAACTGCCTAAAAACAACTCTAAGGCAGTTTCTGCCACTAACACAAAGTTTGGACGAAAATTGATTTTATCTTGACTTAAAACACGTAAAAACACAATCTAAAACAAGTTCTAACTAATATGACTCAATAAAGTGAAGGGGGGGTTGGTTTTGGACGAAATTAAGTAAAACAAAACAAGAAAGACTTAAACAAATTCTTGGACGAAATTGGGAAATTGGATGGATGATGGGCTAGCTAGAAGGTTCTTCTCCGCACATGACACACTTGCATTCAAATTGATTTCCAATTGCTTCTCTCAATAAATCATGAAACTCAATACTCCAGGTTAACTGTGACAATTCAAAGCACATACAACAATTCAAAGCATTCTCTAAAAGTCCCCTACGTGAAAAGCACAATAAAGGTACAATCAAAGATCATTAAGCTTCATGAAAACTATAAGTATTGACATGGCAATTGTAACTATGAAAAGCATGAAACTTTTGCCAAGAATTCACTTAACGCGATCGTTTATAAGTGACCTCCACTACTTGCAAATATAAGTTTGTAACTATTAGGTGAAACTCCCTTATACTTTAGCTTCAAATCCTTGCATGAAAACTAAGTGTGCACTCTTAATAAACATACAAGAATAAGTTATCAATCAAACGGTTAAGCAAATTGAATTCACAACTTATGAAATAACAACTGAAGGTAATCAATTCATATTGCAAACATAGTCATGGTTTCGAATTCCCCCCTAGCCAAGAGGGGTTTAGTTCCTCATAATCGCAAAGCAAAGATACATAAACTTAGACATTGAAAACAAAGAATGAGAACACCTAGAAACGCTCCAACAATCCAACGTCTCGAATGGCAAGCACGTCCAAGGGTCTCCTTCCTTCTTCTTTGCTGCGGCACAAGGGATGGGTGAAGGTTTTTGTGGTGATTTGTGGTGGTGGATGGATATAGGTTGGTTATGGTGAAGGGTGGAGTCCTTAGAATGATCAGAAAAGGGTTTTATTTATAGGGGAAGGAAGGGCTACGAATTTATTAGATTTGGAATCAGAAATCAATGGAAAATAGGCAAGTAAGGTGTAGGAATTAAAGAGAAAAGGAAGGGAAATTCGGCAAAGATTATAGGACAGATTTAGGAATGTGTTTTGAGGCACAAAATAGGTAAGAAACCTCTCCCCTTGCATGGCAAGGCTTTAGAACAAAGGGGAATGTAATTTTGGGTCAGAAAATAGGTAAGAAAGTGGGGAAAGGTGCGGCTAGTTGCTTGAAGAAAAGGGAATGTGGTTTTAAGATCAGAAAATAGGAAAGAAAGGATGCTCTTGTGCGGCAAGGACTTTAGGGAAAGTTTAGGGCTTCTAGAACAACCAATTAAGTGCCCTTACATGTTTTGGAATCCCTTTGTGGCTGGAACATAGATGAGGAAAGATTAGGAAACTTCCAAGCCAAGAATAGAAACTATCAAGAATGGAAACCTCCAAGAATAGAAACTTCCAACTTTAGAAACTTTGGCTTCCAATTTTGAACTCTTCATTCTTTATTTGTCTTGAATCCAATTCTTCACATCTTCATTCAAATCTACGCTCATTTGATCTTCAATTTCGTCCATCTTCTTAGCTCCAAGCATGTGCAATCCATTTGATGCCCAAAACTGCTCCAAAAGGCTCCAAAATGCACTTTCTTGCTACTTTAACCCTTTGGACCTACAAACACACGAAAATAGCTTAAAATACTAAAATAACTAAGGAAAACAACATAAATGCACAAGAACAAGCTAACTAAGTTGCATAAATATGCTCCTATCACCGGTCCAGAACGATCCCTACTTACATTCTTTACTACAATTGATACAAGAGGGTTTAATTTGTGTGTTAAGTAATTTTCGCACCAAGCACATACTTAATCATAGTCACCACTTAGTAGTTCACATTTAACCAATTAAAACAATGTTTTGAATGTAGTAACATGCCTTAGAGAATTTGCTCAATTCCTTACAAGATATGCACTCAATTTGCACTCAGATTTTCTTAACTACACACCCTATACTAGTTATACGTGAGAAGATTGATGTAAATATGAACGACTGGTACTCACATATGTTATAACAAAGAAAGCAATTTCTAGAGTTAATAAGCGTGTTTAGATATGATCTCATGAATGGAATGCTACTACTTAGATGCGAGAATGATGCGTAAATTAACTAAACACACAAATTAAACCCTCTTGTTGACAATTGTAGTATGGATAAGTAGGGATCGTTCTTAAACCGGGGATTAGGAGGGATTGCTAAACACTTGAAAACTGACTTAGAAACATAAAAACAAAGTTAAAACATTAAACTAGACTCAAAAAATGTAAAACTAAAGTTTGAAACACTAAAACAAACCAAAAGACTAAAAACAGCAAACAAACACTCAAAACTGCCTTAAAAACACTTTCTGGGCAGTTTTGAACACAAACACAAATTTGGACGAAATTGGGTTACAACTTGAATCAAAACACTTAAAAACACAAACTAAATGGCTTTCTAACTGATAGGAGCATATTTATGCGCCTTAGTTAGCTAGTTCTTATGCATTTTCGTTATGTTTTCTTAGTTTAAAGTAGTCTTTTAAGCTACTTTCATGTGTTTTCAGGTTTCAAGGACATATTACATGAAATGATGCAAATTGGAGCATTTTGGAGCAAATGTGAGCTTAGATTGAAAAGTACATGCTTGGAACACAAGGTTTGGACAAAATTGAAGATTTGAAGATTTGAGGATTCCTAGTCCAAGAAGGATTCCTAGTCCGAGGAGGAGTCCTAATTGAAGAAGGATTCCTAATCAACGAGGGATTCCTAGTTGAAGATGGATTCCTAGAAGAACGAAGATTCCTACTCAAACGAGGTTTCCTACTTGAAGTAGGAAAGCTAAGCCTAAAAGTTTCCATTTTGGGTTGATCTTTCCTAAACCTAAATGGCCTTGAGTTTAAGCAATCTTAGAAGGTTCCTAAGCGTTGAAAGACACGAAGAGGGGTTTTAGAATATTTTCTCCTTCTTGCCGTGGGTTTGGGCCAATTCCTAGCAGATTTAGGGCTTCTAGAAACCCTAGCCCACTTAAGCCAAATCAGCCGCACCTTTCCCTTCTAGAACACCTATTTGCCTTGCCTTGCAAGGCATTCTAGAAGCCCTAACCCTAGCCCATTAAACTTGCCGCACCCTAGGCCCTTTTCCCATTCAAATTCTGATTTCTAAGCCTATTTCCTTGTGGATTTGGGTTATTTAAATCCATATCTGATTTACCTAGGGTTAGAAGCCTATATAAACCCCCTAGGTGCCTCATATTATTCATTCATTCACTCAACAATTCAGAAATTCGTCCAAAACTCTCCACACCCTTGCCGCAGCCCCTAAACACCATTCTCCCTAGTTCCACACCCTTGCCGCAGCCCCCATCCATCCTAACACCACCAAGGCATCTCCTACCCATTCATCCATACACATAGGACCCTTAGAAGCTGTTTTAGGCCTTTGCCGCACCAAGGAGGAGGAGAAGAAAGCTTGGAGTTCATGTGATTCAAAGTTCAATTTGCTGGAATTTCTAGGTGTTTCTTTTCCTTTGATTTCAATGTTTAAATTCTATTCTCTTTGTGTTGTGAGTATGAGGAACTAAACCCCCCCTTAGTTGGGGGGTGATTCGAAACCATGTACATGCTTGCAATTTGATTCGATTACATTCAGTTGTTATTTCATAAGTTATGGATTCAATTCGTTCATCTATTTGATTGATAACTTATTTGTGTATGTTGATTGAGAGTGCACGCTTAGTTTTCATGCATGAATATGATGCTAGATTATAAGGGAGTTTCACCTAATAGTTACAATCTCATAATCACAAGTAGTGAAGATCGCTTGAAAACGATCGCGTTGAATGAATTCTTAGCATAAGTTTCATGCAATTCATAGTAACAAATGCTTCGTCAATGCTTATGTTTTTCATAGAACTTAATGATTCTTGCTTGTATCTCTATTATGCAATTCATGTAGGGAACTTGTAGGGAGTGTTTTGGGTTGTCGTATGCAATCATCCAACTTAATAACTTGTGGAAAAACTGAGGGTTAATTAGTGCAATTCACGGTTAACTTGGGGCGTTGAGTATTCATAGTTTATCGGAAGAACAACTGAGAATCGTTTTGTTTGCAAGTGTGACATGTGTGGAGAAGAACCTCCTAACTAGCCCTTTTAACCATCTATTTCACCAAAATCGTTTTTACAATCTGTTTAACTTTAAGTTTCTGTTTTGTTTTCAATTTTCGTCCAAAACAAATCCCCCTTTAATTTGAAGTCTTAGATTAGTTAGAAAGTGTTTTGAATTGTGTTTCTAAGTATTTTGATTCAAGTTTTCATCAAATTTCGTCCAAATTAGTGTAGGTGCTCAAAACTGCCCAGAAAGTGGTTTTTAGGCAGTTTTGAGCCTTCTAGTTGCTGTTTTGGTTTTTAGGTTTGTTTAAGTGTTTTAACCTTTAGTTTTGCATTCTTTGAGTCTAGTTTAGTGTTTTAAACTTTGTTTTTGAGTTTTTAAGTCAGTTTCCAAGTGTTTAGCAATCCCTCCTAATCCCCGGTCTAGAACGATCCCTACTTGCATCTTTGCTACAATTTGACAAAAAGAGGGTTTAATTTGAGTGCTAGTTAATAACATATCAAATTTTGGCGCCGTTGCCGGGGATTAGCAAATTTGCTAATCCCTTGGATTGTTTTTGTTTCTTTTATTTCACTTTGTTTCTGACTTTGTTTAAGTTTCTGACCTAATTTTGTTTCTTGTTTCTTAGGTACTAATGTATGACTAGAAGCTCTCAAACGATTCGTGCGAACATCTTGGATTTTGACGACGATTTTGAGAGGAAGTTGAGAAGAGCTAGAAACCAGCAAGAACACCATCCACCAACTTCCGAATCTGATTGTGAAGGAAACGTACAAGAAGAGGAGGAGGAAGCCACGGCAGGGATATTTGAAGAAGTCCAAGGCATGGCGGTGGACAACCGTACACTCAAGGAGCTCTCCGCCTCAGGTTTGGATAATGCCACACCCTTGTGCATTCAATACCCCAGGGCTGCCCAAGGTAAGACGGATGAGTTTGAATTAAAGTCAAGTTTGCTTCATCATATTCCTAAATACCATGGCTTGTCCATGGAAGATCCTAACAAACATTTGAAAGAATTTGAAGTAGTTTGCTCTAGTATGACTCCCGTCAATGTTGACGGAAATATTTTGAAGATGAAGGCTTTTCCATTCTCTTTGATGGATAAAGCCAAGGATTGGTTATATGAGTTAGCTCCCGGCACTGTCACATCGTGGGAGAGTATGAAGAGAGCGTTCTTGGAGAAGTTCTTTCCAACTTCTCGCATCATCCTCCTACGCAAAAAGATAAGCGGAATTCAGCAAGAAGAAGGTGAGTCTTTTCCTACATATTATGAACGATTTAAATCACTTGTTGCTTCTTGTCCACAGCATCAGATGAAGGAGGAGTTGCTTTTGCAATATTTCTACGAGGGGCTCCTACCTCTAGAACGTCAAATGCTTGATGCTTCGGCGGGGGGAGCATTGGTGGACAAAACACCCATGGCTGCCAAGGTCTTGATTGCTAATAGAGCGTTGAACGCTCAACAGTACGAGGGTGTAGGCCAAAGAGGACCCCCACGGCACCAAGTACATGAGGTAAGTTCAACTTCCGATCTTCATTCACAATTGGCTAATCTTACTTCTATTGTTTCACAGATGGCCGAGGGAATGAAGATACAAGGACCTGTGGTGTGTGGCGTATGTTCTATCCAAGGACATGTCTCCGAAAAGTGTCCTCAACTCATCGAGAATGGCGGATGGGAGAGTGCGAATGCCATTGGGTTTCAAGGCCAAAATCAGTCAAGACATGATCCATACTCCAACACGTATAATCCGGGGTGGCGAGACCATCCAAACTTCAAATGGAGGGAGCCCCAGCAACCTCAGAACCAAGGAGGCTTTAGGCAACAACCCCCGGGGTTCTTTCCCAAAACATACGGCCCACCCCAAAATCAAGCCCAATCCGGCCCAAGTGCCTCAGGTACGTCTCTTGACAATGATGCACTTCTTAAGATACTAACTAAGTTGTCTAATGGGCAGGAAGATCAAGCGAAGGCTATGCAAAACCAAGATAAAAGGGTGGATCAACTTGAGAAACAAATTGGGCAGATTGCCGAGTTTGTAGGTAAGTTTCGAGATCCCGGACAACTCCCTAGTTCCACCATTCCAAATCCGAAGGGAGGGTTCGAAAGTGCCAAAGCAATCACCCTAAGAAGTGGTAAGGAAGTTGGGACAGGTTCTTCATAAAAAACAGGTCATAACGAGGATGAACTTTTGCAATTGGAAGAGGAGGAATCAAAGCAGCCCACGGCAAAGGTGGTTCCACCTTTGCCGCAAGTCCCTAATGTCCCAAATCTGCCCAATTCGTCCCACAAAGGTAAGAATGTGTCCAATTCAGTTCATACTAATGTTTTCCCTTCAAATGTGCCTTTTCCTAGTAGGTTCATGCAAACGAAGAAAGAAGAGGCAGAAAAGGATATCCTTGAAACCTTTAGGAAAGTTCAAGTTAACATACCTTTGTTAGATGCAATCAAGCAAGTTCCGAGGTATGCTAAGTTTTTGAAGGAGTTGTGTACCACGAGGAAGAGGATGTCGACCAAGGAAGTGGTCAGGGTAGGTGAGAATGTGTCCGCCATCTTGCAACGCAAATTACCTCCCAAATGTAAAGATCCAGGTAGCTTTACCATTCCTTGTGTTATTGGGAATACTAGATTTGAATCTGCCATGCTTGATTTAGGTGCTTCTATAAATGTTATGCCATATTCCATTTATGCATCTATGAACTTAGGAGCATTGAAAAATGATGGGGTAATAATACAATTGGCCGATAGATCTAATGCCTATCCAAAGGGAGTTTTGGAAGATGTTCTTGTGCAGGTTAATCATTTAGTCTTCCCGGCGGATTTCTATGTCCTCGAAATGGATGAGTCGGACCATGCTCCTTCGCTGCCCATTCTACTTGGAAGGCCATTCATGAAGACGGCCCGGACGAAGATTGACGTGTATAGTGGAACTTTGTCCATGGAATTCGATGGGGAAGTTGTTAATTTTAATCTTTCTGATTCCATTAGATACCCTAGTGATGACCATTCATGCTTTTCTATTGATATAATTGACTCTTTGGCGCAGGGATATCTCGATGATTTGAATGACGATGCGCTTGAAAAAGTCATTACATGAGGCATGGAACTCAAAACAAAGGGAGCAGATTGCATGCATGCTCACGGCATACAAGATTCATCCCATGCCGTGCCCCCTAATGAGGAATTACTTGAAGTTGTGGCTGCCCTTGAGTCCTCACCTAAGCTTGATGGTAAGTATACTAACCGTGAGTCCATTCCCATTTCGACTAACAAATTGCTTCCATCTATCATTCAGGCACCTATCCTTGAACTCAAGCCTTTGCCAAGCCATCTGAAGTACATTTTCTTGGGAGAAAATGAAACACTACCTGCCATCATTTCCTCCTCCCTCACGGCACAAGAGGAGGAGAAGTTGCTTAGAGTTTTGAAGGAGTTCAAATCTGCCCTAGGTTGGACATTGGCCGACATCAAAGGTATAAGCCCTACGACTTGTATGCATCACATATTTCTTGAGGAGGGGGCCAAACCAACTAGAGAGGCTCAACGCCGTCTCAACCCTCCGATGATGGAAGTAGTGAAGAAGGAGATCATAAAGCTTCTAGATTGTGGGGTTATCTATCCAATCTCGGATAGTAGGTGGGTTTCGCCGGTTCAATGCGTACCAAAGAAATCCGGAGTGACGGTGGTAGCTAATGCCGAGAATGAGCTTGTCCCTCAACGTATTCAAACCGGTTGGAGGGTGTGCATTGATTATAGGAAGCTAAACAACACCACGAGGAAGGACCACTTTCCATTGCCGTTCATTGACCAGATGCTTGAGAGGTTAGCGGGTTATGCTTTCTATTGTTTTCTTGATGGTTATTCTGGGTATAATCAAATTGTCATTTCACCTGAGGACCAAGAAAAAACCACTTTTACATGCCCGTTTGGTACATTTGCATATCGTCGCATGCCTTTTGGTTTATGTAATGCACCTGCTACATTTCAAAGATGCATGATGAGTATATTTTCTGATTATGTAGAGAAGATAATTGAAGTGTTTATGGATGATTTTAGCGTCTTTGGTGATTCGTTTGATAGTTGCTTACATAATCTAAGTGTGATCCTAAAACGTTGTGTTGAAACTAACCTTGTGCTTAATTGGGAGAAGTGTCATTTTATGGTTAAACAAGGCATCGTTTTAGGTCATATAATCTCTGAAAAGGGTATTGAGGTTGATAAGTCGAAAATAGATCTTGTACGTCACTTACCCTCTCCGACTTCGGTTAGAGAGGTTCGTTCGTTTCTTGGTCATGCAGGATTCTATCGTAGGTTTATCAAAGATTTCTCGAAGATAGCACAACCTCTTTGCCGACTCCTACAAAAAGAAGTGGCGTTTGAATTCACTAAGGAGTGCACGGAATCATTCAACCAACTCAAGGAGTTGTTGACCACGGCACCCATCATTGTTCCACCGGATTGGAGTCTACCTTTCGAGCTCATGTGTGATGCGTCCGACTATGCTTTAGGAGCTGTTTTAGGACAAAGAAAGGACAAGAGGCTGCATGTCATTTACTATGCCTCCCGGACGTTGAACGATGCACAATTGAACTACTCCACTACAGAAAAAGAACTTCTTGCCGTTGTTTTTGCTTTAGATAAATTTCGATCATATCTAATTGGAACTAAAGTAATTGTTTTCACTGATCATGCAGCTCTGAAGTACTTGCTCACCAAAAAGGAGGCCAAGCCACGGCTAATTCGATGGATATTGCTACTTCAAGAGTTCGACATAGAGATTCGGGACAAGAAGGGAAGTGAAAACGTGGTGGCTGACCACCTAAGCCGAATGGTGCATAATGAGGAGTTGGTGCCGATTTTGGAGACATTCCCCGATGAACAATTGCTGTCCATTAAGGTTAGTGCACCTTGGTATGCCGATATTGTTAATTTTTTGGTGTCAAAACGTATTCCAAGTGAGTTCACTAGGCACCAACGTGATAAACTTAGGCATGATGCACGGTTTTATGTGTGGGATGATCCGTACTTATGGAAATTTTGCCCCGATCAGATTATACGTCGTTGTGTGCACGATTCTGAATGTCATTCAATTTTGAGTTTTTGTCACACATATGCTTGTGGAGGGCACTTTGGCACACAACGCACAGCCCTTAAGGTGTTACAATGTGGATTTTATTGGCCTAGTATTTTTAAAGATGCTAAAACTTTTTGCTTAACATGTGATAAATGCCAACGAATGGGTGGTATTAGTGCAAAGGACCAAATGCCGCAGGTTTCTATCCTAAATGTTGAAATTTTTGATGTTTGGGGTATTGATTTTATGGGTCCTTTTCCTTCTTCGTATGGTTTTACATATATTTTGCTTGCGGTTGATTATGTGTCGAAGTGGGTGGAAGCAAAGGCCACCCGGACTAATGATTCTAAAGTGGTTGCAGATTTTATTAGAACTAACATTTTTGCAAGGTTCGGAATGCCACGAGTGATCATTAGTGACGGAGGGTCACACTTTTGCAATCGGACCATTGAAGCATTATTGAGGAAATACAGTGTCACCCATAAGGTTTCTACACCTTATCATCCTCAAACTAATGGGCAAGCCGAGGTTTCCAACCGTGAGATCAAGCAAATCCTAGAGAAGACCGTTGGGCCAACGAGGAAGGATTGGAGTTTACGACTTGACGATGCACTTTGGGCATATCGTACGGCGTACAAAACCCCCATTGGGATGTCCCCCTTCCGACTTGTTTATGGCAAGGCGTGCCATCTTCCTGTTGAATTGGAGCACAAAGCACTTTGGGCCATCAAGAAGTTTAACATGAACCTCGAGGAAGCGGGAAGTCAAAGGAGATTGCAATTGAATGAGCTTGATGAGATACGGCACGAGGCGTACGATAATGCAAGCATTTACAAGCAAAAGACCAAAGCTTTCCATGACAACATGATCCGTGGGAAATCATTCTCCATTGGGCAGAAAGTGCTATTGTTCAATTCCCGTTTACGTTTGTTTCCCGGTAAGTTACGTTCTAAGTGGATTGGACCGTTTGTTATTACTAACGTATCTTCTTATGGTGCCATCCAGATTCAAAGTCTCAAAACAGGTCATGAATTCCAAGTGAACGGACACCGTTTGAAGCCATATTATGAGAACTTTGTTGAACAAACCGTGGAAGATATTTCTTTGGGTGCCGTGGGCACACATGGAGAGTGAATGGGCTTTCCGTCCGGCTGCAAGACGTAAAAGAAAGCGCTACTTGGGAGGCAACCCATGCAATTCAACAAAGGAAGACCAAGGAATCACTCCAATTCCAGATTTGCGTTCCTAAACTCTTCTCTTTGTTGCTATTTCGTTTTCTGCCATGTTAGGTTGTTAGTTGCTGTTTTGTTTTGTGTGTTGTTATGTGTGTAAGTCTATGCTTGAAACATTGAGGACAATGTTTGATTTAAGTGTGGGGGGGTAAATAAGTGTTTTAGATGCAAATTCGTGGGATTTTATCACCCTTAACTTGGAGACTTGTTCCTTGCTGTTTTTAAGTGTTTTTGAGCAGTTTTGATGTGTTTTAGTGTGTTTTGAAGTAAAAATCCGAAAATTACATAAAAATTTGAAAAATTTGTTTTAAAAACCCAAAAAGAGTTGTTTTTGTGTGTTTGTTTGTGTCTTAGGGTACCTTCCAACACAATGATGAGGATTCGGTTTGTAATTACATGGCTGTTAAAGAGAGTGATTAACATGGATGAAAGTTTGATTTACTCTTTGTTTATGCTTAGTTGTGGTTATAACTTATGAATTCACATGCAATCATAAAAGAAAAAAATCAGTTTTTGTAACATGCTTGAAGGAAGGAACTCGAACTAACGCTACAACCTTGTGAGACTTGAGCCTAAACGTTTATTTGGAGAGTTAAGATCTGTGCATTCTTTGTTTTCTAAAGTCGTTGCATGATCTCATTATCCTTTACTTGGTTGCTACTTAGAAGGCGTTTCATCATTTAGTTCCAAACACTAGAACTCATGCCCAATTCATTCAAAGCATGTTATTGATTTGCATAACACATATTCAAGATAAAGTTGTGTAGTGACCACCACTTTAGCCAAATGCCGTGTGCCCTATGTCATTGTGTTTTGTAGGTTTTTAACCCCGTTGAGCCTTGTTTAGCCTATTTTCTTTGTTAACCACATTATCCTCACCTAGCCTAGATTAGGACCATCCATACCTTTGTTCTTGAAGCATAGTAATGCATGACTTAATATGAATTCCTTAAAACCAATGCATTGCAGAAAACAAGTGTGGGGGAAGTGAATTTTGTTAGGGGTGTTCCAAAGTCTTGAATGAGGCACGAAAAAGAAAAGAAAAGAAAATTCGTGGAAAATAGAAAGAAAAAAAGAAAAGTTGTGAAAAGAATGAGAAAGAAGTTGAAAATATGTGAAAAAGAGTTCCAAAGTATTGTTTGTTGAAGTAAGGGTCCAAAACAATGAATTTGACCCTAAGAAGTTGTTTAAGTCTCCCCCTTGTGTGTTAAAGTTAATTTCTGCAATCTAAGTGAATTCTAAGTCTCAATTTCATTACTTTGCTTACTATCGCTTGAAGAACGTTTGTTTTCCCTATCTTTTCCTTGTTAACCAACACCCCAAGCCCCATTACAACCCTTAACTTCTATCTTGAGTGTTATGTGTTTCAATTTGTGGAGTTTGAATTTGGTATGAGCATATGGTGTCACATGTTCTCGCATCTAAGTAGTAGCATTCCATTCATGAGATCATATCTAAACATGCTTCTTAACTCTAGAAATTGCTTTCTTTGTTATACATATATGTGAGCATTCGTTTTCATATCTACATCAATCTTCTCACATATGACTAGTGTAGGGTGTGGAGTTAGAAAATCTGAGTGAAAATAGAGTGTATATCTTGTAAGGAATTGAGGGAATTCTCTAAGGCATGTTACTACATTCAAAACATCGTTTTAAATGGTTAAATGTGAACTAGTAAGTGGTGACTATGATTAGTTTATGCGCCTTAGTTAGCTAGTTCTTATGCATTTTCGTTATGTTTTCTTAGTTTAAAGTAGTCTTTTAAGCTACTTTCATGTGTTTTCAGGTTTCAAGGACATATTACATGAAATGATGCAAATTGGAGCATTTTGGAGCAAATGTGAGCTTAGATTGAAAAGTACATGCTTGGAACACAAGGTTTGGACAAAATTGAAGATTTGAAGATTTGAGGATTCCTAGTCCAAGAAGGATTCCTAGTCCGAGGAGGAGTCCTAATTGAAGAAGGATTCCTAATCAACGAGGGATTCCTAGTTGAAGATGGATTCCTAGAAGAACGAAGATTCCTACTCAAACGAGGTTTCCTACTTGAAGTAGGAAAGCTAAGCCTAAAAGTTTCCATTTTGGGTTGATCTTTCCTAAACCTAAATGGCCTTGAGTTTAAGCAATCTTAGAAGGTTCCTAAGCGTTGAAAGACACGAAGAGGGGTTTTAGAATATTTTCTCCTTCTTGCCGTGGGTTTGGGCCAATTCCTAGCAGATTTAGGGCTTCTAGAAACCCTAGCCCACTTAAGCCAAATCAGCCGCACCTTTCCCTTCTAGAACACCTATTTGCCTTGCCTTGCAAGGCATTCTAGAAGCCCTAACCCTAGCCCATTAAACTTGCCGCACCCTAGGCCCTTTTCCCATTCAAATTCTGATTTCTAAGCCTATTTCCTTGTGGATTTGGGTTATTTAAATCCATATCTGATTTACCTAGGGTTAGAAGCCTATATAAACCCCCTAGGTGCCTCATATTATTCATTCATTCACTCAACAATTCAGAAATTCGTCCAAAACTCTCCACACCCTTGCCGCAGCCCCTAAACACCATTCTCCCTAGTTCCACACCCTTGCCGCAGCCCCCATCCATCCTAACACCACCAAGGCATCTCCTACCCATTCATCCATACACATAGGACCCTTAGAAGCTGTTTTAGGCCTTTGCCGCACCAAGGAGGAGGAGAAGAAAGCTTGGAGTTCATGTGATTCAAAGTTCAATTTGCTGGAATTTCTAGGTGTTTCTTTTCCTTTGATTTCAATGTTTAAATTCTATTCTCTTTGTGTTGTGAGTATGAGGAACTAAACCCCCCCTTAGTTGGGGGGTGATTCGAAACCATGTACATGCTTGCAATTTGATTCGATTACATTCAGTTGTTATTTCATAAGTTATGGATTCAATTCGTTCATCTATTTGATTGATAACTTATTTGTGTATGTTGATTGAGAGTGCACGCTTAGTTTTCATGCATGAATATGATGCTAGATTATAAGGGAGTTTCACCTAATAGTTACAATCTCATAATCACAAGTAGTGAAGATCGCTTGAAAACGATCGCGTTGAATGAATTCTTAGCATAAGTTTCATGCAATTCATAGTAACAAATGCTTCGTCAATGCTTATGTTTTTCATAGAACTTAATGATTCTTGCTTGTATCTCTATTATGCAATTCATGTAGGGAACTTGTAGGGAGTGTTTTGGGTTGTCGTATGCAATCATCCAACTTAATAACTTGTGGAAAAACTGAGGGTTAATTAGTGCAATTCACGGTTAACTTGGGGCGTTGAGTATTCATAGTTTATCGGAAGAACAACTGAGAATCGTTTTGTTTGCAAGTGTGACATGTGTGGAGAAGAACCTCCTAACTAGCCCTTTTAACCATCTATTTCACCAAAATCGTTTTTACAATCTGTTTAACTTTAAGTTTCTGTTTTGTTTTCAATTTTCGTCCAAAACAAATCCCCCTTTAATTTGAAGTCTTAGATTAGTTAGAAAGTGTTTTGAATTGTGTTTCTAAGTATTTTGATTCAAGTTTTCATCAAATTTCGTCCAAATTAGTGTAGGTGCTCAAAACTGCCCAGAAAGTGGTTTTTAGGCAGTTTTGAGCCTTCTAGTTGCTGTTTTGGTTTTTAGGTTTGTTTAAGTGTTTTAACCTTTAGTTTTGCATTCTTTGAGTCTAGTTTAGTGTTTTAAACTTTGTTTTTGAGTTTTTAAGTCAGTTTCCAAGTGTTTAGCAATCCCTCCTAATCCCCGGTCTAGAACGATCCCTACTTGCATCTTTGCTACAATTTGACAAAAAGAGGGTTTAATTTGAGTGCTAGTTAATAACATATCAAATTTTGGCGCCGTTGCCGGGGATTAGCAAATTTGCTAATCCCTTGGATTGTTTTTGTTTCTTTTATTTCACTTTGTTTCTGACTTTGTTTAAGTTTCTGACCTAATTTTGTTTCTTGTTTCTTAGGTACTAATGTATGACTAGAAGCTCTCAAACGATTCGTGCGAACATCTTGGATTTTGACGACGATTTTGAGAGGAAGTTGAGAAGAGCTAGAAACCAGCAAGAACACCATCCACCAACTTCCGAATCTGATTGTGAAGGAAACGTACAAGAAGAGGAGGAGGAAGCCACGGCAGGGATATTTGAAGAAGTCCAAGGCATGGCGGTGGACAACCGTACACTCAAGGAGCTCTCCGCCTCAGGTTTGGATAATGCCACACCCTTGTGCATTCAATACCCCAGGGCTGCCCAAGGTAAGACGGATGAGTTTGAATTAAAGTCAAGTTTGCTTCATCATATTCCTAAATACCATGGCTTGTCCATGGAAGATCCTAACAAACATTTGAAAGAATTTGAAGTAGTTTGCTCTAGTATGACTCCCGTCAATGTTGACGGAAATATTTTGAAGATGAAGGCTTTTCCATTCTCTTTGATGGATAAAGCCAAGGATTGGTTATATGAGTTAGCTCCCGGCACTGTCACATCGTGGGAGAGTATGAAGAGAGCGTTCTTGGAGAAGTTCTTTCCAACTTCTCGCATCATCCTCCTACGCAAAAAGATAAGCGGAATTCAGCAAGAAGAAGGTGAGTCTTTTCCTACATATTATGAACGATTTAAATCACTTGTTGCTTCTTGTCCACAGCATCAGATGAAGGAGGAGTTGCTTTTGCAATATTTCTACGAGGGGCTCCTACCTCTAGAACGTCAAATGCTTGATGCTTCGGCGGGGGGAGCATTGGTGGACAAAACACCCATGGCTGCCAAGGTCTTGATTGCTAATAGAGCGTTGAACGCTCAACAGTACGAGGGTGTAGGCCAAAGAGGACCCCCACGGCACCAAGTACATGAGGTAAGTTCAACTTCCGATCTTCATTCACAATTGGCTAATCTTACTTCTATTGTTTCACAGATGGCCGAGGGAATGAAGATACAAGGACCTGTGGTGTGTGGCGTATGTTCTATCCAAGGACATGTCTCCGAAAAGTGTCCTCAACTCATCGAGAATGGCGGATGGGAGAGTGCGAATGCCATTGGGTTTCAAGGCCAAAATCAGTCAAGACATGATCCATACTCCAACACGTATAATCCGGGGTGGCGAGACCATCCAAACTTCAAATGGAGGGAGCCCCAGCAACTTCAGAACCAAGGAGGCTTTAGGCAACAACCCCCGGGGTTCTTTCCCAAAACATACGGCCCACCCCAAAATCAAGCCCAATCCGGCCCAAGTGCCTCAGGTACGTCTCTTGACAATGATGCACTTCTTAAGATACTAACTAAGTTGTCTAATGGGCAGGAAGATCAAGCGAAGGCTATGCAAAACCAAGATAAAAGGGTGGATCAACTTGAGAAACAAATTGGGCAGATTGCCGAGTTTGTAGGTAAGTTTCGAGATCCCGGACAACTCCCTAGTTCCACCATTCCAAATCCGAAGGGAGGGTTCGAAAGTGCCAAAGCAATCACCCTAAGAAGTGGTAAGGAAGTTGGGACAGGTTCTTCATAAAAAACAGGTCATAACGAGGATGAACTTTTGCAATTGGAAGAGGAGGAATCAAAGCAGCCCACGGCAAAGGTGGTTCCACCTTTGCCGCAAGTCCCTAATGTCCCAAATCTGCCCAATTCGTCCCACAAAGGTAAGAATGTGTCCAATTCAGTTCATACTAATGTTTTCCCTTCAAATGTGCCTTTTCCTAGTAGGTTCATGCAAACGAAGAAAGAAGAGGCAGAAAAGGATATCCTTGAAACCTTTAGGAAAGTTCAAGTTAACATACCTTTGTTAGATGCAATCAAGCAAGTTCCGAGGTATGCTAAGTTTTTGAAGGAGTTGTGTACCACGAGGAAGAGGATGTCGACCAAGGAAGTGGTCAGGGTAGGTGAGAATGTGTCCGCCATCTTGCAACGCAAATTACCTCCCAAATGTAAAGATCCAGGTAGCTTTACCATTCCTTGTGTTATTGGGAATACTAGATTTGAATCTGCCATGCTTGATTTAGGTGCTTCTATAAATGTTATGCCATATTCCATTTATGCATCTATGAACTTAGGAGCATTGAAAAATGATGGGGTAATAATACAATTGGCCGATAGATCTAATGCCTATCCAAAGGGAGTTTTGGAAGATGTTCTTGTGCAGGTTAATCATTTAGTCTTCCCGGCGGATTTCTATGTCCTCGAAATGGATGAGTCGGACCATGCTCCTTCGCTGCCCATTCTACTTGGAAGGCCATTCATGAAGACGGCCCGGACGAAGATTGACGTGTATAGTGGAACTTTGTCCATGGAATTCGATGGGGAAGTTGTTAATTTTAATCTTTCTGATTCCATTAGATACCCTAGTGATGACCATTCATGCTTTTCTATTGATATAATTGACTCTTTGGCGCAGGGATATCTCGATGATTTGAATGACGATGCGCTTGAAAAAGTCATTACATGAGGCATGGAACTCAAAACAAAGGGAGCAGATTGCATGCATGCTCACGGCATACAAGATTCATCCCATGCCGTGCCCCCTAATGAGGAATTACTTGAAGTTGTGGCTGCCCTTGAGTCCTCACCTAAGCTTGATGGTAAGTATACTAACCGTGAGTCCATTCCCATTTCGACTAACAAATTGCTTCCATCTATCATTCAGGCACCTATCCTTGAACTCAAGCCTTTGCCAAGCCATCTGAAGTACATTTTCTTGGGAGAAAATGAAACACTACCTGCCATCATTTCCTCCTCCCTCACGGCACAAGAGGAGGAGAAGTTGCTTAGAGTTTTGAAGGAGTTCAAATCTGCCCTAGGTTGGACATTGGCCGACATCAAAGGTATAAGCCCTACGACTTGTATGCATCACATATTTCTTGAGGAGGGGGCCAAACCAACTAGAGAGGCTCAACGCCGTCTCAACCCTCCGATGATGGAAGTAGTGAAGAAGGAGATCATAAAGCTTCTAGATTGTGGGGTTATCTATCCAATCTCGGATAGTAGGTGGGTTTCGCCGGTTCAATGCGTACCAAAGAAATCCGGAGTGACGGTGGTAGCTAATGCCGAGAATGAGCTTGTCCCTCAACGTATTCAAACCGGTTGGAGGGTGTGCATTGATTATAGGAAGCTAAACAACACCACGAGGAAGGACCACTTTCCATTGCCGTTCATTGACCAGATGCTTGAGAGGTTAGCGGGTTATGCTTTCTATTGTTTTCTTGATGGTTATTCTGGGTATAATCAAATTGTCATTTCACCTGAGGACCAAGAAAAAACCACTTTTACATGCCCGTTTGGTACATTTGCATATCGTCGCATGCCTTTTGGTTTATGTAATGCACCTGCTACATTTCAAAGATGCATGATGAGTATATTTTCTGATTATGTAGAGAAGATAATTGAAGTGTTTATGGATGATTTTAGCGTCTTTGGTGATTCGTTTGATAGTTGCTTACATAATCTAAGTGTGATCCTAAAACGTTGTGTTGAAACTAACCTTGTGCTTAATTGGGAGAAGTGTCATTTTATGGTTAAACAAGGCATCGTTTTAGGTCATATAATCTCTGAAAAGGGTATTGAGGTTGATAAGTCGAAAATAGATCTTGTACGTCACTTACCCTCTCCGACTTCGGTTAGAGAGGTTCGTTCGTTTCTTGGTCATGCAGGATTCTATCGTAGGTTTATCAAAGATTTCTCGAAGATAGCACAACCTCTTTGCCGACTCCTACAAAAAGAAGTGGCGTTTGAATTCACTAAGGAGTGCACGGAATCATTCAACCAACTCAAGGAGTTGTTGACCACGGCACCCATCATTGTTCCACCGGATTGGAGTCTACCTTTCGAGCTCATGTGTGATGCGTCCGACTATGCTTTAGGAGCTGTTTTAGGACAAAGAAAGGACAAGAGGCTGCATGTCATTTACTATGCCTCCCGGACGTTGAACGATGCACAATTGAACTACTCCACTACAGAAAAAGAACTTCTTGCCGTTGTTTTTGCTTTAGATAAATTTCGATCATATCTAATTGGAACTAAAGTAATTGTTTTCACTGATCATGCAGCTCTGAAGTACTTGCTCACCAAAAAGGAGGCCAAGCCACGGCTAATTCGATGGATATTGCTACTTCAAGAGTTCGACATAGAGATTCGGGACAAGAAGGGAAGTGAAAACGTGGTGGCTGACCACCTAAGCCGAATGGTGCATAATGAGGAGTTGGTGCCGATTTTGGAGACATTCCCCGATGAACAATTGCTGTCCATTAAGGTTAGTGCACCTTGGTATGCCGATATTGTTAATTTTTTGGTGTCAAAACGTATTCCAAGTGAGTTCACTAGGCACCAACGTGATAAACTTAGGCATGATGCACGGTTTTATGTGTGGGATGATCCGTACTTATGGAAATTTTGCCCCGATCAGATTATACGTCGTTGTGTGCACGATTCTGAATGTCATTCAATTTTGAGTTTTTGTCACACATATGCTTGTGGAGGGCACTTTGGCACACAACGCACAGCCCTTAAGGTGTTACAATGTGGATTTTATTGGCCTAGTATTTTTAAAGATGCTAAAACTTTTTGCTTAACATGTGATAAATGCCAACGAATGGGTGGTATTAGTGCAAAGGACCAAATGCCGCAGGTTTCTATCCTAAATGTTGAAATTTTTGATGTTTGGGGTATTGATTTTATGGGTCCTTTTCCTTCTTCGTATGGTTTTACATATATTTTGCTTGCGGTTGATTATGTGTCGAAGTGGGTGGAAGCAAAGGCCACCCGGACTAATGATTCTAAAGTGGTTGCAGATTTTATTAGAACTAACATTTTTGCAAGGTTCGGAATGCCACGAGTGATCATTAGTGACGGAGGGTCACACTTTTGCAATCGGACCATTGAAGCATTATTGAGGAAATACAGTGTCACCCATAAGGTTTCTACACCTTATCATCCTCAAACTAATGGGCAAGCCGAGGTTTCCAACCGTGAGATCAAGCAAATCCTAGAGAAGACCGTTGGGCCAACGAGGAAGGATTGGAGTTTACGACTTGACGATGCACTTTGGGCATATCGTACGGCGTACAAAACCCCCATTGGGATGTCCCCCTTCCGACTTGTTTATGGCAAGGCGTGCCATCTTCCTGTTGAATTGGAGCACAAAGCACTTTGGGCCATCAAGAAGTTTAACATGAACCTCGAGGAAGCGGGAAGTCAAAGGAGATTGCAATTGAATGAGCTTGATGAGATACGGCACGAGGCGTACGATAATGCAAGCATTTACAAGCAAAAGACCAAAGCTTTCCATGACAACATGATCCGTGGGAAATCATTCTCCATTGGGCAGAAAGTGCTATTGTTCAATTCCCGTTTACGTTTGTTTCCCGGTAAGTTACGTTCTAAGTGGATTGGACCGTTTGTTATTACTAACGTATCTTCTTATGGTGCCATCCAGATTCAAAGTCTCAAAACAGGTCATGAATTCCAAGTGAACGGACACCGTTTGAAGCCATATTATGAGAACTTTGTTGAACAAACCGTGGAAGATATTTCTTTGGGTGCCGTGGGCACACATGGAGAGTGAATGGGCTTTCCGTCCGGCTGCAAGACGTAAAAGAAAGCGCTACTTGGGAGGCAACCCATGCAATTCAACAAAGGAAGACCAAGGAATCACTCCAATTCCAGATTTGCGTTCCTAAACTCTTCTCTTTGTTGCTATTTCGTTTTCTGCCATGTTAGGTTGTTAGTTGCTGTTTTGTTTTGTGTGTTGTTATGTGTGTAAGTCTATGCTTGAAACATTGAGGACAATGTTTGATTTAAGTGTGGGGGGGTAAATAAGTGTTTTAGATGCAAATTCGTGGGATTTTATCACCCTTAACTTGGAGACTTGTTCCTTGCTGTTTTTAAGTGTTTTTGAGCAGTTTTGATGTGTTTTAGTGTGTTTTGAAGTAAAAATCCGAAAATTACATAAAAATTTGAAAAATTTGTTTTAAAAACCCAAAAAGAGTTGTTTTTGTGTGTTTGTTTGTGTCTTAGGGTACCTTCCAACACAATGATGAGGATTCGGTTTGTAATTACATGGCTGTTAAAGAGAGTGATTAACATGGATGAAAGTTTGATTTACTCTTTGTTTATGCTTAGTTGTGGTTATAACTTATGAATTCACATGCAATCATAAAAGAAAAAAATCAGTTTTTGTAACATGCTTGAAGGAAGGAACTCGAACTAACGCTACAACCTTGTGAGACTTGAGCCTAAACGTTTATTTGGAGAGTTAAGATCTGTGCATTCTTTGTTTTCTAAAGTCGTTGCATGATCTCATTATCCTTTACTTGGTTGCTACTTAGAAGGCGTTTCATCATTTAGTTCCAAACACTAGAACTCATGCCCAATTCATTCAAAGCATGTTATTGATTTGCATAACACATATTCAAGATAAAGTTGTGTAGTGACCACCACTTTAGCCAAATGCCGTGTGCCCTATGTCATTGTGTTTTGTAGGTTTTTAACCCCGTTGAGCCTTGTTTAGCCTATTTTCTTTGTTAACCACATTATCCTCACCTAGCCTAGATTAGGACCATCCATACCTTTGTTCTTGAAGCATAGTAATGCATGACTTAATATGAATTCCTTAAAACCAATGCATTGCAGAAAACAAGTGTGGGGGAAGTGAATTTTGTTAGGGGTGTTCCAAAGTCTTGAATGAGGCACGAAAAAGAAAAGAAAAGAAAATTCGTGGAAAATAGAAAGAAAAAAAGAAAAGTTGTGAAAAGAATGAGAAAGAAGTTGAAAATATGTGAAAAAGAGTTCCAAAGTATTGTTTGTTGAAGTAAGGGTCCAAAACAATGAATTTGACCCTAAGAAGTTGTTTAAGTCTCCCCCTTGTGTGTTAAAGTTAATTTCTGCAATCTAAGTGAATTCTAAGTCTCAATTTCATTACTTTGCTTACTATCGCTTGAAGAACGTTTGTTTTCCCTATCTTTTCCTTGTTAACCAACACCCCAAGCCCCATTACAACCCTTAACTTCTATCTTGAGTGTTATGTGTTTCAATTTGTGGAGTTTGAATTTGGTATGAGCATATGGTGTCACATGTTCTCGCATCTAAGTAGTAGCATTCCATTCATGAGATCATATCTAAACATGCTTCTTAACTCTAGAAATTGCTTTCTTTGTTATACATATATGTGAGCATTCGTTTTCATATCTACATCAATCTTCTCACATATGACTAGTGTAGGGTGTGGAGTTAGAAAATCTGAGTGAAAATAGAGTGTATATCTTGTAAGGAATTGAGGGAATTCTCTAAGGCATGTTACTACATTCAAAACATCGTTTTAAATGGTTAAATGTGAACTAGTAAGTGGTGACTATGATTAGTTTATGCGCCTTAGTTAGCTAGTTCTTATGCATTTTCGTTATGTTTTCTTAGTTTAAAGTAGTCTTTTAAGCTACTTTCATGTGTTTTCAGGTTTCAAGGACATATTACATGAAATGATGCAAATTGGAGCATTTTGGAGCAAATGTGAGCTTAGATTGAAAAGTACATGCTTGGAACACAAGGTTTGGACAAAATTGAAGATTTGAAGATTTGAGGATTCCTAGTCCAAGAAGGATTCCTAGTCCGAGGAGGAGTCCTAATTGAAGAAGGATTCCTAATCAACGAGGGATTCCTAGTTGAAGATGGATTCCTAGAAGAACGAAGATTCCTACTCAAACGAGGTTTCCTACTTGAAGTAGGAAAGCTAAGCCTAAAAGTTTCCATTTTGGGTTGATCTTTCCTAAACCTAAATGGCCTTGAGTTTAAGCAATCTTAGAAGGTTCCTAAGCGTTGAAAGACACGAAGAGGGGTTTTAGAATATTTTCTCCTTCTTGCCGTGGGTTTGGGCCAATTCCTAGCAGATTTAGGGCTTCTAGAAACCCTAGCCCACTTAAGCCAAATCAGCCGCACCTTTCCCTTCTAGAACACCTATTTGCCTTGCCTTGCAAGGCATTCTAGAAGCCCTAACCCTAGCCCATTAAACTTGCCGCACCCTAGGCCCTTTTCCCATTCAAATTCTGATTTCTAAGCCTATTTCCTTGTGGATTTGGGTTATTTAAATCCATATCTGATTTACCTAGGGTTAGAAGCCTATATAAACCCCCTAGGTGCCTCATATTATTCATTCATTCACTCAACAATTCAGAAATTCGTCCAAAACTCTCCACACCCTTGCCGCAGCCCCCATCCATCCTAACACCACCAAGGCATCTCCTACCCATTCATCCATACACATAGGACCCTTAGAAGCTGTTTTAGGCCTTTGCCGCACCAAGGAGGAGGAGAAGAAAGCTTGGAGTTCATGTGATTCAAAGTTCAATTTGCTGGAATTTCTAGGTGTTTCTTTTCCTTTGATTTCAATGTTTAAATTCTATTCTCTTTGTGTTGTGAGTATGAGGAACTAAACCCCCCCTTAGTTGGGGGGTGATTCGAAACCATGTACATGCTTGCAATTTGATTCGATTACATTCAGTTGTTATTTCATAAGTTATGGATTCAATTCGTTCATCTATTTGATTGATAACTTATTTGTGTATGTTGATTGAGAGTGCACGCTTAGTTTTCATGCATGAATATGATGCTAGATTATAAGGGAGTTTCACCTAATAGTTACAATCTCATAATCACAAGTAGTGAAGATCGCTTGAAAACGATCGCGTTGAATGAATTCTTAGCATAAGTTTCATGCAATTCATAGTAACAAATGCTTCGTCAATGCTTATGTTTTTCATAGAACTTAATGATTCTTGCTTGTATCTCTATTATGCAATTCATGTAGGGAACTTGTAGGGAGTGTTTTGGGTTGTCGTATGCAATCATCCAACTTAATAACTTGTGGAAAAACTGAGGGTTAATTAGTGCAATTCACGGTTAACTTGGGGCGTTGAGTATTCATAGTTTATCGGAAGAACAACTGAGAATCGTTTTGTTTGCAAGTGTGACATGTGTGGAGAAGAACCTCCTAACTAGCCCTTTTAACCATCTATTTCACCAAAATCGTTTTTACAATCTGTTTAACTTTAAGTTTCTGTTTTGTTTTCAATTTTCGTCCAAAACAAATCCCCCTTTAATTTGAAGTCTTAGATTAGTTAGAAAGTGTTTTGAATTGTGTTTCTAAGTATTTTGATTCAAGTTTTCATCAAATTTCGTCCAAATTAGTGTAGGTGCTCAAAACTGCCCAGAAAGTGGTTTTTAGGCAGTTTTGAGCCTTCTAGTTGCTGTTTTGGTTTTTAGGTTTGTTTAAGTGTTTTAACCTTTAGTTTTGCATTCTTTGAGTCTAGTTTAGTGTTTTAAACTTTGTTTTTGAGTTTTTAAGTCAGTTTCCAAGTGTTTAGCAATCCCTCCTAATCCCCGGTCTAGAACGATCCCTACTTGCATCTTTGCTACAATTTGACAAAAAGAGGGTTTAATTTGAGTGCTAGTTAATAACATATCAAATTTTGGCGCCGTTGCCGGGGATTAGCAAATTTGCTAATCCCTTGGATTGTTTTTGTTTCTTTTATTTCACTTTGTTTCTGACTTTGTTTAAGTTTCTGACCTAATTTTGTTTCTTGTTTCTTAGGTACTAATGTATGACTAGAAGCTCTCAAACGATTCGTGCGAACATCTTGGATTTTGACGACGATTTTGAGAGGAAGTTGAGAAGAGCTAGAAACCAGCAAGAACACCATCCACCAACTTCCGAATCTGATTGTGAAGGAAACGTACAAGAAGAGGAGGAGGAAGCCACGGCAGGGATATTTGAAGAAGTCCAAGGCATGGCGGTGGACAACCGTACACTCAAGGAGCTCTCCGCCTCAGGTTTGGATAATGCCACACCCTTGTGCATTCAATACCCCAGGGCTGCCCAAGGTAAGACGGATGAGTTTGAATTAAAGTCAAGTTTGCTTCATCATATTCCTAAATACCATGGCTTGTCCATGGAAGATCCTAACAAACATTTGAAAGAATTTGAAGTAGTTTGCTCTAGTATGACTCCCGTCAATGTTGACGGAAATATTTTGAAGATGAAGGCTTTTCCATTCTCTTTGATGGATAAAGCCAAGGATTGGTTATATGAGTTAGCTCCCGGCACTGTCACATCGTGGGAGAGTATGAAGAGAGCGTTCTTGGAGAAGTTCTTTCCAACTTCTCGCATCATCCTCCTACGCAAAAAGATAAGCGGAATTCAGCAAGAAGAAGGTGAGTCTTTTCCTACATATTATGAACGATTTAAATCACTTGTTGCTTCTTGTCCACAGCATCAGATGAAGGAGGAGTTGCTTTTGCAATATTTCTACGAGGGGCTCCTACCTCTAGAACGTCAAATGCTTGATGCTTCGGCGGGGGGAGCATTGGTGGACAAAACACCCATGGCTGCCAAGGTCTTGATTGCTAATAGAGCGTTGAACGCTCAACAGTACGAGGGTGTAGGCCAAAGAGGACCCCCACGGCACCAAGTACATGAGGTAAGTTCAACTTCCGATCTTCATTCACAATTGGCTAATCTTACTTCTATTGTTTCACAGATGGCCGAGGGAATGAAGATACAAGGACCTGTGGTGTGTGGCGTATGTTCTATCCAAGGACATGTCTCCGAAAAGTGTCCTCAACTCATCGAGAATGGCGGATGGGAGAGTGCGAATGCCATTGGGTTTCAAGGCCAAAATCAGTCAAGACATGATCCATACTCCAACACGTATAATCCGGGGTGGCGAGACCATCCAAACTTCAAATGGAGGGAGCCCCAGCAACCTCAGAACCAAGGAGGCTTTAGGCAACAACCCCCGGGGTTCTTTCCCAAAACATACGGCCCACCCCAAAATCAAGCCCAATCCGGCCCAAGTGCCTCAGGTACGTCTCTTGACAATGATGCACTTCTTAAGATACTAACTAAGTTGTCTAATGGGCAGGAAGATCAAGCGAAGGCTATGCAAAACCAAGATAAAAGGGTGGATCAACTTGAGAAACAAATTGGGCAGATTGCCGAGTTTGTAGGTAAGTTTCGAGATCCCGGACAACTCCCTAGTTCCACCATTCCAAATCCGAAGGGAGGGTTCGAAAGTGCCAAAGCAATCACCCTAAGAAGTGGTAAGGAAGTTGGGACAGGTTCTTCATAAAAAACAGGTCATAACGAGGATGAACTTTTGCAATTGGAAGAGGAGGAATCAAAGCAGCCCACGGCAAAGGTGGTTCCACCTTTGCCGCAAGTCCCTAATGTCCCAAATCTGCCCAATTCGTCCCACAAAGGTAAGAATGTGTCCAATTCAGTTCATACTAATGTTTTCCCTTCAAATGTGCCTTTTCCTAGTAGGTTCATGCAAACGAAGAAAGAAGAGGCATAAAAGGATATCCTTGAAACCTTTAGGAAAGTTCAAGTTAACATACCTTTGTTAGATGCAATCAAGCAAGTTCCGAGGTATGCTAAGTTTTTGAAGGAGTTGTGTACCACGAGGAAGAGGATGTCGACCAAGGAAGTGGTCAGGGTAGGTGAGAATGTGTCCGCCATCTTGCAACGCAAATTACCTCCCAAATGTAAAGATCCAGGTAGCTTTACCATTCCTTGTGTTATTGGGAATACTAGATTTGAATCTGCCATGCTTGATTTAGGTGCTTCTATAAATGTTATGCCATATTCCATTTATGCATCTATGAACTTAGGAGCATTGAAAAATGATGGGGTAATAATACAATTGGCCGATAGATCTAATGCCTATCCAAAGGGAGTTTTGGAAGATGTTCTTGTGCAGGTTAATCATTTAGTCTTCCCGGCGGATTTCTATGTCCTCGAAATGGATGAGTCGGACCATGCTCCTTCGCTGCCCATTCTACTTGGAAGGCCATTCATGAAGACGGCCCGGACGAAGATTGACGTGTATAGTGGAACTTTGTCCATGGAATTCGATGGGGAAGTTGTTAATTTTAATCTTTCTGATTCCATTAGATACCCTAGTGATGACCATTCATGCTTTTCTATTGATATAATTGACTCTTTGGCGCAGGGATATCTCGATGATTTGAATGACGATGCGCTTGAAAAAGTCATTACATGAGGCATGGAACTCAAAACAAAGGGAGCAGATTGCATGCATGCTCACGGCATACAAGATTCATCCCATGCCGTGCCCCCTAATGAGGAATTACTTGAAGTTGTGGCTGCCCTTGAGTCCTCACCTAAGCTTGATGGTAAGTATACTAACCGTGAGTCCATTCCCATTTCGACTAACAAATTGCTTCCATCTATCATTCAGGCACCTATCCTTGAACTCAAGCCTTTGCCAAGCCATCTGAAGTACATTTTCTTGGGAGAAAATGAAACACTACCTGCCATCATTTCCTCCTCCCTCACGGCACAAGAGGAGGAGAAGTTGCTTAGAGTTTTGAAGGAGTTCAAATCTGCCCTAGGTTGGACATTGGCCGACATCAAAGGTATAAGCCCTACGACTTGTATGCATCACATATTTCTTGAGGAGGGGGCCAAACCAACTAGAGAGGCTCAACGCCGTCTCAACCCTCCGATGATGGAAGTAGTGAAGAAGGAGATCATAAAGCTTCTAGATTGTGGGGTTATCTATCCAATCTCGGATAGTAGGTGGGTTTCGCCGGTTCAATGCGTACCAAAGAAATCCGGAGTGACGGTGGTAGCTAATGCCGAGAATGAGCTTGTCCCTCAACGTATTCAAACCGGTTGGAGGGTGTGCATTGATTATAGGAAGCTAAACAACACCACGAGGAAGGACCACTTTCCATTGCCGTTCATTGACCAGATGCTTGAGAGGTTAGCGGGTTATGCTTTCTATTGTTTTCTTGATGGTTATTCTGGGTATAATCAAATTGTCATTTCACCTGAGGACCAAGAAAAAACCACTTTTACATGCCCGTTTGGTACATTTGCATATCGTCGCATGCCTTTTGGTTTATGTAATGCACCTGCTACATTTCAAAGATGCATGATGAGTATATTTTCTGATTATGTAGAGAAGATAATTGAAGTGTTTATGGATGATTTTAGCGTCTTTGGTGATTCGTTTGATAGTTGCTTACATAATCTAAGTGTGATCCTAAAACGTTGTGTTGAAACTAACCTTGTGCTTAATTGGGAGAAGTGTCATTTTATGGTTAAACAAGGCATCGTTTTAGGTCATATAATCTCTGAAAAGGGTATTGAGGTTGATAAGTCGAAAATAGATCTTGTACGTCACTTACCCTCTCCGACTTCGGTTAGAGAGGTTCGTTCGTTTCTTGGTCATGCAGGATTCTATCGTAGGTTTATCAAAGATTTCTCGAAGATAGCACAACCTCTTTGCCGACTCCTACAAAAAGAAGTGGCGTTTGAATTCACTAAGGAGTGCACGGAATCATTCAACCAACTCAAGGAGTTGTTGACCACGGCACCCATCATTGTTCCACCGGATTGGAGTCTACCTTTCGAGCTCATGTGTGATGCGTCCGACTATGCTTTAGGAGCTGTTTTAGGACAAAGAAAGGACAAGAGGCTGCATGTCATTTACTATGCCTCCCGGACGTTGAACGATGCACAATTGAACTACTCCACTACAGAAAAAGAACTTCTTGCCGTTGTTTTTGCTTTAGATAAATTTCGATCATATCTAATTGGAACTAAAGTAATTGTTTTCACTGATCATGCAGCTCTGAAGTACTTGCTCACCAAAAAGGAGGCCAAGCCACGGCTAATTCGATGGATATTGCTACTTCAAGAGTTCGACATAGAGATTCGGGACAAGAAGGGAAGTGAAAACGTGGTGGCTGACCACCTAAGCCGAATGGTGCATAATGAGGAGTTGGTGCCGATTTTGGAGACATTCCCCGATGAACAATTGCTGTCCATTAAGGTTAGTGCACCTTGGTATGCCGATATTGTTAATTTTTTGGTGTCAAAACGTATTCCAAGTGAGTTCACTAGGCACCAACGTGATAAACTTAGGCATGATGCACGGTTTTATGTGTGGGATGATCCGTACTTATGGAAATTTTGCCCCGATCAGATTATACGTCGTTGTGTGCACGATTCTGAATGTCATTCAATTTTGAGTTTTTGTCACACATATGCTTGTGGAGGGCACTTTGGCACACAACGCACAGCCCTTAAGGTGTTACAATGTGGATTTTATTGGCCTAGTATTTTTAAAGATGCTAAAACTTTTTGCTTAACATGTGATAAATGCCAACGAATGGGTGGTATTAGTGCAAAGGACCAAATGCCGCAGGTTTCTATCCTAAATGTTGAAATTTTTGATGTTTGGGGTATTGATTTTATGGGTCCTTTTCCTTCTTCGTATGGTTTTACATATATTTTGCTTGCGGTTGATTATGTGTCGAAGTGGGTGGAAGCAAAGGCCACCCGGACTAATGATTCTAAAGTGGTTGCAGATTTTATTAGAACTAACATTTTTGCAAGGTTCGGAATGCCACGAGTGATCATTAGTGACGGAGGGTCACACTTTTGCAATCGGACCATTGAAGCATTATTGAGGAAATACAGTGTCACCCATAAGGTTTCTACACCTTATCATCCTCAAACTAATGGGCAAGCCGAGGTTTCCAACCGTGAGATCAAGCAAATCCTAGAGAAGACCGTTGGGCCAACGAGGAAGGATTGGAGTTTACGACTTGACGATGCACTTTGGGCATATCGTACGGCGTACAAAACCCCCATTGGGATGTCCCCCTTCCGACTTGTTTATGGCAAGGCGTGCCATCTTCCTGTTGAATTGGAGCACAAAGCACTTTGGGCCATCAAGAAGTTTAACATGAACCTCGAGGAAGCGGGAAGTCAAAGGAGATTGCAATTGAATGAGCTTGATGAGATACGGCACGAGGCGTACGATAATGCAAGCATTTACAAGCAAAAGACCAAAGCTTTCCATGACAACATGATCCGTGGGAAATCATTCTCCATTGGGCAGAAAGTGCTATTGTTCAATTCCCGTTTACGTTTGTTTCCCGGTAAGTTACGTTCTAAGTGGATTGGACCGTTTGTTATTACTAACGTATCTTCTTATGGTGCCATCCAGATTCAAAGTCTCAAAACAGGTCATGAATTCCAAGTGAACGGACACCGTTTGAAGCCATATTATGAGAACTTTGTTGAACAAACCGTGGAAGATATTTCTTTGGGTGCCGTGGGCACACATGGAGAGTGAATGGGCTTTCCGTCCGGCTGCAAGACGTAAAAGAAAGCGCTACTTGGGAGGCAACCCATGCAATTCAACAAAGGAAGACCAAGGAATCACTCCAATTCCAGATTTGCGTTCCTAAACTCTTCTCTTTGTTGCTATTTCGTTTTCTGCCATGTTAGGTTGTTAGTTGCTGTTTTGTTTTGTGTGTTGTTATGTGTGTAAGTCTATGCTTGAAACATTGAGGACAATGTTTGATTTAAGTGTGGGGGGGTAAATAAGTGTTTTAGATGCAAATTCGTGGGGATTTTATCACCCTTAACTTGGAGACTTGTTCCTTGCTGTTTTTAAGTGTTTTTGAGCAGTTTTGATGTGTTTTAGTGTGTTTTGAAGTAAAAATCCGAAAATTACATAAAAATTTGAAAAATTTGTTTTAAAAAACCCAAAAAGAGTTGTTTTTGTGTGTTTGTTTGTGTCTTAGGGTACCTTCCAACACAATGATGAGGATTCGGTTTGTAATTACATGGCTGTTAAAGAGAGTGATTAACATGGATGAAAGTTTGATTTACTCTTTGTTTATGCTTAGTTGTGGTTATAACTTATGAATTCACATGCAATCATAAAAGAAAAAAATCAGTTTTTGTAACATGCTTGAAGGAAGGAACTCGAACTAACGCTACAACCTTGTGAGACTTGAGCCTAAACGTTTATTTGGAGAGTTAAGATCTGTGCATTCTTTGTTTTCTAAAGTCGTTGCATGATCTCATTATCCTTTACTTGGTTGCTACTTAGAAGGCAGTTTCATCATTTAGTTCCAAACACTAGAACTCATGCCCAATTCATTCAAAGCATGTTATTGATTTGCATAACACATATTCAAGATAAAGTTGTGTAGTGACCACCACTTCTAGCCAAATGCCGTGTGCCCTATGTCATTGTGTTTTGTAGGTTTTTAACCCCGTTGAGCCTTGTTTAGCCTATTTTCTTTGTTAACCACATTATCCTCACCTAGCCTAGATTAGGACCATCCATACCTTTGTTCTTGAAGCATAGTAATGCATGACTTAATATGAATTCCTTAAAACCAATGCATTGCAGAAAACAAGTGTGGGGGAAGTGAATTTTGTTAGGGGTGTTCCAAAGTCTTGAATGAGGCACGAAAAAGAAAAGAAAAGAAAATTCGTGGAAAATAGAAAGAAAAAAAGAAAAGTTGTGAAAAGAATGAGAAAGAAGTTGAAAATATGTGAAAAAGAGTTCCAAAGTATTGTTTGTTGAAGTAAGGGTCCAAAACAATGAATTTGACCCTAAGAAGTTGTTTTAAGTCTCCCCCTTGTGTGTTAAAGTTAATTTCTGCAATCTAAGTGAATTCTAAGTCTCAATTTCATTACTTTGCTTACTATCGCTTGAAGAACGTTTGTTTTCCCCTATCTTTTCCTTGTTAACCACACCCCAAGCCCCATTACAACCCTTAACTTCTATCTGAGTGTTATGTGTTTCAATTTGTGGAGTTTGAATTTGGTATGAGCATATGGTGTCACATGTTCTCGCATCTAAGTAGTAGCATTCCATTCATGAGATCATATCTAAACATGCTTCTTAACTCTAGAAATTGCTTTCTTTTGTTATACATATATGTGAGCATTCGTTTTCATATCTACATCAATCTTCTCACATATGACTAGTGTAGGGTGTGGAGTTAGAAAATCTGAGTGAAAATAGAGTGTATATCTTGTAAGGAATTGAGGGAATTCTCTAAGGCATGTTACTACATTCAAAACATCGTTTTAAATGGTTAAATGTGAACTAGTAAGTGGTGACTATGATTAGTTTATGCGCCTTAGTTAGCTAGTTTCTTATGCATTTTCGTTATGTTTTCTTAGTTTAAAGTAGTCTTTTAAGCTACTTTCATGTGTGTTTCAAGGACATATTACATGAAATGATGCAAATTGGAGCATTTTGGAGCAAATGTGAGCTTAGATTGAAAAGTACATGCTTGGAACACAAGGTTTGGACAAAATTGAAGATTTGAAGATTTGAGGATTCCTAGTCCAAGAAGGATTCCTAGTCCGAGGAGGAGTCCTAATTGAAGAAGGATTCCTAATCAACGAGGGATTCCTAGTTGAAGATGGATTCCTAGAAGAACGAAGATTCCTACTCAAACGAGGTTTCCTACTTGAAGTAGGAAAGCTAAGCCTAAAAGTTTCCATTTTGGGTTGATCTTTCCTAAACCTAAATGGCCTTGAGTTTAAGCAATCTTAGAAGGTTCCTAAGCGTTGAAAGACACGAAGAGGGGTTTTAGAATATTTTCTCCTTCTTGCCGTGGGTTTGGGCCAATTCCTAGCAGATTTAGGGCTTCTAGAAACCCTAGCCCACTTAAGCCAAATCAGCCGCACCTTTCCCTTCTAGAACACCTATTTGCCTTGCCTTGCAAGGCATTCTAGAAGCCCTAACCCTAGCCCATTAAACTTGCCGCACCCTAGGCCCTTTTCCCATTCAAATTCTGATTTCTAAGCCTATTTCCTTGTGGATTTGGGTTATTTAAATCCATATCTGATTTACCTAGGGTTAGAAGCCTATATAAACCCCCTAGGTGCCTCATATTATTCATTCATTCACTCAACAATTCAGAAATTCGTCCAAAACTCTCCACACCCTTGCCGCAGCCCCTAAACACCATTCTCCCTAGTTCCACACCCTTGCCGCAGCCCCCATCCATCCTAACACCACCAAGGCATCTCCTACCCATTCATCCATACACATAGGACCCTTAGAAGCTGTTTTAGGCCTTTGCCGCACCAAGGAGGAGGAGAAGAAAGCTTGGAGTTCATGTGATTCAAAGTTCAATTTGCTGGAATTTCTAGGTGTTTCTTTTCCTTTGATTTCAATGTTTAAATTCTATTCTCTTTGTGTTGTGAGTATGAGGAACTAAACCCCCCCTTAGTTGGGGGGTGATTCGAAACCATGTACATGCTTGCAATTTGATTCGATTACATTCAGTTGTTATTTCATAAGTTATGGATTCAATTCGTTCATCTATTTGATTGATAACTTATTTGTGTATGTTGATTGAGAGTGCACGCTTAGTTTTCATGCATGAATATGATGCTAGATTATAAGGGAGTTTCACCTAATAGTTACAATCTCATAATCACAAGTAGTGAAGATCGCTTGAAAACGATCGCGTTGAATGAATTCTTAGCATAAGTTTCATGCAATTCATAGTAACAAATGCTTCGTCAATGCTTATGTTTTTCATAGAACTTAATGATTCTTGCTTGTATCTCTATTATGCAATTCATGTAGGGAACTTGTAGGGAGTGTTTTGGGTTGTCGTATGCAATCATCCAACTTAATAACTTGTGGAAAAACTGAGGGTTAATTAGTGCAATTCACGGTTAACTTGGGGCGTTGAGTATTCATAGTTTATCGGAAGAACAACTGAGAATCGTTTTGTTTGCAAGTGTGACATGTGTGGAGAAGAACCTCCTAACTAGCCCTTTTAACCATCTATTTCACCAAAATCGTTTTTACAATCTGTTTAACTTTAAGTTTCTGTTTTGTTTTCAATTTTCGTCCAAAACAAATCCCCCTTTAATTTGAAGTCTTAGATTAGTTAGAAAGTGTTTTGAATTGTGTTTCTAAGTATTTTGATTCAAGTTTTCATCAAATTTCGTCCAAATTAGTGTAGGTGCTCAAAACTGCCCAGAAAGTGGTTTTTAGGCAGTTTTGAGCCTTCTAGTTGCTGTTTTGGTTTTTAGGTTTGTTTAAGTGTTTTAACCTTTAGTTTTGCATTCTTTGAGTCTAGTTTAGTGTTTTAAACTTTGTTTTTGAGTTTTTAAGTCAGTTTCCAAGTGTTTAGCAATCCCTCCTAATCCCCGGTCTAGAACGATCCCTACTTGCATCTTTGCTACAATTTGACAAAAAGAGGGTTTAATTTGAGTGCTAGTTAATAACATATCAAATTTTGGCGCCGTTGCCGGGGATTAGCAAATTTGCTAATCCCTTGGATTGTTTTTGTTTCTTTTATTTCACTTTGTTTCTGACTTTGTTTAAGTTTCTGACCTAATTTTGTTTCTTGTTTCTTAGGTACTAATGTATGACTAGAAGCTCTCAAACGATTCGTGCGAACATCTTGGATTTTGACGACGATTTTGAGAGGAAGTTGAGAAGAGCTAGAAACCAGCAAGAACACCATCCACCAACTTCCGAATCTGATTGTGAAGGAAACGTACAAGAAGAGGAGGAGGAAGCCACGGCAGGGATATTTGAAGAAGTCCAAGGCATGGCGGTGGACAACCGTACACTCAAGGAGCTCTCCGCCTCAGGTTTGGATAATGCCACACCCTTGTGCATTCAATACCCCAGGGCTGCCCAAGGTAAGACGGATGAGTTTGAATTAAAGTCAAGTTTGCTTCATCATATTCCTAAATACCATGGCTTGTCCATGGAAGATCCTAACAAACATTTGAAAGAATTTGAAGTAGTTTGCTCTAGTATGACTCCCGTCAATGTTGACGGAAATATTTTGAAGATGAAGGCTTTTCCATTCTCTTTGATGGATAAAGCCAAGGATTGGTTATATGAGTTAGCTCCCGGCACTGTCACATCGTGGGAGAGTATGAAGAGAGCGTTCTTGGAGAAGTTCTTTCCAACTTCTCGCATCATCCTCCTACGCAAAAAGATAAGCGGAATTCAGCAAGAAGAAGGTGAGTCTTTTCCTACATATTATGAACGATTTAAATCACTTGTTGCTTCTTGTCCACAGCATCAGATGAAGGAGGAGTTGCTTTTGCAATATTTCTACGAGGGGCTCCTACCTCTAGAACGTCAAATGCTTGATGCTTCGGCGGGGGGAGCATTGGTGGACAAAACACCCATGGCTGCCAAGGTCTTGATTGCTAATAGAGCGTTGAACGCTCAACAGTACGAGGGTGTAGGCCAAAGAGGACCCCCACGGCACCAAGTACATGAGGTAAGTTCAACTTCCGATCTTCATTCACAATTGGCTAATCTTACTTCTATTGTTTCACAGATGGCCGAGGGAATGAAGATACAAGGACCTGTGGTGTGTGGCGTATGTTCTATCCAAGGACATGTCTCCGAAAAGTGTCCTCAACTCATCGAGAATGGCGGATGGGAGAGTGCGAATGCCATTGGGTTTCAAGGCCAAAATCAGTCAAGACATGATCCATACTCCAACACGTATAATCCGGGGTGGCGAGACCATCCAAACTTCAAATGGAGGGAGCCCCAGCAACCTCAGAACCAAGGAGGCTTTAGGCAACAACCCCCGGGGTTCTTTCCCAAAACATACGGCCCACCCCAAAATCAAGCCCAATCCGGCCCAAGTGCCTCAGGTACGTCTCTTGACAATGATGCACTTCTTAAGATACTAACTAAGTTGTCTAATGGGCAGGAAGATCAAGCGAAGGCTATGCAAAACCAAGATAAAAGGGTGGATCAACTTGAGAAACAAATTGGGCAGATTGCCGAGTTTGTAGGTAAGTTTCGAGATCCCGGACAACTCCCTAGTTCCACCATTCCAAATCCGAAGGGAGGGTTCGAAAGTGCCAAAGCAATCACCCTAAGAAGTGGTAAGGAAGTTGGGACAGGTTCTTCATAAAAAACAGGTCATAACGAGGATGAACTTTTGCAATTGGAAGAGGAGGAATCAAAGCAGCCCACGGCAAAGGTGGTTCCACCTTTGCCGCAAGTCCCTAATGTCCCAAATCTGCCCAATTCGTCCCACAAAGGTAAGAATGTGTCCAATTCAGTTCATACTAATGTTTTCCCTTCAAATGTGCCTTTTCCTAGTAGGTTCATGCAAACGAAGAAAGAAGAGGCAGAAAAGGATATCCTTGAAACCTTTAGGAAAGTTCAAGTTAACATACCTTTGTTAGATGCAATCAAGCAAGTTCCGAGGTATGCTAAGTTTTTGAAGGAGTTGTGTACCACGAGGAAGAGGATGTCGACCAAGGAAGTGGTCAGGGTAGGTGAGAATGTGTCCGCCATCTTGCAACGCAAATTACCTCCCAAATGTAAAGATCCAGGTAGCTTTACCATTCCTTGTGTTATTGGGAATACTAGATTTGAATCTGCCATGCTTGATTTAGGTGCTTCTATAAATGTTATGCCATATTCCATTTATGCATCTATGAACTTAGGAGCATTGAAAAATGATGGGGTAATAATACAATTGGCCGATAGATCTAATGCCTATCCAAAGGGAGTTTTGGAAGATGTTCTTGTGCAGGTTAATCATTTAGTCTTCCCGGCGGATTTCTATGTCCTCGAAATGGATGAGTCGGACCATGCTCCTTCGCTGCCCATTCTACTTGGAAGGCCATTCATGAAGACGGCCCGGACGAAGATTGACGTGTATAGTGGAACTTTGTCCATGGAATTCGATGGGGAAGTTGTTAATTTTAATCTTTCTGATTCCATTAGATACCCTAGTGATGACCATTCATGCTTTTCTATTGATATAATTGACTCTTTGGCGCAGGGATATCTCGATGATTTGAATGACGATGCGCTTGAAAAAGTCATTACATGAGGCATGGAACTCAAAACAAAGGGAGCAGATTGCATGCATGCTCACGGCATACAAGATTCATCCCATGCCGTGCCCCCTAATGAGGAATTACTTGAAGTTGTGGCTGCCCTTGAGTCCTCACCTAAGCTTGATGGTAAGTATACTAACCGTGAGTCCATTCCCATTTCGACTAACAAATTGCTTCCATCTATCATTCAGGCACCTATCCTTGAACTCAAGCCTTTGCCAAGCCATCTGAAGTACATTTTCTTGGGAGAAAATGAAACACTACCTGCCATCATTTCCTCCTCCCTCACGGCACAAGAGGAGGAGAAGTTGCTTAGAGTTTTGAAGGAGTTCAAATCTGCCCTAGGTTGGACATTGGCCGACATCAAAGGTATAAGCCCTACGACTTGTATGCATCACATATTTCTTGAGGAGGGGGCCAAACCAACTAGAGAGGCTCAACGCCGTCTCAACCCTCCGATGATGGAAGTAGTGAAGAAGGAGATCATAAAGCTTCTAGATTGTGGGGTTATCTATCCAATCTCGGATAGTAGGTGGGTTTCGCCGGTTCAATGCGTACCAAAGAAATCCGGAGTGACGGTGGTAGCTAATGCCGAGAATGAGCTTGTCCCTCAACGTATTCAAACCGGTTGGAGGGTGTGCATTGATTATAGGAAGCTAAACAACACCACGAGGAAGGACCACTTTCCATTGCCGTTCATTGACCAGATGCTTGAGAGGTTAGCGGGTTATGCTTTCTATTGTTTTCTTGATGGTTATTCTGGGTATAATCAAATTGTCATTTCACCTGAGGACCAAGAAAAAACCACTTTTACATGCCCGTTTGGTACATTTGCATATCGTCGCATGCCTTTTGGTTTATGTAATGCACCTGCTACATTTCAAAGATGCATGATGAGTATATTTTCTGATTATGTAGAGAAGATAATTGAAGTGTTTATGGATGATTTTAGCGTCTTTGGTGATTCGTTTGATAGTTGCTTACATAATCTAAGTGTGATCCTAAAACGTTGTGTTGAAACTAACCTTGTGCTTAATTGGGAGAAGTGTCATTTTATGGTTAAACAAGGCATCGTTTTAGGTCATATAATCTCTGAAAAGGGTATTGAGGTTGATAAGTCGAAAATAGATCTTGTACGTCACTTACCCTCTCCGACTTCGGTTAGAGAGGTTCGTTCGTTTCTTGGTCATGCAGGATTCTATCGTAGGTTTATCAAAGATTTCTCGAAGATAGCACAACCTCTTTGCCGACTCCTACAAAAAGAAGTGGCGTTTGAATTCACTAAGGAGTGCACGGAATCATTCAACCAACTCAAGGAGTTGTTGACCACGGCACCCATCATTGTTCCACCGGATTGGAGTCTACCTTTCGAGCTCATGTGTGATGCGTCCGACTATGCTTTAGGAGCTGTTTTAGGACAAAGAAAGGACAAGAGGCCGCATGTCATTTACTATGCCTCCCGGACGTTGAACGATGCACAATTGAACTACTCCACTACAGAAAAAGAACTTCTTGCCGTTGTTTTTGCTTTAGATAAATTTCGATCATATCTAATTGGAACTAAAGTAATTGTTTTCACTGATCATGCAGCTCTGAAGTACTTGCTCACCAAAAAGGAGGCCAAGCCACGGCTAATTCGATGGATATTGCTACTTCAAGAGTTCGACATAGAGATTCGGGACAAGAAGGGAAGTGAAAACGTGGTGGCTGACCACCTAAGCCGAATGGTGCATAATGAGGAGTTGGTGCCGATTTTGGAGACATTCCCCGATGAACAATTGCTGTCCATTAAGGTTAGTGCACCTTGGTATGCCGATATTGTTAATTTTTTGGTGTCAAAACGTATTCCAAGTGAGTTCACTAGGCACCAACGTGATAAACTTAGGCATGATGCACGGTTTTATGTGTGGGATGATCCGTACTTATGGAAATTTTGCCCCGATCAGATTATACGTCGTTGTGTGCACGATTCTGAATGTCATTCAATTTTGAGTTTTTGTCACACATATGCTTGTGGAGGGCACTTTGGCACACAACGCACAGCCCTTAAGGTGTTACAATGTGGATTTTATTGGCCTAGTATTTTTAAAGATGCTAAAACTTTTTGCTTAACATGTGATAAATGCCAACGAATGGGTGGTATTAGTGCAAAGGACCAAATGCCGCAGGTTTCTATCCTAAATGTTGAAATTTTTGATGTTTGGGGTATTGATTTTATGGGTCCTTTTCCTTCTTCGTATGGTTTTACATATATTTTGCTTGCGGTTGATTATGTGTCGAAGTGGGTGGAAGCAAAGGCCACCCGGACTAATGATTCTAAAGTGGTTGCAGATTTTATTAGAACTAACATTTTTGCAAGGTTCGGAATGCCACGAGTGATCATTAGTGACGGAGGGTCACACTTTTGCAATCGGACCATTGAAGCATTATTGAGGAAATACAGTGTCACCCATAAGGTTTCTACACCTTATCATCCTCAAACTAATGGGCAAGCCGAGGTTTCCAACCGTGAGATCAAGCAAATCCTAGAGAAGACCGTTGGGCCAACGAGGAAGGATTGGAGTTTACGACTTGACGATGCACTTTGGGCATATCGTACGGCGTACAAAACCCCCATTGGGATGTCCCCCTTCCGACTTGTTTATGGCAAGGCGTGCCATCTTCCTGTTGAATTGGAGCACAAAGCACTTTGGGCCATCAAGAAGTTTAACATGAACCTCGAGGAAGCGGGAAGTCAAAGGAGATTGCAATTGAATGAGCTTGATGAGATACGGCACGAGGCGTACGATAATGCAAGCATTTACAAGCAAAAGACCAAAGCTTTCCATGACAACATGATCCGTGGGAAATCATTCTCCATTGGGCAGAAAGTGCTATTGTTCAATTCCCGTTTACGTTTGTTTCCCGGTAAGTTACGTTCTAAGTGGATTGGACCGTTTGTTATTACTAACGTATCTTCTTATGGTGCCATCCAGATTCAAAGTCTCAAAACAGGTCATGAATTCCAAGTGAACGGACACCGTTTGAAGCCATATTATGAGAACTTTGTTGAACAAACCGTGGAAGATATTTCTTTGGGTGCCGTGGGCACACATGGAGAGTGAATGGGCTTTCCGTCCGGCTGCAAGACGTAAAAGAAAGCGCTACTTGGGAGGCAACCCATGCAATTCAACAAAGGAAGACCAAGGAATCACTCCAATTCCAGATTTGCGTTCCTAAACTCTTCTCTTTGTTGCTATTTCGTTTTCTGCCATGTTAGGTTGTTAGTTGCTGTTTTGTTTTGTGTGTTGTTATGTGTGTAAGTCTATGCTTGAAACATTGAGGACAATGTTTGATTTAAGTGTGGGGGGGTAAATAAGTGTTTTAGATGCAAATTCGTGGGATTTTATCACCCTTAACTTGGAGACTTGTTCCTTGCTGTTTTTAAGTGTTTTTGAGCAGTTTTGATGTGTTTTAGTGTGTTTTGAAGTAAAAATCCGAAAATTACATAAAAATTTGAAAAATTTGTTTTAAAAACCCAAAAAGAGTTGTTTTTGTGTGTTTGTTTGTGTCTTAGGGTACCTTCCAACACAATGATGAGGATTCGGTTTGTAATTACATGGCTGTTAAAGAGAGTGATTAACATGGATGAAAGTTTGATTTACTCTTTGTTTATGCTTAGTTGTGGTTATAACTTATGAATTCACATGCAATCATAAAAGAAAAAAATCAGTTTTTGTAACATGCTTGAAGGAAGGAACTCGAACTAACGCTACAACCTTGTGAGACTTGAGCCTAAACGTTTATTTGGAGAGTTAAGATCTGTGCATTCTTTGTTTTCTAAAGTCGTTGCATGATCTCATTATCCTTTACTTGGTTGCTACTTAGAAGGCGTTTCATCATTTAGTTCCAAACACTAGAACTCATGCCCAATTCATTCAAAGCATGTTATTGATTTGCATAACACATATTCAAGATAAAGTTGTGTAGTGACCACCACTTTAGCCAAATGCCGTGTGCCCTATGTCATTGTGTTTTGTAGGTTTTTAACCCCGTTGAGCCTTGTTTAGCCTATTTTCTTTGTTAACCACATTATCCTCACCTAGCCTAGATTAGGACCATCCATACCTTTGTTCTTGAAGCATAGTAATGCATGACTTAATATGAATTCCTTAAAACCAATGCATTGCAGAAAACAAGTGTGGGGGAAGTGAATTTTGTTAGGGGTGTTCCAAAGTCTTGAATGAGGCACGAAAAAGAAAAGAAAAGAAAATTCGTGGAAAATAGAAAGAAAAAAAGAAAAGTTGTGAAAAGAATGAGAAAGAAGTTGAAAATATGTGAAAAAGAGTTCCAAAGTATTGTTTGTTGAAGTAAGGGTCCAAAACAATGAATTTGACCCTAAGAAGTTGTTTAAGTCTCCCCCTTGTGTGTTAAAGTTAATTTCTGCAATCTAAGTGAATTCTAAGTCTCAATTTCATTACTTTGCTTACTATCGCTTGAAGAACGTTTGTTTTCCCTATCTTTTCCTTGTTAACCAACACCCCAAGCCCCATTACAACCCTTAACTTCTATCTTGAGTGTTATGTGTTTCAATTTGTGGAGTTTGAATTTGGTATGAGCATATGGTGTCACATGTTCTCGCATCTAAGTAGTAGCATTCCATTCATGAGATCATATCTAAACATGCTTCTTAACTCTAGAAATTGCTTTCTTTGTTATACATATATGTGAGCATTCGTTTTCATATCTACATCAATCTTCTCACATATGACTAGTGTAGGGTGTGGAGTTAGAAAATCTGAGTGAAAATAGAGTGTATATCTTGTAAGGAATTGAGGGAATTCTCTAAGGCATGTTACTACATTCAAAACATCGTTTTAAATGGTTAAATGTGAACTAGTAAGTGGTGACTATGATTAGTTTATGCGCCTTAGTTAGCTAGTTCTTATGCATTTTCGTTATGTTTTCTTAGTTTAAAGTAGTCTTTTAAGCTACTTTCATGTGTTTTCAGGTTTCAAGGACATATTACATGAAATGATGCAAATTGGAGCATTTTGGAGCAAATGTGAGCTTAGATTGAAAAGTACATGCTTGGAACACAAGGTTTGGACAAAATTGAAGATTTGAAGATTTGAGGATTCCTAGTCCAAGAAGGATTCCTAGTCCGAGGAGGAGTCCTAATTGAAGAAGGATTCCTAATCAACGAGGGATTCCTAGTTGAAGATGGATTCCTAGAAGAACGAAGATTCCTACTCAAACGAGGTTTCCTACTTGAAGTAGGAAAGCTAAGCCTAAAAGTTTCCATTTTGGGTTGATCTTTCCTAAACCTAAATGGCCTTGAGTTTAAGCAATCTTAGAAGGTTCCTAAGCGTTGAAAGACACGAAGAGGGGTTTTAGAATATTTTCTCCTTCTTGCCGTGGGTTTGGGCCAATTCCTAGCAGATTTAGGGCTTCTAGAAACCCTAGCCCACTTAAGCCAAATCAGCCGCACCTTTCCCTTCTAGAACACCTATTTGCCTTGCCTTGCAAGGCATTCTAGAAGCCCTAACCCTAGCCCATTAAACTTGCCGCACCCTAGGCCCTTTTCCCATTCAAATTCTGATTTCTAAGCCTATTTCCTTGTGGATTTGGGTTATTTAAATCCATATCTGATTTACCTAGGGTTAGAAGCCTATATAAACCCCCTAGGTGCCTCATATTATTCATTCATTCACTCAACAATTCAGAAATTCGTCCAAAACTCTCCACACCCTTGCCGCAGCCCCTAAACACCATTCTCCCTAGTTCCACACCCTTGCCGCAGCCCCCATCCATCCTAACACCACCAAGGCATCTCCTACCCATTCATCCATACACATAGGACCCTTAGAAGCTGTTTTAGGCCTTTGCCGCACCAAGGAGGAGGAGAAGAAAGCTTGGAGTTCATGTGATTCAAAGTTCAATTTGCTGGAATTTCTAGGTGTTTCTTTTCCTTTGATTTCAATGTTTAAATTCTATTCTCTTTGTGTTGTGAGTATGAGGAACTAAACCCCCCCTTAGTTGGGGGGTGATTCGAAACCATGTACATGCTTGCAATTTGATTCGATTACATTCAGTTGTTATTTCATAAGTTATGGATTCAATTCGTTCATCTATTTGATTGATAACTTATTTGTGTATGTTGATTGAGAGTGCACGCTTAGTTTTCATGCATGAATATGATGCTAGATTATAAGGGAGTTTCACCTAATAGTTACAATCTCATAATCACAAGTAGTGAAGATCGCTTGAAAACGATCGCGTTGAATGAATTCTTAGCATAAGTTTCATGCAATTCATAGTAACAAATGCTTCGTCAATGCTTATGTTTTTCATAGAACTTAATGATTCTTGCTTGTATCTCTATTATGCAATTCATGTAGGGAACTTGTAGGGAGTGTTTTGGGTTGTCGTATGCAATCATCCAACTTAATAACTTGTGGAAAAACTGAGGGTTAATTAGTGCAATTCACGGTTAACTTGGGGCGTTGAGTATTCATAGTTTATCGGAAGAACAACTGAGAATCGTTTTGTTTGCAAGTGTGACATGTGTGGAGAAGAACCTCCTAACTAGCCCTTTTAACCATCTATTTCACCAAAATCGTTTTTACAATCTGTTTAACTTTAAGTTTCTGTTTTGTTTTCAATTTTCGTCCAAAACAAATCCCCCTTTAATTTGAAGTCTTAGATTAGTTAGAAAGTGTTTTGAATTGTGTTTCTAAGTATTTTGATTCAAGTTTTCATCAAATTTCGTCCAAATTAGTGTAGGTGCTCAAAACTGCCCAGAAAGTGGTTTTTAGGCAGTTTTGAGCCTTCTAGTTGCTGTTTTGGTTTTTAGGTTTGTTTAAGTGTTTTAACCTTTAGTTTTGCATTCTTTGAGTCTAGTTTAGTGTTTTAAACTTTGTTTTTGAGTTTTTAAGTCAGTTTCCAAGTGTTTAGCAATCCCTCCTAATCCCCGGTCTAGAACGATCCCTACTTGCATCTTTGCTACAATTTGACAAAAAGAGGGTTTAATTTGAGTGCTAGTTAATAACATATCAAATTTTGGCGCCGTTGCCGGGGATTAGCAAATTTGCTAATCCCTTGGATTGTTTTTGTTTCTTTTATTTCACTTTGTTTCTGACTTTGTTTAAGTTTCTGACCTAATTTTGTTTCTTGTTTCTTAGGTACTAATGTATGACTAGAAGCTCTCAAACGATTCGTGCGAACATCTTGGATTTTGACGACGATTTTGAGAGGAAGTTGAGAAGAGCTAGAAACCAGCAAGAACACCATCCACCAACTTCCGAATCTGATTGTGAAGGAAACGTACAAGAAGAGGAGGAGGAAGCCACGGCAGGGATATTTGAAGAAGTCCAAGGCATGGCGGTGGACAACCGTACACTCAAGGAGCTCTCCGCCTCAGGTTTGGATAATGCCACACCCTTGTGCATTCAATACCCCAGGGCTGCCCAAGGTAAGACGGATGAGTTTGAATTAAAGTCAAGTTTGCTTCATCATATTCCTAAATACCATGGCTTGTCCATGGAAGATCCTAACAAACATTTGAAAGAATTTGAAGTAGTTTGCTCTAGTATGACTCCCGTCAATGTTGACGGAAATATTTTGAAGATGAAGGCTTTTCCATTCTCTTTGATGGATAAAGCCAAGGATTGGTTATATGAGTTAGCTCCCGGCACTGTCACATCGTGGGAGAGTATGAAGAGAGCGTTCTTGGAGAAGTTCTTTCCAACTTCTCGCATCATCCTCCTACGCAAAAAGATAAGCGGAATTCAGCAAGAAGAAGGTGAGTCTTTTCCTACATATTATGAACGATTTAAATCACTTGTTGCTTCTTGTCCACAGCATCAGATGAAGGAGGAGTTGCTTTTGCAATATTTCTACGAGGGGCTCCTACCTCTAGAACGTCAAATGCTTGATGCTTCGGCGGGGGGAGCATTGGTGGACAAAACACCCATGGCTGCCAAGGTCTTGATTGCTAATAGAGCGTTGAACGCTCAACAGTACGAGGGTGTAGGCCAAAGAGGACCCCCACGGCACCAAGTACATGAGGTAAGTTCAACTTCCGATCTTCATTCACAATTGGCTAATCTTACTTCTATTGTTTCACAGATGGCCGAGGGAATGAAGATACAAGGACCTGTGGTGTGTGGCGTATGTTCTATCCAAGGACATGTCTCCGAAAAGTGTCCTCAACTCATCGAGAATGGCGGATGGGAGAGTGCGAATGCCATTGGGTTTCAAGGCCAAAATCAGTCAAGACATGATCCATACTCCAACACGTATAATCCGGGGTGGCGAGACCATCCAAACTTCAAATGGAGGGAGCCCCAGCAACCTCAGAACCAAGGAGGCTTTAGGCAACAACCCCCGGGGTTCTTTCCCAAAACATACGGCCCACCCCAAAATCAAGCCCAATCCGGCCCAAGTGCCTCAGGTACGTCTCTTGACAATGATGCACTTCTTAAGATACTAACTAAGTTGTCTAATGGGCAGGAAGATCAAGCGAAGGCTATGCAAAACCAAGATAAAAGGGTGGATCAACTTGAGAAACAAATTGGGCAGATTGCCGAGTTTGTAGGTAAGTTTCGAGATCCCGGACAACTCCCTAGTTCCACCATTCCAAATCCGAAGGGAGGGTTCGAAAGTGCCAAAGCAATCACCCTAAGAAGTGGTAAGGAAGTTGGGACAGGTTCTTCATAAAAAACAGGTCATAACGAGGATGAACTTTTGCAATTGGAAGAGGAGGAATCAAAGCAGCCCACGGCAAAGGTGGTTCCACCTTTGCCGCAAGTCCCTAATGTCCCAAATCTGCCCAATTCGTCCCACAAAGGTAAGAATGTGTCCAATTCAGTTCATACTAATGTTTTCCCTTCAAATGTGCCTTTTCCTAGTAGGTTCATGCAAACGAAGAAAGAAGAGGCAGAAAAGGATATCCTTGAAACCTTTAGGAAAGTTCAAGTTAACATACCTTTGTTAGATGCAATCAAGCAAGTTCCGAGGTATGCTAAGTTTTTGAAGGAGTTGTGTACCACGAGGAAGAGGATGTCGACCAAGGAAGTGGTCAGGGTAGGTGAGAATGTGTCCGCCATCTTGCAACGCAAATTACCTCCCAAATGTAAAGATCCAGGTAGCTTTACCATTCCTTGTGTTATTGGGAATACTAGATTTGAATCTGCCATGCTTGATTTAGGTGCTTCTATAAATGTTATGCCATATTCCATTTATGCATCTATGAACTTAGGAGCATTGAAAAATGATGGGGTAATAATACAATTGGCCGATAGATCTAATGCCTATCCAAAGGGAGTTTTGGAAGATGTTCTTGTGCAGGTTAATCATTTAGTCTTCCCGGCGGATTTCTATGTCCTCGAAATGGATGAGTCGGACCATGCTCCTTCGCTGCCCATTCTACTTGGAAGGCCATTCATGAAGACGGCCCGGACGAAGATTGACGTGTATAGTGGAACTTTGTCCATGGAATTCGATGGGGAAGTTGTTAATTTTAATCTTTCTGATTCCATTAGATACCCTAGTGATGACCATTCATGCTTTTCTATTGATATAATTGACTCTTTGGCGCAGGGATATCTCGATGATTTGAATGACGATGCGCTTGAAAAAGTCATTACATGAGGCATGGAACTCAAAACAAAGGGAGCAGATTGCATGCATGCTCACGGCATACAAGATTCATCCCATGCCGTGCCCCCTAATGAGGAATTACTTGAAGTTGTGGCTGCCCTTGAGTCCTCACCTAAGCTTGATGGTAAGTATACTAACCGTGAGTCCATTCCCATTTCGACTAACAAATTGCTTCCATCTATCATTCAGGCACCTATCCTTGAACTCAAGCCTTTGCCAAGCCATCTGAAGTACATTTTCTTGGGAGAAAATGAAACACTACCTGCCATCATTTCCTCCTCCCTCACGGCACAAGAGGAGGAGAAGTTGCTTAGAGTTTTGAAGGAGTTCAAATCTGCCCTAGGTTGGACATTGGCCGACATCAAAGGTATAAGCCCTACGACTTGTATGCATCACATATTTCTTGAGGAGGGGGCCAAACCAACTAGAGAGGCTCAACGCCGTCTCAACCCTCCGATGATGGAAGTAGTGAAGAAGGAGATCATAAAGCTTCTAGATTGTGGGGTTATCTATCCAATCTCGGATAGTAGGTGGGTTTCGCCGGTTCAATGCGTACCAAAGAAATCCGGAGTGACGGTGGTAGCTAATGCCGAGAATGAGCTTGTCCCTCAACGTATTCAAACCGGTTGGAGGGTGTGCATTGATTATAGGAAGCTAAACAACACCACGAGGAAGGACCACTTTCCATTGCCGTTCATTGACCAGATGCTTGAGAGGTTAGCGGGTTATGCTTTCTATTGTTTTCTTGATGGTTATTCTGGGTATAATCAAATTGTCATTTCACCTGAGGACCAAGAAAAAACCACTTTTACATGCCCGTTTGGTACATTTGCATATCGTCGCATGCCTTTTGGTTTATGTAATGCACCTGCTACATTTCAAAGATGCATGATGAGTATATTTTCTGATTATGTAGAGAAGATAATTGAAGTGTTTATGGATGATTTTAGCGTCTTTGGTGATTCGTTTGATAGTTGCTTACATAATCTAAGTGTGATCCTAAAACGTTGTGTTGAAACTAACCTTGTGCTTAATTGGGAGAAGTGTCATTTTATGGTTAAACAAGGCATCGTTTTAGGTCATATAATCTCTGAAAAGGGTATTGAGGTTGATAAGTCGAAAATAGATCTTGTACGTCACTTACCCTCTCCGACTTCGGTTAGAGAGGTTCGTTCGTTTCTTGGTCATGCAGGATTCTATCGTAGGTTTATCAAAGATTTCTCGAAGATAGCACAACCTCTTTGCCGACTCCTACAAAAAGAAGTGGCGTTTGAATTCACTAAGGAGTGCACGGAATCATTCAACCAACTCAAGGAGTTGTTGACCACGGCACCCATCATTGTTCCACCGGATTGGAGTCTACCTTTCGAGCTCATGTGTGATGCGTCCGACTATGCTTTAGGAGCTGTTTTAGGACAAAGAAAGGACAAGAGGCCGCATGTCATTTACTATGCCTCCCGGACGTTGAACGATGCACAATTGAACTACTCCACTACAGAAAAAGAACTTCTTGCCGTTGTTTTTGCTTTAGATAAATTTCGATCATATCTAATTGGAACTAAAGTAATTGTTTTCACTGATCATGCAGCTCTGAAGTACTTGCTCACCAAAAAGGAGGCCAAGCCACGGCTAATTCGATGGATATTGCTACTTCAAGAGTTCGACATAGAGATTCGGGACAAGAAGGGAAGTGAAAACGTGGTGGCTGACCACCTAAGCCGAATGGTGCATAATGAGGAGTTGGTGCCGATTTTGGAGACATTCCCCGATGAACAATTGCTGTCCATTAAGGTTAGTGCACCTTGGTATGCCGATATTGTTAATTTTTTGGTGTCAAAACGTATTCCAAGTGAGTTCACTAGGCACCAACGTGATAAACTTAGGCATGATGCACGGTTTTATGTGTGGGATGATCCGTACTTATGGAAATTTTGCCCCGATCAGATTATACGTCGTTGTGTGCACGATTCTGAATGTCATTCAATTTTGAGTTTTTGTCACACATATGCTTGTGGAGGGCACTTTGGCACACAACGCACAGCCCTTAAGGTGTTACAATGTGGATTTTATTGGCCTAGTATTTTTAAAGATGCTAAAACTTTTTGCTTAACATGTGATAAATGCCAACGAATGGGTGGTATTAGTGCAAAGGACCAAATGCCGCAGGTTTCTATCCTAAATGTTGAAATTTTTGATGTTTGGGGTATTGATTTTATGGGTCCTTTTCCTTCTTCGTATGGTTTTACATATATTTTGCTTGCGGTTGATTATGTGTCGAAGTGGGTGGAAGCAAAGGCCACCCGGACTAATGATTCTAAAGTGGTTGCAGATTTTATTAGAACTAACATTTTTGCAAGGTTCGGAATGCCACGAGTGATCATTAGTGACGGAGGGTCACACTTTTGCAATCGGACCATTGAAGCATTATTGAGGAAATACAGTGTCACCCATAAGGTTTCTACACCTTATCATCCTCAAACTAATGGGCAAGCCGAGGTTTCCAACCGTGAGATCAAGCAAATCCTAGAGAAGACCGTTGGGCCAACGAGGAAGGATTGGAGTTTACGACTTGACGATGCACTTTGGGCATATCGTACGGCGTACAAAACCCCCATTGGGATGTCCCCCTTCCGACTTGTTTATGGCAAGGCGTGCCATCTTCCTGTTGAATTGGAGCACAAAGCACTTTGGGCCATCAAGAAGTTTAACATGAACCTCGAGGAAGCGGGAAGTCAAAGGAGATTGCAATTGAATGAGCTTGATGAGATACGGCACGAGGCGTACGATAATGCAAGCATTTACAAGCAAAAGACCAAAGCTTTCCATGACAACATGATCCGTGGGAAATCATTCTCCATTGGGCAGAAAGTGCTATTGTTCAATTCCCGTTTACGTTTGTTTCCCGGTAAGTTACGTTCTAAGTGGATTGGACCGTTTGTTATTACTAACGTATCTTCTTATGGTGCCATCCAGATTCAAAGTCTCAAAACAGGTCATGAATTCCAAGTGAACGGACACCGTTTGAAGCCATATTATGAGAACTTTGTTGAACAAACCGTGGAAGATATTTCTTTGGGTGCCGTGGGCACACATGGAGAGTGAATGGGCTTTCCGTCCGGCTGCAAGACGTAAAAGAAAGCGCTACTTGGGAGGCAACCCATGCAATTCAACAAAGGAAGACCAAGGAATCACTCCAATTCCAGATTTGCGTTCCTAAACTCTTCTCTTTGTTGCTATTTCGTTTTCTGCCATGTTAGGTTGTTAGTTGCTGTTTTGTTTTGTGTGTTGTTATGTGTGTAAGTCTATGCTTGAAACATTGAGGACAATGTTTGATTTAAGTGTGGGGGGGTAAATAAGTGTTTTAGATGCAAATTCGTGGGATTTTATCACCCTTAACTTGGAGACTTGTTCCTTGCTGTTTTTAAGTGTTTTTGAGCAGTTTTGATGTGTTTTAGTGTGTTTTGAAGTAAAAATCCGAAAATTACATAAAAATTTGAAAAATTTGTTTTAAAAACCCAAAAAGAGTTGTTTTTGTGTGTTTGTTTGTGTCTTAGGGTACCTTCCAACACAATGATGAGGATTCGGTTTGTAATTACATGGCTGTTAAAGAGAGTGATTAACATGGATGAAAGTTTGATTTACTCTTTGTTTATGCTTAGTTGTGGTTATAACTTATGAATTCACATGCAATCATAAAAGAAAAAAATCAGTTTTTGTAACATGCTTGAAGGAAGGAACTCGAACTAACGCTACAACCTTGTGAGACTTGAGCCTAAACGTTTATTTGGAGAGTTAAGATCTGTGCATTCTTTGTTTTCTAAAGTCGTTGCATGATCTCATTATCCTTTACTTGGTTGCTACTTAGAAGGCGTTTCATCATTTAGTTCCAAACACTAGAACTCATGCCCAATTCATTCAAAGCATGTTATTGATTTGCATAACACATATTCAAGATAAAGTTGTGTAGTGACCACCACTTTAGCCAAATGCCGTGTGCCCTATGTCATTGTGTTTTGTAGGTTTTTAACCCCGTTGAGCCTTGTTTAGCCTATTTTCTTTGTTAACCACATTATCCTCACCTAGCCTAGATTAGGACCATCCATACCTTTGTTCTTGAAGCATAGTAATGCATGACTTAATGTGAATTCCTTAAAACCAATGCATTGCAGAAAACAAGTGTGGGGGAAGTGAATTTTGTTAGGGGTGTTCCAAAGTCTTGAATGAGGCACGAAAAAGAAAAGAAAAGAAAATTCGTGGAAAATAGAAAGAAAAAAAGAAAAGTTGTGAAAAGAATGAGAAAGAAGTTGAAAATATGTGAAAAAGAGTTCCAAAGTATTGTTTGTTGAAGTAAGGGTCCAAAACAATGAATTTGACCCTAAGAAGTTGTTTAAGTCTCCCCCTTGTGTGTTAAAGTTAATTTCTGCAATCTAAGTGAATTCTAAGTCTCAATTTCATTACTTTGCTTACTATCGCTTGAAGAACGTTTGTTTTCCCTATCTTTTCCTTGTTAACCAACACCCCAAGCCCCATTACAACCCTTAACTTCTATCTTGAGTGTTATGTGTTTCAATTTGTGGAGTTTGAATTTGGTATGAGCATATGGTGTCACATGTTCTCGCATCTAAGTAGTAGCATTCCATTCATGAGATCATATCTAAACATGCTTCTTAACTCTAGAAATTGCTTTCTTTGTTATACATATATGTGAGCATTCGTTTTCATATCTACATCAATCTTCTCACATATGACTAGTGTAGGGTGTGGAGTTAGAAAATCTGAGTGAAAATAGAGTGTATATCTTGTAAGGAATTGAGGGAATTCTCTAAGGCATGTTACTACATTCAAAACATCGTTTTAAATGGTTAAATGTGAACTAGTAAGTGGTGACTATGATTAGTTTATGCGCCTTAGTTAGCTAGTTCTTATGCATTTTCGTTATGTTTTCTTAGTTTAAAGTAGTCTTTTAAGCTACTTTCATGTGTTTTCAGGTTTCAAGGACATATTACATGAAATGATGCAAATTGGAGCATTTTGGAGCAAATGTGAGCTTAGATTGAAAAGTACATGCTTGGAACACAAGGTTTGGACAAAATTGAAGATTTGAAGATTTGAGGATTCCTAGTCCAAGAAGGATTCCTAGTCCGAGGAGGAGTCCTAATTGAAGAAGGATTCCTAATCAACGAGGGATTCCTAGTTGAAGATGGATTCCTAGAAGAACGAAGATTCCTACTCAAACGAGGTTTCCTACTTGAAGTAGGAAAGCTAAGCCTAAAAGTTTCCATTTTGGGTTGATCTTTCCTAAACCTAAATGGCCTTGAGTTTAAGCAATCTTAGAAGGTTCCTAAGCGTTGAAAGACACGAAGAGGGGTTTTAGAATATTTTCTCCTTCTTGCCGTGGGTTTGGGCCAATTCCTAGCAGATTTAGGGCTTCTAGAAACCCTAGCCCACTTAAGCCAAATCAGCCGCACCTTTCCCTTCTAGAACACCTATTTGCCTTGCCTTGCAAGGCATTCTAGAAGCCCTAACCCTAGCCCATTAAACTTGCCGCACCCTAGGCCCTTTTCCCATTCAAATTCTGATTTCTAAGCCTATTTCCTTGTGGATTTGGGTTATTTAAATCCATATCTGATTTACCTAGGGTTAGAAGCCTATATAAACCCCCTAGGTGCCTCATATTATTCATTCATTCACTCAACAATTCAGAAATTCGTCCAAAACTCTCCACACCCTTGCCGCAGCCCCTAAACACCATTCTCCCTAGTTCCACACCCTTGCCGCAGCCCCCATCCATCCTAACACCACCAAGGCATCTCCTACCCATTCATCCATACACATAGGACCCTTAGAAGCTGTTTTAGGCCTTTGCCGCACCAAGGAGGAGGAGAAGAAAGCTTGGAGTTCATGTGATTCAAAGTTCAATTTGCTGGAATTTCTAGGTGTTTCTTTTCCTTTGATTTCAATGTTTAAATTCTATTCTCTTTGTGTTGTGAGTATGAGGAACTAAACCCCCCCTTAGTTGGGGGGTGATTCGAAACCATGTACATGCTTGCAATTTGATTCGATTACATTCAGTTGTTATTTCATAAGTTATGGATTCAATTCGTTCATCTATTTGATTGATAACTTATTTGTGTATGTTGATTGAGAGTGCACGCTTAGTTTTCATGCATGAATATGATGCTAGATTATAAGGGAGTTTCACCTAATAGTTACAATCTCATAATCACAAGTAGTGAAGATCGCTTGAAAACGATCGCGTTGAATGAATTCTTAGCATAAGTTTCATGCAATTCATAGTAACAAATGCTTCGTCAATGCTTATGTTTTTCATAGAACTTAATGATTCTTGCTTGTATCTCTATTATGCAATTCATGTAGGGAACTTGTAGGGAGTGTTTTGGGTTGTCGTATGCAATCATCCAACTTAATAACTTGTGGAAAAACTGAGGGTTAATTAGTGCAATTCACGGTTAACTTGGGGCGTTGAGTATTCATAGTTTATCGGAAGAACAACTGAGAATCGTTTTGTTTGCAAGTGTGACATGTGTGGAGAAGAACCTCCTAACTAGCCCTTTTAACCATCTATTTCACCAAAATCGTTTTTACAATCTGTTTAACTTTAAGTTTCTGTTTTGTTTTCAATTTTCGTCCAAAACAAATCCCCCTTTAATTTGAAGTCTTAGATTAGTTAGAAAGTGTTTTGAATTGTGTTTCTAAGTATTTTGATTCAAGTTTTCATCAAATTTCGTCCAAATTAGTGTAGGTGCTCAAAACTGCCCAGAAAGTGGTTTTTAGGCAGTTTTGAGCCTTCTAGTTGCTGTTTTGGTTTTTAGGTTTGTTTAAGTGTTTTAACCTTTAGTTTTGCATTCTTTGAGTCTAGTTTAGTGTTTTAAACTTTGTTTTTGAGTTTTTAAGTCAGTTTCCAAGTGTTTAGCAATCCCTCCTAATCCCCGGTCTAGAACGATCCCTACTTGCATCTTTGCTACAATTTGACAAAAAGAGGGTTTAATTTGAGTGCTAGTTAATAACATATCAAATTTTGGCGCCGTTGCCGGGGATTAGCAAATTTGCTAATCCCTTGGATTGTTTTTGTTTCTTTTATTTCACTTTGTTTCTGACTTTGTTTAAGTTTCTGACCTAATTTTGTTTCTTGTTTCTTAGGTACTAATGTATGACTAGAAGCTCTCAAACGATTCGTGCGAACATCTTGGATTTTGACGACGATTTTGAGAGGAAGTTGAGAAGAGCTAGAAACCAGCAAGAACACCATCCACCAACTTCCGAATCTGATTGTGAAGGAAACGTACAAGAAGAGGAGGAGGAAGCCACGGCAGGGATATTTGAAGAAGTCCAAGGCATGGCGGTGGACAACCGTACACTCAAGGAGCTCTCCGCCTCAGGTTTGGATAATGCCACACCCTTGTGCATTCAATACCCCAGGGCTGCCCAAGGTAAGACGGATGAGTTTGAATTAAAGTCAAGTTTGCTTCATCATATTCCTAAATACCATGGCTTGTCCATGGAAGATCCTAACAAACATTTGAAAGAATTTGAAGTAGTTTGCTCTAGTATGACTCCCGTCAATGTTGACGGAAATATTTTGAAGATGAAGGCTTTTCCATTCTCTTTGATGGATAAAGCCAAGGATTGGTTATATGAGTTAGCTCCCGGCACTGTCACATCGTGGGAGAGTATGAAGAGAGCGTTCTTGGAGAAGTTCTTTCCAACTTCTCGCATCATCCTCCTACGCAAAAAGATAAGCGGAATTCAGCAAGAAGAAGGTGAGTCTTTTCCTACATATTATGAACGATTTAAATCACTTGTTGCTTCTTGTCCACAGCATCAGATGAAGGAGGAGTTGCTTTTGCAATATTTCTACGAGGGGCTCCTACCTCTAGAACGTCAAATGCTTGATGCTTCGGCGGGGGGAGCATTGGTGGACAAAACACCCATGGCTGCCAAGGTCTTGATTGCTAATAGAGCGTTGAACGCTCAACAGTACGAGGGTGTAGGCCAAAGAGGACCCCCACGGCACCAAGTACATGAGGTAAGTTCAACTTCCGATCTTCATTCACAATTGGCTAATCTTACTTCTATTGTTTCACAGATGGCCGAGGGAATGAAGATACAAGGACCTGTGGTGTGTGGCGTATGTTCTATCCAAGGACATGTCTCCGAAAAGTGTCCTCAACTCATCGAGAATGGCGGATGGGAGAGTGCGAATGCCATTGGGTTTCAAGGCCAAAATCAGTCAAGACATGATCCATACTCCAACACGTATAATCCGGGGTGGCGAGACCATCCAAACTTCAAATGGAGGGAGCCCCAGCAACCTCAGAACCAAGGAGGCTTTAGGCAACAACCCCCGGGGTTCTTTCCCAAAACATACGGCCCACCCCAAAATCAAGCCCAATCCGGCCCAAGTGCCTCAGGTACGTCTCTTGACAATGATGCACTTCTTAAGATACTAACTAAGTTGTCTAATGGGCAGGAAGATCAAGCGAAGGCTATGCAAAACCAAGATAAAAGGGTGGATCAACTTGAGAAACAAATTGGGCAGATTGCCGAGTT